>CM067336.1:99196666-101753333 GCA_034376525.1 Nicotiana benthamiana
CATGATGCAAACAAACGTTCCTACTGGGGATCTGGCATGAGGCAGTATTTTTCTAGATTTAAATCCAAGGGTGTGTCCTAGACCTAGCTTACTCGAGCGGACAACTCGAGCCGAAGAGGGGGCAACGTACCGGGAGCACTGAAGTCTACCCGTCCTTGTTGATGGCCTTTCCCCATACTTATTTGGTATAACTTCTACAGAAAAAGCGGGCCATGCGAACGTGTGCACCATTTTAAGAAGACTCATAGGGGTAGCGTAAGAAGACAATTATATTCAATTCAAATAATATTAAAGCAGTAAACAGACGGCATTTAGCACAAATGGTTCACAGAATACAATAATATTAACAATAAATGAAGCCAAGTACCCTGAACCAGAGATTCTGGGTTCTGATACCCAGCAGATTCTCCAGAGCTATCGCACCTCCTTTTTACCACCCCCAGAAGGGAGTATAAGAGAGTTTTTTCCAATTTACGTGACAATAGAAATGGTATTATTTTATTAAAATCAGAGTCTCCACTTGGAATAATTTATGGTGTCCCAAGTCACCGGTTTAAATTATGAATCGAGAAAGTTTTAACTCTTAGTTATGATCTGCGAACACAAAAATCTGGGTAAGGAATTTTGTTAACCCGGGAGAAGGTGTTAGCCATTCTCAAAGTTCGTAGTTTTAGCGCGACTGCTTTGATAATACTTGTCTTAATAAAATTGATTAATTACTAACTTTAGAACCTATGTGCATTTGCCTTTTAATTAAGAAATTATCTTGAAACGGGTCACGCGCACGTGTACCCATTTGTTTGGCGCATCAAAAAATCATGTCACGCGAACGTGTCCACAATTAGTAATGTTTTATTATTATTAAGAAAATTTGGCCAAAGTTTCGTAAACGCATCCTCTCATTTTTGTTTTTAGAAATCGTAATCATGTCACGCGAACGTGTCCACAATCACAATGATAAATTAAACGAGCCTAAAAAAACTACGAGCATTTATCATTTATCTCTAGGTTATGAAATTAATACGAGGTCCATGTATGATTAAATAGTGGATAGCACACTTCAGGCTAAATTAAATTAGTAGCCTATGAAAAACAATTTTATTGTTAGGAAGGTTTGATCGAAGTTGCGCGGATGCATACGCTGTTGATACCCAATTGTTTTGTATTTTTAAATATTCAAAGTACATGCAAGTAGCATGTGTATGCATATATAAGTATATCCCAAGGTTAGATTATTCGTTCCTTAATTTTTCAAAGATTTTAAATCAATTTACTGCCCTATTTTATCTAGAAAACCCAATAATTATCCCCAAATTATCCTTTTTGGTGATCCATTTATTTTAGTCTCATATTTATTGTAGAATATAGCTAAGATATGTTTTTACATATTTTTACAAATTTATTTGGTATTTTTTAAGGATAAAATTGTATAGTTACAATATTAGTCATTTTTAGGTTTAAATTCTTCTCATATTTATAAAATGGGATTTTATATTTGCTTCTAATTTGTGTATAGAATTTTTTTAATTATTTTTTACAAATTAAATGGGGAAAAAGGGGGCTATTTAACTTATAGCCACATCTGGACTTTTAATTTGGCCTAATTAAACCCAATATCCAGCCCAAATAGATTAAACCCAAGACCCAAGCCCAATCCTCAAGCTACCCGACCCAACCTGGATCAAATCTTGATCGTTGATCAATTTTGATCAATGATCTAGATCCGCCCTTACCTTTTTGTAACCAAACGACCCCCATAATACCCCTTCTCATTTCCTCACTTGCCTCTATCGTTCTATCTCTGGTTCTTTCTTGAACCTTCCCCCTTTGCCTCCTCTCCGATGAGTTTTACTCACCTTCTTCGGCCACCTCCTGGACTGAATCTATGGTGGTTTCACCACCCACCAGCTTCATATGGCTCCTCACGCTTGGTTACTGAAGTTTCATGACTTGACCATGAAGAGTTGGGTCCAGATCTTTGCCAATTCAAGTTCCGCGGCCATATCCGGCCTTGCTCCGGCGAGACATATCTGTTTGAGCCTGGCCTCAACTCCTCCTGCTTAGATCCAAGCTTTTCTCACCGTTTGGGTTCCTTTGAAACCCTAGTTTTTGAGGTTTTTTCTGATCTCTGTAGATCTATTCCAGATTCATGTTTTCCCTAAGCTTTTAAACAATTTTCCGATATTTCTTTAAAAAGTTATGCTTTCAAAACCTTTATTTTCCGATCTAGGGTTTTGAGTTATGTTTCTGTGATTTTCTTATTCTCTTGTGTGTTTCTCTGATTTTCTTTTTCTCTTGTGTGTTTTCTATTATGCTTCTCCTAGTGTGTTCTTGTTAAAATTTCTTTTACCATGTTCTTCTACTATCTCTCTCCTACTATGCTCTTGTTAAGATTCTCCTACCATGTTCTTATTTGTTTCTTCTACCAGTTCTTCTACTGTTGTTTCGCATGTTACTTTTTTACTATGTTTCTCATGAATTTCTGTTTCTGAAGGAACATATTAAAAGGTCTGAGACCTCTGAACCTATTTCAAGTAGTATATTTTCCCCTAATCACTTGCCCTATTGTCTCTGTTCTCGGTTAATGGCAAGAACCCTAAATTTGGGGGTTCATCCGAGTTTTGAGACCCTTGGCTATGTGATTTGTTGGCTCTTCATTTTTGAACTTGTTTAATTTCTGAAAAAACCTAACTCTTTTGAACCTATTTCGAGTTTTTTGAATTTGTTTCATTTGTTTGCTCAACTGAGTCTGGAACTCTCTGTTTCTTTATGTGATTCTGATTTTTCTACTAAAATTTTTCTATGGTCCTTAAGTTGGACCCTGGGTACGCTAGTTGATACTATCTCCTCTAACCTATGTGACTACCTACTATTTTTACAATTTCATGACGTTTCTTCTCTTGTGTCCTAAACTTAGTGGTGTGTGCTCTTTATATGTGCTGAACTTCCCTCTAAAATGGCTTTCAAATTTTGATTAGTTTCAGACTTCCTTCTGCATAGGTTTTATTGATTTCTTTCCTTGTTTGGTGATTTCCTTGTGACTCAATTTAAGTTAAAAAATCCTTCCTCAGCTTTTCCGGCTTGGTTCATTCATGGACCGGTGATTATAAAATCTCTGATCCTTGATTTACTAGCTACTAATTGATTTCTCTTACCTTATTTATGCAACCGTATATTTCAATGCTCTGTCCTTAAAATAAACTTCTATGTATTTACCTCTAATTGCCTACTTTGCACAAGATGTTTATTTTGACTTCTTTCCTTAAATAGTTTTTTCCTTCTTGAGTTCGAATTCCTTAATTAAAGGAAGTCTTGTGTTGATTGATTTTTAATTGATATTCAGTTCCTTAACTATTTTCTTACCTTATTTCTACATGTTTTTCACACTATAAATGCACGACTCTTTCATGACCAAGAACAGACACCATCACTCATAGTCTTTCTGAACTTACACACAATAGTATTCTCTCTTTGTCTGCACTGTGGCCTGTTTATAAGACCGAGTTCTTTTCTCTGTTTGTTTCTTGAAACCGGTATGTCCTGATTTAAGCTCTAGCACCACATTGTATCTATGTCTACTCATTATTTCTGTACAAGTTCAACACTTACTTTAGCATGCTAATTTCTTTCTGCCTGTTCTATTATGAATCCCAAAACCCTACTCCCTATGTGTTTGAGCTATGGTTAAAGGCATGACAATATGCATTTTATTCTCCATGAATTATACGTGATCCCTTGGGATCCTAGCCTCTAAATAATGTGTTTTAACATGCTTATAAGTATGCTAGCAATCTTCATTGCTGGGCATACCCACAACCTGCCATTGCCTCTTTCAACTTCCCTATTCCCCCTGGACCCCTTATGTGTACTTATTTTGTAGCCATTTCCCTCTCCTTTTCCCCTTTTCCAATTCTGTTTCTGCAATTGCACACTTCTTTAATCGTTAAGTTATGTGCCCTCTTGTGATCCTTGCATTGGGACCCCCTTGAGTTCCCTCTGAACTTGTACACTTGAGGTCTGACCCTTCCACACTGCACTTGTCCTAATCTTATAATACCCGTCGGTGTGAGCATGTGCCGGAGTCCCTTTGAGGTCTTAGGTAACTTTGGCACTCAAATAGGAGAAAGGCTTTGAATCATGATATTATGGAGTTGCTTTACCTCATATTCAGATATGAAGTCTGAATCAAGCTCTCCTTGGTTGTACTTTTATTTTCTGATGTATTTTACTTTATTCTATGTTGTAATAATTTGCTATAAACTCTTGGGGATGGCTAGTCAAAAGGGCGGGTATTTATGTGTGCAAAAGGGTAAATACCATTCCTATAGGTATTTCTGAATTCTGCATACTCACATAGGTATCATGCCTATAGGTCGTTTTGAATTCTTCAACTCTCACATAGATATCATGTATATAGGTCATTTTTAAATTCTTTATTCTCACATCGATTTCATGTCTATAGGTCATTTCTGAATTCTACACTCTCATATATAAATCATGTCCATAAGTATTTGGGAATCTTAATTCTGCATATGCATATAGAAAAATATTCCTGTAGGTCTTCTGAATCCTGTATATCCATTAGATATCATGTTCATGGGTCTTAAACAACCAACTGCGATTAGATATCATGTTTATAGGCCTTAAACAAAATTCAGCACCTAGATATCATGCCCATAAGGTTTCTGCAATTTTTTACCATATCTATAAAAGGCTAAAATCAACAACGCATAGAAAGCATGCCTATAGGAACTATTAATTGAATCTGAATCACTTTATTCTTGTGTAGAGCTAAAACCAATAATCACGATGTATCATCATCTATAGAACTTAAAACCTTCATCAAGAACTTGCTTTTCTTTTAATAATCTGATAGCCTTTTAACCAGTACGTATTCAGTTATTTCATTACTTTCTGAATTCAGTAAATACCACGCCTATAGGATCCTTGTCCAACACTTAGGCAAGCCTTAGGGTAAAATTATAAACTGAATATGTGTTACTCGGGCTTATTATCTGAATTATGTAATAAATCAGTATGTGTAAGTTATGTTACTATGTGCTTCTTTGTTTAAAGGAGGTATATCTGAGCCTCTTGTTTGTTATGTTCTTTCCCCAGCTGTCTATACATGTTCTTGTGTGTCGCCTTAGAATTTTGCCTTTGAAACTTCAAATAAGCCTAATATGCCTCCCCTTTAGGATTAGTAGTCCTAAATGCCTCCGGGACTGATAGGATTGGGATGAGTAATAGCATGCAATAAGTAAATGAGAACATTCCGCACTTTAATACCTCAAGGGGGTGGGAAAGGGTAAATATGGATATGATGACCAAGCGATAAAGTCTCATGTAGCCCCTCACCGATGAGTGATTAGTGGATGTTGTGTGAGGTGATCCATATTATTTATAAACCTAAGACCCCCTTTTCATTTGTTTCTTTGTTTTTTCTAAAAAATTTCAAACTATTTTTTTTAAAATCACCTTTCTTTTAGCTCTTTCCATATTTGTTTATTTGTAACTATTATGTGAAAATACCCTCTTATTTGAAGTTTTATTTACCTACGTGTTATTTGTACTTAAATTCACAATAATAGACTAGCCAGGAGCCAGACTAGTGGATCTTGAGAGGTGCCTAACACCATCCCCTTGGGATAATTTCAAGCCCTTGCCCGATCTCTCGTTACTCAAATCAAACCCTCTTAGTGTCCTAATGCACCTTAATAATTAGGTGGCGACTCTTCAATTCAAACCTAAATTCCCAAAAGAGAATGAGTTGTCCTCCCAAATTTCAAAAACCTGATTTTGCGAGAAAAAGGGGGCGCGACAGCATGGCAACTCTGATGGGGATATCTTTTAGGATTTTACCATTTCAGGTTATTATCGTGACTTGACATTTCTTTAGATGCCTTTATTTGTTTAATATCTTTATTCATTCAATTCCCTTTTTCAATTACATAACTGGCGCTTCTTTTTGTTTCATTTACTGTTTTCTTTTATTACTGCTTTAAATAATTATAATTATTGCTTTATGTCGGCCCAAGCTCAGTTGAAGTTTTGAAGAATGACAAATGAACTTAGGGAAGGGCCAAGTCCATCTTATGAGACAGCTTTTATGGCCCACGCACATGAGATGCATGTAAAGAAGATAAGCCTTTGGGATCAAGCAGCAATATCTTCTAAACTGATCGAAAAGATTGCATATGGGATAAGGATAAGAAGTCTCCTTATGATAAGATAACACATCCGGATAAGGGTTGGATTTTGGATTGGTCTAGGACTCAAACTCAATGGAGGATCAAAAATTGAGCCATAATCAAACTCTGGTTACTAACCAAATAAATAACTGAGTTGTTCTCTTTTACAGGTATGCACATACGCACAAGTTAAGCTAAATTGAGAGCAAACAAGCAAGGCAATTTTGCAAGAAATTTTTGTGAGATTAAGTGTCACTATTGTAGCTACTCGAACGAGATAGAAGAACCAGTTCCACTGTGTTTATTCTTATTCTAGTTCAATTTTAGTAGGTGATTTACCACTTGTACCTTTCCGGCTCTCATAGAAGAAATTGTATTAGGTGCTCTGAGTATTCAAGTTAAAATTCACTTGAAAGTATCGCAACAGTTGAGGCTGTGTCTCACACTGGGATTAGAGTTAATCCTTAGGTTTACAAGAGTTTTATAAATGTTGTTTTGGCTTACTGAGTTTAGTGGATGTTTGGGAGGAAAATCCTACTGAGTAGTAGGTAATGATTTTTTCAACTTTTGAGCCAGGTGTTTTCCACGTAAAAATCTCTATGTTTTTTATTTCTGTATTTTAATTCCGCAAACAGTAGTAGTTAGAATACCTAGGAGAGCCAGGTTCTTCTAGATCAAAAATTGGGTACCACACAAATCACCCCTCCCCCTGTGTGGTATTGACTTTTGGAATATCAATTGGTATCAGAGCGAGTTATCCTTGAAGAGGCTAACACCTTAGGAAAATATCAACATGAGTGCACCACCTGAGAACTGGGAAGGGCAATCCACTGCCAGGCCTCCACTTTTCAATGGACAATATTACTCATGGTGGAAGAATAGGATGAAGAATCAAATCATAGGGGAAGACTATGAACCCTGGGACATAGTCACTAATGGTCCCTTGGCAGCTACAATGATAAATGAGGAAGGAATGGATGTGCCAAAGACAAGGGCTGACTGCACTGCTATAGATTTGAAAAATTGGAGAAATTTGCAAAGGTAAGAAATGGCTTGTATGTGGACTGGGTCCAGATGAGTATAGCAGGATCCAAAGTGATAGTACTGCCAAAGAGATATGAGAAACTTTGCAAGTGGCTCATGAAGGAACACCTCAAGTGAAGAGATCCAGAGGAACACTGTTGTATTCTCAATATGAGAATTTTACTATGAAAGATGGAGAAACTATTCAAGAGATGTATAGTAGGTTCACTACACTGACAAATGAACTTAAGTCTATTGGAAGATTTATTCTTGGAGAAGACAAGGTTGAGAAGATCTTGACAAGATTTCTTCCAGTTGCTTGGGAAAGCAAAATCACTGCCATTCAGGAGTCCAAGAATATGGCCACTCTCAGACTGGATGAACTGATTGGAAATCTTACTGCTTATGAACTGAGAAGGCAAGATGGATAAACCCAAGAAAGAGAGAAGATTAGCTCTCAAAATTACAGAAGATTTAGATCTGGAAGATGATGAGATGGCTATGATCACTAGAGATTTCAAAAAGTACTTGATGAGAGGAAATGGTTCATCAAGAGGTACTTCAACAAGACAAGAGCTCGTGAGAAACAAACCAATGATGGCTGCTATAATTGTGGTAAGACTGACCACTTAATCAAGAATTGCCCTCAATGGGAAATTAAATGGAAGAAAGAAAGGGCTGAACGAAGAAACGGGAAAAAGGAACATGTTCAACCCAAAAGAAATAAAGGTTCAACCAAGGCTATGGTTGCTGCTTGGGGTGAAACTTCTGATGAAGACTCAGAAGATGAAGCTGAAGAAGAGCAAGCTCTTATGGCCATTGGAGAATCAGATGATGAGCAGGAGGTAAGTATTCTGCATCACAAGGACAAAATTGAATTTCTATCTAAAGAAAGGTTGGCTGAGCTATTATTAGACTTCATTGATGAGTTTGAAATAGTTAACAATGAAAAGGAAGTTCTATCTAAGGAATGTGTTATCCTAATAGTTAAATGCAAAAGTCTAGAATCTAGGGGTGATGAGAGTGATAATAAAAATGTTGAGTTGAAGAACCAAGTTTTTGATCTTGATAATAGTATTCTAGAACTTAGGTCACAAAATCTAAATCTAAAACTAGGAACAGGAAAGAAGAAATCTGATCACCCATTTCTCACTCTAGAAGAAAATCTAGGAAAAATAAAAGATGAAATATACAAGAAAGATGAACTGATTAAGGTTCTAAAAGAAGATATTGGACAGGTGAAACATGAACTAGACTGAACTTGCAAATGGAATAAAACTTCTGATGCTCTCTCCTGGTTGCAAGAGCATTACAGTAGCAATAAAAGAGGACTTGGTTATGATACTCAAGCTCCAAAATGGGACCCCAAAAACAAGTACCTCACACTTTCTGAAAATAAGATATGCATGTCACGCCCCAAATCCGAGGGACATGACTGGCACTCAACCGGGTATCCCCAGTCGAGTGGACCTGAATGCCTTTCCCAGACCCATAAGTTACGCCACATTTTTGTTATTTATTAACCAAATGGAAACCACCATTTATGATTGAAATACCTTTTATCAAGCAATACATGATATAAGCGTGGTTTACAAATTACATTATCCTAAATACAAGTACATTATACATGGTTTGTGACCCACACTTCGTGTCTGCGGAGCCTCTAAGGATACAAGGTGACAGTACTATATAACAAGGCTCCGGCTATACCTTTTTACAAACACCAAAATAAGTCTCCAAAATATAAGAACAAGGGTGGCATGAGCCATGCAGGTCCCCTGAAGGAAAGGGGCTCACCAATGCAGCTGACAAAGAATGACGGAGATCTATGGACGGTGAACTGGAGTACCTGCTGAAGATCCACCTACAATCATAACACGAATATAACGCCCTTGGCAAAAGGGACGTCAGTACATTTGAATTGTACTGGTATGTATGAACAAAACTTGTCCTAAGTACACTCAAGCCATGTGCAAGTAGAACAAGTACACAGCAATAGAAACAACAACCAAACAGACATAGAGGTAAAATTAGTCAAATAAAGGGGCAATCGGTGCCACACAGGTTACAAACTCTCCTGATGTCTCCTTTCACAATTCCACATCATTAGTTTCATGACTGGTTCAATGTGTATATACATATATATATATATATACATATATATATATATACACACATATATATATGTATATATAAATAGTGATTTCAATCACTTTTTCCACCCTTATTACCCCGTCCGCCCTTATTACCTCGGCCACCCTTATCACACCAACCCACACCTTATTACACCGTGTTATGGCATGCAACCCGACCCCGCCGTACAGTTTCAGTTCACAACAAATACAACCAAACAGCAAGTCACAAAAATAAACAACAAGTATACCTCAAGACACCACCACAATAGTCTTACAAGTGTTTCCATAACTATTAGTACCAATTTCATAACTTTCAACAATTCGTACTCAATTCAAGTTACCACAATTGCCCACAATATTTCAAGTACATTGTTATCACAAATAGCCATGTTTCACCATTTACGGATTCCTTCGATCATTCGTTATTCCACTTTTACCACGAAGTGTATTCACAGTTCAAACCAGTCACAAGATGCTCACAAATAACCAATATAGATATCAACTACCAAACAATTCACGTACCAAGCAAGGCGATTTCACAAGAATCAAGGTTAGCCATACATACCTGGAGTCAAATTCCCGTTTTAAGCTCCTATTTTCAATCACCAAGCTATATAGCACAGCCCTCTACTTCTATCTAATTTTCTCTTCATTAGATTCTAGGTTTGAGTTACATGCATGAGGGTTTTCAGTTGTTAGTTCAAAATTAAAGCATAGGACTCCTTCCCTTAACTTAACTCAAAAAAATTGGGGAAAAGGGTTAGGGACTATACCTGTAAGAGTGTGGATGAAGACAATAAACTTAAAATTTTCCGACCCGGATGGTTTTGGAGGATCAATTTGATGGAAATTCCTTTTCTCTCAAGAACACTCTCTTCCCTCTCTCTTGTTTTGTTCAAAAAATGAGTAAAAAATGAGGGGTAGGAGTGTTTTATTAGAAAAGGGTCGGGTTTAAATTTTTTGAAAATTGTTGTTCGCGGCGGATCTGCGGTCAACTATGCGATTGTATTGTAGATTGGGCCGCATAATGGTCCCAGATTACTGGCTTCTCTGTTTATGTAGGCGGTGAGAATGCGGTCCGCATACACATTCTACGGTCGCAGATCGCACCGTTGAATTGAACTCCACAAATCCTCGAGAAATTTATGCGACGACTATGCAGTCTGCATATTTGGTTATGCGATCGCATAGTGGACCGCATTTTTAATGTCCAATTTGGCTACTCTCTAATTCACTCTGCGATCGATATGTGGTCTGTATATTGGTTATGCGATCGCGTAATAGACCATATTTTCAACATCCAAGTTAATTATTCTCCAATTCATTCAATGGTCGATATGCAGTTTGCATACCTGATCTACGATCGTATTCCTGACCGCAAAATGATATTTTCTCGGAAAAATTTGACTCGTGTTATTTAAGTGTAAAATAAGAAGAAAAGGATTCCGACACATCGATGGACCCGACTCTATGAGTTGCTAGGACTTGAGCACTCATTTCACGAGGTCTTACAATACACACACTGTGGTAAGACTGGCCATTATAAAAATGAATGCAATGCAAAAGAAAAGGCCAGTCAAAGGAACAAAGCTTTTATTCAAGAAAAGCACAAGCTGCCTGGTTGGGCAAGAAAGAATCTGATTCATCCTTTTGCCCATAGAAAGGGACCCAAACTAGTTTGGGTTCCTAAAACTAACCCCTAATTTCTTTTTGCAGGTTCAGGTGAAAAGGAGTAGCCAAATATGGTACATGGATAGTGGCTACTAAAAAAACATTACTGGGAACAAGGACCGGTTCCTTTCCCTTGAGATCCTGAAAGGAGGTAATGTCTCATTTGAAAATGGAAAGAAATGTGAGATCATTGGGGTTGGAAAGGTAGGTAAGACAGACTCTCATTCCATTGAGAATGTCTACTTGATAGATGGCCTGAAATACAACCTAATCAGTGTGACAGAGATAACCTTGTAGCCTTCACCTCTACCTAATGCTTTGTGATTAACCTTACACTGACAAGATTGTTTTGCAGGGAAAAAAAGTTAACAATATTTACATTGTAGATTTGTCAAATCTTTCAGAAAATGAACTCACTTGTCAAAGTGTGCTAGTTAACGATCCCCTCCTATGGCACAAAGACTTGGCCATGCTAATCTAGATCAGCTAAATAAATTAGTCTCCATGGACTTGGTGATAGGGTTATCTAATATAAAATTCAAGGAAGACAAAGTTTGTGAGGCATGCACAAGGGGAAAGCAAGTAAGATCATCCTTCAAATCTAAAAAAAATAGTAAGTAGACTTTGGAACTTATTCATATGGATCTTTGTGGTCCTCAGAGGTGGAAAGAAATATGTGATGGTGCTTGTTAATGATTATTCTAGATTTACATGGGTACTATTTCGGACATCTAAAGATGAGGCATTTGAAATGTTTACTGCCATTGTTAGAAAAACTCAGAAACAATTAGGAAATCAGCTTGCATCCATTAGGTCTGATCATGGAACTGAATTTGAAAATGTAAAATTTGCTGAATATTGTGATGAAAATGGTATAGATCACAACTTTTTTGCCCCTAGGACTCCTCAGCAACATGGAGTAGTTGAAAGAAAGAACAGGACCCTTGAGGATGTGGAAGGACTATGCTTCTCTCTAGTAAATTACCCCATAGCTTTTGGGCAGAAGCTGTAAACACTGCATGCTACATAATCAATAGATGCATGACTAGACCTCTTGTTGAGAAAATTCCATATGAGTTACATAAAGGGAGAAAACCAAACATATACCACCTTAGTGCATTTGGTTGCAAGTGCTATGTGCACAATAATGGAAAAGACTCCCTAGGTAAGTTTGATCCCAGAAGTGATGAGGGAGAATTCTTGGGATATTCTTCACAGAGCAAAGCATATAAAGTATTCAATAAAAGAACTTTGTGTGTATAAGAAAGTGTGCATGTTGCATTTGACGAAACTAGCATTCTTTCTAAGAGACATGAATATGAAGATGAAGCCATTGGTCTGGTAAAAGAATTGACTGAAGTAGCATAAAAAGAAGGAACAGGTGATGGAACAGGTTCTTCCACTCCGGGAAACCTGACAGGGGGAACTAATCAGAGTGAAAATGAAACAAACGTTTCTACAAGAACCTGTCTATGAACTTGTTCCTCAGCAACAAAACACAGGAGAATCATATAGTAGAAACCAGTTGGTGGTGAAATCTCACAAGTATCAAAGTTCTCATCCCATTGCGAACATCATTAATTATCCAACATCTTGAGTCAAAACTAGATCGCAACTAAAGAATCTGTCTGTATTTGATGCTTTTCTATCTCTTATTGAACCTAAAAATGTTGTTGAGGCTTTGTAGGATGCAGATTGGGTCAATGCTATGCAGGAGGAACTCAAATAATTTGAAAGAATTCAAGTCTGGCATCTAGTTCCTACATCCAAGGACAGATCAATCATTGGTACAAAATGAGACTTCAGGAACAAACCTCATGAAGATGGAACTGCTACAAGAAACAAGGCAAGGCTGGTGGTTCAGGGCTACAACCAAGATGAAGGCATTGACTATGATGAGACCTTTTCTCCAGTTCCAAGGCTAGAGATAATCAAACTCCTCATTGCCTTTGCAGCACATATGGAATTCACTCTCCATTAGATGGATGTCAAAAGTGCTTTCCTAAATGGCTACCTCAAGGAAGAAGCATTTGAGAAACAATCTCCAGGATTTGAAAGTAAGGAATGTCCTGAGCATGTGTATCAAACTGGACAAGGCTCTATATGGGATCAAACAGGCCCCAAGATCTTGGTATGAACGACTATCAAAATTCCTACTGGAGCATGGGTACAATAGAGGTAAAATTGACAGCACTTTACTCCTAAGGGAAAAGGTAAAGACCTCATTGTTGTGCAAATATATGTTGATGACATAATATTTGTGGCCGCTACTGATAGGTTGAGTAAGGATTTTGCAAAATTAATGGGAAGTGAGTTTGAAATGAGTATGATGGGTGAACTAATATTCTTCCTAGGCTTGCAGATCAAACAAAGCCCAAATGGGACCATGATCTATTAGCAGAAGTATACAAAAGAACTGATCAAAAAGTTTAAAATGGGGGACTCCAAAGAAATAGATACATCTGTTGCAACTGCCACCAAATTAGATGTTAATGAACCTGGTTAATCAGTTGATCAAAATTTGTATAGGGGTATGATTGGTTCACTTTTGTATCTTACTTCCAGCAGACCTGGCATTATTTTTAGTGTAGGGCTTTGTGCTCGTTTCCAAGCGAATCCACAGGAGTCACACTTGACTGATGTCAAGAAGATATTGAGATATCTGAAAGGTACTACTGATTTGTGTCTTTGGTATCCCAAAGGTAGTAATTTTATCTAGTAGGATGCTAATGCTGATTATGCAGGTTTCTTAGTGGACATGAAGAGCACTTCAGGTATGGCACATTTCCGGGATCATGTCTTGTGTCATGGGTTACCAAAAAGCAAAATTCAGTAGTCCTATCTAGTGCTGAAGCTGAATATGTTGTTGATGCTTCTTGTTGTGCTCAATTGCTATGGATCAAACAACAGCTGGTACGCTTTGGAATTGAAGTGGGATGTATTCCAATATTTTCTAATAACACTAGTGCTATAAGTATGAACCATGTTCATCATAAAAGGACGAAGGACATAGATGTTATACACCACTTCTTAAGAGATAACTATGAGAAAGGGTTAATCTCCATAGAATTCTGTGCTACTGATAAAAAAAATAGCTGACATCTTCACTAAAGCACTGAGTAGAGAAAATGTTGAAAGGAACAAGTTGGAATTAGGGTTGATTAAGTTCACCTAAAAAGGTCTAGTTCAAAATGCACAATGAAAAAAAATGATTTTTTTTTGGTTTGGAGTTCTTAATTCAATGTAAATATGTAGACTAATTCTTACTCAGTCTCATACTTTAATTAGTATACTCATGTGACATATGCTTATATGACTCACTAATCTCGTGCAAAGTTTTTCTATTCTGACATTTGAGGCATGATCAAGAGAAATTTTACTTGAAGAACATTGTTCATCAGTATATGCTCATGAGAAAGTTCAGGTATGTTTCTATACTTTACACAATTAAAAAGATAAAATTACCAATCATGAGCAAAACTCCTAGTTACACCACACTTCCAGAAATTCTATTAGTTGAGCATTGAACCAGTTTCATTATCCTAGGAGTCTAACTAAAACGGGATTTTCCCCCCTAAAAACTAGCGTCGCTCATTAATTTCTAGGAGACATAAATTATAATGTGATTAGACTCCTAATTGACTACTAAAAAAGCTGTCATTACTGCCTTAATCATGATCCCTCTTTAAATACCCACCACATCATCTCTCATCACTCATAACTGTCATTCACTTCTCCAAGATTTCTGATAATCCCCTTTCTTCTCCAAAATTCCCAAAAGATTTCCAGAAATACTCCACCGTGACTAACCCTCAAGATAATCCTTGAACTCCCCCACCAGTATTACCTAATACTTCATCATCAACACCTCCTAGTGAAACCCAAAACCTAGATTTCACCGGTAGAAGATGTTAGCCAGAAAAATTGTAGCATCTGGTTCTTTGATAAAAGCCTTAAACGAAAAATTAAAGGCTATACAAAAGAAAGAGGTTCCAGTTGAAGAATCTGACTCAAGCTCGGAGTCTGAAAAATTTATTTCTGCTGGTAAAGGAGAAGAACCTGGGTCTTCTGACAATGACAAGAGTCAAAACCTCAGGTAAGGTAAACACTTGTTTTGTATTTTCTCATGTGGCAGAAACGGAAGACAGTAGGTTTGTGTTGGTGGGTTCTATTAAGAATATTGAAGGGGTTGAGTCTAGTAGGAGGAGAAAGAAAAAGAAAGGAGATGTTCTTGTTATGTGTGATAGTGCAGAAGAGGGTGGCATCAAGTCAGGGGGAAGCGGTTCTGGAGAAGCTGCTAAGGGACTTGTTCATTTGAGTGAGCAACAAGATGAACCTGGTTCATCTATGGAGTAAACCTTAGCGGACATTGTAAAGAAGGTTGGGGCTAGTTATGACACAAAGAAGCATAAGGCGTCTTCACAAAGGACCCCAGTTGCTTTTAAACCGACAAAAAAAAGCAAAGTATCATCTCCCAAGTCCGCTGCTCCTTCTGTACCTAAGGGAAGAGCCACAAGGAGCAGGTTCAAGCAAAGCGAGGCAAAACTAAAGAAAACTTTAGAGAAGAGTAAGAAAAAGAAGAGGAAAAAGGAAAAGAAAAAGTTGTGGAAATTCTGAGGTTGCCAAAGAAGAGGAGGAGGAGATGGAACTGGTACATCAAGAGAGAGATACAACTGTGGAGGTTCCCATTGCCAAACCAAAAAGAACCAAGACTCCTGCTAAGAAGTCTTCAAAATATGTATTTGCTGAACCCTCCTTGGCAAAAGAACTAAGTCTGCAATTAAGGGAAAACAAGTAAAAGTTACTGAAGTAGAAGAAGAATGGAGTGGAGAAGAAGAAGAAGAAGAAGAAGAAGAAGAGGATTCTGAAAAGGAACAAGATTGATTTGCCATCTTTGGCAGGAGAAAGATTCTTAAGGGAAGGTTGCTTAAAGACCTGGAGGAGCCATCCATGATTAGGTTGGTGGATACTCTAGCTGCACAAGGTTGGAAGGACATGGTCCTTCAAATGGATGGAAGGCTGGCAAGAAAGGAGCTAATCGATTTCATGGCAAATGCCACTATGAAAAAGTGGGGTAGTTACCAGTGTGGTTAGGGGAGCAAAGGTGCAATTTGATTCACCTAAATTGGGGAAAATTCTAGACATACCATATGCAGGCTACGATGACTACACCAGGTAGAGGTGTCCTTATTAATATGATCTTCCTAGTGCTCTCAGATCTCCAGGAACTTTTGTGACACTGAGTCTGCTGAAGATGTGTCAGAGGCAAAATTTGTACAGAAAAGTGAGATGAAGCCTTAGCACAAGGTGCTATTTGAATTTGTGTACAAGTGTCTGCTGCCCAGACTGGAGAGGAGGCATACTGCTAACTACATGGACTTGGTTCTTCTGGAATGCCTTGTGAGAGGAAAGCAAATTAATTGACATGCCTTCATTGTCAAGCTGCTGGACAAGGTCATAAATGGCTCCAACGCTCATGCTACTCGCTATGAGTTCATACTGACGATTGTGCTGGATAGATTGAATATTCCCTTGAAGAAATGGTAGATGGCCTCCAACAAGGACTATTTTGGTGTCAAAACCCTGTACGATTGTGATTATCTCCTCCGTGCAGCCCTGGTTGAACCTGGTTCATCTTTGAAGACTCCAGTGAACAGCAAGATTAGGGCTTTGGTTCAAGAATGCGGGACAAAAGATGCTAAAATTGCTAGGCTTCAGGCTCGTGTTGCTGAGCTGGAAGACGAAAGGAATAGGCTGAAAGATGAGCTAGCAAAAGAAAAGGAAAAGAGTGAAGGGATGCTCCAAACAATGCTCAACCTACTCCAATCCCAAACCCTCTAGTTCCTCAAAGCCTAAGGTCTCTTTGTCTTATCTTCGAACCAGTCTAGTAACCCCCCAGTGACCCAGATTAGGGATTTTTCTTGTTTTTGCTCATGTTTGATTGTTTTTGTTCTTTCTTTTTGTGGACTATTTCCTAGAAGCACTGCCTTATCAATGAAAATTTGTATTTCTCTTGCTTTATGAAAATTCTAATCTTAATAGTTATTTTTCTCAATTTGATTTTTGATTAACTAAATCATGCTTTCACTTGCAGTTGCCCCAGTGGCCATGAGTAATGATTACAATTCTAGGATTCACATTGTTATGCAACTTTTCGATGATGCCAAAAGGGGGAAGAAATTGTTCTTAAGAAATTATGCTTAACTCTATTTTTCTGAACAATGATGTTTATGGCCTAATTAAATCTGGCCCTTAATGATGAGTTAAATTTTTCAAGTGTTGATAATTTAGCTGAGTTCCATAGGTTCTCTGATCAGTAAAAACACATAGTTTGTCACATCAAAAAGGTGGAATTTGTTAGCCCAAGCTTAGTTAAAGTTTTGAAGAATGACAAATGAACTCAATGAAGGACCAGGTCCATCTTATAAGACATAGTTGTTATGGGCCATGCACATGAAATGCACGTAAGAAAGATAAGCCTTTGGGATCAAGCAGTAATATCTTCTGAACTGATCGAAAAGATTACATATGGGATAAGGATAAAAAGTCTCCTTATGAGAAGAGAACACATCTGGATAAGGGTTGGAGTTTGGATTGGTCTCGAACTCAAACTCAATGGAGGATTAGAAATTGAGTCATAATCAAACTCTGATTACTAACCTAATAAATAATTGAGTTGTTCTGTTTTACAGGTATGCACATACGCAGAAGTTAAGCTAAATTGAGGGCAAAAGAGCAAGGCAATTTTGCAAGCAATTTAATTAAGATTAAGCGTGCACTCCTACAGCTACTTGAACGAGATAGAAGAACCAGTTCCATTGTGTTTATTCTTATTCTAATTCAATTGTAATAGGTGATATAAAACTTGCACCTTTCCAACTTTCATAGAAGTAATTGTATTAGGTACTCCGTGTCTTCAAGTTAGAGTTAACTTGAAAGTGTCGCAACAATTGAGGCTGTGTGCAACACTGGGACTAGAGTTAATCCTTAGGTTTACAAGAGTTTTGTAAATGCTGTTTTGGCTCATTGAGTTTATTAGATGTTTGAGAAAATCCTAGTGAGTAGTAGGTTGTGGTTTTTTTACCTTTTGAGCCAGGTGTTTTCCACATAAAAATCTCTATGTTCTTTTATTTCTATATTTTGATTCCGCAAATAGTAGTAGTTAGAACACCTAGAAGAACCGGATTCTTCTAGATCAAAAATTGGGTACCACACAAATCAGCCCCCCTCCATCTTGTGTAGTATTGACGTTTGGAACATCACTTTATAACGTGCAAATAAGTGACAACTTGTTTTAATTATTGCATAAGCATGTTTTTGACATCATATTCCACTCGTACCAAAGGAATACCATAGCAACGCTTATAATGAATTGCTGAGCTCTTTCGATATTATCACCCATAAAGCCTGCAAAGGCATATTTGCGATAAAAGCAGTCGATTAACGGTGTAGTCGACTGTTCCGTTCCTTTCCCCCTAGAGTTGTCCACTCAAGGGTACCAGTCTAAAACCCCCCATAGAAACCTTACTCTGTTTTAACTGTGCATGTATCATGGTCAAACCTAGCCGAGTCAGTTATGTTGTTCGCATAATGACTCTTTAAAATATAGTCTTGTCCAAAGTCAACTAGGTTTTCCTAAAACCCAAATGGACATTACCATGTTCTATGCATTTATTTGGAGAAATAAATGCTTTTATGCCAATTGTTGATATTAAAGTGTCGAGTGTGGTGGGGGTAGGGTCTAACCCTTTTGTTTTGCAGAAATATAAGGCATGAGGTCCCCAATTTTGGTATGATTAGCACGCCCCCGCTCTTGCTAGACTAGTGGAGGAGTCTTCCATCAAATGTGTAGAAAATCACTCTATCTATGATATGTGCGCTTTATTGGTATGAACATGATTTTCAGGTATAGGTTTTGATGAATGACAAACAATGAAGTCAAATGTCAAACAACGATATTATATGACAAACAATCAAGCTTGAATGCCGAGAAGCATATTGATGAACGGATTGCAATGGAAAAGCCAAAGACGAGCTCAAATGTTCAAGACCAAAGACCCAAGGCGTAGGTAGTTAGGTAGAACAAATGTAAGAGCAACGCTTAAGTTATCTCGTCTTTTGGCTCAACATAGGTCATCATAAATATGCATAAAATCATTTCATTAAATCATATTTATCATAAACATATTTTATTAAATCATATTTATCATAAACATATTTTAAATACTTCAAACAAAATGATGTTAAAGTTTTCATCTTAACCAAAATGATTTTTAAAGTAAGTTTTCAATTCTGCCTCAGAATAATCGATTATCAGTATATGCATAATCGATTATGCTGTAGACCGTTGCCAGTGTTGAACACTGCCACAGAATAATCGATTATGCAGTATCAAATAATCGATTATTCAGCAGAAAATCAACTTCTGATTTTCTGAACGTTAGAGAATAATCGATTATCAGATACTGAATAATCGATTATCTGGGCACAAAATCAGCATAATTGGTTGCCAATTAAGCAACGGACATACACCATTTTTTACCTATAAAAAGAGGTCTTTTGAGCTGATTTTAAACACACAACACCTCACAATATTGATATACATATTGACATTATTTGAGCATCATTTTAGAGCTTTTGTTGAGCCATTTGAGAGACAACTTTGTGTTGTTCATAGAGCTTATTTTGTATCTCTTTATCTACTCTTTTGAGAGAGTTCTTATTGTAAAAAGAGAAAGGTGTTTGAGAATAACATATCTTCTCATTGATTGTCGGGTTCGCTAAGTACCCTAAGTCTTAGTGCGTGATGTCTTGTGGTGCGATATCCACGAGCAAGGTTGAAGTCTTGAGGTGCGGTATCCTCGAGCAAGTTGAAGTCTTGTAGAGTGTACATCTACGAGCAAGTGTAACGGTTTGCTAGGCACCCGTAAGCTTAACGGAGTTAGTGGAATCTCGAGAGAGTCTCTCGGGGACTGGACTAGCCACAAGTTGTGGTGAACCAGGATAAATTCGGTGCGTTCTTTCCTTGTTATTTTAATTACCGAATTTATTTTATTCCTGCAATTTTAATTCCGTAATATTTATCAATATTCTTGTGCCGCACTATTCACCCCCCTCTAGTGACGGGCATAAATCTTAACAATTGGTATCAGAGCCTAACTCTCTGAAAGCCTTAACCGGTTGAGAGCGATATACATTTTTTTGTTGAGAATATTGAACGCAGGAATAATGAGCGAAGGACACTCCACCGAGAGGCCTCCATTTTTTGATGGAAGAAACTATACATACTGGAAAGAGCGGATGAGAATATTCATCCAATCACACAACTTTCGATTATGGCAAATCGTCAAGAAAGGTGAACAAATGCCAACAAAGAAAGTTGGGGAAATCATGGTTCCAAAGGAGGAAAATGAATATGATGCCGAGGACATCAAGAAAATTGAAAGAAACGCAAAGGCCGTCAACTTACTATTTTGTGCGGTGAATCCGGACGACTATCGGAAAATCTCGTGTTGCACAACCGCAAAGGAAATGTGGGATAAACTCGAGATCACTTATGAAGGTACGTCACAAGTCCGAGAATCTAAAGTTGATTTTCTAACACATGAATATGAAATTTTTAGAATGAGGGAGAATGAACCCATTGGCATTATGTTCGAACGATTTTCAAGAATCGTCAACGACCTTCATGCTCTCGGGAAAGTCTACACGAACAAAGATCTTGTTCGAAAAGTCCTACGGAGTCTCACTCCCGAATGGCGCTCCAAAGCCAATGCCATCCAAGAATCTATAGGATTCACGGATATCACAATTGATGGACTAAGAGGTAACCTCGAAACTTATGAAAGCACAATTCTTAATCCTTATCTTAGAAGTAATTCGAATATTGCCTTCAAAGCCTCATCCTCTAAAAGAGAAGAGGTAAGTGATTCGGAAAACGATGATGATATTACTTCTAATGATATAATTGAAAAGTTTTATAAGTTTATGAAGAAGGAAATAAAGAAGGAAGAACCAAGTCCTTCATGTCAAAATTGTGGAAAAGCTGGCCACACCAAATCACATTGTCCAAAACCCAAGGACAAGAAAAAGAAGAAACATCGGGATTCGGGCAGCTCGTGCGATGAAACTGCCGCATTATGCCTCATGGCAAACGAAGAAGAAAAGGTAAATACTTCTAACTCTTACTCGTTTGAAGAAATACAAAATGCCTATGATGAATTATATGGTGAATTTGTTAAAGCTTCCAAAACCATAAAAGAATTGAAGAAAACACTTTCTTTGCAAGAAAAAGATTTTGAGAAAACACTTTCTTTGCAAGAAAAAGATTTTGAAAAACAACCTTCTTTAAAAGAAAAAGATTTTGAAAAATTGACTTGTGATAATGATTTTTTAGAAAATGACATTACTTTTCTTAAAAATAAAATTAAAGTTTTAGAAGAAGAAAAAAAAATTTTGGAAAATGACAATGTTGATTTCAAAAATAAAATCAAGGAGATGAATGAAGCCTCTTTAATTGTTCAAAGTTCAAATTGTTCTTTTTGTAGTTCTTTAAAAATGGAGAACGTAGAACTTAGAAATACACTAGAAAAATGTAGTGTAAATGATTCTAGAACAAGTGAGGTAATTAAAAAGGACGATAGAAATAAGGTTAAACCACCTAGAAACGACTCTAGGGATTTTGTTAATAAGTCTAAAACTAATCATTTTAGACCACCTAGACACAATTCTCGGAATTTTATTAATGAGTCTAGAATGAATAATTTTAGACCACCTAGAAATGACTCTAGGAATTTCAACGCTTCTAGGAATAACAACTTTAGATCACCTTGAACGCATTTGGCTCAACCTAGACATATGCACAATCCTAATGTCATATGTCATTATTGTAACCGGGTAGGACACATTGCACCCGTATGTTTTGCTAAACATAGAGATTCATATTTTGATTATGATTATTATTTGCCTAACCCCCAAGGACCCAAAAGAAGTTGGGTACCGAAAACCTATTTTTAGGTACTTTTACAGGTGTGCTTGAAGACTACAATATTGTAGTAGATGCACCAAGCACGAAACCTTACTGCATGAAGGGGGAACGTCGGTTAGTTATCATATTTTTGATAAAAACGTAATAGTTGATATGTGCTAACAATTGATATTAATTATTGATTCATGTTTTGATAAGTTTTATTTTGAATAATAATTAGTATCAATTATTCTTATAACAGTTGGTATATAATGAAAAACCGTCATTATGATTGGTATGGTTTTACTAACATTTGGTAGTATTTGATGTTGATATGATTATTTTTCTAACAATTGGTATCGTCAACAGTTTCAACAAACAATGGGTATACTCTTTTTGCTAATGCCAAAAGGGGGAAGAATTTAGGCGATATGCATCGAATAAGTCGAATTCTAGTATGCCTTAATTGAGGGGGAATATTCAATTAAGGGGGAATTATATTGAATTGTTTGCATGAATATTGTTTGCATGAATTGTATGTTGAGATATAGCATGAAGTTAGGGGAAATTCGATATGCATATCTCCTGTTGTTTGTCATTATCAAAAAGGGGGAAATTGTAGAAAATCACTCTATCTATGATATGTGCGCTTTGTTGGTATGAGCATGATTTTCAGGTATAGGTTTTGATGAATGACAAACAATGAAGTCAAATGTCAAACAACGATATTATATGAAAAACAATCAAGCTTGAATGCCGAGAAGCATATTGATGAACGGATTGCAATGGAAATGCCAAAGACGAGCTCAAATGTTCAAGACCGAAGACCCAAGGCGTAGGTCGTTAGGTAGAACAAATGTAAGAGCAACGCTTAAGTTATCTCGTCTTTTGGCTCAACATATGTCATCATAAATATGCATAAAATCATTTTATTAAATCATATTTATCATAAACATATTTTATTAAATCATATTTATCATAAATATATTTTAAATACTTCAAACAAAATGATGTTAAAGTTTTCATCTTAACCAAAATGATTTTTGAAGTAAGTTTTCAATTCTGCCTCAGAATAATCGATTATCAGTATATGCATAATCGATTATGTTGTAGACCGTTGCCAGTGTTTGAACACTGCCACAGAATAATCGATTATGCAGTATCAGATAATCGATTATTCAGCAGAAAATCAGCTTCTGATTTTTTGAACGTTGGAGAATAATCGATTATCAGATACTGAATAATCGATTATCTGGGCACAAAATCAGCATAATTGATTGCCAATTAAGCGATGGACATACACCATTTTTCACCTATAAAAAGAGGTCTTTTGAGCTGATTTTAAACACACAACACCTCACAATATTGATATACATATTGACATTATTTGAGCATCATTTTAGAGCTTTTGTTGAGCCATTTGAGAGACAACTTTGTGTTGTTCATAGAGCTTATTTTGTATCTCTTTATCTACTCTTTTGAGAGAGTTCTTATTGTAAAAAGAGAAAGGTGTTTGAGAAGAACATATCTTCTCATTGATTGTCGGGTTCGCTAAGTCCCTAAGTCTTAGTGCGTGAAGTCTTGTGGTGCGGTATCCACGAGCAAGGTTGAAGTCTTGAGGTGCGGTATCCTCGAGCAAGTTGAAGTCTTGTAGAGTGTACATCTACGAGCAAGTGTAACGGTTTGTTAGGCACCCGTAAGCTTAACGGAGTTAGTGGAATCTCGAGAGAGTCTCTCGGGGACTGGACTAGCCACAAGTTGTGGTGAACCAGGATAAATTCGGTGCGTTCTTTCCTTGTTATTTTAATTACCGAATTTATTTTATTCCTGCAATTTTAATTCCGCAATATTTATCAATATTCTTGTGCCGCACTATTCACCCCCCTCTAGTGACGGGCATAAATCCTAACAAAATGGACAAATTAATGAGTGGAAAGAGAGGGCCGACAAAGCTAGCAAAAGGTTGGAATATCTGTAATACAGTCTGCTGGAATTGGAAGGAAAAGTGAGGAACAGAGTCACCGACTGCCAGAACGCTGAGGGAAGCAAAAGAGAACACCAAACGAAGGCATTTTTACTGGTAAACCTAGCAAACTGGAGGATTTGATCAACGAGAGAATTCAACCTGGGGAAGGTCCTTCTGGGACCAAATAGATAGGAGTTTATCTTTTTGTTTTGTAAAATGTAATAAGGACAATGGCCATTAGTGATTTTCATTTCCTGTTTATTTAGTGTCAATTTGGGATTCGTCTATTTTTTATCAACAAAATGAGGCATTTAGCATTCTAAGTTCTCCAAATTAATTTGTCGCTAGGCCTACCTCGGGCACAAAGAGGTTCCTAAATTAGGACACGTTTTACATTCCACAAGGCGTGTTTAAATATTTTTATGATCCTCACTAACTTGTTACCTTTTGTTTTACTTTTGTTTTATTCCCCTCCCCGAAGGTTAGTTCGTGCACTCTGGCATCATCATCCTATTCCACGAGATGCAGGGTCCCTCCACCCACTCCTCCTCTTGGTCCTATCAGAAACAATAACAAAGGGAAGATGGAAGATTCAAATAACACTAGAAAGGAAAACTAAACTGAAGAGGTAGAGGTCCCTCATGGTACTCGTGTTTCCAAAGAAAGTGCATCCCAACTCGAGCAGAAACTATTGAAGTTCCAAGAAGAACTTGATCAGGTTCAAAAACTGGTGAATCTGTCATTTTCCCTCACCACTCCAGACGTTAACTTCCCAAACACTCCTCCACAAAATGTCCCAAAACCACAAAACCATCCTGCTCCTCACCACCACTGTAATACTTGCCACACTTCCAACAGTACTCCATTGCTCATCCCAGAACCTTTGAACTCCATAAATGACCATTTCCACACCCATCATAACACCCCCCATCTATGTGGAGACCATGCCACACTCCACCCAACCCATCTGAAGCACACCCGAGTCTGGTGGTAAAGACTCACTCATCAGGAACCTAGCTGAAGAACTTAAGAAATTGACTAGCCGGATTCAAGGCGTCGAAGGAACCAAGGGAATTGAAGGGATGAACTATTAAGATCTTTGCATACAACCCGATGGCGAACTGCCTGAGGGGTACAAACCTCCTAAGATTAAGATGTTTGATGGTACATGGGGTCCAAGAGTTCATTTGAGAATGTACTACGACAAACTGGTCGGAGTAGGGAAAGACAAGAGGATCCGCATGAAACTTTTCATGAGG
Source organism: Nicotiana benthamiana (assembly GCA_034376525.1). NCBI lineage: Eukaryota > Viridiplantae > Streptophyta > Magnoliopsida > Solanales > Solanaceae > Nicotiana > Nicotiana benthamiana. Next base: position 99,221,878 of record CM067336.1, read on the forward strand.
AGTCTAAAAGGAGATGCTCTGTCTTGGTAGATTAGCCAAGACCCAAAGAAATGGTTGAACTGGGTAAGCATGGTGTCTGACTTTATGGACAGGTTTAGGTTCAACACAAAAATGCACCAGATGCATTCTACTTTCAGAACTTAAAGAAGAAGCCCACGGAAACATTCCGCGAGTATGCTACTCGCTGTAGATCGAAAGCTGCGAAGGTCAGACCTACTTTAGAGAAGGAACAAATGAAAAAGTTTTTTGTCCGTGCTCAGGACCCGCAGTATTATGAAAGGCTAATCCTAATCGAGAACCATAAATTTTTTGACATCATCAAGTTGGAAGAAAGGATCAAAGAAGGCATCAACAAAGGTATGGTTACGAACTTTGAAGCCTCGCAAGCTACCAATAAGGCTTTACAGTCTGGTGGTACATCCAAGAATAGGGACGTAAGCGCCTTAATAGTTGTATGGAGAAACAAATCTCCTATCAAATACCAAACCTACCCAATGACTCCACTCACATATAAGACTACTATGAACTACCCAGCACCCTCACCCTCTTACCAAACTCCACCACCCACTTATCAATCACTTTCACCTCCCATATATCAACCTACCTCTCCAAGGTACTCCTTACCTGCATATGTCTACCAATCATAATGCTCAACCATCCCACTATTAATCACCTTCCACATGCAAAAACTTTCCTAGACCTTGACCAAATTTTGACCGCAGACCTCCTAAACAGTATACCACCATTGCTGCACCAATGACCAGTTGTACAAAAGGCTCAAGGCTGCTGGTTATATCACCCATGTTCCTGCTATAACTCCTAAAAACCTTTCTCAAGTGTCAATCCAAATAAATCCTGTGCATACATTTCGGCATGAAAGGACATACCATTGATGAATGCCGCTCTCTAAAAGATAAGATCTAGATTGTGATTGATTACAAGATCATTGTGTCAAAGGAGCCTGCTCCGAATGTCAACAATAACCCTCTGCCAAACCATAAGGGCGGAGGCGTTCACATGATTGAAGTAGAGGATAATTGGGATCCTGAAGGGTCAATCGGGTTGATCACGGAAGGTGATGACCCAAAGAAACCAATAGTCACCCTTAATCCGATTGTAGTTCAGATTCATCCTTATGGGGACGTCGAGGTAAATATGTCCATGCCACTTGAGTTTGAAGCATCATCCTCTACAAAGACGCTAATGTTGATTGAGGTCAAATTTATGTCACCAAGAAATGCATCTATACCCTTTGAAGTTGTAGTTTTACCGCCTAAGGTGCATGCTCCGTTCGGAGTAAAATAGCCACGCCAATTCTAGTAGCGATGTCCGCCATAACACCATTCCATATAAATGCCATACCTTGGGACTACACTGCCGAGGCAAGAAGAAAAGGGAATGTCAAGTTCGGGGAAGCCATTGTGGCACAGGGTATGACAAGAACCGGTAGGTTTATACCCCGAAACATTTGGCTGAGTCAAGCAAGTAGGCCTCTGTTCAACCAACCATCACAGAAACCGAGCCCGATGATCTCTGGATAAAGATACAAGCCAAGGAATACTCAGTTATTGATAAGCTAAACAAAACACCAAAACAAATTTCTATCCTAGCTTTGCTACAAAACTCCGATGCACACAAGAATGCCTTGTTAAAGGTGCTGAGTGAGGCAAATGTATCAAGCAACATCACTGGGGTAGAGATGGCAAACATGGTAGGGAAGGAATTATAAAGTCACAAAATCACTTTCATAAAGATGAGCTGCCACCAGAAGAGTTGTGTCACAATAAGGCGTTGCACATCACCGTACAATGTGAAGATTATTTTATCACCAGAATCCTGATTGATGGGCGGTCTAGCCTCAATATTTGTCCGTTGGTAACACTCAGGATGTTGGGAAAAAGGTTGCATGAGATCAAGGATGGGTCCATCAACGTCAAAGCTTTCGACGATTCCCAAAGGTCCACCATTGGGGATATTAGCCTATGTTTGCAAATGGGGGCTACTTGGTTTGATGTTGATTTTCAAGTGATATACGTGCCAGCATTTTACAATTTGTTTTTGGGATGACCGTGGATTCATGCGGCTGGGGCCGTAGCATCAACACTACATCAGATAGTGAAATTTGAGTGGAACCATCAAGAGGTGATCATTCACGGCGACGGTAGCAATCCTATATACAGTCGCCAGACCATCCTAACAATCATAGGTCAAAGAAAGATAGTCGGGGAAACCTATCACCACATCAAGCGAGTTAACGGCATTTGCAAGGACAAATGGTGGGATAACAAAATTAAAAGCATATTGAACTGGAGCGGATATGAATATGGAAATGGACTTGGTGAGAACCTCCAAGGAATTGCTAATCCTATCAAATTAAAAAAACATGGAACCACCTTTGGTCTAGGATACAAGTATACTTGGGAGGAATTCAACAAATGGTCGTTAACATGGCGAGGTCCTTTCTATCCGCTGGAGCAGCCAATACCACGCTTCGAACAGACTTTTCGACCAGCCGATGTTATCTATAGGTCAGAAGAAGAGGAAGCACTGGCACGAGTGAGGAATTTGTTCCTAGAAGACGATGATATGGATTATTGTGTCATTCTCAAGGAGGAGGGGGAGGAAGGCCCTTCCATACATGTCGTAAGTAGAGGAGCATGCCTCAATAATTGGACCATCAGAACCACCAGATCCCGGAAAGCCTCGGGGTAGCAAGGTTGAACAAGCATCATGCACTATCTTTTAATATTACTAGTTGACTTTCCTTTCGCATTTTAAATTTCACAATAAGATCTTCAACATCCAAAACAATTATGGAATTAATCCCAACATTTCAATTTTCCCTATAAATCTTACTATTATTATTTTCTCTCATTACTTTACTTATACATCATTACTATTACTTATCTTGATGAACCAATGACTATGACATGCAATGAGACAACACAAAAAACGAACATAGATTTTGAGGAAGACGATATACCAGAAGAGATTGTCAAAAATGTCAAGAATTTTGAGAATAGAACTAAGTCCAACCTGGACGAGGGTGAGATTGTCAACCTGGGAGATGCAAAAAGTGTCAAAGAAACATGAATCAACGTTCATTTGTCACCGTCAGAAAAGGAAGAGTACATAGAATTTCTAAAGGAGTATGAGGACATATTCGCCTGGTTGTATGATGATATGACTGGTCTAAGTACATCTATTGTGGAACACAAACTGCCAACTAATTTGACAAGTCTATCGGTAAAGCACAAGCTCAGAAATTTCAAGCATGATATTAGTCTGAAAATCAAGGAGGAAGTAACTAAGCAGGTCAAAGCTTTGGTTCTTAGTGTAGTAGAATATCTGACATGGTTAGCCAACATTGTGCTAGCGTCGAAGAAGGATGGGAAGGTCAGGGTCTGTGTCAACTATCGAGATCTCAACCGGGCCAGTCCAAAAGATGACTTTACCTTTCCGAATATATACATCTTGATTGACAATTGCGCCAAGCAAAAGTTGAAGTCATTTGTAGATTGTTTTGCTGGGTATCATCAGATCTGGATGGATGAAGAAGATTTTCAGAAAACAACTTTCATTACGCCATGGGGAATGTACTGCTACAAGATGATGCCGTATGGGTTAAAGAATGTAGGGGCTACCTATATGAGGTCCATGACCACCATTTTTCACGATATGATACACAAGTAGATTGAAGTATATGTAGACGATGTTATCATCAATTCCAAGAAAGCCACTGATCACACGAGAGATTTGTGGAAGCTCTTCAATAGACTGAGAAGGTACAACCTGAAACTGAATCCCGCAAAATGTGCATATAGGGTTCCAACTGGAAAACTACTTCGGTTCATTGTGAGTCGCAGAGGAATAGATTTGGATATATCAAAGGTCAAAGCTATTCAAGAATTTCCACTGCCAAAGAACAAGAAGGACATAATAAGTTTCTTGGGGAGACTCAACTACATCAGCTAGTTTATAGCACAATCTACAGTTATGTGCCAGTCAATTTTAAGATGTTGAAGAAGGACGCCGCTACCAAATAGACTGATGACTACCAAAAGCCTTCGACAAAACCAAAGAGTACCTGTCAACACCACAAGTTTTGGTCCCGCCCTAGCCAGGTAGACCTCTATTACTCTACCTTGCAGTATTGGATGGAGATTTCTGTTGCGTTCTAGGACAAGATGATGAAACGGGGAGGAAGGAGCAGTCCATCTATTATCTCTGCAATAAGTTCACCCCGTACAAGGCCCGATATTCTTTGTTAGAGAGCACATGTTATGCTTTGACTTGGGTAGCTCAAAAGTTGAGGCACTATTTTTGTGCGTATAATACGTATCTCATTTCAAGGATGGATCCTTTGAAATGCATCTTCCAGGAGCCTATGCCCACTGGAAAGCTAGCCAAGTGGCAAAACCTGTTAGTGAATTTGACATCGTCTACATGACTCAAAAAATGACCAAAGGACAGGCATTGGTAGATCACCTTGCTTAGAATCCTGTAGACAGAGAATACGAACCCCTGAAGACGTATTTTCCCGATGAAAAGATATTATTTATAAGAGAAGATATTGCAGAATCCTATGATGGTTGGAGAATATTTTTTGATGGAGTAGCAAATTTCAAAGGAGTTGGCATAGGAGCAGTCCTAGTATCAGAAACTGGCCAGCATTATCCGGTGTCTGCCAAACTCAGGTTTTCTTGCACCAACAACATGGCCGAGAACGATGCTTGCATCTTAGGGCTCAAAATGGCCACTGACATGAACATTCAAGAGTTTCTAGTAACTGGGAATTCTGACTTGCTTATAAATCAGGTCCGAGAAGAATGGGTAACCAAGAACTCCAAGATACTCCCTTATATGCATCATGTACATGAATTGAGAAAGAAGTTCACAAAGACAGAGTACCAACATGTTCCCGGAATCCAGAATGAGTTTGCCAATGCACTGGCTACCCTATCATCCATGATATAGCATCCAGACAAGAACTTCATTGATCCCAATCCGGTAAAGATCGATGATCAGCCAGTTTATTGTGCTCACATCGAAGAAAAAGCAGACAGAAAGTCGTGGTTTCATTATATCAAGGATTACTTGGAAAAAATACCCAGAGTTTGAAAACACTACTCAGAAGCGCACAGTTGAATGTTGTCTAACAATTTCTTTCACAGCGGAAGAATCCGGTATAGGGGGAAACCGAATTTGGGATTACTAAGGTGTGTCAATGCGAAGAAAGCATCTAGACTACTAGAAGAAATCCATGCTCGGACCTACAGTCCATATATGAACGGCTTTGTCTTAGCAAAGAAGATACTCAGTGCTGGTTAGTTTTGGATGACTATGGAAATGGATTGCATCCAGTATGTCTGGAAATGCCACCGCTGTCAGATACATGAAGACATGATCAAGGTACCCCCAAAAGTGCTTACTACAACAAGCTCACCATGGCCATTCGCCGCCTAGGGAATGGATGTTATTGGACCAATCAAACCTACCACATAAAATGGGTACAGTTTTATCCTAGTAGCGATCGAGTATTTCACGAAATGGGTCAAAGCAGCATCTTATAGAGCAGTGACTAAGAAAGTCATGGAAGACTTCGCCCGTGACCGTATCATTTATCGATTCAGGATTTCAGAGTCAATCAGTGACCTAATAAAAGCCATGTGTAAAACCTTCAAGATCAAACACAAGAGTTCAACAGCCTACAGACCTCAAATGAAAGGAGCCGTGAAGCTGCCAATAAGAATATCAAGAAGATAATAAGGAAAATGATGGAGAAGCATAAGCAGTGGCAGGAGAAGCTATCCTTTGCTTTATTGGGGTACCGCACCACAGTTTGCACACCAACTGGGGCAACCCCCTATATGCTGGTTTATGGAACAGAAGTAGTTATCCCCGTCGAGGTAGAAATTCCTTCCTTAAGAATCATACAGAAAGCTGAGCTCGATGGCACTGAATGGGTAAAAAGTTGCTACGAGCAGCTAGCTCTTATAGATGGTAAAAGAAATGAACACAGTTTTCCATGACCAGCTTTATCAGAACAGAATGGCTAGAGCCTTCAACAAAAGAGTCAAGCCAAGGCAGTTCATAACAGTGTAGCTGGTGTTAAAGAAGATTTTTCCGCATCAAGATGAAGCTAAAGGGAAATTCTCTCCCAACTGGAAGGGTCCATACATGGTTCATCGGGTTCTAATAGTAGGATCCCTCATACTTGCGGAAATGGACGGAGAAGTTTGGCTAAAGCCAATCAATTCAGACGCAGTCAAGCGATACTCTGTGTAATCATTATGCTTTCCTATATGATGTAATTTGAACTACGATTGACCTGATTTCCATTTAAGAGGGGATACGTAGGCAACCCTAGAGGTTCGGTCAAAATTGAATAAAGTTTTCATTTCACCCATAATTGGAAATTGGGCATAATTTTGAGAATGACCTTCAAAATTCTGAAGTAATTTCAGCCAGTCACCAAGCAGCCGTCAGTAGCAGCAACCCAGTAAATTGGGATGGAATTTAAAGGAGGACCCTCAAAATTCTGTAGCAGGAAAGGTCACAATGTCTTGAACCATGTCGCAAATCAGCAGTTCTTCTAAAGAAAAATATTCTCGATTATGTATTTATGTTATATCTTTTACTAGAAAATGCATGTTTGTTACCGAAATTGCTTTTTTTAGCAATGCTACCCCAATGGTACGTATAGTATCACCATATCAGAGTCGAGCAGGTCAAGAAAAGACAATAGGGATACAACTAACCTCCCCTCTACAAAACTCACGATTTTTCTTTTGATGCAGACATTTGGATAGCAAAAGCATCTGACATGCTATACATTCACGAGGAATATTCCCTATCAACTAAGAAACTCTATTACTATTTGCCATTTTATTTTTTCTACATTGCAGAAGGCTACCATTCTGCCTCCGAGACTAAGCTCTGTCTCTATCTGTATTTTTTGCATTATATAAGGCTACCATTCTGCCTTCCGAGGTTTAGCTCCACCTCCTTCTGCACATTTCCATGGCTGAAAGATTGCCACCTTTACATTTGCATGGTTGAAAGATCGCCACCTTTACATTTAATGGCTGAAAGATCACCACCTCTACAGTTGAATGGCTGAAAGATCGTCGCTTATTGCATCTCATGGGTTGAAAGATCGTCGTTTATTGCATCTCATGGGCTGAAAGATTGGAGCTTACTGCATCGCATGGGTTTAATGATCGCCAAATTGTCCAAAGCATCATTTTTTGGAGGCACCATTTTCATATCTCGAGAACGCCATGCTATGGCTTGAGGATCCCTTTTATCTTTTACATATCATTATTCAAGGGAATCATGGTTCAGAGGCATTATTCTCATAGCACAAGAGCATCATTTCATGGCCTGTGAATCCTTTATTATACTTTTCATGGCCCAGGACGTCATGATCTGAGGACGTCATCCTAACCGTCCAAAGACAACATTCATGGTCCGACGAGAATTTGCATCATATTTCAATTTCGGCACAATATACGCTAGTATTTCTTATTTACAGGTAGACCAGTGAGCAACGACCATCTCGGTAGGAGCGATCCCGTTCCAGTTCCCGCAGCCCTATTAGACCTTAAATTTCATCCAGCCTGAATATCGCATCTGTTATTGAAAAAATCTCTATTGGCATATTATGACGACGGATCTTGAACTACATATGGCTTGATTACTGTAAAACCAGGGATATGTAGGCAGCTCAAAAACCAGAGTACGGCCAAACATCTTCAAACCATCTCGTTCGGTCAATGTTTGTCATAATATCTTTACCCCATAACTCTTTCATCCTTCCCGGGTAAAGTGTGGCACCTGTTGATACCCAATTTTTTTCTGTATTTTTAAATATGTAAATTGAATAATAGCATGTGTATGCATATATACGTATATCCCAAGGCTACATTATTTTTTCCTTAATTTTTCAAAGATTTTTAAATCAATTTACTGCCCTATTCAAGCAGACATAATAATTATCCCCAAATTATCATTTTTGGTGATCCATTCATTGGAGTCTCATTTTATACTAAAATATAGCTAAGATATTTTTCACATAGTTTTACAAATTTATTTGATATTTTTTAAGGATAAACTTGCATAATTGCGATATTAGTCATTTTTAGGTTTAAATTTGTCTCATATTTGTGAAATGGAATTTTATATTTTTAAATTGATAATTATATATCATAAATAATTTAGTGCTTCTAATTAATTTTCATAATTTTTTTATTATTTTTTACAAAATATATGGGGAAAATAAGGGCTACTTCACTTATAGACATATCTTGCCTTCTAATTTGGCCTAATTAAACCCAATACCCAACCTAAATATAATAAAACCAAGACCTAAGCCCAATTCTCAAGCTACCCGACCCAACCTAGATCAAATCTTGACCGTTGATCAATTTTGATCAACGATCTAGATCCGCCCTTACCTTTTTTAACCAAACAACCCCCCCCCCCAATGCCCCTCTCATTTCCTCACTCGCCTCTATCTTTCTATCTTTGTTTCTCTCTTGAACCTTCCCCCTTCTTCTACTCTTCGATGTGTTTTACTCACCTTCTCCTGCCACCTACTGGCCGAATATATGGTGGTTTCACCACCCACCAGCCTCCTATGGATCCTCACGCTTGGTTACTGAAGTTTCATGATTTGACCACAAAGAGTAGGGTCGAAACCTTTGCCGATTCAAGTTCCATGACCATCTCCGGCCTTGCTCTGACGAGACATATCTCTTCAAGCCTGGCCTCAACTCCTCCTACTTAAATCCAAGCCTTTCTTACCATTTGGGTTCCTCTAAAACCCTAGATTTTGAGGTTTTTCTTATCTCTATAGATATGTTCTAGATCCATATTTTCCCTAAGATTTTAAATAATTTTCTGATATTTATTTCAAAAGTTATGCTATCAAAACCTTTATTTTTTGATCTAGGATTTTGAGTCATGTTTCAGTGGTTTCTTCTTCTCTTTTGCGTTTCTCAGATTTTCTTTTTCTCTTGTGTGTTTTCTATTATGCTTCTCCTACTGTGTTCTTGTTAAAATTTCTTCGACCATGTTCTTCTACTATGCCTCTCCTACTGTGCTCTTGTTAAGATTCTCCTACGATGTTCTTATTTGTTTCTTCTACCAGATTTTCTACTATTGTTTCGTAGTTTACTTTTTTACTATGTTTCTCATGAATTTCAGTTACTGAAGGAACATGTTAAAAGGTCTCAATTCCTTTTAGGACCTCTGAAACTATTTAAAGTAGTATCTTTTCCCCTAATCACTTCTCCTTTTGTCTTTGTGCTCGGTTAATGGCAAGAACCCAAAATTTGCGGGTTCCTCTGAGTTTTGCGACCCTTGGCTATATGATTTTTTGGGTCTTCATCTTTGAACTTGTTCGATTTCGGAAAACACCTAATTCTTTTGGACCTATTTCGAGTTTTTTTAATTTGTTTCATCTGTTTGCACGACTGAGTCTTGAAATCTCTGTTTATTTAAGCGATTCTGCTTTTTCTGTTAAAACTTTTCTAAAGTCCTAATGCTGGACCCTAGGTAAGCTAGTTGATGCTATCTCCTCTAACCTATGTGACTACCTACTATTTTTGCAATTGCATGACATTTCTTCTCTTGTGTCCTAGACTTAGTGTTGTGTGTTCTTTATATGTGATGAACTTCCCTCTAAAATGGCTTTCAAATTTTGATTAGTTTTAGATTTCCTTTTGCAGAGGTTTGATTGATTTCATTCCTTATTTGTTGATTTCTGTGTGACTCGATTCAAGTTAAAAAAAAAACTTTCCTCATCTTTTCTGACTAGATTCATTCATGGACCGGTGATTACAAAATCTCTGATCCTTGATTTACTGGCTACTAATTGATTTCTCTTACCTTATTTATGCAATCGTGTATTTTAAAGCTCTGTCCTTAAAATAAACTTCTATGTATTTACACCTAATTGCCTACTTTGCACAAGATGTTTATTTGACTTCTTTCCTTAAATAGTTTTTACCTTCTTGAGTTTGAATTCCTTAATTAAAGGAAGTCTTATGTTGATTGATTTTTAATTGATATTCAGTTCCATAGCTGTTTTCTTACCTTAGTTCTGCATGTTTTTCACACTATAAATGCACGACTCTTTCATTAGCAAAAACAGATACCATCATTCATAGTATTTCTGAACTTACACTTACACGCAATAGTATTCTCTCTTTGTCTGCACTGTGGCCTGTTTACATGACCTACTGCTTTTCTCTATTTGTTTCTTTGAAACCGGTATGTCATGATTTAAGCTTTAACACCACAATAATGTGTTTATTTACTACTTTTGTATCCATGTATACTCACTGTTTCTGTATAAGTTCAACACTTACTTTAGCATGCTGATTTCCTTCTGCCTGTTCTATTATGAATCCCAAACCCCTGCCCCTATGTGTTTGAGCTATGGTTTAAGGCATGATAATATGCAAATTCTTCTCCATGAATTAAACTTGGTCCCTTGGGATCCTAACCTCTAAATAGTGTGTACAAACAGGCTTATAGGTATGCTAGCCCTCTCCATTACCGGGCATGCCCACAACCTTCCCTTTCCTCTTTCACCTCCCCTATTCCCCCTGAACCCTTTATGTGTACTTATTTCCCTCTCATTTTCCCATTTTATAATTCGGTTTCTGCACTTGCACACTTTCTTAGTGTTTAAGTTTTGCCCCCTCTTGTGAGCCTTCCCTTGGGACCCCCTTGAGCTCCCTCTGAACTTGGAAACTTGAGGGCTGGCCCTTCCACACTGCGCTTGTCCTAATCTTATAATATCCTTGGGTGTGAGCATTTCCCGGAGTCCTTTTGATGCTCTTTGGGAACTTTGACACACTCAAATGGGAGAAAGGCTTTGGATCATGATCTTATGGAGTTGGTTTACCTCATATTTCAGGCATGAAGCCTGAATCAAACTCTCATTGGTTGTACTTTTATTTTCTGATGTATTTTACTTTATTCTATGTTGTAATAATTTGTTATAAACTCTTGGGGATGGCTAGTGAAAAGGGCGGGTATTTATTGTGCAAAAGGGTAGATACCATGCCTATAGGTATTTCTAAATTCTGCATTCTCACATAGGTATCATGCCTATAGGTTGTTTTGAATTCTTCAAATCTCACATAGATATCATGTCCATATGTCATTTCTAAATTCTGCATTCTCACATAGATTCCATGCCCATAAGTCATTTCGGAATTCGGCACTCTCATATATAAATCATGTCCGTAAGTATCTGGGAATCTGAATTCTGTATATGCATATAGAAAAATATGCCTATAGGTCCTTCTGAATCTTGTATATTCATTAGATATCATGTTCATAGATCTTAAACAACCAACTGCAAGTAGATATCATGTTCATAAGTCTTAAACAAAATTTAGCACCTAGATATCACGCCCATAAGGTTTCTGCATTTTTTACCATGTCTATAAAAGGCTAAAATCAACAACGCAAAGAAAGCATGCCTAAGGAACTATTAATTGAATCTGAATCACTTCAATCATGTATAGAGCTAAAACCAATAATCACGATGTTTCATCATATGCAGAACTAAAAACCTTCATAAAAACTTGCTTTTCTTTTAATAATCTAACTACCCTTTTAACCAGTATGTATTCATTTATTTCATTGCTTTCTGAATTCAGTAGATACCATGCCTATAGGATCCTTGTCAAACACTTAGGCAAGACTTAGGGTAAAATTATAAACTAAATATGTGTTATTAACTACGACTAATAGGCAGGCCTGATTCAGGCTTCCTATCTGAATTATGTAATAAATCAGTGTGCCTCAACCTTTAAATTCTTAATCAGACCCTAAACAATATGTATAAGTCATGTTAACTATGTGTTTCTTTGATTAAATGAGGTATATCTGAGCCTCTTATTTGTTATATGCTTTCCCTCAACTTCCTATACATGTTCTTGCATGTCGCCTTAGAATTTTGCCTTTGAAACTACAAATAAGCCTAATATACATCCCCTTTAGGATTAGTAATCCTAAATGCCTTCAGGACTGATAAGATTGGGACGGGTAATAGCATGCAATAAATAAACGAGACCATTTTGCGCGTTAATACCTTAACGGGACGGGTAAGGGTAGATATGGATATGATGAACACACGATAATGTCTCGTGTAGCCCCTCACCGAGGAGTGATTACCGGGTGTTGTGTGAGGTGATCCATATTATTTATAAACCTAGCTCCCCCCCCCCCCCTTCATTTGTTTCTTCGTTTCTTCTAAAAAATTCAAACTATTTCTTTTAAAATCCGCTTTCTTTTAGTTCTTTCCAACGTTGTTTATTTGAAATCATTATGTGAAAATCCCCTCTTATTTGAAGTTTTATTTTCATATGTATTATTTGCACTTAAATTCACAACAATAGTCTGGTCGAAAACCATATTAGTGGATCCTGAGGGGTGCCTAACACCTTCCCCTTAGGATAATTTTAAGCCCTTACCCGATCTCTAGTTACTCAAATCAAACCCTCTTGGTGTCCTAATGCACCTTAATCATTAGGTGGCGACTCTTCAATTCAAACCCATACTCCCAAAAAAGAATGAGTTGTCCTCCCAAATATCATAAACCCAATTTGATGAGAAAAAGAGGGCACAACGTACTCCAAATTTGGTTTTTAGAATCGTAATAATGTCACGTGAACGTACACATAATCACAATTACATTTTTAAATGCATCTAAAGGCTTTCTACAAATATTCAAGGGTTATGTAATCCCTAATTCGATGATTACGTGAAAAGGGCCTGTGATTATGGAGTACTTATTCTTTTTTAAACTTCTCATTTAAAGCATTTGGCCAAACCCAATCCTAAAACATGAACATTATTAATTCATAATGGGCTTTGGTCAATTCCCATTCCCATAGCCCAACATATTTCACAGTCACACGATTACGATCAGGCAAGTCAAATATCAAAAATAAACAAAGCATGGCAAATGTACTACGTAATAAGCTAAACAAAAAATCCACAATACACGAGATAAGAAAATCAAGGGAAAATGGTGATAGAAACAACTATTATATGAGACAAAAAAGAGAAGGGAATTAAAACCAATGATTTCTCTATCTTTTATATCTAAAATAAACTGATAGGCTGCTTTCATTTTTAAACCAAAACTTTGGCGTAAAAGTTAATAGAGCTCAAATATCATTGCCAAAGATAAACAAACACAAGCAACTTGCTGCAAATGCATGGTAGAGTCTACAAAATCTATATGTAGCAACACAAACGACTAAAACATTTTGAAGTTCATGACTGAAATCTACCTATGCCTTAGAACCCCTGATGTTTCTTCTTCTCGAGCTCTCTCAAGCTTCCTGCTCTTGGTTTCTCAATAATTTACAAATTAAATTTCAGCTCTCCGTTGTGTCCCTTTTTCAAGAATGTGCAAATTAGTTATAAGACTTAATTAGTTTACTTCCTCTAAGTTTTAGTTGCTTGACTCAGTGTTGGTCTGTATCACGACAATACCAACGCGACAATGAATATGCAAATGTCTCAAATGAAATGTTAACACATTTGAATAATGGACCTAGTCTATCAAGGAAGCTGAAGTCAACAGAACAATTCTTAAATTTTCACTTTCTTATTGATTTGATTCACAGAGGCACCACTCAATTTAACGAAGTCCAACAAATATTAAACTTAAATGAATGAATGAATGTTTCTTAGCATAATTCTTACTATTAAAACAAAGATCCGGATAAGGACAAACATGGCCATGAATCCCCAGCTTAAACAAAAGAAAATTAGAGAACTATATCATTTACTAAACGACTCCCCTTAAGCCCAGCATCATTTATGAACAGAGTACACAATTGTGATGATTCTCACTTAGACGAGAACGAACTAAAAAAAATGGAACATCAAATTTCTAGATAAACAAATTTTAAGGAATCAATCAATTGTCTAAACAACTTAGCCCCAAAAAATTTGTTCACCCTTAAATGATTTTTTAGAAAACTCGACCCACAACAAAGAAAACAAGAAGAGAAAAAGGGGTGCAAAGAACCTGTTGAAAGCAGAATTTCTTTAACAAAACCATAAACGAAAATGATTACTATCTCAACGGCCAACTCCAAATTGTAGAAATCAAAAACAAAACCACGAACCACGAACGGTAAATGATGAACTCCCAGACGCTTCAAACGAATTCCATTTTAACAACCTAATTCCCAGATTGAAACAAAAGAAAAGTCTATATTTTTGTATTTTTTGATATTGAAATCCAAGGAAATTGAAGGGATTTGTATATCTTTTATCTCAAAACATAGCTAAAAAAAATTAGTCAAAGAATGTTGAAACTCGACCTAACCATAAAGCTTTTTTCTCAAAACTTTCTCTCGAAAAGACCTAAAAAAACCCGCCTCAAAGATTTTTTCCCAATTTTCCTCCTCATTTTCTGAAAATATCAACCCTCCTTATATAGGCCTCTAGAAAATCTCGAACCTCCTTCCCTCTCCTCTACGAAATCTCTCAACAAAATATCTTGCCCCGAATCTGAAATTTTACCCTCCTTTTGATGAAAAACAGACAAATGGAGGGAGTGGATCAAATCGAATCCAGTCCAAACGCTCCACATTTTTCCTTATTTCCATTCGAATGGATAAAAATCTGAAATAAATCGTAGAGAAGGCATGTGAGGGAGGGGAAATTTGTCAGAAGCGGTTAGAAACTTATGTAACGTGGTGAAGATGGGTCCGTGTGAGTGAACTTGCGCGAGTTTTCAGGCGAGTTAGGGTTTAATCGGCTAGTTGAAGAAGAAGAACAGTAGCTCTTGCGTCGTTTGGGTCTCTTATGGATTCAGGGTTTACTTTTAGGAAAAAGTTATAATAAGGTATAGATATCAAAGGAAAGTGGGGCAGTCCACAAGTGGACCGGGCATGGGTCTAGGTTGGACTAGGCGGGTAAGTTGGGTCAAAGGGTTTGGGCTTCAATAAAAACAACCCTTTCTTTTTTAATTCTCCTTTCCTTTTTTCAATTGTTTTTATTTTCCTTTTTAATTAATTAAATACCTAGATTAAATTCCCAAATTAAGTTAAATTATGAAATTAAGCTAATTATCCAATATTTATAAAAATTAATTACTCCTAGATTAAAAGAGGAAATTACTAATCTAAAACTAAAAAAAGCTAAAAATGCAAAAGTAAGCCTATTTTTGTGATTGTCAAATTTCAATAAAGAAACTAATTCACTAATTAACCTTAAAATGTAAAAATGGAACCTAAATACAATGCATGGTATTTTTGGTATTTTTATGATTTTAAGAAAAAATAAACATGCACAGAATGCAAACAATTAGCAAAAATTTCCACAAAATCCTATGAATTGTATAAAATAAAAAAATTATTTTTCTTGTATTTCATGAGAGTAATTCCTATAGGGAAAAATTAGGCGCTCACAGAGGCCAGCAGTAATTGAGATTAAGTATGATCGACTTCGAGTGAAGTGCAGTAACGGAAAGGAAAGATATCCTTAACCAGTCAAAGATCACGACGGAAATCTCTGAACAGATCAAATCAAGAATTGTTATTTGTACCAATGATGAGATTTACTTCTGTAATTCGAATTGTACTATAATTATAATTGCTCTATTATATAAAGGGGTTCCCCATCATCTGTAAACACTTTACATTCACGAATATCAAGACAATATATTATTTCTTTCTTCTGCTCATCAACTTACTGCTCTTTAATTGTTCTTACTTCACTATTATCAAGAGTTCATCAGCTCGAGGGCATTGTCCAAGCATTGGTTTGTTTTACATTCTTGCCAATTTCCATCATTTATCTCTAAGTTAATCAATTGATATTAAGTGAAATTATGTATCCGTAAACCACATTACAAGTTTAATTGTTACTCGATTTTTAGGGTAAACACTTTGGCGCGCACTTTGGGAGTAAGGATAATAGTGATTGCTTAATATTAATCTTCATAACACACACTACTTTTACACTTGTTCTCGTAAGTGTTTTTGATTTTAGGAATCAACATGTCAAACTCTCAAGCAGTACCCGCTCACACTGGCACCGACCTTGGTTTTCATGGCAAAAACGAACACATAGACACCCTGGGAAATGGAGTGCCTCCAATCAATCCCAACACACAACAAGCGATGGATCCGATTAATGTCAATTCTCATGTTGCCATGGGATTTAGGTACCGACCCTGAAAATAGCCTCCGTAGAGACGCCTCAGTAGTCGATCGAAACAAATAAAATGGTGAAGAAAGAGGAGTTAGCCTTCGAATGATAGTTGACATGCTACAAACTCAGCAGGCCGCGATAGCGCAAATCCAAAATCAGAATCGAACCCCAAGTAGAATCGAACTCGGTACATCACATGAAGTTGCTCATAGGATCGAACCTGTGTAGGAAACATTGAATGATAATGGATCGGGAACTAATCCCACCATCATGAAAATGTTTGAAAAGCTCACTGAATGGATAGAACTAGGTGAAAACAAAATCGAGGCTAATGAAAAAATGTAGAGACGTACAACTCACGAGTTGACCAAATACCGGGGGCACCCCCTATCCTAAAGGGGTTGGATTCGAAGAAGTTTGTGGAGAAGCCTTTTTCTCAATGTGTGGCTCCGAAGCCCATTCCTAAGAAGTTCCATATGTCGGACTTCCCCAAATACAATGGGATCACCGATTGTAATGAACACATCACTTCGTACACATGCAGAATAAGGTGAAATGACTTAGTAGATGATGAGATTGAATCTGTTTTGTGAAAAAATTTGGAGAAACTTTATCGAAGGGCGAAATAATATGGTAGCACAATTTGCCGCCCAATTCCATCGATCTCCATGCTCGCCGATTCGTTCATAAAGGCACATGCCGGAGGGATAAAGGTGGCAACCAGGAAGTCGGACCTCTTCAAAGTAAGCCTAAAGGACAATGAAATGCGAAGGAAATTCATATCTCGATTTCATATGGAACACATGGACCAACCTCCGATTACCGATGATTGGGTTGTCCAAGCCTTTACATGGGCTTTGAACGAGCGAAGTTCGATAGCATCACGTCAACGAAAGTAGAATTTGATTGAATATCCAGCGGTGACCTTGGCCTATATGCATAATCGATACCAATCAAAGATCAGAGTCGAGGATGATCGGTTGGGAGCTCTATCCGGTTCTGTTTACTAAAAAAAGCCTGATCGAACAAAGATCGATACCAATCATATAGTGTAAATCGAAGAAATAACAAACGGGGATGTAATCCTATTCGAAGTGATCGAGGTCAAAATTCTTGATGGCGCATCATTAAAATGGCTCTAATAAACACGTCAAGCCTAAGGAAGCACCATGGTTATCAGAATACAACTTCAGCATCGATGCTTCAGGTATCGTGTCACCTATTGGACGAATCAAGTATACTAGGTGCCCCAGACCCCTACAAACCGATCCAGCTCAAAAGAATCCAAATCAAATGTGCAAATACCATGGAACCCATGGTCATAGTACCGAGGACTGCAGCCAATTAAGGGAGGAGGTCGCTTGTTTATTCCATGAAGGTCATCCCCGAAAGTTCTTGAGTGACCGAGCAAAAAATCACTTCAGAGACATGGATGCAAACATGAAAAACGAACATGAGGAACTACAACACGTGATTCATATGATCATCGTTGGGTTCGATATCCCTCATGGTCCGACATTTAAACATACCAAAGTCACAATCACAAGAGAGACTACTTACTAGAAGATACCTTATCCTTCAATGATGAGGATGCAGAAGGGACCGAATGGAATCATAACAACATACTACTAATATATATCCTTATGAATAAATATCAAGTTAAACGTGTGTTAGTCGATCCAGGTCGCTCGACGAATATTATTCGATCGAGGGTCAAGGAGCAAATTGACCTTCAGTATCAGATCGTTCCTGCATCTCAAGTGCTCAACGGTTTTAATATGGCGAGTGAAACTATCAAAGAGGAAATCATGTTGCAAGTAAACGTGGCCTGACCCAAGAAACGAAGTTCCACGTGATCGAAGGAGATATGAGGTACATGCGCTACTTGGAAGACCTTGGATCCATAACATGAGGGTAATAACTTCAACGCTTCATCAAGTCTTGAAATTCCCAACACCGGAAGGAGTCAAAATGGTGTACGGTGAAAAACCAACAACCAAACAGATGTTTGCAATTGATCAAGTAATACCGGTATTGGCACTAACATCAATAAAGGCACCAAAATCAAAGGAAAAACAGGATGTCAGATAGCAACCACATTCGTCGGCCTCGACCAGATAGAAACAACATGAAATTATCAAGGATGATGATTCTATGATACCTCAAATCTTCATAATCCCTGATGATTCTAATGCCATAAAGTCGACGGTCGAAGAGCTGGAGCAAGTCATAATGATCGAGCATCTGCCTAATAAAAAGATATAACAAGGCACGGGGTTAACTCCCGAGCTAAAGGAAAAACTCATTAAATTCCTTATTAAAAATATGGATTGTTTTGCTTCGTCCCACCTTAACATGACAAAGATCCCACCATAGACCACTATTCCTCGATTGAGTTTGGGCCCGAAGTTCATACGGATAAAGCAAAAGAGAATACCAAAATCCAAGGTAAAGCATGTATTCATCAAGGATGAGGTAACCAAAATTCTCAAAATAGGATACATCTGGGAAGTAAAAATCTCGAGTGGTTAGAAAACGTAGTTTTAGTCCCCAAGAAGGGGAATAAACTTAGAATGTGTGTAGATTACAAAGACTATTTCATAACCTAAGGACTTTTTTCCACTGCCGAATATAGATCGCATGATCGATACCACAGCCGCCACGAGATCCTCAGCTATCTCGATACATGCTCCAGCTACAACCAAGTACAAATGAACCTAGAGGATCATGAAAAGACCTTATTTATCACTAGGTGCAATAATTATTGCTATAATGTAATACCTCTTAGGCTAAAAAATGCTGGTGCTACTTACCAACACCTAGTGAACCAAATGTTCGAAGAACAAATACGTAAATCAGTTGAGGTTTACATTGATGAAATGCTAGTTAAGTCCCTACACACAGAGGACCATTTGACACATTTGCAGGAAACCTCATATTGAGACAGTACAACATGAAGCTCAACCCCAAGAAATGTGCATTAAGGGTCAGTTCAGGTAAGTTCCTCGGCTTTATGGTGTCAAATAGTGGAATCGAGATCAATCCCAATAAAATCAAAGCAATCAAGAACATCACAGTCATGGACAATGTTAAGGCTGTATAAAGATTAACAGGGCGGATAGCCTCTAGGCCACTTCATCTCGAGGCCTTCGGATCGAAGTCACAGGTTCTTCTCACTGCTCAAAAAGAAGAACAATTTCACTTGGACCCTAGAGTGCCAAAAGTAATTGGAAGAACTAAAACAATATTTTCAAGCCCGCCGTTGCTTCATACTCCAAAAGTGAATGAGCCTCTCTACTTACATTTGATAGTCTCAGAAGTTTCCGATAAGTGGTGTCCTAGTTCGAGAAGAGCAAGGTACGTAATTTCATGTTTACTATGTTAGCCAAACTTTAGGCGAAGCAGAGACCCGTTACCCACACTTAGAAAAATTAGTGTTTGCCTTAATAAGCTCCTCTAGGAAATTAAAACTGTATTTTCAATGTCACTCAATTTGCATCGTAACCACTTACCCCGTTCGTTAACCAATGAGACCATTGAAATTAGTGGGTACAATATAGAATATCAACCCCGATTGACCATCAAGCCCCAAATCTTAGCAGACTTCATGGCCGACTTCACGCCAGCACTCGTACCCAAGGTCGAAAAGGTACTTTTAATAAAAGCGAGTACGTCTTCGGGGTGTGTACTGTTTTCACATATGGTACTTTAAATGTGAAGGGATCCCCTCTAGGCATCATTTTGAAGACACCTATGGGATGTACAATTAGACAATCTATCAAAACACCTTAGTTGACTAACAACGAGGTCGAATATGATGCCATGATTGTAGGTCTTGAGCTAGCTAAAAGCCTAAGAGCAGAGGTAAATGAGGCCAAGTGTGACTCTCAACTCGTAGTTAACCAAGTCAACAAAACCTTCGAGGTTAGAGAAGATCGAACGCGGAGGTACTTGGACAAATTGCAGGTAACCTTGCACTGTTCAAAGAATGGACCCTGCATCATGTACCTCGAGAGCAGAACGGTGAGGCCGATGCCTTTGCAAACTTGGTTTTATAAGTTGGTAGTCAAAGAAGTCCACGTCGAGATAAACTCCACAAGCATAACTTTGGATTGGAAGAACAAATACATTATATGAAGAATAGGAAAGTTCAGTCGGATTCAAAGGAATTGAGGACTCTGCGAACGAAAGTTGAATGATTCATATTGGCCAAAGATGGGAGACTGTACAGTATGACATTCGATGGGCCATTGGCAATATGTTTGGGTCCGAGAGACGCCGACTATGTCCTTCTAGAAGATCACTGGGGCACTTGTGGGAACCATTCCGGTGCCTAATCACTGGTTCACAAAGTCATTAGACCATGGTATTATTGAGACAATATGGAAAAGGATACTACTGAGTTCGTTCAGAAATGCGAAAAATGCCAAAGACATGCACTGATGATTCATTAGCCCGTGGTGAAGCTTCATTCAGTCTTATCCACATGGTCATTCATGAAATGGGAAATGAATATCATCGTCCCTCTGCCATCGATCACAGGTAAAGCTAAGTTCATTTTAGTTATGAATGTTAATCTCTCTAAATAGGTTGAAACACATGCCTTCAAGAAAGTCAAAGAGAAAGAAGTTATAGACTTCATCTGGGATCACATCGTATGACAATTCTAGATACCCGCCGAGATGGTGTGCGACAATGGAAAATAATTTATCGGCGGCAAAATAACGAAGTTTCTCGGAGATCACAAAATAAAAAGGATATTATTGATACCGTATCATCCTAGTGGGAATGGACAAGCCGAATCAACGAACAAACCATAATTCAAAACCCAAAGAAGAGGTTGAAAGACGCTAAGGGGAAATGAAGGGAAATTTTGCCCGAAGTTCTTTGGGCATATTGGACAACGACAAAATCCAGTACGTGGGAAACGCCATTCTTCTCAGCATAAGGCACGGAGGATTTGATACCGGTCGAAGTAAGGGAACCAAGCGTCAAGTTTCAATACATAATAGAAGAATCAAATCACGAGGCTATGAACACAAGCCTCGAATTGTTAGACGAAAAATGGGAAGCGGCCCTCGTCTGAATAGCCGCCCAGAAACAACAAATTGAAAGATACTATAATCGAAGAGCCAATCTTCGACATTTCAAAATAGGGGACTTAGTTCTGAGGAAAGTCATCCTCAAAATTCGAGATCCAAAAAAGAGGAAACTCGACCCAAATTGGGAAGGACCATATCAGGTCCATAGTGTCACCGGAAAGGGATCTTACAAGCTTCCACGATGAACACAAACAACTACCAAATAATTGGAACATATCACTCCTCAAATGATATTATTGCTAAGGTATGACTCTCTCATTTTTTCGTTTATATTCAATACTAACTTATTGCAGGTGTTCGACCAAAGACAGCGGGAAATTCTTTAACACAAAGACCTCAGGTTTTAAAGCATGTATTTCACTCTTTTTCTTTTAGATCATTTTTTGTCCCAAATGGGTTTTTCCGGCGAGGTTTTTAACGAGGCAACAATTATCTGTGCTACCTAGGGATAGTTCAATAGTATCCAAAGCTTCTTTTCAATAAACCTTTAATACTGGGGGGTCATCACCCTCAAATTTTATGTTTTCAAGGTGTATGCTTCATGTAATCAAGGTCTCAATAGAAAAATTTTGTAAAGGGCCAAACGATCAAGTGAACCGTACCTATGGAGATTGCCCGATCCTTGTTGACAAAACATGTCCGCATATGTACCTTTTCCTGATCGGAATGCCTTAGTGAAATTTCTACTTTACAATTTCGACTTATGGTATTTTATGGAAACCAACTCAAGACCTAATCGCAACTAAAGCTCGAGAAATTAACCCTGTACTCGGGGACTATCGTCCGAAAACCGACATGCTCGAATTGTTAAACTTCAAAATCTTAAGACCTTAAAAAGGTGATCCTCGATTTTATAGGCCACGGCGGCCCCATTCGGGGACTAATACTTCAAATAAGTTTGAAGTATAATTGAGAGACAAGACTGATAGGAAAATATCAAGTTAAAGGCTACAACCAAACTAACATGGTTTGGAGACGTTCGAATTCCATAATCAAACAGGCCTTCAAATAATTTCATAAAATCGGTTAAAATAGGGTTACCCTCAGCAAATTTACATAGGGTTTAGATAACATCGACCCTTGAAAACTGTAAGAGGTACTAAATTAAACAAACTTATGCTAAGGTATAACAAAGTTTTTGACAACATTGAATCCTAATGGGTACAAATTTTTCTCATGCTAAGATATAAAAAAAATTTATATGGTTAAACTTTTAAACCGAAAAAGGGAAAAAGCCGCTGGTTTGAGGCCATATCGGCCCGATTCAAGAGTGCAGGGGTCATTACATTGTCGAGCTCAAGGACCCGCCCTCGCTTAGCCAAAACCTAAGGGTTTTTTCTACTCCAAGTTCGAGAAAATACTCACTCCACTATAGAAACTATAGAAATCCAATTCCAACAAAATTTTCACAAGGCAATGAAGTGAGTGAAATTTCTCATAAGACCTAAAGTATATTAGAAGTATCATAAGGTGAAAGCAAAACAAAGTTTTTGGAAAATAAAAGTCAGAGACAGATTGGAAAGAAAATGGATCTTTCATATATATACAAAAGTGTTTACAAACACCACTCAGGGTCTTACACAAAAAATCCAAAAAAGAAGAACAAACAATTCTAAGTGACC
Organism: Nicotiana benthamiana; assembly: GCA_034376525.1. Classification (NCBI taxonomy): domain Eukaryota; kingdom Viridiplantae; phylum Streptophyta; class Magnoliopsida; order Solanales; family Solanaceae; genus Nicotiana; species Nicotiana benthamiana. The sequence goes on from CM067336.1 coordinate 99,244,805, forward strand.
AATCTTCCCCGGGAGCCTCATCTTCATCTTCTACGCTCTCAGATCCACTTGCGCTCTCAGAGTCATTATCATTAGAGAGCAAAGCTTCGGCTTCGGCCTCGAGCATTTTTGCTTTCTCGATATCGGTAGTGAGGTCAAAACTATGAGCATGAATTTCTTTGAGAGTCTCTATCCGAGATTAGGATTTGGCATGCTCAACAATGCACAATGATCCGACTTGAGCTGCATCGAAAATTTCCTTTGGTCGAGTGTGATCAGCTTCAGCATCAGCCTGGTAGACGGCTACGACCACCTCCGCCTCGGGTTTTACTTTTTCTGCGTTAGATGTGGCCTTAGCAAGCTTAGCGGCCCTCCGAGCCTCTATCTCCTCAATTTTCTTGGCTCAGGCCAATCTTTCCTCCTTCACGCTTTGGAGTTGATGCTCAACCGAAAACAGCTGGGCTCGAGCCGTATCTTTATCCTAGGCGAGGTGGTCCATGTTCCGCTTCCACCCCAAAGTCTCTACCTCTTTCATCTTAGCTTGCTCACGAAGGTGCTCAATCTTTTCGGCCTTCTACTGAACCTGCATGATGTAAGTTTTAGTCGCCAATAACAAATTGATATGTCAAGCTCCCAAAAATTTACATTACTTGCTCGACGAGATTGGTCTTCTCTTTATGAGCTGTTGCTAATTCAGCTCGGAGGTCCCTGACCTCCTCTTTTTTTGCACATAGAGGAGTTTGAGGGCATCTCTCTCCTTAGTGAGCCTTTTGAGATCGACCTCACACCGGTTCAGTTCAGCTCAAGATTTGGAAAATGCTTCTGAATGAAGCATCACAGCCTATGAAAAAGGGAAGGAAATCAGACAAAAGGAAATAAAAGCAAACATAAACCTAATATCGGGGGCTGAAATCCACTTGGTTCAGGAGTAGCTGAGCCTCATTGAAAATGATCGATGCATCCAGGTCGAAAACATCATCGACCCCCATGAAGCAACCACTTAATAAGTCATCCCTTTCGTGGGTCATTCCCACATCGGGGGTCTCCAAAGAATGGGCCTCCCAAAACTGCCCTTCAAAAAATGTGGGGAGGGGCGGTGAATCATCAATATTGATTTCCCCAAGCAAGACAGTTGGGGCACTCTCCTTTTCGGAGGGCCTCGGAATCGAACCCTTCAGGCACACCCATCGATTGTTCATTAGAGCAGACAAGCACACTCGCTGGTTGTTCGTCATAGCCGAAGACATATTCAGCCCCCGATGACTTGGGGACTTTGCTCAGACTATCTTCCGAGATCTCCTCGGTTCGATTGGCCTCATCGACTATCACTGGCTCAACTGCTTTTGAAGCTTCATCACTTCACTTTTTTCGAGCCACCAACTCATAATCAGCATTTTCTTTCTCCTTTTTCATCTCTTAGATTTTGGGGTATGTCTGCAAGTGGAATTACAATGTCATTCTTTGATTTACGAGCCTTGCTTTGGGTTTTAAGGCTTATTTGACTAAGAAAAACGGAAAGTCTTTGGATAGGCTCGAGATATAATGCTCAACTGAGTTGTGGTGGCACGATTAGGTGTACGAGGTGTCAAACTGTGATTTCAGACAACTACTTAGCAATTCTTAGCACGTTCGAGGATGAATGTATGTTTAAGTGGGAGAGAATGTAATAACCAGATCAGTAATTTTAAGCTCTAGCATGTCGTTCGTTGTTTTAAGGCCGTGGGTAGCTTCACTTCAGGTATTATGACTTGTACGCGTGGTCAAAATTGAAATTTGGAAGTTTGGAGTCGATTTGGAAAGATAATTCTCATTTCGGAAGCTATAAGTTGAAAGAATTGGTTAAGTTCTGATTTTTGAGTAAACGACCTTGGAATCGGAATTGAAGGTTCTAACAGGTTTGTATGATGATTTTGGACTTTGGTGTACGTCCGAATTGGGGTTTGGATGACCCAGGAGCGTTTTGCCGCCTATTATAAAAGTTAGTATTTTAGATGAATTTCATAAGGTCAAGTGTATTTCAAAGTAATCGATGTCCGTTTGAGATTTCGAGTCTGGGAATAACTTCATGTGGTGATTCTGGCATTGGAAGCACGTCCGGAAGAGGATTCGGAGGTCCGTTATCTCATTTGGCTAAAGTTAGAAATTTGAAGGTTTTTGAGAAGTTTGAATAAAAATGGAATTTTTGATATCAAGGTCAGATTCTGATTCTAGAAGATGAAATAGGTCTGTAATGTCGAATGCAACTTGTGTTCAAAATTTAAGTTCAATCGAACATGATTTGATAGATTTCGGCATCGAATGTAGAAGTTGATGTTCTAAAGTTCATAAAGCTTGAATTTGGTATATGATTCATACCCTCGGCGTTGTTTAATGTGATTGAGGCCTCAAGCAAGTCCGCATTATGTTTTGGAACTGGTGGGTGTGATTGGACGGGATCCTCGGGGCCTCGGGTGGATTCCAGATAGTTAACGGATCGAACTTGGAATTTGAGAAAGAGCTAAAGCAGCTAGTGTCTGGTGCAATCACACCTGCGTGAAAAGATTCGTAGGTGCGAGCCCGCAGGTGCAGAGTTATGGTCGTAGAAGTGGTCTTAGACCACCTACTCAAAGGGCCGCAAATGCTTATCCGCATAAGCGGAGAGGGTATCACAAAAGCAGGGTTAGACCTTTGACGTTGGACCGCATGAGCGTTCAAGGCTTCGCAAAAGCATGACCGCATGAGCGGGTTTTTGTCTGTAGAAGGGGACTTGGCTTTTCTTGATGGAAAGCCTCACCTGCGATGGGAATGTCCACAGGTGCGGAGCCACGGAAGCGGCTAGTGGATCGCTAATGCGAAAGCCGCCTCGGCAGAAGGGTTCTTTTAAAAAATCGGAATTTGCCCCATTTTCTCTCATTCTCTCTTGGTTGGACGATTTTTGGAGAGCATCAAGTCGGAATTTTCATCATTCAAGTCAAGGTAAGTAATTCCCACCTCATTTTAAGTTAGATACTTGGATTTTTAAGCATTTAAACATGAAAATTTGTGGAAATTGCGGGATTTTTGGTAGAAAACCTAGAAATTTATATTCGTGCATTTTGACCACGAAATTGGACATGGAATTTGGAATAAGTTATATATTCGAGTTCTGGTGTTATGGGTAAAGTTTATTTTAATTTTTTTTTAGAATCCAGGCATATGGGCTTGAAGGAGATTTTTATCAGTTTTTCGATCGGGGTTAGAAATTATTATAAATTGGATTATTATGAGTATTTGAGTATATATTTATTGGTTGCACAATTATTGACTAGTCTTGGAGCGTTGGGCATCAGTTTGAGTCGTCGGAAGGGCTTGGCAGCCGATAGAACTTCAAAGCGAGGTAAGTCTCCTTTCTAACCTTGTAAGAGGAAATTTATCCCATAGGTAAAATAATCCAATATGTACATCTATTTGTGTTGGGGGGGGGGGGGGGGTACGGACGAGGTGACGAGAGTCCGTGCGTAGCTACTATAATGCTGAAGTTTGATTAGTCTAGGACTTGGATCATGATTTACTTGCAATATTTGTAACCTTATTGTTAATTTAAATTCCTTAAATCATATCGAATTGGTAAATAAATTTCTAAAAAGTTAAACTTCATTTCTTGATCGTTAAATGAGGATTGACATTTTCTTGGATAAATGCTCCTTGATAATACTTGATCGACTGTTTAATTAATTTTTTCTTTTGTGTAATGGGTCGAGCGCCTCGATAGATTAAATAGATACATCTATGGTTCGCGCCGTTCGACCCTTTGGTAGTGCAAAGTTTAATATGATATTAGACCGGCTATACGACCTCGATATGACTTGCGCATAATTGAATTGATTGATTTGACATTGATAGTAAATAATATTGCCTAATTGGCCTGTGATAGGTTGATAAATGATAAAAAATAAACTTGCTAATCTCATATTAACAAAAGAATTGTGTACTTGTTTCATGTTATTGAGTTTACAATCGTTTTATAAAAATCCATGATTAATCATATTATCGGTATATTATTCTGGGCTATAGTAATTGACGGAGTCGACCTCTCGTCACTACTTCTTCGAGATTAGACTGAATACTTACTGGGTACGCGTTGTTTTCGTACTCATACTACACTTAATGTACATTTTGTTGTATAGACACCTGTATGTCTAATGCCCTTGTGAGATGCAGCGGCGTGGTCGACAGGGGGACTTAGATGAGTTGCATCTTATGAGACAATCCGCCAGTAAACAGAGTCTCCTTCAGAGTACCTGTATTTTCTTTCTGTCCAAATTTGCATTCCAGTTAGTTATTGTATTTTACCTTATTTCCTAGTAAATGCTCATGTACTTGTGACACCGGGTTCTGGGTGATTATTGGATATCTAGGTATTGAAGTTGGAAAACGTTATTATTATTATTATTATTATTATTATTTTTTATTATTGTTGTTGTTATTATTATTATTATTATTATTATTATTATTATTATTATTATTATTATTATTATTATTATGTAAAGCTCTTCTTTTACTAGTCAAATTGAAGAAAATTTATTGTTTCATAAATACTAAAATGAGAAACTAATTAGCTATTTGGTGTTGGTTTGCATAATAGTGGTGTCCTTACCATCACGACCGTTAATGAATTTTGGGTCGTGGCAGTGATGTTAATAGGTTTAGTTCCCATTGGCCACAATCTTGTTTGTTTTTAAAAATGATTGCATCGTTTGTTGTAGTTTCATCATATCACGCACCATCAATATGAAGAATAAACTTGCAATATTGTAAAGAAAAATTATGATACAAGGTAAATTTATTACATAAAAAGGAAGGAAAAATGATATAAAATTATTTAATAATAATGAAGGGTGAGATGAGAGAAAAAGACAATATAACGATACGACCATACCAAATCGATCATTACATAAAGTGACACATTTCGTCGTTATGTAACAACATTACATAACGATAAATTTAATAATACGATATAATAAAATTTAAGTAACAATTAAAATAAATATTATATTTAAAGTAACAATACAAACATCTGACAATCATCCATACAAGCTGTGAACAAAGAATCTGCCTTCGCCGGTGCTTCCAAGTGGACCATTTTGAACTTTCACTATCAATGATTAAAACATTATCAAGAAAGAGTGTCCATTAACCACCAGATTAACTTCAATCTAATTAAATTTGATTCACTACACCATTGCAAGGGTTCATTGTTCATGTTATAGAGCCTTTTATCTTCGGGCGAAACTTCAAAAAGGAAAATAGACCATATGTATTTAATACTATTAAAATTACAATTGTCATTGACTTTGACTATTGTTGGTTCTAGTCTTCTAGAGTTGGAGTTCTACAAAAGAATAGTCGTGAAGCTACCTTAATTGACAATTCTTTTACAAAGAATTTAAAAACTTCTATATTTATTTTCATTTGTACTCCCTCTCTTTATTTTTACTTATTATGTATATTAAAAATAAAATTTTATTTTTATTTTTCACTTTAAGCATTTGTATCTTTACGCATACCAAGAAAAAATAATTTTTTTCCTGTTATAACCACAATATTTATTACTTATTTCAAATTATTTTTTTAAATCCAATAAAATATGCATCAATTAATATGGATATCATGGTAAACTATGCACTTCATTTATTATTTCTTAAGGACAAGAAAGTTAAAACATGCCAAGTAAAAGTGAATGAAGGGATTAATTTTTCACTGTACTCGGTATCCGCAGTCCCACTTTAAAAATAAAATGCTCCTTATCACAAGTGATACTATTATTTCTAGGCTAATAGTCTGTTTGGTCTAAGTTTCAAAAATTAGTTTATTTCGATAAGTTTGTATTTAATTAATTAATTTAAAAAATATTTTTTAGCAATAATTTATGTTTGATCAAATTTTTAGAAAGTAATTTTAAGAGTATTCTTCTAAAAAATGCTTGTCAAAACCGTGCTTTTATGGAGAAAATACTTTTTTTTTCTAAAATTGTTTCTGACTTTTTTTACTTCTAAAAGCTCGGCAAAATACTTTATATTTTAAAAAATATTTTTTTTGAAAGAAATAAATTTGACTTTTGAAAAATCTTGGCAAAACAGACAATAAAACCCCAGTTCAATTCAATTCAATACAGTAATAGTAATTACTTGTTGCAGAGTTTCGTATCTTATGGAAGTGGTCAATCCTAAGACTACGCGCTTACAAGTTACATTGGCCTATCTGAATTTACCCGAAGACCCTCACTACTAATTAAACCACCCACCCCCCCTCTCTCTCTACGTATTGTACACGTTTACTTTGCAGGCACATAAACTTTCTCTCACTAAACTAGATTGTGGGTTTTTATTTGATTTTCTCAGAGGTAAATTATTCCAAGATCTTGACTGCTTCATATCTTATTTGTGTATAAGTTTGATACCTTTTACTTTGATCTTTCTTTAAGACTCTGTTTTCTTCATGATCTTGAAATTACTCCTAGTTGTGTTTGCTTCAATTTTGTTTTTCTCGTTTTTGGACCTTCAAGCTTTTATTTGTATTGGATGTTTTTGTTGTGCATTCTAGAAACTAGAGATTTGTTAGGTAGGAAATTGGGAATTCTAATGATCTATTTCCTCTTTGATTTATGGTGAACTTTGGTATCATTTGTTGAATTGCAGGTTAGTTAAGGTTTGATTCTTGGTGAGGTTCTGCTTTGATTTATTTACTGTTTTTGTGTGTTTAAAGGGTGTGTTTATGTTCTTACCTTTGAATTTATCAATGTTTTTTTTCCAGGGAGATCAAAGGTGGAACAATTTGAAGAAAGGGTGGAAAGTAGAAAAAGATGGCTAATAATGCAGCAGCTTGTGCAGAAAGGGCAACAAGTGATATGCTGATTGGTCCAGACTGGGCTATAAACATTGAGCTTTGTGATATTATCAACATGAATCCTGGGTATTTTATCTTGACCATATTGTTTAAGTGATTATCTGTCTTGAAACTTGACTGCACAGTATGCACCATGCTTTGCATTTTGTCTCTTTCAGCATCACAAAGTAATAAAGTGTCATCTGCATATAGAATATGTCATTCTGTCAATCTATGTGGAATTCCTTGAGCCATCAGTAGCTTTTTTTTAACAAGTAAAAATTTCATTTTACAATTTCAAGCTCCAGCCTTGTTAAGCATTAAGCTTAACACTTTCATGGCCATAACAAAGAGGTAAGGACAGATAGGGCCGGCTTGTCTTAGTCCTCTTTGTGGTTTGAGAAGACCATCAGGGTTCCAATTTAACAATTTATTTGTGTGATGGGAGGTAGCTGGTGCGCGGAAGCTGGGCCGGACACCGCAGTTATTAAAAAAAAAAAGAACCTTACAGAAAGACGTGATTCTCTCAAGAGTACCCAGTCAACACTTAATGACTGGTACATCAAAAGTGTTCCGAGAATACACAAAGAACGACATGTTCCACTAATTTGTGCAATGGAGTTTTCCACTCCTAGAAAATGTTCCACTATTAGCAAATCACATTTTTCTGTTGAAACATTCTGGCCTTTTGATGTAAAAACTTTTCTGGAAATGGTTCATCTATTTTCTGTTTTCCCATGTTTAAGAAAATTTTGTCTTGTGCACTAGTGGCTGTGATTTCCTTATTAGGTATCATAGTATATGTCAGCCCTGCCTACTTTTGGGTACCGATATGAGCCTAACTACCTTTGTTGTATTCTTCTCTTTTGACTGGTTCAATTCTTAATATTTAGTAGCTGGGGTAATTGGATATAAATAGTCTAAACCTTCTTGCTTGACTAAGTCCAAATTAGTGTTTGGGTTAGGCCACTTGGAATTTTATAACTTTGGGAGCTCTGTGGGCTTTTATCACATAGTGGGGAAGACAGAAATCCTACTCAATCTTAATGTTATGGTGCTTGAGCAAAGTTTTTTAATTAGTTTGAGATTTGATGTACAATAGATGCTGTACTTCTGTCCTTTATGTTTTATTTTTATAAATGTAGTTAGGATTGAGCTCTTGCATAAAACAAAAAGAAGGGATTTTGACTAGACATCTGCTATCAAAGGCAAATGTGTTTTAGATCTTCTATATCTTATCCAAAAAAGAAAACACCGTGTAAGAAGGATTTTCCGTTGAACTTAGTCCCATAATGTTATGTCATGGAAGAATTAGTCTTATGTTACGTTCACCGCACATTTTGGGTAGGTCGTTTCAAGGTGTGAGAAAGCACGGGAGAAATATAATAATTGATATTAAACATGATAGAATAAGCCCTATATATATACACGTAACCTATCCTACTCCGAATACATATTGGATTAGGGTTATTTTACTACTATTTACATATTATAACACTCCCCCTCTAGCTGGTGCATATATCATATGTACCGAGCTTGTTACATATGTAGTTAATACGAGGACCAGTGAGGGACTTGGTGAAAATGTCTGCAAGCTGATCATTTGACTTTACAAACTTTGTAGAAATATCTCCCAGAGTATCAAGTGACAGTCAATCTCAATGTGCTTAGTTCTCTCATGGAACACTGGATTTGACGCAATATGAAGAGCAACTTGATTATCACACACACGTCCCATCTGACTAACATCACCAAATTTCAGCTCTTTGGCAACTGTTTGATCCAAGCTAGCACACATGTCGCCATGGCCATTGCTCGATATTCTGCTTCTGCACTAGACCGAGCAACCACATTCTGTTTCTTGCTTTTCCAAGATACCAAATTTCCTCCTACTAAGACACAATATCCAGAAGTAGAACGTCTGTCAGAAGGCGATCCTGCCCAATCAGCATCGGAGTGTCGAACGATCTGCTCATGGCTCGAGGAGACTGCTTTAGACCATAAAGTGACCGGCGCAAGCGACATACAAGGCCACAAGACTCCCCTCTGAGCAACAAACCCAGGTGGTTGCTCCATATAAACTTCATCCTCAAGGTCACCGTGTAAAAACACATTTTTAATGTCCAGCTGATAGAGGGGCCAATGGCGAACAACAACCATGGATAGAAAAAGGCGGACTGATGCTATCTTAGCCACGGGAGAGAAGGTATCACTGTAATCCCAAATATCTGAGTATATCCCTTGGCAACAAGACGAGCCTTAAGACGATCAACCTTACCATCTGGACCAACCTTGACTGCATACACCCAACGACAACCAACAGTAGATATACATGAAGGAAGAGGGACGAGCTCCAATTACCACTCGTATGTAAAGCTGACATCTCGTCAGTCATAGCCTGTCGCCACCCTGGATGAGACAATGCTTCACCTGTTGACTTAGGGATGGAAATAAAGGACAAAGAAGATAGAAAAGCATAATAGGGTGATGACAAACGATGATAACTTAAACCGATAAAATGGGGATTAGGATTAAGGGTGATCCGTATACCTTTTCGAAGTGCAATCGGAAGAGAAAAGTCCGCAGTAGGAGCAGGGTCAGGTGCAGGACGTGAATCAACCGGGTCGGATGCTGGGCGAGGACGACGATGATATGTCAAGAGTGAAGTTTCTGTGGCAGGGAGTCTAGAAGGAGCCACACTAGACTCTCCAACGGTTGGAATGGGTAAGACATCTGTAGCGGAAGGTGAAGGAGGAGCTACAGTGGACTCGGGTGAGACTTCTGTGGCGGAAGGTGAAGGAGGAGCTATAGTAGACTCCCTAAAGGCCGGTATAGGTAAAACCTCAGATATATCAAGATGGTTAGAATTGTCAGAAGAGGTAAAGAAATGTTTTGATTAAAAAAATGTGACATCAGCTGCATAAGGTACCTACGAAGATCAGGTGAATAACAACGATAGCCCTTCTGGACACGAGAATAATCAAGGAAGACACACTTGAGAGCACGAGGAGCTAACTTATCTTTCCCAGGGGCTAAGTTATGAACGAAACAAGTGCTCCCAAAAACACGAGGGGGAACAGAGTATAAGGGTGACTGGGGAAACAATACCTCATACGGAATCTGATTCTGGATGAGAGATGAAGGTATTCGATTAACCAAATAACAAGATGTGAGAATTGCATCGCCCCAAAAATGCAGCGGAACATGAGATTCAATGAGAAATGTGCGAGCAGTCTCAATAATGTGCCTATTTTTTCTCTCTGCAATCCCATTTTGCTGAGGGGTATAAGGACAAGAGGTCTGATGAATAATTCCTTGAAAAGTCATAAACTGCTGAAATTGAGAGGATAATATTCTAAGGCATTATCACTGTGAAAAGTGCGAATAGAAACACCAAATTGATTTTTAATTTCAGCACAAAAATCCTGGAATATAGAAAACAACTCAGAACGATCTTTCATTAAGAAAATCCAAATACATCTTGAATGATCATCAATGAAACTAACAAAATAACGAAATTCCAAGGTTGAACTGACTCTACTAGGACCCCATATATCCGAATGAACTAAAGAAAAAACAGACTCTGCACGACTCTTAATACTACGAGGAAAGGAGGCTCGGGTATGTTTCCCGAGCTGACATGACTCACACTCTAATGTGGATAAACTAGACAAACAGCACCATCTTCTGAAGCTTGGACAAGCTAGGATGTCCTAAACGACTGTGAAGTAGGTCCGGAGGATATGCAACTAGACAGGCCTTGGAGGATTTTAGTGAGTTAAGGTAGTAGAGTCCTTCTGATTCAAGTCTTGTTCCAATCATCTGTCCCGTACTGCGGTCCTGCATAATAAAAGAATCATCAATAAAATATATACCACAATGGAGGGCACGAGTCATACGACTAACAGATGCAAGATTAAAAGGACACCACGAGACATAAAGAACGGAATCTAGAGTTACAGAGGGTAGGGGATTTGCTTGTCCAACTCCTTTTGCTTTAGTTTGAGACTCATTGGCCAAAGTAACGTTGGGAAGAGACTGTGAATACGCAATATTTGACAAAAGGGATTTATTACCAGAGATATGATCAGAAGCAGCTGAGTCCACAACCCATTGTTCAAGAGGACTAGACTGGGAAACACAAGCAAAAGAATTACCAGAAACAGAAGTATCAGTCTGAGCAACAAAGGCTGGAGATGTCTGCTTACTTGCTCGATATTTAAGGAACTCATTATACTCCCCTTCAGATACAGAAAATCCCTGGTTACCTGTAGTCTCGGTCTGAGTAACATAAGCATTTTTGGGTGGTCGACCATGTAAAGAATAGCACACGTCACGAGTGTGACCAAGTTTATGACAATAAGAACACTTGGGTCTAGATCTTCCAAAACGACCTCCTCCTCGTCTATTCTCCATAGTATGAGATGCCCGATTGTCCACTGATTGGGATACGAGGACAGATGAATCAAGTGTCTGTGATGAGCTCACTGGGTGACTCGGTGCTACAGCAAGGCGAAGTAATCGAGAGAATAATTTATCAACTGTGGGGACAGTCAGACTAGCCAAAATCTGATCGCGTACTGAGTCGAGATCATTAGGAAGCCCAGTAAGAGTAAGTACTAGAAACAGCTTTTGTCGTTGCTCTTGCTGCTTTGCAACGCTAGCAGAAACTGGCATCAACGTCTCAAATTCCTCCATAACTGCCTGTACTTGTCCCAAGTACGTAGACATATCTAATTCCTGTTTATTTAAATTTGTCATCCGCGATATCACATCATAGAAACGAGATATGTCATTAGTGTATAAAGTACGAGCCTTTTCTCAAACCAAATAACATGTCTGGAATGGACGAAACAAGGGCATCAACTTGGAATCAATAGATTGCCACTAAATACTGCATAATTGAGCATCGATCTTCTCCCAATGTGCTTTGGCTTTTTCATCTCCTTCACTAGACTCCTTGATTAGATGATCTTGAACACCTTGACCTTTACACCACAACTCGACAGACGAAGCCCAAGCTAAGTAGTTGGAACCTCCCATTAAAGGTTCTGAGGTAATCTAACACCGGAATTGCCAGAAGCCGAGTTTTTAGGCCCGAAAGCATTGACTTCCAAAGACATCGTGAAAACTTGCTGAAACAGATGAAGGAAATACTGTTTTGCCGGAAAATTACTGTAGTTGCCGGAAAAAGTCATTGTAGATGCCGGAAAAATTCAAAGTGGTCGGAATTGCAAAGTAAAAATATGGGTAGGCTCGGAATTCTCAGGCGAACAGGCTGTCTCAAGAAATTTTTTTCAAAAAGCTGCCGGAAAGTGGTTCACGCGCCGGCGCGTGAGGGCGCGTGGGACAGATCTCGCCGGTGAATTCCGGCGCGTGCAGTTGACTTTTCCGGTGGGGTTTCTTGGGGTTTGGTCGCCGGAGCTTGAGGAGTCTTGTGGTGGTGTTGTTTTTCTGAAAACACCAACAGAAAGTGATGTGATTACGGGCAGCCTTCTAGGTCGCCGGAAAATTGCACGATGACGAGGACTTTCTTCCCGGAAATCGATGGAATGAGGCACAACGATATGTTTCTCACTAAAGCTCTGATACCATGTAAGAAAACACGGGAGAAATATAATAATTGATATTAAACATGATACAATGAGCCCTATATATATAAACATAACCTATCCTACTCCTACTACATATTGGATTATGGTTATTTTACTACTATTTACATATTCTAACACAAGGACTGGCTGTCATGACTCATGAGTGACCACACTTTTAAAATAGCCTGAAATGTGATCCAGCTTTGCATCCTACCTTAGTCTCTAGAAGAAATCCCAGGGTATGATAGCAGTAAAGTAGGTAAACTGTGTATACTTCTTGTATATGGGCCTTTTGTTGGTGCAAACATTACTGAAGTTTATTTACCTTATCAAAGAAAAAGTTGGAGGCAGGCTTTCTGGCTGATAAAAGTTTAAGATGCATTTCTGCTGATTTTTCTTTTTGCCTAAATGGTTTTCTGCATTGTTTTATGATCTTCTGAACTTGTTTGTTTTCTTGTAAAATTTCAAATTGCCCTGGTCTTTTTTGCCAGGTTGAGCTTTTCTGTAGTTGATCTTGTACCCGCTTACTCATTAAACTCTTAATTTTTTTTGAGAAAGCTTACTGATTAAACTCTAATTGCAGACAAGCAAAGGATGCTCTTAAGATTATCAAGAAACGTTTAGGGAGTAAAAATCCGAAAATACAGCTCCTTACCCTATTTGTAAGTACATCTCACTTGAACTTAATTTTACTAGATTTCTTTTTGTCTAGGGTTACATAGAGTTTCTTTGCTGAAATATCTTCCCTCAAAATTCTAATTTGCTGAAATTTTATCCAGAAAATTATTCTCGCTTTTCTCATATATGATTTGTTGAGTTTGTCTCCTTATATGGTCTTGAGCAATTTTACCTCATGGTTAAAAGTACCAAGATCCATATTTGAGCTAGCTTTTGAGGTTGAATTAGGCACAAGCTTCATTTCTTATCATGTTTAAAAGTACAAGTCTAAAATTTGAACTTCCCATATCTTATAAGATCCTCTTATCCTTAGTTTAACATACAAATTTGACATGTTACTGGTCTCATCTCCTCATTTCTGACATATGGTCTGTGAAACTGGTATAAATTGACAAGAGGTGAATATAGTTGTCAAACTTTAGCCTGCTAGTGTACTATGCTGAAATATCTTTTATGTGTTTTCAGTACATCTGTAGTGTTGGAATTTTTCATATAGGTCGATAACAATTGCCAATAGAAATTCACTTATCAATGAGTCATGTTTGACTGTGTATGTCTCGAGACAAAGTTAATTTATCAGTAAAAAATTCAGTGGATATTCTGGGAGTACAGTTGTTCATTCTCATCATGGGATTTGCCCTTTGAAGTTGCAAAAAAGTTCATAAAAAGAAACTTGAACTGAAGATTACTTACTATCTATTTTATTCTCCGAACTTTTTATTCAGGTTCTTGAGACCCTGAGCAAAAATTGTGGAGAGAATGTGTTTCAGCAAATTGTGGAGCGGGACATTTTAAAGGACATGGTCAAAATTGTGAAGAAGAAGGTAAACAACTTCCTGATATACATGGTTTCCTCAACTTGTTTCACCTCTTTGAGATCTGTAATAACTTCACGAATATTGTTGTTGATGTAAACTCTGCAGCCTGATTTAAATGTGAGGGAGAAGATTTTGATTTTAATAGATTCATGGCAAGAAGCTTTGGGAGGGCCAGGGGGGAAATTTCCCCAGTATTACGCTGCATATAATGAGCTGAAGGTGATTCCTTTGTGTCCATATTATTATGTTTAAGCATCTATCAATCTTTTCGTTAAAGCTGTTTGCAAATCAGGGTTGGACCCGCAATAGGGTCAAGAGGGTTCAAATGAACCTGCTTCTTCGAAATTTTTTGATATTATATATAGGTTAAATTCTGTAAATTTGATATAATAATGTTATTTTGAATCCTCTTGAGCAAATATGATCTCGTGGACAGATGGTTGCGCAGGCTCAATGTTTGATGCAGGTTAAGGGTTCGAAACTTTGTAACAGCAACTGTTTGCTGTTTTTTCCTTTTGCAGTTTTTGTTCTTGCATATCTTTTTTTCTTTGTCACCATATGTGCACAAATGCACATGTGTTTTCAGTCATCAATGCGTGAAATCTAACATTATTTTGCTAAAACATGCAAGTGTAGACATTGAATATTTATAATTCCTAGTTCATCTTAAATTATTTTATGCTAAATTAATTATTATGTTACGTTGAACAAGTTAGTTTACTTTATCAGCTCTCTTATTTTATATTAGTTTAATTTAAGTTATAACTCTTTATTTTTTGTTTGTAAATTAACAATTTTGTTCTTTATAAGAAAAAGAATCTAATAAATTTCCAAATTGGTTGAATTTTTTTGTTAAAATTTTACCATCTGTAAAATTCGTTTAGGTATAATTGCTAAATTAAGTAGATGAATTTTTAACATTTGCAGATAAAGTAATTTGTTAAACATTTTAAATATCTTTCCCAACTATGTTTGGAAAGAAAAAAAAGGAAGAAAAGAATGTCGATCTCAACTTTTTGGATGTTCGTTTTGTGGTAGCATTATGACTCAAAAAAAAAAGGTCGGGCAAATTTTACTTGTCAGTACAGCCCTTATTGTTGGTTATAATTATTTTTTATTGAACTCGCGTGCATAAAATTCTGGGTCCGCCACAGATACAAAGTATTCTAGGTTGATCTTTCCCTTATTGTAGTACCTTGCTGTAGCAAAGTTTCATGTTTTCAGTTTCAGTTGGTAATAATTTCCTAGATATCTTTAACAAAAAAGAAAAAAGTTCCTGGATGAAGCTGAATCAACTCCTCTATATTGATCTGTTAGATAAGTAAGTGGATATGTTTCCCCGTATCGATTCACATTGACCTCTATTCAGATGTCTTTGGAACTGGATAAAACAAAGTGAAAGGAATGGAAAATGAACCAAAGAAAGATAAAGAAAACTGAAAGAAGACAGTTCCCTTCCTTTTATCTAGGACCTCTAGGTGCAGAGCAAAGCTAATGGAAGACAATTTTCTCTCTCATCACTATCCTGGTTGAAATAATTAAGTCTGCCTTAGTATAAAATAGTTTTCCTGATTTCATATTGCTTCCCTCTCTCCATCCAAACCAAACAACTTAAACGAAAGTTGCTGCAGCCATGCAAGAAGAGAAGGCAAAACAACTTTCAGTCATCGAAGTACTGTGCAGAATTTCTGTTCATGATAATGCTATTTTCTCACTGATGTCCCTTAGCATTCTCTTAGGTCTGGCTTATTTTGATAGCTTTTGTCATTTTCCTGGTGGTTTCCACTTTCCAGGACTCGCTTTATCTTGCCAGGCAATTGCCTGTTTTCCACGAGAGATTGTTCTCCTCCGAGGCTTGAGAGATAATTCCCTTCTTGTTCACCTTTCCATCCAGAAAATAAAAGAGCCTTCACGAAAAAACTGATGTAACGAGATCTCTCATACAAAAAGACATGAACTAACTACTTGCTCAATGTGCATTGAAATTCTAATGAATGCCTTTGATTTCAACTATAACTATATGTCGGTCTTTTCTTTCGGACACCCCATTCTGCAGCGGAGTATGAGCACAAGTAGCGGGACATGACAGTGGTTGGGGAGAAGGAAAAGCTATCGGACATCAATCCAATGAATAGACAAAGCGGCTTGGCCGAAGAGGGTGTGTGTATATATATATATATATTTAATATATATATATATATATATATAAATATATATATATGTATATATATAATAATTTAGTTCTCCAAAATGCCCATGTTATTTGCTGCCACCACATTAATTTTAGGGCCTTTTTTTTTGGTTCCAGAAAAATTTTCCATTTTAACTTTCATCTCTGCAATTTGCATTTCCCACCTCTACAACGTTATGGCGGCAAACAAAGTCAGCAACACCTTTATTTTCCATCATCAGCAGGCCATTCTTCTCAATCCAGTATCTTTTTCTCTCGCAACTTGACAATAATATAATGGAAGTAATTTTTTGCTCTAATGTCTCTTCATTTTAGTAAACAGATTATGGTGTAAAATTTTGTCAGTTTGCTTTTTGATTTGTTTATACCCAACAATTAGTCTATTTGATTTGTCCAATAGAATCCACCATTTATTGTTCTAAAGTTGGATGTTACAGATTCAAGATTCATTTTTCTTCAATCATGCACAAGGAGTCTACTAAAATAATACAATTCTTATTTTGTGGTTTTGTCTTTAGTCTTCTTCTGAGTATGTACTGAACCTTGCAAAATCACTTTGCTATTTTGCAAATTGTTCTTCGTTGCTATGGAAAGAGAAGAGGGAGATGTAAAGGGGCTACTGCGGAGAAAGAGTTCTAGTAAGCTGGGTTTAGTATTTCAAGTTTAGAAGGACAGAAAAGCCCCTAAATTTAATGTGGTGGCAACAAATAATATGGGCATTTTGGAGAACTAAATTATGTGTATAATGCTTACTTACTACAACCATGTTAGCAATATGTGTGTGTACATATTGGATCTTGCTAACCTGCTACATGGCTATAGTAGGTTTGCATTATACCAACTTTTAGTTTCCATATATGTCCCTGTCCGCAAATTAGCGACACATGAATTAAATGGGTTCTCTGTCTTTTAACTCATCCAACTCTTTCCTCCACCGTACCTGGCGTCTCTCTCGTGCAGAGAAGAAATCTAATTTTGCGTCACTGCAAATTCTTTGCAGTTTTCAACCCATTTTCTTGACTTCAATTTCCACCGACAATTCTTTGCAGATTTCAACATTCTCTTAAATGCCTCCCCCATTTTCTTAACTTCAGTGGAAAACTGTAAATTACGTTCTTAAAATGAAAATTTCCAGATTAGCGTTTGCTGAATTTCCATTGCTTTTTTCATTTCTTTCCCCGGATAATCCAAGAAGGGTTGCTCTGATGGTAGGCAACCCCTACTTCCAACCGAGAGGTTGTGAGTTCGAGTCTCCCCAAGAGCAAGGTGGGAAGTTCTTGGATGGAAGGATGACGGTGGTCTATTTGGAAACAGCCTCTCTACCCCAGGGTAGAGGTAAGGTCTGCGTACATACTACCCTCCCCATACCCCACTATGTGGGATTATACTGGGTTGTTGTTGGATAATCCAATGAAGAGCAAGAGAAAAACATGAAAAACAAAGTCGGTTATTTTTGGGGGGGGGGGGGCTCTGTTAATCTGATTTAGATTTTAGACTAATCAATATGGGTCTAGTTTGTTTTTCAATATATTTATTCTTTGAGTTTGGAATTGTGAAAACTTTAATGGTGATACCTGTGGAGAATAGCAACAACTAGCCATGTAAAAAGCTTTAGTTAGTTGAATATGAAAGTCGGGAAAATGAAAGTATATGAGAGAATTGAAAAGAGAGGAGGAAGAGAGAGGGAAGGAGAATTAGATATAAATTTTGGTAAAAAGACAAAAGAGCTCATTTGACACATTGTTGATTTGCTGACAGAGACATGAAAACTAAAAAGTGGGTACAATGCTACCTACTACAACATGTGTATGTAGGTGCGTAACTTTAATTGGAGAGTTCATCATGTACATGCTACCTTTATCTTGAGTTGTTTATGTTTTCATAATTACCTCAAGTTTTTACTTGAACTAACGGTTTTCCTTGTTTGGGTTTCTTTTAGTTCTCCTTCTGTATTTGATAGTTATACATCTTTTTATTCTTTTATTTATATACTTTTTGCTCTTTTTTTTTTGTACAATTTGAATGGCTGCTCTGTTTTCATGCAAAGTAATTCCGCATACGATCTTAGGGTAGCACCGACTTTGTTTCATAATTGACAATTCTCTTTCTAAATAAGTTTTCTGGTAAGTTCCTTTTTTTTTTGAGAATGATCTTTCTGGTAAGTTTCTTTTCCTAAATAAGTTGATTGTTCATGTCCTTTCAACTTCTTTAATGAAGCACATGGTAGATTGGAAGAGCGGATACCATTTTGTATCCATTCTGTTCGAATTAATCATTTGGGTTGCTCACTGAACTAGCGTCCTTACTATCCCTATTACTTCCTTCTTGCTGTCACAGTTGCTCTGTTATTTTGCATTTGTTTCTTTTAAGACCCTTTTCCCCTCCAATATGGAAATTAGTGGACCTAGTGGTATTAGTTTTACTATATATCACTTACAACCTACATCTTTTTTAGTTTTACTATATATCAATTTGATGGATTACCTGTCATATATTCATTCAAATCTTCATGTATTTGCTTTTAATATGAACTTTGCAGGCATATGGTGTAGAGTTTCCACCTCGAGAGGAAAATAGTGTACCTTTATTTACACCACCACAAACCCAGCCAATAGTCCATACGCCTTCAGCTTATGAGGAGGCTGCAGTTGAGGCCTCTCTTGAATCAGATCCTTCTGGACTCAGGTATTGCATTACTTGTTCTTTTCCCTTTAGCATGGCTTCCTGCTCAAAATTTTTAGATTTTTATTTACGGACATCTCACTTATTTTCAGGACACAATTAAGTTTTATATGGATGTTTTTAATATGGAAACATCTCTGCTTTCAGTAAATGCTCCACTGTTGTTTATGGACACCTATGTTTTAAAGGTCAATAAGTGCTCCTTTAGCCTCAAGTTAACTATCTAGAAATGAAAATCTGAGGCAGTACTTTTTGGTAGTTCAGCATTCATTAGTACCTTGTTCAAGTGTAAGATGAAGTTTTTTTGATTAACAAATGCATTGCTTTTTGCTATTACATTAAGTTGACGAGCTTGCAGTCTGTCCCATTCATACATGTATTCAAACTGGAAGAATGTAGTGAACCATAAATCTCAGGTGAAATAGAGCAACTTTTATCAAAACTCAGTTTCGATATTGCCATTCATTTGGGAAACGTTTTATGATTGGTATAAATACTCTGAATTTTGGCGGGGGCGGTACTATATGAGGAAAGCCCTGAATTCAGCTATACTGTACTGCATCTTTCTTTTGAATGAGTTATCATTGGCATCTAGGCTACTTATGACCTCTGGAGCTATATCCTCTTTTCATGGAGTATGTATTTAGTGTTGCGGATTTTTTTCCTGGCTTTCAAACTTTATTGCAACTTTCTCCAATGCTTTCTGTCCCTTGTCTATGTTGTTTAATGAGGCATAATGTACAAAAGAAGAAAAGCCCTGGGAAGTCCTCATGTTGCATCCTCCTTTTTCAACGAACACAAACCTTTTTCCAAGCTTCCCAACCACTTTTACCTTATCAAAAAAAATAAAAAAAAAAGAGGAAGAAGAAGAAGAAGAAAAAGTACTGGTAATTTCAATAAGTGACATTTATGGTATCCCGTCTTTTCAGTGTTTCGGAGATTCAAACAGCTGAGGGACTAGCAGATGTTCTAACGGAGATGCTTGGTGCATTGGATCCAAAAAATCCTCAGGTCAGAACTAGTTTTAACCTCTCTTGTTTCTCAGGTTCATAGTGTTTGCTTGTCCTTGCTACTAAAGTTGAAAACTGGAAGGGTCGTATGTTCAAATGAGTTTCTTTTCTTGGATTGTCTTTGGTGACTGTATTCAATTAAGTTGACAAACCTTTTAGAATGCTCCCTTTCCCCCTTCACTATTTGAAAAGAGAAGCTTAGATAAAAAGATTAACACTCCCCCCCCCCCCCCCCCCACCCCCCCCAAAAAAAAAAGAGAAATATAAAAGAAAAGTAAATAGAGAAAAAGAATGAAATTGTACCTTCAGAAATCCTTTAATGTAAAGTATCTGGCATTTTTTTCTTTAATTTTTTTTGATGGGGGCAGAAAAAATGGTTTGATGCAGTGAATTAGGTTAAACGGCAAGTTTAGATTGAAACACTGAACGCAGAAATTCAGTAGAAGCTTCGAACATTTTTTGGTGAAGATAAATATGCTAAGGTAGTTTTGGGCATGAAATTGGGAAGAATTAGGAATCTCTAATTTTAATGTTGTTTGGGATATTTGAATTTCTGTGCCTATTATAGGTATCTTGTTGTTTAATATTATAGGTTAAATCCATATGGTTATTGTGAGAAAGCACGGGAGAAAAATATATATCTTGATATTAAACATGATATAATGAGCCCTATATATAATACACATAACCTAACCACTCCTAATACACTTTGGATTAGGGTTCTACTATTTACATACTAACACTCTCCCTCAAGCTGGTGCATATAAATCATATGTACCGAGCTTGTTACATATGTAGTAATACGAGGACCAGTGAGGGACTTGGTGAAAATGTCTGCAAGCTGATCATTTGACTTTACAAACTTTGTAGCAATATCTCCCGAGAGTATCTTTTCTCTGACGAAGTGACAGTCAATCTCAATGTGCTTAGTTCTCTCATGGAACACTGGATTTGACGCAATATGAAGAGCAGCTTGATTATCACACACAAGTCCATCTGACTAACATCACCAAATTTCAGCTCTTTGAGCAACTGTTTGACCCAAACTAGCTCACATGTCGCCATAGCCATTGCTCGATATTCTGCTTCTGCACTAGACCGAGCAACCACATTCTGTTTCTTGCTTTTCCAAGATACCAAATTTCCTCCTACTAAGACACAATATCCAGAAGTAGAACGTCTGTCAGAAGGTGATCCTGCCCAATCAGCATCGGAGTATCCAACAATCTGCTCATGGCTTCGATCCTCAAACAATAAACCTTTACCTGGAGTTGATTTTATATACCGAAGAATGCGAACAACTGCATCCCAATGACTATCACATGGCGAACCCATAAACTGGCTCACAACACTCACAGGAAAGGAAATGTCAGGTCTTGTCACTGTAAGATAATTTAATTTACCAACTAACCGCCTATATCTTGCAGGATCGTTAAGAGGCTCCCCCTGTCCTGGAAGAAGCTTAGAATTCGGATCCATTGGAGTGTCAACAGGTTTACAACCTGTCATTCCTGTCTCCTCAAGAATATCTAAGGCATACTTCCGTTGTGAGATCACAATACCTGAGCTAGACTGTGCGACCTCAATACCCAGAAAATACTTTAGTGTGCCGAGATCCTTAGTCTGAAAGTGTTGAAAGAGATGTTTCAATTTAGTAATACCATCCTGGTCATTGCCGGTAATAACAATGTCGTCAACATAGACCACTAGATAAATACAGAGACGTGAATCAGAATACCGATAGAATACAGAGTGATCAGCTTCACTCCGAGTCATGCCAAAGTCCTGGATAACAGTACTAAACTTACCAAACCTGGCTCGAGGAGACTGCTTTAGACCATAAAGTGACCGGCACAAGCGACATACAAGGCCACGAGACTCCCCATGAGCAACAAACCCAGGTGGTTGCTCCATATAAACTTCATCCTCAAGGTCACCGTGTAAAAGTGCATTTTTACTGTCCAGCTGATACAGGGGCCAATGGCGAACAACAGCCATAGAGAGAAAAAGGCGGACTGATGCTATCTTAGCCACGGAAGAGAAGGTATCACTGTAATCAAGCCCACATATCTGAGTATATCCCTTGGCCACAAGACGAGCCTTAAGACGTACCTTGACTGCATACACCCAACGACAACCAACAGTGGATTTACCTGAAGGAAGAGTGACGAGCTCCCAAGTACCACTCGTATGTAAAGCAGACATCTCATCAGTCATAGCCTGTCGCCACCCTGGATGAGACAATGCTTCACCTGTAGACTTAGGGATGGAAACAGAGGACAAAGAAGATAGAAAAACATAATAGGGTGATGACAAACGATGATAACTTAAACCGATATAGTGGGGATTAGGATTAAGGGTGTTCCGTATACATTTCCGAAATGCAATCGGAAGAGACAAGTCCGCAGTAGGAGTAGGGTCAGGTGCAAGACGTGAATCAACCGGGCCGGATGTTGGGCGAGGACGACGATGATATGTCAAGAGTGGAGTGTCTTGTGCAGGGAGTCTAGGAGGAGCCACAGTAGATGTTCCAACGTTTGGAATGGGTAAGACTTCTGTAGCGGAAGGTGAAGGAGGAGATATAGTAGACTCCCTAAAGGCCGGTATAGGTAAAACCTCAGATATAGCAAGATGGTCAGAATGGTCAGAAGAGGTAAAAGAAAGGTTTAGACTCAAAAAATGTGACATCGGCTGACATAAGGTACCTACGAAGATCAGGTGAATAACAACGATAGCCCTTCTGAGCACGAGAATAACCAAGGAAGACACTTGAGAGCACGAGGAGCTGACTTATCTTTTCCCAGGAGCTAAGTTTTGAACGAAACAAGTGCTCCCAAAAACATGAGGGGGAACAGGGTATAAGGGTGACGGGGGAAACAATACCTCATGCGGAATCTGATTCTGGATGGGAGATGAAGGCATCCGATTAACCAAATAACAAGATGTGAGAACTGCATTGCCCGAAAACGCAGCGGAACATGAGATTCAATGAGAAGTGTACGAGCAGTCTCAATAATCTGCCTATTCTTTCTCTCTGCAACCCCATTTTGCTGAGGGATATAAGGACAAGAGGTCTGATGAATAATTCCATGAGAAGACATAAACTGCTGAAATTGAGAGGATAAATATTCTAAGGCATTATCACTGCGAAGAGTGCAAATAGAAATATCAAATTGATTTTTAATTTCAGCACAAAAATTCCGGAATATAGAAAACAACTCAGAACGATCTTTCATTAAGAAAATCCAAGTACATCTTGAATGATCATCAATGAAACTAACAAAATAACGAAATCCCAAGGTTGAACATACTCTACTAGAACCCCATATATCCGAATGAACTAAAGAAAAAACAGACTCTGCACGACTCTCAATACTACCAGGAAAGGAGGCGCGAGTATGTTTCCCGAGCTGACATGACTCACACTCTAATGTGGATAAACTGGACAAACGAGGCACCATCTTCTGAAGCTTGGACAAGCTAGGATGTCCTAAACGACTGTGAAGTAGGTCTGGAGGATCTGCAACTACACAGGCCTTAGAGGATGTTAGTGAGTTAAGGTAGTAGAGTCCGTCTGATTCAAGTCCTGTTCCAATCGTCTGTCCCGTACTGCTGTCCTGCATAATAAAAGAGTCATCAATAAAATATATTCCGCAATGGAGGGCACGAGTCAAACGACTAACAGATGCAAGATTAAAAGGACAGCCAGGGACATAAAGAACGGAATCTAGAGTGACAGAGGGTAGAGGATTTGCTTGTCCAACTACATTTGCTTTAGTTTGAGACCCATTAGCTAAAGTAACGTTGGGAAGAAACTGTGAATACGCAATATTTGACAAAAGAGATTTATTTCCAGAGATATGATCAGAAGCAGCTTAGTCCACAATCCATTGTTCAAGAGGACTAGACTGGGAAACACAAGCAAAAGAATTACCAGCAACAGAAGTATCAGGCTGAGAAACAGTGGCTACTTGTGGAGACGTCTGCTTACTTGCTCGATATTTAAGGAACTCATTATACTCCCTTTCAGATACAGAAAATCCATGGTTATCTATAGTCTCGGCCTGAGCAACATAAGCATTTTTTGTTGGTCGACCATGTAAAGAATGGCACATGTCACGAGTGTGACCAAGTTTATAACAATAAGAACACTTGGATCTAGATCTTCCAAAACGACCTCCTCCTCGTCTATACTCCATAGTATGAGAAGCCCGATTGTCCACGGATTGGGAGACGAGGATAGAGGAATCAAGTGTCTGTGATGAGCTCACTGGGTGACTTGGTGCTGCAGCAAGGCGAAGTAAGCGAGAGAATAATTCATCAACTGTGGGGACAGTCGGACTAGCCAAAATCTGATCGCGTACTGAGTCAAGATTATTAGGAAGCCCAGCAAGAGTAAGAACTAGAAACAGCTTTTGTCGTTGCTCTTGCTGCTTTGCAATGCTAGCAGAAACTGGCATCAACGACTCAAATTCCTCCATAACTGCTTGCACTTGACCCAAGTAAGTAGACATATCTAATTCCTGTTTCTTTAAATTTGTCATCCGCGATATCACATCATAGAAACGAGATATGTCATTAGTGTATAAAGTACGAGCCTTTTCCCAAACCAAATAACATGTCTGGAATGGACGAAACAAGGGCATCAACTTGGAATCAATAGATCGCCACAAAATACTGCATAATTGAGCATCAATCTTCTCCCAATGTGCTTTGGCTTTTTCATCTTCGTCACTAGACTCCTTGGTTAGATGATCCTGAACACCTTGACCTTTACACCACAACTCGACAGACGAAGCTCAAGCTAGGTAGTTTGAACCTCCCATTAAAGGTTCTGAGGTAATCATAATACTAGAACTGCTCGAACCCGGGTTTCTAGACCCGAAAGCATCTAGTCCCAAAGACATCTTTGGATTATCAACTGAAAACTCGCTGAAACTGAAATAAAGAACTGAAAACTGGAGCTGCCGGAAAACTGGAACACTGTATCGCCGGAAAAAGTACTGTAGCTGCCGGAAAAATTCAATGTTGTCGGAATTGAAAAATAAAAATATGGATAGGCTCGGAATTCAAGGGTGAGCAGACTGTCCTGAAGAAATTCTGGCCGGAAAGTACTGTAGCTGCCGGAAAATCAATAAAGTCGCCGGAAAAAACTCAAAGTTGTCGGAATCGAACGAAAAAAAGATGGGTAGGGTCGGAATTGAAGGGCGAGCAAACTGTCCTGAAGGGGTCACCGGAAAAAATGGCCGGAAGTGGTGCCACGCGCCGGCGCGTGGGCTCACGCGCCGAAGGTAGTGGCGGCGCGTGGGGGCGCATGTGTGGTTCGTTTCCGGTGATTTTTTCTGGGGTTGGTCGGAATTCTCTTCCGAACCTCGTGGTGGTCTCGGATTTTGCACAACACCAACAAAAAAGGTGGTTTAGTTACGGACATCCTCTTAAGTCGCTGGAAAATTGCACGGCGACGAAGTCTTTCTTCCCGGAAGTAGCTGGAATGACGCACAGCTATAATATTCTCACTGTAGCTCTGATACCATGTGAGAAAGCACGGGAGAAAAATATATATCTTGATATTAAACATGATACAATGAGCCCTATATATAATACACATAAGCTAACCTACTCCTAATACACTTTGGATTAGGGTTCTACTATTTACCTACTCATAATACATAGGCATCCTGTTCTTCTACCTTTCTCGGCCTTTTAGCTAAGATCAACGGTAGTCCTGTTCTACCTTTCAGTAGGCCGAAATACTAAGAGTTCCCTGTTTATATTTCTTTTTTTGATAAGTGATCTTACATTCCATCATAGAATGCTAAAATCGATATAGGTTGATCACCATTGTTATATCCAATTTACGTTGGGCAGTACTTGTAAAATCCAGATGAATTATTGTTCATTCTCTAATTTATTGCTTAACATCTTTACAGGCAGTAAAGGAGGAGGTGATCGTCGATCTTGTCGAACAGTGTCGTGCTTACCAAAAGCGTGTTATGATTCTTGTGAACAACACAGTGTAAGAACCTTTAGGTTTTGTGGTTTTATTTTATTCCTGATCGCCCGTTGACATTGCTCACCTTTCCAAATTTAGAGACGAGGATCTGCTGTGTAAAGGATTGGCACTCAATGATGATTTGCAGCGAGTTCTTCGTAGACATGATGATATTGCCAATGGAACCTCAGCAATTACAGTACAGCCCAGAGAAACTCCTGTTGCACCCCTCATGAATGTGAATCATGAGGATGATGAGTCAGAAGATGATTTCTCTCATTTAGCACGAAGGTAATGCTTGGTCATTTTGCTGCTATACTGTTCCTTCTCCCGTTTTCCGTGTCCATACCAGTAGTGTTAGTGTTAGTCTTGCATTTTCTTGTTTCTTTCGCTTTGGTTTTCTTGTTATCTTGCTGATGTTACTGTCTATGGGTAACAACCTCTCTACCTTCTCAAGGTAGGGGTAAGGTCTGCGTACCCACTATCCTTTCCATATCCCACTTTTGGGATTACACTGGGGTTGTAGTTGCTGTACTGTTCCTTCTCCCCCACCCGCACAGTAATTGTCTTCAGTTTTATAATTATGGCTTTGCCAGGTATTTTCTGTCCTTGCTGCAAATATTGCCACTTTAGAGTACGTGATGTAGTAAAAGCATTTTGATTAGATCTTTAGATGGTCATTGATATGAGAATATAAATCAACTGCCTTTATTCTCCATCAAGGAGAAGTTGGATTTCATTTTCTGGGAATTACTTTATGTCAAATGATTCCTAGAGATCGTTTTTGCTTTAGTTCTCCTAGCTGGTTAGCACACTTAAAACATTTATAGCCTGTTTGGCCAAGCCTTATTTTTTTGGGCCAAAAGTGTTTTTTTGCCAAAAGCACTTTTGACCAAATTGAGGTGTTTGGCCAAGCTTTTGGAAGAAAAAAAAGTGCTTTCGAGAGAAGCAGAAAAAAGTAGCTTCTCTCCCAAAGAACTTTCCTGAGAATCACTTTTGAGATAAATACACTTAGAAGCAATTTTCAAAAGCTTGGCCAAATACTTACTACTGCTCAAAAGTACTTTTTAAATTAATTAGCCAAACACAAACTGCTTCTCACCAAAAATATTTTTTTAAAAAGTACCTTTGGGAAAAATACTTCTCAAAATAAGCTGATTTTAGAAGCTTGGCCAACCAGGCTGCAGGCATCCGAGGTAACCTAGATTAGATTTATTATAGGTTATCAAAAAAAGATTTATTGTAAAGCAGCAGTGGATAGTTAAGTCCATTGTTGCTATTTAAAAGAGACCAGAATTGTGATACTGTTTCAAACTTGGGGTTTCACCAAACTATTACCTTTACCTTTTTGTATACATTGAAAATAATCGACTTTACCCAGTTGCTGTTATGTGTACTTTTCATATAACCCTATGTGAAAAAGTCAATAAACTTCAGAGGTAGAACGTAAGGCGTGTTTTTCTGACTAAGCTCTTCATTTCTAAGGGGATTTTAGTTAGATTATAGAGCAATCAAAGAATATGAGACCACATCAAAATTTTGGTAGCAATAGTGAGAAGAAAAACCGTAGAGCTGATCATAACTAATTTTGGTTGAGGTTTAGTTGATTGATTTTTGGTGAGCAGAAAAAACATTGTCCTTCTAATATTATTTGTTTTGTCTTTTAGTATAAATTGATATTAACAGTGCTACAGGGATTTGTCTGTGTAATGTCGAAGTTTTTTGCTTTTACCACTATGTAAAAGATTTCTTTGTGTAACATCAAAACTTTTCGCTTTTAGCAATAGTGTAATTTTTGCATTATAGCATTTCTTTCTTGTTATGATTCGTTTGCTTGATTGCGAGTCTCTGCATAATGATGAATGGATATCCAATAGGTGAATGTAGCTTAGTACAAGATCACTTCCTTCAACAATTTAAGGCACTTCCTTAGGAGTTGGGAGTGATTTGTTGGGCTTAAGTACATTGTTCCAAAACTTTCCCGAGTCCTCCTTAAACTCTTCTTGGAACTCTTCCTATCTTGGCCTTGCAGTTTCCGTGAGTTTCCAGCAAATAATGGTGCAATTTCCTTTTCTCAGTTTTCTTTTTTTTTTTCCTTCTGAAAAAGTGCGAAACTCCAGCATTTTATCCATTCACTGTGAGTTCCACACAGTTGGGACTTGTTATTGAGATTCTGTGTAGTACATAAGAATGGCTTAGAAACAAACTAGTGCATCAGAGTTTAGTGTCAAATGCCACCATTTTATCCTGGTCAAGTATCCAAGATCGTATGGCTTGCTGGTTGGATCTGAATCTGCTCTATAGTTATCTAATCTCTTTCTCTTTCCTACCTCCCCTACAAAGGGATTCCCTAGGATTTTGATTACAGTTAGAGTTACTATGGAATTTTGCCAAGTACAGAATAATGGTTTTAAGCAAACTAGTGTTGCAGAGCCATTGGAGTTGTGGTTCTAAATCCTGCATTTCTCATGTGCATGAGTTGGATCGCTGGGGAAACCAGCTTCTCTATTCTTTAGAATTTTCTGAAATCATATTTTTGTGCCAATATGTACTTGACCTGATTTATATTATAATAAGCCATCAGCACTTGAAAGATTTTGACACTTAGAATCCGAAAACATTATATGGGTGAGTGATACAATAAGCCGGAACTGCATTTCATCAGTGTACTCAAAGTTTAGAACATACATAGTTGTTAATTCACAAAAGAGCCGAAGAAGCTTTTGCTCCCCACCGTTACCAAGCACTCAAACAAGCTTGCTTCTGATTCTTGGTTTTCCACCAGCATAAACATTTGCTGCTGCTTAATAGGAAATTTGGGAGATAAAGAAGAGGAAACGATGAGTTTCATTTCCTGTTTATGGTTGGAATAATGGGCTGATGATTATATTACCATTTGAAGTTCCAGGGGCAAAGGCCTTGCGGGGAAAGTTTGGGATACAAGAGTTTGTCGTACCTATTTCTTGAATCTTTAATTTCTTTTCTCGACCTAGATTTCCTACTTCTGCATCTGGTGGTGTGACGATAACTTCATAATGATGTCAAATTCTGAGTAGAATGTTTTCTGGATTCTCAAGGGCAAGAGCTTGGCAGATTGATATTGGTGTCTGTCATGCTTAAAAGATGTGCAGTCTAGTTTTACTGTAAATCCACTTTATTCATCTGTGTGCTGTCATGTGCACCTATTTCTAGACTAAGAATCCTCATTGAGTGAGAAATTTTGTGCACCGAGTATGAAATTGTACTTCCCTTGTAGTTATAGTTGGCAATGATTTGTCCCTTCAGGGACATCCATTAAAATTGGTATGATAAAGAGAAGATACAAGTGCCAATTATTTTTATATCCATAATAGATATAGGTTTGTGCTTTAATTTACTCAAGGATTTCAAAAAGCGCAGAAACATTTGGTTGTGTTTATCAAATCTCTACTGGTATCCTCTTGGTGGTGTTGTACCTGGCTTTGCTTGTTTTTTTCTTGATGTGTTTTTATTATCACTCGTGTTGCAGATCTTCAAAGGATCCATCGCAGGCACAGGGGCGGAAGACTGTTGATGTAAAGAGTGAACCTATGCGAATTACCCCTACTCTTGCTCCCCCACCTTCATCAAGGAGACCAGTTTCTACTGATGCGGGAATGGTTGATTATCTCAGTGGTGAAAGGTTTGAATCTGAAAGATCTTTTGGAACAGCAGGATCCTCACCCATTGCTGTCTCAACTAATTCAAACAATGTGAGCTCCATTCCGCGATCAAGTCCCAAGCCTTCTTCATCCGCACCCCCTTCGGATGATTTGCTAAACCCAAGAGCTGATGATGATTTCGTGAACCCCACTGCATCCTTGTTTACTGGTAAAAGCAACAATGGCGAATCTGATACAAAAGCCAGATCTGCTGATCACTTGCCTCCAGCACCTTGGGATGCTCCTCCTACCACACTCCCTCCACCACCAGCCAGATATAATCAGAGACAGCAGTACTTTGAGAAAAATGTTTTTGGTGGTGGATCGAGTTCTTATGATAGCGTAGTTGGACAAACAAAGAATCTCTCCATTAACTCTTCATCGCCGTCCAAACAAGAGAAACCTGAGGATGCACTGTTCAAAGATCTTGTTGATTTTGCAAAAGCCAAGTCTTCGTCATCGTCAAACCAATCCAATAGATCATTTTAAGTGATTGTAATTGATATGAATAATTTGTGGTGGTATATATCAGCTTTTTCATCTTGTAGACAATAAATATTAAACAGAACTGGGTTCATGGATTACTGGAGCTGCTCCCCCTGCTTTGTTTTAGTTGTGAACCTTGGGCTTTCAGCTCCAAGTCCAAGGGGAGTGATAGTGTAGCCGACATGATATTTACAGATTGGTTATTATGTATTCTTTTCTTCCTTTTCAATTGGTTTGTAATCATGCCAATACTTGGGTTCTACTATCTCTCAATTAATAGGGATGATCGTCTACGACTATATGAGTTCTGTTTACATGATTATATCTTCTGCAGGTGGGCTGAGTGATTCTGCCTCCAAGAAGAAAATCCATAGGTTCAACACCTTTCTCATATTTCAGTTTGATGGCATCAAACAATACATTAGAGGATGTAATGGTGGTTGCTTAAGAATATCAAAATCCATTTATTTTTGCATCAACTGAAGCAGAGGAAAAATCAAAATTCATTTATTGTTGTTGAAGCAGAGGAAAATATGAGTATGACATCTTCCAATGGACACAATCAGATAATTCTCATTGACAGCATCCTTGGATGTGAAGGCTTAGGCAGGGAAGTCAAACGTATCAACCTTCTGAGTGTACTGTGGTCAATAACCCTTATTGTTCATCAGATAGGGATTGCCATAGCGACGCCACCTTGTTCAAGTGATACTTTACAACATCCTGCATGTTGGAGAATTAGTCATTGATTGGACCAGTCGTCTTGTTTTTAACCATGTTGATGTGAACTGTGTTTGTTTAGGGACAAGAAAACTTCCTCATTAGCAACTTGATAATAATATCCATAGAATCTAGAAGATTGACACGCAACTTTCTCCAGCGACCTTCTTAAGTCGTCTGACCCTCGTACCTCTTCTCAATTTTGCTGCTTTCTCCCATAATCCAACTTCAGCATACTTGTTTGCTATCATAACTAAATTCCCACTCCTTTTAGGCTCCAATGCAAGCAACCTCCTTCTGACCTTCTCTCCAACTCCAGTATAGTCATTAATATCATGAATGTGGCACGAACTCAGTAATGTCCTCCATATAACTGCATCAGCCTCAACGGGCATGTCCACAATGAATTTGTACGCTTCTTCAAGATGACCAACACGACTCAAGATATCTACCATGGCACCATAATGTGCCATCATAGGTTTGATCCTATGGATACTTTCCATCTCTCGAAACAAACGTTGCCCCTCTTCCACCATACCAACATGGCTACAAGCGCAAAGCACACCAAGAAAGGTCACATAGTTAGGCTTCATAGAGCAATCCTTCATTTTCCTAAAGAGTTCCATGGCCTCTACTGCAAATCCATGCCGTGCTAATCCAAGAATCATCGCACTCCATGTCCACACATTTCTTTCATCAATCCTATCAAAGATCAAACGAGCATAATCTACTGCTCCACATTTAGCATACATGTCAACAATGGAAGTTCCCAATTGACAATTCACAAACATCCCTTGCTCAATCACTTGACAGTGTATCCATTTACCTAAACTCAAGTCACCCAACTCAGCACAAGCAGAGAGCAAAACAACCATAGTTGTCTCATCCGGTTGGAACTGACATTCTCTCATCTCACGAAAAATCTCAACCGCTTCGTAAAACCAACAACTTTCTACACAAGCCGAAATCATAGAATTCCAAGAAATACCAGTTCTCAGCGACATAACAACAAACACCTTATATGCATCCACAATCTTCTTGCAAGACCCATAAAAATGGACCAAAGTGTTCTGGACATAAACGTTGTTACAAAAACCGATCTTGATTGCTTCAGCATGAATCTGCTTCCCTTCTTTCAGACCCAAAAAGGACGAACAAGCTTTGAATAGAAAAGGGTATGTGAATTCATCTGAAGCAGCTCCACACCGCCGCATTTCGACAAAAACACGAATCGTTTCACTATGTGAACAGTTGTTGCACGTGGCATAATTTCTAATGAGGATATTCCACCATACATTAGATGGGTTGTGCGATTGTTTGATGACAAGACCCACGTAAGTAGCTGAGTTTGTAGGGGTATGAGATGCAAAAAAGTTGACGATTTTAAGGATGATAGAAGTTTGTTGATAGAGTCCGGAGATTATGATGTGAGAATGGATTTGGAAGAGGTGTTTAAGAGAAGAACAAGAGTTGACAAGAGCCAAGAGTTGTTGGGTTTTGGAGGTGAAGCTCATGCCACAGCACTTTTCAGCAGGGTGACATTTCCCCCTTCTTTTTCTAGTGTTAAACTTATATGTGGGAAAATGGTTAAATTTACCTTTTACTTTTAGAAATCGGAGTTTTTGGCCAATATTGTCTCATATCTTTGAGAGTAGGTCTATTTTATTCCGCCAAATATAATTCTGAGCAAATTTAATCCCTTAAGTATGCTAAAGTGGGACACCTTGAGTCTTACTGACACAATATGTTCACTAACAAAACTACCTCGTGTTACTCATGTGACACTGTAAGAAGAAGATCAACGGTAAAAGAAAAAAGCCATTCCCATTTCGGGGTTTGTTTTGACACTCACCGTCTTTTTAATTTACTTATCGAAAATATTTTATAAACCAACACCCACTAATAGTACAGAACTGATAAATTTAAGATTTTAACGCTGAAACTTTTACTTTTAAAATTTTATGTTGATTTTTCCAAAAAGAAAAGTTAATATTTGAAAAACAAAATAGAGCTGCCTGGATCACTTTTGGGCATATTATTGAACCAGACGAATAATCAAGTTGTATTATTATTCTTAGCCCGCGCCAGAAACTATTTACATTTGGTAGCCGAAAAAGTATATAAAATTTGTATATTTTTTATATATTAACATACAAAATGTATAGAAACTACAATCTCGATGCATGATAGTAAGACCACCGTCGTGCCCGATCGATGGCTCGTCGCCGGCGGAATTTGGCTCCCACTACCACTCAAATTGTCACTCCTGCACATGGTATCACTAAGGAATTGGAACCTCTGGCCTTTGGAAATTTCGTTCCATAGAAATTCCAATCGCCAGAGAATGTGCATGCAGAAGATTTTACGATTGTAAATCCACCTCCGATGGACAAAGTTGAAGTGCCGGCTAGTCTCGCTGCTCGAAGACTTCAATTCTCTGAAACTAGTGGTTCTGCAAAATCACTTTCGACTGCTGCTGAAGTTGTTCGAGGGAATCAAATGCTCAAATGGGTAAGCTGCTCTCATTTATACCTCCGATTGAAAGAGATGGTCAGAAGGTTGTTAAAATTAGTGAAGAGGATTTACAATCTCAGGTGGATTACTGGAGTAATGCATTAATTGGATATGTAATTGGCGATAATCCTAATGAGAAAATGATGGAGAATTTTGTGATACATGTCTGGAATTTTGTGTCCAAACCTCAGATTCTGATGCATTCTGAAGGTTACTGCATCTTTCGTTTCAATAGTAAAGAGGATAAAGTGCTAGTTGTTCAGTCTGGGCCATACTCGTACAGAAACAAACCTATGGTGTTGAAACCATGGGAGGTTGATTTTTCTTTTCAAAATGATGTACTCAGCACTGTACCTGTATGGATTTGATTTCCTGGTCTTCCGGTGGGTTACTGGTCTATTGAAGTTCTGAGCAAACTGGCTAGTGCAGTGGGTATGCCATTGTACACAGACAAATTCACAGTTCACTATGAGAAGATCTCTTTTGCGCGAGTTCTAGTAGAGGTTGATGCTGCCCATCCCCTCCCTGATCAGATTGAAATTGAAACTCCTTTTGGCCCGAAAATCCAACAGATTGAATATGGTTGGAAACCTAGTTTTTGCAACCATTGCCTGAAATTTGGCCATGACTCTGTTGACTGCTGGTATAATGCAGGCAATGATGTAGAACAGGATATTGGTGAGCAGGAGAAGAAAAGAAGACAGAGAACCAGAATGCAAAAACAGGTCAAAGTTACTAAACAAGAATGGATTCCTAAGACTTGTGCAGATGCAATGGCAAGCATGCCAGTTCAACCAGAACATACCAGTGAGATAATGCAGTTGAGGAATAGTACTATTGGGACTACTATTCAACAGCATACCAGTGAGAATATGCAGCTGGGGAATAGTACTGGGGAACCACATGCACTGATTGGCTCTGACAGAAATACTACAGCTACAAGTGAACCTATTGGGATCAATAAGGTTATGATTGACAAATCTAATAAGGGGAAGACTACTATTGATATCCTGGATGCTGGCAGAATGGGTCAACAGGTGGATCCGGGACCTTCTTGGAGAATTTTTTCTAATGCTTCATGATTATTGTTACTTGGAACATTAGAGGGCTTAATCAAGCCCATAAGCAGAAAGAATTGAAAAGCTTTCTGTCTGTAAATAAAGTAGATTTCATGGGTGTTCTTGAAACAAGAGTGAAAGAGCATAAAGCTAAGAGGATCTTAGATAAGGTTGCTAAGGGATGGAAGGTCCAATGCAACTATGCTAAAGATGGCAATGGAAGGATATGGCTTCTCTTGAAGCCTCACATTCAGGTCCTTATTTCTTGTGTGACTGACCAGGTTATTCATTGTCTCTTAGAAGACCGTCAAAGTAAGATCAGAACCCATATGAGTGTCATTTATGCTCATAATACTGCAAGCATTAGGGAACAGTTGTGGAGTGATTTAAGGGCAGTCAATATTCCCAGTCAGGATTCTTGGGTACTGAGTGGGGATTTCAATACTGTATTATGTTCTGAAGACAGAATTGGTTCTCCTGTCACTGATGCTGAAGTCAGAGGGTTCAAAGAGGTTATTGCTGATCTTCAACTTACTCCCATTCGAGCCAAAGGGTGGCATTATACTTGGACAAATAAGCAGGGTAATACCACTAGAGTCTATAGTAAGATTGATTGGGCCTTGGGTAATTTTCAGTGGGTTCAACAGTATGGGCACCTTGAAGCTGATTTCATGAACCCTTCAGTTTCTGATCACTCCCCTATACTCATCAAATTTGCAGCCAAAAACTTCTGCACCCCAAACCTTTCAGATTCAATACTGCAATTATGGATGATCCTCAGTTTACCTCCATTGTGCAGCAAGCTTGGGCACAGACTGTGAAGGATCACCTATGCAGAAGGTATGGACCAAATTGAAGAACTTAAAGCATCACTTAAAGGGGATTAATATCCAGATGGCTTCATACAAACAGAAGCTTATTCAAGCTAGGGAGACACTGGATATTGTACAAAGTCAGTTGCAGCATAATCCACTTTCACAGAATTTGTTTAATGATGAGAAAGCAGCATTACATGAAATTGAGAAATGGAGCAAGGAAGAGGAACATATTATGAGGCAGAAATCCAAGGCTTGCTGGATTGACTGTGGAGATGCTAATACAAAGTATTTTCATGCTCAATGGAAGATCAGAACTAGCCAGAATAATATTACTTCTATATATACTGACTCAGGTATAAAACTAACAGATCCATTAGCTGTGGAACAGGAATTTATTAAGGTGTTCAAATCATTGATGGAAGAATGTGCTGATGAACTGCCTTGTGTCAATAGTGCTGTTATGAAAGAAGGACAATGTTTAACTTTATCACAGCAAAGAATGCTAATTCAAGAGGTAACATTGGAAGAAATTACAGAAGCTCTAAAGGAGATGCCTAAGGACAAAGCACCAGGTGTGGATGGGTTTCCTGTGGAGTTCTTTAATAGCAACTGGGAGATAGTAAAGGAAGATATACTTGCTGCTGCTAAGGATTTCTTCTCTACTTGCAATCTGCCTCACATGATCAATACTACAGCTATTGCACTTGTGCCTAAGGTTAGAACTCCTACAACTGTTAAAGATTATAGACCTATTGCTTGTTGTACCACTGTCTATAGTATCATTTCCAAAGTTATTACAAGGAGGATGAAAGCTGTTATTGGTGGTCTAGTTGGACAAGCTCAGTCAGCATTTATTGAAGGAAGAAGCATTATAGATAATATTCTGCTTAGTCATGAAATTTTCAAGGGATATTCAAGAAAGGGAGTATCCCCCAGATGTGTCCTAAAGGTGGATTTGAGGAAGGCCTATGACACTCTTGAATGGGGCTTTCTTAAACAGGTCTTTATTAACCTTGGATTCCCTGCTAAGTTTCTTAACTGGATAATGACTTGAGTTACTTCTGTTTCCTATTCCTTAGTACTGAATGGTGGTCTAACTAAGCCTTTCATTGCAAAGAGGGGTATTAGACAGGGTGATCCTATGTCCCCTTATTTGTTTGTTCTTGCCATGGAGTATCTGAACAAGATATTGGGTCAGTTACACAGAAATGGAGATTTCAACTTTCATCCCAAATGCAGAAAACTAAACTGTGCACATGTCTGTTTTGCTGATGATCTTCTTATGTTCTGTCGAGCTGATGTTATTTCTATCCAGATTCTACAAGAGGCTTTCCTTGAGTTCTCTGAAGCTTCTGGTTTGCAAGCTAACATTAGCAAGAGTGCTGTTTATTTGGCTGGTGTACATCAGTCTACCTGAGAAGAAATAATGGAAAAGCTGGGGTTCATTGAGGGTCAGCTTCCTTTCAAGTATTTAGGGATTCCACTTAACTCTAAAAAACTTGCTATCCATCATTACTTGCCACTGATTGAGAAGATCACTGCTAAAGTCAATTGCTGGTCAGCCAAAATGCTTTCTTATGCAGGAAGATGTCAATTGATTAAAGCTGTTATCTTTGGCATTTAGACTTACTGGGCACAAGTATTCATATTGCCAAAGAAGGTATTGAAAACCATTGAAGCAATATGCAAGTCTTTCCTATGGACAGGCAGTGCTACTGTGTCTAAAAGGGCTTTGGTTGCATGGGAGAAGGTCTGTAGACCAATTTCTGCCGGGGGACTTAATATTATTGATATGACTGTGTGGAATAAGGCAGCTGTCACTAAACTCCTTTGGGACTTGTCCAGTAAAAGGGTAATTGAACCCTCTCCTCCTGATGTTTAGCTTAAAGTATGTATATTTTTATGTATATCACCTCATATTTTACTCTTGTTTCGTGAATTTGGGATGTTAAATGTTATGAATTATATTAATTTGAAGTATTTTTACTTGTAGGAATGATTCGGGAGCAAGTGGGGGAAAGCGTGCAAGAATCGAAGCTAAAACAGACAAATTCGGAAAAGAAGCCAGTTTGGGCGTCACAGGCACTGCATGGCGCCACCTGTGGCGCTGGAGACAGTATGCTCATTTTTCAGGGCGCCAGAGAGGGAACCTGGCGCCGATTACGGGAAGTTAGCCTATTTGACCTGGGATTCGGTTTAGTTGACCCAAAACCGACCCAACACGGTATAAAAGCCATCCTAAACCCAATTTTGAGGGGGGGGGGGGGGGCGTCACTTTAGAGAAAGAGGAACACACTTTGAAGAGAGTTTTACTTGAGTCAACACACATCAAGCTTGAAGGAGGCTCCTAACTAGTTTTATTCTATTCTCTTCCTTTAATTTCATAGTTTCTTAGTTCTAGAGTTTTGGGTGCTACATGAACGTTGTAATTTGAAGCTTTAATTGTTCTTATTATTTTATCATATTGGTTTATTTATTCAAACTTGCGCTTAATTATTTGATTGCTTGATCACCAATTGAATACTATCTACCAATCTAGGATTGAACTCAGGAGAGGGAATTTTAGATTGCATATAAGATTGAGTAGAGCAAGATCTTAACTCTTAGGGGGAGCGGATTTGTGATTAGGATATGAATATACCTAATCGCCTTACTTGGTTACTCTGCAGGAATTTTAAATTCATTCTTGTTAATTTTAATTCCATAGAAATATAGGCGTTATATTAGCTTGAATAGGCGAGTTGTACTTTGGGAGAAGGCTACGAGCAATATTAACCCTGCCAACCAATAAACCAGATAAATTAATTAGACAATTTAAGTGGAAAACTCAACGGGATTGTTAGCTAACCCATAGCACTAGAATATTCACTCACATCGAATTCGACTCTATAATTTGCCAATTTGTTTCCTTTGTTTCTTATATTACTACTCTAGATCAATTTTAGTTAAATATTCATATATTAGAATTCGCTCGAATAGATTAATTGTTTGGTTTAATTTTGTTGATAGTTAATCACAAGTCCCTGTGGGTATGATATCCGGACTTACAATCCTATATTACTTGTCGACCACGTATACTTGAGTGTGCGTTTGGGAGCAACAAGTTTTTGGCGCCATTGCAGGGGACTTAGAAATCAACTAGCGCACTATATTAGATGTTTACTCTTTGCCTATTCAAGTTTTAAATTTTTATATTAGTTTAATATTTACTATCTTTGTTGACATGGCTTCTTGGAATGAAAATTTGTCGAATATTGGTTATTGTTATTATGATGATCCTTGTCCATATTATGGAGGACCTCACTGGTGGAAAAATTGTCAGAATGTTCCCGGGAGCAAGTTGTGCGCACAATCTCAATCCTTTGAGTGGAATATTTGTAATATATGTGGTGGTCAAGGTGGCCATTGGGATGGTTGTCCTATTTCCTATTATCCTTCTCATAGTTCTTATTATAATATTTCTAATAATGTTTATGAGTTTGATAGGAGCAAGGAAGTGGAGGATATGGAAAGCATGGCTCGTATTATGGACATGACGAGGAAAATAGTCGAGCTACAAGATGAAACTCGAAAGGCTGTACAAAGAATTAGTGCAGCAATCATGAGAATGAAGGCCGAGGCAGAGGAAGTGGTTGAAGAGAGCGAGTCCCCACCAGAAAATAATTTTGAAGAAGCAGATATAGTGAGCCAATCTTGGCTAGAGGAACAAGCTCAACTTATAAAAACTCATGAGTTTCTTCGTGATGGTCTTTCAAATATGACAGAACAACTGATAAAAGGAAGAACTAAGCTCAGGGAAGAAATAGACCAATTTGGTTTAGATATCCATGACATTCATGATCAATTGAATAAAAAGATTGAGGCGTCTGATGCCCTACAACCAATTTTTGTGGATACTGGCCAGCGTGAGGAGCGGAAAGAGGAATTCCAATTATTCGACCAAAATATTATTAATAATGCCAAGATTGACGAAGAATTCAAAATTGAGGATGTCAAAAGTAATACAATTTTGGAGTTGGAGCGTATTGGACCTCATTATAAACACTTTTCAATGTTGTGTTTGGTTGGTGATATGGGAATTGATACAGTCGAGCATATGGAGGAGTCAATGGATGACGAACAAAGTGTTTATATTCTAAAATTTGTCATACCAAGTAGACAAAATGACATTCCTCACTTAAGGGCCAAGCAGTGCAAGATGCGATATCTATTGCTTGGTTCCTATATTTTCACACCACCGTCTCATGACCGTGACAGAAAAATTGATGCAAAATTGGGAGCGCAATTTATATCCTCAAAGTGGAAGGAAAAGTGGTAAAAGTGATGGCGTCGTGCCGGGATGTTAAATCGAGCGCTTGTTGGGAGGCAACCCAATTCTATTTTTTTATTATGTTATATTTGTAGTGTTGTTTTTGTTTTTTGTAGGAGTAAGAGCATGGAGTCAAAGCTAATAGGCGAGTGCAAAAGCGAGCAGATGGTTGAAACTGAGTGTGACGTACCCGCACAAGGGATCATACATGAGAGAAGTCTAAGTATCCCGTCAACTGCTAATTCTTCAGCCTTTGGCCTACCAGGGAGTCTCGTTTACCCTCTTATTAATTAATTATAGTGTGCATTGAGGACATTGCACAATTTTAAGTGTGGGGTGAGGAGATTGTCTGAGTGACTTTCTATGCTATTTTAGGTGTGTTAGTTTAATTGATTGTCTAAGTGACTTTTTATGCTATTTTAGTTGTGTTAGCTTAATTGAATATTTTTTTATAGAAAAAACGAAAAAAATTTTGGACTTTTCCCGACGATGGATCTCCTAGGCTATTTTCTTGAGAGATTTAGTCTAAAGAAAAAGGACAGAAAGATTTTCTTTGAAGGTAATGTCGTAATTCTCTCTTTGTTTTTCTTTGTGCCACGGTTCTTTTCCAAGGGTTTTATTTGAACCGGGTGTAGGTAGTTTTTTTAGGAGTAGATTAGGAAGAAACTGAGTCATTCTGAGATGCTTATTGACATGATTGATACTGGCACATTAGGCTATGACATACATTCTGTTTTCCCGTATCTTTGGTTTGAATTATGAAGCCTAAGTAACTAAATAGCCTATGTTGTGAAACCTTCGTTCAGTTGTTCGACTTGTATGCTTCATAGTGCATTATTGCTTAAAATTCTCATTTAATTGTATTTGCTTGGCTTGAGAGTTGAACAGAATCGCCGTGATTGAGCATGTGCAACGTGTGTGTGAGGATTTGTGAGTTTCTATGCTATCATATTTAGTCTAGAACTTGCCCCGTGTGTTAATTGAAGCGAAATTTTAAGTTGTGCTAATCTAGGAGATGACATAGGCATTTCTTTCTTGATCATGGATGTACTTGTCACATGAAAATAAAATTTTCAGTTGCTAGACCCTTTGAGCCTATAGACCTTCCTTTTGGCACCCACAATACAAGCCATACCCTATTTTGTTCTTAATTTGATATTGATTGAACCTTTACCTCCTAAGGCACTTAGTAGCTAAAAGAAGCAAGGTTAGATACTCAGGGAGGAGCTTTTGAGTGGAACCATGGAGGGTCCGGTTGGTGCACTAAGTTGAAATTAAAGGTCACCAGCCGATGAACTTTATTGTATGGAGTGTGTGAAAAAAAAAGAGAGAGAAAGGAAAAGAAAAACAAATTGCAAGAAAAGAAAAAAAAATGATAGTTCAAATAATGTAGAAAAGTACGCACCTCCAATTCTTATTGATTTGTGCTAGTAAAAAAAATAGAGAAGTGCTTAATTGAAAAGAGGGCTATGTTATATATGACAAGTTTGGTTGAGAAGAATATGCGCTTGAATGGTTACATGTAATGTATTAAAGTGCTTAGGAGGGTGAGCCACTATTCCTAAATGTATCCTACCCGTATCTTAGCCTACATTACAACCTAAAAGTCCTAATTGATTATAGATTTGGCTAGCTTAAATTAGTAGAGATATACACTAGGGCAAGCTTATGGTACGACCACGTAATGCATATGAATT
The DNA here is from genome assembly GCA_034376525.1 of Nicotiana benthamiana. Lineage (NCBI taxonomy): Eukaryota > Viridiplantae > Streptophyta > Magnoliopsida > Solanales > Solanaceae > Nicotiana > Nicotiana benthamiana. Next base: position 99,285,874 of record CM067336.1, read on the forward strand.
CTTTGTGAGAGTGAGTGAATTTTTTTCAATTATTGATGTCTTTAATATATATTCAAAATTATATTTGGATGTGTCGACAAATTTATATTCATTCTTTTGTTTGATGGTGAGGGTACATGATCTCATGAATGATTGGTAATGTTGCAAACTTTCTTGTTGGGTAAGTGCATGAATTGAGGATGCTTAGTGGTTGCAAGTCGATTATTGAGGTTGGGTGGTGACAAATAGGTTGTTGGAATTTATTGAATTGAAATATTCTACTTGGGTATGCTTAAACGGGAAGAATGTGAAATTTTGTGTGTTCTTGCTTGTGTCCTGATATTGATGTAGTCAAAGGTATAATGTGTGGTTAAAAATAAAGGTGCTCCTCCATGATTGAATTGCTTACGTAGTTTGGGGTATTAGCTTGTCAAATTTGCTCGAGGACGAGCAAGAGCTTAAGTGTGGGGTGTTGATGTTTAGCTTAAAGTATGTATATTTTTATGTATATCACCTCATATTTTACTCTTGTTTCGTGAATTTGGGATGTTAAAAACTATGAATTATATCAATTTGAAGTATTTTTACTTGTAGGAATGATTCGGGAGCAAGTGGGGGCAAGCGTGCAAGAACTGAAGCTAAAACAGACAAAATCCGAAAATAAGCCAGTTTGGGCGCCACAGGCAGTGCCTGGCGCCACTTGTCGCGCTGGAGACAGTATGCTCATTTTTCAGGGTGCCAGAGAGGGCACCGAACTGGGCGCCGATTACGGGAAGTTAGCCTATTTGACCTGGGATTTGGTTTAGTTGACCCAAAACCGACCCAACACGGTATAAAAGCTATCATAAACCCTATTTTGAGGGGGGCCGTCACATTAGAGAAAGAGGAACACACATTGAAGAGAGTTTCACTTGAGGCAACACACATCAAGCTTGGAGGAAGCTCCTAACTAGTTTTCTTCTATTCTCTTCCTTTAATTTCATAGTTTCTTAGTTCTAGAGTTTTGGGCGTTACATGAACGTTGTAATTTGAAGCTTGAATTGTTCTTATTATTTTATCATATTGGTTTATTTATTAAATCTTACGCTTAATTATTTGATTGCTTGATCACCAATTGAATACTATCTACGAATCTAGGATTGAACTTGGGAGGGAATTTTAGATTGCATATAAGATCGAGTAGAGCAAGATCTTAACTCTTAGGGGGAGCGGAATTGCGATTAGGATAAGAATATGCCTAATCGCCTTGCTTGGTTACTATACAGGAATTTTAAATGCATTCTTGTTAACTCTAATTCCATACGAATGTAGGCGTTAGATTAGCTTGAATAGGCGAGTTGTACTTTGGGAGAAGGCTACGAGCAATATTAACCATGTCAACCAATAAACCAGATAAATTAGTTAGACAATTTAAGTGGAAAACTCAACGGGGTTGTTAGCTAACCCATAGCTCTAGAATATTCACTCACATCGAATTCGACTCTATAATTTGCCAATTTATTTCCTTTGTTTCTTAGTTTACTACTCTAGATCAATTTTAGTTAAATATTCATACATTAGAATTCGCTTGAATAGATTAATTGTTTGGTTTAATTTAGTTTATAGTTAATCACAAGTCCCTGTGGGTAAAATATCTGGACTTACAATCCTATATTACTTGTCGACCACGTATACTTGCGTGTGAGTTTGGGAGGAAGACCTCCTCAATAGATACTCCTTTGCGGGTGATCAGCTGGCGCCTCTTACTTTTAAAGGGCTCCTCATCTTCAGGAGCCCCCTCCGCCGGCTGCGAAGGCGACTCCAAAGGAAGTGCCTTGTTGCCGGACGCGACTTTGGCCCCCTCATGGGTACGACCTCAGGAGTGACCACAAGAACCTCCTTAGATACTGCTCCCGTGTAACTTCCTGCTGAGGGGCCGAGAGGCACTATTTTCGGGTGAACCCCCCGCAGGTACATCCTCCTCCTCAGAGCCCGGCTCCATCCTAGATGGAACGACATCAGTTATCCTCCTCTTGGCCCTCTTGGAGGCGCCCTGGCCTATAAAGGAAAAGATACGTCAAGCAAAAGGACTCTCGAATCAAGACAAGGAAAAAGGAAAGAACAAGGAAAGACCATCACCAGTCGGGCCGTACATGCTACAGAAATTGAGCCCAGGTACGACACTCCTCTACATGCAGAATAATCCTCTCCACCTACGTCCTAATGTCATTCGCACAGGAAAGAGAAAAGGAATCTACATGCATACGAGCCGCCACTACATACTGCAGATAAAAAAATTATGAGAGGTCAAGCCGTAATAACGAAAAACAATGAAGAAGATGCAAAGGGATACTTACACTCCTGGTTCCACACCTCCGGAAACCCTTCAAGGTTAACCACTAGATTCTCTATCCGGACGTAGAAAAATTTCTTCCAACAACAATGGTTAGTCTTGTCATCAGACTGTACCACAAAGCTTTTCTTGTCGCGGCGCGTTAGATGCAGCATTGAACCCCTCAGATAACTCACATTGAACATTTGCAGAAGGTGGTATATCGTGACCACACACCCGACTTTCTCTGCGTATGTGGTAAGTATCCTACGCACTTTCAACGTGTACGGGGTGAGTTGAGCCGGGCATGTCCTAATGAAGCGGCAAAGTTCCTCCACTAGAGAATTGAGCGGGAAACTGTAACCGATCCGGAATGCATACTCATAAAATGTGCAAAACTCGGGCCTGTGCATGTTGGTGTAGTCCTATCCGGCAGGAACTATATCAACATGATGTGGAATCCATATGCCATCCTGAGGGCATCCAAGTGAGAGAGTGTCAATTCTCTACGTTCCCAGGGTGGAGGTGAGCTTTTATGACTAAAGTCATTCCTTTTGCTCATGTTCTTCGGAAGAACATTTGCCACTGATAGAGGAACTAGAACCTCTCCGACCACCTCCGCCTCATCGTCGGAGGGAGGTGAAACCCTAGAAGGGGCATTATTTCTAGACTTCTTGCTGCCTTGAGTTCGTTTCACCATGATTGAGTTTACAAAGAAGAATGTTTTAAGTAGTGCAAAGTTCGACCCGTAGAAACAGTGGTTCTTAAGAAAAGCAGTGATCGCTGGAAAATGAAATGAGGGAAAGAGGGAAATATCCTTTAAAGATTTGAATGAAAAATCATTTTGAACCGCGCCGTTGTTTATAGGTGTGAGGTACACGAAAATCGAAATGGCATCATTCAAAAGCTGGCACGGGAAACCCAAAAGTCACTTTAGGATTTGTGCCGCCTCAGGAGTAAAAATAATGATGATGTACATGATCAGGTGGCGTCACTCTAAAAAGGAGACAAGTGTCAACGACTTTACATCGCCATACGAGCATACATATCCGTCCATTGAAGACGTCCATCGAGCACGCCTTCAACGGATGGAGGGACTAACTGTATGGGGTAAAATCCGCTTCGCCTCGTTCCCGTCTAAGCAGTCACGTTCTTCATGACAATGTCGTCCTCAGATCGCGTCGCCTCAGGCAAGGACGACCAAAATAAGGACGTCCTAGTCCACTAGGTAGAAGAACGACATCGTTTAAGGCCTGGCTTCCTTTGTACAAGGAAGCCACCAACTTTTGTACTTATATTTTGATTATTTCGAGGAAGATCTCCTAATATATAAAGGCGGTCTTTACCTTTGTAATGATCATGTGCTTTTACTCTGAATAATAACATCTCTCTACTTTCTCTCTATACTGTTATCGAGCAAACTATCTCTCTATCCTTCTCTCTGATACTTAAGCTTTCTATAACTTTGTGTATTTCCAGATCTATCACATTCCTGGCTTAGTAATACCATCTAGCACTCATTATAATTGATTACGATTTACCCAAACACTTTTTTGATTGTTTTTAACTTACAAGGTGTACGAATCTTTTGAATAAAACAGAGTACTCACATGACCTAACGGGCGTGGCTCGTAAAATATCCATATTCACTTTTATTGTTGTATAACACCACGACACCAATGTCGTAAATCTACCGCAACTGCGAGCACAAGACAGCCACAACAATCAAGAATATAGCTATATAGATACTTATACCACTATCTTTTGTAATGATCCATCTAAGGATGGAACTATAGATGTAGCATATATATTTTCTTATGGTACCGGTGGTACAACTGCACCACCCTTTCCTTGTATGCATCTTTCGTTTTGAAGTAATAAAAGTTTTAATGTTATATACCCAAAAAAATACTTTATACAAGGATCGATATGCTCACATCAGCAAACATATTCTGTTGCTTCTTTCTTCATGGTGGGCCAGTAGTAGCCGGCACGTATGACGCATCGTATGAGGGCGCAGTTACCTGTATGGGCGCCACAGTGAACCTCATGTACCTCTTCGAGTACTGGCCTCGTTTGGTGCGGGCCTGGGCATTTGGCCAGGGGTCCGCCAAACGTCCTCTTGTAGAGGTCCTTGTTGATCAGGCAGTATCAGGTGGCTTGCACGCGGAGTTTCTTTGCCTCTTTCTTGTCGTGCGGCAGTGTTCCGTCCAAGTAGGATACGGACTGGTTGTGCCAGTCCCAGGTTAGACTTAAAGAAAATACCTCAGTGTGGTCGATGTCTAAATGAAGGAGGGTGACCACGCTTTCCTTGTTGATGTTTTTTGTAGCCGCGGCAAATTTATCTGGCCGACTGCTTCGATGTTTCATGGCCTTGGGACTTGTTCGAAGCGACATTTATCGAAGGCGGCCATTAACCTGTGGATTTCCGTCTGATATTTTTGTATCCTTTGTTCTTTGATCTGGTAAGTCCCAGCAACCTGGTTTACCATGAGTTGAGAATTGCAATGGAGAAGGATCCGTCGGGATCCATATTTGGTGGCTAATTTTATACCTGCAATAACGACCTCTTACTCGGCCTCATTTTTAGTCATTTTGGTGCATCGTATGGACTGGTGAATCGTTTTGCCTGTGGGGACCTCGAGGACGTGTTCAGTCTCGATCTCGAAGCATTTGCGGCGCCATCAATATGGAGGACCCTTAGGTTAGTACTGGGGGAGGCGTGTCAGCCCTCGAGTTTTGCCTTCGTCAGGATTTCTATGCTGAAGTCGGCTAGGACTTGAGATTGATGGCATTTCGTGGAAGGTACAAGATGTCGTGTTTGCTGAGCTCGATGGCCCCTCTTGCGAGACGCCCCAATAGTTCAGGCTTGTGTAAGACGCTCTTCAGCGGGAAGGTCGTTACCACTTTTATGGGGTGGCATTGAAAATAAGGTTGTAGCGTTCGTGAAGCTACTACTACTGCTAGCTACAGCTTCTTAAGTTGTGGGTACCGAGTTTCGGCGTCCAATAGTGTTTGCTAATGTAATAGATGGGAGATTGCGTACCTTTGTTTTCACATACCAGCACATCGCTGATGGCTACCTTAGACACGGCTAGATACACAAGAAGTGGTTCATTTGGGCTTGCTTTGGCTAGTAGGGGCAGCGAGGATAGGTATGGCTTCACATTTTTTAGGGCTTCAACACATTCTTCATTCCATTGAAGCCCCTGATCTTTCTTCAACACACTAAAGAACTTATGGCCCCTATCGGATGATCATAAGATGAACCTGGAGAGGACGGTTATCCGACCCGTCAGCTTCTATACCTATTTTTGCTACTTAGCACTTCTGGGATTGCGTCTATTGCTTTGATCTGAACCGAATTGACTTCGATACCCCTCTAAAATATGAGTAATCCCAAGAACTTTCCTGAGGCCACGCTGAAGGTGCATTTCTCGGGATTCAGTTTCATGCCGTATTTTCTCAATATTTCAAAGGCCTCCTTCAGATGGCCGAGGTGGTATTCCTTTCTAGACGACTTTACTAGCATGTCATCGATGTAGACTTCCATGGTTTTTCCAAGTTGTTCATTGAACATCTCAGTCACCAACCTTTGGTACGTGCCCCCCGCATTTTTGAGCCCGAAGAGCATCACTTTGTAGTAGTATGTCCCTCGGTAAGTTATGAAGGCCGTCTTGTCCTAATCTTCTTCGGCCACCACGATTTGATTGTAGCCAGAATATGCATCTAGGAAGCTCAATAGTTTGTGTCCAGCCATCGCGTCTATCAGCTGGTCGATGTGGGGCAGTGGGAACGAATCGTTTGGGCATGCTTTGTTCAGGTTGGAGAAATCAACGCACATTCGCCGCTTCTCCTTTTTCTTCTTGACCATAACGATGTTGGTGACCCACTCAGGGTACTTGGATTCCCTGATGGAACCATTTTCCAGTAGTTTGTCTACTTCTTCACTCACAGCTTCGTTGATGGCGGCGTTGAATTTTCTCCGCATTTGCCGTATGGGTAGATGTAGTGGATCAACGTTCAATTTGTGGGTAGAGATGTCTTGTGGTATCCCTGGCATATCTGAATGGGAAAAACCGAACAAGTCTACATGGTTAGATAAAAATTCATGATACTTAAATGGGTTCAAAAGGCTATGCCTGATGTAGGCCTTCTTCACAAAATCGATGTCATCTAGCTGCAGGGATCGAGGTCCTCGACCGTGGCTTTATTGGCTTCAATGATATCTGGATCTTTGATGGCATCCTCTAACGGGTAAACCTTAATCCCCGACAGAGCTGATTGTTGTGCTTCTACGCTCGCCCCTTGGAGTTGTTTGGTGTGGGTATAGTCTTGAGCTATTTTGTCACATTCTTGGGCGATATGGCGTTCACCCCGTATGCTAACACCCCCCATGGGGTAGGAAATTTGATCACCTGGTAAAAGCTGGAGAAGACTGCTCTCATGGCATGTATCCATGGTCGTCTAATGATGGCGTTGTACATTGTTTCCTGGTTCATCATGTGGAAAGCGGTTTCCAGCATGACTCCTCCCGCCAAGACGGGTAGTGTTATTTCTTCGGAGGTTCTCTCCACTGCATTGTTAAAACCAGTCAGCATTATGCAGTGCGGTATTAACTTATCCTCGAGTCCCATAAGTGCAAGGACCCTCGGGTTGATAATACAAGCGCTGCTACCGTCGTCAATCATAATTCTCTTAACATCTGTATCCACAATGCGCAAAGTAATAACCAAAGCATTGTAATGAGGAAAAGACAAACCGTCGGCATGAAATTTTATCGAAGGTGATACTATCTTTGAAGTCGTCATACCATTCGTGGGCGATAGTTCTCTTTTACTTGTGAGTGGTGGTGAACTTGACTTGATTGATAATCGAGTAGTCGCCGTCCCCGATGATCATGTTGATGGTGCGTGTTGGGTAGGGTTGCCTTGGCAGCCCGTTGAGTTGTTCCCCTCCTCGTGCGAAGTTGAGTTTCCCTTTGTTGCTGCGTAGTTCTCTCAGGAACCCCTGGTTCAGCATCCTAACCACCTCCTGTCGTAGACCTATGCAGTCTTAGGTTCTATGCCCTCGTTCCTGGTGGAACTCGCACAGGGTGTTTGACTTTCGGGTGGTAGGGTCCGACTTCTTCTTTGCTGGCCATTGTACCTTGTTGCCCAGCTTCTCTAGTGCGTACACTAGCTCTGAAGCAGAAACCCAAAAGTTATGTGCGGATATCAAAGGAGGCATACCTCATTTCATTCCGTAGGGGGCGACGTGTTGCTGTAGTGCGTCCGTGTGACTTGGTGGCGGTGAGTGAGATGATCTCATGTATGGTTGACGTCTTTCCCTGTTGGGGCGTGAGATTTTTTCCCCCCGCCCTTCATTGCGACAGTCCTCCTGACCTCAGGAAGTATCGTCGTTAGTCTCCGGGTAGGGTCGTTGAGGTCGTCTTCATCCGCGCGCACCTCGGCGCAGTAGGCATTATGGATATCTTCCTAGGTGGTGGGAGGGTACTTTATGAGGCGGCTCAGTAGCTTCTTGGTCGCTCTCGAGGTGTCCCTGCTTAACCCGTTCTGGAAAGCGGCGACTGCCATACCTTCCGATACGTTTGGCAGTCTCATTCTCACCCTGTTGAATCTGGCCAGGAAGTCCCTGAGTTCTTCTCCCACGGTCTGTCGGGCAGCGAAGATGTTGTTGATTCTTGCTTTCGCTTTCTTTGCTCCTGCATGTGCTGTGAAGAAATTGTCCGCCATTTCCTCGAATGTGGAGATGCCCTTATCCTGTAGCTGGGAGTACCACGTCAAAGATCCACCTGTCAATGTTTCGCCAAACTTCTTCAGTAACACGGACAGTACTTGTTCTTTTGTCAAATCATTACTTTTCACGGCTGTGACATAATGGATTAGATGATCTTCGCGGTCCGTAGTTCCGTCGTATACCCTCATATAGGGAGTAATCTTCATTGTTTTTGGGATAGAGTATTGTGCGGCCTCCTCTTTGTAGAGCTTCACTACAAACCTTTCCACTTCGTGCTTCGGCAGTAGTTTGGGAGCGCCCGGGATCTTGTTTACTCTTTCTTGATGTTCTTTCATTTGGTCATAGAGCGATTTGTTTTCGTGCTCCATTTCCTCCAGCTTTCTGAGGATGGCTGTGAGTGCTTCGTTGTTGGTTTGAGTGTCGGTGAGCATAGTGTTGGCTCGCGTAATCTCGGGTTCATTTTCGGCTGCGTTGAGGTCCATTATTGGCGTGCGTCTTAAGCCACGTTGTGGTGACTTTTCAGCTAGGTCACTTAGAGTGGTTGTGAGCCACCCTTTTAGTAGCTCCTTGATTTTCGTGGGTACTTCCTTAGATGTAGTAGTAGAAGCTCCTCTTTCTTGCGGATGCGTCGGATCTCTGGCTGGAGGAAGTGGGGTTCCTCCACTCATCGTGATGCTGGGGGTGGTGTTCATGATATTATCTTCACCTACCTCATTGAGTGAATCCATAAGGTTGACTCCAACCTCATCTATCACTTTCTTTTTTGTACAGTTGTCAGCCATTTTTGCTCGTGCGATGTAGGAGATGGTTGTTAGCGGTTTTTTAGACACAAACTATAACTTTGATTCTCAAAATCCCCACAGACGGCGCCAAATTATTTTACTCAAAAGATTCATACACCTTGTAAGCAAAAAGACAATCAAAAAATTGTTTGGGTAAATCGTAGTCAAGCATAATGAGTGCTAGATGGGATTACTTAGCCAGGAATGTGATAGATCTGGAAATACTGAAAGTTATAGAAATCTTAAGTATCAGAGAGAAGGATAGAGAGATATTTTGCTCGATAATAGTAGAGAGAAAAAATAGAGAGATGATATTATTCATAGTAAAAGCACATGATCGTTACAAAGGTGAAGGCCCCCTTTATATATTAGGAGACTGATACGCTCAAATTACACTTTAATAAATAGTGTAAGGCGGTCGATGCCAAATATACTAACCAAACAAGGTTGGGGTCGAATCCCACAGGGAATAGGTGTGAAAAGGGTGCTTGCTTAGTGTGTTGCTCGACTCAAGTTCGATCTCTATTCGGTTCATTGTAACAAGACAGATCGGTGTATGGTGACAAGAGTATGTATGATTGTTTGAGTTTGATTAACAACTAATTTTTAACAATAAAAGAGTTAACAATGTGATAAAAGCAACCAAGTTGTGTCCCCTTTAATGTAGTGTAATGTCAACATGTGTTAATATGATATATTTCTAATGGGAGGTCCTTTGAATGTGCAAATGATGTCTAAGATACTACCCAACATTTTCCAATGAATGAGTAGTATTTCCTTTTTATGATTTTCCTAAATATAAAAAAGTTGCTATTAAGAACCATAAATAAATGCCAATTAAAACACACTTATTCCTAAGTGATTTTATCAAACAAGGTTTAAAGCCTTGAGTCATTGATATTTATTCCTACCAAATTCTAACCCACTTTCCCAAGCAAAGCAAGAATTTAATGGCTTTTGTTAATGTTTGCAACCACCAACAATGAATGAAGAACAAGAAGTAAATAAACATCAACCACTCATTATGTATATATATATATTCAATGTCAAATACCCATTAACATAACACCCATTTAGGGTCCACAACCTCAGTATTTAGAACTAGGCACTCATGCTAAAACACAAAAACCAAATAATAATTAGTGTCATAAATGCTTAAAAAGAGAAGATTCTACACCCAAAAGCTTCCAAAAAAGAGAATATTAATGTCTTAGAGTGTATCTAAAAGGTAAGATAGGATGCTTTTACAAAAGTGTCTTAAAACTATTTATAGGTGGACCAAATTCGGGACAGAAAATGGACAATTTTGCCCTCCCAGGTCGCGTCTGCGACCGCAGACTTTTCGCATAAAAGGTCTGCGGTCCGTATCTTGAGTGGTCGCTTTGCAGATCCAAAACCCTAGGTGCCAGGCGTTCATCGCATGTTCAATCTGCAGTCCGCATTTGAGTTATGCGACCGCAGAATTGCATCGCATCTTTGTCTTTGAGTTTCTTCTTGATCATTCTGTGGCTCATCTACGGTCGGCATGTTGATTCTGCGATCGCACAACACGCTGCATTCTTGACTTGATTTTTGGCTCCATACTCTGTAACGCTCTGCAATGTGAGAGACAAGTCTGCTATCCGCATGTATGTTATGCGACCACAGACTAGACCGCATTTTGGTCATTTGTGCAAAATCATGCTCTTTTCTTCTCTTTTTGCGTCCATTTTCATATCCTTGGTCTTCCCTTCCTCTTGTGATGTAAGAACAACAATATCTACATGAGTATCGGTTATAATTTCAATAAAACAAGCTAGAATCTAAGCAATTAGTATTGAAATGCGCTGAAATTCTCCGGCGCATCAACGCCCCCAATTTAAGCTCTTGCTTGTCCTCAAGCAAGCAAAACATACTCAGCATATTCCTACTCTATTTACAAATACAAAACAGTAGTGGCTCGGGAAGGTGTTCGTTGCTAGTTCTTCGAGCATGCATTTACAATTTTATCATCCTTCCTAGATTAGAAGAATGTACAGAGAAAACTTAATCCCTCCTGTGAACTCAGAGCCTCAACATTGTGACTAGACGCTACGCTCAGCTGAGTGCACGCTCAGTTGACTCAAGAAGCTCAACTTCAATTCGATTCCATTGTTCATATACTCTTACCAGAAAGAAAGTCCCAGAATCACAGTATTTACAAAGACGACAACGAGGGAGCATTTATAATCACACTCACTCTCAAAAAGAACTTCAAGTATTACAACATGTCATACCATAAGCTTGCCCTTATTTTAATTCGCCGCTTATTCCAGAATGTTCGGTTGGAGGTCTCATAAGGGATTCTTTTGGCTTGTAATTTAGGTTCAGGGATGGGTTGGATAGACATTTGGGTACAAGTGACTTCACCCTCTTTGAACACTAATCACATCTTACCATTCTTTTGCATTCCTTTTCAAGCCCCCATATCTTTGTTTTCGTCTAGCCTCCATTATGGAGCTACCTTACATACCTTTTCATTATTGTTCAAGACTCCTAAATTGTCCTTTAGTAAACATAAGCATTACTAAATTTTTCATTTCTTTTTCTTTTTCTATTCTTGCTTTTGGTCATCATTTTTTTTTTGGAGCTTGAACAAGTTCACAAACTCTTTTGAGGTATGATGCCCTAAACTCACGTACACCCTTAACGGTCTTCCACTTTGACCTTACCCCCAACTTAGGCTTTTAGCCCCATTCTTAGTGTTCAAAGAGGGACGGGTTCAAGAGAGGAACTTGTTTTTCAAAACGGGAAAGGCTTGTAATGAGTTGGCCAAAGAAAGGTTAGAAAGCTCAAATTGGATGCTAGTGGTATCCTTTATGCACTGGTAGGCTTGAAAGGCTAAAGAGGTTTTGCACATAATCACAACGACTGCCTAAGATCATTCCTCCAACCAAACATACTATCGTTAGTAGTGAAAGACTAACCGGGCAAGTTCTGGATGACAGAAGTAAACACGAGAATTACATACAAACCAAGAACTCACACACATACATGGTACATGAACTGCTTCATTCACAGAATTTGACACTTCCGAGTAACTATTTTGCAACTCAAAGCCTTCATCATAGATACAAGTATAATTCTAGGTAGCCATAGAGTCACAAAGCGAGCCTCAGATTCACAGAATTAATCATAGAGATAAATTCTGTTAAGACAGTCATCAATCTATCTATCATTGGGAAAAGTCGTCAAAAAGGACTGTATGAAGGTATGTGCTATGTACAGACACCCACGCTCGATACTAGGCAATTACACCAACTCGGTCACACTGATTTACACCTATGATCCTGATTCTACTATTAGACCTTTGGAAAAGAACCAGAAAAAGAAAAACAAGGGGAATTGATTCACAAAATGATATTCAACAAACAAGAACATGAATTCAACAACTTTTTATCAAAAACCAAAAATCATACATCACAGATACATGAGTTTCGAACTATATACACAACTCTATACATGACAAAAATCATATAAGGCTATCTGCCCACCCCTAACTATAAGCGATGCATTGTCCCCAATGCATAGAAATAAAAGAGTAGAGTTTGAGGGTAAGCTCCCTGAAGCACACTAAGTGCGATGGGATTCGGCAGCTGGCTGAGTACTGGAGGGATCACCCTTTGATGTGGTTGTGAGAACTGTACTGGATCAGTTGGGAGTGTGATCTTCTCCGTTGGTGGCTGCTCTGAAGTAGGGGAAGTAAATGGCTGTGCAAGAGGAACTGCGGCTGGGGGAAAAATCTCATCAGCTGGCACCTAAGAGCTACTGGATGCACCTGGTGTAGGTCTGAGTGCTACGGGAGCTGTCGGACCCCTCTGTCAATCAAAGACCTCTCCAAGGCAATCTTCATTTGTGCCCTCTCCTCCTCGTCAGCAGTAGCATCTGCACTCTCCTCTTTCTGAACAACTGTCTTCCCCTTATTAACATGCGAAGGGGTTTCGTCACTAGAGAATCCCAAACTATCTTCTTCCTCATCCTCCTTGTCACCCTCCAACTCGTCTGAACTACCGGTCTTCTCCTCAGAATCATATCAATAGGCCTAGTTGGAGCATCATCATGAGAGCCTCCGGTGGTAGGAACCACAGGATCTGTCATCAAGTTTGTGAAATCAAGCCCCAAGTCCGGGACAAAGCCTGTACCTGGAGCACCTTCCGAGGGAAGGAGGGATGAAAGATCGAATTCCAATTTTTGCATTTTTTGGAATTCGACCTTCATATAGGCAACCTCCTTCTTGAGGTGGGCAGGCCACTCACCTCACATCTTTCCATTTTCTCTAACCTCAGCTCAATTTGCTGCAACCATTCCGCACACGCTGATTGCTTTTGTTGAATATATGCCACTGCTGCTTGCATGGGAGTGAGGGCTTGCTTGATCAAATTTGGCAAAGTCTTCAGAAGTTGGTAAACTTTGGCGTTTGCATGTTGGGCCAATAAACCAACCCTGAAGACTGCCGGAGGAGCAGACGGAGTCTGAACACTAGTAGATGTAGGGACAGTTTGGGGTGTAGAGAACTCGGCAGTATCTACTGGAGGAGTGACATTAGGTTGGGATGATGGAAGGTCTTCCTGAACAACTGCAACGGGAGGCACTACAGTGTCACCAAGATGGATGATATCTATAATACCTGCCTCCCTACCCATTTTGTCCTTCCGGACATCCACCGGGACATTGGCCTCTTGGCATCAGACTGTGATCAAAGCTGGGAATGGGAGAGACGTGGCATCCTGCATTGGCCGCCTACCCATTTCTTGAAATATAATGGACCCCACATTGATTTTGATATCTTGCATCATGCACGCTACCAGGAGAGCCTTCTCAATAGCAATTTCTGTCTCGTTCTACGTACGGATCAGCCTGGATGCGAGGAATGCAAGCCAGTATCGTCCCTCCCACGAGAAACTCTCCTTGTATATTTTCAGCCCTGGTTGTATCCGTGTCGTGGTTCCACTTGCAATGACAGAGGCAATTGTCAATCCAGCTACGCTCACCCTCTTTGTTTGCATACTTGGCATCATACTCAGCTGTTTTAGTGCGTTTTTCCCATTCTGGGTCAAGCAATTTGTGTATGGACCTGGCACTGCACTTAACGGTGAATCCCTGAACCTCTACCTTCTACAAATACATCATTTGTTGCTTGTGATGCTTGGTTCTTTATGCGCCGTAAGAGGTGTAGAACTCGCGCACCATGGATTCATTGTATTCAATTGGAGGTTCAGTGAAAGCAAGCCATTTCCTCCGCTTGATGTTAGCGAGGATGTGAGGGTATCTCTCCTTCAAACCATTCAAACTTAATTGCTTCTCAGGCAAAAGCAACCTTCGGAGCAACCCAGCTTTGTACTTTTCCCTAGACCCCTCAACTCCCCAACGGAGATGGTATTCTGCACCCTCGGCCCATTGCTTTCTCCAGGATTCGGCATGTATGTCTACCTCAGGGCAAAGATCCTCCTTCTCAGGCTGGGATGGCTGTTGTGGTGCATGTTCCACTTTTTGTTTCTTAGCCTGAGGAGGCTTAGTTGCTATTCTCTTGTGTCAGGGCAATATATCTGCACAACAGGAAATAACAACGTTAAGATTTAGGAGAAGAATCAGAGAATTAACAAAGAGGAATCTACAATGTGGTTCATTTTGCGGTCGCAGAACCACTCTCCGGTCCGCAGAATCACCGCCAGACTTTCATGCCTAACCTATTGGTCCATCTGCGATGTAGAATGCGATTGCATAACCACTATGCGATCTGTAGATGCATTGCAGACTGAACATTTGAAATTTTAAAATTTCTTACTTCTCTGTTTCAATCTTTGGTAGAGTTGTGGTCCGCAGATCAATTATGCGACCGCATTCTCCACCGCATTTTCACGACTTAGCTCAGCCAATAAAGGAGTCGAAAATGTGGTCATTCTACGGACCGCATAACCGGTTTGTGGTTGCATAATGACCGCAGAAGATCATCTTCTCCAGGTGACCTAGGGTTAGGTCTGCTACCAAAATGCGGCCCGCAAATCAGACATGCGGACCGCAGATATCGTCATTCTTTAGCAGACAACCATTGTCTCCTACAATGGCTACCCTATTCTAGTCCAAACTCATTTCCCCCATCATTCTTAGCCCAAATGTGCCCATTTTTAGCAGATATTAAGCACCCAAACTAACTTAGATCAAACCTTGTACAAAAGCTTCAAATGAAAACGAGGGGAAGAGATTTACATACCAGGAGTGCTGCACAAGTGTTGATTTAAGTGATGTTTGTGAGATTGAGTGTTGCCCTTTCTTGGGTTCGATCAGAGTGCCCCTTTTTTTAATTTCTTTTTGAAATTTTTTCGTTTTCTTCGCTTTCAGTCTTTTTCTTCTTTTCTTTTTTTTTTTTTAGTTTTTGTTTTGTTTTATTGCATAGTGTAAGGGAACGTACCTGGTGTTTCTGCTATATATCTGCGATGGCCAAAGCATCGAAGAGCACACTATGCGATCGCATATATGTTCTGCGATGTGGGAGTGAAGGATTTTCGAAGGCTTCAAATGCGGTCAAATCTGCGATCGCAGACTCAACATGCGGACCGCAGAATTGACGTGTTAACCACATTTCCAACTGCCAATTTTTGACCCTTCTCTGTTTCAATTTGCAGTAGGTCTGCGGACCGCAGATCAATTATGTGACCGCATTCCTACCGCATTTTTTACGCTAATCTTTTCCTTCACTTTTTCCACCAGTTTTACCAAGTGTTGAGGTCTTTTGAGCTCCCTGCACTCCAACAAACTTTGTAAACATAAAAAAAATAAAAAATATAAAGAGAAAAAGGGTGTTACCACCCATGGGTTGCCTCCCATGAAGCGTTTGATTTAACATCGCGGCACGACGGGACTGAAGTTCATTCAATTTCATTCAGTGGTCGGGCAAGGACCATCTTTGAGAGCCAGCTGCTCCACCAAATGCTTTTCGCTATCAATGCCCAAGTAATGTTTGATGCGTTGGCCATTTACTTTTAATGTTCGGCCACTGTATGTTGATTCTAGTTCAACCGTTCCATACGGTGAGGCATTTAGCACTTTGAAAGGACCAGACCATTTGGATTTGACCTTGCCCGGAAACAGTTTGAGCCTTGAATTAAAGAGCAAGACCAAATCACCCGCCTTGAACTCCCTCTTCAAGATATTTTTATCATGGACAAACTTCATCCGCTCTTTGTACTCATCCGCACTTTCATAGGCATGGAACCGGAATTCTTCCAATTCATTGAGTTGTGTCAACCTCAAATTTGCAGCCTCGGCCCATTCTAGATTCAACTTCTTCAATGCCCACATTGATTTGTGCTTTAACTCCACAGGTAGATGACACGCTTTACCAAATATGAGCCGGTAAGGAGAAGTACCAATAGGAGTCTTGTAGGCCGTACAGTATGCCCACAATGCATCGTCTAGCTTCCTTGACCAGTCTGTCTTGTTTGCGCTCACAGTTTTTGCTAGAATATTCTTGATCTCCCGGTTGGACACTTCAACTCGACTGCGGATGGTAAGGTGTGGCCACTTTGTGCTTGACACCATATTTTTCAAGTAACCCCGCAAAATCTCTGTTGCAAAAGTGTGATCCACCATCACTAAGAATGGCTCTAGGAATGCCAAACCGAGTGAATATGTTCTTCTTCAAAAATGCGGTGACACTTCTCGCTTCATTGTTTGGTAAGGAAATGGCTTCAACCCATTTGTACACGTAGTCCACAGCCACCAAGATATATTTCATCCAATAAGAACTCACAAGGGGCCCATAAAGTCAATCCCCCACACATCAAAGATATCTATCTCCATCACAAAGTGCATCGGCATTTCATGCCTTTTGGAAATAGACCCTTGTCGTTGACATTGATCACAAGCCATTACCATTTGGTTGGCGTCATGGTAGATGGACGGCCAATAGTATCCACATTCAAGAAATTTTGCCGCCGTTCGACTTTCCCCATGATGACCCCCAATAGGAGAGTCATGGCACTCCTTGAGAATTGGCATCATCTTTTCATCAGGAACGCAACTTCTAATGATATTGTCGGCACAAACACGAAACAAATATGGTTCCTCCCAATAGTATTTCTGCAATCTGTCAAGAACTTTTTCTATTGATATGATTCCAAGTCCTCAGGTACAAGGTCACTCACCAAATAGTTAGCAATATCGGCATACCAAGGAGCATAGGTGGTAGATAACACCAATATTTGCTCATCAGGAAAAGCATCATTGATTTCAAGATCACCTTGTGGTCTCCCTTCTTCCTCAAGCCTTGACAAATGATCCGCTACTTGGTTTTGTGTTCCCTTGCAAACTTTGACTTCAAAGTCAAATTCTTTTAACAGCAATAACCATCATATCAACCAAGGCTTTGCATCTTTCTTTTCCATAAGATACCGAAGGGCCGCATGATCCGTATACACTATCACCTTGGATCCCAACAAATACGCATGGAACTTCTCAATAGCATATACAATAGCAAGAAGCTCTTGCTCAGTCACAGTGTAGTTTACCTGTGCTCCATTGAGAGTTTTACTGGCATAGTACACCAGATGAAGAATTTTGTTTTGGCGTTGGCCTAGCATTGCTCCAATAGCCATACCACTGGCGTCACACATGAGTTCGAAAGGAAGAGACCAATCAGGAGTGACAATAATGGGTGCCGTGGTGAGCTTGAGTTTCAACTATTCAAAAGACTTAAGACACTTTTCATCAACACAAATTTAGAATCTTTCTCAAGGAGCTTGCACAAGGGGATAGGATCTTTGAGAAGTCCTTGATGAAGCGCCGGTAAAACCCGGCGTGCCCTAGAAAACTTCTTACACCCTTCACGGTCGTTGGTCGAGGAAGCTTAGAGATGATATCAATCTTTGCCCGGTCATCTTCAATACCCTTCTTTGAAATTTTGTGCCCAAGCATAATGCCCTCGTCAACCATGAAGTGACATTTCTCCCAATTTAGCACGAGATTTGTCTCTTCGCATCTTTTAAGCACTTGCTTTAGGTTGCCAAGACAATGCTCAAATGAGTCCCAACTACCAAGAAATCATCCATGTATACCTCAAGAAAATCTTCAACCATATCCGAGAAGAGGGACATCATACATCGTTGGAAAGTAGCCGGCGCATTACCCAATCTAAATGGCATTCGGCTAAAAGAAAACGTGCCATATGGACAAGTGAATATTGTCTTTTTCTTGATCCTCCAATGCGATGTTGATTTGATTATATCCAGAATACCCATCAAGAAAGCAATTGAATGACCTTCCCGCTCGCCGATCAAACATTTGACCAATAAAAGGCATAGAGAAATGGTTTTTTGCATATTGCAGCTCATTCGCCTGATCTGATCGAAAATATTGCATATTGGATAAAGGGAGAAAGTCTCCATATATGAAGAGAACAAAATCCCGATAAAGATAGTGTTGGAGTTTGAGATCTTCAAGGACTCAACTACGATAGAAGATCAGAAATTGAGTCCCAATTAAACTCTGATTACTATTCTATTATATGACATTGATTGTTCTATTTACACGTATTACACAAACGCAGACGTTAAACTAAATTGAAATCAAAAGAGCAAGGCGAATTTGCAAGTAATTTATGTGAGATTTA
The DNA here is from genome assembly GCA_034376525.1 of Nicotiana benthamiana. NCBI lineage: Eukaryota > Viridiplantae > Streptophyta > Magnoliopsida > Solanales > Solanaceae > Nicotiana > Nicotiana benthamiana. Next base: position 99,304,310 of record CM067336.1, read on the forward strand.
AGTGTGCACTCCTGAAACTACTTAAATGAGATAAAAGAATCAGTTTTATTGTGTTTCTTCATATTCTAGTTCAATTGTAGTAGGCGGTTTAAAGTTGTACCTTTCAACTTTCATAGAAGCAATTGTATTAGGTACTTAGAGTATTCAACTTATAAGCTAACTTGAAGTTGTCGAAATAGTTGAGGTTGTGTGCTACAACGGGATTAGAGTTATCCTTAGGTTTACAAAGAGTTATTGTAAATGTTGTTTTGGCTTAGTGATTTTAGTGAAAGTTTAGGAAAATCCTACAGAGCAGTAGGTCGTGGTTTTTCACCTTTTGAGCCAGGTATTTTCCACGTAAAAATCTCTGTGTTCTTTATTTTATGTACTTATTATTCAGCAAACAGTAGTAGTTAGAACACCTAGAAAAAACAGGTTCTTCTAGAGCGAAAATTGGGTACCATACAAATCATCCCCCCTCTCCTGTGTGGTATTGATGTTTAGAATATCAATTGGTATCACAACGAGTTATAGTTGAAGAGACTAACACCTTCGGTAAACATCAACATGACTGCACCACCTGGGAACTAGGAAGTGCAATCCATTGCTAGGCCTCCACTTTTTAATGGTCAGTACTACTCTTGGTGGAAGAACAAGATGAGGGATCACATCACAGGAGAAGACTATGAACTTTAGGACATAGACACTGATGGTCTTCTAGCAACTACAAAGAAGAATGTTGAAGGAGTGGATATGCCAAAAACAAGAGCTGACTGCACTGCTGAAGACCTGAAAATGTGGGAGAAGAATGCCAAGGCCAAGAAATGGATTTTGTGTGGACTAGGTCCAGATGAGTACAGTAGAATTCAAAGTTGTACGACTGCCAAGGAAATATGAGACACTTTACAAGTGGCTCATGAAGGAACATCTCAAGTGAAGAGGTCCATAGGAACATTGTTGTATTCTCAATATGAGAATTTCACCATGAAGGAAGGAGAAACCATTCAATGGATGCATTCAAGGTTTACCACACTGACAAATGAACTTAATTCTCCTGGAAGGATTATTCTTGGAGAAGACAAATTTGAGAATATTTTGACAAGAGTTCTGCTAGTCTCTCGGGAAAGCAAAATCACTGCGATTCAGGAATCAAAGAATATTGCTATCCCGAAGCTGGATGAACTAATTGGAAACCTTACTGCCTATGAACTAAGAAGGAAAATCATGAAAATGGATGCACCCAAGAAGGAAAGAAGTCTGGCTCTCAAAATTGCTGAAGGTTTAGATCTGGAGGATGATGAAAAGGCTATGATCACAAGATATTTCAAAAAGTACCTGATGAGAGGAAATGATTATTCAAGAGGTACAACCTTCAACAAACAAAGGGCTCCTGAGAAACAGACCAATGAGGGTTGCTACAAGTGTGGTAAGAGTGATCACATGATCAAGAATTGTCCTCAATGGGAAATTGAGTGGAAGAAGGAAAGGGATGAACGAAGGAATAGGAAGAAGGAACATGTTCAACCAAAATTGAACAAAGGATCAATAAAGGCTATGGTTGCTGCCTAGGGAGAAATATCAGATGACGACTCAGAAGATGAAGCTGGATATAATCAAGCACTTATGCCCATCGGAGAATCAGATGATCAACAAGAGGTAAGTATTCTTCATCTCAAAGGCAATATTAAATTCCAATCTAAAGAAAGTTGTCTGAGCTACTGCTAGACTTCATTGATGAGTCTAGGATAATTAACAATGAGAAGGAAGATCTACCTAGGAAATGTGTAATCCTAAAAGCCAAGTGCAAAAATCTAGAGTCTAGGGCTAATGAGATTGAAAGTAAAAATATTGAGTTGAAGAACCAAATTTTTGAACGTGACACTAGTGTCCTAAAACTTAGGTCTGAGAACTTAAAACTGAAACTAGGAACAGAAAAGAAGAAAGATGATCGCACACATCCCACCCTAGAAGAAAACTTAGGAAAAATGAAGAATGATCTGTACAAGAAAGATGAGCATATAAGAGTATTAAAAGAAGATCCAGGGAAGGTAAAACATGAACTAGACAGAACTTGAGAATTGAACAAGGCTTCTGATGCACTCTCCTGGCTACAAGAACATCACAAAAGCAACAAAAGAGGACTTGGCTATGGGACTCAAGCACCTAAGTGGGATCCTAAAAGCAAATACCTCACCTTTCCTGAGAACAAAATCTGCACGCACTGTGGCAAGATCGGCCATTACAAAAATGAATGTAATGCAAAGGAAAAGGCTAGTCAAAAGAACAAAGCTTTTGTTCAAGAAAAAAAAAAGGTTGCCTGGGTGGGATAGAAGGAATATGATTTATCCCTTTGCTTATAGAAAGGGTCCCAAACTAGTTTGGGTTCCTAAGACTAACTCCTGATTTCTTTTTATAGGTCCAAGTAAAGGGTAGTAGCCAAATATGGTACATGTATAGTGGATGCTCAAAACATATGACTGGAAGCCAGAACTAGTTTCTTTCACTTGGGGACTTAAAGGGAGGTAATGCCTCCTTTGGAAATGGGAAGAAAGGTGAGATTATTGGGGTTGGAGAGGTAGGTAAGACAGACTCCCGCTCCTTTGATAATATCTACTTGATATATGGCTTGAATTACAGCCTGATCAGTGTGTGACAACTGTGTGACAGAGGTAACTTTGTAGCATTCACCTCTAATAAATGCTTTGTGAATAACCTTACCACTAACAAGATTGTTTTGCAGGGAAAAATATTTAATAATATTTACATTTCATATTTGTCTACTCTCTCAGAGAATGATCTAACCTATCTAAGTGTGCTAGATAATGATCCCCTCATGTGGCACAAAAGACTGAGTCATGCCAGTCTGAATCAGCTAAACAAATTGGTCTCTAAGGACTTGGTGATAGGGTTAACCAACATAAAGTTCAAGTAAGACAAAGTTTGTGAGTCCTGTGCAAGGGGGGAAGCAGGTAATATCATCTTTCAAAAGCAAGAAAATGGTAAGCACAACCAAGTTGTTGGAACTGGTCCATATGGATCTCGGTGGTCTAATGAGAACCATGAGTAGAGGTGGAAACAAATATGTAATGGTACTTGTTGATGATTATTCTAGATTACCTGGGGTACTATTTCTAACATCTAAATATGAATTATTTGACATGTTTACTGCTTTTGTTACAAAAACCCACAAACAATTAGGAAATCAACTTGGATTCATTAGGTCTGATCATGGAACTGAATTTGAAAATGCTAAGTTTGATGACTTCTGTGATGAAAATGGTATAGATCATAACTTCTCTGCTCATAGGACTCCTCAACAAAATGGAGTAGTTGAAATAAAGAACAGGACTCTTGAAGACATGGCTAGGACTATGGTACTTTCTAGTAAACTACCCCAAAGCTTCCGCGCAGAGGCTGTAAACACTACATGTTACATTATCAATAGATGCATGACTAGACCTCTTGTAGAGAAGACTCCCTACGAGTTACTTAAAGGGAAAAAACCAAATATATCCCATCTTAAGGCATTTGGGTGCAAGTGCTTTGTGCACAATAATGAAAAAGACTCTCTAGGTAAGTTTGATCCCAGAAGTGATGAGGGAGTATTCTTGAGATACTTTTCACATAGAAAAGCATATAAAGTGTTCAATAAAAAAACTATATGTGTAGAAGAAAGTATACATGTAGTATTTGATGAAAATAACACTCTTTCTAAGAGACAAGAACATGAAGATGAAGTTATTGGATTGGTAAAGGATTTGACTGAAGCCTCAGCACAAGTCAAAGTGGCACCAAAAGAAGGAATGGGTGATGGAACAGGTTCTTCCATCCAGGGCAACCTGACATGGAGAACTAATCAAAGAGTAATTCAAATAAATCCCATAAAAGAACTTGTTCATGACCATATTCATTAGCAATAGAACATAGGAGAAACATCTAGCAGAAACCAGTTGGTTGTGAAACCTCACAAGTATCAAATTTCTCATCCTATTGAGAACATTATCACCGATCCAACATCTGGAGTCAAAACTAGATCACAATTAAAAAATCTATGTTTCTTTGATGCCTTTTTATCTCTTATTGAACCTACAAATGTTGTTGAGGATTTGGAGGATGCAGATTGGGTGAACACAATGCAAGATGAACTCAATCAGTTTGAGAGAAGTGAAGTCTGGCATCTAGTTCCAAGACCCAATGACAAATCTTTTATTGGTACAACATGGGTCTTCAAAAAAAAACTTGATGAAGATGAAACAATTACAAGAAACAAGGCAAGACTGGTGGTTCATGGTTACATGCAAGAGGAGGGCATAGATTATGATGAGACTTTTGCTCCAGTTGCAATACTAGAGACAATAAGACTTCTCATAGCCTCTGCAGCACACATGGAATTCACTCTTCATCATATAGATGTCAAAAGTGCCTTCCTGAATGGCTACTTGAAAGAAGAAATGTTTGTGAAACAACCTCCAGGGTTTGAGAGCAAGGAATGTCCGGAGCACGTGTATAAGTTAGACAAGGCTCTCTGTGGACTCAAGCAGGCCCCAAGAGCATGGTATGAACGACTGTCCAAATTTCTGCTGGAACATGGTTACAAAAGAGGTAAAATTGACAGTACCTTATTCTTGAGGAAAAAAGTAAGGATCTCCTTGTGGTAGAAATATATGTCGATGACATATTCTTTAGGGACACCACTGATAAGCTAAGTAAGGACTTTACAAAACTAATAGGGAGTGAGTTTGAAATGTGTATGATGGTGAGCTTAACTTCTTCATATGCTTGCAGATCAAACAAAGTACAAATGGAACCATGATCCATCAATAGAAGTATGCAAAAGAGCTTATCAAAAAGTTTAAAATGGAAGAATCAAAAGTAATACACACACCCATTGGAACTGCCACTAAATTAGACATTAATGAACCCGGTTCATCAGTTGATCAAAAGTTGTATAGGGGTATGATTGGTTCACTTTTATATCTTACTGCCAGCAGACCTGACATTGTTTTCAGTGTAGGGCTTTGTGCTCATTTTCACACAAATCCAAAAGAGTCTCACTTGACTGATGTTAAAAGGATACTAAGATATCTGAAAGGCACCAGTGATCTGAGTCTTTGGTACCACAAAGGTAGTAATTTCAATATAATAGGATATGTTGATGCTGATTATGCAGGTTTGCTGGTGGATAGGAAGAGCACATGAGGTATGACACACTTTCTTGGTTCATGTCTTGTCTCATGGGCTAATAAAAAACAAAATTCAGTGGCCTTAACTACTGTTGAAGCTGAGTATGTTGTTATTGCCTCTTGTTATGCTCAATTGCTATGGATCAAACAACAGCTGGTAGATTTTTGCATTGAAGTTGGTTTCATTCCTATATTCTGTGATAACACTAGTGGTATAAGTATGACAAAGAACCTTGTTTATCATAAGAGGACTAAGCATATAGATGTTAGGCACCACTTCTTAAGAGATAACTATGAGAAAGGTTTGATCTCCATAGAATTATGTGCTACTGATAAGCAAATTGCAGACATCTTCACTAAAGCAATGAGTAGAGAAAACTTTGAGAGGAATGTTGAAATTAGGGATGATTAAGATCACCTAATAGGTCCAGCTCAGAATGCACAATGAAGAAAAAAATTTTAAAAAATGATTTTTTTGGCTAGGAATATTAACCTTAAAAAAAAGTAGAGAAGGAAGGGTGGGCAGCAGGTACCACGAGCCCTCTGTCCCACACATCTATCCAGAAGCAAGTGTAGTTCACCGGTTCCACCGAATGCTCCTATCTCTCGGCAAAGATCGTGTGAGTGTGCAGTTATGCTTCAGATGCTTCACCATAGAATAGATCGATCCAGTTCCCGTTCTTTTCCGGTGCACTCGCTTTATATCTCCGACGCACAAGGAAGGACGCGGTGGGAAGGAAGCAGCCCTAGCCTCTGTCCGGCCGATCATTCCGCTGGCATCTCGCATTCACGCCCCCGTTTGACTGTCGCTCGGGGATGTAGTTGTAGATAGGTTAGTCTTAGTGGGTCGATGTAAATATGTAGATTAATTCTTACTCGGCTTTATACTTTAATTAGTATGATCCTGTGACTTGTATTTATATGAATCACTGATTTCTTAAAAATTTTTCTCTATTATGGCATTTTAGGCATGTTCAAGAGAGTTCCAAATGAAGAACCTGGTTCAACAATATAGGTTCATATGAAAGCTCGGGTATGTTTTTATACTCTGCACAATTAGAAAGACTAATAATTCAATCATGAGCAGAAGTATTATACTTGTCAAATACCAAAAAAATTCTATTTGTTAAGCATTGAAGCAGTTCCGTACATCTAGAACTCTAAACTGTAATTTTTGCCTAATATCTAGAGAAGCCAAATCTATCATTAAAATTTTGGAAATTCAGTTTGGTTAGACTTCTATTTGACCCCTGAAAAAGTTGTCGTTACTTACTAATTGTCTAATTCTCTTTAAATACACACCACTTGTCCAACCTTCATCATAAATCCAAAACCGTAAAAAATACTTCTTCACTTCCAATTTCCCTCTTTTCCAAAATTCCCAAATTCTCTCAAGAACCCAACAACAATGTCTAACCCACAAGATCATCCTGGAATTCCTCCACCACCATCTCCCTCAAACTCATCCTTATCCACTCCACCCAGTGTATCTCTAAAACCTAGGCTATGAAGGCAGAAAATGCTCACTCAAAAAACTGTAACATCTGGGGCTCTGAGAAAGGCTTTAAATTAAAGGTTGAAAGCAAGCCAAGTGAAAGAAAGCCAAGATCAAAATGGTAACTCCATCTCTGAGTTTGAATTCTTTCAATCTGTGACTGAGGGGGAAGGACATGGGTCTTCTGACTTTGAGAAGACTCAAGACTCCCCTACTGAGGTAAGTTCATCTGTTATTGAAAACTTAGGCACTAGGTGTGTTATGGTTGGATCCATTAGGGATGTTAAGTTACTTGAGATGAGTAGGAGTGAAGGTTAAAAAGAATTCTGAAAAAGAAAAAAAGAGAGAGGGTGCATGTGGTGAAGAGACGGGAAACGGGAAGGGAATAGTTCTTGCTATACATGGGGTTGCAAAAGATAGGTTAGAAGAGAGTGGCATGAAGTTATGGGAAAGTGGGTCTGGGGAAGTTGCTGAGGGGTTGGTTCATCTGAGCACACATAGGATGAACAAGTTTCATCCGTTGAACAGACCCAAGCTGATCTACTGAAGAAGGTGGGGGCTAGGTATGACCCAAAGAAAGGCATAACTCCCACACCAAAATCCCCTAATGTTCCCAAGAAATTCTCATCCCCAACACCTACTGCCTCTTCAGTGCCTAGGGGTAGAGCCACAAGAAGTAGGGTAAAACGGAGTGAAATTGATCTACAGAAGGCTTTAGAATAAAGTAAGAAAAAGAAAATGGATTAGGGAAAGTGAAATATTGCAGAATCCTTAGAGGTTGTTGAAGATGAGGAGATAGATCTGGTCCATTAAGAGAGGGGTACAACAATAGAGGTTCCTACACCCAAGCCAAAGAAGCCAGAGACTTCCTCCAAGAAGTCTTCCTCTGAGCCTGTAGATGTTGAACCCACACTAGCCAAGGGGACAAGATCTGCAGCGAAATCTAAACAACTAAAAGTTTCTGATGATGATGACTGGAGTGGAGAAGAAGAACAAAATGAATCTGAGAAGGAACAAGACAAGCTTTCCATTTTTAGCAGAAGAAAAGTTTTAAAAGGTAGATTGTTGAAGGACGAACCAGGGAAGATGAGATTGGTAGATTCTTTAGCTGCTTATAGATGGAAGGACATGGTCCTTCAGATAGAAGGTACGCTAGCTAGAAATGAGCTGATTGAATTTATGGCAAATGTTGTTGTTAAGGATGGAGTTATTAGTATCCTGGTGAAAGGAGTTCAAGTGCAGTTTGATGCTGTGAAATGGGGAGAGATTCTGGACATACCCTCTGAAGGGTTTGATGACTATACTCGGCAAAGGTTTCCATGCTTGGACTCTCTCCCCACTGCCCTTGAAATCACCGAGAGGTTCTGTTATTCAAAGGAAGTGAATGAAGCCATGGCTGTGTAGATAAGTGAGATGAGGACTGCGCACAAGGTGGTGTTTGAGTTGGTCAACAAGTGCTTATTTCCTTGACAGGAGAAAGGGTACACTGCTAACTACATGGATCTGGTTCTTATGGAATGCCTGGAGAGAGGACAGCAAATCAATTGGCCTGCCCTCATAGTCAAACTGCTAGAGCAGGGTCATAAATAGTTCCAAGGCTCATGCTTCTCCATATGGCTTCATACTAACTACAGTTCTGGACAGGCTAAATGTGCCTCTGAAGAAATGGAAAATGGCCTCAAGCAAGGAACACTTTGGCATCAAAACTCTTCTTGTTAGTGACTATCCAGTCAATGCCATCCCAGTTGAACCTAGTTTATCTATAAAGACTCCCATCAATAGCAAAGTTAGAACTCTGGTTCAGGAATGTGCAGCTAAGGATGCTGAAGTGGCTCAAGGCCCGTGTGGTTGAAGTGGAAGCTGAGAGGGATGGTCTTAGAATTGAGCTTGCAAAAGAAAAGGAGAAGAATGATGGAATTCTTCAGAACATGCTGAATCTTCTCAAAACTCAACCCTCTAGTTCCTCCAAACCTTAGGACTCCTAGCCTTTATCTCCTGAACTTGTCTAGTACCCCAAGTGACGCAGATTAGGGATTTTTCTATTTTTTGCTCATGGTTTAAATGTTTTTCTTTCTTTTTGTGGATTGTTAATGGCAACATATCTTTATCAATGACAACTGCTGTTTTCTCTTGTTCAATAATTATTCTGACCTTGATAGTTTAAATATGTTTGTTTGATTACTGATGATTGCACCATGATTGCACTTGTAGTCGCCCCAGTGGCCATGAATACTTAATAAAATGTAAGATTCACATTGTGTATGAAACTTTTTGATGACGCCAAAAGAGGGAAGAGATATAGTACTTTACACATTATTCTGAAATAAGTGATATTTATAACCTAATTAACCTCGTCCTTGATGATATGTAAATTTCTCAGTTTAGTGTTGATGGTTAAGCTGAGTTCTTAAGAGATTAAAAAGCACAGAGTTTTTCATCATAAAAAATGGGGAATTTGTTGGCCCAAGAACTGGTGAAGTTTTGAAGAATGACAAACGAACTCAGTCATGGACCAGGTCCATCTTGTGAAGCACTGTCATGATCAACATACACATGTGAGATGCACGTAAATGAGATAAGTACAACTGATCAGGCCGCAATATCTCATGATCTGATGAAAAGGTTGCATATTGGATAAAGGGAGAAAGTCTCCTTATATGAATATAACACAATTCGAATAAAGATAGTGTTGGAGTTTGAGATCTTCAAGGACTGAACTACCATAGAAGATCAAAAATTAAGTCTCAATAAACCTCTGATTACTAACCTATTAAATGACAGTGATTGTTCTCTTTTACGGGTATTGCACAAATGCAAAAGTTAAACAAAATTGAAAGCAAAAGAGCAAGGTGATTTTACAAGCAATTTATGTGAGATTTAAGTGTACATTCCTAAAGCTACTTGAACGAGATACAAAAACCAGTTCCATTGTATTTTTAATATTCTAGTTCAATTGTAGTAGGTGGTTTAAAGTTGGACCTTTTAGCTTTCATAGAATCAATTGTATTAGTTACTCAGAGTGTTCAAGTTAAAAGCTAACTTGAAGTTGTCACAATAGTTGAGGTCGTGTGCTACAACGGGATTAGAGTTAATCCTTAGGTTTACAAAATCTTTTTGTAAATGCTATTTTGACTCAGTGATTTTAGTGGATGTTTGGAAAATCCTACTGAGTAGTACGTCGTGGTTTTTTCACCTTTTGAGTAAGGTGTTTTCCACGTAAAAATCTCTGTGTTCTTTATTTTATGTACTTATTATTCCGCAAATGGTAGTTGTTAGAATGCCTAGAAGAACCAGGTTCTTCTAGAGTGAAATTGGGTACCACACAAATTACACCCCTCCCATCTTGTGTGGTATTGATATTTAGAACATCAGAAGACTCTTCAAAATTTAGAGTTAAGTAACCTGAAGTTGGAAATTTCTTCGGGGAGGAGATAAGTTCAGATGTAAACATTTTGGTAAATAAATTAACAAATCTATATTTTATTGCTGGAATATCACATGACCAATTGCCAGCAGAATCTTGAAGGGCAGTAATACGGTTACACCTTCTTCTTTGCAATGTAGATAGGTAGAAATTATTTGTGTTGTCACCCTCACTTAATCAGATAATACGGACTTTAACTTCCAAAAATCTTCCTCTAGTTGAAGGATGATATTTTAGTCCCTAGTCCTTGAAGGCGAGCTAGGATAATTCTTTTAATAAAAAATCCAAAGGTGTCTTTATTCCAATGTTGAATTGTTTCAGTAAAGCAAGCTATAGCATTTAGCAAATTATTACTATATGGCCACAAGAAAACTGCAAATATACCGTGTTAAGGTAGAAAATAATTTGTTATGCAAAAGTGATCATTATCTACTGATTCATCACCGGTGGCTAAACATGTAGTCTCTAGTGATATATGTAGAAAATCATTCTATCAATGATATGTGCGCTTTGGTTGTACTAGCATGATTTTCAGGTATAGGTTTTGATGAATGACAAACAATGAAGTCAACTTGTTAACCAATGTTATTGTATGACAAACAATGAAGATGCATTAGCAAACAATCAAGATTGAATGCCGAGAAGCATATTGATGAATGGATTGCATGGAAAAGCCAAGACGAGCTCAAAAGTTCAAGACCGAACACCAAGGCATAGGTCGCTAGGTAGAACCAATGTAAGAGCAACGTTTAAGTTATCTCGTCTTTCGGCTCAACATAGGTCATCATTAATATGCATAAAATCATTTTATTAAATCATATATATCATAAAAATTTTAATATACTTCAAACAAAATGATTTTAACGTCTTCATTTTAACCAAAATGGTTTTTGAAATAAGTTTTCGATTCTGGTATATTCTGGTATACTCCAGCTTTGATTCTGGTATACTCTGGTATATTCCAGCTTTGCTGGAAATTTTGCAAGGCAACATAATCGATTATGTGATTGGAATAATCGATTATTTCACTATCCGTTGCCTTCCCAACGTTCCGTTTTATGAACGTTGAGAAGATAATCGATTATGCAAAGTGGATAATCGATTATCTTGCATAAAATCAGCATAATTGATTGTCAATTAAGCAACGGACATACAACTTCTAACACCTATAAATAGAGGTCTTTTGAGCTGATCTTAAACACACAACACCTCTCATTGTTCATATACATATTGATATTATTGGGCATCATTTTAGAGCTTTTGTTGAGCCATTTGAGAGACAACTTTGAGTTGTTCATAGAGCTAATCTTGTATCTCTTTATCTACTCTTTTTAGAGAGTTCTTGTTGTAAAAGAGAAAGGTGTTTGAGAAGACCATATCTTCTCATTGATTGTCGGGTTTGCTAAGTACCCTCAATCTTAGTGTGTGAAGTCTTGTGGTGCGGTATCCACGAGCAAGGTGAAGTCTTGAGGTGCGGTATCCTCGAGCAAGTTGAAGTTTTGTAGAGTGTACATCTACGAGCAAGTGTAACGGTTTGTTAGGCACCCGTAAGCTTAACGGAGTTAGTGGAAACTCGAGAGAGTCTCTCGGGGACTGGACTAACCACACGTTGTGGTGAACCAGTATAAATTCGGTGTGTTCTTTCCTTACTCTTTTAATTACCGCATTTACTTTACTCCTGCAATTTTAATTCCGCAATATTTATCAATATTCTCGTGCCGCACTATTCACCCCCCCTCTAGTGACGGGCATAAATCCTAACAATTGGTATCAGAGCCTAACTCTCTGAAAGCCTTAACCGGTTGAGAGAACGATATATTTTTTATTGAGAATATTGAACGCAGGAATGATGAGCGAAGGACACTCCACCAATAGGCCTCCACTATTTGACGGAACAAATTACACATATTGGAAAAAGCGGATGAGAATCTTCATCCAATCAAATAACATTCGTCTGTGGCAAATCATCAAGAACGGTGAACAAAAGCCGATAAAGAAAGTTGGAGAAACCACGGTTCCAAAGGAGGAAAATGAATATACTGCCGAGGACATCAAGAAAGTTGAAAATAACGCAAAGGCCGTCAATTTATTATATTGTGCGGTGAATCCGGATGACTATCGGAAGATTTCTTGTTGCACAACCGCCAAGGAGATGTGGGATAAACTCGATATCACTTATGAAGGTACGCCTCAAGTCCGAGAATCTAAAGTTGATTTTCTAACACATGAATATGAACTCTTTAGAATGAGGGAGAATGAAAGCATCGATATTATGCTCGAACGGTTCTCAATGATCATCAATGATCTCCATGCTCTCGGAAAAGTATACTCGAACAAAGATCTTGTTCAAAAAATCCTACGGAGTCTCACTCCCAAATGGCGTTCCAAAGCCAATGCCATCCAAGAGTCGATAGGAATCACGGATGTCACAATTGATGGACTAAGAGGTAACCTCGAAATTTATGAAAGCACAATTCTTAATCCCTATCTTAGAAGTAAAAGTTCGAATTCTTCTAAAAGAGTAGAGGTAAGTGATTCGGAAAGCGATGATGATATTATTCCAATGATATAATTGAAAAGTTTTATAAGTTTATGAAGAAGGAAATAAAGAAGGAAGAACCAAGTCCTTCATGCCAAAATTGTGGAAAACTTGGCCACACCAAATCACATTGTCCAAAACCCAAGGACAAGAAAAAGAAGAAACACCATAGGCAAGTGACATGGGATTCGGACAGCTCGGGCGATGAAACTGCCGCACTATGCCTCATGGCCAACGAGGAAGAAGAGGTAAGTAATTCTAACTCTTACTCGTTTGAAGAAATGCAAAACGCCTATGATGAATTATATGGTGAATTTATTAGAGCTTCCAAAACCATAAAAGAATTGAAGAAAACAATTTCTTTGAAAGAAAAAGATTTTGAAAAACAACTTTCTTTGAAAGAAAAAGATTTTGAAAAATTGACTCGTGATAATGAGAAGTTAGAAGAAGAAAATAAATTTTTAGAAAATGATAATATTGATCTTAAAAATAAAATTAAGGAAATGAATGAAGCCTCTTCAATTGATCAAAGTTCCAATTGTTCTTCCTGTAGTTCTTTGAAAATAGAGAACATAGAACTTAGGAACACACTAGAAAAACGTAGTGTTGATGATCCTAAAACAATTGAAGAAATTAAGAAGAATATTAGAAAGGATGATAGAAATGAAGTTGGACCACCTAGAAATAATTCTAGGAACTTCACTAATGAGTCTAAAATTAATCATTTTAGACCACCTAGAAACGACTCTAGGAATTTTGTTAATGAGTCTAGAATGAATAATTCTAGACCACCTAGAAATAACTCTAGGAATCGCAATACGTCTAGGAATAAGGACTTTAGATCACCTAGAACATTTTTGGCTCAACCAAGACATATGCACAACCCGAATGTTATATGTCATTATTGCAACCGGGTAGGACACATTGCGCCCGTATGTTTTGCAAAACATAGAGATTTATCTTTTGACTATGATTATTATTTGCCTAACCCCCAAGGACCCAAAAGTGCCTGGGTACCGAAAACCTATTTTTAGGTACGTTTGCAGGTGTGCTTGAAGACTACAATATCGTAGTAAATGCACCAAGCACGAAACCTTATTGCATCAAGGGGGAATTTCAGTTAGTTATCATATTTTTGATAAAAACATAATAGTTGATATGTGTTAACAATTAATATATCTTGTTAACAATTGATATTAATTATTTTTGTTGATTCATGTTTTGATAACTTTTATCTTGAATAACAATTGGTATCAATTATTTTTGTTAAAAATAATGATTGATTCATGTTTTGATGAATATTTTTTTTGTTTGAATAACAGTTGATATATTCTTGAAAAATAAATGATTCATGTTTTTAATACAACTATTGGTTTGTTAAAAATTAACTGTTGATATGTTCTTCAGTAATATGATTTGCGAAAAATAACCGTTATTATGGTTGTTATGTTTTTACTAACATTGGTATTATTTCATGTTGGTATGATTTTTAAATATCGTCAATGTATATTCCTCATTGTATTTCCTATTTTATTCTTGACACTAACAATTGATATACCCAAAAGGGGGAAGTGTCGAAAGGGGAAAGTAGCCTTTGTGTACTCTTCTTTTTGCTAATGCCAAAAGGGGGAAGAAATTAGGCGATATGCATCAAATAAGAGGGAATGAATCTACGTTATAGTATGCCTTATTTGAGGGGGAATTATCATTAAGGGGAATAGTTTGCATGAATTGTATGTTGAGATATAGCATGAATTTAGGGGGAATCCGATATGCATATCTCCTGTTGTTTGTCATTATCAAAAAGGGGGAAATTGTAGAAAATCATTCTATCCATGATATGTGCACTTTGGTTGTACTAGCATGATTTTCAGGTATAGGTTTTGATGAATGACAAACAATGAAGTCAACTTGTTAAACAATGTTATTGTATGACAAATAATGAAGATGCATTAGCAAACAATCAAGATTGAATGCCGAGAAGCATATTGATGAATGGATTGCATGGAAAAGCCAAGACGAGCTCAAAAGTTCAAGACCAAAGACCCAAGGCATAGGTCGCTAGGTAGAACCAATGTAAGAGCAACGTTTAAGTTATCTTGTCTTTTGGCTCAACATAGGTCATCATTAATATGCATAAAATCATTTTACTAAATCATATATATCATAAACATTTTTAATATACTTCAAACAAAATGATTTTAACGTCTTCATTTTAACCAAAATGGTTTTTGAAGTAAGTTTTCGATTCTGGTATATTCTGGTATACTCCAGCTTTGATCTGGTATACTCTGGTATATTCCAGCTTTGCTGGAAATTCCGCAAGGCAACATAATCGATTATGTGATTGGAATAATCGATTATTTCACTATCTGTTGCCTTCCCAACGTTCCGTTTTATGAACATTGAGAAGATAATCGATTATGCAAAGTGGATAATCGATTATCTTGCATAAAATCAGCATAATTGATTGTCAATTAAGCAATGGACATACAACTTCTAACACCTATAAATAGAGGTCTTTTGAGCTGATTTTAAACACACAACACCTCCCATTGTTCATATACATATTGATATTATTTGGGTATCATTTTAGAGCTTTTGTTGAGCCATTTGAGAGACAACTTTGAGTTGTTCATAGAGCTAATCTTGTATCTCTTTATCTACTCTTTTTAGAGAGTTCTTGTTGTAAAAGAGAAAGGTGTTTGAGAAGACCATATCTTCTCATTGATTGTCGGGTTTGCTAAGTACCCTCAATCTTAGTGTGTGAAGTCTTGTGGTGCGGTATCCACGAGCAAGGTGAAGTCTTGAGGTGCGGTGTCCTCGAGCAAGTTGAAGTTTTGTAGAGTGTACATCTACGAGCAAGTGTAATGGTTTAATAGGCACCCGTAAGCTTAACGGAGTTAGTGGAAACTCGAGAGAGTCTCTCGGGGACTGGACTAACCACACGTTGTGGTGAACCAGTATAAATTCGGTGTGTTCTTTCCTTACTATTTTAATTACCGCATTTACTTTACTCCTGCAATTTTAATTCCGCAATATTTATCAATATTCTCGTGGCGCACTATTCACCCCCCCTCTAGTGACGGGCATAAATCCTAACAATATATGCAATTCATTACTTTAAATAAAGATCAACTTAGTTCTTTAGCCTCTGTCTTTATTAACAGAGACCAAAAGGAAATGAAATCAAACAAAGAACAATCTTTCTGCTGGCAGTGGCCACTTTGGTTTCGATCATTTTCAAATCATCTGGATTAACTCCATCAGGAAGATTCCAATTGGAGCGATAAAGTAACTAAGTTAAAGGATGCCTAGTATTAGTTAAACCAAACAAGATTCCAAGACACTGGTGTTTTATACTTCAATTCCATACAAGAGGGGATGATTTGTGTGGTGTCTAATTTTTTCATGCACAGATTATAGAAGGACCGGGTTCTTCTATGTGTCCCTTAACTTACTATTGCGAAAATAATAAATACGAAAAGTAAGAACACAAGTATTTTCACGTGAAAAACACCCGGCTAAAAAGGTAAAAAAAAAGATGACCTACTACTCAGTAGGATTTTCTCCGACACTTCACTAAATGAATGAGTCAAAACAGCATTTGCAAAAACTCTTTGTAAATCTACAGATCATCTCTAATCCCGTTGTGGCAACCAGCCTCTAACTGTTGCGACAACTTCAAGTTAACTCTAACTTGAACACTCAAAGTACCTATTACAATTGCTTCTAGATAAATTTGAAAGGTACAATATGAAAACACCTACTATAATTGAACTAGAATAAAACATAGACACTTGGAACTGATTCTTCTATCTGGTTTATGTAGCTTCAGGTTCGCACACTTGAATCACATAATAATTACTTGCAAAATGCCTTGTTATTTTGCTCTCAATTCACATTTAACTTCTGCTTTTGTGCATTCCTGTAATGTAATAGAGTTAGTAGAATAGAAAATAACTAGAGTTCTAACGCTACTTTTTCTTGGTGGAAGAGTTCAAGTTCACTTCAACCTCAAACTCCTTCCTTCTCTTGGATTGTGTTCTCTTTTGAGTATGGAGTCCTTCTCCTTATCAATTATGCAACATTTTAGATCAGGAGATATCAATATAACAAGTTAATATTATCTCCTGCACGTTCATCCCTTATGCTTGATTTTCCCGTGTCTATGTACACTGTGGATGGACCTGGTTCATGCTTGAGTTCCTTTGTCAATCATCAAGACAAACTTCACTTGGGCCAACAAATTCTCCATTTTTGATGATGACAAACTCTGTGCTTTTTATAATCGTAGAACTATTTCAACTTAGCTCAATATCAACATAGAGTTAGAACATTTTAACTTTTTAAAGTCACTATCATCAAGGACCAAGTTCATTAGGTTATAAACATCACTGTCCAAAGTAAAAGCACAACCTAATTTCCCATTTTGGCATCATAAAAAATTTGCATAGTTATGTGAGATAACCAGATTTTAATAGAAATTACTCATGGCGACTGAGGCTACTTCAAATGCAATCATGGATTTAAGCACCATCTATCAATCTAAGGATATTAGCCATCTAAAAATATCAACAAATAGTTAGAGAAAAAGTCAGTGAATTTCATTGATTGATAAGATACTACCACAAAATATAAAAATAAATAAGACCACTGGATCGTGAGAAAAAGAAATTAAAAAAAAGCATAGACTGGGTCACTAGTTGATCTACACTAGGTTGGGAGGCTTAATGTTGGGAAGGAAGAAGTTCTTGGTTTTTGGCTTGGAGCAGTTTCAGCATATCCTGAAGAATGCCATCATTCTGCTTATTCTCTTTTGCCAGCTCTACTCTCAAAACATCTCTCTTAGTCTCAACTTCAGCCAACCTTTTCTTCAGCTTATCAATCTCAGCATCCTTAGCCCCACTTTCTTGCACCAACGCTCGTACCTCGTTGTTCAATGGTACCTTCTTGGATGAACCAATTTCTTTGGGAGTGGTTTGAATTTCATAGTCACAAGTAGTTAGAGTGTTTGCCCCAAAGTGATCCTTCGTTGTATCAACTTCCCATTTCTTGATAGGTACCTTTAAATGTGCAAGTACAACCGTGAGAATAAAATCATATGGTATGGAATAAGTCTTTGTGCCATTCAAAACCCTATCAAGAAGCTGAATTATAAACCCAGACCAATTGATTTTCCTCCTACTATCCAAACATTCCATAAGGTCCAGGTCCATAAATGTGGCAATGTGCCTCCTTTTCTGCCTTGGCAGCACAATTCATCTCACTTTTGTAAATAGCCTTGGGCTCGAGTTCCTCTTTATTGTTACAAAATTTCCTAGTAATGGACTTGGTCATTTAAGCTTCTTATAATCATTGTACCCTTCACCAAGTACATCTAAGATTTCTCCTAGTTCTTTATCATCAAAAGTCACTGTCACCCCCCTTGACCATAATGGTGAGCCTACAATCTTTGATCTCATAATTAGCCATGAACTCCACAATATCATTTTTGGCCAGCCTTCAATCCATTTGAAGGACCATGTTCCTCCAGCCTTCCAGCCTTGCAACAATAACTTCTCTAGAAGCATCATCATTCCTTCCTTCTCTATGTCCTTGAGGAGTATACCTTTCAAAATGGTTCTCTTCCCAAACTTAACCATCTTTTTCCTTCTCAACATCAGTTTTTTCTTCTTCTTCCCCACTCCATTCTTCTTCTTCTTCTTCTATCATTTTCATCTTTCTTGATTTCACAACAGACATGGTTCTTTTAGACAAAGTGGATGGCTTAGCAGACTTTGTCTTTGGAATAGACTTCTTTGTTGAAGTATTAGCTTTTTAGAATTTGGAGTCATAGCCTCCACTTATTCTGTCCCATTTTCATCTCGAAGGACCATGTCCATCTCATTAATTTCAACAACCTCAACAGGCTTAACCATCTTCTTCGTGCCTTTTAACAACAACTTTTCTTTTAGTTTTTTCTAAGGCTTTCTCCAGTTCAGCCTCACTCTGCTTCTTCTGACTCCTAGTAGCTCTTCCCCTTGTGGAAGGAATTTATAAAGGAATAGAAGAGGCATCCTTCCTTTTCTTGTTTGCTCTAGCAGTACCAAAGGTTTTAACTCCTGAACTTCATTTCTTCTTAGGGTTGTAACTTTCAGTCACTCTTTTTAGTAGGTCTGCGAGGGTCTCCTGTTCAAATGGAACAGGTTCATCTACATTTTTTTCCTAGTTGAACCATCCCCTCATCGGCTTCTCCAGACCCCCTTCCCCTTGTTTTTCTCACACTCTCCTCTATTTCATCAAATTTCTCACCCCAAACTACCATAGTACCTGATTCTTTAGTTAGACCAACAGGGATGTGTGAAGAACCAACCACTCTTTTCCTCTTACCCTTCACAGTAATCCGCACACCCTCACACTCTTTTTCTTTTTATTTTTTTTATTTTTACCACCAACCCTTCAAGAATTAGTAGTTTCAACACCTGCTATAGGTCCTACTAGCAAAAACCTTTTGACCAAATTCATAAAAATCTCGTAAATAGTTTCAGTAGTGACTTTAGGGCTAGATGTTACCCATTCAATCTCAGAAGAAACGGTTTCTTCACCCTCAGTAGCACATTTGACAGACTCATCAGAATTCTGTGGTTCTTCTTCCTTATTCGCTTTCAATTGTTCATTTATTTTTGTGATTTTCTCTCCCCTAGCAATAATCGTCCGAGCCATCATATTTACCCTACTTTTCTTAGAGGTTGGTGTGGTTGAAGGAGTGGTAGAATGTGAGGAAGTGATTTCTTATGGTGGCGATGAAGAATTCTCAAAGGTGTTTGTTATTTTTGTGATTGAGTATGAGAGAAAAAGAGCTAGATTAAGTTTGGAAGATGAGAAAAGATGGAGAGTGTTTTGACGGCTTGGAAAGGTAAAGTGAAGAAGACACTAGGCCTAATCAATTTAAAGATGAGTGATTGCGGTAACGCCAGCCTTTTAGAAGTCTAATGAAACTGAATTTCTGTTGGAAAAGACGTTGGAGTCTATCCCTAGAATCTAGGCACTTAATGCGGTTGGGGATTCTTTTGAAGAAAATTGGCTCTTTTGTAATGGATAAGTCCAAAATAGATTTGGGATTTGATGGGAATCTTCTCTTAATCATGATCCAAATATAATTATTTCAAATTATGTAGAGTGGAGAATAGTACCAACTAATCTTGATGAACCAGGTTCTTCACCGAAAAATCTCTTGTGTTTGTCTGAATTTTCCAAGAAAATAAATATAATATCATTAGATATTACTGATTCATATTAGTACATTGCACAAGAGTATAGTTATGAAAGTATGAGACTGAGCAAAATCTAATCTAATTATGTATACAAATTTACAATTTTCTCACCAATTTTTTATTTAGAACTAGTTCCTTTTAGGTGATCCTAATCATCCATAATTCTAACTTGTTCCTTTCAAAGGGATCTCTACTTAGACTTTTGTGAAGATGTCAGCTATTTGCTTATCAGTAGCACAAAATTTTACAGTGATCAAATCCTTCTCATAGTTGTACCTCAAAAAATGATGCCTAACATCTGTGTGCTTAGTTCTTGACCATACTAGTGACACTACTGTTATCATAGAATATAGGGATACAACCTACATCAATTCCAAGATCCATTAACTGTTTTTTTATCCACAACAATCGAGCACAACATGAGGCAACAACAACATACTCAACTTCAGCAACAGATAAGACCACATAATTTTTTTTCTAGCCCAAGAAACAAGACATGAACGAAGAAAGTGTGTCATACCTAAGGTGGTCTTTCTATCCACAATAAAACCTGCATAATTACCATCAGCATATCCCACTAGATTTAAATTACTACCATTTGGATACCAAAGACAAAGGTTAGTGGTGCCTTTCAAGTATCTCAAGATTCTCTTGACAGCAGTCAAGTGAGAGTCCTTTGGATTTTACCTGAAATCGAGCACAAAGGCCTACACTGAAAATAATGTTAGGTCTGCTAGTAGTGAGATATAAAATAGAACCAATTATTCCCTTATACGACTTCTGATCAACAAATGAACCAGGTTAATATATATCCAATTTTGTGGTTGTTGCTATAGGAGTATCGATTTCTTTTGAATCTTCCATTTTAAACCTTTAAGAAACCCTTTCACATATTTCTGATGATGGATCATAGTTCTATTTGAGTTTTGTTTAATTTTTAATCCTAAAAAGAAATTAAGCTCATCCATCATGCTCGTTTCAAATTCATAAGTTTAGTAAGTTCTCTACTAAGGTTATCAGTAGTTGCTCCCAAGATTATATCATCAACTTATATCTGAACTACCAAGAGATTTTACCTTTTTCCTACAAGAATAAAGTGGTGTCAATTTTACCTCTCTTGTAGCCATTCTCAAGCAGGAATTTGATAATCTTTCATACCATGCTCTTGGAGCATGCTTGATCCCATAGAGTGCCTTGCCAAGCTTGTACACATGATCAGGACACTCCTTGCTTTCAAATCTCGGAGGTTGCCTAACAAACACTTTTTCCTTTAGATAGCCATTGAGGAAGGCACTCTTGACATCCATCCGATGGAGAATGAATTCCATGTAAGCAGAAAAGGTTATAAGGAGTTTAATAACTTCCAATATTGCAACTAAAGCAAAAGACTCATCATAGCATATGCCCTCCTCTTGACTATACCGTTGAACCACCAATCTTTCCTAATTCCTTGTAGCTGTTCCATCTTCTTCAAGTTTGTCTCTAAAGATCCATTTAGGGCCAATTACTGATCCGTCATTGGGACTTGGTACCAGATGTCAAACATGACTTCTCTCAAATTGGTAGAGTTTATTCTGAATTGCATTCACCTAGATGTTCCTCCAATGTTTCGTTGCCGATGAACAGGTTCATGGACAGGTTCCATTGAGGTTTGAGGTGTAGTTCCTCTCTATTCAGTTCCCCCCTATCAGGTTTCCCTCAGTAGAAGAATCTATTCCATTACATGTTCCTTCATATGGTGCATCTTCAGTCTGGGCTGTGGTTTCATTTGAATTTCTTACCAGCCCAATTACTTCATCTTCATGTTTCTGTCTCTTAGAAAGATTGTTAGTTTTATCAAAAACCACATGTACACTTTCTTCTACACACATACTTCTTTTACTAAAGATCTTATAAGCTTTACTATGTGAAGAACATTACAATAATACTCCCTCGCTACTTCTGGGATCAAACTTACCTAGTGAGTCTTTACCATTATTGTGCACAAAGCACTTGCATCCAAATGCCCTAAGAAGGGATATATTTGTCTTTCTACCTTTAAGTAACTCATAGGGAGTCTTCTTAACAAGAGGTCTAGTAATGTACCTATTTATGATGTAACATGCAGTGTTCACAGCTTCTGCCCAAAAACAATAAGGCAGTTTACTAGAAAGATGCATAGTCCTAGCTATTTCTTCCAGTGTCCTATTCTTTCTTTTAATTAAACCATTTTGTTGTGGAGTCCTAGGTTCACAAAAGTTATGATCCATGCCTTGCACATCATAAAATTTAGCAAATTTAGCATTATTAAATTCAGTACCATTATCAGACCTAATTGATGTAAGTTGATTACCTAGTTGTTTTTGAGTTTTTCTAACAAAAGAAGTTAACATGTCAAATGCTTCATCTTAGATGTTAGAAACAGTGACCAAGTAAACCTAGAGTAATCATCAACAAGCACCATAACATATCTCTTATCACCTCTACTCAGAGTTCTCATTGGTCCATAAAGATCCATATGGACCAGTTCCATCGTTCTGATGGTGCTTGTCATTTTCTTTCTTTTAAAAGAGGACCTTACCTGCTTCCCCTTGCACACGACTCACAAATATTGTCCTTGAACTTAATCTTAGGTAGCCCTATTATCAAATCCTTGGAGACTAGTTTGCTAGGTTGACTTAGACTAGTTGTCCAAGCTTTTTTTGCCAAAGGAGGGAATCATTACACTTAAGCATGCGAGCTCGTTATCTGAGAGTGCAGACAGATCCACAATATATATATTGTTCACTCTTTTTTCCTGCAAAACAATATTGTCAGTGATAAGATTAATTACAAAGCATTATGTAGAGGTAAATGCAACCATGTTATCTTTCACACAATTTTGATACACTTATTAGACTGTACTTTAGTCCATCAATTAGGTAGACATTCTCAATAGAGTGAGAATCAGTCTTACCTACATTGCTAACCCCAATGATCTCATCTTTCTTTTCATTTTCGAAGGAGACATTTCCTCTTTTAAGGTCCTCAAGAGAAAGGAATTGGTTCTTGGTTCCTGCCATATGCTTAAAGCAGCCGCTATCCATGTACCATATTTGGTTGCTCTCCTTCACTTGGACCTATAAAAGTAAATCAGGGGTCAGTCTTAGGAACCCAAACTAGTTTGGGTCCCTTTCTATAGGAAAAAAGGTGAATCAGATTCTTTTTAGCTCAACCTGGCTGCTTATTTTTCCCTTGAAAAAGTTCTTTATTCTTTTGATTAGCCTTTTCTTTTGTAGTGCATTCACTTATATTGTGACCAGTTTTACCACAGTGTGTGCAAATTTTGTTCTCAGGAAGTGTGAGGTACTTGCTTTTAGGATCCCACTTAGGTGCAAGGGTCTCGTAGCCGAGTCCTCTCTTGTTGCTAATATAGTATCGTGTAGCCATAAAAGTGCATCGGAGGACCCATTCCATTTATAGGTTCTGTCTAACTCATGCTTTACCTTGTTTAGATCCTCTTTTAGGATTCTTATTTGCTCATCTCTTTTATACAACTTATATTTTATTTTTTCTGCATTTTCTTCTAAAGTGAGTTGTGTATGATCAATTGTCTTTTTACCTGTTCCTAATTTCAATTTTAGATTTTACATCTAAGCTCTAAGACAGTAGTGTCAAGTTCATGAACCTGTTCTTCAACACAACATTTTTACTTTCACTTTCACTAGCCCTAAGTTCGCGGTTTTTGCACTTAGCTCCTAAAACTATCCACTCTTTTGACCGTTGTTACTTTTCATTGTTAACATCCTCAGATTAATCAATTAGATCTAGAAGTAACTCATATAGTCTTTCTTTAGACAATTAATTAATCTTGTCTTTGAGATGAATTACAAGTTCCTCGATTTCATCATTAGATTCTCCAGTGGTCATAAGTGCTTGTTCATCTCCATCATCTGTGATTCATATCAACTTCTCCCCAAGCAGCAACCATAAGCTTGGTTGATCCTTTATTTTTCTTGGGCTGAACATGTTCCTTGTTCATATTCCTTCGTTCAAATCTCTCCTTCTTCCATTCAATTTCCTATTGAAGGAATGTGGTAACCAATCTTCCCAAACTTGTAGCATCTTTCATTAGTTTTCTTTTCAGGGACCTTTGGCTTGCTATAGCTTCCAGTTTTAGAAGTACCCTTTCGTCTCCTTAGGTACTACTTGAAGTCCTTTGTGATCATATCCATTTTATCAACTTCTAGATCAGAACCTCTAGTGATTTTGAGCGCCAGGCTCCTTCCTTCTTAGGTACATCCATCTTCATGGTTTGACTCCTTAGATCATAAGCAGTAAGATTTCTAATTAACTCATCCAATGGGAAGGTGGCAATGTTCTTTGATTCCTGAGCAGTAATTTTTCTCTCCCAAGTAACAGGTGGAACCCTAAATTCATAAGCAGTAAAATCTTCTCAACTCTGTCTTCTTCAGGAATAATACTTCCAAGAGACTTTAGTTCATTTGCCAATATAGTGAACCTTGTGTACATCTCTTGAATGGTTTTCCCTCCTTCATGGTAAAATTCTCATATTAAGAATACAGTAGAGTTCCTCTGGACCTCTTCGCTGGAGGTGTTCCTTCATGGACAACTTGCAGAGTGTCCCAAATTTCCTTAGTAGTGGTACAGCTTTGGATTCTACTGTACTCATCTGGACCAAGTCCACCAACAAGTCATTTATTGGCTTTGGCATTCTTCTCCCATTTCCTCAAGTCTTCGGAAGTGCAACCAGCTCTTGTCTTTGCCACATCTACTCCATCTGTGTGTTTCTTCAAGGTAGCCAATCGACCATAGGTGACAATGTACCATAGCTCATAGTCCTCTCCTATGATATGATCTCTCATCCTGTTTTTCCATCAAGAGTAGTACTGGCCAATAAAGAGTGATGGGCTAGTAGTGGATTGCCCTTCCCACTTTTTAGGTGATACATACATCTTGATTCGTTCCTAAGGTGTTAGCTCTTCAAGGATAACCTGCTCTGATACCAATTTATGTTTTATACTTCGATATCACACAAGATGGGGTGTCCAATTTTTATAAATCTTTATAAAAATTCTTTATAAATCTAAGGATTATCTCTAATCTCGTTGTGGCAACCAACCTCTAACTGTTGCAATAACTTCAAGTTAACTCTAACTTGAATACTCAAAGTACATATTATAATTGCTTCTATATAAAGTTGAAAGGTACAATATGAAAACACCTACTACAATTGAACTAGAATAAAAGCTAGACACTTGGGACTAGTTCTTCTATTTGGTTCATGTAGCTTCAGGTTCGCACACTTGAATCATACAATAATTGCTTGCAAAATGCCTTGCTATTTTGCACTTAATTCACGTTTAACGTCTACTTTTGTGCATTCCTGTAAAGTGATAAATCCTGCGATTTATAAAGTTAGTAGAATAGAAAATAACTAGAGTTCTAATGCTACTCTTCCTTGATGGAAGTGTTCTAGTTAACTTCAACCTCTAACTCCTTCCTTATAATGTTCTTTTTGAGTAAGGAGTCCTTCTCCTTATCAATTATACAACATTTTCGATTAGGAGATATCAGATATAACAAGTTAAGATTATCTCCCTCATGTTTATCCCATCAAAACTAACTTCACTTGGGCCAATAGACACATTCTTCTTCCGGAATCGAATGAAATAAATTCAAAAGTAATTTCCTCTAAAGTTAATAGAATTGTTCTTAAATCTCTCGGGTATAAAGCTTTCTGAATGTTTCCAGTATTTGAATCTCTTCCGATTGCCCATGCATCATGATCGGTATAGTGTATCCATCGATTTTTGTTTCTTCTCTACATTCACTTGCGAGTAGAGCACGACCGAGGGTGTAGCCTTAATGTTTCTTTGATCACTAAATTCAAATAGTTCAACTCCTCAAAATCAGTATCGTCAAACATTTTCTTTGCTTTTAGGGTATGTTTGGTACGAAGGAAAATATTTTCTGAAAAATATTATTTTATTTTTTCATGTTTGATTGGCTTAAATATTTTAAAAAATATTATCCTTGTTAACTCATTTCTCCAATTTGAGGAAAATATTTTGCCTATTAAGAGTAGGCAAAATATTTTTCCAAACTCTTCTTCAACCTTTCTCATCCCTATTCCCCATCCCCACCAACCCTCCCTCAACCTATCCCACCTCCACCCCTAACCACACCCACCCCTAACCACACTCACGCTCCCCCAATGTTGCCCTACTCCCACTCTAAATAGAAATATTGTTTAAAAAAATTCATGTTGTTGATAAAAGTACTTTCTTTTTTTCATTTTCACAAAAAAAAAGTTCTTTACATGATATTAAAAAATATTTTGTTTTATTTCAACAAAAAAAATATTCTTTTTGTAACGTAGAAAAAGTATTTTCTTTTATTCCAAAAAAATAATATAGTAAAAAATATCTTTTTTCATTGCAACAAAAAATACTTTCTCTTCATAATATTGAAAAAGTATCTTCTTTTATTTCAACAAAATAATGTAGCAAAAAGTATCTTATTTCACTTCTACAAAAAAAAAAGGTATTTTTTTATGATATTGAAAAGGTATTTTCTTTCGTATCAATAAAATGATGTAGCAAAATTTCTTCTTTCATTTCAACAAAAAAGTACTTTCTTTTCATGATGTTGACAAAGTATTTTCTTTCATTTCAATAAAATGAGTATTTTCTTTTTATGATGTAGAAAAAATATTTTCTTTCATTTTAACAAAATAAAAAAAAATTTCCATGTTATAGAAATAGAACTTTCTTTTTCAACCAAAAAATTATTTTCTTTTTAGTTATATATCACATATTTAAACGTTCTTTTTGAATGAAAAAGTAAAGCAGCACATTTGTTCCTGTTGGATTTATGTGAATTATTAAAAGAATAATTAAATTCTTGAAAAAAAATTGCATACGGAAAACATTGGATATTTAGAGTATTTTTTTATTTTTTGGGGAAAGGGGATTAGGAAAGTAGCATAAAAATTATTTTTCTAAAAAATATTTTTAACTCTCTAAACAAATACTAGAAAATGTTTTCGAAAAAAACTTTTCACTCATCAACCAAACAAAAGAAATAAGTGATAAAAGTACTCATTTTTTTAGAAAAATATTTTCTAGGCTTCGTACCAAACACACCCTTAGTCTTTCTTTCACTTCAAGTTGTGCATTAGCCATGACACTTGGATTTTTAACGCTTAAATAATTGTTGAGGAAGATGTTTCAGTTTCTGCTGTAAATATGTCCTACATATACAATTATAAAGATCGGTTAAAGTTAAGGTTCTAAAATAAAAAGACAAAAAAAATGAAAATTACATTTTTGAGTTGCATTAAACTTACAAGAACGACTGCATGAGTTACTGTCACGACCCAAAATCCACTAAGGGTCATGGTGGCGTGGACAACGCTATCAAGCCAGCCAACTCAAATGCTAAAGTAAATATCGTTTTATTACTTTTGAAAATACATAATTTTTCTTTCATTATTTAGAAATTTTTAAAGAATAAAGTGTCAAATCAAATTTAAAAGTTAAGTAATAATATAATACATTAAACCATCCCAAAACTCGGTGGCACAAGTGCATGAGCATCTACTGACAAGAGAAATAAAAATACAACATCCGCCCGGAATACAATGGACGGAAAGTAAATACAGTGCAAAGGAAGGGACTACTCTAGATGCGGCCGTCTCGAATAATGCAACTCATCTAGTCCCTGAATCATCCGCGCTGCTATTCCTAGCCGACCACTGAAGTCACATATACTTGTGCAACAAAATGCATAGCAAGTGTAGTATGAGTATAAAAATAACGTGTATCCAATGAGTGTCCCGCCTAATCCCGAAGGGGTAGAAACGAGATGGTCAACTTTGACACTGACTAGTAGTCCAATGATTATTTATCCATAATAAATATATTAAAAAGTAAATTTGTTTTATGAACATGATTCTAATCCAGATAGAGGAAACAAGTAAGCATATAGTTATTTCATGAAAAAATTCCTTAGGTTTCTTGTTATTATTAACACTATAATCTCGAGCCATAGTGTGGCATAACACGATTCAAATGAGTCGGGGCAGCAATATACTAGCATGCGCAAATCATGCCGAGGCGACAGTTCGATCCAACAAAATTAAATGTGCACTTGCCGAGGGTCGACGACACGCCTATAGATGCATCTATTAATCTGCCGAGGCGTTCGGCCCATTCCAAAATAAACACACACAGACAGACAATCAGTAATGAAGTCAACATGGAGCAAATATCCAAGAAAGGCCAATTCTCTTTAATAGTTTGAGAAAACAAAGCTTAAGTCTCTTTAGAAATCCATTTATTAGTTTAGTATGATTTAAGCAATTTAAGCCATCAATGGGTTCACAGTTAATTCAAGTATAACATGTTTTTGAGTCCTAGACTACCCGGGCAATAGCATAATAGTAGCTATGAATGGACTCTCGTCAATTCGTGCCTACGTAGCCCCCATAAATAGGAGCACATAATAGTTTAACTCACCTATGGGGTAAATTCCCCCTCACAAGATTAGAAAGGAAACTCACCTCGCTCCGAAGATTTATAACATGCGCTTCATATCTTTCCGAAAGCTCGAACTAGTGCACAAAGCTCCAAAACTAGCCAAATAACGGCAAACTAATGAGAATATACTCAAATACTTGCAGACAATTCAAATTATACAATTTCCCAATTCCGTTTGTAAAATGACCAAAATGCCATCGGGCCCATGTGCCCGAAAATCCAAAATTTCTCGAAGATAAAGTTTACTCATGACCTTAGGAACTCAAATTTATAATTTACCCATAGTTCCATGCTCAAATTCGTGGTCAAATTCGAAGAAATATAAATTCCTAGGTTTTCCACCAAAACCCCAAATTTCTATAATTTTCTTGCCTAAATCTATGAATAAACCTTGTATTTAGCTCAAAGCTAGCATAAATTACTTACCTCATGACAAGTGACGAAAATGGCACCTCCAAGCTGCTCTCCTTCGTCTCCAATGGAAGAAAAATGGGGTTGAAATGAACTCAACCCCGAACTTAAAAGAACCCTCTGCCATCAGCGTTTTCCTCTTTTGCGGTCCAGGGACCGCTCCTGCGGTCCCGCTTATGCCGACACACAGACCGCTTCTGCGGTCCCAAACAAGGCCCCTATCTTCCGCTTCTGCGACTCGCCAACCGCATGTGCAGTTCCGCTTATGCGGTTGCTCGACCGCATATGCGGTCCACTTCATTATTGGTCAAAACCTCTTCTGTTGTCCACATCTCGCCTCTGCAGGGCCGCTTCTGCGGTCTCATTTCCACATAAGCGGAAATACCAGATACCAGCTGCCCAGCTTTTCCAAAAATTCAATTTTTGATCTGTTAACCACCCGAAATTCATCCGAGACCCCGGGACCCAAACCAATCATGACGACCAGTCCCAAAACACATTATGAACTTGCTCGATACCTCAAATCACATCAAACAACGGTAAAACCACGAATCGACCTCCAATACAAACTTTATGGACTTTGAACTTTCCAACTTCTACTTCCGATGCTTAAACCTATCAAATCACGTCCAATTGACTTCAAATTTTTTGCGCACAAGTTATATTCGACATTACGGACCTACTCCAACTTCCGAAATCGGATTCCAACCCCGATATCGAAGAGTTCACTTCCGGTCAAACTTCTCAAAAACACTAAAAATTCTATCTTTAGCCAAATGGTTTCAAAATGACCTACGGACCTCCGAATTCACTTCCGATCACGCTCCCAACTGCAGAATCACCATGCGGAGCTACTCCCAGTCTCGGAATCCCAAACAGACATCGATAACACTAAACTGCACTTCAAGCCAAACTTAAGAAATTTCTTCCAAAATGTTAACTTCCACAATAGGCGCCAAAATGCTCCCGGGTTATCCAAAACCCGAACCGGGCATACGCCCTAGTCCGAAATCATCATACGAACCAGCTGTAACTTTCGGATCCCGATTTCGTGGTCATTTACTAAAAAATTCAATCCTAGTTCATTCTTTCAACTTAAAGCTTCTGAAATGGAAAATTTCATTTAAATTTAACTCCGGTCTTCCTGAATTTCAATTCCGACCATGCGAACAAGTCATAACATATAAAATGAAGCTGCTCATGACCTCAGACTGCTGAACAACGTGCTAGGGATCAAAATAACCGGTCGGGTAGCTACAATTACATTTAATTTGTTCACTACACTCAATTTGTTTAATCATATTCAAACAAGAATATTTTAAAATATTAAGAAAAAAGGGACAGTCCAGTGCACTAAGTTCTAGTTGTGCGTGAGGTTCGGGAAGGGTCAGACCACAAGGGTCTATTACATGCCTCCTTACCCTGCATTCTGCAAGTGGTTGTTTCTACGACTTGAGCCCGTGACTTCCTAGTCACATCGCAGCAACTTAACCAGTTACGCAAAGGCTCCCCTTCAACATATTTTTTAAAATAAAAACGGTAAAGATATATATTTTTTTAATTTATTTGAAGTAATACAAACAGATATTTTTTTAATAAATAAATTTTTTATAGTCAATAAAACTTTTAAAAAATCAAAGATATTTTGTTAATATTAATTTTTTTAAAAAGCTTTATCTCTTAATATTTTAAAAGTACTAATTTGAATCTGTGAGCGTTCTAAATGTAGGAATCTCTTTTATCAGACTAATCAATATGGCCTGGCTTGGCTGATAAATCTGTAAGTTTTGATTTTACAATTTTTATTAGAAATATTTCATCAGGCATGGTTAAGAATGTTAACTTGAGATTTATTTAGAGTAATATTATTGATAAATTTAATAATGCTACCTATATTTTCTGAAAATTAATGTGAAGAAAAATTAAATGTATGAATATATTTTTTTAAAAATAAATAATATAAAGTTTATTTTAATTATGCGTAAAGTACCTAGGTAAAAATGTATAATACAATATATAATACATAAGGTATTACATAAGCGAGAGAATTTATAATGTCAAGGGAATAATAAATTTTTTAAGTGAAAGTTTTATTGATCTGGTTAAGGTGACTATTGTGATAACTAGAGCATAGCAAAATAATTAATCTTCCATAACTTTATTATTATTTTATTTTTATAACAGTTTGCATGTACCTCGATTAATTTCATAGAATATCTACTATTCTCATAAATAACAAGGATCAGGTAACTTTATTCTCCTCGGTTTAAACAGATGAGAAGAAATTATCTACTAGTATTTTTTTGTCCGTTAGAATTTGAACCTGAATCTTAGGATTCTCAACCCACTGTATTAAACCACTAGGTCATACCATTGTGTGATTTACGTAAGTACTCCAATATATCGCTAAATTTTGTAAAAATTGTATGGGGTAGCTACTTTTTAAAATGGTATTTACTTTTTATCCAGCATTTTAATGCTTAACGGTATTAGCCACCAATCTTTTACAATTAATATGAAAAGACTATATTACCCTTTGTGTGTTAGGCACAAGCATGAAATAATTAGCCGAGGAATTTTGAAAGCCCCCAATTCCTGCGAACTTAATTGGTTAAAGTCCTTCTCTTTCAAAATCCTGATCCAAATTGTATTTAAATATATAAACTTGTATTTTGAAAAGATAAATATATGTTAAAGCAAAAAAACATAAGTAAGATTAATTTGAAATCTCTTCTTCAACAGCTATTAAACCACCTTGAAACCAGAAAATGTTGTTGTAACCAGCATTGTATAGCACCTCACAAGCCACAATCGGCCTGCCTGATGCAAAGGGTTACAGATGAGCAATAAGGAACACAAATTACCAGATTTGTCATGGACATAAGGATCTTTCAATGCCTACTCTATCTATCCTATTATGGACCTATTACGAGTTCACAAGTTAAGAAACTTGGTCTTGAACTTTAAGTTTCAAGTTCAAAAGTTAAGGACACTGTCCTTAACTTCTGAACTTGTAACTCAAAGTTCAGGATCAAATGTCCTTAACTTTTGGGCTTCTTAGCCTAAGTTCAGGACCTATTGTCCTTAACTTTTGAGCTTGTTAGTCTAAGTTTCGGACTTCAAGACCTATTTTCCTTAACTTTTGAACTTATAACTGTGAGTTTAGGACTTATCGTCCTTAACTTTTGAGCTTGTTAGTCTAAGTTCAAGACCAAGTGTCCTTAACTTTCGAACTTGGAACTCGAAGTAAAGGTCCTATTGTCCTTAACTTTTTGGGCTTCTTAGCCTAAGTTTAGGACCTATTGTCCTTAACGTTTGAGCTTGTTAGTCTAAGTTCAGGACTTCAATACCTTTTTTCCTTAACTTTTGAACTTGTAAATGTAAGTTCACGACTTATTGTCCTTAAATTTTGAGCTTGTTAGTCTAAGTTTAGGACCACATGTCCTTAACTTTTGAACTTGTAATTTTAAATTTAGGACCAAGTATCCTTAGCTTTTCAACTTGAAACTCGAAGTTCAGGACCAAGTGTCCTTAACTTTTAAACTTGTAATTGTAGGTTTGTCCAAAGTAAATCAAAATAAGTCTAGCTGCATATCTATTGGTGCTATCTAATTAGTCAGTTGAAACTTAAGAAAATGTGATTTAATTATTAATAGCGTCTTACCTGAAGATTATGATATGTAGATATTAAAGGAAATTTAAAATATAATATGTACTTTTATGTGGCAAATCTAACATATGTTTACTGTTGAATTAAGGTAAGCATTTACCACATCTTTTTTCTCCAATCTGTATTTTGGGAAGCTTGTCATGCATTATGAAATTTTAGTGAATGTATATAAGAAATAATTGCTTAGATAGTTAAAAGAGCCGAAGTGCATCGATGAAACTAATTCATGGCAGACGCATACACGACGCGAGCCAAACCCATTGAAGATGAAGAAGAGTCTTCCATTTGTTCTTCTGCCTAACACATGAAAGCATAAGAATATTTTTATCCGGACAGTTAAAGTTTATTAAAGTAGTAGTTAAAGACTAAAGATATTTTAAATAATGACTTACATATGTTATTAGTGCCTAACCGTGCACTTCCCCCCCTAAACTTTTCCTCTCTTTTTTCCTTCAATTCATTTCTATTTTTGGACTCTGCAATTTAAATTTTTCTTAATTTCATATTATGGTGTTTACCCTAAATTGAGATATCTACTTCTTTAGGAACTAGACCCTATAAAATTTAAAATTCTACAGAACTCAATATGTCCTTGAAATCTAAGAACTCCTGAATTTACCACCCAGTTCTGTTTATCAAAAGTCGCATGATTCTAGGTTGAAAATATTTGTTTCCTAGGCTCAAGTTTATTTAGATACTTGGCTATCTTAAGTTTATAATCAAGTTTAAGTTGGGTGCACTAGCTGTTTATAGATTTTTCACATTAAATTGGCCTCTAATAATAGTTAATTCCTCATATCAACCTTAAAATGGTAACCTGAAAAATAGTCAAGTGACCTACTGGTTAAATTGCATTGATGGTGTCATGTTTTTTGCATTGTCAAACAACAACAACAACAACAATAACAACCCAGTATAATCCTACTTAGTTGGGTGTGGGGAGGGTAGTATTTAGGCAGACTTTACCCCTACTCTTTGGTAGAGAGGCTGTTTCCAAATAGACCCATGCATCCTTCCCTCGAAGAACTTCCCACCTTGCTCTTGGAGAGACTCAAACTCGCCATCTCGGTTGGAAGTGGTGGTTTCTTACCATCAGAGCAATCCCTCTTGTCTGTTTTTTGCACTGTCATTGTATGTAATTTTAAATCTTACCGAATAGTCTATGTAGTTTTGCTTTTGCTTTTCATCCTCATTTTCTTTCTAAGAAAGCAATTTTTTTTATTGTTTTTTTTGGTTGAGAGGGAAATCTTTTGTTTTGTATCTCACACAACTGACACACAATAGATGGAACAAATACTGATCGATATGTAAAAGAGAAAATAGTCATTGGTTTTACAAGAATTGTTAGTCAAGATCTCATTCGAAAGAATGCAAATGCAATACATACAAAAGAATCAAAATGACCTTGCGAACAATTCTTGTCTTGTCTTTACAAGTCATTGGAATGTAGGATCCCATGACTTTAAAATGTGTTTCAACAGAGATCCTTCCAAAATCCATGAACCCTTCTCACCTTAAAGAAGGAAGGTGAAAAGAGCTTGAAATATTGATTTTGCACTTAGGATTTTTGGCGGGTGAAAATCTTCCTTGCTTGTCGATAACAAACTGTTGATATGATCCCCTTGTCTTCCCTGGAAATGATGATCACATAAAAGGTTAGAGTTGGTGTGCAGAAAGATCATAATCACTTTTGATCTATAAAAATTGGATCGTACAGACAAACAAGTTTGAGGGAGATAGGGATGACATTGTCATAATTCTATGCTACCTTAGCAGCATCTTTTAGAGGACCCCAGCATTCTACACGATTATACTTCTTCGAGCTAGAATGGAAATAGACTCGAACAATCGCATTCATTAGTTCTTCATGCTCCTTGAAGAAATCTGAATCCCCATAGAGCACAGCCTCAAGTACCTGGCAGTTCAGATATGCAAAACAATCATGATCCTAATTAAGAGAGTAAGCAAAACTGTAGGCGATATTAGAAGTAAAACCAAATTACAGTTCCACGGTGGAATAAATGGAATAAAAAAGAAGTCCTTAAGCTCATCGAACTGGCATCAATAAACTGATTTTGTTTAGAAGTAATAATACACTGGAATAGTTACAGAGTCAAAAGGAAATTCTAACCAGGCTCCTAGTTCAAAGAGTAAATACATAATTGGTAAGAGGAGCAGTTTCTTGAGCTCCTCTCTTTAGTTGTAACTTCATATAGGTAATATGAGCCTAACATCATTGCACTAACTTCCAATTATTCCATTTGTTATATTAACTTGACAGAGAGGGTTGTGTACAAAACCCTGTGGCTAAGGACTAAGGCATTACCAGAATAGTTTATTCTTAAGCTAGATGTATCTGTCCGTTTCCGTTCTGAGGGGCTCATGCATATTGACCACACAATTTCCTGGAGTTAATATTACGGCCAGTAATATGATTCAAGAAGTATCTTGGACAATACTCAAGAGGTATATATCCTCCTCTCTATTTGGTCAATGTCCTGAGCTATACTTTCTATGCAGATATTATACAACATTTCAATCCTCCTCATCCTCTTAAAGGCAGAGTTCAATAAATCCAAAATCATAGTAACACATGCACGCGAAATGAGTTTAATCAACGTGACCTGCAGATTTGCAGGTTGCAACTTAATGCAGCTATATGCAAATCCACTTTCAAATTGCCTGGAAAACATATTCTTGCACAAACTTTTCTGTAGAAATCATATCTTTCAAATTTATTGAGGGCTTTACATAAAGAAGGGCACAAATATTTTAAGAAATTACCAGTGGCAATTCCTTGGAGAATATATGGTATCTGAACTCGGCAGCCAGCTCTTGTAAGGGATTCGATCCACTCACATAACAGTGGACGTCAAGAAACAAATTTCCTTTCACTTCTGTCCATTCAGCAACCACATCATCCTTATTGTACCACCCTTTCAACTGCCATAGAAATATTTGGCACAAGAATTCAAATCAAATTAGAAAATTTTCAAGACAAAGTTCAAAGCCAGACACAGCTTAAGGATAAAAATGCTCCTTTAAAGTGCAAATAAATGTCATTACCTGATCGTATTGGATATTATTGGAGATGGTTAATGTGAGATTAGCAGTAAAATCACAATGGGAGAGGGTATATGTCCGTGGCACAATAGTGGAGTATGTATCAACTTGTTCTCCTTTTAACAAGACTTCCAACTTTGATGCTTCAAATCTTGCTGGAGGACCCAAGAGCCTAACAGCCTGAAAATCATGACCCAAAGAAAATCTTATTATTTAAATTAAGAACCCAAAATCAATATTCTGAGTTTTGCAACATAGTTGTCATGATTGAATGTACAGAAGTTCCGTATGGTTCTCCCTTCTAAGTGCTCAACAACAACAACAACAACAACCCAGTATAATCCCACTTAGTGGGGTCTGGGGAGGGTAGTGTGTACGCAGATCTTACCCCTACCCTGGGCTAGAGAGGCAGTTTCCAAATAGACTCCCGGCATCCTTCCCTCCAAGAACTTCCCACCTTGCTCTTGGGGAGACTCGAACTCACAACCTCTCGGTTGGAAGTGGGGGTTGCTTACTGATAAGAATGAACCTTGGACCTAACTCAACCCCAAAAGCTAGCTTATGAGGTAAGGATTGCCCAAGCCATATAAGGAGACCAAGGACCTCAAATCCCTCCGATGTGGGAGAACTCAACACTTACCATCAGAGCAACCCCTCTTGTTTTCCCTTCTAAGTGCTCATGTTGTAATAATCACAAGGAAGAAACAATCACTCACCTTTTCTCTGAAAGCCATATTGCAACTCATGTTTGGTCCTTTTTAGTTAGAGTTGTTGCATTACACTCAGGACTGGAAATACTCGACAACTACTCATGTCACGGTGGTTATCTAAGGCAAAGAATGGAATTCATGCTTCTCTGCTCCAATGCCTACCTACATTATATGTTGGGAGATATGGAAAAGCAGGTGTGCTGCTAGATTTGAGAATGTACACATGTCTGGTAAATTCATTATTATGTAGGTATGCAGAACCATGACCATGCTCCTAGTCAGTCTATTTCCTAATGTGCAACTGCCTTTTGATTGGCTTGAATTGTGTAACGTAGTGGAGAAGGCAAAACAACGTATCAGCACAAAAAAATGATAAGATGGATGAAACCTGACTCTGGATGGCTGGAGCTAAACTCAGATGGTTGCCGTAAAGGAAATTCAGGAAATGCTGGTGTAGGTGGTGTCATTAGAGACAACCTTGAATGCTTTATTTTTGCATATGCTGAAAACTATGGTAAATGTGGTAATAATATGGCTGAGGCTATAGCTTGAAACATGGAACGAATTTCTGCATGATAGAGGTTTTCTCAATGTGAAGGTGGAATCCGATCCCAAATTGATTATTGACATGATTATAGGCCAGATTGTTCAACTCTATAGCAAAGGTTTTCGTTTTTGTCCATACTTTCAGAGAGGCAAACACAGCGGCTGATCAACTAGCTAATATGGGAGAATCGATAAGAGGTCAGATTATAATGGATGATACTAGTTCTTTACCGGACACAGTGCAATCCTTATTGAAGCTGGATCAAGATGGGAGCCCAAATTTCAGATTTAAGCCAATGAAGAACCATTTTGTTATTAATGATGCTAATTCTAGATAATTTTGTACATTGTATAGTGCTGCTAACGATAGGCATAGTATCCTGTAGTTTAGAGCTTAATTGTCAAATTGTAATGGAGGCAAACTTAGGCAGATTTCTTGACATCCTTCTGTTCACAAGGATGATTTATGTCATTACTCACCATGTTCTTGAGGTTACGGTCTATGTCCTCCTCCGTGTACTAGTTCTTTTTGATAATATACAAGTCGTGGTCTATGCCTAATAAATAAAAAGAACAGTGCAGCAACAACAAAACAAATTAACATAAAATACGACGAATTCATATCCACCAATACTCATATAACATTCTATAAATCGTAAAAAGTGAATCTACATAATCGAGCAAATTGTAAAAGTTCCTCAGTAAAATATTCAATTCCCACTTCCAATAGGCAGAACACTACACTATCTACACAATTTATCACACAATGGAAATAATTCACATCAAGAAAACCGGACAATTATGACTTACAGCATGTTCACCAAAATAAAAAAAGAGACAAAGAAGAACCTGGAAGACAAGGGTGTTGTAAGGGGGTTTCCTGTCACTAAAAGAAGAAATCTGCAGGACAGCAGGAGTTGTTGAATGCTTTACTTGACAATTATAAATGTAAGAACAATTTGATGAAGAAGGGTAATGGTCTCTGTTTGGAGAGGATGAGGAAAGTGCAGAATAGTAATGGTGACTGGCCATGGACTGCATGACAACTCATCCTCTTTCCTTCTCTCTACTATTTTCTATTCCCCTTAAACATTTCACAACCATATACTTTTCTTCTTCTCTTTGTTTCTTTGTGTTTCAAGAATGTGAAAATTGTATTGACAGAGAGACTAGTGAGAGAAATGGAAGAGAGAAGGAGAATATGTGGATGCGGAAGGAGAATGTAACCTTTCAGAGGTCCACACTTTTATGAGGGCCCACAAAATCCATGATAATTAAATGGACCAATAGTTTATTTACATTTGTGTATAACTCTCATCCTCAACTCGAAAATACACAGCCTCAAATATCAAAATTTGCATACTTTTTTTTTTCATTCAAATTTGCCCCATTTTTTATCCTCGTAACGGATATTTTCTCATTTTGAGGACAACTTATTACTCCAATCATTTCTCCATTTTTTTCTTCAAAAAAAACTATTCTTTTTTATATTATTCTCTCTCTTTTTTATATATCTCATTTTGATTTTATTTTTTAATTTCCAAATTCCATCTTTTATTTTCTTTAATTTGTAATTTCCATTAAAATAATTCCATAAAATTTTAAATAATATAATTTATAAACAATTATTATAAATTAACTAAAAATTCAAATAAAAGTGAAATCATTGCGATACAAGATTAATTAAATACATATTACATAATCATAAAATCCATTCACAATACTACATTAATATTCAACTTCAACCTCTAGTATTCTCCCATAAATGATCTATTAATGCACTACAAAGTACAAAATGAGCATCTTTGTCCTTCATTCTTCTATGTTGAGCTAAAAATTCTTGAAATCGTTGATTTTCATCTACTGTCATTTCTATTGTTGGAGGTGGACCTTCCAAATTATCTTGAATTGGTGCATTAAGATCAGACTCATTCTCGACTAGCATATTGTGTAGTATAATACATATAGTTATTATATCATGTAGTACTTCTTTTTGCCAAAAACATGAGGGTCCTACAACAATTACAAAACGTTGTTGCAAAACTCCAATGCATGTCCAACATCTTTTCGATATGATTCTTTTTTCATCGCAAAGTAGTTCTTATTTATCGAACGTGGCTCACGAATAGTTTGCACATCTAACATTTTATATTCTCAACTTTCAATTTTAGCAACATTTAATATTTGATATTTGCACCATTTATTTTTTGAGATGATTATATGTTTTTGTACAATTATAAATTATAATATAATTAACTTAATTTTACAAAAAAATAATAAATGCATGAAAATTAACTTATCA
Organism: Nicotiana benthamiana; assembly: GCA_034376525.1. Taxonomy (NCBI): domain Eukaryota; kingdom Viridiplantae; phylum Streptophyta; class Magnoliopsida; order Solanales; family Solanaceae; genus Nicotiana; species Nicotiana benthamiana. Next base: position 99,343,410 of record CM067336.1, read on the forward strand.
TAATTATACACCAAAGTTAAGATGTAAAATATATTATAAAAATATTACATAAATATAATTAGGTATATATAAAGAGATAAGTTAAAATAGTTAAATAATAAAATATGCATGAATAGTAATGGGGGAGATGAATAGTGTACCCCCTATATTTGAGGGAACACTATTCATCCCCCATTTTGGGGGCAAAAATGGCGGAGGGTTAGAGCTTCATTACCCTAAAAATTGCCCCCATTATATAAAAATGGGGCAAGGTTAGAGATGGCCTAAGTTTGGAAAATATAATTTGGACGGAATGGCTTTTAACCACTTAAACTTGAAGGCAATTTGAAAGCCGATGCATGAACTTTAAACTTTTCTATTTGAACACTCAAACTTATTATTCTTTAACTAGTAAAAATATTTGACCTTTAACCATGCCCATCTGGCACCAGATGGTCCTAATCATCCTGCTGCATGAGGAACACGACTAACATGAGCATGAAAATCCTCTTCCCAATGGCCAACGGTCCAAAATGTATTTAAGTGGGTTCTTATTCATTCATTGTAAAATATATTATTCCTCCACTATATAGAATCTGAAGCTCCATTCCTCCATTTTCCTAAAATATGAAGCTCTATTTATTTTTATTTTCCTTTCCCAGACCGTGAAAATTATGCATAGTCCTATATTTATCATTGTGGAGTTGAAACTAATTAGTTTTGTATCACGTGAAAGCCAACAAATCCAGGAAGAAGGTTTTATGGGTGCTCAAATTATGGTCGAAACAATTCTTGTAATTTTTTAGGTGGTTTGACCCAACTCAACCAGATCAGTACAAATGAGAGAGAGAGAGAGAGATTGACTACAGCTTAAGAAGAGGGTGAAGATCATTGTAACTTCAGTTGTTTTATTAGCACTAATTATTGTAATTTTCTTCTTAGTCTAGTTAGCACTAATTATCGTAGTTTTCTTTATAACCCTATATACAATGAGAATGAAAAATTGTATGATGAATTTTTGTAGAATAAAAAGCAATGTTTGACATAAACAAACAGACATATATAAACAACCAAGCTAGATTAGCCTTCTTGTTTGACAAAATTAGCTACTGAAAGTTGTCTCGTAGCAGAAACACTTTAAGCATTGTGCCAAAATAAAAGTCATACTTAAACATCCATAGTTAACCTACAAATTAAGATCTGCAACTAACAAACTTAAGTTATCATAAAAACAAACATTCAGCAGATCATTATGGTTTGAGAAGCTGATGTTTTGCTGAGATTGGCTCAAGTGGGGACATGGAGACTAGCTTGATTGATATGAGGAATGGGCTTGAGATTGGCTAAGGCTTGCTTGAGTTTGTCTTCTCCTCAACTATTGTTGAAGTTGCCTTTGTGTTATAGCATTTCTTCCTTGCCACCTTAGTCCAGGTGCACTATGTCCAAGATCAATATTGATCTATCCAGCATCCACTATTTTTATTGGAGAAAAAATTACTCTACTGCGTAGAAAGTCAAATTAGTACCCAAAATACTAAACCTAAATAATACTCTAAATACAAATAACTTACCCTTTCTATCGTTGTCCCTGAATCACTAAACAAGATACTAAATCCGGCAATTCTTGGTCTTCCTCGAATTCAAGTAGCTCTTGGCCTTTTCTTAACACTAGATAGAATATCCTCAGAAGTTCTTGATCTCATACTTCCAGTATCCAGATATAGGATAAAGTACTATTTAATAATGCAAAATAATGGACCTAATACAACTTAACTACATTAAAAATAAATTCTCACATATGCATTTGAAACAGCTGATGGTCGAGTATTTCTGGTAGCAGCAATTCCGGATCCACTTGCAGCCAGAGTCTTGAGAACGTTCAGTATTTCTGGTATCACTAGTTTTACATCCACTTACAGCAGCTGATAGTTTAGTTGTTCTTTGTCACGACCCTAGTTCACCAATCGTGAACCTGTCATGATGGCACCTAGTCTTCGCGACTAGTTAAGCCTGACACATTGTGGAAATTCAACAATCTTTGCGAAAATGATAAATAAAACATAAATAACATAAGATAATGTATAGAGTGTCGCCTTGCACATACATGTTGACTCAAAATAACGTAAAAACCTCCAAGACCCGGAAACCCACGGGAAACACAGGCTAAGAGTAAGGTATAACATACAGCTCTAACATCCAGGAGTATCTACAACAAGTGAGTATATGAATAAATCCACTAGCTACAGGGAGAATAGAAGGAGACTCTTCGGCTATGCGGACGCGGCAAACGCATACCTTAAATCTCTGAGTAAAGCTCCTAAATCACTGATAGCGCGTCCGATCAGAAGTACCTGGATCTGCACAACAAGAGTGTGTAGAAGAGTAGCATGAGTACACCACAGCGGTACTCAGTAAGTGCCAAGCCTAACCTCGATGGAGTAGTGACGAGGAAGGTCGAGGCCCTATTGAGAAGAGCATAATAAATAATGTAAAAATAAATAAACAGTAAATACTGAAGTAAATCACGAATATCTAACAAGACAGTAATTAAAACAGAACGACTACAAGTATAGACAATGAACACAAGGCAATCATTCAAAAGTCTGGATCTCTACATGGAGCTCCGGGAATCAAACCCGCAGTCCATTATACCAATATCGGAGGATCTCCCGGGGGTCGAACCCATAGTCCATCACATCTCTAACAAAGGATCCCCAGGAATTGAATCTACAATCCTTCATACCAATAACAGAGGATCTTCGGGAATTGAACCCGTAGTCCTTTATACCAATAACAGAGGATCTCCGAGAATTGAACCCGTAGTCCTTTATACCAATAACAGAGGATCTCCGAGAATTGAACTCGTAGTCCATTATACCAATAACAGAGGATCTCTGGGAATTGAACCCGCATTGTTTATACCAATAACAGAGGATCTCCGGGAATTGAACCCACAGTCCGTCATATCAATATTAGAGGATCTTCCGGGAATTGAACCCGTAAGATTACTAGCATACTATTATGTATCTCCTTCCCTTTAGATAAATGTATTCCCTTATGTGTGGTTCAAAGCATATCTTGTCAATTGTCTTTTATTTACTGGATTTTTATCATCTTATGAATCCCAAATCCATATCCCCCTCTATGTGTTTATGTTCTCCTGACTGGTTTGTGATTATGCTAGTTTCAACTATTTCTAAGCATGTCCAAACAAGTACTAATACCCTTGATGGGGTTATGTGTCTGCAGTCAAATGTCTGTGTATCCCCAAACCCTTTGACCCTTGTGTGACTACTGAATTCATTTGGATTCTGTGTGTGATCCTATCCTTAAGTGCTTGATTTTGTTTACCACTCCAAACTCTTTCAAACAACCTCTATTAATTTACTAATTGCTTTCAAAATAGACTTTTAAGTCCAGCCTTTAATAAACTTCTTTCAACTTGTGTCCTACACCTTCACAATACTCTTAGTTAATAAGTTCTTCCCCTTCTAGTATGTGTACTGCCTTGGGATCCTCTTGAGAGCCCTCTGAACTCTGGCATACTGAGTCTGGCATTTCCACACTGCACTGGTTCAATGTTTGGTTACTAAGTCTAGGTGTAAGCATTGTCTAGGCTCTTTGAGACCCTTAGATAACTTTGATGCACATAGACTCTTATTTGTCTATGGAAATGAGGCATGTAAGACCATTGGAGGCTTTGGGAAACTTGGGAATAATTAAAGTCTCCCTATTGAATAGCTTCTTGATTTTCTATTTCATTTATGTAATTCTTTTATTGGCGTGTAATAACTTGTAAACAGATATTTGGGATATGTAGTAAAAAGGGTGAGTAGATGCATACTTTGTGGGGCAATATGGGTAGAAATCCCGCTCTTAGGATTTTACTTTCGTTTGCATAATAGACATCATGCCTATAAGTTTTCACTTCCAATTTCGTTTGCATCAAGTAGAAATCATGTTCTTAAGGTTCTGCATTTTCGTCATGTTAGAAATCATGTTTATAGGTTTTCAAACAATCATGTCTTATATCAATTCAAGAATAGATGTCATGCATATAGGAATTAATTCCTATTCAGTTCTAATAAGTCTTTCCATATGTTACTGCAAATTGACTAAAACTAGTAATACGCCTAGATACCATGCCTATAGGGATTTCTATTCGTAATTATAGCTGATAATCTAATTAGCCTAATAAATCAATGTCACTACGCCGAGTTCATCTTATAAAACTGGTCTTATTAAGTATTGACTTCTCCTGAAACAAGTTTTTTCTAAATTACAGTAATCTCATTAGATACCATGTTTATAGGTACTAAAGGGTCTATTTCTAAAACCTACTTGTTTTTGTATTAATCTATATACAGTATACTGCATATAGGCAAGCCATAGGACATTGTCAAAACATGCATTTCCCAGAAGTTGTTTCTATCGTTTAACATTTCTGATTCTAATAACTGTAAAAAGAATCCCCCGGCAACTGCTAGGTTATAACTTCTGGGTCTAAAAAGTGGTATGTTTCTACATTTTGATCAATATAGACCTTAACTGTTCTTGAGACGTGCTACTTGTACATTTGTTTGAGGAGGAAACTATGAGCCTCTTACTTACTCCTATTAAGTGAAAGTCCTAAATGTTTTGACTGTCACCTTAGAGTTTTTGCCTTTCTAAATTTTAGGAATGTGTCTAGAACTACCTATAGGTAGAGGTCCTATCTACCTTCGAGACCATTAAGAAGGGACGGGTAGCAGCACGCAATAGGTATCAGTGACCAAACACTCGCTTTGTATGACCAATAAGGGGATGGGAATGGTAGGCATGGGATATGATGACTACGCATTAATGCCACGTGTAGCCCCTCATTAAGTAGTGTTTACCGGATATTGCGTGGTTTGATCTTATAGGATAAACAACCTAGGACCCCTCCTTACCTCAAATCCTCTCCTTATTTAAAACATTGTTTTTTATAATTTGTTCAAACCTTTATTTCACTACTTGAATTGTTCAATGTGCTTTACAAACAACTTATTTGATTCAACTATTTTTATGGACTAATTTGTGAATATTAGTTTGTACGGGACCCATATTTATGGACCAAGAGAGGTGCCTAACACCTTCCCATCGAGGTTACTTCGAGCCCTTACCCTAATCTCAGGTAATGCAAACCAACCCAAGAGTCAATCACTTTAGGTGTCCTAATGTACCATAATCTGTTAGGTGGCGACTCTTCAAATACCCAATTCCCAAAATAAAATAAGTCATTACACCCCGTGAACGTCGGAACCCAGACTCCTCCTCGTAGAGGGATAAAAGGGGTGCGGCAAGCAGTTATAGAACCACTTGCAATAGTTGATGGTTGAGTTGTTCCTTGAGTAGAATTAGCCGATCTGGTACCAGCAGCTCCAGATCCTTGTCATTTCTTAAATTTCTAAAAAAAGAGTTATACAGACAAACAAAATACAAATCACAAACAGAAAATAAATGAATGCATTATCTAAACATTTACCAAGATAGGATACCCCTTCTTATTATGACCTATTGTCTTAAAATGAGAGCATGTCATTGGTTTTCCTTTCCTTATCTCTTACCAAACCTCTTTTTAGGTTCATCTTGAACTTTTCTTCTATTTTTCTTAGGTCTACAGGGGATCTTAGTCATTACAAGATGCCCAACAGTAGGATTCTGAGTTGATGGACATATCTCCATATTGGTTACTGGTTGTATGTAACAACTGAAAGCCTTTAGGTATGTTTCTTTCCTGTACCAGTGAACAACGTAGTCAGCAGGCTCAAATCTCCTAAAAGATATTGCACTTATTGCATGGAAGCATGCTACCCTTTGTGGAAAGATATTAATAGATAGCGGTAATTGTCCGGTCGTACCCAAACAATAATATTCCAGAGGCCCGGGTTCCTATGGGAGGCAGCAGTAGGGAATCTTGGAAAATGGGCGAAAGCCCTTGGTGTTATAATTGACCAACAATGGAAACCATGGAGTATCTTTTTCTGAGCTGCCATGATCTGTATGTGCATGTATTATTGGAAAATTCAACAATATGTTTGTATACCCCAAGTTGTGTATCATACCTAGTGTCCCCATTCTGTTTATATTCATGCCTAATTGCATATTGAGATTGTCCCTCTATGTATCCCATTGCCATAGGAGATACATAAGAAATCCACCTTGTTGCGAATTCTCCCATGGTAGTCATCCTCTCCATCACCTTCATCCTAATCTCTTCTAACATGGTTATGATAGACTTATGCCTTGCAGACAAAATTCAACCGTTGAAAGTCTCACACATGGTGTTCTCCACATAATCACATTTACTTCAATCTTTAAAGAATGCTCTACACTAACATCGTTTGAGGTATCTCAGCAAATCCTCAATTATCATATTGTCACCTAATTTTGCCAAATCATATATCTTAGCCTTGAGAAATGCTTCAAACGAAGCTCTTGCACAAGCCCAGAACTTCTTCCTTGTTTTCTCACCTTTCTACTTTTGTTTCCACTTACTCCATATGTGTCTTACACACATTCTATGCTCAGCATTTGGCATTAACTCAGCCACAAACTGAACAAGTCCGTTAAGCAATAAGAAAAAGAGTTAGAGTATCAGAAACATATATAAAGTAATTACAAGAAGTATAAAAAATATATATACCTTCTGCATATCAGAAATAATGGACAGCCCTTCACCTTGGGATTCTGTGAGCTGCAAATCATGCATAAGGCACCTAAAATACAATTACCATGTGTTCTTTTTCTCTTTTTTAACCACTTCCCAAGCAACATGGTACATTTAGTTGTTACCATCTTTACCAATACATGATAGTAGCTCACATTTACACACTTCCTTTATAAACATTCCATCAAAGCCAATAACATTTCTACATCCTTCCAACCAACCTACTTTGCAAGCATGTGTACAAATGTAGATCCACATAAATACCTCTTTACCAAGTATTGTCTCCTTTGAAGTATTCAACACAACAACGCTTCCAGGGTTTGTAGACCTCAGCATGTCAACATAATCATATATTCTAGCAAACTCCTGCTTATGAAAACCCAGATACTTACCCATGACATGATGTTTAGCCCTGGCACATATGGATTTTCCCACATACGCACCATACTTTATCCTAATCAAATCGTGCAACTTTCTAAGCCTTATGTCATATTGGTTAATAATATTGTCCTTGAAATATTTAGCTACCCATGTTGTATTAGCCATCTTGTTTCTTGAGGATCTGAAACATTTATGAAAATGGTAGTAGCTTCTGACATTGAAATTCATGTGTGTCCCTCTTCCGAAAATATACCATCTGCATATTGTTGAGTTCACACATGTTGCCTTAACCCTATGTTTCTCATTTGGCCTCAACTTAATTTGAACTCTCTTTTGTACATCATAATCTTGCAAAGTAGCTTTGAATTGCTTAACTCTTTCAAAACCCATTTCCAACAAGAAATAAATCTTCTTGCAGGATCAAAGTATACCCTGTTGTTGTATCTTCTTGGTTGAGGGTTATGTACCCCATCTTATTCAACTACTTGATTATTTGTATCGTCACTGCCTGGATCTGAACTGTCAAGGTATTGCTCATCCCCTCCCAACTTCCAAGCGTATTTGGAACCTATATCCTTATATATGTCTTCAAAACTAGGGTCTATACCTACAGGTCGACTAGGTATCTCAACATTATTAACTTCACTATATTTTAATTTACTAACATTTTTCATTCACTTTAGCCTGACTAGCAGCAATAACTTCAGGATCTAGTTATCCTTATTGGCATCATATAATGACTCATCTGTGTCATCATCATCATCATCAGAAATAGCCTCATAATTGCCATTCTCACTCTCAGAACTTTCCTCATCACCCTCAGAATCAGTTGCTAAATGAAAGTCGTCGAACTCACCTTTATCTTCGCTAGACTCTTATGTATCCTCTTCTATATCCTTTTCTATATCAACAACCTTTTATTTAATCCCATGAGTGTTATCGCCTTTATTTATGTGATTGTTAGGTGAGTGTGTTGCCCTAGAATTAACATTACTTGTTTGCCCATCTGTTATTTCATTAAAGCTACATTATCGAACATTAGTGGGGTTCACATTTATACCACCAATATTCAACATTTCATCTAGGTCCAAATTAACACATGGTGCATTAATTATTTGACATAGATACACATCAAGGACTTTATACAAAGCTAATACATCGGTATCATATTTCAAAAAGTAAAATTCTCCTCTTTTGTTAGTTTTTACATGCATATTTATTTTTATTAAGTACCCCATATCCTTAGCCACTCATTAGAACAAATTGTATGCAATTCATCAGTGTCAGCCTGAAGAATAACTGGCTAAATTTGCCCATCTACATACCTCATAAATGGGTTAGCACTAACCACCCTAGATGATGAAACTGTAATTTTACATATACCGCCATTGAAACCTATAAAAAAGCCAAGTTAGATATACTTTAACATAAAATCCATAATTTTGTCACACTGGGAGACAAGAATATTTTGATATACAAAAAGCTCTAATTTTTTAACCCTAAATGCCAGATCAATCATGAAAAAGACAAAATCCCTAAAGTAAAGTTAATATTCGACTTTTCCCCAAAATCCTAATTTGAAGTATCAAATAATGGCAAAAATTTTGTGCATGCAGACAAAAAATAGCTTTGACTATCACACATTATTTCATAAGAAATTAGATGATAAATGAGAAAATAACATCAAAAGAGATAAAATCTCTAATGTAAAGCTAAGATTCGATTGTTTTCTCCAAAAATCCTAATTTAAAATCCCAAATAACAAATATTTGTGCATGTAGATAAAATCTAGTTGACTATCTTACATTAATTCAAGAAAACTTATGGGATGAGAAAATGACATCAAAAGAGACAAACTAACCTTCAGAGCTTATAGCGTCACTAGAACTAAAAGCACATACCAACCGAAGCTTTGATCAGAATGAGATTAACGGATAATAAATGAAAAAGGCGAATAATGGTGAGTGATTATGATTGATTTTGGAAGGGGTGACTGATTTTCAGGCTATTACTAACCTAGGTATTACACCCAACATTTTCATATGTGAGAGTATGTCATAAGCCATTGATGTAAACTCGGAATTGAGATTATATTTGGAAGAAAATAAATTAAGTTAATCACGTTACCTTGGAGGTTACAAATATTTAAGATCATGAATAACGAGTACCAAGAGGGTTATAAAGCTTAGAAGTTAAACCAATAGAAGTAGATAAGTTTCATCGAAAGTCGACAAGTTTGGAATGTTATAACATGTACTTTGGGGCGAGACTAGGGTTCTTAACATGATAATCTAGTTATTCTATGAGTTATTTTAGTTGTATGATAGTTATTTTCTATATTTTGAAGGCATACAAGTTGTAGAACAAGAGTTGGTAAAGGTCATCACAAGTTACACTCATAAATTTGCTGAAATTTAGGTCAAATGTAGCTGAGCTTTTCTCCGAATATATTTGGAATTATGGGGTTATCTACCTACCAAATTAAAGATCTACGAGTCCAGTTTCTAATTTATTAACCGTTCGTCGATACGATATTGGAGTAGAGAGATATTAGCATTTTGCGTGACCGCCCAAGCAGCTTCCAATGGGACCCACTTGGCAGCGGTCAGCCTACTTTACTTTATAAATAATTTGAGCGCCTTTTTAAATTATTTTCAACTAAACTTTGTCTCCAAACTTCTCCTAACACATATATCATATACCACAAGGGTTTGAAGTGATTCCAAAGTGATTACACCATATTTCAACATCAAAACTTAGTTCTAGTGAAGAACAATACCTCTTTGAGGTTGTGTTAACATTGAGGATTGTTCTGGGCTGTGTTTGGCTTAAATTCTAATTTTTTGATACTGGATAAGTTGAATATAACATCCTACTAATTTCTCTTAATCTTTCTTGTATGTTTGTTAGGTTGTTAGGATGATAAACTACAAGATAATACATGGATTAGCTTAAGTCACTTCTATGGTATTGTATTACCATTGAGGGTTGTTCTAAGCTGAATATAACTTGGATTTTGACTTGAAGTTACTTTATGAGGTATGTGTTCTTGCATGTGCTTAAGTTTATCTTGATGTTTATTAAGTTAAATGAGTGGAGTAGACATAAACTAGTGAATAAAGTTGCTAATTGAAGATAGTTGGAGTTGAGGATTATTTTCTCTGTTATAAATATATGGTATAAGGATGGAATCATTGATGAATAAATCCAATATCATGTTAATGATACTGTTAAGTTAATGTAAGAAGTATATAAGGGGGTGATATGGGTTATATGGATTCCAATCGGAGCTTTCGTCATGAAGTAGTTCTGACTTGTTTTTGTTATATGGTGTCTCGTTATTTATATTTATATGTTGATGGATTTCTCTGGTTGTTTTTATTGGTATATGATATTGGAGGAGGCCCTTGTTATAGGGGAGATGCTTCACGAATTTACGTAAATGAGTTACTAGCTTAAGTTATAGACATAGCCTTTGCTCAAAACTAATTTTGAATCTCCTTATACTATGATAGATTGAGTTGACTTGTTTGAAGAGGTTCTTGGAAGGTATTTACTCAACGGGTTTAAGGTATGTAAAAGCACATGCTTCTTTATTTTGGCATGATCTAAAGTTAAATGAACATAAATAATATGTTATTTCATAACGGTTCTACTCCTAATAACTAAGGCTACCCATATTTGTTTTCCTTATAAAGTCATTATAAAAATGTATGTATGATCCTTGAATCTTATTGAGGTTCATATTGATTTGTATGGCGGGGTCTTGTCCTGACCTTTATGACGTTTATGCACTCTTAGAGGCTTGTAGACATTTGTTATGCATATAGATACTTGTATGGCCTTGCCGGCTTAGGTTTTGAGTGTACAAATAATCATGTCGATCTTATAGGCCCGTATGTCACATGTATAAGTTTCCATATCATGTTGGGGTCGCCCTGTTTCATGCTTGATGGTGTGATAAGAAAGATTCATTATGTTGGTACTCAATTGAGTAAAGTACAAGGTGCCCGTCGCGGCCCTCCGATTTTGGTCGTGAGAAAAGTGGTATCAGATTAATTATTTCCTAGGGAGTCTACAAGCCGTGTCTAGTAGAGTTTTATTAATAGTTGTGTTGTGCACCACACATATAAGCAGGAGGCTACAAGGCATTTAGGACTGTCACTCTTTCTTCTTATTCTAGATCGTGTGGTAGAGCTCAGTTGCAAGAATTCAAACTCCTAAATTTGACTTTAGTCATAACACAACGATACGTACATTCAAAAAGACAGTTGGTAAGAGATTGAATGTGGCTCTGGAAGAGCCAAGTTAGAGGAACTCGATTTTGCATCATGATCATGATGAGTAAATGTAAATCTTCGGCAGATCATGTGTATACTAAGATGTGCGAGCTTCTTAATAATGAGCCCTAAAGCATGAATATATATATCCACCCATATGGTAAAAATCAGTAAAAGAATAAGAAGGTAGATACACGTTTCAACAAGCAAATGAAGCAACGTGAAGAAGGGTATGAGTTATCCGGTGAGTGAAGATTATCGGTTTTTACAATTCAGGCAGAGAAACATAAGTATTATGAGTTACTTTCAACAATAACAGAGATCTATACAATTGGTCACACCCATCTCAGTTATGCCCTATCGAAGCTAACATATATTATTTAAGATAAAGATGGGATATCAGGATCCAGTTGGAGTTAGAGTAACCCAAAATGATGGATGGATTTTTAGTATTACCTGACATTTTTTAAGGATATTGCAAACATGGTAATAGTTCTCCTTGTGAGACAGCTCGATGGTGCATTCTAGAATAGTACATTTAGATATGAAACACTAGAATGTCCAGAAAATTTAGATGATTCCCAAAATCCTAGAAGGGATAAATATTTACCTTTGTATGGCTCATGTCCCTAGTAAAGAGAGAAAATTAGGCGACCCGAAGAGCTAGTAGATGGAGCAAGGGGAGCTAAAACTAAAAGAATATTTTGTTGCAGCTTTCAGAATAAGGTAATAAACAAAAATATTAACAAGATAATAAGAAAAGAGTAAATAAAGTATTATTAGTAAGATGTGATAAATGGATCATAACAATAAATCAACATATAACACGATGATAGAGTCTACACTCAAGTGAAGGAAAAGACAAGAGGTCACGGTCCTTGAGACAATAATAGAGTATAGGCCAAAGTTCGTATCCTCTTTTCGAGAAATGAGTTGGTGAGTCCAACGTTATTACCGGAAGGCAAAGCAAGACCCCCTGTAGTAACAAAAATTAGTGTGGTCTAGTAATCAAGATAAAACTGAACATGAATTAGGGATTGGAGGATTTTATAATAGTTGACATCATGATAATTTCAGAGATCGTGTTCCGACAATAATAGAATGGACAACAAAAGAAAAACTTTTAAAGTCATTCAGGTAAATGCTTCCCGAAAGAAAGCACTGTGAGTAGAGTTAAGCTTAAGAGACTAAGTGTAATAGTTACACTAGGTGTCAGCTTCATGCGTAAGAAACTCAATTATCCCCAGTACAAAAGGGTTACCCCAAGGCAGTTAAGAGTTTGTGAAGATGTGAACAGAGGCCAAAGATAAAGAGGTAAAACATTTATTGGTAAATCTTTATAGCTTTAAATGTTAGTACTCCGCTAAAGGGGAAAGATGGTGTGATATTGTATTAAGTCAGAGATATGTGGTTTAGGTAACTATGGAATAGTAAAGGAAGAATGTGGTAAAAAAAGCAAAAGGGATGAGGTTGCATTTATTCAGATCCTACATATATGACATAACTCCAGAACATTATGCAAGCACGACGCCGGGGAGAGGCAGTAAGATTTCCCGCCCAGGATGTTATTGATAAATAACTTTGAATGAAAACTTGACACATAAAGAGCATGTGCAAAGGTAAGTTAAGACAAAGAACATAACCCAACAGACATTGCATAGAATATAGATATGAGAATGGACCAACGGGTAGTAAGTAGTTGATTGAGAAAAAGCCTAGTTATGGCTAGACAAGAGAATACATACAATTAAGATGATTAGGCAAGATAAACACAGTGAACCCTAACATAGTGAATTCGGTCTTGCATATATGACATCATGATCATTGAGAAATATTCAGATAGGTGTTGGGGTAGTTAAAGGCATCGTATAAGTGCTACAGAAATAAACGAGAGTGCTACTGGGAACAATCAAAAAATTTAGTTCAGAAGGAACCCTACGAGCACAAGGGTGCGGAGTTAATAACTTGGGATATTTATAGGTGAGTAAGAAAATCAAAAAATTCCTTTGGGTGTAAAATTTAATAAGCTTGAAGCTTTACAAGATTTAGAAGGTCTCCCCATGTACTATAACGAAAGATAGCTGAGTAAATAAGGAAGAAGGCTTCAGCCTAAGCCTTTTAACTTGAAGAAGATGTGGTCTTGTAATAACAATCTCACAACAACGTTGTGTGCACACCATAAGAAAGTGGAACCTATCGTGGCTAATGAATGGGAAAAAAATCAAATGTGATGATTGAGATAATATGATGCACAAGAAATTACAGTATTCATAGGCAATAAGACAAGCCAAGTATTCATGCAACAAGTGGCAGAACTACCAGGAAAAGTAATTGCTTACATTTAAAGACAACTGAGAAGGCACGGAAGGAAATATATGGTGCTAGCAAGTTAAAGGAAGGTTGAGAGTATTACAAATAGATATGAGTAGGTCGCAAGATAATGTATCATAGAGTGACAAGGTTTTAGGTAGATGGGATTAAGGATAAGAAAAGGTCAGTGAGAAGGTGACGAGAATATCTAAGTCCTCGAGATTAAACCCATCAAAATACATGAAATTTGATGGTTTCCGTAAGTAATAGAATGCTCGGTACAACCTGAATGAACTTAGAGGAGTCTAAGACAAGGACATATTAGAAAAGAAAAAATGCTACCCTAGTGGTAGAATAAGGGTGTAGTTGTGATAGATAAGAGGATGACGCTTAGGCCTTTGATTGAGTAATGATTTAACGAGAAAGTGATTTCATAAATTGCATGGGACTAGAATACCCCCTACCCCTCCCCATAATTTTAATCGCGTTCGGATGCTATGAAATACGGTTATTGAAGTATAGCATTATCCCTAGGTGGATTAGGAAAATCACTTCAGATGTTCCCCGATGAGACAGGAGCCTTAGTGATAGTGTATTACGTAAGAGGCTGCAAATTTTCAGTGGTGGATTATTGATCAACATTAAGATGAATCAACAATAGATGGATAAAAGTTTCAAAGTATGTGATGAGATTAGACTGTCATTCTTAAGATGAACATTAATGAGGAAACATTAAAGGATTTAGGATAAGAAGCAAGAGAATAACCTGGAGTTGGTTAACAAACCTCGATAATAACAAAACAAAAGTAAGAGTTATGGTATAGTTTGACCTGCCTAGATACAGAAAAGCCATAAAGATAGATAATTGAGGCTATGAAAGAATATATATAGATAGTCGTAATTCAACAAAGCAACAAACGAAGAACTTCATTACACCTGTAGATACCTATATAGATAGCTTGTCATGGTTCTGAATATGTTCATAAAGTAAGGCTTAGAGATTGGCTAAAAGATGGAGGAAAGGGGGAGAAGAGTCACTAAGCACTCATACAAGGACACAATCGTATATACTTCATGACATAAGATAGCAACAGTTACGATAATGGAAGAATTCCGACCACATGTCATGGCGTGAGAAAGAGGCATAAAAGGGGGAATGCCCTGACATTTGGATTTATTTAGAAAATAGTTGCCTAGATGGAAAGAGCTATAGTTTATTAAACTGATAAGTGCATCAGTTAACATTCGAGGACGAATGTTCCGAAGGGGTGTTGATATTATACCTCATGTTTTTATAAGTGAGAGTACGTCGTAAGCTATAGATGTCAGCTCGGAAATGAAATTATATTTTGGAAGAAAATAAAGTAAGTTAATCATGTTACTGTTGAGGTTATTTTTTATTTAAGATCATGAATAACGAGTACCAAGAGGGTTGGAAAGCTTAGAAGCTAAACCAATAGAAGAAAATAAGTTTCGCCGAAAGTCAACGAGTTTGGAATGTTATAACATCTACTTTTGGGCAAGACTAGGGTTCTTAACACGATAAGCTGGTTATAATATGAGTTATTTTAGTCGTATGATAGTAATTTTCTGCGTTTTGCAGGCGATCAAGTTGTGGAACAAGAGTTGGCAAAGGTCATCATAAGTTACATTCATAAATTTGCTGAATATTAGGTCAAATGGAGCTGGGATTTTCTCCAAATATAATTGAAATTAATGGGTGATCTACCTACCAAATTGGATATCTACGAGTCTAGTTTCTAACATATTAAATAGTTCATCGATACAATATTGGAGTAGAGAGTTATTTGCATTTTTTCGAGACCGCACAAGCAACTCCCAATGGGACCCACTTAGGCGGTGGTCAACCTAATTCACTTTATAAATGATTTGGACGCCTATTTGTAACTCATTTTCAACTCAACTTTGTCACCAAACTTCTCCTAACCCTTCTAAACATATACCACAAGGTTTGAAGTGATTACACCGTATTTCAACATCAAAAATTAGTTCTAGTGAAGAATAGCACCTCTTTGAGGTTATGTTATTATTGAGGATTGTTGTGGACTATTTTTGGCTGAAATTATAAGTTTTTTCTACTAGATAAGGTGAGTATAACATCCTAGTAATTGTTCTTAAGCTTGCTTGTATGTTGGTTAAGTTGTTAGGATGATAAACTACAAGATAATACTTGGATTAGCTTAAGTCACTTCTATGGTATTGTATTGCCATTGAATGTTATTGTAAGCTCAATATATCTTAGATTTCAACTTGAATGTTCTTAAGGTTATCTTGATGTTGCTTAAGTTAAATAGATGGAGTAGACATGCACTAGTGAATAAAGTTACTAATTAATAATAGTTGGAGTTGAGGATTGTTTCCTTTGTTATAATACCGTTAAGTTAATGTAAGAAGTCTATAAGGAGTGATATGGGTTATATGAATTTCAATCGAAGCTTGCCGCTCGTCGTGAAGTAGTTGTGACTTGTTGTTGTTATATGGTTCTCGTTATTGATATTTATATGTTTATGGATTTCTATGGTTGTTGTTGTTGTTGGTATATGGTATTGGAGGATGACTTTGTTATAGGGGAGATGCTGCCTGAATTTACGTAAATGAGCTACTAGCTTAAGTTACAGACTTAGCCTTTGCTCAGCATTGATTTTGAATCTCCTTATACTATGATAGATTGAGTTGACTTGTTTGAAGAGTTGCTTGAAAGGTATTAAGGACTCAATGGATTTAAGGTATGTAAAGGCACTTACTTCTTTCTTTTGGCATGATCTAAAGTAAAATGGACATAAAAGATACATTATTTGATAACGGTTCTACTCCTAGCAACTAAGGCTACCCATATTATTTTTCCTTTTAAAGTCATTATAAAAATGTATGTATGATCCTTGAATCCAATTGAGGTTCATATTGATTGGTATGGCCGGACCTTGTCCCGATCTTTATGATGTTTATGTACTCTTAAAGGCTTGTAGATAGATGTCATTTATATAGATACTTGTATGGACTTATCGACCTATATTTTTAGTATACAAATAATCATGTCCATCTTATAGGCCTGTATGTCACATGTATAAGTTTCAATATTAAGTTGGGGTCGCCCTATGTATAGCATTCCCTTATGTTTTATTCCGGTTATCTCATGATGGCCCTTCTGGACCATTTTACCCATGATGGTGTGATAAGAAAGATACGTTACATTGTTACTCGGTTGAGTAAAGTACCAAGTGCATGTTGCGGCCCTCCGATTTGGGTCGTGACACTAGGTTTAAGAGGGGAGGGTTTGGTTAGGGATAGGTAAGAGGGATAATGAGTAACTTTTTGTCGGTCTTATGGAATTGGGGGGTAGGGGGACCCCAATTAACTGGGTTTTGTTTTCGCGCCCTTGACATGAAACAAATCCATTGGTATTGGATGGAAGCATCTATCTATATGTAATACACGCGTATAGGATCAATTAGGGGTGTGCATTCGAATCGGTTTATCGATAAATCGAATCGATTATTTTGTTATGGGTTTATCGATATCGGTTTATCGATTCGATTTCGATTTCGAAAATTTTCCTTATCGGTTTATCGATTCGATTTAAATTTTGGCCATTCGGTTTATCGGTTTATCGATAAATCGATAAGATATATTAAAAAGACAAATATACCCTTATTTTATAATACTATAACTACCCTATCCCTATTGCCTTCACTGCGTTGCTGCTTGCATATAATACTGATATCATACCCTATTTTTATTTTTCAATCCAGCTCCGCTTCTCTTCACACAAACTTTGTGTTTACAGGACAAACCCCGCCTCTGAAGCTTCGTCTTCTCCGAACCTCCATCCCCACCATGGACTGATTCCCCTCAATCGTTGGACACCAGCCAATACCACCATGCAAAACACACAATAACCAACTCCTCCATAGCTATCGAGTTCCATCAGCAGCTCAAACAAGAAATAAACACACACACATACCAAAACACATACATACACATACCAGCATCGTCGAAAACCAAAGACAGAATATGGTAATGTTTTTGTTTCTTTTGCTCAATGTCGAATTTGAAACTGAAATGAAGCGGCGCTGAAAATCAAATCAGCTTTTTCTAAGTTGTGGTTTCACTTCATAAATCAGAAATATTGATATATAAAGCTAGTTTTGTATTCTGGATCTTTTCCAGCCGTCGTTCATGTTTCCCGTCGCAGCTTGTTGTTCTGGTTTGAAGATCTGTTGGAATCCCTTCAGTTTGGATCCGTGAGATCAAAGCAGTGGTTGATATGCATTTGATGTGAAGCTCTATTTTTCAGTGTAAAAGAAAGAATTCTAAGGTTCATTTCTTTTCTATTTCTACAATTATTTGAATTGCAGCTCAAGTGTTTGTTGTTTTGTCTCTCTTAGAAATTTTAGTGTATTTAGAATTCTAAGGTTCATTTCTTTTCTATTTCTACAATTATTTGAATTGCAGCTCAAGTGTTTGTTGTTTTGTCTCTCTTAGAAATTTTAGTGTATTCAGTATAAAGGTCTAGGCTTTATGCTTTGTTTTATCAGAGAAAAACACAAGTTAGTTCTTGCTGTTGATATCCAATTTGTGTTCTTGAAATGGAGCATTCTGCAGCAGATAGGGATCCTAAAGCTGTAGAATTTGCAAAGGATAAGAATGGAGTTGGTCAAGTTTTGCTTCGAAATCCACGTGGCGCCTCTGTTCGCTTCGAATGGAGATTAAGCTTTCTATTTGGCTGAAAGCTATGTTCATAATCTGTAGTCTTTGAGAAACTGAGGTTTTTGTATTGTTTCATCCAGGTTAGCGTTCATGGAGGACAGGTTCTTTCTTGGAAGAATGACCATGGTGAAGAATTACTTTTTATAAGCAGTAAGGTACATTTTTGAAGCCAATTGTGCTGAAGCAATCCTTCTGGTTTTCGTACTTTAGTTGTTCTTCTCGATTTGATTTATGGGAGAAAGGTTTATTGGACTCTTGTTTCGGTTAATCTTGCAAAGAAAACTGCTTTAAGTTTATGTTCAACCAGGCTATTTCTGAGCTTCTTTAAAATTTCTTGGCTAATGAAATGAGAATATCACTATGTTGAAAATTTTTGCTACCTGGTCATAATCTTGTTATCAGATTCACCCTTTTCAGATGGTGACATTCTGTTTCCTGCATTGACATGGTTTTCTCAAGTCTGTCCACCGACGATGTTTGCTAGAGTTTGTTAGTTGCTATGTAAGTTCTCTATTTTAAATAATATACTTTGTAAAGAATGTGATGTATTGCTATGTAACTAAGTACTAGTTTTGTTCTTTTCAAAGAGATTTTGCTCTAACAGATTTATTTTCCTCTTCTGTTATTTTATCCCAAGAACATTAATATGGATTAATAGTAATAGTTTTATTTTATTGTCCTCGTGACTAACAGATTTATTTTCCTCTTCTGTTATTTTATCCCAAGAACATTAATATGGATTAATAGTAATAGTTTTATTTTATTGTCCTCTTGACAGTGAGATAAAGCCAATGGATCTACTAATGCTGGCAAGGAGGAAGAGTTATCCGATTGGGCAGCAGTTACACTAAAATTCACTCCCGAACCTGGAAAGGTACTTGTTCTCGGGATGCTTTGAAACTTATGAAAAGCATAATTCTTCATTGTTAGGCTCTATACGTGCTTGCTTTCTGGAGTTTCTTGCTTTGGGGTGGGGTTTGGGGCAGTGAAGATTAAACAGGAATCAAACTTCACTGAATTTGAATGTGAATCCCAGATGGGCAACTACTATTACTGACCGATATAATCTGCCTTATTGAAAATCGATAAATCGAATCAATAAGCCCCCAAAATCGATAAATCTAAATCGAAAAAATCGAAACCTTATTGAAACGATAACGATAAGCATATGTAGAAATCAAAAATCGATAAGTAATTATCGATAAGGGTCAAAATCGAATCGATAAATCGATTGCACACCCCTAGGATCAATGGTCATATGTGTTTATTAGTTAAGGGAACAATGAGTTCGGGTGTTCAAATGGGAAAATTTAAAGTTCATGTATCGACTTTTAATAGCCCTACAAGTTTAACTGGCCAAGAAGACATTTCTAATATTTTTTACTTTGTTATGAATATTCAAATCCTTTTAGAGATTTATTCTAGCTTTGATATAAAATAGTGTTTCGCGAAAATGTATTCCCTCTTGGATCATCCCTCTTATATATGACATTCTTTCCATTTAGATATTCAATTTTTTTCCCTTTGCTTAAAACTTTTCTCGCATTAAATTTGATTTTTTTAAAGTTTAAATCTGTAAAAGTATGTTTGTGAGTTTCAATAAGTAAATATAAATTTAAAAAATCAAATAAATTAACATCATAAAAACATGAATACAATCTAACACTAGAACCATTCTTCTACAACCGTATTTTTTTTTAGAGTAAGAGTGATAGAGTGTTTGATCACGTCCAACTACGTCTAGTAAAAAGATTAGCGGTCATTGTATCTCATATAAAATTAACCTATCAATGACGATTTCATTGCAAGAATTCACGCAGTCAACTCTCAAAGTAAAAAATAATGATTTCTTGATTGTGTTACTCACTAGTGGCAAGTAATAAAATTCTCACGAAATAAACTTAAAGTTGTGAACAAGATTATGGAAGCTTAGGGTTGTGATTTCCCCAAATGTCTAAGTCCCTTATCCTATGTTACTTATAATTTCGCGTAAATTTTCTACTGATCATGAGTACTTCGCTCATTATAATTATCTCTTGAGTAACTACACTAATTTACTAAAGTACTCACTCAAATTACTTTAGTTGCACTTTTTTGACACTTACTAAGATCACATCAAGGTTTTATTATTTTTAAACCCACATTTAAATCCCCCGTATTAGTTCTTGTTGGATTTTTAAGGTATTTAATTAATATATTAAATACTTAAAAGATGGTAAATGGGAAATGGAGAGAAATAAAATTTTTGAGTGAAATTTCAAGTTTTCCCACTTGGCAATGGACATTGTCCCATATTGGAAGAGGGAGAGATTTTTTTATACGTTTATAAGCAATTGCTCTTCTTCTAGCTCTTAAAGAGTTGAGAAGAAAGCAAGCCTCGCATTGTCGTCGCTTGCTCGGCTTGGCTTTGGCTTTGGCTTCGGATTTGGATTTGGATTTGGATTTGGTTAAATGATTGATTGATTGATTAATTTTTTGGACCAAATTTATTTGCTAATAGTAAAATATTAACAGAACTGTGTTATTAAATATCTGTTAATAACAGAATATCAATATTGAATCCAATCCATTTTTGTAATAGAAAATTAACTACCCATCAATTTTCCCTCTTTATTATTGAGTAAATAGTCATTTATGTAATGTCTTTATGAAGCTGCAGCTTTGCAGAAATAGCCATTCTGAAGAGTTGAACCTCTTCAGATTCCAGCACAAATTTTGGCTATAAATACAACACTATTCTGCTCAGAATTTCACTACAAATTTCTGCGTTTCTTCTCCTTCTTCTGCATACTTTTAGCATAAAACAATGCAAAAAGTAAGTGTGATTTGCTACTGATCTTTGTGTTTATTGAAATAGTGGTGTTTGGAGTACCACTACACCAGTGTGTAATTTATTCTATCCTTGGAAGAAATAATCCATAATCTTGGGTGCTAGAAGGGGATTAAATTCCTTTAGGAGAAACTGTGTATTCAGTGGGCTCCAATTGTTTATGATCATTTCTGTTTATCATAATTTCTGTTTATATTAATCAGTATTTCCAAAATTATTTTAAAAATAAAGTTTACTAACAATCTTAAGGAATTAATATATTTTTGTATTTGTATTATTATTTTTGGAGAGCAAAACCTTTATGGTTTTGTACTCTATTAAAATCTACGTGATTTTAATGTTGGTATCATTCTTTTACAGAAATGACTAATGAAAATGAGAACCAAGCTATTCCTATGGTGACTAATGCTTCAACGAGCCGAACACCGGCAGCATTGGCACCGGCAGAGAAACCCAGAAATTTTTTTGGGATTGATTTCAACCGCTGCAGTAAAATATGTACTTCTATTTGACAACCTTAAGTCTTTAGAAGTTCATCAAGGAAGATGTTCATGTGCTGGCCGATGAAACTCCTGATAATGAATGTTTTCTCGTGACTGAGGCATGGAAGCATTCAGATTTCTTGTGCAACAATTACATTCTTAGCGGGTTGGAGGATGTGTTGTATAATATCTATAGTGGCGTGGAAACGTCAAAAAATCTGTGGAATGCGCTTGAGAAGAAATACAAAACTGAAGATGCCGGGTTGAAAAAGTTTGTGGCTGCAAAGTTTTTGGACTATAAAATGGTAGATAGCAAATCTGTTATTACCCAAGTCCAAGAACTGCAAGTGATTATTCACGATCTCCTTGTTGAAGGTGTGAATCAAATAAATATTAATGTTGAAAGTAGTAATCTTAGTATTCTTACTAACGAAAATTTCATTGAAGGTCTTGTTATCAATGAAGCATTCCAAGTAGCAGCAATGATTGAGAAGTTGTCTCCTTTGTGGAATGACTTCAAAAACTACTTGAAACACAAACGCAAGGAGATGTCCCTTGAAGATCTCATTGTTAGATTGAGAATTGAAGAGGACAACAAAACTGCTAAAAAGAGGTCGTGAAAGTTCAACAACAATGGGAGCAAAAATTGTTGAAGAGAACAAGAAGACAAAGAAGGCTTTTGGTCCAAAATACAACCCAAGTAAGAAGCGGTTTAGTGGAAACTGCTACAACTGTAGAAAAATCGGCCACAAATCTACGGAGTGCCGTGCTCCAAAGAAAGACAAGAAGAAGAGTCAAGAAAACATGGCAGAAAAGCATGATAATATTGATGACTTATGCACCATGCTTTCCGAATGCAACTTGGTGGGCAATCCTAAAGAGTGGTGGATTGATTGTGGAGACACTCGCCATGTTTTTGTTGTCAAGGAAGCTTTTGTTACTTATGCTCCTGTTGAACCCGATGAGACAATTTCCATGGGAAATTCTGCAAAGGCCAAGATTGAAGGATGTGGGAAGATATTTCTCAATATGACTTCCGACAAAGTGGCGACTTTGCACAACGTCCTTCATGTTCCCCATATTAGGAAGTATTTAGTCTCTACTGGACTTGTTGTTAAGAATGGATTTATATGTATTTTTGTTTCCGATAAGGTTGTAATAAGTAAGAATAAAATGTTTGTAGCAAAAGGTTACCTCACTGAGGGCCTTTTCAAGATGAATGTAATGGTTGTGGAAAATAATATTAAAGTTTCAGCTTTGTCTTACTTACTTGAGTCAAATGAATTATGGCACATATGTTTGGGTCATGTTAATTATAAAACCTTACGAAAAATTATTAATTTGAAAGTATCGCCTAAATTTGAATGTGACAAATCAAAATGTCAAGTATGTGTGGAATTTAAGTATGGTAAAAATCCTTATAAGTCAGTTGAAAGGAATTCAAATCCGTTAGACTTAATTCACACAGATATTTGTGACATGAAGTCAATACCATCTCGCGGTGGAAAGAAGTATTTCATAACTTTTGTTGACGATAGTACTAGATATTTTGCACGCCCCAAATCCGAACGACATGACCGGCACTCAACCGGGTATCCTCGGTCGAGCGGATCTGGGTGCCTTCCCTATTCCCACGTGTTACCCTACAATTTTTCATTATCAATTAACCAATGACACTTGATGCAACTTAAAATAAACGGAACTCCATTTTTTACGAAAGATATACATGTTACTATTACAGCTAACGTGGTTTACATATTACAACGCCTATTAGGTACACCTATATTACAAAAGTTCCACAACCCACATTACACTATCTACGGAGCCTATAAGATGAAGAAAACTAGACAATACTTGCCGGTGACAAAGCCCCGACTATACCTTTACAAAACAACACAAAACTCTAAAATACAACAACAGGGGTGGCATGAGCCACACATGGCTCCGGAAGGAAAGGAGCTCACAAAATACTGACACTTCCCATAAGGAAGGAGGAGGAGCTACGAACGGTGGACTTGAGTGCCTGCTGCGGATCCACCTACAATCATAACACGAATGTAGTACCCTCGGCAAAAGGGACGTTTGTACATTTGAATTGTACTGGACTGTATGAACAAACTCTGTCACAAGTAAACTCAAGCCAAAATGCATATACCAGTGTAAAGATGAACAACGATAGTACAAGTACAACCATGGAGTCACAACCAAACATTTCGCAACAAATGATACAATTAGTCAAACAAAGGGGAAATCAGTGCCCCACAGGTTACAAACTCTCATGCTGTCTCCTTTCACAATTCAACATTTATCATTTCATGATTTATATTCGTATCAATAGTGATATTGGATCACATTTTCCACCCTTATTGCCTCGTCCACCCTTATTACCTCGGCCACACTTATCACCCCAACCCACACCTTATTTCACCGTGTTGCGGCGCGCAACCCGAACCCGCCTGACAGTTTCAGTTCACAACAACATACAGCACAACAACAAATACAAGAAATCAACCATAGCACATTGTTAAGATAGAACCGTAACAAGGATAATGTAATTCCACAACTAGCAACAACAAGTTCCTCATGCTCATCAATTTGTACACAATTTGGGTTATCACAACAGTTGTTCACGACCAATCATACACGTTGTTCCACATTATTTCCATTTCCATTGTTCCGTATTATTCCCATTTCAACCATTTCCAAACTCTTTCAATTACAAGTTCCTCAACTTTCCGCACAACGTGTTACCACACAAATATACAACACAAAAACTTCACAATGATTCCCACATGAATATCAACTATCAACAATTTCACAAACTAAAACAAGGCAATTTCACAAGGATCACAGTTAACCATACATACGTGGAGTTGATTATCCCCCTTAAACCTTTAGTCCAATTCCCCAAGCAATCAAGAAGTTAATCTAGTTCATGAGCAACACTTAGGTTTTAGAAATTTAAACTCATAGTTGCTACCCAATTCCCTTTATACAAAATTTTAGGGTTTTGAAGACATGCATTAAGATTTTATGAAGAAATTTCAAAGAAAGTGTATGGGGTTCCCCTCCCCAGCTTAATTTCAAATTTTGGGGGAAAAGGGTTAGGGATTTTACCTGAGAAATCAGTAGGAAAGACAATGCACCAAGAATTTCCGGAGCTCCAATGGTTTTGAAAGACTAGATGATGAAGAACTTACTTTCTCTCTCAAGAACCCTCTCTCCCTCTCTCTTATTTTTATCAGAAGTGTGTTAAAAATGAGGGAGAAGGTGTTTTAATAAATGGTGGGTCGGATCTAAAATATTAGAAAAATACCAGGCGAGCACAATTCGCGACGCGATCTGCAATCGCAGAACTAATATGCGGTCCGCAGAATGGACCGAAGAAATGGCTCAAGTTTTCAAACCTCTCGGGTTGGGAATGTGGTGAATTTGCGGTCCACATTCGAGTTCTGCGGTCGCAGAATGTACCGTATAACTGGCCTTTGAATTTTTTCATGGACCATATGCGATCACTCTACGGTCCGCATATTGATTATGCGACCGCAGATCTGACCGCATTTTTAACATCAAAATTTGGTTGCTCTCAGATTAACTCTGCGATAGGAATGCAGTCCGCATAGCTGATCTTCGACTGCATTCTAGAACGCATTTTGACCATTTTCTGGAAAAATTTTAATTTGACATTTTTAAGTGCAAAACAGTAAAAAGGATCTGATCCATATAGGTAGACTTGACTTTATAAGCTACTAACATTTGAGCACTCACTTTCACGGGGCCTTACATCCTCCCCCACTTAATATCATTCATTCTCTAATGAGGACTTAGGATTTAAATGAGTTTGAAAACATGATATGCAAGTTCCAACACTTTTATTAACTTTCAAGTTTGTTTTAGGAAAATTTTGCCAGAGTCTCCTTTGTAATATGGACATAGCCACCTGTCAAAGAACCCCCAAAACATATTTTCAAGCATTACCACACAAACTTGCTACCTTTACAACAGTTATGAAATGCATAATCCTCACACTTGCACATATTCAACCTCTTGATACACTTTTAACCATTTGGCACACAACAGGTAATCAAGTTAAGCATTAACCACTTGTACTATTAAAGTCATTTACCTATCACAAGGGTACGACACAGTTATTCATTTCAATACAATTCCTCCATGCAAAACTAATCATTACACAATTAGAACACTTTGATACACAATCTCCATGCAAAATTAATTATTACTTCCATACATCACCTTACCATGGGAGCACAAAACCTTCATTACCAAAAAGGACTGCACATTGCTCAAATAGTTACAACACATAATTTTTGTTGGCACAACTTGGAGAAACTACAATAGTAGGTACTTCGAAATAGAAGGGATGGTTCTTAAACCAAATGGGAAACAACCCTAACTCTCCTAGGGGCAAGATTTGCACGATCATTTCAGAACTTATTCAAATAAGATGGGGGTATTTTATCTGCATCTCATCCTTCGCTTCCCACGTTGCTTCCTCGACTTGCTGATTTCGCCACAACACCATAATGAAGCAATATCCTTGTTCCGTAACTTTCGGACCTGTCTATCCAGAATAGTAATCGGAATCTCTTCATATGAAAACCCTACTGTAACCTTGAAGTCTTCAACTGGCACAATTTTAGACGGATCACCCACAACTTTCCTCAACATTGATACATGAAACACCGGGTGCACCAAGGACATTTCATGGGGAAATTCCAACCTATGCCCAACTTGACCGATCCTTTGAGTGACTTGATAAGGCCCGACGTACCTAGGACTTTGTTTTCCCTTCTTCCCAAAGAGCATGACTCCCTTCATAGGGGACACCTTCAAGAATACCCAATCTCCTTCTTGAAACTTCAATTCTCTTCGACGCTCGTCTCCATAGGATTTATGGCGACTTTGACCAGTCTTCATTCTCTCTTGAATGACTCTTACCTTCTCCATGGCCTGATGCACGAGATCTGGCCCTATTAATTCCGCTTCACCAACCTCGAACCACCCCAACGGGAACCTACACCTTCTTCCATACTGGATGCTAGCATGGAAGTTGTTGTTATAAGAAAACTCTATAAGGGGCAGGTGATCATCCCGATAACCTTTGAAATCCAAGACACATGCCCACAACATATCCTCGAGCGTCAGAATAGTCTGCTCTGCTTGGCCATCGGTCTGCGGATGAAAAATTATGCTGAGATTCACTTGACTACCCAAACCTTGCTGAAATTTCCTCCAGAAGATAGTTGTAAACTGAGCTCCTCGATCATAAATAATAGAAAGTGGCGTACCATGAAGCCACACTATCTCCTTGATATACAACCGAGCATCTTGTTCCGCAGTATCGGTGGACTTGACTGGCAAAAAGTGAGCTGATTTGGTGAGCCTATCCACAATTACCCAAATTGAGTCGAACTTATGCTGAATACGAGGTAGTCATGTCACAAAGTCCATATTGATCATTTCCCATTTCCACATCGGTATTTCTATAAGCTGAGTCAACCCTCTTAGCTGCTGATGCTCGGCCGTCACTTGTTAGCAATTCGGACACTTAGAGAAGAAGTCCGCTACACTCTTCTTCATACCACTCAACCAACAGATATCCTTGAGATCGTGATACATCTTTGTAGAGCTTGGGTGCACTGAATACCTAGAATGATGAGCCTCCGCCATTACCCTCTCCCGAAGATTATCCACATATGGGACACATAACCTGTCATGGAACCGTAGCACACCATCATTGCTGCCGAGTGAAAATGCCAAAATTTTGTTACTTAGAGCTGCCTCCTTCAATTGTGCCAATGCTGGATCAATAAACAGCTTTTCTTTAACCTCTGCCATGAGCGACAATTCTGCTGTATTATGCACCATAAGTTCCTCCTCATTAGGAGCCGAGATACAAACCCCAAGACTGGCCAACTGATGTACCTCCTGATCTAGGAGCCTCTGATCCGATCTCAAGTGAGCCAAGCTACCCATGGATTTCCGACTGAGGGCATCTATCACCATGTTCGCCTTCCCTAGATGGTACAAGATGTCCATATCAGAATCCTTAAGCTATTCTAACCACCGCCGCTGCCTCAAATTCAGCTCCTTCTGCTTGAACAAATATTGAAGACTCTTGTGATCTGAAAACACATCTACATGAACCCCAAAAAGATAATGCCGCCATATTTTCAAGGCGAACACAACTGCTGCAAGCTCCAAATCATGCGTCGGATAATTCTTCTCATGATTCTTGAGTTTCCTGGAAGCATATGCTATGCCATTCCCGTGCTGCATCAGAACATACCCTAAACCGACCCTAGAGGCATCACAATAAACCACAAACCCCTCTATGACTTATGGCAAGGCCAATACTGCTGCCCAAGTCAACCTTGTCTTTAATTCTTGGAAACTTTTCTCACAAGCATCTGACCACTGGAACTTGGCTGATTTCTGCATCAATTTAGTCAAAGGAGAGGCGAGGGCGGAGAATCCCTCTACAAACCTCCGATAATACCCTGCTAACCCCAAAAAGCTACGGATCTCCATCGGGGTCGTGGGATAGGCCAATCCTTCACCGCTGCAATCTTTTGGGGGTCCACCTGAATCCCCTTACTGGAAATAACATGACCCAGAAAAGCGACGGATTCCAACCAAACTTCACATTTGGAAAACTTGGCATACAATTGGTGATGATGTAGAGTCTGCAAAACTCCTCTGAGGTGGCTGGAATGATCCTCCATACTCCGTGAATATACGAGGATGTCGTCAATGAAAACAATCACGAAGGAGTCTAAAAATGACTTGAATACCCGATTCCTAAGATCCATATAAGCTGCCAGGGCGTTGGTTAGCCCAAAGGACATGACCAAGAATTCAAAGTGGCCATAACGAGTTCTGAAAGCGGTCTTAGGAATATCTTTCTCTCTGATCTTTAATAGGTGGTACCCGGACCGCAAATCAATTTTGGAGAAGAACCTTGCACCTTGCAATTGGTCGAACAAATCATCTATCTGAGGCAAAGGGTATTTATTCTTGATGGTGACCTTATTAAGCTACCGATAATCGATACACATCCGAAGCGACCCATCCTGCTTTCTGACAAATAGAACCAGAGCACCGCACGGCGGCACACTTGGCCGGATAAACCCCTTCTCTAATAGATCCTTCACATGCTCTTTTAACTCTCGCAATTCTGCTGGCACCATTCTATACGGTGGAATAAACATTGGATGTGTATCTGGCAATACATCAATCTCAAAATCAATCTCCCTATCTGGCATAATTCCTGGAAGCTCATCTGGAAATACCTCAAGAAACTCATTCACAACTGGCACGGACTCGGGGGCAGGTATCTTTGGAGCAGTGACTGCCACCCCGACTAAATGATAAATGCACCCCTTTCTAATCATCAAGACTTGAGGTAGGAAATAAACCTACCCTTCGGCACAACACCATTTCCTTTCCATTCAACAACTGGCTCATTAGGGAACTCGAGTCTCATGACTCTCGTGCGACAATCAAGGTTAGCAAAGCACGAATGGAGCCAATCCATTCCCATGATTACATCAAAATCCACCATACCAAGATAGATAAGGTCAGCCGTGGTAACACGACCACATACCATGACATCATAATTCCAATAGACCCACCGGAGTCGATACAGAGAACGGATCAAGAAGTTGTTCGGGTTCCATCCCAAAGCTCGAAGCAACAAATGGAGTAACATAGGACAAAGAAGACCCTGGATCAATAAGAGCATAGCAATTAATGGTCTGGATAGATAGGATATATATGACAACATTTGGGGAAGCCTCAGCACGCTGACGGACACTCATTGCATAAAACCTGTTGGGTCCGCCCCTACTACGAGCTCCACCTATGGATGCACCATGCCCTGCTGGGAATGGAGGGCGCATTGATGACGTAGCAACTGATGAACTGGATGGCTGAGCAAGTCCCCTACCCGTGCCCTGTCTGGGCGCACGGCAGTCCCGCTGTATTTGACCTCTCACCCCACAATTGTAACACACTGGAGCATCCAAGTAACAAGCCTCTGTATGAAATCTCCCACACTTGGGACATATACCTCCCTGTTGCCGAGGTCTCATCCCCGAATGACTGAACTGGAGGGACCTCCTCTTGTCTGAACCTGGCCGCGAAGGGCTACTCAGCTGGTAACGGTGCACAGATGGTGGCGCACTAGCTGAGGACTGAGCATAAGACTGAGATGGTCCTGATGACCCTTTCCCTGGAGCTGACCTCCCTGAGTGACCTATAGACCGGGCCCTACTGCTACTCTCCCTATCTGCCCGAATCTTCAACTTCCTGGCCTCTGTGGCCTGAGCAAAACCCACGATCTTCCTATAGTTCATTTCTGAATGCAAAGCCGTTGTAGCAGCCTTATTTACCACCAAAGGGCTGAGACCCTGAACAAATTGCCAAACTCTAGCCTCCATCATCGACACCAAATGAGAAGCATACTTGGACAACCTCACGAACTCCATATGATACTTCCAAACACTCATGCTACCCTTCTTAAGACCTCAAACTCCATGGCATGGGCTTCCATGGTCTTGGAAGGCAAGAAGTGGTCCATGAAGGCATCTATGAACTCATCCCATCTAGTTGGAGGTCTCCCCTCCTGACAGGAATCCTCCCATATCTCAAACCACGAACATGTCGCTCCCTTCAACCTGTATGAAGCCAATTCTACCCCTTCTACCTCTGTAGACTTCATCACTCGAAGGGTCTTGTACGTCTCATCAAGGAAGTCCTGCGGATTGGCCTCTCGATCTGTGTCTGAGAACTTTGGAGGGGACAATCGCAGAAACTGGTGAACTCTGGAGCTGGAGGAATATCCCTGTCCGTTGGAGGACACAGGGGCATCATGGGATTTTTGGGCCTAGGGGCCACTAACTGGGTCAGCATATGGATAGCTCCCCTACGGTCTCCATCAGAAATCCCGGGATTGGAAGCTGGAGCAATATCATGATTATGAGCATTGGCAGGAGGGACAGTGGCACCCTCGGCCGCTGCTGGAACATGATTGCTTGGATCAGAAACGGATGGAGCAAGCAAAATTAAGAACCAGGGAATTACTCTTACCCTCGGCAGTCGGCACATGATCCACAGCCGCACTGGAAGTGGCGTTGGCCCCTAGGCCAAGTCTAGCCTTCTTCTTGGGTGCCATCATTAAAAATTCGAAATAGAGCACGAACTTGGAATAACAAAGAAGAGAGTAGTTTTTCCTAAATGCGCGTGTATCCCCCAACTTATAGATGTGGTCGACAACACACCGATAAGAAGGATTTTACTAGGCACGGCTCCGAGACATCCTAGGACTCTTTAAACCTTAGGATCTGACACCAAGTTTGTCACACCCTAAATCCTAAGGACATGACCAGCACTCAACCGAGTATCCCCGGTCGAGAGGACCTGGCTGCTTTCCCTATTCCCACGTGTTACCCCGAAATATTTTGTTATCAATTAACCAATAACACTTGATGCAACTGAAAATAAACGGAACTCCACTTTTTATGAAAGATATACATGTTACTATTTATAGCTAACGTGGTTTACATATTACAATGACCATTAGGTACACCTATATTACAATAGTTCCACAACCCACATTACACTGTCCACGGAGCCTCTAAGATTAAGAAAACGAGATAATACTTGCCAGTGACAAGGCCCAGGTTATACCTTCAAAAATTAACACAAAACTCTGAAATACAACAACATGGGTGGCATGAGCAACACAAGGCCCCGGAAGGAAAGGGGCTCACCAAATACTAACATTACCGATAAGGAAGGGGGAGGAGCTACGAACGGTAGACTGGAGTGCCTGCTGCGGATCCACCTACAATCATAACACGAATATAGCGCCCCCGGAAAAAGGGACGGCAGTACATTTGAATTGTACTGGCATGTATGAACAAACTCTGTCCCAAGTAAACTCAAGCCAAAATGCATATAACAGTGTAAAGCTGAACAAAGATAGTACAAGTACAACAATGGAGCCACAACCAAACATTTCACGAAAAATGATACAATTAGTCAAACAAAGGGGCAATCACTGCCCCACATGTCACAAACTCTCATGTTGTCTCCTTTCACAATCCCACATTTATCATTTCATGATTTATATTCATATCAATAGTGATATTGGATCACATTTTCCACCCTTATTGCCTCGTCCACCCTTATTACCTCGGCCACCCTTATCACCCCAACCCACACTTTATTTCACCGAGTTGCAGCGCGCAACCCGACTCCGCCTGACAATTTCAGTTCACAACAACATACAACACAACAGAAAATACAAGAAATAAACTATAGCACATTGTTAAGATAGAACCGCAACAAGGATAATGTAATTCCACAACTAGCAACAACAAGTTCCTCATGTTCATCAATTTGTACACAATTTGGGGTACCATAACAGTTGTTCACGACCAATAATACACGTTATTCCGTGTTATTTCTATTTCCACTGTTCCATATTATTCCCATTTCCACCATTTCCAAACTCTTTCAATTACTAGTTCCTCAACTTTCACCACAAAGTGTTACCACACAAATATACAACACAAAAAAACTTCACAATGATTCCCACATGAATATCAACTATCAACAATTTCACGAACTAACACAAGGCGATTTCATAAGGATCACAGTTAGCCATACATACCTGGAGTTGATTATCCCCTTTATACCTTTAGACCAATTCGCCAAGCAATCAAGAAGTTAATCTAGTTAATGAGAAACACTTAGGTTTTAGAAATTTAAACTCATAGTTGCTACCCAATTCCCTTTTTAAAATATTTTAGGGTTTTGAAGACATGCATGAAGATTTTATGAAGAAATTTCAAAGCAAGTGTATGGGGTTCTCCTCCCAAGCTTAATTTCGAAATTTTGGGGAAATAGGTTAGGGATTTGACCTGAGAAATCAGTAGAGAAGACAACGTGCCAAGAATTTCCCGAGCTCCAATGGTTTTGAAAGACTAGATGATGAAGAACTTACTTTCTCTCTCAAGAACCCTCTCTCCCTCTCTCTTATTTTGATCAGAAGTGTGTTAAAAATAAGGGAGAAGGTGTTTTAATAAAATGTGGGTCGAGTCTAAAATTTAGAAAAATACCAGGCGAGCATGATCTATGACGCGATCTGCGATCGTAGAACTGACATGCATTCCGTAGAATGGACCGCAGAAATGGCTCAAGGTTTCTAACCTCTCGGGTTGGGAATACGGTGAATTTTCGGTCCGCATTCGAGTTCTGCAGTCGCAGAATGCACTGCAGAACTGACCTTCGAATTTTTCAAGGACCATATGCGATCACTCTGCAGTCTGCATATTGATTATGCGACCGCAGATCTAACTGAATTTTTAACATCAAATTTTGGTTGCTCTATGATTCACTATGCGGTAGGAATGCGGTCCGCATAGCTGATCTGCGTCCGCATTCTGGACCGCATTTTGACCATTTTCTGGAAAAATTTTGATTTCACATTTTTAAGTGCAAAACAGTAAAAAGGATCTGATCCACATAGGTAGACTCGACTCTATGAGCTGCTAACATTTGAGCACTTACTTTCACGGGGCCTTACAATATTGCTATGTTTACTTACTTAATAGTAAAGATGAAGCAATAGACGCATTCAAGCAATACAAAAATGAAGTTGAAACACAACTTAACAAGAAAATCAAAATGATAAGAAGTGACATGGGTGGTGAATATGAATCTCCTCTTGAACAAATATATTTAGAATATGGAATTATTCATCAAACAACGTCCCCTTACACGCCCCAATTAGATGGGATTGCAGAAAGAAAGAATCATTCATTAAAGTAGATGATGAACGCATTATTGATAAGTTTTGGTTTTCCACAGAAGTTGTGGGGGAGGAAGCCGTTCATAGGCTAGCCGAATACTAAATCGAGTACCCCATAGCAAAACACAATCAATTCCATATGAGAAATGGTAAGGAAGGAAGCCCAACTTGAATTATATTAAAGTGTGGGGATGTTTGGCAAAAGTGCAAGTTCTTAAACCCAAAAGGGTAAAATAGGACGAAAAACCATTGATTGTGTTTTCATAGGATATGCAACTAATAGTAAAGCATATTGATTTATGGTTCATAAATCAGAAAATCCTGACATTCATAATAATACGGTTATGAATCTGACAGTGCTGAGTTCTTTGAAAATATATATCCACATAAAAAGGAATGTGAGTCGATTGGTGAAGGATCTAAATGACCTAGGAAAGAAACAAAAGAAAGTACACTTAGCCAGGAGGATCCAAGACGTAGTAACTGTCAAAGAACGTCTGCTTCATTTGGACCAGATTTAGTGACTTTCTTATTGGAAAATGAGCCTCAAATATTTAGAGAAGATATGTCTTCTTCGGAATCATTGTTATGGAAAGAGGCAGTCAATAGTGAAATTGAATCCATACTGAAAAACCATACATGGGAATTGATTGATCTTCCTCCTGGAAATAAATTGTTGGGTTCAAAATGAATCTTTAAGAGGAAAATGAAAGATGATGGCACTATTAACAAATATAAGGCAAGACTTACGGGCAAAGGGTATAGACAACGAGAAGGTCTTGACTATTTTGATACATACTCAAGAATTACGTCTATACGAATGTTGGTAGCGTTAGCTGTAGTTTATGGTCTTGAAATTCATCAAAAGGATGTTAACACGGCCTTCTTAAATGGAGAGTTGGAGGAAGAAATTTATGTGGAACAACCTGAAGGGTTTGTGGTTCCAGGTAAAGAAAAGAAGGTCTGTAGACTTGTTAAGTCCCTTTACGGACTAAAACAAGCACCCAAACAATGGCATGCGAAATTTGACCAAACAATGTTGTCAAATGAGTTTAAGATAATTGAATGTGATAAATGTATGTACATTAAAAAATGTTCCAGATCACATAGTCATTATTTGCTTATATGTGGATGATATGCTCATAATGAGTAATGACATTTCCAACATAAATGCTACTAAGCGTATGCTAACTTGCAAGTTTGATATGAACGACTTGGAAGTTGCTGATTTAATTCTGGGAATTAAGATCCATAAGACTTCTCAAGTTCTGGCATTGTCACAATCTCATTATATTAAGACGGTACTTGAAAAATTCAAGCACTTGGGCTTTAAAGTTGCAAAGACTCCAATTGATGTGAATCTTGTATTAGCAAAGAACAAAGGCCAAAGCATATCACAATTGGATTATGCTCGTGTGTTGGGATGCTTAATGTACATCATAAATTGTACACGAACAGATATAGCTTGTGCTATAAGTAAATTGAGTCGATATAAGAGCAATCTAGATCAATCTCATTGGATGGCCATGAAACGAGTTTTGGGTTATTTAGTACATACCTAGGATTTTTCTTTGCATTAGAGTAAATATCCTGCAGTCATTTAGGGATACTGTGATGCAAATTGGATCACCGGATCAACTGATTCTAAGTCCACAAGTGTATATGTATTCACTATTGGTGGAGGAGCGGTATATTAGAAGTCTTCCAAACAAACTTGTATTGCCCGCTCTATAATGGAGGCTGAGTTTATAGCCTTGGATAAATCCGGTGAAGAAGTTGAATGGCTCCGGAATTTCTTAAAAGATATTCCATTTTGGCCCAAACTTTTGGCACCAATATGAATATATTGTGATAGTCAAGCGGCGATTGGAAGGGCTGGGAGCGTTATGTATAATGGCAAATCTCGTCATATATGACAAAGACATAAAACTGTTAGACAATTATTCTCTAGAGGAATTATCACGATTGACTATGTAAAGTCAAGTGATAATGTATCGGATACACTTACAAAAGGTCTAACTAGATATGTAGTTGAGAAGTCATCAAGGGGAATGGGGTTGTGGCCAATAACAAGTCATAGTGACAGTAACTCTACCTAGAAGACTGTAGATCTCAAGATCTAGGTTCAAGGAGAACAAACAAAGTCATTTATGATGGTTCAACATTGTCAACTAAACTTTCGGTCCATTCTCATGATGAGACAATGTCGAGTACAAAGGATAAAGCATTAAGGCTTTTTAATGATTTCTAAGTTTGATACGGGATATATCAAATAATGTATCTACGGGATGATACGTTTAGGAATCACCTATGTAAGTGTGAAGTATTAGCCGCTTCAAGGAGAACTTTGTAAGGCCAGTTCTCTACGCACTTATGAAACCAGGCGATGTTCGTGGCTGAAACGAACACAACAATGAGAACCAAAGACGGTTAACGGTTTGCTATGTGACTTGTGGTTGTCTAGGTATACACAAAAGTTCGACGGTTCAAAAATATCAAATCTACCGATTCATCGAGTATATCCGACATAAGTTCACTATGGAAAGTTCAAAGGAAAATCCACTTATCCAAATATAATTAATCCTTACTTGCGAATCATACAGATTTTCATGCATACTTCCGTGATATAGTCATTCCCCATTCATGTGGGGGATTGTAGGTTTTTAAGGTATTTAATTAATATATTAAATACTTAAAAGAGGGTGAATGGGAAATGGAGGGAAATAAAATTTTTGAGTGAAATTGCAAGTTTCCCCCTTGGCATATGGACATTGTCCCATATTGGAAGAGGAAGAGATTTTTTATGGGTTTATAAGCAATTGCTCTTCTTCTAGCTCTTAAAGAGTTGATAAGAAAGCAAGCCTTGCACCGTCGCCGTCGTCGCTCGCTCGGCTCGGCTTCTGCTTTGGATTTGGTCAAATGATCAATTGATTGATTAACTTTTTGGACCAAATTTATTTGTTAATAGTAAAATATTAACAAAAATATGTTATTAGATATTTGTTAATAACAAAATATTAATATTAAATCCAATCCGTTTTTCTATTTTTGTAACAGAAAACTCTTTATTTTTCCTCTTTATTGTTGAGTAAATAGCCATTTATGTAATGGCATTTATGCTGTGATAGTTTTGCAGAAACAGCCATTCTGAAGAGTTGCACCTCTTCAGATTCCAACTGAAATTTTGGCTATAAATACAACACTATTCTGCTCAGAATTTCACTATGAATTTCTAAGTTTATTCTCTTTCTTCTGCATACTTTTAGCATAAAACATAGCAAAAAGTAAGTGTGATTTGTTACTGATCTTTGTGTTCGCTGAAACACTGGCGTTTGGAGTACCACTACACCAGTGTGTAATTCGTTTTATCTTGGGAGGAAATAATCCATAACCTTGGGTGCTGGAAAGGGATTAAATTCCTTAAGGAGACACCATGAATTCAATGGACTCGAATTGTTCATGATCATTTCTGTTTATGTCATTTCTGTTTATCATAATTTCTGTTTATATTAATTTATATTTCCAGAATTGTTTTACAAATACAGTTTACTAACAATTCTCATATACTTTAGGAGTGATATTATTCAACAATCAACTAAATATGCATTCTTTCTTACGTAAATACATGAGCACGGTATATTGAGGGCCCTTCATCAACAAAGATAATCATGTAATTGAAGAAGTAGAGAAAATCCAATGGTATAAATATATTAAATGTAACGGATCATCTCCAAGAGATGATTGGTGTCTTTTTTTGGTTTCCCACCCGGTGTCCGGTTCCACATTGGGGCCCGACTAAATCCGGATTCGCGCCGGAAAGTCCCACAATGGAAAATAAAACGCTCCCTAATAAAGGTGACTCCGTACCCAGAGCTCGAACTCGAGACCTCGGCCAGCGTCTTTCATAACACTAGAGGAGTGATCTCATATGCCTATTAAGATTTGAAAATAACAAAATGATCTTACAAAATATCTTATGTTATTTTAACTGATCTCGCGTAAAAAAAAAAATCAAATAACAAAAATAAGAATTACAAACCAGACCTCCAACATAATTACCAGATTACATCAATTGATATTCAATAATTAGAATCAATTACACAATAAAACGATAGTAAATAAAATGTTATAATGATGGGTCTTTTGTGTAGAGGACTTCTTGGAAACAACAGAATATACAGTCTCATTTCCTGTTTGGGCTTGCTGGATGTTGTTGATTGTGATGCTTGGTGTTGGACCTCTTTATTCTTCTTTAATGAAAATCATTTACTTCTTTTCAGTTTTCTTTTTTCGCCGGAAAAGAAAATCAGAAATAGCTAAATTTATAACTGATAATTGAAAAAGCGATAGAAATTAGCGGTTACTTTTTCATGTAAAGTTAAAATCTGAACAAAATCACCCTTAAAAATTCAAAATAAATTCAGTATAATATATTGAAATTTCAGCAAAATAATAACTATTTTTCAATAATTTTGCAAACACTGACTATTTTTTAATTACCGATATGAAAGCTAGGTAGCCCGTGCTATTTTCACTTTTTCGTCAAGTAGTAATAAGGAGAACATCATACAAATATGAAATAAAAACATAATTTTTCGATAAAATTTGACCCCAAGTCGGGGGAGCTATTGGTCTAATTAATTAAACCACCATCTTTAGCTATGGACAAAAGGGAGAAAAAGAAAGATCCCGTTAGCTGTTTATTTTCAGATTCCCGCAATTTGGCGAAAGTTCGCAATCTCGAATAGCCTTTAACGGTTTAACCTCCAATTTTAAGTTTCACTGCGTTAGCAATTCAACAACTGAACCTTGAGTGATCATCCACCAACACCATAACATAGCGATGCCCACTATAGCTTGATGTTCTCATTGGTCCATCAAGTCTGTATGATTTGACGGTATTTTCAAAGGAAGACGATGAGATTTGCCATATTGACAAATCACATCCTCACGCACATTCTTCAAAGTTGGCAAGCAATCTACCAATTTCTTGGAAATTATCTGCTGCAATATTTGATAGCCTACATGACCCAACCGAGCATGCCAAATTGCAACATTATCTGTTTGGCTTGTTTTCTTTACATTGCTAACAAAACAAATAAAGAACCTTTCTTCTCACCAGTAAAAATAATATTAGCAGAAAATAATAAGTAGTATTATTTTCATATTGTCAAGCGCCTTCACATCATTAGGTCCAAACAAGACATATTTTCCAGAGTCAGTAATTTGAGGAACTGAAAACTTGATTTTTTGTCAAGCCTGGAACACGATAAACATCATGCAACTTGATACTTTTAGATTTACCAGCAACATCAATCGTCACAACACCTTTTGGTATTATTGACAAAAGCTTGCGCTGACTTTTGAGTGCGGGTCAGAAACGGGTCAAGAACCATTGGGTTGAGCGAATGGCCTGTGATATTTTATGGGTTCTGTTTAACTGGAGCTAGCTTCGTTTGGAGTCTTGAGTGGATTATACGGTGGACTAAAATTTCTTGCCTTCACCTACTTTTCATCATTTGTGAACACTTTCAAACGTGAAGCATATTGTGCCCACCAATTAGTCTAGCTCAATCTTTTGATATGAGTTTTTTTTTTAAAACAAAAAGAAATTGATGTCTTTGAACAATGAAAAAAATAAGAGGAAAATGGGTTATTAATTTTTATCTGAATTGTCATTTCCCTCGATGCAAATATTTGCTTTTTTTTGTTAAGAATAGAATTCCATTTGGAGTGTATGTCTATGTTGTAGAGAGTTTTACTATAAGTCTAAGTCATTTTATCTCATATAAATATAGGGGTCTTACTCCATTGTAAATCACCATAAAATTCAATAAGAATTTTCTCTCTTTCTTTCTCTGCAATATTGCTCTTGTTCTTTTATTGTTTTATAACATGTTATCAGCACGAGACTCTAACCAATTGAGTAAAAGCTTTGGGATTGAGCATAAGATTGTCAATTGTTTTATGGACTTCCTTCATGATTAAATTCTGGATTTAAGGTAAGTATATAACTTTTTTTTTTTCAAATTCTTGATATTCTATAATTTGATTTTAAATACAAGCAAAGACGATAAATTTTGATTGCAACTCTAATGGAGTTTGTAAGAAATAATAACCACGTGAAGTGGTAAAATTTCTATGTCTTGCCATGATTAAATTCATGTATGATTGTGGGCAAAGAATTAAACATCTATCCCATTGAATTTGCTCCATTCTCATTCCCTATAGAGAATGTGATAGCAGTATGTGATAAGTCTGAAAGAACAAAATTATTACCGTGAAGGTATCAATGGATGTGGACGTGGCAATAGACGAAATTATAATCGTCATCATTGTGATAATGAGAATAATAAGGATTCTCAAAATAATCCTTCACTTTGCGAAAGTAATATCTCTCATCGATTTGACATGAGATTTTATATAGCACATATAGATTATTATGGTTCATTCATAGTGTGAGCGTGACAACATCTAATTTATGAATACATATTCATTCTTGGAAGAATATGAACGTGCTAGTGGTAGTGAATATACCACACTCACCTCTAGAAGGAGGTTTGAGATGAAATAAGAAAATAATATCATTATTATGACATGAATGGTCATTGATCACGTACCTATTGTACGCCAAAATATTTTGGCAATGTGATTATTAAAGGACAACAATAATGCAAGAAACATATCTTGCATATAATTTTGACCATGGTCATAATGGTATAACTTTCTCTTTGAAAGAGATATTCACCATATGGATATTGATGAATATACGGTAGTACTAAATTAATTGAGAACTCTGCAAGAGCCAATTATAATATTTTGGAGAAACATAATTGATTACCAATAAGGTATTATTTTGTAGTAAGTCTCAAAGAAACTTATTCAGTTTCCAAAGTATACGCGAAAGCGATTGATTATATTGAGACTATAGATAACGGAAAGATTTGATATCTTCTATTACTAAAATTTGTAGCGGAATAATATGTATGCGAAAAGCTACCCGCTTTATTCTCCAGTTTGTACTACTCAAATAAAAAAATTCCACAATAAAGTAGAACTTTATTGACATAAAACTCTTATCATAATAAACTTGGAGTTTATTGATATCCTTTTGCATAGCTGGTTTAGTCATATTAATTAAAGTATGATGTGCAAAAATAAACGAGAATCTATATGGGTAAATATTAAAGAACTAGAAAGATCTTTACGAATTATCTTAGGTTGCTTGTTCTAATTGATAGACCAATTAAATTGGGATTGAATCACATGAATGCTAGAAATATCAAAGGTGAATATGGGCCCATTCATCTGCCATGTATAGCACATAAGATGCATCTATGAGATGGTTACATGTGCGATTATTATTAACCCGCAACACGGTGCTTTGCGAGGTAACTTGCTCAACAATTCAATTTAGAGCATAATTGCCAGATTTTCTATTCAAGATAGTTCATCTTGATAAGTTGGTTTACATCATAGTTGGTTTAGCAAAATAGTTTATTGAGTGCCTCTACTTAATAGCTAAACTATTGCTTATAAGAACAAAATTATCTATATCAGTTTGATATAGGTTATATACGAAAGTATATTACATTCTCCCCTCACAAGTGATTCAGGGTCAGGAGCCAAATAATTCCATCTCAATATTATTGATGTGCGGTGTATATTTTGATTAACATCATAAAGCACAAAGATGAGTTCTCAAAGTTGAGGAAATAAGTTAGTTTTTCTAACATGAGGGGGATACATGATAAACAATTGAGAAAATGTTACGTGGAATGAATTATTATTTGTATATCTAGATCCTCGATTACGATAATATGAACTTGAAGTTCATATAAAGATAATTCGTTTGCAATATATTGCAAAGCATGCCATAAGCATTTGCTGACCCAAAGAAAGTAACTATATTCTCATTGCAAATTCTCATATTAAGTCCTAGAAGGACAAAATCTATGGTACGCTGAAAGTGTATAGACAAATCAGTTTCAAATAGAACTTCTTGATAAAGAAGATGAACAAATGATCAAAGGAGGCAAGTGATCTAGAAGATCACATGACATAACACTTCATAAAATCTCATGATAGATTCAGGTACCTGAATATATGAATGAAAAGATCTATATGTTATGTCTTTATGAAAATTAATTGGAACTGATATAACATATCTGTCGACGACATCTATCATAGCGCTAAGTATAGATGAGGATCTTAAGTCTATCGAACATAGACACAAAAGTATTGGCCAAATGGAAGAGATACAATTCAAGTAGAATTGATTCCATATGAAAGACATGTAGTTTTGGACATATAGTTCAAATACTTAAAAGTATAAAGTCAATGGTATGTGCAATCAGTTTTCGATATCTTATTTGTCTAGCATGACATAAAAACTTGATATGCATTCAAAGTCTATTATATGGCTTATATTACTTAACTTATATGACAATCCATGAAGGATTTAAGTTGCTTGAAGCATTTACAATTCTTGATCTTGAGGTACCACTTCCTTAGTGCAATTTATGCACAAATGTATCTTGCTATAACTATAAGCATGATAATGTGATAGCGAGGATACCTTTATGGAGATATTGAAGAGTCATTCCATGATATTTGTGAAGAAATTATATATCTATCACGAGTTATGATTTCAAGGTGCAAATATTCATTATAGTTAATATGGCTGATTTATTTATCAAATCTCTACCAACAATCTCTTGAAGATGGTGCACAAGATTGGAATGCAAAGGCTCAAGGATGTGAATTGATGCTCTCTTTAGGGGGAGTTAATGCGCGTTGCACTCTTTTTCCCATACAAGGTTTTCTCCCACTGGGTTTTTCTTGTAAGGTTTTTAACGAGGCAACCAATAGGCGCATTTCTAAATATGTGTACTCTTTTTCCTTTTCTAGAATTTTTTCCCATTGGGTTTTATTTTAGTTAAGGTTTTAACGAAGCACATTATTTATTGAGTAGACATTCAAGGGGGAGTGTTAAGAATAGAATTCTATTTGGAGTGAATATCTATCTTGTAGAGAGTTTTACTTTGAGGCTAAGTCATTTTTCCTCCTATAAATAGAGGGGTCTTACCCATTGTAAATCACTCCAAAATTCAATAAAAAATTTCTCTCTCTTTCTCTGCAATATTGCTCTTGTTCTTTTATTGTTTTATAACACTTTTAATATTTCCAATTATCTTGAAATACAAGCAATTTATGCATTTCTTTTATGATGTGCTTCTCAAGTTCTAGCAAAGTTTATTATTTGCTTATTGGATTAGAATAAAATTTTAACATAAGAGCGAAAAAATACTGTTTTCATGGTCAGAGATTATTTATTAACTATTTAAATAGGAAAGAAATTATTGAAACCGTTAATTTAATTTTATTATTCCTTGTTCAAATTATTTTGACAAATTGATAAACCAACTGTATAAGTGCAAAGAACAAATATAGTTTCCTTTTGATAAATCTCGTTACATGTGAAACAACTCAATTCGAGATGAAAAATATTATATTTACAAGACAGAAAGATAAAAAGGAATTGTGATATCCTTGCTATTAGATGTCTGCCATAATTTTTTATTATATTTAGTTTTTTTATTTGTT
Source organism: Nicotiana benthamiana (assembly GCA_034376525.1). Taxonomy (NCBI): domain Eukaryota; kingdom Viridiplantae; phylum Streptophyta; class Magnoliopsida; order Solanales; family Solanaceae; genus Nicotiana; species Nicotiana benthamiana. The sequence continues at coordinate 99,386,536 of CM067336.1, forward strand.
GAAGGAAAGAGCAATATAGTAATTATATTAATTAGGTTTTCCTTTTTCTCATAGGAAAAGATTTGGAGTTTTATAAATTGAGGATCTTTCCTTCTCATTCAATAGCATCCATAATGTAATCATATGTAATTTGAGAGTCGTGTTTAGGGGAAGAACTTTACGGGACAAGTGTTAGTGTGTCACTTGTGTTTGCCTCTTCTTGAGGTTGTTCTCTAGATATTTTGTACTCTCTTTTTATATAGTGGATTGATCATCTCCGCAGTGGACGTAGGTCAGTTGACCGACCCACGTTAAATGTTTATGTCTATTTTGACATATTTCTCATTTGTTGTATAATTTATCGTCATTCATGGTTTGCTTTACTAGCTTTCGCATGACACATGATTTTTTGGTCCTAACACTTGCTTTCCCACTTAAAGCCAGCAGAAATTAACACTAAGAAAACTCTATTGTGCATCTATATACGCTTGTTGTGTCACATTTTGCAAAATAATTGCAAGGGTATTTGCTTTTTCGCATAACTTCAGCATACGGCGCTGAAGTAGCAAAGACAATCACGTAAAACTTTAGCATTCCATTAGACGGGCATAAAATTTTTATTTTATAACTGACAAAGCTGAAATTTTTATTTTGCGTTAGCTATTAAATAATAAATTTATATCTGACAAGAGTTGAAGCTAATCATTTGTCCAGATGCTCGTAAATGGAAAATATTACTTGCTATTTCAATTATGGCATACAGTATCTTGGTAGGCTTTTCACGATATTCTTATGAAGTTTTCGTCTTTCCCTTAATTAACTTGTTTAATTAGAAACATTATGTCGTTATATCTGAGGCATCTTTCCATTGGAATATAATAACGTAAAAATGAACAAAAATGTAAATACACGGGCACACTGTTATCATCTAACAAATTTATCTATGTATAATCCATCCAAAGCAAATAAAATAGGAAAAAATTCACATAAGATTAATTGGGCTCCCTACTTTTTGATTTTTATAACCTATATTTATGGCAATCATCAATGAACGAAAATTACATAGCAGCACTAACATCAAAAGAAGAAGGAGGCGGAAAGGCGTTGAAGTTATTTAAAAAGTGGGTATAAGTTAAAAAAAATTAAAAATAAGTATAAATTAAATGAGAACGACCAAATAAAACATTCCGTATAATTTTTACATTTCTGAAGGTGTACTAACATTATATTTTCTCTAGCCATGGACTTCGGAGGAAAGTGTTGAAAACTAACAACTATACCTAAAAGAAAAGAGCAAATCAGCAATCTAATCATAGACTTCTGTAAGAGAAAGCCACGCGGAGGTGGAAACTTCTCACATGCTAGAAGGGAAATATGCTGGGAAAATTTAAAAATAATTAAATTTTATAAGTGGTCACTGAAAAATAGCAATAATTTCAAAAGTAATCAAATTTAGTTACTTTTCATGTAAAGATAAATTTAAACGAAAATGTCATTCAAAATCCTAAAAATATTTTAGTATATTATACTGAAACTTGAGTATATTGCATAATATGCTGGAAATTCATACAGAGGTGCTCCAATCTCCAGTATATTATGCTGGAAATTTTCGAATGTTGTAATTCAGCATATTATGCTGGAAGTTCATACACAGGTACACCAATCTCCAGTATATTATGCTGGAACATTCCGTGTTGCAGTAAAATAGTGGCTATGTTTCAATAACTTTGCAAATGCTGACTTTTTTTTAATTATCAATCCGAAAAATGGCTAGTCGATCCATGCTATTTTTACGAAAAGTTTGCACCTATATAATATGGGTTAGCCCATTTTCAATTTGCCCATGGATCATCCAACCCATCTTTTATCCGCATGAAATACGGACGGATTGGGTGATTACCTATTTTTGTTTAACCCATTTTTAACCCGTTCAAATCCGATCTAATCCGCCTATTTCCCAGCACTAATCACGCAGCAATGGGATTTTCCCCCTATTCAAAACGTATCATTTAAAGTTGGTAGAATACATAAAATAGCACCTGAACTTGTACCAAATCCCTGTCACACACTTGTTGATCACGGGCAACCTTCTACACACCCAACCTTTTAAAAGAGTGTCAAACACACACTAATTTTTTCTTGACCAATCTTCCAAAACATGTGTGATTTCACGCTCCAATCAGATAGTGACACGTGTCACTATTTTTTATTTAAAAATAAAATATTTAAAATTATATCTATACCCCTTAACCATCTTCACCATTTCATATGACGCCAAACACCACCGAAAATCCACATTTAATCATCTTCATATTATAAAGCAAAATTAGGAACTCAAGTACATTAATCACGAGTTTGTGAGTCTAGATTCAAATCTGACACAAGAAATATAATACAAAACTCAAAACTCCATTAAAGTTGGTTATGGCCAAATCCATGGTTGCTCGATTCGTGGTATAGATTCAAACGCAGATTTATAAAATTATCTTGATATATAGACTTCTTTTAACTTTCTTTACCAATTTCTTCCAAAGCTATTTTATGTTATTGTTATTCTTAAAATGGTGTACATGGAAGATGAGGAAAATGGATAGGGAAGAAGACGAAAATGGAAAAAAGGGGAAGGGCAGCAATCAAGTGGTTGTTTGTTTTATATGGGAGAGGGGGGGGGGGAATTTTCTATGGTGAGATATTGGAGAAAAAGAAAAGGGAATAATTTCTCCATTGTTGCAAGAGTTGGTTGTTTGTTTAAGCTCTTGGGGAAGAAGATGATGATTTAAATTAAAAATAAAAAAATGGACATGTGTTAGTTACACACGAGAGTTTACAGATTTCTTTTCTTATTCACTCGCCTAATTATGAGTAAAATACACCTTTGTCATGTAATTATAATGGTGTGTAACTGACACACTTTTAAAAGGTTAGGTATATAAAAAGTTTTCCGTGATCAATAAGTATGTAATAAGAATTCGGGTACAAGTTCAGATGTTATTTTATGTATTCTGTCATTAATGTTTAACAAAAATGAGAGGTGTCGGTGATTCATGGCTTTATAAACAAGAAGGTGGATGATGATAGGCGAGAGCAACTTTTCCAATTTGGCACGTGCAAGGTATTAGAATATATTGTGTGTATCTTTTTATTATTGGTAGAATATTTTGTCCTTATTGTACAGTCCTATAGTTGGTAGGATTTGATTTCCTTCATCATTGTACAGTCCTATAGTTGGTAGGATTCGATACCTCTCTGTACTCTATATATACTTTTGTGAGCAATACGAGAAATTTAATTATCTCAAAACTCTCTACATGGTATCAGAGCGCCAGTGGCTTATCGCCAAAGAAACCCTAATTCTACCCTACCCGCGCCGCCGCTGCACTAACCGGCAGCCCTCTCTCTCGACGTCGATCAGCGCCTCCTTTCCTTTTCCTCGCGCTTTATGGGCGCTACGACATCAACCGAGCTTCTCCAGCCGATTGCCATCAATGCATCGGCTCAGATCCCACTCAAATTGGATTCCACTAACTACCTAGCGTGGAAATTCCAATTCCGAACCCTTCTTACGGGTTACGACCTCCTCGGCTTCTTGGACGGATCGAAATCGTGCCCACCAGCCATTATCCTCGACAAGGAGGTAACTTCTCCCAATCCAGCATATCCTTACTGGATTCGGCGGGACAATCTTATTCTCAGTGCCATCATCTCGTCGATCACACCGACGATCTTCTCTTTTATTGCCGCTGCGGAAACCTCTAAAGAGGCCTGGGACATCCTCGCGCGCACATACGGCACTGCTTCTCGTGGTCGTATCATGGCTCTCAAACAGCAGCTCCATAATCCGGTGAAAGGTTCTAAATATATTACTGATTTTATGCACGGTATTCGCGTGTTGTGGATGAATTATCTCTCCTGGGTATTACTGTTGATTCTGAGGATATTCTCATTAAGGTTCTCAGAGGTCATGATGATACGTACATGGAACTCTCTCATTCCATCCAAGCCCACTAATCTCCAATCTCCTTTGCTGAATTACATGACAAGCTGCTAAGCATGGAGGCTCAGATTACTGCTCGTGCGCCGGCCACCTCCGCCGTATCTGATTTGGCACCGTTGGCTGCCTTCGTCGCCGGAAAGCAGTCAGGACGTAACCGGTTCGGTGGCCGCGGGCACGGCCGTGGCAGCCGTGGTTCATCCTCCGGTCGCGGTGGTTACTCCAACAATGGCCAATATCGCGGGTACAATGGGAAGTGCCAGCTCTGCAGTAAATTTGGCCACTCCACGCGCCGTTGTCCGTCCTATCCCATCTCCGGCGCCAATCAGCCCCCTTACGGTGGACCACTGCCGCGGCCAGCTTACGCTCCGCAGCCTTATCCGGCTGCTCACACAGCCAAGAAGAAGAAAGTCGTGCTTACTCTCACCTTCTTTCTTGTGTTGTAAGAGGGGCGAAAGGGAACCAGAGCAGCAAGCATCACAACTAGTGACATTCCCCGCCACAACAGTTCCACTTCAAGGTGAACGGACTCTCTGACGATTCCCTCTACATCCGATTGGATCCTGGACTCTGGTGCTTCTCATCACATAACCACTGATCTTTCCAACATGTCTCTTCACAATCCTTACACTGGTTTTGACAATGTGGTTATTGGTAATGGTGAAGGTTTGAAAATTACACATACTGAACAACTTAACAGTTATTCCTCTCTTTTATTGCCTGGGGCTCTCTGTGTTCCACATATGCGTAAAAATTTGATCTCTATTGCCCAAGTATGTCGTCACAATAATGTTAATGTTACTCTTTCTGATACTGATTTTCAGGTGAAGGATCGTCGCACGTGGGCAACACTCGTTCGCGGCCCACTTAGGGGCAACACCTACTACTGGCCGGCGGCTTCCAATCTACCGTCCGCCCTCACGGCACAAAAGCTCTCTGCGTCATTGTGGCATTCTCGGTTTGGTCATCCATCAGCCAAAATCCTGCGTCATTTAGTGTCTTCCAGCAGTATAGCGTCCAGTAATGTGTCTGATCTTGCTTGTGTCTCTTGCAAGCTTCATAAGTGTCATAAGTTACCTTTTTCTAAGCTCAAGTTTATCTTCTACTGCTCCGCTGGAGCTTATTTTTTCCGATGTATGGACCTCTCCAATTATTTCTAATGAAGGATTTAAATATTATGTCATTTTTGTTGACCATTTTTCTAAGTATGTCTGGTTTTTTCCTTTACGCCGTAAATATGATGTCTTACAAACCTTCCCCATTTTTAAATCCATTGTCGAAAAATATTTTTCTGCTAAAATCATTACTCTGTATACTGACAATGGGGGTGAATTCCTAGCTTTACGCTCTTTTCTTGCCTCCAATGGCATCTCACATCTAACTTCACCTCCTCATACACCTCAGCACAATGGATATGATGAACGCCGTCACCGTCATATTGTCGATACTGGTCTCACTCTCCTTCGTCATGCCTCTGTACCTCTCATTTACTGGCCTTATGCCTTTGCTACAGCGGTCTATCTCGTTAATCGTCTTCCCAAGACAAATCTCTCGATGCTCTCCTCCTTTGAGTCTCTCTTCCATAGGCTCCCCAACCTTGCCAAACTACGTGTCTTCGGCTGTCAATGCTTCCCTTGGCTTCGGCCCTACACCTCACACAAAATGGAACCCAGATCTCGTGCATGTGTCCTCTTCGGCTACTCTACTACTCAAAGCGCCTATCTGTGCTTTGATCCCTCAACGATTTCGTCTCGCGTCATGTCACCTTTCATGAAAATGTCTTCTCGTTCTCCAAATTGTCTAACCCCGGGCCTCCACCTATGCCTATTCCGGTCTCCTTAGAAGTCCTTCCGCTGCCTCCGCCAGTACCTGCCGCCGCTCCCACTAGCGATCCTTCACCAAACGCACTGCCGGCGCCCGCGCCACCAACGCCTCTTACGGCACCGCCAGCGGCCCCTACCGCCGCTACACCCATTATTCCGCCACCTACATCCTCTCAGGGTGGTCATCATATGCAAACTCGCAGCAAAAATAATATCTTTAAGCCCAACAAGAAGTTTGGTATGCCTGCTGTCACCTCCCCAGCTGTTACAGAACCTCAGACTTTGTGTAGTGCTATGTCTTCAGAGTTTGATGCTCTGCTACGGAATGGCACCTAGATCTTATTCCGCCTGATTCTTCACAGAATGTTGTGGGTTGCAAGTGGGTTTATCGTATCAAACAAAAACCTGACGGTACAGTGGATAAGTTCAAAGCCTGATTTGTTGCGAAAGGCTTTCATCAGCGTCCAGGTGTAGACTTCCAGGAGACTTTTAGTCCGGTTATTAAGCCGGCAACTATGCGTTTGGTTCTCAGTCTAGCTGTATCCAAGGGCTGGCCTCTTTGTCAAATGGATGTGAACAATGCCTTTCTCCACGGGAGGCTTACAGAGGATGTCTATATGGCACAACCACCGGGTTTTGTTGACAAAGCCTATCCATCTTATGTCTGTAAGTTACAGAAAGCTATTTATGGTCTCAAACAGGCACCCCGGGCATGGTTCAGTGAGCTTCGCCAGTGCCTTTTGGCCATGGGTTTCGTCAACACTACCTCTGACACTTCGCTCTTCGTCTTTTAGCATTCTGGTATTACAGCCTATTTTTTGGTATATGTTGATGATCTCATATTGACTGGTAATGACTCTGCTTTCTTGAACCGTGTGATTGCCTCTCTTGGGACTAAATTTTCTCCTAAAGACATGGGTGATCTAAGCTACTTTCTTGGTGTTGAAGTTCCGCGCAGCTCCAAGAGGTGTTTTCTTTCTCAGCGTAAATATGTTTTTGATCTTTTAACTCGTCATAATATGCTGGAATCCAACCCTGTTCAGACGCCGACAGCGGCGTCCACCCGCCTTCATCTGGCCGACGGCTCGGCTCCTACCGACGCATCCGCCTACCGACAGGCCCTTGGGGGCCTACAGTATCTCTCTTTCACTCGTCCTGATATCTCCTTCGCTGTGAATAAACTCTCACAGTTCATGCACGCTTCTACTGTCACTCATTGGGGTGCAGTTAAGCGTCTCTTCCGATATCTGAATGGGACGCGTGACTTCGGAGTCTGGCTGCGTCCTTCGTCTGCTATACCTATGCACTGTTTCTCTGATGCTGATTGGGGTGGAAACTGTGATGACCGCTCCTCGACTGGTGCCTATGTTGTCTTTCTGGGGCCTAATCCTATTTCCTGGAGCTCCAAAAAGCAGCGTTCCGTTGCACGATCTTTTACTGAGGCTGAATATCGTGCCATTGCTTCTGCTGCCGCTGAATTCCGTTGGCTTCATTCCCTGCTGCACGAGCTTCATGTCCCTCTTCCGGCTGCTCCTGTCATTTACAGCGACAACATTGGCGCCACTTGCCTCTGTGCCAACCCTGTGTTTCATTCACGCATGAAACACATCTCCATTGATTATCACTTTGTTCGTCAATTAGTTCTGAATGGGTCTCTTTGTGTTGCTCACGTATCCTCTGTAGATCAGCTTGCTGCTGCTCTCGCCAAGCACTTATCTCGTCCTCGGCTTCTTCTGCTGATGTCCAAGATTGGCGTGTCCTCCGGCCCTCCACCTTGAGGGGGCGTATTAGAATATATTGTGGTGTATCTTTTTATTATTGGTAGAATATCTTTCCTTATTGTACAGTCCTATAGTTGGTAGGATTTGATTTCCTTCATTATTGTGCAGTCCTATAGTTGGTAGGATTCGATACCTCTCTGTACTCTATATATACTTTTGTGAGCAATACAAGAAAATTAATTCTCCCAAAACTCTCTACACAAGGGTCCCAATTTTTCTTTCGTTGCCATTTAAACATTTTGTCGGTGAATACTATATCATTTAATTAACCATCCAATTAATATTTCAATAATAACGTCCCATATGAAGTTGGCACTCTCACTTTAAGGTAGAGATCACATTGGTATTATCATAATTAGGAGGGGCAAACGAACGGGCTGGGTCGGATATAATTCGGGTTGAAAATGGATAATGAAAAAATGGGTAAATTATATGATCTGACCCATATTTAATACGGATAAAAAATGGATTAACCTACGGATAATATGGATAATCATATTATCCATGACTTTTTGCATATGATCACTTTTGGGAGAATTCTTAGTCTTCCTAACTTGATGAACCCCCTATTTGAGGTTTTACAAATATAAAAGTTAGACTCATTGGTTATCTATTGAATCATTGGTTATCCATAGAAAATGGATAATATCGTTCTTATCAATATTTGATCCGCTTTTAAATAGTTCATTATCCAACTCATTTTTAATGGATAATATGAATAGTTAACTGTTTTCGTTGAACCATTTTGCCACCTCTGATCATAATTATAAAATGCTCTTATTCTTTTATAAGAAGCACGTCAATAATAGTGAAGGCACCCCAAAAAGGAACAGTAAAAAAATGGCCCTCTTCTTGACTCAAAGCTGGGATGAACTATTTTATTATTCTTTATTCTCTTCAATTTATTTGGCAACTTGTCTTTTGGTTAGCCGTTAGACTACATTTTGACTGAAATTGGTCAATGATTTACTCATCTTCTGGTTGCACGATTCAGAATTTCAGATACCACGAAACTATCAATAAATATACTGTACGCTCGTTGACTTTAGATTTAAAAGGCTAAGTATGAAGTTTAAAAAGGAAGGGCTTAAAATAGGACGAAAACACATTAAGGTAAATTGGGTGATGTTAAAAAAGGAAAAAATGCGGTAAATAGTAAATAAAGTTATTAAACAATAATAAGAGTAAAATGGGAAAGAAAAATAATATAACAATACCACTACAATAATAAATAACAGTAAATACAAATATTATAAAATTATTTAACTACTACTATATATTTAATATAAAAACACAATTCAAACAACTAGTAAGTTGTATAGGATGAAATCGGTTCCCATTAAGTTATCGAATGATAGAGTGACACATGAAACCGGGGACATACGGAGGACGAAGTGAGTGGAAGTCAAGACCGAGGACAACAACTTTGGTCGGCATCGAGTAGACTCCAAAAGGAATATTATCAATGAGAACAAATAAATATTTGTCACCAGATGACATTCAGTGAAGAATATTCATCAGCATTAAATATACATCAGTTACAGAGAATTTTGGCATTCATATCTTGTCGTTGCATATTCATCAATGACTCTTATTATTGTCATTTAAGAGGGGTTTGATCCTATGACCCTTTTCCTTAAGTTTAGCTATAAATAATGACTTCAACTGCCATTGTAATTCATAAAATTTCTGACAGACTTATGCTACACATTATTCCAAGCTAAATAATACTTTATTTTCTATCTTACGACATTCTTATCGTCGCCTTCAAAAGTCCTGTTCCCGGGAACAAAGTTGTCTACTATTTTATCTCGATTTCTATGTCAACTCTTGTATTCTATAAACCACGCTATAAATTTAACTGTACCGTTTTGCAGGTAAACACTTTGGCGCCCGCCGTGGGGCTTAGACAGTTGTGTAACTGAGTTGATCCTTACATCTATTTGATTCTTTGTTTCTTAGCAAAAATCGTAATAGATGGCATATAACGACGTCAATATTGCACACAACGTTGAGGCCCAGGAAAATCCACCTCAATATGAGGATTCGATCAGCGACACCCGCAACAAGGAGGACGTAGCCATGCTGGTTCATGAGGTGACTCTTGATGATGCTGAAGACGAACATGTTGCAGAAATGGTGAGGATCTTGAGGGAACAACAGGCTATCATAGGTCATCTCTCACGGTAAGACCAGGCAATGGCAGAGTTAAGGCAACTGTTGTCCGGTGCTTCCAAAAATGCGAATAGAAGAGGTCTAGTTCCTCCCATGCACCCACAAATCCAACAGTGCAAAGGGTTGATAACAATATCCCGAGGGGTGAGGTCGACATCAACGGGGCTAGGGGGATACACAGCGGATCTTGTAACAATTATGGTAATGATCCTTTCAAAATCGAGTTCATGTGATTTATGAGGGAAATAAATGCCCGAATGGACCAAATTCAGGGCGCAACACTAGTGTTAAAGGGCCCAGTCTCAAAGAAATACACCAATTGCCGTTCAAAACCGAGCACAACACCAGAGCTGATTCCAAAGCTGTTCAAAATCCCAAATGTATCAAAATATGTTGGGCCTTCGAATCCTCAGGAGCACATAACCACCCATATAATGGCGGTGAAAGGAAATGACTTGGCTACACACAAGACTGAGTCGGTCCTGCTGAAGAAGCTTAGAAAAACCCTCACGAATGGGGGGCTGACATGGCAATCACTCTTACCTGAGCACTCAACAGATTCCTTTGAGATGCTCGTAGACTTGTTCATCAAGGCCCATGCTAGGGACAGGAAGGTACATGCCCGAAAAGCAGACATACTCAGAATTACACAAGGAGAGTCCGAATTGTTGCGTAAGTTCATGATCATATTTCAGAAAGAAAGGATGATGCTACTTGTCATGTCGATTGAATGAGCAACTGAGGCTTTTACTAAGGGGCTGAACCTGAGAAGCTCCAACGCCTCCTGAAAACTGAAGGAAAGCATGCTCGAGTTCTAGATGACTACATGGGCAGATGTCCATTATGAGTTATAGATAAGAATAGAAGATGATCAGCTCGGGTTCTGGTATCGACCAAGGTTTGGGATCGATAAAAGGACAGGGATAAATCGAAGAATGAGTTCAATGCAGATTAGCAACCTTCAAAGGGCCAGTTTTTGCCCTACAAAAGGGCCAGTTTTTGCCCTACAAAAGGGCCAGTTTTTGCCCAACAAAAGGGCCAATAGATGCGACATAGGGTTCCGATCAGCGGACACGTACTCTCCCGATAGAAGAACTCACCGTGGCCGAAATAACAGGTCATTGCAAGACAAGAGGTATCGGGTTCCTAGGACTCTACATATCCTACACTGTCCGAATAAAATTTCAATATCAGCATAATAAGCTGCTATTGGTGATGAGGAACACCAAGGAAGAACAGTTCCCGAGGTCGAAGTCAATCCCAACAAAATTAAAGGCATCGAGGACACTCCAGACCAACTGACAAATGTGAAAGAAGTCCAAAGGTTAACCGAAAGACTAGCTGCTCTAAGAAGGCTCATAACTTCCTTTTACTTTGGAAGAAGAAGAACAATTTCGAAGGGACCCTCGAATGCCAACAGGATCTGAAAAACCTTAAGCGGTATCTATTAAGCCCTCTGTTACTATCAAAATCGGTGGAAGGCGAGCAATTGCTAATATACTTAGCGGTCTCGGAGGTAGTAGTAAGTGTTGTTCTAGTCTGAAAAGATAAAGGGACGCAAATCCTATCTATTATGTTTGCAAAATTTTATCGGGGACACAAACGCATTATCTGCACCTCAAAAATTGGCCTTAGCTCTCGTAGTCGGTGCTCTAAAGCTTATGACTTATTTTCAATAGCATCCTATAGTTGTGGTGACAACCTTTCCCCCGCGAAATATCCTTCACAAACCTGAGTTGTCAAGTCGATTGGCCAAATGGGCAGTTGAAATTAGTGAATTCGATATTGAATATAAACCTAGGACTACGACCAAATCACAAGTTTTGGCCGCCTTCATGGCCGATTTTAGTCCCAGACTACTGCCCGTGGCCACAAAGGAAGTGGTGATGGCATCATAAATAACATCAGGGGTTTGGACCTTGTTCATAGATGGAGCTTCCAATATGAAAGGGTCTGAACTTGGGTAGTCTTAATCATGCCCTTAGGGTAAGTCTTGAGGCAGGCCATAAAAATTGCTCCTTGACTAGCAATGAAGCCTAGTATGAGGTTTTGATTGTAGGACTTGAACAGACCCAAGGACTAGACTTTGAGGTCATCGAAATCAAATGTGATTTCCAACTGGTAGTTAATCAAGTATATGGAATCTTCGACACGAAGGAGGAAAGCATGCAACAATATGTGGTGAAAGTTCAAACTCTGCTCGCATGATTCAGGGAATGGTCGATTACTCAGATCCCAAGAGAACAAAACTCAAAAACAAATGCATTGGCTAATCTGGGCTCTTCCACAAAAATGAATTGTTCATATTCCAGCACAGTCGTACAACTTATGCACTCGGTACTAGATGTGGATGGTTACTATGAAGTAAATATAACTAACTTGGTCTGTGACTAGAGAAATAAATCATTGACTAGCTTGGGCATGGCAAGCTGCCCAAAAACCTAAAGGCATCCCATTCACTCCATACCAAAACAGCTCGTTACAGCTTCTGGGAAGGATAGTTGTACAGAAGGTCATTCCAAGGCATGTTGGCCTTATGATTAGGAGCCTCTGAGGCTAATTAAATCATGAGAGGTTCATGAAGGAATCTATGGAAATCATTTAGGTGCAGACTCATTAGTTAAAATTGGTTGGGCAGGATAAGGGTCAATTCGATGGCCTTTAGTGCACCAACCGACAGAGCTACTGCACTCAGTATTATCTCGTGGGCATTCATGAAATGGGGGATGGACATAGTCAGTCCGCTGCCACTGACTCCTGATAAGGTAAGTTTTTTTAACTAATTACTTCTCTAAGTGGGTTGAAGCAGGTCCTTACCAGGAAATCGGCGAGCGTAAAGTGGTTGATTTCCTATAAGAGAACATAATTTTCCGGTTTGGAATATTGAATGAGATTGCTCGTGACAACGGGCCACAATTCATAGGCGCAACAGTCACAAAATTCCTTAAAGACCAGAAAATCAAAAGAATCACATCTTGACCATGCCATCCAAGCACAAATGTCCAAGCGGAATCGACAAATAAGGTGATTATTCAAAACCTCAAGAAAAGATTAGAAGCAGCCAAAGGCAAGTTTTTCGAAGAATTACCAGGAGTGCTATGGGCATACTGGACAATGACCAAGTCAAGCACGGGAGAGAAACCTTCTCTCTCCATACAAAGTAGAAAATCTGATCCTGGTGAAAGTAGGAGAACCTATCTTAAGGTACTTCCAGACAGACGAAAGAATAAACAATGAAGCATTGCTATTCAAATTGGAGTTGCTTGACAAATCCAGGGACTTGGCGCACATAAGAATGGTGGCCCAGAAACAAAGAATAGAAAGATACTAAATCAAAGAGCCAATCTCCATTATTTCAAAGTGGGAGACTTGGTTTTAAGAAAAGTGACTCAAGACACCAGATATCTCAATGCAAGGAAGATGGGTCTGATTTTCCAAACGTCAATACCACACAAGAGAGAGGGGTGATTTGTGTGTTACCCGATTTTTGATCTAGAAGAACCTGGTCCTTCTAGGTGTTTTAACTACTACTGTTGAGGAATTAAAAGTACAGAAAAAAACACAGAAATTTTTATGTGAAAAACACCTGGATCAAAAGGTGAAAAGACCACGACCTACTACTTAGTAGGAATTTCCCAAGCCTCCACTAAAATCAATAAGCCAAAATAACATTTACAAAACTCTTGTAAACCTAAGGATTAACTCTAATTCCAGTGTGGCACACAACTTGAACTGTTGCGACACTTTCAAGTTAACTCTAACTTGAATATTCAAAGTACCTAATACAACTGCTTTTATGAAAGTTGGAAAGGTACAAGTTTAAACCACCTACTACAATTGAACTAGATAAGAATAAACACAATGGAACTGGTTCTTCTATATCGTTCAAGTAGATGCATGAGCGCACACTTTAATCTTACATAAAATGCTTGCAAAATTACCTTGCTATTTTTCTCTCAATTTAGTTTATCTTATACGTATGTGCATACAAGTTAAAGAGAACAAACTCAATTATTTATTGAGTTAGTAATCATAGTTTGGTTGAGACTCAATTGGTGATCGTCTATCGAATTTGAGTCCTTGAACAATGCAAACTCCAACCCTTATCCTTGATCCGGATTGTTCTCTTCTCATAAGGATACTTCTTCTACTTATCACATATGCAATCTTTTCGATTAGTTCAGAAGATATTGAGAAGATATTATTGCTTGATCCCTAAGACTTATCTTCTTCACGTGCATCTCATATGCATAGGTTGATAACCACTGTTGTCTCACAAGATGGTCCATCACTGAGTTTATTTGTCATTCTTCAAAACTTCAACTGAACTTGGCCCAATAAATTCCCCCTTTTGATGATGACAAACTCTGTGCTTTTATTGATCAGAGAACCTGTGGAACTTAGCCAAATTATCAACACTTTTACTTAGGAATTTTAACTCATCATTAAGGACCATATTTAATCAGATTATAAATATCACTTTTTCAAAATATAAAGTAAATCACAATATCTGTTCCCCCTTTTGGCATCATCGGAAAGTTGCATATAATGTGAATATCAGATTGTAATAGTTACTCATGGCCACTGGGCAACTGCAGGTGAAAGCATGGTTTAGTGAAGAAATAATCAATCTTGACAAAAAAACATAATTATTAAGATCATCTTCACACAGAAAGAGTAAAGCAAATTGTCATTATAAGGAAATGCTTTTACAAAACAGTCCACAAAAAAAAAAGAAAAAATATCCACCCATGAGAAAAAAAACAAAGAAAAATTCCTAATCTGAGTCATTGGGGGGGGGGGTTACCGAAATGGTTCAAAGACAGTGCTGGGGGACCTACGGCTTGGAGGAACTAGAGGGTTGGGATTGGAGAACATTGAGCATTGTTTGAAGCATCCTTTCACCCTTTTCCTTTTCCTTTTCCTTTGCTAGCTTAGCTTTCAGGCCGTTCCTCTCATTTTCCAGTTCAACAACATGAGCCTGGAACCTAGCAATCTCAGCATCCTTTGTCCACACTCTGAACCAAGGCCCTAACCTTATTGTTCACAAGAGTTTTCAGAGATGAACCAGGTTTAACTGGTGCTGCACTGAGGAGATAGTTAAAAGCCTGCAGGGTTTTGATACCAAAATGCTCCTTGGTGGAGGCCATCTCCCATTTCTTCAAAGGAACATTCAACCTATAAAACACAGTCGTCTGTATGAACCCACAAGGAGTAGCATGAGCCTTGGAGCCATTTATGACCCAGTCCAACAGCTTGACAATGAAGGCATGCCAGTTAATTTGCTTTTCTCTCCCAAGGCATTACGGAAGAACCAAGTCCATGTAGTTAGTAGTATGCCTTCTTTCCTGTCTGGGCAGCATCCATTTGTTCACAAATTCAAATAGCACCTCTGCTCGGGCTTCATCTCACTCTTCTGTACAAACCTTGCCTCCAGCACATCTTCAGCACACTCTGTATCATAGAAGTTTCTGGTGATTTGGATAGCAATAGGAAGATCATCTATACAAGGCCACCTCTGTTTAGTTTAGTCATCATAACCCTCACAAGTATGTCCAGAATATTTCTCAATTTAGGTGCATCAAACTGCACCTTTACTCCCTTCACCACACTGATTACTACCTCATTTTTCACAGTGGCATTTGCCATGAATTCAATCAGCTCTTTCCTCGCCAGCCTTTCATCCATTTTAAGGACCATGTCCTTCCACCCATGTGCATCTAAATCATGCACCAATCTAATCATGCATGGCTCCTCCAGGTCTATCAGCACCCTTCCCTTCAGAATCTTCCTCCTGCCAAATATGGCAAACCTATCTTGCTCCTTTTCAGACTCCTCTTCTTTTTCTCCACTCCATTCTTCTTCTTATTCTTCTTCTTCTTCTTCTTATTCTTATTCTTATTCTTCTTCTTCTTCTTCTTATTCTTCTTCTTCAGTAACTTTTACATGTTTTCCCTTCACTGCAGACCTAGTTCTTTTGGCCAAGGAGGGTTCAACAGGTACATATTTTGAAGACTTTTTTGCAAAAGTCTTTGTTCCTTTTGGTTTGAAAATAGGAACCTCCAAAGTTGTACCTCTTTCTTGATGGATCAGTTCTATCTCCTCCTCCTCCTCTTTTTCAGCAGCCTAAGAACATTCTACAACTTTTGCATTTCCTTTTTCCTTCTTCTCTTTCTTACTTTCTTCTAAAGATTTCTACAGTTCTATCTCACTCTGCTTGACCCTGTTCCGTGTTGCACTTCCATTAGGTAAGGAAGAAATAGTAGATATGGAAGATGACACCTTGCTTTTCTTTGTTGGTTTGGAAGCAGTTGGGTCATTAGAGAAGAAGCCTTGCACTTCATTGGATGATAGATAATCCCAACCTTCTTTAGGATGTCAACTAAGGTTTCCTCCACAGATGAACCAGGTTCATCATGCTGCTCACTCAAATGAACAAGGCCTTCAGCAGCCTCTCCAGAACCACTTCCCCCTGACTTGATGCCATCCTCTCCTACGCTACCACAAATAGCAAGAACCTCTCTTTTCTTTTTCTTTCCTCTTCTATTAGACCCATCCCCTTCTACATTTTTTAAAGATCCCACCAACACAACCCTATTGTCTTTCTTTTCTACCACATCAGAAAATGCAAAACAAGTATTTACCTCTCTTGGGGTTTCTTGATTTTTGTTAGCGTCAGAAGACCCATATTCTACTCCTTCACTGGCAGAGCTAAATGCCTCATACTCAAAGCTTGAGTTAGATTCTTTAGCTGGATTTACTTTCTTTTGGCTAGCTTTCAGTTTTCATTTAAGGCTTTTCTCAAAGAACCAGAAGCTACCGTTTTCCTGGACAACATTTTCTGGCGGCGAAACCTAGGTTTTGGGATTTCACTACGAGGTGTTGATGATGAAGTATTAGGAGATACTGCTGGGAGAGTACCGAGATTTTCTTGAGGGTTTGTCATGGTAAAGTAATTCTAGGAATTCTGGGAATTTAAGAGAGAAGGATTATCACACCTCCTTTTTTCTATCACCCCCGCAAAGGGGCGTAAATGAATTTTTCCAATTAAAGGACAATCGAAACAGGATTCGGTTATTAATTATTCAGAGTCACTACTTGGGAGATTAATGGTGTCCCAAGTCACCGATTGAATTCCGAACCGAGGAAAAAGATAACTCTTTTAACATTCCGCGAACCAGAAATCGGGATAAGAGGTTTTGTTAACCCGGGAGAAGGTGGTAGGCATTCCCGAGTTACGTAGCTCTAGCACGGTCGCTCAACTGTTGCATTTACCTTTATCTGATTTTATTACATGAAGAGACTATGTGGCAATTTTATGCTTAACCGTTTTTATTTAATATAATATTTATTTAAGAGAAATGAACGTCGTTTCGAATGTGTTTTCGAATTGCGCCGCATCAAATGAACCCGCAATCCTAGACACACTGTTTTTTGGATTTGGATTTAGAACGTATAAAATGCCCACACATATTTAGGAATGTAATTTATTAAAACCGCGCCTAATAGAGTCTAGCGTGTTATTATCTTTTGGGAGGGTCATGGAAGTTTACTAAATGGCGCGCCTCGAATGCTAAGAGTTCAAATCAATTAAGTGGGGGCCATGAATTTAAGAGTTTTATTTGGCATGACACGCCTCAAATTATTCAAAAGGATTGTATTAAACTAAAGCCATTCATTAGTTAAGACTGACATCTGTACTAGAAGTGCACACAATTTATCAGCAATATGTTTGGATCTGGATGCGAGAAACGGCCAGAAACAATTGTTTGATTCAGATGCATTTTGGTTTAATTTATTTGCCGAATCAGTCTTCTAAAGCAAATTAAACAGCTTGGTTGGCATGATTAGCTCAAAGAAGAAATGAAAGAGGACAACAGATTTCATCACAGAAACAAACAAAAGATCAAACCAATTCTCAAAATCAATAAATAAATCAATATTAATCTCTTCCACTAGCACCCATACTAGTTATAACCTCTTCAAATAAATTTGCGCACATAGTGACAGCCAAGCTAACACGCTAAACTAAAGAATTTCCTAGTTGAGAACAGATTCCAAAGTTTTGTTGAACAGTAGCTAATCCAAAGTTTAGCATTTTCGTCAAAATGAAGTGTTTACAGTTGCAGTGTCAAATTAATGGAAAAGATCTGGAAGCAAAATTGTTCAGCAGTACATCCAATTAATCAATACACAGCTGCAGACTTAGTTTTAATTCAAATCAAACAAACAGGAACGGTTGTGGGCAAACGAAACAGACAAAAGCAAATTTGATATAAAAGATTGAAGTTATGAAATAAACATAGCCATAATATGAACAATTCAAAATATCCATTTATAAGTCCGTTAGCTGATTACAGACGAGCACGACATACCTAGCAGCAAAACGCAATGAGAAAATCTGACCAAATAAAAGTCGGACAACAGGAGATGAAGTTCAGATCCACAACAGCAAAGTAGCAGAGAAACAACTTCAAGTCTGCCCCAAAATCAGTTTGAAACCCAGAATATGATGAAGCAGATTGACGGAATTTAGGAGGCACCTTTGAAGCCCCTTTTTGTGGTTTTTGTTTTCGATTTTCTGGAGTGTTTTTGTTCCTCAAATCTGAAAATTTCTGTCAAATTTATCCCCCTCTAAACGTGAGAGAGAGTGAGTGTGCATTGGTGAGAAGAGGGAGTGGTCTGTGGTCTTCTTTGAGAAATTAAAATAAAGAAAAAGACCTAATCGTCCTCCCTCTCTAGCCCTCGCTCTGATTTTGTCTTCTTCACAGAAAGGGAGCTCTTTTTTTATCTCCATCAGAAGAAGAAAGTCCATAGGGGTCACGCATTTCGCGTGTCCCTGAGTTGTGAGGGATCTGATGGGTTTCAAAAGGGAAAATGGGTCGGGTCATGAGTTTGGCCCGTTTTCTTGGGTTGGGGTGGTGAATTTGGGTAGTTTAGTTTGTGGGCTGACTTTGATTTGGGCTAGCCCAAATTTGGGCATTTTATTTAAAGATTCACCTTCTTACAACTTTCTTTTCTTTTTCTTTTCAAATTAAACTTATAAATCTAAATAGAACTCTAACCCAATTATATTAATATCTAATTAATAATCAACACAACTAATTAAACTAATTTGAGGGAAACTAAACAAAATTTCAAAGCTAAAGTTGTTTTTTGTGATTTTTTGTATTTTTGTAAAACCCTAATTACTAATTAATCTAAAACTATGTAGAATTAAGTCATAAATGAAAATGCAATATTTTTGTATTTTCATATGAATTATCATGCGCAAATAAAATGCAATCAATTGACACAAAATTCACAAAAATTGCAAAAATAATAAAGAAATTATTTTGTTTGAATTTTTGAAAAATATTCATATATAGGGCAAAACTCACGTGCTCACAAGGAGGATGATCAGAAGTTTGGAGGAGGTGAATGACGGTCATTAACAAAATGAAAGGATGTGCTGTGAATTTAAAGAGGGATTATGAGTAAGTGCAGTAATGACAACCTTTTTCCAGTAGTCAATTAGTGGTCTAATCATATTAGAATTCCGATCTCTTGGTGATTAATGGGCGACACTGATTTTTAGGAAAAGTCTCATTTTGCTTTTTGGTAACCATGTCACAAGACATGAGCCCAGGACGTGTGCCATACCTGAGGTGCTCTTCCTTTCCACTAAGAAACATGCATAATCATCATCAGCATATCATACTAGATCAAAATTACTACATTTGGGATAACAAAGACACAGATCAATGGTGCCTTTCAGATATGTCAATATCCTCTTGACATCAGTTAAGTGTGACTCTTTTGGATTTGCCTGAAAATGAGCACAAAGCCCTACACAAAAATCAATGCCAGGTATGCTGGCAATAAGATACAAAAATCATACCCCTATACAACTTGTGATCAACTGATGAACCATGTTCATCAACATCTAATTTAGTGACAGTTGCAATAAGTGTATATATTTCTTTGGAGTCCTCCATTTTAAACATTTTGATTAGTTCGTTTGTATACTTTTGTTGATGGATTATGGTTCCATTTGGGCTTTGTTTGATCTGCAGGACTAGGAAGAAGTTAAGTTCACTCATCATACTCGTTTCAAACTCACTTTCTATTAGTTTTGCAAAGTCCTTACACAACCTATCAGTAGATGCCCCAAATATTATGCCATCAACATATATTTGCACAACAAGGAGGTCTTTACCTTTTTCCCTTAGGAACAAAGTGCTGTCAATTTTACCTCTTTTGTACTCATGCTCTAGTAGGAATTTTGATAGCCGTTCATCCCGAGCTCTTGGGGCCTGCTTGAGCCCATATAAAGCCTTGTCCAGCTTGTACACATGCTCAGGACATTCTTTGCTTTCAAATTTTGGAAGTTGTTTCACAAATACTTATTCCCTGAGGTAACCATTCAGGAAGGAACTTTTGACATCCATCTGGTGGAGAGTGAATTCCATGTGTGCTGCAAATGCTACGAGGAGTCTGATTGCCTCTAATGTTGCAACTGGAGCAAAGGTCTCATCATAGTCAATGCCTTCCTATTGGCTGTAGCCTTGAACCACCAGCCTTGCATTGTTTCTTATAACTGTTCCATCTTCATCAAGTTTGTTCCTGAAGACACATTTTGTCCCAATGACTGATCTGTCCTTGGGTCTTGGAACTAGATGCCAGACTTGACTTCTTTCAAACTGGTTGAGTTCATCCTGCAAAGATTTAGCAATATTTTTAGATTCAACAAGAGATAGAAAAGCATCAAACGCACACAGATTCTTTAGTTGTGATCTAGTTTTGACTCCAGATGTTGGATTAGTAATGATTTCTCAATGGAATGAGAACTTTGATACTTGTGAGATTTCACTACCAACTGGTTTCTACTAGATGATTCTCCTTTGTTATGTTGCTTAGGAACGTGTTCATGAACATGTTCTTGTAGAGAGTTTGTTTCAATTTCTCCCTGATTAGTTCCCCCTGTCAGGTTGCCCCGAGTAGAAGAACATGTTCCATTACATGTTCCTTCTTTTGATGCAACTTTGTTTTGCAGTCAATTCTTTCATCTTCATGTTCCTGCCTATCAGAAAGAATGTTAGTTTCATTAATAACAACATGCACACTTTCTTCTACACATAAAGTTCTTTTATTGACAATTTATATGTTTTTTTATGTGAAGAATATCCCAAGAATACTCCCTTATCACTTCTGGGATCAAATTTACCTAGGGAGTCTTTTCCATTATTGTGCACATAGCACTTGCAACCAAATTTCCTAAGATGGGATATGTTTGGTTTTCTCCCTTTAAGTAACTCATATGGAGTTTACTCAACAAGAGGTCTAGTCAGCATCTATTGATTATGTAGCATGCATTGTTTACAGCCTCTGCCCAGAAGCTGTGAGGTTATTTACTAGAGAGAAGCATCATCCTTGCCATATCCTCAAGGGTCCTGTTCTTTCTTTCAATTACTCCATTTTGCTGAGAAGTCCTAGTGGCAGAGAAGTTGTGATCCATACCATTTTCATCACAATGTTCAACCAATTTTCCATTTTCAAATTCAATTCCATGATCAAACCTGATGTATGTAAGCTGGTTTCCTAATTGGTTCTGAGTTCTTCTAACAAAAGCAGTAAACATTTCTAGTGCCTCATCTTTAGATGTCAGAAATAGTACCCAGGTAATCTAGAATAATCATCAACAAGCACCATCACATATTTCTTTTCACATCTGCTCATGGTTCTCATTGGAACACAAAGATCCATATGAACCAGTTCCAACGTCTTGGACGTGCTTACCATTTTCTTGGATTTGAAGGATGACCTTACCTGCTTCCCCTTGCACATGCATCACAAACTTTGTCTTCCTTGAACTTGATATTAGGTAACCCTATCACCAAGTCCTTGGAGACTAATTTGTTTAGCTGATTTAGAATGGCATGGCCAAGTCTTTTGTGCCACAGGAGGGGATACTTAACTAATACACTTTAAGTAAGTGACTTTATTTTCTGAACGAGTTGACAGATCTACAATGTAAATATTGTTTACTCTTGTTCCTGCAAAATAATCTTGTCAATGGTTAGGTTAATCGCGCATTTGGTACAGGTGAAAGCTACAAGGTTACCTCTGTCATACAGTTGTGACACACTTATTAGGCTATATTTCAAGCCATCTATCAAGTAGACATTCTCAATGGAGTGAGAATCTGTCTTACCTACCTTTCCAACCCCAATGATCTCATCTTGCTTTCCCTTACCAAAGGAAACATTACCTCCTTTTAGGTCCTCAAGTGAAATGAACTGGTCCTTGTTTCCAGTCATCTGTTTTGAGAAGCCACTATCCATATACCATCTTTGGCTCCTCCCTTTCACTTGGACTTGCAAAAAGAAATCAGGGGTTAGTCTTAGGAACCCAAACTATTTTGGGTCCCTTTCTACGGGCAAAAGGATGAATCAGATTCTATGTTCCCCAACCAGGCAGCTTGTGTTTCTCCTGAACAAAAGCTTTGTTCTTTTGACTGTCCTTTTCTTTTGCATTGCATTCATTTTTATACTGGCCAGTCTTACCACAGTGTGTGCAGATTTTATTCTTAGGAAGTGTAAGGTACTTGTTTTTGGGGTCCCATTTTGGAGCTTGAGTCCCATAACCAAGTCCTCTTTCGTTGCTACTGTGATGCTCTTGCAACCAGGAGAGTGCATCAGAGGTTTTGTTACATTTGCAAGTTCTATCCAGTCCATGTTTCACCTTTCCTAGATCCTCTTGCAACTAGGAGAGTGCATCAGAGGTTTTGTTACATTTGCAAGTCCTATCTAGTTCATGTTTCACCTTTCCTAGATCTTCTTTTAGGACCTTAATCAATTTATCTTTTATTTTTCCTAGATTTTCTTATCGAGTGAGAAATGAGTGATCACCTTTCTTCTTTCCTGTTTCTAGTTTCAGTTTTAGGTTTTCAGACCTGAGTTCTAGAACACTATTGTCAAGTTCAAGAACCTGGTTCTTCAACTTAGCATTTTTGTTATCACTCTCATCAGCCCTAGATTCTAGACTTTTGCATTTTGCTTTTAGGATAACACATTCCCTAGATAGAAATTCCTTTTCATTGTTAACTATCTCAGACTCATCAATGAAGCCTAAAAATAGCTCAGCCAACCTTTCTTTAGACAAAAATTTAATTTTGTCTTTGAGATGCAGAATACTTACCTTTTGCTCATCATCTGATTCTTCCATGGCCACAAGAGCTTCCTCTTCTTCATCTTCATCTTCTGAGTCTTCATTAGAGGTTTCACCCCAAGCAGCAATCATAGCTTTGGTTGAACCTTTGTTTCTTTTGGGTTGGACCTGTTCTTTCTTCCTGTTTCTTCGTTCAGCCCTTTCTTTCTTCCATTCAATTTCCCATTGAGGGAAATTTTTGATCATGTGTTAAGTCTTACCACGCTTATAGCAACTGTCGTTGGTTTGTTTATCAGGAGCTCTTGACTTGTTGAAGTTTGTACCTCTTGATGAACCGTTTCCTCTCATCAAGTACTTTTTGAAATCTCTAGTGATCATATCCATTTTATCATCTTCCATATCTAAAACTTCTGTAATTTTGAGAGCTAGGCTTCTCTCCTTCTTGGGTGTATCCATCTTCCTGGTTTGCCTTCTTAGTTCATAAGCAGTAAGATCTCCAATCAGTTCATCCAGTCGGAGAGTAGCCATATTCTTGACTCCTGAATAGTAGTGATTTTGCTTTCCCAAGCAAGTGAAAGAACTCTTATCAAAATTTTCTCAACCTTGTATTCTTCAAGAATAACCCTTAGATTTAAGTTCATTTGTCAGTGTAGTGAACCTAATATACATCTCTTGAATAGTTTCTCCATCTTTCATAGCGAAATTCTCATATTGAGAATACAACAATGTTCATCTAGGTCTCTTCACTTGAGGTGTTCCTTCATGAGCCACTAGCAAAATGTCTCATATTGCTTTGACAGTAGTACAACTTTGGATCCTGCTGTACTCATCTAGACCAGTCCACGTATAAGCTATTTCTTGGCTTTAGCATTTTTCTCCCACCTTTTCAGGTCTTTAGCAGTGTAGTCAGCCCTTGTCTTTGGACATCCACTCTTTCCTTATTTTTCATTGTAGTTGCCAAAAAACCATTAGTGACTATGTACCAGAGTTCATAGCCTTCCCTATGATGTGATCTTTTATCCTATTCTTCCACTAAGAGTAGTACTGTCCATTGAACAGTGGAGGCCTCGCAATGGATTGCCCTTCCCAGTTTTCAGGTGGTGCACTCATATTGATCTTTTTCTAAGGTGTTAGCCTCTTCAAGGATAACTTACTCTGATACCAATTGATGTTCTAAATGTTAATACCACACAAACGGGGAGGGGGGGAGGGGTGATTTGTATGGTACCCAATTTTCAATCTAGATGAACCTGGTTCTTCTAGGTGTTCTAACTACTACTGCTACGGAATTAAAAGTACAGAAAATAAAGAACACATAGATTTTTATGTGAAAAAAACCTAGCTCAAAAGGTGAAAAAACCACGACCTAATACTAAGTAGGATTTTTCCAAACGTCCACTAAAATCAATGAGCCAAAACAGCATTTACAAAACTCTTGTAAACCTAAGGAAACTCTCATCCCAGTGTGGCACATGGCCTCAACTGTTGCGATACATTCAAGTTAACTCTAACTTGAATACTCAAAGTACCTAATACAACTGCTTCTGGAAAGGTACAAGTTTAAACCACCTACTACAATTGAACTAGAATAAGAATAAACACAATGGAACTGATTCTTCATCTCGTTCAAGTAACTGCAGGAGTGCACATTTTAATCTCACATAAATTACTTGCGAAATTGCTTTGCTCTTTTGCTCTCAATTTAGTTTAACTTCTGCGTATGTGCATACCTGTAAAAGAGAACAAACCCGATTATTTATTGAGTTAGTAATCAGAGTTTGATTGATACTCAATTGTTGATCCTCCGTTGAATTTGAGTCCTTGAACAATACAAACTCCAACCCTTATCCTTGATCCGGATTGTGTTCTCTTTTCATAAGGAGACTTCTTCTCCTTATCCCATATGCAATCTTTTCGATCACTTCAAAAGATATTCAGAATAAATTGTTGCTTGATCCCTAAGACTTATCTTCTTCACGTGAATCTCATATGTATAGGTTGATAACCACTGTTGTCTCACAAGATGGACCCGGTCCATCACTGAGTTCATTTGTCATTCTTCAAAACTTCAATTGAACTTGGGCCATTAGGGTCCGACATGGGAAGGCTCCTACCATGTTTTAGATGTCACCAGAAAAGAATCATATGAAGTGGAAAACCAAGACAGTAAAATTTCCAAGCAATTGAAATGTGACCCACCTCAAAAGGTATTATTGCTGATGAGCAGCGGAAAGCATACTATGAAGGAAATATCATTAGCAATAAGGAAATTTCTAGTTTTTGTATCAATTGGATTTTTGTGGCAAGGGTTTTACGAAATAGCAACATAAAGCATACTATGAAGGAAATGTCATTAGAGGAAATAAGACCTTTAAATAACAAGGCATAAAAATGATAAGCCACTGTGGGATGGTTAGATAGTCTTTGGTTCGATAGGAAAGTTCCTAACGGGAAACGAAGCTTGTTATCGAACCGAAGGCTATTCAACTATTCACGAGTGCTCTTTCCATACAAGCCACTGAGGGTGGATAGATAATCTTTGTGTCAGTAGCAAAGTTCCTAACGGAAAATTAAACTTGATACCAGACCAAAGATTATCCAACCATTCACTAGTGGAACCCTCAAAGGCCAAGACTTCCAGTATTCTAATTCGCATTCTTTGCATTCGAACACTTTGGGGGGGGGGGGTATGAGAATACGATAACCCAATTGCAATAAAAACCAGAACTATGAAGTCAGTAACAAATATGCCTCATCGGTACCGAGGACTGCATAATTAGCCCCGTAAAAAAGAGTTGTACAAATTAGCCATAATTAATAGCAATTTTTTTTAGTAAAACTAACTCTTATGTACTTTTGAAGATAAAAAGAAGAAAATAAAGTCCTTTTATTTTTATCTTGTTTCTTGTTTTGAATAATTAATTAATTTTATCATTTGAAAGTTAATCAAGTATTGTAAATGCTAGTGTCGAAATGAACATGAGAAGTCCTCTTCCTCTTCAATAACATCATAATCATAAGAGGGTCCTCTCCTATGAAACCCTCACAATAAAGGGTTGGTTCCGGAAGAGATTATGCCCGGAACCCAAATGCTATCGAAGAAAATGCACATAGAGCCTTGCCTAATATGATGCAAGAAAGTAAACTTTGTGCAATGCTTAAACAAAAAGAACTTCTATTTATCAAACGTTCCAAGCAACACAAGTACAAAAATACGAAAAGAAAACAACAAAGAAAAAGAAAGCAAAAAACTAAGCTATATCGTCCCCTGAACTCGGGAGAAGGTAAGCATATGCGCCCCCAGGAGACGTAGGCGGATTTGCCGCCAGATCGGAATCTTGGTCTTCACCATTATTCTTTTCAAATTCCTCCTCGGTTCCTGAGAACTCAGAATCAAAACCGGAAGAGTCACTTGCATCAGGCTGAGCTGGGATGCATCTTCAAGCCATTGAATCCAGCTCTTCGACCTTAGCGATTTCATCGTCAATATCAATGACGCCCGCTTTATCCTCTTCAAAGTCTTTTCTCCTGATGCTATTCATAAAATATATTTTTTCAATAATGAGGTAATCCACTCGACGCTGAAGTTCTAATTTAAGCCACTAACCTCGATCGAAAGGCCATCCCGATCAGTTCTCGTGGAACTAACGCTAGGATCAAGATTACAAGTAGCGGTTATGTGAACCTTATTATGTTCCATGATCTTCTTATACCTATCCTCCATCAGGGCACGCTTCTCCTTGGCAACAACAACCTCTACAGTCTTGGAATTCAAGGCTGCCTCCAAGTTATTTACTAGCTCAGTGGAGGCATCCTCGCGCTCAGCAGCAATAAGCACAACATTTTGGACCTCACACCATTTAGCCTTAGCTTCTTGAAACTGTACATTTAACTAAGAGGCTTATTGGCTAAGGGACATCACTTCTTGCTTACTCTGTTGCAGTCGAGCATCCAACTCACCAGCTTTAGCAGCTTGTGCTTCCAGCACCGAGAGGCGAGCATCAATTTTGTCCCTCTTGGCCAACAGTTGATCCCGCTCGGACTTCAGCTTTTCTTTATCTAGGATCAACTTTTTTAGCCCCTCGGAAGCAAGGAAGTTGGCATGCGAAACAAAAACCCAAATTAGAAACTTTGTCATAGTAAATCGAGAAGAAAAAAGACAGACTTTGAACGTACGCGTATGAGTCCAGGACTCAGAAAAAGATGGAGTTGTAGCTGGGATGGTATCACTAGTGGCAACAAAGACAAACAGCTCCATCTATCCACCGTCGTTCTCGTCATCCATGCTGGTGATCAAGGCATGGTTGCCACGTTTGCTGAAATTTATTACTCTCTCGCGGAAAATCTGGGGGAGAAGAGATTCATCCTGAGACCCAAGGTGAGCTCCTCCTTTGTCTCCTGGCACAGCCGCCATAGACATGCCACAATTCACTATATAGAAGGGCCCACCTGTGCTAGGCAAACCTTGTATTTGTGGCACAACTCCAAAATTACGGGGTCAATTCCCTCGCTCAAAGAAAAAACACCTAGAGTAAATGGGTACGTATAAACATACACGAAGCCCTTCTTAGAGAAGGTTACTCACTCCATCATGATATCACAATCCTCCATCACAGCAGGAATACTAGAAGGATGGATGGAAGAAGGGTATGTGCCAACAGCCCAATAACCGTGTAGAGATAGTGAGAGATTTAGATAACCTCTCTAGACAGAACCCCTAATCTTTTTTCATTTTAAAAGAAGAATATTTTAGTATTGGAATGAATTGAACTTGAAGAGAGTGGAATGGATACAAAAGAATTCATATAGCCGACCCAACTAATTTAGAGCTGATTGGATGATTCGAGTTAATATTGGGTGCATGTATTACCAGCATTTACACTGAGTCCACTTTTTGCGTGCTCTTGATAGATATCTTATCTTTGATAATGCAGATTTGCTGCAGCACTGAAAGAGTTGAAAGTCTGGGTTATGAATGTAGTTCCAGTTGACTCACCCGACACACTTCCAATTATATATGAAGGCGGCTTCTTTGGCATTTACCACGACTGGTGTGAATCCTTCAGCACGTATCCCAAATCCTATGATCTTCACGCGGATCATCTTTTCCCCGATATGCACGTTGTTCCCTTGCTAGCGACAAATTTTCGCTTAGATATGTTAACGTGTGATATTCTGTTGCCAACAGGTGCAAGATAGTACCAGTATTTGCAGAAGCGGACAGGATTCTGAGGCCAGATGGAAAGTTAATTGTGCGGGACAATGTTATCTAGTGGTTGCACATCAACATTTGATATTACTGGTATTCTGGGAGTTCTGATCATTGTTCCACCCAGAGCAGCTTCTAGTCTTGAGCAGCTGGATTGATAAAGCTCACCTAGACGTACTTGGAACAATCAAAACAACAGCGTTTGGAGAGAAAGGAAATACCGTTATTAGATATTTGAATCATTTTACTTTTGCTTCTACCACTTCCACTCCTTTAAGACCTCCGGAGACTGCATAATTTCCCTGCAAAAATATACAATGTCAACAACAAAACTGAAAAATGCTTAACCAGGTGCAATATTGCAAAATGTATAATAAATATGGTATTTAGTCTGGTTATAGAGCATTTAAAAAAACTCACAGGGCACAAGAAATTTGCAATCTGAACTTTGTTGGCTTCATCAACTTCCTCATTAGTTGCATCACAGTTTGTGGACCTTCTCGGAGTCAAGTCCAATTATACTAACCATTGCACTTTTTGCAGCATCCTGAAGGAAATGGAAAGAGTAGATTTAGAGTTCCATGCAAGATATATATATATATTTTTATCATTGGATTGTTGAACATTACCTAGTTTCTCCTCTTAGCTTGATCAGCTTAAGCCCACCCTCGAAACTGGCAGAGATAATAGATCAGTAGGGACAATAATGAAATTTAAGTACTTACATTTGACAGAGTGGTAAATACTGAATGATAAAAAAGTAACACCTAATACATAAGCAACTCCTAATGCATGTGTTTCCATAAGGTTATGCAAGGCAGGAACCTGAAAGCTCCTGCAAACGCCAGAGCAGTGTATTCGCCCAAGCTTAGACCACATGTGACATCAACTGAATTAATTATTTGCTGACCGCCCTCACGAGCACGGAGCATCTCTACTGCAGCTAAGCTAGTGACATAGAGAGCTGGCTGGGAATAAGTAAGTTATGTGCTAGTCAAAAATTGATGTTAAGGTTATATCCTATTGTCATCACAAAGAGCATCCATAAAATCATCTCTGGGAGGAGCAAAGTAAAAAATAAAGGTATCCATTAACAGCAAAATGTGTATACATTACAGAAGCCTTCCACTTTTATGTTGTAACTATTAGGAAGACATTTTATAAATCCTCAATACCAAACGGATATGTGGAGCAAAACAAACGGAAAATGATGAAATGATTAGTGAAAGAATACCTGACTTAAAACAATGGAGTCTAACTTCTCTTTAGGACCATTAAAACTCTAAATCATCTCTAGAACTCATGTTCGTGTGATCAATGGGAAGACTTCTGTATACAAGCCATATATTGATAAGTATAACACCTATCTAAAAATATGGTCGTCTAAAAATGATAGAAGAATTAACCTAAGCAGTCGTCCACCCAACCGCTTAAACTAAAAATAGGTGGTGGATGTATAATGTATTATACAACTCATATAACAGTATATAATCTATGTATACTTGCTAGTAAACAGTTAATATGGCCGGCTATTTTGTAAAGATCCCAAGATGATACCAAATCTTTTACACAAGCAGGAACTTCATAGCTGCACCAAAAGATAATTAAATATAACAGGTTATTCCCAAATATACAAAATCATTTTTGATCCCGTTAAAAGCTCTCCGATTTCTCTTTGTACGGGACCCAGATGCCGGTTAGGAAGCAACATTCCATGCCCAGCACTCATGTAGTGTGATTACAGAACTATAGTACTCAGGGAAGTCAATTAGACGGGTCTACTAAGTCCCTATATTATTAAAAAAAAATCTACTTTGGAACTTTGGCAAATAATTTCCCTGAACACTAAACTTTCCTCTTTAGTTACCCTTTTTTATACGCTACTTTCCTCTATGGTCACTGTGGTGTTTAAGCATTAGATTAGTATGATGTTGCAACAACATAACTGAGCTTCCAACATACTAAAGAGATGATGTGTTACTTTCTGTTGAACTCAAGACACTCTATCAATCATGAGGTTTATATGATACACATGATGTACCGATCTTACGTCCTTGCTGCAGCAAGTAGTTTTGGCTTATTTTAAAAAAATGCCTAATTTATTCAGGAATTGCCTCAAACACCTAAAGACAAATTGAACTCTCTGTGCAATAAAGCCCTAACATGCCTTAAAAATTAAATAGATAAACACGGTATGCCAAGAAAGAGAAGAAAACTCACAAGAAACAACGATCCAAACGGAAAAATTCACAAAAGTGCAAAGATGAGATGAAGAAGCGAAAGGAGCCAAAAGGTGGAAGCTGGGAATTGAGAGGTGGCGGAGCTTATCTGATATTGGTGATACTGAATTTGTAATAAACCGGTTGTTAACCTTTTGATACAAAAAACATGTGCTGCCTCCCTGGTTAGAAGAGAGAAGCTCTAGAAGAGTGCAGTGATTACCACGTTTTGATCGGTATAATCCAAGCGAAGCATACAAAGTTAGCTGAAAAGACAACATTACCCTTGAAGTACGAAGCAAACATGCCGTCCAGGTGCCTGCCAAGTAATGAAGAAAGAAGAGAAGAATACTTGATTTTCAATTCATTTTTTTGTTGTAGTAATGTGACGCATCAGTAATGCTTTATTCTAAATTAAAAGAAAGTTAAATTAGGCTAAAAAAGAATGTAACAACAGTAAATGTTGATACTAAATCAGGATGCAACGGTCGCACTATCATCAGATAATAATAATTCCATATAATTTTGATCCTATTTATTTGCAGATATCATAATTATTCCCTCCGATCAAAAATAAGTGATTTTTTATTTTTTTCTTGTGGTCCAAAATAAGTAATTTTTCTAGATTTCAAGGATGATTTAATTATTTTGTTCCTAAATTGTCCTTGAAGTAAATAGTGTTGGAATATGTGTTAAGAGTGTTTATGTGAGATAGTGAAGGTTAATATGATCAATTCCATTGCTAATTAATGCTAAAAGGTATATTTCTTAATATGTGTGAAAACACCCAAAAAATCACTTATTTAGTGTAAAAATAGTACGATCTAGCGATTTTCAAATTGGTCATTCAAAAATAGCCAGCATTTACTAAGTGAATAAAAAATAACCAGTATTTTACTATAACAGAGACCGGTCCATCATAATATACTGGAGTTTGATACACCTGTATATGAACTTCCAGCATATGATAGCGGAACTCCAACACACGAAAAGTTCCAATATAATATACTGAAGATTCAAGCACTTGTATATGAATTTCCAACATATTATACTGGACCGGTATACTTTGCTAAAACTCCATCATATTATGCTGGAGTTCCAGCATACTTATCCTGGAACTCCAATATAATATAATGGCGTATTTTCAGGTTTTGGATAGTGTTATCGCTGAGATTTATCATTACATAAAAAATGCTAAATTTCGATTATTTTTGAAACTGGACTATTTTTGAGCGACTACTTGTAAATCTGACTATTTTTAAGAGAAAACTACTCTACAGCCCCTCAAAATTTTAATAGCCCATGTTTTGGTCCACTTGCAAAAGATGGCCCTTCGCCCCAAACAATTGCATCTAGTAGCCCGAAATGTCTGTTTTGTATATTTTTGTATAATGATTGTCTATTTTGTATATTATTTGTATAGTAACAGTCTATTTTGTAAAGCAACAGTCTATTTTGTAGATATTTTGCATAGTGAGAGCTAATTGTATATAAATTGTATAGTAGTAGTCTATTTAGTATATTTTTATATAGTGTTAAACTATTTTGTACATCTTTTGTATAATGACAGACTATTTAGTATATTTTTTCTATTCTATTTTTGTATATATTTTGTATAGTGACAAGCTATTTGTACATAAATTGTATAGTGACGGTCTTTTTTGTATAGTTTTTATATAGGGACAGTCTATTTAATATATATTTTGTATAATGACAGTCTAATTTGTATATCTTTTGTATAGTGATAGTCTATTATATATAAATTATACAATGACAGCTTATTTTATATATTTTTGTATAGTGACAAATAACAATAAGGACATATTACTTTGAAGATGACCACTGCTTCATTTAGCGTATTAAGAGTCAATAATAACAAAAACTATTTTGTTATTTTAAAAATTGTATGGCAAAATTAGATTTATGTGTATATCATGCTAGAGTTCATACATAGGTGCACCAAACTCCAGTATATTATGATGGATCGGCCTCTATTGCAGTAAAATAGTGACTATTTTTTATTGACTTAGTAAACGCTGGCTATATTTGAATGATCAGTTCGAAAATTGGCTATTATAAAATATGTTTTTATATAAACTGCTATTAACGTTAACTGTATTAGTTAATTAATGGAGTACGTATTATCATCTTATTTTGATCACTCAATAATAAACTAGAAATATAATGCAGTGTAAATATAAAATGAAGATAAGATAAATTTTGTTCAAATCTCAATAATGACCCTTTAATTTTGTAGAACAAAATATTTCAACGTAGGCCAACAAATAGATATGTTTATGGGGCAACATAAACTTCAAACTAACAGTTACAGTAAGCCATTTTCCTTATCTCAATAAAAATTAAGAAAAAAATAAGCAGAAAAAGGAGAAAGTAAAAAAGAAAATATGTTGCAAAATAATTTCTGCTTTTGAGGGTTTATTTATTTATTTACAAAATCTCATAAAGTACTAATTTTTAGTATAGTCGAGCAATATAAAAGATTTTCACAATTAAAAAGTAAAACTTGGTTCGAATTGGATTAGTTTGGTGGTGTGAACTATTTATTCTTCATACACCTGCGTTTTACCCACGTTTTCGTACAGCTTTTCCTGAATTCAGTTTCATTTCCAAGGAAACAATAGAAAATAAGAATAATATTTTATTTACTCTTTTTTCTCTTAC
Source organism: Nicotiana benthamiana (assembly GCA_034376525.1). Taxonomy (NCBI): domain Eukaryota; kingdom Viridiplantae; phylum Streptophyta; class Magnoliopsida; order Solanales; family Solanaceae; genus Nicotiana; species Nicotiana benthamiana. The sequence goes on from CM067336.1 coordinate 99,419,544, forward strand.
ACTTACTTTTCCTGCCGTTCCAACCAAATCATTAATTTATATGGGTATGAATAAACAACAGTAACGTAGTAGAAGGTGTCAAAAATCGTAATCAATGAAGAGATAGAAGCTTGTGCAGCTCTAAGAAGTCAGATATATAGTTCGGTGGCTAATAGGGTTGTTCAAAACCGATCCGAAATCGAAAATCAAATCGAACCGAAGTTTAATGGCTTAATGGTAACGGCTTAACGGATAGAGAACGAATTGATTATTTTTATTACGGCTTATTGGTTTGGGGACGGATTATTCAATTTTCTTAACGGATAATCCATTAACCCGTTAAGAATATATATATATATATATATATATATATATATATATATCTAGATATATATATATATATATATATATATATATATATATATATATATATATATATATATAAAATTTATTTTTACTTACATAATTATAAAATATCAGCAACCCAATTTTATGTTTTAAGGAAAACACCAAATTGAAAGTAGAAGATGTGGCTAACTAATATGGAGAAAAAAGAAAATTTTCAAATTCTCTTTCCTTCTTAAATTCATTAAAAATCATAATTTGAGCTTGTATCAAATGATAAGGTCCAGTTAAGCTCAAACTAATAAAAGAAAGAGAGTAATATGAGCTTATGAGATTATTGGCTTAGCAGATAGATATACCTCTATCTGCAGTAACTGCTGGAGTTGATACTTCTCTAAATGCACCTGATGTTGATCCTGATCCTGACACTGGAATAGTTATAGTTAGAATATTTGAAGTATTAATTTTGGACTCACGGATTTCAAGGATGGAGCTGCGATCATTCATATTATTTTCTTCGTCGACAATAATTGGTATATTTTTAGCTGCAGAATCATGACCAACTTTAATGATTGTAGATTTTTCTGCACCAAAAAATACCTATATATATACACATACCACATTACTCAGTAGCTAACAGCAATAATCTTTTCTAATTGTACTTGGTCCTATTTTCAACACTAGCAAGTATGGTACTGTATTTCTTTCAGTGTTTTTCATGTAATTGAAATATGAAAAAGAAGTATAAATGGAACCGGACATTAGACAATGTAGTGTGCGGACAGAATACATTTGAGCCCTTAGGTATTAAACCGATAAACCGTCCGGTAACCGCCCGATAAGAGCTAACCCGATACCAATCCGCCTGATATCTTATCGGGTGGCTAACGGATGAATACATTTAAAAACCGATAAACGTTAAGCCAAACCGTTGTAAAAAGCTGCCTAATCCGCCCGATGAATACCCCTAGTGGCTAACCATTAAAATTACTTTTGGCCATAAAATGCATATTAAAATATTGGGCTACCGGATGCTATTTATTTTGCTCCATGGGCTATAAATGAAGTACTCTAATTTTTAATGGAATTTTTACCTATCTATACCATATAGCAAACCTAATTACCAAAAATGTTTATAATATTGTATTTACCCACCTAGTCCATAGTTTTGCTATAAAATATGTACCAAACCAAAAATAGATAGATTCTACCCTAGAAAGGCTCCAAATTTGTAGGAATCAGATTTAATGGTGATTCTATCACCATTAATTTCGAAATTAAAATGGAAGAAAATCCATTGCAGCGTATTTCTCTCCTTCTCCATATATTTTCCACCATTGATAGCCATTAAAAAGCTTGAAAGCTTTGAATTCAAATTTGGATTTTCAAAAATCATTATTTATTTGGATTGGGTGTTGTTATAAATAATTCGAAATATGTTTAGGAGTTTATATCTCAATTTTGAGGGGTTTTGGTGAAGATTAGACTTGGTTTTGACTGAATTTCAGATTGAAACTTGTCGAAGAAGAAGAAGACATATTTTTCCAGAAATTGTAATTAAATTGTAGTTAAATTGTGGAATTGTAGATAAATTGTAGATAAAATATAGATAAATTGTAGATAAGTGGTAGATAAATTGCAGATTGGGAAGACTAAAACTTCTACAAGTCTTCTACAATTATGTCAAAAAATGCAATTATGCTAGAATTGGAATATTAAAATTCAATGTATTCAATTTGTAGATATAATTTCTACAAATAAACTATAAAACAGTTTGAGTATTGTATAAAGTTGTATTGTTACATTTATACTACAATTAAACTACAATCTTGTGTCAAAAAAATTTAAGCATACCAAATTTAATCAATTCTTAATATTCAAATTTTCAATTTTGGGAGTGCCGCAAATTTGGAAAGGGCAAGAACGTTTTATATGCATTGGTTGTTATTGTGATAGTTATTTTATAATATGTGTTATTGTGCTCTTGGTAAACTTAGGATGCATTCGTCCCAGTTAAATGGGATGGCTTGGATTTGGGCAGTGAGTGTGGACTAGGTTTTCTGATGCATCTGCTGTATACTATATTCTGAGATTATGAGATATTTGCATCCGATGCTTGAAAAAAAAAAAGAAAAAAGAAGATATGACTTTGGTGAAAGATATGCAACCAAACAGAACACTAGGAAAGAGAAGAAGTTAAAAAGGAAAAAGGAATATATGCTTCTAAAATCATGCCCACAATAAATGAAGTAATAATTATACCCTTAATTTAAATTATGACACATAAATTGAAATTTGGTATGCTTAAATATAATAAACACAAACCTTAAACATGAGAGGTAATAAGGTTTGCTTTATGGTATATATATATATATATATATATATATATATATAAATCCCTTTTTTAATTTCTCCTCATTTTAGTACATGAGCATGGACCACTATTCTGCCCATAAATTTTGGCCCACCACTTCAGAAATCGTGCAAATTTCCACCTCCTTCCAACTCACTGTCTCAGAAAAAGCCTCACAATTATTTAACTCCATCCTACCCGCCCCCTTAATTTCTTCCACATTTTACTCAACTACTATCTTGAGGCAACAGAACCTCATCCTTGTGTAGACAACAAATAAGAATGTTTTTTCATTTCAACTTGTATGGATTTATGCGAGAGAAGAATATGTGGATATTAGTACAATTAATTATTTGTTAGCGAGTATAAATTGTTGAATTTCTTTACGTTTTTAAATAGCGGCAAATGATAATTCAAAAATTACTTTAGTTTGCATTCTCGCTCTTGCATTTTTTGAATTCCTTTAATAGAGGTCCTGGTTCTGCTGCGGTACTTGAGACGATAACTTTATGTTTGTTGCTCAAGCTTTTCCAAGAATATCCCAAACCTCCACCCCACTCTATGACCAGCCATCCATTGTTTGAAGGCTAGCTAGACCAAAAGATTCTTGGTATAGTGTATATGGTAAAATCGGAAGGTCCAATTTTCCGTTATTACGATGCATGGTCAGCATATTTTCAAAGACTCGAGGCTATGGTCGAGATTCACTCCTGAGGGGCTATTGACGCCCGACCTCAGGGCAATATAGATCAGCTGTTGTGGGGAAAAAGTGAAAATTTCTCAAGGCGCGTAGCAGCCGACAAAGTCTGTTAAGCTAGTTTAAGCCCGCATCATGGCATTAACTGGCTGTACCATCTCCATATCTTTGTAATAACTGTATTTGTACTATGTTGGGATTCCCCCTCATATATAAAGGGGATTCTTATCATTTTGTAGTCATTTGATGCTCAATATTGAATATACAAGAACATTCTCTCTGCTCTCTAACATATTCTCTTAATCTCATTACTTCCATTGCTTACATTCATTGTGTTCTATTTATTGTTCATCATCTATTGCTTATCATTGATCATAAAGAGCCGTCATATTAGCTCTCGTAACTATTAGTTCTCCATTGATTGCCCTAAGCCGGCCTCTAGACTCGGCTCGAGGCTTCATATACGGCAGCTCGAGGCCCTCACCTCTCGCCGTTCAGTTCGATTGTCGCATCGTCTCTCAATTTTAATCTTTCTTTCTAATCTTTTACTTAGCATTCAATGCATAACAACTAGCATAAAAATAGATCACATATTTTAGAATCATAAAATCAAATTTAATTGTTATTACCATTTTCACGATAAACAGTTTGGCCCCCACAGTAGGGATAAAAATAATAGTGATTATTTTCTTGCTGGTTTAACTACATAACGCAGCTTACCTTGCATGCTTTTTCTTGTTCAAGATCTTTTATTTCAGGTCAAAATATCTAACTCAGTAAACAACAATCTTGAGGATCATAGGGAGAATGGTATGGATGTTCCAAGTGCTGGTATACCACCACGAAACCCTAAAAAGGCACCAGACCCAATTCCCTTAGACGCGGTCTCACGTGATGCCCAACACGTCGATGTAAGATTCCACACTAACAGGAGCGTACATCAAGGATATCGACAAGAAGTCCAAAAAACCCCAGCTCGGAAGGAACAAGATGTCAGCCTTCACGTTATTTTTGAGATGTTGCAGGCACAACAGCTGGCAATCGCTCAGCTGCAGAGCCACCAAAAAACCCCAAGTCCAGCGGCCCCGAGAACATGTGATGATGGGCTATAATTACGTATTTTAGTTTCTTATTACACTCAAATTTACTGCACTTTGATTGAGTTTGAGCTTTAATCGCTAGTGTTTTGCACTAATGGTGTGTTTTATGCTTTGTAGGAGCGATTTCGAGCTATATAGATGTTATAGAATGAATGCATGTGATTTGGAGCCTTTAAATATGAGTAAAAGCTCAAGGAATTAAGCAGGGATCGCGTTTGGGGGTCAACGGATGATAGTTACAGCAAACGAAGAATCTAGTTGCCAGATTGCGCACTGTCTAGTAAAATAGAATAACTTTTTTCTGAGAACATCCATTTGGGCTCCATAATATATGGTTGGAAAGTTAAATCAAAGGGCTACAACTTTCATGTTTTACATCTTTTCAAATTCCAAACGGAACAAGATGAAACACTCCTAGAAGCGCGATCGTGCTAGTTTTAGCGCGCCCAAGACAAAATGTCATCCACCTAACGCACCCAGGTGCGCGTCCAGATGCGCCACCGCGCTAGTAAAACCCAGAAAAAAATGTTCTTTTTCACTTTGGAGAAGGTAAAATTATTTGGGCCCAATCCTACATGGTATATATACATGAAAACACGGTATTTTTTGGGAGAGGACGTTTTTGAGATGAAAACACAAACACGAAGCCGTTGTAGAGGCCGAATTTCATCTTTTCTTCCACCAACTTAGTCTTTTTATGTTTCTTTATATAATTTGTTATTTTTCTACCTTGTTTATGTGAAGCTAAGCTTCACGTTCTAGGGTTGTGGTTCTTTCATGACTATTGCTATTCGGATATTTATTTTGATTTCTTGATTTATCATATTGGTTTATTTATTCAATCTTGAGCTTAATTATTTGATTGATTGATCACCAATTGAATACTATCTACGAATCTAGTGTTGAACTCGAAAGTGAGAATTACAGATTGCATATAAGATTGAGTAGAGCAAGTTCTTGAACCTGGGCCTAAGGGAAAGGATTTGCGGTTAGGATAGACATATACCTAATTGCCTTGCTTGGTTGATTTAAGATCTCGACAGATTCTTATGAGCAATATTAACCCTGGCAACCAATAAACTAGATAAATTAGTTAGATAATTAATTGAAGAATATAATAGGATTGTTAGATAGCCCATAGTCCTTGGTCGTTTTCATTACATTGATATCATAGAAATCTGTCTTTCTCTATTCAAAGTTCATTATTTATATTTCTTTATTTAAATTAGTTTAGAATCAAATACTTCTAGGTTTAATTCTTGTATAGATAATTAGGATAGTCATATTTAGTTAGTAGTTAATCACAAGTCCTCGTGGGATCGACATCCGACTTTTAGTCACTTTATTACTTGACGATCGCGTATACTTGCGTGTGCGTTTTGGAGAAACAAATTGTTGGCGCCGTTGCCGGGGACTTAGAAATTAGCTGTTTTTCTAGATTAGACTTTTAATTTTATCCTTTTTATATATTTTTTTATTTTAACAATATATTTGACATTTTTCTCTTAGTGTGTTCCAAGTTCTCTCATTATGACATCTGGGGATGAAATATACGGAGGTAAGGCTATTGATGAATATGCTTGGTTGACAACAGACTTTTATGGCTCGTATTTTTGGTCTTATCATGGCCTGACTTCTTGGAGGTCTGAATTTGAATATGGGAGTAAATGTTGGTATTGGGAAGAAAATTCACGATTAGGCGAGTATGCAAAACGCCGTTGTCTTCTAACAACGTTGGTCAATGATTGGTCTAAGGAGAGAGATGAACTTGAAAATAAAATTGATAATTTTGGCTTGGCTGTACATAACTTAGATGCAGAATTGAGTGAAAAGGTTGATGCGTGTAATGCCCAACAATTTAATAATGAGTTATGTGAAGCTGAAAAAAAATCTTCTAGATCAAATTGAGGAGCTAAAACGAGAATATCAATCACTAGACTTTGTTTTTCTTGAGGATACCAATATTGAGAAGAGTGCTCTAGAGTCATGTGAGGGAGTAGATAATATTACTTTAGGATACTTGAGTGTGTGTAAATACGAGGATGCAAATAGTAGTAAAGTTCATGAGTTAGAGCGCAATTAAACCTCGTTCCAATCATTTTCCACATTGTGTTTAGATAGCAAGATAGTAATCGAGCCATCTGAGCCAATGAAGGAGTCAAAGAGTGAGGATGAGAGCGCCTATATTCTTGAATTTGTTGTGCCAAAAATCAAAAATTACATTCCTCGTCTAAAGACCGAGAGGTGCAGAGTGAATTTTTTTTACTTGGCCTTGTTATTATTGTAGCCCCACCACTGGAGTATAGTCGTAGACCATAAGTTCGAGGGGGAGGAAAAGTGGTTCACGTGATGCCACAACGTTAAATTAGGCGCTTGTTGGGAGGCAACCCAACTTTGGTGCTTTCTTTTATTTTTGATTTTGTATTATTTTTGTAGTGTTGTTTTATTTAGTAGGATTTTGAGCATATGGAGTCAAAGACAATAGGCATGTGAAAAAGTGATCAGGTGGTTGAAACTAAGTGTGAGGTACTCGCACAAGGGATCATACATGGGAGAAGTCTGAGTATCCCATGAGCTACTAATTCTTCGGCCTGTGGCCTACCAGGAAGTCTCATTTACCTTCTTGTTACTCTCAGTGTGCATTGAGGACATTGCACAATTTTAAGTGCGCGGTGAGGAGATTGTTTGGGTTATTTTCTATGATATATTAGCTCAGTTGTAGTACTTAATTTTAGTGTAGTAGTTTTTTAAAAAAAAAACGAAAAAAAATTGAAAAATATGTAGACTCTTCCTAATGACGGATCCTGTCAACGATTTACTTGAGGGTAGTTAGTCTAAAGAAAACACCTAAAGATTTTTTATTTTTTTAGATAGTGTAGAACCTCCCCATTGGTTTTTCTTTGGGCCACTGTTCATTTCCATGAATTTTATTTGAACCGTGTGTAGTTAGTGTTTTTTGGGAGTAGGAGCCATGGTGTTGTGCTTTGAATTGAAGCAATATCTCTTGACTTAGTTATGCCTTGAGAATAGTGAGTATGGTTGTGACGCTTAGGCTCAGTTTTTGGTTCTTGTAGAAGTACCTTAAATTGTATTATCTTAACTTTGCTTAACTGCTTTGACTAGAGTGTCTATGAATCCAATCCTGAGTGAGTTATGTTCCATGTGTGTAAGGTTTTGCATTATTCAGTGCATTGCATTTGATGTCTAGAACTTGTCTCGTGTATTTGCAAAGCAAAATAGTTTTGCTCAGTCTTAGAAGTGAAATATGCATTTCTTTGTTGAGCCAGATATGTATATGTTACCCGCCTAATTATTATGTATCGTAGTTAACCTCTTTGAGATTATAATCCTTATTCTTTGGCAACTACATTACAAGCCTTATCCATTTGTTTGAATTAATCATCTATTTGAACCTTTTTACTTCGTATGAGCACTTGAATTGTTATGAACTTTGTAAAAGTTAAAGTGTGAGGTGGTTGGTTTGGCTTTTGAGTGGAACTAATTGAATAAGGAGAAAAGTACATTGTTTTGAAAAAGTAAGAGCCACATGAATTGAAAAAGAAAAAGAAAATAGTTAGATTATTGTGAAAAAAGATAAGTGGTGGCTCTTGATGTAAGTGTGCTTAGAGAAGAATGGGGTAATTTACATTGATGTGAAGGTGGAGTTTTGGTTTGACATAAGTATGTGGTTTAAATGTTAAATTGTTAAAGTGCTTAGGGAGGTGTAGTCACTCTTATATCTATACGTATCTTACCCATCCCGTAGCCTACATTATAACCAAATAAAGTCCTAATATATCCTAGATTGAATGAGCTCGATTAGTGGAGTAATACACTATGGGCAAGCTTATTGTGCATCTTTTGTGGCGTATGAATATTATTTCTGAGAGTGAGTGAATTCTTTCAATCTTGAGTTCCTAAGTATTCTTAAATTTTATTGTGTGGAACTACTCTCTTTTGTTGTGTGAGGGCACTTGATTCATGAAGGAAAGGTAATGTCAGTGACCTCTGTGTTAGAGCAAGTGGGTGAGTTGCAAATAATGCGTGGTACTTGTGAGTCAAATCTTGAGGTAAAGATGTTAATCTTTTGTGCTTAGTCTATTTTAAATATTCTTAGTGTGATAAGTTAGGAGAATTGTATAAAAAAGTTGTGCCAATAAAAAGTGTAGTTTTATTACTCGAGGACTAGCAATGATTTACGTGTGGGGTGTACATCAAGAAAACGCTCAACTGCAAAGCCACAAAAAAACCCCAAGTACAACGGCCCCCGGAACAGGCCCTTGGACCGAACATGCAATGGAGCAACAACGGGTAGGCAGCCAACCCCGCCATCGTAAAGATGCTTGAGGAACTCACAAAGAGGATCGAGTCGGGCGAAAAGAAGATAGAAGCCAATGACAAGAAGGTAGAGACCTACAATTCCAGTGTCGATCAAATTTCGGGCGCACCCCCGATGCGGAAAGGTGTAGATTCAAAGAAATTGTATAAAAACCGTTACTGCAGGAAGTGGCCCCAAAACCATTTCCAAAGAAGTTCAGAATGCCCGAGATTCCACAGTACAACGGAACCTTGGACCCCAACGAGCACGTCACTGCCTACACTTGTGCAGTGAAGGGCAACGACCTAAGGGACAAAGAGATCAAGTCCGTCCTACTAAAGAAGTTCATGGAAACACTATCGAAATGGGCCATGATGTGGTATCACAACCTAGCTCCTAACTCTATACACTCATTTGCCATGCTGGAAGATTCTTTCATAAAGGCACACACCGACGCCATCAAAGTAGCTACAAGAAAATCTAACGTCTTCAAAAACAAGAAATAGGAGAACGAGATGCTAAAAAAATTCATATATCGCTTTCAAATGGAACGAATGGAACTACCAACTGTCTCCAATGACTAGGCGGTGCAGGCCTTCACTCAAGGCTTGAACGAGCGAAAATCGGTAGCTTCAAAGCAGCTAAAATAGAACTTGGCCAAATATCCCGCTGTGACCTGGTCAGACATCCACAATCGATACCAATCAAAGATCAGGGTCGAAGAAGACCAACTAGAAGCCCTATCGGGCTCGGTATATCCTATCAAGCTCCCGGCAAAGGAGTCTATGCAGAATATAAAGAGATACAAACCTTATCCTGAAGACAGAAGAAATGACCTTAGCCTCATACCCCGGAATGATAGAAGAACGGACCGAGGTAGAACTCTCATGGACTCGTAAGCAGAGCCGGGTTCCATAGGCACGCAGGGCCGGCGGTGGCACACCGCTTGTTGGAATACAGCTTTAACGTCAATATTTCAGATATCATACTCGCCATTAGTAAGATCAGAGATTCCAGGTGGTCGAGGTCTGTACAGTTAGATCCTTCGCAAAGGAACCCTAACTTAGTGTGTGAATTTCATAACACGTACGGCCACAGGAACGAGGATTTCCACCTGCTCTTGGAAGTAGCCTGACTACTCAGCAAACGTCACCTTCGAGAATTCCTCAGCGACCGGGCCAAAAATAAGTTCCGAGAAAGAGAGGCGACTAAGAAGAACGAAGCAAATGAGCCACAACATGTCATCCACATGATATTGGGAGGCATTGATGCCCCACAAGAACCCATGATTAGAAGAACAAAAATATCCATCGCGAGAGAGAGAGAGAACTCAGAGTTACATACCCGAGGATGCTCTCACATTAAGCAACGAGGACATTGAGACCTTGTCTCATCGTCATAACGACGCACTGGTAATATCTTTCCTTGTAAATATATTTCAAATTAAACAGGTACTTGTGGATCCAGGTAGCTCAGCCAACATTATCAAGTCAAGGGTGATAGATCAACTCGGACTGCTTGACCAAATCGTGCCCGCTCTCGACCCCTTAACGGATTCAACATGGAGAGCAAAACAACAAAAGGGGAAATCACCCTCCCAGTCAGCGTGGCCGGCATAACCCAAAATGCCAAATTCTATGGTATCGAATTGCTCGGAAGGCCATGGATACACTGCGTGAGAGCAATACCATCAACCCTCCATGAGATGATGAAATTCGCGGCAAAGGATGGGATAAAAATCATCTATGGAGAACAACACATGGCAAGAGAAATGTTCGTGGTGTAAGATATAACATCGACACCTGTACCTCCACCTTCAAAGGAGACAATGGACAAGCAAACAATAAAATAGCGATAAGAGAATACATTCTCGGCTACGCCCGACTAAACAAAATGAAGGACCGTACCAAGTCCTCATAACAAACGATTGAATCGGATCGAGATCCGAAACACTGTCAGCACTAAGGTATGTCGTCTCCCTTTTTCAGTTACATTCTATGCTAACCTGAATGTAGGTATCTGATCGAAATGGTTGAAGAGTTTTACAACTCGAAGGCCTTAGGTTCCAAAAGCATGTGTTGCACTCTTTTCCTTCGACTGTGTTTTTATCCCAAGAAGGGTTTGGCCGGCAAGGTTTTTAACGAGGCAACATCTATATGATACCTAAGTATAACCGAACAAGTATTCAAGGCTTCTTTTGCAATCCACCTTAAATACTGGGGGGCATCCCCAGAAGTCAACTACTCGGAGAAGACAAGATGCACTAAATGGGGGCTCGATAGGAAAATAATATACTGGGCCAAACGGACGAACGAACCATGTTCGCATAGAAAAACCGAGCCTGTAATAGCAAAAATGTGTATACTTGTACCAAGTAATCAAAAAATACTTCCCCCATAATCAAAGAATTTCACATTTCAAAGAAGCTTGGTATCTTTTGCAAAAATAGCCCTAGAGCCAAAAAACATTCCGAATAATCATGGGCTGGCATCAATAACTCAAAAGCCGATTGACCCTCATGTCAGAGATTCAAAATCATAAGCCCTCAATGAGGCAGCATCAAGATCACAAAATGGCTCCAGAGCCAAAAAAGTCCCGAACACTCGGGGAGTGGCGTCGAAAACTCAAGGCCACATGACCTCCGGGTCGGAAACCCCGAAATCGTAAGCCCTCAATGAGGCAATACCAAGTTCACAAGTAATGGCTCCCGAGCCAAGAAACCCTCGATTACTCAGGGACTGCCGCCAACCGCCACCCCCATCGACTTATCAAAACCTGAGGCTAGAAGACCACGTGCGGGCAGCCTCAGTCTCGTAAGACATATATAAGGCAATAACAATATTTGTAAGATCTCAAGAAAGGCATGAACCACACTTTTACCAAGTGACAAAATCTGTAAGACTTCAAGCAAGGCATGAACCATACTTGTACCAAGTAGCCAAAACTATAAGACCTCAAAGGTGTGTAAAACTTGTAAGACCTTACTTAAGGCATAAACCTGATTTTAATGTTAAGGCTATATATCGAACTTGCAAAACCCCTAATAAGGCATACCCTAGATATAGACACTGAAACTGCTTCACTCGGGGACTGAAAGGCTCCGACCAAACACAAATGACTATGGTCACAAGGCTGTACCAGCCAAACTAATGCGACTCGGGGATGCCCGACCGTCGCTATTAAATTACAAGCCTTCAATTACCTGACCCAAGGACTCACAAGGCTCGCTCATCACCATATAACGACTCACAATCAAGGTTTCTATCAGATCGTCGAAGAGCGAGGCAAACACAATTCCAAAAAGTCCTTAACAAGGAATAATAAAGCCTATATAAAAGGTTGTACCGACCCAATACGTAAGCGCCACTGTTGCAGCCATACAAAAGGTCATACTGACCCAACGCATAAGAGCCATTGTCGCCAGCCCATACAAAAGGTCGTACCGACCGAACGCGTAAGGGACCAAGGATCAGCCTCAAATTCAAAAACTTGAGGGTCGAATGAGCTCGATTCGATACCCGACTCTTGGACTCAACCCAAAATAATTATTTAGATATGCCTAACAGCAAAAGCATTAGAGCTCAAACATCGGCTTATACTAAAAGGCTGTACCGACCAAGCATGTAAGAGCCTACGGGCCAGCCCAATGAGCCCTAGGGCCATAACATGAATCTGAGGGTTCCTTTTAACTCGAAGACTAGTTCATCTGGTTAATAACAAAGCAAAGAGAAATGCATGAAAATAAATTCGGAAGGCTTCCTTTTATACATGTATTCGAAAAAATAAAAGCTGCATTTACAAATGTCCTTCGAAAGAATTATATGCAGAAAAAGAAGGCGCAATCTACGCCTCCAGGGACTATGGCCCGTTGGCATCTTTCTCTCTATCTTCGATATAAAAAAAAGGAACTTAGCATCATATTCTTCCGCGTTCGCCTGCTTTATCTCTTCTGAGAGATCGAAGCCCCTGGCATGAATTTCCTCGAGGTTTTCCCTCCAAGATTTACACCTCACATACTCTTTATTCCTACTCTCCTGGTCGAGAGCCCTCCTTAGCTCAGCACGAGCATCAACAACATCCTTCAAAAAGACAACTACCTTTTTATCAGCCTTAGCTTGTATTGTTGCGTCTTTAGCCCATGCATCTACGACTTTGGCCTTCACCTTCTGGAGCTCGGACTTGAGTCGGGAATCATGTCTGTTTTCGGACCAAGCTGTTCTCATGAGCTTTGCGAAGTTGCACTTCGAGGGCGGAAGCTTTGGTCAAAGCATCCTTCTTAACCTATATTTGGGTGTCCACCCGAGCCATCACGCTTAAACTTGGATTGAAAAACTTCGTTCCTAAGGCGTTCCAGATCCTCCGTCTTTTTCTGCAGCTAAAGTTAACGAAATATTAGCCTCGGAGGATAGAAGAAGAAATGTGCGCTCCCTTGAAATAGAAGATACCTATTCCTCGAGGTAGCTTTCGTAGTTCAGACTGCGACTCGGCTCATACCAAGTGTGCCAACTTGTCTTCCCTTTCATCGCAAAGAATATGGAGGGATTTCTCCCCATCTACGACTTTTTTCAATCTGGCCTCACGGCGAAGCAACTCAGATTTGAGCTAATTAAAAGCCTGTGAAAGATAAATGTGGTAAGAAAGTGAAAATTACAAAACTATAAAACCAGTACGAATGGCCTAAACCTACCTCCGAGTAAATCTGCTGAGCTTATTCAAGAGTCGAGCGTACATCTACTAGTCTGGGTCCATCTACCCCAGTATAATTGCCCTGATTTGGGACACGATCGCGCGATATACGCACCCCTTGGTATCGAAAATCCCTCGAACTGCCTTCGATGGGAGAAGAATACAGCGGTAGAGAACCCTCGCCCCTCAAAGCACCTTCGACAGTAAAGGAAGATGGAAGCGGAGGAGGGACTATTCTCTAAAGACAGAGACCTCAGGTGCTACAGGTTTGGCTAATACGCCCTCTCTAAGCCTCTGTGCCGGACTCGTCTTGTACAATCATTGCCGTCCTGCAAAGGCCTTTTTTGTTTAATGGTGTTAATATCATCCCTGAGTGCTGAGGAGGACAATCTTTCTCCGTCCCCTAGAAGGCATGACCTCACTTTAATGGACTTTCCAATGCCTATGATTACAGAGTTAGCACGTAGAGAGAAAAAGTGCCCTTCCAAGAAAAAGGGAAGGGGGAGTAAATCACATAGAACGTGCTGTGGTGTTTTGCCTCCCACCTATCCTTAGATAAAGCTCGCCACTTACGGTCATTGTAGGTTGAGTGGGTCACCAACTTCTAAACCCAATCCGGCACATCGAGAACCTCGCCTGGCATCCGTGAACTCGTTGTAGAAAAGGAAAGGAAGGCGGATTTATGGAGCCCGCCTTTGCTATAAACAAAACTACGAAGGCATAAGTTTACCACTTATGTGTAAAATTCCATTACTCAGGAAATGGAAGAAACCCCACACGAATTTGACAGTCCATACCTGGACAAATCAACTCATCCATCCTCGATCTCCATCTTTTTTATTGTCAACAGCGAAAGGCGTGACGGAACGACATAGTTGGGTTAGCAAACCTCGATGGTGGCAGGGACGATACAACCTGATGAGATGACTAAGAGTGAATTTCAAGATCTGCTTCTTCTGCAAAGAACCTCATCGTCAATTCTATCCGCCAAAATGACGGGTGAATCTGTGGCAACCTGGTATTTTTGACAAAAGTCGAGCACAACTCTATCAAGGGGGCCCAGCATAAAGGGGTATGTATACACGTTCAAAAACCCCCCGGCATGGTCCATAATTCTCTCTCCTAGGGAAGGTACCCGCAATAGTACCTTTTAGCCCCATTGACAATCCTTCCTCATTGACTCAAGGTGCTCATCTCCTATTAAAGAAGTAAACTTTGTGGCGTACTCCCAATGACCTCGAACGTTGGGAGACTTTTATGACGAAAGATCCCTCCTCCCCCTGGGAAACAAAAGTCCCAGAGGATGACTCGCCTGGCACTGATGGCACACTGCTAACCAGGTGGGAACCAGAGGCGAAACTCCCTTCTCATTGTCGAGCGGACCATGATGTAACAGTCATGACTTGGTAAAACTAGAGAATTGGAGCGAAAATTTGAGCAAGTGCCTCAAAACTAAAATGATGGAGAACCTAATGAATGAAAAGAGAACTATGCAAATTAGGATAACTACTCAGAATAGCAAAATCTTCAAAAGGGAGAAGACAACCCTATATATGGAAAAAGCGTTGACTATCCGCTTACCTCAAAGGCCGATTTAAAAAAAACTGGCTAAAGCTTTTATTGCTTTGGGAAGATATGCCGGCGGGATCACCTTGGTCATCTCGTAATCGTGTCATACACTTGACGCCACCATATGATGTTTTGGGGTCAAAGACCCCCTCATCAATCAAGCCTCGAGTTGGTACTCGATCTCGAAGGCCTCTACCAAAAAGAAGAAAGGCTCTAAGGAGCCAACAATATCATTTCAAGTTCCGAGATGGTACCGATATCGAGGACCTCCACCAATAAAAAGACAAGCTCCAGGAAGACAATGAGATCACTACAGGTCTCGAGATGGTACCCGATCTCGATGTCCTCTATCGAGAAGAAGGTAGGCTCTAAGGACACATTAATATCATTACGAGACTCGAGATGGCACCCGATCTCGTGGACCTCTCAAAAAAAGAAGATAAGCTCTAAAAACCTACTCATTTGGGCTTGTCCTCGAGGTACCATCTAAACCTGGGTAAGCCCATCTATTTGCAATGCCTTAAGGCTACCTACACTGAGTTAAAATGTTTCCAGGTAGCTCGAGCTTGAGCGAACCCCCACTCGGGGACTTCTCCCGAAAGCCTAAAGGCTATCTTTATTCTCATGCGTCCGAGCAAATCACCCCATTGAGGACTGTCACGGGATCTAAAAGGCTAATTCTTGAACTAAAAGTTCGAAGTTACTCTCATTCAACTCGAACTCGGGGACCCCGACGACCTGAGTTTATCAATCCAATCCGGGCTCGGTCAAAGGAATGACGTTGTACGGGGAATCATGTTAATCAATCAAGATCTAGAAGAAATACTTAAACCCATGCTCGATATTCACACCAATCGTGGAACCATGCATTCAGAGTTTTCACAAGTGCAAATAAAGAGGGAATTCAACATAAATCAGAAACAAATCAAAGAAAATCTTGTATTAATAAACCATGATTATAAAAGCCCACAAGGTGTCCTTACATGGAAACAAATAAGAAGAAAAAGTACACACATAATGAAAGCTAATAGTCTAATCTAATCTAGGGCGTTCATCCTCGGCGGAAGCATCTTCGAGCACCGTCTCCTCGGGGGTCTCACCTTGATCTTCCAAAATGGTGTATTCAAGGGAGAAGATGGAGAAGAGGAAAGTGACGGAATATGAAGTAGAAAATGACGAAGAAAAAGAATGAAAAGATTAAGGAGCGGAGAGGGATGAAGAAGTGGATGGGTGAAAAATATGGAGAGCATGGGTCTCGCTAGCACTATTATTGTGAATCCACTTCTTGAGACGTTACACCAGTGCAGGATACAACTGTTAGTAGATAGTACCACCTGATTCCAAGGAAAGCAAAAGGAGTGAGGCGCCACACCGGGTAGTCATGAGAGATGAGTAGAAGTTCATAATTCACACATCCTCTAATGCGAGGGTAATTTGAGATTTCTCTCTCATTAGCTCATGTCAACTACAAAAACAACAAATCAGTACAATCTCGCTCGTTAAGGGAAAGCCATGGAAAAAACGCATGACGTGACTCGTGAGAACGCCGCCATGTAATCTTAAAGCCACGGGCCTCAATCATGGGAAATACCAATGGATGAGGATGAAGATAAGGAAGGGGTGAATGGCTATCAAAAAACATTTGAATGAAGAAATTGGTTCAAGAAGGCCTCCATTTAAAGAAAGGGTGACAGTGTAACCGACGACGCCATCAATGTCTTTAAAAGACCTATTGACAGGCGCAATCAATGTATTTTTGGGAGATGGACCAATCGCAGTATTATCACTTTGGAGAATAAGAATCAACAGTGCATTGAATGATTTTGAAAAAATGAACCGACGAGACACCTCGATTATCACAAAAGCATACGTCATAAGTATGATTTCATCGCGGGAAGTTCGAAGAGATGGATATCAATGTCATTTCTTATCATTCCACTATAAAAAATGTGGGGACTAGCTGTATACGGTAAAATCGGAGGGTCTAATTTTCTATTAGGATGCCTCCTCAGCACATTTTCATAGACTCGAGGCTATGGTCGAGATTCACCCCTAAGGGGCTATCGACGTCCGAACTCAGGGCAATATAGATCAATGGTTATGGCGGAAAAGTGGGAAGTTCCCAAGGCACGTAGCTAGAGCCAAAAATGTTTGTCCGTCTAATTTAAGACTGCATCATGGAATTAACTGGATGTACCATCTCCATATCCTTGTAATAAATGTCTTTGTACTGTGCTGGGATTCCCCCTCATATATAAAGGGGATTCTTATCATTTTGTAGTCATCTGATGCTCAATATTGAATATACAAGAACATTCTCTCTACTCTCTAACTTATTCTCTTGATCTCATTACTTCCATTTATTGCTTACATTCATTGTGTTCTATTTATTGTTCATTATTTATTGCTTATCATTGATTATAAACAACCATTATTTTAGCTCTTATAGCTTTTAGTCCTCTCTCGATTTCCCTAAGCAGGCCTCCAGACTCGGCCTCGAGGCTTTATATACGACAACTCGAGGCTCCGACCTCCCGCCGTGCGGTTTGATTATCATATCGTCTCTCAACTTTAATCTTGCTTTCTAATCTTTTACTTAGAATTCAATGCCTACCAACTAGTATAAAATTAGATCACGTATTTTTAGGACCATAAAATCAAATTTAATTGTTATTACCATTTTCACAGTAAACATATAGGCACCCATTTTTTTAAATATATTTTTTATAAATAAGATAGTTAGTTGGAAGTTGGCTGCGAAATTATTACAGAAATATATTTCTCCAGCTGTAACGACCCGACTGGTTGTTTTGAGTAATTGCATCCGGCCCAGCAGTTTGAGGTCACGAGTAGCTTCACTCAGTGTAATATGACTTGCGTGCATCATCGGTTTGAGTTTTTGAGGGGTCCAATAAGGATATTTAGAACTTAGAAGTGACTCTAATGTGAGAAGCTCAAAGTTGAAAGAATTGACAAAGATTTGAGTTTCGAGTATTTGACCTCAGATTGAAGTTTTGATGGTTCTGATAGGCTCGGATGGTGGTGATTTTGGGATTAGGCATGCTTCCATAATTGGATTTGGAGGTCCGTAGGGTAATTTGAAGCATTTTGGCAAAAATTGGAAAGTTAAAGTTTTAGAGGAATGAGAGGTTTGACCGAGAGTTGGCTTTGGTGATATCGGGGTCAGAATGCAATTTATAGAGCTGGAACAACTCTGTTATGTCACTTGGACTTGCGTGAAAAATTTGGTGTCATTTGGAGTTGATTTGATACGGCTCAGACACTTGGTTGCAATTCTAGAAGTTCTTGAAGTTCATGGTGATTTTCGTATGTTTTGGCATATGATTCATGGTTCTAGAGATTATTTGGTATTCCGATTGCGCGATCGAGTTCATGTTATATTTTCGGACTTGTGTGGAAGTTTGGTATAGATCCCCAAGGTATTGGATAAGTTTCGTATGCATTTCAGAGTATTGAAAGAAGGTTCAGATGTACTGGTGTCTCTGTTCTTGCATTTACGAGGTTTTCATCGCATTTGCGAGATTATTCTCGCTTTTGCAGCGATGGGCTGGGGTAAGGGAGTTCTCAATTGCGAACTATTTCATCGTATTTACGATTAGTCGGCTTCACGTTTGTGACCATGACAGAGCTGGTCAGCCTTTGCTTTCACGACGCTTTTGTTGCATTTGTGAGCATCGCAATTGCGATCCGGATGTCGCAAATATGACATCTGAGGCTGGTATTAAGACTTTCATTTTGGGGTTTAGCTTCATTTTATCATATTTTTAACCCTAGGTCCGAGGGTGGGCAATTTTGAGAATCATATCAAATCATTGTGTAAGTGCTTTTAATAAATTTTTAATTGTATTTTGTGATTATATACCTTAGATTTAACATCAAATTCATGAGAATCTAAAAAAAAATTTGGGAAAAATTATAAAATCTTTCCAAATGTAAAATCATGATCTGAATGATGAATTGGTATCAGAATTTGATAATTTTAGTATGATCGAACTTCTATTGAAATTGGTGTTCAGGTTTTGTAAATTTTGTCGGGTTACGAGGTTCGGGCCCAGAGGGAGATGTGTTACTTTGGTTGACTTTTTGTAAATTATATAAGGATCATAGCTTTGTTAATTGAAATTATTTCTCTTATATTATTTCATGTATTTGCTTCATCATTGGTTAGATTGAGCCGTGCGTTAGTGAATTGGTAAAGGAAAAGCTAAATTGAGTATTAAGTTGGCCGAATCGAGGTAAGTGTCTTGTCTAACCTTGTGTGGGGGAAACAATTCCTTAGGAATTGAGTCAATTCTTCTATATTTTTATGTGAAATCTATGTACGCAAGGTGATGAGTGGGTACACGGTCTATAAATGGTATTGACTGATTTAGATTATCTAGTCTCTTCCCATGCCTTTGATTAAATTGTCATAAAAGGAGGTCTTCGTCGTTAGACTACTCTCATATGCTCTATGTGAAGTTGTTAGCACTTATTGTACCTCTTACTTCTTGTTTGGTCTTTATAAACCTTAGCTGAAGTTATTGCCTTCCTTATTGCCTTATTAACTTTTAATTGTTGAGCTCTTCTATGCCTAGGTGCATACTTGCCACATGTCCAAATTGTTGTGATTTCCTGCTTAGTTATCACGTGCCTTACTTGTTTTGTCATTTTATAAAGGTTGTTGTATTCCTTTGATTATAGGTAGTTCTCTTGTCGCCATGTACTCATACCCTTGATTGTAGAAATTCTTGTAAATGTAGTTCTTGAACTGTTGTTATTAATTTAAATTATTGTACGCGGGATCGGGTTGCACGCCGCAACAGGTGAAATAAGGGAGGTGGTGGAATAAGGGTGGATATTTATTGATATTGTTATTGTACGGTGGGATCGGTTGCACGCCGCAGCAGGTGATATAAGAGTGGATTATTATGGTGAAATATATGTGAATTATAATATTGATATTATATAGTGGGATCGGGTTGTACGCCGCAACATATTTTGTTTATTATTATGATATTGATATTATACGGTGGGATCGGGTTGCACGCTGCAACAGGTGAAATAAGGGTAGATTATTATGGTGAAATAAGGGTGAATTATGATATTGATATTATATGGTGGGATCAGATTGCACGCCACAATATATTTTGCTGTTTGTATTCCCTACTTTATTGTACTGGCTTTAGTTCTCTCATACGAGACTCTAAGAATTTGAAATTTCGGTTTTTATTGTTTTTTCTAAGGCTTGAGTCATTGACATTGACTTATTGCCTTGCCATCATTTCCTGGGCTTTTTTCCTAATACTATCATTCTAATGAATTGATTTTCAAGGTGAATTTACTACACTGATTCCCTCCCGACTTACTGAGTTGTTAGTAATATAATGATTTAAAATAAAAAAATTAATATCATGCTATCCTGTGATTTTTAAGCTAGAACTCGCCGTATATTTCAGTATTTACTATTTCTAATTAATAATTGCTATATTTTATTTCAATTGATTTCTCAACTTAATCTCATTAACATATCTGAGGTTTTTATTTTACTTAAAAAGAAATTGTTATTATGTTTTAATTTAATAAATTTATATTAAATGCAATAACTTATTCTATGTTGTATTTTATCTGAAATTATTATTTTTCTTCACTCAAATAAATTTTAAAATAAACTCATCTTTCTTGCTGATTCCCTATTTGGTCTAGAAACTGTAAATTTACTTTATAGATATATTAATGAAATCTCTTGAACATCTTAATTATCACTTGACACAGGTACAAAGTAGCACGTGAATTTTGCCGTGCAAAGCGAGATGAAAAGATGTGGGCACAAGTTGTCGTGTGTGTTAAAGGTTTGAAAGTTGTGATTTATCGTATGAGACGAGAATTGGGATTATTGGAATCGTGTATTAGAAATAACTTGATTGATTGAGTTGGCATCGTTTTTTCTACTTGAGCATATCTATACTTATATGTATCCCAACTATGTTATTGTTTAATTACTGGGCTATTTCTTGTTGCCATTTGTGTTCTCCTTGTCGCTATTATTGTTTGTAATCCTATTTCTTTTGTTATTGATATTGCTTGATATTCCTTCCTTGTTAGCTGTATATTATATCCTGCATAGGTTTATATGTTCTATAGGTGTCTTCACATGGCCTCGTCACTACTCTACCGAGGTAGGCTTGACACTTACTGGGTACCACCGTGACGTACTCATGCTACAGTTCTGCATATTTTTTTATGCAGATCCAGGTATTTCGTATTTGAACCTAACGCTTGGTGAGGCTGAAGGCTTCAAGGTAGGCTCCGAAGTCACCTTCTATTGTATTTATTTTCATTGCTTCCCTTTGTTTCAGAACAGTGATATATTCATTATGTAAAAAATTTTCTTAGAAGGACTTATGGCTTGTCTACCGGTTTTGGGATTGTAAATTGTATAGAGATTTCTATTTCGAAATTGTTCGATGCTAGTAAGCATTGTCCCTATTTCAATTAATGTAAGCTTACCTAATTTTAGAGAAAATGCCATCACGACTCCGTCAAAAGAATTTTCGATCATGACACCAGCATTGGAGAAATAAACAAGATTATAGAGAACAACAACTCTAAATTAGCAGTGATTAAAAGATGATTGGATTTCACATTTATGGTGATGAAATATGATAAAAAATTTGTAATCCTAGCACTGCAAAAGTAAGAGCTTTTACCAAAAAAAAAAAAAAAAAAAAAAAAAGTAAACACACTACCCTAGTGCATGGTCATGAAAATAGAGAACTATTGTTCAACACAAAGGAACAAGTTCTTGGAACCAAGTATACAAGAATTAATATGCTTCAACTAAAAGGAGCTGTCGTATGATGAAATCAAAGAGTTAGAATTGTTGTTTATACAAAAAATACAACTGCCTTATGCTGAAACAAAGGGTTGCTCTAAAAAAAGAATACTTTTTCTGTTTGAATTATGATTGAACCGCACGTACACTACCGACTGTCATTATCTTTGATGCTTAATTAATAATTCCCTTTGTTGCAAAGTGTACAAAAGTGTTGCATATGCCTCTTTTGGGGTTTAATTTATTTAAAAAATGATGGTCTTTTTCTTATAAGGATTGTCTGTCTTCTTAGCTATCCTATGAATAATTTAAATGCACACGCCTCATGTTTTCATGATTGAAATTCAAGAATCTGCACTAATTTTTAGTGGCTGAGCTTATAACGATTCCATCTATTTTTCTATTAGCACATGCTTTGTCATTGATGTTTTTTTTTGTTATTTTTGGGTTGGAGTAAAAATAATGAGAGTCTTGGAGCATATGTTAAAGTTGACTTCGTACGATTTATAAGTCACGTGTACGCATCGTGGAAGTAACTACTAATACTTGAATTAAGCAGGTTATCTACATCTCATCCTTTATAATACGGCTCTTTCCTGGATCCCATGTAAATGCATGATGTTTTGTGCACTGCCTTTTTTTTTAGTTATTTTTGAGTTGGCCTCACTCTGTGTTTGTTTTGTTTTGACCTCAAAATAAACACAAATTGTCATTGGTATTCGTTTGACACAGTTGGATCAAAGCAAATTAATGTCTTGAATGTTGTTTGAATAATCATTTGATTATTCACTTATTATCTAAGTGGCATTTCTGAATATTTTACTATAAACAGGCTGCAACAAAGATTTGTTTCCTCATTGTCACCTAATATAAAACACTAATCTTGAACATATCTGGGACCACAGCAGCAAACAACATTCCATTACTTCCTCTTTAAATTATCTTATGTCCTTTTTTTTTTATACTAGTATTAGAAAACTAGAGCAACAACATTAGCTGCAGAAACATTGCACAATTCTTAAATTCAATGTTGTCTGCCATTGACTCAACTTTACTCTAACAAACTAGTTGGCAGCCTTCTTACATTCCTCAACATGTCTCCTTACACAAACCATCAAAAACCCAATGTAGAGCTCAAGTCTTTAAAAAGTCTTGAAACAGTCTTTGTCTCTGAGCAAATTAAAATCTTGTTGAATTTTCAACATGTCAGGTTCTTGTAGGCATTGTCTGATCTTTGTTCTGCTTTTTTGCATTGTTGTTTCAGAAGGATCAAGATTGCCTCCTAAGGCTTCTACTTGGGAACAAATGCTGCCCAAGAAATTGCCTTCTCCTTCTTCAGCTCCTTCCAAAGGCACAAATTCTGTCGCCACATCTTCTACAACAATGAAAATAAACCGAAAGCTGATGGAAAAGTCTAAAATTGGGCTGAAAATTGATCAAAAGTTGCTTGATTGACAGGAAAAAGTTAAAGTCTAATCTGAGCAGCATTAGTTCAGCTCAATATGTCTAACTTTAGAATTGTTGATAAATCTAAAGCTGATAACGGAGACGGTTTCTTCTTGAAGATCATCAAGAGCTAATGAGTGGATATCAAGAATTTGGCGAATAAACCACTCAGAATGATCAAATGATGAAGATATGGGCTGTTAGCTTCTGATGATCTTGAAGCATAGTATATGTTTATAGATTCTGATGCACATATCAAATTAAAGAGTAAATTAGTTTGCAGATATATGTAATAAAACATATTTTTTTCATGTTAAATGAAATTCAGAGTAGATTGTTTCAATTTCTTCCTAATTGTCCTTCTAGGAGTCTACTTTATCACATTGCTTCCGATCCACTAAGCCGTTTTGAATTTCAAGAGCTATGAGGAATCACAAAGAACAGCTCCAGAATTTCAGCGTTTTTCACAGCCATCAAAATCTTGATTCTTGAACCTTCAAACTACACATAAGAAAGATACTTTGTACCCTTTTTATCTAACCAAAAACTAGAAAGCAGCATAAGTGAAATTCTCCTGAATTTGGAACATGAAGGTCCATTCTGTAATTTTACCTCTTATACTTGTGTTAAATTTTGAAAGAATTACAAGAAAATACATATGACTTCACACCATAACACAAAATAGCCCATGCTTTTTAATTTTATCTCACCTAGCCTATACTGTACAGATTTTGAAAATATTAGCTCTTGCAAATTCGAAATATGTATTATTACAACCATTGCTTCTAAAACTATGGAGTTAAATATGTGTTCTCACAACCATTATTTTTACTTTATTTTCTTCTCACATTTTTTACGTATGGTTCAAGGGGCCATCCGCCATTACTGCTTCTCCCCTTATATCACGTGGTTGCAATGTAAAAAAGTTAAAGAGTAAAAGTCCACCATTAAAAAGCATTCAAAAGCTTTGCTTTGGAAATGGAATTTCTTGTAATTCTTAGTTGTTTGGATTGAGTGTTGTTCCAATTGATTGAAAATATTAAAAGGAGTTTAAAGTTTAAATTTGAAGTGATTTGGAGTAGATTTGAGCAAGATTTGAGTTAAATTTCAGAAAAAACGCAAGGAAGAATATGAAGTCAGTTTTTTGTATAATTATGTATAATCTTGTATAATAATGTATATGAGTGTATAAATATATCGTATAGACTATTATACACTTTTATGCACCTTTATACAAATGTCTGTAGACAAACTTCTTCCACGATTTTCAGTTGCAATTCTTGTTCAAAACCAATTCAAATCTTCATTAAACGACTTCAAATTTTATAAGCAACCTCCTTATATTATTTCTAACAAGTCTAAATAACACCCACTCCAAATTTCTCACAAAATCAAATCTAAAATTTAAACTCACTCATTTAAGTTTTTTAAAAATCTAATTTTCACCACCCAAATGGATTTGGTTTGTTGAACTAATATTTGAGTCATAATTACTAATTCGAAAATTAACTTAAAAGCTTAAGCAATCCTTTTTAAAAATTAAATTGTAATTTTGAGAACCTATTGGAGTTGGATATTGAATCTTAGCCTATTATTTTTGGGCTAATTAGTTGTAAATTGAAATATGGGCTATGAATTTGAAAAATAGGGAGCCCAGTTATTTTTATGTGAAATAATCCCTTAAATTTCCATTGGCTAATTGGAGAAAAACCAAAAAGGAAATGCATCACGTAGCAGAGTATAACATCTCCCAGGCTACAACCATCTCCCACCCTTGCCTCCATTTTCTCCTCCAAAATTGAGTAAAATTACTCCGATCATTACTCCATTTCTTTCAGAAAAAAATCATTTTATATTCTTGTCTCGCTTCAATATTATATTATTATCTTTTATTGGAATTTTATTTTCTTATTTCTATTAAGGAAATTCTATATTTTTTAAATATTTTTTTTACATATTCATCACATATAATTTATATTCCTTTCTTATATAACCATTTAATATAAATTATTTTATACCATAAAGTTTTAATAATAATTTGTATGCAGATATTATAACAACAATTACCTGGTAAAATCCCACAAAGTGGGGTCTGGGGAGGGTAATGTGTACCCCTGCCCCGATAGGGCAGAGAGACTATTTTTGATAACCCCTTGGCTCAGAAATACGGAAATAAAAAACAAAAAAGAGAATTCATTAGTAACTCCAGCAAAAACCATAATAATAATAGAAAAATAAAAATCAAACGATATGACATGCAATAACAGTAACCAGAGTCTAAGGTCCGGGGCTAAGATAAACAACAAGAATAGTGTGAGTTCAACATAAACTGCAAGCCATATAAGATCAACCCTAATCCAACCCCTCCTCACCCCCGGTATGATTAAGGAAAGCTCTACTACCTCTATCCTACAACCCTAATGCTTGACCTTCAGGCCTTCCTATCAAGGGCCATGTCCTCAGAAATCCGCAGCCGTACCATGTCCTGCCTGATCACCTCTCCCCAATACTTCTTAGGTCTCCTTCTACCTCTTCTCGTACCCACCACGACCAACCGCTCAACCCTCCTTACGGATGCATCAAGGCTTCTCCTCTGCACGTGCCCGAACCATCCGAGCCTCGCTTCCCGCATCTTGTCATCCACAGGGGCGACACCCACCTTGTTCCGAATATCTTCATTCATAATCTTGTCTATTCTAGTGCGCCTGCACATCCACCTAAGCATCCACGTCTCTGCTACTTTCATCCTCTGGATATGGGAGTTCTTAACCGGCCAACATTCTGCCCATACAACATGACCGGTCTAACCACAACTCTATAAAATTTACCTTTGAGTACTAGTGGCACTTTCTTGTCACACAAGACACTAGATTCAAGCCTCCATTTCATCCAGCCCGCCCCTATGCGATGAGTGACGTCCTTGTCGATCTCTCCGTCCCCCTGAATCATCGACCCAAGGTACTTGAAGCTATCTAAGTAGATGTTATAGATATATATATTACCAAATAATTCAAATAAAAGTAAAATAGTTGAGATACAAGATAATTAATATTATAAAGATATTAAACATAATTAGACATGTATAAAGAGATAAATTAAAAGAGTTAAAAAATAAAAATAATAATAAAGTAATAGAAAATAGTAATGGAGAAGATGAATAGTGTTATTCTAAATTCATCCCCATTTTGCGGCAAAAAATACAGCAGTATTGGAGACAATTTATTCCAAAAATCACTTGCATTATAGCAAATGCAGTTGGCATTGGAGATGTCCTAAGAACCCAGCAATTCAGGAATTTGAATCCTCATAGGAGCAAGAAAGAGGATGTGCTGGTGTTAGATTAGATTTTGATGATGCAATTAATATACATGTGCAAGCATTCAAAAAAAGAAGCGGAATTATTGGAACTGATGTAACAAACAAGAGAAGTGCTAAAAGAGAAGCTGTCGTTGTGTTTAGCAAATAAGGAAGGAAATATTACTTAAAGGAAGTTGTCGACGCTCAAGGAAACGATCAACATCTCATCAGCAAATCATGAAGTCTTCCATAATTGTGGGGAATCATATCTACCCAGATACAACAAAATATTCAACGCAAATCTCTGACGATTCATAATAATATAAAGATATGGACGGAAACCAAGATTGGAAGGTCCACAACCAAAGACAAACTGTGCTTAATCATATCTCTAGCAAAAGGAGGAAATCTGGTAGGCGACCACATTTGGAAACACCAACAATCAAGGAGCAATCAAGAAAAGCAACGACTCATTCCTTATTCTTGGAAAGAATCAATTCTTTTCATGGATCAAATCTTTTGGGTTGTCAAGCCTCAACCATCCATCAAAGTATTTATACCTCCTTGTAAATCCTAGCTTAGACATACTTAGATCAAACTAAATAGCTCTCTTCAATTTACTGCAAACAAGCATACTAGTCTAGATAGATTAATGTGTAACAAGTAAAAGATAGAAAGAGGGTTCTCAATTGGTGAGGCATTGTATCAAACGAGTGAAAGAAGACTGTGCGAGAAATATCATATCTGCACTCAAAAGAAAATCATTGATCTGAAGAGAAATCCCTTGCAAACCAAGGGGACTGGATTAGGATTCACATTGAATCCGAAACAGGATCAAAATTCTGGGAGTCTTTATATTTCTGCACTTACTTTCTGCATAATTATCTTTAAATATCTTCATCTGCAGTATCGTCACATTCAGGCAACTAATAAAGTTTTAATTTAACTTATTTACGATTAAGTTTAATTATTCACAATTCACCCCCCTCTTGTACTTTCAATTGGTATCAGAGCGAGGTTCACACTTATTATTTTTGCTTAACAGCTTGTGACAAAAAAGATGATGGCAAATCAGGTTATTGTTGGAGCTCTATTTCAAGAGGGAACCTCTCAAAGTAAGACCACCCTACTTCAATGGACAACACTTCTCTCACTGGAAAATTCGCATGGAAATCCTCACTAAAGCATATGATGTCAAAGTATGGAGAGTTATCAAGAAAGGGAATTATCCATTGCCTGCCAACACTCTTCCGCTCGCTGACCCTGACATTGATTCATATTCAAAGGAGCAATTGGAAGCTGTTCAAATAAACTACAAGGCAAGGAATCTACTTCACAATGCAATAAGTTGTAAAGAACATGAAAAGATTTCCAATTATGATACGACAAAGGAAATGTGGGATAAACTCGAATTCACCTATGAAGGTACCAGCAAAGTAAAAGAAAATCACATAAATATGCTCGTTCATGACTATCCCATGAAAAAAGGAGAATCCATCGAATAAATATTTTCTAGGTTAGGCAAAATAATCAATGACTTAAAAGGTTTTGGCAAAGCCTACACCAGTGGCGATCAAGTCAGAAAAATTCTCGGGAGTCTACCGGCCACTTGGCAGACTAAAGTTGTAACGTTGAAATATCAAATTCTAAATAAACTATCTTATGATGAACTGCGAGAGAACTCATTGCTTTTGAAAGAACACATTTGAAGAAGACAAATCAAGAAGAGAAAAAGAAAACGGTTGCATTCAAAGCTACCATTAAATCAGTTGAAGATGAAACTGATGATCCTGAAGTCCTACAAGAAGAAATTGCTATGATGTCTAGAAACATGGGCGGACTAATGAGAAGATACAGAAATACAAAGAAAGGAATATTTCCACCAAGATATATAGAAAATACAACGATCAAAACAAGAATGATGGAAAATGCTATGAATGTGGAAAGTTTGGACACATCCAAGCGGAGTGCCTAGAACTAAAGAAAAAGATCTCTAGAGGATTCAACAAGAACAGATCATTTGGAAGCTAAAGTGATGAGAATGATTCAAACCATGAAGAGATAGCCAATCTATGCTTCTTGACGATTCTAGAAAATGAGATCAATAAAACTTCAGAATGCTGGACAGATGAAGACGATTCAGACGATGAAAATTGCTTCATGGCAAAGGGAGAAACTAGCGATGTAAGGTCTTACGACTTTGAAAGATGCAATGAATTGCAAGACATTCTTGACTCCACCCTTAAAGAATCTCAAAAGATGATGAACGAGTTTAAAAAACTCGCCAGGGAAGTCAAAGACTGGAAACTCAAACATGAAGTATGTGAAATTGAAAAAGAAGTACTTCGAAAACAGTTTGAGGAATTGTAAATGTAGTTTAATAGCTTGCGCAAATCCACCAGTCACAGTTCTGTTAGGTCTAATCAATCGACTTACAAGTCAACTGGAAAAGAACAAAGCAGAACTAGATCGACCTGTCGATCAAACCAGTCGACTTACAAGTCAACCGGAAAGGAGTCAGCGGATCATAGAACTGCTAACTCCAACTCTCATGAGAGACCTGTAAAAGGTTCAAGTGTTAAATGTCATTACTGCAATAAAAATGGGCATAAATATTCTGGTTGTCAATTTCGTAAATCTCATATGTCCGGATGGATTTGAAACCTAACAATTCTGAATCTAGAAACACTAACTTACCAGGACCCAAGCAATCTTGCGTACCTAAAAGAATGTAATAATTTTGTTTTGCAGGAACACCATAGAGTAAAATGCAAAGGAAAATGGTATCTAGATAGTGCATGTTCCAGTCACATGACAGATGACGAAACCTGTTTAAAGAAATTTCATAAATTGATGAAGTGTCAAATTTGGAGACGACTTAAAAGGCAAAATAGTTGGCACTGGAACTGTTCTGTTCAACAACAGCTTTGATATTACTGAAGTGTATCTAGTCGATGGACTAAACTACAATCTCCTTGGCATAAATCAACTTTGCGACTCAGGATATGAGGTAAAATTCAAGAGAACTGGATATGTATTGAAGATGGGTCAGGTAAAGTAATTCTTCGAGGAAAAAGGTATGGAAACGTTTATATACTTGATGGCTTTGATAATATAGATAGTCATATATGCTTAACATCTATTTCTGATGATCCTTGGTTATGGCATAGAAGATTAGGACAAGCTAGCATGAATTTAATTGAAAAACTGTCCAAACATGATTTGGTCATTAGGTTACCTAAACGAAACTTCTCTAGAACTCATATCTGTGATGCATGTCAGATGGGTAAGCAAACTAGAAACTCTTTCAAAAACAATGACATAGTCTCTACGTCAAAACCTTTGTAACTACTTCATATGGATTTATTTGACCCAACTAGAACTGCTAGCATAGGTGGCAAGAAATATGCATTTGTTATTGTTGATGATTTTTCATGTTTCACTTGGGTGATTTTTCTATCTCACAAAGATGAAGCCTTGCGAAACTTTGAGATCTTCTGTAAGAAAATTGAACGAGAGAAGGGCTATCAAATCTCCATAATTCAAAGTGATCATGGAGGCGAATTTGAAAGCAAGGCATTCGAAGATTTCTTTAATAATCAAGGCTATACCCATAATTTCTCTGCTCCCCGTTCTCCTCAACAAAATGGAGTGGTTGAAAGAAAGAGTAGAACATTGCAAGACATGGCCAGAACTATGCTTTTGGAACACTCATTGCCAAATCACTTCTGGGCTGAAGGAGGTAGTACTCCTTTCCATATTCTCAATCGCTGCCTTATAAGGCCCATTCTGAAAAAGACTCCGTATGAACTCTGGAAAGGTAAACATCCTAACATCAGCTACTTTCATCCATTTGGAAGCAAATGCTTCATTCATAACAATGGTAAGGATAATCTTAGAACATTTGATCCAAGAAGCGATGAAGGTATTTTTCTCTGTTACTCATTAAATACCGAATCTTTTAAAGTTTTTTATAAACACACTTTATGTGTAGAAGAATCAGTTCACGTTATGTTCGATGAAAATAATCCCTTGGTCGCGAAAGGATCTAATGCAGGTGATGAAGATCCAGCTCAAGAGGCTCAGGACACCGGAAAATCACATGAGTCAACTATTCCTAGAGGAGCGGTAGAGTCGACTAAACAAGCAAGTGATAACACTCTAGAGCAACGTGTAGAGTTAACTACAAACATTGTTAGACTAAATGAGTGGAGAAATGAAACTGAATATCCATAGAAATTCATTATTGGAGATCCAAATGAAGGGATAAAGACTAGAACAGCTCTTAAAAAGAAGGCGAATATTGCATTGATCTCCCAAATATAGCCAAAGAAGGTAGATGAAGCTCTAAAGGATTCAAGCTAGGCAAATTCTATGCAAGATAAACTAGATCAATTCAATAAACATCAAGTATGAGAGCTGATACCTCGACCTGAAAATGCTTCAGCTATCGGAACTAACTGGGTATTCAGGAACATGTTAAATGAAGAAAGACAAGTTGTAAGGAACAAAGCCAGACTAGTCGCTCAAGGTTGTTCATAGCAGGAAGGAGTCGACTACGATGAAACCTTTGCTCTAGTAGCCCGATTAGAGTTAATACGAATCATGTTAGCTTATGCTTCTTTCAAAGGATTCAGATTATTTCATATGGATGTCAAAAGTGCTTTTCTAAATGGACTCATCTGAGAAGAAGTATTTGTGAAACAACCTCCAGGGTTTGAGAATTCAAAATTCTCATATCATGTGTACAAGCTTATTAAGGCCTTGTATGGGTTAAAGCAAGATCCACGTGCCTGGTATGACAGATTAAGTACCTTTCTTATTGATCATGGGTTTACCAGAGTTAAAATGTATACCACTCTTTTCATTAAAAGATCTTTAGAAGGTAATCTTATAATTTGAATTTATGTTGATGATATTATCTTTGATAGTGCTAACCCTCTTATGTGTAAGGAATTTGGAAATCTCATGCAAAGAGAATTTGAAATAAGTATGATGGGCGAGTTCACTTTCTTCCTTGGACTTCAAATTCATCAATCTGTAGAAGGAGCCTTTATCTATCAATCTAAATTTACTAAGGAGCTGATTCAAAAATTCGGTATGAGCAATGCAAAATCTATTGGAACTCCAATGAGCCCTGCTAAAAATTTAGATAAGGATGAACAAGGTACTCCAGTTGATGAAACCAAATACAAAGGGATGATTGGATTGCAACTATATCTGACTGCAAGTCAACCACATGTTATGTTCAGCGAGTGTAAATGTGCCAGGTTCCAATCGGCTCCTAAGGAGTCACATCTAACTGCTGTAAAAAGAATTATTCATTATCTTATCGGCACAATATCTCATGGATTATGGTATCCTCGATCTAATTCCTTTAAATTAGAAGGTTTCTCAGATGCAGATTTAGCAGGTGATAAAGAAGACAGGAAAAGCACAAGTGGCACATGTCAACTACTAGGAAAAGCTCTAATATCCTGGAACTGTAAAAAAACAAGCATCAGTTGCATCGTCGACTACTGAAGCTGAGTATATTGTTGTTGGACAATGTTGTGCACAATTTCTATGGATGTCCCATCAGCTGGGTGACTATGATCTCTATTTCAAACCTATACAGATTTTCTGTGATAATTCTAGTGCTAGTTGTCTTTCGAAAATCCTGTGCATCACTCTAGAGCTAAGCATATAGATATTAAACATCATTTCATTAGAGATCATGTTCTCAGAGGTGATATAGAATTAGATTTTGTTGGCACTTCTGCTCAATTAGCCGATATTTTTACTAAACCTTTGTTGGAAGAAAAATTTTGTTCTCTAAGGGAACTTCTTGGAATTATTTGCTTTTAATAAAACCCTTAGGGTCAAAGTATTGTTTTTCAAAAACTTGTCATAATTGTTTTTTGTTTAGTTCATTAATTACGCCGTCATCCTTTCCCTCCTGTTCTTGTCTAATTTCCCATCAATTGAAACCAAAGATGGAAATCCAATCACTGCATCGGTCCAACTGACAACTTTTCCTTTTTCGCTCAACCGTCAAATCCCACTTCTTTAGATAGTCCTTTTCATCCTCTCTACCAAACCCTTACACTTCCAGTTCAAAACCTTCTTCCGCTCCGCCCGAGCAAGTAGACTTAGGGTCTGATCGGTCTGAGGAGTGTGCCTCTTCTCAAGGTGCATATTCTGAGCACTCCCTGCTTCTTGGTAACAAATTTGCTGGTAAACGACCCATGGATGAACCCCTTGTATCCACCCCCAAGAAAACCAAGTTTGATTTCTCTGCGTCTCTTGAATCTGACCTCAATTTCTGGGATTCCCCAAATAGGGACTTCTTTATTTCCCTCAAAGACAAGCCCATAGCCCGTGGCTGTTTGGTAGATCTCGATAGTATGAAATGCCTCAACTATACGGTAAAAGAGATTTTTGTTTATAAAGGGTGGGACAAATTTCTCTCTATTTCTCCGCCTAGAGTGTATGAACCTCTGGTCCATATGTTCTATGCCATTCTTCGCTCTAGAAAATCTGATAGGCTTGAAACCCTTGTCCTTGGCAAATGCATTGTTCTTGGCTGTAGTCTGTTTGATTCCCTTTTTCTCTGCCGATGGTCTGGCTTCCCTACTGTGTTTAAAAATGTGTGGCATGAAGATTTTGAAATCTCTTTTGATCAGGCAAAACAGATCATTTCATAAAAAACTTCTGACAATCTTCCAAATCAATTAGGGCCCAGTGATGTTAGCTTTGAAACTAGGGTTCTTGCTCACACTATTGCAACCACTCTCCTTCCTAGAACTGGTTCCTTCTCAACTCTCTCCCAAAGGGACACCTTCTTCGTCTATTATCTTATTTCCAAACTCAAATCAAGCTGTCTTCCTGGGTTATCAACTTTATGAATGAGAGTGCTGAAGACCCCATTAGCCTTCCGTATGGTATACCCATTACCCACATTATGGAAGCCCAATAAATTTCGCTTTCAGACTACCCCTTTGTTTATGTGCCCAAAAGCTACAACTCGAGAGCCTTCTCTAGCATGGGGTATGTGAGTATCAAAGGGGTCTGGGTCAAAAAGGGAGAAAGTGATGTCAAACCCACTCCTGAGGAAATCAATCCGTCTTCTGTCATTCCACCCTCTCCTATTCCCACATATTTCAGTAAAAAACCGTGCTCCCTTGAATCTCAACTTTTCAATATCAAGTCGATAGTGGATGCCATTCACGCCATTTCCAAGGAAATAGGGCCTGATGTCTCTAAAATCAGGGTGGATGTGCAAAGAGTACGAGAGAATGCAGTCAAAGCGTTCAAGGAGTTGCATGAAAGGCTGGATGGAATGGGCATTGCTGCCAAGAGTAGCTTTGACCAAATGAAGGAGGCTATCTGAAACACTCTTACCTATTTCATGCATCGTTGATGGTTGTGATTTACAGACAATATTTTTTGGTTGTTTTAATGTTTTGGTTGGGCTATGCCCGTGGATGTTTTTTTATTTTTTTTCTTGTCTATGGATATTGTTTTTGCTTAAGCTCCCTCTTTGCTGATATCAAAAAGGGGGAGAAATATATACCGTCTTTTCTCATGTGCATGATATATTTGTTAAGTTGACTATGCTATGACATAGTTATTACACAAGACAAGTCGACTATGCAGGATATATATGTTTAAGCTGACTATGCTGTGGCATAGCTATTATCTCTTCTGAACAGGACAAGTCGACTCTGCTGGACAAATATGTTTCAATTGACTTTGCAGTCAATACTTCATGCTCTTTGTGTCTGTTAGATAATACTTGATAGGTATCTGTCAACTGCACATAGTGAGGGAAAGTAATTCGATTGCACATTGTCCAGTTGACTATTCATTGAGGGGGAGCAATTCGACTACACATAAACAGGGAAGTCAGCTGTTGTTTACTCTCCTGTATATTAATTTTGCCATCATCAAAAAGGGGGAGATTTTTAGATCAGATTTTAATGATGCAATTAATATTCATGTGCAAGCATTCAAAAAAGGAAGCGAAATTATTGGAACTGATGTAGCAAACAAGGAATGAGCTAAAAGAGAAGCTGCCGTTGTGTTCAAACAAGGAAGCGTTGCTGTCAAATAAGGAAGGAAATCTTCCTTAAAGGAAGCTGTCGACGCTCAAGGAAAAGATCGGCATCTCATCAGCAAATCAGGAAGTCTTTCATAATTGTGAGGAAATCATATCTACCCAGATACAACAAAAGATTCAACGCAAATCTCTGATGATTCATAATAACAGAAAGATATGAATGGAAACCAAGACTGGAAGGTCCGCAATCAAAGACAATCTGTGTTCAAACATATCTCTAGCCAAAGGAGGAAATCTGGTACGCGACCACATTTGGAAACACCAACAACCAAGGAGCAATCAAGAAAAGCAACGGCTCTTTCCATATTCTTGGAGAGAATCAATTTTTTCCAAGGATCAAATCTCTTGGGTTGTCAAGCCTCTACCATCCATCATAGTATTTATACCTCTTTGTAAACCCTAGCTTAGACATACTTTGATCAAACCAAATAGCTCTCTTCAATTTATTGCAAACAAGCATAGTAGTCTAGATAGATTAACTGTGTAACAAGTCAGAGATAGAAAGATGGTTCTTAATTGGTGAGGCATTGTATCAAACGAGTGAAAGAAGAATGTGCGACAAATATCATATTTGTACTCAAAAGAAAATAGTTGATCTGAAGAGAAATCCCTAGCAACCCAAGGGGACTAGATTAGGATTCACATTGAATCCGAACAAGTATTAAATTTTGGGAGTCTTTATATTTCTGCACTTACTTTCTGCATAATTATCTTTAAATATCTTCATCTGCAGTATCATCACATTCAATCGACTAATAAAAGTTTAAGTCAACTTATTTACGATTAAGTTTAAATTATTCACAATTCATCCCCGCTCTTGTACTTTCAGTTGGGACTTGGGGCTATGACCCAAAATTTGTTTAATAGAGATAACTCAGTTCATTGCAAATCACTGTACTAAATTCAACCATTCACTCATACCACCTGACACTTCTGTGTGCAACAAATTTTTGAGATATGAAATATTAACTGCAGTCACAAAATAAATATGAATAAATACAATTTTATTAATAAATAATACATGTACAATTCTGTTTATTCCCTTGATTCTTTTCTTTGGATTATTTCCATGATTCGAGGGCTGAAGCAGCGTGTTTGTTGAACGCATAATGATATAGACTTACTTGAGATGTATTTGATCTCCATGAAATAATGTTGTGGATTTTCTTGAGGTATTTGATTATCAAGAATTATCCAACCACATCTTGATCTCTTTGTGAGTATCCCGTGAATTTATTGGATATTCTGATGACCTCAATTTTGCAAGATGCTTCAAAGAGAATACATAACCATTTTATAGGAGCAACCTAGGGTTAGGGTAGAGTAGCCTCCAAGTTAGAATGTTTTCTTGAGTAGCCTCCAAGCAACCCTAACAGACTCCTAGAATGCAAGAGTCCTATCATAGTATCTTGAATTTAGCATTTTGCTTGATCCGTTAAAATTTTGATGTCTACAAATGCCTGCTACTTCAAGACGGTTCGGGGTGTATGTCACAATCCAAAATTTCTACCATTGGGACCGTGATGGCACCTAACATCGCACTCGCTAGGCAAGCCAATGTTAGAGTTCTATTCACCTTTTCCTTTATATTTCATAGTGTAATACTGACAAACGTAAATTTAACTGAAATAAATATGAAAGTACATAATTAATCAGTTATCTATATACTATCAACGGCACCGAAACTATTACCACCCAGAAACTAGTGTCATATTCCACGAAAATATTATGAATATCTACAAACATTGGTCTGAAAGAAATTACATTTGTTTTGAAAGGAAAGAAAACAAGAATGTAGGAACATATGAGGGGACGCTAGGGCCTGTGGATGCCAACATGACTACCTTGGGTCTCCTAGATAAAATGTCTGCAACAGACCTTTCGATCAGCCACAATCAACTCCAAAATCTGCACAGAAACTGTAGAGTGCATTATCAGTACAACCAACCCCATGTACTAGTAAGTGTCGAGCTTAACCTCGACGAGGTAGTAACGAGACTACAACGGGGCAATTATACTACAACCTGCATATAGTGCATAATAAAACAGGAAGAAGAACAGAGCAAATAAATAGTATCTAGCAATGAAAGAATACGAAACTTCGATATCTCATCAGTAACCAGCTATAACCAATCCTTAAATGTAAAGACAAATTATAGAATAACTTGCACAACAGAAAAAGGTTACATAAACACACAAACTGATGCGGCGTGCATCCCTATCCCATTATATAATCAATATCAATATGAACATTCACTCTTATTACTCCTTATCAATCCACCCTTATTCCTCCTATTGAAGCGTGAAACTCGATCCTACCTACAATAGTAATTAACCTTTATTACTCCTCAATATATCATCCTTATTACTCTTGTTGCGGCGTGCAACCCAATCCCACCAGACAATCACCCTTATTCCTCCTCAATGTATCACCATTATTCCTCCTGTTGCAGCGCGCAATCCGATCCTACCATATCAGTACCAATCACACAATAAGAACAATAATTTTATAATTTAGCTCAA
The DNA here is from genome assembly GCA_034376525.1 of Nicotiana benthamiana. NCBI lineage: Eukaryota > Viridiplantae > Streptophyta > Magnoliopsida > Solanales > Solanaceae > Nicotiana > Nicotiana benthamiana. The sequence goes on from CM067336.1 coordinate 99,456,793, forward strand.
AACTCTCCATAATATTTAAGCCTCCAACCAAAGAAAATAGAAGTTTATACAATAAAACTTCACTCAATTAATACTACTCAGCGAGACCCACCAAAACATATCATAAAACAACGATAAACCAACTTAACCCAATAATGAAATACAGCAACGTTGGAGACCAATTGCTCTAAAAATCACTTGCATTATAGCAAATACAGTTGGCATTGGAGTAGAAAGAGGATATGCTGGGAGTTAGGGTTGTGACTGCTGTGACCCAAAATTTGTTTAATAGAGATAACTCAGTTCATTGCAAGTCATTGTACTAAATTCAAGGATTCACTCATACCACCTGACACTTCTGTTTGCAAAATTCTTTTTGAGATATGAAAAATTAACTGCAATCACAATGTAAATATGAAGAAACATAATTTTATTTATAAACATTGCAGGCACAATTATGTTTGTTCGCTTGATTCTTCTTTTCTGATTATTTCCATGATTCGAGGGCTAGAGCAGCGCGTTAATTAAATGTAGAATGATACAAACTTTCTTGAAATGTATTTGATCTATTCGGGTTGTTAAATCCTACATTAAAGATACTACAAGAATCTTGAAATCCTAGGAATCTAGTCAGGTTGCTTGAACGTTACTCTACCCTAAGCCCTAACTCATATCTATATAAATGGATATATATTCCCTTGAAGAGGCGTCTCAAAAATTCCATAATCTCTTGGGATATTCATAAAGAGATCAAAATATGGCCGGATACTTCTTGACAACCAAATAGTTCAAAAATTGGAGATCAAATACATACCCAAGAGGTTTGTATCATTCTACACTCGGGAAATACACTACTTCTGCCCTCAAATCACAAAGATAATTAGGACAGAAGAATCAAGGAAGAAATGAAATTGCACTCACAATTGATTAATAAAAATATTTTTTCTCTTATTTTGTGAGTGTAGTTTATTTTTCACATGTCGAAAAATTATTGCATACAAAATCCCTCCATACTTCAAGGTAGGGGTGTACAAAGGAAATCGACAAACTGCATCAACCCGATAATCCGAGTCAAACCGAGAAAAAAAATCCGATTATGGTTTGTTTTGACTTGGTTTAGTGTTGGAAAAAAATCCGACCATAATGAGTTTGGTTTGATTTTAACAAAAGAAAGTCAAACCGAAACCAAACCAACCCAACACTACATCTATAGAAGTTTTAGATATATTTAATATATAAATATACTTATTCTAATGTAATTTATAAATATTTCTTAAAAAAAATTCATAATTTTATCTTTTAAAGTATTATTTCAAGGTTGGACTTAAACTTTTGAATGCTCCAGTAAATTTTATAGCCATTAATAATAGTAAATTACATAATGCTAACAATCAATACTAAATTACTAATTCTAACACAAGACATTCAATTCAATATTACGAAAGCGAATAAATTTAATGTCTATGTTTTGTTTTGCAATAATTTAGATAAAAATACATAACTTATATTTATTTTGCTTTAGCTTTTAGTCATGTAATTAATACTCCCTTATTAGTCTATTTATTTTAGCATGACTTAGTGCTTTTGGATTATGTTTATGTTTATTATGGTTTTTTAATTAGCAATATTTATATTATATAATTTTATTGTCTTTATTGTTGAATATTTTAGGATAATGTCATGACACATCTCATATTTTGTATTATTTTTTTGGAAAATACTTTATATAGTTGTACGTTATGAGGATTAAAGAAATATTTTGAGCATACGTTATATATTTTGTCCTATAAAGATTTTACCGGAAAAAATAAATCTGAAAAAACCCGAATAACCCGAAAATTCGAGAAAACCCGAGATTGAAAAATCCGAGTTTTATTGGTTTAGTTTGGTCTTTAGATTTAATAACCTGACACAATTGGTTTGGTTTGGTAATTGTAAAATCCGAATCAACCCGACCTATGTACACCCATACTTCAAGGTTTGTCGAGGTGTAGGCTTGCTGAAACTTGAAGATGAGACTTGTAGTACTCGACATCGCAAAAAATGAATTTGAAACTTAGAGTTTTCGATTTTTAGGATGAAGAGATGAAGGGCATAACTGGTCCCACTAGGTGTGCCAATTTGTTTGTAACAAATTTTCGAGATATGAAAAATTAACTACATAACAATATAATTATGAAGAAACATAATTTTATTAATAAACAATGGGGATATAATTCTATTTGTTCCCTTGATTCTTCTCTCCTGATTATCCCCATGATTCGAGGGTTGGAGCAATATGTTTATCGAATGTAGGATGATACATACTTCCTTGGGATGTAGTTAATCTCCATGAAAGGATGTTGTGGATCTTCTTAAGGTATTTGATTATCAAGAATTATCTAGTCACATATTGATTTCTTTGTGAGTATTCCATGAGTTTATGGTATATTCTGATGACCCTCAATTTTGCGAGATGCTTTTAAAGAGAATACATAACCCTTTTTCTAGGAGCAACATAGGGTTAGAATAAAGTAGCCTCCAAGTTAGGATTTTTTTAGAGTAGCCTCTAAGCAATCCTAATAGACTCCTAGAATTGCAAGAGTCCTATCGTAATATCTTGAATGTAGGATTTTACTTGTTCCGTTAAAATTTTGATGTCTACAACTTCATCAGAAACACTTGTGATTAATGATGAATTGTCTTCTCTTCTGAAAAGCTTCTTGAAAGCTTAGTAGATGACTTCTAGAGGCATACTACATGTCACGATCCAAATCGAACGCTGCGACCCGCATCCGACGAGCTAACTCCCAACACAATACAAAAAAAAATGTTAACTACGAACTTCGTCGTTAAATGGCTCGTAGCTAATAATTTTTTTTGATAATCTGTCACTAATTCATCGTTAAATAGAATTATCGATGAATTTTTTTGTTTAGCTACAGAAGTTGTCCGCGGTTAATTCCAGTTTGTCTTGTCTCAGACAACACCAGTCTTATCTCAGTACACTTAATATAGCGAAAGAAGACAGACATAACATGTTTGCACATGCTCAGCCTATTCATACAGTTACTGTTACACTTAACAGTCATTTTATAGGTAAACTAGAAGAGGAATTGCCCGTGCTAATACAGTTAAGCATACTCAATAATCTTAGAATTATTTTATTTCTTTTTCTGCTAATAATAGTCAGTTTTTTGGTTCATACATGCACAGAGTGCATGTCAATAATTTGGTCTAATATACTTCGGCATGTTTAAAAACTTTTGATTACGTAACTGATGAATACAAAGCAGAAATTTTTGAAAACTCCGGTCGAATTCAATACTAGAGGCCGATACTCGTTCTGCCTAATAGTCTCAACTTTCACATGCTAATGTACCTTGGGCCTAATTCAACTCCAAAAGCTAGCTTATGAGGTGAGAATTGCCCAAGCCATATAAGGAGACCAATAACCTCAAATCCCTCCGATGTGGGATAACTCAACATCCCCCCTTACGCCCAGATTTCTGGAGCGTGGACAACATAAATGGGGGCCCAACATCGGTAACAATAATTGGAATGAGCCTGACTCTGATACCATGATAAGAATGTACCTTGTGCCTAACTCAACCCCAAAAGCTAGCTTATGAGGTGAGGATTGCTCAAGCCATATAAGGAGACCAAGGACCTTAAATCCCTCCGATGTGGGACAACTCAACACATGTTAAATTTGTTGGGAATAAAATAATAATATATTCTGCTTAGGAATAATATTCACGGTAAATAATAATAACACAAAAGAGTAACAACGATACCAAATATTTTAACGGGATGAAATATTATACCCCAGCGGAACAATATTACCACTATAATATTATAACTTAGTAGTATCAAGAGACTATTACAACGTCGAAAGAAATAACACTCTTTATTTTAAATATTCCACTACAATATTACTTCCATTTATTATTTATCTCACACACTATAATCTATGGATTGCTCTCTCTAACTCTCTCTTGCTTCTCTCTATTTGGTGTATGAAATGGAAGGATTGAGCTCCTATTTATAGGATATATAAGTTGCAAAACTTTTAGCTAATCAAAATGCAAGGTTCATTGAAAGTTGCCAACGTCCAAGCTCAAGCTCGGTTTTGGTTTCAACCTTTGTTGCAACTTGATTCTTGTTTCTGCCGTTATTGCCACAAGTTGCCATTGCAACTTCTTGTTATCTTCTTTCTTTTTCTAATTGCTTCTTGTTTTTTAGATTGGCCCCACAAAATTATTACTTGCTCTGTTTCAGCTTACGTGAACCTATTTCCTTTTTAGTTCATTTAAAAAAGAATGAACCCTTTCTAAATTTGGTAATAATTTAGCTTAAAGTTACAACTCTACTCTTATTGAGAAGTTTTATAACCACACAAATACTCTGGGTCTCATTTGAACTTGTTTAGGACCACAAACTCCAAAAATCTTTATTTTTTTAAACTCCGTATCTTGCAGTCAAATAATTTCACATAAATTGGAACGACTTAAAGTAGTATCTATTAGGAGAGGAGTTATGTCTGCTGAGAAATAATTATCTTAAATTAAATACCTGCCATTTCCCTCCTACTTGCACACACACATCGAGTTTTATTTTACCAATAGTTTACTTGATCTCTTCTTGGTCTCAAAATATTCACACCGTATTCTTGAAAATATTGGACTTTATTGTTGTATTTGTATTTCGCTTGACTTTACAAAAGCTATACATCAACAACGTAGTGGGGGAAGAGTATGTAGGAAACGGCCAAAATAGGCTTTTCACAAAATTCAAACGCCTGTTTCTAAACTAATTTCAGAATGATGTAGTTGACAATTCACACTTAGCAAGAGATTTGTATTTCTAGTTGTCATTATCCAAGAACAACCAACCAAGCTGTCCAAGTGACAAATTTTTTTAAAAGTAAATTAGGACTTTCAAAAATACAAATAAAAATAAAAAAAATAAGAAAAAGCTAAAAATAACATACTGCACAAGCATTCATTTTCTTTATGAAAGAGAAATAACACTGGATAATAAAGTATACACATCCAAAACAAGTATACCCAGTTCAATCTAAGGATTCAAACAAAGCAACAACAAACTCAGAGTAACCCTATAAATAATTTGGATTGGATAGTGTGTACACAAGTCTTACCCATATAAGATACAGACCTTATTTCCCATAGACCCTCGGAAAAAACACAACAAATCTTTCCTTTTATCTCCTATCGAAATGATAGTTTTAAAGGAATATAGAGTAATTACAAAAAAATTGTAAACATGAAATATAAATCACGCATTATCAACAATATGCTTGTCGTTCCAACAAGACAGGTCTTAACATGGTAGAAAGTCCCATACTTTCACCATTAAAATTCTTGACTTGGTTAAATTATGGGTTCAACTCCTCTTGAGACCCAAAGAAAGGGAAAAAAAAAACTTAAACAAAAAAGTGTTTTTTTTTGTACGAAGAGATCTCGCTCTAGAGAAAAATAAAACAATCCAAAGCAATAAGAGGATTGTTAATATCCTCCATGAGCAAGGAGTCCAAATCGTGACTTGATTTCACTTCTCCAATTTCCATTTCATCAATCTTCGGAGAAACCTGAAGTGCATTTCTCATTTTTCCTTCACGTTTTGGGGTCATTGCCGGCTGATTATTATTGATATGGTTATCTCTTCTCAAAGATGACGATCTTGATAAAATATTCCCATTATTCCCTTTGGAAACAGCCGATCTTCTAAACGAGCTGTCACCGTTCAAATTCGAAGGAAATCTTCGACTTGGAGATGGTGATTTAAGAGTTGTTCTAGTACTAGTAGGAAAATGATGATATGTAGAAGTAACATTTGAAGTATTACCAATATTTCCTCCTTTGAGTAGTTGATCAGGTTCTTTTCTAAAGCTCTTTTGTCGAACTATTGTTGGCGAATTGGCACGTGGCCTTTTCTTAGGGGTTGTCGAATTGCACTCTCTTCGAGGGATTGGTGGTTTTGACAAAGAGGATGATGATGATGATAATGATGTTGATGATCGTGGACATTTCATCTTGCTACTTGAAGACATGGTTGATGACATATTTTGACTAACACAAGTACTTCCTTTATTTATCTTCTTGATGTCAAGTATACGATCGTGTTCTTGGGCACACGACAATAAGAAGTCGTTTGAAAAAGAACGATCCTTGAAACAAGAGGATGAAGAGGAGGAAGAAGACGACGATAAAGATGAAGATAATGTAGTGTTAGTTATAATAGAGGAAAATGAAGAAAGAGATACTGAAGAAGATGATGAAGAAGGAGAAGAAGAGACACGCTTTTGAATAATTGAAGAAGAAGAAGAAGGACGAGAAATTTTTGGAGATATGGGAGCTTGTGAAATCACAAGCTTATCTTTAACACATTCATGGTTATTATCTTCTTTTTGGAAATCTTTTTGTGGGTTGCATTTACTAATGCAAGAACCCATAGTGGGAAATGTGGGAGGAGTTGAGAAATAGAAGAAGAATAGAATTGATGAGAAAATGTTTGAATGGTAAACGTTGAGAAGTCTTTTATAAGAATTATAATACTCATATTATATGAACGTGGAAAACATAGTTCAATATTGGGGAGGAGGGAAAAAGTGCAAAGGTGGAAGCTTTTGCTTTTTCACCAAATATATTTGAATTATGTAGCCGGGTATAATGGATATCCGTTATATAACGGTTATATGAGGCAAAATGATGGGTTTTTTTTTTCCACTTTTCCTTTCGGTATTCGATATTCGATATTCGGTACCCTCATAAAATCTGAATATCCATATTCGCACCGCATATTCTTTGATAGTGCTTCTACTTTTATTTTGCAGGAGTCTAGTCTGGGGAAAATGTTGTTAATTTCTTATTGCATTTTGAATATTTTTACTTATTATTTTTTCATTCATAAAGGTGCTACTCCTTACTTATTATATTTAACTAGTCTTTTGACATATGTATTGCACGTGTATATCAAGTCAATTATACATGACTGTATATACTAAACGATTTTGTAAATAAACATGTGGATCTATCATATACACCTTTTGATAATACTTAAGAATACTACAAAGATAATAGAACAAACTTCACTTATGGCCCATCGGTAGAAACTAATAGCATCTGGTAACCCAAAAATTAACATATACAAGTCATAGCCTAAAAATAATGATAAGGGCTAGCATCAGGTGTAGATGGATTCCCCGTGGAATTCTTTACTAGCAACTGTGAGATTGTCAAGGAAGATCTATATGCTGCTACAAATGATTTCTTTACTACTTGTAAGCTGCCTTACATGGTCAACACTACTGCCATTGCCCTTGTGCCTAAAGTTAAAGCTCCTAGAAAAGTGAAAGATTATAGACCTATTGCATGCTGCACCACTATCTATAAGATCATATCTAAAGTCATTACTAGGAGGCTGAAATCTGTTATTGATGATCTTGTTAGTAAGGCCCAGTCAGCTTTTATTGAAGGGAGGATCATCATTGATAATATCCTGCTCAGCCATGAAATATTCAAGGGATATTCCAGAAAAGGTATATCTCCTAGGTGTGTTATGAAGGTGGACTTGAGGAAGGCATATGACACTTTTGAATGGAGTTTCCTCAAACAATTACTTATTGATCTAGGATTCCCTGCTAAGTTTGTTAATTGGACAATGGCTTGTGTCTCTACTGTGACTTACTCACTAGTGATGAATGGTGGTCTCACTAAGCTTTTCACTGCTAGAAGGGGTATTCGACAAGGTGATCTCATGTCACCTTACTTGTTTGTCCTAGCTATGGAATACTTGAATAGGCTGTTGGCTTAGTTGCATAGAAATGGAGATTTCAACTTCCATCCAAGATGCAGGAAGCTGAACGGTGCCCATATTTGTTTTGCTGATGATCTTCTACTATTCTGTCGAGCTGATATTATATCTATCCACATTCTGCATGATGCTTTCCTTACATTCTCTGCAGCTTCTGGACTGTATGCAAACAACACTAAGAGTGCTTTTTATCTGGCTGGGGTTCATCAGACTGTCAAAGAGGCCATACTAGAGTCTTTGGGATTCATTGAGGGTCAACTACGTTTCAAATATTTAGGGATACCTCTCCACTCTAAGAAGCTTGCCATCCATCATTATTTGCCACTGATAGAGAGGATAACTGAAAAAATCACCTACTGGTTAGCCAAATTATTATCTTATGCAGGTAGGAGTCAACTGATCAAAACTGTGATATTTGGAATCCAAACTTATTGGGCACAAATATTCATCTTACCAAAGAAAGTTCTGAAAATTATAGAAGCTGTCTGCAGATCTTATCTGTGGACTGGAAGTGCAACAATACCCAAAAGAGCTCTAGTAGCATGGGAAAGGATCTGTAGACCTATCAGTGCTGGAGGCCTCAACATTATATACATGCAGATATGGAATAAGGCTGCTATCACCAAGCTACTGTGGGATTTGGCTAGGAAGAAAGATTGTCTGTGGACCAAGTGGATACACTACTATTATATTAAGAACTGTGACATTGCTACAATGCCCATTCCCAAGGCAGCATCTTGGGTGGTTAGAAAAATAATAGAGAGCATAATTACTCTTCTGAATATTCAACAACTGCAAGGTGATCTCATGCTTAGATTGGATGGACTGTGCAGGCTAGGCAAGTTCCATATTCAGAAACTGTACCATGTTATGCTCCCTATCTTTCCCAGGGTGGAATGGAAGAATCTGCTGTTGACATCTAATGTTCTTCCTCGACATAAATTCACTACTTGGCTTGCTGCTCAATGTCGACTCCCTACTGTCGACAGATTACTAAAGATTGGGGTGAATGTGGATGAGAAATGTGTATTCTGTGATCATCAGACAGAAGACTTTGCTCACCCGTTCTTTGAATGCCCAGTCACTAATCGACTGTGGCATAGAATATGTTGTTGGTTGGGCTATAACAGAACAATTGGTAGTTGGAATACTGAAATCCAATGGGTATGCTGCCTAGCTAGAAGTAAACTGTGGCATAAGGCTGTTGCTGCTATTGCCTTTTTTACCACAGTTGCACTCATTTGGAGAAATAGAAACTATATCAGATTTGAGGGGAAACCATTAGAGGAAAATCAGTTCTATCGCGAGGTTGCATTGCTCATTCATATTCGGGGCAGAAACTGTAAGTGTTGGCAAACGGGACTGCGACAACTTAACCATTACCCTTAGCCTTAGATGTAAATTCTTGTATTAGCATAGCATTGAACTGTAATGTAGTAGTTAGTCCATACTACTACTATGAACTCTCCATTGTATTTTTTTGATATCAATGAAAGCTAAATGTTAAACTTAAAAAGAAAAAGATAAGGGCTAGCCAGAAAATTCACTGAACCAATTCCAGTGCCGCCATCACTACTAGTCACAGGCAAAGCACAAACTTTTGCCTTCTCCGTTACTTCCGATCCCAAAATCCCCACAGATACAACAGTAAAATTCGTTTTACCAGTTAGATTCAGAACACAAAGCTAAAGTCTTCAAAAATATTCTCTTTGTTCTCTCTCTCCTAGAAAAAATTGAATCTTTTTAACTGGATTCTAATTTTTATGAACAAATATTGTATGATTTAGACGCTTTTTAAATCATGGGATTTTGCAATTTTGTAGTATTACATTCGAGTTGACCCTTTTTAAATCTTGGAGTTTTGCAATTTATGTAGTATTACATTCGAGTTTTTGTGGCTGAGAAGGGTTTGAATATGTTGATTTTGACCCAATGTGAAGTTTTAGGAAATACTATACCCTATTTGATTTGGGTTTTTTTCCCATTTTCTTATTTTTTCTTCTCGAGTATTGGGTATGGTCAATGATGGATGATCTATTTTTGTTTATAGATCAATCCCATTTCTTGTAATCAAAGTGCTTTAAGTGAATGCATATAAACGTAAATAGATTTGATTGATACCTAATCTGTATGGTACTGCAGCAGGGTGAGGAAATATGGGCGATGGGGTGACTCAACTGCTTATGCCGTTACTTCGATCTTCTTGTTTGTTCTTCATCATTATTAAAAAAGCAAAAGGTGAAACATAGGTAGGTCCTTTGACTTCCCCCAAGAGAAATTCTAGATATAATCTGAAAGACTCTTAAATGATTCAAATGGTTCGTTTGAAAGAGACACTCATCTAGGTATACAAAAAGTTGAAATATCTACAATATAAACTGGTATTATACAAAAACTAGATAAAATAGATTTCACTATACAAAATATATACAAAATAGACTGTCACTACGCAAAAAATACATAAAATAGATGTTACTATATAAAATACATACAAAAAAGACTGTCACTATACAAAAATACATGATAAGCTCCAAAATATTAGAAAATACACATTATATACAATTTTGATAGATTTTTTAGACAGATTATACATTCACAATACAAAATATATTTGGGGTACATAAATATATACACTTTAGATACACAAGAACAGTTAAGATAGGCTCAATATACATTAATGATACACTATCGAACTTAGGATACAGCATTTATACATTCCAAATAAGAATTTCTGCATTGCGCTAGGTAGGGGTCGAACCTGCGACTGTCAACTTAGGAAACATGCGCCCTATCCATTGAGCTACAGGCCCTTATGTTATTATACTCATTCCATTCAGCTACTATATGCAATATGTTTGGGCCAAAGGACCATTTTTTGAACGTGAGTCAAAACATGGGCTATTAAAATTTTGAGGGGCTATAGAGCTAAAATATCATGGTATAGCCAGTTTTTACACTGGTCAATGAAAAATAGCCAGCGTTTACCAAGTCAATGAAAACTAACCACTATTTTGCTGCACAGGGACCGGACCAGTATAATATACGGGAGTTCTGGTGCATTTGTGTACATTCCAGCATGTTATACAGGACCGGTATACTTTGCTAACTCCTGTAAAATTTACGGGAGACTGGAGAACCAGTGCTCCAAACTCCAGTATATTATACTGGACAATTATACTTGTTGGAACTCCCGTAAAATTTAGGGAGACTAGAGCATCAGTGTTTCAAACTCCAGTATATTATACTAGACAATTATACTTGCTAGAACTCCAGTATATTATGTTGGAGTTCTAGTGTATTTATGCTGGAACTCCATCATATTATGCTGGAGTTCGAGCATACTATCCTGGAACTCTAGTATAATATACTGGAGTATTTTTCCGAATTTTGAACAGTGTTTTCGCTCAAATTTATCTTTATATAAAAAGTGGCTAAATTTCGATGACTTTTGAAACTTTGCTATTACGACTGGTTGTAATCCTGGCTATTTTTAAATTTCTCACGGCTATAAAGGGTAGTTTTCTCAAGATAATATCAACAGATTAGTACACACTACAAAAAATTGGAATTATTACGGCGGTTAAATATATATCATAATATGGCGGTTTTCCAGATGCCATTAGTGCATAATGCCCAAATGACGTATTTTTATTGTACAATAAATTTATTTACAACACACCCTCAATATTTAATTAAACAAATAATATCAAAATTGAGTTATACCTGTAAAATAGATTGCGTTGATTCCTTTTTTGATTGGATAATTGTGTTAATATATGAATACGGATAGATAATAAAAAATGTAGTATAGATTGCATTGTTTCCTTTTTTGATAGAATAATTGTGTTCATAACTTCATATATAAATATAAATAGAGAATATGTGAAAACTAAAAAAAAAAGTATTGGAACATTTATGGATTACATTAAAATGAAAAAGACAAGACTATAAGTCAAAATTTGAATGCTATATCTGCAAGTTGCTATTTATATGAAGAAAAACACAAAAATTATATATATAATAATACTTTAGTGATAAAATTATATAATTATTGTTGTGATTCACCAACAATAATACTTTTTCAATATGTAAATATAACTTCAAAACTTAGATTAGTCCATTATTTTTTTTTCACTAAAATAAGGACCACTAATCTTTAGTTAATGAATGTTACTCTTCATTGTTTCATTTCGCCTCTTCTTTATATAACTGATTTATCTTCTTCTACAATTGTGACTGTATCAAGATTGTTAAAGTTCATATTTCTCTTGAGCAATTAAAGTTCATCCTGGTTTTTTTACAATTTTAATAATTTTTGCACGAATTTTCAAATGGATGACTCAGTCGAGTGCCCTCAGTGTGAAGAAAAACAACTTCCCAAATTCCGGAAATTGCTTTCTTAGAGTAGTGAATTATGCTTCACTAGCCCAAGACTCACAACCACAATTGAAGAAGAACGAAGAAGAAAATATAGCTCCAAAAATACTAGAACTAAGAAAGTGGAAGACTTACTTGAATAACTTGGAGAATACTTTATTAACTCAAGAAGACTTGGATTTTTTTGGATGATACAAATGTGGAGGAAGGGGTGGGTATATATAGGCTTTCCACCTCCTCAATGGACGGTCATGATCTATTTAATCCTACGGTGGAGATTCATCTTCTAGAATACTCCACACTTTTCTTACAAAATATCTAGATATTTTTATCACCTACACTAATCTAGAAATATCTCTCCTAACTTCTATAATATTCTACACTATTCTATAATTTTCCAAAAGTTACACTTTAATTTTAACACTCCCCCTTAAAGTGAACTTTTGGAGACAAGTCCAAGCTCGCCACGGAGATCCTCGAATGGTCCTTTGGAAAGAGACTTTGTAAAGATGTCTGCAACGTTATCATTACTCCGAACCTCCAATGCTTCAATGGTACCATCTAGAACCTTCTCTCGGATGAAATGATGCGCAATCTCAATATGTTTTGTTCTTGCGTGACACACCGGATTAGTAGCCAACTTTATAGCGCTTTGATTGTCACCAAGAAGTTTTGTAGGCTTATGAATTGGTGAGAATACATCCCCAACAAGCCGACGAAGCCACGTGCATTCCTGAGCAGCAAGAGTAGAAGCCTTGTATTCCGCTTCAGTAGTAGAGAGCGAGACCGAGTCTTGCTTTTTACTGCACCAAGAAACACATGCTGAACCACAGGAGAATACATAACCGGAAGTTGATCCTCTATCATCTAAGTCACCTCCTAGATCAGCATCAGTGAACCCAAGTAGTGAAAAATCAGCTCCTTTCTTGTGAAGAAGTCCCATGTCATATGTTGAGTTCACGTATTTCAATATGCGCTTCGCCGCTTCAAAGTGAGGTTTCCGTGGCTCTTGCATATAGCGACTAACAAGTCCAACAGAAAATAAAATGTCCGGCCTTGTAATAGTCAAGTAGATCAAGCTACCAACAAGAGCCCGATAAGGACGTGGATCTGGTAAAAGCTTTCCTTCATCACGCCTAATTTTTATGTTAGGCTCAAGAGGAGTAGAGCAATGCTTACTTGTGTTTATTCCAAACCTGTCCACAAGCTTCCTCGCATAGATTTCTTGTGAAAGAAATATTCCATCTTTCACATATTTCACTTCCAAACCAAGAAAGTGACTAAGCTCTCCCAAATCTTTCATTTCAAATCTGATCGAGAGTTCAGCTCGCAGTTTTGCAACCTCCTGTTCGTTATTTCCTGTAATAATCATATCATCCACATATAGTAGCACAATCATGTGGAGCGTACCTTGCTTCTTCACGAACAAGCTAGAATCTGAGTCTGATGCAAGATAGCCACAAAATTGCAAGTATTCAGCAATCTTTCCGTACCATGCTCTGGGAGCTTGCTTGAGTCCATAAAGCGCTTTCTTCAGCTTGCATACATAGTCTGGATGAGTAGGAGAAATGTAGCTCAAAGGTTGTTCCATGTAGATATCCTTATCAATCTCGCCATACAGGAAAGCATTCTTCACGTCAAGCTGACATAGCTTCCACCCAAGTGATGCCGCCAAGGAGATCACAACTCGAACTGATGTCATCTTCGCCACTGGGCTAAAAGTCTCCTCATAGTCTTCTCCATAAACTTGAGAGAATCCTCGTGCAACCAGCCTTGCTTTATATCTATCAATGCTCCCATCTGCCTTCTTCTTTAGTTTATACACCCACTTGCAAGATACCGGCTTCACATCCTTGGGCTTTGGCACAAGATCCCAAGTTTCGTTTTTCACAAGTGCGTGCATCTCCTCATTCATAGCTTCTTCCCATTCCTTAACACCTTTTGCTTCATTATAGGAAGAAGGCTCATTTTCATAAATAGGACCGGCACTGAAGCAATGATAGATGCTTACCATGTTTCCATCTCGGTAGCGAATAGGTTTGATGACTTTCCTTCCATATCGAGTTGTTCTTTGACCATTTGTCTCCTCCAGGTTGATATTTTCCCTTTGTTCATCCACGCGAGAAGTAACCTTGCTCCCCCTATCACCAGAATCTCTTGCTTCGGAAGATGACGTACTATTATACGTCATTGGTGATGATGGCGATGATGAAATATTAGAGCAAGGAGCTGAAGAAGTCACCGGAAAACTTACGGGCATCTCTTCATGTTCTATAGCTGGTGAAGGAGCATCTCCAAGAACACCACCGGGACTGTAGTAGGAAGAGATTTCATCAAATACTACATCCCGAGATACTTTACACTTGCCTGTCTCGGGATCAATGCATTTCCAACCTTTCTTCCTTTCATCATAACCGATGAAGATGCACTTCCTTGCCTTAGCATCTAGTTTAGTTCTTTGTGAATCTGGAATGTGGACGTAGCAGATTGATCCAAAGACCTTAAAGTCTTTCACATTTGGCTTCTCGTTGTAGAGCATTTCGTACGGGGACTTCATATTAATCGGACTGAGTGGTACCCGATTAATCACATATGCCGCACAAGCCATACTTTCAGCCCAAAGAACTTTGGGCAAATGTTTAGCATATAACCAACTCTTACATGTCTCAGTAAGATGTCGAATCTTCCTCTCTGCAATGCCATTTTGCTGAGAAGTGTCTGCACATGTGAGCTGCCTTCGTATTCCCTGCCTCGAGCAGAATTGATTAAACTCCCGGGAAGTATATTCTCCCCCATTATCAGTCCTCAGCCGTTTTATCTTCCTCTGAAACTCACCTTCGACCTTCTCCTTGAACTCCAAAAATCTGGAAAATACTTCAGATTTTTGCACCACGAAATATACCCAAGTATATCGTGTGTAATCATCAACAAATACCACCATATAGCGATAACCAGAGAAGGTAGGTGTACGTGTAGGATCCATCACATCACTGCGAATGAGTTCTAGTGGTGCCTCATATCTTGTTTGGGATCTATCAAATGGAAGACGATGCGCCTTACCATATTGACACCCTTCGCATAATGTTCCACTACCAAAAGTAGTAATATGAGGCAAACCATCAACCAAATTTTTGTTTACCATGACATTTAACTTATCCATATTAAGGTGTCCCAGTCTAGCATGCCAAAGTGATGCATTATCATTCGTGCTCATCTTGTCAACATAAGATGTAGATGCTGACAAAACAAATAAATCTTTAACTCGCTTACCGGTGTGGACGACATCTCCTTCCACCTTAGTGATATTTCGGAAGAACTTCACTCCATTTGGCCCGAACAGAACATAGTGCCCAGCATCCACAGTGTTAGCCACCGAGAAAAGATTCTTCCTCATTCCAGGTACATGATACACACTCTTCATAGTGATAGGATCTCCGCCATTGTTGAGAATTATTGTACCCTCCTTTTCTACCGGATAAACGGTATTATCCGCGGTGAGAATAGCTTCGTTACCTTCATGTTTCTGAAGAGATGTGAACTTTGAGTCATCTCCGGTAAGGTGATGACCGCAACCAGAATCCACGATCCAGTCATCCTTGAAGTTGATGCTAGTGTAAGCATTTACCGAGGTAGTTTCCGTTGAGAAGCAACCACCCCAATTCTCTTCGGTTTGTTCTGCTTTATCAGCAACATTTCCTCCCTTTAGCTTCACCTTACAATTCTTCTTGATGTGTCCAGGCAAGTTACACCGATAGCATCGAATAGTGCTTCTTTTCCCGTTGGCACTCTTTGGTGGCTCTCCCCCTTCATCTTTTCTTCTCTCTCTTTCATTCTTCTTCTCTGGTCTATAGATATTCTTCTTTCCAGAGAATAAGGCGTCACCTTGAAAGGATAAGGAGACTCCAGCCATTTGTTTTGCTAGAGACTCTTGAGAAGAGAGAAGATTCTCAAACTCAACAAGGGAGGGTTGATTAGCCCACCCCTGAATATAAGTGACAAAAGGAATATATTCTTTGTTTAATCCTCGAATAATATTCCTTTTTATTCGAGCCTCCGAAATAGGTTCCTCCGGATCAAGAGCAGAAATTTTCGAACAAATTTTTTTAATTTTTAAGAAAAATTCGGAGATTGAGAGCTCACCTTGAGTAGTTCGTGCCAACTCATTCTCTAAGTATTGCAGCCGAGCAACGTTCTTCTTGTTAAGCAATGCACTTAGAGTATCCCAAATCTGAGATGCAGACTTACACTCAACAATGTGATCAAATAGATCGTGAGAGATTGATCTCTTCAACACGAATTCCGCCTTTGCGTTTGAAGTCCTCCACTTCTTTACGGCATCGACATTAGTATCCGTGGGTGTAGGGGCAACCTTGTTGTCTCCACCAACAACCTCCCATAAATCTTCTCCAAGAAGATAAGATTCCATGCAAGACTTCCATACCTTGTAATTGGATTGCTTAAGCACCTCAATTCCAAGGCCGACAACTCTTCCACTTGAATCCATTTTTGGAACGCCAACGAACTTCTTCACCAAGAGTGACTTGACAAGATTCCAAGCTAACACCCTTGTAGCTCTGATACCATGTGAAGAAAAACAACTTCCCAAATTCCGGAAATTGCTTTCTTAGAGTAGTGAATTATGCTTCACTAGCCCAAGACTCACAACCACAATTGAAGAAGAACGAAGAAGAAAATATAGCTCCAAAAATACTAGAACTAAGAAAGTGGAAGACTTACTTGAATAACTTGGAGAATACTTTATTAACTCAAGAAGACTTGGATTTTTTTGGATGATACAAATGTGGAGGAAGGGGTGGGTATATATAGGCTTTCCACCTCCTCAATGGACGGTCATGATCTATTTAATCCTACGGTGGAGATTCATCTTCTAGAATACTCCACACTTTTCTTACAAAATATCTAGATATTTTTATCACCTACACTAATCTAGAAATATCTCTCCTAACTTCTATAATATTCTACACTATTCTATAATTTTCCAAAAGTTACACTTTAATTTTAACACTCAGTTGTACAAATGGATTACTCAAACACCAACTTACTTAGCATTAGGATTCCAATTTGTTGTCTTAGAACTCCAACATATTACAACTCTACGAATATTTGACAATGCTCTTCCTTTATTCATCTTAATTGGTATGCTTACATCTAAAATACATACATTAAATTAGAAAGGAACAAACGGATATTGACAGTATCTTTAGGTATTCTGGAAGAAGTTAATACTTGTCCCTCAAATTCTTAACTGAAGAAGCAAGGTGCTGTGCATCAATTCCGTGGCTGAATTCATAAAGAAAAATAACTATATTGGAGAAAACGTACACCAGTATATAAAGTTTTAGGTGGTTTTGATTAGAAATTGACTCATGTATTTGTCAGATTGGACATAGCAAAATCGTGCGTAATTATTATCCATTGCAAATAAAATAAAAAATGGCAGAGAAAAATGAGTTTGTAACAGCGGGAAGGATGAGAATTAAAATTATGCAAGATGATATATATATATATATATATATATATATATATATATATATATATATATATATATATATATATATATATATATATATATATATATATATATATATATATATATATATATGTATATATCTTTTTCGCTCACAATAGATGAAGAAACTAATTTGAAAAATATTCCTACCTTTCAACTACAGCTTTTAAAAGCAAACGCAAAAGATAATATTTGCACACAGTTGATGAACTTGCAAGGTAAACCAAGCGTCAGTTTTTGATTATCTATTGATGTGCTTGCAATATTATGAACGAATTGGCGGATAGCATGATTAATTGAGTAAATTGTCACTGTCAAAAGTTGAAGACCGATAATGCAAACGTGAAATTCTGGATCAAATATCAATAGGTTCAAAATACACATTTTAGTGATTCAGAAGCTGAATTAGATATTCTAAGGGAAAAACAACAAGGTACATTAATAAAAACCAAGTGTAGATAACAAATGAATTTTTCTACCAACAGAAAAAACAACAACAAATGAATTCTACTAAGTTATGTAAACTAAGAGGTTTCATGTTTAAACTATATTGAGATTTAAGTATATATTTAACGAGTATGCTAGAATTCAAAGTTGTAATTTTTAGGGGATCGTTTGATATAGCGATGAAATATCCCAGAATATTCCATGGGAATCCCACCATCTTATAATAAAAGTTTTCTCGAAATTAATTAATATCCCTAAATAAACATGACAACAATAACGTAAATTATAAGGGGCTAATACTTGGACTTTCCAGAGTTCTAGTTTATCAATACTTCGTCGATCATCTTGTTAGAGTTAGTGACTGCAGTCCAGCAGACCAAGTGATGGACCTGGATCAGCAGCCCAAATATGCAGCCCAGCAGACCAACTAAGCAACCCAAGTTACACACAATACACTTACACTTATTTTCGACCCAAAGTGTATATATTCTAGAGAATTCTGTATCTTATGATTATTGATTCATTTTTCCACTTTGTAAAGATCGACACCGAAATATAGAGATTCAGTTCTCTTTCTCTATCTCTCCGTTCTTTTCTTCAATTTTATCTCAATCAATCTGTGATATTCGGCATGGTAACACATCTTTTGAAAAATATCTAAAATACCTAATATTTTTAGCTGTCAAAGTAAAATGTCACAAAATTATCAATACTGACACGACCATTCCCCTGATCTATCCTGCAGTTGGGGTCTTCATCAGCAACTCCCCTGATCTATCCTTGTCTGCCTATTGTGATAGTGACTGGGCTTCCTGCCCAGACACTAGGAGGTCTGTTTCTGGGTTTTGTATTCTCTTGGGTGGCTCTCTTGTTGGTTGGAAGGCTAAGAAGCAGCATGTGGCGTCCCTTTCTTCTGCTGAGGCTGAGTACAAGGCCATGAGTAAAGTTGTTGGTGAGCTCACCTGGCTTGTTAGACTTCTGTCAGATTTTGGTGTTCTTGTCACCACTGCTGTGCCTGTGTTTTGTGACAATCAGGCAGCTCTTCACATTGGCAAGAATCCTGTTTCACAATCTGACCAAGCACATTGAAGTGGATTGCCACTTCATCATAACCAAGCTTCATGATGGCCTTATTGCCTTGCATCATGTTCCCACTGCCTCTCAGCTTGCTGATACTTTTACTAAGCCCTTGACAGGGCTTCTGCATCACTCCATATTGCTCAAGCTGGGGGTTCAATCATCCTCCACCTTGAAGGGGGGTGTTAGAGTTGGTGACTGCAGTCCAGTAGACCAAGTGATGGACCTGGCCCAGCAGCCCAAATATGCAGCTCAGCAGACCAACTAAGCAGCCCAAGTTACACACCATACACTTACACTTATTTTCGGCCCAAAGTGTATATATTCTAGAGAATTCTGTATCTTATGATTATTGATTCATTTTTCCACTTTGTAAAGATCGACACACAGAAATATAGAGATTCAGTTCTCTATCTCTCTCTCTCTCTCTCCGTTCTTTTCTTCAGTTTTATCTCAATCAGTTTGCGATATTCGGCATGTTAACATGGTATCAAAGCAGTGATTCCGATTCTGCTCGTCACCGGCTTTCTCGCGTTGTTACCCTCATGAATTTTTATCCGAGTTTCGCTGCTATCTGAAAATCTAGGGTTTTCTCGTTTTGCTGGGTTTTCCACTGTAATCGTTTTTTTTGAGGTTTCTACTTCGTCGTTTTCATCGATTCCTAAGGATTTGGATATCCACGAACTCAGGGTTTCGATTCGTGAGGTTTCAGGCTTGGTAAGGATTCTCGGTCAAAAAAATGGTTAATGTTGGTGATAATTCTGATTCTGGTCCCACTAATTTCACACTTGACTCTTCGAGCCCTTTATTTGTCATATCTTCTTATGTACCCGGAGTCTCTTTGGTTAGTAATCCCTTTTCAGGGACTGGTTTTGGGGGATGGAGGAGAAATATAATTGTTTCACTATTTGCTAGGAATAAGATAGGTTTTGTCGATGGAACAGTTCCCAAACCTCCGAAAATTCCCCTCATTCTAGGCAGTGTGATAGGTGTAATAATATTGTTATCTCTTGGCTCAGTAATTCTCTTACGCTAGAGATAGCTGAGAGTGTTCAGTATTCTGACACTGCTCAAAGTATTTGGACCCAGCTTATAGTAGGAATGGGACTGTGAATGGTACCAAAATATTTGAGATTAAGCAAGAGTTAGCATCTACTAGTCAAAGATCTTTAGATATAGCATCTTACTTCAACAAGCTGAAGAGACTGTGGGATGAGTTGGGTTTTATGCGTGCATCTCGTGGTAGCACTTGTACATGTGCTGTCAGACTCGAGCTTCAAAAGGAGGAAGCTGAAAACAAGCTGCATCAATTTCTCATGGGACTTAGCGATACATATGTTGGAGTTAGGGGTAACATCCTCATGCTGCAGCCTCGCCCATCTCTAGATAGTGCGTATAACATTCTGCTTTAGGATGAAAGGCAAAGACAAGTTACATCATCACCCTCTCAGTTCCGTAGTGACTCCAGTGCTTTCAACACTTATTTCACCAACAAAGTCCCTGGGATACCTGCCCATTCTAAACAGTTCAATCAAAGAGTCAGCTTTGATTTCAACAAGACAAACTTAGTGTGTAGATATTGCAAAAAACTTGGTCATATGATTGACAAGTGCTACAAACTCCATGGATTCCCACAAGACTTCAAATTTACAAAGAGCAAGAGGACTGCAGCAAATGTTGAGGTGCAGGGATGTCCGAACTCTATTGGGTCTCCAAACAATGCTGATAGTACTCAGGGGTCCTCTGAGTTAGAATCTTTGATTCCTGGTTTAACTAAAGATCAAAATATTCACAACTCATGCTGCTGCTTCAACAGATACAAATTTCAGAGTCTCAACAGCAATCCAGTCTTATGGCATCTGCCAACTTTGCTGGTGTTCTTTCTCCTCATAATCGTTTAAAGAATGTATCTTATGGAGCTTGCATGTTAACCAAAATTAGTGAATGCATTTGGATTATAGATTCTGGTGCCACTGATCACATGACCTCTAACAAAGACCTTCTGTTTGGTATTAAGCCATTAGTTATTCCATACTTAGTTACCTTGCCTAATGGTTATAAGGTAAAGGTAACATGTACTGGATCCATACAATTCCTTTGTTTCACTCTACATCATGTCCTTTATATTCCAAGCTTTCATTACAATCTTACCTCTGTGTCCAAGCTTGTACAACAGTTGAATTCTATTGTCCTATTTACTAAGTTCTCTTGTTTGATACAGGCCCCTTCTCTGAAGAGGCCACTGGAAATTGGTAAATTGGACGATGGACTTTACAGGCTTGTGCAATCTTCTTCTTTTTCTTCTTTTTCTTCTTCTTATCTTCAATCTCATACTCCTTGTAAATACCATTCTCCATTAGTTGCTGATTCTGTTTCTTCCTCTCATTGTACATACCATTCTGAATAAAATAAAATGGAGATGTTATGGCATAACAGACTAGGACACATACCTTTTGTTAGAATGAAAGACATTCCTCATATTCCATGCAAGTTTGCAAATAAACAACCTTTCGTATGTACTGTTTGCCCATTGACCAGGCAATCTAGACTTCCTTTTCATGACAGTTCCATTAAGACAACACATGCTTTTCAACTCATTCATGTAGATACCTGGGGTCCTTATGCCACTTCCACTCATAATGGATGTAAATATTTCCTAACAATAGTTGATGAATTTACTAGAGCTACTTGGACTCACCTTATGGGGTCCAAGAGCAATGCCTTTCCCCTTATCAAAGCTTTCATTGCCATGATCAAAACTCAATTCCAGACTGTTGTATAAACAATTAGAAGTGACAATGCTTTTGAACTTGGGTCTAGTGGTTCTGGCAGCAACTTCTTTGCTGAAAATGGAATAATAAACCAAAACTCATGTTCTCACACACCACAACAAAATGGTGTGGTTGAAAGAAAACACAGATATCTACTAGAAACCTCAAGAGCCTTACTTTTTCATTTCCAACTACCCCTTAGATTCTGGGGAGATTGTGTGCTTACTGCAACCTATCTCATAAATAGATTTCCTTCCAAACTACTTAACAATATGTCACATTTGGAGTTGCTTTTTGGACAAATTCCTTCTTATAGCCATTTTATTACATTTGGTTGTCTTTGTTTTGCTTCAGTCCCCAAACAAAATAGGGATAAATTTCAGCCCAAAGCTGATCCTTGTGTTTTTCTGGGATATCCATTGGGTAAAAAGGGATACAAGTTGTACAACTTGAAGACTAAGCTTACCATAGTCTCCAGGGATGTGGTCTTCCATGAGGATGTATTCCCCTTTGCTTCTTCAGGGAATGCTTTTCCTGTTTCTTCTACTACTCTTAATCCATCTCCTATTTGGCTTCCTCCTACTGATGACTCCTTGCTCAATACTTCCTCACCTTCTTCCAATTCTGCACCCCTTGCTTCTCCTTCTTCTTTCCCTTCTTCCCCACACCATTCTCCTCCTGTGCCTGCAGAATCTGCTCCTAGAAGGTCCAGCAGGACTCATGTTCCTCCTGCTCATCTCCAACAGTATGTTTGAAATCTCCCTCCATCTCTTTCTGGCCCCTGTTCTTCTTCCACCCGCCTTCATAGTTTTCTTAACAGTACAGAGGTAGAGCCTACATCTTATCAGCAGGCTGCCTCTCTCCCTGCATGGCAGGAGGCAATGAAAAAAGAGTTTGCAGCCTTGGAAGCTAATCACACTTGGTGTATAGTTCAACTTCCTCCTGGTAAAAGACCTATTGGTTGCAAATGGGTCTATAACATAAAGTATAGGGCTGATAGGTCTGTGGAAAGATATAAAGCTAGATTGGTTGTTAGAGGTGACACCCAAGTTGAGGGTATGGATTTCAATGAAACTTTCTCCCCTGTTGTCAAATTTTCCACTATTAAGTCCCTCATTGTTGTGGCTGTTAAACAGAACTGGTCTTTTTTTCAACTTGATGTGAATAATGCCTTTTTACATGGTGATTTGGATGAAGAAGTTTATATGAGACTGCCTCCTGGGCTGACTGTCACATGTTCCTCCTCTTCTTCTCCTCTGGTTTGTCTTCTTCAGAAATCCTTATATGGTTTGAGACAAGCTTCTAGGCAGTGGTATGCCAAGCTGTCTCAAGCCTTATGTTCTAGAGGCTATTTTTCTTCTTTCAATGATTATTCCCTTTTCTTTAAGAAATCTTCCTCTTCTATTGTATTGTTGGCTGTCTATGTTGATGATATTATTCTTACTAGTAATGATTTGCAGGAGATTACTGCCTTGAAGATATTTCTGGACCTTGAGTTTAAAATCAAGGACTTGGGAGTCCTCAATTATTTTCTTGGCATTGAAGTCAGTTATCACTCTGATGGGCTGCTTCTTCATGAGAAGAAATTTTTTACTGACCTTCTCAGAGCATATCACTGTGAAGATGTTTCTCCTGTTACCTGTCCTCTTGACCTTTCTGTCAAACTCAAAATGGCTGAAGGGGATCCTCTCCCATCTCCTGAATCCTACAGAAGCCTGGTGGGGAAGCTCAACTTTCTCATTCACACTAGACCTGACTTGGCCTTTGCTGTGCAACACCTCAGTCAATATCTTCAGAAGCCTACTTCCTCTCACATGCATGCAGCCTTGCATACACTCAGATATCTCAGAGGAACTTCTGCAGTTGGGGTCTTCATCAGCAACTACCCTGATCTATCCTTGTCTGCCTATTGTGATAGTGACTGGGCTTCCTGCCCAGACACTAGGAGGTCTGTTTCTGGGTTTTGTATTCTCTTGGGTGGCTCTCTTGTTGGTTGGAAGGCTAAGAAGCAACCTGTGGTGTCCCTTTCTTTTGCTGAGGCTAAGTACAGGGCCATGAATAAAGTTGTTGGTGAGCTCACCTGGTTTGTTAGACTTCTGTCAGATTTTGGTGTTCTTGTCACCACTGCTGTGCCTGTGTTTTGTGACAATCAGGCATGTCTTCACATTGACAAGAATCCTGTGTTTAACGAGCGGACCAAGCACATTGAAGTGGATTGCCACTTCATCAGAACCAAGCTTCATGATGGCCTTATTGCCTTGCATCATGTTCCCACTGCCTCTCAGCTTGCTGATACTTTTACTAAGCCCTTGACAGGGCTTCTGCATCACTCCATATTGCTCAAGCTGGGGGTTCAATCATCCTCCACCTTGAAGGGGGGTGTTAGAGTTAGTCACTGCAGTCCAGCAGACCAAGTGATGGACCTGGCCCAGCAGCCCAAATATGCAGCTCAGCAGACCAACTAAGCAGCCCAAGTTACACACCATACACTTACACTTATTTTCGGCCCAAAGTGTATATATTCTAGAGAATTCTGTATCTTATGATTATTGATTCATTTTTCCACTTTGTAAATATCGACACACAGAAATATAGAGATTCAGCTCTCTATCTCTCTCTCTCTCTCTCCGTTCTTTTCTTCAGTTTTATCTCAATCAGTTTGCGATATTCGGCATGTTAACATGGTATCAAAGCAGTGATTCCGATTCTGCTCGTCACCAGCTTTCTCGCGTTGTTACCCTCATGAATTTTTATCCGAGTTTCGCTGCTATATGAAAATCTAGGGTTTTCTCGTTTTGCTGGGTTTTCCACTGTAATCATTTTTTTTGAGGTTTCTACTTCGTCGTTTTCATCGATTCCTAAGGATTTGGATATCCACGAACTCAGGGTTTCGATTCGTGAGGTTTCTGGCTTGGTAAGGATTCTCGGTCAAAAAAATGGTTAATGTTGGTGATAATTCTGATTCTGGTCCCACTAATTTCACACTTGACTCTTCGAGCCCTTTATTTGTCATATCTTCTTATGTACCCGGAGTCTCTTTGGTTAGTAATCCCTTTTCAGGGACTGGTTTTGGGGGATGGAGGAGAAATATAATTGTTTCACTATTTGCTAGGAATAAGATAGGTTTTGTCGATGGAACAGTTCCCAAACCTCCGAAAATTCCCCTCATTCTAGGCAGAGTGATAGGTGTAATAATATTGTTATCTCTTGGCTCAGTAATTCTCTTACGCTAGAGATAGCTGAGAGTGTTCAGTATTCTGACACTGCTCAAAGTATTTGGACTCAGCTTATAGTAGGAATGGGACTGTGAATGGTACCAAAATATTTGAGATTAAGCAAGAGTTAGCATCGACTAGTCAAATATCTTTAGATATAGCATCTTACTTCAACAAGCTGAAGAGACTGTGGGATGAGTTGGGTTTTATGCGTGCATCTCGTGGTAGCACTTGTATATGTGCTGTCAGACTCGAGCTTCAAAAGGAGGAAGCTGAAAACAAGCTGCATCAATTTCTCATGGGACTTAGCGATACATATGTTGGAGTTAGGGGTAACATCCTCATGCTGCAGCCTCGCCCATCTCTAGATAGTGCGTATAACATTCTGCTTTAGGATGAAAGGCAAAGACAAGTTACATCATCACCCTCTCAGTTCCGTAGTGACTCCAGTGCTTTCAACACTTATTTCACCAACAAAGTCCCTGGGATACCTGCCCATTCTAAACAGTTCAATCAAAGAGTCGGCTTTGATTTCAACAAGACAAACTTAGTGTGTAGATATTGCAAAAAACTTGGTCATATGATTGACAAGTGCTACAAACTCCATGGATTCCCACAAGACTTCAAATTTACAAAGAGCAAGAAGACTGCAGCAAATATGAGGTGCAGGGATGTCCGAACTCTATTAGGTCTCCAAACAATGCTGATAGTACTCAGGGGTCCTCTGAGTTAGAATCTTTGATTCCTGGTTTAACTAAAGATCAAAATATTCACAACTCATGCTGCTGCTTCAACAGATACAAATTTCAGAGTCTCAACAGCAATCCAGTCTTATGGCATCTGCCAACTTTGCTGGTGTTCTTTCTCCTCATAATCGTTTAAAGAATGTATCTTATGGAGCTTGCATGTTAACCAAAATTAGTGAATGCATTTGGATTATAGATTCTGGTGCCACTGATCACATGACCTCTAACAAAGACCTTCTGTTTGGTATTAAGCCATTAGTTATTCCATACTTAGTTACCTTGCCTAATGGTTATAAGGTAAAGGTAACATGTACTGGATCCATACAATTCCTTTGTTTCACTCTACATCATGTCCTTTATATTCCAAGCTTTCATTACAATCTTATCTCTGTGTCCAAGCTTGTACAACAGTTGAATTCTATTGTCCTATTTACTAAGTTCTCTTGTTTGATACAGGCCCCTTCTCTGAAGAGGCCACTGGAAATTGGTAAATTGGACGATGGACTTTACAGGCTTGTGCAATCTTCTTCTTTTTCTTCTTTTTCTTCTTCTTATCTTCAATCTCATACTCCTTGTAAATACCATTCTCCATTAGTTGCTGATTCTGTTTCTTCCTCTCATTGTACATACCATTCTGAATAAAATAAAATGGAGATGTTATGGCATAACAGACTAGGACACATACCTTTTGTTAGAATGAAAGACATTCCTCATATTCCATGCAAGTTTGCAAATAAACAACCTTTCGTATGTACTGTTAGCCCATTGACCAGGCAATCTAGACTTCCTTTTCATGACAGTTCCATTAAGACAACACATGCTTTTCAACTCATTCATGTAGATACCTGGGGTCCTTATGCCACTTCCACTCATAATGGATGTAAATATTTCCTAACAATAGTTGATGAATTTACTAGAGCTACTTGGACTCACCTTATGGGGTCCAAGAGCAATGCCTTTCCCCTTATCAAAGCTTTCATTGCCATGATCAAAACTCAATTCCAGACTGTTGTATAAACAATTAGAAGTGACAATGCTTTTGAACTTGGGTCTAGTGGTTCTGGCAGCAACTTCTTTGCTGAAAATGGAATAATAAACCAAAACTCATGTTCTCACACACCACAACAAAATGGTGTGGTTGAAAGAAAACACAGATATCTACTAGAAACCTCAAGAGCCTTACTTTTTCATTTCCAACTACCCCTTAGATTCTGGGGAGATTGTGTGCTTACTGCAACCTATCTCATAAATAGATTTCCTTCCAAACTACTTAACAATATGTCACATTTGGAGTTGCTTTTTGGACAAATTCCTTCTTATAGCCATTTTACTACATTTGGTTGTCTTTGTTTTGCTTCAGTCCCCAAACAAAATAGGGATAAATTTCAGCCCAAAGCTGATCCTTGTGTTTTTCTGGGATATCCATTGGGTAAAAAGGGATACAAGTTGTACAACTTGAAGACTAAGCTTACCATAGTCTCCAGGGATGTGGTCTTCCATGAGGATGTATTCCCCTTTGCTTCTTCAGGGAATGCTTTTCCTGTTTCTTCTACTACTCTTAATCCATCTCCTATTTGGCTTCCTCCTACTGATGACTCCTTGCTCAATACTTCCTCACCTTCTTCCAATTCTGCACCCCTTGCTTCTCCTTCTTCTTTCCCTTCTTCCCCACACCATTCTCCTCCTGTGCCTGCAGAATCTGCTCCTAGAAGGTCCAGCAGGACTCATGTTCCTCCTGCTCATCTCCAACAGTATGTTTGAAATCTCCCTCCATCTCTTTCTGGCCCCTGTTCTTCTTCCACCCGCCTTCATAGTTTTCTTAACAGTACAGAGGTAGAGCCTACATCTTATCAGCAGGCTGCCTCTCTCCCTGCATGGCAGGAGGCAATGAAAAAAGAGTTTGCAGCCTTGGAAGCTAATCACACTTGGTGTATAGTTCAACTTCCTCCTGGTAAAAGACCTATTGGTTGCAAATGGGTCTATAACATAAAGTATAGGGCTGATAGGTCTGTGGAAAGATATAAAGCTAGATTGGTTGTTAGAGGTGACACCCAAGTTGAGGGTATGGATTTCAATGAAACTTTCTCCCCTGTTGTCAAATTTTCCACTATTAAGTCCCTCATTGTTGTGGCTGTTAAACAGAACTGGTCTTTTTTTCAACTTGATGTGAATAATGCCTTTTTACATGGTGATTTGGATGAAGAAGTTTATATGAGACTGCCTCCTGGGCTGACTGTCACATGTTCCTCCTCTTCTTCTCCTCTGGTTTGTCTTCTTCAGAAATCCTTATATGGTTTGAGACAAGCTTCTAGGCAGTGGTATGCCAAGCTGTCTCAAGCCTTATGTTCTAGAGGCTATTTTTCTTCTTTCAATGATTATTCCCTTTTCTTTAAGAAATCTTCCTCTTCTATTGTATTGTTGGCTGTCTATGTTGATGATATTATTCTTACTAGTAATGATTTGCAGGAGATTACTGCCTTGAAGATATTTCTGGACCTTGAGTTTAAAATCAAGGACTTGGGAGTCCTCAATTATTTTCTTGGCATTGAAGTCAGTTATCACTCTGATGGGCTGCTTCTTCATGAGAAGAAATTTTTTACTGACCTTCTCAGAGCATATCACTGTGAAGATGTTTCTCCTGTTACCTGTCCTCTTGACCTTTCTGTCAAACTCAAAATGGCTGAAGGGGATCCTCTCCCATCTCCTGAATCCTACAGAAGCCTGGTGGGGAAGCTCAACTTTCTCATTCACACTAGACCTGACTTGGCCTTTGCTGTGCAACACCTCAGTCAATATCTTCAGAAGCCTACTTCCTCTCACATGCATGCAGCCTTGCATACACTCAGATATCTCAGAGGAACTTCTGCAGTTGGGGTCTTCATCAGCAACTACCCTGATCTATCCTTGTCTGCCTATTGTGATAGTGACTGGGCTTCCTGCCCAGACACTAGGAGGTCTGTTTCTGGGTTTTGTATTCTCTTGGGTGGCTCTCTTGTTGGTTGGAAGGCTAAGAAGCAACCTGTGGTGTCCCTTTCTTTTGCTGAGGCTAAGTACAGGGCCATGAATAAAGTTGTTGGTGAGCTCACCTGGTTTGTTAGACTTCTGTCAGATTTTGGTGTTCTTGTCACCACTGCTGTGCCTGTGTTTTGTGACAATCAGGCATGTCTTCACATTGACAAGAATCCTGTGTTTAACGAGCGGACCAAGCACATTGAAGTGGATTGCCACTTCATCAGAACCAAGCTTCATGATGGCCTTATTGCCTTGCATCATGTTCCCACTGCCTCTCAGCTTGCTGATATTTTTACTAAGCCCTTGACAGGGCTTCTGCATTACTCCATATTGCTCAAGCTGGGGGTTCAATCATCCTCCACCTTGAAGGGGGGTGTTAGAGTTAGTGACTGCAGTCCAGCAGACCAAGTGATGGACCTGGCCCAGCAGCCCAAATATGCAGCCCAGCAGACCAACTAAGCAGCCAAAGTTACGCATTATACACTTACACTTATTTTCGGCCCGAAGTGTATATATTCTAGAGAATTCTGTATGTTATGATTATTGATTCATTTTTCCACTTTGTAAAGATCGACACAGAAATATAGAGATTCAGTTCTCTCTCTCTCTCCATTCTTTTCTTCAATTTTATCTCAATCAATCTGTGATATTCGTCATGTTAACACATCTTTTGAAAAATATCTAAAATACCTAATATTTGTAGCTGTCAAAGTAAAATGTCACAAAATTATCAATACTGACACGACCATTCCCTCTTTTGAGAATAACGATAGTAAATAAAAATTTAAGGAAATTAAAGTTTTTTTAAAGACGAACAAGCAAGGCAAGTGGAGGATGAAGCTACACGTGGCTTGGAAAAGCGGTTGCAAACCTTCCAATCTTTTTCTTCTCTACAAGAAATGAGGTTCTATATGACGACCTTATCGTAATTAAAATTTAAAAAATGGTTTGTTTTTTCTTTTAGCTGCTCGAGCAAGTCGTGTTTATTATCTAATTGAAAAGTACTAATGAACAATCTGATCATATTTAACTATAATAATTCCTAAACAATAATCTTGAAATAATGTAATATATCTGACAAATAAGAATTTAAACATCTAAACCCACTACGACAAATTATGAGCTTCTATTTGAATAATATGAGTACATAAGTGTCAAAGCATTCCCCTGAATTTTATAAGTTACTAATAATGGCTAAAAGTTTGAAAAGAATATTGACACCATTGGAAACAATAAACAACTCACCACTGAGTCAACTGAACCGTCTCTGGCCACGAGTTTCGTCACCTACAAACTCAATGCCTCAGAGAAAGGACACCAAGAAAGTTTCGTTGACAACCCCCTAAGCGGAGGACAAGACTAGCATGGGCTAAATATATAAATATAAATAAAATACATCAACTACGAATGCAATTCATAGAGCACACACTGAGTAGTCTCGAACCTAAAATCGATTCTGGAAATTTAATTCAACATTTATAACTAAAATTGAATATTGAATCTGTATCTGATAACAGAAAGTTAAAACTAAAAGTTGAATTATATATGCAATAACTGAAATTAAAACAGAAGGATGCGTCAAAACTCATATATGAAACTAGAGCTAGAATTTATTTGGAGCGATTTTGATAAGAAATGAGACATTTAGTCTCTTTAAGGAAGGCTTAGTTTGGAAAAGTCAACCGAAAGTTGTGTGTTAGAGGGTTCAGATGTAAATTCTGATGGTTCGGTTAGCTCGGGGAGATGATTTTTGACTTAGGAGTGTGACCGGAAGTAATTTTGGAGGTCCGATGTTGAATTAGGCTTGAATTGGCGAAGTTAGTATTTTGGCGAATTCCGGCTGATAGGTGAGATTTTGATCCAGGTGTCAGAATGAAATTATGAGAGTTGTTGTAGCTTCATTGTGTCATTTGGGATATGTGTGTAAAATTTCATGTCATTCGAACATCGTTTAGTCGGGTTTTTGATCGAAAGTGTATTTCGGAAGTTTTTGGACATTTAGGCCTAAATTCGATGAATTTTGGGTAATTTGATGTTGCTTGAGGTATTTTGATAATTGGAACAAGTTTGAATGATGTTATGAATTATGTTGGCATGTTTGTTCAGGGTCCCATGAGGCTCAGATAAGTTTTGGAAGAGTTTTTGAAAGATTTTTGCTGTTTTGAGCATAAACATGTAATGGGCAAATGGTCCATTTTTAGTTCTAGAGATTGAAATTTAATTTCGAGACTTCCAAAATTTTGATATTGAATTATAGGACTGATCTGGAAATTTTGGTTTAATTTCATCAAGTCGCGATTGAGTTTTTGATGCGAAATGTGAGTTAATTGTTTAACGAGTAAAATGAGTATCACACAAGGCAAATGAACTCCGAATTGAGTTTCGATTGAAGGGTTGTGTTCGTATTATTTTTTGTGACTCATAGGAACAAAAATTGTCTAATTCCGAGTTCATATGACGGGTTTAGAGACATTTTAGTGAAACAAAAGCTGCTGCAATTTTATAGGCAATTTCTGCATTTTTCGTACGTGTGAACAGTGATCGTACTTACGTGAACAGTTTCCTTGTACACTACCCGTGTACTGTATACATGAACAGTAGCTGTGTACAGTACCGTGTATAGTATACATGAACAATACCTTATGAACAGTGCCCGTTAACAGTACCTGTGAACAGTGCCTGTGAACAGTGCCGTGAACAATGCATATGAACAATGACGTGAATAGTGATGGACAAAATGTCACATTTTTTACGATATGGAGCTTGGATAAGGCGATTTTTTGAGGGATTTTTGGAGAGAACAACATGGTAAGTGTTCTTAACTCAATTTTGGTTGTATAACTTGAATCTATTATGAGTTTTGGCGTTTAATCTGAGAATTTTGCTGAAAAAGTGTACAAACTCTCTTGGATAGAATCACGGATTTGAGGGTCGAAATATTGTGAGAATTGGATAATTTTTGTATGGACTTAGACCCGTGGCGAAATATGGAATTTTTTTATGTTAATTTTAAAATTTTTCGAGACGTGGGCCCAAGGCTCGATTTTTGCAAATTTCATGATTTTGATATTTTTCGAATCTTCTCGATTGGGTTACATTCCTTTAGCATATTATGTTTTATTCGCTCTGAATTTGGATAGATTCGACGCACGTGGATGCCGGTTAAATGATGCCGTGAGGTTTTGAAACCACAGATTGCACAACATA
Organism: Nicotiana benthamiana; assembly: GCA_034376525.1. NCBI lineage: Eukaryota > Viridiplantae > Streptophyta > Magnoliopsida > Solanales > Solanaceae > Nicotiana > Nicotiana benthamiana. The sequence continues at coordinate 99,488,969 of CM067336.1, forward strand.
CTGCTATGTTGAGATGAGACAAGCGTTGTATGACGAGCGCGAGGTCATTTACGATGGGTAATTGTGACTTGGTCCATCCCGATTGATATTTTACCGCGTATTTAATTAAGACTTGTTGTTTTTCACCATGATTTGGGCAAATTGCCATACTTGGGCTTTGTGCCGACTATTTGAAATCCTCTATGAATTTGTGTCACTGTTTCCTCACTAATTGAAATGTAAATTTGAACTCACTCCAATTGAATTATACTATTCCATGAACTCAGCAAAATTTATACTCAACTTGAGATTTAAATGATATTTCTAATGTTGTTTGAGCTGAGCACCATTGTTTTACTGATTTCCAAGGGGCTTATGATTATTTTCTGAACTGATTGAGGCCGAGGGCCATATGTGAGGATATGTTAAGTGCTATGAGGAGGCTTCCAGGCTCGAGTGTTTTTGTGAGGAGGCTTTCCGACCTCGAGTGTTTTTGTGAGGAGGCTTTCAGGCCTCGAGTGTGATGTGTGAAGGCTTTAAGGCCTATTGATATTGCACTTGGGCGGTTCCCCTAGGGAGTCCGTACACACCCCCAGTGAGCGCAGAATACCCAGGTGAGTTGGGAGTGGGCCCGAGAGGCCGATGTTGTATTCTGGTGAGTTGGGAGCGAGCCCGAGAGGCTGATATTGTGTGCTAGTGAGTTGGGAGTGAGCCCACGGGGCTGATACTATATTGAGAATTTGATATTGAGCCCGAGGGGCAAGTTTCTAATTATTTCTTTTTGACATTAATTGTCTTCGCTATTTTTAAAAGAGAATTATCTGATACTCCACGGATTTACGGCTATAATTGATTTTACTGCTAGAGATAACGTTATATCGTACCTTTATGAGATTTCATGCTTTCAGTCGTTAATTATTTTAATTACTCACTGGGTCGGAGTACTCACATTACTCCCTGCACCATGTGTGCAGATGCATGTATTGATCACCCGGTAGCAGGATATTAACTGATTGAAGGTATTTCTATTGTAGCTGAGCAAGGTGACCGTCAACGTTCGCGGCACCGTATCTTTTCCTTTCATTCTAATTTTTCCATTATATATATTACCGGTCTTATGATAGTGATTAGATTCTTTAGATGCTCGTGACTTGTGATTCCCCGGTTAGGGTTATGTTGGGTTGGATTTTCGCATTTTTATCTGTACTTCTGCTACTTGGTATTATTAAACCATGTTGCACTATAGTTTTGATAAATAATATTTTTAAAAAGGATAAATTGGATTCATTAGCTGGCCTTGTCTTCACGAGATGCGCCATCACTATCAGGTTGGGATTTGGGTTGTGACAAGTTGGTATCAGAGCCTAGGTTATTATATCTCGCGAGTCATGAGTAGTTTTAGTAGAGTCTCGCGGATCGGTACGGAGACTTCTGTATTTATCCTCGAGAGGCTGCAGAACCTTGAGGAAAAACTTCATATTCTTGAAATTCTTATCGTGCTCTTTGATTCATCTTGAAAAGTAACTCTTTCAATTCCTTCCACGTGAACGTATGCGCGAACGAGCGCTCAATATTAGATGTGCCTTGATGGCTTATAATTTCCCGATTGAGGGGCGACACGTGATCTCTTTGAGTTGATGTTGGGCCAGTTTGAAGGACTTGAGGCCGGGTCTTTGCCTATGGCTTGAGCACCGAGGTGCTAATTGTGTGTGCAAGTACTTTGAACTTATATGTTCGGTATTGTCCTTATTATTGGGAATGATATCTCGATAGCTACGTGATGAGTATGTTAGTACCGCAAAATGTAATGCGTATGACACTGGAAGGTATACAAAAGTATTGACTAAAGGTAAAGCTAATGAGTAATTGGTTTATGAGGGGAAACTAATTGTCATACTAGTTAGATAAATCTGGGAGCTGAGATCGCTTCTGTAAATATATTATGACGAAATCTATGAGTCGAGGAGCCCACGTTGAAGGTCGAAAACATTAAGGAAAAAAAATGTTCTGACTTGGTTGAATAGCCCAATAATGGAGGATCGAAAGGTATTTTCTATGTGTCATGATTCAAATAGGTGCAACGCGTGTCCATGTATAAATTTTGATAATATAATACATGTAATGTTGAGATTAATGTTGTTGATATGCATTGTGATGCTTTGTCAAGTTGTGGATGTGTTGTTAGGATGGTTTTGGTGATTCTCTTGCAAGTGGATAGGCCCAATTACAAAAGAGACCCTGCCGAAAGTTTTGCAAATTTTGGGACTTAGTAAAATTTGGTCGCCTAGAGAGTGGGCTTAACTGTTGTGTGAGTGAATGCAAGAATTGCAGAAGAGCTAAAATTTCATATGATTTGTGCTTCCACAAGCTTATGAAGGAGTGAGTTCAATCGCACTATGGTATTATGACAACAATAGAATATATGCGTTATGATTTATTTAGCGCGTTTTGATCAATCACTTTGAGCCAAGTTGGGGAATTTGCTATTAATTAAGTTGATTGCACAGTTAAGAGCTATATTGTTCCAGTCTGCCATAGAGATGTCTCGGTATTATATTGATTCTGATTCCACCTCTTCTTACGTGTCCTCATATTTTGCTTATTATATGGGAACGCCCTGAGAGTTTCTTTCTTTACACATTCATAAATCTACCCTAGTGGGCAATACTATTGTTATGGACCATGTGTATGGTCATGTATTGTGATTATTGGGGGTCTAGAGACCATAGTTGATTTATTTCTATTGAGCATGGTGGACTTTGATGTTATATTGGGCATGGACAAGTTATCTCCGTGTCGTGCTATCCTAGATTGTCATGTTAAGATAGTCAGTTTGGCTATTCCGGGTGTTCCGAGGATCGAGTGGCGTGGTAGGACTGATTATGTTCCTAGTAGAGAAATTTCTTTCTTGAAAGCCTAGCGTATGGTTGGGAAGGGTTTCCTATCGTATCTAGCTTTGTGTGAGATGCTGGAGCTGAGACTCCTAGTATTGATTTTGTCCTAGTTGTGAGGGAATTTCCTGATGTATTTCCTGCAGACCAGCGGGGCATGCCTCTGGACAGGGATATTTATTTTGGTATTGACCTGGTGCCGAGCACTCAGCCCATTTCTATTCCACCGTATCATATGACACCAACAGAGTTGAAAATAAAACAAAATTGAAGGGGCACCTTCAGGAGCTCCTAGATAAGGGGTTCATTCGTCCTAGTGTGTCAACTTGGAGTGCACCAGTCTTGTTTGTGAAGAAGAAGGATGGAAAATTGAGAATGTGCATTGATTACATAGAATTGAATAAAGTAACAATGAAGAACAAGAATCCTTTGCCTCGTATTGATGAATTGGTTATGTGCGAAAAGTTTGAATGTTTTTCGATGGTTTTTACTATGGTTCGAGCTAGATATCTTCTACCGGTGCACAAATCATATTGTATATATAACTCCTCCTAATGGGATCAAATAGAAGATTTCTAACTGCCAGAATGTAATTTCCTATAGCCCAGAAAATCTAATGAGATTTTGTATTTACAATGAGATGGCATGATAGACGTGGTGTATGGTACATGCTTAACATTTTCATGTGCGAGGTGGAAATTCATTCTTAAAAGGAAGGTCATAAATTCTGGATAGAATAATCAGCTTCAAATATTTGAACTGAATGTTATAACTGTAACACCTGAAAAGGGTGCGTACTACATTTTAGCAAACAAATGTCTATTGGTATGTAAGACTCACTTGGTTGATCGACTACCGATATTTCGAACTTGTTATGTATTATAGAAAATAATTATCTAGGGATTATCATACTTCAGGGATGTGTCAGTTATTTGGGTGCTGAGGTTGTGATCAGATACGATGATTTATGTGATCTATGAATTTGGAAGCGGGAAATTCAAAAATATACTATTTTGGGATTGTGGCATGTTAAGAAGAGTATTCTGTCTAACTCATTGGATGAAATAGTCGAGCTAATGGATGGTGATAACTATGCACTATGAGCGCCAATATATGTGAGGTTTGAACCTGTGTGCAAGCAGCGAGCCAATATTCATGCTCGGAAGATGTGTAGGCTATGATATGCCTAGAGTGGAATATTAAACATAAGGATATACTGTCTCTCTTATTCGTAACTCTATTAAGAACTATCTGGACTATAAATGAGATTTCCAAGATGCTAAATTCCAGAACAAACTTGGCAATTACTAATTTTGTGTTAACTTGTTGATTTAAGCTATGACAACGCAGTTTGCTCATGCCTACAATATAGAGAGCTATTTATGTCAGTCCAGGAGCATGAGAATCTTGTTTCAGTTAGCATATACATGTTAACTTGTTGGATTACTTATATATGATATGCTTGTACTGGAGGTCTGTGACCGTGTCAAGTGGATTATGTTGTTTTAAACTAAGTTGCTCGTGGAGTTGATGTCAACGTGAACTATAGAAGAGCTGGTTATTATTATTCTATTCATGTATCTGGGTTCCACTATGATTGACAAGCTCATAGCATATCGTCGGGGTGGTACTTGTAGAACATGCAAAGCGGCTCTCTTCATTGAGGTATTTTTCCCTTTTTGGGGTAGACCGATGGTGCAATATTGAGGTTTACTGGTATGGAGTTGTATCATGTACTTCTCCGTGGGTATGGTGATTCACTTGTGGCACTAGATATCAAATTGCGCATGGTTGATGATTTTGAGTATGCTGATTTTGGGCGTTTCATCTGAACTAGTATCTTGATAGGGTCGCGCATGGCAGCGAAGCAATGTGGAGATATGACCTTCCGGGTTAGATTTGTGTGTTCTATTTCTATGATGTGAGACAGGTTCTCAGCCTTCTGTTGCAGTGCTACTGGTGAGCTTGTGGTACAGCTCTTTCACTTGAGTTATTTTCATGAATTTAGTATACTCGGACTGATGCTTATTGGCGCACGTACTGTGCGAGATGTGGCTTGGGCGTGTATTGATGTGTCATCTCACCAAAGTAGTGTGTTGGATTATTAGAGATTATAGGTATCATTAATGAATACAAATGGATTCGATTTCGATACGTTGGAAGGATAATATCGAGCTTCGACTCAGAAATTTGATGTAGTATTAGCCAAAGAAGAAATGACTTCATGAATGGTTGATATGGGAAATGGTATGGCTTACTGCATGATTTACTCATCATTGGCACCATATGAAAGTGTGAGATGAGACCTTAGTTGATAAGAGCTTTTCTATCGGTATTCGGTGTTGTGTGCATTTGCTGTGATTAGGAGTTATCACTACAAGCATTTGAATTATGTGGCCTATCATGTAATAGCATCTAAGGTTGCAGGTGTGGGTTATTGCAGCTTGTACAGGCTTATTCACAGTATATATGTGGGATTCTGATCATATGAAAGATTTTAAAAGTGGAAATGTGGTCCTATGGCGTGTGGGATAGATTGGATAACGAAATTTCAGTTACAATGTGTTGTCGGACCTATATGAGATAGGTTGATGTGGGATCACCCCTGAGTTTATGTGTGGCGAGGTTACTAAGCGATTGTTTGGCTATTGGGACAACTCTGGGCATGTTCAAACGTTTGTTTAAGTTGGGGAGAACGTGACGACCCGACCCGTCGACTTATTAGTTACTGCGCCGTTCTTCCCATTTTCTGCTTTCTCATGTTTCATTATCGGTATTGGGTGCATTAGAATTTATTTGGAGCGATTTTGATAAGAAATGAGACATTTAGTCTCTCTAAGGAAGGCTTAGTTTGGAAAAGTCAACCGAAAGATGACAAATGTGTTAGAGGGTTCAGATGTAAATTTTGATGGTTTGGTTAGCTCGGGGAGATGAATTTTGACTTAGGAGTGTGACCGGAAGTAATTTTGGAGGTCCGATGTTGAATTAGACTTGAATTGGCGAAGTTAGTATTTTGGCGAATTCCGGTTGATAGGTGAGATTTTGATCCAGATGTCGGAATGAAATTCTGAAAGTTGTTGTAGCTTCATTGTGTCATTTGGAGAACGATATCTTTTCTCATATAAGGCCTCATAAGGAGCTATCCAAATACTCGACTGGAAGTTATTGTTGTAGGCGAACTATTCTACCAGAAAAAACTGATCCCATGAACTTTTGAAATCTATAACACAAGAATGTAACATATCTTCCAAGATCTGAATAATGCTCTTGGACTGCTCGTCTGTATGAGGATAGAATGTTGTACTCAATTTAACCCGTGTGCCCAACTCTCGTTTCATTGCTCTTCAAAATTGCGATCTGTACTGCATGCCTAGATAAAAAGGATGGAAATGGGCGTGTCATGCGCGGATAATCCCTCGGATGTAAATATGATCCAACCGCTCTACAAAATAGGATGTCACAATCAAAATGAAGTGTACGGACTTAGCCAACCGGCACACATGTACCCAAACAACATCATATTTCTTCAAGGTCCGTGGCAATCCTACCACAAAATCCATAGTGATGTGTTCCCACTTTCACTCTGGTATCTCCGATCTCTGAATTAACCCTCCCGTAATTAATTCTGTACCTCACCTAATTGAAGGCCAAGTTGCTATCGAAGTATTGAAATTGAATGAAAAAGACTAGTATTATTTTGCAACGAATTGGATATCAATGTACTATTTCCTTAACTGCTATCGGAGAACCAAAGTACTAAATTTGACTCAAAAAAGTTGTAATAAATTAATCATTAACTTCCATTCGTTTTGACCAGATATATATAGCGTCTGATATGTATACCTATTGGGAGTACTGTTTATAAGAGCTACTATGTGCTATATATAGCATATTTTTTTGTACTCAATTGAATGGTTATTAATGGTGTTGAATTTTTCATTAAGAATAAATTTATAAACTTATTTGTGCGTGAATTCATCGGAACTAATGTACGATCAAGAGAAAAAAGAATAGACAACAGTGCAAAGAAAATGAATAATCGTGTTACAATATCCCTGAATGATAAATAACTAAGGAAATCACCCTAACAAACATACAAAAATACAAAATCATATATAGTTTGATGAGTTTAACTTATATACATCAACAGTGCAAAGAATCTAACAAATAGTGTACAAATTCTTGACATTGTTGATGCATATTAGTTAAACTCTTGAATACATTTGAATCAAATTAATTACCTTTATTGAATATGAGCATAAACCAGAAAGTAAAGCAGGTTAAATATATCAACATAAACTCCTGAATATAAGCAGAAGCAACAAAGCAGGTACAATATATTAACCGGACTAGCTACCCAGAGGGGTTAATCTTTTTCTTGTCATTCTTGAAAGAGGACACCACCGTTTTCACCACCTTTTCAGCAGCCATGGCCTTCACTGACTTTTTGTCCTTCTTTGGGAACACGCTTCCTTTCTTAGCTGTACTGCTTTCACCGATATATCCTTTCCCTTTTCCATTATTATTGTCCATCTCTTCAGATCTCTTATAGAGTTTAAGTATATATAAAAAAGTGTATGAAATATATTGCGTTGTTGCTTAACTTGTGGTGTTTTCAGAAGTAGTTCATATGAGGTATTTATAGGAGTTGAGGCATTGTTTTATGGCTTACTCTGATGCTTTTTCATGTAAATTCAGGTGAATTTCTGAGTTAGCTCGAGCAAGAGTGAACGAACATTGTTGTTCATTATTTCGTGCATGGAATGTGTGTGTATGTGTGCGTGGGTATTTGGATTTTGGAATATAATATATATTCATTTTTATCTGAAGTCTTGTGTTATTAAAAAGATTGTGTAATTCATTTGTTTGAGCCACGAAACTACTAAACTTTCAAGCTAATTAAGTTTGCGAAAACTACTTTTTATTTAATTTATTGTTGCATGGTGTGTGTGGGTATGTGTGTTTGTGTGGTGTTTGTAGCTATTTCTCGGAAATGAACTAGTACTACTTAGGAGAATAGTCTAATTTAAAAAATATTTGACTAAATACGTAGATTATGGATAGGTGGAGTTTGCATTGCTTTTAAGCTTATTAACTTTTTGAGTTTTTAAGGAGTGATCTTTGTCAAGGACCGCTTTATTTCTAGTGTTGAATTTCTCGACGCGAATTCGGATCTAATGCGGATACTAAATGCTGTGTGGAAAATAAAAAAATATATCTTTTTTTTAATTGTATAGAAATTAATCTTTTTACCTTTCAATATAATGTTACTACCTTCATTTCTATCTTAATTTTTCGGCGCGAATTTGGATTTAGTCGGGCTCCAACAAAGGTTTAGTTCATATGTGTGTTGCACTACAATTGGCATGCATAATCTACATGCAGTTATAGAGATGTACCATTCATCTTATCAGGCACACTTGGCATATTTTATCCATGTTAAACTTAAACTATTAAAATAAGAAAGCATGTCTACATTTTTGTACTGTTAAATTCTGCATTTGGATTGTACTTGTCTGAGATCGTCACTGCTTTCAGTCCAGGGTTAGTCTTGTTACTTATTAATTAAATTGGGTCGGTTGTACTTATACTACACTATACTTTATGTGCAGATCCAAGTACTTCTGAGTATAGCAGAGCTTTATCTGTTGGAGACTATCGAGCTAGCCGCCTTAGCGTCTGTAGGCCCTCACTCTCCATCTTTTCAGTTTATTTGTACTATTAAATCTTCCTAGATAGTGTTTAGTAGTTAGACTATATTGTCATTTAGATGCTCATGTACTCAGTGACACCCCAATTCTAGGGGATTTTGTATTGATTCGTGATACTTTTTCTTATCAGTAAATTATGAGGTTTTTACTATTTAAGCTTATTTTTGTATGTTTTACAATAAAGATGCGTGGTTATTTGTGAATTATCATCTTTTCTAGTATTGCGATAGTTCCCATCCCGTCATGTGAAATTTCGGGTCGTGATTCGATGTTTGATTGTCATCACGATGTGCTGCCTAGTCTTAGAAATGAATGTTGCCTATCATTCACGAAGAATAAACTTCGCCGACCACAAAATTACCCTATGCGTTCGCGGCATAGCGCTCACAAATTACTTGAAGTTGCACTGTGAGATAAGGGGACTAAAACGTGTGTAGTTGTTCTACGAAAAAATTATTTTTAAAATAAATACAAGGTTTAAGCAGTGATATAAAGAATATTGTGATTATGACTTATGAAATATATATATATATATATATATATATATATATATATATATATATATATATATATATATATATATATATATATATATATATATATGAAAATGAGGCGTAATGCCTCAATTGTGATTATTGTTATACATTTTATATTAAAAGAGCTTGGTGATGGAACGATTATTGTTAATCCTTCATTTGTTTTACTAGTGTTTGACTGTATTTTATTACATGTTGCTCTTATCATATGCTCATTCTTGCTTTCCATTATTACTTTATAAATATCAGTTATTAGTCTTACATCATTGTGATGCGGTGAGTTCGGAGGTTGCTTATGAGATTTCATTGCCTCCTAGACTAGCAAGAGCTTATCCGTTATTCCATATTTTTATGCTCCGAAAGTATCACGGTGATTCGTCTCATGTGTTGGATTTCAGCTCAGTTTAGTTGGACATGGATTTATCTTATGTTGAGGAGCCGGTGGTTATTTTTGACATGTGGGATTGAAAGTTGAAGCCAAAGAACATTGTTTTGGTGAAGGTTCAGTGGAGGGGTTAGCCGGTTGAGGAGGTGACTTGGGAGACTAAGCATGATATGCGTAGTTGTTATCCTCATCTTTTCACCACGTCAGGTATGTCTAAGAAGGGGAGGATGTAACGACCCGGCCAGTCCTTTTGAGAGTAATATCCCCGATACCCTTATTACTGCTTTCCGTGTATCATATTACGCTTACATAACATGATGGGATGTTTTTTTTCGGTTTAGGAGTGAATTGGGACACTTAGTCCCTAGAATGAAGCCTAAGTTCTAAGAATTTGACCGTATCTAGAAGTATGTGAAGACGACTTCGGAATGGAGTTTTGTTAGTTCCTATAGCACCGTTGGGATATTTTGGACAGGAGCATATCCAGATTGTGATTTAGAGGTCCGTAGCCGAATTGGGATTGAAATAGTAAAAGTTGAATTTTTTATAAGTTTGACTAGGAGTGTACTTTCTGATACTAGTGTTGTGTTCTGATTACAAAAAGTGTAGTAGCTCCTTAATGTCAAATACGACATGTGTACATAATTTGATATCATTCGGATGTGATTTGATAGTTTTCGACATCGGTTGTAGGTGTTTGAAGTTTCAAAGTTTATTATGCTTGATCTGGATTTCTAATGTTGTTTGATGTATTTGAAGGCTCAACTAGGTCCGTATCATATTTTAGGATAAGTTAGTATAATTGGTTGAGGTCCCGGGGGGCTCGGTTAGATTATAGGTTATTAACCGACTAGAGTTGGACTTGTAGGAATTGCAGAAAATCTGGTGCTTCAGTTGTTCGTTTCCTTCATCGCATCCGCGACTGATGTCTCGCATTTCTGTAAGGTATCTAGGAGGCCAGTTGAGTTTTGTTCTTCGTGTTTACGATGTAGTTCCCACATTCATGAAGCTGTGGAGCATTTATTATACGCGTACACGGTAGGCGTTACACATTCGCATAGAGGAATGTCAGATGGGCTCTAGGAATTTAGCCTACGTGTTCGTGATAAGGGTCCTGCATTCACGAAGGGTATGACAAGTGAAGCTCCACATTCATGAAAGGTCCCAGGCATTCGAGAAGGAGAATGTTTGGTAGTAGAGTTTCTGGTGCTTCGCGAATGCAAGGAATCTTCCGCGTTCACGATGAAGAAAAGACCTGGGCAGATATAAACATTTCAAATTGCGGGTTTTGCCATTTTAATCATAACTTGAGATAGAAAGCTCGGATTTAGGTTATATTTTGAGGAATTTTCAGAGGCAACGATTAGCTAATGATTCTTGACTCGTTTATGGTTATATCGCACTAATCAATCATTAATTTCATCTTATAATTTCAGATTTGGGTTAATAAATTTGGGGAAAAAAGATGAAAAGTTCTTCAACCAAATTTTTGGGTTTTGGTTACCATTTTGGTATTGAATTTGAGTATTTTTGGAACGAGTTCACTCGTGAATAGATGTTCGTATTTTGTAACCTTTACCCGATTTCGAGAAGTAGGCCTGGGTTGCCTTTTTGGAGAGAATTTCTTATTTCTTGTTAAAGTCATGATTTCAAAAATTAGATTAGATTCTTATAGTCATACTTATGGTATGTAATTGCTTTTGGCAAGATTTGGGTCATTCGGAGTTGAAAATTCAAGGAAAGGGCATTCTTATTGATTGATTAAGCTTGGTTCGAGGTAGTCGCCTTCCTTACCTTGTGTGGGGAAAATACTCACAGGATTTGGTACCGTTGTGATAATTTTGTGACATGTGAGTGTCGTGTACGCAAGGTAACGAGTGTGACACGGACTAATTTTTGTAAAGTCTTTTTTTACTGAGCAGTAATTTGCTACATCTTCATTGAATTATACCAGCATGTGTATTTATCCTGTTTAGCCTAATATCGCATGTCTACGTGTCTTATTGCTTATTTGAAACATGTACATCATGCTTAGTTGATTTCCTACTTTTTTTTTTACTTTTATTTAGTCTTAAATAGTAGGATTTTAGCTGAAATTGTTGTTTCCATCAATTCAAGTTGTGTGTTTACTTTTGGGACTACGAGGAGGTACCTTGGGAGATTCCCTGTTGTATATTTACTTTTGGGACAATGAGGCAGTACCTTGAGAGATTCCCTATTGCATATTTATTATTGGGACTACGAAGCGGTACCTCGGGAGATCCCCTTTCGAGCATTTAGTTTTGGGACTACATGACAGTATCTCAGGAGCCCCATGTTGATTATCCTTATGTGACGTGTTGCTTTCTTTCTATAATTTCTCCTTGTTAAATTTTCAGTCTCTTATTACATTGTTATATTTTCTGCCTTAAATTAATATATTCCAGTAGGGCCCTGACATACCGTCGCCACTACTCTACCGAGGTTAGGCTTGGCACTTATTGGTTACCATTATGGTGTACTCATGCTACTCTTCAGCACATATTTTGTGGGCAAACCCACGTACCTCCTACCAACTCTCCTACTAGTCGAGAGTATTTGTTGCAGCTTTCGGAGGTTTCAATGTACATCTGCCAGCGTCCGCAGACTTTGAGCCCATATCTATCCTTTACGTTGTTCTTCTTATTGCTCATAAACACTAAGACAGTTAGAGTTTTTCCCTACAGCTTGTGACGTGTGACAATCGGGGCTTTGCAGAGTTGCTTATACTCAAAATTATTGATTTTATTTGTACATGTCGAGTGGTAGTTTTCCTGATTTATAGATATATATGCTTGTTATTGACAATGTTTGGTAGTTATTTCTGTTGTTGTTCAGTTTTTCCGTAACTACTAGGCTTACCTAGTGTTAGAGAATAGGTATCGTCATGACATCTTATAGGGGAGATTTAGGTCGTGACAATGGTCCTGCCTATTTACATTCGACATTCATACATGTTTTCCATTAGTACCATCTGCCTTATATTCCATTAAACGGTTAAGATTGAAGAATATAATTATTTGTATGCACAATAACACGATGAAGAGGAGGGGGAAATGAGACAACGATGTTCCACTATCAAAGAGGAACATAAAACAAATGAAAACGATGACTCGTATTCATCTAAATATAGCATGAAAAATCAAGCAAATTCTTTACACTCCCTACGTATATATAACCTGAGGATGGAATGTTGTACTCAACTTAACCCGTGTGCCCAACTCTCGTTTCATTGCTCTTCAAAATTGCGATCTGTACTGCATGCCTAGGTAAAAAGGATGGAAATGGGCGTGTCATGCGCGGATAATCCCTCGGATGTAAATATGATCCAACCGCTCTACAAAATAGGATGTCACAATCAAAATGAAGTGTACGGACTTAGCCAACCGGCACACATGTACCCAAACAACATCATATTTCTTCAAGGTCCGTGGCAATCCTACCACAAAATCCATAGTGATGTGTTCCCATTTTCACTCTGGTATCTCCGATCTCTGAATTAACCCTCCCGTAATTAATTCTGTACCTCACCTAATTGAAGGCCAAGTTGCTATCGAAGTATTGAAATTGAATGAAAAACACTAGTATTATTTTGCAACGAATTGGATATCAATGTACTATTTCCTTAACTGCTATCGGAGAACCAAAGTACTAAATTTGACTCAAAAAAGTTGTAATAAATTAATCATTAACTTCCATTCGTTTTGACCAGATATATATAGCGTCTGATATGTATACCTATTGGGAGTACTGTTTATAAGAGCTACTATGTGCTATATATAGCATATTTTTTTGTACTCAATTGAATGGTTATTAATGGTGTTGAATTTTTCATTAAGAATAAATTTATAAACTTATTTGTGCGCGAATTCATCGGAACTAATGTACGATCAAGAGAAAAAAGAATAGACAACAGTGCAAAGAAAATGAATAATCGTGTTACAATATCCCTGAATGATAAATAACTAAGGAAATCACCCTAACAAATATACAAAAATACAAAATCATATATAGTTTGATGAGTTTAACTTATATACATCAACAGTGCAAAGAATCTAACAAATAGTGTACAAATTCTTGACATTGTTGATGCATATTAGTTAAACTCTTGAATACATTTGAATCAAATTAATTACCTTTACTGAATGTGAGCATAAACCAGAAACTAAAGCAGGTTAAATGTATCAACCGGACTACTCATAATTGGAATCAGAGGGGTTAATCTTTTTCTTGTCGTTCTTGAAAGAGGACACCATAGCTTTCACCACCTTTTCAGCAGCCATAGCTTTCACTTCCTTTATTTGATGTGCCTTCACCATATCCTTTTCCATTTTCACTGTTCTCTATCTCTCTTTCTAGCTCTTAGAATTTATGTCTGTATATAAGGAAGTGTAATCTAATAATTTCTTTAGGTTTGTTGCTTAACTTGTGATACTTTGAAGAGTTGTTTATGTGAGGTATTTATAGGAGTGGAGGCTTCCTTTATGGTCTTCTTCTGAATATTTTCATTTAATTTCTGGTTGAGTTTCTGAGTTAGCTCAAGTAAGATTGAATGAAGATTGTTTCTTATTTCTTGCACGGAATATACATGTGTGTGTGGGTTTTTGGTCTGAAGTCTTGTGCTACTAAAAATTGTTCGTATGGATGAGCCAGGAAACCTTTAATCTTCTTCTTCTTCGTTATTTCTCCTCACTTCTTCTCTCCATTTCAATCTCTATTTGTGTGTGTGTTATCGTCTATGTGTGTGCATGCATACGTGGTTAAACTCGCATAGAGTCCCCGATAGTTGTGCTGAATCGGCATGCAATTCTAAGGAAACATTAAGGAAAGGGTTGATTATTTAATTTTTTACAGATTTTTGGCAATTACATTCACCAAACACGCTCCCTTGGTCATAATAAAAACAAGAGACCCAAAAAATATTTTAAGAAATTCTTATTATTTTAAACATCTTCACGTATAGACCTCATAGCAACTTTTTATTAATAAAAACAATAGTAAGATTGAATGAAGATTGTTTATTATTCCATGGTGTGTGTTATCGTATATGTGTGTTCATGCATACGTTGTTACACTAGCATTGACTACTTATTAATTGTGCTGAATCGGTATGCAATTCTAAGGAAACATTAATTAAGGAAAGGGGTTTGGTTGTTTTTAACAAAGATTTTTGGCAATTACATTTAGCAAGCTACATTGATCATAATAAAAACAAGAAATCCAAAAAAATATTTTATGAAATTGTTTTTATTTTATAATCTCCATGTATTAGATAAAGACATAGTTTCCTCAAGGCTATTAATTTCTTCCGATTAAAACAAGAAATACTAAGATTTACGATTTTTTACGTGTGTGTGTTGATGAGCCAGTTATTTGCCTTGAAGCTAATATTTTCCATAAAACCGTGTGAGTACTTTTTGTCAATCTTACGTAGGGAAGAGGTAATCCCACAACATATGACCTCCCCCCCCCCCCCCCCCAAACTCCCTAGTTAATCCACCAGGAGTCAAAGTTCTTTATAGCATGCGGAGCTCAAGGGATTTTTGTTACATCTTTTTGGAGAGCTAACTACGAAGGCGTGAATTTGTTGTCAATTTACATTACCATAAAATAAAGAGCACTCTCGATACTTCTCAAAAGAGGTAGTGACATATGTAGTTAAGTTATTTAATAATGTGAGTATATATATTAATTAACTATAGTTAAATGAGAGAAGTCTATGTGCAAACACATGTCATGTATCTATTGATTTGGTGTAAACACATGATGCGTGTCAGTTGTTTCGTTCAAAGTTTTCGTATACATTGCAAGCATAAAAAAATCGAATTTACTCAACAGCCAATCATAGCAGATCGTAATAATAAAAATATCAAATGAATGAAATGCAAGAGCAGTTGTAACTTGTTAAAGGGAGGAGGGTAGAGGATCTTTTATTCATAATATTGATTTGGTCTGCCTCTCCATGGAAAGGTTCAAAGCTTTACAACGATATTCTTTTCTTTTAGAAGTGGAAGTGAAGAAGAAAGAGCAGTCTCCCTTCTAGGGTTCCTTCTCTTAGTATTTATAGCTGTGAATCTTGCCAGCTGGCGTTAGGCAGGCGCGGCCGTGTCGAGGGGGCAGCGTCCAGTAGCGAGTAGGCCGCAGCCGTGTTGATTGGGCTGAGCGATCTTTGAGCGCTCGTTATTAATGAATGGTCATGCCATTAATAAATCTGAATATGCTTAAGGGTGGATTAATCTCATTAATTATTGCGAGTCGAGTTGTGACCTATACAGTTACTCCATCCGCTTATTGAGGTCGAGATCCGGTCGAACTCGATGAGCGGACATTGTCAGCCATGGCTCAAATGGGATCGTAAAGGGAGGTGAAATGGCATTTTAGCTGTGACCCAGGATGGTCGTAGCCGCTTATATGTTGGAGATCGCTCCGTTGGAACTGCCCGTTTTAACCATTTTGTGCGGTAGTTCTAGGCTGAATCGAGTTAGAGGCCTTATTCAGATTTCATATGTGGCCTCAACCATTTCATTCGTTGGAGATGGTCGTAGCCACCTGCATATTAGGGGTGACCGCAACCATTTATACTTGGAAGATGGTCGCATCCATTTTCATTTAGGAGACGGCCATAGCCATTTATATTTGGAGGACGGCCGTAGCCATTTGTATTTAGGGGACGACCATAGCCATTTGTATTTAGGAGACGGCCGTAACCATTTAAATTTAGGGGATGACCGTAGCCATTTTCCAACTTAGAGGATGGCCGTAGCCATTTTACATTTGGAGGGACGGCCGTAGCCGTTTACACTCGGTGGACGGCCGTAGCCATTTATATTGACGACTGCAGCCATTTGCTTACCTAGAGGTTGGCCGTAGGCACTTTATATTTGGAGGGACTGCCGTAGCCGTTTACACTCGAAGGACGGCCGTAGCCATTTATATTTAAGGGACGGCCGTAGCCATTTGCTTACTTAGAGAATGGCCGTTGCCACTTTATATTTGGAGAGATGGCCGTTTGATGTTTTCATCCAGGGTCGGGCGTTTTCGTAGGAGGCCGCTGGGGATATGAGTTTGCCTGATAGGCATTAAAATGACGCTTGGTGTATGGAGGCATAATGGACGCCTTTTCATCATACCCAAGTCGTTGACCCTGCCTCAAGGACGAAGCGTCGATTGTCGGTTGCAAAAATCATTTCGTGATATCTGTCATGATGACACCCGCTACTTATGGGTTCGAACCGTTTTGCATTTGGTTGGGCAGTTAATGGTGGCTTTTGGAATTCGGGAAAGCCACTTTGCAGTATAAATATTGAGTAATGTCATCTGTTTCTCACTTTTCAGCATTTGCCTAAGATTTCTAAAGAAGCAACTTCTTTCACTCTCTTTTCATCAGCTTGTGTTGTATTTTCTCCTCTTCCACTCAATTCCCGTTTACACTTATTCTTCAGCAAGCTTCGCTCACTCATTGCTCAATAGTTATTAATGGCAAGAAGTTCTACCTGAGATCTTTATCCAACGATTCTTCCGGCGGTCGATGGGTCTTCTGCTGTGGCGAGGCCCATTGAACCGACAGAAACTGATAGGATCCCGTCAGCGGCCGATAACCTTTCTCTACCTAGGGGCCTGACGACCGGCTTTACCGACGAAGAGAAGGAGGATCATATTAACTAGGCCCCACTGATGGGTGAGGTGGGCCTCGCCCAATTGAAGTATCAATAGGGTATTCCTCGTTCTGCCAGCATCTCTCTTGCCAGGAGCAAGGAGAGGATTCATATCGACTGTCTCGGGTATTGCATTTTCTACGCTTACCCTTTAAGATTAGGGTTCAGGCTCCCCCTTCCGGCGCTGGTAGCGGATTTTTGTTGATACTATGAAGTGTGCCCTGGGCAACTCGTCCCCTCTGTTTAAAAGCTTTTTGCTACTCGCCAGGCATTATGTACTAGCGTGGAGAGAAATAACGTGGAGGCACATGCTGACTCTGTATGCCCCTCAAAGGGTCCGCGAGACCATGATTCGGATAGTCCCTCCCGGGGCTCGGGGTTTGACGGCTGAGCTAGACGACACGGTCGACCCTCATTCTTATAAGAACTTCTTCTATATAGGGATCGAGCATTTGGTGGGGAATGTTAGACACTTCCGAGAGACATGGAATCATATACGTGAGTTTTATATTCGCCGGGTCCTGTCCTTCGCTCTTTCTTATTCCTACTCTAATGGGTGTTAACTTTTGTTTTGTGTTTGCAGCTGAGGGGGTGCCTGCGGCTCCTCTGTCCGGCATTGGCGAATGGTTCGAGGCCACACTCCCTCAGACAGCGGGGATTCAAATATGGCCGGCCTTCTGGGAGAGGCATGGTCGTAGGCCAGCCGCGGTTGAGTGCCTGAGCTATTACATCATTCCCGTTTAATCGTGCTGCGTTTCTTTTCTCCTAATTCCTTTTAATTTGTTGGTCAGGGGCTGTGCACCTTATAGCGGCTCCTCAGCTTGCTTTCTGCAGGCTTGGTGCAACTGCTCAGCTGGCCATGGCGCCAACCTCACGCTCCGTTCCGAGGGCGACTTCAGCTAGGTCGTCGGCAGCCCATTCCCCAGTGCGGTCTTCAACGAGGGTCAAGGCGCCTCCGGGGGTTGTTCGGCGCAGGACGGAACCATCATTGGATGAGCAGGACTTGGAAGAAGAGGAGAGACCGTTGGTGAGGCGAAGGGTCGCGTTCACGCCCACCGCGAAGGTGGGAAATTTGGATGATCCACCGTCAGATGCTGTGGGGGAGGAGGTGGCTTCGCCTGCCTTTGAAGGCGAGAACATAATAGGGGTTGCCTCGGTCGGCTTAGACTGTAGTGACACAGTCACTTCGCTGGCTATATCGTCAGTTCTAGCTGCTGAGAGGGAGATGGGCTCCTTGGCGGCTTCTTTGGTTGGGGAGGCAAGTGTCAAATTTTTGGCGAGGGAAGAAGCGTCGATATCCCCGCCGGTCGAGGAAGGAGGGGACTCAATGGGAGGGGGGTTGGATTCCAAGTTCGACATGGAGTTTGATGATGTTCGCCGGCTCTTGGGAGGCTTTACCAACGCGACAGCGCATGCAGAGGGGTCGTACCGTTATGCTGAGATTCCTACCGGCCAGAACTTGCTGCTCGAGGAGGACAATTTGATACCAATGTTTGCGCCCCTTTGCTCAAAGGAGGAGAGTAGGTCGCTGAGGGACATTTCGGACGTCAGATTGATGACTGAGGTGGGCGTTATGGGATTTAGGGTACGTGTGGTGTTTCCCTTTCGTTTCCTTTTTTCCCTTGGTTTGTTTCCCCTTTTTTTAAACGATGCTCTTGTCTTGCAATATTTCTTTTGGAGGTGGAGAGCATGCGCCGGGCCAACGTCCACTCGGGACTTTTCTTGCGGGCACTGGAGGAATATCGCTGCGATTGGGGTAGGTGTCGCATGTTGCGCGAGCACCTGAGGAATGACCCTAGCAGTCAGGAGTTAGTTGATGAGTTGGTGAGGCAGGAGTTTCTGGTGCAGCAAGCTCAGAGCAGGGTTAGTGCTCTCGAAGAACAACTTCATCGTAGGGACGAGAAGTTGGAGGCTGAGAGAAATGTTGCCGCCGAGAAGGAGTGTCGTAGTCAGAAGGCTATTGTTGAGGCTTCCGAGTCCCTGATTTGACAGATGCTCCGGCTGGATGAGGAGCTCACTACTTCAAGGAAGCAAGCCAAGGACGCTTTGACAAAGGCTATGACATTGGAGGCGACAGTTCGCGTTCGGGTGAGGCAGCGGGAGCTGGAAAGGTCTGCGGTGGCTTTTAGAGTGGCGGGGTTGGAGGAACGCATCTGTTTTTATGAGTGGGATGCTCAAGCTGCGGCAGACCGAATTGCTGCCTTGGAGGGGGAGAACGTGCGCCTGAGGGATCAAGGGCTTCTTATGGCCGCGCTAGTGACCTTTGGTCATTTGCTGAGGCCCACCTTGACGTGTATAGGAAGTTGTAGCAGGCCGGAATCGTGCCCGATGATGGTATTGAGGGCGCATGTAATGGTGCGGGCGCTCGTGAGGGTGGCGCGGGTGGCGCTGAGTAGAAGGGGTTTTTAGAGTTAGCTTTATTTTGTTGTTTCTTTTGGTTGTCGTTTGGCTTTCCTCTTTTTTTTGTTTGTCAGCCTTGACCGTATGTATAAATAGAGGTGACCTATTGGAAATAATGATGTGAATATATATACGATTTTTATGTTCTTCTCTTTCTTGATTTTGAGTTTTCTTTTCTACTTTATCACGGGGAGAACGTGGTTATCTCCCTACGACTTTAGTTGTGATAACGTCGGCAGTTTTGGTCATGATTACGTTGACGGTCATGGTCAGTTGGACGAATCCGACTATTATCGGGTTATTTTCTTGCCTTAATCAAAAAATAGGCGGGCTGTTGGCGTCAACGACCTCGACCGTTATTGGCAGCCTTTTGTTTAACTTTTTTCTTTATTTAGCATGAGTAAGATGTAGCTTTTGTTTGGTGAGGGCAACGTATAGCCGTAGTCCCAGTTTGAGCGTAGTCAAGTTGTTGGTCATGTCCTTGTAATTCGACTTGGGCCGAACACATCGCGACCGAAATTTTACTTTGAGTTGGGCGCACTTACTTGATTGGCGAGGGTGCGTCACTCAATTTTTTGTATTTGTAGGGGATTAGGTTTTGCAACATCCACTGGTAAGGGCGCTTCGCCTGAGGCTTGGTCTATTCTGTAGATGAATTTTTTTGCGAGGTCGCGTGTCTTGCATCGTTGTTCAACTGTGGTTGAACCTTTGTTATTTTGTTGTCGAAGGCACATAGCCTGAGTCCCAGTTCAACTCATAGTTGAACTTTTTGGGCGAGGGCACATAGCCTGAGCTGGTGTTTAAGCGTAGTTGAACTTTTGTAATTTTTCTGTTGAAGGCACTTAGCATGAGTCCCAGTGCAACTCAAAGTTGAAATTTTAGGCGAGGGCACGTAGCTTGAGCTGATGTTCAACATTAGTTGAACTCTTGTAATTTTATTGTCGAAGGCACGTAGCCTGAGTCCTAGTTCAACTCATAGTTAAACTTTTGGGCGAGGGCACGTAGCTTGAGCTGTTGTTCAACCGTAGTTGAACTCTTGTAATTTGTTGTCGAAGGCACATAGCCTGAGTCCCAGTTAACCTCAGAGTTGAACTTTTTGGCGAGAGCACGTAGCCTGAGTTATTTTTAAACCGTAGTTGAACTCTTGTAATTTTGTTGTCGAAGGCACGTAGCCTGAGACCCAGTTCAGCTCATAGTTGAACTTTTGGGAGAGGGCACATAGCCTGAGCTGTTGTTCAACTGTAGCTGAACTCTTGTACATTTGTTGTTGAAGACACATAGCCTAAGTCCCAGTTCAACTCATAGTTGAACTTTTGGGCGAGAGCATGTAGCCTGAGCTGTTGACCGTAGTTGAACTCTTGTATTTTTGTTGTCAAAGGCACGTAGCTAGAGACCCAGTTCAGCTCATAGTTGATCTTTTGGGCGAGGGCACATAGCCCGAGCTGTTGTTCAACCGTAGTTAAAATCTTGTAATATTGTTGTCGAAGGCACGTAGCTCGAGTCCCAGTTCAACTCATAGTTGAACTTTTGGGCGAGGTCACATAGCCTGAGTTGTTGTTCAACCATAGTTGAACTCTTGTAATTTTGTTGTCAAAGGCACAAAGCCTGAGTCCCAATTCAACTCATAGTTGTAATTTTGGGCGAGGGTACGTAGCCTGAGCTGTTGTTCAACCGTAGTCGAACTCTTGTAAATTTGTTGTTGAAGGCACGTAGCCTAAGTCCCAGTTCAACTCATAGTTGACCTTTTGGGCGATGGCACGTAGCCTGAGCTGTTGTTCAACCATAGTTGAAATCTTGTAATTTTGTTGTCGAAGGCACATAGCCTGAGTCCCAGTTCAACTCATAGTTGAACTTTTTGGGCGAGGGCACGTAGCCTGAACTGTTGTTCAACCGTAGTTGAACTTTTGTAATTTTGCTGTCGATGGCACGTAGCCTAAGTCCCAGTTCAACTCATAGTTAAACTTTTGGGCTAGGGCACGTAGGCTGAGCTGTTGTTGAACCGTAGTTGAACTCTTGTAATTTTGTTGTCGAAGGCACATAGCCTGAGTCCTAGTTCAACTCATAGTTGAACTTTTAATGGAGGGCACATAGCCTGAGCTGTTCTTCGACCGTGGTCGTTCGAGATCTTTTCTGATCTGCACGTAGCCTTCCTGGCTAGTTTGCAAAAACCATTTTGTTGTGGATCCTAGTTTCATGCAAATTTCCGGCGGGGTTTCGTGTTAAAGGGACGAGGGTCTCTCGCCCGTGTTCTCCCCTTAGGGAGGGGGTATTTGCTTCTCCTTCTTCAACTTCTTCTTTCGCTCTCTCAAGAATTGGGGGAAGTCGGGGCTATAGATTCTTGCTGGAGCTTTCGAGTTCTATTCATCCGCTCTGCTGCCTTGGCTCATTCGAGCTGTGTTGCTCTCCCTTTTGGGTGTTTTCTTTCCATACTTTGTCCAGGAATGAACTACGTGATTTTTCTATGAAATCCTAAAAGACGGTGCCAAATCGTCTCACTCAAAGTTCTCCTATACTTTGCAAGCATATAAATAATCGAATTTACTCAAGGGCCAATCATAGCTGACCGTAAAAATCTAAAGACCAAATGAATAAAATGCAAGAGACAGTTGTAACTTGTTAAAGGGAGTAGGGAAGACGATCTTTTATTCATAATATTGATTTGGTCTGCCTCTCCATGGAGAGATTCAGAGTCGTACAATGATATTCTTTTCTTATACAAGTGGAAATGAAGAAGAAAGAGCAGCCCCCCTTCTAGCGTTCCTTCTCTTGGTATTTATAGCTGCGAATTTTGCTAGCTGGCGTTAGGCAGACGCGATCGTGTCGAGGGGGCGGCGGCCAGTAGCGAGTAGGCTGTAACCCCGTGTATTAGGCTGAGCAATTTTTGAGCACTCGTTATTAATGAATGGTGATGCCATTAATCAATCCAAATATGCTTATGGGTGGATTAATATCCTTATTTATTGCTAGTCGAGTTTTGATCCATACATCAGTTTTGATGATCGAGGGGCTAAGTTAGTGTCAATTTCCCTTCTCAGGATGTCGTGATTGCATCTAGTCATTAAAGACTAGGCAAGCCTAACATATGCTGATTATTATTGAAATTTAACTACTTAACTGCAATACATTAAATAATAAGCGAGGCAACATAGCTGAGCCAATATCGATCATATAATCCCAAAACCTCTAGTAGAAGTGATAAGCTTCTCTAAGAGAAATTAGGAATAGTAAGTTACATCATGTTACGAAATAATTTCAAACAGTAGAAATGAAAGATAACATAAGGTGATTTTGGGGCCTACAAACGTCGAGCAAGTATACCTTGGCGTTTCCCACTTCACAGTCATAAGTCCCAAAACCAACTTGATCAAAAGTACCTTGATCTACACACAAAAAAATTTGCAAAACCGTAGCATGAGTATACCACACCGATACCCAGTAACTATCAAGCCTAATCTCGATAGAGTAGTGATGATGCCAAGACATCTACTAAACATGTAAACCTATGCAGGATATAATGTAAAGCTAACAATGGAGAGAATGTCAATGCAAGACCAACAGAATAAGGATCGCAAATTAATAATCAATCGTGAAAATACTAGAAGCACAAACGGTAATAGGAAATAACCAGGTAATAAAGCACTAAAAATATATACAACATCAGCTTTCTCTCTCTAGAATGAGAGCTTCTCTTAGCTAAGGCTGAAATGGTGAAGAAGCAACGGTCTGGAGTGAGAGGGAATTAGAAACTGTGAATGAATAGAGAACTTTTGGCATTAGAGAAATTCCAAAAATAGAAGATGCAAACAAAACAATGAGCATTAATGTGATACAAGGAGTAATTTCACTGGGATTGAAGCAGACACCTATGACGGGACCATCAACAGAAATGCCAATGGCAACACCGACACTAATTATGCAAGAAATTATGCAGACGGATACTAGCAATCAAGCACAGCCTAGTGTGAAGAAATCATGGGCGGAACAGGTGAAAACAGAGGAGAAAACCATACGTAAAACTCAAAACCAATCTACAAATTAGGAATCCTGGAGTATGATTGTAGGAAATACGCCACTAGCTGAGGGATTTGACATAGAAGGCATAGATAATTCTAATGCTAATATAAAAATTATGATGGAAGATGTAAAAGAGGAGATAGAATACTGGCAAAAGGCGATTGTATGTTTTGTGTTTGGATCAAAGCCACCTCTAAAAGTGGTGGAGGTGTATGTAAGTTGTATGTGAAAGGATTTGGGGATTGATACAAATTTAAAAAGGAGTGTTCATGGTCAAATTCAACCGCAATGAAGGGCGTACAAAGGCAATCAAAGGGGGAGTACAACTATTTGATAGAAAACTAGTGGTAGTTAAGCCATGGAAGCTAGGAATGGAGATAACAAATGTAACATTGGAGCAGGTACCTATATGGATCATATTAGTGTGTCTTTGATATAAAATATTAGGGGCAAGCATCTCTAACAAAAACAGTTGGGCTGGTGTGGAAGCATATGAAGACTGATATAGCGACAACGAGGAAGGAGAAACTTATGTATGCAACGGTAATGGTGGAAGTAACTTTGATCAAAACATATCCAGAATATGTTATGTTTGAAAATGATTTGGGACAAATAATTGAACCGGAAATAGAATATGAATGGAAGCCTTTAATATGTCAACAATGCAAATTGTTTGAGCATACAGATCAACAGCGCGAGAGAGTACAACAAAAGTCACAGATAGAACATGTAAGGAATAAATGAAAGTAGTGAAAAGGAATGAGCAGAAAGAAAAGTCAGTCATAACAGGGGAAAAATGGAACAACAGGCACAGGTTGCACAAGGGAAAGTTTTACAGAAGCAGATTATAATGCTAGTGAACAATTCTTTCTCAACACTGGAGGATCATGGGGAGGAGAAGAATGCAGGGGAGAATGCTAGAGATCAATATTAATAGGAAGGAGGAATAAAACTAAAGGAATTACATAAGGAGACGGTACTCAATAAGGAAAATACAGCTCAAGAACCAGCTATCAGAGGGGAGTACAAAGGAAAATAAAGATGGCTCCAGGAACATGAAGGGGAGGTACAAACTCCATCCCAAAAGGATAAATTGGGATTTTGGAATTTGAGGGGTCTACACAGGCAGGATAAATAGAAAGATATGAATATGATCTTGCTAAGGTAGGCCAGTTTGGACTCTTGGAGAAAAAGATTAAGAGGCAAAAAGCATCTTTTGCTTCTCTTAATATTTGTAACGGGTGATCATATAGTAACAACTTAGCTTATCATCCCGGTGCGAGAATCTGGGTGCTTTGGAAGCCAAATATATTCACTGATACCACTGATGTATCAGCTCAAATGATGCACTGTGAGGTAGAACACAGAGGGACTCAAAACATGTTCCGGATAATATTTATTTATGGATTTTATGACCACGCTTTAAGAAGATAACTGGAGCAAATTCATGGTGTCACAAATCAACCATGGGCAGTTATGGGTGATTTCAATTTTATATTGAATAGAGATGAAAGGGAGGGGTGTCCAATCACAGTTTTAGAAATAAAAGATTTCAAAGAGTGTGTAGGAAGATGTTCACAACAAGATCTTAAATCGTCTAGATCTTTTTACACATGGAACGGCAAACATGGAGACACTAGTAGAGTCTATAGCATAATTGATAGAGTGCTAGTTAATGAAGATTGGGTGATGAAATAGTCAGGATCCGAAGTTTACTTTGGAAATAACGGTCTTATGGACCACTGTCGAACTTTGATTATTTGGGATAAAGGACCTCAAAATAGCTAGTACAAATCCGATATTTCAACATATGGAGTCAAGGTACTGATTTCTATCAACAAGTGGAAAGTAACTGGAAAAGAGAGATTACATGTACAAAGGATTACAAATTAGTTGGGAAGCTGAATAGATTCAAAGCTACTCTGTAAGTAATAAAAAGAGCTTAGTTTTTGTGATATAAAAGGAAAAGTTATGCAGGCGAAAACAGAACTGGAGGAGTGCCAAAGTAAGCTATAGAAAGACCCTTTAAACATAAGGTTGATTGATGAAGAGGCAAGATTAGCTAAACTATTCTCATATTGGAACTTGACAATGAACCAGTACCTTAAGCAGAAGTGTAAAATGCATTCGTTGAGTTTAGGGGATATGAATACTACATTCTTTCATGGTATGCTAAAAGCGAGAAGAAAAGCTAACAGAATATTCACTATAAAAGACATTGAAGAGAGGGCAAGTAATGATATAGAGGGTATTGATCAAGCTTTTTTAAAATATTACACTACATTTCTTGGTACTAAAACTGAGAATAGAAGAAGGGTATGTAGTGTCACTATTAAACAAGGCCATGTAGTTTCAAAGGAACAAAGAGGCATGTTGATTGAGGAATTTACAAAGGTTGAAATGAAGCAATATTTGTGGGAAATAGTAGAAGATAAAGCACCTCGGCCAGATGGTTATGGAAGCCAGTTTTTTATGGACTTGTTGGAAATAGATAAGGATGATCTTGAAGCAGGATTAATTAATCCTTCAAGTCAGGGAAATTATTGAGGGCATGGAATATCATTGTGTTGACTCTAGTCCCAAAATTTTATCATGCAGATACAGTAACACACAATAAACCTATAGCTTGCTACAATATTATCTATAATGTGATATCCAAGATGTTAACAAATAGGTTGAAGAAAGTCCTACCAGATATCATATCCCTAAATCAAAGTGCTTTTGTGGCTGGTAGAACCATTGTTCAGAATAACCTAATCTGTCAAGACCGGGTAAGACTGTATAACAAAAAACAAACCACTAGTAGCTGCCTGATCAAAATAAATTTGAGGAAAACCAATGACACAGTAAAATAGGAATTTGTAGCTGAAATAATGCATGCACTGGAATTTTCTCAACAATACATCAAATGGACTATGACATGCATAACCACAGTACAGTATGCAATTTCAATAATTGGGGGTATTTATGGGAACATAAAAGGGGGAAGAGAACTTAGACAAGGGGACCGAATATTCCGCTGATCTTTGTCATATGCATGAAATACTTTATAAAGACAAGATAGCAGCTAGAATCAAAGGTTGGGGTACAAGACATCTATCTTATGCAGGAAGGGTGCAGCTAGTGAATTTAGTACTACTTCACATTCATAGCTACTGATCAACAATATTTTTGGTTCCAAAACAAGTGCTAAAAGGGATAACTGCTATGTGTAGAAATTTTATATGGGATGGAAAAGCGGTCTCACATAAGCCACCATTAGTGGCATGGAACTTAGTGTGTAGGACAAAGCATGAAGAAAGCTTGGGGGTAAGAGACATAATAAAATGGAATGAAGCTGCTATTGCAAAATATGTATGGAATGTTGCTCACAAAGCCGAAAACCTATGGGTAAAATGGATCAACATTGTCTACTTAAAGGAGAAGGATTGATGGCAATACAAACGCCCTAATGATGCTTGCTGGTATTGAAAGAAAATATGCAGAATCTAGGAAATATTTGCTCCTGGATATACTCAGAATTTTTGGAGCAGTGCCAATGGAAAGCATATAGGAGGTATATACATGGAGAATGGGAGAAAAGGAGAACTAAACATGGAGAAGATGAGTATGGAATAGTTTTAACCTACCCAAGCACAGTTTTGTTTGTTGGCTCAGTATAACAACTTATTACTTACAAAAATAATATCCATCTTTATTGCAGTACGCTCTTTATAAAATTATCTCTCTATAATATGTTTAGATTTTTTGACTTCAACCTACTACTACTTGGATCGAGCTAGAAGATTCAACTAGTAACCTCTTAGATTGCCTTTGTAAGCTATCAAATAGTCTTTTGCTGAATGTTTGGACACAGATCATCGGTAATTCATGCGTTATATTGCTAGTAAGAAATTGTAATCTACGGAACAATAATGGAGTTTTATATCAATATTGAAATAATTAATTTAATCTAAAGTAGCTTTAATATATGTACTTTAGAATTTTATCTTTATACATTTAGCTATGGATTTATTAATGACGTGTTAGCTTTCTTTTATGTATTTGTGAAATTTACATATCTTTTGAGTATTAAATTTGAAAAATAAGTCTACTTTTTTATATGTAATACTAGAAAAACTGGATAAATTTTGCTTATAACAACAAAATATATTTAAATATATCTTTAATGTGTATAACAGTCATTTATTATAAAAATAAAAAAAATATCAAAATAAATGGTATTGTTATAGAGAGATTTGGTTGTATTAGATAAAGTCATGAGTAGTTTCTTCCAAGTGCAAATGAGAAATATCAAGATTTGTGTGCAGGAGGTGTGCTGATGAGAAAGTTATTTACCTTGAAGCTAACATTTTCAGAAAACTGTGTGACTATTGTCACACCTCCTTTCTTACATGCCACCCTGAAAGATAGTGTATAGGGGAGTTTTTCAATTTTAAGTGACATTATTCGAAATGAGATTGTTTATTCAATTCAGAGTCTCCACTCGAGATAATTTGTTTAGTGTCCCGATTCACCAGTTCATTTGAATCCCAAATAGAGAATAATTTGACTTTCCATTTGATGTCTGCGAACCAGAAATTCTTGAGTAAGGAATTCCGTTAACCCAGTGGAAGGTGATAGGTACCCGGGATTCTGTGGTTCTAGCACGGTAACTTAAACTATCACATTTAGTCTTTTACCTGATTTAATACATGATCCGACCTATAGTGCTATCTTAAATTATTTATCGCTTTAAATTAATTTTTATGGAATTTTACAAAGTTATTAATATACGTTTTGAACCACGTCACATAAATGTATACTCGAGTTCAGAAAAGTAGATTATTACAATACGCACCTAAGGGGGCCTTTGGACGATCGCCGAGGGCGGAGGCGATTCTCGGTCGGCGTCTTGCGGTGGTAGGTGCCGACGTTATGGGTCTCTGAGTGTGAGGTGAGAGAGATGGACTAAGGGGAGTGGGGGTGAAGGTTAGGACAATTACATATCAAAGCAATCAAGCTTCAGGACCGTCCGATAAGAAAACCTCGACGGTCCTGATCTAATCCCATGAAGTGATGCCGTTTGAGTTATTAAGGGGTAAGGGTGACCGGGTCAAGGACGGGTTTGGGCTTGGACTGGGGATTAGGTGGTTTAAATGATTGGGCTAGTCGATTGTTTTTAATATTGGCCCAACAATTACATACCCAATAGGCCAAATCCCCTCAATTTTTCTTTTAATCCTTTTCTTTTATTTATTTTTTAAAATTTAAAACAACGTAAAAAGATAATTCAACCTTAATTAAGCTATAACTAAAACTACTACTAAAATACCAATTTAAAAGAAACTAATAAACCTCAAAACCAAGCAACCTATCAACTTTTTTATTTTTGTATTTTTTTAAAACTCTAATTAATAATTAGTCTAAAAATATAAAATTAAACCTAAATGAAAATATAATATTTATGTATTTTATTAATTATCTAAATCAAAACATGCACACACAAATAAAAATACATACAAAATTACGCTATTAAATCCTAAGAATCAAATAATAAAAGGAAAATCCCAATTTTGAGAATTCTATTGGAGTTATTTAACCGAGGCAAAAATTATGTGCTCACGGCTGTTCCTCTTTTGTAGGAGACACGAAGGATTTTCGGGCAAAGATAAATAAGCAATTATGAGGGATTTTCGCCTACTTGTAACTCCATGAGAAGCATTTTTTAAAAATATCTGACCAAACCCTGCTTCGGAGATTGCCTACATATTCTTGGCTATAAAGGAATCAGGTCAGTGTAGTTCTGGAAGTATTGGTAGTTGGGACTACCATGAGCTATGATTTCACTGTTGTTGTTGCTAGCACAGCTTGTTGACCTCCTTATTACACCAAAAGGAAAATCGAAGCTAAGCTAGCTATGCCTATCAACTACGAGTTACAAGATTCCTATCTAAAAATCGATTGAAGATTGATCTTGAGTCTTAGCTGATTTTGCTGTGGAATTCAATCTGAATTTGATGCTCACAAGCTATAGGTTATGGTTCTTTCTTCGGCTATTGAATCAAAAAGGGACATGCGAAGCTTGTGACTTCAGTCATATCATGTGCAGCCAGTGTCCTTCTTAATTTCAAATACTTTGAGTTCACTTCTTTTTGTTCTTTTCTTATTTTCCTCTATTCTGGATTAAGAACCATTCATTGGATCATCCGGAATCATGTACCTTGAGGTAAACCTGTTTGGACAACAAAACAAACAAATGAACAAAATTTTTCTGCCCCATTTTACTAGAAAAATTCTTGAGTTATTTGCAACACATATCGAAGCAATAAAATCAGGATTGTGATTTCATTGGGAATTAAGCCTTATATTACGTTGGTTACCATGTTATGCTGGAAAATTACCAGGTTATGCCGGAAAAGAAAAAGGTCATCGGGTTATGCCGGGATTAAAAGAAAAAGGCACTTTGGGTTATGCCAGGGAGGTCTGTGGGTTACACCGGGATAGAAGAGGTCCTTGTGTTATGCCAGAGAGATTCGTGGGTTATGCTGAGATAAGAAGGAAAAAGTCTCCTTGGGATATGCTAGGGAGGTCCACGGGTTATGCTAGGATAGAAGAAAAAGGTCCTTGGGTTATGCCAAGGAGGTCCATAGGTTATTCTAGGACAAGAGAAAAAGGTCCTTGGGTTATGCAAGGGAGGTCCACGAATTTTGTCGGGTTAAAAGAAAATGGTCCTTGGTTATGCCAGGGAGGCCACGGGTTATGCCAAGGCAAAAGAAAAAGGCCCTTGGGTTATGCAAGACAGGTCCACGCTTTATGCCGGGAGAAGATAAAAGAGTTCATTGGGTTATTCCAGGGAGGAAAGAAAAAAAGGGTCATCGTTTTATGTCGAGAAGGTCCACGGGGTATGCCGAGATATCTGGTAAAAGGGGACCTATGCTTCCCTTTAGGTTGATTATTGTTGCGAGGTCGCTTCTAGCTCTTGTGCATTTTCTTTGATTGCACCTGTTTCTTGCATGGTTGCTTTGGATTACACATGTTTCAACTTTTCAAACAATGATACAATTTGTTATTTTAAAGGTGGTTGGTTTTTTGTCCTTGATCGTCAATTGCTTGAGTTCGGCCCGACTTCTATTGAGAACCTCTGCTGCTTCCTGGTTTTAAAGATGAATCTCTTCTCTAACCGAAAGGTTCGATTTTTGGGATTTCATGACTACTCGCCCGTGTGGGGCTTCGACCCTTTCACTTTATTCTGCCTTTAAGACATTTGTCCTTGACTTTCTTTGTCTCTTTCAATAAACTTTAATTTCAAAGCATTGTCCATCATGGCCAATCGGGATTAGCATGATGCACCCGCTGAGGTTGGGTACATTTTTTTATATTTTGTTAAGGAGAGCCTTGTAAAACCAGTCCTGCCTCCTTTTCTTTATATTTGTTTCGGGAACAAAGTTAGACCGAAAGGGAAACAAAAGGCAAGAAGATAAATTTAAAGTGAAGCATCCCTTTCGGGGAGAAAATAAGGACTTATCTAGGGTGCATGTGGGCTTCAACTAGACATGACATGCTTCTTGTACTGGATGCCTGACCCGCACAAACTTTCCAAACTTCTCATAAACTCATTGACCCATGTTTCTGATTCAGGGAATCTTGCCAGGACTCTATCAATGGTGGGAGATGTCTTCTGTTTAGCCGACGACGCCCTTTATGGGTTTTCACCAATCGACCTTTCTCATTTCTCTTCTTATTGTCACCTGATAGTTCTCTTTATGAGTTTTCACTAAACGGACTCTCTCATTTTCAAATTCTCTACTCACCGTCGCCTTATGGTGCTTTAAGGTTTTCACCGATAAGACTATCTCATTTTATATTTCTCAGTTTGATTGCATCTGATTCCAACAATGATGTTTTTCAATTATCACGCCTTTGCAAATTGATCGGAAGGACTTGGACAAGGTTTTTGGGTAAAAAAAAAAACTTGGTTGAAATTACAACTTTGGAACCATTTTGGTGGGCTCATTGCCGAGCCATTATATCATCTGCCCCAGTATTACTTTTTAGGGATATTGGGATTTTTGTTTTAGTGTAACTGAACCCCAGAGTGAGGCTACCTACATATCCTTTAAGAATCAAGTCAGACGTAGTTCAAGGAAACATTTGTTTTTGTTGTTTTTGTTGTTTTTATTTTTTATTTTTTTTATTTTTCTTTTTTATTTTTTTCATCATTTTTTCATTTTCATTTTGTCGTTTTTTTTAAATAGTACTTTCGGGTTCCTAAGTGGGTAATCAAGGAAGGGTAACTGGCTCAAAGGGTTTTGTGAGAGATTGATTGTGTTTGGATAGCAGGAATGAAAGCCTTCGTTATCTCAATTGAACAAAGCCATCACCGAAGAAAGCATAGACATAATACCTTTTTACTGCATCCGCGTTCACATATGTTTTGGGATCATTTCCTTTGAAATCACCCAAATATAACGCTCCTCTTGGAAATATCTTTCTTATGATGTATGGACTCTTCCAATTAGGAGAAAAAATTCCTTTTACGTCCTGGTGATGAGGAAGAATACGCCTTAACACAAGTTCTCCCACTTCAAAATTCCTGGGCCGCACTTTCTTGTTATAAGCGCAGTCCATTCTTTGTTGGTACAACTACCTATGACATATCATAGCCTTCCGCTTTTCATCAATTAAGGTCAACTATTACAGACGAGTTTTGGCCCACTCACTATCCTCAATCTCTGCTTCAACGGTGATCCGTAGAGAAGGGATTTCTACCTCTGCGGGTATTACAGCCTCAGTTCCATAGACCAAAAAGTATGGGGTTGCTCCTACCGATGTGCGCACCGTGGTGCGATATCCCAGTAATGCGAAAGGCAACTTTTCATGCCATTGTCTCGAGTTCTGAATCATTTTTCTCAAAATCTTCTTGATGTTCTTGTTTGATGCTTCAACACCACCATTGGCTTTAGGCCTGTAGAAGTGGAGTTTATATGTGTTATTTTGAATTGTTTGCATATTTCTTTCATCAAACGACTATTTAGGTTTGCAGCATTATCTGTGATGATAGTTGCAGGAATGCCAAAACGGTATATAAGATTAGAGTGCACAAAATCTACCACAACTTTCTTGGTTACTGATTTGAGAGTGATGGCTTCAACCCATTTCGTGAAGTATTCGTTGGCAACTAATATTAATCTATGTCCACTTGAGGCTTTCGGCTCGATTGACCCAATGATGTCCATGCCCCAAGCAAAAATTTGCCAAGGTGTTGACATGGGATGCAGTTTTGTAAGAGGTGGACGAATCAAATCCCTATGCCCCTGACACTGATGGCACTTTCGAACAAAGTTGAAGTAGTCCTTCTCCATAGTTATCCAGTAATACCCTGCTCGAAGGATTTTCTTTTGCAAAACATACCCGTTCATGTGGGGTCCATACACTCTAGCGTGCACTTCATGCATGATCTTTTCAGGCCCTTCGGCATCAACACATATTAACAAGTTGAGATCCGGGGTCCTCTTGTACAAGACATCACCACTTAAGAAGAAACTACTTGCATGTTACCTAATTGTTCTCTTTTGGCCCCCACTAGCTTGCTCCGGGTATTCTTGCATTTTTAGAAACCTTTTGATGTCATGGTACCATGGTTGGGTGTTTGGTTCTGCCTCAACCATATGACAGTAACCATTCCTTTCCCTTATTTGGATCTCCAAAGGATCGATGTGGGCATTGCCTGGGTAGGGCAACATTACGGCCAGAGTGGCGAGTGCATCAGCTAGTCCATTGTGACACCAAGGGATATGCCTCAACTTTATCGACTTGAACCACTTGCTAAGATCTTCCACATGTTTCCAATAGGGAGTAAGATTAACATCTCGTGTTTCCCATTATTCCTAGGTTTGCCGGTTAATCAAATCTGAGTCTCCCATAACCAATAACTTTTCGGCGTCTTGGTCTATCGCCATATTCATACCCATGATGCAGGCTTCATACTCAGCAGTGTTGTTTGTGCATAAAAATTGAATCCTGGCTATGGTCGGATAGTGCTGACCAATGGGTGAGATCAAGATTTCACTAATTCCCACACATTTTGCATTTGCTGCCCCATCAAAAAACATCTTCCAAGCATATGTATCTTCAGAGCTGGCTTCTATTGAATTTACCTCTTCATATGGTACGTAATTCCTCAACGGTTGGTATTCATCAATTGGGTTTTCAGTCAAATGATCTGTCAATGCCTGGGCTTTCATTTTCGTGCGAGTGACATAGAAGATGTCAAATTCTATGAGCAGAATCTGCCATATTGCTAATCTCAATGTGGGCATCGTTTTCTGGAATATGTATTTCAAAGGATCCAACCTGGTTATGAGGTAGGTGGCGTAAGCTTGCAGGTAGTGTCTGAACTTCTGAGCGACCCATGTCAAAACACAATAGGTTCTTTCCAACAAAGTATACTTAGATTCATAGCTGGTAAGCGTCTTTCTAAATAATAGATTGCATGTTCTTTCTTCCTGGTTACATACTGGGACCAAGACTAGCGGATTTGACAAATATTGTTTGATCTTATCAAAGGTTTTTTGACATTCATCTGTCTACTTTACTGCTGCATCTTCTTCAATAATTTGAATATGGGCTCATATATGGATGTCAACTAAACTATGAATCGGCTGATAAAGTTTAATGTACCCAATAAGCTCATCATATCTCTCTCTGTTTTTGGAGGAGGCAAATCCCAGATAGACTTTATATTTGTTGGGTCTAGCTCGATACCTCTCCTGCTGATTACAAAGCCCAAACGTTTACCCGACAGGACTCCAAACGCACATTTGGTTGGGTTTAGCTTCAGATCATACTTGCGTAACCGCTCGAAGAATTTTCTCAAATATCAAACATGGTCATCTTGGGTTCTTGACATGATGATTACATCTTCCAAATGTACCTCTATCTCTTGATGCATCATATCATGGAAAATGGCGGTCATGGCCCTCTGTAGGTTTCCCCGTGATTATTCAAACCAAACGGCATGACTCTGCAGCAATATGTACCTTACCTGTGGTAAAGGCTATCTTTTTGGGGTCTTCTTTGTCCATCAATACCTTGTGGAATCCGACGTAACAATACGTGAAGGACTGTATCTCGTGTTTGGCGTAGTTATCAACAAGGAGTGGATGTTGGGCAAAGGGAAATTGTCTTTGGTACTTTCCTTGTTCAAATCTCTATAATCCATACACACCAGTGTCTTCCTGTTTTTCTTCGGAACTAGAAATACCTTAGCCAACCATATAGTGTACCGGACCACTCGAATAACCCCAGCTTTCAACTGTTTCATGATTTCTTCCTTGATCTTATCACTGATGTCAGTTTTAAACTTTCTTTGCCATTGCTGTACCGGAGGACAATCGGGGTAAGTCGGCAACTTATGAACCACCATATCAATACTTAGCCCTAACATGTCATCGTACGACCAAGCAAACACATCTTTGAACTCAAACGGGAGTTGGATTATTTCACCGGGTGTTCTCGTATGTGTGAATGCTTATCTTGGTTTCCCGGATTTCTTCAAAAGTTCCCAAGTTAACCGACTCAGTATCGTTCAAGTTTGGCTTAGGTTTTCTCTGAATTTATTCCAATTCTCGATTTATTTCCCTAAAAGCCTCTTCTTCATCATATTCCGGTTTTTGGTTCATTATTTCACAATTAGACATCATGTTTGGATCTGGGCATGAAGTCCACAAGCATGTCATATTACATAAAGCCGCATTATTAGAACAAAAAAGAAGAAATGAAAGAGAAAAATAGCAAAATAAAAAAGAATAAAGAAAAATGAATGATGAAATATTGATTTCATTTCTTGGAATTTGAAGATAACAGGGTTTACATTTGAAAATTTAAAGACAAGAAACTAAAGAAAATATTCGAGTTATACCTTAAAATAACCCGAGATGCAAAAAAAGTAACAGGATAGGTCTACCGGGTCTCCTGCCTGATCAGAAGTGGCGTAGCCTTCCAATTTTGCAGCTTGGCGCCTGGTCCCATATACAACACCTCAGTGGTGCTGGTTCCCTCTCCAGGCTAAACCATATGGCTGTCATAGAGTATCTTCCTCATTGCCCCACATATTTCCTCAATTTCTTTGGACGTAAAGGCCTCATCATCTTCTTTTTCATTATACTATGGCTTAACAAATGTTTCATACAAATGTGGCAGTAGTTGAGGTAAACCCCATCCCTCACTCTTTATCTTATCTTCCCACTTTACATTATCTGGGTATGTAGGAAACCTATCCCGAAGAACTTCTCAATTCTAAGTAGGGTCACTGGTTCAGATATTCCTTGCAAAGATTTTCTAAGTCCCTTCCCTGGTTTGAAACCATGTCTGATCATTTCTTTGTCCATCATAATCGAGGCATTGGATTGGAAAGGTTGAGGGTAGAGGTTTCCTTCTTCACGCTAGTCCGCCACCACAACTTTGAAAGCTTGGTAAACTATGTGCTCACTGCCTTCTCTTGCTTCAAGACATGGGATAGATGGATTCCGATAGATTGATTGTTCATCCTCTTCGTGGAACACGATCTCCTGATCCTCATGTTAAAATTTCACGATTTGATGAAGAGTAGAGGGCATAGTTCCTGATGTGTGGATCCAAGGCCTTCCCAAAAGAAAATTATAGTACGTGTCCATATCTAGGACTTGGAAAGTCACCTCTAAGTCTACCGGGCCAATGGTTAGAGTTAGGTCAATTATGTCTCTTTTGATACCGTCGATGGCTCGCACGCAGACATTGTTGGGACGAATCCTTTTAGTCCTGATTTCCATACGCTGTAGCGTAGAGAGTGGGAAAATGTCATGACCCTCTTCACATAGTATCCCTCATATTTTACAGTTAAGTCCAAGGCTTTGTTGTGAGCGTCCCCTTCTCGGGGCAAGTGGTTTTTGCTGAATGAAATCTGATTGATAGCAAAAAATCTTTTCAACATTCTTTCTAGTTGTTCCATTGATGTTTTAGCTTGCACGGATGCTTCATTGAGGGTCTTCATTAATACCTTTTGTTTTTAGGGGGATTTCAGTTGCAATGATAGAAAGTATACATGTTCAGAATACTTTCGCCATTGATCAACCACTTCTTAGTCCGCCATCTTAATTTTTTGAAAGAAAGCTTCTACTTCTTCGACACTTACAACTTTCTTAGATGGGAAATGTTTTCTGGTGGAGTTGTTCACTTCTTCCACGTTAGAGTATTTCTCAGTGATGTGATTTTATTGATGCTCCCCCAGGATCTCTTTAGCTTTATATGTACGCACTTTTTTGTGGTAATCCCACGTCAACGCAGCAGGATCTGTCATAGGCTTCTGTAGCATGCGTCTAATAACCACGGGCTCGTTCGGCCTCGATGTCTTGACTGTACCCCACACCACATAAGCTCCCTTGGATACGTACATCTGGGCACCCTTTTTCAGTTCAAATATTTTGGGGGAGCTCAAAGTCAACTACTTTTCTTTGCTGCCTCATGGGACATAGAGAACACCCTCTTTGGGAGGCATTGCCCCCGTTCTTGCTTCAATTTTCATTTATGGTTTCGAATTGATAACATTGGTCTTCTTTTCCCCTTTATCTTGATTCGGGGCAATTTTTGGCTTTCTCTCACAATCAGCTATGGCAATTATGACCTTCAGAGTCGGATCAAATTCTTTATCTTCACATATCATTCCAATTACTTGCCCATTTTTGTGGGCTGGCAGTGGGTTATTCATTATGTTGGGGACATCCTTATACCTTAGCACCATCTTTCCTTGTTCTATCACGTCTTCCACGACTCTTTTCAAAGCGTAGTAGTTTTCTATATCATGCCCCTCATCTCCTGAGTGATAAGTACATTGGACACCCCGGTGGTAGGAGGGTGATTCTGGATTTTGACTATTTGGAGGTATGGGTTGCAGCAGACCCATTGAACAAGCTTCGGAAACAGATTGGACTAGGGTTCATCGATTGGTGTAAAATTTAGCCTCCCGGGTTGTTCACGAGGATGGAAGTTATTTTATGGAGGACGAGGGTTATAGTGGATTCGATGAGGAGGTTGGTTTCTTTAAAATGGAGCTTTGTTTATATTGGCATGTTGTTACGGTCATACAAAAGGTTGAGCATCCATGACCGCATACGGTTCAGGAGCATAGGCCATGCCCTGGTGAGGGTATAAGTTGAGGGGTTCTTTCTGGGAACATGAATCTAGGAGCGCGATGTCTTCTTGCCTCCGAGGCCGCCATGGATGTGTTTCGTTCTTCTTTCCCTTTGTTACTCCTCCAAACCCACCTTGAATGACTTGGGAGGTTGCTTTAATAGCTGATTGGCTTAGAATTCTGCCAGTTTTCAATCCATTTTCAAATATTTCACCAATTTGAATAGCTTTTGCGAATGGTTTGCCCATGGATGACATCATAGTTTTGAAATAATCAACTTACTCAGCTTGAAGAAACACTGTGACAATTTCAACCTCGTCCATTGTAGGCTTCACACTTGATGCTTGCTAAAGCCATTTGATTGCATACTCACGAAAACTCTCAGAGGACTTCTTTTTCAGATTTTCCAACGAGTTCTAGTCTAGAGGAATGTCTATTTTATATTAGAACTGTCTACCTAAGTCTATCGAGAGGCCATCCCAGATGTATCATCGAGAGATATCCTAATCCATGTACCACTCGGAGGCGATACCCACCAAACGTTTCCCAAAGTAAGCATAGAGCAATTCTTCTTTTTCTCCAGCTCTGCGCAATTGACTACACTATTTCTTAAGGTGAGAAATAGGACCACCATGCCATCGTATTTTTCAATCTTCGGAGTTTTGAATCCCATAGGAAAATGCACGTGAGGGAACATGCATAGATCTGTATATGACACACTCTTTTACCCACTGAGATCCTGCATGTTTTTGAGGCTCTGCTCCAGGCTTCTCATCCTCTTTTTCATTTCATCTAGTTCGGTAGTTTTGAGAGTCCTGTCCTGTCTTGTTGTGAACTAAAATGGAGGTGGCTAAGAATAAGTGTAGGTGGGGTACTGAGGAGGCCCCGTTTGGTAAGTAGGTGTTTGGAATGTAAAGGCTGGAAAATCAAAAGTGGGCCTAGGCAGTGGAGGTTGTGTTGTGGCCGAGCATGGGGGAGCTGTGAAGATATTGGAGACCACTCTGAATATGAACGCTTGGGGGCAAACCTTAGAAGGTGTTCCTACAAAATGAGCCAGTATGGTGGGCTATCCCAATGAGATATTTGGATGACTGATGGGAATATTATAGGTACCCTCTGATCTAGGTAAGAGTTCGGGAAATCCAGGGATGGCACTTGGAGGCTCGCTTCCATTCGTCCATGCATCCCACATCTCCATGACCCTCAGATATAGGATCCTATTTTCTTTAGACGTTGCAGCTTCTATGGCCGGAATACCAAAGATTAGGCTATCTTCTGGGATGGAAATTGCTGGCAAGGTAATTTTCGAAACATTTATGCTCCCCTTTGATCTTGTGAAGTAAGGATGTGAGGCCTGTTTACCACGAAAAACCAACCACCATTTTTGTACAACCTTGAATGGATTATGACAGCAGGAAACGGTTAGTTTGAGACAAATAACAAATAGGTATTGGAACGTTGGGGTGTGATGCGCCTATACGGTTAAATGGGTTTCTACATGTTTTGCAATGGTTGCACGCTTCATCCCAGCTTTTCCTAATCCTTTCCCATTTTCTTCTCTTTGTTTTCACTGTCTTTTCTTTACTTTTCTTTCTTTTTGCCCTTTTCTCTCAAATTTCTCATTTTTCTTTTCTCTCTCTCTTTTCTTTTCTTTCATTCTTGCCTTTGCTTTTGCCTTTGCTTCTTTCACTTGGTTTCCTTTTCCTCTCTTGTTTCTCTTTTATTTTATTCTTTTTTTAGGGATACGACCGAATCCTATGGAGATTGCCTATGTATCATGACCCCGCATTAATCAGACCAAGCGTACTTCTTGAAAAATAAATGTAAAAGAAAAGCAAAACGTTTGGGATTTTCAGTTTTCATATATAGCAAATACTTTGATCACAAGATTGAAAACTGACATATTAAAACAACTAACAGATTTTTGGCGAAAAGAAATAATACAGACTCTAAAATAAACTATCATATTTCAACACAAGAAAATACAGACTCGTAAATAACTAACAGACTCTAGCAGAAAGAAAATACAGACTCAACAACTGACAGATTCTAAAGGAAATACATACCCAAATGAAAATCATGAATACATTAAATCCATTGTTTCCCGCGGGACATCATTCGGTCTCGCTGCAGGCCTATATGCAAGATCCCTTTGAAGTCTATCCAAGTCACTACTTATTTGTGTAACAAATATCATCACTGCCGCAAAAAGGGTGGTGTAGGTCATGTTTTCACAGGCTTGGCACTTCAAAACAATAGAGTCGGTGTAATTCTAATTCTCTCTCTCATGAGACCTTTTTCTTCCAACAAATGCCTAATCTATTGGCCCTGGCCTCCAAAGTTTGTTCGACTACCTGGTTTTGCTCCAAACGTTGTTGCAGATCTATTTCTAATTGTTCCAATGCTGTGTAACAATGTTCTCTTTCAACCTAGAATTCTTTCGCCTGTTTTATCATTTTTCTCTGTGGTGATGACCCTTTTCTTTAATCCCGCAACTTCATCATTGTACTTTTCTTTCATCTGCTTAACAAGGCATCCTCTTCCTTCGCATTTTTAACTTATTGATTTCGAGCTCTGGCTAGTTCACTTTCTGTTTTGTTCAGATCAAAACAATATTTATTCACTTTTTGCCTTAAATTATCTATGAATTTTCATCTTTGGCGCTTCTGGCAGGTTCTTCGGATGCTATATTCGTCTTTTGAATTTGGGATCGTAACGATTCAATTTCTTTGGCTAATTTCTTCTTTTCACCCTTATCGGCAGCGACTTGCAAGTGTATTTCAAAATGAAGGTTACGGACCTGCTTTTCCAACTCTCCTATTTTGGCCATGTATTTATTCGCCTTAGCTAACCAGGTCCACTATTCTTGTGATGGTTCGACAAAATCATATAGGTGCAATCTTTTTCCAGGCCTCCCAAATGCAGCTTCCCTTCTATACAAAGCATGATACCGAGGTGAAACTTCTCCTTCAGATCGATCTCGGACACAGGTATTTTTCCGCCAAGTATGGACACTCACTCCAAATCTAGAGGACTGTTGCTTCAGGAAACTGGCCATTGGGACCAATCTAAACTACCCGGGGCACTAAGATCTTCATATTTTGGCACTA
Source organism: Nicotiana benthamiana (assembly GCA_034376525.1). Classification (NCBI taxonomy): domain Eukaryota; kingdom Viridiplantae; phylum Streptophyta; class Magnoliopsida; order Solanales; family Solanaceae; genus Nicotiana; species Nicotiana benthamiana. The sequence goes on from CM067336.1 coordinate 99,529,817, forward strand.
TCTGGCACCTCCTATGCTATCTTTAAACCCGATACGGAGCATAAGGCCGAATGCTCCTAAGACCCATCAAAACTAAGTGAATCCGCATAAGCGGTTATAAGTCTGCAAAAGCATACTTTGGCCCTTTAAGTAAAAACCGCAAAAGCGGTCCCTGCACCGCAAAAGCAGAAACCGCTATTCTAAAAAGGTTTTATCCGAGACTTAATCTCAAAAGTTGTAAAATTCGAGCTTGGATAAAGGCGATTTTGGGAGGTTTTCGAAGAAGAGATTACTGAGTAACGCTTCTATGATCCTTTCTAGCTATACCTCATCATTTAGTAGTTAAATCCATCTTTCAAATTCAAATTAAGTATAAAAGATGGGAGAATTCGGCTGAAGGTTCATTGACTTAATTATTGAGTTTTGAGGGGGAAATTGACCTCCGATTTGGGAGATTTTGATATGGTTAGAATCGTGAGAATACGAGGTTTTTGAAATATGAAAATATTTGATTCCAAGACATTGGAATGAGGGGCATTTTTGTTATATTACATATTTTCGCGCCTTAGCTTTAATTTTAATAGTGGAATTAGTTACTTGCAAAGTTATATACATTATGTAATTGGTTTAAATAGATTTGGGCCACTCGGAATCAGATACTCGTGGCAAGGGCATCGTTCCTTATTGATTTTTGCACCGGTTCGAGGTAAGTGGCTTCTTTAACCTTGTGTGGGGGAATTTGTCCCTTAGTTTATGATATTTTATTTGAATGCCTGGCACGTGAGGTGACGAATGCTTACTTCAGCTAATTATTGAACACCCAATGTTTTATTTAAAATACTTTAATTGAGTTTTGTTTCCTATTTTCTTTATTCTACTTGCTACAATAGACTGTGCTAGTATAGAAAAGCATGTTAAGATGAACCAAAGTTTGCCTATTCGCTTAATTTACCTTAATTAAAATTACGTGAAGCATGTTAGGCCAGAGTTATTTGTTACTTTGTATTGTTGTACTTCAATTTCTTAATATTTCTTTGATTTTCATTTCGCATTTACATTGGGACAACGGATGTAGGATTCCGTTAGCTCCCCCTTGCTTGTTTACTTTGGGACTGCGGGTTCGATTCCCGATAGATCCCCCTACACAGCTATATGGTACTACGACAATGCAGCTGGTAGATTCCCCCAGTACTGGGTGTTGATATGTGATGGACCAAAGGTTTGATTCCTGGGAGATCCTTCAGATATGTTCATATGGTGGACTACGGGACGGTATCTGGTGAGCTCCTCATACAGATTTACAAAATGGACTACTGGACGGTATCCTGGAAGATCCTCATTATTGGTGCTGGTATTGAGTTGCTTACTCTGTGTTATTTTATTTTTTCAACGGGTTAATTGCTGTTGTGTACTCCGGTCTATTTTAGAGTTGTATATCCTTATTCATGCGTACCTCATATTTTTGTCAGTGTTATTATATATTTTACCTTAGTAAGGCCCTGATCTTCCTCGTTACTACCCGATCGAGGTTAGGCATGGAACTACTGAGTGCCGCTGTGGCGTACTCATGCATCTTCTGCGTTTGTTTTTCATGTGTAGATCCAGGTACTTCCGGGCAGGGCATTATCAGTAGCTTCAGGGAACTTATGGAGACTTGAAGTATAACTACTATGTCAGCAGATCTGAAGTATCTATTCCATTCCTGCCGTAGTCGATAGCCTTCCTCCTTCTATCTATGTTTGTTTTAGGTACTCTGCTGTAGAGTGTGTTATGATACTCGTTTAGCCTGTGTTGCCCATGGGTTTCTGGGTCTTTGGGATAGATTCAGAATGTTAATTGTTAAAGTGTATGTGCCAGGCTGCAACTACATATATTATTCATGTTATTTTTCTTTTAGCTTATTAAATTTCATAAATGTTGTTAGTTCCGCAATGTGTTAGGCTTACCTTGTCATGAAGACTAGGTGCCGTCATGACATGTTCACAATCGGTGAACTAGGGTCGCGAAAAGTTGGTAAGAGCTCTAGGTTTGTAGGAGTCACAGGACATAGGCCGGTTTATTAGAGTCTCACTTATCGGTACAGAGACGTTTGTACTTATCTACGGGAGGCTATGTAACTGTTTATGAAAATCTTCACTTCATTGAATTTCTTGTCGTGCTATGTTTTTGACATCAACTATAACTTCTACCTTCTATTCTCTCACAGATGGTGATGACACGCACAACTCAGGACGATCAGGCACCAGCACACCCTCCTACACCCACTAGAGGCAGGGGCCGGGGCGGGGGTCGTAGACGGACGCGTTGTGCAGCCAGAGCACCTGCGCGAGCTGCTACCGAGGTACCAACAGCGGATCCAGCAAGGATTCAGGTGCCTGACACGCCCACAGCCACCACTACTCAAGTTGTTCAGGAGGCAGTGACACAGTTTATGAGCATGTACACTACGCTATCGCAGGCAGATGGTTGTTTCCCCTTCCTCCAGCCGCATCCCAGGCCATAGGAGGAGCCCAGACGCCCACAGCCCGCACTCTGGAGTAGGGGGTGCAAATGGGATAAGTGCTAGATATTATCCCTGTCCAGCCTGCAGTACCATATCAGGCCGAGGATGGGGCACCTGCTTCTGAGGATGAGCAGCGTAGACTGGAGAGGTTCAAGAAGTATGACCCTCCAGTTTTTAGTGGACTCGGTACAAAAGAGGCTTTGAGGTTTCTAGAGGATTATCAATGCATCTTTCGCACGATGGCTTGCCGGGACGTTCGGTTATAAAATTCAGAGTATTTTGGGATACTTAGTCCCTAATGAGAGCTTAATTGTTGGAAGATGGTCCGTAATCCGAACAGTGTGAAGACGACCTCGGAATGCAAATCTAATGGTTCCATTAGCTTCATTAGTGATTTATGGGCTAGGAGGTTTCCGGTCGGATAGTGAATTTTTGATCCGAGGGTCGGAACGGGATTTCGGAAGTTGTTGTAGCTCCATCATGTGATTTGGGCCGTGCTACAACATTTCAGGTCAATCGGACAAGTGTTGGGTAGATTTTGGATCTAAAGCTTGTTTTGAAGGAACTTGAAGTTCCTAGGCTTGAATATTTGGTTTAATCGGGTTTCCAATGTTGTTTTGGAGGTTGTATGGATTGGTACAAGTTGTAATAAGGCGTTAGGTGGTAATTGTTTTTTTGGTTGGGTCCCGGGGACCCCGGGATGATTTCGGATGGCCGACGGGTTGATTTTCCTCAGTGTGCAACAGCTAAACTCTTCATCTTCTTGTATTTCTGCTTCTGCAGCTTGGGAACCGCATAATCGGCCTTCACACCGCATAAGAGAGTTTATCCTTTTTCCTCAGAGAATGCAGAAGCGGTCAGCTATCCCCAAAGGCGGAACTGCATAAGCAGTTATAACTCCGTAGAAGCGGACTCCGGCACTTTAAGTGAAAACCGCAAAAGCTGTGGTTTATCCGCATAAGTGGTCCCTGGATCGCAAAAGTGGAAACCACTATTCTGAAAAGGTTTTATCCGAGACTTAATCTCAAGAGTTGGAAAATTCAGTTTGGAGCTAGGGTAAAGGCGATATTGAGAGGATTTCAAAGAGGAGATTACTGGGTAACGTTTCTATGATCCTTTCTAGTTATACCTCATCATTTAGTGGTTAAATCCATCTTTTAAATTCAAATTAAGGATAAAAAATGGGAGAATTTGGGTGAAAGTTCATTGGCTTAATTACTGAGTTTTGAAGGGCCAATAGACCTCCGATTTGGGTGATTTTAATATGGTTAGACTCGTGAGAATACGAGGTTTCTGAAAATGTTAAAATTATTCAATTCCGAGACATTGGACTGGGGGCGTTTTGGTCATGATACCTATTTTCGTGCCTTAGCTTTAATTTTAATAGTGGAATTAGTTACTGGCGATGTTATTTACATTATATAATTGGTTTGAATAGATTTGGGCCACTCTGATTCGGATACTCGTGGCAAGGGCATCGTTCCTTATTAATGTTTGCACTGGTTCGAGGTAAATGACTTGTCAACCTTGTTTGGGGGACTTTGTCCCTTAGTTTATGATATTTTGTATTTGAATGCCTGGTACGTGAGGTGACAAACGCGTACTTGAGCTAAGTTTTGAAAACCCAAAGTTTTACTTAAAATACTTGGACTGAGTTTTCTTTCAAATTTGCTTTATTCTACTTGCTACTATAGCTTGTGCAGTATATAAAATCATGTTTAGATGATCTAAAGTTTTCCTATTTTCCTAATTTGCCTTAATTAATATTATGTGAAGCATGTTAGGGCAGAATTATTTGTTACTTTATGTTGTTGTACTTCAATTTCTGAATATTTCTTTTATTTTCGTTGCGTATTTACATTGGGACTACAGATGTGGGATTCCGTTAGCTCCCCCTTGTTTGTTTACTTTGAGACTGCGGGGTTAATTCCCGATAGATCCTTCTGCATAGTTATATGGAACTACGACAATGCAACCGGTAGATTCCACTAGTACTGGGTATTCATTTGCGATGGTCTACGGGTTAGATTCCCGGGATATCCTTTAGATATGTTCATATGGTGGACTACGAGACGGTATCTCGGGAGCTCCTCGTATAGATTGACAAAATGGACTACAGGACAGTATCCTGGAAGATCCTCAGTATTGGTGCTGCTATTGAGCTGTTTACTCCGTGTTGTCATATTTTTTCAGCGGGTTAATTGTTGTTGTGTACTCCGATCTATTTCATAGTTGTATATCCTTATTCCTTCTTATCTCATATTTTTGTCAGTGTTATTATATATTTTACCTAAGAAGGGCCCTGACCGTCCTCGTCACTACCCAATCGAGGTTAGGCTTTGTACTACTGAGTACCGCTGTAGCGTACTCATGCCTCTTCTGCGCATGTTTTTCATGTGCAGATCCAGGTACTTCCAGCCTAGCGCATTATCAGTAGCTTCAGGGAGCTTACGAATACTTGAGGTATATCTGCTACGTCCGCAGATTCGAAGTCTCTATTCAATTACAGTAGTAGTTGATAGCCTTTATCCTTCTATCTATGTTTGATTTAGATACTCTGGTGTAGAGCATATTATGATACTCGTTTAGCCTGTGTTGCACGTGGGTTTCCGGGTTTTTGGGATATTTTCATAATGTTAAGTGTTACACTGTTTGTTCCAGGCGGAAACTACATATATTATTCATGTTATTTCGCTTTTAGATTATTATATTTCGTAAATGTTGATACTTCCGCAGTGTGTTAGGCTTACCTAGTCATGAAGACTGGGTGCCGTCATGATATGTTCACAATCGGTGAAATAGGATCGTGGCAAGTTGGTATCGGAGCTCTAGGTTCGTAGGAGTCACGGGACACATCCTGGTTTATTAGAGTCTCACTGATCAGTACGAAGATGTCTGAACTCATCTACGGGAGTCTGTGTAACTGTTTAAGAACTTCTGTCTTCTATTCTCTCACATATGGTGAGGAAACGCACGACCCAGGACGATCAGGCAGCCACACCCTTTCCTGCAGCCGCTAGAGGAAGGGGCCGGGGTAGGGGTCGTGGACGCGCGTGTGGTACAACCAGTCCACGTGTGCGAGCTACCGCCGAGGTACCACCAGCGTATCCAAACAATACTCAGGCACCTGACACACCCACAACCACTACCACTCCAGCTGTTTTGCAAGTATTAGCACACTTTATGAGCATGTACACTACGCTGTCGCTGGCAGGGTTGCTTCCCCTTCCTCCAGCCACATCCCAGGTCAAAAGAGGAGCTTAGACTCCCGTAGCTCGCACTTCGAAGTAGAGGGTGCATATGGTATATGATTAGGCTATTATCCCTGTCCAGCATGCAGTGCTAGTTCAGCTGGAGGAATAAGCACCAAATTTTGAGGATAAGCAGCATAAACTGGAGAGGTTCAAGAAGTATGACCCTCCGGTTTTCAGCGGACTAGCTACGGATGATGCTTTGGGGTTTCTGTAGGATTATCAATACATATTACTGCCTTGAGCGGGGTTCTTTCGCAGCATTCCAGCTTCAGGGAGTTGCCTATGACTAGTGGCACACCTTTGAGTTAGACAGTCCGGACGAGGCTGCCTCCTTGACTTGGACTCAGTTTTCAGATATGTTTCAGAGGGAGTTTTTATTCCCCAGAGCCTCTTAGATGCATGGTGCGTGGAGTTTGAGCATTTGCGCCAGGGCCTTATGACCGTTTTTGAGTTTTTCATTAGTTATACTAGGATGGCCAAATATGCACCGGCTTTGGTGGCTACTATTCGTGAAAGAGTTCACTGGTTTATTGAGGGCCTTATTCCTCCCATTAGGTTTGGCACGGCTCGAGAGTTTGAAATGGATATACCCTATCAGCAGGTAGTGAGCATATTTAGAAGGATAGAGGGTATGCACACCAGAGAGTGAGCGGAGAGAGAGGCCTCGAGGTCTCGAGAGTCGGGTCACTATTCTGGTACCCCTACATCAGCAGCAAGACATCATGGTAGGGGCTATATGGGTCGCCCAGTTTACTCCGCTCTTCCTTCATCCAGCAGTACTTCAGATCCTCGCAGATCTTAGGAGCCTTATTATGCACCTCTGATTTCTAGTGTGCCTCCTATGCGGGGTACTTCCAGAGGCCAGTCTAGCAAGGGTGGGTCCAGTAAGTCAGAGCTACCGCTCCCTCCCAGAACATGTTTGAGTGCGGGGATACCTGCCACATTGTTAGGGAGTGCCCCAGCATACTCCATAGGATCAGCATGCCATCGTTCGAGCTCCAGCTGATACCCTATCTGCCCAGCCAGCCAGGGGAGGAGATCAGGGAGATAGAGGTCCCCTTTGAGTGAGGGTCCGGGCAAGATATTATGCTCTTCTTGCTCATGCCAAGGTTTTGGCCTCCGATTCAGTTACCATAGGTATTATATTGGTTAGTCACAGAGAGACATCGGTTATATTCTATCCATGCTCTACCTATTCTTACGTGTCATCTTATTTTGCTCCGCATTTAGTATAGCCTGAGAGACCTTGAGCTCTCATGTTTATCTTTCTACTCCTGTAGGAGATTCCCTTGTTGTGAACTGTGTATATCAGTCATGTTTGGTTACTATTCATGGTTTTGAAACCATAGCACATCTTTTATTAATCAATATGGTTGATTTCGATGCTGTCTTGGGCATGGACAGGTTGTCGCCCTAGTATGCTATTCTTGATTGTCACGCTAAGACCGTGACATTGGCTATGCCAGGTATTCCGCATATTGTGTGGAGTGGTACTTTTGATCACACTCCAAGTAGAGTTATATCTTTTCTTAAAGCTCAGCGTATGGTTGAGAAGGGTTGGGCCGCGTATTTAGCTTATGTGAGAGATGTCATTGCTGATACCCCTTTCATTGACTCTGTTCCAGTGTACGGGTTTACCCTGATTTGTTTCCAGCTGATCTTCTGGGCATGCCACCTTATCGGGACATTGATTTTGCTATTTATTTGTTGCTGCTCACTCAGCTTATATCCATTCCTCCTTATCGTATGGCTCCTCCTGATTTGAAGGAGTTGAAGGATCAATTACAGGAATTTATTGATAAGAGTTTTACTCGACCCAGTGTTTCATTGTGGGGTGCTCCTGTCTTGTTCGCAAAGAAAAAGGATGGTTATATGCTCATGTGCATCGATTATCACCAGTTGAACAAGGTTTCAGTGAAGAACCGATATCCTTTGCCTCGTATCGATGATCTATCTGACCAGCTTCATGGCGCGCATATATTATCTATCATTGATTTGCGCTCAGGTTATCACCAGCTAAAGATTCGAGTGCCGGATATCCCGAATGCATCTTTCAGGACTTGGTATGGTCATTACTAAATCCTTGTCATGTTATTTGGGCCGACCAACGCCCCAACAATTTTTATGCATTTGATGCATAGTGTATTCAGGCCCTATCTCGACTTGTTCGTCATTGTCTTCATAGATGATATTCTTGTATATTCTCAGAGTCGCGAAGATCATGAGAAGAACATGAGGATAGTGCTTTAGACCCTGAGAGACAAGAAACTATATGCAAATTTCTCAAAATGTGAGTTTTGGTGGAGTTCTATGGCATTCCTAGGCCACGTGGTATCGAGGGAGGACATTCGGGTGGATCAGAAGAATGTGGAGGTCGTGTAGAGCTGGCGCAGGCCCTCCTCAGCTACCGAGATCCGCCGTTTCCTTGGCTTGGCGGGGTATTACCATCGTTTTGTGGAGGGTTCTCATCGATTACAGCCCGTATGACTAGATTGACCCATAAGGGTGCTCCCTTTCAGTAGACAAACGATTTTGAGCCGAGCTTCTAGAAGCTCAAGACGGCTTTGACTTCAGCCCCTATTCTGATTTTGCCTACGGGTTCGGGGTCCTATAAAGTTTATTATGATGCCTCACGAGTCGGACTTGGAGCGGTGTTGATACAGGACGGTAGGGCGGTCGCCCACGCATCCAGACATTTGAAGGTACATGAAAAGAATTATCATGTCCATGACCTTGAGTTAGCTGTTATTTTTCATGCCTTGAAGATCTAGAATCATTAATTATACGGTGTGTCTTGTGAGATTTACACGAATTATCGGAGTTTACAGCTCTTGTTCAAGCAGAAGGATCTGAACTTGCGCCGGAGGAGATAGTTGGAGCAACTGAAGGATTATGATATTATTACTCTTTATCACCCGGGCAAGGCCAATGTAGTAGCCGATGCCTTGAGTCAGCGGACGGGGAGTTTGGGGAGTTTGGCATATTTACCAGCTTCAGATAGACCTATGATGGATGTTCAGGCTCAGTCAATTTGTGAGATTGGACCTTTCGAAGCCAAGTCGGGTTCTAGCATGTGTGGTTTTTCGCTCATCATTGTTTGATCATATCAGGGAGTGGCATTATGATGCCTCTTCTGCGCATCTTTTTCATTTGCATATCTATCTACCTCCGGCCAGGTGCATTACCAGTAGCTTCAGGGAGCTTATGGAGACTTGAGGTATATCTGCTACGTCCGCAGATCCGAAGTCTCTATTCCATTCCATTTGTTATGGATATCCTTTCTGCTTCTATCTATGTTTGTTTTAGATACTCTGGTGTAGAGCGTATCATGATACTCGTTTAGCCTGTGTTGCCCGTGGGTTTCCAGATCTTTGGGATGGTTTCAGAATGTTAAGTGTTATAGTGTATGTGCAAGACGACAACTACAAACATTATTTATGTTATTTCACTTTTAGATTATTAAATTTCATAAATGTTGTTACTTCAGCAATGTCTTAGGCTTACCTAGTCATGAATACTGGGTGCCGTCATTACATGTTCATAATCAGTGAACTAGGGTCATGACAATAAGTTATATGTCTTTTTGTTTTGATGATCCAACAAACTTCATGAGAGAACCAGATAAGGAATCTGAAATAATTATTGCTATACGTTCAGAGTAACTAGTCAGATGTCTGTTTCAACTCTCAATGAAATCAATTAAGAATCAACAGAGGGAACAAATAGAGATCAGTTCCTCCAGTCAAAGTAAAAGTCAAATCTTTACAGCAGTTAAAGCTGCCGCACTGTTGCACTACACACTCAATGGTGCAACAGTCACTGTTTGAAGCAGGTTATGTATCAGATATTTTCTTAGATCATCCCAATGACATAACACACGCATATTATCAATATGAGGCAAGGAATTTTATCTCCCAACACTTGCAAATCCAAAAAATCGTATTCTCTCAAGTTCTAGCCACCATCTCTCTCAAGAACAAAGTTATTGCAACCTCACGGAGCAGATCCAAAGATTGAAGATATCTTAAGTCCTTAGGTTTGTTGAGTCTTTTTTGTTTTGTTCTTTATTTGTAATCCTACACTACTTTCAAGAAGTATCTTTATAGGACAGATTTAAACCATTGTTTGGTTTAGTTTCTTGACTAGAGTAAGTTAAGGTTTGTTGCTTTGAAATAGAGTTATTGCAAAGCGCTTAAAATAGAGTTATTATAAGGGGAGAGCGATTAAGAGTTTAATTCCTAGATTACAATAGGTTGTAATATGAAGTTTGCTCGATTTAGTGGAGTTGAAATCCCACTACAACAGGTCGTTATTTTTTTTCCCTTGAGCAGGGAATTTTCCATTTACGTTTGTTATTTATTTACTGCCGATTTACAGTCTGTTGCTTATTGTGGGAACTGATACAAATATAGTTTGGTGGACTCATAGTTTCTATCACTGTATCTATATATATGAGTCTTATTCCATCAAGAGCATATCGTTTTTATTACACGGTTTTCCTATCAGAAACTCGCCCACACGAGTTTGCCAATTCCAGACATTATTTGGGTCACACATCAGCAAATTATGGAGCTGGAGAATTATCTCATGGATGATTTTACTCTTAATTGTAGGCTTTTTTCATGATTGCGATCATGCTTCAAGAGATAAGAACCGATTTGATGTTTGACTATAATTTATGATTATATATTACCTATATTACATGCAAGTGATCCTCGCTATTCGCTTTCGATGTTCACACCTGTTTTCTATCAGTACCATCTGCCTTATATTACATTATACGGTTAAGATTGAAGAATAGAATTATTTGTATGCACAATCAGAACCAGATCAAGAGGAGGGGAATGAGACAACGTTGTTCCACTATCAAAGAGGTATATAAAGAAATTAAAATGATGACTCGTATTACAACATGCCTAAAGTATAATTAACTAAGGAAATACAATGTACCACACCATACATAGTTTAACCAGTTTAACTTATATTCATCTATATATAGCATGAAAAATCAAGCAAATTCTTTACATTCCCTATATATATATAACATAAACTCCTGAATATAAGCAGAAGCAACAAAGCAGGTTCAATATATTAACCGGACTAGCTACCCAGAGGGGTTAATCTTTTTCTTGTCATTCTTGAAAGAGGACACCACAGCTTTCACCACCTTTTCAGCAGCCATGGCCTTCACTGACTTTTTGTCCTTCTTTGGGAACACGCTTCCTTTCTTAGCTGTACTGCTTTCACCGATATATCCTTTCCCTTTTCCATTATTATTGTCCATCTCTTCAGATCTCTTATAGAGTTTAAGTATATATAAAAAAGTGTATGAAATATATTGCGTTGTTGCTTAACTTGTGGTGTTTTCAGAAGTAGTTCATATGAGGTATTTATAGGAGTTGAGGCATTGTTTTATGGCTTACTCTGATGTTTTTTCATGTAAATTCAGGTGAATTTCTGAGTTAGCTCGAGCAAGATTGAACGAACATTGTTGTTCATTATTTCGTGCATGGAATGTGTGTGTCTATGTGTGTGTGGGTATTTGGATTTTGCAATATAGTATATATTCATTTTTATCTGAAGTCTGTGTTATTAAAAAGATTGTGTAATTCGTTTGTTTGAGCCACAAAACTACTAAACTTTCAAGCTAATTAAGTTTGCGAAAACTACTTATTATTTAATTTTTTGTTGCATGGTGTGCGTGGGTATGTGTGTTTGTGTGGTGTTTGTAGCTATTTCCCGGAAATGAACTAGTACTACTTAAGAGAATAGTCTAATTTAAAAAATATTTGACTAAATACGTAGATTATGGAGATTAAGGACCGCTTTATTTCTAGTGTGGAATTTCTCGACACGAATTCGGATTTATTCGGATTCCAATGCGGATATTAAATGCTGTGTGGAAAATAAAAAAATATAACTTTTTTGATTTTTTTAATTTTGTAGAAATTAATCTTTTTACTTTTCAATATAATGTTACTACCTTCATTTCTATCTTAATTTTTCGGTGTGAATTTGGATTTAGTCGGGCTCCAATGAAGGTTTAGTGCATATGTGTGTTGCACTACAATTGGCATGCATAGTTGACATGCAGCTATAGAGATGTACCATTCATCTTATCAGGCACACTTGGCATATTTTATCCATGTTGAACTTAAACTATTAAATAAGAAAGCATGTCTACAATTTTTATTGTTAAATTCTGCATTTGGATTGTACCTATCTGAGCTCGTCACTGCTTTCAGTCCAAGGTTAGTCTTGTTACTTATTAAGTACTTTGGGTCGGTTGTACTTATACTACACTATACTTTATGTGCAGATCCAAGTACTTCTCAGTGTAGCTGAGCTTTATCTGTTGGAGACTATCGAGCTAGATGCCTTAGCGTCTGTAGGCCCTGACTCTCCTTCTTTTCAGTTTATTTGTACTATTATATCTTCCTAAATAGTGTTTATTAGTCAGACTATATTGTCATTTAGATGCTCATGTACTCAGTGACACCTGAATTCTAGGGGATTTTGTATTGATTCGCAATACTTTTTCTTATCAGTAAATTATGAGGTTTTTACTATTTAAGCTTATTTTTGTATGTTTTAAAATAAAGATGCATGGTTATTTGTGAATTATCATCTTTTCTAGTATTGGGATAGGCCCCATCCCATCATGTGAGATTTTAGGTCATGATTCGATGTTTTATTGTCATCACGATGTGCTGCCTAGTCTTAGAACTGAATGGTGCCTAGCATTCACGAAGAATAAACTTCGCCGACCATAGAATTACCCTATGGGTTCGCGGCATAGCGCTCACAAATTACTTGAAGTTGCACTGTGAGATAAGGGGACTAACAGGTGTGTAGTTGTTCTACGAAAAAATTATTTTTAAAATAAATACAAGGTTTAAGCGGTGATATAAAGAATATTGTGATTATGACTTATGATATACATATATATATATATATATATATATATATATATATATATATATATGAAAATGAGGCGTGATGCCTCAATTGTGATTCTGTTGTACATTTTATATTAAAAGAGCTTGGTGATGGAACAATTATTGTAATTCCTTCATTTGTTTTACTCTTGTTTGTCTGTATTTTATTACATGTTGCTCTTATCATATGCTCATTCTTGCTTTCCATTATTACCTTATAAATATATGTTATTAGTCTTATATCATTGTGATGCGGTGAATTCGGAGGTTGCTTATGAGATTTCATTGCCTCCTAGACTAGCAAGAGCTCATCCGTTATTCCACATTTCTATGCTCCGAAAAGATCACGGTGATTCGTCTCATGTGTTGGATTTCAGCTCAGTTTAGTTGGACATGGATTTATCTTATGTTGAGGAGCCGGTGGCTATCTTTGACATGTAGGATTGAAAGTTGAAGCCAAAGAACATTGTTTTGGTGAAGGTTCAGTGGAGGGGTTAGCCGGTCGAGGAGGTGACTTGGGAGACTAAGCATGATATGCCTAGTCATTATCCTCATCTTTTCACCACGTCAGGTATGTCTAAGAAGGGGAGGATGTAGCAACCCGGCCAGTCCTTTTGAGAGTACTATCCCTGATACCCTTATTACTGCTTTCCGTGTATCATTTTACGCTTACATAGCATGCTGGGATGTTTTTTTCGGCTTAGGAGTGAATTGGGACACGTAGTCCCTAGAATGAAGCCTAAGTTCTAAGAATTTGACTGTATCTAGAATTATGTGAAGACGACTTCGGAATGGAGTTTTATTAGTTCCTATAGCACCGTTGGGATATTTGGGACTAAGAGCATATCCAGATTGTGATTTAGAGGTCCGTAGCCGAATTGGGATTGAAATAGCAAAAATTGAATTTTTTAAAAGTTTGACCAGGAGTGTACTTTCTGATACTAGGGTCGTATTCCGGTTATAAAAAGTGTAGTAGCTCCTTAATGTCAAATACAACATGTGTACATAATTTGATATCAGTCGGATGTGATTTGATAGTTTTCGGCATCGGTTGCAGGTGTTTGAAGTTTCAAAGTTTATTAAGCTTGATCTGGATTTCTATGTTGTTTGATGTATTTGAAGGCTCAACTAAATTCGTATCATATTTTAGGACAAGTTAGTATAATTGGTTGAGGTCCCGGGATGCTCGGTTAGATTCTAGGTTATTAACCAACTAGAGTTGGACTTGTAGGAATTGCAGAAAATTTGGTGCTTCAGTTGTTGGTTTCCTTCATCGCATCCGCGACTGAGGTCTCGCATTTGTGTATGGTATCTAGGAGGCCAGCTGAGTTTGGTTCTTCATGTTCACGATGTAGTTCCCACATTCATGAAGTTGTGGAGCATTTATTATACGCGTACACGATAGGCGTTACACATTCGCATAAAGGAATGTCAGATGGGCTCTAAGAATTTAGCTTACGAGTTCGTGATAAGGGTCCTGCATTCACGAAGGGTATGACAAGTGAAGCTTCACATTCATGGAAAGTCCCAGGCATTCGAGAAGGAGAATGTTTGGTAGTAGAGTTTCTGGTGCTTCGCGAATGCGAGGAATCTTCTGCGTTCACGATGAAGAAAAGACCTGGGAAGATTTAATCATTTCAAATTGAGGGTTTTGCCATTTTCATCATAACTTGAGATAGAGAGCTCGGATTTAAGATATATTTTGAGGAATTTTCAGAGGCAATGATTAGCTAATGATTCTTGAATCGTTTATGGTTATATGGCACTAATCAATCATTCATTTCATCTTTTACTTTAAGATTTGGGTTAATAAATTTGGAAAAAAAAGTTGAAAAGTTCTTCAACCAAATTTCTGGGTTTTGGTTAGCATTTTTGCATAGAATTTGAATAATTTTGAAACGAGTTCATTCGTGAATGGATGTTTGTATTTTGTAACATTTACCCTATTTCGAGAAGTAGACCTGGGTTGACTTTTTGGGGAGAATTTCTAATTTCTTGTTAAAGTCATGATTTCAAAAATTGGATTAGATTCTTATAGTTATACTTATGGTATGTAATTGCTTTTGGCTAGATTTGGGTCATTCAGAGTTAAAAATTCAAGGAAAGGACATTCTTATTGATTGATCAAGCTTGGTTCGAGGTAGTCGCTTGCCTTACCTTGTGTGGGGAAAATACTCATATGATTTGGTACTGTTGTGATAATTTCGTGATATGTGAGTGTCGTGTACGCAAGGTAACGAGTGCGGACACGGACTAATTTTTGTAAAATCTTGTTTTTACTGAGCAATAATTTGCTACATCTTCATTGAATTATACCAGCATGTGTAGTTATCATGTTTAGCCTAATATCGGATGTCTACGTGTCTTTTTGCTTATTTGAAACATGTACATCATTCTTAGTTGATTTCCTATTTTTTTTTTTTACTTTTATTTAGTCTTAAATAGTAGGATTCTAGCTGAAATTGTTGTTTCCATCAATTCAAGTTGTGTGTTTACTTTTGGGACTACGAGGCGGTACCCGGGGAGATTCCTTGTTGCATATTTACTTTTGGGACAATGAGGCAGTACCTTGAGAGATCCCCCGTTGCATATTTATTTTTGGGACTACGAAGCGGTACCTTGGGAGATCCCCTATCGAGCATTTACTTTTGGGACTACAAGACAGTATCCCAGGAGCCCCATGTTGATTATCCTTATGTGATGTGCTGCTTTCTTTCTGTAATTTCTCCTTGTTTAATTTTCAGTATCTTATTACATTGTTATAATTTCTGCCTTAAATTATTATATTCCAGTAGAGCCTTGACATACCCTCGTCACTACTCTACCGAGGTTAGGCTTAGCACTTATTGGTTACCATTGTGGTATACTCATGCTACTCTTCAGCACATATTTTGTGGGCAAACCCGGAAGGATAGCGTATAGGTGTTCGTAACACGCAGCGGAAGACAATAACAATCCTAGGTAGATTTTTATATGTTTAAAATTTATTTACTTGTCGAAGATCGGATCTAAGACGTACCTGGTGAAGAGAATTTCCTTTTTCAAAAATTTTTCGATAGTGCGAAGACTCTATGCGTATCCACACCGAGACCGATCCTTGCTATCAACTCTTTGATCAATGAAACCCGCGAACAAATTGAACGAAGAATATTGTGTTAAAAATTTTCTCAAAAATCTCAACTCAAATTAGAAGAACAAGAAACACTTTTCTTGTAATTGTATTTTTCTCTCTTGGGTTTGTATTGCACTCTCACTTTCACAAAGTAAGGTTTTTCTTCTCAAGAAAAAGATTAAAATCTAAAAACTTTATAAATTTTTTCCATCACCCTTTATATAGCATCACCTACAAACCCTTTTCCTACTTGGTTGAGGTAATAATTTACATAGAGTAAAAGTTTATTCCAAAAATAAACTTTGTACAATTTTCCATAAAATTGAATCTCATTCGGATGGAGAAAACTTAACCTCACATAAGATTTTCTTAAACTAAAGTCACGTGCATGTTCCAACTCAAAGTTGGAATTGCTTTCTTAGGTTTTTCCAAAGTATAAGTTTATTTTCTGAAGTTAAATTTTGTATAATTTTCCTTTTTCAAAACCGAAAATTTATGGACTTTGTACTCCAATTCTAAATTGGATTCTAACTTATAAACTTATATATTAATATAATATTCCCATTCCAAATAGGATAAAACATTAATTACACATTAATAATCCAATTCAAAATTAGATTTATTAACAAGTCTTTATTAATTTCATATTTTATATACATCTATTATATAAAATAATATTAATTATATATATCACATATATTTCAACCAAGAGATATAATTTAATTTCTATTCCAAATAGAAACTTCAATTTATTCACAATATTAATTATAATCTTTGTGCTAGAAAAGAATATAATAATATTTTATTTGGACTAATAACTAAATTTATTTGACTAATTAAATTCTTAGTTTAATTATCAAATAATAAATTAATTAATCTTTTAGCATGTCTACATTTTTTATTGTAAAATTCTGCATTTGGATTGTACCTGTCTGAACTTGTCACTGTTTTCCGTCCAAGGTTAGTCTTGTTACTTATTAAGTACATTGGGTTGGTTGTACTAATACTACACTATACTTTATGTGCAGATCCAAGTACTTTTGAGTGTAGCAGAGCTTTATCTGTTGGAGACTATCGAGCTAGATGCCTTAGCGTCTGTAGGCCCTGACTCTCCTTCTTTTCAGTTTATTTGTACTATTATATCTTCCTATATAGTGTTTATTAGTCAGACTATATTGTCATTTAGATGCTCATGTACTCAGTGACACCTGAATTCTAGGGGATTTTGTATTGATTCGCGATACTTTTTCTTATCAGTAAATTATGAGGTTTTTACTATTTAAGCTTATTTTTTTATGTTTTAAAATAAAGATGCATGGTTATTTGTGAATTATCATCTTTTCTAGTATTGCGATAGGCCCTATCCCGTCATGTGAGATATTAGGTCATGATTCGATGTTTGATTGTCATCACGATGTGCTGCCTAGTCTTAGAAATGAATGTTTCCTAGCATTCACGAAGAATAAACTTCGCCGACCACAGAATTACCCTATGCGTTCGCGGCATAGCGCTCCCAAATTACTTGAAGTTGCACTATGAGATAAGGGGACTAAAACGTGTGTAGTTGTTCTACGAAAAAATTATTTTTAAACTAAATACAAGGTTTAAGCGGTGATATAAAGAATATTGTGATTATGACTTATGAAATATATATATGAAAATGAGTCGTGATGCCTCAATTGTGATTCTTCTTGTACATTTTATATTAAAATAGCTTGGTGATGGAACAGTTATTGTTATTCCTTCATTTGTTTTACTCGTGTTTGACTGTATTTTATTACATGTTGCTCTTATCGTATGCTCATTCTTGCTTTCCATTATTACCTTATAAATATCAGTTATAAGTTTTACATCATTGTGATGCGGTGAGTTCGGAGGTTGCTTATGAGATTTCATTGCCTCCTAGACTAGCAAGAGCTCATCCGTTATTCCACATTTCTATGCTCCGAAAGAATCACGGCTATTCGTCTCATGTGTTGGATTTCAGCTCAGTTTAGTTGGACATGGATTTATCTTATGTTGAGGAGCCGGTGGCTATTTTTGACATGTCGGATTGAAAGTTGAAGCCAAAGAACATTGTTTTGGTGAAGGTTCTGTGGAGGGGTTAGCCGGTCGAGGAGGTGACTTGGGAGACTAAGCATGATATGCGTAGTCGTTATCCTCATCTTTTCACCACGTCAGGTATGTCTAAGAAGGGGAGGATGTAACGACCCGGCCAGTCCTTTTGAGAGTAATATCCCTGATACCCTTATTACTGCTTTCCGTGTATCATTTTACGCTTACATAACATGCTGGGATGTATTTTTTCGGTTTAGGAGTGAATTGGGACACTTAGTCCCTAGAATGAAGCCTAAGTTCTAAGAATTAGATTCTATCTAGAAATATGTGAAGACGACTTCGGAATGGAGTTTTATTAGTTCCTATAGCACCATTGGGATATTTGGGACTAGGAGCATATCCAGATTGTGATTTAGAGGTCCGTAGCCGAATTGGGATTGAAATAGTAAAAATTGAATTTTTTAAAAGTTTGACTAGGAGTGTACTTTCTGATACTAGGGTCGTATTACGATTACAAAAAGTGTAGTGGCTCCTCTATGTCAAATACGACATGTGTTCATAATTTGATATCAGTCGGATATTTGATAGTTTTCGGCATCGGTTGTAGGTGTTTGAAGTTTCAAAGTTTATTATGCTTGATCTGGATTTCTATGTTGTTTGATGTATTTGAAGGCTCAACTAAGTTCGTATCATATTTTAGGACAAGTTAGTATAATTGGTTGAGGTCCCGGGGGGCTAGGTTAGATTCTAGGTTATTAACCGACTAGAGTTGGACTTGTAAGAATTGCAGAAAATCTGGTGCTTCAGTTGTTGGTTTCCTTCATCGCATCCGCGACTGAGGTCTCGCATTTGTGTATGGTATCTAGGAGGCCAGCTGAGTTTTGTTCTTCGTGTTCACGATGTAGTTCCCACATTCATGATGCTGTGTAGCATTTATTATACGCGTACACGATAGGCGTTACACATTTGCATAGAGGAATGTCATATGGGCTCTAAGAATTTAGCCTACGTGTTTGTGATAAGGGTCCTGCATTCACGAAGGGTATGACAAGTGAAGCTCCGCATTCATGAAAGGTCCCAGGCATTCGAGAAGGAGAATGTTTGGTAGTGGAGTTTCTGGTGCTTCGCGAATGCGAGAAATCTTCCGCGTACACGATGAAGAAAAGACCTGGGCAAATTTAATCATTTCAAATTGAGGGTTTTGCCATTTTCATCATAACTTGAGATAGAGAGCTTGGATTTAGGCTATATTTTGAGGAATTTTCAGAGGCAATGATTAGCTAATGATTCTTGAATCGTTTATGGTTATATCACACTAATCAATCATTAATTTCATCTATTGCTTTAAGATTTGGGTAATAAATTTGGGAAAAAAAGTTGAAAAGTTGTTCAACCAAATTTCTGTGTTTTGGTTAGCATTTTTGTATAGAATTTGAATAATTTTGAAACGAGTTCACTCGTGAATTGATGTTTGTATTTTGTAACATTTACCCGATTTCGAGAAGTAGGCCTGGGTTGACTTTTTTGGGAGAATTTCTAATTTCTTGTTAATGTCATGATTTCAAAAATTGGATTAGATTCTAAGAGTTATACTTATGGTATGTAATTGCTTTTGGCTAGATTTGGGTCATTCAGAATTGAAAATTCAAGGAAAGGGCATTCTTATTGATTGATCAAGCTTGGTTCGAGGTAGTCGCTTGTCTTACCTTGTGTGGGAAAAATACTCACATGATTTGGTACTGTTGTGATAATTTTGTGATATGTGAGTGTCGTGTACGCAAGGTAATGAGTGCGTACACGGACTAATTTTTGTAAAATCTTATTTTTACTGAGCAATAATTTGCTACATCTTCCTTGAATTATACCAGCATGTGCAATTATCATGTCTAGCCTAATATGGCATGTCTACGTGTCTTATTGCTTATTTGAAACATGTACATCATGCTTAGTTGATTTCCTATTATTTTTTTTTACTTTTATTTAGTCTTAAGTAGTAGGATTCTAGCTGAAATTGTTGTTTCCATCAATTCAAGTTGTGTGTTTACTTTTGGGACTACGAGGCGGTACCTTGGGAGATTCCTTGTAGCATATTTACTTTTGGGACAATGAGGCAGTACCTTGAGAGATCCCCCGTTGTATATTTATTTTTGGGACTACGAAGCGGTACCTTGGGAGATCCCCTATCGAGCATTTACTTTTGGGACTACAAGACAGTATCTCGGGAGCTCTATGTTGATTATCCTTATGTGACGTGCTGCTTTCTTTCTGTAATTTCTCCTTGTTAAATTTTCAGTATCTTATTACATTGTTATAATTTCTGCCTTAAATTATTATATTCCAGTAGAACCCTGAC
The DNA here is from genome assembly GCA_034376525.1 of Nicotiana benthamiana. Lineage (NCBI taxonomy): Eukaryota > Viridiplantae > Streptophyta > Magnoliopsida > Solanales > Solanaceae > Nicotiana > Nicotiana benthamiana. Next base: position 99,550,014 of record CM067336.1, read on the forward strand.
ATATCCTCGTCAATACTCTACCGAGGTTAGGCTTAGCACTTATTGGTTATATTTGTGTTGTACTCATGCTACTCTTCAGCACATATTTTGTGGGCAAACCCTGAAAGATAGCATATAGGTGTTCGTAACACGCAGCGGAAGACAATAACTATCCTACGTAGATTTTTATATGTTTAAAATTTATTTACTTGTCGAAGTTCGGATCTAAGACGTACCTGGTGAAGAGAATTACATTTTTCAAAATTTCTTCGATAGTGCGAAGACTCTATGCGTATCCACACCGAAACCGATCCTTACTATCAACTCTTTGATCAATGAAACTCGCGAACAAATTGAACGAAGAATATTGTGTTAAAAATTTTCTCAAAAATCTCAACTCAAATTAGAAGAACAAAAAACACTTTTCTTGTAATTGTATTTTTCTCTCTTTGATTTGTATTGCACTCTCACTTTCACAAAGTAAGGTTTTTCTTTTCAAGAAAAAGATTAAAATCTAAAAACTTTACAAGTTTTTTCCATCACCCTTTATATAGCATCACCTACAAACCCTTTTCCTATTTGGTTGAGGTAATAATTTACATATGGTAAAAGTTTATTCCAAAAATTACTTTGTACAAATTTCCATAAAATTAAATCTCATTCGGAGAAAAAACTTAACGTCACATAAGATTTTTCAAAACTAAAGTCACGTGCATATTCCAACTCAAAGTTGGAATTGCTTTCTTAGGTTTTTCCAAAGTATAAGTTTATTTTCTAAAATTAAAATTTTGTATAATTTTCCTTTTTCAAAACCGAAAATTTATGGACTTTGTATCTCCAAGTCTAAATTGGATTCTAACTTATAAACTTATATATTAATATAATATTTTTCTATTGAAAATATTAATCCCATTCCAAATAGGATAAAACTTCAATTACACATTAATAATCCAATTCAAAATTAGATTTATTAACAAGCCTTTACTAATTTTATATTTTATATACATCTATTATATAAAATAATATTAATTATGTATATCACATATATTTCAACCAAGAGATATTATTTAATTTCTATTCCAAATAGAAACTTCAATTTATTCACAATATTAATTATAATCTTTGTGCTAGAAAAGAATATAATAATATTTTATTTGGACTAATAACTAAATTTATTTAACTAATTAAATTCTTAGTTTAATTATCAAATAATAAATTAATTAATCTTTTAGCAAAGATCATAACACTCGTTAGTGTGCGACCCCATAGGTTCAATACTAAACCGGTAGTAAATTGATCATATCAATATACTAATCAAGGGTGGCCTCTAGCAACACTCCTTAACGACCGAATAGCATGAAGTATACAATTTACTCTCAAGAACCAGCAGAAGAATAATGTAGTAATTCCTTCTGTCCTTATAACTCTGGATCATCCTAGGATATGGTTCAACTGTCAAATCCTAATAGGCGATCAACTATGTGTTCACGTCAAATATAATCGACCATTGAATGACCCAAGAAACTCATTTCTTCTTTCATTCAATTGCCCTGGCCAGGGTCTTAGTTTGGTCGTTTATAATTCATGACAACATGGAGCTTAAACTCATTACCAAGAGTTGACAGATTCCGTCTTGATCAATCACTAATTCTACAAGTATTTAATCGTACCCAATATCCTTTCAACTATCGCCCTAGGGCCATAGGTGTCAAAGCACAATAAATAACTTGTCAACTACTATGACGATCTCAACTCAAAGGAAACAGTTACATCACATTCTTCAAGAAAATATCTTATTGACAGTTTATGGTAATTCTAACCATTAGGAATTATCCGATGAGTCGGTTCAATGATCATATCTCTATATGCATCATCTATCTATGTGATTTAGTTAATGAGATCAACTAATCTTTATCCGATAAATACGATGACATAAATATTGATCTAACCGGATTACTAATGTCCAAATTAATAATCATACGATCAAGAACAAATTTAGATTAAATTGTAAAAGACTTTGCTCTCATTATCATGATCTCTATCACGTTGAAAAATCTCAAAATTTAATCAAGGACCTTATCAAAATAATCAAACAATTGATAATAATGATAAAAGAATATCAAATGCCATATATTTTATATCAAACGACATTCACAAAAATATTTTCAAGCTATCAAATATGATATTAGATCTAGGGCATATCAACTATATCCCTAACAAACACATGTACCTCCTACCAGCCCCGCAACTAGTCGAGAGTATTTGTTGCAGCTTTCGGAGGTTTCAATGTACATCTGCCAACGTCCGCAGACTTTGAGTCCCTCTCTATCCTTTATGTTTTCCTTCTTATTGCTCATAGACACTAATGCATAGAGACAGTTAGAGTTTTTCACTACAGCTTGTGACGTGTGACAATCGGAGCTTTGCGGAGTTGCTTGTACTCAAAATTATTTGTTTTATTTGTACATGTTGAGTGGTAGTTTTCCTGATTTATAGATATATATGCTTGTTATTGACAATGTTTGGTAGTTATTTCTGTTGTTGTTCAGTTTTTCCGTAACCACTAGGCTTACCTAGTATTAGAGAATAGGTTCCTGGCTATTTACTTCCGATATTCATACGGGCGAGATTTGAGTCGTCAGATCCTGGCTATTTACTTCCGATATTCATACATGTTTTCCATTAGTACCATCTGCCTTATATTCCATTAAGCGGTTAAGATTGAAGAATATAATTATTTGTATGCACAATAACACGATGAAAAGGAGGGGGAAATGAGACAACGATGTTCCACTATCAAAGAGGAACATAAAACAAATGAAAACGATGACTCGTATTCATCTATATATACCATGAAAAATCAAGCAAATTTTTTACACTCCCTATGTATATATAACATAAACTCCTGAATATAAGCAGAAGCAACAAAGAGGGTTCAATATATTAACCGGACTAGCTACTCAGAGGGGTTAATCTTTTTCTTGTCATTCTTGAAAGAGGACACCACAGCTTTCACCACCTTTTCAGCAGCCATGGCCTTCACTGACTTTTTGTCCTTCTTTGGGAACACGCTTCCTTTCTTAGCTGTACTGCTTTCACCGATATATCCTTTCCCTTTTCCATTATTATTGTCCATCTCTTCAGATCTCTTATAGAGTTTAAGTATATATAAAAAAGTGTATGAAATATATTGCGTTGTTGCTTAACTTGTGGTGTTTTCAGAAGTAGTTCATATGAGGTATTTATAGGAGTTGAGGCATTGTTTTATGGCTTACTCTGATGTTTTTTCATGTAAATTCAGGTGAATTTCTGAGTTAGCTCGAGCAAGATTGAACGAACATTGTTGTTCATTATTTCGTGCATGGAATGTGTGTGTCTATGTGTGTGTGGGTATTTGGATTTTGCAATATAATATATATTCATTTTTATCTGAAGTCTGTGTTATTAAAAAGATTGTGTAATTCATTTGTTTGAGCCACGAAACTACTAAACTTTCAAGCTAATTAAGTTTGCGAAAACTACTTTTTATTTAATTTATTGTTGCATGGTGTGTGTGGGTATGTGTGTTTGTGTGGTGTTTGTAGCTATTTCTCGGAAATGAACTAGTACTACTTAGGAGAATAGTCTAATTTAAAAAATATTTGACTAAATACGTAGATTATGGATAGGTGGAGTTTGCATTGCTTTTAAGCTTATTAACTTTTTGAATTTTTAAGGAGTGATCTTTGTCAAGGACCGCTTTATTTCTAGTGTTGAATTTTTCGACGCGAATTCGGATTTATTCGGATTCCAATGCGGATACTAAATACTGTGTGGAAAATAAAAAAATATATCTTTTTTTTATTTTTTAATTGTATAGAAATTAATCTTTTTACTTTTCAATATAATGTTACTACCTTCATTTCTATCTTAATTTTTCGGCGCGAATTTGGATTTAGTCGGGCTCCAACGAAGGTTTAGTTCATATGTGTGTTGCACTACAATTGGCATGCATAATCTACATGCAGTTATAGAGATGTACCATTCATCTTATCAGGCACACTTGGCATATTTTATCCATGTTAAACTTAAACTATTAAAATAAGAAAGCATGTCTACATTTTTGTACTGTTAAATTCTGCATTTGGATTGTACTTGTCTGAGCTCGTCACTGCTTTCAGTCCAGGGTTAGTCTTGTTACTTATTAATTAAATTGGGTCGGTTGTACTTATACTACACTATACTTTATGTGCAGATCCAAGTACTTCTGAGTATAGCAGAGCTTTATCTGTTGGAGACTATCGAGCTAGCCGCCTTAGCGTCTATAGGCCCTCACTCTCCATCTTTTCAGTTTATTTGTACTATTAAATCTTCCTAGATATTGTTTAGTAGTTAGACTATATTGTCATTTAGATGCTCATGTACTCAGTGACACCCCAATTCTGGGGGATTTTGTATTGATTCGTGATACTTTTTCTTATCAGTAAATTATGAGGTTTTTACTATTTAAGCTTATTTTTGTATGTTTTAAAATAAAGATGCGTGGTTATTTGTGAATTATCATCTTTTCTAGTATTGCGATAGTTCCCATCCCGTCATGTGAAATTTCGGGTCGTGATTATGTGCTGCCTAGTCTTAGAAATGAATGTTGCCTATCATTCACGAAGAATAAACTTCGCCGACCACAAAATTACCCTATGCGTTCGCGGCATAGCGCTCACAAATTACTTGAAGTTGCACTGTGAGATAAGGAGACTAAAACGTGTGTAGTTGTTCTACGAAAAAATTATTTTTAAAATAAATACAAGGTTTAAGAGGTGATATAAAGAATATTGTGATTATGACTTATGAAATATATATATATATATATATATATATATATGAAAATGAGGCGTAATGCCTCTATTGTGATTATTGTTATACATTTTATATTAAAAGAGCTTGGTGATGGAACGATTATTGTTAATCCTTCATTTGTTTTACTAGTGTTTGACTGTATTTTATTACATGTTGCTCTTATCATATGCTCATTCTTGCTTTCCATTATTACTTTATAAATATCAGTTATTAGTCTTACATCATTGTGATGCGGTGAGTTCGGAGGTTGCTTATGAGATTTCATTGCCTCCTAGACTAGCAAGAGCTTGTCCGTTATTCCATATTTTTATGCTCCGAAAGTATCACGGTGATTCGTCTCATGTGTTGGATTTCAGCTCAGTTTAGTTGGACATGGATTTGTCTTATGTTGAGGAGCCGATGGTTATTTTTGACATGTGGGATTGAAAGTTGAAGCCAAAGAACATTGTTTTGGTGAAGGTTCAGTGGAGGGGTTAGCCGGTCGAGGAGGTGACTTGGGAGACTAAGCATGATATGCGTAGTCGTTATCCTCATCTTTTCACCACGTCAGGTATGTCTAAGAAGGGGAGGATGTAACGACCCGTCCAGTCCTTTTGAGAGTAATATCCCCGATACCCTTATTACTGCTTTCCGTGTATCATTTTACGCTTACATAATATGATGGGATGTTTTTTTTCGGTTTAGGAGTGAATTGGGACACTTAGTCCCTAGAATGAAGCCTAAGTTCTAAGAATTTGACCGTATCTAGAAGTATGTGAAGACGACTTCGGAATGGAGTTTTGTTAGTTCCTATAGCACCGTTGGGATATTTTGAACTAGGAGCATATCCAGATTGTGATTTAGAGGTCCGTAGCCGAATTGGGATTGAAATAGTAAAAGTTGAATTTTTTATAAGTTTGACTAGGAGTGTACTTTCTGATACTAGTGTTGTGTTCTGATTACAAAAAGTGTAGTAGCTCCTTAATGTCAAATACGACATGTCTACATAATTTGATATCATTCGGATGTGATTTGATAGTTTACAACATCGGTTGTAGGTGTTTGAAGTTTCAAAGTTTATTATGCTTGATCTAGATTTCTAATGTTGTTTGATGTATTTGAAGGCTCAACTAAGTCCGTATCATATTTTAGGATAAGTTAGTTTAATTGGTTGAGGTCCCGGGGGGCTCGGTTAGATTCTAGGTTATTAACCGACTAGAGTTGGACTTGTAGGAATTGTAGAAAATCTGGTGCTTCAGTTGTTCGTTTCCTTCATCGCATCCGCGACTGATGTCTCGCATTTGTGTAAGGTATCTAGGAGGCCAATTGAGTTTTGTTCTTCATGTTTACGATGTAGTTCCCACATTCATGAAGCTGTGGAGCATTTATTATACGCGTACACGGTAGGCGTTACACATTCGCATAGAGGAATGTCAGATGGGCTCTAGGAATTTAGCCTACGTGTTCGTGATAAGGGTCCTGCATTCACGAAGGGTATGACAAGTGAAGCTCCACATTCATGAAAGGTCCCAGGCATTCGAGAAGGAGAATGTTTGGTAGTAAAGTTTCTGGTGCTTCGCGAATGCAAGGAATCTTCCGCGTTCACGATGAAGAAAAGACCTGGGCAGATATAAACATTTCAAATTGCGGGTTTTGCCATTTTAATCATAACTTGAGATAGAAAGCTCGGATTTAGGTTATATTTTGAGGAATTTTCAGAGGCAACGATTAGCTAATGATTCTTAACTCGTTTATGGTTATATCGCACTAATCAATCATTAATTTCATCTTATAATTTCAGATTTGGGTTAATAAATTTGGGGAAAAAAGATGAAAAGTTCTTCAACCAAATTTTTGGGTTTTGGTTACCATTTTGGTATTGAATTTGAGTATTTTTGGAACGAGTTCACTCGTGAATAGATGTTCGTATTTTGTAACCTTTACCCGATTTCGAGAAGTAGGCCTGGGTTGCCTTTTTGGAGAGAATTTCTTATTTCTTATTAAAGTCATGATTTCAAAAATTAGATTAGATTCTTATAATTCAAGGAAAGGGCATTCTTATTGATTGATTAAGCTTGGTTTGAGGTAGTCGCCTTCCTTACCTTGTGTGGGGAAAATACTCACAGGATTTGGTACCGTTGTGATAATTTTGTGACATGTGAGTGTCGTGTACGCAAGGTAACGAGTGTGACACGGACTAATTTTTGTAAAGTCTTTTTTTACTGAGCAGTAATTTGCTACATCTTCATTGAATTATACCAGCATGTGTATTTATCCTGTTTAGCCTAATATCGCATGTCTACGTGTCTTATTGCTTATTTGAAACATGTACATCATGCTTAGTTGATTTCCTACTTTTTTTTTACTTTTATTTAGTCTTAAATAGTAGGATTTTAGCTGAAATTGTTGTTTCCATCAATTCAAGTTGTGTGTTTACTTTTGGGACTACGAGGAGGTACCTTGGGAGATTCCCTGTTGTATATTTACTTTTGGGACAATGAGGCAGTACCTTGAGAGATCCCCCGTTGCATATTTATTATTGGGACTATGAAGCGGTACCTCGGGAGATCCCCTTTCGAGCATTTAGTTTTGGGACTACAAGACAGTATCTCAGGAGCCCCATGTTGATTATCCTTATGTGACGTGTTGCTTTCTTTCTGTAATTTCTCCTTGTTAAATTTTCAGTCTCTTATTACATTGTTATATTTTCTGCCTTAAATTAATATATTCCAGTAGGGCCCTGACATACCGTCGCCACTACTCTACCGAGGTTAGGCTTGGCAATTATTGGTTACCATTATGGTGTACTCATGCTACTCTTCAGCACATATTTTCCAGTAGGGCCCTGACATACCGTCTCCACTACTCTACCGAGGTTAGGCTTGGCACTTATTGGTTACCATTATGGTGTACTCATGCTACTCTTCAGCACATATTTTGTGGGCAAACCCACGTACCTCCTACCAGCTCTCCTACTAGTCGAGAGTATTTGTTGCAGCTTTCGGAGGTTTCAATGTACATCTGCCAGCGTCCGCAGACTTTGAGCCCATATCTATCCTTTACGTTGTTCTTCTTATTGCTCATAAACACTAAGACAGTTAGAGTTTTTCCCTACAGCTTGTGACGTGTGACAATCGGGGCTTTGCAGAGTTGCTTATACTCAAAATTATTGGTTTTATTTGTACATGTCGAGTGGTAGTTTTCCTGATTTATTGATATATGTGCTTGTTATTGACAATGTTTAGAAATTTTTTACACTCCCTATGTATATATAACATAAACTCCTGAATATAATCAGAAGCAACAAAGCAGGTTCAATATATTAACCGGACTAGCTACTCAGAGGGGTTAATCTTTTTCTTGTCATTCTTGAAAGAGGACACCACAGCTTTCACCACCTTTTCAGCAGCCATGGCCTTCACTGACTTTTTGTCCTTCTTTGGGAACACGCTTCCTTTCTTAGCTGTACTGCTTTCACCGATATATCCTTTCCCTTTTCCATTATTATTGTCCATCTCTTCAGATCTCTTATAGAGTTTAAGTATATATAAAAAAGTGTATGAAATATATTGCGTTGTTGCTTAACTTGTGGTGTTTTCAGAAGTAGTTCATATGAGGTATTTATAGGAGTTGAGGCATTGTTTTATGGCTTACTCTGATGTTTTTTCATGTAAATTCAGGTGAATTTCTGAGTTAGCTCGAGCAAGATTGAACGAACATTGTTGTTCATTATTTCGTGCATGGAATGTGTGTGTCTATGTGTGTGTGGGTATTTGGATTTTGCAATATAATATATATTCATTTTTATCTGAAGTCTGTGTTATTAAAAAGATTGTGTAATTCGTTTGTTTGAGCCACAAAACTACTAAACTTTCAAGCTAATTAAGTTTGCGAAAACTACTTATTATTTAATTTTTTGTTGCATGGTGTGCGTGGGTATGTGTGTTTGTGTGGTGTTTGTAGCTATTTCCCGGAAATGAACTAGTACTACTTAAGAGAGTAGTCTAATTTAAAAAATATTTGACTAAATACGTAGATTATCGAGATTAAGGACCGCTTTATTTCTAGTGTGGAATTTCTCGACACGAATTCGGATTTATTCGGATTCCAATTCGGATATTAAATGCTGTGTGGAAAATAAAAAAATATAACTTTTTTGATTTTTTTAATTTTGTAGAAATTAATCTTTTTACTTTTCAATATAATGTTACTACCTTCATTTCTATCTTAATTTTTCGGTGCGAATTTGGATTTAGTCGGGCTCCAATGAAGGTTTAGTGCATATGTGTGTTGCACTACAATTGGCATGCATAGTTGACATGCAGTTATAGAGATGTACCATTCATCTTATCAGGCACACTTGGCATATTTTATCCATGTTGAACTTAAACTATTAAATAAGAAAGCATGTCTACATTTTTTATTGTTAAATTCTGCATTTGGATTGTACCTATCTGAGCTCGTCACTGCTTTCAGTCCAAGGTTAGTCTTGTTACTTATTAAGTACATTGGGTCGGTTGTACTTATACTACACTATACTTTATGTGCAGATCCAAGTACTTCTCAGTGTAGCTGAGCTTTATCTGTTGGAGACTATCGAGCTAGATGCCTTAGCGTCTGTAGGCCCTGACTCTCCTTCTTTTCAGTTTATTTATACTATTATATCTTCCTAAATAGTGTTTATTAGTCAGACTATATTGTCATTTAGATGCTCATGTACTCAGTGACACCTGAATTCTAGGGGATTTTGTATTGATTCGCGATGCTTTTTTTTATCAGTAAATTATGAGGTTTTTACTATTTAAGCTTATTTTTGTATGTTTTAAAATAAAGATGCATGGTTATTTGTGAATTCTCATCTTTTCTAGTATTGTGATAGGCCCCATCCCGTCATGTGAGATTTTTGGTCGTGATTCGATGTCTGATTGTCATCACGATGTGTTGCGTAGTCTTGGAAAATGAATGTTGCTTAGAATTCACGAAGAATAAACTTCGCCCACCACAGAATTACCCTATGCGTTTGCGGCATAGCGCTCACAAATTACTTGAAGTTGCACTGTGAGATAAGGGGACTAAAACGTGTGTAGTTGTTCCAGGAAAAAATTATTTTTAAAATAAATACAAGGTTTACGCGGTGATATCAAGAATATTGTGATTATGACTTATGAAATATATATATATATATATATATATATATATATATATATGAATATGTATATATATATATGTATATATATGTATATGTATATATACATATATATATATACATATTCATATATATATGTATATATATGTATATGTATATATATGTATATATATATATATATATATATATATATATATATATATATATATATGAAAATGAGGCGTGATGCCTCAATTGTGATTCTTGTTGTACATTTAATATTAAAAGAGCTTGGTGATGGAACGGTTATTGTTATTCCTTCATTTGTTTTACTTGTGTTTGACTGTATTTTATTACATGTTGCTCTTATCATATGCTCATTCTTGCTTTTTATTATTACTTTATAAATATCAGTTATTAGTCTTACATCATTGTGATGTTTTGTTATAATTCTTTGTTTTTCGTTATTAGATTATATTATATTTTTTTCAGGGTTTTTTTTGTCCAGTAGGTGTCTTGACCTGGCCTCGTCACTACTCTACCGAGTTTAGGCTTGATACTTGCTGAGTACTGTTGTAATGTACTCATGTTACGTTCTTGCACATTTTTATGCAGATTCAAGTACTTCCTCTCATGTCGGGCACCAGTGAGTTGACCTAGTTACTTTAGGGACTTCAAGGTATACTTGTTGATGCTCGCATGACTCTGAGTCACATTCTGCTATTGCCCTACTATTGTTTATCTTTATTTCGAACAAAGTTGGATTTAGAGATAACAGTGTATGTTCTGTAAAGCGTATGACTTAGTTCTCCCGACTTTTTGGATATTGTGGCTGTTATAATGATTTGGTTTCACTATGAAAGTTACCAGTTTAAATTAATCATATTAGTTGTTAATTCTGTTAAATTCTCAATGCAGATTAGGCTTAAGTAGTCTTAAAGGCCAGGTACCATCACGACATCCTAAGATGGGAATTTAGGGCAGTGACATATATTCATTACATGAAATGAGGTAAGTTTTTTTTTATTGGATTTGATTATATTACATGATTCCATCTTCGATTTTGGCATTTATTTTGATGAATCTTAAAGTGAAATTGGGAAGTGTTTGAACATCAATTTTTAGTCGGAATTTGATGAAATAAGTATGGCTGGACTCGTATTCAAATTGATTGTCGAAATTGCGAGTTTTTTCATATTTTGGGGTGGGGGTCATGGTTGACTTTTTGGTTGACTTTGAGTATTTGATTAAAGATTCTAAATTCATCATTTGGGTTTGGTTCCTATGTTATTATTTGATATTTTGAGTTGTTTTTGGCTAGTTTCGAGCCACTCGGAGGCCGGTTTGCGCGGGATGTCATTTCTAGAGTATCGTTTGTCTTACTCGGTATCGTTTTGGCTTGTTTGAGGTAGATGTCTTGCCTAGATTTGTTGAGGGAAGTTTTCCTACTAATTTAACTTGTTTTATACATGCAGAGGTGATGCATATACGAGGTGACGAGCGTATATGCATGTGCCAAGGTTTCCATGCTCGGGAGGGGCAATTTAATGTTTCTTTGTGCCCTTGTTGAATTATACAAGTCATTAGCCTATGCTATATGTAATACAATGACTAATAAACTAAATTAATTGTGTTAGAGATCATGTTAGAACATATGTCTTTTGAAAAGGATTGTAGGTGTTGTTTTCGGGTTGTTTACATACTTAATTAACGGTAGTATATATCGTGAATACCTATTCATACAGATTATTGCCATGCTGCCGAGCTTCATTATTCATAATAAGAGAAGAATATTAGGGCCTTAGGCCTATGTTTGGCATGAGGATATTTACGTGCGATTGATATGATATTGGCATGATGAGTATTACGATTAGTCGGTTGGTTGTCAACATTTGCAAAGAATTTGATTTCCTTATTCGATTACCCTATTGTTTTGTATTATCTTGTAGTATTGATACGTGACGATACTCTAGGGATATATTTTTTTATTTACTAGATTTTTTGTATTTCTTTCTCATATTGCTCGTTCTGCTTATCATCTGCACATGTACAGTATTGTGTAAATATCTTTCAAATTAAACCTTACCACTAATCAATACTTATTGATTAGATGGAGTCGGTTCTACTCATACAATTCTTTTTCACCTTGTGTACAGATCTTGGAGTTGCATAGCCGTGGAAGACAAAGCATGGCATTGAAGACGTACAAGCATTCTAGATTCAAGCTACCTCTTGTTCATGATAGTCTAGAACTTAAATTCAATTTATATATACTTCAAACATATGTTATATCAATTTCATACCAGTTTTAAATATAAGTCTTAAAGACTCGTGGCTTATACTACCAATTCTTGAATTATTGTTTAAAAATCAAGTAATTTCACTTTCATATTAGTTTCAGTAGAAATGTGTGGGATATTATTTGGTTTGCCTAGCGGGTTGAGTTAAGTGTTATCACGACTAATCGAATATTGGATTGTGATATAACTCTACCTAAGTAAATAATAATAAATGGAAACAATGTCATGAGAAGGAATATGGATATTTAATAAGCGTGTGGGTCGATTCTGCTTAAATTGTTTGTGTTCATTTACCGTGTTCCAATATTCGTTAATTATATTTTTGTATTTTTGTAAAGTGTATGTACATACAAGTGTGACAATCCGACCCGTCGTCTCATGGGTTACCACTCGGTTTTCCCCATTTTCTGCATCTTTATGCTTCGTTATTCGTGTCTTATGTGATCGAGTTTGTTTGGAGTGATTTTGGTATGAATTGAGGTACTTGGCCTCTTTAAGGAAGGCGTGGTTTGGAAAAGTTAATCGGATATTGAATTATGTGTTAGAGGGATTGGATGTGAATTTCAATGGTTCGGTTACCTTCGGGGGGTGATTTGTGACTTAGGAGGGTGATCGGAAGTGGTTTTGGAGGTCCATTGTAAAATTAGGATTGAATTGGCGAAGTATTTTGGCGAATTCCGGTTGACAAGTGAAATTTTGATCCGAGGGTTGGAATGGGATTCCGAGAGTTTATGTACCTTCGTTGTGTGATTTGGGATGTATGTGCAAAATTTCAGGTCATTCGGAGGTGATTTTGTTGGGTTTTTGATCAAATGTGTGTTTCGCAAGTTTTAGAAGAACTTAGGCTTGAATTCAATGTGATTTGATGGATTTGGTTTTGTTTGAGGTGTTTTGATGATTGAAACAAGTTTAGATGATGTTTTAGGATGTATTGGTTCTTTTCGTTGAGGTCTCAGGGCATCAAGCTGATTTCTGGTGTCTAACGAGATGTTTTGAGCCTTGGTGAACTGCAAAAAATTGCAGCAGCAGTGCAGGTCAAATTAGGACTTCGTGCTCGTGAGCCTGGGGCCGCGTTCGCATAGAAGAGAGTTTGGGTCCCTGAGTGTTGTACTTCGTGTTTGCGTATAAAGTATTACGTTCGTAGAGGGTGAGGTCCTTGAGCTTCGCGTTCGTGAGGAGTTATCCGTGTTCACATAGAGGGATATGAGGTTTTGTTCGTGTTGTTCTTCGCATTAGCGACCAAGGGATCGCATTCATGTAGTTGAGGAAGAGGAAGTTTTGTGTTTGTGAAAGGTAATTTTTGTCAAGGAAATATTTGTGCATCGCGAACGGGGGGTTTTGACCGCGTTCGCGTAGAAGGAATCACTATAGCTGCCCAAAAGGTTTAAAAACATTTCATCTGCGAGCCTAAGTCATGTTTTCACCATTATTTGGTATTTTGAGAGATCTTTGGGAAATATTGAAGAGATATTCGAAGAGGATTGACTGGAGGTAAGTTTTATGAACTAAATATGAGATTATATTGTGAAATTAACCTAGAAATACATGAAAATTTAGCTAAAATTGGAAGAACTGGGGCTTGGGATTTTAAGATTTTAACTTGGTATTTTAAAGGCCATTTGAGGTCGGATTTGAGAGTCTTTGATATGCATGGACTCGTGGCGAGATAAAGAACTCGTTGATGTTAAAATATCTGAGTTTCCAGAAGTGATCCTAGGGCACGGGTTTTGCAAATTTTGGAAATTTTGATATTTTCAATTGTTTTTATTGGCTTTTGTTCCTTATCATATTGTGACGTATTTGCTCTGGGTTTGGTCAGATTCAACAAGCAAGGAGGCCGATCTGAGAGGCAAGGGCATAGCGAGCTAGAGCTTTGGCTGGTTTGAGGTGAGTAATAGATGTAAATGGTGTCTTGAGGGTTTGAACCCCGAATTTGCACATAGTAGTGCTATTTTGAGGTGAGACACGTGCTTGATGATGAGTGCGGGGTTGTTTACTATTAAAAATTGTGACTTGGTCTTTCCCGAGAGATATGTTTACCGCGTATTGGATTGAAGCTTATTAGATGTCATCATTAGTTCGAAATATTTCCATATTTTCGCTTCGTGCCAACTACTTGAGCCCTTCAGGGGGTTTTATCCTCACTATATGGATGTACTACTTGAACCTAGTCGTACCGTTTTCTACTATTTTCCAACTCAACTATCTTTACTCGGATTTTGAAACTAAAAGATATATTAAATAATATTTTGGGCTGAGAACTAATATTTTATTATTGTCTGAGGGGCTTATGTAATTTCTGGACTGAGTATGGGATAAAGCTGCGCACCGCAGTAGTATTATTTTATATATTTATATGAGGATGAGGGCCTAATTGATGCCACGAGATAGCTTGATATTGCGCTTGCACCGTAAAGGGCCCCTCCCGGAGTCTGCACACCCCCAATTAGCGCCATCGACGATAAATAAATAGATCGGGCTACACGCCGCAGCGGGTACTAGAGGGTACCGTTCCATGTGTTTTCTTTTCCTTTCTATATTTGTCACATAACTACTTATAGACTGTAGCATTTTCATAGTTTGATTTCACTGGTTTATTTATTTCATACTACTTGGTTTGAACTGTTGTATTATAGATTACAATGTGTTTATCCATGATTTCTTATTCTCAGCCTTTATTTACGTTTATTACTCACTAGGTCTACTCACATTACTACATGCACGTTGCGTGCAGATCTAGGTGCATCTGAGTCTGTGGAGGATTTCCAGTTAGGCAACACATATCCGGGAGCATCAAGGTAGTTCCATGGCGTCCGTAATCTCTCCCTTTTATCTTATTGTTTCTTCTGTATTTCTCTAGAATGACATGTAATAGGTTGATACTCGTATATTACAGGCTCGGGCTTGTGACACCGGAGCTATTTGGGCTATGTAGTTGGACTATTTCTTCGAATTCTGCATGTTTAACTCTTATTTAAGACTTTGAATGGATTATTTCAGTAATTTAACTATGTAAGCTAATATTTAATTGAATGTGAAATGGGTTAAGGATGTTAATTTGTCAAGCTTTCCTAGCAGTGTGTTGTGCGCCATCATGATCGGGGCTAGAGTCGTGAAAATTTGGTATCTGAGCCTAGGTTAGTTGGTCTCGCAAGTCATGAGCCGATTTAGTAGAGTCTCGCGGATCTGTACGGAGATGTCTGTATTTATCCTCGAGAGGCTGTAGAACCTTTAAGAAAAAAACTTCATTTCCTTGAAATTCTTGTCGTGTGACTTTATTGTTGAGAACTAAACTTCTATATTCTATCCTCCTGTAGATGGCAAGGACTCGCACTACTGGACGAGGCAGACGACCACTAGTACCACCCACTGAGTCCACTAGAGGCTGTGGACGCGCTCGTGGTCGTGGAAGAGGCAGAGCAGTGAGGGCAACACCTGTTTATCTACCAGCTGCCCTAGTTTAGGATCAGGCTCTAACTGTGGATACTTCAGCAGCACCTATTAAGGCACCAGCGGTGCCCATCGTGATTCCGGGTCTTTAGGAGGCCTTGGCACAGATCTTATCAGTTTGCACTAGATTGGGTTAGGTAGTTTTAGCTACCACCGCAGCAGCTACTGCACAGGCCGGGGGAAGAAATGATACCCCCCCCCCCCCGCTGCTCGCACACCTGAGCAGGTAGTGCAGGGATTACAAACGCTGGGAGTACCTCCAGCTCAGCCAGTTGCACTAGTTTAGGACTTCATAGTTCCAACTATGATAGATGATGAGCAGCATCTTCTAGAGAGGTTTGGTAGGCTCCAGCCTCCAACATTCAGTGGTGCTGAGGGTGAAGATATCCAGAGTGTTTGGTTGTAGCGGACTCAACCTTAGGAAGAGCGGTCATTAATACTTTTACCCAATAGTGGTATCAGGGTCAATTTTCCATAAGGAACTTAAATTTAGAGTTGAGTGTTTGTATGGTCTAGGACTATATTTTAGCTCCTAATTGATCTTCTCATATTTTTGGTTTTTTTATTATCAACTACAATTTATCAACTAAAAGTTTAAAGCTAAGTTATGCTAAGATATTGATTCTAAGTTGTATGCAATATAGAGAAAAGAACTAGGGTCGTGGCATGTACGTAGGTGGTCAACTAACGGGTAGAGATTCCTAATGCAAGAATGATGATTATGGGACTTATGCTATGACCGTTTCAATTTTGCCCCACTCTCACACCTTTCGGTAGAGAGAGTGATTTTGCCAAATTGATTCTCTCGAGACCAATTGGGTAGGCCAATTTACCAAAGCAACTTAGGGTTCAAGTTGGGTAATTACTCTCTCGAGGTTTAACCCGTTAATTGGGACTACCATTCTCATTGGTCCATCCCAATTCCTTGTTGGAATTAATCTTGGGGTCATAGACTCTCTTTCTCAAGAAGATTCAAGACCCTCTAAGCTAGACTTAGTATTTGCAATCACCAGGTCTTAGTAAAAACCTAAGATTAACCCAAATAACAATACCTAACATCATTCATGCACTAAACAATCATACCCATTAATTACCCACCGTAGGGTTGTGCCACAACCCTAGCTAAGGGGTTTAGCTAGACATAATAGAAATAGAAATTGAAGAAATATTAGATGAAATTGACATAATAATTAACTACAATGTTAGTCTACTCAAATCCACGTTAATACAAGAAGAAATTCTCCAAACTAGGCTAAAACTATGAAGTCTCGAGCTCAGTTGCTATCTAATACACCAAAAATAACCTAAAAAGTAAAATATTCTATTAATTATATACAGAAAAAAATTGGACAAAAACACCCTTGAGGGTCTGTCCCGGACTACACACGAATGACGTGCGGCCGCGTAGGGGTTAGGGTCTTCCATCTTGCTTCTGACACTGGGGACACGGACCGCACAAATGTGATGCGCGGACGCATAAGGTGATGGGGGCGGACCGCATAGGTG
This sequence comes from Nicotiana benthamiana, assembly GCA_034376525.1. Taxonomy (NCBI): domain Eukaryota; kingdom Viridiplantae; phylum Streptophyta; class Magnoliopsida; order Solanales; family Solanaceae; genus Nicotiana; species Nicotiana benthamiana. The sequence continues at coordinate 99,567,189 of CM067336.1, forward strand.
TAGCGGTACAAATACACCCTCTCTGAACTTCATCCACGCGAAACGCACTGATTAGGTGTACGGCTGCATGGGCTTTTTCCTTGAATGACATAGTCTCTAAATACCGATTGGCGCGGACCGCATAGAAAGGAGCACGGACCACGCAGCTTGACATGGAAAATGCACGGTCTCTAAACTTTTCTGCAAGGTCGCGTGTCAAAGCATTGCGCACCGCAGGTTGGCCTTGAAATATTTCATCCTCTAATCTCTCCTATGTGGCGCGTGACACATTAGTGCGGACACCGCAGGTCATTTGTTTCCCACTTCACTTCTATTTTGTCACTTGGCAGATTTCACTCCTTTTAGAGCCGATCTTTGACATTTTTCATCTTGTCGCTCAAATCTGCAATCAAGCGCAACTTGTATGCTTTTTATGACTAGTTTATGGCAGTTCATGGACAAAGCATAGGCAAGAGTGGGTGTAAAATATATAAAAATCAGAATTATCAACTCCCTCAAACTTAAACCTTTGCATGTTCTCAAGCAAATAAAATGAGACCGACCCCTCAATGGAAAACACCCAAGTAAATCTTGTTTATCCTAAAGTAACCTCAACAAGCATCAAATGAGACTAACATTTGCCCTCAATGCGAATGCATCATAAACATATTTAAACTTTGAAAACTTGTGGATCAAGTGTGACACGAGAGCATCAAGAATTGAATAATCTCATCAAGGAACCTTTGTCAAGTACTTTGGTCATTGTGGAACCCAAACTCACACATCCTCAACTCTCCCTAAGTTAACCTCACTTTTTAGAGTATTTCCCACAACCGAGGTTAATGGACTTCTCTCACATCTCTCACAAAGAAAATGTCATAAGTCCGGCTCTAAGTACCATATGCTTGCCTCTTATGTAAGTATCCACTAATGTAGGCTTCCCTCAACTCAAGATCATATAGGTTTTTAAGGAGTCATTGTAAAGGCTTTGGCTGGAGGTAGGACAAGTTTTTGCTCAAATGGGTTCAATCTTCCCTTAAGCACTTATTCTGATTCATTTTGGCACACTTTCTTGGATCAATTGAGTAATTCACTTTTTTAAAGGGTTAGAGAGATACATTGTCACTCTTTCTTTTGCAATTCAAAAACCTTCTCCTTTTTTCTACCTTTCCACACCTTTTTTCACTTTTTTGTTGTCTTTGGATTCCCTTTTTTGTTCTTATTCACTTTTATCTCTTTTTGTCTTTTTGTCGTTTTCTCTTTTTCATTGAATTCCTTTTCTTTTTCTTTTGTGAATTTTTACCACATTGATGCCTTTATTGTCTCTCCCCCGAAACATAGTCATTTTCCATTTACTAAAGGGAAGATTTGGGTGCCAAGAGAGGGTCTAATTAAGAACGGTATAGGCTTGTAGCTTAGTTCATGAAAGAAAAATTTTAAGGCCCAAAAGCGGTGAACTAGGGATTATTTCATTGGTGGGTCATGGAAATTATTCAAAAATTGAACTTTTGATCAAGGAGAGCCTATAATCACGTCTGAAGTCATGTCTGCCTCGACAAACATTCAGGGCAAGTTCTAGACCATCGGCGCGTTACCAATGGTGTAATTTGCCGGTGTGTTCGCGAAGAATAGTAATTGAATATTGTGGAAGCTTGTCAGTCTTCTCCCTATGGTGGCCATCATGGCAGGGCGAGGACGAGGTCTAAAGTGTTAAGTTGTGATTTCTATTGGCCTTCTTTGTTCAAGGATGCAGTGACTTTGTAAAAAGATGTGATGAATGCCAACGTGCCGGAGGGATTAAGAAGAAAGTGAGACGCCCCTTAACACAATTCTAGAGGTTGACATTTTTTATGTTTGGGGGATAATCTTTATGGGACCATTGGTAAGTTCTTGTGGCAACACCTACATCTTGGTAGTGGTTGATTACGTGTCGAAATGGGTTGAGGCCATAGCCTTTCCAAATAATGAAGCTCAAAGTGTGGTGGCGTTCTTGAAAAAGTGTATCTTCACGAGGTTTGGCACTCCACGTGCTATCATCAGTGACAGGGGTTCTCATTTTTTGCAACCCGGATTTTGACTCTTTTCTAGCCAAGTATTGGGTAAATGACAAGGTGAACCACTCCTTGTCATCCTCAAGCGAGTGGCCAAGTTGAGGTGTCCACCGTGAGATCAAGAGTATTTTCTCCAAGACTGTCAATGCAAATAGGACCGACCGGTCGAAGAAATTGGATGATGCCATGTGGGCGTATCGTATAGCTTTCAACACTCCGATTGGTATGTTGCCACATTGGTTGTGGTTTTGGAAGGCATATCATCTCCCGGTTTAATTGGAGCATAAGGCCATGTGGGACTTGAGAAATTTTAACATAGAGTGGGACATTACGGCTAATCTCCGGGTTGAGCAATTGAATGAACTTGATGAGATTAGGATTCATGCTTACTCCAGCTCGTCCTTGTATAAGGACAAGAAGAAGTACCTTCACAAAAAGTATGCCCGAAGTAATTAATTCAAAGTTGGTGATATGGTTCTTCTTTTCAACTCCCGGTTGAGGTTATTTCCAGGTAAGCTAAATTCTTAAATGGAGCGGTCCTTTTGAAGTGGTTGGTGTAACTCCTCTTGGTGTTATTTATCTCAAAAAAAGAATGGTAAAGTTTTCCGAGTCAATGGGCATCGCTTCAAAGACTATCTGGGCAAGATTGATGATAGCCACGTGGTGGCACTATTTCATTTGAAGTGAATATGATGGTAACATGAGTCGTGCCGCGATGTTAAATTAGACGTTTCTTGGGAGGCAACCCATGTCATTTCTTTCCTTTTGTTTTTATGTTGTAGATTAGGATTTTTGAGCTGATAGTTTGTAACGTGTTGCAGTGATAATGTTAAACCAGTGCAGGACAAAGATGCAAAATGCTCAGTCTGTGAAGATTGCCCATGCGGCCGCGCACCAAAACAGTGTGGTCCGCGTAGGATTGGGTAAATGTAAGTAAAGGCTCAGAAGACCCAGCACGATCCATATGACATTAATGTGCGGTCACGCTGGAAGATCAAAAATGGCATCTCTCTGACAAGTACCCATGCGGCCGCGCACCAAAGCAGTGTGGTCCGCATAGGAAAAGCTGAAATCACCAAGCCTCTGAAGTCTGCCACGCAGCCGCGCACCAAAGCAGTGCGGTCCACGTGGAACAAGCTGCTAATGTGAAGGATGGAAAGTGTAGCACGGTCCGCGTCCCTTTCTGTGCGGCCGCACTGGTTGGTAGATACTATGTCCCAAGACTTTTCTATAAAAAGAGGCCTTGGGACTCATCTTAACCTTTTTGCCAAATTTACACCTGAGCTATTTTTTCCACTGTTCATCAAGAAATAGTTGAAATCTCATTAATCCCTAGTAACAACTCTCATTTATTTCATTCATAGTCTAATTTTTCTTTCTTTTAATTGATTTCTACTAGTATAACTTCTTATTTTCGTCTTTTTCTTCTAGTTTAACAGCTAATTTAGATTTTTGTGTGTTTTTTTTAATCATGGACAAGGAATCTTATTAAATAACTGAGTTGGGACACTTAGGACCCAAAACATGAACAAAAATTTGAATTAATTGAACAAAAACCTGGCTTAGTTAAATTAGCCCTACTCGGCGGCGCAGCACTTGTACGCGGTCCACGTGACTCTGGTTGAGAGATGATGAACCTCTATGCGCTGTCCGCGTGCTATTTGAATGCGGTCCGTGTGAGTCCATCGCGGTCGCGGTCCAAACCAGTTCTGACCGCGTGTTAAGAGTTCAGAGAGGTCTAAATTTTGGTATTTCACCTGCACGGACCGCGTACCATTTCTGTACGGTACGCACTAAGCCAACGCAGCCGCGGTCCAAATCAGTCAGACCGTCGGTTTATTCATTGAGGTATATGTGGGTGTCAATATACCGTGCGGACCGCGTACCTTTTTGTGTGATCTGTGCCCCTCTGTCTGCGTCACTATGTCTGCAACTGTTGCATTCAACTGAACTGTTTATTTCATCTCGTGTGCTTCAACTGACAATGTTAGCCATGTTTTCCTTTCAGAAAATGGTTTTAAAACGTGGGAGCAAAGAAAAGCAACATGTGGGCAAAGAACAACAACCCGGAAGAGGGGGCACCTTCCGAGGAGGAAAAGGAAAAAGAATTGTAAAGCTTAATCCTCAAACCTGGGAAATGATAACGAAAACCTAAATGATAATTCATTAAGCTAATAGAGCTACATCTCATTCTACGGGGAGTGAGTATGCACCTTTGCGGAGTGTCACCTCGGAGTCTTCCCCCACCCACATGTCCACATCTTTTCAGCTCTGTGATTCTTGTTTTCCTGATAGTGCCGATGTGGCCACTTCAAAGAAACCAGTTAATTTCATCTCGGACTCATTTGATGAGTCTGTAGCAAGAGAAGAATAGCAATACTCCACCTCTCCAATAGCTTCATTATCAGGGGATAGTGGAGGATATGCTGAGGGAGGTGAGCCGCAAGTCGAGGGGATAGAGCGTACTAGAAAACCGGAGGCATGGACAGACAGGTTTGTTGGTGAGGTTGCTTTTCACAAATTCCGGGAGTGGTGTCCTAAAAGGAAACTGATTCTGGAGAGGTATTTTATGGATGTCGATGTTGTCCCTCTCAACCCTCATGTGCAAGCACAATTCCGCACCAGAGAGGGTTGGGGCTTCTTTAAAGAACATGTTGAGATGTCCAATGAGAATGTGGTGAAGGTGTTATACACCAATGTTCACCATATAGTTCGGGACTCAAAAGCAACAAAAGTGACGTACAAAATAGGTGTGTTTTATGGCAAATAATTAAATGAATTCCTGGGGTTCAGGGAGGAGGATGAATCACAAAAATTAGAAAAGCTGGCAAAAGAATAGGAGAGTCGTCCTTGGTTGGCCGAGCACTTGGCAGCCCCGGGTACAGTCCAATCTAGTTGAAAGCATAGGAAAAGATCCTTAGGAACACTCAGATCTTTGAAGCCAAAGGTTGGGTGACTTTCGTGTGTAGTCAACTTGACCCATCTACACATGATCACTCCATTCCCCTTTCTCGTGTTGTTTTGGTAGCATCTATCATGGAGGGGTTTCCTCTGAATGTGGGTAATATTATGTTGAGGGTGATTTCTACAGTTGGTCAGGAGACCCAAAGAAACAACCCCTCCCCCTTTGTACTTCAGAGAATTGAAAGTGAAGAAAAAGACATATGATGTCAAGGTACCTCCGGTGGCCCCGTACTCATGGTACAGTCAGTTGTGTCAAGACAACCCGAAGAGGGGCAAGAAGAATGTGGTATATACTTCCACCACATGTGGCCAGTCTGAGGAGTCAGCAGTCATTGAGCAGCCTAATGAGCTTTCGACCATTCCTGCAACTGATGAGGCATTGCCTCAAGGCCTGTCGTCTGCAGCTAGTCCTTCTTTTGCAGCCGACCTGGTAGTCCCTTCATGAAAGACTCACCGGTTCACCGTAAACCAGCTCACCCATTCCGTAACCAATTTGAACAACTGGATGTCAGCTGTGACATCCAAGTTATCAACATTAACCACTGTTGTACAGGCATAGGGAGCACAAGTTACTATTGAGATTCCTTCCTCCATTGAGGATATGCGAAAGAAGATCCTAGCCTAGGAAGAGATCATGGAGAAGCAGGATAAATTGGCCAAAGCAGTTGGGGATCATAGCAAAGCATTGGAGAAATTGGCTCAGGAGCACAAGAAGCTCAGGAAGCAGAAGGATTCCAAGTAGTCAGTGACACAGTTGGGAGTGGATGTGGATAAGCTCATGGCAGATCAGCTACGAATCGATCTATGATGTGGGGATCCGGCTGTAGAGCCAGTAGCAGCGCAGCCACGGTAGAGGAGCAGAGGTCGAGGAAGAAGAGAAAACTCCCTAGTACTTAGAGAGTTGTGATAGAGGTGGCTCCAGTTCAGGAGGGTCCCTCCAGGGCTGCACATCTGATGAGACAGTTCTTGAGTAGGCACATGTCCCATCAGTATAGCAGCAGCAAGCTGGGGACCAGTCTGAGGTCCCCTCCAGTATAGAGGACGTGGGAGCCACTAACTTGCACAGGGTGACAGATGAGGCTTGAGGGTCCGTTCTATATCCTATCTGATTTTTGGCGCTTACTTTGGTAGTTTGCATTGGGGACAATGCTAGCTTTTATTCATGGGGGTGTGGCTCTACTATTTTGATTGACTGTTGGATTACTATATATATTATCTTTACTTTTAGCTTTTTGACATTCATAGTTGATAGATGGTTTGTATATAACTACTCATTCTAGATGCTTTGCAACTTCATGTATATATTCATCTCCCCTAGTTGTATATTATACTCCCCTTGTGTACATATTCATTCCGTTTTCATTTTGGTTTTCTATTTTTGTTAAAAAATTTCATAGGCTCGTAGTCTTTTTTGTTTTTTTGGCATTTGCAATACGCCCTTGGTTTTCGTAATGCCACGATTCTTTCCAAGGGTAGAGCGTTGTGCGAACCGGGTGGCACTTCCCAATGATAGATGGCATGACAATCTTCTTAAGGGTTTGAGTACATTTTTTATTTTTCTTTTTGATTTTTAAGTTTTGTAGTTAAGGGTACCTGAGGCAAAGCTTCACATGGGCCTAGAACAATTGCCTTTGATCCTATGGTCAAAGACATTATGTTGTGTTTAGGATGGTGAAAGTTTTGGCCTTGAGACACTTATGTTGACCAAACAATCATCGTGTGGTCATCTTGGGCGATTGTGTACTTGAATCATATCTAAGGTCGTTGTGGGCCCTGGACTCCGTCTTTGGAAATCCTTCAGTGTGTGTAGTGAGAATTCTAATCGTGAGCCCAAGTACTGAGCCGATTGTCTACAACTTGCCCTGAATGTTTGTTGAGGCAAAATCATAGGCGAAACTTGACTTTAGACGTGATTATAGGTTTTCCTTGATCGAAAATTCAAAATATGAATAATTTCCATGACCCACCAATGAAATAATCCTTAGTTCACCACTTTTGAGCCTTAAACCTTTTTCTTTCATGAACCAAGCTACAATCCTATACCCGTTCTTAATGAGACCCTCTGTTGGCACCCAAATCTTCCCTTAGAGTAAATGGCAAATGACTATGTTTGGGGGGGGGAGACAAGAAAGGCATCAATGTGTTAAAAAGGCAAAAAAGCAAAGAAAAAGAAGCCAATGAAAAAGAGAAAAAGACAAAAGTGAATAAGAATCAAAAAGGGAATCCAAAGACAACAAAAAAGTGAAAAAGGTGTGGAAAAGTAGACAAAAGGAGACGGGTTTTGAATTGCAAAAGAAAGAATGACAATGTATCTTTCTAACCCCTTGAATGAAGTTTATACCTCTATTGAGTCAAGAAAGTGTGCGAAAATGTATATAAAGAAGTGCTTTGGGAAGATTGAAACCATTGGAACAAAAACATGTCCTACCTTCCCCCAAAGCCTTCACAATGACTCCTTAAAAGCCATGTATGATCTTGAGTTGAGGGAAGGCAACATTAGTGGATACTTACATAAGAGGTAAGCTTATGGTACTTAGAGCCGGACTTATGGCCTTTTCTTCGTGAGAGATGAGAGAAAAGTCCATTGACCTTGGTTTCTGTGCAATACTTTAAAAAGTTAGGTTCACTCAGGGAGAGTTGAGATTATGTGAGTTTGGGTTCCACAATGACCAAAGTACTTGAGAAAGGTTCCTTAATGAGATGTGTCAACTCTTGATGCTCTTGTGTCACACTTGATCCACCAGTTTTCAAAGTTTAAATATGTTAATGATGCATTTGCATTGAGAGCAATTGTTAGTCCCAATTGATGCTTGTTAAGGTTACCTTAGGATAAACAAGAATTACTTGGGTGTTTTCCATTAAGGGGTAGGTCTCATTTTATTTGCTTGAGGACAAGCAAAGAATAAAGTTTGGGGGAGTTGATAACTGTGATTTCTACATGTTTTGTACCCCTTCTTGCCTAAGCTTTATGCATGAAATACCATAAATTAGTCCCAAAATGCATACATGTTGCGCTTGATTGCAGGTTTGACCGATAAGATGACAAATTCCAAAGATCCGCTCTAAAAGGAGTAATATCTGCCAAGTGACAAAATACAAGTGAAGTACAGAAACAAATGACATGCGGGGTCCGCACTGATTTGTAACACGGCCGCGCAGGAGATTTGAGAGGATGAAATATTTAAAGGCCAACCTGCAAGGTCCGCACTGCTTTGACACGAGGCCGCGCATAACAGTTTATTGACCACGCATTTTCCATCAAGTTCCGCGGTCCGTGCTCCTTTCCACGTGGTCTGCACCAATGAGTGTTTAGAGACTCAGTCATTTAAGGCAAAAGTCCACGTGGCAGCACACCTAATCAGTGCGGTCCGTGTGGATGAAGTTTAGAGAGGGTAGATTTGTACCAAAACACCTACATGGTCCGTGCCCATCACCCTATGCAGCTGCAGTCATTTTTGTGCCTTCTCCGTCCCCACTATCAAAAGCAAGATATGAGGACCCAAACCCTTACGCGGTCGCGCGTTGTTTGTGAGCGGTCAGCACCAGACCCTCAGGAGTATTTTGTCCAGTTTTTTTGTGTAGTATAAAAAGAACATTTTGCTTTTTCAGGTTAAGTTTGGTGTATCATATAGCAATTGAGCTCAAGACTTCATAGTTTTAGCCTATTTGCCTCTATATTCATAAAATGGACAATTTGGATGTCGTGGCTGACATCCAGTTGTTTAAGCTGGATAAGGAATGAGTGAGCTGGTTCGGTCAACCGATGAGTCTTTGATGAAGGGACTAGCGGGTGAGCTGCAATAAAGGACTAACTGCAGGCGACGGACTTAGAGGCAATGCCTTATCGGTAGCAGGAATGGTGGAATGCTCACTAGGCTGCTCAATGGCCGCTGGCTCCTCAGACTGGCTAGGTACGGTTGAAGTAGATGCTACATTATTCTTGCCCCTCTTTTGATTGTCCGAACCCAACGGACTGTACCATGATTATGGGGCCATCAGAGGTACCTTGACATCATATTTCTTTTTCTTCACTTTCAATTCTCTGAAGTACAAAGAGAGTGTGTTTGGGAAGGGGTAGTTTGTTTGGGTCTCCTGACCAACTGTAGAAATCACCCTCAAGATAATATTACCCACATTCAGAGTAAACTCCGTCATGATAGATGCTACCAAAACAGCACGAGGAACGGGAATGGAGTGATCATGTATAGGCGGGTCAAGTCGACTACACACGAAAGTCAACCACCCTTTGGCTTCAAATTTTTGAGTGTTCCTAAGGATCTTTTCCTATGATTTCAACCAAACTGGGACTGTACCTGGGGCTACCAAGTGCTCCGCCATCCAAGGATGGACCTCCTCTTTCATTGCCAGCTTTTCTAAATATTGTGATTCATCCTCCTCTTCAAACTCCAGGAATAACACAACTATTTTGTCCCTCACTTTGTTGCTTTTGAGTCCCGAACTATATGGTGAACATTGATATAGAAATCCTTCACCATACGCTCATTGGCCATCTCAACACATTCTTTGAAGAAGCCACAACCCACTCTAGTGCGGAATTGTGCTTGCAAATGAGGGTTGAGAGGGACAAGATCGGCATTTATGAACTGCCTCTCCGGAATCAATTTCCTTTTGGGCCACTACTCCCGGAATTTGTGAAAAGCAACCTCACTACCAAACATGTATGCCCATGCCTCCGATTTTCTAGTACGCTCTGTCTCTCCGACTTGTTGCTCACCTCCCTCAACGTATCCTCCACTCTCCCCAAATACATATGTTGTGGGAGAGGTGGAGTATTGCTCTTCTTCTCTTTCTACGGACTCATCAGACGAGTCCGAGATGACATTAACAGGTTTCTTGGAAGTGGCCACATCAGCTTAATCAGGAGAAGAGGAATCACGGAGGTGAAAAGATGTGGACATGTGGGTGGGGGCAAACTCCGAAGTGACACTCCACGAAGGTGCATACTCACTCCCCATGGAATGAGATGCAGCTCTATCAGCTTCCCGAAATATCTTCCGTGTTTTCTTTATCATTTCCCTGGTTTTAGGATTAAGGTTTACAATTCTTTTTCCTTTTCCCCTCGGGATGATCCCCCTCTTCGAGGTTGTTGTTATTTGCTCCCATGTTGCTTTTCTTTGCTCCAACGTTTCTGAACCATTGTCTACAAGGAATACATCTCTAACATTGACAGTTGAAGCACATGACATGAAATAAATAGTTCAGTTGAATGCAACAGTTGCAAAGAGAGTAACACAGACAAAGGGGCGCAGACCGCACAAAAAGGCACCAGGTCCGCGCAGTATACTGACACCCACACATACCTCTCTGAATAAACCGATGCGGTCTGCATTTATTTGGACCACGGCTGCATTGGTTCAGCGCAGACCGCTCATAAATGGTACGCAGTCCTTGCAGGTGAATACCCAAATGTTGGCCTCTCTGAACTATTCACACGTGGTCCGCACTATTTTGGATCGCGTCCGCAATGGACTCATGTGTACCGCATTCAAATGGCACTCGGACTGTATAGAGAGGTTCATCATCTCTCAATGAGAGTCAAACAGACCGCGCACAAATGATGCACGGCCGCGTAGGGCTAATTTAACTTAGCCGGGTTTTTATTCAATTAAGTCCAGTTTTTGTTCACCATTTAGGGTCATATGTGTCCCTACTCATATATTTAAGAAGATTCCATGCGCATTATTAAACAAAAACGCACAAAAATCTAATCTAACAGTTAAACTAAGAAGAAAAAGATGAAAATAAAAAGTTATACTAGTAGAAAGCAATTAAAAGAAACAATTATGAATGAAATGAATGAGAATTGTTACAAAGGATTAATAAGATTTCAACTATTTCCACAAATAGTCTTGATGAACAATGGAAATAACAACTCAGGTGTAAATTTGGCGAGAATATTAAAATGAGGCCCAAGGCCTCTATTTATAGAAAAGCCCTGGGACCCAGTACCTACCCACCAACGCGGTCGCACAGAAAGGGACGCGGACCCCGCTGGATTTTCCATCCTTCACATTAGCTGCTGGTTCAATGCGGACTACACTGCTTTGGTGCGCAGCCGCATTGAAGACTTTAGAGACTTGGTTATTTCAACTTTTCCCACATGGACTGCACTTCTTTGGTGCGCAGCCACATGGGTACTTGTCAGAGAGATGCCATTTTTGATCTTCCAATGCAGACCGCACAGTAATGTCATGCGGACTGCGCTGAGTCTTCAGAGCCTTAACTTACATTTACTCAATCCTACGCGGAACGCACTGTTTTGGTGCGCAGCCGTGTAGGCAATCTTCAGAGACTGAGCATTTTGCATTTTTGTCCTGCAGTAGTTCAGCATTATCCCTGCAACACTTCACAAACTATAAGCCCAAAAATCCTAATCTACAACTGAAAAACAAAAAGAAAGAAAAGGACATGGGTTGCCTCCCAAAAAGTGACTGATTTAGCGTTGCGGCATGATGCATTTTACCATCACAGTCACTTCAAATGAATGAGTTCCACCACATGGCTATCATCAATCTTTCCCAAATAGTGTTCCAAATGATGCCCATTGAATCGGATGAGTCCATAACCACAGTAAAGTCATCCATGAAGACCTCCAATATGTCCTCCACCATGTCGACATCTCTGGAAGGTCGCCGATGCATTACATAATCTAAATGGCATTTGAGAGAAGGCGAATGTGCCATAAGTACATGTGAAGGTTGTATTTTCTTGGTCTTCCGGGGCAATGAGAATTTGGTTGTAGCCTAAATACCCTTCCAGAAAACAATAGAAAGCTAGGCCCGAAAGACAATCAAGCATTTGGCCCAAGAACGGCAATGGTTAATGATCCTTTCTAGTCACCTTGTTCAACTTCTCGTAGTCCATGCATACCCTCCAACCTATCACAGTATGAGTCAGAATAAGTTCATTGTGTCATTAGTCACCATCATCATTCCTCCCTTCTTTGGCACACATTGTACCAGAGAAGTCCACGAACTATCAGAAATTATATACACCACACTGGCATCAAGCCACTTGATGACTTCCTTTTTGACCACCTCTTGCATGGCCTCATTAAGTCTCCTTTGATGTTCAAGAGAAGGTCTAGCATCCTTCTCCAATATTATCTTGTGCATGAAATATGCGGGGCTAAATCTCCAAATATCCACCAAGGTCCATCAAATTGCTCGCTTGCGCTTTTGAAGAACTCCCAAAGTGACGTCAACGTGCACGTTAGTCAAGCAAAAAGAAAGAATAATTGGAAAAATGAAATTAGGACCAAGAAATTCATACCTGATGAGGAAGTGGTTTCAATTCCAACACCGGTAGCTCCTCAATAGACGGCTTTGTGGGTGGAGTTTTGTGATTTTCAAGATCAAGAGATAACTTCCTCGGCTTATAAGAATACGAGCACATTCCATGTAATGCGTTCACACACTCCACCCTTCCAGCATCATCATCAACATCCACGTTCAATAACACGACCTCAAGTGGTCCTCAATATTATCCATTGTGCTTGTGTCATCCACTATCACCGCTGTGACAATGTCAACAAACGAGCACACTTCAGTGCTATTTGGTTGCGTTGTGGAACACCGCCTTTTCATAACCAACATGGAAGGTCAATTCTTCCGCTTCCATATCAACCAAGGCCTTTCCCGTAGCAAGGAATGGCCTTCCAAGAATGATAGGCACCTCAAAATCCACTTCGTAATCCAAGATCACGAAATTGACCGGCAATATGAACTTATCAACACAAACAAAGACATCATCAATAAACCCCAAAGGCCGCTTCATTGACCGGTTCACCATTTGAAGCCTCATGGATGTTGGACGAGGTTGTCCGATACACAAGGTCTTGAAGACCAAATATGGCATGAGATTGACAGTTGCCCCTAAATCACATGGGGATTTTGTGAAACCGGTACTTCCAATGGTACATTGTATTGTGAATGCTCCGGGATCCTCTAGCTTTTGAGCCATGGAGTTTACAATGGAACTCACTTGGTGCGTCATCTTTATTGTCTCGCACTCCATCGTTCTCTTTTTAGTAACCAAGTCCTTTATGAACTTTGCATATCCCGAAATTTTTTCATGTGCCTCCACAAAGGGCACATTTATAGTCAAACTCTTCATCATCTCAATGAATTTCTTAAACTGGTTGTCACCTTTTTGCTTAGCCAACCTTTAAGGATATGGCGGAGGAGGTATAGGCATGGGTGCCTTGGCTTTTGGCACCACCGGTTCGGGCATATCAATGATGTGTTCCCTAGACGAGTGCGCGGCCTCTTGAGTCTCATCCTCACCCTCATAAATTTCAATTCTCACATCATCACTTGCACTTTTTTCAACAACATCCTCAACTACCAATGGTATCTCATCATGTTGCAACTCATCTTCATCAACCACAAATCAATTACCTTTTGAGGGTTGCACATCACCGCCTCTTCTACTTCACGTGGTCACCGCCATCATATGATTATTATGCCCACCCTTGAGGTTCACTATTGTATCACTTGGTAGAGCACCCTTTGGGCGAGTGTTGTGAGATTGTGAAATGGGCTCGAGTTGTACTTCCAAATTACTGATTGAAGTGTTATGGGAGGCCAATTGAGTATCGGAGTCATGATTCTTCTTCGTCATTTGCTCAAACATGTTCTCTATTCAACCCATATCATTTCCCGACGAACTCGACCCTTGAGATTGAAACTGAGGCAGGTTGTTGGGTTGTTGATACATTGGGGGCCTTTGAAAGCCTTGCCCCATATTACCTTGTCCACCATTATTGTTCCACCCACATTGACCACCATTCTTGTTGTTCCAATTTTCTTTCCTATTCCAATTACCTTAATTCTCGAGTTTTTGTTCCCCCAATTTCCTCCTTGATTGTTATTATAATTCCAATTTCCACCTTGTTGATTGCCCCAATTACCTTGGGTTCTCCATTGTTGATTCTCTTGACTACCTCTATTCCCTTTGATAGTTGTTGACATATTGGACTTCCTCACTTTGGTCATCAAAACCTTTATTTGAATATCCACCACCATCATCATAGTTGTCAAAACTTTCTTGAGGTTGTTGTTTCTCCCTTTGCCTTCTTTTCATCATATTCACTCCCTCCATGGAATTAACTTGCCATGAATTTCGAAGTTGTTGAAGTTGTGCCTTAGCCAATTGGTTCATTATTGTTGTGAGTTCGGCAATGGCTTGGCCGTGATCATGCAACTCCTTAAGCAAGTGTATAACATTTGGATCACCTTAAAGAACATTAGCCCGGCTTTTCCATGCTGAAGAAGTATCGGCCATTTCATCAAGAACATTACAAGCTTCATTGTATGGAAGTTTCATAAAATTACCACCGGCCAACTGAGTGACAATGCACTAGATTGTTGTGTTTATACCCCGATAGAACGTCTGTTGGATCATAACATCATTCATATCGTTGTAGGGTCACTCTTTTACCATCATCCGAAACCTCTCCCATATCTCATGTAAAGGCTCCGTTATCTTGCTTGAAATCTAGAACCTCATCTCGAAGAGCCGCCATATGACTAGGAGAAAATAACATGGCAATAAATTTATCGGCCAACTCATCCCACATAGTTACAGAATTATTTGGGAGTCTCTCCAACCAATCCAATGCTTTCCCCCGAAATGAGAAGGGGAAAATCCTTAACCTCAATACATCTTCTGAAACATTTGTTTGCTTGCTCCTCCAATAAGTATACACAAACCCTTTCAAATGCTTGTATGCATTTTGGTCCAAGACACCAGTGAATTACCCTCGTTGTTCGAGCAAAGCTAGCAAGACATTGGTGATTTGGAAGTCCCCCACCCGGATTCGGGAAGGAACTATTGCACTTGCGTACCCTTGATTGGGTAGAACTCTTGGTGCTACTCTTGGTGGGCGTGGAGGGATTCTTGTATGTTGTCATTAGCATTAACAGTTGTATTAGCATTTCTACCCCGTCTTTGTACTTTGGGGTAAAACCTCCTGTTGTTCTATTTCTTCCACCTCCTCCAATCCCACGTTAATAGAATCTTGTGCATTTAAAGCCATTGGTACCTGAGTGAATTAACAAAAATAAAGTAAGTAAAAAAGAAGGAAAAAGAAGCAAAACACAAAACTAGCCAACAAATAGTCAAACACCGTAAAGCTCCTCGGCAACGGCGCCAAAAAGTGATCGCAGCAGACTCAACCTAAGGAAGAGCGGGCGGTAATACTTTTGCCCAATAGTGGTACTGGGGTCAATTTTCCACAGGGAGCTTCAAATTGCAGTTGAGCGTTTGTATGGTCTAGGACTATGTTTTGGCTCCTAATTAATCTTGTAACATTTTTGGTTTTCTTTTGATTATTAACTACAATTTATCAACTACAAGTTTAAAGCTAAGTTATGCTACGAAATTGATTCTACATTGTATGCTATATAGATAAAGGCAATAGGGTTGTGGCATGTACCTAGGTGGTCAACTAACGGGTAGAGATTCCTAATGCAAGAATGATGATTATGGGACTTATGCTATAGTCGTTGCACTTTTGCACCCACTCTCACACCTCTCTGTAGAGAGAGTGATTTTTCCCTATTAACTCTCTCGAGACCAATTGGATAGGCTAATTTTCCCAAGCAACTTAGGGTTCAAGTTGGATAATTACTCTCTCGAGGTTTAACCCGTTAATTGGGACTACCATTCTCATGGGTCCACTCCAATACCTTGTTGGAATGAATCTTGGGATCATAGACTCTCTTTCTCAAAAAGAGTCAAGACCCACTAAGCTAGACTTAGTGTTTGCAACCACCAAATTTTAGCGAAACCTAAGATTAACCCAAATAACAATATCCAAAATCATTCATGCACTAAACAATCACACCTATTCATTACCCATACTAGGGTTGAGCTACAACCCTAGCTAATGGGTTTAGCTAGACATAATAGAAACAGAAATTGAAGAAATAGTAGATGAAATTTAGATAATAATTAACTATGATGTTAATCTTCTCAATTCACGTTAATAGTAGAAGAAATTGCCAAAAATAGGCTAAAACTATGAAGTCTCGAGCTCAGCTGATATCTGATACACCAAACATAACCTAAAAAAGTAAAATGTTATATCTATACTACATAGAAAAAATGGGACAAAAATACCCCTGGGGGTTTGACGCGGACCTCGCACAAATGACGCGCGGCTGCATTGGGGTTTGGGTCTTCATATCTTGCTTCTGACAGTGGGGACGCGCATCGCACAAATGTGACGCGTGGCTACGTAGGGTGATGGGCATGGACCGCGTAGGTGTTTTGTTTCAAATCCACCCTCTCTTAACTTCATCCGCGCTGACTGCACTGAATAGGTGGCGGCTGCGTGGTCTTTTGCCTTGAATGACTGAGTCTCTGAACACTCATTGGCACGGATCGCGTGGAAAGGAGCGCGGACCGTGCATCTTGACATGGAAAATGTATGGTCTCTGAACTTTTCTGGGCGACCACGTGTCAAAGCAGTGCGGACCATGCAGTTTGGCCTTTAAATATATCATCCTCTGAACTCTCATGCGCGGTCACGTGACGCATCAGTTCAGACCGCGCAGGTCGTTTGTTTTCCCACTTTTTCTTGTATTTTGTCACTTGGCAGATTTTACTCCTTTAGAGCCAATATTGAAATTTGTCATCTTGTTGCTCAAACCTACAATCAAGCACAACTTGTATGCATTTTGGGACTAATTTATGGCAGTTCATGCATAAAGCTTAGGCAAGAATGGGTATAAAACATGTAGAAATCACAGTTATCAATTGAAAAGTGTCAGTGTATGCTCCATACATTGGGGATTCTTGAGTCGAGTGGTGTGCCATTTACCACCTTTCAGTTCTTGAGGGCTGATTTTACTTGGTGGGAGGATTTTGATAGGCATAGGCTTGTCGGTGTAGCACCCCTTTCTTGGCAGCAGTTCTCTTATCTCTTCTTGGAGAAGTATGTATCCCAGTCCCGCAGAAAGGAGCTGCATCGACAGTTTGAGTGGTTGACTCGAGGGTATATGACCGTGACCCAGTATGAGATGAGGTTTTCGTAGTTGGCCCATCATGTTATTTGGATGATTCTGACAGATTGTGAGAGGACCAGGAGATTTTTGGATGGCCTTAACTACCATCTCCATATTCTGATGACGAGAGAGAGTGTTGTGTGCTACGTTCGAGGAGGTGGTTGATATCGGTCTTGAGATTGATACGGTTCCCCATAGAGAGCGAGAGGAGAGGGAGGCCAAGAGGCCTCGAGGAGAGGAAGTCCAAGAGGCCTTGAGGTTCGAGAAGTTTTAGTGGTGCTCTATTGAGGGGCCAGTTCCAGCTTGGTAGAGGTCGTTCTTTCAATCTTACTCAGTCGACCCGTCTAGAGTATGCGGCATCTTCAAGCCGTGGCCATCATGGGTTTCAACTGGCCCAGCCTTCACTTAGTGTCCTCCCATCTCAAAGTTCATCTCATGCCCCATCAGTCTAGGGTTTCTCCGTGGTAGGTCCTTCTACTGATCATTCTGGTACAAGGGGCTCCCTTGAGTCCCCATCTCCAACACCGGGTTGTTGTTATGAGTACAGAGAGTTTGGACATATGAGGAGGCAATGGCCTCGACTTTGTGATGGTCAGCTTCAGCAGAGGGGTCAGCCCTCTACTTCTGCTCCAGTCACTTCACCACCCGCCCAACTAGCTAGGGATGGAGGTCAGGCAGCCAGGGGTCGCCCCAGAGGTAGAGGTTGATTAGGCGGTGTCCAAGCTCAATTCTATGCTATTCCAGGTAGGACAGATGCCATTGCTTCAGATGCTATCATTGTAGGTATTTTTTCAGTCTGCCACAGAGATGCCTCTGTATTATTTCATCCCGGTTCCACCTATCATATGTTTCTTCATATATTGCTCATTATTTGGCTACGTCCTGAGAGTCTCTTGATTTACATGTTTAAGTGTCTACCCCAGTGGGGCGATACTATAGTTGTAGACCATGTACACCGGTCATGTGTTATGACTATTAGGGGTCTGTAGACCCGAGTTGATCTATTGTTATTGAGCATGGTGGACTTTGATGTTATTTTGGGCAGGTATTGGTTATCTCTGTTTCATGCTATTCTAGAATGTCATGCTAAGATACTAACCTTGGCTATGCCGGTTGTACCGTGGATCGAGTGGCATGGTGTGGCTGAATATGTTCCAAGTAGAGAGATATCTTTCTTGAAGACCCAGCGTATGGTTGGGAAGGGTTGTCTGTCATATCTAGCTTTAGTGAGGGATATGGGAGCTGAGACTCTTAGTATTGATTCTGTTGCGGTTGTGAGGGATTTTCCCGATGTTTTTGCATGCGGACCTGACGGGCATGCAACAAGATAAGGATATTGACATTAGTGTTAACTTGGTACCGGGCACTCAGCTCATTTCAACTCTGCCGTATCGTATGGCACTAGCGGAGTTGAAAGAATTGAAATAGCAGCTTTAGGAACTCTTAAATAAAGAATTCATTCGACCGAGTGTGTCACCATGGGGTGCGCCTGTCCTGTTTGTGGAGAAGAAAGATGGCACAATGAAAATGTGCATTGATTACAAGCAATTGAACAAGGTAACAACTAAGAACAAGTATCCCCTTCCTCATAATGATGATTTATTCGACCAGCTTCAGGGAGCAAGGGTGTTATTTAAGATTGATCTTTGTTCGGGCTATCACAATTTGAAGATCATAGATTCAGATATTCATAAGACTGCTTTCAAGACAAGGTATGTTCACTATGAGTTTTGTCATGTCTTTCGGACTGACCAATGCGCTAGTAGCATTCATGCATTTGACGAATAGAATATTTCGGCCTAATCTGGATTCGTTTGTTATAGGATTCATAGATAATATTCTTGTGTACTTGCATAGTCAGGAGGAGCACGTGGAGCATTTGTGAGTGGTATTATCGAGATTGAAAGAGGGCTCTATGCAAAGTTCTCCAAGTGTAAGTTTTGCCTCAGTTAAGTGGATTTCTTGGGAAACATGGTGTGCAGTGAGGGTATTCAGGTTGTTTCGAAGAAGATAGAGGCAGTGCATAGTTGGCCTAGACCATCCTTAGCCATAGCGATTCGTAGTTTTCTTGGGTTGGCAGGCTATTATCGACAGTTTGTTCCAGAATTTTTATCCATTGCATGTCCCTTGACCAAGTTGAATCATAAGGGTGCTCCATTTTTATGGTTGAACGAGTGCGAGGAGAGCTCTTAGAAGCTCAAGACAACATTGACTACAGCTCTAGTATTGGTTTTGCCATCAGCTTTAGGTTCATATACTGTATATTGTGATGCTTCGAGACTTGGGATTGGATGTGTATTAATGCAGGATGGTGGAATTATTGCTTATGCTTCTCATCAGCTGAAGCCCCATGAGAAGAACTACAATGTTCATGATTGGAGTTAGCTGCCATAGTTCATGCATTGAAGATTTGGAGGCACTACTTGTATGGCGTATCTTGTGAGGTATTCATTGAACATCGCAGTCTTCAGCATATGTTAAAATAGAACGACCTTAATTCGAGGTAGCGGAGATGTCTAGAGTTGCTTAAGGACTATGAAATTACTATTCTATATCATCCGGGAAACACCAATGTGGTGGCAGATGCTTTGAGCCAAAAGGCAGTGAGAATAGGGAGTTTGGCGTATATTACCGTTGAGGAGAGGCCCTTTGCAGTTGATTTTCAGGACTTGGCCAATCGGCTTGTGAGATTACATATTTCGGAGCCCAGCCGAGTGTTGGCTTGTGTGGTTTCTCAGCCTTCCTTATATGATCACATCAGAGAGCGCCAGTATGATTATCAGCATTTGCTTGTCCTTAAGGATAGGGTTAAGAATGATGATGCCAGGGATGTGACCATTTGTGATGATGGTGTGTTGAGGATGCAGGTTCGAATTTGTATGCCCAATGTGTATGGGATTAGAGAGTTTATTCTGGAAGAAGGACCATATCTCACAGTATTGTATTCATCCGAGTGCTGCAAAGATATATTAGAATTTGAGGCAGCACTATTGCTGGAGAAGAATAAAGAAAAATTTTATGGTATTGTGAGGCTCGGTGTCTCAATTGTCAACAGGTGAAATTTGAGCATCAAAGACCGGGTGTCTTGCTTCAGCAGATGGATATTCTCGAGTGGAATGGAAAGGATCACTATGGACTTTGTTGTTGGACTTCCTCAGACTTTGAAGAATTTTGATGCTATTTGGGTGATTGTTGATCGTGACCAAGTCTGTGCACTTCATTCTTGTATGTACTACATATTCTTCAGAGCGGCTGGCAGGGATTTAAATTTGGGAGATTGTTCGGTTGCATGGTGTTCCAGTTTCCATCATCTCAAATAGGGGTACTCAGTTTACTTCGCACTCTTGGAGAGTCGTGTAGAGAGAGTTGGGTACTCAGGTGGAGTTAAGCACATCATTTCATCCTTAGACGGACGGACAGTCTGAGCGTACTATTCAGATATTGGAGGACAAGTTGTGTGGTTGTGTTATCGATTTGGAGGCTCATAGAATGCATTTTTTCCGCTTGCAGAGTTTCCTACAAAAACAACTACCAGTCGAGTATTCAGATAGCACCGTAAGAGGCTTTGTATGGGAGCCGGTGTACTACTCCAGTTGGTTGGTTCGAGCCCAGCAATGCTAGGCTTTTAGGAACAGATTTGGTTCAGGAAGCCTTAGAAAAGGTAAAGTTGACTCAGGAGAGGCTTTGTGCAGTGGTGTCACATCAAAAGAGAAGGTCTTGTAGAAAGTTTCACCCATGAAGGGTGTTACAAGATTATGGAAGAAAGGAAAGTTGAGTTCGCAGTTCATTGGACCTTTTGAGGTGCGTCGGAGGATTGGGGAAGTAGCTCATATGCTTGCTTTGCCACCCATCTTGTTGATTATGCGTCTGGTATTTCATGTTTTTCTGCTCCAGAAGTACGTTGGGGACCCGTCTCATGTTTTGGACTTCAGCACGATTTAGTTGGATGATGATTTGACCTTTGATGTGGAGCCAGTGGCTATTTTGGGCCATCAGGTTTGAAAGTTGAGGTCGAAGGATATAGCTTTAGTGAAGGTGCAGTGGAGAGGTCGGCCCGTGGAGGTGGCTACCTAGGAGACCGAACGGGAGATGCGGAGCAGATATCCTCACCTGTTTGAGGCTTCGGGTATGTTTTTTGACTCTGTTTCCCCCATTTTTTGCTTTTTTATGCCTCATTATCCGTGTCTAATGTGATCGAGCTGGTCTGGAGTGGTTTAGGTAGGAATTGAGGCACTTAGTCTCTTTAAGGAACGCTTGGTTTGGAAAAGTCAACCTGATATTAAATTATATGTTAGAGGGTTCGGATGTGAATTTATATGGTTAAGTTAGCTTCAAGGGATGATTTTTGACTTATGAGTGTGATCAAAAGTGGTTTTGGAGGTCCGGTGTAGAATTAGGCTTGAATTGGCGAAGTTAATATTTTGGAGAATTTCGGTTGATATGTGAGAATTTGATTCTATAGTCAGAATAGGATTCCGAGAGTGTTTGTAGCTTTGCTGTGTTATTTGGGATTTGTGTGAAAATTTTTGGTCATTCGGGGGTGATTTAGTTGGGTTTTTTGTCAAATGCATGTTTCGGAAGTTCTAGAAGAACTTAGGCTTGAATTCGATGTGATTTGATAGTTTTGGTGTTGTTTGAGGTGTTTTGATGATTGAAACAAATTTGGATGATGTTTTAGGATATGTTTGTGGTTGTGGTTGAGGTCCCAGGGTCCTTGGGATGATTTTGGAAGCCAAAACCGGAAGTTTTGAGCCTTAGTAAATTGCACAAAATTGCACCAGCAGTGCATGTCCAATTTAGCCTTCGTGATCGCGATTCTGGGGCCGCGCTAGCATAGAAGAGAGGTGGGGTCCCTGAGTCTTGTACTTCGCGTTTGCGTATAAAGTATATCATTCGCAAAGGGAGTTCCTTGAGTTTTGCGTTCGCGAGGAGTTATCCGCGTTCGAATTGAGGGATCTGAGGTTCCGTTTGTGTTGTTCTTCGCGTTCGCGGCCAATGGGTCGCACTCACATAGTTTAGGCAGTGGAAGCTTCGCGTTCACGAGGGTTCAGACGCGTTCGCGAAAGGTAATTTATGTCTAGAAAATATTTTGCATCGCGAACGCGGGGGTTTGACTGCGTTCGCGTATAAAGAATCACTGTAGTTAGACAGAAGGTTTTAAAACATTTCATCCGCGAGCCTAAGTCATTTTTCCACCATTATTGGGTATTTTGAGAGCTCTTTGGGAGAAATTAAAGAGGGACTAGAAGAGGATTGATGGTAAGTTTTATGAACATAAAACGTGATTATATTGTGAAATTAACCTAGAAATTCATGAAAATTTGGCTAAAATTGGAAGAATTAGGGCTTGGGATTGTGAGATTTTAAATTGGGATTTGAAGGGCTATTTGAGGTCGGAGTTGAGTGTTTTTGATATGTATGGAGTCGTGGCAAGATAATTTCTCAGTTTTGAGAAGTGGGCCCAGGGCTCGGATTTTGCTAATTTTGAGATTTTTTATAATTTTTGACTGTTTTCGATTGAGTTTTGTTCCATTAGCATATTGTGGCATTTTTGCGCTTCTTGGTCAGATTCGACGCGCGAGGAGGCCGATTTGAGAGGTAAGGGCATAGCAAGCTAGAGCTTTGGTCGGTTTGAAGTGAGTAATAAATGTAAATGATGTCCTGAGGGTTTGAACCCTTTTGCACATCGTAGTGCTATATTGAGGTGAGACACGCGCTTGATGATGAGCGCTGAGTCATGTACTATTGGGAATTGTGACTTGGTCCGTCCCGAGTGATGTTTTTACCGCGTATTTGATTGAAGCTTATTTGATATCATTTGTTGCACAAACTGTCATATTTGGGTTTCGTGCCAACTACCTTAACCTGTCGGGCCTTCGGGAAGTTTTTATCACTATATCCTAATTGTATGGATTTACTACTTGAACTCAGTCGTATCTGTTTCTACTATTTTACAACTCAGCTATCTTTACTCGGATTTTGAAACTAAAAGATATACCAAATGATGTTTTGGCCTGAGAACTACTATTTTATTATTGCTTGAGAGACTTATGTGATATCTGGACTGAGTATGGGATCGGGTTGCGAACCGCGGTAGTATTATTTTGATATTACTATAAGGTTGAGGTCCTAGTCGATACTCCGAGATGGCTTGATATTGCGCTTGGGCCGTAAGGACCCCTCCCAGAATCTGCACACCCCCAGTGAGCGTCGTCGAATAAATAAATGGATCGTATTGTACGCCGTAGCGGGTACTAGAGGGTACTATTCTATGTGTTTGCTTTTCCTTTCTATATCTGTCACTTAACTGCTTATTTACTGTAGCATTTCCATACTTCGATTTCACTGGTTTATTTATTTTATACTACTTGGTTTTAACTATCGTATTATAGATTACAATGTGTTTATCTATGATTTATTATTCTCAGCCTTTATTTATGTTTATTACTCACTGGGTCGGAGTACTCACATTACTCCTTGCACCTTGAGTGTAGATCCAGGTGCATCTGAGACTGTTGAGGATTTCCAGCTGGGCAGCGCATATTCGGGAGCATCAAGGTAGCTGCATGGAGTCCACAGTCCTGATCTCTCCCTTTTATCTTATTGTTTCTTCCGTATTTCCCTAGAGTGACATGTAATAGGTTGATAATCGTGTATTAAATCTTCAGGCTTGTGACACCAGATCTATTCGGGCTATGTAGTTGAATTATTTGTTCAAATTATGCATGTTTAATTATTATTTCAGACTTCTGATAGAATATTTCGGTAATTTAACTGTGTTTGCTAATAACGAATTGAATAAGAAATAGGTTTGGGTTGTTAATTGGCCAGGCTTGCCTAGTAGTGTGTTGACCGTCACTATCGGGCCTGGTGTTGTGACAACAAGGCAATACGGGATCGTTTGATTGAGAAATAAGTTATTTATGGATTATAATACAGAGTTAATTATGTATGATGTAGTTAAGCAGGGACTATAATATAGAGTTTATTTTTATATCGGGCATTTGGTTCTTCGGATTATAACAATGGGAAGTAAACGGTATTTGTGATGGTTTTGAGGAAAAGGCAAAAATGTAATTTGCCTTTTCGTGTTAATCCACCTATAATTTAATCCGTATATTGTTATACCAAGTTATATTAGGTATAAAATAATGAACCAATTCGACTACATATAAACTTATACCATGATCAGTTATACAAAATTTCAACATATAAACCAATGCCAAGACTTATACCATATATAATTATATTATCTTATTACCAAACCAAAAGAACACTAAAGGTTTCGTTGTACATCTTGTGGATCGTCTCTATAAGGAGTTCCCTTTTCAAATGGTGTGATGAAGGAGAGATTGTGGTGATAATATTTTAACCTATGCACTAATTAAGGCGTCCAAGGTCCTATCGTTGATTCAATCTCTCATCCTCCACTTCTTCTTTTTTCTTTCCGAACTTAATTGTGTGTATGGATAGTACGGCAGTCTTTCAACGGTTAGGAAGGCAAACGTAGATACAAAGTCTATAGCCACACCGACAATCAAATACGAGATTGGCCCCTTCTCAAAGATTTGATAAAATGGTCCACCCCACCCAAAAGTTCTTATGTCATAGGGAAACTGCTTTTTCGAGTGAGAGTTTTTCTTGGGGTTGTCTATCTGTCCTCATTCTAATTGGTGAGCGTGCGAGTAAGAGAGTAGTCGGCAAAATTATATGAATTGAATGGGACAATAAGTAATAGTAATAATTACATAATCAGGTAAATTAAAAAATGTTGTGATAACTCTCTATTTGTTATAACAAGTTAAAATTACACCAGTATAATAAAAAGTTTCTTATATTGATTAAACGGTTGTGAAAAGTGTCGTGATTAGGTTTAGCAAACTGCAGCTGGATGATATGCTTACCATCTTCCTTATATTCCATTAAACGGTTAAGAACACATATATTGAGTTTTTCTTGAAGAATAAAATTGTTTGTATGCACAATCAGAACACAATCAAGAGAAAAAAAAAATGAGAAAACGGAGTTCTACTATCAAAGAAGCGTATAATAAACGAATACGAAGACTCGTATTACAACATTCCAGAAGTTTAATTAACTAAGGAAATACATCAATAGTGTACAAAACCAAGTAAATTTTTATTATACTGGTGTCAAAAGAAACGGTTGCATCGCATTCTTCAAGAAAATATCCTATTGACAGTTTATGGTAATTCTAACCATTAGGAATTATCCGATGAGTCGGTTCAATGATCATATCTCTATATGCATCATCTATCTATGTGATTTAGTTAATGAGATCAACTAATCTTTATCCGATAAAGACGATGACATAAATATTGATCTAACCGGATTACTAATGTCCAAATTAATCATCATACGATCAAGAACAAATTTAGATTAAATTGTAAAAGACTTTGCTCTCATTATCATGATCTCTATCACGTTGAAAAATCTCAAAATTTAATCAAGGACCTTATCAAAATAATCAAACAATTGATAATAATGATAAAAGAATATCAAATGCCATATATTTTATATCAAACGACATTCACAAAAATATTTTCAAGTTATCAAATATGATATTAGATCTAGGGCATATCAACTATATCCCTAACAAACACATGTACCTCCTACCAGCCCCGCAACTAGTCGAGAGTATTTGTTGCAGCTTTCGGAGGTTTCAATGTACATCTGCCAACGTCCGCAGACTTTGAGTCCCTCTCTATCCTTTATGTTTTCCTTCTTATTGCTCATAGACACTAATGCATAGAGACAGTTAAAGTTTTTCCCTACAGCTTGTGACGTGTGACAATCGGAGCTTTGCGGAGTTGCTTGTACTCAAAATTATTTGTTTTATTTGTACATGTTGAGTGGTAGTTTTCCTGATTTATAGATATATATGCTTGTTATTGACAATGTTTGGTAGTTATTTCTGTTGTTGTTCAGTTTTTCCGTAACCACTAGGCTTACCTAGTATTAGAGAATAGGTATCGTCATGACATCTTACGGGGGAGATTTGGGTCGTCAGATCCCGGCTATTTACTTCCGATATTCATACATGTTTTCCATTAGTACCATCTGCCTTATATTCCATTAAGCGGTTAAGATTGAAGAATATAATTATTTGTATGCACAATAACACGATGAAAAGGAGCGGAAATGAGACAACGATGTTCCACTATCAAAGAGGAACATAAAACAAATGAAAACGATGACTCGTATTCATCTATATATACCATGAAAAATCAAGCAAATTTTTTACACTCCCTATGTATATATAACATAAACTCCTGAATATAAGCAGAAGCAACAAAGCAGGTTCAATATATTAACCGGACTAGCTACTCAGAGGGGTTAATCTTTTTCTTGTCATTCTTGAAAGAGGACACCACAGCTTTCACCACCTTTTCAGCAGCCATGGCCTTCACTGACTTTTTGTCCTTCTTTGGGAACACGCTTCCTTTCTTAGCTGTACTGCTTTCACCGATATATCCTTTCCCTTTTCCATTATTATTGTCCATCTCTTCAGATCTCTTATAGAGTTTAAGTATATATAAAAAAGTGTATGAAATATATTGCGTTGTTGCTTAACTTGTGGTGTTTTCAGAAGTAGTTCATATGAGGTATTTATAGGAGTTGAGGCATTGTTTTATGGCTTACTCTGATGCTTTTTCATGTAAATTCAGGTGAATTTCTGAGTTAGCTCGAGCAAGAGTGAACGAACATTGTTGTTCATTATTTCGTGCATGGAATGTGTGTGTATGTGTGCGTGGGTATTTGGATTTTGGAATATAATATATATTCATTTTTATCTGAAGTCTTGTGTTATTAAAAAGATTGTGTAATTCGTTTGTTTGGGCCATGAAACTACTAAACTTTCAGGCTAATTAAGTTTGCGAAAACTACTTTTTATTTAATTTATTGTTGCATGGTGTGTGTGGGTATGTGTGTTTGTGTGGTGTTTGTAGCTATTTCTCGGAAATGAACTAGTACTACTTAAGAGAATAGTCTAATTTAAAAATATGACTAAATACGTAGATTATGGAGAGGTGGAGTTTGCATTACTTTTAAGCTTATTAACTTTTTGAGTTTTTAAGGAGTGATCTTTGTTAAGGAAATAATAGATAAACATAAAAGAATTAATGATTTGTTATAAAATATTCTATTTTAGGTGAATGTCCATATCTAGAGAGATTCTAGGGTTTACTTCATGGTGGCTAAGTCACCACCTCCCTATAAATAAAGGGGTTCTATTCCATTGTAAACCATCCCAAAGTATCAATAAGAATACTCCTCTCTCTACTTTTCTCTCTATTGTTCTTGTTCTTGTATTATTGTTCTTGTTCTTATATTATTTCATAACACGTTATCAGCACGAGACTCTACCGTCTCAAGAATCCTCTTGAGAAAATTAAGGTATTTCCCTTTTTCCGAATTTGGTTTCAATTATGTCTGATATTATGAAAAGAAAGTTCGTTGCCCTTGAAATTTCGGGCAAGAACTATATGACATGGGTGTTGGATGCTGAAATCCACTTAGATGCTATGGGTCTTGGAGACGCCATTAAAGACAGAGATAAAGCATCCACCCAAGACTGTGCTAAGGCCTTGATTTTCTTGCGCCATCACCTTGATGAAGGTTTGAAAATTGAATATCTCACTGTCAAAGATCCACTCATCTTGTGGAAAGGCTTAAAGGAGAGATATGACAACCTGAAGTTGGTCACTCTGCCACAAGCACGATATGATTGGGCTCATCTGAGGCTCCAAGACTTTAAGTCTGTTTCTGAATATAATTCTGCAATGCTCATAATTACTTCTAAATTGAAACTCTGTGGAGATAATATCTCTTATTATGATATGCTTGAAAAAACGTTTACAACGTTTCATGCCTCCAATATGGTACTGCAACAACAGTACAGAGAGAAAGGTTTAAAAAAGTACTCTGAACTGATTTCTCTTCTCCTTGTGGCTGAGCGAAACAATTACCTGCTCATGAGAAATCACGAAAATCGACCCACTGGGTCTAAACCATTGCCTGAAGCAGATAAGGTGTATTCTCATTATGCCAAGCATGGAAAAAGCTATGGCTTTAATCATGGTCGTGGTCGTAATCGGGGTCATGGCCGTGGACGTAGACAAGGAAGAAATTTCCCTGATGTCTGTCACCCCCCAAAGAGATATAACCACCAAAAGCAGAAACGGGATTATGAGGATCCAAAGGCAAATAGTTCAGAAACTATATGTTATCGTTGCGGTGGAAAAGGGCACTGGTCAAAAGCTTGCCGTGTACCAAGACATTTGGTTGATCTTTATCAAGAATCTCTAAAGAATAAAGGCCCTGAAACAAATTTTATCTCTGACGATAATTTTGACATCACCCACCTGGATGTGGCAGACTTCTTTGAGCAACCCGAGGGGAAAATAGACCACTTAATCGGTGATGGATCCGTGATGAAGGAAGATGGAATTGTTTGATTTTATTTTACTTATTTGTATTAGTTAGTGAATAAACTAATAGTCATTAGTATCAGCTCGTATTTGTTAGTTTATGATATAATGTTAGTATTAGTTCTTTAGAATATTTCAATATGCTTAAATTTCAAAGATATTTTTATTTTCCAGTAGAGTTAATCGATTGACCTAACAATTAGTCGATTATCTAATATTTCGCATTAATACTGGACTTTTCCGCAAGCTAAGTTAGTCGACTATCTGATTTAGTTAGTCGACTAATCTGATGACTGTTTACTAAGTTAGTCGACTAACTAATATTTCGCATTAAAACTGGAGTTTTCCGCAAGGCAAGATAGTCGACTATCTGATTTAGTTAGTCGACTAACCTAATGACTGCTTCCCAAGATAGTCGACTATCAACTAAGTTAATCGACTAACCTCAGCAGATTTTGAAAATATTGTTTAAATGTGAAACAAACGGATTGAATTTGTTTATTCTCATGTTCGTGTATTTCTTTTGTATGTCAAACCATGGGAAAGCAATTATGGATATCTCACAAAGCAAGCTTGGATCAACGTCCAACTGTAAAAATATTTGTTTAGTTGATTCATGTACTACACATACGATACTCAAAGAAAAGAAATATTTCTCTCAACTAAGTATGTGTAAGGCAGATGTTACTACAATATCTGGTAGTAGTAAATTGATTGAAGGCTCCGGAAGAGCAACTATAACTCTGCCTAGAGGAACAATGTTTATCATAGAGAATGCAATGTTCTCCTCCAAGTCTAAGAGAAACTTGTTGAGTTTTAAAGATATACGCCAGAGTGGCTATCATATTGAGACAATAGATGAGAATAATCTTGAATATCTCATCATTACAAAGAATGTCTCTGGCCAAAAGAGGGTTATTGAGAAATTTTCGTCTTTATCTTGTGGCCTGTATTGGACAAAAATTAGTGCAATTGAGGCACATTCAACAGTAAACCAAAAGGTTACTGATTCCAATACTTTTGTACTTTGGCATGATCGATTGGGACACCCTGGATCAATCATGATGAGACGGATTATAGAAAGCTCATATGGGCATCCGTTAAAGAATTTCAAGATTCTTTTAAATAATGAATTTTCTTGCACTTCTTGTTATCAAGGCAAGTTAATTATTAGACCATCACCAACAAAGGTTGGGACTGAGTCACCTACGTTTTTGGAACGTATACAAGGGGACATTTGTGGACCTATTCACCCACCTAGTGGGTCCTTTAGATATTTTATGGTCTTAATAGATGCATCTTGTAGATGGTCTCATGTGTGCCTGTTATCATCATGCAACCTTGCGTTTGCAGAACTAATGGCACAAATAATTCGAATACGAGCACAATTTCCTGATAATCCAATCAAGTCTATTAGACTGGATAATACTGCTGAGTTTTTATCCCAAGCATTTAATGATTGTTGCTTATCAATTAGGATAAAAGTGGAACATTCTGTAGCTCATGTTCACACTCAAAACGGTCTTGCAGAATCTTTAATTAAACGCCTGCAGTTGATTGCAAGGCCATTACTCATGAAAACGAGGCTGCCCACTTCGGTATGGGGTCACGCCATTTTGCATGCAGCAATGCTAATTCGTCTCAGACCGATGAATTATCACAAATATTTCCCGTTGCAATTGGTTTTGGTCATGAACCCAATATATCCCATTTAAGAATCTTTGGATGCGCAGTATATGTGCCTATAGCACCGCCATACCGCACCAAAATGGGTCCGCAAAGAAGGTTAGGAATATATGTTGGGTTTGAATCGCCCTCCATTATTCGCTACCTCGAAACATTGACAGGGGATTTGTTCACTGCACGATTTGCAGACTGTTAATTTGATGAGACACTTTTCCCATAATTAGGGGGAGAAGTTGGTGAAACCAAACGGGAAATTTTGTGGAAAAATGCATCATTATCTCATCTTGATCCACATACCTCTATTTGTGAAAAATAGTGCAAAAGATTATCCATTTGCAAAGAATAGCAAATCAAATGCCTGACGCATTTACGGACTTGAAAAGGATAACAAAATCCCACATCCTCGCAGAGAATGTTCCAATCCATATTGATGTCCCTGTTGGACAATCATCTAGTGTCATATCCAATGAGTCGAATGCACGCCTGAAGCGTGGCAGGCCATTAGGTTCCAAAGATCGAAATCCTAGAAAGAGGAAAGCAAACGATCAAAATGACACAACGAAAGAATCTCATGAGGAAATTCATGATTTAATAAATTCTGAGATTCATGAAGAATCCATTGAGCCCGAGACTCAAGAAAATAAGGAACTATCAATAAATCCAATTGATATTGAGGCAAATATTTAATCGAGTGGATATAGTGGTGGATTATGTCTTTGCTTTTAATGTCGCATCTAGCATTATGCAAGAAAGTGAGGATCTTGAACCTCAATATGTTGGAGAATGTCGAAAAAGACATGATTGGCCAAAATGGCAAGAAGCAATCCAATCAGAATTGAATTCACTGGCAAAACGTGAAGTTTTTGGCCCTATAGTTGAAACACCTAATGGTGTTAAGCCTGTTGGCTATAAATGGGTCTTTGTACGCAAGAGAAATGAGAAAAACGAGGTACAAAGATATAAGGCACGCCTTGTTGCACAAGGATTTTCTCAAAGGCCTGGTGTCGACTATGAAGAGACATATTCGCCTGTAATGGATGCCATAACTTTTTGTTATCTCATTAGTTTTGCTGTCCTTGAAAAGCTTGACATGCATTTAATGGATGTGGTTACTGCCTATCTTTATGGCTCACTGGATAATGAGATATACATGAAAATTCCCGATGGACTCAAAATGCCAAACGCTCATAATTCAAAGTCCCGGAAAATGTTTTTAATCAAATTGCAAAGATCCTTGTATGGTCTAAAGCAATCAGGACGAATGTGGTATAATCGTCTTAGTGAGTATTTATTAAAAGAAGGCTATATAAATGATGCCATTTGCCCGTGTGTTTTTATAAAGAAAACAACATCGGAATTTGTTGTACTTGCCGTATATGTCGATGACATAAACCTTATTGGAACCCCCATAGAACTCCAAAAGGCAATTGATTATCTATAGAATGAATTCGAGATGAAAGACCTCGGAAAGACAAAATTATGTCTTGGTTTGCAAATTGAATATTTGGCAAACGGAATTTTTGTTCATCAATCCACCTATATAGAAAAGGTACTGAAACGATTTTACATGGATGGAGCATATCCTTTAAGTACTCCGATGGTTGTTCGATCACTTGATGTGAATAAAGATCCATTCCGACCGCAAGAAAGGAATGAAGAGCTACTTGGTCCTGAAGTACCATATCTTAGTGTAATTGGCGCACTAATGTATCTTGCAAATACTACAAGGCCTGACATAACCTTTTCAGTTAATGTCTTAGCAAGGTATAGCTCGGCTCCCACAAGGAGACATTGGAATGGGATCAAACATATATTGCGGTACCTAAAAGGGACTACCGATATGGGCTTATTTTATAGCAATAATTGCAGTCCTGATCTTGTTGGTTATGCTGATGCTGGATATTTATCCGACCCACACAAGGCTCGATCTCGAACGAGTTATGTGTTTACCTGTGGAGGCACCGCCATATCTTGGCGATCGACTAAGCAATCAATTGTGGCTACTTCATCTAATCATGCCGAGATAATCGCTATTCATGAAGCAAGTCGGGAGTGTGTGTGCTTGAGGTCTATAATACATCATATTCAAGACAAATGTGGTTTGAAGTGTAATAAACTACCCACGACTTTGTATGAAGACAATGCAGCATGTATAGCTCAATTGAAGGGAGGATTCATAAAAGGAGATAGAACAAAGCATATTTCACCAAAGTTATTTTTCACACATGATCTTCAAAAGAATGGTGATATCAATGTGCAACAGATTCGTTCAAGCGATAATATGGCTGATTTGTTCACAAAATCTCTACCAACGTCAACCTTCAAGAAGCTGGTTCACAAGATCGGAATGCGAAGACTCAAGGATATGAATTGATGCTCTTTTCAGGGGGAGTTAATGCGCGTTGCACTCTTTTTCCCTTACAAGGTTTTGTCCCAATGGGTTTTCCTTGCAAGGTTTTTAACGAGGCAACCAATAGGCGCATATTCAAACATGTGTACTCTTTTTCCTTTTCTTTAGTTTTTTCCCATTGGGTTTTGTTTTAGTTAAGGTTTAAACGAGGCACATTATTGAATAGACATTCAAGGGGGAGTGTTATAAAATATTCTATTTTAGGTGAATGTCCATATTTAGAGAGATTCTAGGGTTTACTTCTTGGTGGCTAAGTCACCACCTCCCTATAAATAAATGGGTTCTATTCCATTGTAAACCATCCCAAAGTATCAATAAGAATACTCCTCTCTCTACTTTTCTCTCTATTGTTCTTGTTCTTGTATTATTGTTCTTGTTCTTATATTATTTCATAACATGATTCACAATTTGGGGACAACTTTTCAAATTGCTGACTTTATTTTTTGCTAGCTTGGGTTCTTAACTTTACTATTTATCATTACACTTCAAATATCCAGACTGTGTTAGCCAGAAGAAATTGACATATGAGCAATTGATAACTTTGCTATTTATCATTAAACGTAAATATATATCCCGAGTTCACTAGCAAGAATTAAATAGATACATGAGCGATTGATTACGAGAGCTCGAGAAGAAAGAGAAAAGAGAGGTCAATCTCCAAAAGGTCTTTGTGAAAATGAGCTTAGGAGAAATACTTTATGTGGTCTTGCACTAGCTTCAACTTTATTTTTATACAATAAACTCCTCGAAAATTTTGAATAAGGACTACGCCTGTATTTTTCCTTTTTCAAGAATTTTCATGACCCGGAATTCCAACTGTCGAAATCATGATGGGCCCTAATATTACACTTGCTAGGCAACCAACGTTAGAGTTTTATTAACCAGCATCCTTTATGTCTCAATGATTAAAAATAAACAAGCTTAAACAAGTAGAAATCAATGCAGGAGTAAATAAATAGCCTCTTTGTTTATGTATTATTGCGGTTACTATGCGGAATACGGTGTCACAATCCACGAATGCACTAAAATTTGCTATAAATATCTGTTCGAAAGAAGATACAATTGTTCATGAAGGGAAGTAAAAACAGTAAATGTAGGAGCATAAAAGGGGACGCTAGGGCATGTGGACGCCAGCAGAACTACCTTGAGTCTCCTAGCTGAAAATATCTGCACCCGACCTCTCGATCAGCCACTACTTGCTCCAAAAACTGCACAGAAAGTGCAGAGTGCAGTATCAGTACAACCGACCTCATGTACTGGTAAGTGCCAAGCCTAAACTCGACGAAGTAGTGACGAAGCTATGTCAGGGCAATTACAATATAACCCGCATATAGGCTATAATAAAAGTAAAAACAAGGACGGGACAAAATAAAGCAGTAACTTGCAAAGAATTAATAAAGAACTCAAGTGTCTTATCAGTATCCAGCTATAACCAATCCTTAATTGAAATGCAAAGCTACAGAAATAAACTTATACAGTAGAAAAATGATACATAAACATATAAACAGATGTGGTGCGCATCCAGATCCCATCATATATCAATATCGATATGAATATTCACTGTTATTACTCCATATGAATCCACCCTTGTTCCTCTTGTTGTGGCGTGCAACTGATCCCTCCGTATAATAGCATTTCATCCTTACTCCTTCTCAATATATCACCTGTATTCCTCTTGTTGTAGTGTCCAACCCGATCCCACCGTATAATAGCATTTCACCCTTATTCCTCCTCAATATATCACATCTATTCCTCCTGTTGCGGCGCTCAAACTGATCCCACCATATTAGTGTAACGACCCCAGTTCACCAATTGTGAACCTGTCATGACAGCACCCAGTCTTTGCGACTAGGTAAGCTTAACACATTACGGAATTTAATAGTTGGAAATAAAAATTGTAATCAAACAGTAAGTAGAATAAGAAATGTATAATGGTGCTGCATGGCACATACACTGAATACACAACTTCTGAAAGTAATATCCCAAAACCTAGAATACCACGGGCAACATAGGCTGTGAGAATATGAGTACAGCTCTAATATATGGAGTGTCTAATACAACGGAGAAAAACATAAAACAGTACTGCTAACTACAGGACAGAATGTATGGAGACTCTCCGGTTGCGGACACAGCAGATATACCTCTAGTCTCCGATAGCAAGCTCCAGACTCACATATGATACGCATGGTTGGATGCACCTGGATCTGCATAACAAATGTGTGCAGAAGAGTAGCATGAGTACACTACAGTGGTATTCAGTAAGTGCCAAGCCTAACCTCGGCTGGATAGTGATGAGGAAGGTCGAGGCCCTACAGAGATAAACATAAGAATAAATATGAAATGAATAGACAGTAGGAAATATAGTAAATTACGAGTATCTAGCAAAAACAATAAGCAGAACGGAACAGGCTACAAATACAAGTCTATAATTACAAGAACAATCACTACATGCTATTTATCATCGGGGTTCTCCTGCTATCCCATGGATCTCCTGGTATCCTCATCATATACACAAGGGATCTCCAAGTATCCTGAGGATCTTCTAGTATCCTCCATTTAATCACGAGCGATCTCCAAGTATCCTAAGGATCTCCTAGTATCCTCCAATTAATGAGTCCTGTGCCGGGGATCTCTTAGTCCCCTCCAATTAGTCAATCCTATGCCTGGGATCTCTTAGTATCCCGCACTTCCCAAATCTTGGAACAAAATACGAACAGGGGAAACTTCCGGGATGTCGTCCTGTAGACCAAATCGTAAACACATCACAGTAAATTAATATTTAACAGAAAGAAGCTAAGTGCGGATAACAAGTAAAATATAGAGTCTAGCATGTTTCACAAATAGGCAGATATTGCAATTTAGTCAAATAGAGCAAATAAGTTACTAACATGATTTTCCTAAGCTGAAACAAGTGAAATTGCAATTATTAACAGTTAAATACGTGAAGAAACACAGTCTAAATAAGTCAAGTAAGGTGAATTTTCAATAATTAGCACAAGTACACGCCCATCACCTCGCGCACAAGGCATTTAAGAAACAGTAAAGATATCCTAAGAGGTCCCCCACATAAAGTTCGACAAGCCACATACCTCGAAACGGTAAAAAACTCACTACGAAACGATGCCCTTGCCTCGACTATCCGACTCCGAGTGGCCCAAACCTATTCAAACCAACTACATATTGTAATTAACATCGCAAGAAACTAATTCCACTATTAAAATTAAAGCTAAGGCGCAAAAATAGGTAAAATAACCATAATGCCCCTCAGGCCAACACATGGGAATCAAATAATGTTAACAGTTTCAGAAACCTCGTACTCTCCCGAGTCTAACCGTATAAAAATCTCCCAAATCGGAGGTCAAATGCCCTTTCAAATCCTCACTATTAGGTCTAAGAACTTTACCCCAATTTTCATTCAAAAATCCGAAATTAAAGGTTGAATTCACGATTAGATTAGTGAGTTTTAGTTGTAGAGGAGTAAGGAATCATTACCCAATCATTGCCTCTGAAAATCCCTCGAAATATCTCCCAAAACCAAGCTGTATAGCTTGAGTTTTGACAAAAATGGACGAACCCTCGTTTTGAAATGTTTATATCTGCCCATGTCTGTTGTTCAGTGCGACCGCATGGAACTGAATGCGATCGCGTAAAGTAAAAATTGAAGGCGCAGAAATTGGCCTATGCGAACGCAGAGGAAGTAATGTGATCGCAGAGAAGGGGAAGGTGAAGCTACGCGATCGCGGACTGGGCTAT
Source organism: Nicotiana benthamiana (assembly GCA_034376525.1). Lineage (NCBI taxonomy): Eukaryota > Viridiplantae > Streptophyta > Magnoliopsida > Solanales > Solanaceae > Nicotiana > Nicotiana benthamiana. Next base: position 99,603,517 of record CM067336.1, read on the forward strand.
GCGACCGCATAGAAGGATTTTGGCCCTTAGGCCCAGTCCCTAAATTCTACTACGCGAACGCATGAAGAAGAGCGCGATCGCGGAGAAGGAGAAAGGAGAACTGTGTGATCGCATTCAAGGTCCTGCGATCGCATTGCAGGAAAATAGGCCCCCCCACCAAATGCACTATGATCGCATGAGTGGGGCTGAGATCGCATTGAAGAAAGGTCTGCAACAGTTCATCAGAAAAATTTACGACTCTTCAATACAAAATGCGGTCTGCAACAGTTCAGCAGAAAAATTTACGACTCCGTTTCAATACAAAATGCCCCGTTGAGCATCCGAAACACACCAGAGGCCCTCGGGACCTCAACAAACCCTACGGACATATCCCATAACATCATTCAAACTTGTACCAATCCGTAAACCACCTAAAACTAGAATTAATCAATGATTTGAACTTAGAAACTTCAAATTCCAACCAAATTCGCTTTCGATCAAAAACCTAACCAAAACATGTCCGATTGACCTGAAATTTTGCACGCACGTCCCAAATGACATGATGGTGCTACTGAAACTTCCAGAATCCCGTTCCGACCTTTGGATAAAAAATTCACTATCGGACCAGAAACTTCAAAATTCTAACTTGCGGTATTTCTAGCCTAAATGAGCTACGGACATCCAAAATAAATTCCGACCTCGCTCCCAACCCCGAAATCACCTAAAGAAGCTAGTGGAACCATCGAATTTTCATTCCGAGGTCTTCTTCACTTTGTTCTGATTACGGACCATTTTCCAACACTTAAGCCCTCATTTAAGGACTAAGAGTCTCAAAACACTCTGAATTCTATTACTGAATGTCCCGACAAACCAAAATAGCATAAATGAACTTAGGGGAAGTAGCTAATGTTGAAACATGGCATAAATTCCAAAAACGACCCGCCGGGTCATCACAATCAACATCAGTTACTCAATAAGTAAAAAATTTCACAATTTAACTCAAATTCGTCACAGTATTTAAACCTCAAACAAAAGAAAACAGAAAGATTGTATATTATCAAACTTCACAAATAATACTACTCAGCAAAACTAATCAAAAATATCCGATAAAACACCGATAAACCAGCTGATGTACTTTCAAGATTTTACACGTCTCAAGTACAAAGAAGAGAGAAAAACAAAAGTACCCTGCTAATGTTTTTCAAAAAACTGGTGAAAGCATTATTCAAACTCACTTTAGAAGAAAGTAAGAAGGAAACAAACATCACCCATACGTTCCCCAATCCTGCAAGATTGTAAGAAGCGTTGAACAAAGGAAGAACAATGAAATAAAAGATCAATCATGTTTTTGAAGCAACAACCAAGAAAAACTAATCACCAATGTTTATTTTCAGTATATTAAGCCCTTTAAATAGGCCTTACAGTGAGTAAAATTGGTAACGTTAAGGAAAACTAATCCTAATTAAACTAGAATAAGAATAAGTCTAAGAAAACATATCCTAACTAAAATAGTAAAAAGAATTCTAGTAGGAATGGGATACCAACTAACAATCCTAGTTTGACTAGAACTACAAATATAACCTACTAAAATAAAAATTAAATTAAGGAAGCAAGAAATAAGAAATCTCAATCTTTAAGAAAAAGAAATCCTAATTTTTTATGGATCCTTCGCATGTTGAATTTCTTGAATTTTTAGCATTCTTGATCTTGCATCATTCTCCCCTGGTTGAAAAAGACTCGTGCTCGAGTCTAACTCGACCTCATGTCTAAAAGGTTCCATAGATGGCGCAAGATTTTTTATAGTAATAACGGAGACCCAAGGGCAAAAACAAATGGGGACCCAATGCTCAACAGTTTTTAAGTTACATTTTTCTAGTTTATCATAGAGCTTTTTCACGTTATAAGCAAATTTGGGATGTGGTCGAACTAAATCTCACTTTCTATGTCTTAACTTTCTACCAAGTCTTCTCCATGTAATATTTCTATATGGACTCTAAAGCTTCAACTAACGATATTACGTTATTGGTATAGACTTAACTAACTCCATGTCTAGCTTTGAGTTAAGAATGGAGATCAACGCTCTTCTTGGGAATGCATCAATTGCATCTCTCATACACCAACAGACACTTTGATGATAGCCATGCATACCTATGACGTTAAGATATCGTGTATGTCCAATATCTGGACTCAAACTCTCCATTACCCATTCTTTTATAGGTAATTTTTCCTCTTGTTCTAGAATATTTCTATGGACTTTAGAATTAACGTAATATGTTTCTTTGTTTGGATTATTTGAGTCAACAATCAAGTCAATATTGTGTTGAGCATCTCTGAACGACAAAAAGTCAAAAATACATATGGCTAGATAATCTAATGGATCGTCATAAAATTTTGGTGGTAATTCCTCAAGTTTGGATCCAATGCATTGTGACGACCCACATGGTCATCACTGCAATTCTCCCCTTCCTTGCGTTTTTGAGGCCTTGAAAACCTCTTATTTGGTTGCCTCAATTTGCGTGCACAATCCGGGCACGAAGCCGAAAATTTTTTATGTGAAAATATTTTAATTTTGTGTTAAAAACTATGAATTTTGATATTAATATTACTATAGTTGACTTTGGTCAACGTTTTGGGTAAACGGATCCAGACCCGTGATGTGACGGTCCCAAAGGGTCTGTAAGGTAATTTGGGACTCGAACGTATGCCTCAAATCGAAATCCGAGGTCCAAGGCCCGAGTACGGAGCTTTTCTGTGAAATTATTTTGTGAATATGCTTAAGGAAAAATGAAAACGGAAATTGATCAAAGATAATGGTATCGAGCCCGTATTGATCACCATAACTCTTTGGGTAAGTGATTCCAACTTCGTTCTTCCATTATTTCTTCATCCAATCATCAATTTTCTAGCCCTAAATAATAGAATCATTGTAGAATTTAGGGATTTTTGGGCATTGCTAGGGTTTTTAGAAAATTGGACGATTCAACCTCAATTTGGGGTCTAATCTTAAAACAAATCATATATTTGGACTCGTGGGGTTATGGGTGATAGGAAATTGGTCCGAACCCCGAGTTTGGACCATGTGGGCCCAGTGTCGGATTTTGGTATTTTTGGAAGAAAAATTAGAAATGAATTTCTAAGCTAGGAAATTGTATCCTTGTGCTATTATTGATAATATTGAATCGAATTATGTTAGATATCGTTGGTTTGGGAACGAATTCTAGAGGAAGGCGATTGTTGAGCTTTGAGTTGCTATTTTCGAATTCGAGGTAAGTGTTTGATCTAACTTCGGCTTGAGGGAATATAATTATACTATTTGATTGCTATGTGCTAAATGATCAAGTACAGTGTATAGGCATGGTGACTAGTAATATATGCAGTGGTGTCAAGCATGACCGTGAGTCGTTATTGTCTTTAAATTTGAAGATGTGAATTAATTGAGTTAATTGGCCGCTAAATAAATTGTGAATTGATAATTGGAAGGTAAATGAATTAAAGGAGGAAGTGTGATGCTTTTCCCTTGCCGGGTCTTGTTGTTGATTTATCTTTCCCTTTCCGGGACATATTGTTGATTAATATTTCCCTTCCCGCATATATTTTTGATTTATCTTTCCCTTGCCGGGACATATTGTTGATTTATCTCTCCCTTACCGAGACTTGCTATTGATGTAGTCTCCCTTGTCAGCATATTCTTGGACTGCTAGTTGTACCTTTGCCGGGTTTCACTGTTATGTTGACGAATTTCCCTAATGGGGCCTCCTTTTAGGAGATTGTTGGAGATATTCAATAATACATCATGGGATCGTGTGGCACGCCGTCCACTTATTTAATACATCATGGGATCGCGTGGCATGCTGTCCACTTATTTAATACACCATGGGATCGTGTGGCACGCCGTCCACTTATTGTTATTGGCCTAAGAGTCTGCAGGATCATGTGGGGCGCCGTCCACTTATACATTACATTATGGGATCGTGTGGTGAGCCGTCTACTTGTATACTACACAATGGGATCATGTGGCGCGCCATCCACTGTAGATGAGTAGATCATGAAAAGCTGAGATAGAGTTATTGTTATTACTGATGTTAACCCCCCCCCCTCCCCCCCCCCCCGTTTATTTCGTGTTATATTGCTATTGTTTCTTTATTTTCGAGCTTGTATATCATTATTGCACAGGTTAATTGTGGTAGTTCCTGTCTAGCCTCGTCACTACTTTGCCGGGGTTAGGCCAGGCACATACCAGCACATGGGGTCGGTTGTGCTGATACTACACTTCTGTGCCTTTTTGTGCACATGTCAGGACGTAGCCTACGGACCACAACAGTAGTCAAGGGGCGATCCTTCAGTCTAGAGACTCTGAGGTAGTGAGCTGGCGTTCGTGGGCCCTGAGTGTCCTCTATCTTTTCTAATTTGTTTTATTTGTATCAAACAGACATATGATGTATTTCTTTCAGACTATACATTTTAGTACTCTTTAGTTATCCGTGAGTAATGGCACCAGATACCGGGTAGAGATATGTTGTTAAATTCCACATTTTTGTCATTTCTATCATTTCTAAAAGTCTTCCACGTGTTTTTAATTAATTGGTTTCAATATTTAATTCGCTTTGATTGTGGTTATTGTATAAATTATTAGAAAGGATTGGCTTGCCTAGCTTCGACTGTAGGCGCCATCACGACTCCTAATGGTGGGTAAATCCGGATCGTGACAAGTTGGTGTAAGAGCACTAGGTTACTTGGGTCTCATAACACACGGACAAGCTCGGTAGAGTCTGAGGGATTGGTACGTAGACGTCTGTATTTATCCCCCAGAGGCTACAGAGTTAGGAAACGTTTCACTTTGTTCATTCTTGTCGTGCGATTCTGTTTCTCAAACATTGATTGTCGTTCTACTTTGTTCTTTGCATATGGCAAGAACACGTGCATCTTCTTCTTCCGCGCTGCAGCCCGAATCCCCAATAGTAGCTCCCGCGATGGGCAGGGGCCGAGGCCGTGCCCGAGGCCGTGGCAGGGGCAGAGCTCAGCCCCAGGCAACAGTTCCGAAGGTGGAGCCTCATATTGACTTTCATGAGGAGGTTCCAGCTCCACAAGCTCCAGTGGGCCCAGCTCAGGTCCCAGGAGGAGTGATGTTTTCTTCGGATGTCCATGATGCTCTTGTCCGCATAACAAGCTTTATGGACAGTCTGGCTAGAGCGGGATTGCTACAAGTAACACCAGCCACTTCTCAGGCTGGAGGAGGGGTTCAGACTCCTGCTACACATACTCCGGAGCAGGTAGCTCCCTATGCTCAGGTTCCGTTGGTTAAGCCCATAGTGGCAGCTCAGACATGCATTACAGCTCAGGCCTGAGATGGTATGGCCATGTCCTCGGATGCTTTATGGAGACTTGATCGGTTCTCCAAACTTTTCACTACTACCTTCAGTGCTGCTTCATCGGAGGATCCCACTTTCTATACAGTGGTCATGAGACCCTCGGGACTATGGGGATAATGGAGACCAATGGGGTCGATTTTTGATTTTTTAGTCTTGTGGGGTCCGCCAAGACTTGGTGGAGGGATTATTGCATATCTGGACAATCAGGGTCACAAGCTTTGTAATGGGATCAGTTTGCAGAGTTATTTTTAGAGAAGTTTCTCCCCGTCACTCAGTGGGAGGCACTTCGCATACAGTTTGAGTGCCTTCAGCAGTGCTCTATGACAGTCACACAGTATGAGACCATATTTGTTGACTAGGAACGCCATGCAGTACTGATACTCCCCACATATCAGGAGAGGGTCTGGAGGTGCATTAATGGATTGATTCAGCCCATTTTCCTTCAGATGGCTATGAGAGTTGGCAGTGATATTACTTTTCAGGAGGCGGCCAATGCCCTCCCAGTAGAGATGGCATTGGTTCGAGGAGGTAGTCAGGGTTCAGACAAGAGGCCTCCAGATTCTGGCAGATTTAGTGGTACCTCATCCGGAGGTAGGGATTTCCATGATAGAGTCCATCCCTCCAGACCTTTCTAGTCAGCACTCCAGGCTTCACATAGTGCTCCAGGTGCTCGTAGCTCTCAGCCACAGTATTCTGACCAGCAGATCGTCAGCTCACCATTAGCTCCTATTACGCACCACCACTTCGGGATCCTCAGTAGTCGAGAGCTTGCTTCATTTTTAGCGACTCGAGGAACAATGCCAAGTATTGCCCTCGAGCTTCCAGCAGTTCACTGCAGCAGGGTCCTCGTCCCATGATTCAAGCAGAAAATGATCCACATGTTGTCTAGCCAGCTAGAGGCGGGGGTAGAGGCCATAGAGGTGGAGGTAGGGAGCGTAGAGGTGCAACTCAGACAGCCAGGGGCATGGGTCAGCCTGCAGTAGAGCGTCCTAGAGATGCGGTTCAGGGAGGTGGGGGCCAGTCCCGTTGTTATGCATTGTCAGCCAGGCCGGAGGCCGAGTCATCTGCTGCTGTGATTACAGGTACTATACTGGTCTATGATAAGGGTGTTTTGGTATTATTTGATCCGGGACCTACTTATTCTTATGTATCATCCTATTTTTCACCCTATTTGACCATGCCTAGTAAGTCTATGGGTATTACTATATATGTGTCCACACCGGTTGGTGATTCTATAGTGGTCGACCGAGTGTATCGTTCTTGTGTTGTGGTATTTGAGCGTCTCGAGATCTGTGTCGATTTATTGCTTCTGGACATGGTAGACTTTAATGTTATATTTGGGATGACTGGTTGTCCCGCATCATGCTATCTTGGATTGTCACGCCAAGACTATGACTTTGGCCCTGCCAGACTTGCCCCGACTTGAGTGGAGAGGGACCCCAAGTCATGCCACCCATAGTTTTATTTAGTATCTCAAGGCTCTACGTATGGCCAAGAAGGGGTGTTTAGCATATTTTGCGTATGTTCCGACTCCAAAGTAGAGGTTCCATCTATCGACTGTATTTTCATTGTACGGGAGTTCCCCAAGGTGTTCCCTTCAGACCTGCCGGGTATGCCGCCCCAAAAGGATATTGATTTTCGTATTGGCCTGGCTCTTAGCACTCAGCCTATTTATATTCCGCCATATCGCATGGCCCCCCCAGAGTTGATGGAGTTGAAGGAGCAACTTTAGGACTTGCTTGGTAAGGGTTTCATTAGACTAGTGTATCACCTTGGGGTGCGCCAGTGTTGTTTGTGAAGAAAAAGGACGGGTCGATGAGGATGTGAATTGAATACAGGCAATTGAACAAGGTGACGATAAATAACAAGTATCCACTGACGAGGATTGACATTTGTTTGACCAACTCCAGGGTGCCAGGGTGTTTTCGAAGATAGATTTGAGGTCTGGTTATCATCAGTTGAGGATTAGGGCATCTAATGTCCCTGAGACAGCATTTCATACTCGGTATGGGCATTATGAGTTTTTGGTCATGTCGCTTAGGTTGAACAATGCCCCGGCAGCATTCATAGAGTTGATGAACCGAGTGTTCATGCCTTACTTGGATTTATTTGTGATTGTATTCATTGATGATATCTTGGTATACTACCGCACTTAGGAGGAGCATGAGCAGCACCTCAGAGTGGTTCTTCAGTCTCTGAAAGGATAGCCATTTGTACGCCAAATTCTTAAAGTGCAAATTTTTGTTGAGTTCATTAGCATTCCTGGTTCATGTCATATCAGTAGAGGGTATTCAGGTGGACCCGAAGAAGATAGAGGCAGTCAATAACTAGCCTCGACCAGCTTCAGCTTCAGATATTCGAAGCTTCTTGGGGTGAGCTTGTTACTACAGACGTTTTGTGGAGGGGTTTTCATCCATCGCAACCCCGATGACTAGATTGACTCAAAAGGGTTCCCACTTCAGGTGGTTACATGAGTGCAAGGCGAGCTTCCAAAAGCTCAAGACAGCTCTAACCACGGCACCGGTATTGATCTTGCCCACGGGATCTGGGCCTTATACTGTATATTGTGATGCTTCTCACATCGGACTTGGCGCAGTGTTAATGCAGTATGGCAAGGTCATAGCATATGCTTCGAGGACGTTGAAGATCCACAAGAAGAATTATCCAGTTCATGACTTAGAGTTGGCAGCCATTGTTCATGCCTTGAATATCTGGAGGCATTATCTGTATGGTGTGACGTGTGAGGTGTCCACGAATCACAAGAGCCTTCAGTACTTGTTAAAGCAGAAAGAGTTGAATTTGAGACAGCGGGGGTGGTTGGAGTTGTTAAAAGATTATGATGTTTATATTTTATACCACCTAGAGAAGGCCAATGTGGTGGCCGATGCATTGAGTAGAAAGTCCGCCTGTATGGGTAGTCTTGCATATATTCCGGTCAGCCAGATACCACTTGCCTTGGATGTTCAAGCCTTGGCCAATAGATTTATGAGATAGGATATTTCTGAGCCCAGCAGGGTGTTAGCTTTCACGGTTGATCGCTCGTTAGTGATGAAGCGTATCCGGGAGCGGCAAGTTGATGATCCCCATTTGTGTGTCCTGAGAGACATGGTGTAGAGGGGAGGTGCCAAGGAGAGGACTTTGGGAGATGATGGCATATGGAGGTTGCAGGGGAGAGTTTTTGTGCCCAATGTTGATGGTATTCGAGAGTCGATCATAGCGGAGGCCCACAGTTCTCGATATTTTATTCACCCGGGCGACACAAAGATGTATCAGGATTTGAGGTAGCATTATTGGTGGCATAGAATGAAGAAAGACATTGTTGCATATGTGGCTCGTTGTCTAAATTGCCAGCAAGTTAAGTACGAGCATCAGAGGCCTGGTGTGTTATTCGAAAGGATTGAGCTTTCGAGTGGAAGTAGGAGAGGATCACTATGGAATTATTTACTGGCCTTCTGATGACTCGAAAGAAGTTTGATGCTATATGGATTATTGTTATAGGTTTGAATTCTGTGTTAAAAACTATGAATTTTGATACTAATATTTCTATAGTTGACTTTGGTCAACGTTTTCGGCAAACAAACCCAGACCCATGATGTGACGGTTCCGTAGGATCCGTAAGGAAATTTGAGACACGGGCGTATTCTCGGAATCGAAATCCGAGGTCCTAGGCCCGATTACGGAGCTATTCTATGAAATTATTTTATGAATATGCTTAATTGAAAATGAAAAAAGAAATTGATCAAAAATAATGGTATCACACTCGTATTTTGGTTCTGACAACCGGTTCAAGTCTTAATGGGCGTTAAGCGCTATATATAAAGTTTGGTTTAAAACGGATGTCATTTGATGTTTTTCGGACTAAAAGTGGAAAGTATGACTTCTGGGGGTTGATTCTTTGATTTTGATGTTATTTTGGCGATTTGATCGCTCGAGCAAGTTTGTACGATGATATTGAGTTGGTGTGTGTGGTTGGGGAGCCCCGAGGGCTTGGGGGTGATTTCAAGGGTGTTTCTGGATGTTTTGAAAATTAAAAAAATACCAAATTTTTCAACAGCTGTTGCAGACCTATTTTGCCTTCGCCATCACGTGCATCCAGTCGCGTTCGCATAGTCCAAGTCCTCTTACCCTTCGCGATCACGTCCAATGACACGCATTCCTGTAGCATAACCTCACCCTTCACTGCGTTCGTGAGTCTGTTATCGCGTTCGCTTAAGCCAAGTTCCAGGACCCCTGAATTTCCTTCTAGCGATAGCGATCGCGATGGACCCATTTTTCCCTTCAACGCGAATGCATACCCTATGTCGCGATCCCATAGACCAATTTGCTTCAGTGAATTAAATTAAAAACAAAACAGTTCCCTTCGCGAATTCCACACTTTTCTCACACGAACTCTCCTCCTACACTCTCCATTGACGAACTTCAAGCTCCTATTTTACCATAACTCTTTGGGTAAGTGATTCCAACTTCGTTTTTCCATTATTTTTTCATCCAATCATCAATTTTCTAGCCCCAAATCATAGAATCATGGTAGAAGCTAGGGATTTTTGGGCATAGCTAGGGTTTTTAGAAAATTGGGCGATTCAACCTAAATTTGGGGTCGAATTTTAAAACAAATCATATATTTAGACTTGTGGAGTTATGGGTAATTGGAAATTGGTCCGAGCCCCGAGTATGGACCAAGTTGGCCCGGTGTGGGATTTTGGTGTTTTTGGACGAAAAATTAGAAATGACTTTCTAAGCTAGGAAATTGTATCCTCGTTCTATTATTGATAATATTGAATCAAATTATGTTAGATATCGTTGGTTTGGGGTCGAATTCTAAAGGAAAGGCGATTGTTGAGCTTTGAGTTGCTATTTTCGGATTCGAGGTAAGTGTTTGATCTAACTTTGGCTTGAGGGAATTGGATTAGAGTAGTTGATTGCTATTTGCTAAATGATCGAGTACGGTGTATAGGCATGGTGACGAGTATCCATGCACCGGTGTCAAGCATGACCGTGAGTCGTAATTGTCTTTAAATTTGAAGATGTGAATTAATTGGGTTAATTGGCCGCTAAATAAATTGTGAATTGATAATTGAAAGGTAAATGAGTTAAAGGAGGAAGTGTGGTACTTTTCCCTTGCCGGGACTTGTTGTTGATTTATCTTTCCCTTGCCAGCCGGGACTTGCTGGTTATTTAGTCTCCTTTGCCGGGATATTCTTGGACTGTTAGTTGTACCCTTGCCGGGTTTCACTGTTATGTTGACGAATTTCCCTAATGGGGCCTCCTTTGATGAGATTGTTGGAGTTATTCAATAATACATCATGGGATCTTGTGGCACGCCGTCAACTTATATAATACATCATTGTATCGTGTGGCACGCCGTCCACTTATTTAATACATCATGGGATCGTGTGGCATATCGTCCACTTATTGTTATTGGCCTTAGATGCCGAGGGATCGTGTGGCTCGCCGTCCACTTATACATTAAATTATGGGATCATGTGGCACGCCGTCCACTTGAATACTTCACAATGGGATCATGTGGTGCGCCGTCCACTGTAGATGAGTAGATCATGAAAAGCTGAAATAGAGTTGTTGTTGCCACTGATGTTCCATCTTTATCTTATCCCCCCAGTTTATTTCGTGTTATATTGCTATTGTTCCTTTCTTTTCGAGCTTGTATATCATTATTGCACATGTTAATTGTGGTATGTTTGTCTAGCCTCGTTACTACTTCGCTGGGGTTAGGCCAGGCACTTACCAGCACATGGGGTTGGTTGTGCTGATACTACGCTTATGTGCCTTTTTGTGCATAGGTTAGGACGCAGCCTACAGACCGCAGCAGTAGTCAGGGGCGATCCTTCAGTCCAGAGACTCTGAGCTTGTTCCGGCGTTCGCGGGCCCTAAGTCTGCTCTATGTTTTCTAGTTTGTTTTATTTGTATCAAACAAACATATGATGTATTTCTTTCAGACTATTATTTTTAGTACTCTTTAGTTGTCCGTGATTAGTGGCACCAAATACTGTGTAGAGATATGTTGTTAAATTCCGCAATTTTGTCATTTCTATCATTGCTAAATGTCTTCCGCGTGTTTTTAGTTAATTGGTTTCAATATTTAATTTGATTTGATTAAGGTTATTGTAAAAATGATTAGAAAGGGGTTGGATTGCCTAGCTTCGACAGTAGGCTCCATCACAACTCCTGATGGTGGGTAAATCCGGTTCGTGACATGGATGGTCCTCGTCTCTTTGATATTGGTCTTCATCAGCTTTGTCCTCTTCACACCCTTGATTATCTGAATATTTATCATAATGGGCATGGTGACTTGGTTCTCTTGTGCCTTGGTCAGCTTCAGCCTCTTCAGCCGTTTGTGAATGAATTGGTGGATATAGAAGTGGTAGATGTGGCGGTTGTAGGCGTTGTGGCGGAGTTGGTAATTGATATTGAAACACCAAACATTCAACTAATTTTGTCAGATTGTCCATTGATTCCTTCAAGTCATTTATCTGCACGTTAATTTCTTCATATCTCGTTCAAGAATTGTTATTCTTAATTTATGAACTTCTCATTGAAGATCCATTGAAGAGGATCCTGAACTTGGTATTTTCTTGTTTGGTGACACGATGAACAATGTATCAGATCAGGAATTCGGACCTGTAACTTGTGCTCTGATAGCAAATTGATGTACTTTCAAGGTTTTGCACTTCTCAAGTACAAAGAAGAGAGAAAAACAAAAGCAACCTGCTAAAGTTTTTCACAATACTAGCAAAAACGTTCTTCAAAATCACGTTAGAAGAATGTAAGATGGAAAGAAACCTCACCCACACGTTCTCCGATCCCGCAAGATTGCAAGAAGCATTGAATAAAGGAAGAACAATGAAATAAAATATCAATTACGTTTTTGAAGCAACAACCAAGAAAAACTAATCACCGACGTTTATTTTCAGCATATTAAGCCCTTTAAATTGGCCTTACAATGAGTTAAATGGGTAAGGTTAAGGAAAACTAATCCTAATTAAACTAGAATAAAAGTAAGTCTAAGAAAACCTTTCCTAACTAAAATAGGAAAAGAATTCTAGTAGGAATGGGATACCAACTAACAGTCCTAGTTTGACTAACTACAAATATAACCTACTAAAACAAAAATTAAATTACTAGGAAGCAAGAAATAAGAAATCTCAAGCTGTAAGAAAAAGAAATCCTAATTTTGAATGGATTCTTCGTTTGTTGAATTTCTTGAATTTTTAGCATTCTTGATCTTGCATCACTAGCTTAAGCCAATAATATGAGACCACGAAATTATGGGGTAGTTAGTACATTCAACAATGAATAACAATATCTAAAAAATAAAAATTAAGCATGAGAATACTAGTAAAGTATGTACCAATTAAGGCACATAAACACAATATAAGAAGAACGGGAAATAAACAAGCAAAACAGATAAATTGGCGACGCATAGGTACTCGTCACCTCACCTATACACCACTCACATAGATTTTCACATAGAAAATAAGTCAAGGGTTCCTAATTCCTCAAGTCAAAGTTAGACATGACACGTACCTCGGTCCACTGGCCACTCACTGTGCAATTACCGCTTTTCCTCTAGATTCCATCTCCAAACCACTCTTTCTATCCATAATTAATTTAATAACATCAAATATTGATAAAGGAATCAATTCATTACATAAATTTATAATACCCAAAAGTTTCCCCAAAAAATCAAAAATCGACACCACATCTTGATCAAAACTCGAGGTTCGAACCAAAAGTCATTCTCCCACGAGCCCGAATATGTAATTAATTCCATAATTTTACCTTAAATTGGGGTCTAAATCTCTAATTTTGCACCCTATCCCTCCCTCCAATTCCCCCAAAATCCTTAATTTTTACCATGAAAGAACAAGATTTAGGACTAGAAATAATGGGTGATGTTTGAAATTGAAGGAAACAAGTTAAAGAGTACAAACCTATGATTTGGTGTTGAATTCCCTCTTCAAAAATTTCCCTAGGTCGAGTTCTAGTGAAAGAGTTGTGAAATATTGAAAAATTCTCGTTTCTTGTATGTTTTTAATTCATTAGACAGGCCTTCTTCGCATTCACGAAGATCCTGTCACGATCGCGAGAATTAGCAGCCCAAAGAGCCTATACATTTGAGAGTCTCACTACGCATTTGCGAAAGGATGCTCCCCCTGGCCTTCACGTTTGATCACGCCCAACTCTAGTCCTAAAAAGGATAAGCGGTCGCTGCAAATATAACCCGATCTAAAAGTCCGGAGTCGAATACCACAGAGAACTAAGGCTTAGCAATATCTGTTTAATATCACTAAGAATACAAGATTGAAAAATTTTCTAGAACTGAAAATAAATAAACAGTTGAAAACTAACTATGCTTAAATTTGTAAATAATTGGAATAAAAGTCTAAGGTAATGGCTTCCCCCGTTGTTGATTTCATGAGTTGCATGTTTCTTATAGCCTTGACTTAGTTGCCTCTATCAATAATGAACATTGCAGCTATCATAAATCTCTCTCAAGCAATTATGATAATTTACTAACACACTCTCTCAAGCTACACTAGCTAGATTCACATTACAGTTCACTTAGATCGCACCCGAAGCATCGTTATCTCTAATCCAACCTCTAAACCCTCAGTTATGGCTCTCGCCTATACTTTGGGAGTGATGTTGTTCAAATAACCACCTAAATATGCACTTTTTCTCAAGCAGATACATAATAAATAGGAATGGCTCATTGAGGATCCTTTCAATTAACTAAAATCAAAACATAGTTGAACAAATAGAGATTAACAACCAACTCAAAACTATATTAATACAACAACCAATTCATCCCCAACGGGTTTCACCAAAACCTTAGATTAAAAGATTTAGCTACTCATAATGGTATGTAAAAGAACAGTACTAAAAGTCATAACCAACAATAAAAAATAGGAAGAGGAAAGAAAAACTTGTAGAAGAATTCCCAAGCCTTGCTCCTATTGTGTCTCTGCCTCCTTAGGTCAAATTTATGTAAAACATATGTCCAGTCTCTCAAAATAGCGTTTTCCATGTATATATACCAAGTAGGGCTGGGTCCAAATAATTATAACTTCTCCAATGTGAAAAAGGATACCTTTTTCCAGGTTAGACTAGCACGGTCTCGCTAATGCCTGCGCTAGTTGGGTTATATTCTGCTTGACGAGCGTGACCGCGCTATTGACGCACACTTTTCACCCTATTTCGCTTTGAATTTTGAAAAACGTAAAATATAAAAGTGGTAGCCCTTTGAGTTAGTATTCCAACAACATATTGTGGAGTCCAAATGGAGTTCTGAGCAAAACGTTATATCCATTTTACTAGATAGGGCGCCATATGCCTACTCGATTCTTCGTTCGCACTAACTATCATCCGTTGACACCCAAACACAATCTCAACTTAATTCCTTGAGTTTTTACTCAGACTTTAAAGCTGTAAATCACTTGAATTCATTCCATAACATCTATATAACTCGGAATCACTCCTACAAGGCATAAAATACGCCGTTAGTGCAAAACACTAGCGATTAAAACGTAAACTCAACAAAAGTGCAGTAAATTAGAGTGTAATAATTGACTAAAATACGTAATTATAGCCTATAATTAACGCCCCACACATAAACCATTGCTCATCCTCGACTAATCAAATTACACTTTTTATAGACACGACCTTTTTAAACAATTCGCCTAACTCATCACACCAAGAGTATTTAAAATGGACTCAGCACAAAAGTGTAACATCTTAACCTCAAGATTTGACTCACAAGTACCATGCATTATTCATAACTGACCCACTTAGTCTAACATAGAGGCCACTGAAATTACCTTTTATTCATGAATCAAGTTCTCTCACGCAACAAAAGAGAGTAGTTCCACACAATAAAATTTAAGAACACTTAGGAACTCAAGATAGAATGAATTCACTCACTCTTAGAAATAACATTCATATGCCACAAAAGATGCACCATAAGCTTTCCTGTAGTGTACTACTCCAGTAATCGAGCTTATTCAATCTAGGATCAATTAGGACTTTATTGGGTTGTAATGTAGGCTACGGGGCAGGTAGGATACATGTAGCGACCCGACCAATCATTTAGTGAAATTAAGATCCGTTCAGCGGCGTAAGGTCTGGAGCAGCTTTGGAACATGAGTATCGCCTTGCGTGCATGGTGGAATTCAATTTTCAGACGATTTAGAGTCAATTATAGAGAAAGAACCTTATTTTGGAAGTTAGAACGGTGAAATATTACTGGAATTGGAATTTTTGGTAAAACAACGCCGGGTTCGTCTGCTACTACTGCTGCTATCCATTTTCTTACAATGCGGCTCTTCTTTCTATAAGAAATTCAAATGGTATGTGGATGGTCTCAGTATCTTCGTATGGTGATTTTGGACTTAGGAGCGCGTCCGTATTAAGATTTGGAGGTCCGTAGAGTAAACTGAGGCAGTTCGGCAAATGTTACAGTTGGAAAATGAAGAAGTTTGACGCACAATTGACTTTTGGGAAATCAGGGTGGGAATGCGATTCAGATATTGAAATAGCTCAGTTATGTCATTTTGGACTTGTCTACAAAATTTGGCGTCATTTCGAGTTGTATTAATAGGTTTTGGCATGAGATTTATTATTTGAAGATTTGAAAGTTCTTAAGCTTGATTTTTGGTTCGATTCGTCTTTTTGATGTTGTGTTATGTGATTTGAAGCTTCTATAGAGTTTGTGTTAGGTTATAAGACTTGTATGTGTGATTAGACGGGGGGCCCGGGGGCCTCGAGTGTGTTACGGATGGGCTACAGACCCTTTTCTTCTATTTTTGAACTGTTGTATCTGCTCCTTCTGATATACTTCTCAGAGATCGAAATGTCCTTCCGTGATCGCAATGCTTTGCTAAATACTACCTCTAATTCCTTCATTGCATTCGCATTATGCACTCCGCAATCGCAAAGGTATGCCCTTCTTTACTATGCAGTCGCATCCCCGGCCCCGCGATCGCATAGTGTAAACTAGGGGCTTGGGATAGTTGAGACTTTTCTTCTTTGAGTTTGCATGAGTACCTACGCGACCGCATAAGTCACCATCCCGATCCTTCAAATTCGCATCCCTATTTATGCGAACGTAGTGCACAATTTTGGGGATTTGAAACTTTACTCTATGTGATCGCAACCTCTATTCCGCGATCACAGTGAACAAATCACTGGGCGGACAAATTTATTTCCAAAATTTGAGGGAGTGTTTGACCTCCGATTTAAGATATTTTTATACGGTTAGACTCGTGAGAGTACGGGGGTTCTAAAAAAGTTAAATTCATCCGATTCCGAGACGCTGGCCCGAGGGGCATTTTGCTTATTTTACCTAATTTCGCGCATTAGATTTGAATTAAATTGTAGAATCCATTGCTTGAGATATTATGTACACTTTGTGATTTAATTGAATAGATATGGGCCATTTGGAGTTGAGAACTCGTGGCAAGAATGTGGTTGCTAGTTGATTTTAGCCGGTTTGAGGTAATTATCTTGCCTAACCTTGTGTGGGGGACCTCCCCTTAGGATTGGAGTCGTCTCTGTTTCTTGTATTCATTTTACACAAGGTGATGAGTGCGTGCTCGAATTTATTTGTTGTAAATTTTCCCTTTAGGCTATTAGACTCTTGAAATCACCGAGTATGAAGATGATATTAATGCGATTGAGTTCCCTGTTATTTGTTTCACCTCTACAGGACTTACTTGATATTTGTTACCTTTCTTGATTTATTGTTGTTGTTTAATGGACTTTTACATGCTTAACTGAAGACAATTACCATTCTATAGTCATATTACCCGTCCTAACCACTCGCCTTTAATTGGAAACCATAAATATTATATCTCATGTAATTAATTGGCCTTAATCGGAAAGACGATTAATATCTTATGATTATTTGTTATTTCCTTAAATTGTAACTATTTGATTCATGTTAACTTCCTTGTTGTTTGGATACTTCTTGATTGTAAGTTCGTCTGTGACTTCGTGCAAATATTTTTCATCTCCAACTGTTATGGTATTGTTGTAGTTATTATGCCCTTATTATGTATTGTTTTGTCGTTGAGGTTATTATGTTTTTCCTTGGTGTTCTGTGACCTTATTAGGTATTGTTGATTCACTTGCCGGGACTTTATTATTTCTATTGTTGATTCCCTTGCCGGGACGTTATTATTCCTATTGTTGATCCCCTTGCCGGGACATTATTGTTTCTATTATTGATTTCCCTTGTTGTAACGTTATTGTTTCTATTGTTGACTCCCTGGCCGGGATATTGCTATTCTATTGTTTGGGCTGTACATCTATGTTTATTCTGCTGTAGTGTCGGATACCAAGAGATCCCTAGTACATCTATTAAGGATACCAAGAGATTCTCGGGATATCAAAAGATCCACAGTACATCTATTGAGGATACCAAGAGATCCTCGTGATACAAAGAGATTGTATATCTATTGAGGATACCAAGAGATCCACGGGATACAAAGAGATCCCTAGTATATATATCGAGGATACCAAGAGATCCTCGGGATACCAAGAGATCCCTAACACACCTATTTATGCTTGAGACCACAAGATGATATCTTGTGAGATCCCCGTTAAACACATCGTGTTCTGGACTGATACTTTCAACGATTCTACCCGGATGCGAATAATTCAGGCGCTGGTCGTCCATTTCTTATACTTACTAGTTGGTAGAATTCTTGTTAGGTACACTTGCTAATGCATACACATAGTTGGACCCTCCTGTTAGAGATGAGTCCCTCCTGGTTTTGCTAGGGGTGGAGATATGCCCTCCCTTATCCTTATATATGTGAGAGTTTCCCTAGTTGACGAGTTAGTTGTTAGCGTGACCGTTTGAGTGATGGGGCACAAGGTGCCAAGTGTTAGACTTCAGATGTTGCGTTTTCATGAATTGTGGCTGGTCCGAGTTATATTGGTAAAATTGTGGAAAGAGTTGAAAGAACCTTATGTAAGCATCACTGAAGAATAATGAATTAGTGAATTGTTTGTCCGTACTGTGTTGTGACCTTAGGATTTGTATTATGATTCTACAGTCATTTCACATCATCATTTATTGTATTCTCGTTGTTACTTGTTGCCATTTTCCTTCATTATGAGTCGTAAGATTTAGTAATTCGTGCAGTCTTTACATAATTATATATCTTTTCTATTATCCCTATGATTATATTGTTTATTGACCGGTAGGTGTCTTGACTGTCCCTCGTCACTACTCCATTGAGGTTAGTCTTGATACTTACTGGGCACCGCTGTGGTGTGCTCATTATACTCTTCTGCACACTTTTGTTGTGCAGATACAAGTACCCTCATTCAGTTCTATCAGCCTTGGAGGGTGGCTTACAGCTGGAGACTTGCGGTATGAATCTGCTGCGTCCACAGAACCGAGGAGTCTCCTTCTACTTTACCTTTTAGTTAGCAGTTCTATTTCATGTATTCAGTTGTTGTAGTCAATTTTGGGTATTAGGGCTGTATGTTATGTTTTACTCTTTGCCTTTGTTGCCCGTGGGTTTCCCGGTCTTGGAGGTTGTTACAATATTTTGAGATGAAGTGTATGTGCCAGGCAGCACTCTATATATTTTCTTATGTTATACAGTATTTGATTATTGTCTTCGTAAAGGTTGTTAAATTTTCGCAATGTGTTAGGCTAACCTACTTGCGAAGACTGGGTACCATCATGACAGGTTCACGATGGGTCAACTGGGGTCGTGAAAAGTAGGTATCAGAGCTCTAGGTTCATAGGAGTCACAAGACACATGCCAATTTATTAGAGTCTCGCTGATCGGTACGGAGACGTTTGTACTTATCTACGGGAGGCTATGTAACCATTTGGAAAAATTCCACTTCTTTTGATTTCCCTCTAGTGCGAGATTTGGGCATTAACAATTATAAACCTCTGCCTTCTACTATGTCACCGATGGTGAGGACACGTACTGCCGAGGTGATCAGGCACTCGCGCCCCTTGCAATAGCCGTCGAAGGTCGGGGCCGGCCTAGTGTTCGAATACGCACACGTGTTGCAATGAGAGCTCCTGAATGAACGGACGTTGAGGTACCACCAGCAGATCTAGCCGAAGTCCGAGCATTTGACGCCTACAGCTACTGCTACTCCAGCACTTCAGGAGACTTTGACACAGCTCATGAGTAGTTACACAATTTTGTCTTAGGCAAGATTGTTACCACTTACTGCAGCTACACCCCAAGCCGGGGGAGGAGCACAAACTTCACCACCCGTACTCTTGATCAGCGAGCGCATATTGACCGAGTCCCTGAGATTATTCTTGCGATGCCTGCAACACGAGTTCAACCCGAGGGCATGACAGCAATTTTCGAGCAAGAAAATATGATACTTGAGATATTTAAGAGGTTTAATCCTCCTCAGTTCAGCATTTTAGCATCGGAAGATGCCCTGTAATTTCGTGATGAGTGTTACCGTATCTTTCGCACTATGGGTATTTGGATTGAGTGAGATTCCTTTGCACTACTTTCCATCTTCCAGGAGTCGTCTAGCACTGGTGGCGCACCTTTTAATTATACAGGCCAGATGAGGCAGCTTTACTGACTTGGGCCCAGTTTTCAGACATGTTCCTGTGAGAGTTTGTTTCTTAGACCCTTAGGAATTCATGGCGCATAGAGTTTGGGCATTTGTGCCAGGGTGTTATGACTGTCTTGGGGTATGTTGTCTGTTACGCCAGTTTTGTTAGACATGCCTCAGCGTTGGTTTCTACTGTTTGAGAGAAGTTTCGCCGATTTATTGAGGGACTTATCCCCAACATCAGATCCAGTATGGCTCCTGCGTTAGAGATGGACATTCCATATCAGCAGGTGATAAACATTGCTAGGAGGGTAGAGGCTATGCATGCCAGAGAGAGAAGGCAGGTAGTGTCCTGAGAGAGAGAGAGTAGACGAGGTCAAGAGAGACATTTTGAGGAGGCGAGGAGGCCTCGTAGACCGGTGAGATATACTAGTCTTGGTTTCGGAGGTAGGGTATGCCATGGTATAAGTTTTACGGGTCAGCCGGCTCGGCTCGCGTTTGACGCCTTGCATGGTGATTTAGGTGTTCATGGGTCTCAAACTACTCCTATCGCACAGTTTCCCCTCCTTATCAGCGGAGAGGGTGCTTTGAGATTGGAAATATTAGTCGTATGGTGAGAGATCGTCCCATAATTCAGACCACTGTGTCTCAGCGAAGTATTCAGACAAGGATAGGGCACCAAAGACGGGGAGGCCCATCGCGTTGATGTGTTTCATATAGTAGGTTTGAGGCCAGTGCGCCAGCTAATGTCAGTCAGGTATGGATTCAGTTTGTTATAGAAAGGCACTATCTGTAGTTCATCACAGTTCTACTTATCAGGTTGAGTTCCCTATTTTTTGTTCCATTTATGGTAGTTCTTCGTGATTTGCACTCTGTATATGTAATTATTCCGTTGGGAGTTTGTATGAATGATAGTCGTGTCTATCGTCTGTTTTAGCCGTTGTCGAGATTTATGAGGCTAGTGGTATTTTCTTGTTGTCTTTTCTTGTAGGCTTGATGTGATTTCCGAGCATTCCTGGTTACGAGATGTGATTTTTATGCTCCACCGATGTGCGAGCTAGTCTATGTTTTAAATTGTAGACGGAACTGACCTTGTGACAGTCTCTAGATGGGTTAATGTGTACCCTACTTGTGATTCAGTTTTGAGGGCGATACCCTCGTGATATAAGGTGATTTGATATGATGAAACTGGGTTGTGTACTGCGGTTAGATTTATATCAGTATAAGATCTTTGTGAGTCCATTATATGCTTTCATTCTTTCTTGTTAGATGTGTTGTAGATTTGTGTTTTAGAAGAATTTTGTGCTAGTTTGATTTGTTTGTCAGTTCTCTTATGTGTTTCCTTTCCCATATTCATTCATTTTCGTTATATGCTCCTTGCGTTTTAGTTTGTGGGGTGTGTACCCGTTGGTGTTGGCTGAGATTTGGTTAATCGGGTGTTTTGTCATGTGATTTTCGTTGTTGTTATATCATCGCCAGTGTTATGGGTGGTTGAAAAGAGTTCCTATTGAATATGAGGCTTATGGCCGGTACAGATTTGATCTCAGGCATTTATTGCTATTAGAAATATTATTGTGGAACTATGTTTGGTGTGTCATGTTGTGTGGCTGTACTATGTATGTGTTGGCTTGTGTTGAATTAGCTGGTTGAGATTGATATTGGATATGAACTTGGAATCAGGACTTTAGAAACGGATGGAAGGTGAGGAATCTGGTTTGAAGGCTTAATGGTATTGCTGGAAGGGTTAAATTTTAGTTGAGATGGTGTCGTCGTGCCAAATTTGATTTGGGTGACTTGGGGTCTCCCACAGGTTTATGTTATAACTACACACTCAGTGACTTGAGGACTTCGAGGTGAATCTTAGCATGTTCGAGGACGAACATTGGTTTTAAGACGGGGAGGATGTAACGACCCGATCGGTCATTTTGAGAAATTAAGCTCCGTTCAACAGTCTGGAGCCGCTCCGGAACATGAGCATCCACTTGCGTGCATGGTAGAATTCAGTTTTCGGATGGTTTAGAGTCAATTCTAGAGAAAGAACCTTATTTTGGAAGTTAGAACAGTGAAAATTTGACAGGAACTGGACTTTTGTGTAAAACGACCCTGGAATGGGCCGTGGATGATCTCAACAGCTTTGTATGGTCATTTTGGACTTAGGCGCACGTCTGGATTCAGATTTGGAGGTCCGTAGAGTAAATTGAGGCAATTCGGCGAATGTTGAAGTTAGAAAAATGAAGAAGTTTGACTCACAGTTGACTTTTGGGAAATTGGGGTTGGAATGCGATTCTAAAAGTTGGAACAATTCTGTTATGTGATTTTTACAAAATTTGGCATCATTCCGAGTTGTATTGATAGGTTTCGGCATGAGATTTGTTATTTGAAGATTTGAAAGTTCATAAGCTTGATTTTTGGTTCGATTCGTCTTTTCGATGTTGTGTTATGTGATTTGAAGCTTCGAGCGATTTCGTATTAGGTTATACGACTTGTGTGTGATTAGACAGGGGCCCTGGGTGCCTCGAGTGTGTTGAGGATGGGCTATGGACACTTTTCTTCTATTTTTGAAATGTTATATCTGCTGCTTCTGATATCCTTATCTGCAATCGCAATGTCCTTCCGCGTTCGCAATGCTTTGCTGAAGACCACATCTAATTCCTTCATTGTGTTCGCATTATACACTCTATCGCAAAGGAATGCACTTCTTCACTATGCGATAGCATCCCCGGCCCCGTGATCGCGTAGTGTAAACTAGTTGCCTGGTACAGTTGAGACTTTTCTTCTTTGTGTTCGAATGAGTACCTGCGCGATCGCATAAGTCACCATCTCAACCCTTCGCATTAGCATCCCAATTCATGCGAACGCTGTGCACAATTTTAGGCATTAAATTTCACTCTATGCGATCGCAACCTCTGTTCCGCGATCGCAGTGAACAAATCACTGAGCAGACAGATTTAATTCCCAAATTCGAGGGTTTCACCATTTATTCACATTTTGACGTCTAATGCTCGGCTCTTGGCAATTGTTGAAGGAATTTTCACCTGGGCAACTTGTAAGTGTTTTGACTCGAATTAGACCAACTTCCATGAATTTCCTCTTAATTTCATCTTTTAATTTCAGTTTTTGAATGACACATGGGTAGAACTTCATAGACCAAATTGTTGGATTTTGAGGGAGTGTTGACCTCAAATTTGAGATATTTTTATACGTTTAGACTCGTGAGAGTACGAGGTTTCTAAAAATAAATTCATCGGTTCCGAGACATTGGCCCGAGTGGCGTTTTGGTCATTTTATCTAATTTCGCGCTTTGGCTTTGAATTAAATTGTAGAATTAGTTTCTTGAGATGATATTTACAATGTGTGATTTAATTGAATAGATTTGGACCATTTGGAGTCGATAACTCGCGGCAAGAACATGGTTGCTAGTTGAATTTAGCCGGTTTGAGGTAAGTATCCTGCCTAACCTTGTGTGGGGGACCTCCCCTTAGGATTGGAGTCTTCTCTGTTGCTTGTATTCCTTGTACGTGAGGTGAAAAGTGCGTGCTCGGATTTATTTCTAGTAAATTGTCCCTTTTAGGCTATTAGACTCTTGAAATCACCGAGTATGAAGATGATATTGATACGGTTGAGTTCCCTATTATTAGTTTCACCTCTACATGACTTACTTGATATTTGTTGCCTTTCTTGATTTATTCTTGCTATTTAATGGACTTTTACGTGCTTAACTAAAGACAATACCCTTCTATAGTCATATTACATGTCCTAACCACTCGCCTTTAATTGGTAATCATTAATATTATATCTCATGTAATTAATTGGCCTTAATCAGGAAGAAGATAGATATCTTACGATTAGTTGTTATTTTCTTGTAACTATTTGATTCATGTTAACTTCCTTACTGTTTGGATACTCCTTGATTGTAAGTTCGTTTGTGACTTCGTGCAAATATATTACATGTCCAACTATTCTGGTATCGGTGTAGTTATTATGCCCTTAATATATCTTGTTTTGCCGTTGAGGTTATTATGATTTTCCTTTATGTACCGTGACCTTATTAGTATTGTTGATTCCCTAGCCGGGACTTTATTGTTTCTATTGTTGATTCCCTTGCCGGGATGTTATTTTTCCTATTGTTGATCCCCTTGACGAGACGTTATTGTTTCTACTATTGTTTCCCTTGCCGTGACGTTGTTGTTTCTGCTGTTGACTCCCTTGCCCGGATATTGCTATTCTATTTTTTGGTTTGTACATCTATGTTGATTGTGTTGTAGTGCGGGATACCAAGAGATCCCTAGTACATCTACTGAGGATACCAAGAGATCCTCAGGATTCCAAGAGATCCGCAGTACATCTATTGAGGATACCATGAGATCCTTAGTACATCTATTGAGGATATCAAGAGATCTGCGGGATACCAAGAGATCCCTAGTATATATATTGAGGATACCAAGAGATCCCCAGTACATCTATTGAGGATACCAAGAGGTCCTCGGCATACCAAAAGATCCCAAGTACATCTATGGGGGATACCAAGAGATCCTCAAGATACCAAGAGATCCCTACCACACCTATTTATGCTTGAGACTACAGGATAATATCATGTGAGATCCGCGTTAAACTCATTGTATTTTGAACTATATTTTCATTGGTCCTACCCGGGTGCGATTAATTCGGGCGTTGGACGTTCCATTTCTTATACTTACTAGTTGGTAGAATTCTTGTTAGGTACATTTGCACAAGCATACCCGTAGTTGGACCCTCTTATTAGAGATGAATCCCTCCTGTTTTAGCTAGGGGTGGAGATACGCCCTCATTTATCCCTTATATATGTGAGAGTGGCCCTAGTTGACGAGTTAGTTGTTAGCGTGACCATTCGAGTGATGGGGCACAAGGTGCCAAGTGCTAGACTTCAGATGTTGGGTTTTCATGAACTGTGGATGGTCCGAGTTATTTTGGTAAAATTGTGGAAAGAGTTGAAAGAACCTTATGTAAGTATCATTGCAGAATAATGAATTAGTGAATTGTTTGTCCATACTGTGTTGTGACCTTAGGATTTGGATTATGATTCTGCAGTCATTTTGCATCAGCATTTATTATACTCTCATTGTTACTTGTTTCCATTTTCCTTCATTGTGAGTCGTAGCATTTAGTAATTCATGCAGTCTTTACATAATTATATATCATTTCTATTATCCCTATGATTATACTGTTTATTGACTGATAGGTGTCTTGACTGCCCCTCGTCACTACTCCATCGAGGTTAGTATTAATACTTACTGGACACCGATGTGGTGTGCTCATGCTACTCTTCTACATACTTTTGTTGTGCAGATACAGGTGTCCTCATTCAGTCCTGTCAGCCTTGGAGGGTGGCATAGAGCCGTAGACTTGAGGTATGCATCTGCCGGGCCCGCAGAACCGAGGAATCTCCTTCTACTCTACCTTTTAGCTAGCACTTCCATTCCGTGTATTCAGTTGTTGTAGACATTTCCGAGTATTAGAGCCGTATGTTATGTTTTACTCTTAGCCTGTGTTGCCCGTGGGTTTCCGTGTCTTGGAGGTTGTTACAGTATTTTGAGTTGAAGTGTATGTGCCAGGCGGCACTCTATACATTTTTTTATATTATTTAGTATTTGTTTATTGTCTTCGTAAAGGTTGTTAAATTTCCGCAATGTGTTTGGGTTACCTAGTCGTGAAGACTGGGTACCGTCATGAAAGGTTCACGATAGGTGAACTAGGGTCGTGACAATACATTTATATATAAGAGTGACTACAACTCCCTAATCACTTTAATACATTTACTTTAACATTCAAGCCGCATACTTATGTCAAGCGAAACTCCAATTTCACATAAATATACATCAACTCCCAAATTATTTAAGCACAATTATATCAAGAATCACCAGTATCAAAGAAGTTTTTTTTTACAACAAGACAACTTTTTTTCTTTTCTTTTTCTTTTTCAATTGTGGCTCTTGCTTTTCAAATCAGTGCACCCTTTCTCCTTATTTCATTAGTTCCGCTCAAAAGCCAAACCAACCACCCCACGCTTTAACTTTTAAAAAGTTCATAAACAATTTAAGTACTCATGAGAGGTTATAATGGTTCAAACAGATGGTTAACTTAAATAAATGGGTAAGGCTTGTAATGTGGTTGCCAAAGAAACAAGATTGCAGGCTCAAAGGGGTTAACTACGATATATAACAATTAGGCGGGTAAAATATATATATCTGGCTCAATAAATAAATGCCTATATCACTTCCTAAACCAAATAAAACTAGTATTTCGCTTTACAAACACATGGGTCAAGTCATAGGCATCAAATGCAATGCACAGAATATAAAAAATCCTTACACACGCATGGTACCTAACTCACTCAATATTGGATCATCAAGACACTCTAGTCAAAGAAGCTAAGCAATGTTAAGATAATACAATTTAAGGTACTTCTACGAGAGTCAAAAATTGAGCCTAAGTGTCACCCAAAGTACTAAGTATTCTCAAGGCATAACAAGGTCAAGAGATATTGCTTCAATTTGATGCAAAACATAATGACTCCTACTCCAAAAAAAACTAACTACACCAGGTTCAAATAAAACCCTTGGAAAAGAACCGCGGCACAAAGAAAAACCAAGGGGAATTGCTACACTACCTAACAAAAGAAAATATTTTGTTTTGTTTTTATTTTTTTTTTAGACTTAAACCCCTCAAGAAAATTGTCTAATAGATCCATCGTCGGGAAAGTCCAATCTTTTTTATCTAAACAAAATTATTCGATTAAACTAACACAACTAAAATAGCGTAGAAAGTCATCAAGACAATCTCCTCACCCCACACATAAAATTTTGTATTTTCCCCAATGCGCACCATAACTAATAAAAGGGTCAAAGAGACTCCCTGGTAGGCTAAAGGCCGAAGCACTAACAGCCCATGGGGTACTCAGACTTCTCACAAGCTTGGTCCTTTGTGCGAGTACCTCACACTTAGTTCCAACCATTTGGCTTGTTGTTTCATCCTTGTAAAACTGTTGCTTTCTATTCTCCAAGAAAATAAAAAATTAACACTACAAAAATAATACAATTAAAAAAATAAAAGAAAGCAATAAAGCTGGGTTGCCTCCCAACAAACGCATGATTTAAAGTCGCGCCATGACGCGAATCACTTTTTGCCTCCACCTTGAACTTTTGAATTGAGCCCCTAATTTGGCTTCAAGTATTCGGTTATGCTCCAGGGGTGGTGGAACAGATATAATTGGACCAAGCAACCCTTGTACTATTTTACACTTTTTGTCTTTTAGATAAGGTATGTAGTCCTGTCTTTCTGAAAAGAAAAATTCCAAAATATAGGCTTCTTGTTGCTCATTCCTTGACTTGTCAATCGGCTCGAATGACTATTGTAAGCCCCCGAAAAATTTTGCTATGTAATTTTGGATTTCGTAGTGTCACACATGCTTATTATAATGTCTTTACGTACTATTAACATGGTGTACATCAATTAGACTAGGTAAATATGAGTATAACTCTTATGGTAAGTGATGTGAGGTCCAAATGGAAGCCTAAGTGTATGCCAAATGGGAAAATATTTGAAATAGGCCAAAATTCCAAATGGATTCTCACAAGGCTCCACTTCAAAAGAGGATATATAATTATGTATAAGGTTTTATGTGGTGAATATCATTTGAACTGAAAGACCTTTGAGTCTATTTTCCAACGCTTCAAACCATTCATCAATTGGACATTCCTACACAAAGTTATGGTCAAATTACCAAAGGCTGGAAAATGCGATCATGTGTCGTGTCAAATCTGCGATCCGCATTTTCACTCTGCGGTCGGCATTTTAGTTCTATTGTCCGCATTTTGACCGCAGATTGAACCAGTGTAGATCATTTTTTGGCGCCGATTTTGCGGTGCATTCTGCAGCCCGCATGTCCATTCTACTATAGCAGAATTGACATGGGAGGGTTATTTTTTTATTTTCATAACTCGACCCCATTTTGATATATAACCTTTGGGGCTTCATTTAGGGGTCATTTCCTACTGATTTTAGAGAGAGGCAAGAATATTTTAGAGAGATAAGGAGGAACCCAACATCCAAATCATCCAAATCATGCATCAATCTTCAATAATCAAAGAACTCAATCGCGTTCTTCATCTAAGAGGTAAGATTCAATGCCCTAGGTTTTAATTTTGAGTTTAGAGTATAAGATGGGTTATTGAGGTATGATTCTTGGGTATTTTAGTATTTTGTATGCACGCATGTACAACTTAGGTTTATGGGAATATTGTTTAACATAGATAAGTAAAGATTGGGTTAGAGAATGAAGGAAATCTTGAAAAGGGGATTTGAAATCAAGATGCTCAACTAGTGTTTGATAAAATGCTCAAATGAGCTAGTTTCATGAATATCTTTCTAATATGTGTTTAATTTAGTTATGTCTCATAATAGATTGGAATTTCTAGAGTTTTTGGAGTGTTGTACTAACTTAAGGAAAGCTCAATCGAGGTTTGAATGGCTATCTTTGATCTTTGTGTAATCGCCTCATTTGGTGTATGAATGTTTGGTATGTGATAGCTACGTGGATTGTTTGGGAAATTCTTGTGATTGATTTGTTGGGTGTTTGATTGGTTTGATCAAGTGTTATTCGTTAAGAGTTGAGAAACAAATGATAGAAGGAAATCGTAAATGATGCAATTGGAACAAGTGCGGTAATAACATATTTGGCTTCTTGTGGGTAATTATTTCAATGGATTGAATTGCTTATGTACTCTTGAATATAATGGAATTGGAAGTGTTGGCTATGAAAACACTCGTAACATTATTGTGGTTGTGTATTGAGAAGTATTATTGTTGCTCTTCTTGTTTGTGAATTGGTTGTTGTTTATCTTTGTGATTTGTTGTTTGGTTGTGATTGTTGTGAACTGAAACTGTACGGAGGGTTGGGTTGCGCGCCGCAACACGGTATTATAAGGTGGCGGGTTGTGGTGATAAGGGTGGCCGAGGTAATAAGGGTGGAAAAGTGATCGAAATCACTATTGAAATGTACACTTGAAAAAAATTATGAAATCATTGATGTAGAATTGTGAAAGGAGACAACAGGAGAGTTTGTAACCTGTGGGGCATTGATTGCCCCTTTGTTTGCTTCTGTTGTTGTTTCCTACTTGTGTATGGTTGAGTTTACTTGGAACAAAGTTAGATGTTGAAAACTTGTTTGGCTTGATTGATCCTTTGCTTGTGCATTTGATTGTTGTTTCTATCACTGTTATCCACTTGTTTATGGCTTGAGTTTACTTGGGACAAAGTTTGTTCATACATACCAGTACAATTCAAATGTACTGACGTCCCTTTTTCCGAGGGTGATACATTCGTGTTATGATTGTAGAAGGGTCCATAGCAGGTACTCCAGTCCACCGACCGTAGCTCCTCGTCACTTGCTGTCAGCTGATTCGGCAAGCCCCTTTCCGTTCGAGGCCCTATATGGCTCATGCCACATTATGTTTTTTGATCTTGTTGTGATATTGTATAAGGTATAGCCGGATCCCTGTTGACGACATTTCTATATTGTTCATCAATTTTATTTAGAGGCTTCGTAGACAGGTTCTGGGTAGTGTCGGGCATGGTAATTTAAAAAGATAAATATTGATGTTTGGCAATGATATGTAAAAAAATTGGAATAATTTTATTATGGTGAATGAAGTTGCTACTGGAAATTGTTATTGGTATGTTTAAAAATTTGGTTAATGGAGTCCATATCCTATAAATGGCTATTTCATTTTGTATCTGGTGATGAGAATGAGGGGTAAACACGTGGGATAGGAAAGGCACCCAGGTCTACTTGACTGGGGATACCCGGTCAACCGCCGGTCATGTACCTCAAATTTGGGGCGTGACAAACTTAGTATCAGAGCCTAAGGTTTTAAAGTGTCCTTGGATGTCTCGGAGCCGTGTCTAGTAGAGTTCTTCTTATCGGTGTGTTGTCGATCACATATATAAGTTGGAGGCTATTTGGACAATTATGAATTTCACCCTTCTTTGATAATCCAAATCGTGCGATATAACTCAAGATATGGAGTTGATTTCCTCTCTAAGTCTTATTCTCAAGATAAATAATTTTGATACCATAATCCGCAAATTTGAATCTTGTAAGAAGGGATTGGTCCCACCATTGAGTCCGAGTGGATTACCGAAGGACTTGTTAGAAGAAAATGTTAAATGGTTGAGGGATTGGTAGAACTTGTTGCTAAGAGGAGTACCCTTGTTCCTACTAATGTCACTGCACCACCAGATCATGTAGTATATTATCTGTATGTACGACTAAAATCCCGTCTTTTAGAACTTAAGCTTCCATGGTTCCCGCGTAAATGTTGTAAGTTGAAAATATAATTGATATAGTACTCGTTTTGTTATGTTAAGCGAATTATTACTGTGAAAATATATGTGGGAAGTAATTCTTCATGTGTTTAATATATTATTATTGGTAAATGAGGAAATGTAAAGAATTTGAACTATGTGCTAAAATGCCTAGACTTCAAGTCAAGTTTAAATTGATATTTTGATGCCAAATTTTGTGAGAAAACTTGTTATGGTTAATTCCTCCAAAATGTTCTTATGTGTACCAAAGGTATGATTGATTGCGTCTAGTTGTTGGTAACGTATAAAGTTTTTTGGAAGTGAAGTAAGTGACTGTGTAAATGCGGTAAGACTAAATGTTGGATTCTAGCTGTGATTGATACTTTACATGAATGGGTGTTGTGACCCGATGTTTGTGAAAAATGCATTTCAATATGATCAATGTGCTATTGTTGACAACATAAAATGGGTGCAAGGAATATGTATCATGTATTGAAATGCGAAGGCCTTAAATTGAAATTGGAGCAGCATATATAAAATAAAACTATGTGAATTCCTCTGTGTATAGATATGTTGAAATAATTCAAATGTTTTGAGAAATAGAGTATAGACAATGTGTCGAGAACTCGAAATGAAATTGTACCTGGTGATACTTGTGACATTAGGGAATATGAAACAGAGTATTATGTGATGTGAAATATGCGGAAATTATGTGAAATGCGGGGAAGAAGAGATTGTGTTATGAAATGTGGCCTAGTGCCAAGTCTGATGTGATAATTGTGGCCCGAGCTGATGGACTAATATACGTAAAAATGGAATGATTCTTTTATTTGATAATGTAATGATCATTTAAAGTGATTGATTCGTACTTGTGATTTCCTTATTATTGTATGAAGTGTATAATTTGATATGTGAACATGGCTACGAAATGCAGCCTAGAGGTATGAAAATTATGTGAAAACTATGTGATCCATTCTATTTGGTAATGTGGTGATTGTTTAAACTTTTTGTTAGACCCTTATAACTTCCTTGTCCTTGCATAGATTTGTTATTAAAAAGAATCTAAATTACAAAACATTTCATGCACCATCATAGAGTTTGTACATGTGGTGTCGAGTTCCATGCAAAGTATTCAAGATTTGTGATCCTTCTCTATCACTCTTTTACTCAGTTGTGTATATGGCTTATTTGTCTTAAACAGTCAATCCACTCTCTTGCAAGTAACATTATGAAAACCTTCTTACTATCAAGTAACATGAGAGCATCCGCCAACACATATCCTACAAGTACCTATCAATTGAAATGGTCACTGTATGCATAAAGTTTTTCTGAAAATTGAGATCCTCACATCCCATCATAGGAAGATAACTTGTCAACGTAATTTTCGTGTCCACTTGAGATATCCCATAGTAAGTAGCTCACTTGGTTTCTAGTATTGTTGTTGCCCGTGATGTGGAATTGTATTGCAGTTTGGAAGTTTGTATAGCATAACCATGTCCAACTCATAACGAATGATTATTTTCTCTTTATGTCTCCACAATGTGTTACTTTCATTCCTTATTTAGTGAATTTGTTGTGCTAGTACCCAAAATTTGTACGATAACCATGAGAGAACATGCCCCTCTATGTGTCACTATGACACCTCTTTTTTCCTTCAAGTCAAAACCTATGGAGATCCCATTATGAAAATCTGCAAACGTTCAGTGGTTATTGTGCAC
Organism: Nicotiana benthamiana; assembly: GCA_034376525.1. Lineage (NCBI taxonomy): Eukaryota > Viridiplantae > Streptophyta > Magnoliopsida > Solanales > Solanaceae > Nicotiana > Nicotiana benthamiana. The sequence continues at coordinate 99,635,495 of CM067336.1, forward strand.
TGTCTCATTGAGTTTGATTTTCTTTACACCCTCAACTTCTGAAATCCTTGACTATGTTATTGTCATGTGCGGGGAGTTATACTACCCTTGGCATCTCGCCTTTTTGGCTGTGTAGGAGTGTTATATTCCTTATTTGCGGAGCATCGTGTTAACTATTAGGACCATCTAACCAATTCATGATTTTGTCCCAATATCAAAATTTCCTCGCTATGGAGTTTCACTCGTGAAAGGTTGAGATTAGATGACTTCGTATATTTTACATTTCATGAACCTGTTGATTTGAATGACAAATGGTCGTATTTTTAGTTCCCTCATATATGATCAATTACAAGGAAGTGTTAAGTTGTATAAAATATGGTAGTCTCATAAGAGTCCAATTTTTTTCATCCTTATAGGCTTATGGCATAGATTATGTGCATCAAGTAACGTTAAGAGTGTAATTCAACTTCATGTATTTTGAAACCCATATAACATTCAAGGTGCCAGAGTATTCTTATTCTGGATTGACGGATTTTTCCCTATACTCTAGAAAACGAGTAGTTCATGTACTTGAGTATTCCTCCTTAATGATTCCTATTTCCTATGTACTACTTACTCTTATGCCTCATTTGTGTACTAATTGAGGTAATCACAATGATAAACCATGTCAGTATTGTTAGTAGTAACCTTTTGTGTCTGTTACTATATGACCTCATAAAGTACTCTACTCAGCGCATTAATGGATTCTTGAATAACTCCAGCCTGATCTTGAACTCTGTTGTTCCTTATTGTATTAGATCCATTGGGTATTATAAGTTCAAACAAGTCAAGGATAAAGCTTCATAGTGTGATCAGATATACACATATTAGATAGGTAATTTTATGGTTAGTTTATGGTTTCACATCTTAGAGTAACTATTAAGAGTCATCGAGGGTTTAGTGTGAGCATTCCCCTAGAGATTTTTGAGGGCTTTAAGTGTGAGTTTTCCCCTGAAAATGTTATGTCGGTTGATAATAATGGTAACATAACTGTATTACACATTATTTTTCAATAGATGTATGATATTTTTTTGTAACTGTTCCTCATATACTTTGTGTTTTCAAATGCTTAGATTGAACTATATGATCATGGTAATATCCTATATGATGCACTACTAGAAAGAATCATGATGGCTTGGCTTCATATGGATTGTTGATTGAAACGAAATTATATTCTTGTTGATGAACACCTTTGTGATTACATTAATGGCTGGTAAGGACTATTATGAACACATGATTGTTTGTTTACTATGAAATGACATTCTTGATGGTATGATGCTATGTGAGGGAATTGTAGGTTGATGTTGTTACCATGAATTGCAATATCCAGTGAAATGTAAATTGTACAGTGGAAGTTATTAAAAGGTAAAGTCAATGGATAGTTATCTCATGCAAGATGTTTATTTGTCATCCTTGTTATGTATGTTTAGGAGTTGATATTATTTTTTATAAGGTGTCATGACAATAATTGTATGTCGATAATGTCATCTGGAAAGTTGAATGTGTCGTGGAAGGGCAATATGTTCGCTGATTGAATACCAGTTAGTTTTGACTTGGAATGTACCATATAGGTGTTTTGATATAAAACTGTGCAGTCTATATTATGGTATCCTTATGTTAATGTAGTGCTTGTAATACTGGGATTAGGATTGTGGATATATAAATTATGGTACTAGGTATAGTTTTTGATGTGTTGATGAGACGAATTTGGTGATTCTGTAGCGGGTGGATAAGCCTAGTTACAAAGGAAACTCTGCCAAAATTTCTGAAAAAGTTGGGAGTTAGTGAAAATTTAGAGACTTTGGATAGGAAAGGCACCCACGTCCGCTTGAGTGGGGATACCCAATCGAGTGCCGGTCATGTCCCTCGAATTTGGGGCGTGACAACTCTATTTCCATATCATCATCCAAGCACAATGTAGAAAAATATTTGGGGTGAGGAAAAATTCTCTCAAACACATGAATTTTAGGACTTTCAACATCCTTAACATCAGTGATACTACAGTCAACAAAATTTATATCCTCAAAGTCCTTGGCTGGCTCTAGTCTCACTTTTTCAAAATAGACATCCTCAAATTGTGGTTGGCTAGTTTGGTAATGTTCTACTTTGACCTCCCCAATTAACACCTCAAATTCATGCTCTTCTTGGCTATTATCCCCAATATTGGCTTGTTGAGCACTAACAGTTGCAACCACTTGACTCAACTGAGCCTCCAACTTGCGAATAGTTGTTTCTTACCTTTCTATGTGCAATTGTTTCTCATTGTTTTGTTCCATAAGGCACTTTAGTATATCCTCGATCTACTTCATGTCCGCATTCCCAGGTTGTTTGTTCCTGTTAACTTCACAAGAAAAGGTAGAACCATAATAGTAAGGTGTTGGGGGAAGATAAAAAATATAAGCACAACCATAACAGTGACCATTTTTACCACCACATACATCACACACATTCCATAAATAAGATTGATTTGGTTCATAACGCTCTCAGGAACATTTTGAAAATTTTGTAATAGGTGGTTTCCTTCACAATATGTATAGAGATCAATAGTAGAATTATATACACCTAAATTCCCATATTTCCAAGATGTCATGTTTCTCAAATCAACAGTTATAAACAAAATATATATAAAAAAAACAAAACAAAAAAAAGTTCAAACTTGAAACATTGCAATATATACAGCTACAACTACATTGTTAGTTCCCCGAAAACCGCGCCAAAATTTGATCACGCCCAACTCTAGTCCTAAAAAGGATAAGCGGTCCCGGCAAATATAACCCGGTCTAATAGTTCGGAGTCGAATCCCACAGAGAAATAAGGCTTAGATATATTTGTACAATTTCACTAAGAATACAAGATTGAAAAATTTTCGAGAACTGAAAATAAATAAACAGCTGAAAACTAACTATGCTTGAATGTCACGACCCCAACCCTGGTCGTGATGGCGCCCAACACAAATGCTAGGCAACCCCGACCTATTAACATGCTCAACCAACTAGTCAACCCAGTACCAATGCATAGCATTAAATTATCAAAATAATATAGTTCCAACCAGATAGTAGACAGAGGTTTTATAAAACTCAAAGCAAATGCTAAAAAAACTGCCAAATACCTGGGGTCATGAGTCTAGAGCCTCTAAGATAACAAAATACTAAATCCTCAGTAATACTGATGTTCACAAATACGGAAAATAATAAAGGATAGGGGAGGATTTGGGTCCGGCGAACAACAGGCAGCAACCTCAACAACTCCTAAGAAACCTGAAGCCGCAAAAGCTCAACTATGCTCTTGAGGTACCTGAATCTGAACACATGGTGCGAGAAGTAAAGTAAGTACTTTCAACTAAGTGGTAAGAAATGCCAAAATACCACAAAGTAATGCTGAAACTAACCACTTATAACATTTAACGATGAATCATAGTAAACCAAAGGCAGACAGACAAATAGACATCAATGTATGAATGCAATGCAATGCACATAACCGCTGCGGCGTACAGCCCGATCCATTTGGATATCCACGCTCACTGTAGGGTTTAGACTCCGAAGGGTCTCCTACAGCCCAAGTGAAATATTATCATAGAATTCGCTGCGACGTGCAACCCGGTCCTCAATCAGTCCAATTATATGCATGCAAGCCACGCGGGCACAATCAAGTTTACCTTTTTCAGTTCCATTTAGTAGGTGTTATAGCTTAAATGTTTTAAAACCTTAGAAGCTTACTAATCATTTCTTGACGGTGTTTAACTCAGGACTTACATCATGGAAACATGCTTAATATCATGGAAACAGTGATAATAATCCCTAACGCATCCAAATAATCAGCACGTAGCCCAAATATGCTCATAACGATCCAAGAATGATGCTTACTAATAAATTTCTAGTCATTAACACAGTATGGACATCACTTGGATGGGCAAAGCCATAGTCCCCATCCACAGCCGTAGAGTACGTGTCTCGCCTCAATAAAGCATCACAGTATGAGATACCGGGGTTTCAAACCCTCAGGTCATCATCTACATCTATTACTCACCTCTAGCCGGCCGAAGACTAGCTCGTAATGCCTATTCCTCTCGAATCGACCTCCTCGCACATCGAATCTAGTCAAAACCACAATGAATACATTACTATATGCTAAAGAGACATAACCCAATCGAAATTACTCAAAAAATACTAAGCATCACGAAGTTGGCAAAACCCGAGCCTCGGGCCCACTTCTCAAAAAATTTTGAAATTTACATCACCGGATTTCTAGTCTCACCACGAGTCCGAACATACAAATTTTATCAAAATTGGATTTCAAATGCTCCCTCAAAATCGGATTTCTCATTAAGAAAACACAAGCCCCAGTTCTTCCCTTTCTACTCAAATTCCATGAATTTAGGTGTTGAAATCACAATTAGGTGACGTTTCTAGGCCATATGACTTACCTCCAATCGACCCATCAAAAACCCTCTTCAAATCTACCAAAAAGCTCTTAAGGCAGAATAAAAATGGAGGAAATATCATATGGGTCGCGGATTAAATAACACTTAGAACCATTCTTCCTAGGCATTTTTAACCATATGCGATCACATAGCACAAAATTTCATCTTCCCGTAATAACCCTATGCGTCCGCACTACACCCCCACATTCGCATAGGCCATTCCCCTGCTAAGGACCCCAGACCCAAATACCCTATGCGATCGCACCCGTCCTTGTGCGAACACACTGCTCAAAGTTCCCAGACCTATGCGATCGCATGGCCCCTAATTTTCACGCCCCAAAATTCATGGAGCGCGGCCGCGCTCAGCCAAGTAAACTCGAATGAGCAGGCTTATCAGGTCTCGTTCTACCAAAACTAACTCATGAATAAATAGGATATGGACTCCATTAATCAAATTATATAAAAATATCATCAATGAGTTCCATTTCATTTACATTAGCAACTTCAAATGCCATTTTGAAGGTATTACAAGTTTCTTACATCATTGCCAAACATCAATACTTCTATTCTAAATTCCAATACCCGACACTACCCACAACCTGTCTACGGAGTCTCTAAACATAACAAAAGAATAATATGGAAATTCCAGCAACAAGGCTCCGGCTATACCTCAAATGAAAAGTACATGATGAGAAAATGAACAAAGATACATGACATGACCCCGGGATAGAGTGGGGCTCACCAAGTATGCTAGAAAGAGGATACTGCTATTACTGGCCATTGTCGCTCACTGTGAAAAAACTAGTATCATAAAACGATACAGCGCCCCCCGGCAAAAGGGACGTTAGTTCCATTGAATAACACTAGAATGTATAACTAAACACCATCTAGTTAGAAAGAACTATCACAGAATAGAAAATAAATCTTCAACACATGTTCATTAGAAAGAATTATAAAACAAGATTAAAGAAATCATAAATGTCAATCGAAAGCTTTAACAGTCACTATGTCATCAAATCGAAGAATTTTATAACTTTCACTCAATTCCCATATCCTTTGTGTGGGAAATAAAAGAATCATATGATTTTCACATTATGTTTCCATAATCTTTAGTTTGGGGCATCCCACACTATTCATCATTTGTTTCCAATACCACCGTCATTATGAGCGGAGTCCGATCTCGACCCGATCGGCTAGGTCACCTCACTCAAGGCATACATTCTAATCACAATCTCATTTTTCCTTTTCATTTTAGAAATTCGGTCATAGTACCACCGCTTTCTTGAGCGGAGTTCAATCTCGGCCCGATCGGTTAGGCTACCTTGCAAAGGCATTGTTTCCTTCTTATTAGTCATAATACCACCTCTTTATTGAATGGAGTCCGATCACGACCCGATCGGCTAGGTTGACTCATTTGAGACATATACCTCAATCACAATTCTCAGTTTCAAGAATTCAATATCAACATAACACCACCATGTACGTGGCATGGTGTCCGATCACGGCCCGATCAGCTAGGTCGTCTTACCAAGACGTTATTACTTTTTCATTATTCATCTCATTTCAATATTTATTTCACATATATCAATTCCTAGTCTCTTGGGGCCACAATTATCACATCATACTTGGCACTAGGCCACACTCCATAGCTCAATCTCTTATTTCCTACATTTCTCATCATTTTCACATATTTCACATCATTTTGACATACTTCACATCATTTCCACATATTTCACAAAAAAGGTATAAGAAGAAATTACACCAATTGTTCTTGAATCATTCTTTTGCAATCATGACAATATACAATTTCAACATCGAAGTATGTAACAACTCAGATCACATTGGATGTACTCACTTAGCAAGCCATTGTCTCGAATCACAACTTATTGCATAAATTTTGTGTAAAACCTTTACGCACTTTATTATTGAACTCATTCATTGAAGCAAAGTCAATGCTCATTTTACAATCTGTTTTATATGTTTTAATGTCATAGGAATCGCCATTATAATTCAAGTTCTCGGCACATTGGTCATACTCTAACTCTATTTCCCAAATTCATTTGATTACTTTCAACATCTCTATACATAGAGGATTTCATATAGTTTGGCATAATATATGCAGCTCAATCTTAATTTAAGGTTTTAGCATTTCAATGCATAATTCATATTCCTTGCACCCTTTTTAAGTTATCAACAATAGCACCCTGATCATATTGGAACACATCTTTACAATTATAGGGTCACAACAGCAATTCATGTAATGTACCAATCACAGCAAGAATCCACATTTCAATCTTACCACATTTACATAGTCACTAATTTCACTTCAAAATTTTTTTGCACATTACCAACAATCGGACACAATAAATCAAATACATTTGGTACATATGAGAGCAATTTGGAGGATCAACCATAATGACTTTTCTCACACAATTTGGCATCACAATCTCAGTTTAAACTTGACTTAAAGAATAGGCATTTCAACATATGGTTCATATTCTTTTCACATCCTTAAATTTCAAAGAATAGCATATTGAAAACATTGACACACCTTTCACACACACACACACAGATATATATATATATATATATATATATATATATATATATATATATATATATATATATATATATATATATATATATATATATATATATATATATATATATATATATTGCAACACTAATTCATGAAGTAACAATCAATACATCAATCAAATTTCTGTCTTAACAACATTTGCATGAACACCAAAAAAGCTCAATTTCTAAGAAAAGAGGGTTTTAGCCATACATACCTTAATAGAGCTTTCCTTAAATTCTTACAAAATTTCACGACTCTTAGTAACTTCAATCTATTTTGAAATATAACAATCTCTTTGATGAAGGACTAGTGTGGATTTCTTGTTAATCCCTGAACATTTGAGCAAGAATTTAAGAAAAAAGGATAAGGGAAACTTTACCCCTCTAGGGACACCCTCACTGAGAATATCCGTTTTTTCTAAAGAAATGACCCCTCACCTTTATTTAGCGAAATGAGCTCATTTTATAACATAAGCCAGATTTTTTGTGCAGCCGCGTCGCATGGGACGACGCATGGTGCGTCATGGTAATGGAAAATGTTTACAGAAACAAAATTGAAGGTTCTTTGATAATTTTCACTGTCACGCTGCATGGGACAGCGCATGGTGCGGCGCGGTAGTGGAAAATTCTTCGCTGCATTTGTTAATTTGATCATAACTTTGTGTATGAATGTCTGAATAACAAACGGTTTGAAGCATTGGAAACTAAACTCAAAGACCTTTCATTTGATAGGTTATTCACCACATAAAACCTTACACATAATTAGGTGTGCTTGTTCAAAGTATGGACTAGTTCAAGCTCATTGGGAATTTTAGCCTACTGTGACCCTTTCCAATATTTCTTAGACCTAGGCCTTTCCTTGGACCCCAAAATACTTACCATAAGACTTATAAACATATCTACGAAATACAATTGATGCACACCATGTTAATAGCACATAAAATATTATAATAAGCCTACTTGGCATCACGAAATCCTAGGTTACTTAACAAAATTTTCCAAGGCCTTACACTAATGCGTCCACATATTACAAAATAGGGCTCCTCTCCCAGCCTTCTATGTGATCACATAGAGCTATTCCTCTGCATCAATTCTGCTGCATTTCTGCAATCCCCAAAACCCGAAACCTTATGTTAACTACCCAAAACCACATCTCAACCAAAAGCACAGACATGATCAAATACTTCATTTAAACTTGCTCGAATCATTAAAATGCTAACGTTAACATCAAAATCCTCAATTATGATCAAATCAAAACCTAAATTTCTTAAAAACTTCTGAATTGCATATTCAATTAAACACCCGATCTAAACACCACCAAATTACTTGAAACTTTGCACACATATCCAAAATCACCTAACGGAGCTGCTGCAACTCTCGGAACTCCATTCCAACCCTCGGATCAAAATCTCACCTATCAACCGGAATTCGCCAAAATTCAAACTTAGCCAATTAAAGCCTAATTCTACATCGGGCATCCAAATACAATTCCGATTGCACTACTAAGTCATAAATCATCCTCCAAAGCTAATTGAATCATTGAAATTCACATCCGAGCCCTCTAACTAAATAGTCAACTTCCAGTTGACATTTCCAAAACAAGCTCCCCTTTAAGAGACTAAGTGCCTCATTTCCAACTAAAACCAATCCAGATCTATCCAACCAACTCAAATACCGATATTGAATCATAAAGCATAATATGAGTTAAACGGGGAAGTAACTCACGTGACGACGGGCCAGTCATCACATTGAATTTGTAAACAATTGAAATACAGGTCTAAGGTAATGGTTTCCCCCGTTGTTGATTTCATGAGTTGCATGTTTCTTATAGACTTGACTTAGTTGCCTCTATCAATCATGAACTCTCCAGTTATCATAAATCTCTCAAGAAATTATAATAATTTACTACACACACTCTCTCAAGCTACGCTAGCTAGATTCACATTACAGTTCAATTAGATCGTACCTGAGGTATCGTTATCTCTAATCCAACCTCTAAACCCTTAGTTATGGCTCTCGCCTATACTTTGGGCGTGATGTTGTTCAACTAACTACCTCAATATGCACTCTCTTTCAAGCAAATACATAATAAATACGAATGGCTAATTGAGGATCCTTTCAATTAACTAAAATTAAAACGTAGTTGAACAAATAGAGATTAGCAACCGACTCAAAACTATATTAATATAACAACCAATTCATCCCCAACGGGTTTCACCAAAACCTTAGATTAAAATATTTAGCTACTCATAATGTTATGTAAAACTACAATACTGAAAGTCATAACTAATAATGAAAAATAGGAAGAGGAAAGAAAAAACTTGTAGAAGAATACCCAAGGGTTGCTCCTATTATGTCTATGCCTCCTTAGGTCAAATGTATGTCAAAAATATGTCGAGTCTCTCAAAATACCATTTTCCATGTATATATACAAAGTAGGGTTGGGCCCAAACAATTATAACTTCTCCAATGTGAAAAAGGACACTTTTCCGGGTTAGAATAGAGCGGCCGCGCTAATGCTAGTGGGGTTATATTCTGCCTGAGCGAGCGCGGCCTGAGCGTGACTGCACTATTGAAGCACACTTTTCACCCTTTTCCGCTTCGAGTTTGGAAAAATGTAAAACATGAAAGATGTAGCCCTTTGAGTAAGCTTTCCAACAATGAAGTTTTGAGAAAAATGTTATATCCATTTTACTAGATAGTGCGCAAAATGCCTACTCGATTCTTTGTCTGCACTAGCTATCATCTGTTGACACCCAAACGCGATCCCGACTTAATTCCTTGAGCTTTTACTCAGACTTCAAAGCTCTAAATCACTTGAATTCATTCCATAACATCTATATATCTCGGAATCACTCCTACAAGGCAAAAAACACACACTTAGTGCAAAATACTACCGATTAAAGCGCAAAATCAATAAAAGTGCAGTAAATAGAGTGTAATAATTGACTAAAATACGTAATTATAGCCAATCATCAGCGTTCGCGACCCAATGATTGTGTTCGCGTAGAAGAACAACTGACCCCTTCCCCATGTCCCTCTACCATCACGTTTGCATCGACCTGGTTGCATTCTCGAAGGGTAAGACCCACATTGCTCCTTTTTTGCGATCTAGTCTTCGCTTTCACGAAGAGTAAATTCCTCCCCTGCCCCGTTTCCCCTTCGCAATCACAAAGCTTAAAGCATCAGCACACCAATAGTAGCAAAACACACCAGATTTCTAAGTTTCAAACTACTCGTAGCCTATCCCAAAAAGCCCGAGCCCTCAGGTGTCACGACCCTAGTTCACAAATCGTGAACCATTCATGATGCCACCCAGTCTTCGTGACTAGGTAAGCCTGACACATTACAGAAATTCAACAACCTTTACGAAAATGATAAATAGTACTGAATAACATGAGAAAATGTGTAGGGTGCTGCCTGGCACATAGACTTCAACTCAAAGCAATGTAACAACCTCCAAGACCCGGAAACCCACTAGCAACACAGGCTAAGGGTAAAAACATAACATACAACTCTATATCCAGAAGTGTCTACAACAACTGAGTACATTAATGAAAATGCTAACTAAAGGGTAGAATAGAAGGATACTCTTCGGATATGCGTACGCGGAAGATGCATACCTCAAGTATTCAAGTGAAGCTCCGAACTCACTAATAGAGCGCTCAATCAGAAGTACCTGGATCTGCACAACAAATGTGGGCAGAATAGTAGCATGAGTACACCACAGCGGTACACAGTAAGTGCCAAGCCTAACCTCGGTGGAGTAGTGACGAGGAAGATCGAGGCCCTACTCAGATGAACATATGAATAAATACAAGATAAAATGACAGTAGGAAATGAAGTAAATCTCAAGTATCTAGCAAGACAATAAATAGAACGGAACAAGCTACAAATATAATCTACGAAGACAAGGACAATCACTCAAAAATCAGGATGCCACATGGAGCTCCGGGAATTGAACCTGCAGTCCATTTTTACCAATATCTAAGGATCTCCCGGGAATCGAACCTGTGGTCCATCATATAAATAACAGAGGATCTCCGAGAATTGAACCCGCAATCCATCATTCCAATAACAGATGATCTTCGGGAATTGAATCCGTAGTCCATCATACCAATTACAGAGGATCTCCGGGAATTGAACCCACAGTCCATCATACCAATTACAGAGGATCTCCGGGAATTGAACCTGCATTCCATCATACCAATAACAGAGGATCTCCGAGAATTGAACCCGCAGTCCATCATACCAATTATAAAGGATCTCCGAGAATTGAATTCGCAGTCCATTATGCCAATTACAGAGGATCTCAGGGAATTGAACCCGTAGTCCATTATATCAATTACAGAGAATCTCCGGGAATTGACCTGTAGTCCATTATACAAATTACAGAGGGTCTCTAGGAAAGAAACCAAATACAAGCAACAGGTAAAGACCTAGATCCTATCATTCTCGCAAAAAGGACAGATATTGCATTTTAGTCAATTAGAACAAATAAGTTACTAACTTGCTTTTCCAAAGCTAAAACAAGTGAACTTACATTTATAATAGTTAAATACGTGAAGAAACACAGTCTAAAAAAGTCAAGTAAGGTGAATTTTCAGCAATTAGCACAAGTACACGCTCGTTACCGTGTGCACAAGGCATTTAAACAACAAACAAGAAATCCTAAGGGAAGAGGTCCCTACACAAAGTTAGACAAGTCACTTACCTCGAACCGATATAAAACCGCTAAGAAACAATGCCGTTGCAACAAGTATCCGACTCCGAATGGCCCAAATCTATTCAAACAAGTTACACATTGTAAATAACATCGCAAGTAACTAATTACACTATTAAAATTAAAGCTAAGGCGCGAAAATAGGTAAAATAACCAAAATTCCCCATAGTCCAACGTCTCGGAATTGAATAATTTTCACATTTTCAGAAACCTCGTACTCTCACAAGTCCAACCATATAAAAATCTCTCAAATCGGATGTCAAATGCCCCTTCAAATCATTAATGTTAGGTCTAAGAGCTTTACCCCAATTTTCGTTCAAAATCCAAAATTAAAGCTTGAATTTGAGATTAGATTAGTGGGTAATAACCATAAGGGAGTAAGGAATAATTACCCAATCGTTGCCTCTGAAAATCCCTCGGAAAATCTCCCAAAACCGATCTCTCTAGCTTGAGTTTTTGTAAAAATGGAAGAAGGCTTCGTTTTTGAAATATATTTACTGGTCAGGGGTTTGTTCATCGCGAACGCGGAGGGAAATCTCACGTTCGCAGAGAGTAAGAATCTCGAAGCTCGAAAAATGACCTTTGCGATCATGAGGCATGGATGCGAACGCGATGAGCTGGGACTGGACCCTACGCGAACGTGAAGGGTCTCACGCGATAGCGTTGAAGGAACTGAAGGGGGGTCCAGGACTTGGTGTTCGCGATCGCGGGAAATGGAACGCGAACACGATAAAGGGAATGGCTGGGCTCTGCGAACGCGGGGAAGGGTACGCGATCGCGATGAAGGGTAAGGAACAACTACGTGATCGCGATGCTCTCTTCGGGATCACGTTGAAGAAATCATTGACTGCAATTTTTCTACTGCAATTTAAAACTCCAATTGCTCCGTTGAGCATTCGAAACACATGCGAGGCCCCCTGGACCGCAACTAAACCTACAGACATATCCCATAACATCATTCAAACTTGTACCAATCCTTAAACAACCTAAAACGACGCCAAAAACTTGAATTTATCAATGATTTGAACTTTAAAACTTCAAAATTTAACCAAACTCGCTTTCGATTTAAAACCTAACCAAAACATGTCTAATTGACCTGAAATTTTGCACGCACATCCCAAGTAACATGAGGTGCTACAAAACTTCCAGAATCACTTTCCAACCCTCGGATCAAAAATTCACTGTCAAAGCGGAAACTTCAAAATTCTAACTTTCGGCATTTCTAGCCTAAATGAGCTACGGACATCCAAAATACATTCCGAACACGCTCCCAACCCCGAAAGCACCTACGAAGCTAACGGAACTATCGGGTTTCCATTTTGAGGTCGTCTTTGCACTGTTATGATTATGTACCATTTTCCAACATTTAAGCTCTCATTTAGGGATTAAGTGTCCCAAAACACTCGGAATTCTATTACCAAATATCCCGGCAAACCAAAATAGCAGAAATGAACTAAGGGGAAGCAGTTAATAGGGGAACGGGGCATAAATTCCAAAGACGACCGGTCGGGTCATCACATCCTCCTACACTTAAAAATTCATTCGTCCTCAAACGAGCATAGAGAGCGTACCTGAAGTAACAAGAAGATGAGGGTATCGGCTGTGCATATCCCGCTCGGTCTCCAAAGTGGCCTCCGTGGCCGTTTGACCCCGCTACTAAACCTTTACTGAAGCTATATCCTTGACCTGAGCTTTCAGACTTGCCTTTCTAATATTGTAACTAACTCTTCAACATAGGACAATTCATTGTCCAACTGGACTGAAGTGAACTCCAACACGTGAGACAAGTCACCGTGATACCTCCGCAACATCGAAACATGAAATGCCGGATGAACCCCGGCCAAACTGGGAGGTAAAGCAAGCTCATAAGCGACCTTCCCAATCTGCCTCAAAGTCTCGAATGGGTGCTCAACTTCCCTTTCTTTCCAAACCTCATGACCCCTTTCATAGGCGAGACCCGAAACAAAACCCGCTCACGAACCATAAAGGATATATCACGAACCTTCCGGTCCGCATTGCTCTTCTATCTAGGCTAGGCCACACGGAGTCTATCCTGAATCACCTTAACCTTCTCAACCGCATCCTGAACCAAATCAGTGCCTAATAGCCTGGCCTCAGCCGGCTCGAACCAACCCACCTGGGATCTGCATCTCCTACCATATAATGCCTCATAAGGCACCATATGAATAGTGGACTGATAATTGTTATTGTATGCAAACTCAGCCAATGGCAAGAAGTGATCCCAAGACCCTCTAAACTCAATGGCGCACGCACAGAGTATATCCTCAAGAATCTGAATAGTGCGCTCGGACTCTCTGTCCGTCTGAGGGTGAAAAGTTGTAGTCATGGTCACCCGGGTACCCAACTCGTGCTGGACGGCTCTCCTGAACCATGATGTAAACACAGAACCCCTGTCTGAGATGATAGAAATTGGAATGCCGTGCAGACAGACAATCTCCCTACTAACCGCTTCGTGAGTAAGAAGTACACACTGGAATGAAATGAGAGGACTTGGACAGCCGATCCACAACACCCCAAATAGAATCAAAGTTCCTCGTCATCAGAGGAAGGCCAGTCACAAATCCATAGTAATCTTCTCCCATTTCCACTTTGGAATCTCCATCTGCTGGAGTAACCCTCGCAATCTATGGTGCTCTGCCTTTACCTGCTGACTGTTGAGACACCTAGCTACAAACTCTACTATGTCCTTCTTTATCTGCCTTCCTAGTAATGTTGCCTAAGATACTGATATATCTTCGCGGCACCCGGATGGATGGAGTGACGCGAGCTATGGGACTCATTAAATATCAAATACCGAATATCATCAACATCGGGCACACATATTCGCCCCTACATCCTCAATACCATGTTATCTCCAATAGTCACATACTTAGCATCGCAATGCTGAACTGTGTCCCTGAGGACTGAGAAACCACACAGGCTAGAACCCAACTGGGTTCCGAAAGGTCCAGTATCACGAACTGACTGGCTAAATCCTGAACATCCATCACCATAGGTCTCTCTGAATATGGTGAATATGCCAAACTCCCCAAACTCTCCACCCGGCGACTCAAGGCATCAGCTACAACATTGGCCTTGCCCAGGTAATAAAAAATAGTGATATCATAATTCAGTAGCTCTAAACATCTCCTCTGGCACAAGTTCAAATCCTTCTTCTTGAACAAGTGCTGCAAACTCCAATGATCCGTGTAAATCTCACAGGGCACCCCGTACAAATAATGAAGCCAGATCTTTAAGGCGTGAACAATAGCAGCTAACTCAAGGTCATGGACAGGATAGTTCTTTTCATGTACCTTCAACTGTTTGGACGCGTAGGCAATCACCCTACCGTCCTGCATCAACATCGCTCCAAGTCCAACTCGTGAGGTATCAAAATAAATCGTATAGGACCCCGAACCAGTAGGCAAAATCAAAATAGGGGCTGAAGTCAAAGCTGTCTTGAGCTTTTGGAAGCTCGCCTCACACTCGTCTGACCACTGAAAAGGAGCACCCTTCTGGGTCAATCTATTAATAGGAGTTGCAATAAAATGAGAATCCCTCTAGAAAACGACAGCAATACCCCGCCAAGGCCAAGGAAAATGCGGATATCAATAGCTGGGGAGGGTCTGGGCCAACTCTGCACGGCCTCTACCTTCTTCAGATCTACCCGAATGCCCTCATTCGATACCATGTCGCCTTGGAATGCCACAGAACTCAACCAAAACTCACATTTTGAGAACTTTGCGAATAATTTCTTTTCCCTCAATGTCGGAAGCACTGTCCTCAGGTGCTGCTCATGATCTTCCCGACTCCGGGAGTATACAAGAGTATCATCTATGAAAACAATGATAAATGAGTCGAGAAAGGCCTGAATACACTGTGCATCAAATGCATAAAAGTTGTTGGAGCGTTGGTTAGCCCAAATGACATGACAAGTAACTCGTAATGACCATACCGAGTCCTGAAAGCAATCTTCGGGATATCTAGCTCCCGAATCTTTAGGTGGTGATAACCTGAGCACAAATCAATCTTAGAAAACACCTTCGAGCCCTAAAGCTTGTCAAATAGATCATTAATACGAGGCAAAGGATATGGGTTCTTCATTGTAACTTTGTTCAACTAGCGATAATCGATACACATGTGCATAGATCCATCCTTTTACTTTACGAGCAAGATAGGAGCACCCCATGGTGAAACACTGGGTCAAATAAAACCCTTATCAAGCAATTCGTGTAGCTGATCTTTCAACTCCTTAAACTCAAGAAGAGCCATACGGTAAGGAGGAATGGATATGGGTTGAGTGCCCGGCAACAAATTAATACCATTATCAATGTCTCGATCGGGCGGAGTGACTGGAAGATCAGCTGGGAACACATCGGGGAAAATCTCGTACTACTGGAACAAAATCAAAAGAAGGAGTATCAGCCATGACATCTCTCACATAAGCCAAATACGCGATGCACCACTACAAGAAATTTGGTTTTTAACGACCATTCTTAACAAAGGGACATAAAACTGGTCGTTATATGTGTATTTATAACAACCAAATTTTTTTCCGATCGTTAAAACTAATTTTTACCTTAATATTAACGAGGGGATAATATTGTTCCGTTAAAATATAATACATCCGGTCTTTAATAATTATTAATTAACTAAAAAATTAGCGCTAAATTTTCCCAATTGTTTCCCAATCTGCCAAATCTCCTGCCCCACCCCCGCCGCCCACGCCCAAAAAAAGGAACAATCCCTAAAGTCGACTTAAGCTACTCTAACAGTTTGTAAACCTATTTTGAACTAATTAGCAGAGAATTGTGCTAGGACAAATTCATCGAATTAGTGCATGTTACCTTCATCGACAACGCAGCGGCTCATATTTGAGGTTTTTCTGATTTTTGAGGTTAATTGCTTATTTCAATTTGATATACTATTGATTTTCAATCTTGGCCTCTCATCCCTTTTACATACGATGTCCTGCTTGAATGATTTTTTTTTTTGTGAAACTTGATTCCTATTTTAAACTATACAAATTTGATCAGAGGTATGGGGTATGAGAATTGGCTAAAGTTATTTGGTAGTATGTCATTGTTTTCAATCTCAATTGTAGTGCAAAATATCAGCGTGAAAGAATGAGCAAGTGTATGTTAGATATGTTGCACTTACTGGAGAGGTAGCTTGTCCAGGTTTTGAACTTTATCACAAAGTACTTGTTGCACATTATTTCCCTCCTTATTCATCACATGATCATGCTCATTGAGCAATGCTTCAAACAAGTTAGAAAAATCGATATTCTTTGATGTTATGACCTGGTCTTTCAGACCTGGAGATCTCCTATTTTTAGGTGATCGATGCGTCACAACTTGCTGTTGAGCAGGTGTTCAAGCAATAACTGTCCATTCCTCTCCAACTATATTCATTACAGTTCCATCTCCCATACCTATCTTCTTTGGCCCATCTTAGAATTAGAGCTATTCCTCAAGCCAACTAGTGCAATTTGCTAATGCCCAAATGGTACAAAAGCATGTGCAATTTGGGCTTAAACTTTTCTTGCATTAACTCCTTTACGTTCCTGCCACTCATCTTGTGTAACAGTAGCTAAAAAACCTACTGGTTTTTCAACTACATCAACAATTACAACACTAGATTTAGGAGCACGGAAAGTAGGTCGATCACCAGTTGTATTCAATGCAACATTAGCCTCCAACTTCGTACCTATATTATAGCTTCTTCAATTCCAATTTTTTGACTGCCACTGCTACATGATTCTTAGTATTGTTTCCTCTATCACACCTTGTAACAGCTACACTACTTGTCTAGTAGATTTCTTGATCAAATTAAGCTTAGAAATCGTACCTGATTATTGTCCAGTCGGAACAAAAGTAGCAACATGAGGACATAGCTGTGTCTTGCTTTGCACACTAGGAGATGGACTCGCAACCTGCTCAACCACATCTACTGCCCCTTCCTTTGCTATACCCTCTTGTCGTGTTGACGAACCTTTTTTCTTGAGTGTTTAGCTCCTGGGAATCACCAACATAATTTCTTCACCTTATCATACTCTTTTACTTGGTCAGCCAATGTCTTACGATTAGAGCAAATTGCCTTCTATATCTCGTTTAAATTCTGGACAGGGTCATCATTCAACGCATCTTCACCTATCATGTCATCATGTTCTTGTCTTGTTTGGTCAGCCACACCTTTTGGTTGTTTTGTTAGCTGATCCTCCACCACCAGAACATTAGCATTTGTACTACAAAAATGCTTGTCACCAGCAGATCGATTTGAGAAAGAATTCCTGTTGATGCATTCTTTTTGTGTGTTACTGAACTCCACTATTCCTTACCGTTGTTGCCTCCTTGATCCACCACTGAAACTCCTCGATCATGTATCCTTTCCTGAGACACGTTTGGCCTTTTCAAAATAGAACCTTTAGGCATAGGATCACTTGTAGCAATTGTAGCAGCAGCTATTTGTAAATCCTGTTGAAGATGCCCAGGTGAAACACTATAAACCTTGGTAGCTTTAATAGCGTGCACATCAGGTGGTACATCCTCCGAATCCTACACAAGGGTGCTTCAACCGGACTGTGTCAATCCCATTAACGACAACTGAATATTAGCTAAACTTTACTAGCTTCATGCACAGTAGCAGCTTGTTGATTTTCACTACCTTGCAACTGCAATAACTTCTGATGCCTATCTACTGAACTGCTGGTTCAAATTTGTCAGTTGTATGATCTAGACCTCTAGAGATTTAACATATCATACATCTAATCATTTCGAGGAACTTTAATGGCTGCTCTTGTGAAGCGAATTGATGAGAAAAATCTTCAAAATGAAAATGTAGATAATATACAGAAATAGAAGGTGATTCACATATCTATATTCTAAGTAACAGCTTCAGAATCAAAGGATAAAGAGATGCAGAGGTGACAGAGGATATGACCAATTTTTAGCTCCTAATAACCACAGTTGTTCACTCATAAGATAATAAAGTAAGTGGTATTCTATCATTATACCAGATCTTGTCTCAAAGTTGAAGCACTTACCAATTTATACATTCGGAAAGGCATATATACACGTGGATTGCTCGCTCTCTCTCTCTTTTCTTCTTTTGGTGAAAAGGATTTTAGACCCCATAGTGTGGGAATTGTTGTTGTTGGTGCAAGGTAATTTACCTGAACAATTGTATAGATTTGTGGATATCTAAAATGAAATCCATATTGTATATCGCACTTGTATAATGATTTGACAACGGTGAATTATATAACATTTGCTAGCACCCATCAAAAATTAAAAGAAGCATTTTAGAATTCTCAGTATAACTGAAGGATTCTTATGAAGAATTCCAGTTCATTTGTAGCTTATTTATAAAAAATCCTTACAAAAATATATTCTCAATTTTCAAAAGTACTAAAACTTTAACATATTTATTGATCCTTTATTGTAAAAACTAAGGCCGTTACATGGGATATAGGCCAGTGAAATGGTGGATGTGAGAAACTATTCAAACAGATTATTAAAATAATATTCGAACGTAGATTGACTAATATTCCTTAGTAAAGGTGCTAATAAGTTTTTATTCGCTTATGTTCATTTCTTGTATTTACCATACTAATATTTTTTTTTGTTGACTATATATGTATATCAATTTTGTGTATGCATCAGATTATGGCACCTGATAAGCAATGGATGGAACTTATTCATGATCGAATTGATAACGCTTACATACTTGGGGTGGAGAACTTTCTAGATTATGCTTTCAAAAGATTTGGAGAAACACGCGAAATACGTTGTCCATAGGTCAAATGTTGTAATGCAATTTCAGGAACACGTGAACTAGTTAGGTCACATTTAATAGTACACGAAATAGTCCAAAATTATACCCTTTGGTATCACCACGGGGAGAGATTAGGTGAGTCTTCTTGAGATTATGAATTTGTAGGTGATAAGATCAATGAAGAGGGTGATGGTGAGCATGAAATACATGAGAGTTTAAGAGATTTATATCCCACTTTTGAAGGATACAATTTGAACAATGATGGTGATGTGTCGTTTGAGGAGGAACCAAATATTGAAGCAAAAAGATTTTATAAGATCTTAAAAGATTTTGAGCAGCCATTGTACCAAGATTCAAAAGTTTCTAAACTTTCTACTTTGGTAAAGTTGCTTCATATTAAAAGTATTGGTAATTGGAGTAATGCATCATTTACAATGTTGTTGAACCTCTTGAAGGAAGATTTATATCCGGATGGATCAAACTTGCCAGATTCATATTACGAAGCAAAGAAGGTAATTGGGCACCTGGGGCTTTCTTACAAGAAGATCGATGCATGTAAGAATGATTGTATGTTATACTGGAATGATGATAAGTCTCTTGTGTCTTGCAAAGTTTGTGGTGCATCTAGATGGAAGGAGGATAAACATAGCAAGAAACCAAATTTAATAGTGGAAAAAAGAGATTTTATGCTATTTTCCTCTAAAGCCAAGACTTCAAAGATTATTTATATCCTCGAAAATATCTACTCTGATGAGATGGAAGCATTACAAAAGAGTTGATGATGGAATAATGAGGCACCCAGTGATTCAATAGCGTGGAAAATATTTGATGAACTTCATCAATCTTTTGCATCCGAGCCTCGTAATGTTTGACTTGGACTTGCTAGTGATGGTTTTCAACCAGTTGGAAAGTCCAAAGCTCCATCTAGCATTTGTCCTGTGGTACTTATTCCTTATAATTTACCATCTTGGTTATGCAAGAAGAAAGAAAATTTTATTTTGTCGATGATTATTCCTGGTCCTCAGAGTCCCGGATATGCTATTGATGTATATCTCCAGCCTTTGATAGAGGAATTAAAGGAATTGTGGGAATATTGAGTGGAGACCTTTGATGCGTCTACTAAAAAAACGTTGTGTTACATGTATCTTTATTTTGGAAAATTAATGACTTTCCTGCCTATGCAAATTTGTCTGGATGGAGTACAAAGGGAAAACTAGCTTGCCCATGTTGCAATAAAGAAACTCACTCAATTAGGTTACAAAATTTTAAAAAATAGTGCTATACGGGCCATAAACGCTTTCTTCCTCTTAATCACAAATGGAGGAATGATAAGGCATCATTTAATGGCACTAAGGAGAAAAGATTACCACCAAAACAGTTGTCTGGTGATGATATACTTGATCAAGTGGCTGATTTAGATGGACTACAACTATCAAAGGATCCAAAGAAGAAGATTAAAATATAACATGAGAGTAGGGGTGATAATTGGAATAAGAAGAGTATTTTTCTTTATCTCCCATATTGGAAAACTCTTTTATTGCGGCATAACTTAGATGTAATGCACATTGAGATAAATATATGTGATAATATTTTGGGGATAATCTTATATATTAAATGAAAAACCAAAGACACCATAAACACTCGGTTGGATTTGGAAGCAATGAACATTACTAAAGAACTGCATCCAATAAAAATAGGGATAAATATGACTTACCAACGACATGTTACACATTGTCTCCTGAAGGAAGATTTATTTCCGGATGGATCAAACTTGCCCGATTCATATTACGAAGCAAGCAAGGTAATCCGGCACCTAGGGCTTTCTTACAAGAAGATTGATACATGTAATAATGATTGTATGTTATACTGGAATGATGATAAGTCTCTTGAGTCTTGCAAAGTTTGTGGTGCATCTAGATGGAAGGAGGATAAAAATAGCAGGGAAACCAAATTTAAAACTGGAAAAAATATACCATACAAGATTTTACGCTATTGTCCTCTAAAGCCAAGACTTCAAAGCTTATTTATGTCCTCGAAAATATCTACTCTGATGAGATGGCACCATGACAAAAGAGTTGATGATGGAATGATGAGGCACCCAGCTAATTCAATAGCATGGAAAACATTTGATGAACTTCATCAATCTTTTGCATCCGAGCGTCGTAATGTTCAACTTGGACTTGCTAGTGATGGTTTTCAACCAGTTGGAAATTCCAAAACTCCATATAGCATTTGGCCTGTGGTACTTATTCCTTATAATTTACCACCTTGGTTATGCATGAAGAAAGAAAATTTTATTTGTCGATGATTATTCTTGATCCTCAGAGTCCCGGATATGATATTGATGTCTATCTCCAGCATTTGATAGAGGAATTAAAGGAATGGTGGGAATATGTGGAGACCTTTGATGCGTCTACCAAAAAATACTTTGTGTTACATGCATCTTTATTTTGGATCATTAATTACTTTCCTGCCTATGCAAATTTGTCTGGATGGAGTACAAAGGGAAAACTAGCTTGCCCATGTTGCAATAAAGAAACTCACTCAATTAGGTTACAAAATTTTAAAAAATAGTGCTATATGGGCCATAGACGCTTTCTTCCTCTTAATCACAAATGGAGGAATGATAAAACATTATTTAATGGCACTAAGGAGAAAAAATAACCACCAAAATAGTTTTCTGGTGATGATATACTTGATCAAGTGGTTGATTTAGATGGACTTCAACTAACAAAGGATCCAAAGAATAAGATTAAAATATCACATGAGAGTAGGGGTGATAATTGGAATAAGAAGAGTATTTTTTTATCTCCCATATTGGAAAACTTTTTTATTGCGGCATAACTTAGATGTAATGCACATTGAGAAAATATTTGTGATAATATTTTGGGGACAATCTTAAATATCAGAGGAAAAACCAAAGACACCATAAATACTCGGTTGGATTTGCAAGCAATGAACATTACGAAAGAATTGCATCCAATAAAAATTGGGGATAAATATGACTTACCAACAGCATGTTACACATTGTCTCCTGTAGAGAAGCACAAGTTTTTCGAAGAACTTAAAGGTCCCCTTAAAGATCGCAAAATTTCAGGTTTAAAAAGTCATGATTGACATGTTCTTCTACAACATTTACTTCCACTTGCTCTGCGGGGCATGCTATGCAAAGCTGTGTGTGAACCGCTTATTGAGTTGTCTTTGTTTTTCAACGTACATAGATCGAAATGTTTATGTGTGGATGAATTAGAGGAGATAGATGCCCAAATCCCAACAACTTAGTGCAAGCTAGAAAAAGTCTTCCCTCCTACATTTTTAGATGTCATGGAGCACTTGCCAATTCATTTAGCTAATAAAGCTAAGATTGCTGGACCTTCTCAATATCGATGGATGTATCCAATGGAGCGATATATTCACTTTATGAAACCATTTATTCGCAATAGGGCTTGTGCAGAAGGTTCTATTGCAGAGGGATATATAGCAACTGAATATATGACCTTATGTTCAAGATATATACATACAATGGAAACAAAGATTAATCGCCTTGAACGAAAACTTTAAGAGGCGGCAAATCACACAAACTTGGTTCAAATGAACTGGAGCAAGCACATATTTATATTTTGAAGAATTGTGATGAAATTCAACCATTTCTCGAGTAAGTAATGATTTGTTTCAATAATTTACTTTTATGTACCTTTTCTATTTTTTCATTAAAATAACATGTTATTATGCTTTAATTATTTGTAGAGAGTTTTCACTAACTCCAGTTGATACCTCTCAAGAAAGTTCTGATAGGCAATTCATTGGTTGGTTAAAAGAAAAGGTAAGTTCTAGTTAATATAATATTTTTCAAACCAAGTATGTAAATATTATTTGCTAAACTATGTGCTTGATCTTGATAGGTTGCACGATTATACAAATGCAATGATAGTAAAAAAATGGCAGATTTGCACTCATTGTCACGTGGACCCATGCCATACGTGACAAGTCATCGAAGCTATCTTATTAATGGATATAGATTTTATGTGAAAGATTATGATAAAGGTTTGAAACTCAGAACTGCGGGGTGGTTAAAGTTAGAGAGACAGATGAAGAGAATAAGAACATTGATTACTATGGAGAACTAACACATATACTAGAATTAAAATCTATTGGCGGAGGAAGAATAGTTTTATTTCGATGAACGTGGTTTGATATGTATGGCCAAGAAAAGGGGGTTAAAATAGATGAATATGGCTTTATAAGTGTTAAACGCCAAGGATTTTTTAAAACAACAGAGCCTTTTGTATTAGCCAACCAAGCATCACAAGTTTTTTATGTTGACGATCTTTCTAATAAAGGTTGGCATGTTGTACGAAAAGTTCAACCTCGTGATACTTTTGAGGTATTGCACGAAAATATTGATGATTTAGAGGAGTTAGATCATTCTTCACAACTGAAAAGAAAAAGAACTCATGAAGGTTTGAATATTTATCAACTCCTTTATTTAATTAGGCAACTCACTTGTAATGAGGGAAGTGTCATAGTAGATTCCATTTGATTTAAAAGTTCAGCAAAAGATTCTAAAACTATATTAACTGATTATATGTTCCTATATGATGAATATGACTTGCTAAATATTTGGTTATCTCCAGGTTTCAATCTGTCATTTTTTTGTAAATTATCTTTATTATTGTTGTCTATGGCCATGTAACTTCCTTGCTTCTTTCAAAGACCTTCATATGTTCATATATTTAGTACTAACATAATAGACATATGTTACTCAATTTCTTTTTATGCTAGGTTGCCATGAATCCATCAAAATATCAGAAGTCTAAATGGAATCAAGTTTGAAGACTGTTAAGCATGTGTACGTTCCACCTGGTACCTTAGCAAGGGGGCGAGGATAGAGCTTCAGAGCATTGGGTTCTGTAAGAGTAAATGCTGAACAACGAGGTTTGATTGGTAAAAGTAAAGCTTTTAATGCATTAGCTTCTGATATGAATAACCTAACTCATAATGATAGTCTTGCACCTTTTGGTTTTGATCAATTACTTGAAGGTGATACACTTTTTCCTCATGAAGAAGAAGAGATGTAGGGCACTCGGAGAAGTGAAATAAGTCTTTTATTATCTTAAGCTATAAGATTCTTTTATTGTGTAAAGACTATATTTATATTTGAGTTAAATTGAAATTTGCATGGCTTTGTGAATCTGAAAAGGTAAAAAAACTTAGAGGAACGAATTGGTGTAAAAATGTTGCAGGACTCAAAGTTGGAGAAAATGTTGCGCCTCCTAGTTTTGATCCAATATTTGAAGGTGATACTCTTTTTCCTCGTGAACAAGAAGAGTTGCAGGGCACTCAGAGAAGTGAAATAAGTATTTTATTTTCTCAAGCTATAAGTTTTTTTGTTGTTATTATATACGGACTATTTTTATATTTTACATAAATTGGAATTTGTAGAGATTTGTGAATCTAAAAAGGTAAAAAAGGTGAGGAGAACGAATTGGTGTAAAAATGTTGCAGGACTCAAAGTTGGAGAAAATGTTGTGCCTCCTAGTTTTGATCCAACATTTTAAGGTGATGCTCTTTTTTCTCATGAAGAAGAAGAGATGCAGGGTACTAATAGAAGTGAAATAAGTGTTTTATTTCTCAAGCTACAAGTTTTTTTGTTGTTATCATATACAAACTATTTTTATATTTGACTTAAATTTGATTTTGCTGGGCTTTGTGAATCTGAAAAGGTAAAAAAGGTGAGGGGAATGCATAGGTATAAAAAAGGTGCAGGACTCAGAGTAGGAGAAAATGTTGCACCTCCTGGTTTTGATCAAACATTTGATGGTGATACTAATCTTTATTCTCGTGAAGAAGAAGAGATGCAGGGTACTCATAGAAGTGAAATAAGTATTTTATTATCTTAAGCTATAAGATTTTTTTGTTGTTATTGGTACAAGATCTATTTTTATATTTTAGTTAAATTGAAATTTGCAGGGCTTTGCGAATCTGAAAAGGTAAAAACTGAGAGGAACGAATTGGTGTAAAAATGTTGCAGGACTCAAAGTTGGAGAAAATGTTGCGCCTCCTTGTTTTTATCAAGTATTTGAAAGTGATACTGATCTATTTCCTCATGAAGAAGAAGAGATGCAGGGCACTCGGAGAAGTGAAATAAGTATTTTATTATTTCAAGCTATAAGATTTTTGTTGTTGTTATTGTACAAGATCTATTTTATATTTGGGTTAAATTAAAAATTTTCAGGGTCATGTGAATCTCAAAAAGTAAAAAAAGTGAGGAACGAATAGGTGTAAAAAAGTTGCAGGACTCAAAGAAGAAGAAAAGTTGTTTGTCACTTTCTACCATAATAGGGTTGTTGGGCAGCATCAAGCCTTATTTTTGAGACACTTAAGGTATATTGGTCCGTGATCGTAACATGTGCCCATTGCGTGTAAGCTCATGGGCATCCATCGAAGAATATAAGCTACAACACATGTGGGAAGCTGTTACGGTAAAGATTTAAAGCATTACTTTCTTGATTTATCTTTCAAGAGACTACACTGAGTATGTTGTTGTTTCATATTTAATGATACTTGTTAACTATTGTTGGACAAATTTTACAGTGATGACATAAATGATCAACGAGATAATGTCTTGAAACATATGAGATAATTATGGAACAATTGGAGAGGATCGACGCACAAGAATATTAAGTCTAAGCCATTCCATTATGCTATAAAAGATGTGCCACAGGGGGTAGACAAGAGTGTTTGGGTATGGCTGGTCAAGGAGCATTTTTTTACTGAAAAATTTAAGGTATGATTACAAAGATATTTATTAACATTGTGTTATATTAAGTGGCTAACCGGAACTTTGCCGGTATATTGTTAATTTAGGAGATAAGTACAAGAAACTCAGTCAATAGCTCTAAGTTGAGTATGCCTAATCGTACGGGTAGTGATCATTTATGAATTGGTGAGTAAATCTTATAATTCTATTAAGAAACCTCATCTTTGTTACAAAAATTTCTTTGGCTTGTTTATTGTAATGTGAAGGGAGGTAAAGATGGTATTCCACCAGATATGACAACTATTTTTTTTGAGACTCGTAAGAAGAACAACAAGCTTGTCGAACCTGAAACCAGTGAGAAATATGTATGTTTATTGATATATTTCAATTTATATTATTTATTTATTGTGTTGTATTATTTTAATTAAATATTTTTTTATTTTACAGAATAAAATAAAATAATTGGTGCAATCTGAATCGTCTCTTACAAACATTGAGGTTGTAGAAAGGTGCTTCGGACCTCAACAAAAGAGTCATGTAATTGGCTTTGGTGGTGGGATAATCGCTAAGGAGTTGAAAGGTGGTGACTCCTCTAAAGCTGCATTGTTGGAAAAGCTGAATGCTACTTTAAAAGAAAATGATTCACTAAAAGGACGTATGCAAGGGCTAGAGGGTAAATATGATGAGCTAGGGAGTAAATACACACAACTTGCAAAGATAGTGTTTGATCAGCCTTCATCACCGTCTTCAAGTGATCAATAGATTGAATCATCCCTTGAAAAAGTAAGTCAGCTTAAGCAATTTTCTCATCCTTTATTTGTTATTAAATGATGCCCAAACATCCCCTGAAAAAAGTAGACATGAAATTCGTGGAGTAATTCTTCTTTGTATTATATAGTGTATCTATCCAATTAAATATAGTTGTTTTACATGTTATTTCTAATGATTGTTTCATACATCTGTTTTTCCCTTTAAATTTTGTGGTAAACAGTATAAAACTCACATTTATGCCGCTTTGTAAAATTAGTAGTTGATTGAGATGGATTACATGTGTAACTCACGTATCAAAAAACTAGTATATATATATATATATATATATATATATATATATATATATATATATAATATATATGATGATCCATTTCTCATATGGCTTCAAGTGGTGGATATCCCTATTCCCCTAGTTATGACCAAAGCCACAGGGATTGGTGGTCACTGTTCCCCCCAAAATCTTCTTAGTGAAGGTCCTTCCTTATTAGTCTGATCCACCCTCTTAATACCTGCTGGTTTTTCCACTGATGCAACAGGTGCAACATCACCTATATTAGGCCCTGATGGTTGGTTCTATAGAATTCTCTTTCACTCTTTAGTAAACTCCATGAATGTCCCTGTTTAAACTTGATGATGGAAACTCGTAGCTCCCAAGATAAAGAATTTCTGATCTATGCTTGGCTTTGTCATTTCAATGGTTGACAGCAGCAATTTATGTAGCCTTAGGACACTAGCTAGATATGCCCAGCTTGGAAGCATATTATTTTTTCTGTACGATCTGTAAACTCGCTTAGCATTGTCCTTGTTAATCAATTGCGTGTTGGTTTATTTAACAAATGATGAGAAATGGGGTGTGAGTTGGTGTTAACACTCAGAGATACGTGCCTTTGAGGTCCATCTGCCTCTTTATAATTTAGTTTTAAGTTTTTAGCTTTCTGGTTATATATCTAGGTTAAGATCATCATCTGTTTCAAAATGAAGAAAATTTCTGGTGACATGATGTAAGCCTTTGGAGTTATTGGTGCTGGTCTCTCTATTCCTCCACTCCTCTTTTTTGTTTTGATAAATATGAAGGGTTTCCAGTTGGGAAACCATTCTGGTGATGTGGTAAGCATCATGGTGGGTTCTGTAGTCCAGTAAAGCTAAGAATTACTTCATCTCTATAGTGGATAGAATTTTATGAGTTATTTTATAGTAGTATATGTTCTCTGTATGCTACTTGTTACCCCACTGCATTATAGCTGGTCTTTCAGCTACGAACATAAGTATGACCAGCAACATTCTCACCTTTAGATACATAAGAGTATATCTTTTACTTGGTTGGTGTCTCTTTCTCATTTGCATTATTAGTTTCAGATGATATTGATAGATATTGACTATCATTTTGAGTGAGGTTTAGCGCTAGTGCTTTAGATGACATGCGTAGGCTGTAACTGTCTAGTTTTGTTCTTACCCCTCTTTGTTGTTTTTTAGATGTGATATTTCCTATTCCCGAACTAACACGCCCCTGTTCCTGAGGAAAGCCTTGTGCGGCGGTGGTGATTTTTAGTTTTACGCTATGTGGGATTGCCTTCACTGTTTCCATGAGATGGCAGGTAATTTTGCAATTCAATCCAAGTGGTCTGGTCTTGCATCTTCTATTTATTCTCATTTTGGTTTTTGCATACGTAGGATATATTCAGTAGATAAAGCAACAACTTGGGTTTTTTATTGGTTGTAAGTAATTCTTTTCTGTATTCATGTAATTCTAACTGCATGTGGATGCAATTTTAGTTCAATGCTAATGTGAGTGAAGAAACTGTAGGCATCGCATTCAGCTTGTTGTTTCTGCGTTTTCTGTTACTTCATATTTGTGGATGTCTTTTTAAAGAGAGATGGAGATGTTAGAACTATACATTTCTGGAGTACGTGCAGATAAGGCTGGTGGAATTGGCTGGTTTTGCATTCCTGCCACCCTCAATTATATGTTTGAAGTGGAATATTGAACGTAAGATAGTTTATCGTACAGCTGTTTTTATTTAAAAAAGATGACCTATCAATGGTTACTAGGGAAATGCTAATTTAAAAGCACAAGGGGATACTAAGTGGTTGAGGAATAAGAGTCACAATCTCTCTTAATGACTAATGGATGTTGGGATCTTCTGTTTAGATATATGCATTAGCTATTGGTTATAATTGTATTTCCGCCACCCACCTTTATTTTTTGTCATTTACAGAACTCGCCCGCAATGGAAGGCCAGCAATGGCATAATTCTGTGTCTCGCTTTGCAAAGGCAATCTTTCTCTCCTTTAATGCTATGCTATACTTCTGTTCTGGAATGACAGCATCCCTTCCCCTCGGCAATAGTCAATTTATTCGTGATGGTGCAGTGATAGTCATGAAGATATTCAGTTTTTGAAGCTGCTTCAATTCCACTTTTTTGACTGCCACTGCTACATGATTCTTAGTATTCTTTCCTCGATCACGCCCTGTAACAGCTACACTACCTGTCCAGTAGATTTCTTGATCAAATTAAGCTTAGAAACCATACCTGATAGTTGCTGTCCAGTCGGAACAAAAGTAGCAACATGAGGACTTAGCTTTGTCTTGCTTTGCCTCCTTGATCCACCAGTGAAACTCCTCGATCATGTATCCTTTCCTGAGACACGTTTGGCCTTTTTGAAATAGTAACTTTAGGCGTAGGATCACTTGTAGCAATTGTAGCAGCAGCTGTTTGTAAAACTTGTTGAAGATGCCCAGGTGAAACACTATTAACCTTGGTAGCTTTAATAGCCTGCACATCAGCTGGTACATCCTCTGAATCCTGCACAAGGCTGCTGCAACTGGGACTGTGTCAATCCCATTAACGACAACTGAATATTAGCTAAACTTTACTAGCTTCATGCACAGTAGCAGCTTGTTGATTTTCACTAGCTTGCAACTGCAATAACTTCTGACGCCTATCTACTGAACTGCTGGTTCAAATTTGTCAGTTGTATGATCTAGACCTCAAGAGATTTAACATATCATATATCTAATCAACAACAACAACCCAGTATAATCACTCAGCGGGGTCTGGGGAGGATAGTGTGTACGCAGACCTTACCCCTATCCTTGGGTAGAGAGGCTGTTTCCAAATAGACCCTCGGCATCCTTCACTCCAAGAACTTCTCACCTTGCTCTTGGGGAGACTCGAACTCACAACCTCTCGATTGGAAGTGGGGGTTGCTTACCATCAGAGCAACCCCTCTTGTCTACATCTAATCATCTAATCATTGCGAGGAAATCCATATTGTATAGTTCTTTTTCCCAGGATGGCACTTGTATAATTATTTGACAACAGTGAATTATATAACATTTGCTAGCACCTATCAAAAATGAAAAGAAGCATTTTAGAATTCTCAATATAACTGAAGGATTCTAATGAAGAATTATCTGAAGCATTTTAATTCTTTTTGTTATCACTGCTTCGTGGATTCATACTTGGATGCTTAATTGACTTGAGCACATATATATTACTATGTTGTAATTTTACATCGATTTTATACAATCTACTTAAATATCTTCATTCCACATGATGCTTGGAGGACAACACTTCTAAGAGTGAAGGAAACATTGAAGGCTAAGGAGCTCGAGGAATGATCATACTTAATCTGTTCCCCTTTGACCTCTTTTAAACTACTAGTACATCTTTTATGTGATTTTATTTGTTTTGCTTTCAAATATGATACTTTAGTTCTTTATATTAACAAGATATCAAGTATTTGGTCTATGTTCCAATGTTGTTGAGCGTGTATGAACGCATATAAATAATTATTAGTACTATTCATGTAATTTAAATTTTTATTATATTTATTACATTTTCATTTTAGTAAAGAAAAATGTGGTCATTAAAACTCTTTAAGGACAGGTTTCTCAAGTAGATAAATGACTACTAACGAAGAGAATTTTGGTTGTTAAAAGTAACTATACGATTAACGAAGGGAATATTGGTCGCTAAAAGCACTTGAATTGACTAAATAAATTGTTGTCGTTAAAGACTTTTAACGACTGGATAACAAATTAGCGAGTCCTAGCTGGATCCGCTGGTGGTACCTCGGCGGCAGCCCGCGCAGGTGCCCTTGCTGCACCACGTGCGCGTCCTCAACCTCTACCCCGGCCCCGGCCTCTAGCGGCTGCAGTAGGGGGCACGGGTGCCTGATCACCTCGGGTAGTACGTGTCCTCACCATCTGTGAGAGAGTAGGAAGCAGAAGATTAGAATTCTGGTATTAAAAATTCTCGCACGACAGGGAAGTCAAATGAAGTAAAGATGTTTCCTAAACAGTTACATAGCCTCTCGTAGATAAGTACAGACGTCTCCGTACTGATCAACGAGACTCTAAATAACCGGCATATTTCCCGTGACTCCTATGAACCTAGAGCTCTGCTACCAACTTGTTACGACCCTAGTTCACTAATCGTGAACCTTTAATGACGACACCAAGTCTTAGCGACCAGGTAAGCCTGACACATTGCGAAAATTCAACAACTTTTACGAAAATGATAAACATTAATAAATAGTATGATAAAATGTGTAGGGTGCCGCCTGGCACATACACTTTAACTCAAAATAATGTAACAACCTCCAAGACCCGGAAACCCACGGGCAACACAGGCTAAGGGTAAAAACATAACATACGGCTCTATATCCAGAAAGGTCTACAACAATTGAGTACGTAAATGAGACTGTTAACTAAAAGGTAGAATAGAAGGAGACTCTTCGGAACTGCGGACGCGGCAGATGCATGCCTCACTTCTCCAGGTGAAGCTTTGAACTCACTGATAGCGCGCTCGATCAGAAGTACCTGGACTTTGCACATCAAAAGTGTACAGAAGAATAGCATGAATACACCACAGCGGTACTAAGTAAGTGCCAAGCCTAACCTTGGTGGAGTAGTAACAAGGAAGGTCGAGGCCCTACAGAGATGTATATAAGAATAAATATAAGAATAAAATGAGAGTAGGAAATGCAGTAAATCTCAAGTATCTAGCAAGACAATAAATAGAACGGAGGCTACAAATAATCTACGAATATAAGGACAATCACTCAAAAATCAGGATGTCGCATGGAGCTCCGGGAATTGAAACCACGGTCCATTTTTACCAATATCTGAGGATCTCCCGGGAATTGAACCCGTAGCCCATCATATCAATAACAGAAGATCTCCGGGAATTGAACTCGCAATCCATCATTCCAATAACAGAGGATCTCTAGAAATTGAACCCGCAGTCCATCATACCAATTACAAAGGATCTCCGGTAATTGAACCCGCAGTCCATAAAACAAATTATAGAGGATCTATGGGAATTGAACCCGCAGTTTATCATACCAATTACAAAGAATCTCCGAGAATTAAACCCACAGTCTAGCATACCAATTACAGAGGATCTCCGGGAATTGAACCCGCAGGCCATCATATTAATTACAGAGGATCTCCAGGAATTGAACCCGCAGTCCATCATAGCAATTATAGAGGATCTCCGGGAATTGAACCCGCACAGTCCGTTATACTAGTTATAGAGGATCTTCGAGAATTGAACCCGCAGTCACATTATACCAATTATAGAGGGTCTCCAGAATTGAACCCGCAGTCCTAATCGTAAATACATCACAAAAATTCAATATTTAACATAAAGAAACCAAGTACAAGCAACAGGTAAAGATCTAAAGCCTAGCATGTTCGCAAAAGGACAGATATTGCAATTTATTCAATTAAAACATATAAGTTACTAACATGCTTTTCCTAAGCTAATACAAGTGAAATTGCATTTATAACATTAAATACGTGAAGAAACACAGTTTAAATAAGTCAAGTAAGGTGAATTTCCAATAATTAGCACAAGTACATGCTCATCACCTCGCGCACAAGGCATTTAAACAACAATCAAAAAATCCTAAGGGGTGAGGTCCCTCACACAAAGTTAGACAAGTCACTTACATCGAACCGGTGCAAACCCACTAAGAAACAATACCCTTGCCACGAGTATCCGACTTCGAGTGGCCAAAATCTATTCAAACTAGTTAAATATTGTAAATAACATCACAAGTAACTAATTACACTGTTAAAATTAAAGCTAAGGCTAAAAATAGGTAAAATGACCAAAATGCCCCTCAATCCAACGTCTCGAAATCAAATGATTTTCACATTTTCAAAAACCTCGTACTCTCATGAGTCCAACCATATAAAAAATCTCCCAAATCGGAGGTAAATGCCCCTACAAATTATCAAAGTTAGGTCTAAGAACTTTACCCCAATTTTCATTCAAAACCTGAAACTAAAGCTTGAATTTGAGATTAGATTAATGGGTAATAATCATAAGGGAGTAAGGAATCGTTACCCAATCATTGCCTCTGAAAATCCCTCGAAAAATCTCTCAAAACCGAGCTCTCTAGCTTGAGTTTTTGTAAAAATGGAAGAATGCTTCGTTTGTTGCCAGGCACTCAGCCCATATCCATTCCTCCTTACCGTATGGCTCTTCCTAAGTTGAAGGAGTTGAAGGATCAGTTACAGGAATTGCTTGATAAGGGTTTTATTCGACCTAGTGTTTCACCATTGGGTGCTCCTATCTTGTTAGTGAAGAAAAAGGATGGTTCTATGCGCATATGTATCGATTATCCTCTGTTGAACAAGGTTACGGTGAATAACCGATATCCTTTGCCTCATATCGATGATCTATTTGACCAGTTTCAGGGTGCACAGGTATTTTCTAAGATTGATTTGTGCTTAGGTTATTACTAGTTACAGATTCGGGAGCCGGATATCTCGAAGACTGTTTTCAAGACTCGGTATGGTCATTACAAGTTCCTTGTTATGTCATTTGGGCTGACGAGCACCCAAGCACCTTTTATGCATTTGAGGCATAGTGTATTCAGGCCATATCTCGACTCGTTCGTCATTGTTTTCATAGATGATATTTTTGTATACTCCCAAAGTAGGGAAAATCACGAGCAACACTTGAGGACAGTATTTCAGACCCTGGGAGAGAAGAAATTATATGCAAAGCTCTCAAAATGTGAGTTTTGGTTAAGTTTTGTGGCTTTCCTAGGCCACGTGGTATCGAGTGAGACCATTCGGGTAGATCCGAAGAATGTAGAGGCCGTGCAGAGTTGGCCCAGGCCCTCCTCAGCAATAGAGATCCATAGTTTCCTTGGTCGGGCGAGTTATTACAGTCGTTTTATGGAGGGGTTCTCATCAATTGCAGCCCCTATGACTAGCTTGACCTAGAAGGGTGCTCCCTGTTAGTGGACAGACGAGTTTGAGGCGAGCTTCCAAAAGCTCAAGACGGATTTGACTCCAGCCCCTATTCTAATATTCATATTGGTTCGGGGTCATATACAGTTTATTGTGATGAATCACGAGTCGGACTTGGAGCGATGTTGATGTAGGACGGTTGAGTGATTGCCTACGCGTCCAGACAGTTGAAGGTTCATGAAAAGAACTACCATGTCCAGGACCTTGAGTTAGCTACTATTATTCATGCCTAGAAGATCTGGCATCATTATTGGTACAGCATGCCATGCGAGATTTACACGGATCATCAGAATTTACAACACTTGTTCAAGCAGAAAGATCTGAATGTGTGCTAGAGGAGATGGTTGAAGCTTATGAAGGATTATGGTATTACTATTCTTATCACCGGGGCAAGGCCAATATGGTAGCCGATACCTTGAGTCACCAAGCGGAGAGTTTAGGGAGTTTGGCATATTTACCAGCTTCAGAGAGACCCATGGCGATGAATGTTCAAGCCTTAGCCGGTCAGTTCGTGAGATTGGGCCTTTCGAAGGCTAGTCGGGTTCTAGCCTATGTGGTTTCTAAGTCTTCATTGTTCGATCGTATCAGGGAGCGGCAGTATGATGACCCTTATTTACTTGTTCTCAGAAACACAGTTCAGCATGGCGATACTAGGGATGTGACTATTGGAGATGATGGGGTATTGAGGATGCAGGGCCGGATATGTGTACCCGATGATGATGATATTCGGGAACTGATATTGACAGAGGCACGTAGCTCGCGAAACTCTATCCATCTGGTTTCCACGAAGATGTATTAGGATCTGAGGCAGCATTACTGGTGGAGGCGGATGAAAAAGGACATAGCAGAGTTTGTAGCTAGATGCCTCAACTGTCACCAGATAAAGGCTGAGCACCAGAGATCGGGAGGGTTACTCCAACAGATGGAGATCCCGGAGTGGAAATGGAAGAAGATCACTATGGATGTTGTAACTGGTCTCTCGCTAACTGTGAAGAAATTTGATTCTATTTAGGTTGTTGTGGATCGACTGACCAAGTCCGCACATTTCATTCCAATGTGTAGTACTTATTCAACGGAGTGGTTAGTGGGGATTTATATCAGGGAGATTGTCCGTTTGTATGGCATTCCAATTTCTATCATCTTGGACAGGGGTTCCATGCTTACATCACGGTTCTGGAGAGTCGTCCAGCAGGAGTTGGGTACCCAGGTGACTATGAGTACAGCTTTTCACCCTCAGACGGATGGACAATCCGAGCGCACCAATCAAATTCTTGAGAATATGCTCTGTGCGTTATGGTTGAGTTTAGAGGTTCTTGGGATCAGTGCTTGCCTTTGGCTAAGTTTGCATACAATAACAGGTATCAGTCCAGCATTCTGATGGCATTGTATGAGGCCTTATATGATAGGAGATGCAGGTCCCCGGTGGGTTGGTTAGAGCCGGGTGAGGCCAGGCTATTGGGCACTTATTTGGTCCAGTATGCGGTCAAGAAGGTTAAGGTGATTCGAGACAGACTTCATACGGCCCAGTCCAGACAGAAGAGTTACACAGACCGGAAGGTTCGTGATGTTTCCTTTATGGTTGGTGATCTGGTTCTACTTCGGTCTCACCTATGAAAGGCGTCATAAGGTTTGGAAGAAATGGAAGTTGAGCCCCAGGTTCATTGGCCCTTTTGAGATTTATAAGCGAGTTGGCGAGGTTGCTTACGAGCTTGCCTTACCTTGCAGTTTGGCCAAGGTTCATCTGGTATTTCACGTCTCGATGCTCCGGAGATATCATGATGATCCGTCTCATGTGTTAGAGTTCACTTCAGTCCAGTTGGACAATGATTTGCCCTGTGTTGAGGAACAAGTGGCGATATTGGATAGGCAGGTCTGAAAGCTCAGGTCAAAGGATATAGCTTCAGAAAATGTTCAGTGGCGGGGCCAGCCGGCCAAGGAGGTGACTTGTGAGACTGAGCGGGATATGTGCAGTCGATATCCTTATCTATTTGATACCCCGGGTATGTTCTCTATGCTCGTTCAAGGATGAACGAATGTTTAAAGGTAAGAGGATGTGACGACCCGGCCAGTCGTCTTTGGAATTTATGCCTCGTTCCCCCGTTAGCTGCTTCCCCTAAGTTTATTTCTGCTATTTTGGTTTGCCGTTACGTTCGGTGTTAGGGTCCGGAGTGTTTTGGGACGCTTAGTCCCTAAATAAGAGCTTAAGTATTAGAAACTGGTCCATAATTGTAATAGTGTAAAGACGACCTCGAAATGGAAATCTGATGGTTCTGTTAGCTCCGTGCATGTGTGATTGAGTTTAGAGGGTCTTGGGATCAGTTCTTGACTTTGGCTAAGTTTACATACAATAACAGTTATCAGTCCAGCATTCTGATGGCATTGTTTGAGGCCTTATATGATAGGGGATGCAGGTCCCCAGTGGGTTGGTTCGAGCCGGGTGAGGCTAGGCTATTGGGCACTTATTTGGTCCAGTATGCGGTCAAGAAGGTTAAGGTGATTCGAGACAGACTTCATACGGCCCAGTCCAGACAGAAGAATTACACAGACCGGAAGGTTCGTGATGTTTCCTTTATGGTTGGTGATATGGTTCTGCTTCGGTCTCTCCTATGAAAGGCGTCATAAGGTTTGGAAGAAATGGAAGTTGAGCCCCATGTTTATTGGCCCTTTTGAGATTTTGAAGCGAGTTGGCGAGGTTGCTTATGAGCTTGCGTTACCTCGCAGTTTGACCAAGGTTCATCTGGTATTTCACGTCTCGATGCTCCGGAGATATCATGATGATCCGTCTCATGTGTTGGAGTTCACTTCAGTCCAGTTAGACAATGATTTGCCCTGTATTGAGGAACCAGTGGCGATATTGGATAGGCAGGTCTGAAAGCTCATGTCAAAGGGTATAGCTTCAGTAAATGTTCAGTGGCGGGGCCTGCCAGCCAAGGAGGTGACTTGTGAGATCGAGCGGGATATGTGCAGCGGATATCTTCATCTATTTGCTACCCCGGTAGTTCTCTATGCTCCTTCGAGGATGAACGAATGTTTAAATGTAGGAGGATGTGACGACCCGGCCAGTCGTCTTTGGAATTTATGCCCCGTTCCCCCATTAACTGCTTCCCTAAGTTCATTTATGCTATTTTGGTTCGCCGTGACGTTCGGTGTTAGGGTCCGGAGTGATTTCGGACACATAGTCCCTAAATAAGAGCTTAAGTATTAGAAAGTGGTCCATAATCGGAATAGTGTGAAGACGACCTCGAAATGGAAATATGATGGTTCTGTTAGCTTCGTTAGGTGGTTTCAGGATTGGGAGCTTGGTCGGTATGTAATTTTAATGTCCGTAGCTCATTTAGGCTAGAAATGCCGAAAGTTTGAATTTAGAGGTTTCCGGTCCGATTGTGAATTTTTTATCCAAGAGTCGAAACGGGATTCCGGAAGTTATCGTAGCACCATCATGTCATTTGGGTCGTGCGTGCAAAATTTCAGGTCAATCGGACATGATTTGGTTAGGTTTAGAATCGAATGCGAGTTTTGACAGTTTGGTTAGACTTGAGTTTGATTTAATGAAATTCAAGGATTTTGATGTTAACGATGGTGTTTTGATAACGCGAGCAAGTTTGAATAAGGTATTAGGTGGTATTGGTGCTTTTGGTTAAGGTCCCGGGAGCCTCGGGATGATTTTGGGTGGTTGACGGAAGAAATTGGAGTTGAAGGTTGCTGAAGGTTTCAACCTTCTGTCATAACCGCACCTGTGGTTTGGTTTCCACAGGTGCAGCGCCGCATAAGCGGCTGGTCCATTGCAAAGGCAGTTTTTGGCATCACTTCAGGAAAACCGAAGAAGCGGTCTTATGTAGCACATGCGGAAATGCACATGCGGTTATTGGTCTGTAGAAGCGGATTCAGGTCGTTTCAAGTGGAACCGCAAAAGTGGTGGTTTTTCCACATAAGCGGGACCGCAAAAGCGGAAACCACTATTCTTATTAGGGTTTATCCAAGGCTTAATTTCAAAAGTTGGAAAATCATTTGGGAGCTCGAGTAAAGGTGATTTTGAGAGGATTTCGAAGAGGAGATTACTGGATAACGTTTCTATGATCCTTTCTAGTTATATTCCATCATTAAGTAGTTAAATCAATCTCTTAAATTCGAATTAAGGATCAAAAATTGGGTAAAAAGGGAGAAAGTTCATTGGTTAAATTATTGAGTTTTGAGGGGGTAATTGACCTCCTATTTGGGAGATTTTTATATAGTTAGACTCGTGAGAGTACGAGATTTCTGAAAATATGAAAATTATTTGATTCTGAGACGTTGGACTGAGGGGCATTTTGATAATTTTTACCTATTTTCGCACCTTAGCTTTGATTTTAATAGTGGAATTAGTTACTTGCAATGTTATTTACATCATGTAATTGATTTGAATATTGGGCTATTTGGAGTTGGATACTCGTGGCAAGGGCATCGTTTCATTGTGATTTTTGTACCGGTTCGAGATAAGTGGCTTGTCAAACTTTGTGTGGGGGACCTCTCCCCTTAGGATCTATTACTTGTTATTTTAAATGTTCGATACGTGAG
The DNA here is from genome assembly GCA_034376525.1 of Nicotiana benthamiana. Taxonomy (NCBI): domain Eukaryota; kingdom Viridiplantae; phylum Streptophyta; class Magnoliopsida; order Solanales; family Solanaceae; genus Nicotiana; species Nicotiana benthamiana. The sequence continues at coordinate 99,674,370 of CM067336.1, forward strand.
GTGACGAGCGTGTACTTGTGTTGGTTGTTGAAAATCCATTTTACTTAGAATGTTTAATTGTGTTTTCTTGCGAATTTGCCTATTCTGAATGCAATTTAACCTATGTTAGCTTAGGATAAGCATGTTTAGCTGACTTGCTTAATTGCTTAAATTGTATTATCTGCCCTACGTGACGCATGCTAGACTAGAAATTTCATTAATTATTCTTACTTAGCACCTTAACTTATTTGAATTGTGTGGTATTACGAATTGGGACTACGGGACGGCATCCCACTAACTTGCTTGTATGGGTTTCGTTCTATGACTGAGAGAGCGGGATACCAAGAGATCCCTGGCACAAATATGATTGTAAAATGGAGGATACCGGGTGATCCTCAAGATACTAAGAGATCCCTTATGTGAAATGGAGGATACTAGGAGATCCTCGGGATACTAAGAGATCCCTTATGTGAAAAGGAGGGTATGATATACTAAGAGATCCCTTATGTGAAAAGGAGGATACTAGGAGATCCTCGGGATACTAAGAGTTCTCTTATGTGAAATGGAGGATACTAGGATATCCTCGTGATACTAGGAGATCCCTCGAGTATATGGTAAGGATACTAGAGGTCCTCGGGATACCAGAATATCCCCGATGATAGATATCCGGTGGTGATTCTTGCAGTAGATTATATTCATATGGTCTTTCCTTATTCTATTGATTATTATGTTTTATGTCAGTAGAGCCTCGACCTTTCCTCGTCACTACCCCACCGAGGTTAGGCTTGGCACTTACGAAGTACCGTTGTGGTGTACTCACGCCTCTTCTGCGCATGTTTTTCATCTGCAGATCCAGGTACCTCTCTGTAGGGCCATTAACAGTAGATGCAAGGAGCATTTTGGAGACTTGAGGTATATCTTCATCGTCCGCAGACCGGAGAGTCTCCCTCTCACTCTACCCCTTTAGTAAGTTAGATGCTATTCTGTTATTCCTTGTTATAGACTTTCCGGATAATTAGAGCAGTATCATGTATTACTCTTAGCCTGTGTTGCCCGTGGGTTTTCGGGTCTTTGGGATAGTTTTAGAATGTAAAGTGTTTTAAGTATATGTGCGAGGCGGCAACTATATACATTACTTATGTTATTTAGCTTTTGGATTGTAAATTTCGTATATGTTGTTACTTCCGCAATATGTTAGGCTTACCTAGTCGTGAAGACTAGGTGCCATCATGACATGTTCACAAATGGTGAACTAGAGTCGTGACACAATATCACATTAAGCTTGTATTTATTAAGCTTAGTAGAAAGTCGAGTACAAAACTCCCTATAATCTCTGTCATCATACAGTCTTATGATCCCCTTTTTATGGGAACCCTCATGACCAACGGAACACATTCCATCTCCATCAACCTCGTGACTCTCAATTGAACTTCTTTTCCTCAAGTAAAATGAAGTACAGAATTCCGCTATAAGCTTTTCTTTTATCTACTTAGGAAATATTAAATTTCTACCTACACCATCACTATTTGAAACACATGCCATTGCCTTGTCATCATCATTGTCCCTTAAGGAGAATAACAATTAAAGGCACATTCTGCTAGGTAATGTGTCTTAGTTATTCTTGGTGGAAGTTCCATTACATGTCTAGCAACATCATCAACCTATTCTACAAAATCCTCCCGCAATCTAAAATTCCAAAACATAAACCAAAATTTCAATTTATATCCTAAAGGTTCACTCATATCCAAAAGGTTCAACTCATACCTAAAAGGTTTAATTTATATCCTAAAAGTTTAACTCATATCCTAAAAGGTTCAATTTATATCCTAAAAGCTTCAAGTCATACCTAAAAGGTTCAATTTATATACGTTCAACTCATACATAAAATCTTCAATTCATATCCAAAAACGTTCAAGTCATATCCTAACGGTTCAACTCATACATAAAAGCTTCAATTTATATTTTAAAAGTTATATTCATATCCTACGAGTTTAAACTTAAAGTAAAATTTCAATTTATATCTTAAAAACATTAAATCATACCTAAAAGCTTCAATTTATATCCTAAAGCTTCAACTCATACCTAAAAGGCTCAAGTCATATCCTAAAAGTTCAACTCATATCCTAAAAGCTTCAAGTCATATCCTAAAATTTCTATTTATAACTAAACTATCAAGACAATACAAAGATTCAAGCTTCAATTTATATCCTAAAAGTTATATTGATATCTTACGATTTTAAACTTAAAGTAAAAGTTCTATTTATATCCTAAAAGCTTCAACTTATACCTAAAAGGTTCAATTTATATCCTACAGCTTCAACTCATACCTAAAAGGTTCAATTTATATCCTAAGGCTTCAACTCATACCTAAAAGGCTCAAGTCATATCCTAAATTTTCTATTTATAACTAAATTATCAAGACAATACAAAGATTCAAGGTTCAACTTATACCCTAAAAGTTCGATTCACAAGAAAAATCAAAAACCTTAAAAGGTTAGGGTTTTTTCTATTCAAACCATTTCTTGCCCAAATTAATAGGTAAAACCAATTATTTTAGCTACTAATAATTATCATAGATTTAATTTAGCTAAGGACAATTAATTTTTAGGGTTCAAACTAGATGGAATTAAACAAATTAAAATCAGTCTATTTCGAAAAAAAACATAGAAAGAAGAGAGAAACCTACCAGCTGGGAAGTGGAGGACACCGACGGAGCTGCTGCTGCCGCTGGCGGGCGTCGGTGGCGCCGCTGCTGGAGGGAGATGGAAGGGGGGTTGAGTGTGAGAGAGAGAAGAGAGGGTTAGGGGAATATTTTGAAGAAAATAAGAGAATGGGAGGGAGACCCCGTTTTTAACTCTGTTGTTACAAAAGGCGACCAATCTTGGTCATTATTTTTTATACCAAATATGTATTGACTATTTTGACCAAAATAACAACCACAGTTGGTCGCTAAATCCTGACGGTTTGACCACAATAGTGACCAATATTGGTCGCTATATCCAAAAATAATAATTAAATTAATTATAAATTAATTTAATATTTATATTTATTTAATTCAATTTAAAAAAATTAATTAATTTTAAATCAATTTTTATGTACGCACACACACACCATATTCGATATAGTATTAGCTAATACACTTATACAGGTAAGTATACATTATATATATGCCATATTCGATATAGTATTACCTAATACACTTCTACGCGTAAGTATATATAATATATATATAAGATATATTCGATACAGTATTACCTAATACACTTATACTCAATGCATAGTAAAGCGTAAGTATATATTATATATATAAGCTATATTCGATACAATATTACCTAATACACTTATACTCAGTGCATAGTAAAGCGTATGTATATAGATTATATATATAAGCTATATTCGATACAGTATTACCTAATACACGTATGCTTGGTGCATGGTTGTCACGGCCCTAGTTCACCAATCGTGAACCTGTCATGACGGCACCCAGTCTTCGTGACTAGGTAAGCCTAATACATTATGGAAGTTTAACAACCTTTACGAAAACAATAAACAAATACTGAATATCATGATAAAATGTATAGAGTGCGGCCTGGAACATACACTTCAACTCGAATTACTATAACAACCTCCAAGACCCGTAAACCCATGGGCAACACAGGCTAAGAATAAGGCATAACATACGGCTCTAATACCCGGAAAATATCTACAGCAACTGAATACATGAAATGGAACTGCAAACTAAAAAGGTAGAGTAGAAGGAGACTCCATGGTTCTGTGGACGCGGCAGATGCAAACCTCAAGTCTCCGGCTGTACGCCACCCTCCAGGGCTGACAATCTGAATGAGGGTACATGTATCTGCACAACAAAAGTGTGCAAGAAAGTAGTATGAGCACACCACAGCGGTTCCTAGTAGTATCAAGACTAACATCGATGCAGTAGTGACAAGGGATAGTCGAGACACCTACCGGTAAATAATATAATCATAGGGATAATAGAAATTATGTAAAGACAGCATGAATGGCTAAAAGAGCTACAATCGCGATAAGACTAACGGATAATAAGTAGCAATGATAAATACACGAAAGATGATAATAAAAGAGGTGGTAGACATTACAATCCAAACCCTGAAGTCACAACACAATAAGGACAAACAAGTCGCTAAGTCATTATTCTGCAATGGTGCTTACAAGAAGGTCTTTCCAACTTTTTCCACAATTCTACCACGATCTTCCAGACCAATCACAACTCATGAAAACCCAGCATGTGAAGTCCAACACTTGGCATCTTGCACCCCATCAATAATACAGTCATGCTGACAACTAACTAGTCAACTAGGGTCTCTTTCACATATATAATGGGTAATGAGGGCATATCCCTACTCCTATCCAAATCAACAGGGATTCATCTCTAATAGGAGAGTCCAACTACGTGTATGCTTGTGCAAGTATATCTAACAGGTCCGGCCAACTAGTAAGTATAAGAAAAGGATCGAATAGCACCCGAATTATTCATACCTGGATAGAATCAATGAAAGTACCAGTTCAGAACACAATGAGTTTAACGGGGATCTCCCGGGAATCGAACCCGTAATCAATCATACCAATACAGAGGATCTCCCAGAAATTGAACCCGTAATCCATCATACCAATAACAGAGGATCTCCCGGGAATTCAACATGTAGTCCATCATACCAATAACAAAGGATCTCCCTGGAATTGACCCGTAATCCATCATATCAATAATAACCAAAAATATGGAAAATGCCTCCACGGGCCTTCACAATTCATCACAATCAGCCCCTGACATAGCCAACCTTATTTTGCCGCGTGTGCAACCAATAATAATATAATAAACACCACCTTATTTCGCCACACGTGCTTCACAACATTCCCACCTTATTCCGCCACATGCACAATCCACATATAAGCATATAACATATCCCGCCTTATTACGCCGCATTTGCAAAAACATCAATAGTCACAATAACACGGCAAAGACCTCGTGCAACTCTCCAACAACAACCGCATGGCAGAGACCTTGTGCATCAAGGTACCAACAGCCGCACAATAAATGACAGTATATATATATATATATATATATATATATATATATATATATATATATATATATATATATACAGGAGCAAAGCCAGGGAATCAACAGCAGAACCAATAACGTCCCGGCAAGGGAATCAATAACAGAAACAATAACGTCCCGGCAAGGGAAATCAACAATATCTAATAAGGCCACAAAACACCAAGGAAAACACAATAACCTCAACGACAACAAGACATAATAAGTGCATAATAACTACACTGGTACCACCAAAGTTGGACAAGTAATATAATTGCCCGAAGTTACAGATGAGCTAACAATCAAGGAGTAAACAACAGTAAGAAGTCAACATGAATCAAATAATTATAATTTAAGGATATAACAACTAATCATAAGATATCTATCTTTTTTCCATTTAAGTCAGATTAATCACACGAGATATAATATTTATGGTTTCCACTTAAAGGCGAGTAGTTAGGGCGGGTAATATGACTATAGAAGGGTAATTATCTTCAGTCAAGCACGTAAAGGTCCATTAAATAGCAAGAATAAATCAAGAAAGGCAAACAAATACCAAGTAACACATGTAGAAGTGAAACTAATAACAGGGAACTCAATCTTATCAATATCATTCCCTCAAAACCCAACAATTCGGTCCATGAAGTTCTACCCATTTTTCATTCAAAAACTGAAATTAAGGGATGAAATTAAGAGGCGATTCATGGAAGTTGGCCTAAATCGAGTGAGAAACACTTACCCAAGTTGCCCAGGTGAAATTCCCTTCAAAAATTGCCAAGAACCGAGTCTAGAAGTCAAAATGTGAAAAAATGTTGAAACCCTGGAATCTGGAATTAAAAACTGTCTGCCCAGCTATTTGCTATTCACGATCGCGAAAAAAAGGTCACGATCGCGTAGAAGAATTGTTAATTGGCTCAGAAATGTGCATCGCGAATGCGATAAAAGGGTTGTGAATGCGGAGAAGGGCCAGCGGTGCTTCGCGATCGCGGAAGCAGGAGTGCGAACGCGATGAAGGAATATGCAAAACTATGCGAACGCAATGGGGTGGACGCAAATGCGTTGAATGGTGAGGTAGAGCTTCGCGAATATGAGGCTCTAAAAGCGAACGCGAAGAAGAGTTTTTGGGGTGGTCTTCAGGAGAACAACGCGATCGCGGGAGGGGCTTCGCGATCGCTTAGAAGGATGCCAGAAGCAGCAGATACATAAGTGCAAAGTGGAGGAAAAAGGATCCATAGCCCATCACACACCCGAGGGCCCCGGGACCCCGTCTAATCACACATACAAGTCACATAGCCTAACACGGTCTCGCTCGAAGCTTCAAATCACCTACAACAACATCGAACCGATGAATCGAACCAAAAATCAAGCTTATGAACTTTTAAGTCTACAAATAACAAAACTCATGCTGAAACCTATCAATTCAACTCGGAATGACGCCAAACTTTGCACACAAGTCCAAAATGACACAACGGAGCTGTTCCAACTCTCGAAATTGCATTCCGACCCCAATTGCCCAAAAGTCAACTGTGAGTCAAACTTCTTCATTTTCCTACTTCAGTTTTAGCCGAAATGCCTCAATTTACTCTGCGGACCTCCAAATCTAAATCCAGACGCGCGCCTAAGTCCAAAATTACCATACAAAGCTGTTGAGATCATCCACGACCCATTCCGGGGTTGTTTACACAAAAGTCCAATTCCGGTCAAATTTTCACCGTTCTAACTTCCAAAATAAGGTTTCTTCTCTAGAATTGATTCTAAACCATCCATAAACTAAATTCCACCATGCACACAAGTCAATGCTCATTTTTCGAAGCTGCTCTAGACCTTATACTGCTGAACGGATCTTAATTTCTCAAAACGGTCGATCGGGTCGTTACATCCTCCCCCTCTTAAAACCAAGGTTCATCCTCGAACGTGCTAAGATTCTTCTCGAATTCCTCAAGTCACTGAGTGGACACTTCCAACATACATTCGTGGGTGACCCCAAGTAACCCCAATCCATTTTGGCACGACGACACCATCTCAACTGAAATTTAGCCCTTCTAGCAGTACTATTAAGCCTCAAACCAGATTCCTCAACTTCCATCCGTTTACAAAAGATGTGATTCTAATTCCGTATCTGGTATCAGTCTCAACCAGCTAATTCAACATAGGCCCACCCACACAGGGTACAACCACACAACATGACACACCACACATAGTTCTACAATAATATTTCTGAATAGCAATAAATGCCCGAGATTAAATCAGCACTGGCCTTAAGCCTCATATTCAATAGGGACTCTTTTCAACCACCCATAACACTGGATATGATACAACAACCACGAAAACCACATGATGAACACCCGATTAACCCAATCTCAGCCAACACCAACGGGTATACACCCCACAAACTAAAGGTCAAGGAGCATAGAATGAAAACGAATGAATATGGGAAAGGAAACACATAAGAGAACTAACAAACAAATTAAACTAGAAGAAAAGTCTTCTAAAACACAAATCTACAAGACATCTAACAAGAAAGAATGAAAGCATATAATGGACTCACAAAGATCATATATTTATATAACTCTCACCGCAGTACACAACCCAGTCTCAACATATCAATTCACTTAATATCACGAGGATCTCGCCCTCAACACTGGATCATAAGTAGGGTACACATCAACCCATCTAGAGACTCTCACTAGATCAATTCCGTCTATAATTTACAACATAGACTAGCTCCCGCACCGGTGGAGCATAAAAATCACAACCCGTAACCAAGAATGCTCGGAAATCACATCAAGCCTACCAAAACAGGCAACAGGAAAATACTACTAGCCTCATAACTCCAGACAATGGCTAAAACATATGATAGACACGGCTACCACTCATAAAACCTCCCAACGGAATAATCACATAGACAAAGTGCAAATCATGAAACACTCCCATAAATGGAATCAAGCAAGGAGCTCAACCCAATAAGTAGAATTGTGATGAACTACAGATAGTGCCTTTTTATAACAAACTTAATCTGTACCTGAGTGGCATTAGCTGGCACACCGGCCTCAAACTTACTATATGAAATATATCAACGAGCTAGACCTGCCCCTCTTGGGTGCCCTCTCCCTGTTTGAATATCTCAGTACGACACATCGGTCCGAAGTCTGGGACAATCTCTCACCATGTGGCTAATATCCCCACACTCAAAGCACCCCATCTGCTGACGAGGTGGTAGAAACTATGCGGTACGGGTCCTCCGAGACCCATGAACACTCGAGTCACTATGCAAAGCCTGAAGCGCGAACTGAACTGGCTGACCCGCAAAACCTCTACCATCACACACCCTGCCTCAAAAATAAGGACCAGTATATCTCACCGACCTACGAGGCCTCCTCGCCTTCTCATGATCTCTCTCCTGATCTCGTCTGCTCTCTCTCTCTCTCAAGGCTTGCCTGCCCTTTCTCTCTAGCATGCATACCCTCTATCCTCCTAGCAATGGTCACCACTTGCTGACACGAAATATCCATCTCTAGCTCATGGTCCATACTGAACCTGATGCTGGGAATAAGCCCCTCAATGAACCGGCAAACCCTCTCGCGAACAGTAGAAACCAACGCTGAGGCATGTCTAGCCAAACTGGTATAACAGACACCATACTCTGAGACGGTCATAGCACCCTTGCACAAATGCTCAAACTCCTTGTGCCATGCATCCCTGAGGCTCTGTGGAACAAACTCTCTCAAGAACATATCTGAAAACTGGGTCCAAGTTAGTGAAGCTGCCTCCTCTGGGCTGTCTAACTCATAGGTGCGCCACCAATCATAGGCGGCCCCTCGAAGCTGGAAAGTAGTGGAAGAAACCCCGCTCAACTCAGAGATACTCATAGTATGGCGAATGCGGTAACACTCATCAAGAAACCCCAAGGCATCGTCTGATGTCAATCCATTAAACACAGGAGGACCATACTTCTTGAACCTTTCTAGTCTCATCTGCTCCTACTCGAAAGCCGCTGCCATGCCCTCGGGCTAAATTGGTGCTGTCGGCAGTGCAGGAATAATCTCGGAAACCTGTTCAACATGCACTCGCTGCTCAGGAGTGCGGGAGGCGGGAGTCTATGCTACTCCCCCGGCCTGGGGTGTGGCTGTAGCAAGGAAAAGCAATTCGGCCTGAGCCAAAGTGGTGTACATACTCATGAGCTGCGCCAAAGTCACTTGATGGGCTGGAGTAGTAGTAGTTGTAGGCGTGTCAGATGTCTGGACTCCGGCTGGATATGCTAGTGATACCTTGGCGGCCGCTCGCGCAGGTGATCTCATTGCACCACGTGCGCGTCTTCGAACTCTACCTCGACCCCGACCTCCGACAGTTGCAGCAGGGGGCGCGGGTGCCTGATCACCTCGGGTAGTACGTGTCCTCACCATCTGTGAGAGAGTAGGAAGCAGAAGTTTAGAATTCTGGTATTAAAAATTCTCACACGACAGGGAAGTCAAATGAAGTAAAGATGTTTCCTAAACAGTTACATTGCCTCTCGTAGATAAGTACAGACGTCTCCGTACCGACCAATGAGACTCTAAATAACCGGCCTATGTCTCGTGACTCCTATGAACCTAGAGCTCTGATACCAACTTGTCACGACCCTAGTTCACCAATTGTGAACCTGTCATGACGGCGCCTAGACTTTGTGACTAGGTAAGCCTAATACATTGGGGAAGTTTAAAAACCTTTACTAAGACAATAAACAAATACTGAATATCATGATAAAATTATTAGAGTGTCGCGTGGCACATACACTTCAACTTGAATTACTATAACAACCTCCAAGACCCGGAAACCCACGGGCAATACAGGCTAAGAATAAGGCATAACATACGGCTCGAATACCCGAAAAATATCTACAGCAACTGAATACATGAAATGGAACTGCTAACTAAAAGGTATAGTAGAAGGAGACTCATGGGTTCTGCGGACGCGGCAGATGCATACCTCAAGTCTCCGACTGTATGCCACCCTCCAGGGCTAACAATCTGAATGAGGGTACCTGTATCTGCACAACAAAAGTGTGCAGGAGAGTAGTATGAGCACACCACAGCGGTGACCAGTAAGTATCAAGACTAACCTCCATGGAGTAGTGATGAGGGACATTCGAGACACCTATCAGTCAATAAAAAATATAATCATAGGGATAATAGAAAATATATATTTATGTAAAGACATAATGAATGGCTAAAAGAGATACCATCGCAATAAGACTAATAGATAATAAGTAGCAACGCGAAATACACAAAAGATTATAATAAAAAGGGTGGTAGACATTAAAATCCAAATCCTAAAGTCACAACACAATAAGGACAGACAAGTCGCTAAGTCATTATTCTGCAATGGTTCTTACAAGAAGGTATTTCCAACTCTTTCCACAATTCTACCACGAACTTCCAGACCAGTCACAACTCATGAAAACCCAGCATCTGAAGTCCGACACTTGGCTTCTTGTACCCCATCAATGACACGGTCATGTTCACAACTAACTAGTCAACTAGGTTCTCTTTCACATATATAATGGGTAACGAGGGCATGTCCCTACTCCTAGCCAAATCAACATGGATTCATCTCTAATAGGAGGGTCCAACTACGTGTATGTTTGTGCAAGTGTATCTAACAGGAATCCTACAAATTAGTAAGTATAAGAAAAGGATCGACTAGCACCCAAATTATTCACACCCGGATAGAATCAATGAAATTACCAATTCAGAACACAATGAGTTTAATGGGGATCTCCCAAGAATCGAACCTGTAGTCCATCATATCAATACAGAGGATCTCCCGGGAATTGAACCCGTAGTTCATCATACCAATAACAGAGGATATCTCAAGAATTGAACCCGTAGTCCATCATACCAATAATAGAGTGTTATAATATACGCTTAACGCTAGAGGGGGGTGAATAGCGTTATAATAAAAAATAATATAAACTTGCGGAATTAAAAATTGCAGGACTGAAATAAGTGCGGTAAGTAAATAATAAGGAACGAACGTACCGAAATTATCCTGGTTCACCACAACCTGTGGCTAGTCCAGTCCCCGAGAGACTCTCTCGAGATTCCACTAACTTTGTTAAGCTTACGGGTGCTTAACAAACCGTTACAAACTGAGAACTTGAGTCACACAAGCCTCAACAACCTTTGCTCGAAGATACCACACTTCAAGACTTCAACCGAAGGAATGAAAACGTTCCTTCTTACAACCACAAGGGATTAAAACTTACCTTCAAGTGTATACAAACACTTAGCACTCAAGACAAGACTCTCTTTAAGAGTAGATATGAGTAAAATAAATACGCTCAAGAACACAACAACTTTCGTCAAGAGTTTAGCTCTCAAAAACTTATCAAATGAATAGAAAATGATGAATATGAGAGTATGCAAGCTTTAGCAAGAATATAATCAGTTATTGTACTTAGAAGACTGATTTTGAGTTGTATTTATAGTGTTCAAAACCCCCCACAACCCTTGCCTAATTGCAAATCAAGAATTGCTGATTTTGTGCTAAGATAATCGATTATCTGATTTGCATAATCGATTATTTTCCAATCGTTCAAAAATCATTCCCAGATTTTAAGCAGAATAATCGATTATCCAAATCGTATAATCGATTACCTGACAACGTTCAAAAATCATATTCAGATTTTACTTAACATAATCAATTATCAGATTGTGTATAATCGATTACCTGACAACGTTCAAAAAATCATATGCAGATTTTACTTAGCATAATCGATTATCAGATTGTGTATAATCGATTATCTTTCAGAGTTTAAAAATACTTTGGCAACGGTCATTTGCATAATCGATTATGCTATAAGGATAATCGATTATCTTTTATATTTTGAAAACTTCGGACTACACTGTCTTAACATAATCGATTATCATAAAGTACATAATCGATTATTTTACAGTCTTGTAATAGACACTGCCTCAACATAATCGATTATCATAATGTGCATAATCGATTATTTTATAGCTTTGAAAAATCTGATGGACACTGCCTCAACATAATCGATTATCATAAGGTACATAATCGATTATCTTGTAGCTTTAAAAAATCAAATGTACACTGCCTTAACATAATCGATTATCATAAGGTACATAATCGATTATTGTTCAGCTTTGTAAATCTGGTGTACATTGTCTTAACATAATCGATTATCATAAAGTACATAATCGATTATCTTTGTCCAGATTTGAGAGGCATGTTTAAAAATCATTTTGGCTAAAATAAAATGTTTGAAAATCATTTTGCTTTAAATTAAATATGCATGATTTGATAAAAATGATTTTACGAGAGAAGCCAAGTCTTGAGTTAATTGTCAGATCAAGATCACAATTAAAGAACGACTCATGTATAACTTTATTTCTTTGCTTGATCATGATCTTTGTTCGTTTTGTGCTTGAACCTCGTTATGTGTCAATTGCGCGCTTGTGCTTGGACCTCGTCATATGTCAATTGCGCGTCATTTGTCATTTATCAAAACCTACAAATATGAACACACGTTTAGTTTAGTGCCTTGAGAGCGTGTTTCAACAATTTCCCCCTTTTTGATAATGGCAAACCAATATCGGGATATGCATATTAGATAATTCATAATGAAGATCCAAGACAAGTATATAGATATGCAATTAGTTCCCCCTCAACATATGAATTCCCCCTCAATTTATGCCAATAAATATTAAGTGCATAGCCTTATTCTTTCCCCTTTTGACATTAGCAAAAAAACATTAGTAAATAACTTGTTTATTGATTGACCAAAAATCCGAGTACATAAAAAGAGACAATGAAACATAGAACAACAAGCTAGAAAAAGAAAGAAATTATTCATTATCATTATTAGTTTCCGGCTCGGCATCCGGTACATCTTCCTGAAGGACAATTTGGGCATATGGATAATTGACATGGTCAAAGTATCCATGAAATTCATGGGAGAGACGAGTGACATTCATATCGATGCGATTCATGGAGGTGGACAGAGACGCAATTTGCTCGGAAATGGTATTGAGGGATACATCGGATGGGGCCGGAGGACGACGTCGCTGAGTTGGATGAGGAGGTGGATGCTCACCGATATTGGGAAATGAAGATTCTTGTATTTCCCAATGTTTCATCGCCTTTTTGTGAGGGCCGATGGAAGTGTCGACACCGGATGCAACAAGAAGGGTCATAACGACAAAAGCATAAGGGAGAGGCTTATCTTCCCCAATAGCATCATACATATGAGTCTTGACGAACTTGCACCAATTGATGCGAGCTCCGGTGATGATGGCATGCATGAGTTTTGAATCCTCATGAGATATAGTTGTATGATTGAATTTCTGCGGTTTTAGAATGCGGGTGATGACATAAAAAATTAAACGGTATTCGGGGAGCATGTTTGTGATGGTGGGATGACGATGGTCCGGAGTTGGAAAAAATTCAACGATGCCGATTTGAGTAAAAAGAAGTTGTTCATCAAACAGAGCGCCTTCTTCCCTAGTATAGCGTAAAATGTCTTCCCCATTGCGCGGAAGCTTAGTGATGGCTTGAATATTTGCCTCAGATACAGGGATGTGAATTCCATTGACGGTCGAGAAGAGTTCATCATCTTCGTCTTTCTCGAGATTTGAATAGAAGGCCTGAATTAAGGAAGGATGAATGTAAGGGGTGTGAAGGTATAGGAAATCAAGGAGTTGGCTTTGTAGGAGCATATTTGCTGTGGATGGAGGGGCGCTTTGACTAAGAAATCGATTACTGGAAAATCGAGGAGGGAGGATTTCTCGATTTTCAAACTTTTCAGCGAAGCGCATAAGTTGTTCTTCACTGTTGAATCGTAAGAAGGAGCCATCTTTATAACAATAAACTGGTGGACGAGTGGCGGAAGAGGAGGCAACATTTTTGCCGGCACGAGCATGTTTGGAGTTTCTTCCTGACATTTTGAACAAGTAGTAATAGCCTTTGAAAGAAATTTGAGAAATTTTGAGAGTTTGGGAGATAAGTTTGATGTTTGAGTGAAGAAATTGAAGACTTATAGCACCTATTTATAATGAGAAGGATGACATTGTATTGAAGATGAAAATCTGCAGAAATTTAAGAGACAAAACGGTCAGAAATGGTAACAATTTTGAAATACTGACTGAGGATAATCGATTATTGAATTATGGTAATCGATTATTCTGACACAAAGTGCACAGTGATTTTCTGACTCGGGAAATAATCGATTATACTTTTGAGATAATCGATTATTTTAGGAAGTGCAGCAATGAATAGCCGAGACGGTAATCGATTTTACAGTTTTGAAAAAATCGATTATTGTCACAATTAACACCTGAAAAATAATGTCAACAAAATCGATTGTAAAAATTGATAATCGATTTTTATATTTACCATCCAAAAACCTGCAAAGTAAAAACTGTTAGATAATCGATTGTAGTGTTGCATAATCGATTATGTTAATTTTCCGGCATAATAAACATAAAAAGTAAATAATGGATTAGTGATACTTGCTAATCGATTTTCCGGCATAGTAAGCATAAGACAAAAAGAAGTGATAATCGATTATCGACTTTAGAGAAATCGATTATTCTACACCATCGTCTTATAATTCCCCTTGCTTTTAGGGTGATACCTGCAAAAGAGAATTAGGCGCCTCTGGCGCTCAAGTTAGTAAATTTTTTAAAAGAATAATGCAATGCATGACTTGGATCAATGTGGAGTCAAGAATTAAGAATTCTTTCTCTAAGAGCTTTGTGAAGATGTTGACCAATTGACAACGTGATTTCTTAAGAAGTGTGTCCTAAGGTGTTCTTAAGAGTGTTTCGAGTGCTTACCTTTTGTTCAATGTCGCCAATTACCTTGTCGAGAGGATGGTCTTTGATTGTCCTCCACGCGTTGGGCAGTTTCATTTCTTTCTCCAGTGGTGGCGCTTCCTCCGATGATTGTTCCAAGATTTCATCTTGAATTTCCTTTGGATTTTCCTCTTGTACTTTGTCTTGAGGACTTATTGTGTTTAAAATACCTGCAAGATCAAAACCAAAATCCTTTCTCGCCAAGCGAGCATTATTTTCGGAAAACACAATATGAGGGGATTCCTCAACAGTTTCGGTTCTATTATTGAATACTCTATATGCTTTGCTACGTGATGAATAACCAAGAAAAATTCCTTCATCCGATTTGGCATCAAATTTTCCCAAATTATCTTTTCCGTTGTTATGAATAAAGCATTTACAACCGAATACTCTAAGATGGGAGAGATTAGGTTTCCTTCCCTTATAGAGTTCATAGGGAGTTTTCATGAGTATTGGCCTTATGACTACTCTGTTTAAAACGTAGCATGCGGTACTCACGGCATCCGCCCAAAATTGTTTGGGAATCTTAGCTTCATCGAGCATGGTTCTAGCCATCTCTTCGAGACATCTATTTTTCCGTTCCACCACTCCATTTTGTTGTGGTGTACGTGGAGCAGAGAAGGTGTGCTCAATACCGAGTTCGTCACAAAAGTCCGTGAAGAGATTGTGATCGAACTCTCCCCCATGATCACTTCTTATGGAAGTGACGGTTGTGTTCTTTTCATTTTGAACACGTTTAAGAAAACATTTAAAATTTTAAAAAGCCTCACTTTTGTGAGCAAGAAATAGTGTCCATGTATATCTAGAATAATCATCAACAATAACAAAAGCATAACGATTTCTACCAAGACTTTCAATGCGAGATGGTCCAAAGAGATCCATGTGAAGAAGTTGCAAAGGTCTTGTAGTTGAAACAATATTCTTAGATTTAAAAGATGCTTTTGTTTGCTTCTCTTTTTGACAAGAATCACAAATAGTGTCATTTTCAAATTTCAAATTTGGAAGACCAATAACTAAGTTTTGTGAAACCAATTTGTTTAAAAGATGCATGTTGATATGAGCTACTCTACGATGCCATAACCACATATCATCTTCTTTACTCATAAGACAATTCACATACTCTGATGAAGAGTTTTCAAGATCAACCATATAGATGTTATCAATTCTAAAACCACGAAGAATAATTTTAAAATCACTACGACGAAAAACTAAGCATTCTTCCGAATCAAACAAAACAAGATTTCCCTTGTCACATAATTGACTTATGCTCAAGAGATTATGTTTTAGACCTTTAACTAGCAATATATGCTTAATGGAAGAAGATTCATTCTTACCGACCGAGCCAATGCCGATAATTTTTCCCTTGTTATTATCTCCAAAAATAACGTTTCCTCCTTCCTTGTGTTCTAGTTGAAGGAACTTGGATGCGTCTCCGGTCATGTGTTTGGAGCATCCACTATCAAGGTACCAAAGTACACTTGATCCCTTCAAACATACCTACAAGACAAATCAATGAGTTTTTGGTACCCAAGCTGTTTTGGGTCCTTGACAGTTAGGTGTAAAATGCTGTTGTGCTTGACATGCAGTTAAGTGTCTGTGTCTAGTAAAACAAGCAGGAGCAATATGTCCTATTCGACTACAATAGTGACAAATGACATTAGGATTATGCATTCTTCTAGGTTGGTAGTAGTTGGAGGTACGAAAATCGTTTGCTCTATTTTTGACAATATGGCTATTGCGCAATCCTTGAAATCATTTCTCCTACTGTTTGTTCTAGGATATGCAGCGTTTCTAGAATAATTGTTTCTAGGTCGAGTATGTCTAGGTTGCGATTGTTGAAGGCCATTTCTAGGCGTTCTAAAATGTTCAAAGTTTCTTCTAGTGTTTGGTCTAGGATGCATGTTGATTCTAGGATGGTTATTTCTAGGATGAATGTTTATTTTATTTATCCTAGGTTGAGCCTTGGGTTGTTGGGGGATGGCTTCAACTTTTTCTTTAGGCTC
Source organism: Nicotiana benthamiana (assembly GCA_034376525.1). NCBI lineage: Eukaryota > Viridiplantae > Streptophyta > Magnoliopsida > Solanales > Solanaceae > Nicotiana > Nicotiana benthamiana. The sequence continues at coordinate 99,691,280 of CM067336.1, forward strand.
GTTTTTGAAACCTATGCCATGTTTGGTCGATTTCAAATTGACAAGAACATCATTCAAATTTTTATGAGAAGAATTGAACTTATCTAGGGTGCCCTTAAGTCTTTCTACTTCATCTTTTAGATGCATGCAAGAAATACAATTTATACTAGAACTCTCGGGTTTGTCGGCGCTTCTCTTGCCGAAAAATTTGTTTTCTTCTTTCAACTTCTCATTTTCCAAAATCAATTTTTCCAAATATTTTTCTTTCAAAGAGAGTTGTTTTTCAGAATCTTTTTCTTTCAAAGAAGAATTTTTCTTTACGTCTCTAACAGTTTCGGAAGCTCTAATGAATTCACTATACAATTCATCAAAAGCATTTTGCATTTCCTCAAGAGAAAAGAAATTTTTTGAAGAAATTTGACATACCTCTTCTTGATTGTCTTCGTGTGCCATGAGACATAGATTTGCGGCTTCGTCTTCTTCATCGTCGCTTGATTCGTCTCCGGAGTCACCTCCCCAAGATATGTATGCTCGTTGTTTCTTGAAGGGTTTCTTCTCCTTTTTGACATTTGGGCAATTTGATTTAATGTGCCCGATTTCTCCGAATCCATAGCACTTTACTTGATCTCCTTGTTGTTTGCCTTTTCGTTCATACTCTTTTCGCATGAACTTTTGAAACCTCTTAATAACGAGTCCGAACTCGTTATCTCCGTTGTTTGAGTCCTCATCATTTTGAGGTTGAGCCGTGCTTGCCTTGAGGGCGATTCTTTGTTTCCTTTGATCATTAAACGGAGGGTTAAGTATAGTAGATTCATAGGTTTTAAGATTACCTTTTAGTCCGTCGATGGTGACATTTGAAACGCCGATAGACTCTTGAATTGTGTCGTCCTTCGAGCTCCATTCCGGAGTGAGACTTCGGAGAATTTTTCGGACAAGTTCCTTATCCGTGAAGGTCTTCTTAAGAGCATGTAGGTCATTGACGATTTTTGAAAATCGTTCGAACATGTCATCTACCCTATCGCTTTCCTTCATGTGAAACAGTTCATATGCATGGGTTAGAAAATCAATTTTAGCTTCTCTTACCTGGTCCGTACCTTCGTACGTGATTTCCAACTTATCCCACATTTGCTTAGCCGTTGTGCAACATGATATTTTTCTGTAATCATCAGCATTTACAGCACAATATAATAAGTTGATGGCTCTAGCGTTGTTCTGCACTTTTCGGATATCATCCGCATCGTATTCATCTTCGGATTTTGGAACCCATTCATTTTCAACCTTTTTGGTTGGAATTTGTTCTCCCTTCGTTATAACCTTCCATAGATGAAAATTATTCGATTGGATGAATATTCTCATCCTCTCCTTCCAGTACGTATAGTTTGTGCCGTCGAACAATGGTGGTCTGGTGGAGCATTGTCCTTCACCTATTCCTGCATTAAAGTCACGAGTAGAAGCCATGGATTGTTTCTCTCAAATGGTTAAGTCTTTCAGAGAGTTGGGCTCTGATACCAATTGTTAGAATATACGCTTAACGCTAGAGGGGGGGTGAATAGCGTTATAATAAAAAAATAATATAAACTTGCGGAATTAAAAATTGCAGAATTGAAATAAATGCGGTAAGTAAATAATAAGGAACGAACGCACCGAAATTATCCTGGTTCACCACAACCTGTGGCTAGTCCAGTCCCCGAGAGACTCTCTCGAGATTCCACTAACTTCGTTAAGCTTACGGGTGCTTAACAAACCGTTACAAACTGAGAACTTGAGTCACACAAGCCTCAACAACCTTTGCTCGAAGATACCACACTTCAAGACTTCAACCGAAGGAATTAAAACGTTCCTTCTTACAACCACAAGGGATTAATACTTCCCTTCAAGTGTATACAAACACTTAGCACTCAAGACAAGACTCTCTTTAAGAGTAGATATGAGTAAAATAAATACGCTCAAGAACACAACAACTTTCGTCAAGAGTTTGGCTCTCAAAAACTTATCAAATGAATAGAAAATGATGAATATGAGAGTATGCAAGCTTTAGCAAGAATATAATCAGTTGTTGTACTTAGAAGACTGATTTTGAGTTGTATTTATAGTGTTCAAAACCCCCACAACCGTTGCCTAATTGTCAATCAAGAATTGCTGATTTTGTGCTAAGATAATCGATTATCTGATTTGCATAATCGATTATTTTCCAATCGATCAAAAATCATTCCCAGATTTTAAGCAGAATAATCGATTATCCAAATCATATAATCGATTACCTGACAACGTTCAAAAAATCATATTCAGATTTTACTTAACATAATCGATTATCAGATTGTGTATAATCGATTACCTGACAACGTTCAAAAAATCATATGCAGATTTTACTTAGCATAATCGATTATCAGATTGTGTATAATCGATTATCTTTCAGAGTTTAAAAATACTTTGGCAACGGTCATTTGCATAATCGATTATGCTATAAGGATAATCGATTATCTTTTATATTTTGAAAACTTCGGACTACACTGTCTTAACATAATCGATTATCATAAAGTACATAATCGATTATTTTACAGTCTTGTAAAATTTGATAGACACTGCCTCAACATAATCGATTATCATAATGTGCATAATCGATTATTTTATAGCTTTGAAAAATCTGATGGACACTGTCTCAACATAATCGATTATCATAAGGTACATAATCGATTATCTTGTAGCTTTAAAAAATCTAATGTACACTGCCTTAACATAATCGATTATTGTTCAGCTTTGTAAATCTGGTGTACATTGTCTTAACATAATCGATTATCATAAAGTACATAATCGATTATCTTTGTCCAGATTTGAGAGGCATGTTTAAAAATTATTTTGGCTAAAATAAAATGTTTGAAAATCATTTTGCTTTAAATTAAATATGCATGATTTGATAAAAATAATTTTACGAGAGAAGCCAAGTCTTGAGTTAATTGTCGGATCAAGATCACAATTAAAGAACGACTCATGTATAACTTTATTTCTTTGCTTGATCATGATCTTTGTTCGTCTTGTGCTTGAACCTCGTTATATGTCAATTGCGTGCTTGTGCTTGGACCTCGTCATATGTCAATTGCGCGTCGTTTGTCATTTATCAAAACCTACAAATATGAACACACGTTTAGTTTAGTGCCTTGAGAGCGTGTTTCAACATAGAGGATATTTGGAGAATTGAACTTATAGTCCATCATGTCAATAATAACCAAAAATAAGAAAAATGCCTCCACAGGACTTCACAATTCATCACAATCAGCCCCTTACATAGCCCACGTTATTTTACCACGTGTGAAACCAATAATAATATAATAAACACTGCCTTATTTTGCCACACGTGCTTCACAATATGCCCACCTTATTCCTCCTTATGCGCCATCTACATATAAGCATATAACATATCCCACCTTATTACACCGCATGTGCAAAAACATCAATAGTCACAATAACACGTCAAAGACCTCGTGCAACTCTCCAACAACAACCGCACGGTAGAGACCTCGTGCATCAAGGTACCAACAGCTGCACAATAAATGATAGTTAGTATATATATATATATATATATATATATATATATATATATATATACAGGGGCAAAGCCAGGGAATCAACAACATAACCAATAACGTCCCGGCAAGAGAATATATAACAGAAACAATAACGTCCCGGCAAGAGAAATCAACAATAACTACTAAGGCCACATAACACCAACGAAAACACGATAACCTCAACGACAACAAGACATAATAAGTGCATAATAACTACATCGACACCACCACAGTTGGACAAGTAATATAATTGCACGAAGTTATAGATGAGCTTACAATCAAGGAGTAACCAACAGTAAGAATTCAACAAGAATCAAATAATTATATTTTAAGGATATAACAACTAATCATAAGATATCTATCTTCTTTCCATTTAAGTCTAACTAATCACATGAGATATAATATTTATGATTTCCACTTAAAGGCGAGTAGTTATGGCGGGTAATATGACAATAGAAGGGTAATTATCTTAAGTTAAGCACGTAAAGGTCCATTAAACAAAAAGAATACATCAAGAAGGGCAAACAAATACCAAGTAACACATCTAGAGGTGAAACTAATAACAAGGAACTCAATCGTATCAATATCATCTTCATGCTCGGTGATTTCAAGAGTCTAGCATCCTAAGACGGACAATTCACCACAAATAAATCCGAGCACGCACTCGTCACCTCGCGTACAAGGAATACAAGAAAAATGTAAGACACAAATCCTATGGGGAAGTCCCCCACACAAGGTTAGGCCAGATACTTACCTCAAAACCAATTAAAATCAACTAGAAACCGCGTTCTTGCCACGAGTACTCGACTCCAAATGGCACAAATCTATTCAATTAAATCACACATTGTAAATCATAACTCAAGCAATTGATTCTATAATTTAATTCAAAGCTAAAGCATGAAATTAGGTAAAATGACCAAAACACCCCTCGGGCCAACGCCTCGGAACCTAATGAATTTAACATTTTCAGAACCCTCGTAATCTTAGGAATCTAACAATATATAAATATCTCAAATCGGAGGTCAAATACTTCTCAAAACCCAACAATTCAGTCTGTGAAGTTCTACCCGTTTTTCATTCAAAAACTGAAATTACAGGATGAAATTAAGAGGCGATTCATGGAAGTTGGCATAAATCAAGTGAGAAACACTTACCCAAGTTGCCCAGGTGAAAATCCCTTCAAAAATCTCCAAGAACCGAGCTCTAGAAGTCAAAATGTGAATAAATGTTGAAACCCTCGAATTTGGGATTAAAACTGTCTGCCCAGCTATTTGTTCTTCACGATCGCGGAACAAGGGTCGCGATCGCGTACAAGAATTGTTAATTGGCTCAGAAATGTGCATCATGACTGCGATGAAAGGGGGTCGCAAACGCGGAGAAGGGCCAGTAGTGCTTCGCGATCGCGGAAGCAGGAGTGCGAAAGCGATGAAGGAATATGCGAAACTATGCAAACGCGATGGTGTGGACGCGAACGAGTTGAAGGGAGAGGTAGAGCTTCGCAAACGCGAGGCTCTAAACGCGAATGTTAAGAAGATTTTTTGGGGTGGTCTTCAGCAGAGCAACGCGATCCGGGGAGGGGCTTCGCGCTCGTTTAGAAGGATGCCAGAAGCAGCAGATACAGCAGTGCAAAATGGAGGAAAAAGGATCCGTAGCCCATCCGAAACATACCCGAGGCCCCCAGGACCCCGTCTAATCACACATACAAGTCACATAACCTAACACGGACTCGCTCGAAGCTTCAAATCACCGACAACAACATCCAAACGACGGATCAAACCAAAAATCAAGCTTATGAACTTTCAAATCTTCAAATAAAAAAACTCATGCCGAAACCTATCAATTCAACTGGGAATGACGCCAAACTTTGCAGATACGTCCAAAATGACAGAACGGATCTGTTCCAACTCTCGAAATCGCATTTCAACCCGATTTCCCAAAAGTCAACTGTGAGTCAAACTTCTTCATTTTCCAACTACAATTTTCGCCGAAATGCCTCAATTTACTCTATGAACTTCCAAATCTAAATCCAGACGTGCCTAAGTCCAAAATCACCATAATAATCTGTTGAGATCATCCACGACCCATTCCGGGTTCGTTTAAACGAAAGTCCAATTCCGGTCAAATTTTCACCGTTCTAACTTCCAAAATAAGGTTTCTTCTCTATAATAGATTCTAAACCATCCTAAAACTGAAATCCATCGTGCGCGCAAGTCAATGCTCATTTTCCAAAGCTTCTCCAGACCTTATGCCGCTAAACGGAACTTAATTTCTCAAAACGACCGGTTGGGTCGTTACAATGGTATAGTGTAAGTGTGTGTGTGTGTGTGTGTGTGTGTGTGTGTATATATATATATATGTCACGACCCAAATCCTGGTCGTGATGGCGCCCGGCCGCAAGGCTAGGCAAGCCCGACCAAATAACTCCTCAAGAACGGCATACAACCCAAAGAGAGACAATTCAAGATAAAACATCAAACTTAGATATAAAACTCCCAACACTTGGGGTCACGAGTTTTAGAGCCTCTAAAAATACTGAATACATGTCACAATGAGGGAAATACGAGTGTCAGAATAACTACAAAATATCTAGAAGATCAGAGACATGGGTCCTGCGTGTTAGATAATACGCTTAACGCTAGAGGGGGGGTGAATAGCGTCATAATAAAATTTAGTGTAAACTTGCGGAAATTAAAATTTGCAGGAAATAATTAACTGCGTTAAATAAACAAAAGGAAAGAACGCACCGATGTATTCTGGTTCACCACAACACGTGGCTAGTCCAGTCCCCGAGAGACTATCTCGAGATTTTCCACTAACTTGTCAAGCTTATGGGTGCTCAACAAACCTTTACAACTTAAGGACACAAGCCTTAACACCTTTGCTCGGAGATACAACACTCCAAGACTTCAACCAAGGAAACACAAGTTCCTTACAACAAGAGAATCATAATTCTCTTACAAGTGTACAAAACACTAAGCACTCAAACAAAACACTCCTTAATGAGTAGATATGAGTAAAAGAAGTAGGCTCAAGATTACAACAACCATGGACAAGACTTTGGCTCTCAAAAGCTTTATGAAATAAATATAAAATGATAAACAATAATATGCAAGCTTATAGCAATAGAATGATCAGTTGTTGTGTGTTGTTGTGTTTAAAACACTGAAATGAAGCTGTATTTATAGTTGAAAAACTTGGCATTACCGTTGCCTAATTGCCAATTAAGAGTTGCTGATTTTACTCTGTGACAATCGATTGTCAGGAAGCCACAATCGATTGTTTGCCAATCGTTCCAAAAATCAATCCCAGATTTTACGCTTAACAATCGATTGTCCAAGATCAACAATCGATTATTGGCAATGTTCAAAAAATTATTTCCAGATTTTACGTAAAACAATCGATTATACCAAATCAATAATCGATTATTCAGCAACGTTCAAAAAATCTTTTTCAGATTTCAATATCAACAATCGATTGTACAAAATCAACAATCGATTACCTGACGGTATTTGAAAATTTTACGACAACGGTCAGCTTCACAATCGATTGTACAATGTTAACAATCGATTATTTATCAGACTTTGAAAATCATTTTAGACACTGCCTCGTGACAATCGATTGTTATATACTCACAATCGATTATTTAATAATTTTGAAAAAGTCTGGAAGTCACTGCCTCAACACAATCGATTGTCATAAGTTCACAATCGATTATTTTGTGACTTTGAAAAATCTGAAGGACACTGTCTCTTCACAATCGATTGTCATTAGCTTCACAATCGATTATTCTGAGTTTTGAAAAACTTTGATAGACACTGCCTCATCACAATCGATTGTCATAAGGTTCACAATCGATTGTCATGCAGGTTTTGAAAAACCTGATGTTCACTGCCTTAACACAATCGATTGTCATTAGTTCACAATCGATTGTCATGCAGTCTTGGCTTAACATAATCGATTATCATAAGTACATAATCGATTATCTTAGTCCAGATTTTAGAGGCATGTTTAAAAATCATTTTGACTAAAGTAAATATGCATGATTTAAAATCGTTTAGCATTAAATTAAATATGCATGATTTTGTAAAAATAATTTTACAAGAGAAGCCATGTCATGAGTCAAGTTGTCGGATCAAGATCACAATTAAGAACGACTCATTTAAACTATAAAACTTTGTCTTGTGCTTGAATCTCGTTATCCACCAATTGTGCGCTTGTACTTGAACTTCGTCATATATCACTTTGCGCTTCGTTTGTCATTCATCAAAACCTACACATAAGAACACACGTTTTAGTATAAAGCCTTGAGAACGTGTTTCCAACAATTTCCCCCTTTTTGATAATGGCAAACTTTAAGCGGGATATGCAACTTAAACATTTATAATGACGATTCAAGACACGTAAAGATATGCAATAAGTATGCGATTAGTTCCCCCTCAATATATGAATTCCCCCTCAATTTAAGCTTATAAATATTGAGAGTGCATACCCGTTATCTTCCCCCTTTTGCCATTAACAAAAATAATATAAGAAGATGCCAAAATGTAAATAAAACTTGTTTATTTATTGGAAAGAAAACGTGATTACTTAAAGAGAGTACAATAACTCAAGTAATAGCAGAACAATCGATTATTGATACGAGATAATCGATTATTTAGACGACAAAGACCGAATTTTCTGAAGAAGACTTGATTATTGCACGTCATGCTTTATAATTCCCCCTACCTTTAGGGCGATACCTGCAAAAATTTGTTAGACGTCTCCGACGCTCAAGTTAGAAATCATGTAAGATAAAAAGATGCAATGCATGACTTAGATCAACGTGGAGTCAAGAATCCCGAGTTCACTACGAATTCGGAAGAAGGACTCTTTCTCTAAGGGCTTAGTAAAGATGTCGTCCAATTGGTCTTTGGTTTCAACAAATTCGATTTCGACATCGCCCTTGAGAACGTGATCTCTTATAAAATGATGTCTAATTTCAATGTGTTTTGTTCGCGAATGAAGAACGGGGTTCTTCGTCAAGCATATGGTACTAGTATTATCACATCTAAGAGGGATATGATCAAGACTTAGGCCATAGTCCAAGAGTTGTTGTTTCATCCAGAGGATTTGAGTGCAACAACTCCCCGCGGCTACATATTCAGCCTCGGTTGTGGACAACGCAACACTTACTTGTTTCTTGCTAAACCAAGAAACGAGAGAGCTACCGAGCAAATGGCAAGTGCCACTGGTGCTTTTGCGGTCCAATTTGCATCCAGCAAAATCGGGGTCGGAATAGCCAACGAGTTGGCATGAAGAACCTTTGGGTTACCATAGACCCACATTTGTAGTACCAACAAGGTACTTCAAAATCCGTTTTACCGCAGTAAGGTGAGACTCCTTCGGACACAATTGATAACGGGCGCATAAGCACACGCTAAACATGATGTCCGGACGACTAGCAGTAAGATAGAGAAGAGAGCCAATCATACCTCGACACTTCTTAGTGTCGACTTCCTTACCTTTCTCATCTTTGTCTAGATGATCGGATGTGCTCATGGGAGTCGCCATTGCTTTTGCATTGTTCATTTCAAATCGTTTCAGCAATTCTTTGCAATATTTGGCTTGGCAAATGAACGTACCTTCTTTCATTTGCTTTACTTGTAATCCCAAAAAGAATTTTAACTCACCCATCATAGACATCTCAAATTCGCTTGTCATTAAGTCGGAAAATTCCTTGCATAAGACATTGTTAGTAGCACCAAATATGATATCATCCACATATATTTGAACTAATAAAATATCATTGTTTTTATGCTTAACAAAAAGGGTGGTGTCAACTTTCCCCCTAATGAAATCATTTTCCAATAGAAATTTACTCAATCTTTCATACCAAGCTCGGGGAGCTTGTTTTAAACCATAGAGAGCCTTTTTGAGTTTGAAAACATGATCGGGAGATTTAAAATCTTCAAAACCGGGGGGTTGTTCAACATAAACTTCTTCTTGTATAACACCATTTAGAAAAGCACTTTTCACATCCATTTGATATAAATTGAAATTCATAGAAGAGGCAAACGCGAGCAATAGACGAATAGCTTCTAATCTAACTACGGGAGCATATGTTTCTTCATAGTCAATACCTTCTTCTTGATTATAGCCTTTTGCTACAAGCCTAGCTTGTTTCTAGTGATTACACCATTTTCATCTAGTTTGTTTCGAAAAACCCATTTCGTACCAATTATGGTATGATTTTCGGGTCTTGGCACCAAATCCCAAACGTCATTGCGTTTGAATTGGTTAAGCTCCTCTTGCATTGCCAAGGTCCAAAATTCATCCCCAATTGCTTCGGAGATGGTTGTTGGTTCAATTTGAGACACAAAAGCAGTATGTCCTAAGGTGTTCTTAAGGGAGTTTCGGGTACTTACCTTTTCTCCGACGTCGCCAATTACCTGTTCGAGAGGGTGATCTTTAATTGTCCTCCACTCGTTAGGAATTTTCGTTTCATTCTCCAATTGTGGCGCTTCCTCCGTTGGTTGTTCCAAGATTTCATCTTTATTTTCCTTAGGCGTTTCCACTTGTATTTTGTCTTTCAAGCTATCTAAAATACCTGCAAGATCAAAACCGGAATCCTTTCTTGCCAAGCGAGCATTATTTTCGGCAAATACAACATGAGGGGATTCCTCCACAGTTTTGGTTCTTTTATTAAAAACCCTATATGCTTTGCTACGTGAGGAATAACCAATGAAAATTCCCTCATCGGACTTAGCATCAAACTTTCCCAATTGATCTTTGCCATTGTTATGAATAAAACATTTACAACCGAATACTCTAAAATGGGAGATATTTGGTTTCCTTCCCTTGTAGAGTTCATAAGGGGTCTTCATGAGTATTGGCCTTATGACTACTCTATTTAAGATGTAGCATGCGGTACTCACGGCATTCGCCCAAAAATGTTTGGGAATCTTAGCCTCTTCGAGCATGGTTCTAGCCATCTCTTCGAGACACCTATTTTTCCTTTCCACCACCCCATTTTGTTGTGGTGTACGTGGAGCGGAAAAGGTATGCTCGATACCGAGTTCGTCACAAAAGTCCGCAAAGAGATTGTGATCAAACGCTCCCCCATGATCACTTCTAATTGAAGTGACGGTTGTTTCCTTCTCGTTTTGAACACGCTTAAGAAAATATTTAAAATTCTGAAAAGCATCACTTTTATTGGCAAGAAATAAAGTCCAAGTAAATCTAGAATAATCATCAACAATCATAAAAGCATAACGATTTCTTCCTAGACTTTCAATGCGAGATGGTCCAAATAAATCCATGTGAAGCAATTGCAATGGTCTAGAAGTTGAAACAATATTTTTGGATTTGAAAGATGCTTTTGTTTGCTTCCCTTTTTGACAAGAATCACAGATAGAGTCATTTTCAAATTTCAAATTGGAAGGCCAATAACTAAGTTTTGAGAAATCAATTTGTTCAAAAGATGCATGTTTATATGAGCAACTCTACGATGCCATAGCCAAGTATCTTCCTCTTTGCTCATAAGGCAATCCACATATTCGGGTGAGGAATTAGCAAGATCAACCATGAAAATATTATCCACTATAAAACCACGAAGGATAATTTTGAAATCACTACGTCTAAACACTAAGCATTCATCCGAATCAAATAGGGCAAGATTTCCCTTGTCACATAATTGACTTATGCTCAAGAGATTATGCTTTAAACCTTTCACAAGTAATATATGCTTAATAGAGGAATTTTCATCCTTACCGACCGATCCGATGCCAATGATCTTTCCTTTATTGTTATCCCCAAAAATCACACTTCCTCCTTCTTTGTGTTCTAATTGAAGGAATTTGGATTCGTCTCCCGTCATATGTTTGGAGCATCCACTATCAAGGTACCATAGTACACTTGATCCCTTCAAACATACCTACAAAACAAGTTAATGCGTTTTAGGTACCCATGCCATTTTGGGTCCTTGAGGGTTAGGCATATTATAATGATGCGATTGAGTGATATGTATATGTCGTGTAAAGCATGCAGGGGCAATATGACCAATGCGTCTACAATAATGACAAGTCACATTGGGGTTATGCATCCTTTTAGGTTCATAGTAACTTGATGGACGAAAATGAATTACTCTATTTTCATTATGACTATTGCACATTTCATGAGAACCATTTCTCCTACTATTAGTTCTAAAATGAGCAGTGTTTCTAGAGTAATGGTCATGTCTAGATGTTCTAGGAGGTTCAAAACTCCTTCTAGTGTTTGGCCTAAAATATGCATCATTTCTAGGGTAGTCTTTTCTAGGTGGTAAGTCATTTCTAGGTCTTCTAAAATGTTCAACATTTGGTCTAACATGCATATTTGTTCTAGGATTGCTCTTTCTAGGATAAGCATTTGTTTTATTAATCCTAGGTTGAGCCTTAGGTGGTTGGGGTTTGGCTTCAACCTTTTCTTTAGGCTCATTCTTAAAACCTATGCCATGCTTGGTTGACTTCAAATTAACAAGGACCTCATTCAAGTTTTTGTGAGAAGAATTAAACTTATCTAAGGTACCTTTAAGTCTATCTACCTCATTTTCAAGATGCATGCAAGAAGAGCAATTATTAATAGAACTTTCGGGTTTGTCGGCACTTCTTTTTCCGAAAAACTTGTTTTTCTCTTTCAGCTTTTCATTTTCTAAAACCAGTTTTTCTAAATCCTTTTCTTTTAAAGAAAGCTGTTTTTGAAAATCTTTTTCTTTTAGAGAAGCATTTTCTTTTATGCTCTTGACAGTTTTTGAAACTTTAATAAATTCAGTATATAGCTCATCAAAAGCAGTTCGCATTTCTTCAAGAGTAAAGAAGTTTTTAGAAGAGATTTGACATACCTCATCTTGCTTGTCTTCTTGCGCCATAAGACAAAGGTTTGCGGCTTCGTCTTCTTCTTCTTCGCTTGACTCATCTCCGGAGTCTCCTCCCCAAGAAATGTATGCACGTTGCTTCTTAAAAGGTTTCTTCTCCTTTTTGATGTTTGGGCAATTTGATTTGATGTGCCCGGTTTCACCGCATTCATAGCACTTTATTTGCTCGCCTTGCTTTTTGCCCTTTCGTTCATACTCCTTTCGCATGAACTTTTGAAATATTTTGATAACGAGTCCAAACTCGTTGTCTCCGTCCTCATCAACTTGAGGTTGGCTTGTGCTTGCCTTAAGCGCTATTCTTTGCCTCCTTTGATCATCAACAAGAGGGTTAAGTATTGTAGATTCATAAGTCTTAAGGTTACCTCTTAATGCGTCGATTGTGACATTTGAGACGCCAATGGATTCTTGAATTGCGTCGGCCTTTGATCGCCATGCCGGAGTGAGACTTCTAAGAATTTTTCAAACCAGTTCTCTGTCCGTGAATGTCTTCTTGAGGGCATGTAGGTCATTTACGATTATTGAAAATCGTTCGAACATTTCATCCACCTTTTCACCTTCCTTCATGTGAAATAATTCATAAGCATGTGTTAGGAAATCAATTTTAGCTTCCCTTACCTGGTCCGTACCTTCGTACGTAATTTCCAGCTTGTCCCACATTTCCTTTGCCGTTGTGCAACACGATATTTTCCTGTAATCGTCAGCATTTACAGCACAATATAATAAATTAATTGCCTTAGCATTATTTTGAACCTTTCGGATATCATCCGCGTCATATTCTTCTTCGGACTTGGGAACCCATTCGTTTTCAAACTTTTTGGTTGGAATTTGATTTCCTTTCGTTATCACCTTCCAGAGATGAAAGTTGTTTGCTTGAACAAAAATTTTCATCCTCTCCTTCCAGTACGTGTAGTTTGTACCGTTGAATAGAGGTGGTCGTGTGGAGCATTGTCCTTCATCAATTCCTACAAAAGAGTCACGAGTAGAAACCATGGATGGTTCTCTCAAACTGTTAAGTCTTCAGAGAGTTGGGCTCTGATCCTGCGTGTTAGATAATACGCTTAACGCTAGAGGGGGGGTGAATAGCGTTATAATAAAATTTAGCGTAAACTTGCGGAAATTAAAATTTGCAGGAAATAATTAAGTGCGTTAAATAAACAAAAGGAAAGAACGCACCGATGTATTCTGGTTCACCACAACACGTGGCTAGTCCAGTCCCCAAGAGACTCTCTCGAGATTTTCCACTAACTTGTCAAGCTTACGGGTGCTCAACAAACCTTTACAACTTAAGGACACAAGCCTTAACACCTTTGCTCGGAGATACAACACTCCAAGACTTCAACCAAGGAAACACAAGTTCCTTACAACAAGAGAATCACAATTCTCTTACAAATGTACAAAACACTAAGCACTCAAAAAAAACACTCCTTAATGAGTAGATGAGTAAAAGAAGTAGGCTCAAGATTACAACAACTATGGACAAGACTTTGGCTCTCAAAAGCTTTATGAAATAAATATAAAATGATAAACAATAATATGCAAGCTTATAGCAATAGAATGATCAGTTGTTGTGTGTTGTTGTGTTTAAAACACTGAAATGAAGCTGTATTTATAGTTGAAAAACTTGGCATTACCGTTGCCTAATTGCCAATTAAGAGTTGCTGATTTTACTCTGTGACAATCGATTGTCAGGAAGCCACAATCGATTGTTTGCCAATCGTTCCAAAAATCAATCCCAGATTTTACGCTTAACAATCGATTGTCCAAGATCAACAATCGATTATTGGCAACGTTCAAAAAATCATTTCCAGATTTTACGTAAAACAATTGATTATACCAAATCAATAATCGATTATTCAGCAACGTTCAAAAAATCTTTTTCAGATTTCAATATCAACAATCGATTGTACAAAATCAACAATCGATTACCTGGCGGTATTTGAAAATTTTACGACAACGGTCAGCTTCACAATCGATTGTGCAATGTTAACAATCGATTATTTATCAGACTTTCAAAATCATTTTAGACCCTGCCTCGTGACAATCGATTGTTATATACTCACAATCGATTATTTAATAATTTTGAAAAAAGTCTGGAAGTCACTGCCTCAACACAATCGATTGTCATAAGTTCACAATCGATTATTTTGTGACTTTGAAAAATCTGAAGGACACTGTCTCTTCACAATCGATTGTCATTAGCTTCACAATCGATTATTCTGAGTTTTGAAAAACTTTGATGGACACTGCCTCATCACAATCGATTGTCATGCAGGTTTTGAAAAACCTGATGTTCACTGCCTTAACACAATCGATTGTCATTAGTTCACAATCGATTGTCATGCAGTCTTGGCTTAACATAATCGATTATCATAAGTACATAATCGAATATCTTAGTCCAGATTTTAGAGGCATGTTTAAAAATCATTTTGACTAAAGTAAATATGCATGATTTAAAATCGTTTAGCATTAAATTAAATATGCATGATTTTGTAAAAATAATTTTACGAGAGAAGCCATGTCATGAGTCAAGTTGTCGGATCAAGATCACAATTAAGAACGACTCATTTAAACTATAAAACTTTGTCTTGTGCTTGAATCTCGTTATCCACCAATTGTGCGCTTGTACTTGAACTTCGTCATATATCACTTTGCGCTTCGTTTGTCATTCATCAAAACCTACACATAAGAACACACGTTTTAGTATAAAGCCTTGAGAACGTGTTTCCAACACTGCGGACGCTGGCAGCTACCTCAATACTCTATCAAACTGAAAACCAACAACCGCACGCGCTAATCCTCTGGAGCACCTGAATATGCACACAATGTGCAGGGAGTAGGGGGTGAGTCTACCAACTCAGCGAGTAATAACAGCAAATAAAGCTCTAAAAGCAAGAAAACCTAATAATTATACAAAGTAAGCTAAAACAGTGTATTACAGTATCTGCAACTAAACAACTGAACAACAATATATATATATATATATATATGTGTGTGTGTGTGTGTGTGTGTATATGTGTGTGTGTGTGTTTGTGTGTGAGTGTGTGATGCAAATGCAGGGATGCGATGCGATGCATAAGATGGTACAATCCAGTACCCACTGCAGCGTGCAGCCCGAGCCACCCATATCATTTATCCTCGACGGTGCTCATTGGGGGTGTGTACAGACTCCGGAGGGGCTCCTACAGCCCTAGTGCAATAACCAGCCATCTCGTGGCGAATAATCAAACCAGCCATCTCGAGGTGAAAATCAATAACCAGGCCAGTCCATGTTACCTGACCACTCATATCACACAGTGTCCGTGTTACCACTGTTTCTAATCACCGCTGAGGCGCGCATCCCGAGCCACCCAAAATCAGTCCACAAAATATATCATAAGACCCTTGGGTAGTTATAAACAATGATACTCAACCGAAATGCATTTATAAGATAGCATATGAGTTATGAACATTTGAAATACGGCTGGGCATTGAAAACAATGTTTTAAAATCATGGACTGATAGTAAATGATATGCAATCATGCTAAAACAGTAATACCAACTCTTGAAGGATATCAAAGGTCGGCACTAGGCCTCAAACATGGCATAAAGCGCAATAATAGTCATCACAGTATGTGTATCATACGCCAATATAGTATAATTCTCACTCGGGATGGACCACGTCACAATCCCTCAAATTCGCCTAACGAAGCTAATGCAACTCTCGGAATTCTATTCCGACCCCTTGGATCAAATATTCACCTATCAACCGTATTTCTCTGAAATTCTAACTTCTCCAAAATAGGCTAACTATCACTTCGGACCTCCGAATTCACTTACGCTTTCACTCCTAAGTCAAAAATCATCCTCCGAAGCTAGTCAAACCATCACAAATCCGTTCCGAGCCGTCTAACTCATAAGTCAACATTCGGTTGACTTTTCCAACTTAAGCTTTCCTTAATGAGACTATTCGTCTCATTTATATCCAATTTCAATCCAAACCGCTTCAAACTTACCAGACACATATAATAACGCACGGGGAAACATATAACCGGAATAACGGGGCTGAAATACAAGAGACGACTGGTCGGGTCGTCGCATCCTCCCCAACTTAAACAAACGCTCGTCCTCGAGCGTATCCAGAGCTGTACTAGAAGCAACCCAATAACCAAATGACATTACTAGGCACATGCCCGGGGTGATCCCATGTCACCCTAACTCACACAGGTACCGAAGATACAACACAATTGAAATTTGACAATCCATCTGGCCCATGAACCGTAGAACCACACTGCCTCACCCGAAATCATACACAAGATCAGAACCTCACATCTATACTCAGAATCAATCCAAACCAGCTGTAACAACCCACACATGCAACCTACGGTGCATTCATGCAATATACCACACATTACAACACTCAGAACGATAGTCTTTATTCATGGCAGTTGCCCACAGTACTCAATATCAATAGATAACCTCTTATTTAGCTAGAGTATTATTTCAACACTTCCGCATATTGCCAACGATAACTAAAACTCAATGAACTGCGGCAGTTCTTCAAATCAATCATTCATGAAGTCACTTCAAGTTGACTATTACCACAACAGATTTTCGAGTCAAACCTCGATATTATCCTTCTAACCCGCTGAAATCAAATCTGCTCATGCTCATTAATAACCCAATGATCACCTCGAGTCTAACACACCACTTCTGGTGATCTAATACCTCAATACAGGCCTAAGCCGCAATTGCATAACACACGTGCCAATAAGAATCAGTCTAAACATTCCCCAAATCAGGGCCAATGACTGAACAGGAAGAGTTATACCTCAAGTTCATCAATACCTTTACAAAACCAAGCTGAGACCCCGTCTCACATCATAGGGATAGAACACCTGACTCCTCCTCGAGGGGTCTTAATTCCACGTAGAATAACCACAACACGCGATCCTAACACAACTCTATTACACATGAATCACCTCGTGCTACAATACTCAAAGTAGACAACCATGCACAAATCGATGCCCGAACTCAATCACCCATCACACTCATGGTGAAACAAGTAATATACATCATTCCGTCCTGAAAGGACACAACCGATACGCTAACTACCAAGCAATTCTCAATACGGACATTCCCTCGGAAGCCAGGAAGAAAGGAACACAAATCATCACGTGGATAGCTATTCTTAGCATCACACTGTTGTGGCGCGCAACCCGATCCAGATAACATACTCGTGGCGGCGTGCCACCCGATCCACACAACATGCCTCACATAGGGAGGTATACATCGAGCCAAATTGCTCATAATAACAAAATACCAACATCGGTCGTAAGCAACTAAGTGCATAAAGATATTCATATAAGCATTTAGAAGCTACAAATTCCACTTCCACGACTATACTCATACCAGATCCATGCGATATGGTGCCCGGCACCAAATAGTTACTGAAATCCACAGTCTCACCCGACGACATGCCCGGCCACAAGGACGCATCTGAAAAGTCCCTCAATACTTGAACCGAAATCAATGGTAGAAACCTCTATACCGACATCCGCCTCGAAGGCCCAATTATGGAATGCAATCCTTCCCAGCCGACCGCTAGTCTCTTGAACACAACTCTCTAGCTAGAACATAGTCCGATACACCCCGCCACGCAACCTGTGGCCTTTCCCAACATAACTCATAGCACAATTGTTTAGAATAATTCGACAGTGAGACAATCACTCTACATCCCCATAACATATCCAGAATTTAATATACTAAGCATGGAAAGATCCACTCGGCTTCCGAATTCCCAATAGTCGCTGACAGTACCAATGCAACACACACGATCCTCAATCACCGCATAGACTGCACCGGAAAACTCCCAGTCTCCGACTACTCATAGCACATGAATAACTGAACCCAATCCAAATTTCCACAATGCGAAATACCGATTACATCTCAAGTACCCAACTATTACACGAAAGATACTCTAGAACTCCCTTGCCATCAAACAACTCAGATATCCGCAGTCGGTCCCATAAGGAAATGTCGTAACACAACTGATGTATAATTTGTGGAATTACCTTCTTCCGAAACATAAGCCATCGTCAAATAGCTTCCATTTAACAGCACCAATTCCTTGATTACCTGAAGCTACTCATTACCTAAGACATAGAAAAATCCACCATACCTTTCAGAACTGAGTCGAAATCTCGCATACGCCCATCTCGGTTCTTTACAACATACCGCATACACAAGACCCTCCAAGGATAACACGAGAACTTTCATCTCCCTTCTACGCCGCAGACATCGACGCACCCAACTAGTCTGGAACTTCCATTGATACCATTTAGGAGAAAATTATTGTACACTCATGCCAATTTACAGCCTTAGAAATGCATCCCTTCAAACTTGTCTTAATCAATAAGAACTCTCCCAATTCCATCTGCACAACTAAACCGTCGTGACTGAATTCTTTTTAGTTGCAGCTTGCTAAGAGAATTGTCAATACCCAAGAACATTGCCGCAAAAATTACATGTGCTAATCCATTACCTCGATCACACATCGAGAACTAACCATACCCTTACCATGCCGAATCCAGTCCACTAACAAGCTACTTCATTTTTCCTAGATTCCCACCTGATTCATCTTCTACTAGATATAATCTCTTGCTGCAGCACCACAACGTCTCAACCCAGGCTCACTACATGGTCCCGAACACCAGACCACACTGTTTAAGACCCATAGGCCACTGAATACTTCCTCAAACATCCTCAGAAATACCACGTTCCAAGTACCTTACCGGAAGGACTTCCTACGACCCTGAATTAGTTGCCATTACTTCCCAATTTCTGATACCTAGAATTCCTGTAATCAACATAAAAATACCACGAGTCTTGACTCGTTCCAAAGAAAACACTGCCTTAGTCGCATACTCAACCTTAAAACACTTGAGTGATACATATCGAATCTCGAACACCCCAAAAGCCATTCTCAAAAGCCATTCACTCATATACACACCGCAAATCACTTGACTTAATATATCGAACCACACGTGACTATCGGCACTCTGACACTACAAGACGAGAGCTCATTCCGATACAACCGAACAGCTTCCTCCCTTTACTCTAAGCACTCCTTATCAACAACTCAAGACTTTCTCTTATTTTTCTCGCATCTACGATGCACCATATAACCTTTGGCAATTTTTTTTTGCTTCACTTGTGCCACCCTCGGCCCACTCTCTGCAACCAGAACTGATTCCCACATGCATCAAATAGGGACTAACACAGTACATAACAGTATCACCAGCCCATCAACAGTAACCTCCCCAACTTAGCTCGAAGCTATATATATATATATATATATATATATATATATATATATATATATATATATATATATATATACATACTCTATAGCCCTCGAAACATCGTGGCGAGATTAAACTCGCTCTTTCATAAGCTTGTGGAAACAGCGAATCATCGGAAATTCTAAATTTTCTCCAATTCTTGCATTCATTCACACAACCGACAAACCCACTCTTTAGGCGACAAAATTTCTACTGTCTCAAATTTTTCCAGAAATTTCAACACAGTTTCCTTTATAATTGAGCACATCCACCTGTCATAGAATTGCCAAAATCATCTTAACAACACGTCCACAACTCGACATAGCATCACAATGTATAACATCAACCTTAATCTCGATACTACATGTATTTGTTATCAAAGTTGATACCTGAACATGCGCTGCACCTGTTCGAATCATAACATATAGAAAATACATCTTAATTACACATACGGTCTTCTAACATACACATAATGATCATCCCACTTCGGAATAATCTGCGCGAGATACCCACCTGTTTGCTTCAATATAATATTTCGATACATAGTCCATTGTCATACTCTTCATGCAATCAATTAGTCTTCCTGAGTCTAGACTCATACCACAACACACACTCCCAACTAGGAGACTCGAAAAGATTCTTCACGCGCCCATAACTCGGGCCACATCTCCATTTCACGTGTACCACCTAGCAGACCTTCTGCAACACTTCCAAGTCATATGGACACATTACACGGCACCAATATACACACCACGTATCTATCTAGCCGCCATCAACACAATTAGGGACAATACCAAACTTATAAGCTCATAACAATAGCTCGCTCAATCAGCACCTTGGTGCTCAAGCCATAGATAGAGATTCGGCCTCAAGTCCTCTAGACTGGCCCAACATCAACTCTTAGGAATCATAATTCGCCCTTCGATAGGGGAATCACCAGCCATCAAGACACATATAATACTGGACGCTCACGGATGCATACAACGTGAGGAAAGAATTTCAAGGGTTACTCTTTCAAACTGAATCAAGGATGCACGATAAGATTTCAAGAAAGTGGAGTGTTTCCTAAAGGTTCTGTAGCCTCCTGCTTATAAGTACGGTGCATGACACACCCATAAACAAGACTCTACTAAACCGGCTCATGACTCGTGAAGCCTAGAAAACTAGGCTCTTATACCAACTTGTCACAACCCAAATCCCAATCGTGATGGCACCCGGCCACAAGGCTAGGCAAGCCCGACCAAATAACTCCCCAAGAACGGCATACAGCCCAAAGAGAGACAATTCAAGATAAAACAGCAAACTTAGATATAAAACTCCCAAGACTTGGGGTCACGAGTTTTAGAGCCTCAAAAAATATTGAATACATGTCACAATGAGGGAAATACAAGTGTCAGAATAACTACAAGATAACTAGAAGATCAGAGACATGGGTCTTGCGAATGCTGGCAGCTACCTCAATACTCTGTCAAACTGACAACCAGCAATCGCACGCGCTAATCCTCTGGAGCACCTGAATCTGCACACAAGGTGCAGGGATTAAGGGGTGAGTCTACCAATTCAGCGAGTAATAATAGCAAATAAAGCTCTAAAAGCAAGAAAACCCAATAATTACACAAAGTAAGCTAAAACAATGTATAACAGTATCTGCAACTAAACAACTGAACAACAATATATATATATATATATATATATATATATATATATATATATATATATATATATATATATATATATATATGTATATATATATATATATGTATATATGTGTGTGTGTCTGTGTGTATGTGTGTGTGTGATGCAAATGTAGGGATGCGATGCAATGCATATGATGGTACAATCCAGTACCCACTACGGCGTGCATCCCGAGCCACCCATATCATTTATCGTCGACGGCGCTCACTGGGGGTGTGTACAGACTCCGGAGGGTCTCTTACAGCCCAAGCGCAATAACCAGCCATCTCGTGGTGAATAATCAAACCAACCATCTTGTGGCAAATAATCAAACGAGCCATCTCGTGGCGAAAATCAATAACCAGGCCAGTCCACGTTATCTGACCGCTCATATCACACAGTGTCCGTGTTACCACTGTTTCTAATCACCGCTGCGGCGCGCAGCCCAAGCCACCCAAAATCAATCCAGAAAATATATCGTAAGCCCCTTGGGCAGTTATAAACAATGATCCTCAGCCGAAATGCATTTAAGAAATAGCATATGAGTTCTGAAAATTTGAAATACGGCTGGGTTTTGAAAACAATGTTTTAAAACCATGGACTGATAGTAAATGATCTACAATCACGCTAAAACAGTAATGCCAACTCCTGAAGGATATCACAGGTCGGCACTAGGCCCAAAACACGACATAAAGCCCAATAATAGTCATCACGATATGCGTAATCACACGCCGATATAGTATAATTCTCACTCGGGATGGACCACATAACAATCCCTCATAAGTATCTGACCCCGTACTTATCTTGGAGTGCGTTTCACGCCTCAACATAGCGTTACGATGTGAAAGTACGAGGTTTCAAACCCTCAGAACAGCATTTACTAGCATTACTCACCTCGGACCGATGAAATCTCAAGCTCGCGGCGCCTTTTCCTCTCAATTCGGCCTCCTCGCGCGTCGAAACTAAACAAAAACAGAGCGAATACATCACAAAAATGCCTATGGGACAATACCCAATCGAAAATAACCGATAAATAGCCAAAATCTCAAAACTAGCAAAATCCGAGCCCCAGGCCCGCTTCTCAAAAAATTACAAATTCACATTGTCAGAATCCTTGTCACGCCACGAGTCCATACATATCAAATTTACAAGAATCAGAGTTCATTTGACCCTTCAAATCAACACTTTAAGGTTCACTTGGGTTTCAAGCCCTAACCACCATTTTTGACATTAAAGACCTTGATTTCTAAGTGTTTAATCCATGATCACATATTCGAGGTCTAAGAGATCATACCTGAAGACTCCCCTTGAAAATCTCTCCAAAACCTCTCTCAATGGCCTCAGCCCGAAGTTCTATTGTTCTTCTCCTTTCAAAATATTAAACCCTATGTTATCATTAAAACTGGATGATTTCCGCTTCCGCGATATTTTTCTGCTTCAGCAGTCCTCGCTTCCGCGTCTAGTTGACCGCTTCCGCGGTCTGACCATTTCCTCAGCGGGCGCTTCTGCGGTCGATCTTCCGCTTCCACGACTACCGCGAACGCGGTCCCTTTGGCCGCTTCTGCAGTCTCTGGCTTCCTTTTTGGCCGCTTCTACAGCTTATTGTCACTTCTGCAGACACCGCCTAAGAGGTCTCCCAGCAGCTTCCGTGAAAATACAAGAAGCAGCAGTCATTTATGATGCTTAACTCCAAAATTCCTCGTTTAACCATCCGATATCTCCCCGAGGCCCGCGGAACCTCAACCAAAAACAAAAACATACCCTAATACCTCATGAAAACTCGCTCGGGCTATAAAAACACTATCTTTAACATCAACAATCACCAAAATAATTGAATTTCATTCTAAGATAAACTTAAAGTTTCCAAACTCATATCCGATGTCGAAACCAACCAAACGAGGTCCGAATGACCTGAAAATTTGCAAACAGGCTCAAATTTGCCTAACAAAGCTAATGCAACTCTCGGAATTCCATTCCGACCCTCGGATCAAATTTTCACCTATCAACCGGATTTCTCCGAAATTCTAACTTCGCCAAAATAGGCTAACTTTCATTTTAGGCCTCCGAATTCAATTTCTCTTTCACTCCTAAGTCAAAAATCATCCCCCAAAACTAGTCAAACCATCAGAAATTCGTTGCGAGCCATCTAACTCATAAGTCAATATCTGGTTGACTTTTTCAACTTAAGCTTTCCTTAAAGAGACTATTTGTCTCATTTATATCCAATTTCAATCCAAACCACTTCAAACTTACCAGACACATATTATAACGCACGGGGAACATATAACGGGAATAACGGGGCTTAAATACAATAGACGACGGGTCGGGTCGTCACTATATATATATATATATATATATATATATATATATATATATATATATATATATATATATATATATATATATATATATATATATATATATATATATATATATATATATATATATATATATATATATATATATTTATATATATATATATATATATATATATATATATATATATATATTCATAGTACTATTCGTCCCTTGTATTACAAAAGTATTAACAACTTATATTTATATTATTTAGATAGTAAATATAAATGTAATTTTTAATTTTGACCATATAGAGACTAACTTTGGTTGCTAACTATATATGAATTTAATCTAGCGACCAAAGCTGGTTACTAACTTTAGATGAAAATTAGTTTAGTGACCAAATTTTGTCGCTATGTTTTAATCAGATTTATTCATATTTTATATAATATTTAAACTAATAATATAAATTATTAAACATTAGAACTAGGTCCTACATTGGAGACTAAAGTTGGTCTCTATTTCGTTAAGCGACCAAACCTTTTAATTATATTTATTTATATTATATAAATTTCTTAAAATATATATATATATATATATATATATATATATATATATATTAAAATATTACATCTGGGTCCCACTTTAGCGACCACTGTTGGTCTCTATGAACATATCCTTCAGTTAGCAACCAACTTTGGTCGCCAATGTTTAATTATATATTTATCTTTTATGATTTTTATAAAATAATAATAAAATTATTAAAAAAAATTATGTGGGTCCCACTTTAGCGACCAACATTGGTCGCTTATCTTAGTATATGTTTGACCAAGCAAGTCTGACCACTCCAGTCAACACTTTGACTAAAAATAGCGACCAACTTTGGTCGCTAAAACATTTCAAATATTTGTTTAATTATTTTCGGTACTTTGGCGACCAACTTTGGTTGCTTTTTTTGACAGATCAAATGTGGTCGCTAATCTTTGGTTGCTTTTTACAGGAATTTTAGTATTGAATCTACTTTTGATTATTTCTAATCAGCCTTCTGAATAGTTTCTGAAAAGGTGAGAAACTAATTTCTTGATGCATGTTCGAGACCATAGAGGATGTAGTCTGCATACGACATTCTCCCCTATTGGCGAAGACCAAGTGGAGGTTCCATATACACTTCTTCATTCAAGTCACTGTGAAGAAATGCATTTGGACGTCTAATAGGTAGGCAAACAAATTACGCGCAGCAGCAACAGTAAGGAGACAACAAAGTGTAGTAAGTTTGGTTGT
The DNA here is from genome assembly GCA_034376525.1 of Nicotiana benthamiana. NCBI lineage: Eukaryota > Viridiplantae > Streptophyta > Magnoliopsida > Solanales > Solanaceae > Nicotiana > Nicotiana benthamiana. The sequence goes on from CM067336.1 coordinate 99,716,284, forward strand.
AGGAGAAAACGTTTTCTGATAATGAGTACCCTCTACTTGAGTGTATCCATTAGTAACGAGACGAGACTTATATCGTTCAATTGTACCGACTGACTTGTACTTAATTTTATAGATCCACTTGCAACCAATGGGTTCATGTCCATTAGGAATAGGTACCAAACTCCATGTATTGTTTTGATGGAGCGCTTCTAATTTTGTATTCATGTGTGACGACCCGACCCGTTGTCTCTGCATTACTTCCCTATTTTTCCCCATTTTATACTTCTTCATGTTTCATTATCAGTATGCGGTGTGTTAGAGTTGATTTGGATTGGTATTGGTGGAAAATGAGACACTTAGTTTGTATAAGCAAGCCTCTTTTTGGAAAAGTCAACTGGATGTTAACTTATGAGTTATAGGGCTCAGATGGGATTTCTGGTAATTTGGTTAGCTTCGGGAAGTGATCTGTGACTTAGGAGTGCGATCAGAATTGATTTTGGAGGCCCGGTGTAGAATTAGGCTTGAATTGACGAAGTTAGTATTTTGGCAAATTCTGGTTGATGGGTGAGAATTTAATCCTAGGATCGAAATGGAATCTGACAGTTTCTTTAGCTTAGATATGTGATTTGGGATGTGTGTGTAAAATTTCAGGTCTTCGGACGTTGTTTGGTTGGGTTTTTTATCGAATGCGCATTTCAGAAGTTTTTAATAAACTTAGGCTTGAATCCGGTGTGAATTGATGGTTTTAGAGTAGTTTGATGTATTTTGAGGGTTGGAACATGTTTGAATGAGGTTTTAAGTTATCTTTGTGTTTTCGGTTGAGGTCCCGGGGGGCCTCGGGGTAATTTCGGATGGCTACCGGGATGAAATCTCAAGTTGAGAAGTGGCAGATCTTGCTTGTATTTGGTATGAGAGCTTCTACGGAAATGGACCGTAGAAGCGGCTCCATGGAAGAGTGAGGATGGTCGCATAAGAGATCTGATGTGGAGCTGGGTAGTTCCGCAGAAGCGGAACTCTTTTCGCCTAAGCGAGTCCGCAGAAGCAGACGAGAGGTCACAGAAGCGGTTTGGCCTGGAGATGAGGAATCCGCAGAAGCGAAAATGATTGTCGCATAAGTGGCTGATGGGGTTTAATGAAAAACCACGTAAGCAGAGATATGGCTGCAGAGGCGGTCCCGCATAAGTTGTAGCGGGACCACAGAAGCGAAAAATGATTGTTCACAGAAGAGTTTTAAAGTTATATTTCATCCGCGAGCAAGAGGTAGTGTCCACCATTGTTCAACATCTTGGGAGATTTTTGGGAGCCATTGAAGAGTGTTTCGACTGGAGTTCATTGGAGGTAAGATTTTCGAGTTAAAACATGATTATATTGTGAAATTGGTCTAGAAATTCATGGAAATTGAGCCTAAAATTTATGAACTAGGGCTTGAGTTTTTGATATTCAAAATTGGAATTTGATTGGTCATTTGAGCTCGGATTTGGAAGTTCTTGGTATGTATGGACTCATGGCGAGACGAGGAATTTGATATCGTGAGTTATGTAATTTTTTGAGAAGCGGGCCCGGGGCTCGGGTTTGTCTAGTTTCGATATTTTTGCTATTTCTTGATTGTCTTTGATTGGGTATTGTCCCCTTATCATATTGTGATAGATTTGCTCTGATTTTGGTTAGATTCGACGAGCGTGGAGGACGGTTTGAGGGGAAAAGGTGTCGTGGGTTAGAGATTTCACCGGTTCAAGGTGAGTAATACTTGTAAATGATATCCTGAGGTTTGAAACCCCAGATTTGCACATCATAGTGCTGTATTGAGGTGACTTGCATGCCGGATATGAACGTGAGGTAGAGCACCATTAGGGATTGTGACTTGGCCCGTCCCGGTTGTTGATATTACTACGTATTTGACTGAAACTACTTGTTATCATCATAATTTAGGCTAATTGCCATGTTTGGGCTTCGTGCCAATTATGTGAATCCTTCGGGGATCGAGATTATTGTCTTAGCATATCTTGCATATCATTTGGTTTCAGTCCAAGGTTTTAAATATTGTTTTGCAAATCCGGTCATACTTCTAAGTTTTGAAAACTCAATTGATATTTTAAATAATATTTCATGCTTGGAACTGCTGTTTAACAAATTGCCCAATGGGCTTTTTTGACTTCTAGACTGGGCATGGATCGGGTTGCGTGCCGCAATAGTGATTTTGAAATAGTGGTAACAATGAATTGTATGATGTGTGAAACAGTGGTAACAGTGACACTGTATGATATAACTTGAACCAATGGTAACAATGACATTGTATGATATAAATGGTAAAGTAACAATGACTGAACAGGTATTTATTGATGCCACGAGATGGCTTGTTTTGCGCTTGGGTTGTAGGAGCCCCTCCGGAGTCTGTAATATACCCCTAGTGAGCGTCGTCGATAATAAATAAATATGGATGGCTCGGGCTGCACGCTGCAGTGGGTACTAGAATGTAGCATCCTATGCATTACATTTCACTCATACTGTTCCTATTTGTACTAGTTGTCATGCCATACAGCACTCTCATTTCATGGTATCCATGCTACTTCTTGCACTGTTTACCGGATACCCTGGTGTTATTTGTTGATGGAGTGTTGTGCCAGAGGGGCTGACTTACGTGCTGACTTGCACTATTTGTGTCGCGTTCATTTGATTAAACTATTGAAAAGAAATATTTTCAAAAGAGGTTGCGCCCAGATGTTTTCCAAAGGATTTTTGGTTTTACTGTTTTTCTCAAAAGGATTGTACTGTTCTATATAGCATGATGGAGTGCCTTACGTGATTTCTTGCTTTCAGCTATTATTTACTTTTATTACTTACTGAGTTGGAGTACTCACTTTACTCCCTGTACCTCGTGTGTAGATGCAGGTAATTGTTCACCCGGTAGTGGGTTTGAGCCGATTGGAGATCTTGCTATCGTAGTTGTGACAGGTGATCGTCAACGTTCGCGGGACCATATTTTTTCCATTATTACTTAATTCCAATCTGTATATTGTGACGACCCGACCCGTCGTCTCATGAGTTACTACCCCGTTCGTCCCATTTTTAGCTTTCTTATATTTCATTGCCGGTATTAGGTGCGTTAAAATTGATTTGGAGTAATTTTGATAAGAAATGAGACAACTCTTTAAGGAAGAATTTATACGGAAAAGTCAACCGGATGTTTACATATGAGTTAGAGGGCTGGAAATTGAATTCTGATGACTCGGTTAGTTCGGGGGATTATATAAGGCTTAGGAGCGCAATCGGAAGTAATTTTGGAGGTCCGTGAAGAAGTTAGCCTATTTTGGCGAAGTTAGTACTTTGGCGATTTCCGGTTGATAGGTGCAATTTTGATCCGGTAGTCGGAATGGAATTTTGAGAATTTCTGTAGCTTCGTTATGTTATTTTGGACTTGTGTGCTAAATTTGAAGTGAAACAGACGTGATTTGATAGGTTTCGGCGTCGGAAATAGAAGTTGGAAACTCCAAAGCTCTTCAAGCTTGAATTGAGGTGTAATTCATAGTTTTCGCGTTTCTTGATGTGATTTGAGGCCTCGATCAAGTCCGTAATGTATTTGGGACTGGTTGTTGTTATTGGTCGGGTGTGTTTCGGATGCCCAACAGGTCTTTTTTGAAGATTTTTGCCATTTTGAGCATAAATATAATGATTTAAAGGTTCATTTTTAGTTCTACAGATCCAAATTTGATTTTCAAGAATTCTAGAAATTAAATCATGAATTATAGGACTGATCTGGAAATTTCGGTTTAATTTCATCAAGTCGCGATCGGATTTTTGAAGTGAAATGTGAGTTAATTGTTTAACAAGCAAAATGGGTATTGAACTGGGCCAACGAGCTCCGAACTGAGATTTGATTGAAAGGTTGTGTTTTTATTATTATTTGTGACTCATAGGAACAAGAATCATCTAATTCTGTGTTCGTATGATGGAGTTAGAGCCATTTTAGTGAAAAATGGTTGTGCTGCGAATTTCTTAAAAGCTACTTTATTTTTTGCAGCAGTGGACAGTAACTGCGCGTGAATAGTGCTTGTGAACAGTGTGTGCATAGTGCATGTGAATAGTGACGTGAACAGTGACGGTCAGAATGTTAAGTTGTGAAAATCCCATTTTCCATGTTTGACGATTTGTAGCTCAGATAAGGCGATTTTTCGAGGGATTTTTGGAGAGAACAACCGGGTAAGTGTTCTTAACTCAAATTAGATTATATTACTCGAATCTATTGCAAGTTTTATCGTTAATCCGTGAATTTAAGGGAGAATAACTTAGAAACCCTCTCGGATATAATTGAGGATTTGAAGGTCGAAACGATATGAGAAATTGTTAAATTTGGTATGTATAGAATCGTGGCGAGAAAAGGAGCATTTTGATGAAAAATTTCTAAATTTCAAGACATGGACCCTGGGCTCGGGTTTTGCAAATTTTGTGATTTCAATATTTTTCGAGTCGTTTCGATTGGGTTATATTCCCGTAGCATATTGTAACGTATTCGCTCTGGATTTGGACAGATTCGTCATGCGAGGAAGCAAATTCGACAGGCAATGGCATAGCGGAGTAGACGTTTGACCGTCTTGAGGTGAGTAATGAATTTAAATGATGCATTGAGGGTTTGAAACCCAGAATTGCATAACATACTGCTATGTTGAGATGAGACATGCGTTGTATGACGAGCGGGGGGTCATTTACTATTAGGGATTGTGACTTGATCCATCCTAGTTGATATTTTACCGCGTATTTGATAAAGATTTACTGTATTTCACCATGATTTGGGCTTATTGCAATATTTGGGCTTCGTGCCAATTTATCTGAATCCTTTTGTGAATTTATATCACTATATTCCTCACCAATTGAAATATTATTTGAACTCAGTCCAATTGAATTATATTATTTATGAACTCAGCTACATAATACTCAACTCGAGATTTAGTGATAATTATAATGTTGTTGAGCTGAGCACTCTTGTTTTACCAAATCCCAAGAGGCTTATGATTATTTCTCTGACTGATTGAGGCCAAAGGCTATCTGTGAGGATATGTCGAGTGATGTGAGGAGGCTTTTCGGCCTCGAGTGTTATGTGAGGAGGCTTCCAGGCCTCGAGTGTTATGTGAGGAGGCTTTCAGGCTTCGTGTGTGATGTGTGAATTCAGGCTTATTGATATTGCGCCTGGGTTGTAGGAGCCCCTCCGGAGTCTGTACACACCCCCAGTGATCGCAGGGTACCCATGTAAGTTGGGAGTGGGCCCGAGAGGCCGTTGTTTGTGTTTGGTGAGTTGGGAGTGAGCCCAAGGGGCTGATGTTGTGTGTTGGTGAGTAGGGAGTGAGCCCGTGGGGCTGATACTATATTGTGAACTTGATATTAAGCCCGAGGGGCAAGTTTCTGATTATTCCTTACTGATTGAAATTATTGTCTTCACTGTTTTTGAAAGAGAATTATCTAATACTCCACGGCTTTATTGTATAATTGATTTTACTGCTTGAGGTAGCGTTATATTGTGCCTTTATGAGGTTTTATGCTTTCAGTCGTTATTTATTTTTATTACTCACTAGGTCGAAGTACTCATATTACTTCCTGCACCATATGTGTAGATGCAAGTATTGATCACCCGGTAGCGGGATATTAACTGATAGAAGGTATTTCTATTGTAGCTGAGCAAGGTGACCGCCAGCGTTCGCTGCACCGTATCTCTTCCTTTGATTCTAAATTTACAATATGTATATTACTGGTTTATAGTAGTTTTTAGATTCCTTAGATGCTCGTGACTTTGTGACATCCGAGTTGGGATATGTTGGGTTGTAAACACTGGTTATTATTATGTTAAGATGTATTTATTTATTCATTTATGTTTAAAAAATTGTTAAAGAGAAAATTTGAGATTCTAGATGCTCATGACTTGTGACACCCCGATTTCGGGGGAGGATTGGGGTCGGTAGTACAGAAAAATAAAAAAATAGAAATTTAAAATTTCAAAAAAAAATTAAGGTAAAAATTATTTTTTTTTGCGAGAGGGGGAGGGGAGAGGGGGATAGAGGAGTAGTAGAGTGGGTGGTAATGGAAAAACTAAAACTTAAAGAAAGAAAAAAAAAATTTTTGGAGAGGGGGTAGGGTTGGTTGGTGATGGTGGGGAAGGTTGAGAAGGAAGTTAGAAAAATATTTTCCCTTCTTTTGGTAAAAAAAATATTTTTCTCTTATCCAATTGGAGGAAAATAAATTGATAAGAAAAATATTTTTTAAAATATTTAAGCGAGCCAAACATGAAAAAGTTGAAAAAGTGATGCAATTGATACACTCTCACCATGTTATTTAGAAAAGTAAAAGAGTCCCATATTCTGTGCCTTCAAAGCTTGCTAAAAATCTTTTTGAATAACCACTTACTTGGCTAATCTAATAATTAACGACAAAAAAACATGAATGGAACATGGATAAATCATAAAAAGCATGTTGAAGTCCAGAACAAGGCATAAAAACAAATCATAAATTTTACTATCTATGCAGAATTTAGTATTTTATGTCAGGCAGGCACATTATCAATGTAAGAAGAAAGAAGAAAATAAAGGATACAGAGGAGGAGGAAGGAGACTGAATTTATTTGAAAAATAGGTATAAGTTAATTTTAAAAAATAGGTATAAATTAAATTGAGGCGACCAAATAAAACGTCCCGTGCAATTTTTATTTGTTGGGTGAAGTTCATTAGCTTGGGGTATATTGGGCATTTTAATGAATACTTTGCTTTGGATATATTGTTATGTAACAGCTGAAGTCTGGACTCTGGACAAATGGACCCATAAAAATAGATTCAAAACGAGAGGAATTCAAAAATAGTTAGATTTATAAGTAATTATTCAAAAATAGCTATAAATTCAAAAGTAATGAAAATTAGTCACTTTTCATGTAAAGATAAATTTGAATAAAAACACTATTCAAAATTCAAAAAAATATTCCAGCTGTTATAAATCAATAAAAGAAGAAGAGTATTGCAGAGAAAAGTAGGAGAGAGGGAATTCTTATTGATATTTGGATGATTTACAATGGAATAGAACCTTCTATTTATAGGGAAAGCTTGACTTAACCACCAAGTAATAAACCCTAGAATCTCTGTAAATATAGACATTCACCATAAATAGAATTCTATTTATAACACTCCCCCTTGAAAGTCTATTCAACAGATAATGTGTCTCATTAAAACCTTAACTAAAAGAAAACCCAGTGGGAAAAAAATCTAGAAGCGAAAAAAGAGTACACATATCTAATAATACGTCTTTTGGTTATCTCGTTAAAAACCTTACAAAGAAAACCCAGTGGAACAAAATCTTGTAAGGGAAAAAGAGTGCAACACGCATTAACTCCCCTGATGAGAGCATCAATTCACATCTTTGAGCCTTTGCATTCCAATATTATGCACTAGCTTCTTGAAGGTTGACATCGGCAGAGTTTTGGTGAATAAATCATCAATATTAACTCCAATGACTATATTGCACCTTGAAAATCCTTGCTACCACATTATCATCTTATAGTTATAGCAAGATACAAATGTGCACAAATTGCACTTAATATGTGGTACTTCAAAACCAAAAATTGTGTATGCTTTAAGCGGTTTAAGTTCTTCAAGGATTGTCATATAAGTTAAGCAATATAAATCATCTAAAGAGGCTTTAGTGCATATCAAGTTTTTATGTCTTGCATAGTCATATAAGATATCGAAAATTGATTGCACATACCATTGACTTTATACTTTCAAGTATTTGAAGTACATGTCCAAAACTACATGTCTTTCATATGGAATCAATTCTACTTGAATTGTATCTCTTCCATTTGGCCAATACTTTTGTGTCTATATCGATAGACTTAAGATCCTCATCTATCCTTAGCGCTATGATAGATGTCGTCGACGAACATGTTATATCGGTTCCAATAAATTTTCATAAAGACATAACATAGAGATCTCTTCATTCATATATTCAGGTACTTGAATCTCTCATGAGAGTTTATGAAGTGTTATGTCATATGACCTTCTAGATCACTTGCCTTCTTTATTATGATTACTTTGATCATTTGCTCATCTTCTTTATCAAGAAGTTTTATTTGAAACCAATTTGTCTATACGCTTTAAGCGTACCATAGACTTTGTCCTTCTAGGACTTAATATGAGCATTTACAATGAGAATATAGTTACTTTCTTTGGGTCAACAAATGCGTATGGCATGCTTTGCGATATATTGCAAATGAATTATCCTTTTATGAACTTCAAGTTCATATTATCCTATTCGAGGATCTATAAGTATAAATAATAATTCATTCTATGTAACTTTTTTCTCAACTGTTGTATCTTGTTTCCCCCTCATGTTAGAGAAACTAACTTGCTTCCTCAACTTTGAAAATCCATCATTGTGCATTATGGTGTTAATGAAAATATACACCACACATTAATAATAATAAGATAAAATTATTTAGTTCCTGACCTTGAACCATTTGAGAGAGGAGAATGGAATGTACTTTCGTATATAACACATATCAAATTGATATATATAACTTTGTTCTCATAAGAAACAGTTTAGCTATTAAGTTGAGGCACTCAATAAATTATTTTGCTAAACCAGCTATGATGTAAACCAACTTATCAAGATGAACTTCTTGAATAGAAAATATGGAAATTATGCTCGAAATTAAATTACTGAGCAAGTTACCTCGCAAGCACCGGCCAGGTTGCAGGTTAATAATAATCGCACATGTAACCATCTCATAGATGAATCTTATGTGGTATACATGGCAGGTGAACGGGCTCATATTCACCTTTGATATTTCCAGAATTCATGGGATTCAATCCCAACTTTAGTTGGTCAATTAATTAATGAGAACAAGCAATATAAGAGAATCCGTAAAGAACTTTCTAGTTCTTTAATATTTACCCATATGAATTCTCTATTATTTTTGCACATCATATTTAAATTGATATGGCTAAACTGATTATGCCAACTGAGTATATTATCAATATTTATAAGTTCATGTTTACACCATGACATGTGCAATTATCAATAAACTCAATATTTATTATGATATGGATTTTTATATCAATAAGCATCCACTTTATTGTGGCATTCTTTTGTTTGTGTAGTACAAACTGGAAAAAATAAAAAGGGTAACTTTTCGCATATAGATTATCCCGCTACAAGTTGTAGTAATAGAAGATATCAAATCTTTCCTTAATTTATTGCCTCAATATAATCAACCGCTTTCGCGTATACTTTGGAAACTGAATAAGTTTCTTTGAGACTTACTACAATACAATACCTTATTGGCAATCAATTGTGTTTCTCCAAAATAGTATAATTGGCTCTTGCAGAGTTCTCAATTAATTTGTACTACCACATATTTATCAACACTCATATGGTCATATATCTCTTTGAAGGAGAAAGTTATACCATTATGGTCATGGTCAAAATTATATGCAACATATGCTTCTTGCATTATTGTTGTCCTTTAATAATCACATTGCCAAAATATTGTGGCGTACAATAGGTACGTGATCAATGACCATTCATGCCATAATAATGACATTATTGTGACGACCCGACACGTCGGCTTCTATGTTTTAGCCCTTGTTATCCCGGTATTATGCTTCCTCGTGTGTTGATATACGTGTTTGGTAAGTTTGAAATGTGTTGGGTCGAATTTGGTTAGAAATGAGACCAATAGTCTCTTTAAGGAAAGCTTAAGTTGGCAAAGTCAATTGGATGTTGACTTATGAGTTAGATTGCTTGGAATGGATTTTTGGTGATTCGACTAGTTTTGAATGGTGATTTATGACTTGGGAGCAAAATCGGAATTTAATTTGCAGGTCCAGTGTGGAATTAGGCTTGAATTGGCTAAAGTTGAATTTCGGCGAATTCCGGTTGATAGGTGAGATTTTGATACGGGGGTCGGAATGGAATTCTGAGAGTTGGCAGTAGCTTCGTTAGGTGATTTTGGATATGTATGCAAATTTTCAGGTCATTCGGACGTCGTTTGGTTGGGTTTTGGATCGAATACGAATTTGGAAAGTTCTAGTTTTACTTTGAATGAAATTCAATGATTTTGGTGACTTTTGATGTTAAAGATAGTGTTTTATGGCCCGAGCAAGTTTTAATGAGGTATTAAGTCGTGTTGGTGCTTTTGGTTGAGGTCCCGGGGGTCTCGGGGTGATTCCGCAAGGTTAGACGAAGAATTTTGGAGTTGCATCAGATTTTTGGGACATGTCATCTGATATTTCCGTGTTTGCGGACATTTGACCATGTAGGCGGCGTGCTGAAGCAGAATTAGAGCCGCAGAAGTGGCCAAGGAGGAAAGGGTAGAGACCATAGAAGCGGGCGATCGACCGCAGGAGCGGAAGTAGCGGACGCGGTTAGTGACCGCAGAAACAATCACTGGGATTTAAGTTAGAAGCGCAAAAGCGGACTTAGAGGTCGTGGAAGCGAGATCGCGGAAGCGGAGAAGAGGTCGCGGAAGCGGAAATCGGCCTGGGATTAATGCAACAGTAGGTTTTCAAAATTTAAAAGAGAAGAACATTTGGACTTCGAACTAAGGCGATTGTGGGCAATTTTTGGAGAGGTTTTGGAGGAGATTCATCCGGTAAGAACTCTTGGACCTATAGTATGTCAATATATTGTAAAATCATGGATTAAACACAAAGAATTCAAGGTTTTTAATGTCAAAAATGGTGGTTATGGCTTGAAATCCAAGTGAACTTTAAGTGTTGATTTGAGGGGCTTGTAAATTTGATATGTATGGACTCGTGGCGGGACGAGGATTCTGAAAATATGAATTTCATAATTTTTGGAGAAGTGGGATCGGGGCTCGGGTTTTGCCAACTTCATGTTTTTGGGTTTATTTCAATTTATTTCCAATGTGTTATGTCTCATTAGCCTATTTTGATGTATTCCTATTGGTTTTGATCAGATTTGGCATCCCCAGAGGTTGCTTCTCAAGGGAATGGCATTGCGAGCTAGTTTGCGGCCAGTTTGAGGTGAGTAATGGGTGTAGATGATGACCCTAGGGTTTGAGACCCCGGTATACCACATTGTGACGCTATGTTGAGGCAAGACACATACTCTAATATGAGTGCGGGGTCGATTGTGATTGGGGACTATGGCTTAGTCCTACCGTGTGGCATTGTACTGTGTTGTGGGCTATAATTGAGCTGGTAAACCTCCTACTTGGATGGTTATCAACATATTTGGGTTGTGTGCCAGTTATTTGGATCCCGTGAGGATCGTCATCACTGTTTCAATGCATTATTGCATGTTTTCATGACATCAGTCCTGCACTAGAACACTGCTTAACATGATTTGGTAAATATTGAGGTTTCACACCTACTTCTATGATTTCTAATAAACTGAACTAAAAATGGTAAGATATATGTGCCTGTGAGGCTTGCATGCATGTAGCTGGACTGATAGTGGATCGGGCCGTGCACCGCAGCGTATGTTACTATGAGATTGCGCTTGGGCTATAGGAGCCCCTCCGGAGTCTGAACCCCCACAGTGAACGCGGGTAACCAAATGGATCGGACTGCACGTTCCGCAGTGGTCATGTATTGCATCTCATGCATTCATTTATTGTTGCTTTATATGCACATCTCTATGGTTTGCACTGTATAGAACTACTAGATAGCTTCATTTTGTGCTATTTCGAGATTGGTTATCTTCGGGATTTTATACATGCTTAATACTCGCTGAGTTGGTAGACTCACCCCATACTCCCTTCACCTTGTGTGCAGATTCAGGTGTTCCAGAGGCGTAGAGTTGCTGCTACTGTCTATCCTAGACGTTCTAGAGTATTGAGGTAGCTGTCAGCTTCCGCAGAACCTGTTTGCTCTGTCTCTATCAGTCTAATTTCCCTTGTTGCTTTGTCAGACATTGTAGTTCTTTTCAGTCCGTGTATTGGTACTTACTTGAGGCTCTGTACTCATGACTCCACGGTTTTGGGAGGATTATTGTTCAGTTGTGTTTTCTTTGTCATAAATTATCCCTGGCTGGGAGTTTGATATTAAATCTTGCTGTTTGATCTTGAAATTTCGTCTTCTTGGGCTGGGATGCTATTCGTGGCTGGATTGGTCGGGCTTTCCTAGCCTTGCGGTCGGGTGGCATCACGACCGGGATTTTCGGTCGTGACAAGGTTGTATCAGACAATAGGTTATTAGGCCTCACTAGTTATGAACCGGTTTAGTAGAGTCCCGCGGATCGTTACGTAGAGGTCTGTATCTATCATCGTGAGGCTGCGGAACCTTTAGGAAACACTTCATATTCTTGGACTCTTTTCGTGCGGTTTTGTTGTACCGAGAACTAAACTTCTATATTCTATTCTCTCGCAGATGGCGAGAACCCGTGCTACCGGACGTGGCGGACGACCCCCATTGCCACCAGCTAGAGGCCGTGGACGTGGTCGTGGCCGTGGTCGTTGTAGAGCAGCAAAGGCTATACCAGTTGACCCACCTGTTGCCCCTGTTCAAGATCAGCCCCCAGTTGTTGAGGCTCCAGCAGCACCCGCTCAGGCACCGGCAGTGCCTATTGTTATTCATGGCCTTCAGGAGGCATTGGCCCAGATTTTATCAGTCTGTACTGGTTTGGACCAAGCAGTTTCAGCAAAGCTGTCGCAGCGACATCTCAGACCGGGGGTGGTCATTAGACCCCCGGAGCTCACACACCAGAGCAGGTTGTACAAGGACTTTAGACACCAGAGGCAGCCCCAGCTCAGGCAGTAGCCCCAGGGCATGTTGTTCCGGTGATGCCTGACGACGAGCAGCGTCGGTTAGAGAGATTTGGCAGACTTCGGCCTCCTACATTTAGTGGTACTGAGGGTGAGGACGCCCAGGGATTTTTGGATAAGTGTCATAGGATGCTTTGCACAGCATGGATCCTAGAGTCTAGTGGGGTATCTTTCACTACTCTTCCGTTTTCAGGAGCAGCCTTCACATGGTGGGAGGAGTTTGAGCGGCGTAGGCCCGCAAGAGCAGCTCCTCTTACCTGGCAGCAGTTTTCCTGTCTCTTTTTAGAGAAGTATGTGCCGCAGTCCTGTAGAGAGGAGTTGCGCCGCCAGTTTGAGTGGCTAGTTCATGGGGAGATGTCAGTGACACAGTGCGAGTTGAGGTTTATTCAGTTGGCCAGACATGCAATTTGGATGATCCTGACAGATTGGGAGAGGATCAGGAGGTTCATTGATGGCCTCAATTATTCTATTCGTATCTTGATGACTAGGGAGAGAGTGGTAGCAGCATCCTTCGAGGAGGTAGTGGACATGGCTTGCCAGATTGAGTCGGATCGTCGCCGAGAGAGAGAGGAGAGTGACGCCTCGAGGTTCGGGCAGTTACGGTGGTGTTCCATCTAGGGGCCTGTTTTATCAGGGCAGCTCGTTCTTTTAGGCCTCCTCAATCAGGCCGTCCAGAGCATAGTGGAGCTTCTTTCGGCCGTGCCCGTTAGGGTCACCAGCAGGGCCAGTCTTCACTCAGCGCCCTCCCAGCTCAGAGTTCTGCACCCGTTTCTTCAGCCCAGGGATCATCTACGGTGAGTGGTTCCCTTCAGTCCCCTTCTCCAGCTCTGGGTAGTTGTTATGAGTGTGGGGAGTTGGGCCACATGAGGAGGTAGTGTCCTCGACTTCGGGGTGGTAGGTATCAGCAGAGGGATCGGCCCTCCTCTTCTTCTCCATATTATTCAGCACCATCCAGTCTAGTAAGGGTGGGGGACAGTCATTTAGAGGTCGCCCCAGGGGTGTTGAGCAGTCGAGTGGTGGTCAGGCTCATTTTTATGCACTTCCAAACATGAGAGGTGTCGTTGCTTCAAACGCAGTGATCACAAGTATAATCTTAGTATGCCGCAAGGTTGCTTCAGTTTTGTTTGATCCCGGGTCTACGTATTCTTATGTATATGCTTACTTTGCCCATCATTTGGGGACTACCCGAGAGTGTCTCGCATTGCATGTGTATATATCTACCCTGGTGGGTAATACTATTATTGTGGACCATGTGTATCGGTCCTGTCTTGTTACTATCGAGAGTTTGGAGACCCGAGATGACTTGTTGCTTTTGAGCATGGTTGATTTTGATGTTATTCTGGGCATGGATTGGCTATCACCGTGCCATGCCATTCTGGACGGTCACGCCAAGACAGTCACGTTGGCTATGCCGGGTATTCCGAGGGTTGTGTGGCGTGGTTCGACTGAGTAATCTCTTTCTTAAAGGCCCAGCGGATGGTTGGTAAGAGATGTTTGTCATATCTGGCATTTGTGAGGGATGTTGGAGATGAGACTCCTAGTCTTGATTCTGTTCCCGTGATGAGGGAGTTTCCTGATGTGTTTCCAGCAGACCTGTCAGGCATGCCGCCGGACAGGGATATTGACTTCGGTATTGATTTGGTGCCAAACACTCAGCCATTTCTATTCCTCCCTATCGTATGGCACCAGCAGAGTTAAAGGAGTTGAAGGAGCAGCTGCAGGAACTCCTAGATAAGGGGTTCATTCGTCCGAGTGTGTCGTCGTGGGGCACACCGGTGTTATTTGTTAAGAAGAAGGATGGCAATGAGAATGTCCATTGATTACAGACAATTGAACAAAGTGACAGTGAAGAACAAGTATCCATTACCCCGTATTGAGGATTTGTTTGACCAGCTTCAGGGAGCAAAGGTAATCTCTAAGATTGATCTCCATTAAGGCTATCACCAGCTGAAGATTAGAGATTTTGACATTATAAAGACAACTTTCAGGACAATATATGGGCATTATGAGTTTCTAGTTATGTCATTTAGACTGACTAATGCCCCAGCAACATTCATGCACTTGATGAACAGTGTATTTCGGCCGTATTTGGATTCTTTTGTGATCGTGTTTATTGATGATATTCTTGTGTACTCGCGTAGCCTGGAGGAGCACACGCAGCATTTGAGGGTGGTATTACAGAGGTTAGGAGAGGAGAAGTTGTATGCAAAGTTCTCCAAGTGAGTTCTGGCTCAGTTCCGTGCCTTTTCTGGGACACGTGGTGTCCAGTGATGGTATTCAGGTTGACCCAAAGAAGATCGAGGTGGTGCAGAGTTGGCCTAGACCGTCCTCAGCTTCTGAGATTCGGAGTTTCCTCGTTCAGGGCTTTTCATCTATTGCTTCGCCTTTGACGAAGTTGACGCAGAAGAATGCACCATTTGTGTGGTCTGATGAGTGCGAGGAGAGCTTCCAAAATCTCAAGTCATTCTTGACTACGGCTCCAGTATTAATATTGCCAGCAGCTTTTGGTTCTTATTCGATATATTGCGATGCTTCGAGGATTGGTATTGGGTGTGTTCTAATGTAGGAGGGTAGAGTGATTGCATATGCTTCCCGGCAGTTGAAGCCCCGTGAGAAAAACTACCTTGTTCATGACTTGGAGTTGGCTGCTATAGTTCATGCCTTGAAGATTTGGAGGCACTATCTATATGGCGTATCATGTGAGGTGTATACGGATCTTCGCAGCTTTCAGCACTTGTTCAAGCAGAAGATCTGAATATTAGACAGCTGAGATGGCTTGAGTTACTCAAGGATTATATATTACCATATTGTATCATCCAGGGAAGGCCAATGTAGTGGCCGATTCTTTGAGCCGGAATGTGGTGAGTATGGGTAGCTTGGCGTATATTCCAGTTGGGGAGAGGCCCCTTGCAGTTGACGTTCATGCCTTGGCCAATCGGATGGTGAGATTAGATATTTTAGAGCCCAGTCGGGTGTTGGCTTGTGTGGTTTCTCGGTCTTTTTTATATGATCGCATCAGAGAGCGCTAGTATGATGACCCGCATTTGCTTGTCCTGAAGGACAGGGTCCAGCATGATGATGCCAGAGATGTGACTATTGGTAGTGATGGTGTGTTGCGGATCTAGGGCCGGATGTGCGTGACCAATGTGGATGGGCTCCGAGAGATGATATTAGAAGAGGCCCATAGCTCGCGGTATTCTATTCATCTGAGTGCCACGAAGATGTATAAGGACTTGAGGCATCATTATTGGTGTAGGAGAATGAAAAAGGACATTGTGAGTTATGTGGCTAGGTGCCTCAATTGTCAGCAGGTTAAATATGAGCATTAGAGACCCGGTGGTGTACTTCAGCAGATGGATATTCCGGAGTGAAAATGGGAGAAGATTACTATGGACTTTGTGAGTGGTCTCCCTCGTACCTCGAGTAACTTTCATTCTATTTGGGTGATTGTAGATAGGCTGACCAAATCTGCGCATTTCATTCCGGTGTGTACCACCTACTCTTCGGAGCGGTTGGCAGAGATTTTCATCCGTGAGATTGTGCGGTTGCATGGGGTTCCAGTTTCTATTGTCTCAGACAAGGGTACTCAGTTTTCTTCCCAGTTCTGGAAGACTTTTCATCGGGAGTTGGGCACTCAGATTCAGATGAGCACGGCTTTTCATCCTCAGACGGACGGGTAGTCCGAGCGCACTATTTAGATACTGGAGGACATGTTGCGTGCTTGTGTTATTGATTTCGGAGGTTCTTGGGTTGAGTTCTTTCCGCTTGCGGAGTTTTCTTATAACAATAGTTATCAATCCAGCATTCAGATGTCGCCGTATGAGACTTTATATGGGAGACGGTGTAGATCTCCAGATGGTTGGTTTGATCCCGGCGAGGCTAGGCTATTGGGGACAGAGTTAGTTCAGGATGCCATAGAGAAAGTGAAAGTTATCCAGGAAAGACTTCGTACAGCTCAGTCGCGTCAGAAGAGTTATGCGGACCGGAAGGTTCAGGATGTATCTTATATGGTGGGCGAGAAGGTTGTGTTGAAGTTCTCGCCTATGAAAGGCGTGATGAGGTTTGGAAAAAAAGGGAAGCTGAGTCCGCGGTTTATTGGACCTTTTGAGATACTCAGGAGGATTGGGGAGGTGGACTATATGCTTTCTTTGCCACCCAGTTTGACGGGGGTTCACCCGGTGTTTCATGTTTCTATGCTCGGGAAGTATGTTGGTGACCCGTCTCATGTATTGGACTTCAGCACGATCCAGCTGGATGAGGATTTGACCTATGATGTGGACCCAATGGCTATATTGAGTCGCCAGGTTCGGAAGTTCAGATCTAAGGACATAGCCTCGGTGAAGGAACAATGGAGAGGTAGGCCCGTGGAGGAGGCCACTTGGGAGACCGAGCAGGAGATGCGGAGCAGATGTCCTCATTTGTTTGAGACTCCAGGTATGTTTCTTGACCCGCTCGAGGACGAGCATTTGTTTTAGTTGGGGAGGATGTGACAACCGGACCCGTCGTCTTTTGTATTTCAGCCCCCGTTATCCCCATATTATTCTTCCTCGTGTGTTAATATATGTGTTTGGTGAGTTTAAAATGTGTTGGATCGAATTTGGTTAGAAATGAGACCAATAGTCTCTTTAGGGAAAGCTTAAGTTGGCAAAGTCAACCGGATGTTGACTTATGAGTTAGAGGGCTCGGAATGGATTTTTGCTGGTTCGACTAGTTTCGGATGGTGATTTATGACTTGGGAGCGAAATCGGAATTTAATTTGGAGGTCCGGTGTAGAATTAGGCTTTAATTGGCTAAAGTTGAGTTTCGGCGAATTCCGGTTGATAGGTAAGATTTTGATTCGGGGGTCGGAATGGAATTTCGAGAGTTGCAGTAGCTTCATTAGGTGACTTTGGATATGTCTGCAAATTTTCAGGTCATTCGGACGTTGTTTGGTTGGGTTTTGGATCGAATACAAATTTGGAAAGTTCTAGTTTAACTTGGAATGAAATTCAATGATTTTGGTGACTTTTGATGATAAAGATAGCGTTTTATGGCCCGAGCAAGTTTGAATGAGGTATTAAGTCGTGTTGGTTCTTTTGGTTGAAGTCCCGGGGGTCTCGGGATGATTCCGTAGGGTTAGATGAAGAATTTTGGAGTTGCATCAGATTTTTGGGACCTGTCATTTGGTATTTACGCATTTGTGGACATTGGACCGCGTAGGCGGCATCCGCTGAAGCGGAATTGGAGCCGCAGAAGTTGCCAAGTAGGGAAGTGCAGAGACCGCATAAGCGGGCGATCGACCGCAGGAGCGGAAGTCGCGGACACGGTTAGTGACCGAAGAAGCGGTCGATGGGATTTAAGTTAGAACCGCATAAGTGGACTTAGAGGTCGTGGAAGCGAGATTGCAGAAGCGGAGAAGAGGCCGCGGAAGCGGAAATCGGCCTAGGATTAATGCAACAGTAAGTTTTCAAAATTTAAAAGAGGAGAACATTTGGACTTCGAGCTAAGGCGATTGTGGGCGATTTTTGGAGAGTTTTTTTAGGGGATTCATCAGGTAAGAACTCTTGGACCTATAGTATGTCAATATATCGTAAAATCATTGATTAGGTACAAAGAATTCAAGGTTTTTAATGTCAACAATGGTGGTTAGGACTTGAAACCCAAGTGAACTTTAGGTGTTGATTTGAGGGGTCAAATAGACTCTGATTCTTGTAAATTTGATATGTATGGGTTCGTGGCAAGACAGGGATTCTGAAAATATGAATTTCATAATTATTTGAGAAGTGGGCCCGGGGCTCGGGTTTTGTCAACTTCGTATTTTTGGGTGTATTTCGAGTTATTTCGATTGGTTATGTCCCATTAGCCTATTTTGACGTATTTATTGGTTTTGATCAGATTTGGCATTCGCGGAGGTTGATTCTCGAGGGAAAGGCATTACGAGCTAGTTTGTGGCCAGCTTGAGGTGAGTAATGGGTGTAGATGATGACCCGAGGGTTTGAGACCCCGGTATACCACATTGTGACGCTATGTTTAGGCGAGACACGTACCCTACTGTGAGTGCGGGGTCGATTGTGATTGGGGACTATGGCTTAGTCCTACCGTGGATCATTGTACTGTGTTGTGGGCTATAATTGAGTCGGTAAACCTCCTACTTGGATGGTTATGAACATATTTGGGCTGCGTGTCGGTTATTTGGATCCTGTGAGGATCGTTTTCACTGTTTCAATGCATTATAGCATGTTTTCATAACATCGGCCCTGCACTAGAACATTGTTTAACATATTTGGTAAATATTGAGGTTTGACACCTAATTCTATGATTTCTAATAAACTGAACTAAAAATGATAAGATATATGTGCATGTGAGGCTTGCATGCATGTAGCTGGACTGATAGTGGATCGGGTTGTGCGCCCCAGCGTATGTTACTATGATATTGCGCTTGGGCTGTAGGAGCCCCTCCAGAGTCTGAAACCCCACAGTGAGCGCGGGTATCCAAATGGATCGGACTGCACGTTCCGCAGTGGTCATGCATTGCATTGCTTCTCATGCATTCATTTACTGTTGCTTTATATGCACATCTCTGCGGTTTGTACTGTATAGAACTGCTAGATAGCTTCATTTTGTGCTATTTCGGGATTTGTTATCTTCGGGTTTTTATACATGTTTATTACTCGCTGAGTTGGTAGACTCACCCCATACTCACTGCACCTTGTGTGTAGATTCAGGTGTTCCAGAGACGCAGAGTTGCTGATGTTGTCTATCCCAGACGTTCGAGAGTATTGAGGTAGCTGCCAGCGTTCGCAGAACCTGTTTGCTCTGTCTCTATCAGTCTAATTTCCCTTGTTGCTTTGTCAGACATTGTAGTTCTTTTCAGTTCGTGTATTGGTACTTACTAGAGGCTCTTTACTCGTGACTCCTCGGTTTTGGGAGGATTATTGTTCAGTTGTGTTTTCTTTGTTATAAATTATCCCTGTCTGGGAGTTTGATATTAAATCTTGTTGTTTGATCTTGAAATTTCTTCTTCTTGGGCTAGGGTGCCATTCGTGGCTGGATTGGTCGGGCTTGCCTAGCCTTGCTGCCGGGCGCCATCACGATCGGAATTTTAGGTCGTGACGATTATTATTTTATATCATCCCAAACATCCTTCTAGAGGCGAGTGTGGTATATTCACTACCACTAGCATGTTCATATTCTTCCAAGAATGAATATGTATTCATAAATTAGATGTTGTCACACTCACATCATGAATGGACCATAATCTTCTATATGTGCTTTATTAAATTTCATATTGTCAAAAATATTACTTTTACAGAGTGAATGATTATTTTGAGAGTCCTTATTATTCTCAATATCACAATAATGACGATTATAATCTCGTCTATTATCATGTCCACATCCACTGATACATTCATAGTAGTAATTTTGTCTTCTTTCAGACTTATCACATACTGCTATCACATTCTCTAAATGGAATGAGAATGGAGCAAATTCAATGGGGCGAATTTTTAATTATTTGTCCACAATCATACGTGAATTTGATCATGGCAAGACATAGAAAATTTACCACATCGGGTGGTTTAATATCTTTCAAGCTCCATTAGAGTTGCAATCAAAATTTACCGTCTTTGCTTGTATTTAAAATTAAATTATAGAATTACAAGAATATGAAAGAGAAAAGTAAAATACTTACCTTAAATCCAGAATTTAATCTTGAAGGAAGTTCATAGAACAATTTACAATCATTATGCTCAATCTCAAAGCTTTTACTCAATTGGTTAGAGTCTCGTGCTGATAACGTATTATAAAATAATAAAAGAAGAAGAAGAGTATTGCAGAAAAAAGTAGAGAGATTACAATGGAATAGAACCCTCTATTTATATGGAAAGCTTGACTTAACCACCAAGTAATAAACCCTAGAATTTATGTAAATACAGACATTCGCCATAAATAGAATTCTATTTATAACACCAGCATAATATTCCAGTATATTATATTGGAGCCAACAAATTATACCAGTCCAGCATAATATGCTGGAAGTTCATATATCATGTGTACCGAACTCCACTATATTATGTTGTACCAGTTTTTGTTGCAGCAAAATAATGACTATTTTTTAATGACTTGACAAACAATGACTAATTTTAAATGACCAATGCGAAAATTGGCTAAATGTTATGAAATCTCCTATTTAAGGTGAATGTCTATAATTAGAGAGATTCTAGAGTTCTATTCTTGGTAGCTAAATCATCCCCCTCCCTATAAATAGAGGGGTCTTACCCCATTGTAAATCACCCCAAGTATTAATAAGAATACTTCTCTCTCTCCCTATTCTCTCTCTATATTGTTCTTATTCTTGCATTATTGTTCTTGTCTTTATATTATTTCATAACACGTTATCAGCACGAGACTCTACCGTCTCAAGAAGCTCTTTAAGAAGATTAAGCCGCCGTCAATTTCTCCGCATCGGAGCCGCCGTCGTCTGCATCAGTGGAGAAAAGGAAGAAAACATTGAAAATATAATTGGTATACCTTAAAGGTAAGTAATTTACTTTTCCCTTTCAAATTCTTGAAATTCTACGATTTGATTTAATATACAAACAAAGTTTGATTATAACTCTAATGGAGTTTGTAAGAAATTATAACCACATGAAGTGGTAAAATCTCTATGTCCTGCCATGATTAAATTCATGTATGATTGTGGGCAAATAATTAAAAATTCGTCCCATCGAATTTGCTCCATTCCCTTTAGAGAATGTGGAAGCAGTATATGATAAGTCTGAAAGAAGACTAAAATATTACTATGAAGGTATCAACGAATGTGGACGTGGCAAAGAATTCCGTCCAATTGAATTTGCTCCATTCCCTTTAGAGAATGTGGTAGCAGTATGTGATAAGTCTGAAAGAAGACTAATTACCGTAAAGGTATCAATGGATGTGGACATGGCAATAGACGAAGTTATAATCGTCATTATTGTGGTAATGAGAACAATAAGGATTCTCAAAATAATCTTTCACTTTATGAAAGTAATATTTGACATGAGATTGTGTAAAGCACATAATTTTGATCCATTCCCTGAAGTGAATGTGATAATTGTAATAGAGCCCGTAAGTATGAACACGCTCTTGATGTAATTGTGTCCTATGACTGACACTATGAAAAGAAAGTTCGTTGCCCTTGAAATTTCGGGCAAGAACTATATGACATGGGTGTTGGATGCTGAAATCCACTTAGATGCTATGGGTCTTGGAGACTCCATTAAAGACAGAAATAATGCATCCACCCAAAACTATGCTAAGGCCTTGATTTTCTTGCGCCATCACCTTGATGAAGGTTTGAAACTATGCTAAGGCCTTGATTTTCTTGCGCCATCACCTTGATGAAGGTTTGAAAATTGAATATATCACAGTCAAAGATCCACCCACCTTGTGGAATGGCTTAAAGAAGAGATATGACAACCTGAAGTTGGTCACTCTGCCACAAGCACGATACGATAAGAACCCAAAAGCAAATAGTTTATAAACTATATATTATCGTTGCGGTGAAAACGGGCACGGGTCAAAGGCTTGCCGTATACCATGACTTTTAGTTGACCTTTATCAAGCATCTCGAAAGAGTAAACGCCCTGAAACGAATTTTGTCTCTGACGACAACTTTGACATCACCCACTTGGATGTGGCAGACTTCTTTGAGCAACTCGAGGGGAAGATAGACCACCTAATCGGTGATGGATCCGTGATGAAAGAAGATGGAGCTATTTGATTTTATTTTACTTGTTTGTATTAGTGAATGAATAAACTAATAGCCATTAGTATTAGCTCGTATTAGTTAGTTCATGATATAATGTTAGTATTAGTTCTTTAGAATGTATCAATATGCTCAAATATCAATAATATTTTTACTTTCCAGTAGAGGTAATCGACTAACCTGAAAAACTAGTCGGTTATCTCATATTTCGCATAAAAACTGCAAAACAATCGATTGTCAATGATCAACAATCGATTGTCTTTAAAACAGTGATCTGGAATTTTACAAAAACAGTCAACAATCGATTGTCTACGATTAAGAATCGATTGTCGTTAGACAGTGTAATCTGGATTTTTCAAAAATCATCCACAATCGATTGTCTATGTCTAACAATCGATTGTCGTTAGACAGTGTAATCTGGAATTTTTAAAACATCATCCACAATCGATTGTCTATGTCTAACAATCGATTGTCGTTAGACAGTAATCTGGAATTTCAAAAATCATCCACAATCGATTGTCTATGTCTAACAATCGATTGTTGTTAGACATCCGGAATTTCAAAATTAATCAACAATCGATTGTCAATGCTAAACAATCGATTGTGTTAAAACAGTGCTCTGGAATTTTTCAAAACAGCCAACAATCGATTGTCTATGTTTAACAATCGATTGTCTTAAAACAGATCTGGAAATTTTTCAAAAATTGTCAACAATCGATTGTCTATGTTTTGACAATCGATTGTCAATACTCAACAATCGATTGTGTGTGTTTAACAATCGATTGTTTTATGAAAATGCTTAAACTAAAATTTTCAAACTGCATAGTAATCGATTATGGAAAACATATAATCGACTATCTGATTTATTTTAGTCAACTGACATCAGCAGATTTTGAAAATATTATGTGACACAAACGAATTGAACTTGTTTATTCTTATGTTCGTATATTTCTTTTGTATATCAAACCATGGGAATTAAATTGATTGAGGGCTCCAGAAGAGCAACTGTAACTCTGCCCAAAGGCATGACGTTTATCTTAGAGAATGCAATACACTCCTCCAAGTCTAAGAAGAACTTGTTGAGTTTTAAAGATATCATTCAAAATGGATATCATATTGAGACAATAGATGAGAATAATCTTGAATTCTTCATGAAAACGAGGCTGCCCATTTCGGTTTGGGTTCACGCCATTTTGCATGCAGCAATGCTAGTTCGTTGGCTGCCCACTTTGGTTTGGGTTCATGCCATTTTGCATGCAGCATTTTAGTTTGTCGGCTGCCCACTTCGGTTTGGGGTCACGCCATTTTGCATACATCAATGCTAATTCGTCTCTGACTGACGAATTGACACAAATATTCCCCGTTGCAATTGGTTTTGGGTCATGGACCCAATATATCCCATTCAAGAATTTTTGGATGCGCAGTATATGTGCCTTTAGCACCGCCATCCCGCACCAAAATGGGTCTGCAAAGAAGGTTAGGAATATATGTTGAGGTTGAATCGCCCTCCATTATTCGCTACCTCGAAACATTGACAGGAGATTTGTTCACTGCACGATTTGCAGACTGTCAATTTGATGAGACACTTTTCCCAAAATTAGGGGGAGAAGTTGGTGAAACCAAACGGGAAATTTTGTGGAAAAATGCATCATTATCTCATCTTGATCCACACACCTCTATTTGTGAGAAAGAGGCACAAAAGATTATCCATTTGCAAAGAATAGCAAATCAAATGCCTGACGCATTTATAGATTTGAAAAGGATAACAAAATCACATATCCTCGAAGTGAATGTGACAACATTTGATTCACGAATACATATTCATTATTGGAAGAATATGAACATGAAATTGGTATTAAATATACCACACTCACCCCTAGAAGGAGGTTTGAGATGATATATGGCATGAATGATCGTTGGTCACGTACCTATTGTACGCCAAAGTATTTTGGAAATATGACTATTAAAGGACAACGATAATGCAAGAAACATATCTTGCATATAAGTTTGAAATGACCATAATGGTATAACTTTCTCTTTAAGAAAGATATTCACCACATGGATGTTGATGAATCTGTGGTAGTACAAAATTAATTGAGAGCTCTAGAAGAGCCAATTATTACTATGTTGGAGAAACACAATTGAGTATTGTGCTGTAGTAAGTCTCAAAGAAACTTATTCAGTTTCCAAAGTACACGCGAAAGCGATTGATTATATTGAGACTATAAATAAAGGAAGGATTTGATATCTCCTATTACTACAACTTGTAGCGGGGTAATTTGTATATGAAAAGCTACCCGCTTTGTTCTCCAGTTTGTACTACACAAACGAAAAAAATGCCACAATAAAGTGGATATCTATTGGTATAAAACCCATGTCATAATAAACCTGAAGTTTATTGATAAGTGCACATGTCATGGTGTAAATTTGAAGTTTACCAATATTGATAATTTATTCAGTTGGCATTCGTGTTAGCCATCTCATTTTAAGTATGATGTGCAAATTCACATAGGTGAATATCAAAGAACTAGAAAGTTCTTTACGAATTCTCTTGTATCACTTGTTCTCATTAATGAACTAACCAACTAAAGAGTTCGGGTTGAAGCCCATAAATTCTGGAAATATCAAAGGTGAATATGGGCCCATTCACCTGCCATGTATACCACATATGATGCATCTATGATATGGTTACATGCGCAATTGTTATTAACCCGCAGCCTGGCCGGTGCTTGCGAGGTAAATTGCTCAGTAATCTAACTTCGAGCATAATTTCCATATTCTCTACTCAAGACAGTTCATCTTGATAAGTTGGTTTATATCAAAGTTGGTTTAGCAAGATAATTATTGAGTGCGTCCACTTAATAGCTAAACTGTTTCTTATGAGAACAAAGTTATATATATCAGTTTGATATACGTTGTATACGAGAGTATATTATATTCTCCCCTCACAAGTGGTTCAGGGTCAGGAACCAAATAATTTCGTCTTATTATTAATGTGCCGTGTATATTGACATGATAATGCACAAAGATGATTTCTCAAAGTTGATGAAACAAGTTAGCTTTTCTAACATGAGGGGGAGACATGATAAACACTTGAGAAAAGGTTACATGGGATGAATTATCATTTGTATATGTATATCCCCGAATATCATGATATGAACCTGAAGTTCATAAAAGGGATAATTCAATTGCAACATATTGCAAAGCATGCTATACGTATTTGCTGACCCAAAGAAAGTAACTAAATGGAAGAGATACAATTCAAGAAGAATTGATTCCATATGAAAGACATGTAGTTTTGAACCTATAGTTCAAATGCTTGAAAGTATAAAGTCAAAGGTATGTATAATCAGTTTTCGATATCTTATTTGTCTAGCATGAAATGGAAAACTTGATATGCATCTAAAGTCTATTATATGGCTTATATGACTTGACTTGAAAGATTTAAGTTGCTTGAAGCATATGCAATTCTTGGTCCTGAAGTACCACATCCTTAGTACAATTTGTGTACATATGTATCTTGCTATAACTATAAGCATGATGGCATTGAGAATGCATCTATGGAGATATTGAAGAGTTATTCCACGACATTATATGAAGATGTTCATATCTATCAAGAATGATGATTTTAAGGTACGGAATATTTATTCAAGTCAATATGGTTGATTTGTCAAACGTCTACCAAAGATCGTTTTCAAGATGGTGCACAAGATTGGAATGCAAATGCTCAAGGATGTGAATTGATGCTCTATTCAGGGGGAGTTAATGCACGTTGCACTCTTTTTCCCTTACAAGGTTTTGTCCCACTGGGTTTTCCTTGCAAGGTTTTTAACGAGGCAACCAATAGGCGCATATTCAAACATGTGTACTCTTTTTCCTTTCTTTAATTTTTCCCATTGGGTTTTGGTTTTAAGGTTTTAACGAGGCACATTGTTGAATAGACATTCAAGGGGGAGTGTTATGAAATCTCCTATTTAAGGTGAATGTCTATAATTAGAGAAATTCTAGAGTTCTATTCTTGGTAGCTAAATCATCCCCCTCCCTATAAATAGAGGGTTCTTACCCCATTGTAAATCACCCCAATTATTAATAAGAATACTTCTCTCTCTCCCTATTCTCTCTCTATATTGTTCTTATTCTTGCATTATTGTTCTTGTCTTTATATTATTTCATAACACTAAACTAGTTTTATTAAATTGCTAAACCATTTTAACGTTCAAAAGTCATTTTTTCCAATGGTATCACTTTGATACCTAAATTTAAATTAAATTGCTTAAAATTCACCTCCTCTTCCTCTTCTTCTTCTTCAGCGGCAAGCTAGACAGAGAATCAACTCCATATAAGACGAAGATGAAGATGACATGGAGCAAAAAGAAACCTAATAATAAGAGACCCATTACTCATCTTTCCCAAAAGCTCCCTTTCGAACTTGAAATCCCTACTCACGATTTCACTGTTCCTAAAAACGAAGAGAGTGACTTATTTCTCATACTAATGGAGATGACGATGATACAATAAAGCTTGTCGAATCCTTTCAAGAACGAGGAAATAAGCTTGCTGAGGTATTTCTTTACTTGGGTCAGGGTGACCCACCTCCTTCACCTTTCTTTTTCTTTTTCTTTTTCTTTTTCTTTTTCTTTTTCTTTTTCTTTTTCTTTTTTAGTTTATTCAGTACCAATAGCTGAACTTGTTATTTCTATTATGTGAGCGTCTTTGCTGAATACAATCATGTGTGTTGATGTGAAAGTTGAATTTGTGGAATAGTTGAAAATTGTTGGTTGGGATTAGATTTAGCAAATTTCTGCTAAATGATATGATTATCAGGTGATGTTAGTTATCTATATATGTCTATTAGTTGGGTTAGAATTAAGATTATTTTAATGTTAGAGATGAGGTTTTTATCTAGTACTATTCTAATGGAGTATTAGTAAGTCCAATTGTTCTAAGTTTTCGTGTTTAACATACTTGAATATTTTAGAATTGAATAGGTATTCCAATCCTCCTTTTGATCATGGTGGTGTAATTTTGATGCACCTTGACTATTCTATCATTACCTGCATCCTCTCCCACTATTACATGGCTGCCCACCAAGGCTTAGATAATGGAAAGAAATCTCCAAGCTTTTCGACTCAGGATGGCCTTCGTTAGCTCCTCAACTGCTAAGCTACACCCTTGGGTGCATTATCATCCCCTCTCTTTATTCCTTTCTTCCCATCTTTTTCTTTCCCTCTTTCTCTCTTTTAGCAGTTGTAACTGTATATTTTCTTAGGAACTCCAGGGGTTAAGGCAGGGCATGTTGTTAGTTTTAAGTTTCATCTGATTACTGGACATAATTGGGGTGTCTGTCTATTGAACTCTTGCTGTGAACATTCCATTTTGCTTGACACTTTATAGATCCAATGTAAAGTCCTTGTTGAGGGGCATGCCGTGACCCTGGATTTTGATAACCTCCCATTTACCTTAAAAACACTTAGAAGGTCATTGCATCAGTATAACGTTAAGTTTGAAGTTGTGAGTTGGAGGTCAAACATACACACTACCCTCCCCAGACTCCTTATACTGGGTTTGTTGTTGTAGTAATAACTGTCTTGCCATGTGAAAAACAAGGTTATTTGCAGAATAGTTATATTGCACCACTTAAAAGTGAGCTTCAGCGACAGTAAGCTTACTTTAAGTAGGTGAATTGAAGTGAAGAGTTGAGTCTTGAAACTAGCAGTGGTAAGTTGAGTATGAAGTGACCTGGATTTGTACTATATTTTGCATTAGCACTTTAAGGCAAGTCTAAGTACAGTGGAAAATCCACTGCAGAAAGCAGTTCTTACAGATTCTTGTGTGGAGGTAAGGTTGTACTGTACATTATGCATAACACATAGCTGAGGCTAAAGGCAATTCCAAGTTTATTGCATGGTGGCCCTAAAGTTGAAAGGAAGTTGTAAAAATAGCCTCTGCGCTGAATAAGTGGTTTCCAACACTTCATTAATTGCTGATATCATTTCCGGCAACATGATCCCTCAACTAGGGTTAAGACTTTTAATTCTTATTATTATTGTAATTTTTTTAAGGATGGGAAATATCGTGAAGCACTTGGGAAGTGGGAAGCTGCTATACTTTTGATGCCAGATCGTGCAATTCTGCATGAACAGAAGGCTCAAATTTTGCTTGAACTCGGAGAAACATGGAATGCACTAAAAGCTGCTGCTCGTATGTTTTGACACTTCTTACATTATTCTCAAATGGGTTCTCCTTGTTCTCTGAGTGAGATAATGCCAATTTTTAGACATTCTTCTAAATTTTAATGGATTATTTCAATGTTATATCTCATGAAAGGTTACTGGACCTACTTTTAGGCTCTGAAGTTCCTTAATGCCAACTTTTTGACCCATCTTTAAAGTTATGGATAATCACACAAATATATCGTTTTAAATCTGATCTTGATACCAGCCAATGGGAACCTAGATTACGACTAAGTCTATCTTCTTTATCCTTTTCAGTAGCACGAGCTAATTTTCTTTTCCACATCTTTCCTGTTGTAAATCTATATCTGGCATAGCGATATTCGAAGTTGGATTTCTAGCCTACTTGGATTGTGACTAATGCCCTTTAAGTCAGTGATCTGCATTTGCGTATAAAATAAAATAACTTTTGATGATATAATCTCATGACACATGTATAACTTGCTTCCTTTTTGAGCAGGTGCAACTGAGTTGGAACCAAGCTGGGCTGAGGTGTGTGAATTTGTTGTCATTCGTTTTCTGCTATTG
Source organism: Nicotiana benthamiana (assembly GCA_034376525.1). Taxonomy (NCBI): domain Eukaryota; kingdom Viridiplantae; phylum Streptophyta; class Magnoliopsida; order Solanales; family Solanaceae; genus Nicotiana; species Nicotiana benthamiana. Next base: position 99,745,505 of record CM067336.1, read on the forward strand.
CTTCACCTTTTGCAAATATACCTGCTTTAGGGATGCAAAATCAACTCACAGTGCACTATAGTAATTGGAACCCACACCACCTTTGCCTATATCATATGATCCTTAAGAAAAATGGAACACTGATTTTTATGTGTGCTCTGTTCAGTTTCAATACTTTAGGAATAATTTGCAAATTTTAACTAGCTATGAGAGTCATGTGCTAGTTTTGATATACAAATGTCCCCTGACTTTCTGCTTTACATATTCACCCGACATGCATGTTACTTCCTCGTCTGTTGTCTTCTCTTGGTAATTTGACAAGCTACCTCATGCATGTCGAAGCAGCTTTGCACTTCTGAGTTTCCTGGTCTTGCATGCATAATTAAGCTTAGAGCTATATGGCATTGATCAAGTGAAAGTCACAGGCTCCTTTTCTATTACATTTCTTACATCCAAACTATTTACAGCTTTTGGAATAAGAAGCTTTGACTGAAAAGCGATTAACAGCATTCTGATTCTTAGGAAACAGTCAAGTTCAACTCTCTGTAGAATGGGCATTGCCTTCTATTCTAGTTCTTATTACTAGCTACTCTGTTTGTTGCAGGCGTGGATCACCCTTGGTAGAGCACAGCTAAACTATGGCGAGCCTGACAGTGCTATCGAAAGCTTAGACAGAGCACTAGCCATCAAGGTATAGCTTGATATATTTCTAACGCTCATGCCTGCTGCCTCTAGGGATCCTTTTTCACTGCAGATGTTTCTTTGAGGCTTCATGAATAAATGCATATTTTCTGCTTTATATGCAATACCCCAATGTCAACATTTCTTTTGTATCTGGAGAACAACTTTCTTCTGAGATTTTAGCAAGTGCCAAACTCTATTTATCATGCTAGCTTCTGTCAGATACTAGTTCTGAAATGTTCATTGAAATATTGTGCTAAGCATGTCACTGCCTCTGTATTTGATGCTCACGTGTTAAGTCTACTAATTTATGCACCTAAGTGAATCAGACTTGTTTTGCAGCCGGATTCTGCCGAGGTGCGTACTGACCGACAAGCGGCCTTGCATCATATTCAGAGGAGAAAACAGTTACAGACATCAGGTTTGAGCATGAACCAAAACCGTTTTGCTGTAGTGGACAAATCTGAGAGCGGTTGAAGGTTTGAAAAAGTAGCGGTAAAACAACTGGAGGCTAGGGAATATGTACTGCTTCCATAATGATGGGCACTTGACCCCCACATCTGGCTTCGAGTCATTGTTGCTCAAAATACTGGTGTAGCAACAGAAAGAGTTGTCTATATGTGTGCTTGTCAGCAAGGAGAGAAGTCAGAAGGTTGTTTACAAAGATAAAACTTGATGCCCCACAGTGAAATGTCCACCCATAATACAGATGTAGAGTTCCTATGTAGTCTTTTGACCTCTAATCTAGAGTTTACTTCATGGTTCTGTTTTTAGTAAGAGAATTCAGATTAGTAAATCAATACTTTCTGTTGAGCAAATCAAACGACTGAGATTATTACGTTTACAATAGCATCCCAAATATCCTTGCCACTGAATGAGTTTGCTTCTTTTTTGATAACCAACTGTATTTTGCTCGTTTTTGCTTTACTTTGGAGTTAGTGAAAAAATCAAGTGTAACGTGCATTTTTTACAAAAGGCTTCAATTGAAGAACTACCCTACCAATTTTAACACCTTGTGACATGAAGATCAGTGAAGCACCAACATAAAAAGGCTGATATATCCGCTCTTTTACTTAATATAGAAAAAACCAAGTTAACGGTAAGAAATTTAACTTGATACAGTCAATGCAGCAATGGCTTATACAACAGATCACGACGGATTACTTCACTTTGATATTCGGAAAACAGGCTAATCCTTATGCTCCTCTCATTTTACAACACATGGAACATCAGTTGCTGATTATCCCAGAAAGAATATGTACCAAAAATACAATCTGAAACATTTCAGGGATGGCTGTTAGGACTATCAGTTAGACAAGAAGTTCTATCCTACCAAAATCTGAGAATCAGTTCAAGACTTGTGTCATTGTTACACACCACAAAGATCCAGTAACCAGGTCGTGTACCACTGACAACTACTCTGGAACAACATCCGTCGTCTACAGAGCTACCGTAACTCGTGCATAATCTAAGTTCTATTGGTCCTTCGATCCAAAAGCAGCTAAATCCTCCTGGTAGTTGAGAGTTTTGGCAGCATTTAGAAGCATTTCCACACCTCCAGACTTGTTTAAAGCTTCCTCATCCTTACCTTTTGGTACACCTAATCTTCCACATTGTCCAGTTCTCTTTTTCAATTCATTTTGCCTAGTCTCATATGTCCTTTTTGCTTTGCATATACGCTGTATCTGCATGTCACATTTTCTGCAAAACCATTTCCCTCTAGGAATTGAAGTGCGTGGTGGCTGCATGCAGAAAATATGATAAGCATGATCACAGCCATCACAAAGTACAATTTTGTCATCATCACAATCTTTAAGGCAAGCTCTACACAGGCACGACGGACAGTACCAGCAGGAGCCATAAGTATCCAACTGCTTTTTAGTCAAGCACCTCTCATGGTAAAATTTGTGAGGGCAGAAGGAATGGCCACATATCTTATAGTTTCCGTTACTTCCCACCTCAGTTCTACATATGTTGCAACAGGGCAGATCCTCAACTCCTTTACATAGTTTAAGTTCATCATCCACTAAGCCATTTAAGCTCTCCTCCAATTCCAGAAGCATGTCTTCAGTTGTAGATTCTTCAACCCCATCTTCTATTATCCCTGATCTAGAGGCGCTAAGTCTTTCGCATACTACACAGTTGTCATGCGGTGATTCAATTCCATTTGCAGTACATTTGGGACAGTACCAACTTTTTAGTGGAATTTCTTTCACAGTAGGCTCAACACAGCAGACGTGGTAAATCTCCTCACATGAATCACAAGCTAAACTATCTCTACCATCCGCCTTCTCCCCACAACATTGGCAAGCACACCTTTTATTTACACCAGAGATCTCTGCTTGCTCCATTTTAGCAACCAACTGTCAACATCAAATAGAAAAGAAAATATACTAACGTGAAGTTTATAATACTTTAAAACATATAAATCAGTTTCAAGTTGTAGAAAGAACTAAAGATACGACCAATGCAATGCATTGGAATTTTGGTGATTTTTCGTCAGTCAATTTATATCAAAATTGCAGTACTGAGTCTTGACAAAAGCAATAATTTTTAATTATAATTTCATATTTAAACTAAGTGAATAATTCCAAGGATGCGGACCTCAAAGGACTGAAAAGAAAAGCAAAATAAGTATATATGAGCTTTTTAATTTTAACTGCGGTGGTGCCCAGACCAGCTTATGCACAACTCGACTATTTCGCCGCTATCTACTATCTCCCACCAACATAAGTACCAAGTAACTCAACACAAAGGCTAAGACACATATGGCAATAAATCACCGAGTGTTTTTTTGTCACTGCTGGGATTTGAACCCTGGTCTCCAAGGCATGCACCCAATTCATTTTGACTACAAGACCACACCATCGGGTTCGGTGAGCATTATATTTGGTCGGTACCTATATCTCCCCACAAAGGGCTTGCAACACCACTTTTAGGAGCTCCGTAACATTGTTTGCCTGAGTGGTTCCCCAAGAAAATCTGGAATAACTACAAGTACTTGGTGGCTGGCAGGTATTTGCCACCAAATTTCCGAAATTGGGAGGTATTACATTGAGTGAGAAATTTTATGCTAACAGAACAATAAGGAATTAGAAATTTTCAGGTACAGTTTTCAAATGCAGTTTCTTCTCCAAGCAGCTGACTGAAAAGCAACCAAAATGACCTCACAGAATAATCTACCACTAAAAACAGAAACACTAAAGCATGACAGTAAAGAAGACTTGCCTCATCTTTTCCATCCTCAGTAATTCCACGCATTGAACAGCTCACCTAAAGAGGTAAGAGGTTAAAATCAGTCAGTTTTACCAGCAGTGTATGCAAAAGAAAGAAGCAACTCAATGAACCGAGAGTTAGCAAGAAATCATATACCTGAGCTTGGAAAGATGCCTTTGATATGTCTGAAAGGCTCCTTGAAAGAGAAATCATTTCACTGCCAACTTCATGAAGCTTTGTCCACATCTGCAAATAATTCAGGATAAAGATACACGAATTAGAAGGGATGACTATCTCCGGCACATAAAAAAGGACAATCCATGCAAATTCAAGTCCCACATTAGACGTACAAACCATCCATTGCCTAATTACGTTATTGACCACTGATCAGACAATATTTTCAGAAGTATCATCAACTATTAAGAAATGCTTCATCATTAATTAGCGGCCTCAGATGAAAGGCAGAACCACACTCTTGTAGGACCATATATTAACTGTTGAACATTAAAATAAAATAAAAAGTAGCAACAAAGACCTTTGGCTGTTTCGTATTGCCTTACCAAATTTGTAAGACTTACAAATGTAACAGATCAAGTTATATCAGTACAGATAAATCATATCCATCAGAAACTATCAAGTCATCATACAACTTCTGCCACGGGTGCATCCAAGGTGACATGCCCTCTTTTCCAAAGAATCTGCCACAGCTCCCAACATAATCATTGTTGATGTTGGCTCAATTAATTACTGCTAATTAGGGTAGGCCTCTTGCTACAAATGCTAAGCAACACTGATTTGGATCACAACAAAATGGACTCTATCAGTTGGAAGGGTCAACCCAAAGGGCATTTTTTCTGTAAAGAGTTGTTACAATATGCTGGGGTTTTGCAAGAGTGAGTTATGGCCTTGGAAAAAAATATGGTACAACATGGCACCTTTAAAGGTTTCTTGCTTCTCTGGATTGTGGCTAAGGAGGCATGTCTCACAGAAAACAATCTCCAGAAGAGGGGTTTCAAGCTGTGCAGCAGATGTCCTTTATGAGAAGAACAATCTGAAGACGTTACCCATCTTTGTTTGCATTGCAAGGTTACAAGCCAGTTATGGAACATGTTCTTTTCAATATTTGGTATGTGTTGGACCATGCCTAACTCCATTTCAGAAATGCTGAAGTGCTGGACTAGGTAGGGTCTATGCAAGAAAGCTCAAAAGACCTGGAACACTGTTCCTCAAGTTATTTGGTGGTCCGTCTGGCTTGAAAGAAACAGCAGAATTTTTGAAGGCAAAAGAAGAAATCTACAGTGCCTTAAACTTAATTGCATTTCGTTGATCGCTTTTTGGTGCAAACTGGCTTTTGCACCAGATGTAGATGATATCTTAGACGCAATTGCTGATTAGCACAACCTGTAATTACGCCTGTTGCACTGGCTTAGTGCAAATTTTTATATAATATATTATTTACCCATAAAAAAAATTAATTACTAATCAATTTTATCATCACCAACCAAGAATTTGCTATAGCACCCAATATCATCAACATTATATCGAAACTGATTTATGAAATTAGCATGGTATATCCACAAAGGATAAGTCCTGCCAACTAAGAGTATCACATACCCACAAATATATCAGTACTGAAATGCCAACACAAATCATGATTCACAAATATAGTTTTAGCACCTGTGTATCAAAAGCAGTCTATTCATACCAACGAGATTGCAGAGCTACCAAAATATCAGTGCAAATACATCATCAAAATAAGATTTGACTATGAATTACCCTGACCAAATATCACAGCTCCGAGATAAAGCTACTGATCCAACAATACAAACTATGAATCAAATAATCTAATTTTAGCAAGGGCATTCCGCATTCCAACAATGACATCTTCACCAACTAAGAAATTCGCAAACTGTCGAATGTGTGATTTTATGTGGGCTGATTTGCTGAAGGTATCTATTACAAAAGCATCATACTTAGACAGTACTTCATCATATGGCTGATTAGAAGGTTCCTACATGTAAACTTTGAGTAGAACTTCTGCAGGATCGGGTATCTCCACAACAAAAAGCCGACCCTAAGGTATTATATAATATACTACCTCTAAAAGATTAACCAATTCAGAAGTACAATAAAATTTAATTAGCCATAACCCCAAATCCCAGAGTCTGACAACTATCACAATGGCAGAGCAAAGCCTATAAAACTGTCTAGGCTTTGTGGTATAACTACAGTTCTGGTATAAAGATAAACTGTATTACTGTAAAAAGAATCCAAGATAGGATTGTGGTTCGTATAATTGTCTTAAATCTGGTTGTGGCGCTCATGGTGTAGTTAAAATGATAATATTGTATACTGACTAAGAAGCATTAGTCAAAAGCAGGGAGCTAAAACTATTACGGGTGAACAAGTAACTAGTACACGTAAGACAGTCCCTTCATGAATGAAGTGTTGTAAAATGATTCTTGATTAACTTCAACATTTGCTTATTATTTCCTTTTGCAGTTGGCTTCGGCACAAGTTCCATTTTCTAGGTTTACCCAATGTTGGGCAACTATGTTATGTTGTCCATGCTTCCAAAATGACCACTCCTGGTCATGCAGGTGGGGTGGGTGAGGGGAGACAGTGTTAAGTGTCCCATGTTGGTTGAGATGTCTCCTATATTGTCTTGGACAATTCTCAAGCCATGAACAAGCTTTTGGCATTGAATTAGGGCCAAAATCTATCATCTTCACCTACTAAATATAATGCAGGTACAAGCAGCACTGCAATGATATTGAACTATACAGGATTTCATGCAATGAATCTCTCTTTTATCAATCTTTTCAAGTCATTTGAAGAAAGTAAGAACTATAGAAGGAACGAAATGGAGCGGAGCTACTACACCCAATTCATTGGCAAATGAAAATTTTGCCTTTTTATAACTCGGAAAATAACCTAGAAAAGAGAAAGAGTCACTAAGATAAGAGAACTAAAGGTACTCAAGCAAAAGGATAGGTGAAACTACCAAGAACCAGATTTTTCCATATTATAAAGATACCCTAAAAAAGATAATATCCAGTACAACTAGAAGTCGATCTGGCACCTTCCTCGGGGTACTCGAACTCATCAAATCCGTGTTTAACTCCTTTATAAAAAGGCAAAGTTCCCATTCACCAAATCTCAGTCTTGAATAGCAATAAGCCATTACGCTAGTACACATACATTAAAGAAAATACCCTACTTTCACACTTTCCATCAGTTATCATCAAAAATCATACAATAATCTACTTAAATATAAGTATGTAAACAATCAACACAGGTCAAGATGTCATGTAAATTAAGACGGGGAGAACACACTAGGACCCCTTCCCTTATTAGTTGAGCAGCAGTAAGACAGCTTAGTTTCCTAGAATGGAGAACTGCAAAATCTTCTCTTGTCAAGAATGTTCAAGTCCTCTTTCCTCGTAAAAACTGTCTCCTCAGCCGACAAAGACCCAATTCCCGAAACAAGACACGATTTAACTGCTAAAATCAAACATAACCCTCCTTATTACATTGAACTTTAGACCATTTTACTAATCGTAAGGTCCCATTTAAATCAAGTTACAACTCATTTCACTGAAACCATTGACAGTATTTTCACAGACAAACACCAAAGCTGTTGACCAAGTATGCAACCATAAAGCACCTGTTTTAGACAACCAAAATAGCATGCAATCATGCAATACTCTAACGATGATGCATAGTAATTACTAAGCAAAGGACCTAACAGATCAAAACCGGAAAACTTAGTTGAACCTTCACAGTTAGTATGGAATAATTCAATCCCCCGTCTCCCATGCCAGAAAATATCAATCATTACTTTCAGGAGAAGACACTCCCATACATGATCAATCTTACCAAAACAAAGAACTCACACCTTGTGAATTTATCCTTCAGAGATGTTTATGTTGCACCTGGTAGAGAATTTCACACCAAAGACAAATCATTCCAAGAGATACAAAAAGCACTTTCTGATAAAGAGTGCTATATTGATCAGAACGGAATGCAGATGCAAGTTTTATACAACAGTGAGCAGGAGGTTACTAGGATTTGTAATGAAAACGGTCTTCTTGGGTTCAAGAGGGATATCTAATTAGTATCCCAGTAATATAGATTTATCATTAGGTAAAGCTACTCAATTCAATTCAGTACTGATATTTCGGCAGCTTTTTACAACTCCACTTTATGGGTCAGTAGGAGAAAATTTATTTTGGTGTGAGACACAAGTATTATTAGTTGTGTGAGGTTCTCGTTTCATGAGAAGTGTAAACTGTAGGACCATAAATTCCTATCACTTGTTCTTTCACTTTCTCCTTCTCTCCTTCGCATTGGCCGCTCAAGTTTATCCCCTCTGCACAGCTCACACTCCTGGACAGCCCCTCCCTTCCGTTATTCTATCTTTTCTCTCTCTTCATTCATCAGAACAAGCCCTAAATCCCAATCCAACCCCAGCCCCAAGTTCACAGTAGAAATGGGGATGCCACTGTTTAATCCACAATCTATCATCATATTTTCTCCCTTCCTCTCTCTGTTTTGATTGGGTTAATCAAATGTCAAAACATTTAGAAAATACAAGCATTTGCAAGGAGTTGAAAATACTGATAGTGAAAATGGAGAAAAGATTGGGAGAGTAAACAAAGGGTGGTATAATTAAAAACATTGGAAACAAATGGCGGAATTGAAAAGATGGGTTGCGAACGAGGAACATCTTGAAGAGTTATTGGTCCAAGTGGCAGAAAGAAGAGAGACTTTTTCTCTTTTCTGAAACAGCAGACGTAACAATAAAGACGTAACAAAGGAAGACTACTCGGAATCTAAAAATTACAATTTGCTTCAATATCTTTGTGTAAGACTATATCTGTTCTACTACCAAAAATACATTCAAGACAGAATACCATAATAGGAAAAGTTTCTGCAATCCCCGTTTGGGATACAACAACCCAGTGTAATCTCATAAATGGGGTTTGGGGAGGGTAGTGCGTATGCAGACCTTACCCCTACTTCGGAGGAGTAGAGAGGCTGTTTCGGATAGACCCTCGGCTCAAGAAGGTGAAAAGAGACAGTGGAGCAGTAATAGCAGAGGAAACAAGAAAGATAACATCAGCAACGTAGTAACAAGAAAATAGATAGAAGCAATAACAATAAGCAGAAATAATGGGCGCAATTGACTTGAGCCTTGGGGTTTGCTCCCTTTCAAGAACTCAAGTTTGAAACCCACTGGGTGCAAACAATTTCTGAGGGCCATCGGACTGGGTAAAACCTGAATTAACCGTAGTGCACTTGCGGGAAACTCCTTGTCGAAGGCATGTTCCCCCGGGATTAGTCGGTCTCGACGAGACTCGGACACCCGGTGCAAATTAAAAAAAATAATGGCACAGTACTACAAACACAATGGAGTAATATGGATAAAACAAGAGCCACTAGTATCCTAAGACACTACACTATCGGACTAGCCTCCTACAACCCAACCTCCAGCCCTAAAGAAGTATGGACACAATTGAAGCCACTAGCAGCCTAAGACAAAACACATGCTAGCCTTCTGCCTCCTAACCTACAACCTTAACGCTCACCCTCCGCAACTTCATATCAATGGTCATGTCCTCAAAAATTTAAAGTTGTACCAGGTCATGCTTGATCCCCTCTTCCCAATATTTCTTTGGCCGCCCTTTACCTTTTCTCACACCCGTCAAGGCCAGCCGTCACACCTCCCAACTGGGGCATCCATGCTTCTCCGCACGTGCCCAAACCATCTAAGCCTATTTTCTCGCATCTTCTCTTCTATGAGAGCCACACCCACCTTCACCCGGATATTTCATTCGTAATCTTATCCAGCCTAGTGTGCCTGCACATCCATCTCAACATCCTCATTTCTACAACTTTCATCTTCTGGATATGAGAATTCTTGACTGGCCAACACTCTGCACCATACATCATGACCGATCAAACCACCACTCTATAGTAAGTTTCGGGGACACCTTCTTGTCAACACAAGATAACAGACGCTAGCCTCCATTTCATCCACCCCACTCTTATACGGTGCGTAAAATCCTCATTATCCTCCTGGATAACCGACCTCACGTACTTGAAGCTCCCTTTCTTGGGAATGACTTGAGAGTCGAGCCTCGCGTCCATGTCCGCTTCTCCCAAAACGTCGTTGAACTTGCAATCCACATTTGGGATGCATCTGTTATTGTAACAAGATGCACTACCAGCCAATTCACATGCTTCCATTATTGTAATGAGTTGCGGTTTCAATCAGCGGCCAATTCACTTGCCAAAATTGAATTTGGGGAGTTGGGTTATTGGTGAAGAGAGGGGAAAGAAGAGATAATGGGGTCACACATTTTTTCTCCGTCATATTGGTCCCACATTACACTTATCATTTTATTGAAAATCTCTGACATTGTCTCGCCCATTATAAAATTTCTCCAATGATGGTGTGCCCATATGTAAGTTGACTCGTTATTCTATTTATGCACAGATCTATCAATATAACAAGTTAAAGAAATTTTTCTTATATATTTTTATTTATATTTCTTTTATAAATAATGCTATGAAAGATTACTTACTCGTTGAGTTTTCTTCATTGCTATCTTATTAGATGGAAGAGAAAAATATAAACGGGGAATGTAACGATAAACATGATAACCAGCAGAATAATGTCAACATGTGTCTTGTGAATCTTGTAATGCTTCCAATTAAGGCTGTATGGAGTAACGGTTCCGAACCGGAACCGGGACCGGAACCGCGGTTCTGGCGGTTCCGCGGTTCCGGTGGTTCCGGTTCCGCGGTTCCGGTTCCGCGGTTCCGGTTCCGCGGTTCCGGTCCGGTTCCACCCATTAGAACCGTGGAACCGGAACCGCCAGAACCGGAACCGGAACGGTTCCGGCGGTTCCATACGGTTCCAAACGGTTCCGCCAACGGTCCGATATTTAAAAAAAAAAAAATTTTAAATCCGGACCGTTGGCGGAACCGTTTGGAACCGGATGGAACCGCCGGAACCGGTCCGGTTCCGGTTCTATCCGGTTCCCAACGGACAGATTTTTAAAAAAAAATTTTTTTTTTTTTTAAATTCTGAAATCAGAACGTTGGTCTTGCAGAAATAGCCGTTTGGCATTTTTAAAATTTAGCCATTTGACCCCTCAAATTTAATTTAACCCCAAACTTTATATAATTCCACATCACAAGCGTCTAAAAGAGTTGCTGGCTTAACAGCTCTTAAATCGTGGACGGAGTTTAGGGGTACTCAAGGTGAGAATTTAGATGATATTTCCCATCTAAACGAACTTCAAGTTTATTTGTCGCAGGGGCTAGAGAATGATAATCCAGACGGATCTTTCGACCTTTTGGATTGGTAGAAGACAAGGGAAAAGCATTTTCCCGTTCTTGCAAGGATGGCTCGGGATGTTCTGTCCATTCAAGCGTCAACTGTTGCATCGGAGAGCGTATTTAGTCAAGCCAGACTACAAATAGGAGATCATAGAGCATCGATGCGGGACAGCTTGGAAAAATCAGTGCTCTTCCGAGATTGGATCCGCTCTGAAAGAAGGAACTTTGGGCTAGCTGAATCTCAACCCGAAATAGATGAGTGCTATGAAGAAATGCTAGCAGAACTTGCTCAGGAATCATCTTCACCTGGAAGTGGTGATAAACAAGCTTCATTTCCACCACCGCCAACACAACCACCTCCAAACCTTGAAGGTTTTATGAGATTTGTTAGAAATAATACATAAATTATGATGTAACTTGTACATTGGCATGTCTTCTTTTAGTTTTTTTTCCTTTTAATGGTGGTATTAGTACCATGTTGTGCTCATTCCATTCGGGGAAGGAAGACTAAGAAAAATATGCCATTTTGGTCAATAAATATGCTTTTTATCATGTACTTGAATATATTTGTCTCAATATTTCTTTGTCTTTACTTCTATATCAATCCTTGAATATAAAATATTTATATAACATATAATATATAACATACAACACATAATACTATTTATACTAACTACTACACAATATACACTATTTATATACAATATATACTACTTTACTACAACATATACTACTTATATACAAAATATACACTACTTATTTTGAATATATACTAATTTCCAAGCACAATATATGCTATAGTAAGAACATAGTACACCATATAAAAATATATTCTACAATATACTAATCACTACTATACAAGATATTAATTTAAAAAAAAAAAATAAGGTCGGAACCGCCGGGAACCGCCTGGAACCGCCGGGAACCGCCTGGAACCGCCTGACCCGCGGTTCCGGAACCGCCAGAACCGGAACCGGGCGGTTCCGGAACCGTATGGTTCCGGTTCCGGCTCCGGAACCGCCAGAACCGGAACCGCCAGAACCGGGAACCGACAGAACCGGAACCGCCAGAACCGGAACCGCAGACCCAAATAGACCCAGAACCGGAACCGGATACAGCCTTACTTCCAATCCCATGAGGTCAGTACAAACAAAAGCCGATCAGGGACTGACAATTTTGATTGAATAGCTTGCGTGTGTGTGTGGTGGTGGGGCGGGGGGTTGGTCAGTTGAATTACTTGAAAATATTTGAAATTAAGCTTTTAGAAAAAGTTCATTAAGTGTGTCTCCTATGTGCACCAAGTTCATGCATATCAGTGCGATTATATGGAATAAATAATAGATCATATCAATCTTTTAAGAATATCTAGGAATTGATACATGTGGGTTCTTGAGAATAGCGCTCTAACCCAACCAACTACCATGCCAAGAAGTCAAAACATAACAAATTCTCTCCTTTTCATAATGTAACTGATAAGAATGGACCTTGGGCCTAACTCAACCCCAAAAGCTAGCTTATGAAGTGAGGATTGTCAAGCCATATAAGGAGACCAAGGACCTCAAATCCCTCCGATGTGGGACAACTCAACACCCCCCTCACGCCCAGATCTCTGGAGCGTGGACAACATAAATTGGGGCCCAACATCGGTAACAATAATTGGGATGGGCCTGGCTCTGATACCATGATAAGAATGGACCTTGGGCCTAACTCAACCCCAAAAGCTAGCTTATGAGGTGAGGATTGCCCAAGCCATATAAGGAGACCAATGACCTCAAATCCCTTCGATGTGGGACAACTCAACACCTCCCCCACGCCCAGATCTCTGGAGCGTGGACAACATAAATGGGGGTCCAACATCGGTAACAATAATTGGGATGGGCCTGGCTCTGATACCATGATAAGAATGGACCTTGGGCCTAACTCAACTCAAAAGCTAGCTTTTGGGGTTGAGTTAGGCCCAAGGTCTGCGGACTTGTCTCTTCCGATTGCACTTCGGAAAGGTATACGGACCACCCTTAATCCTAATCCCCATTATATTGGTTTAAGTTATCATCGTTTGTCATCACCCTATTATGCTTTTCTATCTTCTTTGTCCTCTGTTGCCCTCCCTAAGTCTACAGGTGAAGCATTGTCTCATCCAGGGTGGCGACAGGCTATGACTGACGAGATGTCTGCTTTACATGCGAGTGGTACTTGGGAGCTCGTCCCTCTTCCTTCGGATAAATCTACTGTTGGTTGTCGTTGGGTGTATGCAGTCAAGGTTGGTCCAGATGGTAAGGTTGATCGTCTTAAGGCTCGTCTTGTGGCCAAGGGGTATACTCAGATATTTGGGCTTGATTACAGTGATACCTTCTCTCCAGTGGCTAAGATAGCATCAGTCCGCCTTTTTCTCTCTATGGCTGCTGTTCGCCATTGGCCCCTGTATCAGCTGGACATTAAAAATGCATTTTTACACGGTGACCTTGAGGATGAAGTTTATATGGAGCAACCACCTGGGTTTGTTGCTCAGGGGGAGTCTCGTGGCCTTGTATGTCGCTTGCGTCGGTCACTTTATGGTCTAAAGCAGTCTCCTCGAGCCTGGTTTGGTAAGTTTAGCACTGTTATCCAGGACTTTGGCATGACTCGGAGTGAAGCTGATCACTCTGTATTCTATCGGCATTCTGATTCACGTCTCTGTATTTATCTAGTGGTCTATGTTGACGACATCGTTATTACCGGCAATGACCAGGATGGTATTACTAAATTGAAGCAACATCTCTTTCAACACTTTCAGACTAAGGATCTGGGCACACTAAAGTATTTTCTGGGTATTGAGGTCGCACAGTCTAGCTCTGATACCATGATAAGAATGGACCTTGGGCCTAACTCAACCCCAAAAGCTAGCTTTTGAGTTGAGTTAGGCCCAAGGTCCATTCTTATCAGTAACATGACGATTCATAAAACTCAACAGATGCACAAGCTAAAGCAGATAAGGAATAAATGCATCTTAAAGCTTAAGACCAGGTTCTGTGTTAATCTTATCAGACGCAGAAAATAAGAAACTAAGCAGAGAGGATGAAAGATGTATCAAGTGGAAAATCATATTTCAGGAACTTGATAGATTCTTGCTAGATTGTTAGCTAAATCCAAGCATGACTATTTTCCTGAATTCAAAGCGCAAATAGAAGATACAAAGTAGTACCTGTTGAATATCTGATTGAAAAAGGAGGGATGAGCTCTCATAAGATCCATCTTTCATCCTTGAGTGAATATGACTGACATCAAAAAATTTGTCAACCTTCATTCCTTCAAAATTTTTAATAAGCACATCACATAGTTGAGTAAATTTTTCTGATTTGACAATATCAAGAAACATCTGCTGACAGAGCTCTGTCACTGTGTATCTTTTTGGCTCATCCACTGATCCATTAGACAGGACCTTTGTTCCATTTTGAGATATAAAATTTGATGGCAGAGAATATCTGTTCCCATAATCACAACACTTTCCAGATTCCTAAAGACACAAGCAACTAGCTATCAAAGAACAGTTAACAACGAAGAAAACAGTGATTCACTATTGCATATCAAGTTATCCAGCTACGTGCAAAAGCAATACCTTAGTTTCATCAGCACAACCGGCTTCTGAATGTGATGCAAGTGCCTCTTGAATACACTCTTTTAAACCACCATCACTCTCTAGTGATTGAAACATGTGCTTCAGAACAGCACCCTTCCAATTTCTAACAGGCTGATAACTGAAATCATTATTAAGACCATGTGGTCTCAAATGAGCTACACTAGCTTGTGTGCAGGAACTTTTGTTAAGAGCTGTATCTAGTGGTTCATTCATTGACTGCATAAGATCAAGCAAACCAACTGTAGTAACAAAGAACAAGAAAGATATAGTGCAAAAAGAAAAAGAAAAACGGGAAAGAGGAAGAAACAAGAAGAGAACCACCACCAAGTACTTAAAGGACGGGATTTCTTCATAGGAAGTGCATCGCTTAAGAGTAACTGCAAAGTTGTCAAGGGCGCAATTTAAGCCTTGAAACAAGGCGTACAGGCAGCGAAATACCGAGGCCATCTAAGCAAAAAACCACCAAACCAATAGCTTTTTTTGAAAAGTCAGGACAATTCACTAGGCTCATGAGAGCTCTTCAAAATAAAGAGGTTAAATAGCACATACAAAGATAACAGTCACAAAAAAAAAACACAAGTTGAATACTTTATAATGGGAAATCAGCATTTTGGAGTAAGAAAACTTGAAATCTTTGCATCTGAACAAAACTTTGATATGGTGCTTCAACTTGATTAACATGGTTTGGGTTCATAAATCCACTTAAATCACAATTTATTAATTTCTCTATCAATATAATCATAGTTGAATATATAGGTGTTTTTTCTTGTGTCATATATTCTTTCATCTTTTCTTGATTCACATCTCAGCACTAATACCGTGCTTTGATTGAGCTTTGCACTTGCAACGTCAATAGACCTTGGCCTTTTCTACTCTTTTCACCTTTGACAATGCTAAGCAGTTGATCCTTCGGTGGAGCATATCACTTGAAACCAGGGTGGAGCACTAGACACCTAATAGCTCTTGCAGCTACCCAAGAGAAATTGCATTATGTACATTGCTGCTAACCCAAGTAGCACATCAGCGTGCATTTTCTACTATATCTAACATTTCTTTCAAATAAAGTCTGTGTCGCCACAAATTTCTATTAGACAGACAGCGTAGCTCACACTACTCCATTCTAAAATTTTATCATATGATATTCATACAGAACATCTTTACATGTCGAAATTGTAGAAAGCATGAAGAAAAAGTGATGTTTGATACAAAAGGACAAATTGGAAACAAGAAGGAAGCAAACTCTAAAGAATCAGAAGAAAAACAAGCCAAAAGACGCACATGAGGCATTCAAAAAGGAAACATTAAGGTCCACAAATCTCAAAGGTGGCATAAGGAAATGTAACAAATAGAAGATATAAAGTCATCTAAAGAGTTCATGTAAAAAATCACCAGACCTTGTAAGTATTCTGACAAGCCGGAACCTTGCCCTCTTCTACTACTTTGGTACGCTTCCGCCTCTTGTAAGTCCGGCAAACATCACCTGATGACGCTGAAGGGTTCATATCACCATTCTCGACATTCAATGGGTGGCCCTTCAATTTCCTTACATTTAGAGCATTTTCAGCCAATAAATCCAGCACAACACTATCACCACCACTATTTCCTACATCTTCACCAACCATTTCTTCCTCCTTGACCCTAATTCCAAATACAGCAAATAGAATTAAATTTCATCTGCAAAAACCCCACTTTGCACCATCAGATATTTATAATTTCTCTGTCAATCAACAAAACACGATTCGTTTAACTATGATGAGAATAAGTTTCTCTCTATCTTTAAAAAAACCCAAAATACTCCAAAAGAGGAGGCATGTGCCTCCTTGACCAATCAACCAAAACCCTAATTCCAAAATCTTTAGAGCAGAAGAACCAAAAATTCCACTGCAAAAAAACCCCAATTTCTCTGTCAATTCAACAAAACACAACCCATTTCACTATTTTGACAATAAATTAACATCTTTCTTCAAACAGCTCAAAATACTCAAAAAAGGAATTGTTCTCAAAACCCAACATCAACAGAAACTCTCAATAGCAGAGAAAGTAACAACTCTGTGCAAAGAAGATTATATTTTTTACTTCATCAACTATTTTTACCGCCTCAGTAAATCAAGAAACAAAACCCTAAATCCCTAAATCTCTACAGCAAGAGAAAACTAAAACTCCACAAGAAAATACCCCAATATTCACATTAATGAAACAACCTAATTATCTGTCCAGGCAACAAAATAACACCATTTCACAACTCCAACATTAAAATAAACCCCTTAATCTAAACAACTCTTTAAAGAAGTGCAACATTTCAGTAAGAAATAAAACTTTAAGAAACTAATTAACTTATAAAGAATACATTCAAAGAAATTAAACAAAGTAGTAAGCGTAAATAGTGCAAATTTTAACTTCACCTGAGTAAATGTATTGAGGTTTTTTGAGTCTGAAAAAATGGAGAGAGAGAGAGAGAGAGAGAGAGAGAGAGAGAGAGAGAGAGAGCTGTGTCTTATCCGAGAGGGTTCTTCAAATTTTGAAAACTAAGAGGGCTTTTTCCGCTTTTTGCGTAGTTTAACTAGAAAGAAGCTTTTCTCCTTTTTTTTGTTTATTTGACATGTTGACTAGAAATTGACGGTACGGTTATTGTCTGCGTTTAGGACGGACCGGCTAATGTCGGTATCCGGTAGAAAATTCTGTCGCGAGTCCCGGCTCATATTGTGGATTTGGGCTAGAACATGGCTCTAGACCAATTTCTTTTACTTCAGAGCAACATAGAGACATTGGGTACTGCAGGCGTATTAAGCGGAGGAGGTCATGGGGGCTTTGCGTAGGATGAGTAGGGGTCGAGCGATCGGGCCTGACGAGATCCCGGTAGAGTTCTGGAAATGCATGAGTAGGTCAGGAATGGAGTGGCTCTCCATGTTGTTCGATGCGATCTTCAGGACCAAAAAGATGCCGGAGACGTGGAGATGGAGTACAGTGGTGCCCTTGTACAAGAACAAAGGTGACATCCAGTGCTGCAACAACTATAGGGGTATCAAATTAATAAGTCACACCATGAAGGTCCGGGAGCGGGTGATCGAGGTGAGGGTGAGGGAGATGACATCAATATGTATGAACCAATTCGGTTTCATGCCGAGTCTCTCCACTACAGAAGCTATCCACCTTGTCAGGAGGCTGGTGGAGCAGTTCAGGGATAAGAAGAAGGATATGCACATGGTGCTTATCGACTTGGAGAAGGCGTATGACAAGGTCCCAAGGGAGGTGCTATGGAGGTGCTTGGAGGCGAAGAGCGTGCCAGAAGCCTACATCAGAGTAATTAAGGACAAGTACGATGGAGCTAAGACTAGGGTTAGGACGGCGGGTGGCGACTCAGACCATTTTCCAGTGGTTATGGGGCTCCATCAAGGATCGGCGCTTAGCCCTCTCTTGTTTGACTTGGTGATGGATGCTCTTACCCGACATATTCAAGGGAATATGCCTTGGTGTATGCTATTTGCTGATGACATAGTCTTGATAGACGAGACGAAGGCCGGTGTTAATGAGAGGTTAGAGGTATGGAGATAGACTCTCGAGTCTAAGGGTTTCAAAATAAGCAGATATAAGACAGAATACCTGGAGTGCAAGTTTAGCGCCGAGCCGAGCGAAGTAGGCAGGTACGTGATGATTGGATCGCAGGTCAAAGAGGGACAGTGTCATATATCTTGGGTCAATGATTCAGGGGGACTGAAAGATTGACGGGGACGTCACTCATCGCATAGGAGCGAGATGGTCAAAGTGGAGGCTTGCATCAGGAGTCCTGTGTGACAAGAAAGTTCCACAGAAACTCAAGGGGGAATTTTATAGAGCTGTGCTTAGGCCTGCCATGTTGTATGGGGCGGAGTGCTGGCCAGTGAAGAACTCTCACGTTCAGAGGATGAAAGGTTGCGGAGATGAGGATGCTCAGGTGGATGTGCGGGCTCACCAGGTTAGATAAGATTAAGAATGAAGTTATTCGAGAGAAGGTGGGGATGGCCCCGGTGGATGAGAAGATGCGAGAAGCGAGGCTGAGGTGGTTCGGGCATGTGCGGAGGAGAAGTCCTGGCGCCCCTGTAAGGAGTTGTGAGCGGCTGTCGATGGTCGGCGTACGGCGATGCAGAGGGAGGCCTAAGAGGTATTGGGGAGAGGTGATTAGGCATGACATGGCTAGAATGCGGGTTTCTGAGGACATGACCGTGGATAGGAAAGTATGGAGGTCTAGTATCATGGTTGTGGGATAGGGGCCCCTACAGTTTTTCATACTGCACACCCGGGGTTGGGTGAGGCTTGGCAGGGCTATTCATAGATGATTTGTGTATTGGATTTTGTCTTATGCTAGTTACTGTCCGATATTATTGCATGCTATTTATTTATAGTTTTTATATTTTTTATTTATTGATTTTTATGTTTAGATAATTATTTACGTTATTTATGTTGAAGTTACTAATGCTCTTTTGTTGTTTTTATTTTTGTTGTTACTTTCCTTCACTGAGCTGAGGGTCGATTGGAAACAGCCTCTCTGCCCTATCGGGTAGGGGTAAGGCCCGTCTATATATTTTCCTCCCCAGAATCCACTTTGTGAGACTATACTGGATAGTTATTATTGCTGTTGTTATTTTTTTAGAAATAAGATATACATAATTGAAATTTACCTAGATAGTACTATAACTCAAATTGTTAATAACTACTACTGAAAACAGGAATCAAGAACGATTTCACTTTCCAAAGTTAATATTGTCATGTGAAATCATATCATGGGTGTTTGACCAAAAAAAAAAGTATTGAACCCTTTAGTTAAACTAATTTAGAGAGATATAAGTTAAATTTAGCCACACCTAATTAATTATAGATCCAGACATATTGAGTATACAAATCGAAGAGGAACAAGCCCGTATGGTATTTTTTAATATGATTACATACATCAAATGTAAATGACAAACTTACATCTATGACAGATTTGCACCATAATCATAAATACACAGAAGGAGAAGAGAGAAAGTTGTTGATGACTAAGGGATCTCCCTTTGTTGACTCCATGATGATGACTATAAAATGTTCTAGCCAGATCTGGGCTCCGATCCCCTTTAATGATCTCATGTCTCCCCATATATATTAACAATTTTCCTTTTATCCAATGGTCTGTGACCGGTGTGCTTTCTCAGGATTGCATCCTTTATTAGTTGCCAAAAAATGCACTTGTTCTGTGATATAAGCTTTATGACAGCTTGATCTCGGCGGTGATCGTGATGCTCGTCGCCATTACGCCTCGTGGCCACGACCATGGCTAGGTCGACCTCTTACCGTTCCCTTTAATGATAAACCATCTGGTGATCAGATTTTGACCCATACAGTTAGTCACTCCGCCCGTTGGGATCGTCTTTTGGCGAGCTCCATGGGCGGACCCTGTGGATCCAAGAGGAGAAATCTGATCATTATGCGAGGACGGGGTTGTTATGGCGAGACGGTAACGTGATGCTTTAAGAACTTTACTGGGCTGTTACGTCAGTTTGGAGATGGATCGTCACGTCGATTTAGGATACCATAAATGTTCGTTGTGCGTCATAATTACGCATGTTTCCTAGGTACCCTATCATTTCCTGTGCCCTTTCGGCTTTTTGATTGGCAGCTCTCGGGTTTCCCGCTCGGGACATTTGTGTTTCTATAAATAGGGGGAACCCACCATTCGATTGTTACATTTTTCGATTAACCTGAGGAATTTTTCAAGCTTCCACCTTCTTTAGTATTTCATACTTCTGCTTTCGCCAGAATTTGACGTGACCATCCTTTCTATTCCTTCATCACCCTTATTTATTTCGATAAATTTAGACAAATTGCTGGTACTTCTTCATAGACTGACAGATTCATCGAAGTTCTGGTGCCGAAAAATGAAGTATCCCTTCTTGGAGAGGGAATGAAGGTGACGGAAAATAGGGGATTTCCGACATTGGCTGAGATATTACCCTGTCCGAGGAAATTATGGACTAATTTTAACGCACCTGGCGGCGACGGATCGGAACCTGTCCCTTCCACCATGGATGAAGTGGCGATTACGACGCTCAAGGCTAAGTGGGGAATTTCAAACATATCGAAATGGTACCCGCGGCGGGGACAGACATTGTATATTTGTACTGCCTAGGGTACTGCACATTTTACGTGTATCCTTTTATTGTTAGATATACTCTCCCTCTCCCCTCTCTAGTGGTAGACTTTTGCTGTTTTTGCGAAGTATTCCTGTCTCAGCTCTCACCGTACGTGTACAAGCTCTTCCTCATGCTCATCAAGTATGCGAAGCTCGCCGGTCGAGGGATTACTTTGGGGCACATGCTTCATATTTATGCCCCTCTATTTATTCAGGGCACGATGATCCACATGCGTTATCAAGGAACCAAGAGTTTGGTAGTGAAGATGGACGATAAGGCTAATCGCCGCTTCTCATAAAGCTATTTTTATGTGCGGACAGAGCACCTTGTGGCGGACTCGGCATGCGCTATTTAATCTTGTCGTTGCATGACCATTTTTCTTTATTGATAGGGAGAGCGCAAAAAACGAGGGCTCCTCCGCTCATATTCCATCAACTGGCGCCCCATGTCCGACCCTCACCGAGAGCTGCTATCCGGCCTATGCTAAGAACTACTACCTAAATTGCACCTGCGATCGGAGCCGTGTATGCGAGGGCTATTTCTCAACCTGAAACTCCGATGTCTACCGTCCGCACAACTGGCGAACCTTCATGTGTTGGTATTGGAAAGGTCGTCAAAGAGACGACGAGTGGCATTGGAAGTGGCTCCTCAAGCCAAAATATCTTTAAGGAGCAACCTTTCCATGGCGGTGCCCAAAATTGATGGTGGTACCAACCCGGCCGCACAGGTTATGCTCGTTGTGAGCGGCCAACAGACTGATGTGGCGGAGAAAGGCAGTCCCGAGGTTGCCGCTGCTGTTTTGGGCTGCCCCTCGTCATCCCGGTCGAACCGTAATTCTTCTTCAATTGAAAAGAGGGGGAAAAGGCATCGTGGTTGATGATTACGAGACTGAATCAAACCTTGATCCTGACAATGTTAGGATGTTCGGCGAGGGCTATATTCGGAATGTGGTAACGGTGGGAGGTCCTTCCTGAATATTATAAATTCTGTCAGGCCTCAATCTTCTGCGAGACACGGTGGATTTTGTGTCATAGTTCGACCTTCTTTGTTTTTCCGAAGAAAGTGGAGCTCTTGGGGACGTTAGCGACGCCGAATTGTCGTGTGGCGTGGCAGCGACAGACCTAAAGGTAATTTTCTCTTCCTTGTTTGTTTTTTCCCTTCCCTTTATTGTGGCCTTGGCCTTTATCGACTCTTTTCTTTGTTTTAGTCTTACATACTGGAGACTGAGAGTGCTCGCATGGCCGAGACTCGGGCCTAGATTTTGCTTATGATACTTGAAAAGTATCGGCGATGTTGATACCCAATTTTTCCATATATATATATGTATATATACTTTCAAAATAGCACATATGCAGTTATATTCATGCATAAATATTTTTTTTTTAAAAATCAGAATTTTAAAAGCTCTAAATCAATTTATTTCTTCTATTTTATTTATAAAATATCCAATAATTATCCTTCAAATTATTTTTGTAATGATTTAGTCATTTGAATTCTTTATTTATGCCAAAATAATGTTTAAATATTTTTAATGCATTTTTTTGTAATTATATTTATATTTTTAGGCTAAATTGCACATCTTTGCAATAATAGCCCTACTAATGTATAATTACATTATTGATGTATAAAATGGTATGTTATACTTTTTATGTGTTAAATAACAATTTTAAATCATTTTAGTACATAAACATATTTTCTTGGAACTCTTTTACTATTTTTATAAATTATGTAACTATTAAAATTTGGCCTATTTTTATTTTAATTTTAGCGCTATTTTCAATCGAACACCATCCTAATTTTAATTCAAAATTACCCAGCCCAAACCTTGAAGACTCAATTCGGCCCCAAAACCATTTAATCTCGATCGTTGATCATAAGATAAGCGGCCAAAAATATTCCTTATCTAAAATAAACCAAACGACCCCCCTCACCCCCCAACCCTTTCATTCTACACCATCCGTACGACCCCAGTTCGCCCTCCGTAAACATGTCGTGACTGCACCTAGTCTCTAAGACTATGTAAGCCTAATAATTTGAAAAACCAATTAACTTGCGGAAATAAATAACTTAAAATTTAGCAACTAAGAAAAACTATATATAAGTGTCTCTTAGCATACACAACCCAACATCACGGAAATCTATAACAACATCCCAAAATCCTGAAACTCACGGGAAAACACATGCCAATAGAAATGTAATACACTGCTCTAACTCCAAAATGTCTAAACAACTGAAAGAATGGAGAGTCATCTACTAAAGTTGGAATAAGATAGAGACTCTTGGTCTACGTACGCGGTAGATATACCTCGAAGTCTCTGATAGATCTTTCCGCTTGGGGGATAGTACGCCTGGGTGGAGGTATTTGGATCTGCACATGAAAAACATGTGTAGAAGGGTAATGAGTACACCACAGCGGTACTGAGTAAGTGACAAGCCTAACCTCGGTTGGGTAGTAACGAGGAAGGTCATGGCCCTACTGAGATAAAATATAATAATAAATCTGACAACAATTTAAAATAAATAGAAATAATGAAGTACAACTATGAAGTAAGTCAAGTTATACAAACAACTATTAACACACAAAGAATAAGATAACATAGAGTAAAATAACTCAATATCAGTACCAATAATAAGGATCTCCTAGGATATCGTCCTTACTCCATTTCATCAACAGGTCCGAGGAGCTCTCGGGATACCGTCCCGTAGTGCATCATATGAGCATATCCGCGATCTCCCGGGATACCGTCCCATAGTCCAACTATCAATGTGCACGGGGATCTACCGGGAATCTAACCCATAGTCCCAAAGTAAATGAGCAGGGGGACATACCGGGAATCTAACCCGTAGTTCCAAAGTAAACAAACAAGGGGGAGCTACCGGAATCCCACATCCATAGTCCTAATATAAATGTGCAACCACAATCAGAGGATATTCATAAACGAAGTACAATAATTTAAAGCAACATATAGTTCTAGTCTAACATGCTTCACGTAGTACAATTAAGGAACCTTAAGCAAATAGGTGATTTGTATAAACTAAACATGCTTTTCTAAACTAACACAGGTTATAATGACAAGTAGAATAAAGTAAATACGAAAGAAACTTAGTTCAAATATTTTTAGTAAAAATTGGGTTTTCAACAATTAGCTCAAGTACGCGCGCATCACCTCACGTACAAGGCATTCAATTACCAAATATCACATCCTAAGGGGAAAGGTCCCCCACACAAAGTTAGACAATCCACTTACCTCGAACCGACCTAAAATCAACTAGAAACCACGCCTTTTCCATGAGTATCCAACTCCAGATGGCTCAAATCTATTCAATTAATTACATATTGTAAATAACTTCTCAAGTAACTAACTCTACTATTTAATTCAAAGCAAAGGGGCGAAATTAGGTAAAATGACCAAAATGCCCCTTAGGCCAATGTCTCAGAATCGGATAAATTTTATATTTTCAGAACCCTCTCACTCTCACGAGTCTAACCATATAAAAATCTCTCAAATCGGAGGTCAAATACCTGCTCAAAAATCAATAATTTGGCATATGAAATTTTACCCATTTTTCATTCAAAAATATGAAATTAAGGAGGACTTTATGGTTAGATTAGTATGTTTTAAGCATAAGAGTATAGAGAATCGTTACCAATCGTCGCCCTCAAAAATCCCTCGAAAGTTCTCCCGAAACCAAGCTCCTAAGTTTATATTTTGATAAAAATGGCTAACCCTTATATTTCTGAAGTATTTATACTGCCCAGGCATTAAAGCATCGTGAACGCGAAAGAAGTCCCGCATTCACGAAAAAGGAAAATGAAGGCTGCCAAAAATGCCCTTCACGATCGCGAGGGACAGAGCGCGAACGTGAAGGCCTAGGCTGACGGACCTACGTGAATGCGACAAGCGGAACGCGAACGCGATGAAGGAAATTATCAAGATCCAGAATATGCTCTACGCGAACGCGTGACAATCTTTGCAAACGCGATGAAGGAGCAAGCGGGGCTTCGCGAATGTCAGAGGAGTTATGCGAACGCATAGAAGAAATTTCCGGGTGATCCAGTAAGTCTTCGCAAATGCGAAGGGAAGCTCGCGAACGCGATAAAGGGATACCATAAGCAGCAATATCAATTCAAAAAATAGGAGAAAATGACCCGTTGAGCATCCGAAACACACCCAAGGTCCCTGAGACCTCAACCAAACCTACGTACAGATCCCATAACATCATTTAAACTTGTACAAATCCTTACACCACCTAAAACAACATCAGAAACTCAAATTAATCAATGATTTAAACCTAAGAACTTCAAATTTTCTCAAAACACAATTTCGATAAAAAACCTAACCAAAACATGTCCGAATGACCTGAAATTTTGCACATACATCCCAAATGACATGACGGAGCTATTGAAACTTTCAAAATTCCACTTTGACCCTCGAATAAAAATCTCACCATTGGACCAGAAACTTCAAAAATTCAAACTTCGGCATTTCAAGCCTAAATTAGCTACGGAGTCCCAAAGCACATTCTGAATACGCTCCCAATCTCGAAATCACCTAATGGAGCTGGCGGAACCATCACATTTCCATTCTGAGGTCGTCTTCATAATGTTCCAACTACGAGCAACTTTCAACACTTAAACTCTCATTTCCAAAAACTCTCTGAAACCCAACACCGAACGTCCCGGCAAACCAAAATAGCAGAAATGAACTTAGGGGAAGCAGTTAATAAGGGATCGGGGCATAAATTCTAAAAACAATCGGTCGGGTCGTTTCAATCCGCCGCCCTGAAACCCTTCTCTTCTCTCAAACGCTCTCAAACCTAACCCTAATCAAACCTCGCTGTCACTCATCTACGGCTATCTGCGGTGGTTTCCCACCACCCCAGGCCTTTAGTAGCCTATTTCACATTGGTATTACTATTCCCAGGATCCTCAAGGGACCACAGTCAGTTAGCTTGCATCTATGGTCCCTTTCTCTCCTGTTTCATGTTGTTCCAGTCTAATTCCGAGTAAGATCGTCCTATATCGTCTATGATTTTTGGGGTTTCTAAACATGTTTCTTCACCTCTATGTTGTTCTCTTCGAAACCCTAATTTCTTTTTGTGAACCTCTTATATTTATACACATCTGAGATGATTTAGACTTGTTTCATATGAGTTTTATAATGACCTTGTGATTCTTTACAAGAATCGTTTGATTTTCGAGTGATTCTTCATCTTTCTCTAAACTAGGGTTTCTAAGATTTCTTTTTCAAAACATTTGGTAATTTTTTGAGTGTTTGATCTTCTATTTCTTATGTGTTTTGACTGATTTCGTAAGTTTGTTACAACTTCAACTCGTTTATACTAAAAAAACCTAATTATTGACATTCTTTGTTTGGTTTATGAGTACTGGTGTACTGATTGTGTTCTTGCCTTGATTCTTGTGATTTCTCATGGTTTTCTTGTCCTAATATGCTTCTACTGAGATTCTTAATTTAACTTTTTACTGATGTTATATGTTTGTGTTTGTCCTGACTATTCATTTCTTACCTTATATGCTAAACTTGCTGACTCTTCGTGATTTTTCCTCTAACTGAGCCCTATTAGGGTTCTAACCTAAAACTTTTGACTAAGTTCTATATTTTTGTGAAATTTTACTTAGTTTATTTTCTATTCATGGGAATTAATATATATTCTTTCTAGAAATTAGTGTTACTGTGAGATTCTAGCTAACTGATTACTCCGTTAAAGATTGGTATGCATAGACTTTATTTGTTTCCTCGTTTATAAACTTAATTGTTTATCTCTGCCTTAATTACTTGCCCATATAACTTTGGGATTCTTACTGATTCTTTATTTGGTACGGTTTGGTCTTTTTGCCTTCATTAAACACATGTTGTTACAATTTGGCTAATTGGCCATAATTAAATGAGTCTATTCCGATCTCCTTATATGATTGGATTCTGATTTGCCCTTAATTGCTGATTTCTGATTCTTTTAGCTTATTAACCCTACACTCGAACTACTATATAAGCACTCTCGTATTCTCACTTCAAAACAGAACATTAGTTCATAAAAAGCACATTACATTCTAAAGTTCTTTTTCTCTTCTGCGAGTTGTGATACTCACTGATCTAGCTGACTGAAAGTCAATGTTAGATATTGAGACTTCATCTGCTTTATATTCTACACCTTTTTCTTCAATTGGTATATTTATAGTTAAGTTTTAAAATCCAAACCCTATATGTTTCATTCCTGCACTAGTTCCTCAGTTATGAATTCAACTTGTATTCTTGCTTACTTCCTTGCTTAGTATGTCTAAGCTTTGTCATGTTCAATGTATGATTTATATTCTGCACTCTTTCTTGCTTACTTCTTTGCCTATCATGTCTCAAACCCTGTCATGTTCAATGTATGCTTTATATTCTGCACTCTTTAGTCTTGCTTATTTACCTAGCTTGTCTAAACTGTATGTTTAATCTTGTTCAAGACATGTCAACTATGACCCATGTCTTAACTACTTATTGTCCATGATTAGCTTGCTGAGTCTCTAAGAACCCAAGTGTTTTATGCAGTTTTTTGACTATATGTTTCCTCTATACCCTATCCATGTACCCTCAATGTGACTCTTATGTGCCCCAATCCCTTTATCCACATGTGAGATCTGTTTGTTAAGTGGTTTTTTTGAATTTGGATGACTCTTATGACCAATTGATTGTCTGATATTTTGGTACTCTTCTCAAACTGTCTTTTACTACCAAACTATTTCCTATTTCTGAAAAACCTTTTACTTCTAAAGTCATCTCTGTACTATTTTCAAAACCTTTTTAAAACTATGTCAAGCACTCTCACTTCACTTTTAAAATACTAGGTTATGCCCCTCTGATATGTGTACTGCCTTGAGATCCTTGAGATCTCTATGAACTCTGGCATGTTAGAGCTGACCTTTCCACATTGTACCTAAATTAGTTATTGTTTGAGAAAAGGTCTAGGTGTGAGCATTTCCCGGGATCATTAAGATCCTTAGGGAACTCTGACACACCTAGACATGAAACTTCGGGCATTTGAGACTATTGGAGGCTTGAAAGTCATTTAGACCTACTGCAGGCTCCTTATAGATTAACTCATGTTTATTTATGTATTTGTTTTATTTAATTCATTGGTCTATACTAATTTTTGTAAACAAACATTGGTGTTATTAGTAAAAAGGGTGGGTAGTTATATATATGTTGGGTAAATTGGGTAAATACCATGCCTATAGGGTCGTGTTTATTCAAATGTGTTTGTTATGATTGATTTACTTCCCCACAATTAGAAACCATGTCGATAGGATCTAAAGTGGTAATAATATGGATCATGCGGGTTAAATTCAGCTCTACAGATACTATGCCTATAGGACTTTCACTTTAAGTAAATGAATGTTGTTCATTTTTACCTTGTTTAACTAGAGACCATATCTATAGGACGTAAAATGGTTCAGTTAAATAAATCAGTTCAAATTCGTGTTTATATATTCTGAATCGGCTTAATTAATTAATCTATCCATTTTGTTAATAAGTTTTCAAACACTACCTGTATTAATATTAATAGAAACCATTTTTATAGTATCTCAGGTTATCCGTTTAAAAAACTGTTCATTGTCCTATGATATTCCTAATCAATATAGATATCATACCTTTAGGACGTCATTGTGATGCATTTAGGCAAACCTCTAGGATAATTAAAATTCTGGAACTATAAAACTACGCCTCGTTAATGAGACTGCTCAAATTTAATAAGTCTAAAATCAATAGTCAAGCTAAATAGGTCTTTAACGGTTGGTACTAATTAAATTTAGTATAATCCCTGCTTACCTAGATATGATGTTCTAGGATTTTCTCTTAAATACTTGACTGTTGTTTGAAGACATGCACTTGTTATATTTGTGGAGGTGACTGTGAGCCTTTAATTTGTTCTCTTTAAATGTAGTCGTAATTGTTTTTGATTGATGCCTAGACTTTTATCATTTAAAACCTTAGGAAGTTCTAGAACTACCTAAATTAGAGGTCCTAAATACCTCAAGGGCCACAACGAAGGAACGGATAGTGCACGCATAAGACATCTACCAAGGTTAATAGGATGCTTTAGGCTATGACCAAGGGGAGGGAATAGGTTAGTAGGGATATGATGACTACGCGCTAATGCCACGTGTAGCCCCTCATTGAGGAATGATTACCAGACATTGTGTGGGGTGATCTGATAAGTAGGGATTATAGTTTATTTTACACTCCTTTATATATATATATATATGTATGTATATATATATGTATGTATATATATATATATATATATATATATATATATATATATATATGTATAAAATAGTCCCAAAGGCTTACATGTTGTACTTGTTTGTAGGATTTGGTCAAAAAGGTGACAATTAGTTAAAACCAGCTCAAAAAGGAGTGAAACATGCACAAGAACCAAGAATAAGTCCAAGCACAGTGCAACAGATCCACTGCGGTTGCATTCCATTTAGTGCGGTCAGTAGTGAGGAGATTCAGATAGGTGTATATTTTGGAACCTCAAGCACATCAGTCACAAAGCATTTTGTGCGGACCGCAGTGGCCTCACCGCTGCTGCAATTGAGTTTGTGAAGTCTGCAATGATAGGGTTCAGAGAGTTGGGAGTTTGGAGGTTAATGTCAATGTGGTCCGCAGTCCTTTTTGTGCAGACCACAGTTGAAGCCACGCTCCGCGGTTCATTTTATGCGACCTACAGTCGCCAAGTTCAGAGAGCTAAGACTTGAAGCCAAAAAGCCTCACCGCGGCCGCACTCCATTTCTTGAGGTCCATAGTACCTTCGCATGGGTATTTTTGTCCAAAAATTTT
This sequence comes from Nicotiana benthamiana, assembly GCA_034376525.1. Classification (NCBI taxonomy): domain Eukaryota; kingdom Viridiplantae; phylum Streptophyta; class Magnoliopsida; order Solanales; family Solanaceae; genus Nicotiana; species Nicotiana benthamiana. The sequence continues at coordinate 99,775,339 of CM067336.1, forward strand.
GGCCTAGTATAAATACTTTGTTTTCCCATTTTAGGTCATCTTTTATAATCTAACTTTTACTAGAGCACGTGAACGACTGTTTTTGACTATTTTGAATAGTGGGTTTATCATTGAATCTTCAATTATTAGCTTATAATTAAATTTTATGGGTTATTCTTCATTTATTTCTCTATTTTCTTTCATTATTATGAGTAGCTAGACCCATTAGCTAGGGTTGTGGCTCAACCCTAGTGTGGGTATTTGATGGGTCTTTTGATTTAAGGCTTAGATGTTAATGGGTAATTGATATTTGGACTAATTTATATTTTTCATATTGAATTAGTGGTTGCAAACACTAATTTGTACCTATTTGACTTGGGTTCTTCTTGAGACATAGAACTTGAGTCTAGGAAAATCAGTCCAACAAGGAATTGAGGTGTAATCAAGAGGTTGATAGCCCCAATTAAAGGGTTAAACCTAGAGATAGTAATACCCGACTTGAGCCTGCATTGCTAGCACAATTTTAACACCCAATTAGTCTTGAGAAAGTTAATTAGGGCAAAGTCACTCAAGATACCGAGAGGTATAAAGTGAGTAATTCTGTGCATTGGATATATCACAATGCCCAACATAACGTCTTTGCCTTAGGCTTTAGATCCCGTCAAGTATTCATATAGGAGAAAGTCATTTCCTTAGTGCCTCTTTAACTATTTAGAACACCCTACAAGCAATCATCCGTAGTTTAATTTAGCATATCATTAGCATAAATATTAGAAGTAAAATCAAATTAAAAGATGATTGGAAGAGTAATTAAGAGCACTACGCATCTCTACTTTATATAGGACAATTCCCACTTCTAGCTCCCTGTGGATTCGATCCCGACCATCTCGGGTAAAAGCTGCTTCGATCGCTCTTGCCACTCCGTAGTGGTGTAGGGTTGGCACCAATCATGATCCTGTAGGCTAACCAACCTAGAATCCATTTTCCCAATTTTCAATGTTTAAACTTTACTTTTCTCTATGTATGTGCAATTTGTTCAAGTCTTTTTCTTTTGTTACTTGAGTTATACAATGCCTTTATTTACAAGTATGTGCTAAAATTATTTATTTGTCAAAGGACTAATTTATATAAGTATATGTTTGGCCGAGGCCCACCATTGTAGATTGCGAGGGGTGCCTAATACCTTTTCCTCAAGGTTATTTCGAGCCGTTATCCTAAATATCTGGTAATGTAAACTAGTCTAAGAGTTAATCGCTCTAGGTGCCCTAACACATCATAATCCATTAGGTGGCGACTCTTTTAATACCCAAATCCCAAAAGGAAATGAGTTATTACCCCCATGAACATGAGAACTCGGACTTCTCTCTATTGAGGGAAAAAAGGGCGCAACAGGCGGTATCACAACAAATGCCGCGAGACGTATGAGAAACTTAGAACGGGTACTGGCATCTACTCCATCGGAGAAGAGTTGGAGAAAAGGGATCAAGATATGATGCAGTCCATTTGCAGATAGAGTAAGCTCGAAGAGCTGCTCCGTGCTAAGGATGAAGATCTTGAATTGGGAAAAAAAAGTCACTGTGGAGTGCAAGCATCTTCAGGAGAATGTGTTGTCATTGCAAGCTAAACTTGATTAGAAAGCCGCCAGAGTTAAAACTTTAAGTGCATGATGGGTGGGAAAGTTAGCCGAGCTGTAGAGAAAAGGGGTTGAGCTGGAAAATGTCGAGAATGATTGTTATGACTCGAATTTTCCACCACCGGGGTCATGATGGCACCTATTGTCGGAGCTAGGCAAGCCAACTATTTAGACAATTCACAAATTTATATTTAAAACAATAAGATAAACTGAAAGAAGTACTTAAAATATGCAGAAGACTTTCAACAATAACGATATAAAAATGCGGAAGTTTAAACATGTCTCTACCCAGTATCTGGTGTCACCACTCACGGACTACTAAGGTGTTCTAAAAACATCAGTCTAAAAGAAAATACATAAGAGTTTGTCTCGATACAAATAAACAAACTGAAATACCATAGATGAGATTCTGAGCCCGCGAACGTCGGCTAAGCTACCTAAGAGTCTCTGGACTGAAGGTCGGCTCCCGGTCTAGAACTGCTGCGGCGGTCCGTAAGCTGTCTCCTGACTTGTGCACAAAAGGTACAGAAGTGTAGCATCAGCACAACTGATCCCATGTGCTGATAAGTGCCTGGCCTAACCCGGTGAGGTAGTGACGAGGCTAGACATGGACTACCACAAATAACCTATACATATATGTACAATAATAGGAGAATACGCTTCCTAAACATTTAAAAGGGGAGGGAAACATATTGTGGGGCACAACAGTTTAAATACAGAAATCAACTATCAAGAGTAAGAATTGAGCGGATAAAAACTGATAAAGGAATACCGGAAAGCTCAGCACACAGAACAATATACTCAATTCATGTTCCGTTGCGGCGCGCAACCCGATCTTCAACATTCAATACCATTGCGGCGTGCAACCCGATCCTTGAAATTCAATACCATTGCAGCGTGCAAACCGATCCTCTACATTCAATACCGTTGCAGCGTGAAACCCGATCCTCAATATCAAGTACCATTGCGGCGTGCAACCCGATCCTCGATTTTTACCAACAAAACTCACCCAAATCATTCGCAACTCAAGTGCGATGTGAGTAGCATTAAAATACCAAATTTCCCGACAAGGGAATGCAATTGACAGCCTAAATATCCCAGCAAGGGAGAATTTAAGTCCCGGCAAGGGAAATGATCACAGAATTTCCACTTCTAAACACGTTAGCTACCGACAAGTTCTAAGTCGAGCCAATGTTCCAAAATCATACGAAGTCATGTTTATCCTCTACCATTCATATCACGTGAACTAAATCAATTCATCCAGAATATATATCATATTATTCGGAATAGCAATTTAAGACCCACGGTCATGCTAGACTCAGGTGCATAGATAACTATCACCATGTCTATACACCGATCCACATAGCACGTACCAAATAACATCTTAATCTGTTCCCTCAAGCCAAATTTAGATCAAACACTTACCTCGATATGAAAATAGCAATCAAGTCTCTAACAACGCATTTCCTCTAGAATCCGACTCCGAAACAACGATATCTAGCTATAATTAAATTCAACATTATCAATAATAGCTCAAAGACACCATTCCATAGCTTTGAAATGAATTTCCTGTCATTCTTTCAAAAATACCAAAATCTGACACAGGGCCCACATGGTCCAAACTCGAGGCTCGGACCAAATTCCAATCACCACAACCCCACGAGTTCAAATATGTAATTTGTTTTAAGATTCGACCCCAAATTGAGGTTGAATCGCCCAAAATTCTCAAAAACCTAACTCTACCCAAAAGCCCTAACTTCTACTTTGATTCCATATTTTTAGGCTAGGATTTTAGTGATTAGATGAAGAAATAGTGAGGAAATGGTGTTAATATTATTTACCCAAAAAGTAATGGAGGAAGAGAAGCTTGGGACTCAACAATGGAGGGTGAAGAAGAAGGGTTTGTGTGAAAATCCCGTGCACACTGTTCTGTTTTAATTTAAAAATCACTAGGCAAATATTGCCCTATGTGATCGCAGAAGAAGGGATGCGATCGCATAGGGTTGGAGGGCCAAAGCAGTGCGATCGCATGGGCACTAATGCGAACGCATAGAGGACAAACAAGGAGAACTGACTCAGCACTATGTGTCACACCTCCTTTTTACAGCCCCAAGGGGGTATGGGTGTTTTTCCAATTAAAGTGACATTATTCGAAATGGAATTATTTTATTTATTAGAGTCGCCACTTGGAATAGTTTATTTGGTGTCCAAGGTCACCGGTTTATTTTAAAATCCCAAATTGAGGAAAATTTTATTTATTTATTTTTAAAGTCTGCGAACCAGAAATTCTAGAAAAGGAATTTTGTTAACCCAGGAGAAGGTGTTAGGAACTCACAGGTTCCGTGGTTCTAGCACGGTCGCTTAGTGATTATTTCTTGGCTTAAATTGTTTAACTACTCATTTTTATGACCTATGTGAAATTATCTTTTTACCCCTTTTAAATCACTTGAATTATTCATAATTAGAGAATTGAGTTACACGTACGTATACTCTTTTCCTTTGGCGCGTCAAACTCATGTCACGCGAATGTGTCCACGGTTAATAACGCTTTTGTTGATTTATTAAGAAATTTTGGTTGAAGCTGCGCGAACACATCCCTCGAGTTTTTTAAGAATTTAATTTGCAATTATATTACGCGAACGTATACATAATCGCAATACTAATCTAAATTGGGCCTAAAGCAAACTATAATTATTTAGAATTATTCTTCTTAAACTAATTTGAGATTATTGTGAAGGCCACAAAATAATGGAATTATTGTGAAGGAAGGGATATATATTAATTACTAAAAAAGACTTGCATGACCAAACACATTACAAGTTCCTTAGAAAGTATTCCTAATTTGAGGTATGGCTAACGATTTTCGGGGAAGAGAATTGTTCAAGTGTTCGTATGGAGAAATCGACAGACTTGCTTATTCTCAAGCAAACTTTGTCAATTAAATGAGAATAAAGATAATACAACTAAGCCATATGCGTATATTATTATTCTTAAGCTTATCTTAATCATATCCAAACAAAATTCATATGGATTCATCCATAAAAGCTCATAGATCTCTTATTCTACTAATGAGTCAGATTTCAATTTTTATTTGTAAATCATAACATATTAGTTTTCAAGAATAAGATAGGTCCATGTCACATACTTAAACGAATTCACTGCTTAATATAGAAACCAACCAACAAATAAACTAGATTATCAAATTTAAAATTGGGTTCAAGAATTAGTTACTTCAATCATATAAACACAAACTTATTTATCCAATGAAAATCTTGATATCTATGAATCGAACAGTGATGGAACAAAAATAAACTCTCACGCTTAATTATTCTGAACATGGAACTAATTGGAACAAGGGAGTGCTAACATAATTTAAGTTCAAGCATTTACAAACGAGAGAGAACAAAGATACCAAGAATAAACATGATTAAAAGTAATCATAAGAATATGCAAATCCAATCCCTAACAAAGCAGCGGTGAGAATGAAATAAAGATCCGAAAATTGATGCCGAAAAACTTGAGAAAAATCGATCTAGACTGCGACCGGAAAACCTCCAAACCACGAACTCGAAACTCAAGCTCACTGGAATTTTAGCCTGGATGGCATAATCTTTTCACTAATTGAATGAATTTTGTGACAAAAGAAGGTTATTTCAAAATGATGAAGATGGAGGATAGAGGTGATGGAAAATCCCAAGATTTGAGTCCCTCGTCTCTTTTTTGTGTATTCTCTTCCGTCCTAACTCATCTATTATATAGTTTAGTATGTCAATTCAAAAGAGACATACAAAGAAGGAATCGTGGGGTGTGTGCTCAGTGAATGTGGGGGTTGAGGGTGAGATACGTCAGTGTGTGGAAGTGTAGGGAATTTGTTTTTTTTTTTTATTTCCGTTAGTTCCCTTGTTTTTTAAAAAATTAGCTTTTACTTTTTTTTTGTTTAAATGAAGAAAAAATAAATGCATAGCTAAAAATATTACTCAGCTACTTTTAGATTTAAATATTATATACATAAGAAAACTAAATATTTACACTGTAGTTTAAATAATACTAAGAAAAATAATATAGCTTACATCTAATATATATATATATATATATATATATTGTAAATTTCGTCTATTTCAAAATAAGAACAAAAGTTATACTCTAAGAATTTAAATATTTTTTATAGTTTTTTTAATTTTCATAAATGAAACCTATTAAGAGAAAGATAATAGTTTAAATATTAAGATTAATCTGAAAAAAATATTTACACTAAAATAGTATAAAATTTGGGTGTAGTCAAAAATTATGTGTTCACACCATGCGATCGTGGAGGAGTATTGCGATCGCATTGAAGAAAATCTGGACCTCACAAAAAAGCTCTATGCGATCGCAACAAGACCTATGCGATTGCATAGAAGGAAACCAGGAACAGCTGACTGCAGCAAATCTGCAGCATTTTTCAGTCCAAAACCACCCCGAACCACCTCCAAAATCACTCCCGATCCCTCGGGGCTCCCAACCAAACACACACGCTAACTCAATATCATCATACGAATTCGCTCGAGCGATCAAATTGCTAAAATAACATTCAAATCAAAGAATCAACCTCCAAAACTCATAATTTCATTTCAAAGTTCATAACTTCCAAATTTTCCATTTTTAATTCGAAACAAGTCAAACGACGTTCGATTTCGATCATATTTTACAGGAAGCGGTTAAACCACATATGTGACCTGTACCGGGAATCAGAACAAAAATACGAGTCGGATACCATTACTTTTTGATCAATTTTCATTTTTATTTTCCTTAAATATTTTCAGAAAATAATTTTACGAAAAAATTCTTTTCTCGGGCCTGGGACCTCGAATTTCGATTCCGGGAATACGCCCGTGTCCCATATTTTCCTACAGATCCTCCGGAATCATCACATCACGGGTCCGGGTCCGTTTACCTAAAATACTGACCAAAGTCAACTATATCAATATTATTATCAAAATGCATAGTTTTTAACACAGAGTTCATATATTTCCACATAAAACTTTTCGGCTTTGCGCACAGACTGCTCAGGTAAATCAAGGCAACCAAATAAGAGGTTTTGCAGACCTTGAAAGTACGGAGAAAGGGAGAATTACGGTGATGACGCTTTGGTTCGTCACATCCTCCACCTCTAAAATAACTGTTCATCCTCGAACGTACAAAAGAAAGAAGTACCTGGGTCGGGGAATAGATGGGGATAACGCCTCCGCATATCAGACTCAGACTCCCAGGTCGATGCCTCAGGAGGCTGACCTCTCCACTGAACACACACTGAAGGGAAACTTCTCGACCTCAACCGTCAAACTTGTCGGTCTAATATATCCACCGGCTCCTCTTCATATGACAGATCCTTGGCCAATTGGACAGTGCCAAAATCTAAAACGTGGGCGGGATCGCCATGATACTTCCGAAGCATAGATACATGAAAAATAAGATGTACAACTGACAAGCTAGGCGGCAAGGCAAGTCTATAAGCCACCTTCCCCACGCGATCGAGAATCTCAAATGGGCAAATAAACCTAGGGCTAAGCTTGCCCTTCTTCTCCAATCTTATCACGCCCCTCATAGGAGATACACGGAGTAGTAGTCACTCACCAACAATGAAAGCAACATCCCTCACCTTACGATCCGCATAACTCTTCTGCCTAAACTGAGGTGACCGAAGTCTGTCCTGAATGATCTTGACCTTATCCAAGGCCTCCTGTACTAGATCTGTACCCAATAACTGTGCCTCTCCCGGCTCAAACCATCCGACTGGGGACCGACACCGCCTACCATACAACGCCTCATACGGAGCTATCTGAATGCTGGACTGGTAGCTATTGTTGTAGGCAAACTCTGGTAAAGGCAAGAACTAGTCCCACGAGCCTAAAAAATGAGTAACGCAGGCTCGGAGCATATCCTCAAGAATCTGAATAGTTCGTTCGGACTGAACGTCCGTCTGGGGGGTGAAATGCTGTACTCAACTGAACTTGGGTGCCCAACTCATGCTGTACCGCTCTCCAAAAATGCGAGGTAAACTGCGAACACCGATAATGTGGAAGAAGTAGAACATCCAAGTTGTAATCCTTGAAACAACTGCCCAGATAATGCATTGCCAAGTGACAGACAGAAACTCAACTTTTGCTAGTTATATAACTTTTGCCTATGGCTTACATTCAATCCAGCACAGAATGCCCCTATGGAGAAGTTTGAGAACTGCCCAATACAGTGGTCCATGGTTGATAGTGGGTGATTTTAACAGTGTACTGGAAATGGATGACAGAATCAATGGTCAGCCTGTACACCAAGCAGAGATAACCGATTTCCAGAATTGCATTGAGGACATTAGAGTAGGACAGATTACCAAAAGAGGGAACAGATACTCTTTGAGTAACAAGAGAGATGTTGAGGACAGAAATTTACAGCCATATTGAGTGGGCCTTTGGCAATGATGAATGGTTCAAATCCTATACTGATGTGGAAGCAATGTACTTGCTGCCCGGATGCTCAGATCATTCCCCCATACTTCTAGACACTGAGGTCGTAAAGACCAGGGTAAACAGGCCATACAGATTACTCAACTCAGTCATGAACCATCAAGAATACAGAACAGCAGTTGAAACAATCTGGAACCAGCAGATTCAAGGCTCTATTTGGAACAAACTAAAACAGATTCAACAATCCACCAGACACCTTCACAAGGAACACTCATCTGCTAAAACAAAACTGCAACAATTAAGAAAGGAGTTGGATGAAACACAATACAAACTGAATGGAGACCAATTCAATAGCCAGGAGATTCAAAAAGAAAAACAACTCTTACAGAACATTGAAAAATGGGAAACAATTCAAGAACAGGTTCTGAGACAGAGATCAAGAGCAAACTGGATCCAACTAGGGGATAGAAACACCAAATACTTCCATGCTTACATGAAATCCAGACAAGCGAGAAATAAAGTGAGCTGTATACTCACAGAGAACCAGGAGAAGCTTACTGATCCACAACAGATTCAGCAAGAATTCATCCAATTTTTCCATAACCTACTGGGTACAGCAGCAGACCAAAGCACAGGCATTGACATCAATGTGGCCAGAGATGGCCCCTGCCTAAGTCTACACCAACAGCAGTAGATGTTGAAACCAGTGACTGAGGAGGAAATCAAACAGACAGTACAACTCATGCCTCGTGATAAAACTCCAGGTATTGACGGCTACCATGCTGAATTTTATAAAGAATTCTGGCCAATTGTTGGGGGGGGGGGGGGAGTTACCAGGGCAGCGAAGCAGTTCTTCCAAAATGGAAAAATCCTCAAACATATTAACTGCACCACTGTTACTTTGATTCCAAAAATTAAAAATCCTAGTTGTGTCAAAGAATTTCGTCCCATTGCCTGCTGCGCTGCCCTGTACAAAATCATCTCAAAGCTCCTAACAACAGACTGAAACTGGTTGCAGATCACTTAGTAGGGCATGCCCAGTCAGCCTTCATAGAAGGAAGAAACATTCTGGATAATGTAATTATGGCCCATGAGCTGATCAGAGGATATACTCATAAGACAATATCTCCTCGATGCATGATCAAAGTCGACATTAGAAAGGCCTACGACTCTGTTGAATGGGACTTTCTGAAAGCAATACTTCTAGAATTTGGGATTTCATACAAACTAGTCGTGCTAATAATGAAATGTGTTTCAACTGTCAGCTACTCCATTTTGATAAATGGGGGACTGACCAACACATTTGAAGCAAGGAAAGGATTGAGACAGGGAGATCTTACTTATTTGTCCTAGTTATGGAATATCTAACTAGATCACTAAAGAAACTAAACAGGAATCCAGACTTCAACTTCCATCCCAAATGTACCAACCTACAAATCACGCACATATGCTTTGCAGACGACCTTCTGATGTGCTGTAGGGCTGATGAAATATCCATGAAATTACTGTTAAAGGAATTTGAACACTTCTCTAATGTATCAGGACTTCAAGCCAATATGGATTTTTATATATAGCAGGTGTTTCAAATGAATTCAAACAGAAGATTTGCTCTGAGTTAAACCTCACGGAGGGCACCTTCCCCTTCAAATACCTAGGAGTTCCCCTATATACAAAAAAACTCAATATATCACAGTATATGCCCCTAGTGGAAAAGACAGTGGACAGAATCAGAAGCTGGACATCCAAAGTGTTATCTTATGCTGGTCGAATACAACTCATCAAGAGTGTCCTGTTTGAAATGCAAACTTACTGGGCCCAGATATTCCTCATACCGAAAAAAATCATAAAACTGGTTAATGGAATTTGTAGGAATTATCTGTGGACTGGTAGTCATGAAAATAACCATAGGAACCCAATTGCCTGGGAAACGATGTGCAACCCAAAGGCAGCAGGAGGTTTGAACATTATTTCCTATGAAAGGTGGAATAAAGCAGCCCTGTCAAAACTCCTCTGGGTCTTAATGGCAAAGAAAGACAAGCTCTGGATCAAATGGATCCACTGTCACTACATAAAGAAGAAGGACATTAATACAATGGAAATTCCTAAACAAGCTAGCTGGCTCGTTAGGAAACTGATTGGCGCAAGGGAATGGTGGGCAAATGATGGGACAGGAATGCAAACATGTACTCAAAATGGGAAATTTAGCATCAGAAAGGCATACATTCATACCACCTCGCAATACCCCAAGGTCCGATGGAAAAACCTAGTGATGGTGACTGGCATGCTCCCAAAACAAAAATACATTTTGTGGATGGCACTGCACAAGCAACTGGCAACAATGGACAGATTGGCTAGGTGGGGTCTTTAAATTAATACATCCTGCATCCTCTGTGGAAGAGATATTGAAGAAACACATGATCATTTATACTTTGACTGCGTATATTCCAAAAACCTGTGGAAAGGTATGTTAAAATGGTTGAAGTGTCAAAGAACAATTGGTACATGGGAATCAGAAGTACAATGGCTATCGGATAATGTCAATAGCAGGAATCCCAGTAAAGCCATCCTAGGGGTGGTGTTTGCAGCAGTTGTCTATACCATCTGGACGGAAAGAAACAACAGAAGATTTCAACAATTGAGCAGAACCAGCCAAGATCGAGCAAAGGAGATTACAATTCAAGTGCACATTGCTGGAATGAAACACTCTAAATGGAATCCCATTCTGCAGACTATGAATCACTATCCCTTATGCGATTCTTCATAATCGTAATAATGTTTTGTCTGTAATAGAAAATCTTTTAACAACCATAGTTGTAGAGTTTTACTAATTTGATTGTAATTTGAGAACTGTTCTAGAGTCCACATGAACAGCTGATGTAAATTGCTTATGGTTGAAATAAACTTTCATTTGACCCAAAAAAAAGTTGGAGTTTTAAAATAATTTTAGAATAAAAAACGAAACTAAAAAAAATTAAATTACCAATTTAAATTGGGGATTGGATTCAAGTTGGAGTTTTAAAATTATTTTTAAAATAAATAAAACGAAAAGAAAGACATAAAAAAACTTTTAGAGAAAAATATTTAATACAGTAATGTGCTAATAAAACTTTCTATTCAGTGCGCTCCTTGTATAAATCCCGTTAGTTTAACAAATTTTGTTCATTAAAATTTAGATAATATTATTAAGAACAATATAATAAAATTTATAAAAAAAATTTCAACAATAATAAATTATAAATCTTCTCATATATGACAAAACGAAAGTGAATATTAAATATTGATAATAAAAAAATATAGAACAAAAAAGTTATTCATTAATTATATAAGTACCTTTGATTTAATAGAAATTTTATTATTGAGTATATCGTATTGACAAGTAAGATGACAATTGAATTTTATTAAAATAGTACAATTTAATAGGACAAAACAAATCCGATCATAATTTAATTTAATTAATATTTTTTAATACTGACTATTTAAAGCTTAATTAGCGGTAAAAAAAATGGGTATTTACCAACTTTTCCCCCAATTTGCCCAAAAAAGGGATTTTTACCTATCTATACCATATAGAAAACCTTATTGCCTCCCTGTTTAAGGTTTGTGATTATTACATTTAAGCTATCAAAATTTTAATTTATGTACTATAATTAAAATTAAGAGTATAATTATTGCTTAATTTATTCTAGGCATGATTTTAGGAGCATATATTCACTTTATTTTATTTACCCGCCTCTCTCTCCTCCCATCCCCCACCCCCACGATTTTTCAACTAATTTAAATTCAGGAGGCCTGGGAAAATATCGATGAAGGTAACTTTGCATGACCCCATCTTGATTTATATACAGTATATATGACAATTCATACTGCTTCCAAAACAAGAAGAGTCAAATATTATACTGCTAACGTTTTAATTTTTGTTTCGGGGTGTTTGGACCACTTTCAAAGTCCAGTTGTGTAACCCTTTCTTAGTGCCAGTTGTGTAACCACTCTACAGTGTGAGTGCAATTGTAGTTTATTTATAATTTTTTGTAGAAATTTTATAGACGAAGAGCAAATTTTGCTGTCAACTTTTTTTTTGACACAAGATTGTAGTTTAATTGTAGTATAAATGTAACAATACAACTTTATACAATACTTAAACTGATTTGTAGTTTATTTGTAGAAATTGTATCTACAAACTGAATACATTGAATTTTAATATCCCAATTCTCATTTCAATTGTAGCATAATTGGCATTTTCGACATAATTGTAGAAGAGTTGTAGAAGTTTTAGTTTTTCCAATCTACAATTTATCTACAATGTATCTACAATTCTACAATTTATCTACAATTAAAAAACAATTCTAGAAATATGTCTTCTTCTTCTTCGACGAGTTTCAATCTAAAATTCAGTCAAAATCAAGTCTAATCTTCACCAAAACCCCTCAAAATTTAGATATAAACTCCTAAACATATTCCAAATTATTTACAACAACACCAAATCCAAAATAATGATTTTTGAAAATTCAAATTTGAATTAAAAGCTTTCAAGCTTTTTAATGGCTATCAATGGTGGAAAATACATGGAGAATGAGAGAATCACGCTGCAATGGATATGCTTCCGTTTTAAATCTCGAAATTAATGGTGATAGAATTACCATTAAATCTGATTCCTTCTATTTTGGCGCGTTTTTAGGTAGAATTCATATATTTTTGGTTTGGTACAGATTTTGTAGACAAACTATGGATTAGGCGGATAAATATAGTATTATGAACATTTTTAGTAATAAAATTTGCTATATGATATAAATAGGTAAAAATTTAAAAAAAAAAAGGGAAAGAAAATCCCCTATGTCGTGCATGCTCGGTCTCTATTACAGCATATTCCGATTTTGAATAGACCCGATAACTCGGTTGGTCCAAGCCAAACCTACTATAGCTGAGGGTTGAGCGTAGGAATTGGACAGATGGTTTCCTTGACAAACCCCGAACCATTTGCCGATTATCACTGTGACATATCCCAAAAAAGGGAACTGTGATGGGACCCACAAAATATGCACTCCAAGTTCAGTTCAGCAGATTCTTTGACTTCACCTTAGCTTAGATTTTCTGCTATTATTATTATTATCTGTCCAACTTTACAGTTCATCATCATTCCCTTAATCATTCCTTGAAGTACGAGAAATAATATATACTTTCTATATTAGAAGTCCTCTTCTCCCCCATCGTCACGGTCACGGCTCCCACGAGCATCACTCCCAAAAGTCCACTGTTTCAATGCCATGTAAAACCAGCAAAGAATCAAAATCCAATAAAAACTCAACCCCTCCCAAAAGTTCAGTTCTTGATTTTTTTTTAAAATCAAAAAGTCTATAGAAACTCTATCCCATAACACCCTTTGTAAACCAAGTTCAGTTCTTGAATTTGTTTGGCCAACCAAAAAAAGAAAATAAAAAAATGAAGGGGTTAATCAGTAGCTTATCTTTTTCAGATCATCCTCATGTTTCACTCACAAAGACTCCAACTTTCCTCAAAGTTATTGTTCTTTCTTTCCTTTCAATCTTCCTTTTCTTCATAGTCAGACGTTTTTCATTTGATATCACCACTTTTACTACAACCCCTTCTTCTCAAAGTTTTCCAATGTCTTTTACTTCAATTCCTAACAAAACAACCACCTCCACTGTCGCCGGAAACCCCCCTCCTCCACCGCTCAGGCGACCGGGGTTGGCGGTGGAACGGACGGGGATAATTGATGAGAATGGTGCAATGACTAATGACTTTGTGGTGGGGGAGTTTGATGAGGAGGTCATTGACAGTGTGGTGAATGGCAAGGTTAATGGGACTGATGAGGCATTGGAGAGTGATGAGAATAGAGGTGGTTTGAGGGGTAAAATTGGGAAATTTAAAGTTTGTGATGAGAGTATGAGGGATTATATTCCTTGTTTGGATAATGTGGAGGAAATTTCCAGGGTGAATTTGTCAGAAAGAGGGGGAAATTTGGGAAGGCATTGTCCTCCAAAAGGAAAAGGATTGGATTGTTTGATTCCAAGACCTAAAGATTACAAACTAAGAATACCATGGCCAAAAAGCAGGGATGAGGTATTCAATTTATGTTTTATTCATTATTATACTTCTAGTTAATTAAGTTTCTCCATCTTTAGCTAATTAATTGTGATGGTGAATTTGACTAATTGAACTATAAAAATTGTTTTAGTCGATTATCGTTTGCAGGAAATACATTTGGATATGGTTGATCTTATAGTTGAATTTACTTGCCTAGTTATAATTAAGGAAATAGTTGAAAATGACTTGTCTTGGACTTTTGGTGCTTGGTTAGGTTATGGTTGCCTGTACATAACTGCATGAGGCAGGTTGCGGGCAGAGGCGGACCTATGGCTTAGATTGAGGGGGTACTGGACCCCGTAAGCTTCGGCATAAATTTTGTATATGTATATGTATATACCTTGAAAATTAATTTAAATCACTGGGCACCTTAGCGCTAAAAGCCTTCAGGGAGCACTGATTAAACAAAATATTATGCCCCCCTCGCATTAAATTCCTGGATCCGTCTCTGGTTGTGGGAGTTTTAAGTTGTAGGTTAGGTAGTAAGCTTTTCTTTACTGTTTTATCCGGGTGAATGAAAACTCTCAGCTCTCTTAGAATCTAGCTAACTCAGTAACTACTTAGCATTAGGAATTTGTCAGCTGCTATTGGAGAGGTACATGTGCCTTGTTTTTTCAGCCAATCACCTAATTTTGCCACTCTGCATTAATTCTAACCATAGTGTATGTGAATTGGTCTTGAATTTGCACTAGTTATTCTTGGATAAATTTCATTAATGGATTCTCTTTCAATGCCAGACCCCACTTGGTGGTATTTTACTGGGGTTGTTGTTGTTGATTCTTTTTCAATGTTATCGATAATGTACTCACCACATATGTAAGTCATCCAATTAATTAGAAACTGGCCTAATTATTTACTGTAGAAAATCGTGGTTTTTCCTTAATCATTGTCGATCACTATTTTCTGCTTTCGTCTTTTATTTCCCGTTAGAGGGGAAATGCCACTACTGTTCCTCTATTCTCTGGTGTGAGCTGTGATGCTCATTTTACTGCTTCGTCATGTCAATTTTCGATATTGTCTTCTTCACATTTTGGATTTAAGTCTGGATGTATGTATAGTATTTCTAACTTTTCGCTATTAAAAAGTTTGTTTCTTATCCACCATTACTGTTGATGTTAAAAATGAAAATAAGATTGTTCCTTTTGCCTTTATTTTAAGATCCACGTTTCAAGGCATTACTTTTTTTTTATTTTAAAATATCAGTAACAAGGCATTACATATAAAGCTTTAAATTTAAACAGATCTGGCTTTCCAATGTGCCCCATACACCCTTTAAAGACAAAGCAAACATTAAGTGGGTAAAAAAGAAGGGAGACAAGTGCATATTTCCAGGAGATGGGACACAATTTTTCCACAGTGCAAATCAATATTTAGATCAGATTTCCAAGGTACTAGGTACTCTGCCTTTTCCGCTTCCTAATTGGTTTATGTCTTATCAACATGACTTAAAAATGCTACTATGTGCATTCAACCATAGATGGTTCCAGAAATTGCTTTCGGGCAAGGAACAAGAGTTGCCATGGATATCGGTGGTGGTGTAGCGAGTTTTGGTGCATATCTGATGGACCGCAATGTCAGCACACTGTCCATTGCAACAAAAAATATGCATAAGAACCAGATTCAATTTGCATTAGAACGAGGAGTGCCTGCTATGTTAACAGCATTTGCTACACAATGTCTATTGTACCCTAGCCAAGCATTTGACTTGATACATTGTTCCAGATGCAGCATTAATTGGACCCGTGATGGTACATCTTGTTTGCTTTACTATTTGTTTCACTATTGGTTGCTATTCATCCTCAAGTTTTTGTCCAAGAAATTGTTCAGATTTCTATTATTTTCTAGACAGAGCTGAAATGTTTTGTTATGGTACAAATTATCTGGTGTAAAGTCAGGTTTCTAGATAGAGCTGAAATGTTTTGTTATGGTACAATTATCTGCTGTAAAGTTAGGTTTCAATCTCGCGACATGTCTTAAACTATTCTTTTTCAGCTAAAACCAATCTCATCCCGACTCTGTAAAAAAAAAAGGGTAGATGCGGGAAAGCAACAGAATATCGGAAATATAAAGAAAATTATCGAAAATATGAGAAATAGAAAAAACCATCTTTTGAAATTTTTTACATGTACTCTTCTTTAAGTAAATTGTATTTCCTTCTCTTTGCCACATGATATATATGGTTTGAGGGGTAGATCTTTATGCCAACCTAATCTCTCACTTCTCATTTATTGGTGTTTAATTTTGTCGGTGAAGATGGAATTCTGCTTCTAGAGGTAAACAGGATGCTCAGGGCAGGAGGATACTTTATTTGGAAAGCAGAACCTATTTACAGACATGAAGAAAACTTGTTTGCACCGTTGAAAGGTAACAGCTTTATCCAATATCTAGCAATTTGGCACAGTCAAATAGAGGTTGATACGACTTAAAAATGTAGACATGAATCTTCAGGATTTGTTTCTGTTAGCGAATTGTGTAATTCGTCCATCTTTAGCTTTCTCTTAATGTAGCATATGGAGAGTCAAAGATGTTAATGAGTTAGGAATTTTCTTGTAAATTGAATGCTATGCCTATGTCCATCACTTTTGTCACTTTCCTTTTCAGTTATATCAATAATGTGAGCTCTTCTAACTGCGGTAAAAAGAAATGTTGCTTTATGCTTTATATTCCTTACTGTTATGCAGAAATGGAGAATCTTACTCGACGCTTATGTTGGGAACTACTAAAGAATGACGGTGACATTTCCATTTGGAAGAAGCCACTGAACAACAGCTGCTATCTCAGTCGTCCTCTTGCAGTTCAACCTTCTCTATGTGGTGTTGGTGATGATCCAGATAACGTCTGGTATTTCCTACTCTATTCTGCCAATTCCATAATGTAGGATGCTGTAATTTCATCAATTCTGGATGCATGTCGTGCAATTTCCTTGGACTCCGGTTGAGTCATGTACTCATATCTACAATCCTGTTCGCTGTTTGTTTCTTTTTTTATGATGAATTTGGTGTACTCATATATGTATGTATATTTCTCCCTTCCAAAAGTTCATTGGTTGAGGGGGAAATTAACAATTAACAATATGAATTTTAACACAGCGGAATAAAGTACTGATAAAGTTGAATGAACTCCTAACTATGTGCCGCTGATCCTCGTTTTACTGGTTCTTTTTTTTTTGGGGCAGGAATGTAAATCTTAAGACATGCATTACACAGTTACCTGAGAACGGCTATGGAGCTAATGTGACTACTTGGCCTGCACGCCTTCACTCTCCACCGGACAGGCTGTTTAGTATAAAAATGGACGCTGAATTATCTAGGAGGGAAATTTATAAAGCAGAGTCAAAATTTTGGCATGAAATCATAAGTGGATATGTTGGTGCTTTCCATTGGAAAGAATTAAATCTACGAAACGTGATGGACATGAGAGCTTTATATGGGGGGTATGTTCCATTTTAAAAATTCGGGTCTGGTCATTCCATTTTATATGCTCTGGTAATATCTAAGCTTGTGCTGTCTGAAAAATGTTTAAGCTGCACTACTCCTAACTTGAGATTCTTTGATAGGTTTGCAGCTGCGCTGCATGATTTAAACATCGATTGCTGGGTTATGAATGTTGTTCCTGTTAGTGGTTCTAATACTTTGCCAGTTCTATATGACCGGGGTCTCATTGGAGTCATGCATGACTGGTAATGTACACTCCGCTTTCTTTTGGATGGATTTTGCATCAAAATGTTTATTACTCCTAGTTGTTATTGATGTCAAATAATCTGAGTTATTGACTGATTATACTAAACTAACATATATAATTTTCATTAACATCCACAAAACAATACACTACGCATACCTCCTTTTTTTGTTAGTCTTAAACATTTGATAACCGGTGTCTGTGGATATGAAAATCCTAAATTGCACTATAATTTATCAGGTATCAACCAAATAACTGTTCTACAACAAAATGAATTTCAGTGGTTGAAAATGACCTCTTACCGACCAATTAGACCATGTACATGAAAAGCTTAACCTGTTTCTATTGGTTTGAACTTCAGGTGTGAGCCATTTGATACCTATCCAAGAACATATGATTTACTCCATGCAGCTGCTCTTTTCTCAGTAGAAAGAAATCGGTATGGTTCTTCGTTGACCTTGCCCTTATCTTATCCATCAATGTGGTTCGTAAATATATGTTGTCACATCTTATTCCCACATTCATGCAGATGTAACGTGACGAATATCATGCTAGAAATGGACAGAATTCTTCGACCAGGGGGACGAGTTTATATTCGTGACACCACCCCTGTTATCGAAGAGCTCGAAGAAATTGCACATGCCTTAGGATGGGTGCCATTTAAGTTTGATGGCAGCGAGGGTCCTCATTCTAACTGGAAACTTTTGATCGGTGAAAAACGTCTATGATATGATTTCATTCCCTGGCCCCCCCTAGAATTTGGGGGCAATGGGGAATGAATTTTTTTACTTTTTTGTTGTTGTTATAATTAATTTTACAGTGGGGCAAAAGATGGTGTAATACAAACTTGAAGAAGTCTCATATAGATTATACTCGATAAACTAATTCAAAATTTCTAACGCTATAAGATTTTCATGGAAACAAACTGAATCAAATCATTGACACCCTTAGTTTTATTTGTCTCCGTGGAGAAATCTTTTTCCCTTTTTCTTATTTATTGTTATTACTTGAGCAATTTTTTTTTAAAGTTTGATTTGTTTTAATTTTTGACTTTATAAGTAATCTTTTGTCACTTTGTGTCTACAATTCGCTTAGGCCAAAGAGGTCGTGGGATTCTTTCACTCGAACACTTCGTCAATGCCTTGTTCCAATTTAACACACATATCATCCATAAAGTTTGTCTTCCTTTTGTCGTCTTATCTTTCATTCTCTTTTCTAATTTTCCTTCTCTTCGGGTGTGTTTGGCATCAACGAAAATATTTTCATGAAAATTGAATAGTTTTATTACTTATTTTTCCTTATATGGTTGGAGAAAAATATTTTCTAGTCTTTGGTTAGAAAATTAAAAATATTTTTTATGCTACTCTCGTCACCCCCTTCTCTCAAGTCCCCATGTTCTCTCTCCCCTTCCCCCCGCCCCGCCCCAACACAAATACCCAATGTTTTAGGACTCTATTTTCTTCAACAATTTAATTATTCTCCTAAAATTTGTACAAATTCAAAGGAACTAATGTGTTGCTTTACTTTTTTACACAAAATAATGATGAAATTTATGCTCCATAACCGTAAAGAAAATATACTTTTTTAGGTTGAAGAAGCAAGTACTCTTTCTATAACATGAAGATAAAGTAATAATTTTACTGAAATAAAAGAAAATATTTTTTCTACATCATCATAAGAAAATACTCATTTTGTTGAAATGAAAGAAAATACTTTTTCTACGTCATGAAAAGAAAGTACCCTTTTTATTAAAACAAAAAAATATTTTTTATATAATGAAAAGAAAATACTCATTTGTGAAAATTGAAAAAAAAAACTATCTATAACATAAAAAAAAGCACTATTAATAATATTTTTATTTAGGATGGGGCTGGGGACGAGGGTGGAGGTGAGGGCAAGAGTGGGGTGTTTAGGTGGGGTTGTAACTGTGGGATGGTGGGATAAGAAATAGGGTGGCGAAGGTTGAAAAAGAGTTTTAGAATATATTTTTTCTTCTATTGATAAGGAAAATATTAGCCTCCAATTGGAGAAAACTGAGTTCATGAGAAAAGTATTTTTCAAAACATTTAAGCCAATCAAACATGAAAAAATTGGAAAACATCTTCATACCAAACAAACTCTTCAGGTGTGTTTGGTATGAAGGAAAATATTTTCTGGAAAATGTTTTCCAATTTTTCCATGTTTGGTTGGCTTAAATGTTTTGGAAAACATTTTCCTTGTCAATTCATTTTCCTCTAATTGGAGGAAAATGTTTTCCTGGGAAAACATTTTCAAAACCTCTTCTCAACCTTCCTCACGCTTACTAACCCACCTCACCCCCTCTCCAAAAAAAGATATTTTTCTTTTAAATTTTAATTTTTCCGATACTACCCACCCTATTACCCGTCCCCCCCATTCCTCCCCTTCCCCCTCCCCCCACCCCCTCGAAGTTTTTTTTTAACCTTTTTTTTGTAATTTAATTTTTTTTTTGGTTTTACTGCCCGCAGCCCCCCTCCCCCCCTCCCAAAAAAAATTTTTAAATATATTTTTCAGTTTTAATTTTATTATTTATCGGTTTAAACTCAAAATTTTATAATTTTCAAAATTATGAGTTCAGAAGTTTATGTGTTTGAAAGTTTACGAGTTTAAAAAAATTATAAAGTTTACGGGTTCGAAATTTCGTGGTTTTGAATGTTTAGCGGTTCGAAAGTTTATGAAATTTGTGGATCGAGAAGGTTGTTACTTTGAAAGTTTATGGCTTCATACTTATTATATCTAAATTACTTATGAATACTCTTGAGAAGTTATTTTTCTTAATTTGCATACCAAACATCGGAAAATGAATAAGATTACTACTTGTTTTCCAAGAAAATATTTTCATGGAAAACATTTTTCACGAAAATATTTTCATGGAAAATATTTTTCACGAAAATATTTTCCATTATACCAAACACACCCTTCATAAATTTTGATTTTCCTTGCTATGGAGATCCTAGTAGCTGTGAAGCAGCAGATTAATTTATGGTAGTGAATATCACGGTATGTTCTCG
Organism: Nicotiana benthamiana; assembly: GCA_034376525.1. NCBI lineage: Eukaryota > Viridiplantae > Streptophyta > Magnoliopsida > Solanales > Solanaceae > Nicotiana > Nicotiana benthamiana. The sequence goes on from CM067336.1 coordinate 99,796,197, forward strand.
TTTTATACGTTGCAGACTTAAAGTAGACGGAAGAAGATATAGAAAATGATTGAGAGTAATGAAAAGACCGTGTTTTTGGCAATAACTACAAAAAAGGACGGAAATTTTGATCAATGATTTAAAAGGCACAGGCGCGAGATATTTTATATATGTCTCGGCGAAGCATAAGCCTTGAGGAATGGGACGTAATTCCTATATGTATTTAATTTTTAATATTTTATAAAATAATATAATTATAATAAATATTTATAAATAGATAAAATTACATAAAAATTGAAGAAAACTATAAATAAGTGAAATATATATATGCGCTCCACCCCCACAAAAATCTAGTTAGAATAATCTATTATACGCTAATTAGAAGTAGAAGTAACTTAAGATGAAAAGAGAAAAGTTTTCTATATGAAGGTACAAAAAGAATGAATAACCTGCAACTTGAACTTTGAACTTTCTGCTATGAAGGAGGATATAATTCTCTTTGTATTTGTAAAAAAAAATAAAAATTTGAATATTCGTTGCTTTTGGGAGATATTAGCAAACTAATGGACAAGATAAAGAATTAAGAAAGATAGTAAGTTATGGCTCCAATCAATAAAAAAATCTTGACTTTTAAATTTAATACATTTTAGTTCCATTTCAAAACTTTTGAGTAATTATCAAGCTGAATTTTGAGAATTTGGGTATTATATGAAGGACGTATTCAACAAATTTTGTTTTAATTTGAAAAAGTCTCTCGGACTTACGCCTCACTAAAAAAATGCGCCTCAAATGCCCGGGCGTATGCTCCGAACGCCGGGGCATATGCTCGGACGTACGACTGTTAAAACTTTCACCTCAAAAGTTTTTTGGTACGCCTCGCACCAGGGCTTGCCCCGAATACGCCTTTTGACAATCAAATGGCTTGTATATTCCATGCCAAAAGAAATATGCAGCTGATACTATCTAGGAGTAGTATTTAATAAAGACCATAACATTTCTGTGTGTCTGTAAAACACGGTAAAATGAGTAATTTCAATTAAATAGTACGACATAAAATTAATGAACCAGAAGGAGTTGCTGATATTACAAGAAAGAGTCTGGTTGAGAAACCAAAATCCTTATACTCTTGCAATTTGCAAATATTATAACTTCTATATGTTCAAAGTTTACTTTTACAAAAATATATACAAACAAGTACGATAGAAAAGTCATAGACATCCACTTGTATCGTCAGCTAAAAATTATGGAGTATTAAAAGTCTATTACACATAGTTTAATGAACAAATCTACAATCCCCAGCAGACCATGAACATCATTCCAAATGCTTATATTACAACTAATTAAACATTTTTGTGGTAGATAGGAAGCGGGATTTCTTTCTAATTCAAATTACACTTTCTTAATTATCAAACATCATATCCTTAAACTCCTCAAAATCAAGTTTCCCATCTGAATTTGTATCATAAACATTAATCATGCTCTTGCAATCTTTCCCACATTGCTCATCCCACAATCCTAATCTTGACAATGCACTCTGCAACTCTTCACAAGATATAAAACCGTCACCATTTCAAATCGAATACTCTAAACACTCTCTGTAACTCATTTTCCAGGAAAATATTTCCGCGCTTGCTTTCTTTAATATGTGCTTTTTGATGGATTATAATAAGCAGCGGAAGCAATCTCAGTATCAAAATCACATGTAATCTAGACAACTAGTATAAACGAGATTTCGCGGGTTACCTCTTGAAGCGTGAACATATCTCTTCTACCACGTGAGCTTCCAGTTCCATAACTTCTCAATGGAATCTCCATCACCCGCACAATCGTGATCCTCGAACATTCCACGGTCTTCTAATGTGTTACCCAAATAATACCGGAAATAGCAATTTCGTGTGGGAGAAATTTCTAGGAAAACTTGGCTGAAAATTTTAGCCACCATCGTCGTCTCTCTCTAGATGGAAAACCTTATGTATTTATAGCACAAGTTTTAAGGGTTAAGACCCTTTTCCAAAACCTGCTGGGTTTTCTTTTCCACTAGAAAAAGGATTCCTTTATTTCCTATTATTTAGGCACAATAGGGACCACATGATTTAATAAACAAGGCTCCAATTATGGAATTAATTTCTAATTTTTGAAATAAATATCTACCATAATTAATTACGAATTATTCCACTAAAAATCCGTAATTGCACTCCTTATCCAATTTCGAAATTCATCCATTATATCTTATTTAACTTCCCATGTTAAGACTCAGATACTAATCAAATAAATTAAATTATTGACGATTTAATTTATTGATTATTTCATTTAGACTTTTGCTTAACTTATTTCATGTGTCGGATACAAAATTCACTGGTCGGGTTTACACATGAAAACTTATAAGCTTTCATAAAGGTGTTTCATCAATCTCTAAACCAAGACATGGATTCCATCAACTAACTATTACTTCGTCAATGTACATTATTATTATCCAATTTACCAGGCATACTGACCCACAAAAGAATCTCGCCTTTTAATAAATCAAAGCAATAATAATATACACAGCTAATAATAATTATATTAAGATTAAGAGTATAAGTACATTTAATGGCTAGAGAGTTTATTTTATTAAATAAGTATAAAATACTTATCTCTACCTGGTCCGTTCAATACATACAAAATGTACTAGCGCAAGAAGTTGGAATTAAACCATTCCCATAATCAAGATAAATTATATTTAATCTTGTGCTACAATCATTCCTGATGGTTTGTCCAATTCTATCATTATATTGTGAACTCAAACTTTATACTTATAAGAACTGATGATTTAATCTTCCGTGTATAAGCTAAACTCTATACACTAAATCATCTACTATATAAGCAAAGAACACAGACTAATTTATGATATATTTAAAACTTTATTAAAACTGAATAAATAGTTGTTTCATAATAAATACTATATCTAAATCAAACTCATGGTTAATAGTATATATCCCAACAATCTCCCACTTAGACTTTTAACCATGATAATTATTAGAATATACTATATCCAAATGCATGGTTAATAGTATATGCCCCAACAATCTCCCACTTAGACTCATAACCATGCATCTACAACTTTCTCAGGCATTCTTTTACATGACTATTAAAAGTCTTCACCAAATAAGGTTTTGTTAAAGAATCTTGCCAAGTTATATCTGATGCAATATTTGTCAAGTAGTTCTTTGTCGTAACTATCTAGTTTGGTATTAAACTCTTTAGGGATCCTGTTACCGAAACTATCCCAAGAATGTACACCGAACTATGATTTTCTTTAGCTTTCTCCCACTACGACGAAGTACTACTAATATTACCTTCATTACCTCACGACATAGAAATATTAGTGACTTCTTACTATAATGTTCAATGTTCAAACATCACTCCCACTCGATAAAGGTATATCATGTCTTTTAACGTTCTCCCACTACTTAAATGCAATAGAACACCAATTTTGACATGTGAGTTTTGATGTTCTTGAACATCTAGTTATTTCTTTGCCCAGTTCCTGTAAAAATAGTTTACATCTAGGAACATATTTTATTAAACAGTCCTTATCTAGAAAAATGTAATTATTTTAACAATTGCCTTATTTTCTTTAGGAAAATAAAATAAAGCTCCATTCGTTTTTTTTTGGATATTCGATAACCATGCACCTATCCATTCTTAGTTCCAACTTACATATCTGCTTTCCCTTGCATGACTATCCTATATCTGAACATGCCACAGACAAAGCTTACATTCAGTCCACAGTTCTATAGATGTCCCAGGTAATAGCTTAGAAGGAACTAAATTCAGAATGTAATTTGCAGTTTCCAGAAAATATCCAAAAACAAATAAGGCAAATCTGAATAACATGCCATTAGTCTATCCATATCCAAAAGAGACTTATTTCGTCTTTCTACTACACCACTCTATTATGGAGTTTACAGTGTAGTCAATCGAGATGTACTCCCTTATTCTGATATGTAACAAAAGAACTTTTTAGAGATGTGCTCGCCACTACAATTAAGTTGTAGTAACTTAATATTTTTTTTGATGCTTCTCCGTTTCAAGTCTTAAAAATCTTGAATTACTATATTCATCAAGACTTACAGTGCATCAAATAAATATATTAATATTTTGAGTAATCATTTATGAACGTCACAAAATACTCAAAATATCTCTTACGAGTATGTTCATTTAACCATACAAATCAGAAAGGATTCATTCTAACTTATCACTAGTTTTATTTCCTTTTAAAAGGAAATATCTTTTAGTCAAATTTCCTTGCAAATAGGATCCACAAGTTGGTAGTGGCTCTACTTTTAATGAACCTTAAGGTCCATCCTTGACCAACTTGAAATCCTATCCAGATTAATATGACTTAGACAAAAGTGCACATATAAGTTTTACTCAATTTTGAAGAACATATTCTCTTATGAGGTAGACTAATATTGTTCTGTTCAGGAAAGACATCAATATACAATAACAAGGTCATGCATTCATGTACCACAAGAGATAAAATGTTTATTAAGCTCAATAACTCAAGAGTTATTCGAAAAATAAAACAAATATCCATCTCTTATTTTGCCCAGAATCCGGAATTAAATTTCTTCTAACAAAAGTACATATATTACATCCTTAAAATTAATACCTTATCACTAAAAAAATTTAACAAGTAATACGATCAGTTGCATAAACTCATTGTGGAGTTGAGATAAAAACATTAAATAGATCATAATAAGTCAAGACACTGAATAGTAAAATTCATACTGCATTCAATATTTATATACATACATGCATCTGTAAATTTCGATGGGAAAATCACATGTAATCTAGACAACTAGCATAAACGAGATTTCACGGGTTACCTCTTGAAGCGTGAACATATCTCTTCTACCGCGTGAGCCTTCAGTTCCATAACTTCTCAATGGAATCTCCATCACCCGCACAATCGTGATCCTCGAACGTTCCACGGTCTTCTAATATGTTACCCAAATAATATCGGAAATAGCAATTTCGTGTGGGCGAAATTTCTACGAAAACTTGGCTGAAAATTTAAGCCACCACCTTCGTTTCTCTCTAGATGGAAAACCTTATGTATTTATAGCACAAGTTAAGGGTTAAGACCATTTTCCAAAACCTGTTGGGTTTTCTCTTCCACTAGAAAAAGGATTCTTTTATTTCCTATTATTTAGGCACAGTAGGGACCACATAATTTAATTAACAAGGCTCCAATTATGAAATTAATTTATAATTTTTGAAATAAATATCTACCATAATTAATTATGAATTATTCCACTAAAAATACGTAATTGCACTCCTTATCCAATTTCGAAATTCATCCATTCAATCTTATTTAACTCCCCATGTTAAGACTCAGATACTAATCAAATAAATTAAATTACTGACGATTTAATTTATTGATTATTTTCTTTAGACTTTTGCTTAACTTATTTCATGTGTCGAATACAAAATCCACCGGCCGGGTTTACACATGAAAACTTATAAGCTTTCATAAAGGTGTATCATCAATCTCTAAACCGAGACATGGATTCCATCAACTAACTATTACTTCGCCAATGTACATTATTATTATCCAATTTACCAGGCATATTGACCCACGGAAGAATCTCGCCTTTTAATAAATCAAAACAATAATAATATACACATCTAATAATAATTATATCAAGATTAAGAGTATAAGTACATTTAATGGCTAGAGAGTTTATTTTATTAAGTCAGTATAAAATACTTATCTCTACCTGGTCCGTTCAATACATATAAAATGTACTAGCGCAAGAAGTTGGAATTAAACCATTCCCATAATCAAGATAAATTATATTTAATCTTGTGCTACAATCATTCCTGATAGTGTGTCCAATTCCATCATTATATTGTGAACTCAAACTTTATACTTATAAGAACCGATGATTTAATCTTCTGTGTATAAGCTAAACTCTATACACTAAATCATCTACTATATAAGCAAAGGACACAGACTAATATATGATCTATTTAAAACTTTATTAAAACTGAATAAACAGTTGTTTTATAATAAATATTATATCTATACCAAACTCAAAGTTAGTAGTATATATCCTAACAAGTGATGGCATCATGGTAGAGGAAAAAATCAATGGAGTCTAGGCTTGTTTTTCCAACAAGCAACTCAAGCTCTTCTTGACTTGAATTAATGCCTATGGTATCAAGAAATCCCTTTAGCCCGTTGAGGCTAACGAGTCATCACCATTCTTGTCAAGTTTTGAGAAGATTCTTGACAAATTAATGGAGTTGATTGGAGACATGTTGGTGCAAATTTGAAGGTATATCGGGCTTAGAACAACGCAAATAATTAAGGATTAATCGAGCCAGTAAATTTCGGACACTAGATACTTGATGAAAGAAGATAGTGTTAGGGATATAGTAGATATGCCCTAGATCCAATATCATATTTGATAACTTGAACATATTTTGTGAACGTCATTTGATATAAAATATATGGCATTTGATATTTTTTTATCATTATTATTAATTGTTTGATTAATTTGATAAGGTCCTTGATTAAATTTTGAGATTCGTCATCGTGATAGAGATCATGATAATGAGAGCAAAGTCTTTTACAATTTAATCTAAATTTGTTCTTGATCGTAGGATTATTAATTTGGACATTAGTAATCCAGCTAGATCAATATTTATGTGATCGTCTTTATCGGATAAAGATTAGTTGATATCATTAACTGAATCACATAGATAGATGATGCATATAGAGATATGATCATTGAACCGACTCATTGGATAATTCCTAATGGTTAGAATTACCATAAACTGTCAATAGGATATTTTCTTGAAGAATGTGATGTAACCATTTCCTTTGACTTGAAATCGTCATAGTAATTGACAAGTTATTTATTGTGCTTTGATACTAGACAACTATGGCCCTAGGGCGATAGTTGAAAGGATATTGGGTACGATTAAATAATTGTAGAATTAGTGACTGATCAAGACGGAATCTGTCAACTCTTGGTAATGAGCTTAAGCTCCATGTTGTCATGAATTATAAGCGACCAAACTAAGACCTTGGCCCGGGCAATTGAATGAAAGAAGAAATGAGTTTCTTAGGTCATTCAATGGTCGATTATATTTGACGTGAACACATAGTTGATCGCCTATTAGGATTTGACAGTTGAACCATATCCTAGGGTGATCCAGAGCTATAAGGCCAGAAGGAATTACTACATTATTCTTCTACTGGTTCTTGATACTTCATGCTATCAGGTCGTTAAGGAGTGTTGCTAGACGCCACCCTTGATTAGTATATTGATATGATCAATTTACTACCGGTCTAGTATTGAACCTATGGGGTCGCACACTAACGAGTGTTCTGATCTTTGCTAAAGGATTAATTAACTTATTATTTGATAATTAAGTTAAAGAATTTAATTAGTCAAATATATTTAGTTATTAGTCCAAATGAAATATTATTATATTCTTTGCTAGCACAAAGATTATAATTAATATTGTGAATGAATTGAAGTTTTCTATTTGGAATAGAAAATTAATTTATAACTCTTGGTTGATATATATATTTCATATATATATATATATATATGAAATATTTATATATATAAAGTATGTATATAATATACTGTTTATATCTTACTTGGAAATCCAATTTAGAATTGGACGTCAGTTAAAACCCATTACGAATGGGATTGTTTTATATATATATATATATATATATATATATATATATATATATATATAAACTATTAGTTAATTGAATTCTAATCAAAGTCAAAACCCTAGTTGGATTAACCGAAAGCCTTAATTTCGGCAACAAAAGGAAAAGGAAATTTCGAAATTTTTCCTTAATTAAATCATTACCTTAACCAAATAAGAAAAGGGTTTGTAGGTGGTGCTATATAAAGAGTGATAGGAGAAAATTTGCCCCATTATGATTCTTGAGAAGAAAACCCACTTTGTGAAAGTGAGAGTGCAATACAAAGCCAAGAGAGAAAATATAATTACAAGAAAAGTGTTTCTTGTTCTTCTAATTTGAGTTGAGATTTTTGAGAAAAATTTCAACACAATATTCTTCGTTCAATTTGTTCGCGGGTTTCATTGATCAAAGAGTTGATAGCAAGGATCGGTCTCGGTGTGGATACACATAGAGTCTTCGCACTATCGAAGAAATTTCGGAAAAGAAACTCTCTTCATCAGGTACGTCTTAGATCCTATCTTTGATACGTAAATAAATTTTAAACATGAGAAAATCTACCTAGGATTGTTATTATCTTTCGCTGCGTGTTATGAATACCCATACACAATCCTACAGTGGTATCAGAGCCGTGGTTTATTGTGTCTAAAATTTATTTACAAAATATTTTAATATTATATTTGAAGAGTTCAAACCATAATAGATGTACCTTGTGCAATAGTCAAATCGTTCGAATATTGATATTATTTTATTGTGGATAAAATATGCATTCATGTAATTATTGAGATCGTTCATAACTTAAATCTGAAATTTTGTATTAGATACAATGCGAATCTATAATAGGTTACATGATTCTATTGTTATTTTTAATTGTTATTAGTTCATGAGATGTTAATTAATAATAATATTCTAGCATGAATTCTTTTTATGTGATATATAAGATAAATATGTTAGAGTATGTTGAATTTTGTTTTATGTCATGTGCTTGTTCATTACATAATTTTGAATTATTTATTACATGTGATGTAAATTAATTTAGGACTAAGCATGTAGACGATTTGAACTAAATTCACATGCTATAAAAGATTTGATCTTCGTGTTATTAAAAATTGTGTTTGTAACAATTCCCACTTATTAAAATTTGAGTTCTTAAATAATAAAATATAAGATATTTTATTATAGAGCTATCCATCAAGGTAAGTAATTTTACTTATTTCTTGTTTATAAGGAGCGGCCTGACTACCAGGAGACTTATAGTTCGAGAATATGTTAAAATTATTTATTGCATTAGATGTATTGATTGAAAGAATTATTCAATTTTACACTAGACGCCTGGACTACCCGGGGGAGTATAAAATCTAATAAGTTCTTTGCTATCATGATGGTTGAACTCAACTATGCCAATAGGATCGACCTGACTACCAGGGGACTATTTGACATAGAGCTATTTAAGGAAATTGTATGGGGATACAATTGGTAAGAGTACCTACCTTTAAAATATAATTGAGAAACGACTTGATTACCAAGGGGCTCATACATATTGTTAAAGGATTCCTTTACTCCACTAAAAGAAATAAAGATTTCGTAAACTATAATGAGGGTAAATAGTTTAAAATAATTAGTGGAAATATCATTTAGATAAAAGTCCATGTCTTTATGATATATGCAAATATGTTCTTATATTACTGCTTTTTTCTTTTCTATATTTTAGATTTATCAATATGTCTGCTATATCACTGCGTGGAATACTTGAGACCAACAAGTTGGTAGGACCAAACTTTGATGATTGGTACAGAAATTTGAGAATTGTTCTCATGCATGAAAAGCTTATTGATGTGATCGATAAGCCCGCCAAGGAAGTCCCAGATGTAAATGATGATGATGCTACCAAGATTTATCAGAAATACTTGGAAGAATGTCTTACTACCAAATGCATCATTCTCGCTTCTATGAATTTTGAACTGCAGAGGAAACATCAGGATATGGATCCAACTGCAATTATTGAACATCTTAAGAAGATGTTTGGTACACAAAGCAGGACAGCTAGATACCAACTATCTAAGGCTTTATTTGGATCCAAATTGACTGGAATCCAGTTGGACCCTATGTCAATCATATGATTGATCTTATTGAAGAACTTGAGAAGTTGGGGTGCAAACTGGGTCAAGAGCTTTCTCAAGATTTGATCTTGCAGTCACTACCAGAATCCTTTTCACAATTTGTTATTAATTTTAATATGAATAAAATGGATTGTGATCTTCATGAGATGCTTAACATGTTAATTGATTATGAGAATCAACTTGCATCTGAGAAGAAGAAAGGAACTATCATGTTGGTTGGAAACTCTTCTAAGAAGAATTGTAAGGGTAAAAGTAAACCCAAGAAAAAGCCTACTGCGCCCAAGGGTGGTGTGACCAAACCCAAAGGCAAAGAAGGCAAAGCTGACCAATCTGATGCTGTATGTTTCCATTGTAAGAAATTAGGACATTGGAAGAGGAATTGCAAAGAGTATCTTGCAACTTTAAAGGACAAGAAACAAGGTAAGACTTTAATGAAAAATGTTTTCAAGGTTTCTTTAACTACTACTACTAATTCTTCATTGTGGGTATTAGATACTGGCAGTGGTTATAACATCTGCAATATGTTGCAGGGGTTCCAGATAAGTAGAAAGTTGAAGAAAGGAGAAATTAATCTACAAGTTGGAAATGGTGCAAAAGTTGCGACTGTAGCTGTAGGAACAATTTCTTTAATTATGCCTACGGGCAAAGTACTTATGTTGGATGATTGTTATTACGTTCCTAAATTTGTTTCGAACATAATTTCAGCTTCTATGTTAGATAAACGTGGTTTTCGCATTAATATAGGCAATGGTGTTTGCTCTATTTATTATAGTGATAATTTATATGTGAATGGCTATCTCCAACATGATGTTTATGTCTTACCTAGTGTGAATGCTAATTCGATTATGCATGTTTCAAGTCTTAAGAGGAAAAGAGATGATCATGTAAATCAAACATACCTGTGGCATTGTAGGCTTGATCATATTGGAGAGAAAAGAATTAACAAGTTGTACAAGGAAGGGTACCTTAACAAGTATGGTTTTGAATCATATCCAACTTGTGAATCTTGTCTAAAGGAAAAATGACCAAATCTCCATTTACTGGAAGTGGAGAAAGAGCTTCTGAATTATTGGGACTAATTCATACAGAAGTTTGTGGGCCCATGAAAATTCAAGCTAGAGGTGGATATTCTTACTTCATCACCTTCACTGATGATATGTCAAGATATGGATTTGTATATCTTATGAAACACAAGTCTGAATCTTTTGAAATGTTCAAAAGATTCCGTAGTGAAGTTGAGAAGCAGACTGGTAAAAGTATCAAAGTACTAAGGTCTGATAGAGGTGGAGAATATCTTAGTGAAGATTTTACCAGATATCTCAAAGAGAATGGGATTCTCTCACAGTGGACACCTCCAGGAACACCACAACACAATGGTGTGTCCAAAAGGAGAAATAGAACCTTATTAGATATGGTGAGATCTATGATGGGGTTCACTGATCTTCCAATAAATTTATGGGGATATGCTTTAGAAGCAGCTACATACTTACTTAATAAAGTTCCCACTAAGTCAGTCTCTACAACACCATATGAGATATGGAAAGGATGTAAGCCCAACCTTAAACATATTAAAGTTTGGGGTTGTCCAGCTTATGTTAAGAGACTACAGCCTGATAAACTTGACTCTAGATCTGATAAGTGTAGGTTCATTGGGTATCCCAAGGAAACAAGAGGATATTATTTCTATCACCCTTCTGACCATAAAGTGTTTGTGGCCAGAGGAGCAACCTTTTTGGAAAGGGAATTTCTTTTGGAAGGAAATTATAATGGAGAAATAGAACTTGATGAAGATCAAGAAACTAATGAATCAACACAATATAAAGATCATGAGACCCAAGTTGAAGAACCTTTATTGGATGTTGTGAAGTTGCCAAGGAAATTGCCATCTTCAACAGTTGAAGTTCAAGAACTAAATGAAGTTCAAGAACAGGTTAATGAACCAGTTCCAAACCAAATTGAGCAACAACGAAATCCAACGCAAGGTGAACAGGTTGTACAAGTACCTCTTCGAAGGTCTACACGAGAACGTCATGTACCAACTAGATTAAATTTATTGGTACAAGATGATTTATTAAATGAGGTTGATCATAATGATGATGACCCTAAGACCTATGAAGAGGCTATACAAAGTTCTGATTATGAGAAGTGGAAAAAGGCCATGGAATCCAAAATGGAATCCATGAAGGAAAACAAAGTATGGACTTTAGTTGAACCTTCAAAGGATATAAAACCTATAGGTTGTAAATGGGTTTTTAAGAAAAAGATTGGAGCAGACGGAAAGGTGGAGACCTACAAAGCACGTCTTGTTGCCAAGGGATATCGTCAGAAAGAAGGAGTCGACTATGACGAGACTTTCTCTCCTGTGGCAATGCTCAAATCTATTCGGATTTTGCTTGCTATAGCAGCATACATGATTATGAAATATGGCAAATGGATGTGAAAACGGCTTTCCTTAATGGTGAGCTAGAAGAGGATGTGTACATGACACAACCTGAAGGTTTCACATCTTCGTCTGATCATAATAAAATTTGTAAGCTACAAAGATCTATTTATGGATTAAAGCAAGCTTCTCGAAGTTGGAATATTCGATTTAACAAAACAATTGAAAAGTTCAATTTTGTTAAATGCGAAGAAGAACCTTGTGTGTACAAAAAGGTTAGTGGGAGCACAATTATAATTTTAGTGTTGTATGTTGATGATATATTGCTCATAGGGAATGACATACCGGCATTGAAAAATACCAAGATTTGGCTATCTGAGCAGTTTTCCATGAAAGACTTGGGAGAAGCAGCTTATATATTAGGAATAAAGATCTATAGAGATAGATCTAGGAAGCTGCTTGGAGTTTCCCAGTCTTTGTACATTGATACTATCTTAAAGAGGTATAACATGGATAATTCCAAAAGAGGCTATCTACCGATAGGCACTGGAATTTCTCTCACTAGGGAGGATTGTCCTAAAACACCTGAAGAGAGAGAACGCATGAGTAGGATCCCATACGCTAGTGCATTGGGAGCTATCATGTATACCATGACATGTACACGTCCTGATGTGGCTTATGCACTTGGAGTGACTAGCCGATATCAGGAAAATCCTGGTGAGGAACATTGGAAGGTGGTGAAGACCATTCTTAAGTACTTAAGAAGAACTAAAGACCAATTCCTCATCTATGGGGATTCGGAGTTGAAACTTGAAGGTTATACTGATGCAAGTTTCTCTTCAGATAGGGATGATAGCAAATCTATTTCTGGTTATGTATTCACCTTAAATGGTGGTGCAGTGAGTTGGAAAAGTTCCAAACAAGCTACTGTAGCTGATTCAGTGACTGAAGCACAATATATAGCAGCTAGTGAAGCTGCTAAGGAAGCTGTATGGATGAAAAAGTTCTTAACTGAACTTGGTGTGATTCCTTCAATGGAAGGTGCGGTTCCATTGTTGTGTGACAATACTGGAGCCATTGCTCAAGCAAAAGAACCAAGATCACACCAAAATTTCAAACACGTTCTGCGAAGGTATCACTTGATAAGAGAGATCATTGAACGTGGAGACGTCGAGATTCAAAAGGTTGATGGAAAGGAAAATGCTGCAGACCCATTCACTAAAGCTCTTGGTGCAAAGGAGTTTGACAAGCACAAGTGGAAATTGGGGATGAAGTACAAGAGCGATTGGCTCTAGTGCAAGTGAGAGATTGTTAGGGATATAGTAGATATGCCCTAGATCCAATATCATATTTGATAACATGAACATATTTTGTGAACGTCATTTGAAATAAAATATATGGCATTTGATATTCTTTTATCATTATTAATTGTTTGATTAATTTGATAAGGTCCTTGATTAAATTTTGAGATTTGTCATCGTGATAGAGATCATGATAATGAGAGCAAAGTCTTTTACAATTTAATATAAATTTGTTCTTGATCGTAGGATTATTAATTTGGACATTAGTAATCCAGCTAGATCAATATTTATATGATCGTCTTTATCGGATAAAGATTAGTTGATATCATTAACTGAATCACATAGATAGATGATGCATATAGAGATATGATCATTGAACCGACTCATTGGATAATTCCTAATGGTTAGAATTACCATAAACTGTCAATAGGATATTTTCTTGAAGAATGTGATGTAACCATTTCCTTTGATTTGAGATCGTCATAGTAATTGATAAGTTATTTATTGTGCTTTGATACTAGACACCTATGGCCCTAGGGCGATAGTTGAAAGGATATTGGGTACGATTAAATACTTGTAGAATTAGTGATTGATCAAGACGGAATCTGTCAACTCTTGGTAATGAGCTTAAGCTCCTTGTTGTCATGAATTATAAACGACCAAACTAAGACCTTGGCCAGGGCAATTGAATGAAAGAAGAAATGAGTTTCTTAGGTCATTCAATGGTCGATTATATTTGACGTGAACACATAGTTGATCGCCTATTAGGATTTGACAGTTGAACCATATCCTAGGGTGATCCAGAGCTATAAGGACAGAAGGAATTACTACATTATTCGTCTACTGGTTCTTGAGAGTAAATTGTATACTTCATGCTATCCGGTCGTTAAGGAGTGTTGCTAGACGCCACCCTTGATTAGTATATTGATATGATCAATTTACTACCGGTTTAGTATTGAACCTATGGGGTCGCACACTAACGAGTGTTCTGATCTTTGCTAAAGGATTAATTAACTTATTATTTGATAATTAAATTAAAGAATTTAATTAGTCAAATATATTTAGTTATTAGTCCAAATGAAATACTATTATATTCTTTGCTAGCACAAAGATTATAATTAATATTCTGAATGAATTGAAGTTTTCTATTTGGAATAGAAAATTAATTTATAACTCTTGGTTGATATATATATTTCATATATATATATATATATATATATATATATATATATATATATATATACATATAATTAATATTTATATATATAAAGTATGTATATAATATACTGTTTATATCTTACTTGGAAATCCAATTTAGAATTGGACGTCAGTTAAAACCCATTACGAATGGGATTGTTTTATATATATATATATATATATCTATATAAAAACTATTAGTTAATTCTCTTAATCCCAATTTAGAATTGAATTCTAATCAAAGTCAAAACCCTAGTTGGATTAACCGAAAGCCTTAATTTCGGCAACAAAAGGAAAAGGAAATTTCGAAATTTTTCCTTAATTAAATCATTACCTTAACCAAATAAGAAAAGGTTTTGTAGGTGGTGCTATATAAAGAGTGATAGGAGAAAATTTGCCCCATTATGATTCTTGAGAAGAAAACCCACTTTGTGAAAGTGAGAGTGCAATACAAAGCCAAGAGAGAAAATATAATTACAAGAAAAGTGTTTCTTGTTTTCTAATTTGAGTTGAGATTTTTGAGAAAAATTTCAACACAATATTCTTCGTTCAATTTGTTCGCAAGTTTCATTGATCAAAGAGTTGATAGCAAGGATCGGTCTCGGTGTGGATATGCATAGAGTCTTCGCACTATCGAAGAAATTTCGGAAAAGAAACTTTCTTCATCAGGTACGTCTTAGATCCTATCTTTGACACGTAAATAAATTTTAAACATGAGAAAATCTACCTAGGATTGTTATTATCTTCCGCTGCGTGTTATAAACACCCATACGCAATTCTACATATAGACCTAAAAAAAGTGGTATTATTATCAAGTCTTCTTGAAGTTACATGCATATGGGAAGTGTTTATTTATAAGGAGGGAACTAGGAATGAATATTTGGGAGAATTCAGAAGAATTGTCCTTTCCATGTACAGACCATATACCTAAAAAATAATCACAAAACACTACTTGTGGTTGAATCTAAGGAATAAAATTTAGGAAGTTTCTTGGAAAAAGGGGTTGTAAATGAGCATAAGCAGACCATTTAGATTTAATCCAGAAAAAACAGTGGCTTCTGTGTTTTTTCCTTAGATAACAAAAGATATGTTCATCCTTGACTTATTTATATATTAAATAAATTAACTATCTAGATATTTCCTTTGTCTTTATCAACTAATTCAATAATACTTCTTAGACTATAATAGGACAATAACAGTTTTTTTAATTATTTTTTGGTTCAAGTAACTATTGATCGGTATGCACCCTGAGCAATCTAGATTCACTTCAAATTAAAGTTCATTAATAAGTTAACATATTAAGATTTAAGATTTAAGTGCAATTGACATCATTATAGAAAATTGGATTGACATTATTTGTTAAGGGGCTTGCCATAAACATTCATTCAGCTCTATCCCTTTTTATATGTAGGTATTTGACTCAATACATAATTTAATAACCATATGAAGAGTGTTTGATATGACAAAAGTTCTTCTAATTTTTTGTGGTGTTTAGCTGGTGAGTGAAAGATATCTTTGAGATAGAGGTATTTATCAAATATATTGATAATAATGTTAGATTGTTGTGATGAAACTAAGTTAAAATTAAATAGTTGAGAAGAACAATGACTTTTGCCCATAAAACGGGAAAGCATTTCTCCTTTTTTTTTTTGGTAGAAAAGCAATTTTTTGAAATATATTTTCTACGTACAACACCAAAAGATGATTTATTGTTTAGACAACATTTTCCGAAATAATATCTTCTGTCAAGCCAAAGATAGCCAAGAAAATTATGCAAAGTGCTGAAATTCTTCTAACTACAACAATTAAATGAGAGATGATAATATTTTCACATATGTCCCTTTTAACTCTCTCACCTAATAAAAGAGTCAGCTTATAACTGTTATTGCAACAAGTTGAGGTTAGGCTAAAAATTCGTGTTTTTTGCATGTATTCTGTCTAGTATTATGCCTCGATCTTGTTAACTTTGGCATGAATATTTGTAACTTGAGCTTAATAATAGTATAATTTTTTTGGAAACATGATACTTGATAGCCCCTCTAAAAATAATAACCAAAAATATAAAATTTGTATATTTTTGTATATAAATATATAATACATTCTGTATGTTATATACAAAAATTATATAAATTACGCTTCAGCTACTAAATGTAAATAGTTTCTGGCACGGGCTAAAAGCAATTTCCCCATTTGTTTATGTGGGAGTCAATTGGAAGTGATTTGGAAAACTTCCCTGCAAATTAAAGTCAAAATGGAAGAATTTGGAGGAAGTATGACTTTGATGCCCAGGTTCGTGCCAGACACCAACCAACACCAAGGGCAGCTGGGCACAAAAGCGGAAAAAGTTTGGTGTCCGGGTTCATGCTAAGCGCAAAGCGGGACGCCCAAGGGCGGATTCGTCCTAATTCGGCTAGGACTTGGTTGTTTCAATCCTACACACCCGCATCATGTATAAAGGGGTTCTAAACCTATTTCTTATTGGAGAGACATTATTGGAGAGGCAAAAGGCTATTGGAACACTTGGAAGTAACGAATTACAAAAGTTTTTTCTCCGTTCTTCCTTAATCTATAGCTTAATGTTTTCAATTATTATTATGATTGTTAGTATTATAAGTAGCTAATTTCTTTTATCTAAGGTTTGATGTAACCTTTTGAAGAATGATTTTCTATTGCGTTTAATATAATTTTACCGTTGGATTTCTCTACTTGTTCAACTGCATGTTTGTTGTTGTTGATTGAAGGTCCCTCAATTGACTATGCCTATTTAGTGTGTATTGTTTGGAAAAGGAAATATATTTAGGTAGTTGTTGAACAACATCGCTCCTAATGTATGTGAGGAATCAATACAGAGGGTTTAAAGATGAGATTAGGAAAAACGAAACCTTGATGCGATCTTGTTGAGCGGTGAACTAGTGCCAACTAGCGTAGTTCGGAAGAATACGTCTAGTAAATTGTGGTAGTTGCTTTGAAGAGAATTATGACACCCGAATTACTCACGATCGATAGAAAATACTTACGCGAAATTATATGAAACGTAGCGGGGAGAATTTTGACAGTTGAGAAAATCACAACTCTAGACCTCTCCTTAATCGTATCTCTAACCATTAGTATCTTTACTTGATAATTTAATACTTCAATTAGTTAGAAAGAAAATCTCAATATTTATAACTTATGAATTGTTCAAGCTTGTCTTCTTTGTGATACTTAACAGACACATCAAAATATTTGTTCTCTGTGAGATTCGATTCTGGACTTTTAGATCAGATTATACTTGCAACGATCGCTTAATATTTTTTATAAGGCATGGTTAGACTTGATCACAAGTCATATCAATAAGATAAATATGAGATAAAGATTCAGTAGGTTCTCAATTAGGGGTGTTCAAAACCGATCTGAAACCAAAAACTGAACTGAACCGAAGCTTAATGTCTTACTGGTAACGGCTTAACGGCTTAGTGGACGGGGAACATATTGAATTTTTTTTATTAACAGCTTATTGGTTTGGGGGCGAATTATTCAAGTTTCTTAACGGATAATCCATTAACCCAAAGAGAATATATATATATATATATATATATATATATATATATATATATATATATATATATATAAAATAATAATAATCTGTATCAAGTACTCACCTTCTACTTACTATAAATGCAGTACTCATCCTCCTTTAGAGTCGCTCCAAGAAGTAATTAACAACATTACCTAGTATACGATTTCCTAGAGTTGAGAAAAAGGTTTGCAGTGTACAAACCAATCGAGCCGGAAGTATCTAGTTGAAGATAATTTCGATTTATAAATATATATGTTAGACCGATAAATCACTCGATGGAGCTAAACCGATACCAATTCGTCCAATATCTTATCGGGTGGCTAACAGATTAATACATTTAAAAGCCGATAATCGTTAAGTCGTTAAGAATACATAACCGTCCAACCCGCCCGATAAGCAACTCTATTCCCAATATAATACAAAAGTTGTCAATTTCTCTGAAATACTAAAAAAAGAATATACATAAAATAAAAGTTAAAATACTTAAATTCGTTAATTTAATAAATAAAAGATAGGAGATCAGCAACGACCCTATCAACGTCATTCAAGAAGGTAGCTTTGGATGTGGCATTTCCATAAGAATAGGACACAAAGAAATCTTACTTTCAGTTCTTGTCCTTTGGGTGAACTGAGGGACCTTGGCCCCCAATTGTGTGGCATATTGGTTTATGAAATAAGAGGAAAATCATGAGTTAGGTTCAAACAACATAATTACTCGATATTTATGATGGTGGAAGATAGCAAATAAATTTGTTGGCGTAATTCAAAAATATTCAGTTTAGACTAATTCCCTTTAACAAACGTGAACATATGTTCATACTAATTAAGCTTAATGGTCCACTAATTGCACTTGTTTCACACAAAACAGAATATTATAAAACAAATGTCTAGAGGAGTATTTCTTGAACATATAATTTTCCCTAGAAAATTCCTTGTACATGTTTAAGTAATTTACCAAAGACTAATCAACCTAAGAAGTATATGGAATATCGTATGAGATTAATATTCATTGATTTTGGATTACTTAGAATTTAGGGGCCGTCAAACCAAAGACTTGAAAATATATGTAGATCCAAATTGGAAACTTCCTTCTTATTATTTACTAAAGTCAGATCCTCTATATTTATTTCATAACGATCAATATCATGCTTTCTTTTTTGGGTCCAATAATTAATTTTAATAAATTCATTGGTATGATGTCGCGTGTAGACCGTGTGTCCGTTCGTAGATTAGCTAGTCTGGCTCATGTAACACAAGTCGTTTCTTTTTTACGCAAAAATTTATGGAAAATCCTTCTAGATATCTAGCATTCAAATTTCTTAATTTTTGTTTGGTTTGTATATCTTAATTATAGTCTAATTTTTGAAAGTTTAAATATCTAGAAATTAAATGAAAATATTATAAACCACAACTTCTCAAAAATAATAATTATATTTGGGGTAGGGCTGAAGTTTTCTTTTAACTCAAAAGAACAACTTTCTTCTTAAACTGAATCAGTCATCAATAAGTTTACAATAAAAGTAGGAGCATGATTTCAATAGAAAGAGTTAGAATAATTTCACGAGCAACTAAATTTGCTTAACCTTGAACAGAAAAATACTAGGATTTCTCTCTATAACTAAAGACAATAATCATCTAATAGCACCCCGAACTCTATAGAAATTTAATTTGAGGAGTTGCAAGAAAACACAATTTCTTGAGCATCACATTTTACTATATTTGGACCATTACGATGTTAAGAGCACCCAATCGAGAGCAAACGCTATCGCATAAGCATGCCCTAGATAAAAATTCTTTTGACAAGATAATATTCTATAATAACAATTGACCAAAAAAAAATTCTATAACAACATGAATGTATGTATTTTATTTTTAAAATTTACACGATCAGTAAATTCTTAGCAAGTTTATATATGATGAGCTAGTAAATTTATTGATCTCACGAACTCTATGTGAGAAATTCTATGAATAACCTTTTTAACTTTTTTGCCTTTGTTTTTTTTCTTTTGAGATGCTCCCTTCCAATGCTATTAATCCTCAATGGAATTATAGACGTATACCATTTGTGTCCATAACTTTTAAAGGCGTGGACCTTGTATTAAATTCTCAACTTTTTTCCTCCATTTATTTTGACTTTGCTTCTTATCCTGTGGTGCAACACCAATAGGATGCAAATAGTGTCTATTTCTTTCTCTTCTTTTTCCTTTTCCATGGAATATTATATGTGTGTATTTTCATAATTGCTTACTATTTACTATTGTAATTAGTGTACACTACTAGAAATTCGGGTTTTAGCGACCACAAAAAGCGATCAATATTGATCGCTTATCTCAATATAGCGACCACAATGCGTTCAAACAGGTTTGATAGTTATATTCGCAGTCCCTTTACCTTAGCCACCAAAATTGGTTGTTAATTAGAGACCAACTTTAGTCGCTTAGCTAAAATAACCAAATGTTCACTATAAACAAAATATCGACCAACTTTAATCAGTATAATATTTTAATAATATAAATTT
The DNA here is from genome assembly GCA_034376525.1 of Nicotiana benthamiana. Classification (NCBI taxonomy): domain Eukaryota; kingdom Viridiplantae; phylum Streptophyta; class Magnoliopsida; order Solanales; family Solanaceae; genus Nicotiana; species Nicotiana benthamiana. The sequence continues at coordinate 99,816,971 of CM067336.1, forward strand.
AGCGACCAACATTGGTCTCTATATTTAAATTACGATATTTTATAAATTATTATATATTAAAAATTAGCGACCAACGTTGTTGCTAAACTAAAAAATATATATTATCTAAAGAAATATATATTTAACAATCTGGGTTCATAAGCGACTAACTTTGGTCGCCTTTTTTATTTTTAATTTTGTTTATAAATAAGCGACCAACCTTGATCGCTAATTCCAGTATATGTTTTTTTAATAAAATCTGGGTTCATTCAAATTTTCAAAAGTTTTAATTTTTTTTATATATAAGCGACCAACCTTGGTCGCTAATTCCTAGAATTGTTATTTTTCATAGGTAGTTGGTCGCTTTTCTGGGTAATAATTTTGGCATAAAATGCATGTTTTGGCAGCTACACCACCTGCCATCGTACCAAAATCCCTAATTAACAATATAAATCAATTCATAAACTATTATTTCAATGCAAAAAATCTCCACAACAACCCAACAACAACACCACAAACAACAACGACAACATAATTCCAAAAACATATTAAAACCAACAAATTAAAGTTCAATAGAAACTAACAAATTAAACTAAGTTAACGCTTATTACACCTAGTTCAAAATCGGTTCTATTTGTCTAGTTCAATGTATATTAAAATCAAGAAGTGTTTTGTACAACATCATTATCATAATCGCCTGATGAACTTTCATCAACAAGATGGTATACAGAAGGGTCTAATTGTCGAGGATGGGAAGAAAGATCACGGGGAGGACGGGAGGAACGAGCACATGGAGGAAAGAAGGAACGCTCACGTTCAAGTCGAGCCTCTGGCGGTGACTCAGGAGACCGGGGAATCGAAAAACCTCCAGAATCTAGGAGAGATTTGAGCTGATCTTGCATGTCTTCATACTGAGCTTGCATGCCAATGTACTGAGAATCTCTAAGTTTTTCTCTTTCCTTGGCCGGTTCTAGCTTGGATATGAGCTTTGTCACAGTCTCCGACTTAGCGGAGAGACTATCCCATCAAGGTACTCGCCTTGTGAGAAAGTCCTTATTCCTTACATTCCACACTTATAGCGATGGAATTTCTTAGTAGGAAGCTCGTATACCTTCCCCCATTTTGGACCGCCAGCAGCCTCCGTCTATATTCTTTCAGCATCCTCTTCCGAAGGTTGGATTGGTTCGCCCGAAACATTAGGTGGCTGACTGCATATGAATTCCTCCACGTCAGCTGTGAAGTGACCCTATAAGAAAAATTATATTGAATTAGTATTTCAAAATTTATATAAAAGTAAATCAAAATACTTAATGTAAATTGAAAACTTACATGTACAATCGAGGCTCGGCTCGGCTCTCGACCCACCTTTCTTGATCCGTCTCTTTCTTCTTCTTTACACTACGAGTCTCCTTGAATAGCTCATCTTGGTTCATTGGATGCCCCAACTTCTTTTCCTGAAACCTCTTAAATTTGAGTTAATAAACAAAATAGATATACTTTGAAAATTAAAATAAATTAAGCAATTATGTACCAATCTTCTTTTTATTTTCCCTAGGCTGATCGCACCTCCAGTGTGCAAGGAGCCTCCCTTCTCCGACGCAAGAGCTTTATTTCCTTTTTCATTCTTCTCTAAGAACTTTGCGGCTGCCTTTGAAAATCCTCCCATAAATTTTGAAGCAACCAGTCAGGCTTCTGGTTCAACTTTCTAGCTTTGGAGAAACTATGTGACAACCGTTTGCGAGCTTCGTGATAAATATTTACAGCCACTTCTGCGCTATAGTGGTGTTCCCACATGCACTTGCCCTGTATTTCAAAAGTTAACTTATTTGAAAATATCATAAATATAAATAATTATACTGCTTAAAAGAATATTTATACCTTAAAATGATTGAAAATTTGCTCCTTCAACGAGAATGGGAATTCACTCCAAGTTGCATAAGGGCCATCATAAAGCTTTCTGGTGGCTTTGGTGATTATCCTCATAGTAATATTATTCGGGATGAACATGCAATTTAACAAAAAAAAAATACATTAATATCTTAGTACAAACTGTACAAAATAATAAACGTAAAAATAACAAATAACTCTTACACATCATCCTCAGGGACTATGATGATACTGCCATATTGGTCATAGTGCACCTCCTCGTCATCATCAGCATCACTGTCCGAAGCATGTATATCAGAGGCATGTGCGAAAGGTGTAGGGGAGGGGTCAGATCTACTATCTCGCAACACGAAGGGTTGAAATAGATGGAGTCGCTAATGAAGGTTGCGATCCCTGTGACTGCGACATAGCTTGATGGACCGCAAGTGGTTGTGATACTGATGTCTGTGACCCGACTGGCTATGATCCATGTGGATGTGACATGGATGGATGTGATCCATGCGATGCAGATGGCTGCGATCCACGTAGTCGTGAGGCAGTTGGACTGTATGCCGAACATATAGTTCAACGGCCTTGTGATGAAAGACCTGGTGTCTGCACGAAGGTGTAGGGCTCGTGATGCTGTGGCAGCTCAGAATAGTTCTGGGGTGGAGGATAAGACATAGGAATAGGCATATGCATCTCTGAAGAGGGTGGAAAAGATGCAGTATTATCTTCTACCCTCCTCTTTGCCTTTCTAGCCTTTTCTCGACCCCGAGAACCAGTTGAGTCATTGTTACCCCGGCCCTTGCCTGTCATCTGCAATATATAATACATATTTAGATTGAAACATATAAGAATCTAGCTATAAAATAACAGTTATTAAAGAAATCAACTTTTTAAAGCTCATCGACGTATTGTTCCTCGTCCGAGAATTCTTCTTCCTCACTTCATCAGTTGATTCTTCTTCCTTAGTTTCTATAATTGTTACTGCATTTATATCAACTTCTTCCAATATATGTTTAGGATGTTCCAAATTATTTTCTAAAAGTTCGTCCTCTATTTGGTGAACACTGGAGATGTCGTTTTGATATGCAACATCTAATATATTCTCGACTTCAAGTTGTACTACTTTAACTACATATATAGCATGTTAGAGTATATTTTATTGTATTCATCCCTTGTATTACAAAAGTGTTAACATATAACATTTATATTATTTAGATAGTAAATACAAAACTAATTTTTAATTTTGACCAATGTTGACCTGAAAAGAGACTAACTTTGGTCGCTAATTATTTAAAATTTAAAAATAGCGACCTGTCGGTCGCTAATTTTAAATAAGATTTATTTATATTTTATAAAATATTTTAAATAATAATATAATTATTAAACGTTGGAACTGGGTCCCAAAATAGCGATCAAATTTGGTCGCTACTTGCTTCCCCTTTCATAACCGACCAACTTTGGTCGCTAATTTTAAATATTATTTATTCATATTTCATAAAATATTTTATATAATAATACAATTATTAAAACGTTATGACTAGGTCCCACATTAGTGATCAAAGTTGGTCGCTAATTTCAATATTTATTTGACCATGCAAGTCTGACCAGCCAGTCGACATATTAACCATTTTACGGAATGAAAAGCAACCAACGTTGGTCGGTAAATTATTTAATAATTTTCTCCACATTAACGACCAAAGTTGGTCGTTGTTTTGACCAACCAACTTTGGTTGCAAATTTTTTTTGGCCGCTAATTCTCAGATTTCTAATAGTGGTAGTGTATTAACATGTTATTTTACAATTTATTATTTTAATTAATGAAATGTACTAATATTTTTTTTTGGGGATTATAATAGGAGATCCAAGTGGTGTTATTGTAAACACATGATACACATCCATAGCTCCGTTAATGAAGTAATGGGATCAAAACCAACAGGGTCAACTCGACCCCAGAACAACTAAAATCTTTGCTTTAGGACCTAAAAATTTAAAGTCTCTCATGAATATAACATTATATGCATGATAACATATTTAATTCAAATAATAATTATTATTATAAATGACAAATAAATCTTTTGTTACCCGCTGGTAGTCGATAATAGCTAATCATATATAGTTCCAAATGTTATGCTATTTCGTGCCATAAGTAGGTACTTATCCTTAATTAATTAGATGTTTATAAGGTGTGGCTTTTCCATTTTGAATTCTCTAGTGAAGGAACATTTTTACGACCACTTTATATTTTGACCCTATTAGACTTTCATTGTTATAAATAGAGTTCTATTTAAGGTGAATGTCCATAATTAGAGAGATTCTAGGGTTTACTACTTGGTGGCTAAGTCACCACCTCCCTATAAATAAAGGGGTTCTCTTCATTGTAAATCATCCCAAAGTATCAATAAGAATACTCCTCTCTCTACTTTTCTCTCTATTGTTCTTGTTCTTGTATTATTGTTCTTGTTCTTATATTATTTCATAACACGTTATCAGCACGAGTCTCTAACCAATCGAATTACTGAGAAGTTCCCGTTCTCCGGTTGCCGCCTCTCCGACATCCACCGCCGGCGGCAAGTTTTCCGGTTCGCCACCTTCGTCATCACCTAGAATTTCTATACGGAAAAATAGAAGAGATGGTATCATCATAAAGTAATGCAAGGGGATGGAAACTCAAGAGGTATATTTGATATCACAACATTTATTGGTATACCTTAAAGGTAAGTAACTTACTTTTCCCTTTCAAATTCTTGAAATTCTATGATTTGATTTCATATACAAACATAGACAACAAAGTTTGGTTATAACTCTAATGGAGTTTGTAAGGAATTATAACCACGTGAAGTGGTAAAAGTTCTATGTCTTGCCATGATTAAATTCATGTATGATTATGGGCAAAGAATTGAAAATCCGTCCAATTGAATTTGCTCCATTCCCTTTAGAGAATGTGGTAGCAGTATGTGATAAGTCTGAAAGAAGACAAAATCCGTCCAATTGAATTTGCCCCATTCCCTTTAGAGAATGTGGTAGCAGTATGTGATAAGTCTGAAAGAAGACAAAATCCGTCCAATTGAATTTGCTCCATTCCCTTTAGAGAATGTGGTAGCAGTATGTGATAAGTCCGAAAGAAGACAAAATCCGTCTAATTGAATTTTCTCCATTCCCTTTAGAGAATGTGGTAGCAGTATGTGATAAGTCTGAAAGAAGACAAAATTATTACCATGAAGGTATCAATGAATGTGGACGAGGCAATAGACGGAATTATAATCGTCATCATTGTGATAATGAGAATAATAAAGATTCTCAAAATAATCATTCACTTTATGAAAGTAATATTTGACATGAGATTGTATATAGCACATACAGATGATTATGATCAATTCCCTGAAGTGAATGTGATAATTGTAATAAAGCCCGTAAGTATGGACACGCTCTTGATGTCATTTTATTTTATGTCTGACATTATGAAAAGAAAGTTCGTTGCCCTTGAAATTTCGGGCAAGAACTATATGACATGGGTGTTGGATGCTGAAATCCATTTGGATGCAATGGGTCTTGGAGACGCCATTAAAGACAGAAATAATGCATCCACCCAAGACTATGCTAAGACCTTGATTTTCTTGCGCCATCACCTTGATGAAGGTTTGAAAATTGAATATATCACAGTCAAAGATCCACCTATCTTGTAGAATGGCTTAAAGGAGAGATATGACAACCTGAAGTTGGTCACTCTGCCACAAGCACGATGCGATGAAAATCCAAAAGCAAATAGTTCATAAACTATATGTTATCGTTGCGGTGGAAAAGGGCACTAGGCGAAAATTTGCCGTGTACCAAGACATTTGGTTGAGCCTTATCAAGCATCTCTAAAGAGTAAATGCCCTGAAACAAATTTTGTCTCTGACGACAATTTTGACATCACTCACTTGGATGTGGCAGACTTCTTTGAGCACCCTGAGGGGAAAATAGACCACCTAATCGGTGATGGATCTGTGATGAAAGAAGATGGAATTGTTTGATTTTATTTGTATTAGTTAGTGAATAAACTAATAGTCATTAGTATCAGCTCGTATTAGTTAGTTTATGATATAATGTTAGTATTAGTTCTTTAGAATGTTTCAATATGCTCAGATTTCAATAATATTTTTATTTTCCAGTAGAGGTAATCGACTAACCTAACAGTTAGTTGATTATCTAATATTTCACATTAAAACTGCAAAACAATCGATTGTGTATGCTTAACAATCGATTGTGAATGTTCAATAATCGATTGTGTATGTTTAACAATCGATTGTCTTAAGACAGTGTGATCTGAAATTTTTCAAAATAGCAAATAATCGATTGTGTATGTTTAACAATCGATTGTCTTAAGACAGTGTGATCTGAAGTCTTTCAAAATAGCAAATAATCGATTGTGTATGTTTAACAATCGATTGTCTTAAGACAGTGTGATCTGAAATTCTTCAAAATAGCAAATAATCGATTGTGTATGTTTAACAATCGATTGTCTTAAGACTGTGTGATCTGAAATTTTTCAAAATAGCAAATAATCGATTGTGTATGTTTAACAATCGATTGTCTTAAGACAGTGTGATCTGAAGTTTTTTAAAATAGCAAATAATCGATTGTGTATGTTTAACAATCGATTGTCTTAAGACAGTGTGATCTGAAGTTTTTCAAAATAGCAAATAATCGATTATGTATGTTTAACAATCGATTATATTAAGACACAATCGATTGTGTATGTTTAACAATCGATTGTTTTAAGAAAATGCTTAAACTGAAATTTTCAAACTGCAAAGTAATCGATTATGGAAAACATATAATCGACTATCTGATTTAGTTAGTCAACTGACCTCAGCAGATTTTGAAAATATTGTTTAAATGTGAAACAAACGAATTGAATTTGTTTATTCTTATGTTCGTGTATTTCTTTTGTATGTCAAACTATGGGAAAGCAAATATGGATATCTCACAAAGCAAGCTTGGATCAACGTCCAGCTGTAAAAATATTTATTTAGTTGATTTATGTACTACACATACGATACTCAAAGAAAAGGAATATTTCTCTCAACTAAATATGTGTAAGACAAATGTTACTACAATCTCTGGTAGTAGTAAATTGATTGAAGGCTCCGGAAGAGCAACTGTAACTCTGCCCAAAGGCACGATGTTTATCATAGAGAATGCAATGTTCTCCTCCAAGTCTAAGAGGAACTTGTTGAGTTTTAGAGATATCATTCAAAATGGATATCAGATTGAGACAATACATGAGTATAATCTTGAATACCCCATTTACTCATAAAAACGAGGCTGCCTACTTCGGTTTGGGGTCACGCCATTTTGCATGCAGCAATGCTAGTTCGTCGGCTGCCCACTTCGATTTGGGGTCACGCCATTTTGCATGCAGCAATGCTAGTTCGTCGGCTGCCCACTTCGGTTTGGGGTCACGCCATTTTGCATGCAGCAATGCTAGTTCGTCTCTGACCGACGAATTATCACAAATATTCCCCGTTGCAATTGGTTTTGGGTCATGAACCTAATATCCGATTTAAGAATCTTTGGATGCGCAGTATATGTGCCTATACCACCGCCATCCCGCACCAAAATGGGTCCACAAAGAAGGTTAGGAATATATGTTGGGTTTGAATCGCCCTCCATCATTCGCTACCTCGAAACATTGACAGGGGACTTGTTTACTGCATGATTTGCAGACTGTCGATTTGATGAGACACTTTTCCCAAAATTAGGGGGAGAAGTTGGTGAAACCAAACGGGAAATTTTGTGGAAAAATGCATCATTATCTCATCTTGATCCACATACCTCTATTTGTGAAAATGAGGTGCAAAAGATTATCCATTTGCAAAGAATAGCAAATCAAATGCCTGACGCATTTACGGACTTGATGTCCCTGTTGGACAATCATCTAGTGTCATATCCAATGGGTCGAATGCACGCCTGAAGCGTGGCAGGCCATTAGGATCCAATGATTACTATGTTGGAGAAACACAATTGATTACCAATAAGGTATTGTGCTGTAGTAAGTCTCAAAGAAAGGAAAGATTTGATATCTTCTATTACTACAACTTGTAGCGGGATAATTTGTATATGAAAAGCTACCCGCTTTATTCTCCAGTTTGTACTACACAAACAAAAGAATGCCACAATAAAGTGGATATCTATTGGTATAAAAACCCATGTCATAATAAACCTGAAGTTTATTGATACGTGCACATGTCATGGTGTAAATTTGAAGTTTACCAATATTGATAATTTATTCAGTTGGCATTCGGGTTAGCCATCTCATTTAAAGTATGATGTGCAATAATAGAGAATTCACATGGGTGAATATTAAAGAACTAGAAAGTTCTTTACGAACTCTCTTGTATCACTTGTTCTCATTAATGAACTGACCAACTAAAGAATTCGGGTTGAAGCCCATAAATTCTGGAAATATCAAAGGTGAATATGGGCCCATTCACCTGCCATGTATACCACATATGATGCATCTATGATATGGTTACATGTGCGATTGTTATTGACCCGCAGCCTGGCCGGTGCTTGCGAGGTAAATTGCTCAGTAATATAACTTCGAGCATAATTTCCAGATTTTCTATTCAAGATAGTTCATCTTGATAAGTTGGTTTATATCATAGTTGGTTTAGCAAGATAATTATTGAGTGCCTACACTTAATAGCTAAACTGTTTCTTATGAGAACAAAGTTATATATATCAGTTTGATATACGGTGTATAGAAGAGTATATTCTCCCCTCACAAGTGGTTCAGGGTCAGGAACCAAATAATTTCATCTTATTATTAATATGCTGTGTATATTGACATGATAATGCACAAAGATGATTTCTCAAAGTTGAGGAAACAAGTTAGCTTTTCTAACATGAGGGGGAGACATGATAAACACTTGAGAAAATGTTACATGAGATGAATTATCATTTGTGTAGATACTCGAATATGAACCTGAAGTTCATAAAAGGATAATTCAATTGCAACATATTGCAAAGTATGCTATAAGCATTTGCTGACCCAAAGAAAGTAACTATATTCTCACTTCAAATGCTCCTATTAAGTCCTAGAAGGACAAAGTCTTTGATACGCTTAATGCGTATAGACAAATCGGTTTCAAAATAACTTCTTAATAAAGAAGATGAGCAAATGATCAAAGTGATCATAATAAAGTCAATGGTATGTGTAATCAGTTTTCGATATCTTATTTGTTTAGCATGACATGAAAACTTGATATGCATCTAAAGTCTATTATGTGATTTATATGACTTAACTTGAAAGATTTAAGTTGCTTAAAGCATATACAATTCTTGGTCCTGAAGTACCACATCCTAAGTACAATTTGTGTACATATGTATCTTGCTATAACTATAAGTATGATGGCATTGAGAATACATCTATGGAGATATTGAAGAGTCATTCCACGACATTGTATGAAGATGTTCATATCTATCAAGAATGATAATTTCAAGGTGCGGAATATTTATTCAAATCAATATGGCTGATTTATTTATCAAATATCTACAAAAGATCGTTTTGAAGATGGTGCACAAGATTGGAATGCAAATGCTCAAGGATGTGAATTGATGCTCTTTTCAGGGGAGTTAATGCGCGTTGCACTCTTTTTCCCTTACAAGGTTTTGTCCCACTGGGTTTTCCTTGCAAGGTTTTTAACGAGGCAACCAATAGGCGCATATTCAAACATGTGTACTCTTTTTCCTTTTCTTTAATTTTTCCCATTGGGTTTTGATTTAGTTAAGGTTGTAACGAGGCACATTATTGAATAGACATTCAAGGGGGAGTGTTATAAATAGAGTTCTATTTAAGGTGAATGTCCATAATTAGAGAGATTCTAGGGTTTACTACTTGGTGGCTAAGTCACCACCTCCCTATAAATAAAGGGGTTCTCTTCATTGTAAATCATCCCAAGGTATCAATAAGAATACTCCTCTCTCTACTTTTCTCTCTATTGTTCTTGTTCTTGTATTATTGTTCTTGTTCTTATATTATTTCATAACATGCATTAGTTTTTTTAGACTTCCGTCTGAACCTTTTTTCCCTCCTACTTCCCCCTTCTTCGGCATATTCTTTTCTTCGGAGGCGGATTTAAAATTTGAATTTTAAGAGTTTGACCTTTAAGATTTTTAATATTTAACTCTTTATATTGTTAAAGTTATGGGTTTATATCTATTATTTATTCTCATTTTAAATAATTTTTACATTTATTTATTTATCGATTCGAAAGTACTGGATTCAATTAAATCCAGCACCGCCATGCTAGATCCGCCCCTCCTCTTCTTCTCCTTCCTATTCTTCTGCATCGCCTTCTTCTCCTTTCTCCCTTCTCTTTTTATTCTTCTTTTAATAAATTATGAGCATACAACTAAAATTACAAAATAATAAAATATGTGGTAACTGAATATTCATTACCTATTTGTAGTTAGAATTGAGTAGGTGATGTTCCATCAAACGTATATTGTCTATCTTCAATGATTTATAGCATGTTTGGCCAATTTTCTTTTTGGCCAAGGTTCTTGTTGGCCAAGCTTCTTTTTGACCAAAAGTATTTTTTTTGGCAAAACTATTTTTGGCAAAAAATTGAGTTGTTTGGCTGAGCTTTTGGAAGAAAAAAAAGTACTTTTGAGAAGAAGAAGAAGCACTATTGGAGAAGCAGAAAAAGTAGCTTCTCTCCTAATGTATTTTTGAGAAAAATACACTAGCAGTTTTGGAGAAGCAGAAAAAAGTAGTTTCTCTTCTAAAGAACTTTTGAGAAAAATACACTTAGAAGCAGTTTTTTAAAGCTTGGCCAAACACTAATTCAGAAGTGCTTTTCAAACTAATTAGCCAAACACAAACTGCTTCTTACCAAAAGCACTTTTAGAGAAAAGCACTTCTCAAAATAAGCTGATTTTTACAGATTGGCCAAACGGGCTATTAGATTGATTTGATTGGAGAAAATTGAAAAACACCATTGTCCCATTTTTTTGAGCTGGAAAAAAATTTGTTGAAGAAGATAAAGTGATTGATTTTTGAAGGTTTAAGTTGAATCTAACTAGCAAAAATTATTAAAATAGGTATTTGTAGGTTGTATAAATTTTGAGTTATTTGATGTCGATTTAGACCAATTTTGAAGCAAAATATCATGATGAAATATTTGCACAATCATTATATTATGGTGATCGACATAATTTTATGACGAACACCATAACTTGCTACGAATAAAAATCTTGCAAAAGTCAAATATAAAAATATTGGCAAGCGATTGCTAGGAGCTTATTCAAAATTCAAACTCTAAGCTATTTTTTCATATTTTTTTAACGGGATCAAAATTTAAATGGTGACACTCAATAATTATATTTGTATCATTGCCGCTTTTAACACAGACGCATATATAAAGATGTTGAGTCAATTTATGAGTACGTTTTCTTGGCTTAACCAGACGACCAAAGCTAGGGTGTACAAAGAAAACCGATAAATCGTACCAACCCGATAATCTGAGTCAAACCGAGAAAAAAATCCGATTATGGTTTGGTTTGACTTGGTTTGGTGTTGGAAAAAAAAACCCGACCATAATAGGTTTGGTTTGATTTTAACTAAAGAAAGTCAAACCGAAACCAAACCAACCCGACATTACATATATGTCAATTTTAGATATATTTAATATATAAATATACTTATTGTAATGTAATTTATAAATATTTCTTAAAAAAATCATAATTTTATCTTTTAAGGTATTATTTCAAGGTTTGATTTAGAACTTTTGAATGCTCCAATAAGTTTTATAGCCATTAATATTAGTAAATTAAATAATGCTAGCAATCAATACTAATGCTAACAAAAGACATTCAATTCAATTTTACGAACGAGAATGTATTAAATAACTATTTTTTATTTTGCAATAATTTAGATAAAAATACATAACCTATTTTTATTGTTCTTTAGCTTTTAGGCACATAACTGATACTCCCTCATTAGTCTATCTAGTTTAGCATGAATTAATGTTTTTAGATTATGTTTATTTTTATTATGACTTTTTAATTAGCAATATTTATAGTACATAATTTTATTATTTTTTATTGTTGAATATTTTAGGATAATGTCATCACTCATGACATATCTCATATTTTGTATTATTTTCTTGAAAAATACTTTATATAGTTGTATCTTACTAGGATTAAAGAAATATTTTGAACATACGGTATATATTTTGTTCTACGAAGATTTTACCGGAAAAAAATTTCGAAAAAACCCGAATAACCCGAAAACCCGAAAAAACCAGAGAAAAACCGATATTGAAAAACCCGAATTTATTGGTTTGGTTTGGTCTTTAAATTTAATAACCCGACACAATTGGTTTGGTTTGGTAATTGTAAAATCCGAACCAACCCGGTCTATGTACACCCCTAACCAAAGCGACCGGGTAGGAGTCCGAAACCTATTTGATGTTTTTTTTGATAAAAAACATATTTTTAATGCTAAATAAAATTTACATAACTAGGTAATTCGCAGTATTATACTGCGAATTACTTTAACGGAAATTTAGCCGTTAAAGTAATTTTGCAGTACAATACAGCGAATTATTAAGAAAATATTATAATTTGCAGTACCATACTGTGAATTAGATAAAAAAAATTTCTTAACATTTTGCAGTACTGTACTGCGAATTATTAAAAAAATTATTATTTTTTACCTAATTCGCAGTATTGTACTGTGAATTACAATTTTTTTAATAATTCGCAATCACCATACTGCAAATTATTAAAAAAAATTCCTAATTTACAGTACCATATTGCGAATTACTAATTTTTTCTTACCTAAATGACACAATCTTCCACTTCTTTATTAGGAACATATTTATTATTGGGAATTGTTTCCAATATTGTATAGTTAGTAGTATTATACAATTAACTGTTCTGTTAAAAATATTTATATTTGATAGTTAGTGTGTACGTGTGTGTATATATATATATATATATATATATATATATATATATATATATATATATATATATATATATATATATATATAAAATTAATTTTGTTTAGCTCAAAAGTTACTAATGTTCTTTGTAAGCTTTAGAAAATAATCAAAAGATAAATAAGGCATAATAAAATATAATGAGCCCTAGAGATGATTGTTGTGTTAAGATCGTTGTAGATCTGAAAGTGTGAAGAAAACAAACTTAGCTTAAGAGAGAAGCAATAGTTGGAGATCAAGAAAGAGATAGAGATAGAGAGAGAAGTTGTATTATTCGAGGATAATAATAATTATGCTTATTATAATGTGAAGATGTTCTTTATATAGTAGGAGAGCCTCCTCGAAGTAATCAAAAAGTACAAAAGTTAGTGGCTTCTACTCAGTAAAGAATTTAAGCACTAAACGACGTTACTTTTACTTTATCAACTGGGTTGTGCCCTCACTCGGGTCGACCTTATCATAATGGATGTGCTCACTCGACGTGGGGACGTTAAGAGCCAAATTTTACCTTATACAAATTTGTCGGCTATTTTTTCTTCGTAGGTAGCTATATAGCAAATAAAATCCCAAAAATAGGGGGTTCACCCTTTCACCATGTTTTATGACACTGTAAAATAATTTTCATAAAAAAAAAATATTAAACGATCCTTATTAGCTCATCTTGCAAAAAGAAGCTAACCCCATTTTCCAGTTATTACTGAAACATAGTTAGAAAGAGGCAAAATACAACTATCGTTTGTTTTGCTCTTCCCCCTCAATCACACTTTCTTTTTAATCGGTTTAAAGAAAGGTAAGCTTTTTATTATGTATTACTATTTTTTTGTTAGTTCCTTCTAACAAAGAATTAGAGATTGGGAACAATGCCAAAACTGTGGGTGACTTATAAGTTATGGCCTCTGTGTTCGAGCCGTGGAAGCAATCATTAATACTTATATTCGAGACGGACTTAGGGGGCCGAAAGGGGTTCGTCCAAACCTCCTTCGCCGAAATATTACATTGTGTATATGAAGCAAAATCTATTTTATACCTCTACACATTCAATTTTGAACGTCCTTAACACAACGTTTAGTGGTCAAGGAGTTCAAAGCCTTTTTTAGTTTCATAAAACATGGTGAAAGGGTGAACCCCTTATTTTTGGAATTTTATTTACTGTATAGCTACCTATCAAGAAAAAATAGCCGACAAATTAATAATATATATATATATATATATATATATATATATATATATATATATATTATTCATATTATATATACTAACTATCAGATATAAATATTTTTAACGGAACAGTCAATTGTATAATACTACTAACTATACATGTGACGACCCAAAGGGTCATCACTTATTTTATTAGTCATTTAGAGCTTCAGAGGCCTTGAAAACCTCACTATTAGTTGCCACGATATGCGTGCATAGTCTGGGCGCGAAGCCGAAATTTTTTTATGTTGATATATATGAATTATGTGAAAAATTAGAAGAATTTTGATATTAAAATTGTTAAAGTTGACTTTGGTCAATATTTTTGGTAAACGGACCCGAACTCGTGATTTGAAGGTCTCCGAAGGTCCGTAGAAAAATATGGGACTTGGGTGTATACCTGGAATCGAATTCCGAGGTTCTAGGCCCGAGAAAAGAATTTTTCTGTGACATTATTTTCTGAAAATGGTTAAGGAAAATAAAAATAAAATTTGATCAAAAAAAGTAATGGTATCGGACTCGTATTTTGGTTCCGACGCTCGGTGCATGTCATATATGTTGGTTATGCGCTTTCTGTAAAGTTTGGTTGAAAATGGACGTCGTTTGACGTGTTTCGGCCTTAAATTGGAAAATTTGGAAGTTATGAAATTTTGAAAGATTTCTTGGATTTAAGGTTCAATTCATTGATTTTGATGTTATTTTGGTGATTTGATCGCTCGAGCAAGTTCGTATGATATTTTGAGTCAGTGTACATATTTGGTTTGGAGCCCCAAGGGCTTGGGTGAGTTTCGGATAGGTGTCGAAGTGTTTTAGACTTAGAAAATCTAGTGTTATTGCTGGTTGCTGGTGTCCAGGTTTTTGTTCTATGCGATCGCATAGTCATGTCTGCGATCGCATAGAGTTAATTGGGAAGTCGTTAATTTGTTCTTTGCGATCGCATTGGTTCTTCCGCGATCACATAGAGCTAATTTGGTAGTCATCAGTTTGTTCTATGCGATTGCATTACTTCTTCGCGATCGCATATAGTCAATATTGGAGTCCAGGAAATCCTTCTATGCGATTGCATTACTCCTACGCGAGCGCATAGAGTAAATCTTGAAGTCCAGGAAATCCTTTTATGCGATTGCATTACTCCTACACGATCGCATAGAGTAAATCTTGAAGCCCAGAAAATCCTTCTATGCGATTGCATTACTCCTATGCGATCACATAGAGTAAATTTTGAGGCCCAGGATTTCTTCTATGGGATTGCATTACTTCTCTGCTATCTCATAGAGCAATTTCGCCCAGTGATTTTAAAGTCCCAAAAATATAATACTTACGGGATTTTTCATCCCATTTTCTCAACTCTCTCTTCTTCAACAGCTTCTTTGGGCGATTTTGGGGCGATGTTTCATCAAACTTCTTGGGTAAGTGATTCTTAACTCATTTTCTTCATTTTTTTTCAACATCAATCAAATCATTAGGCTTAAACATGTGAAAATAGGTAGAAAATAATAGAATTGGGTATAGTTTGAGTTTTCAAATAATTTGTGATTTAGACGTCGTTTTGGGGTCGAACTTAAGAACAAATTGTATATTTAGACTCGTGAGTGAATGGGTTGTCTGAAATTGGTTCGAACCTCGTGTTTTGACCACGTGGGCCCGGGGTCGATTTTTACTATTCCGGGCAGAATGTTGTAAAATATATATTTAGCCATTTGGATTATTTTGTTGAGTAGTATTGATGATATTAAATCAATAGTGTATAGACACAATAAAATTGGAGCCGAATTCAAAAGGAAAGGGCATTGCTTAAGGATTGAGTTTGCCGTAAACCTTCGAGGTAAGTGTTTGGTCTATCTTAGCTTGAGGGAATAGGAGTTGAGTCGTATTTGCAAACCGTTAATTGTCGAGTACGACGTATAGGCATGGTGACGAGTATCTATACGTTGGTGTCTAGAGTGACCGTGAGTATTTAAATTGTGAATATTAGGATTGGGTGTTGTATCTTCCATACTTAAATGATGAATTATACATGTCGTGAAGAGCATATGAAAGATGTGATATTTAGTAATTGAGGAGCATTGACTCAAGTTATGAGAAGAATTATTGAAGTATATCCTCGACCAACAATTATAGAATTGTCGAAAATTATACGTTTCCTTGAATGGGGATTTTATTGCAAAACATTAAGTCCTTATTGGGTTCTATTAAGTATCGGGTTGCACGCCGCGACATTACTAAATAATATATATGGATCTGGTTGCACGTCGCGGCATGACTAAATAATATATATATGGATCGGGTTGTGCAACGCAACGGTTGATGATATTGTGATTAATGTGAATAATTATTTCCGCGTTCGCAGTAAAGAAAAATGTTAAACTGCCTTAGATTGTTACTACAAAATTAATAATTATAGTGATGTTACTTGTGTGATATAATTACCCACTCTCATTATTACTTGTTTATTATCCGCTGCATATTATATAACTGTACAGGTTTATGTGGGTGTCTGGTTCTATCCTCGTCACTACTTTGTTGGGGGTAGGCTAGATTCTTACCAGCACATGGGGTCAGTTGTGCTGATTTTACACTCTGCGCTCTTTTTGCACAGATACAGGTTACGAACAGCAGCATTAGCGGTAATGTGGTGTTAACATCTTGATTACTGAGATACCGAGGTAGCCTTGCAGGCGTCCGCAGGACCCGACGTCTTCTTTATCTTTACTTTTCAGACTGTTATGTTATGTATTCGAGAC
Source organism: Nicotiana benthamiana (assembly GCA_034376525.1). Classification (NCBI taxonomy): domain Eukaryota; kingdom Viridiplantae; phylum Streptophyta; class Magnoliopsida; order Solanales; family Solanaceae; genus Nicotiana; species Nicotiana benthamiana. The sequence continues at coordinate 99,833,760 of CM067336.1, forward strand.
AAGCAATAGTTTATTTCTTTCAGAAGGTTATGTGTATTATTCTTAGAAGTTCGTGAGTATTGTGACACCCGTTTTTGGGTAGTATTTTATGTTGGAATTTCAATACCGCATCTAGTAGAATGTATTAAGTCTTCCGCTAAATATATTTATTTCAGTAATCGTATTATTATTGCCAATTGATTTAAAATAAGTGTTGCTAAAAATGGGAAAATAAGTGAGAGTTGGCTGGCCTAGCTACGATTAGTATGCTCCATCACGACTCCCGATGGTGAAAAATTCGGGTCGTGACAAGTTGGTATCAGAGTACTAGGTTACATAGTTCTCACAACTCACGAACAACCTTAGTAGAGTTTGAGGGATCGATACGGAGACATCTGTATTTACACCCAGAGGCTGCAGAGTTAGGAAAAATTTCACCTTCATTCTTTCATGTCGTGCGAATTTGTTCTTCAAGTGCTAATTGGATTTCTACTATGTTCTTCCACAGATGGCAAGAACACGCGCTTCCTCATCTACCGATCAGCAGCCCAAGGCCCCAGCAACAACTCCAGCTAGGGGCAGAGGCCAAGGTCGAGGTCGTCCTAGAGGCCGAGTTAGGGGTAGAGCTCAACCCCGAGTAGCAGCACCAGTGACGGAGCCTCAGATTCAGGTTGAGGAGGAGACTCCTGCCCCAGTTGCTCCAGTGGTCCCAGTTCAGGTTCCAGAGGTATTTATTGCCACCCCAGTTCTTCAGGATGCTTTGGTCCGATTGGTCGGTTTTATAGAGGGCATTTCTAGAGCAGGTTTGCTTCCAGCAGCACCAACCACTTCTCAGGCTTGAGGAGATAATCAGACTCCTGCTACACGTACTCCGGAGCCGGTCCTCAGGTTCAAGTTCCAGTGGTCAGCCAGCTGCAACAGTTCAGCCATGCATAGTGACACAGACTGGTGATGGTGCAGCTATGCCGGCTGATGCTTTATGGAGATTGGACAAATTCACCAAACTCTTTACCACTACATTCAACGGTACTTCTTCAGAGGATCCTCAGGACTTTTTACATAGCTGCCATGAGGTTCTTCGAACTATGGGTATTGTGGAGACCAATGGTGTTGACTTTGCCACTTTTCGTCAATCTGGATCCGCCAAGACTTGGTGGAGAGACTATTGTTTATCCAAACCAGCAGGGTCGCCATCTTTGACTTGGGAAGTTTGCAGGATTATTTATGGAAAATTTTCTTCCAGTGACTCAGAGGGAGGCTCTTTGCAGGCAGTTTGAGCGCCTTCAGTAGGGCTCTATGTCAGTTGCACAGTATGAGAACCAGTTTATGGATCTAGCTCGGCATGCCATTGTAATACTCCCACCCGAGAGAGAGAGGGTGAGAATGTTTATTGATGGTTTGGTCCAGTCGATTCGTCTTCAGGTCGCTATGGGAGCCAAGATTGAGATTACTTTTCAGAAGGCGGCCAATATAGCCTGCAGAATTGAGGTGGCTCTGTCTTAGGGAGGAAGTCAGGGGTCAGATAAGAGGTCCTGTAACTCGGGCAGGTTCAGTGGTACCTTGTCTGGAGGTAGAGATTCTTATGGTATAGGCCATCCTCGTAGGCCTTTCTAGCAGCTCTTCAGATTCCCCTTGGTACTTCAGGCGATCGTGGTTCTCAGCCGCATTACTCAAATCAGCAGTTGTACAGTGCACCATCAGCACCTATCAATGCACCACAAATTCAGAGTTTCCGAGATGGTCATTCAGTTCGTCAGGGTCAGTCCCAATATTCGAGTGGATGTTATGAGTGTGGTGATTATGGACACATCAGGAGGGAATGCCCTAGGTTGAGGGGTACTCAGCCGCAGCAGCAGGGTTCTCGTGCCCTAATGTCAGCACCAGGTATTCCACAGTCTGCCCCGCCAGCTAGAGGTGGAGGTAGAGGCACTGGAGGTGGAGGTAGAGGTCACAGAGGTGGAGCTCAGACCGACAGAGGTAGAGGGAAGCCAGCAGCTGATTGTCCTAGAGATATTTCTCAGGGTAATGAGGACCAGCCCTGGTGTTATGCACTTCAGGCTAGACCAGAGGCTGAGTCCTCAGATGCAGTTATTACAGGTACTATTCTGGTTTGTGATAGCAAGGCTTTAGTGCTATTTGATCCTAGATCTACATATTCGTACGTGTCTTCTTATTTTGTATCTTACCTGGTTCAGCCTAGTGATCCATTGGGTGTTCTTGTTTATGTGTCTACACCAGTGGGTGACTTTATTGTGGTGGATCGAGTCCATCGGTCTTGTGTTGTGGTGATTGGGGGTCTTGAGACCCGTGTTGATTTATTGATTCTAAATATGGTTGACTTCGATATCATATTGGGAATGGACTGGCTATATCCGTATCATGCTATCTTCGATTGTCATGCCAAGACCGTAACTTTAGCTCTACTGAATTTTCCTCGAATAGAATGGAAAGGAATTCTATTCATATTAACCGCAATGTTATTTCATATTTTAAGGCTCAGCGTATGGTCGAAAAATGGTGTTTGGCTTATCTAGCATATGTTCGCAATTCCAGTGCCGAGGCTCCTTCTATTGATTCGGTGCCCGTGGTTCGCGAGTTTCCTGAGGTATTCATTTCGGACCTGCTGGGTATGCCACCCAACAGGGATATTGATTTTTGCATTGATCTAGCTCTGGGAACTCAGCCCATTTCTATTCCTCCATATCGCATGGCCCCGTCAGAATTAAAAGAATTGAAGAACAGTTGCAAGATTTACTTGAAAAGGTTTTCATTAGACCGAGTGTTTCCCCGTGGGGTGAACCGGTATTATTTATTAAGAAGAAAGATTGATTGATGTGAATGTGTATTGATTACCGACAATTGAACAAGGTTACAATCAAGAACAAGTATCCCCTACCGCAGATTGATGATTTATTTGACCAACTTCAGGGTGTCAAGGTGTTTTCAAAGATAGATTTGAGATATAGATACCATTAGTTGAAGATTAGAGCATCAGATGTTCCTAAGACAGCTTTCCGCACGCGATATGGACGTTATGAATTTCTGGTCATGTCTTTTGGGCTGTCAAATGCCGCCACAACTTTTATGGAATTGATGAATAGAGTGTTCAGGCCTTATTTAAACTCGTCTTGATCTTCTTCATTGATGAAATATTGAAATACTCTGCAGCCAGGAGGAGCATGCGCATCATCTCAGAGTGGCTCTTCAGACTCTGAAGAATAGTCAACTATATGCAAATTTTGACTAAGTTCAGTTGCAATTCTGGGTCATATTGTGACGACATAAGGTATTCAGGTTGATCCAAGGAAGATTGAGGTAGTCAAGAACTGGCCTACACCAGCATCAGCCACAGAGATTCGGAGTTTCTTGGGATTATCGGGTTATTATCGACGGTTTGTGGATGGTTTTCATCTATTGCAACCCCGATGACCAGATTGACCCAGAAGGGTATTCAGTTTGAATGGTCAGATGAATGTGAGGCGAGCTTTCAAAAGCTCAAAACAGCCTTGACCACATCACTGGTGTTGGTTTTGTCCACAGGTTCAGGACCTTATACTGTTTATTGTGATGCTTCCCATATTGGGCTTCGTGCAGTATTGATGCAGGATGGTAAGGTTATTTCCTATGCTTCGAGGCAGTTGAAGATTCATGAGAAGAACTATCTGGTTCATGACTTGGAGTTGGCGGCGATTTTTCACACATTGAAGATTTTGAGGCATTATTTGTATGGCGTGGCATGTGAAGTATTCATTGATCACAAGAGCCTTCAGTACCTGTCTAAACAGAAGGAGTTGAATTTGAGGCAGAGATGATGGTTGGAATTGTTGAAAGATTATGATATCACTATTTTATATCACACGGGAAAGGCAAATGTGGTGGCTGATGCTTTGAGCATGAAGTCAGCCAGTATGGGCAGTCTTGCTTATATTCCGGTCAGTCAGAAGCCGTTTGCTATAGATGTTCAGGCCTTAGCTAATCACTTTGTGAGATTGGATATTTCTGAGCCTCGTCGAGTGCTAGCTTGCACGGTCGCTCACTCTTCATTATTTGAGTGTATTCGCGATCGACAGTTTGATGATCGCATTTTATGTGTCCTTAAAGACACGGTTCAGCGAGGAGGTTCCAAGCAGGTCATCTTAGATGCTGATGTAGTTCTGAGATTGCAAGGGAGAATTTGTGTGCCAGATGTTGATGGGCTTCGATAATTGATTCTAGAAGAAGCTCACAATTCCCGGTATTCTATTCATCCAGGCGCAGCAAAGATGTATCAGGATTTGAGGCAATATTATTGGTGGCGCACAATGAAAAAGGATACTGTGGTATATGTATCGCGGTGTTTGAATTTTCAACAGGTTAAATATGAGCATCAGAGACCTGGTGGTTTATTCCAGAAAATTGAGCTTCCCGAGTGGAAGTGGGAGCGAATCACTATGTACTTCGTTATTGGCCTTCCGATGACTCAGAAGAAGTTTGATGCGGTTTGGGTTATTGATGATAGGATGACCAAGTCAGCACATTTTGTTCCTATTTCCACCACCTACTCGTTCGAGAGGTTAACGGGGATTTATGTCAGGGAGATTGTTCTCCATCATGGGGTGCCTTTATCTATCATATCGGATCGAGGTCCGTAGTTTAACTCACATTTCTGGAAAGCGTTTCAGAAAGAGTTGGGCACCCAGGTTCAGCTGAGTACAACATTTCATCCACATATGGACGGTCAGTCCAAGAGGACTATTAAGATATTGGAGGATATGCTCCGAGCCTGTGTTATTGATTTTGGAGGTTCGTGGTATCAATTCCTGCCTTTGGTAGAGTTCGCTTATAATAACAGTTATCAATCGAGCATTCAGATAGCTCCTTATGAAGCTTTGTATGGTAGACAGTATCGATCTCCGGTTGGATGGTTTGAGACGGGATAGGCTCGGTTGTTGGGTACGGATATAGTTCAGGAGGCCTTAGATAGTCAAGATCATTCAGGATATGCTTCATACAGCTCAGTCAAGGCAGAAGAGATATGCAGATCGCAAGGTTAGAGTTTAGTTTTCATGATTGGTGAGCGAGTATTGCTCCGTGTATCCCCTATGAATGGCGTAATGAGGATTGGTAAGAAGGGAAAGCTTAGCCCTAGGTTTATTGGCCCATTCGAGATCCTTGATTGTGCGGGAAAGGTGGCTTATAAACTTGCTATTCCACCTAATTTGTCAGTTGTGCATCTAGTGTTTCATGTATCCATGCTCCGAAAATATCACGGCGGTCCATCGCATGTATTAGATTTTAGCACTGTCCAATTGGACAAGGATCTATCTTATGAGGAGGAGACGGTGGCTATATTAGACCTGCGGGTTCTATAGTTGAGGTCGAAGAGTTTTCCTTCTGTGCATATTCAGTGGAAAGGTCAACCTCCCGAGGCATCGACCTGGGAATCCGAGTCTGACATGCGGGGCCGTTATCCTCATCTATTCCCTGACTCAGGTACTTCTTTATTTTTTCCGTTCGAGGACGAATGATTGTTTTAGAGGTGAAGAATATGACGACCCAAAGGGTCACAACTTTTTTTATTAATCATTTCGAGCTTCAGAGGCCTTGAAAACCTCACTATTAGTTGCCTCGGTTTGTGTGCACAGTCTGGGCGCGAAGCTGAAATATTTTTATGTTGATATTGTTGGAAACACGTTCTCAAGGCTTTATACTAAAACGTGTGTTCTTATGTGTAGGTTTTGATGAATGACAAATAAGCGCAAATTGATATATGACGAAGTTCACGTACAAGCGCACAATTGGTGGATAACGAGATTCAAGCACAAGACAAAGTTTTATTGAGTAAATGAGTCGTTCTTAATTGTGATCTTGATCCGACAACTTGACTCATGACATGGCTTCTCTCGTAAAACTATTTTTACAAAATCATGCATATTTAATTTAATGCTAAATGATTTTAAATCATGCATATTTACTTTAGTCAAAATGATTTTTAAACATGCCTCTAAAAGATCTGGACTAAGATAATCGATTATGTACTTATGATAATCGATTATGTTAAGCCAAGACTGCATGACAATCGATTGTGAACTAATGACAATCGATTGTGTTAAGGCAGTGAGCATCAGGTTTTTTAAACCTGCATGACAATCGATTGTGAACCTTATGACAATCGATTGTGATGAGGCAGTGTACATCAAAGTTTTTCAAAACTCAGAATAATCGATTGTGAAGCTAATGACAATCGATTGTGAAGAGACAGTGTCTATCAGATTTTTCAAAGTCACAAAATAATCGATTGTGAACATATGACAATCGATTGTGTTGAGGCAGTGTCTTCCAGACTTTTTCAAAGTTATTAAATAATCGATTGTGAGTATATAACAATCGATTGTCACGAGGCAGTGTCTAAAATGATTTCAAAGTTTGATAAATAATCGATTGTTAACATTGCACAATCGATTGTGAAGCTGACCGTTGTCGTAAAGTTTTCAAATACCGTCAGGTAATCGATTGTTGATTTTGTACAATCGACTGTTGAAATTAAAATCTGGAAAAGATTTTTTGAACGTTGCTGAATAATCGATTATTGATTTTGTATAATCGATTATTTTGCGTAAAATCTGAAAATGATTTTTTGAACGTTACCAATAATCGATTGTTGATCTTGAACAATCGATTGTTAAGCGTAAAATCTGGGATTGATTTCTGGAACGATTGGCAAACAATCGATTGTGACTTCTTGACAATCGATTGTCACACAGTAAAATTAGCAACTCTTAATTGGCAATTAGGCAACGATAATGCCAAGTTTTTCAACTATAAATACAGCTTCATTTCAGTGTTTTAAACACAATAACATACAACAACTGATCATTCTATTGCTATAAGCTTGCATACTATTGTTTATCATTTTATATTCATTTCATAAAGCTTTTGAGAGCCAAAGTCTTGTCCATAGTTGTTGTTATCTTGAGCTTACTTCTTTTACTCATATCTACTCATTAAGGAGTGTATTGTTTGAGTGTTTAGTGTTTTGTACACTTGTAAGAGAATTGTGATTCTCTTGTTGTAAGGAACTTGTGTTTCCTTGGTTGAAGTCTTGGAGTGTTGTATCTCCGAGCAAGATTGTTGAGGCTTGTGTCCTCAGATTGTAAAGGTTGGTTAGGCACCCGTAAGCTTAACAGTGAAGTCTTGGAGTGTTGTATCTCCGAGCAAAGGTGTTAAGGCTTGTGTCCTTAAGTTGTAAAGGTTGGTTAGGCACCCGTAAGCTTAACAGTGAAGTCTTGGAGTGTTGTATCTCCGAGCAAAGGTGTTAAGGCTTGTGTCCTTAAGTTGTAAAGGTTTGTTGAGCACCCGTAAGCTTGACAAGTTAGTGGAAAATCTCGAGAGAGTCTCTCGGGGACTGGACTAGCCACTTGTTGTGGTGAACCAGAATACATCGGTGCGTTTGTTCTTTATTGCATTTAATTTCCGCACTTATTTTTCCTGCAAGTTTTTAAATTCCGCAAGTTTACGCTATATTTTATTATAACGCTATTCACCCCCCCTCTAGCGTTAAGCGTATTATCTAACAATTGGTATCAGAGCCCAACTCTCTGAAGACTTAACAGTTTGAGAGAACCATCCATGGCTTCTACTCGTGACTCTTTTGCAGGAATAGGTGAAGGTGATTTTATCATGTTGCCCCAATATTTGATGGAAATAATTACTTATATTGGAAAGATCGGATGAGAATTTTCATCACAGCCAACAACTTTTATCTATGGCAAATCATCAAGCATGGTGATCAAATGACAACAAAAGTTGGGAAAGCCAAGGTAAGTGAATACAACACTAATGCAATGAATATGTTGTATAGCGCCTTGAATCAGGAAGACTATCAGAAAATTTCCCACTACAAAACCGCCAAAGAGATGTGGGATAAGCTGGAGGAAATGTATGAAAGCATGCCTCAAGAAGCGGACAGCTGATATGATGAATCAACTGGCCAATGTCTCATGGCAAACGAAGAAGAGGTAAGTACGTCCAACTCTCACTCGCTTGAAGAAATGCAAAATGCTTATAATAAATTACATAGTGAGTTTGTTGATGCTTCCAAGACTATTAAAGATTTGCAGAAAACTCTATCGTTGCAAGAAAAAGATTTTCAAAAACAACTCTCTCTAAAAGAAAAAGATTTTGTAAAACTGGTTTTAGAAAATGAGAAGATGAAAGAGGAAAACAAGTTTTTCGGAAAAAGAAGCGCCGATAAGCCCGAAAGCTCTATTAGAAAGTGTACTTTGCTTGCATCTCAAAAATGAAGTAGAAAGGCTTAAAGGCACATTAGATAAGTTTAATTCTTCGCACAAAAATTTGAATGATCTTCTTGATAATTTGAAGTCAACCAAGCATGGCATAGGGTTTACGAATGAGCCTAAAGAAAAGGTTGAAGCTAAACCCCAACAACCTAAGGCTCAACCTAGGACAAATAATAAAAATGCTTATCCTAGAAATAGCAATCCTAGAACCAATATGCATGCTAGACTAAATGTTGAACATTTTAGAAGACCTAGCAATGACTTACCACCTAGAAATAACTACCCTAGAAATGATGCATATTATAGGCCAAATACTAGAAGGAATTTTGAACCCTATAGAGCACCTAGAAATGATTTCCAACGTAGAAATAATTATTCTAGAAATGCCGCTCATAGTAGAAGAAATGATGTTCATAAAGTGCGCAATAGTCATAATGCTGAAAATAGAGTAAACCATTTTCGTCCGTCAAGTTACTATGAACCTAGAAGGATGTATAACCCCAACGTGACTTGTCATTATTGTAGACGTATTGGTCATATTGCTCCCGCATGTTTTACACGACATAGACATATCACTCAATCGCATCATTATGATATGCCTAACCCCCAAGGACCCAAAATGGCATGGGTACCAAAAGATCATTAATCTGTTTTGCAGGTGTGCTTGAAAGGCTACAGTATTGTAGTAGATGCACCGAGGACGACACCTCATTGCATCAAGAGGAAATTTCGGTTAGTTATCCTTTTTTGTCAAAAACCGAATTGTTGATATGTGCTAGCAACCAATATTAACTTATTTGTTGTTAATTTTGTTCCCTTATGTTGAATCTTTAAGCTTAGTCGTAATAGTTGATGTGCGTTAACAATTGAGATATCCTTGTCAACAATCAATATCAATTAGCTTTGTTGATTCATATGTTGAAAATGTGTTGTTAAATGACAATTGGTGTCAATTAGTTTACTTGTTAGTTATCTGCTTTTAAAAGATCAAAACTGTTGATATGTATTAACAGTTAGCTTGATAAAATCATTTCATTCATGATTTGATAATTGCTATCTGTGGTTTAAATAACTGTTAGTATACTGTGTGGTGTGTATTATCTATTAGCATATTCTTCAAAAAGTTTTCACTCACGTTTTTGATGAATGCTACCCTCAGCTTTGAAAAATAATTGAGATGTCTCATGTTTCTAACAATTGACAAAAATCCTTCTGTTAAAAATCGTCTCTTGATGAACACATCCTTTGGTCTGGATAATGGTTGGTATGTTCTTCAAAATTCGATGTATGGTTGATCTGTTAACAGTCAACACTCGTTTGTAATATGCTTTACTAAAAATAACAATTTGTATCACTGTTAATAAAATAACTTTTGGTACACTTGTTATGTCATCCAACAAATGGGTTTATCATTGTTTTATAACAATTGGTATATCTATGTCTTGTTGGTATATCTTGATAAATTTTTGATTAAGGGGAAATAGATTGCATGAAGTTTACTATCTTTTTGATGACAGTATTTCAAAACAACTCTCTATATTGGCAATGTTATTTTCTTTAAACTCTCATGCCACTAATATCTTGCATTCCAAATCTTGTGGAAAATGATATCTTAGAAAATATTTGTATTACTTTGGAGCAACTAATAAGTGTCATGCAAGGAATATGTAAATGGCATTTGAGATATCATTGATAGACAAGCTTAATTTCTTCTAGAAGCTGCAAATTAAGCAAATGAAAGAGGGAACTTTCATTTGTCCATCTAAATGTCGCAAAGAGTTGCCAAATCAATTCGAAAAGAGCAACACCAAACCAATGGTCACTTCAATGAATTTAGATGACCATCTTGACAGAAATGTGAAAGGTAAGACGAGCAATACCAAGAACTACACATGTATGATCGTTCCTCACTTTACCTTATTGCTAGTAGACTTGATAAAATATTTAGCGTTTAATGTTGTGCTAAATATAAATCATGTCCAAATGAAGTATTGAATGCGGGTAAACGTTGATCTAAATGCATACATTTTAGGTTGCATTTATATTTTAATTACTGACTTGAGCGTCGGAGACGTTTAATTCTATTTTGCAGGTATCACCCTAAAGGTAGGGGGAATTATTACGTTTTGGCACAAAACAATCGATTGTTCCAAGCAAATAATCGATTATCTTACTGTGCAGAAAATCGATTAGCAGTATCACTAATCGATTGTTTACGGTTTATGTTTATTATGCAGTTTTGTTAAATAATTGATTCTTTAACTGCAAAATCGATTTCCGTCTCAGCCATTCAGCAATGCTTTTCCAAAACAATCGATTGTTTCAAAATATAATCGATTATTCTCAAAATCAGAAAATTTCTGTGCTCACTGTAACATAACAATCGATTACCATATTTTGACAATCGATTATTTCATGTCAGTAATTCAAAGTTTTTTTACCGTTTGGTTCTGCAATCGATTTGTGTCAGTTCCGAGATTCAGTCAAATCTTAATGACAATCGATTATCTCATTCCAACAATCGATTGTCTAGCGGTCAGTAAGATTTATTTTTACCGTTTCTGACTGTTTCAGCTTTCAATTTTCTGCAGATTTCTTCCATTAATGAAATGCCTTTCTCCCCTCTATAAATAGGCTCCATATATGTTCTTTTTTATTCACTCAAGCATCAACTTTAGCTCTCAACCTATCAAAATTCTTTCAAGTCTCTTGCAAATTCCAGCAATACTCAGTGAAAATGTCAGGCCGTCACTCCAAACGTTCCCGTTCTGCTAGGCATGGTGCATCCTCCTCTGCTGCTCCAAACTATCCTAATCAAGATGGTTCCGTTCTATATTTTAATTGTGACATCGAGCTTACTCGTTTTTTAACAAAATTTGAAAAGCGCGACATTCTTCCTCCCCTCTTTTCAACCAACAAGTATCTTGAATCTTATGGCCCTGCTGCAAATATGCTCAAAAATTGTCAACTTCTTGACTTCTTACTTCTTACCCATCCTTACATCAATACTACATTGATTCAAGCATTTTACTCCAACCTTCATGAGGATGATGACGGTGAGCTTGTGACAAATATAAATGGTGTTCAAATTCTTCTTTCCGATGAAAACCTTCATACCATTGCCCGCCTTCCTCATAATGGTGAAGACATTTTTCGGTACATCGGAGAGGCCGAAGCCCTTTTTGATGAAACAGTCCTCCTACATCAAACCGGACTTACTTCTTATGATCCAAATCTTTCTTCCCGTCGTCCTACAATTACGGGAATGGATCCCAATTATCGGTTGATTTTTTATTTCATCACCCGTGTCCTCAAGCCTCGTAAGCATAGCCATACTACCATTTCCCAAGAGGACACCAAGCTCATGCATGCCATAATAACCGGAGCTAACATCAATTGGTGTCGGTCGTCAAGATTCACATGCGTGACGCTATCGGAGATGATAGGCCTCTTCCTTATGCTCTCCTCATCATGAATTTTCTTGAAGCCTCCGGATTCATCACTTCCAACGGTCCTCTCAAAAAGAGTACCAAGAAGTGGGAAATTTCAGAATCCTCCTTTCATCATGACGGTGATCATGCAGCGCCTGCTCATCCTCCAACCCGTCGAACTCGTCCGCCTCAAGAGCCCACTCTCCAATCCATTTACGACCAAATTGCTTCCTTGACCACCTCTGTTGGTCAATTGACAAATAAGATCCATGGATATTTTGACCATGTTCATTATCCATATGCGGGTCTTGTTCCCTTCGAAGCAGTGCCGGATGATGAGGCGGGAAATGATGATGAATGATTTCTTTTGGTTCTATTATGATATGTTTTATTGTCCCCTCCTTATGTAATTGTTTTCTTTTTCCAATAAATAAACAAGTTTTATTTACATCTTTGGCATCTTCTTATATTATTTTTGCTAATGGCAAAAGGGGGAAGATAACGGGTATGCACTCTCAATATTTATAAGCTTAAATTGAGGGGGAATACATATATTGAGGGGGAACAAATTGCGTACTTGTTGCATGTCTTGAATCGTCATTATAAATTGTTTAAGTTGCATATCCCGCTTAAAGTTTGCCATTATCAAAAAGGGGGAAATTGTTGGAAACACGTTCTCAAGGCTTTATACTAAAACGTGTGTTCTTATGTGTAGGTTTTGATGAATGACAAACAAGCGCAAATTGATATATGACGAAGTTCAAGTACAAGCACACAATTGGTGGATAACGAGATTCAAGCACAAGACAAAGTTTTATAGTTTAAATGAGTCGTTCTTAATTGTGATCTTGATTCGACAACTTGACTCATGACATGGCTTCTCTCGTAAAACTATTTTTACAAAATCATGCATATTTAATTTAATGCTAAATGATTTTAAATCATGCATATTTACTTTAGTCAAAATGATTTTTAAACATGCCTCTAAAAAATCTGGACTAAGATAATCGATTATGTACTTATGATAATCGATTATGTTAAGCCAAGACTGCATGACAATCGATTGTGAACTAATGACAATCGATTGTGTTAAGGCAGTGAGCAACAGGTTTTTCAAACCTGCATGACAATCGATTGTGAACCTTATGACAATCGATTGTGATGAGGCAGTGTACATCAAAGTTTTTCAAAACTCAGAATAATCGATTGTGAAGCTAATGACAATCGATTGTGAAGAGACAGTGTCTATCAGATTTTTCAAAGTCACAAAATAATCGATTGTGAACATATGACAATCGATTGTGTTGAGGCAGTGTCTTCCAGACTTTTTCAAAGTTATTAAATAATCGATTGTGAGTATATAACAATCGATTGTCACGAGGCAGTGTCTAAAATGATTTTCAAAGTCTGATAAATAATCGATTGTTAACATTGCACAATCGATTGTGAAGCTGACCGTTGTCGTAAAGTTTTCAAATACCATCAGGTAATCGATTGTTGATTTTGTACAATCGATTGTTGAAATTAAAATCTGGAAAAGATTTTTTGAACGTTGCTGAATAATCGATTATTGATTTTGTATAATCGATTATTTTGCGTAAAATTAAATGATTTTTTGAACGTTACCAATAATTGATTGTTGATCTTGGACAATCGATTATTAAGCGTAAAATCTGGGATTGATTTCTGGAACGATTGGCAAACAATCGATTGTGACTTCTTGACAATCGATTGTCACACAGTAAAATCAGCAACTCTTAATTGGCAATTAGGCAACGGTAATGCCAAGTTTTTCAACTATAAATACAGCTTCATTTCAGTGTTTTAAACACAATAACATACAACAACTGATCATTCTATTGCTATAAGCTTGCATACTATTGTTTATCATTTTATATTCATTTCATAAAGCTTTTGAGAGCTAAAGTCTTGTCCATAGTTGTTGTGATCTTGAGCTTACTTCTTTTACTCATATCTACTCATTAAGGAGTGTATTGTTTGAGTGTTTAGTGTTTTGTACACTTGTAAGAGAATTGTGATTCTCTTGTTGTAAGGAACTTGTGTTTCCTTGGTTGAAGTCTTGGAGTGTTGTATCTCCGAGCAAGATTGTTGAGGCTTGTGTCCTCAGATTGTAAAGGTTGGTTAGGCACCCGTAAGCTTAACAGTGAAGTCTTGGAGTGTTGTATCTCCGAGCAAAGGTGTTAAGGCTTGTGTCCTTAAGTTGTAAAGGTTGGTTAGGCACCCGTAAGCTTAACAGTGAAGTCTTGGAGTGTTGTATCTCCGAGCAAAGGTGTTAAGGCTTGTGTTCTTTAGTTGTAAAGGTTTGTTGAGCACCCGTAAGCTTGACAAGTTAGTGGAAAATCTCGAGAGAGTCTCTCGGGGATTGGACTAGCCACTTGTTGTGGTGAACCAGAATACATCGGTGCGTTTGTTCTTTATTGCATTTAATTTCCGCACTTATTTTTCCTGCAAGTTTTTAAATTCCGCAAGTTTACGCTAATTTTTATTATAACGCTATTCACCCCCCCTCTAGCGTTAAGCGTATTATCTAACAGATATATATGAATATGTGAAAAATTTAAAGAATATTGATACTAATATTGTTAAAGTTGACTTTGGTCAATATTTTTGGTAAACGAACTCGGACCCGTGATTTGACGGTCTCGGAAGGTTCGTAGAAAAATATGAGACTTGGGCGTATGCCCGGATCGAATTCCGAGGTCCCAGGCCCGAGAAAAGATTTTTTTTGGAGATTATTTCCTGAAAATGTTTAAGGAAAACAAAAATTAAATTTGATCAAAAAGTAATCGTATCGGGCTCGTATTTTGGTTTCGACGCCTGGTACAGGTCATATATGTTGGTTAAGCGCATCTTGTAAAGTTTGGTTGAAAACGGACGTCGTTTGACGTGTTTCGACCTTAAATTGGAATTTTGAAAGTTATGAAATTTTGAAAGATTTCTTGGATTTAAGGTTCAATTCATTGATTTTGATGTTATTTTGGTGATTTGATCGCTTGATCTATTTCGTATGATGTTTTTTAGTCAGTGTACCTATTTGGTTTGGAGCCCCAAGGGCTCGGGTGAGTTTTGCATAAGTGTCAAAGTGTTTTAGACTTAGAAAATCTGGTGTTTTTGCTGGTTGCTGGTGTCCAGGTTTTTGTTCTATGCGATCGAATAGGCTTGTCCGCGATCGCATAGAGTTAATTGGGAAGTCATTAGTTTGTTCTATGCGATCGCATTGGTTCTTCTGCGATCGCATAGAGTTAATTTGGTAGTCATAAATTTGTTCTATGTGATTGCAATTCTCCTACACAATCATATAGAGTAAATCTTGAAGTCCAGAAAATCCTTCTATGCGATTGCATTACTCCTATGCCATCGTATTGAGTAAATCTTGAAGTTCAGGAAATCCTTCTATGCGATTGCATTACTCCTACGCGATCGCATAGAGTAAATATTGAAGTTCAGGAAATTCTTCTATGCGATTGCATTACTCCTACGCGATCGCATAGAGTAAATATTGAGGCCCAGGATTCCTTCTATGCGACCGCATTACTTCTCTGCGATCGCATAGAGCAATTTCGCCTAGTGATTTTAAAGAACCAAAAACAGAACACTTACGGGATTTTCATCCCATTTTCTCAACTCTCGCTTCTTCAGCAACTTTTTTGGGCAATTTTGGGGCGATTTTTCATCAAACTTCTTGGGTAAGTGATTCTTAACTCGTTTCCTTCATTTTTCTTCAACATCAATCAAATCCTTAGGCCTAAACATGTGAAAATATGTAGAAAATTAGAGAATTGAGTATAGTTAGGGTTGTCAGATAATTTATGATTTAGACCTCGTTTTGGGGTCGAACTTAAGAACAACTTGTATATTCGGACTCATGAGTGAATGGGTTGTCGGAAATTGGTTCGAACCTCGTGTTTTGACCAAGTGGGCCCGGGGTCGATTTTCACTATTCCGGGTAGAATTTCGTAAAATATATATTTAGCCATTTGAATTATTTTATTGATTAGTATTGATGATATTAAATCAATTATGTGTAGACACAATTGAATTGGAGCCGAATTCGAAAGGAAAGGGCATTGCTTAAGGATTGAGTTTGCCGTAAGCCTTCAAGGTAAGTGTTTGGTCTACCTTAGCTTGAGGGAATAGGAGTTGAGTTGTATTTGCTAACTGTTAATTGTCGAATATGACGTATAGACATGATGACGAGTATCTATGCTTTGGTGTCTTGCATGACCGTGAGTCTTTAAATTGTGAATATTAGGATTGGGTGTTGTATCTTCCATGCTTAAATGATGAATTATACATGTTGTGAAAAGCATATGAAAGATGTTGTGATATTTAGTAATCGAGGAGCATTGGCTCAAGTTATGAGAAGAATTATTGAAGTATATGCTCGACCAACAATTATAGAATTGTCGATAATTATACGTTTCCTTGGATGTGGATTTTATTGTAAAACATTAAGTCCTTATTGGATTCTATTAATGTACTAAATAATATTTTGAGGATCGGTCTGCTCGCCATGGTATGATAAAGTAATATATATGGATCAGGTTGCACGCCGCGGCATGACTAAATAATATATATGGATCGGGTTGCACACCGCGGCATGACTAAATAATATATATGGAACGGGTTGCACGCCGCGGCATTACTAAATAATATATATGGATTGGGTTGCACGTCGCGGCATGACTAAATAATATATATATATATATATATATATATATATATATATATATATATATATATATATATATATATATATATATATGGATCGGAATGTGCGACGCAACAGTTGATGATATTGTGATTAATGTGAATAACTATTTCCGCATTCACAGTAAAGAAAAATGTTAAGCTGCCTTAGATAGTTACTACAAAATTATTAATTATAGTGATATTACTTCTGTGATATAATTATCCACTCTCATTATTACTTGTTTATTTCTGTTTATTATCTGCTGCATATTATACAACTGTACAGGTTTATGTGGGTGTATGGTTCTATCCTCGTCACTACTTCGTTGGGGTAGGCTAGACACTTACCAGCACATGGGGTCAGTTGTGCTGATTTTACACTCTGCGCTCTTTTTGCACAAATACAGGTTACGAACAGCACCATCAGCGGTAATGTGGTGTTAACATCTTGATTACTGAGATACCGAGGTAGCCTTGCAGGCGTCCGCAGGACCCGGCGTCTCCTCTATCTTTACTTTTTCAGACTGTTATCTCATGTATTCGAGACAAACAATATTTTATTTCTTTCAAACGGTTATGTGTATTATTCTTAGAAGTTTGTGAATATTGTGACATCAGTTTTTGGATAGTATTTTATGTTGGGATTTCAGTACGGCATCTAGTAGAATTTATTATGTTTTCCGCTAAATCTATTTATTTCAGTAATCGTATTATTATTGCCAATTGATTTAAAATAAGTGTTGCTAAACATAAAAAAATAAGTGAGAGTTGACTAACTTAGCTCCGATTAGTTGGCGCCATCACAACTCCCGATGGTGGAAAATTCGGGTCGTGACAATACAATATTGGGAACGTTGGGAACAATCAATTGTATAATAACTAACTATACAATATTGGGAACAATTCCCAATAATTAATATGTTTCCAATATAGAAGTGGAAGATTGTGCCATTTAGGTTAAATTTGTTTTTCTTAGTAATTTATAGTATTGTACTGCGAATTAGGATTTTATTTTTAATAATTTGCAGTACAATGACTACAAATTATTAATTTTTTTAATTCGCTGTACAATCCTGCAAATTACAATTTTTTTAATAATTCACAGTATTGTACTGCGAACTACTAAAACAGCTAAATTTTTGTTAAAGTATTCGCAGTATAATACTGCAAATTACCTAGTTATGTAATTTCTTTAGCATTAAAAACGTGCTTTTTGTCCAAAAAGGCATCAAAAAGGTTTCGGATAGTACAATAAGAGTGTTAGGAATTCATCCCGCACATTAATTAGTGAGTATAAATTTGTGTACTACGCATGGGTATTATCACTTTTAACCTACACCAAAAACTATTTATATCTAGTAATCGAAAAAGTATAAATTTGTATAATTTTTGTATATGACATACAAAATATATACATATACAAAAAATATATAAAATTTATACATTTTCTTCGCTGTTATTTTTACAACGGTTATATAGTGTCATCTTTCCAAGCAAATTTGATCTATTATAATATATAACTTATCATATCAAACCCGATATAATAATTTAGGAATTGAAATATTTTACTCCATCTCTTCCAATTTAGATGACACACTTCTTATTAATTTGTTCCAAAAATGAATGACACATTTCTACAATTGAAAATAATTCAATTTTAAATTCTTCATTTTACCTATTTTACCCTTAATAAGAAGTTTTTTATAGTCATACAAATGTCACGATCCCACGAAACTTTTACCCATTAAGCTTTTAAGACCACATGTTTTAAAAGTCTTTTTTTTTCTTAAACTCTGTATCGAGCGAAACTACCTCATCTAAACTGAAATATAGGAAGCAATAATCAGCGATAACAGGATAAATTGTGTTGATGGTATATTTTTTTACACCGTCAAATTAAGTTATCATCCATACCGACCCTTTCCTTAACTATCCACAGATTTTTTCCAACAAAAAATTATCGGAAAAATACCTCAAACCACCTTTAAATTGGCTTCGATTATTAGTATCCTCCCAGAACTATGCCCGATCTTAATTATTCCCCTCAATTTGTCCTTTGAGGGACATTACCCCCTAATGCTGATGTGGCAAAAAGTGTGGGTGCACTCGCCTGGCACGTGGACTTTTTTGTTTATGTGATATTTTTTTGAAAAATAAATATTTTTTTTTTACCTTTTTTAGAATATTATTTTTTATATATTTTTTTTCGAATACAAATTTATAATAAAACTTGGATATAATTACATTATTTAGGCTAAATATTTTTTTTGTCCAAAATTAATAAAGTTTTAATTAATTTTTGAATTTGACTTGAAATAATGATTTATACAATTAAAATAAATAGTCTAGACATTTAAAAAGTTATAAAAAATACATAGTTGAAATACATAGTCATTGTATAAAAAGAAGAAATAAAAAGAGGGTACAATTGCACTTGTAATTTCTTGCAATTGTACACTCTTTTTATTTCTTCTTTTGATGTAATGACTACATATATTTTTTTTTGGTAATTAATTATTTTATATTAATCACCCGACAAAACATTATAAAGCCATAACATCACTACAGAGCTAGCTATCTCATTACAACAATCTCATCTGCTATCTCCTATCTCCTTTGTATATTCATAAAAACATATAACTATGAACTATATTTTGTATACTGGCAGTAGCTCTAACAGTATATGTATACACTATCTCACGTGCTATACTATTCTAGTCTCGTGCCCTCCTTTCAAAGATTCTCAGATTTCTCTCAATCCAAATAGCATGCACTATTTCTGCATAGACTAGTTTGAAAACTTTTGCTCTTGTATCTTGCCTTTAGCATGCTTTAAACTCCAATCCATATGTTGTTCCCAGGTCTGCTTCCTTGTGTAACCATGGTGCATACATTGCATAATCTTCATCCATATATGTCTAGCAAAAGCACACGTGACAAACATATGGTCTCTATTCTCCTCGTGATAATGGCATAAAGAACATTGAGTATCCACATATTTCAATTGAGTATTTTTACCCTTTTAGGTAAAATCTATAAAAAAAAATTAGAGCACTTTAATTTAGAGAGATATAAAAAGTTATAGCCAAAATAATTAATTTCAAACTATGTATTTTTATAACTTTTAGATGCCTTGACTATTTATTTCAATTGTATAAATCTTTATTTTCAGGTCAAATTAAAAAAAAATTTAAGTAAAACCTATTATTTTTGGCCAAATAAAAATATTTATCCTATATAATGTAGTTCTATTCAATTTTATTATAAATTGTATTCGAAAAAAATTAATCTAAAAAGTGATATTCTTAAAAAGGTAAAAAATATTTTATTTTTTAAAAAAGAAGCCATATAGACAGAAAAATCCAGTGGCAGGTGAGTGCAACCACACTTTTTGCCACATCAGCGTCTAGGGGATAATGACTCTCAAAAGGTCAAATTGAGAGGGGTAATTAAGACCGGGCATAATTCGGGAAGGATACTAATAATCTAAGCTAAGTTTAGGGGGTAGTTAAGGTATTTTGCCAAAATTATATAAATACAAGACAAAAAGTCACATTTTTATTTTTTGGATTTTCAAAATTTTCCATAAAAAGACTATGTTGGTTGTTGATTGCCGATGTTTGCGCTATATTTGCTTGGATAAAAGGATAGAGTTGTTCATGAATATCTCCTAATCAAAGAGAATTATTCTTAATTAGCCGCGGAAACACCTTTTGTCTAGACCAATTCCAAGTGCTAAAATGTTTTTATGTAAGACACCAAATTTATTTCAAGTATTTTAAATATTCTATTTCTTGCAAGAGCTTTTGTATTTGTATCTAACAAATATATACAAGTCCTACTATGGAACATGTTATATGTTAACCGGCATAATACAAGAAGGAAGTTGAACACCATACAAGTAGTCATCACAACAATTAATTAATGTAGAAAATTTCAAAAAGATGAATGAAAAATCAATAATTTACAAATTAGGAATACCCTCAGAATTGGAAACCAACATCATGTTCTTGAACTCCTCATAATCAAGAACTCCATCAAGGTTAGTATCATACATATGAATCATGCTCTTACAATCACTTCCTTCTTTCTCATCCCACAACCCTAATCTTGACAACACTTGTTGAAGCTCCTCACAACAAATAAAACCATCTCCATTCAAATCAAACACCTTAAATGCTTCAACAAGATCATCTTCCAAATTATTGTCCTCTTTTCTCTTTTCATCCCCATTATTTTTCTTCACCATCGCCTCGTAAAAGAGGGAGAAGTCAATGATGTTTAGGCTCTTTTTTCCTACCAAAGATTGGAGCTCGTCAAGATCCGTACAAGCTCCAATCTTATCAAGTAGGCCTTTGAGTTCAACTAAACTCACTAATCCATCACCATCTTCATCAAGCTTGTCAAAAATCCTTTGGATGTGTTTTTCATTTGATGTAGACATTCTAACACGAAAAGACTTTGAGGAACTGTAGACGAGAAATAGAAAACAACAACAACAATAATCAGCACTCTATTGCTTCAATTTCTAGTTTCGCAAATTAAGTGACAAAGTGTTTATGAAGAGGGATGAAACCCCTATTTATAATACTAACAAAACCAAATTTGAGTGAAAACATAAAACGTATTCCAAATATGATTTTGACAAACACGTGAGTTAAATAAACTAATAAATATCAAATCCTAATATACACTAGGTATAATTCCTATATACATGGAAGTTGAAGGAAACTTACATTGTCCTTTGCTTAGAAGTCTAGGTAAAAAGAATGATGAGAAGAGCAGAACGAATTATATATTCTATGGTTTGTTCCTTTTTATCCACTGGGGAAAGGAGAATTTTATTCCCTGAATTGGAATTCTCCTTTCTCCTTCTTTTGCTTAGATTCTACTATGTAACTAAGAATGTCTTTATATATATAGAGTGGAATCCCTACTTGTACTGGTAACCTACTAACTATATTTATAGAGTTATTTTAATACTTTCTCAATTAAAAGAAAAGTATTAAATAATAGTAGAAGGAAAAGACGTGCAAAGCGTGAATAAATAAGTCAACGTTAATCAACTCCAAGAAAATAGTTTGCGGCTGTCAGGAGGAATGGAACGATTCTACAATAAGAATGACTTAATTCAATGTGAAACTTAATGGAAATTAAGAATGATGAAAGGGTAATCACATTTTGATTTTCTCCCATAAGGCAAAATTTTTAGTACGTAGCGTCAAAAATTTAGTTAAATTTTTCATCTTTAATTCGTTAAATCCCAAGAATTCTAACGCCTAGGTCTTGTATTTATTTGAAAAAAGATATTACAAGAATCTTTTTACTCTTCTAAAACTTCTTGCATCTGTCTCGAAAATAAGTTTTCCTCCTAGCTTTGAAAACATACAGAATATCGGAGGAATTTTAGAGAGAGAAAGTAGAGAGAAGGGAGAGGATCGAAGAGTCTCGAAGAAGAGACTGTAAAAATATCTCTGATAAAATGAGTGCCTCGGTACAGACAAACGACCCCTGACCCCTTATATCAAATGACCCCTTTACATATGTGGCCTATTTACATGACATAGCCTAATTACAGGAATAGCCTATTTACACAATTGACCTAACTACAAAAGTATACAAAATATACAAATAAATTACAAGAATAGCCTAATTGTAGAAATAGCCTATTAGGCTCAGATATGACTCCTACAATGACCAAAATGGTCCACAATTGAGTATTATCATCATAGCCAAGTTATACATCTCAACACCCCCCCTCAAGTTGAAGGGGGGAAACCACCTTCAACTTGGACAAAATAGGAGAAAGAGCAGTCCCAGATAATGCCTTCGTCAACGGATCAGCCAGCTGTTGAGAAGTGGGAACATGGGAAAGTTTTAGGAAACCATTGCGTACCAAAGTACGAACATAATGACAATCCACCTCAATATGCTTAGTGCGTTCATAGAAAACTGGATTATTAGCAATGTGGACAGCAGCCTGACTATCACAAAGCACAGAAATAGGAGATGGAACAGATACCCCAAGATCAGCAAGCAAACGAGAGAGCCAAGTAAGTTCAGCAGTAACCTTGCTCAAAGCCCTATACTCAGCTTCAGCAGAAGAAAGAGAGACAACAGGTTGTTTTTTCGATTTCCAACTTACCAAACTGCCACCCAACAAAACACAGAAGCCAGTAACAGATCGCCGAGTGTCAGGGCAAGCTGCCCAATCACTATCAGAGAACCCAGTCAAAGAGTAATCAGCAACATCAGAGTAAAAAAGACCCAAAGAGGAAGTGCCCTTAAGATACCTCAAAACATGCATAACAGCAGACATATGGGGAACTCTTGGGGATTTAAGGTACTGACTCAGATGTTGCACGGCAAAGCATATATCGGGTCGAGTATGGGTTAAAAACAATAATTTGCCAACAAGACTCCTGAACTGATCAGGAGCGGGCAAAAGATCACCAGAATCAGCATGTAGTTTAAAAGAAATGTCCAGAGGGGAAACAACAGGAGAAACAGAGGCACAGTCGAAAGCATGCAACAAATCATGAGTATACTTATGCTGATTCAGATGAATCCCACCAGGGACATGTTTAACCTCAAGACCCAAAAAATAATGCAATGACCCCAAATCCTTGATTTTGAAAGTATCATCCAAGAAGGCCTTTAAGCCAGCAATCTCATCACAGTCAACCCCAGTAACAATGATGTCATCCACATACACAACCACCACAACAAGGGAATCAGGATTACCTTTTAAGAACAAGGAATAATCATTCAAAGAGTGCCTGTAACCTCTAGAGTGAAGAGTAGAGGACAGCTTAGCATACCACTGCCGGGAGGCCTGCCGGAGCCCATATAAAGACTTCTTTAGTTTACAAACCAAAGGAAGAGAAGAAGAAGAGGGAGAAGAAGAAGAATCAGAAACCACCAAACCTGGAGGAAGTTTCATATAAACTTCCTCATCCAAATCACCATGGAGGAAAGCATTGTTAACATCAAGCTGAAACAAGGGCCAATGGTTCTTAACAGCCACTGCAAGTAGGCATTTCACTGAAGTCATCTTGACAACAGGAGAAAATGTGTCTGTAAAGTCCACACCCTCAACCTGTGTATCACCTCTGATAACCAACCTTGCCTTATACCTTTCAATAGAGCCATCAGATTTATATCTGATCTTGTAAACCCACTTACAGCCAATAGGTTTCTTACCAGGAGGAAGATGCACAATGTCCCACGTATGGTTAGCATCCAATGCATCAAATTCCTTCCTCATGGCATCCTGCCAAGCTGGTACAGAGGCAGCTTGAGAGTAAAACATAGGTTCAGATTCCAAATTGGAGGAAGAGGAGCCAGAGAAGGCTGGAAGCTGGCAAACATAGTCTTTGAGGTAGGAAGGAGGAATATGTTGTCTGGTGGATTTTCTGGGCAAGGACACAGGCTGAGATAGAGGTAGAGCAGGAGGAGGAACATCAGGATTGAAAAAGGGAGAAGGAATGGATATAGGAGAGGCAGGAGAAGGACTAGGAGGAGAAGAAGAGGAAGAATCAGTGGAAGTTGGTAGCAGGGAAGGATGGTCAAGAATATCATCAGAAAATGGAACATGTGGAGGAGGAGAGGAAGAGGGAGGTGCAGTTTTAAAGGGAAAGTGAGTTTCATGAAAGACAACATCTCTAGACACAAAACATTTCTTAGAATTCAAATCATACAGTTTGTAGCCTTTCTTACCAAAAGGATAACCAATAAAAACACAAGAGTGAGCTCTGGGCTTCAGTTTGTCCCTATGAGGAATAGGGACAGCAGCATAAGCTAAACAACCAAAAGCTTTTAGGTGAGAATAAGAAGGGGGAGAACCATGCAATAATTCATGAGGTGTTTTGTAATGAAGTACTCTGGATGGCAATCTATTAAGGATGTATGTGGCAGTTAGCAAACAATCACCCCAAAAGGATATAGGCAAACCAGACTGAAAAAGAAGAGCTCTACAAGTTTCAAGTAAAGATCTGTGCTTTCTCTCAACAACCCCATTCTGTTGGGGAGAATGAGGGCAAGTTGTTTGATGCACAATCCCAAGCTTATTAAAAAAAGAAATCCCTTCAGCACTGGAACCCAGTTCCAGGGCATTATCACTCCTCACAACCTGGACAATGGAGTTGAATTGAGTTTGAGCATAAGAAATGAAGGATTTAAGGAGAGGGAAGGCATTACTTTTAGAACCCATTAAATGTGTCCAGATGGCCCTAGAAAAGTCATCAACTATGGTGAGAAAATATTTACTACCAAGGGAAGTAGGGGTGTGGTAAGGACCCCAAGTATCCACATGTATAAGTTGAAAGGGTTTAGTAGTGGTAATGCTACTATCAGGAAAAGGTAGTCTGGTTTGTTTAGCCATAGGACAAATAGTGCAGGGAAAAGGTTGTTTAGCAGCAAGAGAAAAAGGTAAGCCAGAAACATGTTTCATATTAACGAAAGAAGTGTGTGCTAATCTCAAATGCCAAATATAGTTCATATCAGCAGTATCAGCATTATTACAACAGGAAGATTGTACAATTGAGCTAAAATGTTTGCCATCAGAAACAACATCATCATTACAAACATGTGAAACACTATGCTCAGGAGTAGAAGAAGACTTGGAAGAGGCAGAAGAGGGAGGAGGTGACCAAGAGTACTTGTACAGACCAGCCTCCTCTTTACCAAGATCCAGAAGCCTCTTCAGAGAAAGGTCCTGTAACAGGTAAAGAAGGCATGAGGTTGGTGTAAACAAAACCAGACAATTCAATTGTTTAATCAATTTATGAACAGAAATCAAATTATGTTTGAAAGAAGGAACCAAGAGCACATTGTGAAGGGTAAGGGAAGAAGTCAATGCAAATGATCCTGTACAAGTAACCTTCACCTTATAGCCATTAGGTAGGGAAACAAGGTAAGGGATAGTTAAGGGTATAATGTCAAAAGTAGATTTTTATCATAAGTCATGTGATTGGAAGCCCCTGAATCAATGATCCAGGTAGCAGAGTTTATGTTTGCAAGCATGCACAACTTGGAATCAGAAACAAGACTCTCAGACATCAAAGTACCAGCAAAATTAGCAGAACTCATGGGAGAAGGAGCTTGATCACTAGTAGAAAGAGTCTGTTGAATTAAGCTCACAATCTGATCACATTGCTGTCTGCTCAACCCTGGTATCACATGTTGACTAGCAATAGGATCCCCTAGAGGAACAGACAGACTTGAATTTCCTGTATCAGCAGACATACAATCAGTACTAGTGGAAAGATGAGCAGCAGATTTCCTTCTCTTGGTGTAAGAATTGCTTTGAGGAAAACCATGGAGCTTGAAACACTTATCAATTAAGTGTCCAGACTTCTTGCAATATCTGCACAACAAGTTTCCTCTATTTTGCTCAAAATTGACTTTAGGTCTGAAGTTGGAACCAGACAATTTACCCTGGCTGAACCCAGCAGGGGGCCTGTCAGTGTGAGTGTTAAAAGACATGGAGTCTGGACTCATATGAGAAACAAACTTGACTTGTCTTTGTTTTTCATCATTGAGCACAATATTATAAACACTGTCAAGGGAAGGAAAGTGCTGCATCATTAACAAATTACTCCTTACACCCAAATATGTCTCATTCAGTCCTATGAGGAACTGGTAAATCTTGTTCTCATCATCTTCCTCAATAATACCATTCTTAGCAGCACAAGTGCACTTCTGTCCATGGTTTGGGACCATTGTCCCCAATTCATCCCACAAACTCTTGAGTTTGTTGAAGTATGAGGCTACATCAAGGGAACCTTGGGATGTCTGAGAGAGTTCCCGTTTAAGCTCAAAGATTTTGGTTTTATTGGGGGTACCATATCTCTTCTCAAGTTGAGACCACATGCTTTGAGCAGTGTCAGAATATTGGACACTATCAGCTATTTGAGATGACACAGAAGAAGTTAACCATGACATAACGAGCATGTTACATCTATCCCACAACCTCTGTAAACTCACATTATTATTAGGTCTGGAAAATGAACCATCAATGAAACAGATTTTATTTTTAGCAGATAAGGCCATAGTCATTTTACGCTTCCATCCTCCATAACCACTTCCTGAGAAAGGAGTGGGGACTAAACATGCACCAGGGACATCAGAAGAATGCACAAATAAGGGATTGGAAGGGTCAATAGGACCAGAGTTAGCACCAGAACTACCAGCATTCATGTTAGCAGCCATGCTCAACAAATGAATCAAACCTTTTGTAAAATATCACCAAAACAATATTCACAATCTACACGGTCAGTATTCACAACTCAAAGAATCTATTCACAGCTAGAATCAAACAATCACATATACAGTCAAAGAATCACAACCAGAGAATAGGAACGAGGTTACCGTCCTTCTTCGCAACCGGAGAAGTTCGGCCTTTAACAATAGGCAAAACCCTAGGTGTGAGCCCTAGGAATAACCGTCAAAACTTTACCACAAACTCCGACAATGTTGTCACAACACCACGGATGATAACCAAAATCACAGCAAAATGAGTATCAAACCACCGGATGGCAACCAAACACTCGATTTGACCACCAGAAAACCCTAGAGGTTGAAACTCACCGCAAAATCTCCGAAACCTTCACAATAAACGATTGAACCGTTCAGTACAGAAGGAACAAACGTAGATCGTGAAGATAGAGGCACCGAAGAACCCTAATAGGGTTGAAAACATCATCGATCTTTTCGATCTAAAAAAAACCCAAATTTTGATCAGAAAATAGTTCGAATGAACTATTGATTCACAAAACAACGTCACCGGATCATTGTACCGGCTCTAATACCATGAAAACATACAGAATATCGGAGGAATTTTAGAGAGAGAAAGTAGAGAGAAGGGAGAGGATCGAAGAGTCTCGAAGAAGAGACTGTAAAAATAACTCTGATAAAATGAGTGCCTCGGTACAGACAAACGACCCCTGACCCCTTATATCAAATGACCCCTTTACATATGTGGCCTATTTACATGACATAGCCTAATTACAGGAATAGCCTATTTACACAATTGACCTAACTACAAAAGTATACAAAATATACAAATAAATTACAAGAATAGCCTAATTGTAGAAATAGCCTATTAGGCTCAGATATGACTCCTACAATGACCAAAATGGTCCACAATTGAGTATTATCATCATAGCCAAGTTATACATCTCAACAAGCTTGGCTAGCCATGAAGCTTCTGAAAAAGAATTTTTGAATTTTAATGTTAAATTAAACAAGTTTATAGCATAACTATTATGAATCAACCCCAACCTAATAAGGAAATCAACACACAAATAGCCATTGGGCTGAGAAGAGCTATTGGGCCGAGGACAAGCAATTGGGCGAGGCTAATTTGGAATCCAGGTTGAGTAGTTAGTCCAAGAACGTCTCTATTAAAAAGAGCGGTGGTTGGTGATTTGGGGATTATGCGAATTGTTATATGGAAAACTCCCCTCCCATGGTCTCTCTCTCCCTCGGTCTATTTCTCTCTGTAACTCCATCTCCTCATCTCCTTTCTTTCTATTACTATTTCCTTTCCATTTCTATTGTAATCAGTTTATTAGGAAGTTTAATCAAGTTATTATTTTGTTGAGTTCATTACAATAGCAAAGTTTCGTTTAGATTAAATATGTCATGTAATTTATATAAGCAAGTATTACTATAGATAAAATAAGAATGTTGAATTCAAATACTCCTTCTGTTCAATTTTGTTTGGCATGTATACTAAAAATAGATTTTCATTTTTACTTGTCACTTTATGCATATGAAGAGAAGATAAATTTTTTTCCTGTTATATTCATATTATTTATTACTCATTTCAAATTATGTTATCAAATCCAATAAAATATGTATAAATTAATATGAATATCATGGTAAATTATTATTTATTATTTCTTAAGGAACGTGAAAAGTCAAAACGTGCCAAGTAAAAATGAACCGGAGAAGTATTAATTAATAAGTATTGCCATCTATTTCAAATATATCATGAACTAATCATAACTCAAACGAAGTAACCTTATTTTTTCGACAGGATTCGGATAAAAAACAATTCAAAAGATAAATAAGTATGTCAATTTCTTTATGCTGCAAGCTCAAAGTATTATTTGTACAAAATAAAAAACCCAAATAATATTATTCCCTCTGTTTTATATTAGATGAGGTAGTTTGATTGAGCACAAAGTTTAAGTAAAAAAAAAAGACTTTTGAAATTTATGGTCTTAAAAGCTTAAGGGATAAAATGTTTGTGAGGACGTAATATTTGTGTGGCTATAAACGCTTCTCATTAAGGGTAAAGAGTAAATGAAAAAAGTTTAAAGTTGAAATATTATCAAATTTAGAAATGTGTCATTTATATTCAAATATACTAAAAAGGAAAGTACCTCATTTAATATGGAATGGAGGAAGTACATGATTTCTTCTAGGGGTGTGCATTCGATTTATCGATTCGATTGTGATCCTTATCGATAATTACTTATCGAGTATCGATTTGTACATATGCTTATCGTTATCGTTTCAATAAGGTTTCGATTTTTTTGATTTCGTTTTATCGATTTTGAGGGCTTATCGATTCGGTTATCGATTACACCAATAAGAAAAGTTGCGGGATTTCTAGGAAAGTATGTCGCTATAAACACGCCTAACTAATATGGACAAAAAGAAGCTAAAATAAGACGAACGCCATTTATAATATAAAAATTATGTCAAGAAGCACTTGCAACAAAACTAAAGTAAGTGATCAAATGTATGTCACCAACACTCCAACGATATAAAAACAAATACATCATCACGGCTACTTCAGTTTTCCATTAATTTGAACTTCATTCCCTCGATCTTTAACTATGATCATTCCTTAAAGGTGGTAGAAGAAATAATAGGGTAAGAGACCTAGGGTAAAGGAAAATGTATATATTAGGGAAAATAATATTGTATAACTGCTTTCAAAATAGTAACAGACTATACATACATTTTGTATGTTATATTAATCTACACAAATAGATAATTACTTATTTAATAAGTGTCTACAGTCTAGGTGTGTGAATTCGATTTATCGATTAAGTTTTGACCCTTATCGATAATTACTTATCAATTATCGATCTATAAATATATTTATCGTTATCGTTTCAATAAGGTTTCGATTTTTTCGATAATACAGAATCGATTCGATTTATCGATAAACCGATTCAAATGCATATCCTAATTTCTTCTTTGCTAAAACGGAATAAAAGAGAAAGTATAATAGACATGTTATGAAATAATATAAAAGACAAGAACAATATAGAGAGAATAGGGAGAGGAGTATTCTTATTGATACTTTGGGATGGTTTACAGTGGAATAAAACCCCTATATTTATAGGGAGGTGGTGACTTAGCCACCAAGTAGTAAACCCTAGAATCTCTCTAAATATAGACATTCACCTTAAATAGAGTTCTATTTATAACACTCCCCCTTGAATGTCTATTCAACAATGTGCCTCGTTAAAACCTTAAAACCAAAACCCAATGGGAAAAATTAAAGAGAAGGAAAAAGAGTACACATGTTTGAATATGCGCCTATTGGTTGCCTCGTTAAAACCTCGCAAGGAAAACCCAGTTGGGACAAAACCTTGTAAGGGAAAAAGAGTGCAACGCGCATTAACTCCCCCTGATAAGAACATCAATTTATATCCTTGAGCATTTGCATTCCAATCTTGTGCACCATCTTCAAAACAATCTTTGGTAGATGTTTGATAAATAAATCAACCATATTGACTTGAATAAATATTCCGCACCTTGAAATCATCATTCTTGATAGATATGAACATCTTCATATAATGTCGTGGAATAACTCTTTAATATCTCCATAGATGTATTCTCAATGCCATCATGCTTATAGTTATAGTAAGATACATATGTACACAAATTGTACTTAGGATGTGGTACTTCAGGACCAAGAATTGTGTATGCTTCAAGCAACTTAAATCTTTCAAGTTAAGTCATATAAATCACATAATAGACTTTAGATGCATATCAAGTTTTCATGTCATGCTAAACAAATAAGATATCGAAAACTGATTATACATACCTTTGACTTTATACTTTCAAGTATTTGAACTATATGTCCAAATCTACATGTCTTTCATATGGAATCAAGTATTTGTCTATACGCTTTAAGCGTATCAAAGACTTTGTCCTTCTGGGACTTAATATGAGCATTTGTAGTGAGAATATAGTTACATTCTTTGGGTCAGCAAATGCGTATAGCATGCTTTGCAATATGTTGCAATTGAATAATCCATTTTATGAACTTCAGGTTCATATCATGATATTCGGGGATTTACATATACAAATGATAATTCATCCCATGTAACCTTTTCTCAAGTGTTTATCATGTCTCCCCCTCATGTTAGTAAAGCTAACTTGTTTCCTCAACTTTGGGAAATCTTCTTTGTGTATTATTACATTAATAATAAGATGAAATTATTTGGTTCCTGACCCTGAACCACTTGTGAGGGGAGAATATACTCTCGTATACAACGTATATCAAACTGATATATATAACTTTGTTCTCATAAGAAACAGTTTAGCTATTAAGTGGAAGCACTCAATAATTATCTTGCTAAACCAACTTTGATATAAACCAACTTATCAAGATGAACTATCTTGAGTAGAGAATCTGGAAATTATGCTCGAAGTTAGATTACTGAGCAATTTACCTCGCAATCACCGGCCAGGCTGCGGGTTAATAACAATTGCGCATGTAACCATTTCATAGATGCATCATATGTGGTATACATGGCAGGTGAATGGGCCCATATTCACCTTTGATATTTCCAGAATTTATGGGCTTCAACCCGAATTCTTTAGTTGGTCAGTTCATTAATGAGAACAAGTGATACACGAGAATTCGTAAAGAACTTTCTAGTTCTTTAATATTCACCTATGTGAATTTGCACATCATACTAAAAATGAGATGGCTAACACGAATGCCAACTGAATAAATTATCAATATTGGTAAACTTCAAATTTACACCATGACATGTGCACTTATCAATAAACTTCAGGTTTACTATGACATGGGTTTTTATACCAATAGATATCCACTTTATTGTGGCATTCTTTTGTTTGTGTAGTACAAACTGAGAATGAAGCGGGTAGCTTTTCATATACAAATTATCCCGCTACAAGTTGTAGTAATAGGAGATATCAAATCTTTCCTTCATTTATAGTCTCAATATAATCAATCGCTTTCGCGTGTACTTTGGAAACTGAATAAGTTTCTTCGAGACTTACTACAACACAATACTCAATTGTGTTTCTCCAACGTAGTAATAATTGGCTCTTCTAGAGCTCTCAATTAATTTTGTACTACCACAGATTCATCAACATCCATGTGGTGAATATCTCTTTTAAAGAGAAACACCATTATGGTCATGTCAAACTTATATGCAAGATATGTTTCTTGCATTATCGTTGTCCTTTAATAGTCATATTTCCAAAATACTTTGGCGTACAATAGGTACGTGACCAACGATCATTCATGCCATATATATAGCCAGCAGGCTTAACACCATTAGGTGTTTCAACTATAGGGCCAAAAACTTCACGTTTTGCCAGCGAATTCAATTCTGATTGAATTGCTTGTTGCCACTTTGGCCAATCATGTCTTTTTCGACATTCTTCAACAGATTGAGGTTCGAGATCCTCACATTCTTGCATAATGCTAGATGCGACATTATAAGCAAAGATATTATCCACCACTATATCCACTCGATTAATATTTTCCTCAATATTGATTGGATTTATGGATAGTTCCGTATTTTCCAGAGCCTCGGGCTCAATGGATTCTTCATGAATCTCAGAATTTGTTAAATCATGATTTCCTCATGAGATTCTTTCGTAGTGTCATTTTGATCATTTGCTTTCCTCTTTCTAGGATTTCGATCTTTGGAACATAATGGTCTGCCACGCTTCAGGCGTGCATTTGACTCATTGGATATGACACTAGATGATTGTCCAACAGGGACATCAATACGGATTGGGACATTTTCCGCGGGGATGTGGGATTTCGTTATCCTTTTCAAATCTGTAAATGCATCTGGCATTCGATTTGCTATTCTTTGCAAATGGATAATATTTTGCGCCTCTTTTTCACAAATAGAGGTATGTGGATCAATATGAGATAATGATGCATTTTTCCACAAAATTTCTCGTTTGGTTTCACCAACTTCTCCCCCTAATTTTGGGAAAAGTGTCTCATCAAATTGACAGTCTGCAAATCGTGCAGTGTAAAAATCCCCTTTCAATGTTTCGAGGTAGCGAATAATGGAGGACGATTCAAACTCAACATATATTCCTAACCTTCTTTGCGGACCCATTTTCGTGCGGGATGGCGGTGCTATAGGCACATATACTGCGCATCCAAAGATTCTTAAATGGGATATATTAGGTTGATGACCCAAAACCAATTGCAACGGGGAATATTTGTGTCAATTCGTCAGTCAGAGACGAACTAGCATTGCTGTATGCAAAATGGCGTGACCCTAAGCTGAAGTGGGCAGCCGACGAACTAGCATTGTTGCATGTAAAATGGCGTGACCCCAAATCGAAGTGGGCAGCCTCGTTTTCATGAGTAAATGAGGTTTTCAAGATTATACTCATGTATTGTCTCAATCTGATATCCATTTTGAATGATATCTTTAAAACTCAACAAGTTCCTTTTAGACTTGGAGGAGAACATTTTGACTGATATCATTAAAACTCAACAAGTTCTTCTAAGACTTGGAGGAGAACATTGCATTCTCTAAAATATCGTTCCTTGAGGCAGTGTTACAGTTGCTCTTCAGGAGCCTTCAATCAATTTAATTCCCATAGTTTGCCATACAAAAGAAAATATACGAACATGAGAATAAACAAATTCAGTCCGTTTGTTTCATACTTAAACAATATTTTCGAAATCTGCTGAGGTTATTCGACTAACTAAATCAGATAGTTGATTATATGTTTTTCATAATCGATTACTTTGCAGTTTGAAAATTTCAGTTTAAGCATTTTCTTAAAACAATCGATTGTTAAACACACACAATCGATTGTTGAACATTGACAATCGATTGTTAAACACACACAATCGATTATTTGCTATTTTGAAAAACTTCAGATCTCACTGTCTTACGACAATCGATTGTTAAATATAGACAATCGATTGTTGACTATTTTGATAAATTCCAGATCACACTGTCTTAAGACAATCGATTGTTAAACATAGACAATCGATTATTTGCTATTTTGAAAAAATTCCAGATCACACTGTCTTAAGACAATCGATTGTTAAATATAGACAATCGATTGTTGACTATTTTGAAAAAATTCCAGATCACACTGTCTTACGACAATCGATTGTTAAACATAGACAATCAATTGTTAAACACACACAATCGATTGTTGAACATTGACAATCGATTGTTTTGCAGTTTTAATGTGAAATATTAGATAATCGACTAACTGTTAGGTTAGTCGATTACCTCTACTGGAAAATAAAAATATTATTGAAATCTGAGCATATTGAAACATTCTAAAGAACTAATACTAACATTATATCTTAAACCAACTAATACGAGCTGATACTAATGACTATTAGTTTATTCACTAACTATTACAAATAAGTGAAGTAAAATCAAACAACTCTATCTTCTTTCATCAAGGTGATGGTGTAAGAGAATCAAGGCCATTGGCACAGTTTCAAACCTTCATTAAGGTGATGGCGCAAGAAAAACGAGGCCTTAGCATAGTCTTGGGTGGATGCATTATTTCTGTCTTTAATGGCGTCTCCGGGACCCATTGCATCCAAATGGATTCCAGCATTCAACACCCATGTCATATAGTTCTTGCCCGAAATTTCAAGGGCAACGAACTTTCTTTTCATAATGTCAGACATAAAACAAAATTACATCAAGAGCGTGTTCATACTTACGGGCTCTATTACAATTATCACATTCACTTCAGGGAATGGATCATAATCATGTGCTTTACACAATCTCATGTCAAATATTACTTTCATAAAGTGAAAGATTATTTTGAGAATCTTTATTATTCTCATTATCACAATAATGATGATTATAATTTCGTCTATTGCCACGTCCACATCCATTGATACCTTTACGGTAATAATTTTGTCTTCTTTCAGACTTATCACATACTGCTACCACATTCTCTAAAGGGAATGGAGCAAATTCAATTGGACGGAATTCTTTGCCACGTCCACATTTATTGATACCTTCATGGTAATAATTTTGTCTTCTTTCAGACTTATCATATACTGCTTCCACATTCTCTAAAGGGAATGGAGCAAATTCAATGGGACGGATTTTCAATTCTTTGCCCACAATCATACATGAATTTAATCATGGCAGGACATAGAGATTTTACCACTTCACGTGGTTATAATTTCTTACAAACTCCATTAGAGTTATAATCAAACTTTGTTCTCTTTGTTTGTATATAAAATGAAATCGTAGAATTTCAAGAATTTGAAAGGGAAAAGTAAATTACTTACCTTTAAGGTATACCAATTATATTTTCAATGTTTTCTCTTCTTGTTTTCTCAACGTTTTTCCCTCTTTGTTTCCGTCTCTTCTTTGTTTTCAATGTTTTTCTTCTTTCGTTCCTTCTGTTTTCTTTTCAACGTTTTTCTTCTATTTTCCTATAGAAGATTTTGGGATTTGGTTGCGGCAGAACCTCATGTGAAACCCTACACAAACAAAAGTTAAGACAATCGAAAATTTCAATTGGTTAGAGACTCGTGCTGATAACGTGTTATGAAATAATATAAAAGACAAGAACAATATAGAGAGAATAGGGAGAGGAGTATTCTTATTGATACTTTGGGATGGTTTACAGTGGAATAGAACCCCTATATTTATAGGGAGGTGGTGACTTAGCCACCAAGTAGTAAACCCTAGAATCTCTCTAAATATAGACATTCACCTTAAATAGAGTTCTATTTATAACAAGACATAAATTGTAAGGAGAGAGTAATAAAGACGGAATTTAAGGCCGCTAATATAATTCAACAAAAGCTGCTGCACAGATTAAAAAGAATCCGACAATGATAGACTTTAATATTACCAAATCTGCAGTCGCTCAAGCACAACAAGATGGCATTTTTATCATCTTTGGACTTTGATTCTCCTTTTGGGATAATCCAATGCTTTTAAGTAAAGGCGATAATTTATTGTAACTAAATGTGTCTATAACAATAATTATCCAGTATAGTACCACAAAGTGAGGTCTGAAGAGGGTAATATGTAGACGAGCCTTATCCCTATTCGAGAGGGAGAGAGCCTGTTTCCAATCGACCATCGGCTCAGTGAATGAAAGGAACAACAAAAACAAAAATAAAAATAAAACAAAAACAAAAGCAAAAGAGCATTAGTAACTTAAGTAGGAATAGCGTAAATAATTATCTAAACATAAGAACCATAAATAAAATAGCATGCAATAACTATTATAAATAACTATGACACAATCCAATACACAAGTCAATCCATAGATATCCCTGCCAAGCCTCACCCAACCCCGGGGGAGAAGTACGAAAAACTCTAGAGGCCCGTATCCTACAACCCTGATACTAGACCTCCAGACTTTCCTATCAAGTGTCATGTCCTCACAAACCCTATTCTAGCCATGTCTTGGCAGGGATTGTGTCTCTACATTGAATATTGAATATTAAAATGGTATATACAAAGTTCATGAACAAGAGTTAAAAAGAGAAACAGATTACGCACCAGCATCTTATTTGTACTAGACAATAAATTTTGACTTTGTTGATATGATTCTTCAACCCTGAGTTTGTTTTTATGTCCATTCTTTGCCGCCTTTAATTTGATCTTGTTAGTACGGTAGCACCCATTCCTTAGTTAAAACTACATTGTCTGGTAGATGTTTGATAAAATTCTCGAAAGAACTTGGGATATTTCTTATTAGTATAGGTTCCCCATTTCTGGAAGGTATATGATTTAGGAAGAAGGTTAAGAACTTGATGTATTTGAAGCTTATCTGTATAAAAACAACTCGATTGTTATTGTTGAGTTACTCATGTAATTGAATTGACTACATTGAAGTGCATTAATTTGTTCTACATAAATGGAAAGCGTAGCATTTAGCTCTAGAATGGTTTAGACCTTTTTCTCTGCATTGGCTTGAACAGGCAACATTTGGTGCAATTTGTTTGTCGTACATTTTTAAGGAACTGCATATTTAACTGCTCTCACGCCAAAGTATCGGAGTGTATCTCATTTGCTGATCATCTTTAGTGTCGATTTGGCTTCTTGAAACTTTTTATAGGAATATTCAATGAAGACATTCTTCTTCGCCAAAGTTCATGTGCGTATACCTAAACTGAGCTGCCTTAACTTTCTCTTTATTATCTCTCGATGAAAGTTTAATGTATCACTTGCATAAATATTAGATATTTCCTGCCTTTTGCTGTCACTCATGCTAGCAGGTGATGAAATCTTAGAACCAGATGATGAAAATTACTAAATATCGCCATCATTTAACATGGGTTGGTAAGTTGGTGCGTATCATTTAGAACCAGATCGCGGTATTGTTAGTAGGAGAGTCCTATGTATTTGTCCATTTATACAAGTTTCCGTACAGGGAAGAAGAGTGATAGATTGCTGCATATGGGCTAAAGGAGGTGATGGTGGCAACGGGTGTCCCAGTATTTGTCCTGGGCGACATGATCGTCGTGGCAGACCTGATGGTGTGTTCTCTAATCACTTCATACCTCAGGGTTGGTGGGAAGGAAATATGTACTAGTTAACAGTCGTATTCCATCTTTTCCCCTAGTTGAAGTTTTATGTCCAATTTAGTATCATTCATCTCTTGCATCGCTCTTTTTCTCCTTCAATTTCTTGGCTGTGCATCTTGTGTCTGGGTTCTTTACAAGATCTTTCGATTAACTATTCTCTATTAGTTGACATGATTAAGTACACCAGACAACCTACTCACTGACTGAACAAACAATTAAGATACTATAAACCAAATCAAGATACACGCCAACTTACTGACCTATGTTAAAATGATAAAAGTTAGACCTACAATACATCAAATATCTAACTTGAATTTAAGATATCAACTATTTACTAGTAAAGCTTCAGCTTAAAACCAACTATTCCTGCGGCTTTAGCCCCACTACTAACTACTTCAACCGTTGGTTGGATAGCTGAAGTACTCTTAACTTTAAAATATTATAGTGTATCCTGAGAGTCTTAACAAAGTGGTAGCTCCCTCTTATATCAGTATTGAAATATTTAATTAGCACTCCTTTTTATTTGCTCCTTTCCAAGATCAGTATAACATAGCCATACCTGAAGAAAGCCCTTCATAAATTATCTATAAAGAAACATAGGAAAAAACGTGAAGAAAAGAAAAATTATTACACACAAGTTTTATATATGTTCATAATTTTATTTCTCGAAACAAGAAATGCAGATAATCTTGAAACATGACAAGGTGATCTCTCTAGCTATAACTATTAAATTTTCATCCCTTAAATTTATCATCATAAGCCAGATCCCAAATACAAGTTGCAGCTTCATCATTTAGATCAACATCTTGTGACGGAGTTCCATTTGAGTTCATGTTCCCATTAGTTGTCAGATCATAATTCAGCTGTTCAAGGACAACATTATTGTCTCCCCAAAAGTTTTTCAAATTCTCCAGAATGCCGTCTGATATTTGTGTATGGTAGTTTCCAGAGCTCCTTTCTACTTCCATATTGTTCATCAAATCTTGTTGGAAAATAATCTCCCCTTCTCTATCCAATATACTTTCTTCATGTGGCTTCAATTGTGCCTCATTAATCAAGCTAGAAAAAGTAGTACTGTTGATGGACAAATTAACTCGTTGCTGATCATCACGATGGGAACAGCTTATCTCATGTTCGATTCTTGAATTCTTGTCCACAAATCCCATACCTAAACCATTCTGTGCTCAGTTCAAGTTTTGGCATGCAT
Organism: Nicotiana benthamiana; assembly: GCA_034376525.1. NCBI lineage: Eukaryota > Viridiplantae > Streptophyta > Magnoliopsida > Solanales > Solanaceae > Nicotiana > Nicotiana benthamiana. The sequence goes on from CM067336.1 coordinate 99,872,169, forward strand.
AAAATACATCCTGTTCCATGTTCATGGTATGGTGCTCAAAGTTGGACTTCCTCTTCATGTCATTTCTTCTCAAAGTACTGGTAGATCCATCAAAAGCAAGATTATCCTCTTTGTCATCCTCGTCTTCTGAAATCTTGAGGGCCCTTTGAGTGAGCTCGAGAAGGGCTTGTTCTTGGTTAACAACTTTACACCAAGTAGATGTTTCTTTAGCTGTCATCTTGTTTTGCAAGCTCTTGGACTTAATCACCAACCTCCTCATCCTGCCTAAATCAGGAGACATATGTTTGATAACTGCAGCCAAAACACTAACCTTCCATGCCTTGTTCAAATCACGGGGCTTCCTATAAGGTGGTGGGCCTTGTTCTTGGTCCAACAATCCTTGGTCACCCCACCACAGTTCCTTTCCTGTGGGCCACCAAGGTGGGGCTTAATCCTCTCTCTAAAGGAAACGTTCTCTGTGGAGGGATACAATGTTGCATCAGGGCAGAAAGCAGTGAGACCAAAGTGGCGTCTTGCAGTTCTTCAAGAAGATGCATATATGAGGAGGAAGGATCCAATATATCATTCTCCTGCTGCTGCACCAGTAATTCGGGCAAGCATCCAGCAATGGCAATAGGGGCATTCTTCTCGAACTTCACTTTCTCCTTCCACCAACCTCGCAAGCTATCTGAAGAGCCAGTTACTAGCTTCCCCCTCTCTGGCACTATCCCAAATACAAAGCCTTGACCTCCGCATACCTCCATGATTTGTGCCATGTAAATGAGAATAGAATCTTCAGCTCTTGACGTCTTTTTCCTGCGAGATTTTTCTTGGGCCTTTGCCCGTTGTGACTCATCATCTATAATCTCTTTTGTGCTGCTTCTTTGCGTAGACTTGAGCTTCTGCAACAACATCTGGTCCTTCCACATGCGCCTCTTGAGATCGTCGTAGCTGATAACTTCTTCATTTTCTTCTTCCTCTGGTTCTTCCACTTCAATTGGGCTCAAAGTCTCTTTCATTTCTTCAAACTGCATCATGTTTAATTTTTCATAGAAATGAAAAGAAGAAGGCAACAATGATATAATATATCTATTGAAGAATACAAGTTAGAAAAGTAACAATCAAAGTTTAATGTGTATAGCTGTATGTCAACTTGTTTGCCGAGGTTAAGATGATTGGACATCGTCTGAATCTACATAAAAGAACAATAAATGTTTAATTAGGTACATGTGTTTTTTTAATACTTATTTTGACTTTATGAGTTACAAACACGTAATGAAACGTATCCCACTTAGTACTTCCTTATAAACGATATTCCTGTTGTATGTTCCTTTCATCCGTTTTAGTGCTCTGTCACGAGCATGACTCTTGATATCCCTTTTAAAAGTGCAACACAAAATTTACCTTGTGAGAAAACATGTTACAGTAGATATAATCCATCATTAAGAATTGTCTAGAAAAGTCAAAACTCATGAACAACAAATCACCAACTGTATCTCCAAATATAAACTCTTTTTGCTTACCCTCTTACCCATTCAATGAATCAAAACACCTAATGTTTCAGTTGAGAATTGTAAATAGATATGGCTGATATGTTATGAGGAGAAATTCAAATTAATTTCTGTATGTTGGACAATGTATATGAAATAGACACACCATTAGAATTTCTGTCCCTTACATGAGTAGGAAAGGAAAATGAGCTTTTGTAACTCATGTTATATACACTTATCACCTGTATCTTAGTGTTATTTTCTGTATTAATAAAACTTCCGGTTACTTATCAAAAAATAATCACACTCGTGAAAATATATAAGAATTCAAGAGATCAAACCATTGGTTTTGCACACATCTAAAAAAGGAATTTTTTCTATTCAACCAACAAAAGGTATAGGTTTCACAAATTCATTATAGCAATTGATCACTCCTATAAAATAGATTACTGACCGAGTTGATCACAACTAATCGGATGTTTCCCTTTTTTTTTTGAGGCAAAAACTAGCAAAGCGTGTGACTAGGAGTGACAAACGGACGGGCTGGGTTGGATATGCTTCAACGGACGGGCTGGGTTGGATATGCTTCAGATCAAAAATAGGAAATGAATAAACGGATAAATTATCTGACCCGATCCATTTTTAATATGGATAAAAAATGGGTTAACCGACGGATAATATGCGTAACTATATTATTCATGACTTCTTGAATATGATCACTTTTGGGAGAATTTATATGTAAAAGTTTATTATTCAACCCATTTACATTTGAGGCTTTTACAATGTAAAATTAAACTCATTAGTTATTCATTGGTTACTCATTTTCTAAATGGATAATTGATTCTTATTCATATTTGACCCATTTTTACGGTGTTCATTATCTAATCTATTTTTTATAGATAATACGAGCGGTTACTGTTTTCTTTTAACGATTTTGTCACCCCTACGTGTGACTAAGACAAGAGGAAAGTAAATAACGGAAAAGGGATTATTTAAAAAAACAAAGTAGTTAGCAATCCGAAAACTGCTAATTGTTTTGAACTCCAAAGCAACTAAATGTTCATAAAGTAAAGTTGATTAATAAATCTAAGATGAATTAGATACGATGTGGTAGAATTTCGAATTTGAACTCATAAAGTTTAAATTTTGGATTCGTCTCTGCCCATCCCCACCTCACCAAATCTCTTTTTGTTGAAGAGACATGGAATTATAATAACTCTTCTAGCATGTATTAAGGTATAAAAGAAGTGATTTTCCATCGCACATGAAACTATTCTAGCATGAGATTTTTTATTTATTTTTAAAACAAGAAGAGAAACAAAGCAAAAAATCATTATACCTGTTACTTTTTTCTAGCTAGCAGTAGTAGTAGATCAATAGGCGTAATGTTTATTCACGAATTGTAATCACATTCAAGAGGCAAGGAATTAATTGTGGATGGATGATAATCATCTATGTACTCCTTCGATGTAGTTTAAAGAGATACTTTCTTCATATCAAAAATTGCCACCATTTCATTAAGTGACTTTTCCTTGTAGGCATGAATTTGTGCAACTATTTGTAGCGATTAGTATATTTGATGGGGTTTTTCAAAAATAAAAAATAAAAAATAAAAATTAGGTAAATAATAAAGGGGGTAATATAGTAATTCAAATGTAAGTTGGGTTGCTTGTAGTAATATATATAAAAATAAAAAATGCAAAACAAAAAACATTATAAATTTCTATTTTTCATTAATAAAATTTTTTGGTTGCAACTAAGTGAAATCAAATATTCCTATGAGTTCACTCGCGACTATTGTTTAAGCAGATGAAAGATAAAATGATACTGATTTTTTCAATTGCTATGGTATATATGCATTTGGAAATGCTAATACTGGAGTAGTGTGGCGGTGAGAAACGACGAGGAAGACCAAGGCAGGGGCAGACGCACAGCTATCTTCAAAGATAACAGTTCAGCGGAATCCAATAACTTTAATTAAAAAATTATATTTATTTTAAAAATTTATTAAATATTTTTATATTATTAATTTAAAATTTAATAACTTAAAAAAGCTAAAATATAGAATTTGTAAAATTTTAAATTTGGCTCGGTTGTCAAAGGAGGCTTTTTCCAAGGGGTGATTTTGGAGGGATAAGCAATGGAGTGACTGATGAGGCAAGTCAGAGGTTATAAGGCCGTTATGGAATTGCGGAAACTGTTGTAGGTATGCTCTGCAGTTCTGCGTGGAGAAGAAGAGAGGTACGTCATGCATGGTTCTGTACTTTGCGTGGATGCATGTGAAACACTCGCTGTTGATGCTTACTTGTCCCAATCAGGATTTCCAATAACAGTTCAAACCTATACAAACATTGTTAGATCCCCTAGGTGATACATCTTTTTGTTATTATAATAATAATTTTGCTTCGGATTTATGTTATATATACGTACTAATTTCTGGACACATGCGTTGCAAGTAATACTGTCTAACGGGCCTACAAAGCCGGTTCTGGTCTAATTTTTTTGACCCACACAAGTTCCGGGTCAGGCCGATGCCGGATAGAAACAATAACGGGTTTAGCAGGCTGGATTAAAACTTCCAAAGCATTTCTTTCCCATGAGTGGCGGGTGTTTCCAACTTGTTGTCTTGCTTGGCTAAATGTACTCTCCGATGAAACAGTAGAAATTGACACATTTAGCACGTCCCAAACCATTACGAAAAGAACAGGAAATTGCTTTCCATTTTCATGCCACTATCCCTACGGTGAAAATTCATTTGTGCGAGACTCCTTTTGCTTCTGCAAGTAGAATTGAAGTTCATCAATATTCCTGCCACTGGTTTGAGTGTTAGAAAATGTAGAAAAAAATTACAACAATCAAGGCCTTCTTCATCATCCACAGTATCAGAAGTGCTACATTGCATAATGAGATTAACATTGCCTACCGCACGAGCAACATCATCACATTCATTTGTATAATAATTATATAGTTGTTGTAAATATTCATTGAGCTTGTTCATTAGAAACATATAAACTTGGGATTTCAGTTTCTCCAATCTCCATATAAGTATATAAAACATTCATTAATTGGTGACAATCAGACATTTTAATAGAAGGATTTAAAACTGCACTAATTAAGTAAATCAGAGGAATTGAAAAGAAATATTTTTTGAATTTTTCTTGTATTTTTTCAACAGCATCCTTATATTTTTTTTCTTCTTAAATTCATATAGTAGAAAAGAAATTTCAGCTATATGTACTAAAGCCATAGTAACGGTGGGGTAATATGCTCCAGAAAACTCAACAGTAGCTGTATAAAATTTATGTAAAAATTTAACAACATCATTAATGACCTTTCAAGTATCACTTGTTAACATACGCCATGGATCAGTACAATGTGCATTAACAACTTCAGTATTGCGAATCTATATTTGTAGCAATATTTTAAAAATATATATGTATAATTCCATCTAGTAATAATTTCGTCTCGCATGAATCTAGGTTTAAGGTTATACTGGATAAACTTATTCTTAAATTCTTTTATTCTAGATTGTCTATTATTTCCTTGAATAACACCAACTGCTCTTCTAACATGAGTAATCTCAACTGAAAATAAATCAAGGCCACTATTAACAATTATATTATAAACATGTCATGCACACATAACATAAAAAATATCATCAAGAGGTGATTTTAAATACATTTTTAATATTGAAATTGCGGCATTATTGTTAGAAGCATTATTAAAAGACATATACAATACTTTTTTGTTTAGATTATAATATTCAGCAACTTCAACAATAATAATACTTATAAACGCAGCAGTATGACTCTGATCTTCATCATATTTAAAAGCGATAATACGTTTTTTCATACAAGTACTATCATCTATCCAATGACATGTAATTGTCAAATAATCATTTCCATTAACAGCATGGCCAATATCAGAAGTTAGACAAACTTTACAAGGAGTATGGCTAAACAAATAACGTAAGTATGTTTGATATTGACCATGAAGTCTAAAGATATCAGCTCTACAAGTACTTCCAGGGATACCTTTAAATAAAGGATTGTAAATCCTTTGAATATACATAATAAGATATGATGAAGAAGTAAAAGTAAAAGGTAGACAACCCAAAGCAATCATTTTTTCTAACTCCTCAAGATCCCTCATTTAATCATATTTTAGTAGACCTCCAGTAGTAGGGTTAATAGTTATTTGATTTCCATCCCCATCAGTGCCCCATTCTCGGGGATGGTCAATTCTCATATGTCTACTAAGCATCCCAATCCCCCCTAAGTTTCCTCTAGTCAAATGTTTAAAAATATTGTTACAAATTTTGCATCTAACTCTATTAGTACATTCTATTATTTCAAAAAAAATCCAAACCTTACTTCTTTTTTTACGAGTAGAAATCGGAGCCACAGGTGGTTTACCAGAAGTGGTGCCATGGCCACCACCCCTTTTAGCACTAACAACTTCAAATTCAATACTACCAACTCCAGCACTAGTAGGTGTAGGTGGTATCTCATTTTCTATTCCTATTTCATTATCTTCTATTCCAAAATCTTCTTGTAATTGTTCATAATCTATATCTATATTATCAGTAGGCGATGATTCAGAAACATATAAAAATGATAATGGGTCATTACTATTACTACCAGAAGCTCCAGGACTACCTTTTTTTTTTATTTCCACCAGTAACTTTTCTACACGCTCTTTTAGCAGCACTAAACATATTGTAAAAATTAAAGTATAAGCTAAAATTAAATATGCAACTAAAATGTTAAATAAGAGCAAGAGTTGGAGGGAGTGCACCGAATTCGACAATAAATTGAGCACTTGATTACGCAATTCCCGTGTTACGACGAACAAACGTCAAGCAAGTATATCAATTTTGAACTTCAAACCTCAAATTCCGAATGACAACTTCCGATAAATTAAATTCAAGAAAAGAGATCCAAATAAAAATTATAAAATTAGAAGATGAAATCTTGCAAATTGAAGGTTAGAGAGAATTTGAGAATTGAGATTGAGATATCAAATTTGAGTGAAGAAATGAAGAAGGAGGGGGGGGGGGGGGGGGAGTGAGTATTTATAGATTTTTAAAAGGGTTAATTATATACATTGTTAAATACATAAAATTTAGAAAAAGGCCATTTATGCAACAAATCCGTTGGCCAACGGATATGTGCTGAAAGGCTGAAATTCTAACGGTCATTGGGCCCCACTTTGCAGGAAAGTTCAAAAAAATAATTTTTTTTTAACCGTTAATCCGTCCGGGCTGGTTCAGGTTAATCGGTTCGGGTACTGTTCATGCCAATCGAGTTACCCGGGCCCGGTTAACAGGATCTCAGAACGGAACCGTTTGTTTCCGGCCTAACTCCCCTACCCAACCCACTCGGCCCCCTTTGAACCAGGCCGGTCCGATCCCGATTTCGATCAATCTAGGCCTGTCCGATTCTTGTCCTACCCCGCCTGTTTGACCAATATAGTTGCAAGTGTATCTCATGAAAATAGCAAAGATGGTATCAATCATATTAATTTTAAAGAAAAGTGCAAGTTTAAAAGGAAGAACGATTAGCCTATACTATATTTTCTGTATTTGCAAAATTAAACAATAAATTTAGTAAATTAGGTATAAGTTCCATTGGGTTGGACAAGAGGAGTTGCTCTGATGGTAAGCAACCCTCACTTCCAACCGAGAGGTTGTGAGTTCGAGTCTCCCCAAGAGCAAGGTGGGAAATTCTTGGAGGGAAGGATGCCGGGGGTCTATTTGGAAACAGCCTCTCTACCCAAGGGTAGGGGTAAGATCTGCGTACATACTATCTTCCCCAGACCCAACTAAATGGGATTATACTGGGTTGTTGTTGTTTCCCGTTAGAGAATATCGTAGCTCTTCTTTCACTTGCCATTATATTATATCCTGTAGTTGTTAGGAAGTAAACCCAAACACAATATATAATTGTAAAATATAAAAAAAAATCTAATTTCTACAATCTAAAATGGTACAAACACACTACACTATTAGTTGTTGTGGTTTAATTGGAAGAGCGAGAAACTTCCGCTGTCATATGTTCGACTATCTTAATAATTTTAAAAATCATATTATATTATAAACATGGAGACTTTTAAGTGAAGTTAGTTTACAATAATAATAATAAAAATAATAATAATAATAATAAAATTGTAGAATTATTAACAATTTTGTGATGCAATAATCCGAGTAACTTGTTAAAAGAATTGTAACACAAAATTAATCCTTAATAGAAGATAATAAAGTTGATACTCACACAAAATATAAAACGTTACCATTAGAAAGAACTCACGTGGTATGCTTCCTATTCATGAATAGAGGACTTGAAATAAAAAGATAAAACATGTAAAAGATCTTGTTAAAAGGTATTGGATGTATATATGATTAAAAAATTATAACTAATTTCAATTAGTAGAATTATCAACAAGGATCTAAATCACAATTATAACTAATAATGTACACTTACCGGACATAATTCTAAAATCTTTTTAACAAAATAAAATGTGATTTGTGATATTTCTTTTATATCAAACCACAGTAGTGAGCGTGCTCCATATTAGCAGAAACACAGGCGAACTTAAATCTTAATATTGCAAAAAAAGAAGAAGACAGTAAACACATGTCTCACATAATTAAATTTTAAAAGAACTCCATAAAAATCTCCAACAAAAATGAACTGTAAGATGATGTCTTATGCAAAATAAACGTAAAGCATGGCATTTATAGGATTAAGTATAATATTGTTCAGTCGATCGTAGAATAAAAAGGAGGCAAAATTTTTAACATACAACTATAAACAAGATGCAGTAAACAGGAAATTTACTAAACAATAGTCTATAAGCACGTGACATATTTATAAATAAAGCTTGAGGTGCAGAATCAAATAGAATATTGCTTAATTTTCTGATCATATATTGCAGCAAAATGATTAAACAGTGAAGAGTGCTGCTTGATAAAAATTAGCATTGTTAGGGATATAGTAGATATGCCCTAGATCCAATATCATATTTGATAATTTGAACGTATTTTTGTGAATGTCACTTGATATAAAATATATGGCATTCGATATTCTTTTATCATTATTATTAGTTGTTTGATTAATTTGATAAGGTCCTTGATTAAATTTTGAGATTTGTCATCGTGATAGAGATCATGATAATGAGAGCAAAGTCTTTTACAATTTAATCTAAATTTGTTCTTGATCTTAGGATTATTAATTTGGACATTAGTAATCCGGTTAGATCAATATTTATGTGATCGTCTTTATCGGATAAAGATTAGTTGATCTCATTAACTAAATCACATAGATAGATGATGCATATAGAGATATGATCATTGAACCGACTCATTGGATAATTCCTAATGGTTAGAATTACCATAAACTGTCAATAGGATATTTTCTTGAAGAATGTGATGTAACCGTTTCCTTTGACTTGAGATCGTCATAGTAATTGACAAGTTATTTATTGTGCTTTGATACTAGACACCTATGGCCCTAGGGCGATAGTTGAAAGGATATTGGGTACGATTAAATACTTGTAGAATTAGTGATTCATCAAGACGGAATCTGTCAACTCTTGGTAATGAGTTTAAGCTCCATGTTGTCATGAATTATAAACGACCAAACTAAGACCTTGGCCAGGACAATTGAATGAAAGAAGAAATGAGTTTCTAAGGTCATTCAATGGTCGATTATATTTGACGTGAACACATAGTTGATCGCCTATTAGGATTTGATAGTTGAACCATATCCTAGGGTGATCCAGAGCTATAAGGACAGAAGGAATTACTACATTATTCTTCTACTGGTTCTTGAGAGTAAATTGTATACTTCATGCTATCGGTCGTTAAGGAGTGTTGCTAGACGCCACCCTTAATTAGTATATTGATATGATTAATTTACTACTGGTTTAGTATTGAACATATGGGGTCGCACATTAACGAGTGTTCTGATCTTTGCTAAAGGATTAATTAACTTATTATTTGATAATTAAATTAAAGAATTTAATTAGTCAAATAAATTTAGTTATTAGTCCAAATGAAATATTATTATATTCTTTACTAGCACAAAGATTATAATTAATATTGTAAATAAATTGAAGTTTTTATTTGGAATAGAAATTAAATTATATCTCTTGGTTGAAACATATATTATTTTATATTAGATATATTGTATACAATATTAATTAAACAACAACGTGTTGTTGGAAACTTATTAAGTGAAATCCAATTCAGATTTGGATTCACGTGTAAAGTCTACAAAGACTACGACATATAAGAAAATCCCATTGGGAATGGGATATAAGTTTTCCATTAGAAAACCTTTATAGTACTTTTTCAATTAAAATAGGAATTTATGGAAAGGCTTGGCAGTTTCAAATGGGAATTCAAGTTTCCGTCGAAAATTTCCAGTAAAATTTATTTTTGGAATAAATTTTTACCCTAAGTAATTATTACCTCAACAAAAAAGGAAAAGGGTTTGTAGGTGATACTATATAAAGGGTGATGGAGAAAATTTGTATGGTTCTTTTTCGTTTTTTCTATTATTATTCTTGAGAAGAAAACTCACTTTGTGAAAGTGAGAGTGCAATACAAAGCCAAGAGAGAAAATACAATTACAAGAAAAGTGTTTCTTGTTCTTCTAATTTGAGTTGAGATTTTTGAGAAAAATTTCAACACAATATTCTTCGTTCAATTTGTTCGCGGGTTTCATTGATCAAAGAGTTGATATCAAGGATCGGTTTCGGTGTGGATACGCATAGAGTCTTCGCACTATCGAAGAACTTTGAAACGAGACTCTCTTCACCAGGTACGTCTTTGATCCGATCTTTGACACGTAAATAAATTTTAAACATAAAAAAATCTACCTAGGATTGTTATTGTCTTCCGCTGCGTGTATCCTACAGTGGTATCAGAGCCATGGTTTATTATGTCTAAAATTTATTTATAAAATATTTTAATAATATATTTGAAGAGTTCAAACCATAATAGATGTACCTTGTGCAATAGTCAAATCGTTTGAATATTGATATTATTTTATTGTGGATAAATATGCATTCATGTAACTATTGAGATTGTTCATAACTTGAATTTGAAATTTTGTATTAGATACAACGGGAATCTATTATAGGTTACATGATTCTATTGTTATTTTAATTGTTATTAGTTCATGAGATGTTAATTAATAATAATATTCTAGCATGAATTCTTTTTGTGTGATATATAAGATAAATATGTTAGAGGATGTTGAATTGTGTTTTATGCCATGTGTCCATTACATAATTTTGAATTATTTATTACATGTGATGTAAATTAATTTAGGGCTAAGCATGTAGACAATTGAACTAAATTCACATGCTATAAAAGATTCGATCTTCATGTTATTAAAAATAGTTTTTGTGACAATTCCCTCTTATTAAAAATTTGAGTTCTTATACAATAAAATATAAGATATTTTATTATAGAGCTATCCATCAAGGTAATTAATTTTATTTACTTCTTGTTTATAAGGAGCGGCCTGACTACCAGGAGACTTATAGTTCGAGAATATGTTAAAATTATTTATTGCATTAGATGTATGGATTGAAAGAATTATTCAATTTTGCACTAAACGCCTGGACTACCCGGGGGAGTATAAAATTTAATAAGTTCTTTGCAATCATGATGGTTGAACTCAACTATGCCAATATGAACGACCTGACTACCAGGGGACTATTTGACATAGAGCTATTTAAGGAAATTGTATGGGGATACAATTGGTAAGAGTACCTACCTTTAAAATATAAGTGAGAAAAGACTTGATTACCAAGGGGCTCATACATATTGTTAAAGGATTCCTTTACTCCACTAAAAGAAATAAAGATTTCGTAAACTATAATGAGGGTAAATAGATTAAAATAATTAGTGGAAATATCATTTAGATAAAAGTCCATGTCTTTATGATATATGAAAATATGTTCTTATATTACTGCTTTTTCTTTTCTATATTTTAGATTTCTCAATATGTCTGTTATATCACTGTGTGAAATACTTGAGACCAACAAATTGGTAGGACCAAACTTTGATGACTGGTATAGAAATTTGAGAATTGTTCTCATGCATGAAAAGCTTATGGATGTGATCGATAAGCCTGCAAAGATAATCCCTCCAGAGAATGATGTTCAAGGCAACAAGGTTTATCATAAATAATTGGAAGAAAAACTGCAAGGAGTGTATAGCAACTCTAAAGGACAAGAAACAAGGTGAGACATTAATGAAAAATGTTTTCAAGGTTTCTTCAGCTACCACTAATTCTTCACTGTGGGTATTAGATACTGGCAGTGGTTATAACATCTGCAATATGTTGCAAGGGTTCAAGATAAGTAGGAGGCTAAAGAAAGGAGAAATTAATCTACAAGTTGGAAATGGTGCAAAAGTTGCGGCCGTAGCTGTAGGATCAATTTCTTTAATAATACCTACGGGCAAAGTACTTATGTTGGATGATTGTTATTATGTTCCTAAATTTGTTTCGAACATAATTTCAGCTTCTATGTTAGACAAACGTGATTTTCACATTAATATAGGAAATGGTATTTGCTCTATTTATTATAGTGATAATTTTATATGTGAATGGCTATCTCCAACATGATGTTTATGTCTTACCTAGTGTGAATGCTAATTCGATTATGCATGTTTCAAGTCTTAAGAGGAAAAGAGATGATCATGCAAATCAAACATACCTTTGGCATTGTAGGCTTGGTCATATTGGAGAGAAAATAATCAACAAGTTGTACAAGGAAGGGTACCTTAACGAGTATGATTTTGAATCATATCCAACTTGTGAATCTTGTCTCAAAGGAAAAATGACCAAATCTCCATTTACTGGAAGTGGAGAAAGAGCTTCTGAATTATTGGGACTAATTCATACAGATGTTTGTGGGACCATGAAAATTCAAGCTAGAGGTGGATATTCTTACTTCATTACCTTCACTGATGATATGTCAAGATATGAATTTGTATATCTTATGAAACACAAGTCTGAATCTTTTGAAATGTTCAAAAGATTCCGTAGTGAAGTTGAGAAGCAGACTGGTAAAAGTATCAAAGTACTTAGGTCTGATAGATGTGGAGAATATCTTAGTGAAGATTTTACGAGATATCTCAAAGAGAATGGGATTCTCTCACAGTGGACACTTCCAGGAACACCACAACACAATGGTGTGTCTGAAAGGAGCAATAGAGCCTTATTAGATATGGTGAGATCTATGATGGGGTTCACTGATCTTCCAATCAATTTATGGGGATATGCTTTGGAAGCAACAACATACTTGCTTAATAAAGTTCCCACTAAGTCGGTCTCTCCCACACCATATAAGATATGGAAAGGATGTAAGCCTAACCTTAAACATATTAAAGTTTGGGGTTGTCCAGCTTATGTTAAGAGACTACAGTCTGATAAACTTGACTCAAGATCTGATAAGTGTAGATTCATTGGGTATTCCAAGGAAACAAGGGGATATTATTTCTATCACCCTGCTGACCATAAAGTGTTTGTGGCCAGAGGAGCAACCTTTTTGGAAAGAGAATTTGTTTTGGAAGGAAATTATAATGGAGAGATAGAACTTGATGAAGATCAAGAAACTAATGAATCAACACAATATGAAGATCATGAGACCCAAGTTGAAGAACCTTTATTGGATGTTTTGAAGTTGCCAAGGAAATTGCCATCTTCAATAGTTGAAGTTCAAGAACTAAATGAAGTTCAAGAACAGGTTAATGAACCAGTTTCAAACCAAATTAAGCAACAACTAAATCCAACGCAAGGTGAACAGGTTGTACTAGTACCTCTTCGAAGGTCTACACGAGAACGTCATGTACCAACTAGATTAAATTTATTGGTACAAGATGATTTATCAAATGAGGTTGATCACAATGATGATGACCCTAAGACCTATGAAGAGGCTATACAAAGTTCTGATTATGAGAAGTGGCAAAAGGCCATGGAATCCGAAATGGAATCCATGAAGGAAAACAAAGTATGGACTTTAGTTGAACCTTCAAAGGATATAAAACCTATAGGTTGTAAATGGGTTTTTAAGAAAAAGATTGGAGCAGACGGAAAGGTTGAGACCGACAAAGCACGTCTTGTTGCCAAGGGATATCGTCAGAAAGAAGGAGTCGACTATGACGAGACTTTCTCTCCCGTGGCAATGCTCAAAGCTATTCGGATTTGTCTTGCTATAGCAGCATACTATGATTATGAAATATGGCAAATGGATGTGAAAACAGCTTTCCTTAATGGTGAGCTAGAAGAGGATGTGTACATGACACAACCTGAAGGTTTCACATCTTCGTCTGATCATAATAAAATTTGTAAGCTACAAAGATCTATTTATGATTAAAGCAAGCTTCTCGAAGTTGGAATATTCGATTTAACAAAACAATTAAAAAGTTCAATTTTGTTAGATGCGAAGAAAAACCTTGTGTGTACAAAAATGTTAGTGGGAGCACAATTATATTTAGTGTTGTATGTTGATGATATATTGCTCATAGGGAATGACGTACCGGCATTGCAAAATACCAAGATTTGGCTATCTAAACAATTTTCCATGAAAGACTTGGGAGAAGCAGCTTATATATTTGGAATAAAGATCTATTGAGATAGATCTAGGAAGCTGCTTGGACTTTCCCAGTCTTTGTACATTGATACTATCTTAAAGAGGTATAACATGGATAATTCCAAAAGAGGCTATCTACGGATAGGCACTGGAATTTCGTTCAGTAGGGAGGATTGTCCTAAAACACCTGAAGAGAGAGAACGCATGAGTAGGATCCCATACGCTAGTGCAGTGGGAGCTATCATGTATACCATGACATGTACACGTCCTGATGTGGCTTATGCACTTGGAGTGACTAGCCGTTATTAGGCAAATCCTGGTGAGGAACATTGGAAAGTGGTGAAGACCATTCTTAAGTACTTAAGAGGGACTAAAAACCAGTTCCTCATCTATGGAGATTCTGAGTTGAAACTTGAAGGTTATACTGATGCAAGTTTCTCTTCAGATAGGGATGATAGCAAATCTATTTTTGGTTATGTATTCATCTTAAATGGTGGTGCAGTGAGTTGGAAAAGTTCCAAACAAGCTACAGTAGCTGATTCAGTGACTGAAGCAGAATATATAGCAGCTAGTGAAACTGCTAAGGAAGCTGTATGGATGAAAAAGTTCTTAACTGAACTTGGTGTGGTTCCTTCAATGGAAGGTGCGGTTCTATTGTTGTGTTACAATACTGGAGACATTGCTCAAGCAAAAAAACCAAGATCACACCAAAAGTCCAAACACGTTCTGCGAAGGTGTCACTTGATAAGAGAAATCATTGAACGTGGAGACGTCGAGATTCAAAAGGTTGATGGAAAGGAAAATACTGCAGACCCATTCGCTAAAGCGCTTGGAACAAAGGAGTTTGACAAGCACAAGTGGAAATTGGGGATGAAGTGCAAGAGCGATTGGCTCTAGTGGAGTGGGAGATTGTTAGGGATATAGTAGATATGCCATAGATCCAATATC
Source organism: Nicotiana benthamiana (assembly GCA_034376525.1). Taxonomy (NCBI): domain Eukaryota; kingdom Viridiplantae; phylum Streptophyta; class Magnoliopsida; order Solanales; family Solanaceae; genus Nicotiana; species Nicotiana benthamiana. Next base: position 99,887,198 of record CM067336.1, read on the forward strand.
ATATTTGATAACTTGAACGTATTTTTGTGAATGTCACTTGATATAAAATATATGGCATTCGATATTCTTTTATCATTATTATAAGTTGTTTGATTAATTTGATCAGGTCCTTGATTAAATTTTGAGTTTTGTCATCGTGATAGAGATCATGATAATGAGAGCAAAGTCTTTTACAATTTAATCTAAATTTGTTCTTGATCGTAGGATTATTAATTTGGACATTAGTAATCCAGTTAGATCAATATTTATGAGATCGTCCTTATCGGATAAAGATTAGTTGATCTCATTAAATCACATAGATAGGTGATGCATATAGAGATATGATCATTGAACCGACTCATTGGATAATTCCTAATGGTTAGAATTACCATAAACTGTCAATAGGATATTTTCTTGAAGAATGTGATGTAACCGTTTCCTTTGACTTGAGATTGTCATAGTAATTGATAAGTTATTTATTGTGCTTTGATACTAGACACCTATGGCCCTAGGGCGATAGTTGCAAGGATATTGGGTACGATTAAATACTTGTAGAATTAGTGATTGATCAAGACGGAATCAGTCAACTCTTGGTAATGAGTTTAAGCTCCATGTTGTCATGAATTATAAACGACCAAACTAAGACCTTGGCCAGGGCAATTGAATGAAAGAAGAAATGAGTTTCTTAGGTCATTCAATGGTTGATTATATTTGACGTGAACACATAGTTGATCGCCTATTATGATTTGACAGTTGAACCATATCCTAGGGTGATCCAGAGCTATAAGGACAGAAGGAATTACTACATTATTCTTCTACTGGTTCTTGAGAGTAAATTGTATACTTCATGCTATCCGGTCGTTAAGGAGTGTTGCTAGACGCCACCCTTGATTAGTATATTGATATGATTAATTTACTACCGGTTTAGTATTGAACCTATGGGGTCGTACACTAACGAGTGTTCTGATCTTTGCTAAAGGATTAATTAACTTATTATTTGATAATTAAATTAAAGAATTTAATTAGTCAAATAAATTTAGTAATTAGTCCAAATGAAATATTATTATATTCTTTGCTAGCACAAAGATTATAATTAATATTGTAAATAAATTGAAGTTTTTATTTGGAATAGAAATTAAATTATATCTCTTGATTGAAACATATATTATTTTATATTAGATATATTATATACAATATTAATTAAACAACAACGTGTTGTTGGAAACTTATTAAGTGAAATCCAATTCAGATTTGGATTCACGTGTAAAGTCTACAAAGACTACGACATATAAGAAAATCCCATTGGGAATGGGATATAAGTTTTCCATTAGAAAACCTTTATAGTACTTTTTCAATTAAAATAGGAATTTATGGAAAGGCTTGGCAGTTTCAAATGGGAATTCAAGTTTCCGTCGAAAATTTCCAGTAAAGTTTATTTTTGGAATAAACTTTTACCCTAAGTAATTATTACCTCAACAAAATAGGAAAAGTGTTTGTAGGTGATACTATATAAAGGGTGATGGAGAAAATTTGTATGGCTCTTTTTTTCATTTTTTTAATTATTATTCTTGAGAAGAAAACTCACTTTGTGAATGTGAGAGTGCAATACAAAGCCAAGAGAGAAAATACAATTACAAGAAAAGTGTTTCTTGTTCTTCTAATTTGAGTTGAGATTTTTGAGAAAAATTTCAACACAATATTCTTCGTTCAATTTTTTCGCGGGTTTCATTGATCAAAGAGTTGATATCAAGGATCGGTTTCGGTGTGGATACGCATAGAGTCTTCGCACTATCGAAGAACTTTGAAACGAGACTCTCTTCACCAGGTACGTCTTTGATCCGATCTTTGACACGTAAATAAATTTTAAACATAAAAAAATCTACCTAGGATTGTAATTGTCTTCCGCTGCGTGTTATAAACACCTATACGCAATCCTTCAAGCATAATCCATAGTATATAATAATGAAGTAACAAAGGAAGAAACCACAATTTCCCTCTATTGCTTTTGCTAACGGCGATGGTTATACATTTTACTTATTTATAATCCATTTATATAAGCTCATCAACAGAGCCTGGTGGAGTAATATTCTACAATAAAGAATCTATCTATATCTATATCTATATTTATATATATAATAAAGCTGGGAAATGAGGGACGTGGCATATCTCATAAGCCAGTATTTTAATTTATCTATTTTCTTAGATTTTTGCCCCTTTTCCCCTTATCTGAGTGCTCTAAATAAATTTAAAAAAGCCAACACTCACCACAATTATAACCACATTAATTAGGCTTCTCTGTGGTAAATGCTCATTTTTAATACACATCTCATCCACACATTGCACCTTTTTCTATTCCCACCAGAGGTAAATATTTTTGCATAATAACACATCTCATCGTCTTTTAGCGGTAAATTAAATCTCCTCATTTTTATTTGCTTCTTCCTCCAAATCCACAAGTTTCCTTCCGTGGACTTTCACTGCATCTGTTTTGAGTATGAAGCCCTTGTATTTTGTATATCTTTTTACCTGTCAGTGTTTCGAACGTTAATAAATGGTTTTCCTTTTTCTTCCCTCTTATACAGTTTTTTCTTTGGTTCTACAAATGATGATCGACCTTTGAAATTTAATAGCCAAAGGAAATTATATCGTGTGTATCCATTCATTATCACAAGCACTGCTCAGCAGAATACCCTTTTTTATCGTAATTTAATTATAAAAATATTTTGTAACCGTTATAGTATATGATATTGTTGGGTCATGTTTGTTTTTAAAAGTCCGAAAACACTCATAACACCAAGCTAAGGTAAGCGTTTCTTCCACACGATTCACAGTTTGTAACCGGAGTCGGACCAACCCTTATCATTCTCTAGGGTTTTTTACTGTAAAATTCCAGTCCCCTTCTCCTCTTTCTTCGTTAGCTTTCTGTAAACCACAGTTCCAGCTTACAGGTTCGAATCTTTTCTTCTTCAAAATTGGTGTTTGTAGAACCGCTGCAGAGGCAAATTTATTTGTTGATTTGTTCTCAATCTGATATTTTATTTTTTATTTTGAGTAATTCTAGCTCAATATTTTTATTGTTTATTTTGAGATAGGTAAGATTTCCATTCTCACTGCAGCCTTTCAAAATTTCAAGATTAGGGTTTCAAAATAATTTCTTCCTACTATCAAATCAAAGAAGTTTTGGTTAGCTGTGATTCAGATCTGTTTCTGTAAACTTTTGGTAAAGCATTTATTTTACCATTGTATTTTTTACATATATATTTGTTGAGCTACAAGATTATCTAGCCTCTAAGCCTAAACACAGAAATTGATATTGGTTGATATTGGGTTGTATATTTGTTGTATATTCATTGTATATTTTGTATATGTAGGCTTAGTTAGCTATTTGGGCCTTAGCATATTCTGAGCCCAATTCTTATTACATTTTACCCTTGGGCCGTCTGACCCGACCCAAGTCTTATGTTATGTGTGTATATCTGTATAGGAACAGATATTTTGGGGGTAAGAAAGTTATTCACTCTCTCGGATATTCCAGAGAGTTCTCTCAACTTCTCTCTCTTTCTCTCACTGTATCTCTCATTATTTTGTCTTCAATCTATGTGTTTTCATGGTATCAGTGCGGGATGATCCTTGGATTCTTCTCCGTTACTTGTTATCGATCGTGTTGGAAGTTTTATTGAAGGTTTTTTTTGGATATTTGTGAGAGATTCTGTTTACCGAGAGAACGATGTGTATTGAACGGATATTCGAAACTTTTACCGCTGTTTAATGCTTCGATCTTCACTCAGTGGATGTTTTGGGTGATTTTCCGACATCCCTGACCTTTTTCCGATGACTTTCCAGATTCTAGGGTTTCTGGTGGTTGAACCTAGGGTTTTACTCCTATCCGATGGCTCGATCCTCACTCGGTGGATGTTTTGGGTGATTTTCCGACGTCCTTGGCCCTATTCCGGTAAGTTTCCAGACCCTACGGTTTCCGGTGGTTGGACCTAGGGTTTTATCTGGCGATTGAAGGCCGTTCTTCTCTGGTCGCGAAGAAGGAGGGTAACTCTATCCCTATTCTAAGTGTTGTATGTTTTGCATGTGGGTTCTGATTAAACATTAGCCTCTTTACTGAGACTGTTTTTGATTTTAAACTGGTTATTGTTCATGACTTCTAATATGAATGTCAATACCTCCTCAGTGGACTCTACCAGTCCCCTTTTTGTTTACTCCTCTGATGTTCCTGGAGTTTTTCTTGTGTCCACTCCCTTCTCGGGCAGTAGTTATGGGGGTTGGATGAGGAAATTGATTGCTAAGAACAAAACTGGTTTTGTTGATGGCACATGTCCCCGGCCAGTCACTAATGTGACTGAGCAAAGACTATGGGACAGATGCAATAATATGGTAATTTCCTGGTTAACTGCCTCCCTGTCCCCTCAAATTGCTGAAAGTGTGCAGTATTCTGATACTACACAGAGTATATGGTCCCAGCTTCAGGCCAGATATGGCACTGCCAACAGGACCAAAATTTTTGAACTAAAAATAGAGCTTTCTTACACTTCTCAAGGGTCTCTAGATGTAGCTTCATATTTTAGCAAACTTAAAGGTATGTGGGATGAACTAGAAACAATGTGTACAAATCATGGGCAAAGATGTGTTTGTGCTGCCAAAAATGGTATAATACAGGAAGATGATGAGAATAAGGTGTTTCAGTTTCTAATGGGACTTAATGAAGCATACATATGGGTAAGTAGTAACCTATTGATGATGCAGGCACCTCCAACCTTTGACAGTGTCTACAATATGGTCCTCAATAATGAGAAGCAGAGACAAGTCCAGTCCCCTTCTCAGTTTAATCCAGACTCTATGTCTTTCAATGTCCACACAAATAGACATTCAGTTGGATTCAATAAGGTCACAGTGCCTAATCCTTCTCCTCCTTTCAGACAAAGAGTCAATTTTGACCAAGCTAGAGGATTTTTATTCTGTAGATACTGCAAAAAATCTGGGCACTTAATTGATAAGTGTTTCAAGATTCATGGGTATCCACAGAGTACAACATTTAACAAGGGGAGGAGACCTGCTGCTGCTCATCTAACTGTTGGTGTGGATTTCCCTTCTTCTGAAGGACATGTGTCTGTTCCCCAAGGAAATCCTCTTGAAAGCCATCACTCTGTTACAAACATAGATGGCCAGAGTTCTGTGATACCAGGGTTGAGCAGACAACAGTATGACCAATTGATGAGCTTGTGAGAACAGACTCAGTTAGGGGATTCCACTGCTCAGACTCCTCCTCCCATTTATGCTGCTAATTTTGCTGGTACTATGCTAACTGAGAGCCCTATTTCTGATTCCAAGCTTTGCATGTTTACCCATATTAACTCTGCCACCTGGATAATAGACTCAGGGGCATCTAATCGTATGACGTATGATAAAAGTTTACTCTTCAACATAACACCTTTAACTGTACCCTACCCTGTAACTCTTCCTAATGGTTATAAAGTGAAAGTTACATGCACAGGATCCTTTGCATTAAATCCATCCATCACCCTTCAAAATGTCTTGTTAGTTCCTTCTTTTAAACACAACTTGATTTCTGTCCACAAGTTGGTGAAACAGTTGCATTGCATAGTTTTGTTCACTGCAACTTGCTGCTTCCTCCACATGATACAGGACCCTTCTCTGAGGAAGCCTCTGGATCTTGGTAGAGAGGAGGCTGGTCTATACAAGCTTGCTTGGGCTGCAGCTTCCCCTTCTTGCTCTACTGGTTGTTCATCTACTTTTCTATACTCTAAATCTGACTCTTGTAATCATGACAATTCTTCTTTTACTGGTTGCCATAATGATGTTTCTTTACCTTCCAGTGTAACTAGTTCCATCTGTAATAATGTTGTTACAACTTACATGAATTACATTTGGCATTTGAGACTTGCTCATACTTCATTTTCAAACATGAAACACATTTTTGGATTGTCTTTTCCTTTTGCTTCTAAGCAGTCTTTCCCTTGTTCTATCTGTCCTATGGCTAAACAGACTAGACTTCCATTTCCTGATAGCACAATAACTACTTCTAGACCTTTTCAATTGATTCATGTGGACATTTGGGGCCCCTATCACACTCCTACTTCTTCTGGTTCTAGATATTTCTTACAATAGTTGATGATTTCTCTAGGGCTACCTGGACACACTTACTGGGGTCTAAAAGCGATGCCTTCTGCTTGCTTAAATCCTTTCTGTGTATGGTTAAAACCAGTTTAATGCTGTGGTTCAAATTGTTAGAAGTGATAATGCTTTGGAATTGGGGTCTAGCATTGAGAGTGCATCTTTCTTTAGTAACCAAGGGATTATTCACCAAACAACCTGTTCTCATACTCCTCAAAGTAACCAAGGGATTATTCACCAAACAACCTGTTCTCATACTCCTCAACAGAATGGTGTTGTTGAAAGGAAACATAGGACTCTTCTTGAGGCATGTAGAGCTTTACTTTTTCAATCTGGCTTAACCATCTCTTTCTGGGGGGACTGCTTATTAACTGCCACCTATCTCCTTAACAGAATACCATCCAGACTTCTTCATCATAAATCTCCCTTTGAAGTTTTACATGGAAAGGCACCTACCTACTCTCATTTGAGAGCATTTTGGTGCCTTGCCTATCTACTGTTCCAATTCCTCAAAGGGACAAATTGAAACCTAGAGCCATTTCCTGTTTCTTCATTGGCTATCCTTTTGCCAAAAAGGGTTATAAGCTTTATAACCTTACTTCAAAAAAAATACTTTGTCTCCAGGGATGTTATATTTCATGAAACCTACTTTCCTTATAAGAATGTTTCATCTCTTGCTCCTTCTTCCTTTCCCTCAGTTCCTCCTCTTGAGCCTTCCTTCTCTGACACTGACTTGTTCATACCTGTTTGTTCCTCTCCTCCTCCTCCTTCTGCCACCACTTCTCCTTCTTCTAATCCAGCCTCCATTCCTCCCTTCAATCCTGAAATCTCTCCTCCTAATCTGCCTTCTTCCACATCTGCTCCTGCTCCCAGAAAATCTGGCAGACAACATAATCCTCCCTCTTATCATAAGGACTATGTCTGTCAACTTCTTGCCTTTTCTGGCTCCTCTTCTTCTTCTCTGGAATCTGAACCTCTCTATTACTCTCAAGATGCATCTGTTCCAGTATGGCAGGATGCCATAAGAAAGGAGTTTGATGCCTTGGATGCCAACCATTATGTTGTTCCTCTTCCTCCTGGTAAGAAACCCATAGGCTGCAAATGGGTTTATAAGATCAAATATAAGGCTGGTGGCAATGTTGAAAGGCATAAAGCTAGGCTTGTGATTAGAGGTGATACTCAGGTTGAAGGAATTGATTTCAGTGACACTTTTTCTCCCGTGGCTAAGATGTCCACTGTTAAGTGTATTATTGCTGTGGCTGTTAAGAATAATTGGAATTTATTTCAACTTGATGTTACCAATGCTTTCTTACATGGTGATTTAGATGAGGAGGTATATATGAAGCTCCCTCCAGGTTTGACAGTTACTTCTCCTTCTTCTGCCTCTGTTTCTTCTGCCTCTGCTCCTCCTGTTTGTAAGTTGAAAAAGTCTCTCTATGGGCTGAGACAGGCTTCCAGACAATGGTATGCTAAATTGTCTTCTGCTCTATATTCTAGAGGCTACACTCATTCTTTGAATGATTATTCTTTATTCATCAAAGGTAAACCTGGATCTCTAGTGATTGTAGCAGTTTATGTGGATGACATTATTCTTACTGGGGATGACTATGATGAGATTGCTGCCCTGAAACTTTTTCTGGATGATCAGTTCAGGATTAAAGACCTAGGGTCTTTGCATTATTTTTTGGGCATAGAGGTGTCAGTTGTTCCTGGTGGGGTGATCCTTAATCAACATAAATATATTCTGACCTACTGCATCAGTTTGACTGTGTAAATGTTTCTCCTGTTGTTAGTCCTTTGGATATTAATGTCAAATTTCATGCTGATTCTGGTGATCTTTTCTCCTCCCTTGATCAATATAGGAGTCTTGTTGGTAAACTCCTATTTTTGACTCACACTAGGCCTGGCATCTGTTTTGCTGTTCAGCATCTGAGTCAATTTCTGAAATGTCCCAGAGTCCCTCATATGAATGCTGCCCTCCATGTCCTCAGATATCTTAAGGGCACCTTATCTTTGGGTCTGTTCTATTCTTCTAGTTCTGATTTCTCTGTTACTGCTTATTCTGACAGTGATTGGGCTGTCTGCTGATACTCGCAGATCTGCTACTGGTTTTTGTGTTCTTTTGGGTGGTTATTTGATTAGTTAGAAGTCCAAAAAGCAACCTGTAGTCTCCTTATCTTCTGTTGAGGCAGAATATAGGGCACTCAGTAAAGTGGTAGCTGAGTTATCTTGGCTCTCTCGTTTGCTAACTGATATTAGAGTTTCTGTTGCTCTTCCCTTCTCTGTTTTTTGTGACAGCAGGCTGCCATTCATATTGCCAAGAATTCTGTTTTTCATGAACGGACCAAGCATATTGAGGTGGATTGTCACTTTATTCGGGATCAGCTGGCTGGTGGACTCATTACTATCTCCCATGTCCCTACTTCTCGACAGCTTGCTGGCCTCCTCACCAAGCCTCTGCCTGGGACTGTCCTCCATCCTCTGCTGCTCAAGTTGAAGGTGGTCTCCCCCTCCAACTTGAGAGGGGGGGGGTGTTGAGCTACAAGATTATCTAGCCTCTAAGACTAAACATAGACATTGATATTGGTTGATATTGGGTTGTATATTTGTTGTATATTCATTGTATATTTTGTATATTGTATGCTTAGTTAGCTATTTGGGCCTTAGCATATTCTGAGCCCAATTCTTAATACATTTTACACTTAGGCCGTCTGACTCGACCCAAGTCTTATGTTATGTGTGTATATCTGTATAGGAACAGATATTTTGGGGGTAAGAAAGTTATTCACTCTCTCGAACATTCTAGAGAGTTCTCTCAACTTCTCTCTCTTTCTCTCACTGTATCTCTCATTATTTTGTCTTCAATCTGTGTGTTTTCAATATTCAGCTATCAATTTGTGTATCAATTTTTGGTATAGAAAACCCTTTTCCCCCCAAAGCCTCGTATCTTTTTATTATCTGTTCAAACTCTAGTAGTTACTTACTGATTTTCTATTCAATTTTCTGTTCAAACCTGGTAGTTTTACTGATTTTCTTTTCAACTTCCCTTAAAAATCTAGTCAAATTGAATCCATATTTTCTTCCTTACCTTTAATTTTTTTAAAAAAACAAAAACTTTGCAAATAAAGGTAGCAGACATAGCTCCTCCCTGCCGGTGACCATTTTCGCGGACCATCCCCTTTTTTCTTTTTCTTTTCTTCCTATTTTCTCTTCTGCTTTTTGTGGGTGTTTGTGGGTGTGTTCTGTTTTCTTGGACAGGTACTTATTTTCTCGGCGAGGATTTCCGGCAAGCTACAGTACTTCCGGCGACTCCCGTTCAGATTTTCGGTAGGACGCAGCAGAACTCCCCGTTCTGATAGGCTTCAGGAAAACTTTCCCCAGGTACTAGTCGCGGCAGCGAGGCCAGTTTGCGGCGTTTGGGAGTCAAGAGCTAAGCAACACCTGCCGGGACGTGCAAGATTTGGTAATAGTTGACCTCGGGGGCATCAAAGCCTACTTTCAGGTTTTTCCACCGGGAGTTGGTACCTCCCACTCTCTTGTTTACTCTATTCACCTTTACGTATTCTAGTTAGCATTCCGTGTGCGGTTTACTCTCTTGCTATCTCGTTTGCATCTTTTTGTGTATTCCGCTATAGTGCGTGAGTGCGTCACTATTCTCCATAGTCGGTTGGAGGGATAGTGGCCGCGACGGGGGATGATAGTGTAAGGTCATGTCCTCGGGGTGTGGGGGCTGTGTCGGGGGTGACTAGGGGGGCAGGGAGTGGTCCTACGGGTAGGGCTGGAGGTAAGGGTGGGAGGAGGATAGCGGACGCTCATTGATTAAGGATCGGGTCGTGGAACATAGGCACTCTGACGGGTAAGTCCATTGAGTTGGCAAAGGTTCTTCAGAAGAGGAGGGTTAACATAGCCTGTGTCCAGGAGACTAGGTGGAAAGGGTCAATGGCGAGGAATGCAGACGGGTTTAAGCTGTGGTATTCTGGGGTCGTGAGAGGTAAGAATGGAGTGGGCATCTTGGTAGATAGGGATCTAAGGGAGTCCGTAGTCGAGGTTAGGCGAGTGAATGATAGGTTAACATCTATTAAGTTGTTTATTGGAGGTTGCGCCCTCAACGTCATCAGCGCTTACGCGCCGCAAGCGGGCTTAGACGAGGAGGTTAAGAGACATTTTTGGGAGGGCTTGGATGATCTGGTGAGTAGTATTCCCCAATCTGAGAAGTTAGTTATTGGAGGGGACTTTATGTTGGAAACACGTTTCAAATGCAATACACTAAACGTGTGTTCTTTTGTAGGTTTTGATGAATGTCAAACAAAGCAATAAGCGATATATAGCAGTGCTCAAGGACAAGCACATAATGGATGCATTACAAGAAGCTCAAGACAATGCTTGGAAATGTTATAATTGAGTCAATATTAATTGTGATCTTGATTCCTCAATCTTGGCTCATAACATGGCTTCTCTACTAAAATTATTTTTTCCAAAATCATGCATATTTAAAGTAAGTGTCAAATGATTTTAAACTATGCATATTTACATTTGTTAAAATGTTTTCCAAACATGCCTCAAAAATCTGGGCTAAGATAATCGATTATGTACTTATGATAATCGAGTATCTCTAAGCCAAGACTGCATGACAATCGATTGTGAATTAATGATAATCGATTGTGAGTAAGTCAGTTAACATCAGGTTTTTGCAAACTGCATAACAATCGATTGTGTACTTTCGATAATCGATTGTTAACTGAGGCAAAGTTTTCAAAACTCATAAAAATCGATTATGAACTAATGGTAATCAATTGGAATGAGAAAAATGTCTCCCAGTGATTTTAAGTAAAATAATAATCGATTGTGGCTTTTGATAATCGATTATATATGAGACAGTAAGTTTTGAAATTAATTAATAATCGATTGTGGCTTTTGATAATCGATTATATATGAGACAGTAAGTTTTGAAATTAATTAATAATCGATTGTGGCTTTTGATAATCGATTATATATGAGACAGTAAGTTTTGAAATTAATTAATAATCGATTGTTCTATTTGATAATCGATTGTTGAAGCTGACCGTTGTCATACCTTTTTCAAATTACCTTCAGGTAATCGATTGTGATATTTAACAATCGATGTTTTAGCGTAAAATCTGGAAAAGATTTTCTGAACGTTGTTAAAATAATCGATTATTGATTTCCTGATAATCGATGTTTTATGCCAAAAATTGGAAAGGATTTTTTAACGTTATAATTAATCGATTATTGATTTGAAGTAATCGATTGTTAACGTAAAATCTGGGATTGATTTTTTGATCTGATAGGCAAACAATCGATTGTTTAGTCCTGACAATCGATTGTCACTGAGTAATTTCAGCAATCCTTAATTGGCAATTAGACAACGGTAAGACTGAGTTTTTCACCTATAAATACAGGTTTAACTCAGTGTTTTCAAAACAACAACACATACAATTTAAGTATTTTCATTGCTAAAAGCTTTCTTACATTGATCATCATTTTCATTCATCTATAAAGCTTTTTGAAGAGCCATTCTATTGAGCTAAGTTGTTGTGATCTTGAGCGTACTATTTCTACTCATATCTACTCATTGAGGAGTACTTTGTAAAGTGAGTGTGTCTTTGTGTTTGTAAGAGAATTGCGATTCTCGTTTGTTGAGGAACTTGTGATTCCTCGGTTGAAGTCTTTGGGATTGTTATCCCCGAGCAATTGAAGTCTTTGGGATTGTTATCCCCGAGCAATTGAAGTCTTTGGGATTGTTATCCCCGAGCAATTGAAGTCTTTGGGATTGTTATCCCCGAGCAATTGAAGTCTTTGGGATTGGTATCCCCGAGCAATTGAAGTCTTTGGGATTGTGATCCCCGAGCACCTAGGTGAGGCTTGTGTCCTCAGCTGTAACGGTTTGTTAAGCACCCGTAAGCTTGACAAGTTTAGTGGAAATCTCGAGAGAGTCTCTCGGGGACTGGACTAACCACGTTTGTGGCCAACCAGGATACATCTTTGTGTAAGTTTATTTTACTGCACTTGTCTTAATTTCTGCAAAGTTTTTAAATTCCGCACTAAAACGCTTAATAATTTTAAAACGCTATTCACCCCCCCTCTAGCGTAAAGCGTTATTTCCAACACTTTAATGGTCATATTGGGGCTGATGCTGGTGGTTATGGTGAGGTGCACGGCGGCTTCGGTTTTGAGGTTAGGAACGGAGGAGGCACGTCACTGCTTGATTTCGCCAGGGCTTCCGAGCTTCTGATTGCAAACTCTACATTTCAGAAGAGGGAGGATCATTTGGTCACCTTCAAGAGTTCGGCGGTGAGGACTCAGATTGATTACCTCTTCCTCAGAAGGAGCGATAGGGGTATGTGCAAGTACTTTAAGGTTATTCCGGGAGAGTCCCTTTCGACTCTTCATATACTCCTAGTGATGGACTGGGTGAAAGGAAGAGGAGGAGTGCTCGAGGACAACCACAGATTAGATGGGGTGTTTTGACTAAGGAGAACGCACAGGAATTGGAGAGGAGGTTAGCTGAGGGTGGAGCTTGGAGAAGTTCTGGGGAAGCGGACGCTATGTGGTCAGAGACGACGAACTTGGTTAGGGAGGTAGCACGGGATGTGCTCGGGGTAGCCAAGGGCTATTCAGGCAGACATTAGGGGGACTGGTGGTGGAATGATGTAGTCGAAGGAAAAGTGGAGGTGAAGAAGGCGGCGTTTGCTAAGTTGGCAGGGAGCACAAACGAGGAAGAACAGAGAGCGAACAGGGAGATCTACAAGTTGGCGAGGATAGAAGCAAAGCTGGCGGTTACGGAAGCTAAAAACGCGGTATTTGGTTGCATGTACGAGGAATTAGGGGAGAAAGGCGGGGACAGGAAGCTAAAAACGCGGCATTTGGTTGCATGTACGAGGAATTAGGGGAGAAAGGCGGGGACAGGAAGTTATTCCGGTTAGCTAAAGCAAGGGAAAGGAAGGGGCGTGATCTTGACCAAGTTAGGTGCATCAAGGGAGAGGATGGTAGAGTTTTTATGGGGGAGTCTCAAGTCAAGCAGAGGTAGCAGGCGTACTTTCGAGACTTACTTAACGAGAAGTGGGATCGTCACATAGATCTAGGGGAGTTGGGGAATTCGGAGCAACATAGAGACCTTGGGTACTGCAGGCGCATTAGGGCGGAGGAGGTAATGGGGGCTTTGCGTAGGATGAGTAGGGTCGAGCGACCGGGCCTGACGAGATCCCGATGGAGTTCTGGAAATGCATGGGTAGGTCAGGAGTGGAGTGGCTCTCCAGGTTGTTCAATGCGATCTTCAGGACCAAAAGGATGCCGGAGGAGTGGAGGTGGAGTACAGTGGTGCCCTTGTACAAGAACAAAGGGGACATCCAGTGCTGCAACAACTATAGGGGTCTCAAATTAATAAGTCACACCATGAAGGTCTGGGAGCGGGTGATCGAGGTGATGGTGAGAGAGATGACATCTATATCTGTAAACCAGTTCGGTTTCATGCCGGGTCGCTCCACTACATAAGCTATCCACCTTGTCAGGAGGCTGGTGGAGCAGTTCAGGGATAAGAAGAAGGACCTGCACATGGTGCTTATCGACTTGGAGAAGGCGTATGACAAGGTCCCAAGGGAGGTGCTATGGAGGTGCTTAGAGGCGAAGAGCGTGCCGGAAGCCTACATCAGAGTAATCAAGGACATGTACGATGGAGCTAAGACTAGGGTTAGGACGGTGGGTGGTGACTCAGATCAACTCTTAGCCCTCTCTTGTTTGCCTTGGTGATGGATGCTCTAGCCCGTCATATTCAAGGGGCTGTGCCTTGGTGTATGCTATTTGTTGATGACATAGTCTTGATAGACGAGACGAGGGTCGGTGTTATTGAGAGGTTAGAGGTATGGAGACAGACTCTCGAGTCTAAGGGTTTCAAAATAAGCAGATCTAAGATAGAATACCTGGAGTGCAAGTTTAGTGCCGAGCCGAGCGAAGTAGGCAGGGACGTTATGATTGGATCTCAGTCATCGCCAAGAGGGACAGTGTTTGATATCTTGGGTCGGTGATTCAGGGGGACGGAGAGATTGACGGGGACGTCACTCATCGTATAGGAGTGGGGTGGTCAAAGTGGAGGCTTGCATCAGGAGTCCTGTGTGACAAGAAAGTTCCACAGTAACTCAAGGAGAAATTTTATAGAGTTGTGGTTAGACCTGCCATGTTGTATGTGGCGGAGTGTTGGCCAGTGAAGAACTCTCATGTTTAGAGAATGAAGGTTGCGGAAATGAGGATGCTCAGGTGGATATGCGGACTCACAAGGTTAGATAAGATTAAGAATGAAGTTATTCGAGAGAAGGCGGGGGTGGCCCCGGTAGATGAGAAGATGCGAGAAGCGAGGCTGAGGTGGTTCGGGCATGTGCAGAGGAGAAGTCCTGATGCCCCGGTGAGGAGTTGTGAGCGGTTGGCGATGGTCGGCGCTCGACGAGGCAGAGGGAGGCCTAAGAGGTATTGGGGAGAGGTGATTAGGCATGACATGGCTAGAATGCGGGTTTCCAAGGACATGGCCCTTGATAGGAAAGTCTGGAGGTATGGTATCAGGGTCGTAGGATAGGGGCTCCTAGAGTTTTTCGTACTCTCCACCCGGGGTTGAGTGAGGCTTGGCAGGGCTATCCATAGATGATTTGTGTATTTGATTGTGTCTCCCTTATGGCAGTTATTTATGGTAGTTACTGTCTGATATTATTGCATGATATTTTATTTATGGTTCTTATGTTTAGATAATTATTTACGCTATTTCTGCTGGAGTCACTAATGCTCTTTTGTTTTTATTTTTGTTTTTGTTTTTTCTTCTCTGAGCCGAGTGTCGATTGGAAACAGCCTCTCTGCCCTTTCGGGTAGGGGTAAGGCCCGTCTACATATTACCCTCCCCAGAGCCCATTTTGTGGGACTATACTGGGTAGTTGTTGTTGTTGTTGTTGTTGTTGTAGTATATGATATTGTTCTAAGCATTCAATTTTTCTTTTTCTTTTTTCTATTGCAAACTAATTACAACTTTAATGATATTTTGTTGATTTTGAATTGTTTTGTTTTGTAGATGTCACCATCTTTGGTTAAGAAAGCTTAATAATGAGGTCATAATACAATTGAGACCTAAATCTTAGAACGCCCACGAGCCACTATATCGTCAGTTTCTTATAATCAATTTTAAGAAAAAATCCTCGGTTATTGTTTTCGTTATTGTGTGATAATAAATAGTTATCCAAACATAAGAACCATAAATAAAAAGGCATGTAATAATATCAGACAGTAACTACCATAAATAATTAATATAAGGGGGACACAATCCAATGCACAAATATACTCATCCACTTTCGAATATTATCTACATTTAGCCACCATTATACTATCTGGTCAAAATTAACCCTACCGTTATATTATCTGGTCAAACTTACTCCTAGCATCAGCAAACATTTAAAAATTACCCATTAATATGTTATGTAATTCAAAATCGACCAGATTCCTTTTATTTAATTCACTTGTTTTTCTTGCTCCACTATTTTCAGAATGTTACTAATGATATGAATGCTAAGGTTACTAGTCTCTACAAATTATTTATAATTTTTTTAATTACCAATGCACCCACTTCTCTTGTAATAATGGATTTAGAATTTGTTTAAAATTTATTTATTTTTCTATCATATACATACTATAAAATTCAGGATCTATTTATTGTGTATTATATGCAGCTGATCATCATATATGTACGTGTATATTCGAATATATTTATTTATTTTCTGGTTAGTATAGAGTTTGATCGACTAACTTAAAAGTACATAATGTGTAGGCATTTGATTAAAGTAAAGTTGAATATATTTGACAATATAAAGTCTTCAATGAATTTAACTTGTCTCCCTACATTTGGTGAATTTAATAGGCATCCTAATATCCCTTTTTTTAGATAGATAAGAGATCAGCTAAAGTAATGGTCATACCCATCTCCCTATCTTCATCTTTCTTTCCAAATACAATGGGATGTGAATTTTTCTATTTCTTCTATTATGCCTCCCGTTTACTGGTTAGTTGAGTTACATTTTTTTCCTTGCAAACAAGAAGGGAAAAATATAGGCGGTTCGAATCCCCATTCTTCTGTTCCTCTTATGAATTCATTAATATTGGGATGTTATAAATACTTTTAGAACAAGCTATCTAATTTAGAATTTTTAATTTACTATACTTTATTTATTAACAGTTGTATTTTTTGTTATAAAATAGAAGATTCTTACACTTCTATTTAAGGTGAATGTCTTTAATGTACTTAATTAGAGAGATTTTAGAGTCCTATTATTGGTAGCAAGATCTTCCTCCTCCCTATAAATAGAGGTGCTCTCTACCATTGTAATTCACCCCTCTCAACACAATAAGAAGAACTCTCTCTACTCTTCTCTCTATTGCTATTGTTCTTGCTCTATTGTTCTTGTCTTTTGCTTTAGTTTATAACACGTTATCAGCACGAGACTCTACCGTCTCAAGAACCATTCTCGAGAAATCTGAGGTATTTCCCTCTTCCTAATTTAATTTTCGATTGTCCTAACTTTTGTTTGTGCAAGGTTTTGCTTCAAAGAAAGAATGAAGAAAGAAGGAAAAGAAAAAGAAAGAAAAAAAAAAGGGGACAAACGAAAAAAGGAAAAGAAACGGAAACAGAACAATGAGACAAAGGAGAAAAGAACGAAAAAGATTGAAAAGAGAAAGAAAGAAAGGAAAGAAAGAAAGGAGAAAACATTGAAAATAGATTTGGTATACCTTAAAGGTAAGTAATTTACTTTTCCTTTTCAAATTCTTGGAATTCTATAAATTTTATATACAAAGTTTGATTATAACTCTAATGGAGTTTGTGAGAAATTATAACCACACGAAGTGGTAAAATCTCTATGTCCTGCCATGATTAAATTCATGTATGATTGTGGACGTGACAAAGAATTCCGCCCCATTGAATTTGCTCCATTCCCTTTAGAGAATGTGGAAGCAGTATATGATAAGTCTGAAAGAAGACTAATTACCATGAAGGTATCAATGAATGTGGACGTGACAAAGAATTCCGTCCAATTGAATTTGCTCCATTCCCTTTAGAGAATGTGGTAGCAGCTTGCGTAAAGCACATGATTTTGATCCAATCCCTGAAGTGAATGTGATAATCGTAATAAGAGCCCGTAAGTATGAACACGCTCTTGATGTAATTGTGTCATATGAAAAGAAAGTTCGTTGCCCTCGAAATTTCGGGCAAGAACTATATGACATGGGTGTTGGATGATGAGATCCACTTAGATGCTATGGGTCTTGGAGACGCCATTAAAGATAGAAAAAGTGCATCCACCCAAAGCTATGCTAAGGCCTTGATTTTCTTGCGCCATCACCTTGATGAAGGTTTGAAACTATGCTAAGGCCTTGATTTTCTTGCGCCATTACCTTAATGAAGGTTTGAAACTGTATGAAGGCCTTGATTTTCTTGCGCCATCACCTTGATGAAAGTTTGAAGATTGAATATCTCAACATCAAGGATTCACCCATCTTGTGGAAAGGCTTAAAGAAGAGAGATGACAACATGAAGTTGGTCACTCTGCCACAAGCACGATACGATAAGAATCCGAAAGCAAATAGTTTATAAACTATATATTATCGTTGCGGTGGAAACGGGCACTGGTCAAAGGATTGCCGTATGGTTGACCTTTACCAAGCATCTCGAAAGAGTAAACGCCCCATAACGAATTTTGTCTCTAACGACAACTTGAATGTGGCAGACTTCTTTGAGCAACCCGATGGGAAGATAGACCACCTAATCGATGATGGATCGGTGATGAAAGAAGATAGAGCTGTTTGATTTATTTGTATTAGTTAATGAATAAACTAATAGTCATTAGTATTAGCTCGTATTAGCTAGTTCATGATATGATGTTTGTATTAGTTCTCAATATGCTCAAATATCAATAATATCTTTACTTTCCAGTAGAGGTAATCGACTAGCCTGAAAAACTAGTCGGTTATCTCATATTTCGCATAAAACTGCAAAACAATCGATTGTCAATGATCAACAATCGATTGTCTCTAAAACGAATTTTTCAGAAGTGATCAACAATCGATTGTCAAATATTTGACAATCGATTGTCTTATCCAGTGAGGTCCGGAATTTTTCAAAAATGACCAACAATCGATTGTCTATATCTAACAATCGATTGTCTTAAACAGTGTGATCTAAAGTTTTTCAAAAATAACTAATAATCGATTGTGTATGTCTAACAATAGATTGTCTATGTTCCAACAATCGATTGTGTGTGTTTAATAATCGATTGTCTCATGAAAAACGCTGAAATTTTCAAACTGCAAAGTAATTGATTATGGATAACATATCTGATTTTGTTAGCCAACTGTTAGTAGCAGATTTTGAAAATATTATGTGACACAAAAGAATTGAACTTGTTTATTCTTATGTTCGTGTATTTCTTTTGTATGTTAAACTATGGGATAGCAAATATAGATATCTCACAAAGCGAACTTGGACCAACGTCCAATTGTAAAAGTATTTGCCTAGTTGATTCATGTACTACACATACAATACTCAAAGAAAAGAAGAGTAATTGTGTAAGGCAAACATTACTACAATCTATGGAAGTAGTAAATTGATTGAAGGCTCCGGAAGAGCAAATCTAACTCTGCCCAAAGGCATGACGTTAATCATTGAGAAATGTTCTCCTCCAAGTCTAAGAAGAACTTGTTGAGTTTTAATGATATCAATCAAAACGTTCTCCTCCAAGTTTAAAAGGAACTTGTTGAGTTTTGAGAATCTATCTTAGAGAATGCAACGTTCTCCTCCAAGTCTAAAAGGAACTTGTTGAGTTTTAAAGATATCATTCAAAATGGATATCATATTGAGACAATAGATGAGAATAATCTTGAACTCTTCATGAAAACGAGGCTGCCCATTTCGGTTTGGGTTCACGCCATTTTAAATGCAACAATGCTAGTTCGTCGGCTGCCCGCTTCGACTTGGGTTCACGCCATTTTGCATGCAACAATACTAGTTTGTCGGCTGCCCACTTCGGTTTGGGGTCACGCCATGTTGCATGCAGCAATGCTAGTTCGTCTCTGACTGACGAATTGACACAAATATTCCCCATTGCAATTGGTTTTGGGTCATGAACCCAATATATCCCATTTAAGAAGCTTTGGATGCGCAGTATATGTGCCTGTAGCACCGCCATCCCGCACCAAAATGGGTTTGCAAAGGAGGTTAGGAATATATGTTGAGTTTGATGCGTCCTCCATTATTCGCTACCTCGAAACATTGACAGGAGATTTGTTCACTGCACTATTTGCAGACTGTCAATTTGATGAGACACTTTTCCCAAAATTAGGGGGAGAAGTTGGTGAAACCAAACGGGAAATTTTGTGGAAAAATGCATCATTATCTCATCTTGATCCACATACCTCTATTTGAAAGAAAGAGGCACAAAAGATTATCCATTTGCAAAGAATAGCAAATCAAATGCCTGAAGCATTTATAGATTTGAAAAGGATAACAAAATCACATATCCTCGAAGTGAATGTGATTCACAAATACATATTCAATGTTGGAAGAATATGAACATGAAATTGGTATTGAATATACCACACTCACCCCTAGAAGGAGGTTTGAGATGATATATGTCATGAATGATCGTTGGTCGCGTACCTATTATACGCCAAAGTATTTTGGAAATATGACCATTAAAGGACAACGATAATGCAAGAAACATATCTTGCATATAAGTTTGACATGACCATAATGGTATAACTTTCTCTTTAAGAAAGATATTCACCACACGGATGTTGATGAACCTGTGGTAGTACAAAGTTAATTGAGAGCTCTCGAAGAGCCAATTATTACTATGTTGGAGAAACACAATTGAGTATTGTGCTGTAGTAAGTCTCAAAGAAACTTATCCAGTTTCCAAAAGTACACGCGAAGGCGATTGATGATATTGAGACTATAAATAAAGGAAGGCTTTGATTCTCCTATTACTACAACTTGTAGCGGGGTAATTTGTATATGAAAAGCTACCTGCTTTGTTCTCCAGTTTGTACTACACAAACGAAAGAATGCCACAATAAAGTGGATATCTATTGGTATAAAACCCATGTCATAATAAACCCGAAGTTTATTGATAAGTGCACATGTCATGGTGTAAATTTGAAGTTTACCAATATTGATAATTTATTCAGTTGGCATTCATGTTAGCCATCTCATTTTAAGTATGATGTGCAAATTCACATAGGTGAATATTAAAGAACTAGAAAGTTCTTTACGAATACTCTTGTATCAGTTGTTCTCATTAATGAACTGACCAACTAAAGAGTTCGGGTTGAAGCCCATAAATTCTGGAAATATGAAAGGTGAGTATGGGCCCATTCACCCGCCATGTATACCACATATGATGCATCTATGATATGGTTACATGCGCCATTGTTATTAACCCGCAGCCTGGCAGTGCTTGCGAGGTAAATCGCTCAGTAATCTAACTTCGAGCATAGTTTCCAGATTCTCTACTCAAGACAGTTCATCTTGATAAGTTGGTTTATATTAAAGTTGGTTTAGCAAGATAATTATTGAGTGCTGCCACTTAATAGCTAAACTGTTTCTTATGAGAACTAAGTTATATATATATCAGTTTGATATAAGTTGTATACGAGAGTATATTCTCCCCTCACAAGTGGTTCAGGGTCAGGAACCAAATAATTTCATCTTATTATTAAGGTGCTGTGTATATTGACATAATGCACAAAGATGATTTTCCAAAGTTGAGGAAACATGTTAGCTTTACTAACATGAGGGGGAGACATGATAAACACTTGAGAAAGTGTTACATGGGATGAATTTTCATTTGTATATGTATATCCCCGAATATCATGATATGAACCTGTAGTTCATAAAAGGGAAATGCAATTGCAACATATTGCAAAGCATGCTATACGCATTTGCTGACTCAAAGAAAGCAACTAAATGGAAGAGATACAATTCAAGAAGAATTGATTCCATATGAAAGACATGTAGTTTTGAACCTATAGTTCAAATGCTTGAAAGTATAAAGTCAAAGGTATGTATAATCAATTTTCGATACCTTATTTGTTTAGCATGACATGAAACTTTGATATGCAGCTAAAGTCTATTATGTGACTTACATGGCTTAACTTGAAAGATTTAAGTTGCTTGAAGCATATGCAATTCGTGGTCCTGAAGTACCACATCCTAAGTGCAATTTGTGTACATATGTATCTTGCTATAACTATAAGCATGATGGCATTGAGAATGCATCTATGGAGATATTGAAGAGCTATTCCACGACATTATATGAAGATGTTCATATCTATCAAGAGTGATGATTTCAAGGTGCGGAATATTTATTCAAGTCAACATGGTTGATTTATTTATCAAATATCTACCAAAGATCGTTTTGAAGATGATGCACAAAGATTGGAATGCAAATGCTCAAGGCTTAAATTGATGTACTCATTAGGGGGAGTTAATGCGCGTTGCACTCTTTTTCCCTTACAAGGTTTTGTCCCAATTGGGTTTTCCTTGCAAGGTTTTTAACGAGGCAACCAATAGGCGCATATTCAAACATGTGTACTCTTTCCTTACTTTAATTTTTCCCATTGTGTTTTGTTTTAAGGTTTATCGAGGCACATCATTGAATAGACATTCAAGGGGGAGTGTTATGAAATAGAAGATTCTTACACTTCTATTTAAGGTGAATGTCTTTAATGTACTTAATTAGAGAGATTTTAGAGTCCTATTATTGGTAGCAAGATCTTCCTCCTCCCTATAAATAGAGGTGCTATCTACCATTGTAATTCACCCCTCTCAACACAATAAGAAGAACTCTCTCTACTCTTCTCTCTATTGCTATTGTTCTTGCTCTATTGTTCTTGTCTTTTGCTTTAGTTTATAACATTTTTAATATTTTTTCTCTTTTTTTTTCTCCAATTCGAAAAGTACGTAAATGCTAATTATTTCGAAAATAGTGGACCAAGAAAAAGAATTAGTAATTCAATTAAAACGATTAGGGAGATTCTGGGTCCCCCGACGGATTAAGGGATATTTTTTAAAAAATTGTTGATTATAAGAAAAATTTGGCACGATAGCATAACGGTAGAGGTAAATTTTGCCCAATAATATAACGCAGGTTAAATTTAGACAATACTTGAGAGTAGAAGAATATATTTGGTCATTTTCCCTTAATTTAAAGGGTAATTTTTTTGGGCCATTTGTGTTACTAAGGTAAGTGTTCATATTTTACGTTGTCGATTTGGTATAAAATAATATTGGATAGATTCTTGTATAGGTTGTATGGGTGTTATTTGAGAACTTTTGGGAATGGTCTAAATTTAGTCTTTAGCTGCTGTCGTTTTTCATAAAGGCAAATGATCATGTGTAAAAATAAAACACTATTTTAATGGATGACAAAATTGTTCTATTTCGTAGTACAATTTAAGGGTAACTCTTTATCCCTTATCCTTTGTATATATTTTTTCTGTATTTTTTAATCTTACCCTTTAGAAAAGTATGAGATAGACATATGCCCTCTAGAAAAGACCAGCACGGGAAATGAGTCGTAATTCCACAAATCAATAGTTAAATGTAGCGTATTTAGATGATTGATGAACCAAAAGTACAACCATGGCCGGTATAGCGGTGACACTAAAGCAAAATTCATTTTTGCAATTAATTTTCTTGTCCAATATGCAACTTGGCTTTAATTAATATATAACGAAGTATAAAAATTTAATGAACAAATGGAAAATATATAAGGTGCGAAAGAAATACAGTAAGAGACTTCACACAGGCAATTACTAAACAAACAAACAAACTTATGTAGTATATATCATGATATACAGCACAATTCACACACCAGAAAAAGTATGAGAAAAAGAAAGCCACGTCACATGAGTAACACACAAACCTAAGAACTGATCATAATGGTCTGTTCCATGGTTGTAGTTTTATTGTTACAATAACTTAATACAGAGACACAGTGCAGTTTTTGTAATCTTAACAATTGCAAGGGTCACAGGTGCAGTTTGATCCACACTTGCATCCATTTCCTCCTTCTGCTGCTTTCTCACCTGATTCCACAAAGCTGCAACATTTCCAGTAATTAATCTTTTTTAGTATTCTCCTTTGAGTTTAAATTTTATACACTGAGCAAGCAAGGACGGAGGTAAATTCGGCTTAACCTAATATAACTTTTGCTCAAACAATATATTTGTGTCAAGAAATTCATTAAATATATACACAAACTAAAGTTAGGTATTCACATATGAAGTTATCGTTTTAAAATCTAGCAGATAACTTATAAGAGATGAAAATATCCGTCTATTATAAATGAAACCAATAACTTTGAGAATAAGTCAATCAATCTTGAAAACATGTTAAAATTATAAGTTAATACCTCCTAATTTCAAATTTTAATTACTTTTTTGACCTTATTTTTCCCGCAAGCTACTAATATGTCTAAACCAAAAAGCATAGGGAAAAGTAATGTAAAAATGGAAGACAACTACGTACCTCTTCATGGGAGCAACACCATCAACGATGGTAAAGGTAGTGGATTTCTCCAAGTCTGGGTACATCCCACATCTACAATATATACATTAAAAACCCTAGTTACAAATCTTTTTTTTATAATTTCGTATACTGTAACTTCTTTTCAACTTCAACTTCGAATAAGGATTGTTTCAACTTTAACCAAATATTATATGTATGAGATAAACCATCGGTATTTCAAATATTATAGTTCAGATACTACAACAACAACAATAACAACAACAACCCAGTATAACCCCACTTAGTAGGGTCTGGGGAAGGTAGTATGTACGCAGATCTTACCCCTACCCTTGGGTAGAGAGGCTGTTTCCAAATACACCCCCGTCATCGTTCCCTCCAAGAACTTCTCACCTTGCTCTTGGCGAGACTCGAACTCACAACCTCTCGGTTGGAAGTGGGGGTTGCTTACCATCAGAGCAACCCCTCTTGTCATTAAAGTTCAGATACTGATAAAGAAAATCAGTTTTTGCAAATATATTGACATAAAATTTATATTCAAAACACTTACCCTCCGCCACTGCCGCAGTTGCAGCTAGATCCACATCCACAGTTTGATCCGCAGCCAGACATTGTTTTCTTATGTTGTTGGGAGATAATAGACCTTTAATTTGTTGTAAAAGAAAGTTTAATCACTAAAGCAAATTGTGTGGATAGGTGAATCATAGGGTGGGGGGTTTTATAGGGGGGAAATGAGGACAAAATGGGTAATTATTTGCGTGACAAGTTGACAAAATCATGGTACAATTTGTAAACTAGTGTTTAATAATGGCTGAAATATCTATTTAGTGGAGAAAGGCATGAGGATAGACGACATTGAGAGCTTTGAGAATGAATATTTCCATTTATTTTATTTTTCAGTCTTAATTAAGGAAATGAGAATTGATCGTCCTACAATAGTTGACATTGATTAAATTATGTAAAGGATAAAGTAAACGTGTATCCCTTGATTAGTTTGGCTGCAATAACTATTAATTAGTCATGTAGCTACATTTAAGAATAAATATGACTTTCAACCATAGTAATGTTTGGAATTCAGTTAGGTATCGTTATATGTCCTTCAATTTTGTTTTCGTTAATGCCACTAATTTGAAACATTAATGTATGGAGAAAAAAAAAGAATTCGGGATATATTCTTAAGGTGAAATTTCAACTTTCACACTGACATAGGGGTTCGGCATAATCTAGGATTTGTAGACTTTTCATATTAAAAACATTATCCAATTGGTATCTTTTTTTGGGAGACTTGTCCAAAGTGACTTTAACATAGTTTATCTGATGCTATTTGTGTTTGAATAGGATAGATCAAATATTTTATTCGATTGAATAATTGCTCAATTTTCCGTCTCAATCATTCCAAGATATTGCTTTTTAGAGTGTTTTTTAGCCTTGAAATTTACGCAAAATACAACTAGAGGGAAAGCGTCTTTGTTATGTTCTCCAATATCATCTCATTTGATGGTAGTAGGAACCCAAACGAATTATTAATTTGACATAATTACGATCAAATACTTATAAATCTAACAAAGTGCCCATACTGCCACAATCAACTAAGATTCAACCATTTCTGGCTTCGATCCATTAACAAAAATATTTGCAAGAGCTTGAACACAAAATAGTATGCATCAAATCAGAGGGGTAAATTAGTCTTGAGATGAATATGAGATACCCATAATAGATTTCTTTTTTATACTTCTATTTTCAACCGTTCAAGATGGTATTTCACCAATCATCAATCCCCTTTTGCTTTTGGAGAATACATATCTTTTACGAAAGAGGGGAAGCATATCACTCTTTCTTACACGATAAAAAATTTGAAGATTCTTCTTTCACAACTACAATTTGCTAATCTGATTGGCTACATGACATCATGGACTATAATATAAATCATATCCAATATCAAGTTATTTACATAAACGTTATCAAGTGTTGTTGCTTACCATAAGAAACCACCTTTCGATAGTTTCAATTATATAATTTAAAGGTTACTTAAGTATGACTCCATTGCTTACGTATAAGAAACCGTCTTTCAATAGATTCAACTCCGTTGAGAAATCTGAAAAATAAAACTAATAATTGTTTATTCATAACATGCAAATCAAGAAGTACGCAACATAATTCCAAGTCAGAAAGAAAATTACCTCCTCCGTATAAAATTGCCATGGTATTGTGGTATTACATTTTCAAGGGAAAGTATACTGACGCAGATATCTCTTAATAGTATAGATTAGATGCTCACAAAAGCAGAATCCTGATGAAGAACTATACCATCTACTTGTAGTCTGTTTGATTGTTCACCGCTGATAAGCAACCTTAGACCATGTTTCAGTTCTGGTACTCCTTCCTCTAGGACTGCACTAACTGGGAAAATGGGCACACCAGACACCCTGTGTTTTAGCTCTTTATAGACCTCTTCAGCCCCATCTTCGTCGATTTTGTTAGCTACCACTAAGGATGGTCGATCTGTCAAACCCTCTCGATAGTACTCGAGTTCCAAAACCAAGTCATTTAGCTGCTCCCATGGTGGTATTCCCTTGTTATCACCCAATGCTGCAGCCAAGTCTACCACGTATGCTAGAACTTTTGTTCGTTCTATGTGCCGAAGGAAAGCATGCCCCAGCCCACGATTTTCATGGGCTCCTCTTATGAGTCCTGGGATGTCAGCTACAGTTAAAGAAAAATCGTAATAATTTAAGTTGCCTAAGTTCGGCCTCAACGTTGTGAAAGCATAATCACCTACAGTAGGTTTAGCCTTTGATAATGCTCCAAGAAGGGTACTTTTGCCGGCATTTGGCATTCCAATAAGACCTATGTCAGCAATGCTCTTTAGTTCTAGCACAAGGACCGCCTCAGAGCCAGGCAAGCCAGCAGTTGATGATGCATGATCATAATCATCAGATGCTTCATCATCAGAACTGGCTCCCTTTTGCATCATCTTTGATGCTTTCCCCTTAGACAGATTACCTAAGCCACCCTCCCCTCCACGAGCAACAACTATTCGTTGGCCTTGTTCTGTTAACTCTGCCACATCATATTCTATATGTTCAGTTTCTTCCAACTCATCTTCACATTCTGTTCCCATAGCAAAATCACCATCTTGATCTTCCATTTGTTCACAGCTTTCTTCCTCCCAATTGCTCAAATCATCATCACTTTCGAATTTGCCTCTAGAAAGTGAATGTTTCGTGCGAGAATTGATTGGCAAAGCACGATTTCTTCTCTTTGCTGTAGTGGATTCTTCACCACCAGAAGCTCGACGTCACTTGATTTGGCTCTCTTCTCAACCTTTGAACTTTTTTGGTAAGCCGAAACTGATTGTGTAGAGAACTCTGACGAATCAATATCAACTGTACCTGGAAGCTCCCAAGGGTCCAACTCAGAACTTGAACTCTTCTCAACTGCAGATGGAAGTTCACCCTCTACTAGATGAATTACAGTACCTACAGGAACTTGGATGACCTACCACACAAGCAAGCCGTCCTTAGTTTAGGTTTGATTAGAAAACGAAAACAGATATGCCAAAGACTGAAGATGAAGAGAGACAAAAGTTAACCTTGTCAGCTCCTCTGCTTCCTATCATATTTTTGGAAGACCCATTTCCGCCTCTCTTTGCATTCTGAAACATGTCACAAACAATTACGTATCTATGCAAAATGCCACTCATATATCAATCAAATGACAGGTACAATCCAATTAATAAAGAAGTTAAGTGTGCAACAGACATCATGCAGTAGGGAAGAAAACACACAATGTGATGCTGCAGACCACTCAAATCCCAGACTGCAGGGGAACATTCTAATATCACGTCACCACCCCTTCCACCATTCCCACCTGCATCCAGTACAAAAATGAGGTAAGAACAGAGAAAATCCTACAACTGGTCCCTATAACAAATCAAGCTTGTCTGCATATCTTAAATGAGTTACTTACAAAAGGTATTGTATGAAGAAAATTAAAAGAAAATAAGAACCAACAAAGGACAGACTTGGAAGATAATGCACAAATAAACCTTTTGGGAAAATTTACTGGAAAAAAAAGGCGGGGCAACTTAACTAGGAGGTCAACATTGAAAAGTCAATCTTTAAGCCAGTGTTATTGTAAGTCATTGCTTACATCAATCAAGCGATGCGACGTGAGAGTAATTGTTTCAGGAGTGAAGTCCAAGGGGAATACACAGAGATGGAGGATGGCAGAAGTGAGGTGAAATTATGAACAAGCGACTCAATCATGTGCTCGAAAGAAGTGTGCGCTTCAAACGATGACACAGAAAGTTGCAATTTCCACTTCCCTGAATGACTAGAATTTTATAGGGGTTTCAGACTTTCAGTTGCATACCAAATTACCCCGAATCATAAGATTCTCCACTAAGACTCAAAGTTGCAATTTTCAGTTCATTATAAACCCATCCTTCAGTTTTCTCAATTCCCGGCCTCATAAAAGTAGCTACTTTTTCAATTATGGTGTAAGAGTTTCTCTTTTATTTTTCTTTCTATATTTGGGGATGTGGAGAATTCTAACTATACAAATAATTGGTTTTCTTTGTCCATTGAATTTTTTGCTACAAAAAAGTTTTTCAGGCATCCGACCAACAGATGAAGTAATTAGCCTTGGGACTAAAGCCGCTGGAATGGTTGGTTTTTGGTTCAAACTTTACTGGTAAATAGTTGATATCTAAAATTCAGGTTAGATATCTGATGTATTGGATGTCTAACTTGTATCATCTACCATTAAATTAGTGAGTGTCTTGATTTCGTTGATAGTATCTTAATTGTTAATTCAGTTGGTGAGTATATCTTCTGTATTTCAAACATGTCAAGTAAAAGATAATAGTAGTTAAACCAAATATCTTATGAAGAACCAAGGGACGAAATGCACAGCCAAGCAATGTTTTAACAGAGAAAAATTGAAGGAGAAAAAGAGCATGCAAGAGATGAATGATAATAAAATTGGAAATAGAACTTCAATTAGGGGAAAGAAAAGGATGCAAAGATGGAAGACGCAGTCAACTAGTGACATATTGCCTCCCCACCACCATGAGGTATGAACTGATTAGAGAACAAACCGTCAGGTATGCCACGGCGATCGTGTCGACTACGACGAATACTGGTACAACCGCTGCCACCATCACCTCCTTTGGCCCATATGCGAAAGCGATCTATCATTCTCCTTTCCTGTAAGGAAACTTGTATAAACGGACAAATGGATACTGGGATATAAGTGTATGTATATCTAAAGCAGTACTTGTAGAGGGAGAGAAGTGGAAGCATCAAGAACCTGTAGAGGAGCAAGCTTTGTTTTCTTGTGAACAATGTCTGAGAAAGAATAAGCTTGGGTTAACCATGGAGACCGCAAGTTTCTTTGCAAAGTCTTTAAGTATAGGACCTTCTGGCTAAATGACATATCCCTGTTTTACTCTGCAATCGTCCAAGTTTCCGAGGTTCCACGCTATGAAAAAGTCAGTTCTGGTTCTATGATTTCATCACCTGCTAAACTGTTTCTGTAGTTTTTTCAAGAAGCCAAATCGAAACTAAATATAATTAGCAAATGAGTGATAGACACCCTGATACTTTGGCGTGAGAGCCACTAAATATGCAGTTCCTAATGAATATATGACAATAAACTGCATAAAATGTAGACTGTTCAAGCCAGAGCATAGAAAAGATCTTCTAAACCATTCTAGAGCTAAGTGTTATGTCTTCCATTTATGTAGAAAAAATTTATGCCATAGTTATTAACTTTAAAGTAGTCAATTCAATTACATGCATAATTCAACAATATGTATTAAAATCATTTTGCATTTGTTCAGTTTTACACAGAAGAAGCCAAGTTGTTTCTAAACCCCATGGCATGGGGAACCTAGAATATTAAGAGAAGATCCCAATTTCTTTCGAGAATTTCATCAAACACGTACCAAACATGATGTTTTAACTAAGGAGTAGGTATTAACAATACCAAATTAAAAGTCGTAAAAGAATGGACATAAAACAAAAGTTACCTTCACTTAAAAGCATGGATTATCCACCCAGTTCAGCACGAGTTTGAACTACAGGTACAAGAAAATTCCCAAAAGGAGAATCAAAGATCCTAAAATTGCCAGTGCAGCCGTCTTGTTGTGCTTGAGCTAGTGCTGAATCTTAGCCTGTTGTAGCCTGAGATTAGTGGAGCTGCTTGTTTGTTCTGCAATCACCACTACTGGTTTATGGCTAGAGGTTGTTGCTTTTCTCTTAGGTGGTGGAATGATAGCCCTGTGTGGAGGTTCACCGTCAATTTTCCTTCGCTTCGGTTCAAAAGACATGCTCCTCGCTTCTGTCAAATCTTAGCCCTACCAGGTCTCTAAATTTTGGGGCTAAGTGCACCAATAGACATTTTTAGAGCTGGTATTTAAAACATATTATTCAGTATTTAAAGTAGCCACTTCTAGGGCAGTTATTTAAAACATATCTAATATTTAAGTTTGGTCAGAACATAAATTACGCATAGCGGGAGTTTAATATACCGGACTACCATTTTTTTTAGTTAGAGGATAGATTACGCACAAATGCTGCTTTTTCGTCTTCTTGCTACTCTGCAAGTTCTTATTCTTCTCCCAATTGCAGTAGTTGAAGAACGCAATCTGATTTACAGCAGCTAACTTATATGAGCTCAAAGCATAATTAGTCTACTGTTTGCTTCTATTCATCATGGTCTATTAATCAATTGTATTTATGATTTAACTTTTATGCAATAGGGAAAGGAACCGTATGTTATTTTAAAGAATAAGCAGATAATTAGCAACCAATAATATGTCTCTTAAATTTACTACATAAGTAGCCTCCAAAGATAGTCACAGTTTCAAGGACTTTCAGGCAACCCGTCCCATTGGCATTCGAAATCAGCTTCAAAAAACTTTCAGCTTTCTTTCATTTCAGATAAAACATTATCATCTAAGTAAGTTGAATTATTCATCACAAGCCTCTTTGAATCCAACTTCCCTCGAAAATAACATTTCTAACAGTGAATTCTCTTTTAAAACCATAAAATCAGATTTTGCAGGTTCTTTGGACAGAGTTTTTACATCACAACTATCGAAAATAAGCAAGCAACAATTCCTCCATTTAGCAGTGCAAACCACAATCTTGTAGCCAAAGAAAAAAAAAATCAGCCTAAAGAAGAAAATATTTGACTCTTAAGACGCACAAGAACAGAGACTTGCACAAAATAAACCAATTTCTCCTGCACAACCATCTACATTCACACTAACTTCTATTCCATTTTTATGTGTTGATGTGATTTTCTTTTCCAACTAAGAATATTCGCCAGCTACAGATAGTAAGAGAGGGCACAATTTGACAGCTAAATTGAAGCGTGACAACAATTGATCAAGACACAAGTCAGCACCAATTAAACCGTTTCCACACATCATTTTCGGTCAATGTAGAACAATTCAACCACAGAAAATAGCTTATTAAGGACTTTCACAGGTTTAAGCTATAGCTTGGACAATAAAAACAAAAGCTTTAAAACCAATCGAAAGTACCCCACACTTACTTCTTCGCATCTTCTAGTATCGCTCGGTTACTCAGACTCACCAGCGAATAGTTTCCTCTTACGCAAGAAAATCCTTTCACACAATTCATAAGAATAAACTTTGAAAACGGCAATCCAACATCAAAAGACTCCCTATCACAGTCGTGGCTCAAGAAAGCTGACCAAGCAGCCCATAACGTATCTAGAAACCCAAACTTACTCCTAATCAACTCCTAATAGCGCTCGGTTACTCAGACTTCACCGGTAAATAAAATCCTCTCTCAGACAATTCATCGAACAGGTTGCAGGCGGAATCTAAACCCAGCTCATTAAATACACTTGGTAATTGAACTACCCTCCTAACTTAATTGGAATTATAGTTCAAATAATCATACTTGCATATCGATCAGCCAACAACGAAATTGCACAGTTTGTGGTCTCAACTCCACATAAAAGAACCATAGAAAAAGAAATAAAAGTACTACAAGCATAGAGAAATTGAGGGGAGAGGGAGAGAAGAGGAGAAGAGAGAAATAGATAAAAACATACCTGATCTCATGAGAATGATGGTTGGAGAAGAAAGAATTTCTTTTTTTTTTTTTCGTCACTGGCAGGTTGCGCAGCAACGGCGTTTTTGTGTCCCTTTTAGTGACGTGTGTGTGCGGGTGTGTTGTGTTACAATTAGGGTGTAGTTAAAATTCATTTAATCCGCCCAATTAACTTAAAAATATATGAGTTAGGCTATAATATTTTAGTTCATGCGTCAATATAAGTTGAGACCAAGTTAATTCATTATTTTTTATAGTCTATTATGACTCATTTAACATCCCAAATACAATCCAAGAAACTCAGCCACAACAAAGGATCTCAATAGAAATTTACTTAGTTATTCCATTTTTTTTCTATTTTAATTTTTTACTTTTATTTTTCTGCACCACACACCCACTCACCCTACCGCTATCCCCACCCAAATTTTACTTTTTTGTATTTTTAATTTTCTATTTTTTTGTATTTTTGCGCCACCCACCCACCCTCCCTCCTAACCCCTACCCCCACCCCCCCAAAACACCTAAAAAAACTATTTTTTTTATTTTCTATTTTCTATTTTTTATTTTTATTTTTATGCACCACCCACCCTATCCCCACCCCTACCCCGGCGCAATCCCCCTCAAAAAATTTTTTTACTTTTTTTTGCATTTTCAATTTTCTCTTTTTTTATTTTTATGCACCCCACCCTACCCCACCCCCCATCCCACCGCACAAATCCCCTTAAAATTTTTTTTACTTTTTTTTGTATTTTTAATTTTCTATTTTTTTATTTTTATGCACCACCCACCCTACCCCCACCCCACCCCTACCTACATCCCCCTATCCATAAAATATTTGTCAACTTATATATTTTAAGATAAAATATTTTTTTATGCAAGATGAACATGATTCTAAAATATGGGTCAAGTTGGGCGGATTGAGTTATGATCCATTGTTTAGCCCATCTTGACCGGACCCATCTTAGCTCAAATGCACTTTGGGCTGGGTTGGGCAATGACCCATTTATTACCTAACCCATCTTGACCCGCCCAAATTCAGCCCAACTCGCTCATTTGCCGCTCCTAATTATCGTGCGGTGTTGTGAGTGAGTGTGAAATGAGTTTGTGTGTTGTGTGTTAGAGAGGAAAGTAAATTTGGGTCAAGTTCTACTTTAATTCTTTAAATTACTAGGTTGGGCATTTGTACCTATACTCGTTTTTAGGTCATGTTTTAACTTATATTCACTTTGCAAAAAAATTACAAATGTATTCACTTTTTCGCGTAACTTCAAGTATACGGGCCTAATGTAACAAAGACAATCACGCAAACTTCAGTATTCTAGTAGACGGATCTGAAGTAGCAAATTGCTGAACTAAGTGTTGGCTGAAATTTTTGTTTGTAATTGATAAACTTAAGCATTCTAGTAGTTGAAGGTTTGCACTCTATTTGCTAATATTTTTGTTTATAATTGTTAAACTTAAGCATTCTAGTAGCTGCAATTTTGTTCTCTATTTGCTGAAGTTTTATTCTATATTTGTGAAACTT
Organism: Nicotiana benthamiana; assembly: GCA_034376525.1. Lineage (NCBI taxonomy): Eukaryota > Viridiplantae > Streptophyta > Magnoliopsida > Solanales > Solanaceae > Nicotiana > Nicotiana benthamiana. Next base: position 99,920,505 of record CM067336.1, read on the forward strand.
CAGTATATTTTTAGCTGAAACAAATTTATTTTGTATTTGCTTAACTTCAACATTATATGAAGTGAAGTTTTTGTTTATATTTGATGAACTTCAGCAATGAAAAGAAGAACAAAATATGTGGTTGTTGAAATGTGTTGCGTACCACATATATCCTGCTGAATCATGAACTTGAATCACTTGTAAATAAATTTAGTCGACAGTCATTATCCACAAGATGAATTTTCAAACAAATCTTCTACACTCCCACATCAAATGAAATTATATTGAAAACAAATCACGAGACACCATATATAAGTCGTGGCTAGCAGCTATATGAAGTTTCTTGCTTCAATTGGAAAGAATAGTAGCATAATTCTAAAAGTTCCTTGTTAGTCTACTATCAAAAAAGGAAGAAGAAAGGAGCGCACGTGTACCAGAAAGAAAATGGCGTTTGAGATAATAAAAATTAAAATATATGCTGAATAATTTCAAAAAAAGAGTACATTTTTGAAATTGGACGTCTCTTCCTGAAGTCCAAACAAATATTCAATACTTTTTAAAAATGAATACGATTTTGGTTTTATCAATCTCAATTTCATGAGTCTTAAACGAAATTTTAAAATTCATGGCACTCTCCTGAAATTTGAGCTACAAAAAAAACTTCATGTCAATATCCTGAAGTTTGAACTAAAAAAATAACATTAGGACTATTTCCTAATGTTTCAAACGAAAAATCTGAACTTCAGGATACTAAATCTTGTTGAAAGAGTTGAAGGAGCAGTTGCAAGACTTTCTTGAAAAAGTCTTTATTAGACCTAGTGTCTCTCCTTGGGGTGCACTGGTGTTGTTTGTTAACAAACAACACCAGTGCACCCCAAGGAGAGACACTAGGTCTAATAAAGACTTTTTCAAGAAAGTCTTGCAACTGCTCCTTCAACTCTTTCAAGTCTTAAATCTTGTTGAATGTTTACATTGCTTGATAGAATTAAGTCTCATCATTTTAGCATCCCCCTTCCAAACAATCGATTATTTGTTCTGCCAATCGATTATTTGCCAAAATCCAAACTCTCTGTGAGTGAAATAATCGATTACTATATATTGACAATCGATTATCTGTTTTAAACTTATGTTACCGTTTTGGCTTTACAATCGATTCCTGTCAGGTCATAAATATGAAAAACAATCGATTACCAAGTTTGACAATCGACTATCTTTTTCAAATTTTTTTTACCGTTCTGGCGTGTAATCGATGTGTCAGATCATTTTCATTAATGACAATCGATTATTCTATTCAAACAATCGATTATTGAACGGTCAGTGAATTTATTTTTACCGTTTCAGACTTCAAAGCTCTTCAAATCTCTTCAAATCTTTTCAAATAAGTGTAAGATTCATTCCTTCTCTATATATAGGCTGCACATATGCTCTTGTATACTCACTCAAGCCTCCCAAGCATCAAATTATCTTGTTATCTTTGAAAAATCCTAGCACATCTTTTTCAAAAATGTCAAGCCGCAACTCCAAACGTGCTCGTTCCAAACAAGGTGCTTCTTCTTCTCGCCATCCATATCAAGATGGATCGGTTCTATTCTTTGAATCCGATGAAGAGCTCACCCGTTTCTTAACCAAATTTGAGAAACGCCTTATTCTCCCTCCTCGCTTTTCAACAAACGCTCTTGTTGCACCATTCATTCCAGCCGCGAATATGCTAAGAGAGTGCCAACTTTTCAATTTCCTACTCCTTACTCACCCCTACTACAACATTACTTTGGTTGAAGCTTTTTACTCCAACCTTCACAAAGATGATGAGGGTGAACTCGTTACCAATGTTAACGGCATTTCCATTCTAATTTCTGAAGATAACCTCCACCTCATTGCCGGCATTCCGCATGATGGTGAAGACATCTACCAGTACATAAATGATGCCGGGGACATGATTGATGAAGCTAATCTCTTCCGCCAAGCCGGAGTCGCCTATGATGAGTCTTCTTCCCGTCGTCCCACCATAAAGGGTATGGACCCGAATTATCGTTTCATTCTCTATTTCATCACTCGTGTTCTCAAACCCCGTAAACTCAATCACACCACCATTTCCCAAGAGGATGCCAAATTTCTTCATGCCATTATCACCGGTGTTAAAATCAATTGGTGCAAGCTTATTCAATCTCATATGTTCAATGCCACCAGAGATGACATACCTCTCCCCTATGCCCTCTTAATAATGAAATTTCTTGAAGCTTCTGGGGTCAATATTGCTAATGGTCCTCTCAAAAAGAGCACCAAAATCTGGGAAATTTCGGAGTCTTCCTTTCATCATGATGGTGATCATGCTCCCGCTCCTCCTCAAAATCGACAAGCCCGTCGTGCTCATCCTCCTCAGGAGCCTACCCTCCGGACTATCTCTGACCAAATTACTCAATTAACCCGTGAGGTCCATGGTTACTTTGATCACGTGCATTATGCCTATGCTCAGGTGGTGCCATATCAAGCGCCTCCCAATGATGATGAAGGGGATGGGGGTGATGAATGATGAAATTGTTGTTTTTGATGACGTGAAATTGTTGTTTTTGATTTGTCTTTCCTTGGTTGGTTAGTTGTTGTTCGTTTTATTGTGTTTGGTTCCACCCATGTAATGTTATTTTCCAATAAATAAACTTTTGTTTATTTCATATGTTTTTTTTCATATTCTTCCCTTGTATATATTTTTGCTAATGGCAAAAGGGGGAAGAAACGGGATAGACTCTCAACTTCATTCATGCTTAAAGTGAGGGGGAACATGAATTGAGGGGGAACATCAAATTGCATACTTTACACTTGTCTTGGATTATCAAAATAATTATTGCATATATCCCGCTTATGTTTGCCATTATCAAAAAGGGGGAAATTGCTGGAAACACGTTTCAAATGCAATATACTAAACGTGTGTTCTTTTGTAGGTTTTGATGAATGTTAAACAAAGCAAAAAGCGATATATAGCAGTGCTCAAGGACAAGCACAAAATGGATGCATTACAAGAAGCTCAAGACAAAGTTTAGAAATGTTATAATTGAGTCAATATTAATTGTGATCTTGATTCCTCAACTTGGCTCATAACATGGCTTCTCTACTAAAATTATTTTTCAAAAATCATGCATATTTAAATTAAGTGTCAAATGATTTTAAACTATGCATATTTACATTTGTTAAAATGTTTTCCAAACATGCCTAAAAAATCTGGGCTAAGATAATCGATTATGTACTTATGATAATCGAGTATCTCTAAGCCAAGACTGCATGACAATCGATTGTGAATTAATGATAATCGATTGTGAGTAAGTCAGTTAACATCAGGTTTTTGCAAACTGCATAACAATCGATTGTGTACTTATGATAATCGATTGTTAACTGAGGCAAAGTTTTCAAAACTCATAAAAATCGATTATGAACTAATGGTAATCGATTAGAATGAGAAAAATGTCTCCCAGTGATTTAAAATAAAATGATAATCGATTGTGGCTTTTGATAATCGATTATATCTGAGACAGAGAGTTTTGAAATTAATTAATAATCGATTATTCCATTTGATAATCGATTGTTGAAGCTGACCGTTGTCATATATTTTCAATTACCTTTAGGTAATCGATTGTTGATTTCCGGACAATCGATGTTTTATGCCAAAAATTGGAAAGGATTTCTTAACGTTATAAATAATCGATTATTGATTTGAAGTAATCGATTGTTGACGTAAAATCTGGGATTGAATTTTTAATCTGATAGGCAAACAATCGATTGTTTAGTCTTGACAATCGATTGTCACTGAGTAATTTCAGCAATCCTTAATTGGCAATTAGACAACGGTAAGACTGAGTTTTTCACCTATAAATACAGCTTCAACTCAGTGTTTTCACAACAACAACATATACAATTTGAGTATTTTCATTGCTAAAAGCTTTCTTACATTGATCATCATTTTCCATTCATCCATAAAGCTTTTTGAAGAGCCATTCTATTGAGCTAAGTTGTTGTGATCTTGAGCGTACTATTTCTACTCATATCTACTCATTAAGGAGTGCTTTGTAAAGTAAGTGCGTTTTGTGTTTGTAAGAGAATTGTGATTCTCGTTTGTTGAGGAACTTGTGATTCCTCGGTTGAAGTCTTTGGGATTGTTATCCCCGAGCAGTTGAAGTCTTTGGGATTGTTATCCCCGAGCGGTTGAAGTCTTTGGGATTGTTATCCCCGAGCAGTTGAAGTCTTTGGGATTGTTATCCCCGAGCAGTTGAAGTCTTTGGGATTGTTATCCCCGAGCAATTGAAGTCTTTGGGATTGGTATCCCCGAGCAATTGAAGTCTTTGGGATTGTGATCCCCGAGCACCTGGGTGAGGCTTGTGTCCTCAGCTGTAACGGTTTGTTAAGCACCCGTAAGCTTGACAAGTTTAGTGGAAATCTCGAGAGAGTCTCTCGGGGACTGGACTAACCACGTTTGTGGCCAACCAGGATACATCATTGTGTAAGTTTATTCTACTGCACTTGTTTTAATTTCTGCAAAGTTTTTAAATTCCGCACTAAAACGCTTAATATTTTTAAAAACGCTATTCACCCCCCCCCCCCTCCTCTAGCGTAAAGCGTATTGTCCAACAATTGGTATCAGAGCCATACTCTCTGAAAAACTTAACCGTTTGAGAGAACCATCCATGGCTTCTACTCTAAATTTCTTTGCAGGAATAGGTGAAGGAGAATGCAGCATGTCGCCTCCAATATTAGACGAAAACGACTACTCAGTCTGGAAATATCGGATGCAAGTTTTTACAAAGGCAAACGATTTGTATCTATGGCAAGCTATTAAACACAGTGATCAACTGACAAAAGTCGGGAAAGATAAGGTAAGTGAATACAACACTAAAGCTATGAATATATTACATAACGCCTTGAACCAGGAACTTTGGCGAAAAATCTCCCACTATAAAACTGCTAAGGAAATGTGGGACAAACTTGAGGAATTGCACGAAAACACGCCTCAAAAAGCGGTCAGCACAAACGATGAATCAACTGGTCAGTGCCTCATGGCAGACGAAAAAGACGAGGTAAGTACATCTAACGATATGCAAATTGCTTATAACAAACTGCATGATGAGTTGGTAAATGCTTCTAAGACTATTAAAGATTTACAAAGAACTCTTTCTTTACAAGAAGAGGACTTTCAAAAACAACTCTTTTTAAAAGACAAGGACTTTGAAGAACGTCTTTCTTTAGCTCAAAAAGGTGTTGAAAATCTGTCTCGTGATAACGAGAATCTTGCAAATGAAAATCAATTTTTGCTAAATGATAGTATAGAACTTAGACAAGTCATCAAGACTATGCATGAAGCCTCTTGTGTTGATAAATGCTCTACTTGTACTGCTTGTGAGTCCTTAAAACTAGAAAACACAGAACTTAGGAAAACATTAGAAACACGTAGTAAAGAAGTTCCTAAAGTTGTTGAAAAAGAAACGCCTAAGAAAAATCAACGGCATAAAAACAAAAACTTCACTACTCCACCTAGAAATAACTCTAAGGTATTAAACAAGCCTAGAACAAATTCTTTTAGACCACCTAGACATTATGCTAGAATGTATGAAAATAAGGGTAGAACTAATATCTTTAGACAACCTAGATCCGAATCTAGGATTCTTGCAAACAAGCCTACAAATAGTAATTTTCGGCAACCAAGAAATAACTCTAGGAACGAGCTTAGACCACCTAGACATGACACTAGGTCCTTCAACAAGTCTAGCACTAATGACTTTAGACCATCTAGATATTATACTAGAAATGGGAACAATATGTCTTGTGTTAATCATTTTCATTCGCCTAGAACTTTGTTGGCTCAACCTAGGCATCAACACAACCCGAACGTAGTATGTCATTACTGCAATCGTATAGGTCATATTGCACCTATGTGTTTTACAAAGCATAGAGATTCCTCATATTATTATGGTCGTTATTTGCCTAACCCCCAAGGACCCAAAATGGTATGGGTACAAAAAGAGCATCGATTTGTTTTGCAGGTGTGCTTGAAGGAATCAAGTGTAGTGGATGCTCCAAACACTTGACGGGAGACGAATTCAAAATTCCTTCAATTAAAGCACAAAGAAGGAGGAAGAGACGGAAAAGTCGATTTAGGCATTTTTTTCAAAATCGGAAGTATTTTCGAAAAATTTAAAAGACAAAATACAAGGAAGACAAAGGCAAAATTGTGGAAGAAGCTTCTTAAATTGAAGAATGAGCCAAAAGACCAAAATGAACGGAGGATGTTCAAAATCAGGTAATTGGCAAAGTCGAAGGGAAGGTAAGTACCCTAAACCCTCTTAAGAACATCCTAGGACAAAATTCTTAAGAGTTCACGTTTTTCACCCGACTACACTAGTTTCAAAGTTATTATTTCATTTATAGATTACTGACTTGAGCGTCGGAGATGTTTAATTCTATTTTGCAGGTATCCCCCAAAAGGTAAGAGGAAAGTATAAATTGTCTTGATACAAGAAAAATCGATCATAATCGATTATTTATGCTTACAATCGATTATCAGTATCAATAATCGATTATTTGTTGATTCAATTTTTTTTGTCATGAAATCTTGTTGAATGTTTACATTGCTTGATAGAATTAAGTCTCATCATTTTAGCATCCCCCTTCCAAACAATCGATTATTTGTTCTGCCAATCGATTATTTGCCAAAATCCAAACTCTCTGTGAGTGAAATAATCGATTACTATATATTGACAATCGATTATCTGTTTTAAACTTATGTTACCGTTTTGGCTTTACAATCGATTCCTGTCAGGTCATAAATATGAAAAACAATCGATTACCAAGTTTGACAATCGACTATCTTTTTCAAATTTTTTTTACCGTTCTGGCGTGTAATCGATGTGTCAGATCATTTTCATTAATGACAATCGATTATTCTATTCAAACAATCGATTATTGAACGGTCAGTGAATTTATTTTTACCGTTTCAGACTTCAAAGCTCTTCAAATCTCTTCAAATCTTTTCAAATAAGTGTAAGATTCATTCCTTCTCTATATATAGGCTGCACATATGCTCTTGTATACTCACTCAAGCCTCCCAAGCATCAAATTATCTTGTTATCTTTGAAAAATCCTAGCACATCTTTTTCAAAAATGTCAAGCCGCAACTCCAAACGTGCTCGTTCCAAACAAGGTGCTTCTTCTTCTCGCCATCCATATCAAGATGGATCGGTTCTATTCTTTGAATCCGATGAAGAGCTCACCCGTTTCTTAACCAAATTTGAGAAACGCCTTATTCTCCCTCCTCGCTTTTCAACAAACGCTCTTGTTGCACCATTCATTCCAGCCGCGAATATGCTAAGAGAGTGCCAACTTTTCAATTTCCTACTCCTTACTCACCCCTACTACAACATTACTTTGGTTGAAGCTTTTTACTCCAACCTTCACAAAGATGATGAGGGTGAACTCGTTACCAATGTTAACGGCATTTCCATTCTAATTTCTGAAGATAACCTCCACCTCATTGCCGGCATTCCGCATGATGGTGAAGACATCTACCAGTACATAAATGATGCCGGGGACATGATTGATGAAGCTAATCTCTTCTGCCAAGCCGGAGTCGCCTATGATGAGTCTTCTTCCCGTCATCCCACCATAAAGGGTATGGACCCGAATTATCGTTTCATTCTCTATTTCATCACTCGTGTTCTCAAACCCCGTAAACTCAATCACACCACCATTTCCCAAGAGGATGCCAAATTTCTTCATGCCATTATCACCGGTGTTAAAATCAATTGGTGCAAGCTTATTCAATCTCATATGTTCAATGCCACCAGAGATGACATACCTCTCCCCTATGCCCTCTTAATAATGAAATTTCTTGAAGCTTCCGGGGTCAATATTGCTAATGGTCCTCTCAAAAAGAGCACCAAAATCTGGGAAATTTCGGAGTCTTCCTTTCATCATGATGGTGATCATGCTCCCGCTCCTCCTCAAAATCGACAAGCCCGTCGTGCTCATCCTCCTCAGGAGCCTACCCTCCGGACTATCTCTGACCAAATTACTCAATTAACCCGTGAGGTCCATGGTTACTTTGATCACGTGCATTATGCCTATGCTCAGGTGGTGCCATATCAAGCGCCTCCCAATGATGATGAAGGGGATGGGGGTGATGAATGATGAAATTGTTGTTTCTGATGACGTGGAATTGTTGTTTTTGATTTGTCTTTCCTTGGTTGGTTAGTTGTTGTTCGTTTTATTGTGTTTGGTTCCACCCATGTAATGTTATTTTCCAATAAATAAACTTTTGTTTATTTCATATGTTTTTTTTCATATTCTTCCCTTGTATATATTTTTGCTAATGGCAAAAGGGGGAAGAAACGGGATAGACTCTCAACTTCATTCATGCTTAAAGTGAGGGGGAACATGAATTGAGGGGGAACATCAAATTGCATACTTTACACTTGTCTTGGATTATCAAAATAATTATTGCATATATCCCGCTTATGTTTGCCATTATCAAAAAGGGGGAAATTGCTGGAAACACGTTTCAAATGCAATATACTAAACGTGTGTTCTTTTGTAGGTTTTGATGAATGTCAAACAAAGCAAAAAGCGATATATAGCAGTGCTCAAGGACAAGCACAAAATGGATGCATTACAAGAAGCTCAAGACAAAGTTTAGAAATGTTATAATTGAGTCAATATTAATTGTGATCTTGATTCCTCAACTTGGCTCATAACATGGCTTCTCTACTAAAATTATTTTTCAAAAATCATGCATATTTAAATTAAGTGTCAAATGATTTTAAACTATGCATATTTACATTTGTTAAAATGTTTTCCAAACATGCCTCAAAAATCTGGGCTAAGATAATCGATTATGTACTTATGATAATCGAGTATCTCTAAGCCAAGACTGCATGACAATCGATTGTGAATTAATGATAATCGATTGTGAGTAAGTCAGTTAACATCAGGTTTTTGCAAACTGCATAACAATCGATTGTGTACTTATGATAATCGATTGTTAACTGAGGCAAAGTTTTCAAAACTCATAAAAATCGATTATGAACTAATGGTAATCGATTAGAATGAGAAAAATGTCTCCCAGTGATTTAAAATAAAATGATAATCGATTGTGGCTTTTGATAATCGATTATATCTGAGACAGAGAGTTTTGAAATTAATTAATAATCGATTATTCCATTTGATAATCGATTGTTGAAGCTGACCGTTGTCATATATTTTCAATTACCTTCAGGTAATCGATTGTTGATTTCCGGACAATCGATGTTTTATGCCAAAAATTGGAAAGGATTTCTTAACGTTATAAATAATCGATTATTGATTTGAAGTAATCGATTGTTGACGTAAAATCTGGGATTGAATTTTTAATCTGATAGGCAAACAATCGATTGTTTAGTCTTGACAATCGATTGTCACTGAGTAATTTCAGCAATCCTTAATTGGCAATTAGACAACGGTAAGACTGAGTTTTTCACCTATAAATACAGCTTCAACTCAGTGTTTTCACAACAACAACATATACAATTTGAGTATTTTCATTGCTAAAAGCTTTCTTACATTGATCATCATTTTCCATTCATCCATAAAGCTTTTTGAAGAGCCATTCTATTGAGCTAAGTTGTTGTGATCTTGAGCGTACTATTTCTACTCATATCTACTCATTAAGGAGTGCTTTGTAAAGTGAGTGCGTTTTGTGTTTGTAAGAGAATTGCGATTCTCGTTTGTTGAGGAATTTGTGATTCCTCGGTTGAAGTCTTTGGGATTGTTATCCCCGAGCAGTTGAAGTCTTTGGGATTGTTATCCCCGAGCGGTTGAAGTCTTTGGGATTGTTATCCCCGAGCAGTTGAAGTCTTTGGGATTGTTATCCCCGAGCAGTTGAAGTCTTTGGGATTGTTATCCCCGAGCAATTGAAGTCTTTGGGATTGGTATCCCCGAGCAATTGAAGTCTTTGGGATTGTGATCCCCGAGCACCTGGGTGAGGCTTGTGTCCTCAGCTGTAACGGTTTGTTAAGCACCCGTAAGCTTGACAAGTTTAGTGGAAATCTCGAGAGAGTCTCTCGGGGACTGGACTAACCACGTTTGTGGCCAACCAGGATACATCATTGTGTAAGTTTATTCTACTGCACTTGTTTTAATTTCTGCAAAGTTTTCAAATTCCGCACTAAAACGCTTAATATTTTTAAAAACGCTATTCACCCCCCCCCCTCTAGCGTAAAGCGTATTGTCCAACATAAAGCAATGAATGAATCTTCTTCAATTGATAAAAGTTCTATTTGTTTATCTTGTGATTCTTTGAAACTAGAAAACACTGAACCTAGGAACACTCTAGAAAAATATAGTGTAGATGCTCCTAAAACTATTGAAGTGATTAAGAAGAAAAAGCCTAAGAAAAATAGAAGGCGTAAAAAGAATAAGAATCATGCTAGAAATTGTGATGCACCACCTAGAAATAATCCTAGGATTTTTAATGAGTCTAGAATTAATAATTTTAGACCACCTAGAAACGATTCTAGGAATTGTGCAAATGAATCTAGAAATAATTATTCTAGACCGCCTAGAAATAACTCTAGGAATTTCAACGCTCCTAGGAATGTTGATTTTAGATTACCTAGAACGTATTTGGCACAACCTAGGCATATGCACAACCCGAATATTGTATGTCACTACTGCAACCGGGTAGGACACATAGCACCCACATGTTTTGCAAAACATAGGGATTTATCTTGTGGCTATAATTATTATTTGCCTAACCCCCAAGGACCCAAAAGTGTTTGGGTACCAAAAACCTATGTTTAGGTACTTTTGCAGGTGTGCTTGAAGACTACAATATTGTAGTAGATGCACCAAGCACGGAACCTCATTGCATCAAGGGGGAATTTCGGTTAGTTATCCTTTTCGATAAAAACCGAATTGTTGATATGTGCAAGCAATCGATGTTAACATATTTGTCGTTAATTTATTTCTTATACTGTTGAAATTTCTGATATGCTTAATCGTAATAGTTGTTAAATAACAATTGATACATCTATTATGTTTTCCAATAACAATTGATTTTAAATCATGCATATTTGTTTTAGCCAAAATGATTTTTAAACACGCCTCTAAAATCTGGATTAAGATAATCGGTTATGTACTTATGATAATCGATTATGTTTCAGTCAGCTGCTTGACAATCGATTGTGAACTAATGACAATCGATTGTGTTAAGGCAGTGAGCATCAGATTTTTCAAATCTGCATGACAATCGATTGTGATGAGGCAGTGTCCATCAAAGTTTTTCAAAGCTCAAAATAATCGATTGTGAAGCTAATGACAATCGATTGTGAAGAGACAGTGTCCATCAGATTTTTCAAAGTCACAAAATAATCGATTGTGAACTTATGACAATCGATTGTGTTGAGGCAGTGTCTTCCAGACTTTTTCAAAGTTATTATATAATCGACTGTGAGTTTATAACAATCGATTGTCAAGAGGCAGTGTATAAATTGATTTTTCAAGACTGATATATAATCGATTGTCAACATTGCATAATCGATTGTATAACTGACCGTTGCCAAAAAGTTTTCAAATACCGTCAGGTAATCGATTGTAGATTTGTAACAATCGATTGTTTTAATTAAAATCTGGAAAAGATTTTTTGAACATTGCCAGTAATCGATTGTTGATCTTAGATAATCGATTGTTAAGCGTAAAATCCGGGAATGATTTTTGGAATGACTGGCAGACAATCGATTGTGGTAACTTGACAATCGATTGTCATAGAGCAAAATCAGCAATTCTTAATTGGCAATTAGGCAACTGTTGTGTATGTTCTTCAACAAATGGTTTTATCATTGTTTTATAACAATTGGTAGATCTATGTTTTGTTGGTATGTCTTGATAAATTTCTATAAATCTTCATATTGCATACTTCTCATAGTCTTTCTTTAATATACTCCCTTCTTGCTAAATGCCCAAAAGAAGAAGTGTTTAGGCGATATGCCTCAAGTAAGAGGGAATATCTTTACATTCTAGTTTGCCTTAATTGAAGGGGAATTTTTTCATTAAGGAAATTGCATGAATGTTATTGATGATATTTCTTGTACTTTAAAAATAATTTTTTATTGATGATATTATATTTGGAGCAACTAATAAATTTGTATGCAAGGAGTTTAAAACTCATGACTAGCAAATTCTTGAAATATCATGATGGACGAACTAAATTTCAACTTGAGGGTGCAAGTGAAACAAATGAAAGAGGGAACTCTCATTTGTCATGCTCAATATTGCAATGAGTTGCTAAATCGCTTTGAAATAAGCAACACCAAAGCAATGGCCAATTCAATGAATTCATATGACCGTCCTGACAGAAATGTGAAAGGTAAGGAAAGCAATACCAAGTATTACAAAGGTATGATCGTTCCTCACTTTACCTTATTGCAAGCAGAATTGATATAATATTTAGCATTTATTGATGTGCTAAGACATAAATCATGTTCAAAGGAGTCACGTCCTAATGCGGTTAAACATTGATCTAAATGCATACATTTTTTTTGTTGCATTTATATTTTGAATATTACTGACTTGAGCGTGGAAGACGCGTATTTTCTTTTGTAGGTATCGCCCTAAATTCAGGGGGAACCAAGATAAAGTTTCAATTCAAGTCAATATTATTTTTCTTACTTGACTTGTGAATTTAGAAATAGCATATTTGATTTGATAAAATTATGTTCATAAAATTATGATATATACTTTTACCAAAAATATAGTTTATTTTTAATAAACGAATTCCATAAAATGAAAATTGTTTTTCCAATATTTTCTGCTCAAACGATTTTTCAAAGTCGTCGAAGTTAATCGACTAACTAGAAGTTATTCGAATAACTTGATTATCCAGAAAATCAAGCTATTTCTCCAGATATTCGACTAACCAGAAGTTATTCGAGTATATCTGTTTCCAGATATTCGACTATCCCAGAAGATATTCGAATATCGTTCCCAGATAGTCGACTATTCAATAAGTTATTCGACTATCCTCAGTCAAATTTCAAAAATCTGACCGTTTTATAGCCGTTCCAATCAGTCCAAAAATCTGATTTTTGTCATTCAATGCTATGTTTTCTTGAACTCTATAAATAGGATTAGTGTTCACTCTTTGTTTCACACCAAAATCATTCTTGTTCAAGAAATTCTCTTCAAAAATTCTATTCCAAACTTCTTCCAAAAGTTCTTCGTGCCTACAAATTTCAATGGCAAATAGAAGCTCTAAACGCTCTCGTGCCGGAAAGAATATCCCTTCTTCTTCAAATCCTCCTCCATCTCTACATTGTTATGATGATGGATCCGTTATTTGGTTTGAACAAGAAAATGAGCTTCAACGATTTATTAGAAACTTTAAAAATCGAGATATTCTTCCACCTCGATTCACAACCGCAAGATATCTAGCGGATTCTAATCATTCCAATATACTTCTACAAAGTTCAATCCTTGACTTTGTTTATTTGAAGTATGATTTCATTCATCCTCTTTTGATTCAAGCCTTCTATTCAAACCTTAAGAAAGATGAAGATGGAGTTCTCTCTACCAAAGTCAATGGCATTCCTATCCTTTTAAGTGAAGAAAATATTCAAGCTATCACAAATCTTCCTCGTGATGGCCAAGACATCGAACAATATACCGGTGTCGAAGGAATACTCTATGATGAAAATGTCCTCTTCAGCCTTATTGGAATTGGATAATTTGAATTCTCTCAAGAGCAAAAGAGAGCTCCTATTAAAGGAATTTTTCCAGAATTTCGTTTGATTCTTTATGTTGTCACTCGGATTCTTAAACCGAGAAAAAGCAATCACACGACAATTGGCCGTGAAGATGCAAAAATCATGCATGCTATTATTTCCAAAGCACGCATAAATTGGTGTAAATTTGTTCTTACACATATGTTTGACTCAATAGGAAGTGACAAACCCCTTCCTTATTAATTACTTATAATGCATCTTCTTGAAGCATCTCAAGTCAACACCAATGTTGGTATCAAGAAAACTCGCACCAAACATTGGGAAATTCAAGAGACCTCTTTTCATGGCCATGACCAACCACATGATCAAATTCCAAATCCTCCTCCTCCAATTCAAGCTCGTCGTCCTCGTGCCCAACCGGATGTGTCTCAAGCCATCTTGGATCAACTTGCCTCTCTATCGACCTCAATTAATCGAATCGATAGTAATGTGTCTCGCACGGAAAGAAATGTGCCTAGGCTTAGTGGCGAAATCCACGGATATTTTGACCATGTCAATTATTCGTATTCTCACGTCTATTCCGCAAGTACTTCTAGCGATGACGATGATTTCGACGACGATGAAAGTTCTTGATTTGTATTTTCATTATTTGAAATGTATTTTCATTTATTGTAATATATTTTCAATTACTCTTATTGTAATTTTCCTTCTTCATTGATAAATTATCTTTTTGTTAATGTCAAAAGGGGGAAGATTAAGGGTATATGCATATTTATCTTTAATCATGCTTTTGGGAAGATTAAAGGTATATTTATTTTCCATTAAATTGGGAAAGATAAGGGTATATGCATACTTATTTATTTATATGCATATTTATTTGTTTTAAATATTTATTGCATAAATTGAGGGGGAACTCAATAATAACTTGTCTTATATTTGGCATAGTCTTTTATAAAGGGTATATGCATATTCCCATGAAGGTTTGCCATTATCAAAAATGGGGAAATTGTTGGAACAGATGTATATGTTCATACTTATATGTTTTGATAATTGACAAACCAATTTAATGAAAAATAATATATGCCAAATAAATGTGAGTTATTATTGAATACACTTTAATTTATATTTTAACTAAAGTGCTATTCATTTTGTAGATATGCAAAAGGAAGATAAAGAATTGATATGCAAAATTACAATGAGCATAGAGGAAGAAAAGGCTATGCAACATTATTTGAGCGGACAAGAATTGGAGTCCAAGAAGTTCAAGACAAGATCGAGAGAAGCAATGAAAATAAATGAAGTCCTTTTGTAGAGTCTTATTTATATTGTCTTTATTGTGATCTTGATCCGACTTTAAGTTTGAGTCTTGGCTTCTCTCATAAAATGATTTTACAACATATGCATATCATAAATGATTTTACAATATATGCATATCATAAGTGATTTTACAATATATGCATATCATAAATGGTTTTACAATATATGCATATCATAAGTGATTTTACAATATATGCATATCATAAATGGTTTTACAATATATGCATATCATAAATGATTTTACAATATATGCATATCATAAATGGTTTTACAATATATGCATATCATAAATATTTTTATTTGTGATAAAAATATTTTTATTGGTTTTAAATGTTATATAATAAATATTTTCAATACATTTAAAACAAAATAATTTTAAATGTTTTTATTGATTCGGAATGGTCATTACAATTGTTTTTCATGTTTAAGATATTTATATCTTCACACAAAGCTTTGAAAAACATTTTATAACTTATTTTCAATAAGTTAGTTGTTTTAAAAACGGACTATTTCCGCAAGGTCAGATAGTCGAATATTTGATATTGGATAGTCGACTATCCTGATGACCGTTGCCAAGATAGTCGAATATCCATATCAGATAGTCGACTATCCTTGTGACCGTTGCCAAGATAGTCGAATAACCATATCGGATAGTCGACTATCTAACAGATTTTCAGAATCTGTATTTATGATCATAGCAACGGCTAGGAGTGATGTTGGAGCTATAAATACATCTCAAAATCACTCATTAAACACACAACTTCTGACCAAAAACATTCATAAGCTTTCATACATTTCCAATATCATTTATTGATCATTTTTATCATATTTTGAAAGCCAAGGTCTTGAATTTATTGTTGTGTTCTTGAGCGTATTTGTTTACTCATATCCACTCTATTAAGAGAGTCTTGTTTAAGTGAGTGCTTAGTGTTTTGTACACTTGAAGAGAATTGTTATTCTCTTGTTGTAAGAAGGAACTTGTGTTTCCGTGGTTGAAGTCTTGGAGTGTTGTATCTCCGAGCAAAGGTGTTGAGGCTTGTGTCCTCAGGTTGTAAAGGTTTGTTAGGCACCTGTAAGCTTAACAGTGAAGTCTTGGGGTGAGGTATCCTCGAGCAAGTGAAGTCTTAAGGTGTGGTATCCTTGAGCAAGTGTAACGGTTTGTTAAGCACCCGTAAGCTTAACGAAGTTAGTGGAAATCTCGACAGAGTCTCTCGGGGACTGGACTAGCCACGGGTTGTGGTGAACCAGGATACATCGGTGCGTACATTCTTGTTTATTTACTTATCGCACTTATTTATTTCCTGCAATTTTCAAATTTCGCAAGTTTACGCTATTTTTTATTATAACGCTATTCACCCCCCTCTAGCGTTAAGCGTATTATCTAACATTTATAAGTCCGGAGTCGAATCCCACAGAGAACTAAGACTTAGCTACAACTGTTCAATATTACCAAGAAGACAAGCTTGAACAATTCATAACTTATAGATATTAAAATTTTTATGTTTAACTAATTAACTAACAAATTAAAATACTAAATTAACAACTAAATATACTAAGGGTTGGAGAAAAGTTTAAGGAGGTCTAGAGTTATAATTTTCCCAATTGTCGGAATCCTTCTCGCTATGTATAATTTCGCCTAAGTATTCTCTATCGATCATGAGCTTTCTGCGTGTAGTAATTCTCTCCTAAGTAATTACAATAATTTACTAGACATACTCTCCCGAGTTACGCTAGCTGGCTTTAATTACAGCTCACTTAGATTGCATCCAAGGTTTCATTATCCCTAATCCCACCTTTAAATTATTGGTTATTGATCCCTCACATACGTCGGGATGGTGTTGTTCAACAATTACCTAAAATATGCACTCTCTAACGAGTTATGCATACAAAATAGGCACAACTGATTGAGAGCTCTTCAACCAACCACAATATAAACGTAGTTGAACAAATAGAGAAAAGCTATGGCTCAATTATATAAAAATATAATAAGAATTTATCCTACAAAAGGTTCTATCATAAATCTAGATAAAAAATTAGTTATTCATAATACTATGTAAAACTACAATACTAAAAGTCATAACCAACAACGAAAAATAGGAAGAGGAGGGAAAAACTCGTAGAAGAATTTCCCGCCGTGCTCCCAATATTTTCTTGCCTCCTTATGTCGAATCTATGTCTCAAATCTATCCTCTTCCCTTTTCTTGGTCGGCCTCCTTCATTTAATGTAGGGTTTAGGGATTAAAATCCCGTGTTTTGCACTTTGGTTCCTGAAATTTACGCGTCCTGCCGCGGCCCTACCGCGGTAACGCCAGGACTGCGGCCAGAGTGGCAATCTGCAGCAGTATTCTACCGGGGTCTTATCACAGTTACGCCCTGTTTCATTTAGAATTTGGGAAAATATAAAACATAAAAGTTGTAGCCATTTCTGTTAGCTTTCCAACCATATATTGTGGAGCCTAAATGGATTTCTGAATAAAGAGTTATGTTTATTTTACTAGAAAGTGCGCAATATGCCTACTCGAGTCTTCGTTTTGTTGTTTTATCATCCGTTGATCCCCGATACGATCCCGGTTTAATTTCTTAGTATTTTACTCATACTTCAAAGCTCCAAATCACTTGAATTAATTCTATAATATCTATATAGCTCAAAATCACTCATACAAGGCATAAAACACACCGTTAGTGCAAAACACTAGCGATTAAAGTGTAAATTCAACTAAAGTGCAGTAAATTAGAGTGTAATAATCGACTAAAATACGTAATTATAATCTATCATAAACACCCCACACTTAAATCATTGCTCGTTCTCAAGAGATTAAACTACACATTTTTTTATAGACACAACCTTTTGAAACAATTCTACTAACTCATCACACCAAGAGTATTTAAAATAGACTAAGCACAAAAGTGCAACATCTTCACCTCAAGTTTTGACTCACAAGTACCATGCATAATTCACAACTTACCTACTTACTATAACATAGAGGTCACTGATATTACCTTTCCTTCATAAATCAAGTGCCTTCACACAACAAAAGAGAGTAGTTCCACACAATAAAATTTAAGAACACTTAGGAACTCAAGATAGAAAGAATTCACTCACTCTCAAAAATAACATTCATATACCATAAAAGATGCATCATAAGCTTGCCCGTAGTGTACTACTCCACTAATCGAGCTCATTCAATCTTGGATCAATTAGGACTTTATTTGGTTGTAATTAGGCTACGGGACAGGGAGGATACATTTGGATATAAGAGTGATTACACATCCCTAAGCACTTTAATACATACATTTTAACATTTAAACCCCATACTTATGTCAAACCAAAACTCCACCTTCACATCAATGTAAATTACCCCATTCTTCTTTAAGCACACTTACGTCAAGAGCCACCACTTATTAAGAAATTTATTTTCACAACAATCCAAATTTTTTTTCAATTCAAGTGGCTCTTCATTTTTCAAAATAGTTAGTTCCATTCAAAAGCCAAACCAATCACCCCACACTTTAACTTTTACAAAGTTTATAATAATTCATATGCTCATTAAAGGTTAAAAGGTTCAAAATAGATGACTATTTTAAATAAATGGGTAAGGCTTGTAATGTGGTTGCCAAAAAAATAAGATTACAGGCTCAAAGGGGTTAACTACGATACATAACAATTTGGTGGGTACAATATACATATTTGGCTCAACAAGAAAACGCCTATATCACTTCTAAGACTGAACAACATTACTATTTCTCTTTGCAAACACACAGGGCAAGTTCTAGGCATCAAATGCAATACATTGAATAATACAAAATCTTACACACACATGGCACATAACTCACTCAGGATTGAATTCATAGACACTCTAGTCAAAGCAGTAAGCAAAGTTAAGATAATACAATTTAAGGTACTTCTACAAGAGTAAAAAATTGAGCATAAGTGTCACAACCAAAGTACTCATTATTCTCAAGGCATAACCAAGTCAAGAGATATTGCTTCAATTCAAAGTACAACACAATGGATCCTACTCCCAAAAAAAAAATAACTATACCCGGTTCAAATAAAACCTTTGGAAAAGAACCGTAGTTTAAAGAAAAATCAAGGGGTAATTGCTACACTACCTAACAAAAGAAAATCTTTTTTGTTTTTTTCTTTAGACATAAATCCCTCAAGAAAAATATCTAATAGATTCTTCGTCTGGAAAAGTTCAATCTTTTCTATTTTTAAAAAAAATTATTTAATTAAACTAACACTACTAAAATAACATAGTCACCTAGACAAGATCCTCACCTCACACTTAAAATTGTGCATTGTCCCCAATACACACCATAACTAATAAAAGGGTAAAAGAAACTCCCTGTTAGGACAAAGGCCGAAGCACTAGCAGCTCATGGGATACTTAGACTTTTCCCAAGCTTGGTCTTTCGTACGAGTACCTCACACTTAGTTCCAACCATTTGGTTTGCTGGTGCATCCTTCCAATAAATTTACTTTCCATGCTCCTAGAAAATAAAAAATTAACACTACAAAAACAGTACAAATAAAAAATAAATAAATAAAAGCAAGCAATAAAGCTGGGTTACATCCAATAAGTGCTTAATTTAACGTCGTGGCACGGCGTGAATCACTTTCTGCCTCCACTTTGAACAAATGAATCGGACCCCAAGTTTTGATTCTGCTCTATGATCATACTCCTAGGTTGTCACGACCCAAAATTCACTAAGGGTCGGTCATTGTGGCATTGGACAACGCTATCAGGCCACCCAATTAAAATACTCAATTATATTCTTATTTTTATAATTTCGAAAACGTTTATTTATTATAATTAAAGCAATACTCAGTAAGTTCTTCCAATTAAATAAAGAAATATTAAATCAACATTCAAAATTTCTGAATAAATTTAAATACATCCCCAGAACCCGGAGTCACAAGTACATGAGAAATTTTCTAAAGGAAACAAAATAGATACAACAACTGCCCGAAATACAATTAGACAAAAAGTAAATAAATTCTGAAAGAGACTATAGTGGCTGTGGAATCGCCTCGAAAAAATACAGTTCACCTAGTCTCTGCGCCCGCCACGCCACTATGTGGCAAAGACACGAGCCACACAATAAACCTGTGCAACAAAATGCACAACAAGTGTATTATTAGTACAAAAATAGCGTGTATCCAATGAGTGTCCTGCTTAATCCCGAAGGGGTAGAGACGAGATGGTCAACTTTGACACTCACTAGCAGTCCAATGACTATTTATCCATAATAAATATATTAAACAATGGATTTATTTTATAAATATTATTCTAATCCAGATAGAAGAAACAAGTAAACATATAATTTTTTCATGGAAAATTTTCTTAGATTTCTTGTTATTATTAACAATATGATCTTGAGCCATAATATGGCATGAAACAACTCAAATAAATTCAAGACAACAGCACAAAATGCGCAAATCATGCCGAGGTCGACGACCCGCTCCAACAGAAATGTAAAATGTGCACTGCCGAGGGTCGAGCGGCCCGTACCATAGATGCATCTATTTCACCGAGGTGATTGGCCCGTTCAATTAATAAACATACGTAGATAAACATTCAGTCAAACAGTCAGTGTGGAGCACATATCCAAGTACGGTCCATTCCTTTTTCAATAATTTAAGAAAAACATAGATTTAGTCTTTTTAGAAATCCGCTAATTAATTTAATATGATTAAAGAACTCAAGCCATCAATGATTTACAAATAATCCAAGTATAACATGCTTTTGGGTCCTAGACTACCCAGACAATAGCATGGTAGTAGCTACACACGAACTCTCGTCACCTCGTGCATAGCCCCTACGTAGGAGCACATAATCAATGTAACTCACCTATGGGGTAATTTCCCCTCACAAGATTAAAAAGGAGACTCACCTCGCTCCGAAGATCTGCGACCGGCATTCTACATCCTTCCTAAGACTTGAACCAACACACAAATGCTCCAAAACTAGCCAATGATGATACACGTTCATTAATATATTTAAAAAACTGATAAAAATTTAAAAAGCTGCTAAGAATATATTTACCGATTCAGATATGGAGAAACTCTAAAGAATTAGCACGCCTCCTCCGGTGTAGCCCATTATGGAGGAGTTGTTGAGCCTGGAGGTGATTTTCGACCGTCAGAACAGAGAAGATTGTCGATTATGTAGGAGCCTGGAGGAGATTGTTGATTCTTCGGAGGAGAATGTGAAAGTCGATCGAACTCCTCAAAATTTTCGATGAAACTATGGAGGAGGAGCCTCATAATTTCCAATGAAACTATGGATCAGAGGAGCCTCGTAATTTTCGATGTGAAAGAATTAGGGGATTTTTCTGATGGAAGAGATAATGAGTTTGGTATAATTTAGGGGTTTACATATATATTATTTTCGATGAAACTAGCTATAAAACTAAAAAGATTAATAATCACATTACGGGCCCACCTCATTTTAGCAGGTATAAAAATTTTGGGTGAAAAACAAGGAGGGAACTAAATGACCGTAGCAATTCATCCAACCGTTACCATAGATATATCCAGTGCTACGGCTATACAAACCGTTGCCATATACACCTCTACCGGAACGGTTTTGGATACTATTGCAACGTTCAGTTGTTAAGTGTTATGGTAGTTCAATTAGTTAGTTGTAACGGTTAGGGGTGTACAAAAAAACCGATAAACCGCACTAACCCGCTAATTCGAATCAAACCGAGAAAAAAAATCCGACTATGGTTTGGTTTGACTTGGTTTGGTGGTAGAAAAAAAAAACCGACCATAATTGGTTTGGTTTGGTTTGGTTTGAACTAAAGAAAGTCAAACCGAAACCAAACCAACCCGACATTACATATATAGCAATTTTAGATATATTTAATATATAAATATACTTATTGTAATGTAATTTATAAACATTTCTTAAATTT
Source organism: Nicotiana benthamiana (assembly GCA_034376525.1). Lineage (NCBI taxonomy): Eukaryota > Viridiplantae > Streptophyta > Magnoliopsida > Solanales > Solanaceae > Nicotiana > Nicotiana benthamiana. Next base: position 99,942,455 of record CM067336.1, read on the forward strand.
TTTTACAATTTTATCTTTTAAGGTATTATTTCAAGGTTTGATTTAGAACTTTTGAATGCTCCAATAAGTTTTATAGCCATTAATATTAGTAAATTAAATAATGCTAGTAATCAATACTAATGCTAACAAAAGACATTCAATTCAATATTACGAATAAGAATGTATTAAATGTCTATTTTTTATTTTGCAATAATTTAGACATAACCTATTTTTATTTTTCTTTAGCTTTTAGGCATATAATTAATACTCTCTTATTAGTCTATCTAGTTTAGCATGAATTAGTGCTTTTAGATTATGTTTATTTTTATTATGACTTTTAAATTAGCAATATTTATAGTACATAATTTTATTATTTTTTATTGTTGAATATTTTAGGATAATGTCATGAGTCATGACATATTTCATATTTTGTATTATTTTCTTGAAAAATACTTTATATAGTTGTATCTTACTAGGATTAAAGAAATATTTTGAGCATACGTTATATATTTTGTTCTATGAAGATTTTACGGAAAAAGCAAACCCGGAAAAACCCGAAAACCCGAAAGAACCCGATATTGAAAAACCCGAATTTATTGGTTTGGTTTGATCTTTAGATTTAATAACCCGACACAATTGGTCTGGTTTGGTAATCGTAAAATCTGAACCAACCCGGTCTATGTACACACCTAGTAACGGTTATAACTGTAACAATAGAATCTATCGCAACGGTTGCGGATTCGTAGCAATACAAAATGTTGCCCTAGCTCCAATTTCTAGTAGTGTAAATAAATAATCAAATATGAATTTCCATTAAGGAAATAAAAGATATAAAAACATTTGAATATATTTCAATTAACTAAACATGTTACCAGCAAGAGGTGTGGTGAATAGTAAAGGTTCCTCCACTATTAAATAAAAATTTAAATTTTAGTCACGGGAATGAAGTTCTGTATAGGCAACACCTCTATAGTTAATCAGAAAAAGAGATTTCTACTCCTGTGTTTTAAGAGTTTAAGGTCAGGATTAGGGGTGTCAAATGGGCGGGTTGAGTCAATTTTGGCGGGTTAAGTTGACCAGCTCAAAAGTTATTTGGGTCAAGATGGATTAAAATTCGTGTCATAACCCAACCCGCCCAACTCTTATTAAACATTAATTAATACTCATATGTGTTATTTTCTTATAAATGGTATAATTACTAAATAATTTTTTTTTGCTTTTGTTATGGTCATATTTAAAATATTAAACATAAAATAAAATTATTTTTAAGATATTTCGGCAAACTTACTCATGGATTAATTTGGGCTAAAAATTAGTCCAACTTTAAATGAGTTGAGATGGGTTGGATCAAGATGATCTAAGTTCAATGAATGGACGGGTCAATAACCAACCTAACTTTGGGCGAGTTAGGCGGGTCATTTGTGCTTGGGCCAAATTTGACAGTCCTAATCACGATTATGTATCACTAAGTAGTTAAGTGCCATCATATTTAAAGTTTAAGTAAAGAGTGCAGGCGCAACAGTATGTAGGATGATTCTAGCAGTTGCCGTCTACCATATTTGGCAAGAAAGGAACAATGTGATCTTTTAGAAAAAGAGGAGAACAAGCAATGCTATACTACGATTGATCATTCAGGAACTACATATAAGGGCTGCCAAATTTTCTTGTGTAGATAGAACAATAGTTAATTTGAATTGGTACCCTAAAGTAAACTAGAGCATGAAGTAGCGTTTAAGCAGTAGAAGTCATAATGATTGGTATCTTCTAGCTGAGGCTTCATGTCCAGTAGAAGGTATGCTAGAGCTTTTCGTAATAGATTGTACGAACGACAAATATTATTACTTGGTAAATAAAATACTTCTATTACAAAAAAAAAAGGAATATTAGTTCAAAATATTTATCCCTATGTATTACAAGCATATCCCTTTCAGGGATAACTTCACACTTACCCCCAAGTTCAAAAGGCAAGGTGAAATTGTCAACTCTAAACACTGACATTTGGGATTGCATCAATCTAGTATATATAGACTTTTCTCGTTTTACCATATTAAATAACATTATCCAATTGGTATTGTATTGTTTGAGACTGTAGAGAGCAACTTCTTATATTTAATTTGATTCCACTTGCTTTTGATAAATGTTGACCATTTATTTTGTTCAACAAATAATTACTAAAAGCATCGACAAGATCACCAATTATTCTTTTATCGTCTCAATCAATCCAACTATCCAAGTAGGCTTATTTGGAATTTTAGATTCTCGAAAAACTCTGCAACGTAACGATCCCAAAGAAAAGGTCTTTGTTAGAATCTCCATATCTTATTTTGATGGTAGCAAGACCTTGAAGAGGTTCTTTGATTAATTTAACAATTATAAAAACTTTGAACTAGCATGGTAGGCGTTTAATAAAGAGATAAAAGAGCCATAAAATGAGCATGAAATATGTACTCATACCACCAAAGGTTATGGTGAAATAGGATTGATCTTTTCGTCATTAACTAGAGATCTCGAGTTTAAGTTTTGGAAATAAATTCTCTTTAATAAATAGAATAGTAACGGTCTCTTCGACTCCTTAACAAGAGATTTCGAGTTGAATTTTATAGCACAAATTTAAATAAGTGAGGCCACTACATTTCATATGATAAAAAAACATGAGATGCTCATAAAAAACCCTTTTACACTTCTTATTTCCAGCTGTCCAAGATGATTTTCATCAATCACCTTTTACTTTTGGAGAATACATAATATAGCTCTCACTGTAATTTTTAAGAAATAAGAAATAGTAAATATTTTTTCGTCTTTAACTAGAGATCTACAGTTTTATTAAATCTTCCATAATATATTTTCTAACGTAGGCCATTGAACTTAGAGACAATAAATAAGCATAAGATGCTCATTAAAATGCCTCTTTTTATGCTTCTATATTTTCAGCCGTCCAAGATGGTGTTCATCAATCAGCAATTCCCTTTTGCTTTTAGAAAATACATAACATAGCTCTCACGTCTCTTTTAAAAAAGAGAAACATATCACTATTTCTTACACGATAAAAAGTTTGAAGATTCTTATTCTACAATTTGCTAATCTGAATATCTCATTGGTCATGACATCATGGACTATAATTTAATCATATGTTATACAACATCAAGTTCATGTACAACATTAACTTCTTTAAACTTTATGAAGTATTGCTTATGTATAAGAAACCGTCTTTCTATCATTTTTCATCAATTCCATTGAGATATAACGATTCGGTTTATCGTTTTAAGGGTTTACACTTACTTGGTAGTTTAAGGGCGCGAGTATCTCCGAATAATGTATTATAACTCGTGTGAATTGTCAGTTTTGGGTTTTATAAGTTATTCGGAATGAATTTGGAAGAATGAACTTTAAGATTGAAGCTTTAAGGTGGAAGAGTTGACCAAGTTTGACTTTTTAGCATTTGACCTCAAATTTGAGTTTTAGTGGTTCCGTTAGGTCCGGATGGTAATTTTGGACTTGGACGTATGCCCAGATTTGCATTGGATATTTCTAGAATGATTCGACACTAATTGGCGAAAATTAGAAATTTGAAGGTTTGGCAAGTTCATAAATTTGACCGGAAGTTGACTTTAAGGATATCGGATTCGGATTGTAGTTTGTAGAATTGAAATAGCTTCACTATGTCATTTGGGACTTGTGCGCAACATTTAGCTCCATTTAGAGTTGATTTGATATGGTCCGGACGCTTGGTTGGGATTCTAGAAATTCTTAAAGTTTACTTTGATCTTCGCGTTTTGGTGTCCGATTCGTGCTTTTAGAGGTTATTTTAATATTTTGATCGCGTGAGTGTGTTTTTGTCATGTTTTTGGAATTGTGTGCATGTTTGATCTTTCAAATTGCAATTGCAATTTCGTGTCCAATATTAACTACCTCGCTCAGATGAAAAATACGGTGCAAAAGAAATATGAGAGATTTCAGAGGCAATAAAGGAACGAATTAACAAACTTATACGTAATATTTGTATATGATACATTTCTGTTACATTACACCCCAAATCACGCTGCAGATCAGAAATATATCAGATAGAGAAACAAAAAGGAAAAGTGAAGAGAACACACAAACCTAAGAACTGACAATCAGTTCCATGGCTAGCTGTAATCTTATCCTTATTATTACAGAAAACACACACATTATTGTGGAGAAATCATAAGAGAAATATCTTAACAATTGCAAGGGTCACAGGTGCAGTTTGATCCACATTTGCAGCCATTTCCTCCTTCTGCTGCTTTCTCTCCAAATTCTTCAAAGCTGCAACATTTCAAGTAATCTTTTTTAATTACCCTTCCAATTTCTATAGTATTTTTTTTTATTCTTTTTCGAACTTAGTAAATATATGTTTAAACCAATATGTAAAGTAAAAATGGAAGACGACTACGTACCTCTTCATGGGAGCAACACCATCAACGATGGTAAAGGTAGTGGATTTCTCCAAGTCTGGGTACATCCCACATCTACAATATATACATTAAAAACCCTAGTTACAAAATTGATATATATCTTCTTAAATATTTTCTGGGCTTGTGGGTGGAATGGAAAAGAAAATTAATTCTCTCTGAACCAACATTTTTTACTTAAAACTTTGTACATATATTAAAAAAAAACCTAGTAAAATTTTATATGTACAACAAGATGACGTTCGTTCTGAACCTAGTGACTCTAGATATCAATGATTATATCGAATCAGAACTTACCCTCCGCAACCGCTGCCGCACTTGCAGCCAGATCCACAGCCACAGCTTCCTCCGCAGCAAGACATGTTTTCTTGATTTGTTGTTTGGAGAAAGAAAGTTTTAATCACTAAAGAAGTTGTTGTTGTAGTTGTGATGAAATGTGAAATATAGGATGGGTATTTTATAGGAGAAAGGAGGATAAAATTGATGAATGTGTGCGTGACACGTTGACAATTTTGAGAATTTATATATACAGTGTTTAAGTTTTATACATTTATAGAATCCATCAGTCGACAATGTCTGACATTCCTAAGGTGGATCCTTGAGATTAAATTGTGTAAAATATGAAGTAATCCTAATGGCCCTTAAATGTTGGCTTCATAAGTATATATTTAGTTTTACGTCACATAAATTTTAAAAAAACCCGAATAATAATGGTAGTGTTATAAAATAGAAGTCTATTTAGAGTGAATGTCTAAGAGTTTTACCTTGAAGCTAAGTCATTCCTCTTCCTATAAATAGAGGGGTCTTACCCCATTGTAAATCATCCCAAGTATTAATAAGAATACTTCTCTCTCTCCCTATTTGCTCTTGTTCTTGAGTTATTGTTCTTGTCTTTTATATTATTTCATAACACGTTATCAGCACGAGTCTCTAACCAATTGAAATTTTCGATTGTCTTAACTTTTTATTTGTGTAGGGTTTTGCTTCAAAGAAAGAATGAAGAAAGAAGGAAAAGAAAAAAAAAAAAAAAAAAAGAGGAACGAGAAACAGAAAACAAAAGAAAGAAAAGAAAAAAAATATTCTGGAAAGCAAAGAAAGAAAAAACGTTGAAAAGAGAAAGAAAGAAAGGAAAGGAAGAAAGGAGAAAACATTGAAAATAGAATTGGTATACCTTAAAGGTAAGTATTTTATTTTTCCCTTTCAAATTCTTGAAATTCTATAATTTGATTTTATATACAAACATAGACAACAAAGTTTGATTATAACTCTAAAGGAATTTGTAAGAAATTATAACCACACGAAGTGGTAAAATCTCTATGTCCTGCCATGATTAAATTCATGTATGATTGTGGGCAAATAATTGAAAATCCGTTCCATTGAATTTGCTCCATTCCCTTTAGAGAATGTGGAAGCAGTATATGATAAGTCTGAAAGAAGACTAAAATATTACCATGAAGGTATCAATGAATATGGACGTGGCAAAGAATTTCGTCCAATTGAATTAGCTCCATTCCCTTTAGAGAATGTGGTAGCAGCATGTGGTAAGTCTGAAAGAAGACAAAATTATTACCATGGACGTGGCAATAGACGAAATTATAATCGTCATTATTGTTATAATGAGAATAATAAAGATTCTCAAAATAACCTTTCACTTTATGAAAGTAATATTTGACATGAGATTGTGTAAAGCACATGATTTTGATCCATTCCCTGAAGTGAATGTGATAATTGTAATAGAGCCCGTAAGTATGAACACGCTCTTGATGTAATTTTGGTTTATGTCTGACATTATGAAAAGAAAGTTCGTTGCCCTTGAAATTTCGGGCAAGAACTATATGATATGGGTGTTGGTTACTTAAATCCATTTTGGATGCTATGGGTCTTGGAGACGCCATTAAAGACAGAAATAATGCATCCACCCAAAACCATGCTAAGGCCTTGATTTTCTTGCGCCATCACCTTGATGAAGGTTTGAAACTATGCTAAGGCCTTGATTTTCTTGCGCCATCACCTTGATGAAGGTTTGAAGATTGAATATCTCACCGTCAAGGATCCACCTATCTTGTGGAATGGCTTAAAGAAGAGATATGACAACCTGAAGTTGGTCACTCTGCCACAAGCACGATACGATAAGAACCCAAAAGCAAATAGTTTATAAACTATATATTATCGTTGCGGTGAAAACGGGCACTGGTCAAAGGCTTGCCGTATACCATGATTTTTGGTTGACCTTTATCAAGCATCTCGAAAGAGTAAATACCCTGAAACGAATTTTGTCTCTGACGACAACTTTGACATCACCCACTTGGATGTGGCAGACTTCTTTGAGCAACCCGAAGGGAAGATAGACCACCTAATCGGTGATGGGTCCGTGATGAAAGAAGATGGAGTTATTTGATTTTGTTCTACTTATTTGTATTAGTTAGTGAATAAACTAATAGTCATTAGTATTAGCTCGTATTAGTTAGTTCATGATATAATGTTAGTATTAGTTCTTTAGAATGTATCAATATGCTCAAATATCAATAATATTTTTACTTTCCAGTAGAGGTAATCGACTAACCTGAAAAACTAGTCGGTTATCTCATATTTCGCATAAAAACTGCAAAACAATCGATTGTCAATGATCAACAATCGATTGTCTTTAAAACAGTGTGATCTGGAATTTTTCAAAAACAGTCAACAATCGATTGTCTATGTCTAACAATCGATTGTCGTTAGACAGTGTAATCTGGAGTTTTTCAAAAATCATCCACAATCGATTGTCTATTTCTAATAATCGATTGTCGTTATACAGTGAGGTCTGGAATTTTTTCAAAAATAACCAACAATCGATTGTCTATGTCTAACAATCGATTGTCTTAAGACAGTGATCTGAAGTTTTTCAAAAATAGCAAATAATCGATTTTCTATATTTAACAATCGATTGTCAATGTTCAACAATCGATTGTTTGTAAGTAACAATCGATTGTTTGAAGAAAATGTTTAAACTGAAATTTTCAAACTGCATAGTAATCGATTATGGAAAACATATAATCGACTATCTGATTTTGTTAGTCAACTGTTAGCAGCAGATTTTGAAAATATTATGTGACACAAACGAATTGAAGTTGTTTATTCTCATGTTCGTATATTTTCTTTTATATGTCAAACCATGGGAAGTAAATTGATTGAAGGCTCTGGAAGAGCAACTGTAACTCTGCCCAAAGGCATGACGTTTATCTTAGAGAATGCAATATTCTCCTCCAAGTCTAAGAAGAACTTGTTGAGTTTTAAAGATATCATATTGAGACAATAGATGAGAATAATCTTGAATTCTTCATGAAAACGAGGCTGCCCATTTCGGTTTGGGTTCACGATATTTTGCATGCAGCAATGCTAGTTCGTCGGCTGCCCACTTTGGTTTGGGTTCATGCCATTTTGCATGCAGCATTTTAGTTTGTCGGCTGCCCACTTTGGTTTGGGGTCACGCCATTTTGCATACAGCAATGCTAGTTCGTCTCTGACTGACGAATTGACACAAATATTCCCCGTTGCAATTGGTTTTGGGTCATGGACCCAATATATCCCATTTAAGAATTTTTGGATGCGCAGTATATGTGCCTTTAGCACCGCCATCCCGCACCAAAATGGGTCTGCAAAGAAGGTTAGGAATATATGTCGAGGTTGAATCGCCCTCCATTATTCGCTACCTCGAAACATTGACAGGAGATTTGTTCACTGCACGATTTGCAGACTGTCAATTTGATGAGACACTTTTCCCAAAATTAGGGGGAGAAGTTGGTGAAACCAAACGGAAAATTTTGTGGAAAAATGCATCATTATCTCATCTTGATACACATACCTCTATTTGTGAAAGAGGTACAAAAGATTATCCATTTGCAAAGAATAACAAATCAAATGCCTGACGCATTTATAGATTTGAAAAGGATAACAAAATCACATATCCTCGAAGTGAATGTGACAACATTTGATTCACGAATACATATTCATTATTGGAAGAATATGAACATGAAATTGGTATTAAATATACCACACTCACCCCTAGAAGGAGGTTTGAGATGATATATGGCATGAATGATCGTTGGTCACGTACCTATTGTACGCCAAAGTATTTTGGTATGACTATTAAAGGACAACGATAATGCAAGAAACATATCTTGCATATAAGTTTGACATGACCATAATGGTATAACTTTCTCTTTAAGAAAGATATTCACCACATGGATGTTGATGAATCTGTGGTAGTACAAAATTAATTGAGAGCTCTAGAAGAGCCAATTATTACTATGTTGGAGAAACACAATTGAGTATTGTGCTGTAGTAAGTCTCAAAGAAACTTATTCAGTTTCCAAAGTACACGCGAAAGCGATTGATTATATTGAGACTATAAATAAAGGAAGGCTTTGATATCTCCTATTACTACAACTTGTAGCGGGGTAATTTGCATATGAAAAGCTACCCGCTTTGTTCTCCAGTTTGTACTACACAAACGAAAGAATGCCACAATAAAGTGGATATCTATTGGTATAAAAACCCATGTCATAATAAACCTGAAGTTTATTGATAAGTGCACATGTCATGGTTACCAATATTGATAATTTATTCAGTTGGCATTCGTGTTAGCCATCTCATTTTAAGTATGATGTGCAAATTCACATAGGTGAATATCAAAGAACTAGAAAGTTCTTTACGAATTCTCTTGTATCACTTGTTCTCATTAATGAACTGACCAACTAAAGAGTTCGGGTTGAAGCCCATAAGTTCTGGAAATATCAAAGGTGAATATGGGCCCATTCACCTGCCATGTATACCACATATGATGCATCTATGATTTGGTTACATGCGCAATTGTTATTGACCCGCAGCCTGGCCGGTGCTTGCGAGGTAAATTGCTCAGTAATCTAACTTCGAGCATAATTTCCAGATTTTCTACTCAAGATAGTTCATTTTGATAAGTTGGTTTATATCAAAGTAAATTTAGCAAGATAATTATTGAGTGCTTCCACTTAATAGCTAAACTGTTTCTTGTGAGAACAAAGTTATATATATCAGTTTGATATACGTTGTATACGAGAGTATATTATATTCTCCCCTCACAAGTGGTTCAGGGTCAGGAACCAAATAATTTCATCTTATTATTAATGTGCCGTGTATATTGACATGATAATGCACAAAGATGATTTCCCAAAGTTGAGGAAACAAGTTAGCTTTACTAACATGAGGGGGAGACATGATAAACGCTTGAGAAAAGGTTACATGGGATGAATTATCATTTGTATATGTATATCCCCGAATATCATGATATGAACCTGAAGTTCATAAAAGGGATAATTCAATTGCAACATATTGCAAAGCATGCTATACGCATTTGCTGACCCAAAGAAAGTAACTAAATGGAAGAGATACAATTCAAGAAGAATTGATTCCATATGAAAGACATGTAGTTTTGAACCTATAGTTCAAATGCTTGAAAGTATAAAGTCAAAGGTATGTATAGTCAGTTTTCGATATCTTATTTGTCTAGTATGACATGGAAAACTTGATATGCATCTAAAGTCTATTATATGGCTTATATGACTTAACTTGAAAGATTTAAGTTGCTTGAAGCATATGCAATTCGTGGTCCTGAAGTACCACATCCTAAGTGAAATTTGTGTACATATGTATCTTGCTATAACTATAAGCATGATGGCATTGAGAATGCATCAATGGAGATATTGAAGAGTTATTCCACGACATTATATGAAGATGTTCATATCTATCAAGAATGATGATTTCAAGGTGCGGAATATTTACTCAAGTCAATATGGTTGATTTATTTATCAAATCTCTATCAAAGATCGTTTTGAAGATGATGCACAAGATTGGAATGCAAATGCTCAAGGATATAAATTGATGTACTCATTAGGGGGAGTTAATGCGCGTTGCACTCTTTTTCCCTTACAAGGTTTTGTCCCACTGGGTTTTCCTTGCGAGGTTTTTAACGAGGCAACCAATAGGCGCATATTCAAACATGTGTACTCTTTTTCCTTTCTTTAATTTTTCCCATTGGGTTTTGGTTTTAAGGTTTTATGAGGCACATTATTGAATAGACATTCAAGGGGGAGTGTTATAAAATAGAAGTCTATTTAGAGTGAATGTCTAAGAGCATCTTAGTCAATTTAACTAAAAATTTAATTAACTAAACCGATTACCACGAAGAAGTTTCTCCACTCTTAACAGTAATTTAAAGTCTCAGGAACATTAGTTCAAGATATTTACCCCTATGTATTACAAGAATTTCTTTTTCTGGTAAAGCTTTGCAATTAACCCTAAGGTCAAAAGGCAAGGTGAAATGCTTTAACATTTTAAATAAAATTATCCTATTGGTATTGTATTGTTGGAGACTTGTCGAAACTCGAAAGAGACTTCCTTATCTATATATTTTTATTTTATTCCACTTGCTTTTAATTAATGTAGACCATTTATTTTGTTCAATTAAATAATTGCTAAAAGCATCGACAAGACCATATTCATTTCCCGTCTCAATCCATCCAAGTAGGCTTATTTGGAGTTTTAGATTCTTGAAAAACTCGAAAATAACAACCAAAGAAATGGTCTTTAAGTCTTTGTTAAATTCCCCAAATCATCTTATTTGATAATATTAGGACCTTGTCAAATAGGTTCTTACATTTTAACAAGTTATAAGAATTTTCACCAGCAAGTAGGCGCTAAAGAAAGGTTAAGATATATCTATAAGATACTCGCGCCACCAACTATTAATGAATGTGATGGACTGATAAAAACTTCTTCATTCTTAAATAAATATCTCAAATTTTGAGTCTTCCGAATTAAGTCCTCTTTAGTAGGAACCCTTAAAACCTTCATAGTGGACTTTCTAAATTACAAATTCAGATTAGTCTGAGTTCCCGTCAAATAAAAAATAAAAATAAAAAAAACTATGAAATACTCATAAAAATTGTATTGGGCAAATTTGGTTCTCCGCGTCCACGTATAATCCACATACGGCCTCACTAAAAAAGGCGGCTTATCATGGTCGACTTAAGTAAGGCCGGCCCCGGTCAATAAACGAACCAAGTGATGTGACTCACTGTAATGTCACATCAAGCTCTGACATTCGTATATCGAGGCCACCAACTCTTGTACCTTTTTTATTATTTCGAGAAATGTCCCTTAGTATATAAAGGGGACCTTCTCTCTTTGTAAAGACTTATGTGTATCTCCTTACTGAGAATAGACAACTCTTTCTCTCTTTCTCTCTCTCGTGCAAAAAACCTGTTATATATCTTACCGCTGTTACATCTCAATCTATATATTATAATCTCCAATTTTTATCATTTAACATTCTCTAGATCACATTACCCTTGATTCCGATTGACCTATATCATTTTTGATTGTTTTAAAGCTAGTTAAGTTTTCGAATAACTTTTTCGCCAAACAATTTGGCGCCGTTTGTGGGGATTTCGAGAATCAAAGCTGTAGTTTGTTTCTATCGATCATTCGAAAAGCCACCCTCTACAACCTAGAATGGCTGAAAACAATGCTAGAATGAAGGCTATCTTGGAGGTTAGAACAGACCTCACGGGTACTCTTAATACGGCTGCCGAAAGAGATGCTATACACACAACCCCCAGTACTTTGATAGGCGTGGAATCCTTACCCTCCTCATCAGAAGAACTGGTGGTACCACAAGAAAGAGAAGCTTCAACATCTACCACTAAGGAAGCACCCCCAGAAATAAAGAGATTACTAGAAGACTGGCTGACAAGCACTCTGAGCAATCTAGCCAAGAAACCACCTCAAAATGATAGATGCACCCCAGCAGCAGATCATGTCACAACCGAGGATGAGTTTGAGGTCACAAGAACAAACAACGTTCTCGTCGATGTCCAAGCTAACGACGGAACACTCGCAGCCATCCTCAAAAAGTTGGAAGATATGGAGAACGAAAATAGATCGCTCCGCGAACAGATGAAGGAACACCAAGAAATGGTGGGACTAGATCCCAGGCGCGCCTAAGTTGCTGCCGAAGCGATACATGGGGAAGTTCGTCAAACAACCATACACGGAGGTAGCCGCGCCATATCCCATCCCAAAAACCTGCAAGATGCCCCCTACTTGAAAGTACATGATGGGACCACCGACCCCGAGGACCACCTGATATACTATGTTACAGCCGTCAAAGGCAACAACTTATCAAAAGAACATGTATCATCCGTACTTCTAAAGAAGTTCGGTGAGACGCTGACGGGAGGAAGCCTAAAGTGGTACTCAATACTACCGGCCAAGAGCATCTCAACCTTTGAGGAGATGGATGATAAATTAGCTACCGTCCATGCGGGGGCAATGAAGGCGGAAGCACGGGTCAACAAAATTTTTCCTGTGCGTCAAACACCGGGAGGAGGACTCAGCGAGTTCCTGGACAGATTCAACAGAGTCAGAATAAGCCTGACGAACGTATCCGAATGCATGGAAGTTGCAGCCTTTCAAAATGGGCTGAGCAGAGATGGCTCGAAGACGACCAAGAAGCTGCTCAGCCGTCTCCTGAAATATCCCTCCACCATCTGGGAATAAATACACAACGGCTATTGCGCCGAGGTACGTGGGGATGACGACAACCCTAACGGCCCGACCCAAAGGTTAACAACGGTACACCCAGATATCCGAAGGGACCAGCGTAATGAGGGAAGGCGGGAACAAATCCCACGCCTCAACAGGGAAAGACATCAACCATACATCAGGTCCTCACACCCACCACCACCAAGGCATGTAGACGCCTTGCAACGACATGTTGCTCCGCTAAGGAACGATAGAGGTACGCCCCCTCCATTATTTGCACATAACTTTTTTGTGTCTCCTTCAAAGGTAGTGTACGCAGTAGAGAGGCTGGGCAACAAAGTACAATGGACAACAAAGATGAAGTCCAAGTCCGCCACGAGAAAGTCAAATGCCATGTGGGAGTTCCACTAAGAACGAGGGCACATAACGGAGGACTACATAGGTTTCCGACAGGAGGTAGTCCGATGCTGAACCAAGGATTCTTGAAAGAGTTGCTCAACGAGAAAGGAAGTCTCAACTTCGCACGAGGGCGGGAACCACACCATGTCCCACCAAGGCCGCCCTCACCAACATGGACCATCAGCATGATCATTGGGGACGGCAATGATTCGGCGATCAATCACGTCAAGATCACTACCACCCACAAGCTGAAGCGAACTATCGCCGATGAACGATATGATGACTTCAAAGATAGTATCACCTTCGATAAGTCTGATGCTGACGGTTTGTGTTTTCCTCATTATGATGCCTTAGTTATTACTTTACGCATTCTAGATACTGATGTTAAAAGGATCATGGTCGACGATGGAAGCGGCGCATGTATTATTCATCCAAGAGTCCTTGCACTCATAGGACTCGAAGATAAAATAATCTCGCGCTGCATAACACTAACATGTTTCAATAATGCAGTGGAAAGAACTTCAGGCGAGGTGACGCTGACCATCCTTGCAGGTGGAGTCACGATGGAAAACACCTTCCACGTGATGAACCAAGAAACAACATACAATGCCATTACCGGACGCCCGTGATACACGCCAAGAGAGCCGTCCCATCCAGCTTCTACCAAGTAATCAAATTTCCAACCCCATGAGGAGTGCACTGCATACGGGGAGAGCCTCGCACCGCCCAAGAATGCTGTAAGATAGCACAGGATTATACACATACCAGGCAACTCCAAGGAGCAAGCGCAGAAGCATAGCAATCAGCCCTGTCGTGGACTAAGGTCCGTCCGACAGAGAACACCATCGAAGACCCTGAGGAGGAAGAGGTTAGCAAGGCCACAGTCGAAGACCTCGACCCCGTTCAAATAGCAGCGACCCCACAAAGAAAGCATACATAGGCCACAACTTATCAAATCCAGGTCAGAACTGTGAATTTTTATCTAACCATACAGATCTGTTCGCCTTTTCTCATGCAGATATGCTAGGAATTCCACGAGAAATCACCTCTCAAAAACTCAACGTCGACCCATTGCACCCGCCCGTGCGGAAAATGAGAAGAAAATTCAACGCTGCCATTAACAAAGCAGTGAGCGAAGAAGTGGACAAATTGCTAGCCAATGGCTCCATTAGGGAATCCAAGTACCCATTGCCCCACATCGACCAGCTGATAGACGCAACAGCAGGCCATGAGCTGCTAAGCTTCCTTGATGCGTATTCCGGCTACAATCAAATCATGATGGCCGAAGAGGATCAGGAGAAGACAACTTTTATCACCCATCTAGGGACGTATTGCTATAAAGTAATGCCCTTTGAGCTGAAGAACGTAGGGGCCACTTACCAGAGGTTAGTGACGAAAATGTTCGAAGAATAACTCGACAAAACAATGGAGGTCTACATATGACATGAAATTGAACCCCGAGAATGCGCTTTTGGAGTAGCGTCGGGAAAGTTCCTGGGATTTCTAGTATCAGAAAGAGGCATCGAAGTCAACCCTGACCAGATCAAAGCCATAGAGGCCAACCCTGAAACACTAAGCACCAATAAACAGGTGCAGAAATTAACGGGCCGAATAGCCGCCCTCTCTCGGTTCTTCTCACGCTCATCTGAACGATGCCACAAGTTCTTTGGTGTACTAAAAAAAGGCCAGGGACTGCAATGGAACGGAGAATGCGTAGAAGCCCTGAGGAACTTAAAAGCATACTTATCATCACTACCCCTATTGGTTAAGGCTAACCCTGGAGAACCATTGCTGGTATATTTGGCCGTGTCAGAGGTCATAGTCAGCGTCGTCCTAGTGCGCGAAAACAAAGGTACGCAATCTCCTATTTATTATATCAGCAAGACTTTAGTGGACGTCGAAACCCCGTATCCCAACCTCGAGAGATTAGCCTTGGCACTTGTAGTAGCTTCAGGAAAGCTACGACTGTATTTCCAGTGCCATCCCATATCGGTGGTGACGACCTTCCCTCTGAGGAGCGTCATGCACAAACCCAAACTCTCAGTGTGACTCGCCAGATGGGCCGTCGAGCTCAGCGATCATGTTATCACATACCTACCAAGAACCGCCATCAAGTCACAAGTCTTAGCTGACTTCATGGCGGAAGTCCTGTCAAAGGCGGAACTTGAGGCATAACGCGCATATTTCGAAAATGACCTATGGGTCCTTTATACGGATGGCGCCACCAATGCATCGGGATCGGGACTCGTTCTCAAAGTCCCCACGGGCGAATGGATTCGCCATTTCATACGATGCCCGGAAATGACTAACAACGAGGTCGAGTACGAGGCCGTAATAGCAGGCATACAGCTGGCCACCAAATATGGAGCTCGCTGAATTCTCCTCCACTGCGACTTCCAGCTTGTGGTAAACCAGATTACTGGGACTTATCAAATCAAGTAACAGATACTACAAAAATACTAGTCAGAAATCCATACGAATGTCGTTTCAAACAAATACCCAGAGCACGAAATATCGGACGGCCTGGCGAAGTTGGCTGCCGCCACCAAAAGCGTCAACAAAGAGAGTGTGTTCATGCTCCTTTGCTTAGCTATTGATCACACCGAGGTACTTTCCTTGAACCTAACTTGGGACTGGTGCAACCACTTCGTATCTTACTTGCACGACGGGACACTCCCCCTTGATAAAAAAGAAGCAAAAAAGCTCCGCGTACAGGCCGTCCAATACTGCATGATCAACAGCGACCTTTATAAAAGGACGTTCGGCAGCCCCCTAGCCAAGTGCTTAGGACCGAAACAAGCAATACCTGTACTCGAAGAAGTACACGAAGGCCATTGCGGCGCCACACCGGCAACCGCTCCCTTGTTAGGTGCATCATACGCGCCGGCTACTATTCGCCCACCATGAAGAAAGAGGCAGCAGAGTACGTCCGCCAATGCGAATAATACCAAAAGTTCGCCCCAATGATACACCAACCAGGAGAACCCCTCCATTCTGTCACATCCCCCTGGCCATTCATCAAGTGGGAAATGGACATAGTCGGCCCGTTACCCCCAGGAAGAGGAAAGGTATGATTTTTACTTGTTTTAACTGACTATTTCTCTTAGTGGGTGGAAGCAGGTGCGTACGCACAAATACGCGAGCAAGAATTTATCACCTTTATTTGGAAGAACATCATATGCCGTTTTGGCATCCCCAATGAAATCACCTGCAACAATGGGCGCCAGTTCATCGATCAGGAAACGACCGAGTTCTTCGAAAAATAGCTCATCAAAAGGATACTATCCACGCCATACCACCTCGCTGCCAACGGTCAAGCGGAGTCCTCCAACAAAACAATCCTGAACATACTCAAAATAAAGCTCGAAGATGCCAAAGGACTATGGCCCGAACTACTACCCGAAGTCTTGTGGGCACATAGAACCACGCCCAAATCCAGCACCGGAGAAACCCCATACTCACTTGTTTATGGAACCGACGCGGTCATACTTGTCGAAGTGGGCAAACCCAGCTTAATGTACTCACACACCAGCGGATTGGAAAACGACATCAGTAGGCTCCAAGATCTTGATGAAGCCGAAGAAAGAAGAGAAATGGCCCACGTTAGAATTGTAGCCCAAAAATAACAAGTCGAAAGATACTACAACAAAAGGGCAAAAATAAGGCCGCTCAAAGTAGGGGATTACGTCCTCAAGGCCAAGACTATGGCCTCAAAAGACCCAAGTGAAGGAAAATTGAGCACAAACTGGGATGGACCCTACAAAATCACAACGGCGGCCGGGAAAGTAGAATTCAAGCTGGAGACAATGGAAGGAAAGACACTCCAAAACAACTGGAACGTCGCCCACCTCAAACGTTTCCACTTAAAAAGGTGACACCTGAGTCGTACTCTTTTTCCCTTACCCAAGTTTTGTCCCAATTGGGTTTTGTCGGGAAGGTTTTTAACGAGGCGGCGAAGGGGTCACCTGGAGATGTTTGTAGCACAAGTGCATCATGTCCACCTCTCCATGTACACTCCAAGACCGACATGATACATGGACTGGATTAGTGTCATCTCCAAGTGTATAGAAAGGCTACGGCCACCTCCAAGTGTATAGAAAGGCTACGACCAACTCCAATAGTATGGAAAGGCTACGGCCATCTCCAAATGAATGAAAAGGCTACGGCCATCTCCAAATGAATGAAAAGGCTACGACCATCTCCAAATGAATTAAAAGGCTACGATCATCTCTAAATGAATGAAAAGGCTACGACCATCTCCAAATGAATGAAAAGGCTATGGCCATCTCCAAATGAATGAAAAGGCTACGGCCATGTCCAAATGAATGAAAAGGCTACGACCATCTCCAAATGAATGAAAGGCTACGACCATCTCCAAATGAATGAAAAGGCTACGGCCATCTCCAAATGAATGAAAGGCTACGGCTATCTCCAACTGAATGAAAAGGCTATGGCCATCTCCAAATGAATGAAAAGGCTACAGCCATCTCCAAATGAATGAAAAGTCTACGACCATCTCCAAATGGACGAAAAGGCTATGGCCATCTCCAAATGAATGAAAAGGCTACGACCATCTCCAAATGAATGAAAAGGCTACGGCCATCTCCAGATGAAGGAAATGGATAAGCATCAGGCTACGACTTTTATCTTACATGGCTATGGCCATCGTTTTATATGGCTAAGGCCGTCAGGCTTAGACCTTTATCTTACATGGCTATGTCCATCGTTTTATATGGCTAAGGCCATCATGCTACAGACTTTATTTTACATGGCTATGGACATCGTTTTATATGGCTAAGGCCATCAGGCTACGACCTTTTTTTACATGGCTATGGCTATATGGCTAAGGCCATCAAGCTACGACCTTTGTCTTACATGCTATGGCCATCGTGTTCTATGGATAAGGTCATCAGGCTACGACCTTTATCTTACATGGCTATGGCCATCGTTTTATATGTCTAATGCCATTAGGCTACGACCTTTATTTTACATTGCTATGGCCATCGTTTTATATGGCTAAGGCCATCAGGTTACGACCTTTATCTTACATGGCTATGGCCATCGTTTTATATGGCTAAGGCCATCAGGCTACGACCTCCATTTTATATGGCTTTGGCCATCGTTTTATATGGCTAAGGCCACCAGGCTACGGACTTTATTTTACATGGTTATGGCCATCGTTTTATATTGCTAAGGCCATCATGCTACGACCTTTATTTTACATGGCTATGGCCATTGTTTTATATGGCTAAGGCCATCAGGCTACGACCTTTATTTTACATGGCTATGGCCATTGTTTTATATGGCTAAGGCCATCAGGCTACGGCCTTTGTCTTACATGGCTATGGACATCGTTTTATATGGCTAAGGCAATCAGGTTAGGCCTTTATTTTACATGGCTATGGCCATCATTTTACTTGGCTAAGGCCATCAGGCTACATCCTTTATTTTACATGGCTATGGCCATCGTTTTATATGGCTAAGGCCATCAGGCTACGACCTTTGTCTTACATGGCTATGGCCATCGTTTTATATGGCTAAGGCCATTAGGCTACGACCTTTATCTTACATGGCTATGTCCATCGTTTTATATGGCTAAGGCCATCAGGCTATGGCCTTTATTTCACATGGCTATGGCCATCATTTTATATGGCTAAGGCCATTAGGCTACGACCTTCATATTACATGGTTATGACCATTATTTTATATGGCTAAGGCCATCTAGCCACGAATTTTATTTTACATGGCTATGGCCATCATTTTCTTCGGGCTATGACCTTTATCTGTACATGGCTAGAGTCATCGTATTCATAAGGCTACGACCGCCTATTTTATATGGCTAATGCCATTAGTCTAATTTTACTCAGCTGTGGCCGACAAATTCCAAGCATCTACGGTAAAGAAAAGTACGACGACATGCCAAAAGGTAGAAAAAATTACTTACAACAAAAATTATATGTTTTCACAAAGGGGGAACAAACACCCCTGATACAAAAATCAGTATGAACAAGTATATTTACAAAGACCCTAAGAAACCACTACTTATCTAGCCCGTCCTGGCCCTCAGGTGTCCCGTCCTCATTTTCGGGAGGGTAAGCCCTAGAAATACAGGAACAGGACTCTAAGCGATTGATATCTGCTGAGTTGCCCCCTCCGGGGCTGGTGATTCAGGACCGTCGCTCGCTTCCTCACGAGCAACTCTATCTAGTTGGCGCTGGTTCTCAACCTCCATTTCAGACGCCCGGCCAGCCGTCAGGAATTCCTCAAGCACGACCAGCCTGGCCTTCGCATACACCCACATCTCGTGCGCCTCACGAGACATATCGGCGTGCGCGAGAGCTAGCTTAAGATCCTCGACCTCGACCTCGACCTTTGTTGCTCTGAGTTCCTCCGTTAGAGCCGCCACCCGGTGCGCAATTCTGCCGCCTCCTCCGCTACAACACGACCGAGTTGCAGCTCCTCATCCTTGGCCTGGATAAGGACCTCCATCTCTGCGGCCCGAGCAACACCGATCATGAGCTGTTCATCCACCTTTTCCAGCTCAGCCACTCTTTTCCTCAATTGCACCTTGGACTCTACTAGGCCCTCACGAACCACTCTAAAGTTGGAGTCCTGCTTGTACATGTCAGTCAGGGTTCGAGGCGCCTTGCGCGCCTTATTGTATTCTGCGCCAGCCGGTTGTATTTGGCCATCTTCTCTTTCCGGCGCCGATCCCTCTCCACTTCCAAGACATGAGTCTAGAAAAGAGACCAAGTAAGTATGGGAAAATCATAACCCTACATAAAGAAAGGTCATCAAACAAGGCAGAGGCATACCTGTAGGGTCGCGCCTGCCACCCTTTGGGCCAAGGCTTTATCACTAAGCTCCGCCAGGGTCGCATGCTCGGCACCGGCGCACAAGAGCATCCTGCTGGAGGCCGCCTCCTCACACTTCTCTAGCAAATTATAGTGACTTGGGATCACTATACGACGAGAATATTGGCCGACCATCATCTCCACCCGGTCCAAGGACCTGCTTCCTCTGTTTGCGCCCTCCGTGGATGCCACCGAGCTTGCCACATCAACGTCTTCGCTTCTCCTTGCTGCGGCCTCCCTCGTAAGATCAACTCTTCCTGAGCGAATACCCTCTGCCATAAAGGTCGGCCTTGATACAGGGCAAGATGGCTTATTCTTTCCAGACTGGGTGGCCACGGCTTTGCCAGTGAGGATCTGACAGTGCTTCCTCTCCAACGTATCGTCCTCTTCACGGTCCCCCTTCACAAGGTGCAGAGCGGGCTCAGAGGGGGTCGGCACGGCATAAGATGTCCTTGCGGGGGCAATCTCAGGGACAGCCGCCGGCACCTCCATGGGCGTCGTCTCAGGTACAACCCCATCACGACCGCAGATGCTATCTCTGGGGCCGCTTCCAATGTACCCTTCTGTCGTAAAGGGGGCGAAGCACTGCCCCTGGACGTGCCGATGAAGACTAGATCCGCCTCAGGATTAGATACCGTCCTAGAAGGATCGGCCGCAGTCTTCTTCTGCTGCTTCTAATTCCTCTCCTTCTTAGAGGCGCCCCGACCTATCAAAACACATGTGATACGGGTAAGAGAATTATATGGGCCCCCAAACCGTAACAAAGATTAGGTTAAGTCGTTACCAGCCGGGCCATGGAGCCTAAGGAATTCAGTCCAAGAATGGCTCTCCTCTACAAACGGTATCAGCGCTTGCACCCACGAACTAATGTCGTTAACACTATGAGGAGGGCGAGCAGCCACTGCATGAGAACAAAGGAAAACTTTCGACAATGAGAACCAGCAAAGTAATGTCAAAATAGTAAACATCACGCACGGCAATACTTACGTGCGTCATTCCACACTTCTGGAAACCCATCAGGGTTGGACACAAGGTGTTCGGTACGGATGTAGAAAGCTCTCGTCCAAAATTTACGGTTGGCCTTGTCGTCCACCTATGCCACGAAGCTTTTCTTGCCCCTATTCCTCAACTGGAGCATCGAGCCTCTCATGAAAACCACATTGAACATTTGCAAAAGGTGATGAACGGTCACTTCTTTTTCAGCCTTCGCCGCGTATAAAGATACTACCCTACACACCTTCAAGGAATACGGGGTAAGCTGGGCTGGACACGCTCCAAACCAGTGACACAACTCCTCCGCTAAACGGTAAATTGGAAGATTGTATCCAATTCGGAAGGCGAATTCATAGAAGACAGTATCAGGTCCTGGGCACGTTAGCGTAATCTAGCCCCGCGGGAACCATGTCAACGTGATCGGGAATATCATACGTCTCCTGGAGAGAGGCCAAGTGGGATAGTGTCATCTCACTATGCTGCCAAGGGAGGAATTTACACTTATTCAGAAAATCACTCCTTTTGCTCATATCTCGTGGGAGCAGGTTGGCCGTTGAGAGAGGAACAAAAACTTCCTCGGCCTCCTTGACGTCCGAGGATGGCGAAGCCCTGGTAGAAGCAATGTCCCTGGTTCTTTTATCATCACGCCTACGTTTCGCCATAGTGAATGATGTATGAAAAAGGTATTACAGGTCGCAAGTTCGATTCCTGAGAGTGAGAATTTCAGAGAAGAAAAGAATAGCAAACACCAGAAAAAGATAGGGAAAAGAGTGAGCAAATACTCTCCGAAATGGATCGAAAGATGAACCTAATCCAACTCTCCATCTATTTATAAGAAAAGGTACACGAAAATCGAAAGGGTATGATTCAAAAATCAACGCAGGAAATCCAAACGTCACGTCATAACCCGAACCACCTCGGGAGCAGAAGTAATGATCACTCATGTGATCGATGACGTCACCTCAAAATGAAATTCCGAAAAGGAGGTAACATGTCAACGCCATGACCTTTTCATAAACAAACGCGTCTCTCATAGAGGTATCAACAGGAACGACCAAATTTCCATAGGCGTCAAGCACGTATGTCCATCCATTGGAAACGCCTTTCAACTGCGTCCCCAATAAACGGAGGGACTATCTGTATTGGGCAAATTTGGTTCTCCATGTCCACGTATTATCCACATACGGCCTCACTAAAGAAGGCGGCATTATCATGGTCGACTTAAGTAAGGCCGGCCCCAGTCAATAAACGGACCAAGTGATGAGACTCACTGTAATGTTACATCAAGCTCTGACATTCATCTATCGAGGCAACCAACTCTTGTACCCTTTTTATTATTTCGAGGAAGGTCCCTTAGTATAAAAAGGGGACCTTCTCTCTTTGTAAAGACTTATGTGTATCTCCTTACTGAGAATAGACAACTCTTTCCCTCTCTCTCAATTGTGCAAAATTCCTGTTATACATCTTGCTGCTGTTACATCTCGATCTATATATTATAATCTAATATTTTTATCATTTAACATTCTCTAGATCACCTTACCCTTGATTCCGATTTACACATATCATTTTTTAATTATTTTAAAGCTAGTTAAGTGTTCAAATAACTTTTTAGCCAAACAAAAACTTCCTTTATTCTTTTATTTCCAACCGTCCAAGATGGTGTTTTGGTATGAACTGATATTAATATGAACCAAAGGATTACAGATTTAATGGATCCTCTACTGATTTGAGTACCAACAGCAAGAGTGAAGAAGAAATTAAAAAAAACTAGCAGAAGAAGGGAGGTTCCAGAACTAACAAATCCTATAGTAAAGATAAAAGACAAGACTCATATTGGCATAATCCTGCTTGCTAGTCTCCTACCCATTTATATAGTAGACTCCTCCTTTTGTGCCCTTCTCTGTTGTTCATTACCTCTAACGGAATGTGCAGCATTGTCCTTGGTAGGGACCACAAAGTTGTCCATGTATTTTGGTGGACGCACTACCCTGTTGCTGTGCCTCTGTCCAATCTGTCCTTTAGTGTGATTCATTACATGTTTGATCAATCATCAAACCCCTTTTGATTTGGGGGTATACATACCACAGCTTTCACGAATTTTGCTTTACCAAAAGAGAAGCATATTACGTACTATTTTTTACACGATAAAAAGTTTAAAGATTCTTCTCTCACTACTCCTGCAGTTTGCTAATATTGCCTCCATAACATCATGAACTATATATATATATATATATATTATAGACAAAATAAAGTTTATATACAACACTAGTTTTATGATACGCGCTTTGCGTATATACCTCATATCAATAATATAACTTTAAAAAGTTATATACCTATACTAAAGTTTGTATATCTTAAGTGAAAATTCGATAGTATTTTTAGAATTTGAAGCATTTTTTATAAAAGAATGAAAATGAGAATTTAATTATATTTTCGCATTGCAGACCAACGGTATCGAACGCCATCATAATTTATTATGAAAAATAGGTTGTGACACTAAAGAGTTGAAAGAATCAATTAAAATTAACATTGATTTTGTTATGAAATCTCCTATTTAAGGTGAATGTCTATAATTAGAGAGATTCTAGAGTTCTATTCTTGGTAGCTAAATCATCCCCCTCCCTATAAATAAAGGGGTCTTCTACCATTGTAAGATAACCCTAACATTCTCTAAGTATCAATAAGAAGAACTCTCTCTACTCTTCTCTCTATTGCTCTTGTTCTTGCATTATTGTTCTTGTCTTTTATATTATTTCATAACACGTTATCAGCACGAGTCTCTAACCAATTGAAATTTTCGATTGTCTTAACTTTTGTTTGTGTAGGGTTTTGCTTCAAAGAAAGCAAAAGAAGGAAAGCAAAAGAGAAAAGAAACGAAAAAAAAAGAAAAGAAAAAAAAAAGGGAGGAACGAAAAAAAAAACAGAAAGCAAACGCTGAAAAGAAAAGAGAAACAGTAGAATAGTTTGCTAAATCATTATTTGCTTCATTAGACACAAAGCAGACGAAACTCGGCAGATTTTCTATACGAAAATAGACAACTCTTAAAGGTAAGTAATTTACTTTTCCCTTTCAAATTCTTGGAATTCTATAATTTGATTTTATATACAAACATAGACAACAAAGTTTGATTATAACTCTAATAGAGTTTGTAAGAAATTGTAACCACATGAAGTGGTAAAATCTCTATGTCCTGCCATGATTAAATTCATGTATGATTGTGGGCAAAGAATTGAAAATCCGTCCCATTGAATTTGCTCCATTCCCTTTAGAGAATGTGGAAGCAGTATATGATAAGTCTGAAAGAAGACAAAAATTATTACCATGAAGGTATCAATGAATGTGGACGTGGCAAAGAATTTCGTCCAATTGAATTTGCTCCATTCCCTTTAGAGAATGTGGTAGCAGTATGGGATAAGTTTGAAAGATGACAAAATTATTACCGTAAAGGTATCAATGGATGTGGACGTGGCAATAGACGAAATTATAATCGTCATTATTGTGATAATGAGAATAATAAAGATTCTCAAAATAATCTTTCACTTTATGAAAGTAATATTTGACATGAGATTGTGTAAAGCACATGATTATAATCCATTCCCTAAAGTGAATGTGATAATTGTAATAGAGCCTGTAAGTATGAACACGCTCTTGATGTAATTATGAAAAGAATGTTCGTTGCCCTTGAAATTTCGGGCAAGAACTATATGACATGGGTGTTGGATGCTGAAATCCACTTAGATGCTATGGGTCTTGGAGACGCCATTAAAGACAGAAATAATGCATCCACCCAAAAACTATGCTAAGGCCTTGATTTTCTTGCGCCATCACCTTGATGAAGGTTTGAAACTATGCTAAGGCCTTGATTTTCTTGTGCCATCACCTTGATGAAGGTTTGAAAATTGAATATATCACAGTCAAAGATCCACCTATCTTGTGGAATGGCTTAAAGAAGAGATATGACAACCTGAAGTTGGTCACTCTGCCACAAGCACGATACGATAAGAATCCAAAAGCAAATAGTTTATAAACTATATATTATCGTTGCGGTGAAAACGGGCACTGGTCAAAGGCTTGCCGTATACCATGACATTTGGTTGACCTTTATCAAGAATCTCTAAAGAGTAAAGGCCCTGAAACAAATTTTGTCGCTGACGACAATTTTGACATCACCCACTTGGATGTGGCAGATTTTTTTGAACACCCTGAGGGGAAAATAGATCACTTGATCGGTGATGGATCCATAGTTAAAAAAGATTGAGCAGTTTGATATTTATTATCATAAATGTTGTCATTTGTAGTACTTGCAATATTTTTTTTATAGATTATAGATATTCAAATAACGACAGTGTAAGTAAACGAAAACAAAACACATAGTATGATAACTGTTTACTTTATGTAAATCCAAAGATTTTAATTCATATGATTTTTTCTTTTACCGCCAAATCGACCTTTTAGAAGGCATTGTACATGAAGGTTTAGACGTAACCTATTAAGATATTTATTGTGAGAATTACATTTTTTTATGAAGAATAATAGCAGAAATAGCAATCTATTATTGTTTTACAGAGGAAATGACCTGTATTAATTTAGATGTGTGTTTGTATTTATACATGTATACTTTATTGGAATTTAGCAATTCTCCAGAAAGTGGTGTAATCTAAGCAAACTAAACGTTATTGATCCATAATCAGAATTTGCTCAAAAGTGTATTGAAACATTATTATGGAATTATTGGGTTAACTTTGTTTTCTTTCCATTCTCTCTCATATTGTTTGTATATTTCTTTTGTATGTCAAACCATGAGAATTAAATTGATTGAAGGCTCCTGAAGAGCAACTATAACTCTGCCTAAAGGAACAATATTTTAGAGAATGCAATGTTCTCCTCCAAGTCTAAGAGGAACTTGTTGAGTTTTAATGATATCAGTCAAAATGTTTTCCTCCAAGTCTAAAAGGAACTTGTTGAGTTTTAAAGATATCATTCAAAATGGATATCATATTGAGACAATAGATGAGAATAATCTTGAATTCTTCATGAAAACGAGGCTGCCCACTTCGGCTTGGGTTCACGCCATTTTGCATGCAACAATACTAGTTCGTCGGCTGCCCACTTCAGTTTGGGGTCACGCCATTTTGCATGCAGCAATGCTAGTTCGTCGGCTGCCCACTTTGGTTTGGGGACACGCCATTTTGCATACAACAATGCTAGTTCGTCTCTGACTGACGAATTGACACAAATATTCCCCGTTGCAATTGGTTTTGGGTCATGGACCCAACATATCCCATTTAAGAATCTTTGGATGCGCAGTATATGTGCCTGTAGCACCGCCATCCCGCACCAAAATGGGTCTGCAAAGAAGGTTAGGAATATATGTTGAGGTTGAATCGCCCTCCATTATTCGCTACCTCGAAACATTGACAGGAGATTTGTTCACTGCACGATTTGCAGACTGTCAATTTGATGAGACACTTTTCCCAAAATTAGGGGGAGAAGTTGGTGAAACCAAACGGGAAATTTTGTGGAAAAATGCATCATTATCTCATCTTGATCCACATACCTCTATTTGTGAAAGAGGCACAAAAGATTATCCATTTGCAAAAAATAGCAAATCAAATGCCTGACGCATTTATAGATTTGAAAAGGATAACAAAATCACATATCCCCGAAGTGAATGTGACAACATCTGATTCACGAATACATATTCATTATTGGAAGAATATGAACATGAAATTGGTATTAAATATACCACACTCACCCCTAGAAGGAGGTTTGAGATGATACCACACTCACCCCTAGAAAGAGGTTTGAGATGATATATGGCATGAATGATCGTTGGTCACGTACCTATTGTACGCCAAAGTATTTTGGAAATATGACTATTAAAGGACAATGATAATGCAAGAAACATATCTTGCATATAAGTTTGACATGACCATAATGGTATAACTTTCTCTTTAAGAAAGATATTCACCACATGGATGTTGATGAATCTGTGGTAGTACAAAATTAATTAAGAGCTCTAGAAGAGCCAATTATTACTATGTTGGAGAAACACAATTGAGTATTGTGCTGTAGTAAGTCTCAAAGAAACTTATTCAGTTTCCAAAGTACACGCGAAAGCGATTGATTATATTGAGACTATAAATAAAGGAAGGCTTTGATATCTCCTATTACTACAACTTGTAGCGGGGTAATTTGCATATGAAAAGCTACCCGCTTTGTTCTCCAGTTTGTACTACACAAAAGAAAGAATGCCACAATAAAGTGGATATCTATTGGTATAAAAACCCATGTCATAATAAACCTGAAGTTTATTGATAAGTGCACATGTCATGGTGTAAATTTGAAGTTTACCAATATTGATAATTTGTTCAGTTAGCATTCGTATTTGCCATCTCATTTTAAGTATGATGTGCAAATTCACACAGGTGAATATCAAAGAACTAGAAAGTTCTTTACGAATTCTCTTGTATCACTTGTTCTCATTAATGAACTGACCAACTAAAGAGTTCGGGTTGAAGCCCATAAATTCTGGAAATATCAAAGGTGAATATGGGCCCATTCACCTGCCATGTATACCACATATGATGCATCTATGATATGGTTACATGCGCAATTGTTATTAACCCGCAGCCTCGCCGATGCTTGCAAGATAAATTGCTCAGTGATCTAACTTCGAGCATAATTTCCAGATTCTCTACTCAAGATAGTTCATCTTGATAAGTTGGTTTATATCAAAGTTGGTTTAGCAAGATAATTATTGAGTGCTTCCACTTAATAGCTAAACTGTTTCTTATGAGAACAAAGTTATATATATCAGTTTGATATACGTTGTATACGAGAGTATATTATATTCTCCCTTCACAAGTGGTTCAGGGTCAGGAACCAAATAATTTCATCTTATTAATGTGCCGTGTATATTGACATAATAATGCACAAAGATGATTTCCCAAAGTTGAGGAAACAAGTTAGCTTTACTAACATGAGGGGGAGACATAATAAACACTTGAGAAAAGGTTACATGGGATGAATTATCATTTGTATATGTATATCCCCGAATATCATGATATGAACCTGAAGTTCATAAAAGGGATAATTCAATTGCAACATATTGCAAAGCATGCTATACGCATTTGCTGACCCAAAGAAAGTAACTAAATGGAAGAGATACAATTCATGAAGAATTGATTTCATATGAAAGACATGTAGTTTTGAACCTATAGTTCAAATGCTTGAAAGTATAAAAGTCAAAGGTATGTATAGTCAGTTTTCGATATCTTATTTGTCTAGCATGACATGGAAAACTTGATATGCATCTAAAGTCTATTATATGGCTTATATGACTTAACTTGAAAGATTTAAGTTGCTTGAAGCATATGCAATTCGTGGTCCTGAAGTACCACATCCTAAGTGCAATTTGTGTACATATGTATCTTGCTATAACTATAAGCATGATGGCATTGAGAATACATCTATGAAGATATTGAAGAGTTATTCCACGACATTATATGAAGATGTTCATATCTATCAAGAATGATGATTTCAAGGTACGGAATATTTGTTCAAGTCATATGGTTGATTTATCAAATCTCTACCAAAGATCGTTTTGAAGATGATGCACAAGATTGGAATGCAAATGCTCAAGGATATAAATTGGTGTACTCATTAGGGGGAGTTAATGCGCGTTGCACTCTTTTTCCCTTACAAGGTTTTGTCCCACTAGGTTTTCCTTGCGAGGTTTTTAACGAGGCAACCAATAGGCGCATATTCAAACATGTGTACTCTTTTTCCTTTCTTTAATTTTTCCCATTGGGTTTTGGTTTTAAGGTTTTAACAAGGCACATTGTTGAATAGACATTCAAGGGGGAGTGTTATGAAATCTCCTATTTAAGGTGAATGTCTATAATTAGAGAGATTCTAGAGTTCTATTCTTGGTAGCTAAATCATCCCCCTCCCTATAAATAAAGGGGTCTTCTACCATTGTAAGATAACCCTAACATTCTCTAAGTATCAATAAGAAGAACTCTCTCTACTCTTCTCTCTATTGCTCTTGTTCTTGCATTATTGTTCTTGTCTTTTATATTATTTCATAACAGATTTTGTTTATTATAGGTCCAATAATTTTTTCTTTACTTTATTTTTTGGAGTACCGTTACCATAAATACATGATATCTAAGAATAAGCTGATCAAAAATCTTATGTAAAGGCTTTTACGTGGAATACACACCTAATACATAATAGAAATTAACATTGAGTGTATGAAGGATTTCTAATAGCAACAAGCTTAAATGAAAAGTTATATTCATGTTTTTGACCATGATTCAATTATAAATTTCCGTTTTTATATACTTAATAAGAAATTATGTCATGTCTAAGCTCAAGCATATATATCATGTCCAATCATGTCGAGGTCGGCGGCCCGTTCCATCGGAAAATAAATTGTGCACTGCCTAGATCGAACGGCCCGAACCATAAATGCATCCATTCTCACCGAGGCAATCGGCCCGATCCATAATTATCAAGAAGACATCAAGAAGGCACACAAAGGCTCATTTATATACAAGGAAACTCCTACTAAGGCTCAACAAGTTCATATGTTCACTTTTCATTTTTCTCAAGTCTCTAGAAAATCATAAATGATCATATCGGCAATTATAATAAGAGATATTCCCCTGATGTGGGTCCTAAACAACCCAAGCAATTAACATTATAGTAGCTATGCGCAGACTCTCGTCACCTAGTACTTACGTAGCCCCCGCATTTAGCAACAATTACTCATTTATAATTCCTGTTGAGACAATTCCCTCTCACAAGATTAGAAAGGAGACTCACCTTGCTCCGAAGCGCACTTCCCATATCAAGAACAAGCCCAAACCCTTAATTCGTAGCCGAACGAGCACAAACTAATTAAAATAAAGTAAGAACTAGTCAATAAAGGCTTACAGGGTTGAATTCTAACTATTTAAGTGATTTTCCAACCTTTCTCACAAGTTCCCTAAATTTCAACCCCGGTCCCACGTGCCCGGATTCCGAGATTTTTTTAAGGAAGTCGTTCTCTATCACCTAAGGATCACAAATATATGATTTCTAGTTCATTACAGAGCAAATTATATAATTACTTCTGCCCCTAGCTGATTTCGCTTATGCTTTGCGGAGTCCTCTTCTGCGGAAATTGGGCGCTTCTGCGGTTCTGGACCAAGATGACTGCACTGCTTCTGTGGTCAAAGTGCCGCATATGCAGAGCTGCTTTTGCGGTTCCATTGTTGCTTCTGCAGTCTTTCCCCTGGACTGCTTTGGCCGCTTCTACGGAATCCTGACCGCATCTGCTGTCCAAGAACCGCAGATGCGGTTATAACAGAAGCAACAAACTTTAGTCCTTTTCCAAGTTCTAACTTCACTCGATCCTCGCTCGTTTGACACTCGGGGCTTTCGTGCCCCGCCCAAATATACCGACAAGTCTGAAATCACGAGGCGGTCTTACTCGAACCCTCGAATCACTCAAAATAATGTTAAATGTATGAATCACGTCCTAAAACCAAATGAATCAATCTATTGAACTCAAAATTCTTAATTTCCTTATAACGGGTCAAAACGCCCTTAAACTACTCGGATTGGCACCAAATTTTACGGGTAAGTCTTAACTGATATTTCGGACCTGTATCAAGTTTCGAAACTATTATCTGAGCCCTATACCTAGAAAATCAATTATTACTTAGTTTATTAATTCTGTAAAACTTCAAGTAAACAATTTCACAGAAAAATTCATTACTCGGGCTACGGATCTCGAAATTCAATTTCGGACATACGCCCAGGTCCCATATTTTCTGTGGACACTTCGAGATCGTCAAATCACAAATTCGGGTCCATTTTCCAAGAAAGTTGACCAAAGTCAAACTTGGCCTTTTTAGAAAAACTATGAGAAGCAAATGGATCTATTCTTACTCAAAACTCTTCCAACTTCCGAACTACCCGCTCCCGCAAGTCATAAATTAATTAAAGCAAGTGTGGGAAGTTTTATTTATGGGAATGGGGTACTAAAACACAAAACGACTAGTCGAGTCGTTACATTCTCCGCCTCTTAAACAAACGTTCGTCCTCGAACGAACATGGAAATTACTTGGACTACTGAATAAGTAGGGATATCTGCTCTGCATGTCCTCCTCGAACTCCCATGTCTCCTCCTCAACCGGTTGGCCCCTCCACTGGAACCTTACCGAAGAAATCCTCTTGGACCTCAACTGGAGATCCTATCTATCAATAATGGCAATTGGCTCCTCCTCGTAACCCAAACTCTCATCTAACTGAATGGTACTGAAATCCAACACATATGATAGGTCGGAATGATACTTCTGAAGCATCGATACATGGAAAACTGGATGAACTCCCAATAAACTGGGAGGTTAAGCAAGCTCATAGACAACCTCTCCAACTCACCTCAACACCTCAAAGGGACCGATAAACCTTGGGCTTAGCTTTCCCTTCTTCCCAAACCTCATAATTCCCTTCATTGGCAAGAATATCAATATAACCTTCTCGCCAGTCATGAATGATACATCACGTGCCTTCTGATCCGTGTAACTCTTCTGCCTGGACTGAGCTGTGCGGAGCCTCTCTTGAATCAACTTTACCTTATCCAAGGAATCCTGTACCAAATCTATACCAAGTAACTTAGCATCACCGGGATCAAACCACCCGATAGGAGAACGACAACGCCGACCGTACAATGCCTCATACGGAGCCATATCTATGCTGGACTGATAGCTGTTATTGTATGCAAACTTCGCTAAGGGCAAGAACTGATCCCACTGCCCTCCAAAGTCAGTCACACATGCTCTAAGCATATCCTCTGAAATCTGAACTTTCCGCTTTGAATGCCCGTAGGCATGAGGATGGTATGTTGGGCTAAGCTCTATGCGGGTCCCCAACTCACTCTGAACAGCTCTCTAGAAATGGAAAGTGAACTGAGGGCCTCAGTCTGGTATGACGAAAACCGGCACATCATGCAACCTAACGATCTCCTGAATGTAAATCTAAGCATATATCTCTGCTGTATAAGTAGTCACCACTAGAATGAAGTGGGCCGACTCGGTCAACCTATCCACAATAACCCACACTGAATCAACCTTTCGCAAAGTTCGCGGCAACCCAACCACGAAATCCATGGTGATGCACTCCCACTTCCATTCCGAGATGGGCATCTGCTGAAGTAGGCCACCTGGCTTCTGGTGCTCATACTTGACCTGCTGGCAATTCAAACATGTAGCTACATACTCTACGATGTCCTTCTTCATCCTTCGCCACCAGTAATGTTGTCTCAAGGCACGATACATTTTTGTGGCACCCGGATGAATGAAGTACCTCAAACTATGGGCATCCTCTAGAATCCTCTCTCTCAAGCCATCAATATTAGGAACACGTACACGGACCTGAAGCTGTAACACACCATCCTCACCAATAGAAATCTCCTTGGCACCTCCCTAAAGTATCTTCTCTCTGAGAACCGCCAAATGTGGATAATCGAACTGTCGGGCCCTAATCTGGCCCAATAATGAAGACTGAGTAATCACACGTGGTAGAAATCGGCTGGGCTCCGAAATGTCCAATCTCAAAAGTCTGTTAGCTAAAGACTGGATTTCCAAAGCTAATGGTCTCTTCTCAGCAGGAATGAATGCCAAGCTATCCATACTCTCTGCCTTTCTTCTCAAGGCATCCGCGACCACATTCACCTTACCTGGATGATAAAGAATGATAATGTTATAATCATTTAGTAACTCAAGCCACCTGCACTGCCTCAAATAAAGATCCCTCTGCTTGAACAAATACTGCAAGCTGCGATGGTCGGTGTAAACCTCACATGATACCCTATGCAAATAATGTCTCCATATCCTAAGAGCATGAATAATCGGTGCCAACTCTAGATCGTGCACATGGTCATTCTTCTAATGAACCTTCAGCTGACGTGAAGCATATGCAATAACTCACCCCTCCTGCATCAATGCACATCCCAAGCTAACACGAGAAGCGTCGCAATACACCTTATACATCCTTGCACCGAAAGGCAACACAAGAACTGGTCACTACAAAAAAACTAGAATTAGCTACGAATGCCATCGCTAATCTATCGCTAAATTACTCGTAGCTAAAAGAAATTGTTGATAATCCGTCGCTAAACTGTCACTAAATGAGATTAGCGACGGATTTTTCTATGTAGCTATAGATTTTTTCCATCGCTAAATCCTGATTTTTTTAGTAGTGGGTATTGTAGTCAAAGCCGTCTTAAGCTTCTGGAAGCCCTCCTCACAATAATCGGACTAACATAATGGAGCAGCCTTTTGGGTCAATCTGGTAGAGGTGATGCAGTAGATGAAAAACCCTGCACAAATCGCCGGTAGTAACCTGCTAACCCCAGGAAACTCCTGATCTCGATCACTAAAGTATGACGTGGCCAACTCTGAACTGACTCAATCTTCTTAGGATCTACTTCAACACCCTCTCCTGACACTACATGCCCCAAGAATGCCACTGACTCTAGCCAAAACTCACACTTGGAGAACTTAGCATATTGCTTCTGCTCTCGCATGGTCTGAAGCAATACTCTCAAATGCTGCTCGTGCTCTCCCAAGCTATGTGAGTATATCAAGATGTCGTCAATGAAGACGATAACAAAGGAATCAATATAAGGCCTAAACACCTTGTTTATCAATTCCATAAATTCCACTTGGGCATTAGTCAAGCCAAATGATATCACCAGGAACTCATAGTGGCCATATCTAGTCCTGAATACAGTCTTCGAAACATCCAAATCTTGAATCTTCAGCTGATGATACCCTGACCTCAAGTCAATCTTAGAGAACACCCTAGCACCCTGCAGCTGGTCAAGAAAATCATCAATACGAGGCAATGGATACTTGTTCTTGATGGTGACTTTGTTCAGCTGGCGATAATCAATGCACATAGATATAGGCTGAATGCTTGGAGCCAAAACAATACAGAAATCAATATCACGATTCAGAGGCATGCCAGGAAGATCAGAAAGAAAAACATCGGCAAACTCTCTGACCACTGGCATTGAATCAAACATCAGAGACTCTGCGGTGGTGTCTCGAACATAAGCTAAATAAGCCAACCACCCTTTCTCAACTGCCCTGAGCATTCAAGAAAGAAATTATCACCACCCGAATTTCCCATCATCGAGGTCGTGATGGCGCATACTATCGGAGGCAGGCAAGCCAACCCTTTTAAACATATCACAAGCTTACTCCAAACAATATAATACCTAAAATAAATAATTAAAAATGCGCGGAAGGCTTTTAATAAAAACAATAGCAAAGTGCGGAAGTTAATAAAATGTCTCTACCCAGTATCCGGTGTCACTACTCACGGACTACTAAAAGAGTACTAAAAATTTCAGTCTAAAAGAAAATACACAAGAGTCTGTTTGAATACAAATAAACAAACTGCAATGAAATATAAGAGACTCAAGGCCCACAAATGCCAGCGAATTACCTAGGAGTCTCTGGATTGAAGGCGCGCTCCCCAAACTATTGCTGTGGTCCATACGCTGTCTACTGACCTGTGCACAAAAAGGGCACAGAAGTGTAGCATCAGCACAACCGACCCATGTGATGGTACGTGCCTGGCCTAACCCCGGCGAGGTAGTGACGAGGCTAGACAGGACCTAACACAATCGACTTGTGCAAGATGGTATATAAGCACGGGAAAGAATAATAAAAAATAATACAAATAAAGTTGGGAGGGGACATGCTATCGGGGAGTACTAGATAAAAAAGAATATCAGAAACAATAGCAAATCTATTCTGGGTTTCACGATACGCATATCTATAGTGGACGGTGCACCACACAAGCCCATGAGGTATAATCTAAGTGGACGACGCGCCACACGATCCATAGTGTAACATGCCAGTGGACGGCGCGCCACACGATTCCGTAGTGTAGTTTACAAGTGGACGGGGCGCCACACGATCCTGTAGCGTAGTTTACAAGTGGACGCCACGCCACACAATCCCGTAGTGTAGTATATA
Organism: Nicotiana benthamiana; assembly: GCA_034376525.1. NCBI lineage: Eukaryota > Viridiplantae > Streptophyta > Magnoliopsida > Solanales > Solanaceae > Nicotiana > Nicotiana benthamiana. The sequence goes on from CM067336.1 coordinate 99,977,718, forward strand.
AGTGGATGGCGCGCCACACGACCCCGTTTTCTCCGTGCACAATGTCACTGGCATCTCAGGGCAATAGCAGTTATCAAGATAAGTTGTGGTCGGCATGCCACACAATCCCATATTATAATTGATTATCTCGAATAATATTTCCAAGGGAGGTCCCATTAGGGAAGTACAACAATATAACAATTACACCCAGCAAGGGTACAGCTAACAGCCCAAAATATCCCGACAAGGGAGAATAAATTAACAATAAGGCCCAGCAAGAGAAAACGAATCAACAATAAGTCCCGGCATGGGAAAATACGACACTTCCTTATTTAACTCATTTGCTTCTCAACTATCACTTCATAATTTCTTTAGCAAGCAATTAACTCAATTGTTTCACATCTTTCAAATTTTAAAAGCAACTACGACTCACAGTCATGCCAGACACTGATGTATAAATACTCGTCACCATGCCTATACACCGTACTCGATCATTTAGCAAATAGCAATCAAATACTCTAGTCCTATTCCCTCAATCCAAAGTTAGATCAAACACTTACCTCGGAAGCTCAAAACTCAACTTACTCCTCTAGGATAGCATTACCCCTCCAATTCGCCACAAAGTCGGTCGAATCTAATCACAATTTACTCAAATGTATCAACAAATGCTAGTTAAATCAATTTGAATGCATAAGAATGAAATTCTCAAAGTTTTGCTCAAAAATTCCCAAAATGCCCTCGGACCCACGCGGTCAAAACCCGAGGTTTGAACCAAAACCGGGTTACCCATTCCCCCACGAGTTCATATCTATGATTTGTTCTGAAATCAGACACCAAATTGAGGTCCAAATCCCCAATTTTAAGAAAACCTACGTTCTACCCCAAATCCCCATTTTTTCCCATTGAAAGCTTTGATTTTAAGATGAAACCATGATAAAAGATGTTAAAAATTGAAGAAATTGAGTAAAAGTTCACTTACAATTGATTTGGGAAAGAAAGAGTTGAGAGAAAATCGCCAATGGAGGTTTGGATTTTGAAAATATGAAGAATGAGGTTTAAAATCGTCTAAGTATAGAATGCACAGGTGCAGATCTCGCATTTGCGAGACAGGGTTCGCAAATGCTAACTATTCCGAAGAAAGGTGGATGTCGCAATTGCGAACAAGGCAGGATTGGGCGGGACTCGCATTTGCGAGGAGGTTTTCGCAATTGCGAACTTTAGCTTAGGCTGGGGCAATCGTATTTGCGAAGAAGTCTTCGCATTTGCAAAGACTAGGGTGATAGAAAGGAAATCACATTTGTGAGCATTTTCTTCGCATTTGCGAAGAGAGCAGGCATGGAGGGAATCTCGCAATTGCGAGGCTGGCTTCGCAAATGCGAAGCCTGCAGGTAAGCCATACTAGCTGTGTTCAACATGCAGCAAAACGAACCCGCGGCCGATCCAAAACTCTCCCGAGCCCTCGGGGCTCCAAACCAAACATGCACACAACCCCAAAAACATCCTACGGGCTTACTCGTGCGATCAAATTGCCAAAATAACATTATTTACGTAGAATCAAATATCAAAACACATGATTTCTCCTTTAAATTCTCAAGAACTTCAAATTTTCCACTTTTAGTCCGAAAAACGTCAAATGACGTCCATTTTCAACCAAACTTTACAGATAGAGCTTAACGCTCGTTTAAGACCTGTAACGGGTGTCAGAACAAAAATAGGAGCCCGATACCATCACTTTCTAACTCATTTTCATTTCAATTTCTTATATTAATTTCAGATAAACAATTTCTTCCAAAAATTCCATACTCGGGCTTGGGACCTCGGATTTCGATTCCGAGAATACGCCCGAGTCCCATATTCTCCTACGGACCCTCCAGGATTGTCACACCACGGGCCTGGTTCCGTTTGCCAAAAATGTTGACCGAAGTTAACTATATCAATATTATTATCAAAATTCATTGTTTTTAACACAAAATACATATATTTCCACATAAGTATTTTTCGGTTGCGTGCCCGCTTTGTGCACTCAAATCGAGGAGACAAAATAAGAGGTTTTCAAGGCCTTGAAAGCACAAAGAAAGGGAGAATTACGATGATGACCCTTTGGGTAGTCACATCCTCCGCCTCTAAAACAACCGTTCGTCCTCGAACGGACAAAAGAAAGAAGTACCTGTGTCGGGGAATAGATGGGGATAACGGCTCTGCATATCAGACTCGGACTCCCAGGTCGATGCATCAGGAGGCTAACCTATTCACTGAACACGCATTGAAGGAAAATTCCTCGACCTCAACTGTCAAACCTGCTGGTCTAAAATAGCCACTGGCTCCTCCTCATATGACAATCCTTGGTCAATTGGCCAACACTGAAATCTAACACGTGGGATGGATCGACGTGATACCTCCTAAGAATGATTACGTGAAAAACCGGATGCACGGCTGACAGCTAGGCGGCAAGGAAAGTCTAAAAGCCACCTTCTTCACGCGATCAAGAATCTCAAATGGGACAATAAACCTAGGGCTAAGCTTTCCCTTCTTCTCGAATCTCGTCACGCCCTTCATAAGCGTACCTGGAGCAATACTCGCTCGCCAACCATGAAAGCAACATCCCTGACCATACGATCTGCATAACTCTTCTGCCTAGATCGAGATGGCTGAAGTCAGTCCTGAATGATCTTGACCTTATCCAAGGCCTCATGTACTAATCTGTACCTAATAGTTGAGCCTCTTCCGGCTCAAACCGTCCGACTGGGGAACGACACCGCCTACCATACAACGCCTTATACGGAGCCATCCGAATGCTGGACTGGTAGCTGTTGTTGTAGGCGCACTCTGCTAAAGGCAAGAACTGGTCCCATGAGCCTCCAAAATCAATTACGCAGGCTCGGAGTATATCCTCATGAATCTGAATAGTCCTCTCGGACTGACCGTCCTTCTGAGGGTGAAATGATGTACTCAACTGAACCTTGCTGCCCAACTCATGCTGTACCGCCCTCCAGAAATGCAAGGTAAACTGCGGATTGGTCTGAAATAATAGATATGGGCACCCCATGAAGGCGAACGATCTCTCTGATATAGATCTCAGCATATCTCTCGGATGAGTAAGTGGTGGCAACTGGAATAAAATGCGCTAACTTGGTCAGCCTATCAACAATAACCCCTAGAACATCAAACGTTTTCCAAGTCATCGGAAGTCAAGTAACAAAATCCATGGTGATTCTCTCACACTTCCACTCGGGAAGCTCAATCCTCTTAAATAACTCACCAGGCCTCTGATGTTCATACTTAACCTGCTGACAATTCAGACAACGAGCCACATATGCGACAATGTCTTTCTTCATCCTGCGCCACCAATAATGTTGTCTCAAATTCTGATACATCCTCGCAGCGCCCGGGTGAATGGAATACTGAGAACTGTGGGCCTCCGCTAAGATCGAATCCCGAATACCATCAACTTGGGCACACAAACTCGCCCCTGCAATCTCAATACGCCATCATCTCCTAAAGTCATTTCCTTGGCACCTCCCCCCCCCCCCCAAGAAGCCAGCTAACCCCAAGAAGCTCTGGATCTCTGTAGCTGAAGCTGGTCGATGACATTTCTTGACTGCTTCAATCTTCTTCGGGTCCACCTGAATACCCTCTGCTGATACGACATGACCCAGGAATGCAACTGAACCTAACCAAAACTCGCACTTCGAGAACTTGGGGTTCAACTGATTATCCTTCAGAGTGTGAAGAACCACTATGAGGTGCTGCTCATGCTCTTCCAGACTGCGGGAGTATATCAAAATGTCTTCAATGAATACAATCACAAACAAATCCAAATAGGGCCTGAACACTCGGTTCATCAACTCCGTGAATGCTGTCGGGGCATTGGTCAACCCAAATGACATGACCAAAAACTCATAATGCCTATACCGAGTACAAAATGCTGTCTTAGGGACATCAGATGCCCTAATCCTCAGCTGGTGATAACCAGAGCTCAAATCTATCTTTGAGAACACCCTAGCACCCTGAAGCTGGTCGAACAAATCATCAATCCTGGGCAGTGGATACTTGTTCTTTGTCGTCACCTTATTAAACTGCCGGTAGTCAATGCACATCCTCATCAACCCATCTTTCTTCTTTACGAATAATACTGGAGCACCCCAAGGTGATACACTTGGTCTAATGAAACCCTTATCAAGAAAATCCATAAGCTGCTCCTTCAACTCTTTCAATTCTGGCGGGGCCATGCAATACGATGGAATGGAAATAGGCTGAGTGCCCGGAGCCAAATCAATACAGAAATCAATATCCCTGTCGGGCGGCATACCCGACAGGTCTGAAGGGAAAACCTCGGGGAACTCCCGAACAATAGCAACAGAGTCAATAGATGGAACCTCTGCGCTGGAGTTGCAAACATACGCTGGATATGCTAAACACCTCTTCTTGACCGTACGTCGAGCCTTGACATACGAAATAATGCTACAGGTGGCATGACCTTCTCCACTCAAGTCGGGGCAAATCTGGCAAGGACAAGGTCACAGTCTTGGCGTGACAATCCAAAATAACATGATACTGGGACAACCAGTCCATCCCCAATATGACATCGAAATCTACCATGTCATGGAGACCTAATGGAGGCGCTCAAACTATCTATGAAGGGCCTCCGGTTGAGTGACGGGGAGAAACTTCTCCAAGAATAACTCCGCAAACTGATCCCATGTCAAAGCTGGAGACCTTGTTGCTATAGATAGGTAATAATCTCTCCACCAAGTTTGGCGGATCCTGCAAGCTTGAAGGTGCAAAAATCGACCCCATTGGTCTCCACTATACCCATACTCCTGAGGATCTCATGGAAACTGAATAGAAAATCATGGGGATCCTCCGATGAAGCAACGCTGAAAGTGGTGGTGAAAAGCTTGGAGAACTGATCATGTCTCCACAAAGCATTTGAAGACTTGGCCGTCCCATCACTGGCCTGATCTATAACACCTGCCTGAGCTGCCACTGTGTGCTGAACCACTGGAACCTGAGTCTGGGGAGCTACCTGCTCTAGAGTACGCGTAGCAGGAGTCTAAACCCCTCTTCCAGCCTGAGAGGTGGCTGGTGCTACCGGTAGTAAGCCTACTCTGGTGACACTGTCCATAAAACCTGCTATACGGACGAGAGCATCCTGGAGATCCGGGGAAAACATAACCCCTCCTGGGACCTGAGCTATGCCCAATGGAGCTGCTGGGGCTGGAACCTCTACTGCCTGGGGCTGAGCTCTGCCCCTACCGCGCCCTTTGGAACAGTCTCGGCCCCTGCCCCTCGTGGGAGCTGCTGCTGGGGGCTCGGGCTACTGCACAGTAGGAGAAGACGCACGTGTCCTCGGCATCTGCCTAAGAACAGAATAGAATGACAATCAATATTTGAGGAACAAAATCACATGACAAGAAAGAACAAAGGGAAATTTTCCTAACTCTGTAGCTTTTGTGGATAAATACAAACGTCTCTGTACTGATCCCTCAGACTCTAACGAGCTTGTCCGTGAGTTGTGAGACCCAAATAACCTAGTGCTCTGATACTTTCTTACGATCCGAATTTTCCACCACCGGGGTCGTGATGGCACCTACTATCGGAGCTAGGCAAGCCAACCCTTTTAAACATATCACAAGCTTACTCCAAACAATATAATATTTGAAATAAATATTTAAAAATGCGCGGAAGACTTTTAGTAAAAACAATAGCAAAGTGCGGAAGTATAAAACATGTCTCTACCTAGTATTTGGTGTCACTACTCACGGACTACTAAAAGAGTACTAAAAACATCAGTCTGAAAGAAAATAGACAAGTTTCTGTTTGACTACAAATAAACAAACTACAACGAAATAGAAGAGACTTAGCGCCAACGAACTACCTAGAAGTCTCTAGACTGAAGGTTCGCTCCCCAAACTACTGCTGCGGTCCGTACGCTGTCTCCTGACCTGTGCACAAAAGGGCACATAAGTGTAGCTTCAGCACAACCGACCTTATGTGCTGGTAAGTGCCTGGCCTAACCCCGGCGAGGTAGTGACGAGGCTAGACAGGACCTACCACAATCGACCTATGCAATATGATATACAAGTATGGGAAAGAATAATAACAAATAATTCAAATAAAGCTTGGAGGGGACATGCTATCGGGGAGTACTAGATAAAAAGAGAACATCAGAAACAACAGCAGATCGATTCCGGGTTTCATGATACACACATCTACAGTGGACGGCACCTTAAACGATACTGTGAGGTATAATCTAAGTGGAAGGCATGCCACACAATCCCATCGTGTAGTATACAAGTGGACGGTGCGCCACACGATCCCGTAGTGTTGTTTACGAGTGGATGACATGCCACACGATCCTGTAGTGTAGTTTACAAGTGGACGGCACGCCACACAATCCCGTTGTGTAGTATACAAGTGGACGGCGCGCCACACAATCCCATTATCTTCGTACACAATGTCACTGGCATCTCAGTCCAATAACAATGATCAGTATAAGTTGTGGTTGGCGTGCCACACGATCCTGTATTATAATTGATTATCTCGAATAATATTTTCAAGGGAGGTCCCATTAGGGAAGTACAACAATATAACAATTACACCCAGCAAGGGTACAACTAACAGCCCAAAATATCTCGGCAAGGGAGAATAAATCAACAATAAGTCCCAGCAAGGGAAAACGAATCAACAATAAGCCCCGACAAGGGAAAATACCACACTTCCTTCATTAACTCATTTGCTTCTCAACTATCACTTCATAATTTATTTAGCAATCAATTAACTCAAATATTTCACATCTTTTTAATTTAAAAGCAACTATGACTCACGGTCATGCTAGACACCAGTGTATAGATACTCGTCACCACACCTATGCACCGTACTCGATGAATTAGCAAATAGTAATCAAACACTCTAATCCTATTCTCTCAAGCCAAAGTTAGATCAAACACTTACCTCGAAAGCTCCAAACTCAACTCACACCTCTAGGATAGTTTTACCCCTCAAATTCACCACAAAGTAGGTCAAATCTAATCACAATTTACTCAAATATATCAACAAATGCTAGTTAAATCAATTTGAATGCATAAGAATGAATTTCTCAAAGTTTTGCCCAAATATTCCCAAAATGCCCTCATGCCCACTCGGTCAAAACTCGAGGTTCGAACTAAAATCAGGTTACCCATTCCCCTACGAGTTAATGTCTATGATTTGTTTTGAAATCGGACCCTAAATTGAGGTCCAAATCCCCAATTTTAAAAAAACCTAGGTTTTACTCCAAATCCCAATTTTACCCATTGAAAGCTTTGATTTTAAGATGAAATCATTATAAAAGATGCTAAAGATTGAAGAAATTGAGTAAAAGTTGACTTACAATTGATTTGGGAAAGAATGAGTTGAGAGAAAATCGCCAATGGAGGTTTGGGTTTAGAAATAATGAAGAATGAGGTTTAAAATCGTCTAAGTATAGAATGCACAGGTGCAGATCTCGCATTTGCGAGACTGGGTTCGCAAATGCAAACTATGTAGAAGAAAATGCGGATGTCGCACTTGCGAAGCGGATGTCACAATTGCGAAGACATGTTTGCAATTGCGAACAAGGCAGGATTGGGCAGGACTAGCATTTGCGAGGATATGTTCGCAATTGAGAACTCTAACTTAGGCTGGGGCAATCGTATTTGCGAAGAAGTCTTTGCATTTGTGAAGACTAGGCTGATAGAAAGGAAATCGAATTTGCGAGGATTTTCTTTGCATTTGCGAAGAGAGCAGGCCTGGAGGGAATCCCGCTATTGCAAGCTGGCTTCGCAAATGCGAAGCGTGCAGGTCAGGCATACCAGCTGTGTTAAACATGTAGCAAAATGAACCCGCAGCCTATCCAAAGCTCTCCTGATTCCCTCAGGGCTCCAAATCGAACTTGCACACAACCCCAAAAACATCCTACGGACTTACTCGTGCGATCAAATCGCCAAAATAACATCATTTACATAGAATCAAACCTCAAAAAACATGATTTCTCCTTTGAATTCTCAAGAACTTCAATTTTTCCATTTTAGTCCGAAACACGTCAAATGACGTCTATTTTCAGCCAAGCTTTACAAATAGCGATTAACACTCATTTAAGACCTGTACCGGGCGTCAAACCAAAATAAAAGCCCGATACCATCACTTTCTAACTCGTTTTCATTTCAATTTCTTATATCAATTTCAGATAAACAATTTCTTCGAAAAATTCCATACTCGAGCTTGGGACTTCGGATTTCGATTCCGGGAATGCGCCCGGATCCCATATTTCCTATGAACCCTCCGGGACCATCACATCACGGGTCCGGTTCCGGTTCCGTTTACCCAAAATGTTGACCAAAGTCAACTATATCAATATTATTATCAAAATTCATAGCTTTTAACACAAAATTAATATATTTCCACATAAAAAAATTCGACTTCGCGCACACAAGTTGAGGCAGCCAAGTACTAGAAGATCCACTAGAAGAATCATGAATAGCTGATGGGCAGTATGAACTCTCTAGCATAGCACTAAAATAAGAACTGGAAAGTAGCTGGCAAGCAATAAGAGCTCTACAGCATGACGCTAAAATAGGAGCGCGCTAGAGCACCGCGAGCAGGTGGTGCTGCTGAAACTGGGGTCCTACTGGGCTGACCCCTCCCAAACTGACCTCTACCCCCTTTGGGGCACCTCTGAACTCTTCGAAGAATCTGGCCCTCTTATCATGCTGCATCTTCTCTCTACCCCTCAGAGGTAACCCTCAATCCTGTGAGCAACCTCAAGTACTAGCTGATACCAAGGGTCCTTCTCTACCTCTCAGCCATACTGTTGAAACACGTTCTCAAGGCACTATACTAAAACGTGTGTTCATATTTGTAGGTTTTGATAAATGACAAACTATGCGCAATGGACATATGACGAGGTCCAAGCACAAGCGCGCAATTGATATATAACGAGATTCAAGCACAAGACCAAGATCAAGCAAAGATATAAAGTTATACATGAGTCGTTCTTTAAATTGTGATCTTGATCCGATAACTTGACTCAAGACTTGGCTTCTCTCGTAAAAACATTTTTATCAAATCATGCATATTTAATTTAAAGCAAAATGATTTTAAATCATGCATATTTACTTTAGTCAAAATGATTTTTAAACATGCCTCTATAATCTGGACTAAGATAATCGATTATGTATTTATGATAATCGATTATGTTAAGTCAGCTTCATGACAATCGATTGTGAACTTATGAATTTTGATTGTGTTAAGGCAGTGTGCATCAGATTTTTCAAATCTGCATGACAATCGATTGTGAACCTTATGACAATCGATTGTGTTGAGGCAGTGTACATCAAAGTTTTTCAAAGCTACAAAATAATCGATTGTGAACTTATGACAATCGATTGTGTTGAGGCAGTGTCTATCAGACATTTTCAAAGTCACCAAATAATCGATTGTGAACCTTTGACAATCGATTGCATTAAGGCAGTGTCTAATTGAATTTTCAAAGACTGATATATAATCGATTGTTCTCTTAGCATAATCGATTGTGTAATTGACCGTTGCCAAAATGTTTTCAAACACTGTCAGATAATCGATTATAGATTTCTAATAATCGATTGTTTTAAATAAAATCTGAAAAAGATTTTTTGAACGTTGCCAAGTAATCGATTGTAGATTTCTGACAATCGATTGTTTTAAGTAAAATCAGGAAATGCTTTTTTGAACGTTGCCAAGTAATCGATTGTAGATTTCTGACAATCGATTGTTTTAAGTAAAATCTGGAAATGATTTTTTGAACGTTGCCAGTAATCGATTATTGATCTTAGATAATCGATTGTTAAGCGTAAAATCTGGGAATGATTTTTGGAACGATTGGCAAACAATCGATTGTCTTTTTGACAATCGATTGTCACTGAGTAAAATCAGCAATTCTTAATTGGCAATTAGGCAACGGTAATGCATGGTTTTGCAACTATAAATACAGCTTTAAATCAGTCTTCTATACACAACAACTGATCATATTATTGCTAGAGCTTGCATACTCTATTGTTCATCACTTTCTATTCATTACATAAGTTTTGAGAGCCAAAATTCTTGACGAAAGTTGTTGCGTTCTTGAGCGTATCTGTTTACTCATATCTACTCTATTACGAGAGTCTTGTTTAAGTGAGTGCTAAGTGTTTTATACACTTGAAGGGAAGTGTTAGTCCCATGTATTGTAAGAAGGAACTTGTGTTTCCTTTGGTTGAAGTCTTGAAGTGTTGTATCTTCGAGCAAAGGTTGTTGAGGCTTGTGTCCTCAGTTTGTAAAGGTTTGTTGAGCACCCGTAAGCTTAACAGTGTTAGTGGAAATCTCGAGAGAGTCTCTCGGGGACTGGACTAGCCACGGGTTGTGGTGAACCAGGATACATCGGTGCATTCATTCTTATTTATTTACTTATCGCACTTATTTCTTTCCTGCAATTTTTAAATTCCGCAAGTTTATGCTAATTTTTATTATAACGCTATTCACCCCCCCCCCTCTAGCGTTAAGCGTATTTTCTAACAATTGGTATCAGAGCCCAACTCTCTGAAGACTTAACCGTTTGAGAGAAACAATCCATGGCTTCTACTCGTGATTCTTTTGCAGGAATAGGTTAAGGACAATGCTCCACCCGACCACCACTATTCGACGGTACAAACTATACGTACTGGAAGGAGAGGATGAGAATATTTGTTCAATCAAATAGTTTTCATCTTTGGAAGGTTATATGAAGGGAGAACAAATTCCAACCAAAAAGGTTGAAAATAAAGATGTTCCAATGTCCGAAGATGAATACGATGCGGATGATATCTGAAAGGTGCAAAACAACGCTAAAGCCATTAATTTATTATATTGTGCTGTAAATGCTGATGATTACAGGAAAATATCATGTTGCACAACGGCGAAGCAAATGTGGGACAAGCTGGAAATTACGTACGAAGGTACGGACCAGGTAAGGGAAGCTAAAATTGATTTCCTAACCCATGCATATGAATTGTTTCACATGAAGGAAGGCGAAAAGGTCGATGAGATGTTCGAACGATTTTCAAAAATCGTTAATGATTTACATGCTCTTAATAAGACCTTCACGGATAAGGAACTTGTCCGAAAAATTCTCCGAAGTCTCACTCCGGCATGACGATCCAAGGCCGACGCGATTCAAGAATCTATTGGCGTTTCAAATGTCACCATCGACGGATTAAGAGGTAATCTTAAAACTTATGAATCTACTATACTTAACCCTCTTGTTGATGATCAAAGGAAACAAAAGATCGCTCTCAAGGCAAGCACAAGCCAACCTCAAAATGATGAGGACGGAGACAACGAGTTCAGACTCGTTAATATTAAGAGATTTCAAAAGTTCATGCGAAAAGAGTATGAACGAAAGGGAAAAAAGCAAGGAGATCAAATAAAGTGCTATGAGTGCGGAGAAACCAGGCACATTAAATCAAATTGCCCAAATGCCAAAAAGGAGAAGAAACCCTTCAAGAAACAACGAGCATACATATCTTGGGGAGGCGACTCCGGAGACGAGTCGAGTGAGGAAGAAGAAGACGAAGCCGCAAATCTTTGTCTCATGGCACAAGAAGACAACCAAGAAGAGGTATGTCAAATTTCTTCCAAAAATTTCTATTCTCTTGAGGAAATGCAAAAATGCTTTTGATGAATTGAATAGTGAATTTATTAAAGCTTCCAAAACTGTTAAAAGCATAAAGGAAAATGCCTCTTTGAAAGAAAAAGATTTTGAAAAACAACTCTCTTTGAAAGAAAAGGATTTGGAAAAACTGATTTTGGAAAATGAGAAGTTGAAAGAAGAAAACAAATTTTTCGGCAAGAGAACCGCCGACAAACCCGAAAGTTCTAGTAAAAATTGTACTTCTTGCATGCATCTCAAAAATGAGGTAGAAAGACTTAAGGGCACCCTAGATAAGTTTAATTCTTCTCATAAAAATTTGAATGAAGTTCTTGTTAATTTGAAGTCGGCCAAGCATGGCATAGGTTTTAAAAATGAGCCTAAAGAAAAGGTTGAAGCCAACCCCCAACAACCTAAGGCTCAACCTAGGATTAATAAAACAAACGCTCATCCTAGATATAACAAACCTAGAAAGGACTTTCAACAATCGCAACCTAGAAATAATCATTCTAGAAATAACGCATATTCTAGGCCAAACACTAGAAGGAACTTTGAACCTTGTAGAACACCTAGAAATGGCTTTCAACCTAGAAACAACTATCCTAGAAATGCTGTATATCGTAGAACAAATAGTAGGAGAAATGAATTTCATGAATTGCGCAATAGTCATATTGTCAAGAATAGAGTAAATGAATTTCGTCCGTCCAATTACTATCAACCTAGACGAATGCATAATCCTAATGTTGTTTGTCATTATTGTAGACGAATTGGACATATTGCTCCTGCTTGTTTTACACGACATAGACATAACACTCAATCACATCACTATGACTTGCCTAACCCCCAAGGACCCAAAATGGCATGGGTACCTATAACTCATTAATCTGTTTTGTAGGTGTGTTTGAAGGGGTCAAGTGTACTTTGGTACTTTGATAGTGGATGCTCCAAGCACATGACTAGAGACGAATCCAAGTTCCTTCAACTAGAACACAAGGAAGGAGGAAGCGTTATTTTTGGTGATAACAACAAAGGAAAAATTATCGGCATTGGATCGGTCGGTAAGGATGACTCCTCTTCCATTAAGCATATATTGCTAGTTAAGGGTCTAAAACATAATCTCTTGAGCATAAGTCAATTATGTGACAAAGGAAATCTTGTTTTATTTGATTCAAATGAATGCTTAGTTTTTCGCCGTAGCGATTTTAAAATTATTCTTCGTGGATTTAGAATGGATAATATCTATATGGTTGATCTCGAAAATTCTTCATCTGAATATGTAGATTGTCTTATGAGCAAAGAAGATGATACGTGGTTATGGCACCGTAGAGTTGCTCACATCAACATGCATCTTTTGAACAAATTGGTTTCACAAAATTTAGTTATTGGTCTTCCAAACTTGAAGTTTGAAAAAGACTCTATTTGTGATTCTTGTCAAAAAGGGAAGCAAACAAAAGCATCTTTTAAATCGAAAAATATTGTTTCAACTACTAGACCTTTGCAATTACTTCACATGGACTTATTTGGACCATCTCGCATTGAAAGTCTTGGTAGAAATCGTTATGCTTTTGTTATTGTTGATGATTATTCTAGATTTACATGGACTCTATTTCTTGCTCATAAAAGTGAAGTTTTTCATAATTTCAAATATTTTCTTAAACGTGTTCAAAACGAAAAGGACACAACCGTCACTTCAATAAGAAGTGATCATGGGGGAGAGTTTGATCACAATCTCTTTGCGGACTTTTGTGACGAACTCGGTATCGAGCACACCTTCTCCGCTCCACGAACACCACAACAAAATGGGGTGGTGGAAAGGAAAAATAGGTGTCTCGAAGAGATGGCTAGAACCATGCTCGATGAGGCTAAGATTCCCAAACATTTTTGGGCGGATGCCGTGAGTACCGCATGCTACGTTTTGAATAGAGTAGTCATAAGAACAATACTCATGAAAAGCCCTTATGAACTCTACAAGGGAAGGAAACCAAATATCTCCCATTTTAGAGTATTCGGTTGTAAATGTTTTATTCATAACAATGGAAAAGATCTATTGGGAAAATTTGATGCCAAATCCGATGAAGGAATTTTTCTTGGATATTCATCACGTAGCAAAGCTTATAGAGTATACAATAATAGAACCAAAACTATTGAGGAATCTCCGCATATTGTGTTTTCCGAAAATAATGCTCGCTTGGCGAGAAAGGATTCTGGTTTTGATCTTGCAGGTACTTTAAACTCACTAAGCCCTCAAGACAAAGTACAAAAGGAAACTCCGAAGGAAACTCAAGATGAAATCTTGGATCAATTATCGGAGGAAGAGCCACAATTGGAAAAAGAAACGAAAATGCCTAACTCGTGGAGGACAATCAAAGACCATCCTCTCGAACAGGTAATTGGCGACGTTGGAGAAAAGGTAAGTACCCGAAACACTCTTAGGAATACCTTAGGACACACTTCTTAAGAAATCACGTTCTCATTTGGCCACATTGATCTAAGCCATTACTTCTTTACAAATTACTAACTTGAGCGTCGGAGATGTCTAATTTTCTTTTGCAGGTATCGCCCTAAAGGTAGGGGGAATTATAAAGCAATGGCATAGAACAATCGATTGTTACAGAAAATAATCGATTATTTTTTTTATGTCTCATGTTTACTGTGCGGACAATCGATTAGCAAGTATCACTAATCGACTATTTACATTTTATGCTTATTATGCAATTTTTTTATATAATCGATGTTTTTACTGTATAATCGATTACCGTCTAGGCCATTCACTACTGCTTTCCTAAAACAATCGATTGTTTCGAAAATATAATCGACTATTTTCCGAGTCAGAAAATCACTGTGCACACTGTGTCACAACAAATCGATTACCATAATTCAACAATCGATTATTTTTTGTCAGTAATTCAAATATTTGTTACCGTTTGGGTCCTGCCAGATTCCCACAATCGATTTTTGTCAGTTCCGAGTTCAAGGCAAAACTCCATAACAATCGATTGTTTCAATTCCACAATCGATTGTGTAACGGTCAGTGAAAATTTTTCTTACCGTTTCTGAACGTTTTAGCTCATAAATTTCTGCAGATTTTCACCATAAATGAAATGCCATCTTCCTCATTATAAATAGGTACCATATGCCTTCAATTTCTTCACTCAAGCATCAATCTTAGCTCCCAAAATTTCAAAAATCTTTTAAGCTTCTTACAAAGGCCATTTCTACTTATTCAAAATGTCGGGCAGACACACTAAACGTTCCTGTTCAGGTAGACATGGTGCATCTTCTTCAGCTGCTCCTCCTCCTCCAAATTTCCCTTACCAAGATGGGTCTGTTTTACAATTCAATTCTGAAACCGAGCTAACTAGATTCTTGACAAAATTCGAAAAGCGTGAAATTCTTCCTCGCTTTTCCACAAGTAAATATCTTGAATCATGCACCCCCGCTGCAAACATACTTAAGGAATGTCAACTTCTTGACTTCTTATATCTTACCTATCCTTATATTAATCCTCCATTGATTCAAGCGTTCTACTCAAATCTTCATGAGGACGACGATGGTGAGCTTGTGTCAAACATTAATGGCATTCAAATTATTTTATCCATTGAAAACTTGCATTCTATTGCTCATCTTCCTCGAAGTGGGGAAAACATTTCTCGCTACATTAGAGAAGCCGGCGCCTTATTTGATGAGAAAATTCTCCTAAACCAAATAAGACTTGGAGCTTATGATCCTAATCTATCTACTCGACGTCCTACCATTACGGGAATGCTCCCTGAATATCGTTTGATTTTCTATTTCATAACCCGAGTCCTCAAGCCTCGCAAACATAACCATACCACTCTCTCCCAAGAGGACGCAAAGCTCATGCATGCTATTATAACCGGAGCTCACATCAATTGGTGTAAGTTCGTCAAAATTCACATGCTTGATGCCATCGGGGACGATAGACCACTTCCCTATGCCCTCCTTATTATGAATTTTATTGAAGCCTCCGGGTTCAACACCTCTATTGGTCCGCTCAAAAAGAACACCAAGAAATGGGAAATTTCCGAATCCTCCTTTCCCCATGACGGTGATCATGTAGCTCCTGCTCCTCCTCCAACTCGTCGATCGCGTCAGCCTCAAGAACCTACTCTTCAATCTATTTCCGATCAACTTGCTTCTTTGTCCACCTTTGTCAATCAATTGACATATGAAATCCATGGATATTTCGACCATGTTCATTATCCATATGCTGGACTTGTTCCCTATGAAGCAGTGCCGGATGACGAGGCGGGAAATGATGATGCATAATTTCTTTATTTAGCTTATTTATCTATGTTTCATTGTCTTTCTTTTGTACTCGTATTTTTGATTAATAAATAAACAAGTTATTTACTTATGGCATTTTTTTTGCTAAAGGCAAAAGGGGGAATAATAAGGGATATGCACTAATTTTTTATTTATTGGCATAAATTGAGGGGGAACTAATTGCACATCTAGAGACTTGTTGCATATTGTTACTTGTCTTGAATCGTCATTATGAATTATCAAATATGCATATCCCGACTAAAGTTTGCCATTATCAAAAAGGGGGAAATTGTTGAAACACGTTCTCAAGGCACTATACTAAAACGTGTGTTCATATTTGTAGGTTTTGATAAATGACAAACTATGCGCAATGGACATATGACGAGGTCCAAGCACAAGCGCGCAATTGATATATAATGAGATTCAAGCACAAGACCAAGATCAAGCAAAGATATAAAGTTATACATGAGTCGTTCTTTAAATTGTGATCTTGATCCGATAACTTGACTCAAGACTTGGCTTCTCTCGTAAAAACATTTTTATCAAATCATGCATATTTAATTTTAAGCAAAATGATTTTAAATCATGCATATTTACTTTAGTCAAAATGATTTTTAGACATGCCTCTAAAATCTGGACTAAGATAATCGATTATGTATTTATGATAATCGATTATGTTAAGTCAGCTGCATGACAATCGATTGTGAACTTATGACAATCGATTGTGTTAAGGCAGTGTGCATCAGATTTTTCAAATCTGCATGACAATCGATTGTGAACCTTATGACAATCAATTGTGTTGTGGCAGTGTACATCAAAGTTTTTCAAAGCTACAAAATAATCGATTGTGAACTTATGACAATTGATTGTGTTGAGGCAGTGTCTATCAGACATTTTCAAAGTCACTAAATAATCGATTGTGAACCTTTGACAATCGATTGTATTAAGGCAGTGTCTAATTGATTTTTCAAAGACTGATATATCATCGATTGTTCTCTTAGCATAATCAATTGTGTAATTGACCGTTGCCAAAATGTTTTCAAACACCGTCAGATAATCGATTATAGATTTCTAATAATCGATTGTTTTAAATAAAATCTGAAAAAGATTTTTTGAACGTTGCCAAGTAATCGATTGTAGATTTGTGACAATCGATTGTTTTAAGTAAAATCCGGAAATGATTTTTTGAACGTTGCCAAGTAATCGATTGTAGATTTCTGACAATCGATTGTTTTAAGTAAAATCTGGAAATGATTTTTTGAACGTTGCCAGTAATAGATTATTGATCTTAGATAATCGATTGTTAAGCGTAAAATCTGGGAATGATTTTTGGAACGATTGGTAAACAATCAATTGTGGCTTTTTGACAATTGATTGTCACTGAGTAAAATCAGCAATTCTTAATTGGCAATTAGGCAACGGTAATGCATGGTTTTGCAACTATAAATACAGCTTCAAATCAGTCTTCTATACACAACAACTGATCATATTATTGCTATAGCTTGCATACTCTATTGTTCATCACTTTCTATTCATTACATAAGTTTTGAGAGCCAAAATTCTTGACGAAAGTTGTTGCATTCTTGAGCGTATCTGTTTACTCATATCTACTCTATTAAGAGAGTCTTGTTTAAGTGAGTGCTAAGTGTTTTATACACTTGAAGGGAAGTGTTAGTCCCTTGTATTGTAAGAAGGAACTTGTGTTTCCTTTGGTTGAAGTCTTGAAGTGTTTTATCTTCGAGCAAAGGTTGTTGAGGCTTGTGTCCTCAGTTTGTAAAGGTTTGTTGAGCACCCGTAAGCTTAACAGTGTTAGTGGAAATCTCGAGAGAGTCTCTCGGGGACTGGACTAGCCACGGGTTATGGTGAACCAGGATACATCGGTGCGTTCGTTCTTGTTTATTTACTTATCGCACTTATTTCTTTCCTGCAATTTTTAAATTCCGCAAGTTTACGCTAATTTTTATTATAACGCTATTCACCCCCCCCCCTAGCGTTAAGCGTATTTTCTAACACATACTCGACCTGATAATGTGGTGCAACCCTACAACGAACCTTCGTACTCTCTCTGCCTCTGTGGGAAGTATCATAAGTGCATAGCATGAAAACTCAGAGAACCTTGCCATATAATCGGTCACTGACTTCTGACCCTGCTCTAAAGTCTCAAGATGATGATGCAGCTCTTCCCTCTCAGAGGGTGGAATGTACCGATCAAGGAATAACTGAGTGAACTGACCCCAAGTGATGGAAGGAGTGCCTACTGGCCTGCTAAGTGCATAAGACTGCCACAATCTACAAGCTCTACTCTCCAGCTGAAAAGTAGTGAAGTCGACTCCATGCGACTCCAATATCCTCATGTTATGCAGTCCATCCATGCACTTGTCAATTAAATCCTGGGCATCCTCATGACGCTCACTTACAAATACTGGAGGGTGCAACTTGGTCCATCTCTCCAATAACTTGTGCAGATAGCCGTCCACAGTTGTCCTGGATTGGGGTGCCCCTGTAGCAACTGGCTAAATCCATTTCGCAGGTAGTGCACCCGATGTTTGATAAACTGCGGCTGTATGACCTGGAGCCTGAGCGGTAGGGGTCTGTGCTCCCCCTCTTGCCTGTGAGGTAGCTGGATCTGCTGGAAATAAACCAGACTGATTCATAGTATCCATGAATCGAAGCATGCGGCCCATGACCTCATGAAATCCAAGTGCCGTCATGAAATCAACAGGGGTAGGGTCAGCTGCGGGAACCTCGCCCTGCTCCTCAATGATCGGATCCCTAGCAGGATCTATTGGTGGTGCAACTGGAATGGCTTTGGGACGCCCCCATCCCCTACCACGGGCCGGTGCCCACCCGGCCTCAACCTCGGCCTCTAGAAATCGGGGGAGTAGCTTCTCCCGGGTCTGGAACATCGGCAGTACGAGTCCTTACCATCTGTGAGAGAATAGAAGAGGGACAATATTACACCCCATGTTTTCGTATATAAGAGTACGTCTTAAGTCAATTGATGTAAGACAAAAAAAAAGAGATCATCTTTCGAAGTATAAAAAGTAAGTTATCATGTTACCTCAGATGTTACATAAGGTAAAGATCTTGAACAACAAGTACAAAGAGGGTTGGAAGGTTAAGAAGCTAAGGAATTGAATAAAATAATGTTTCATCGAAAGTCGACAAGTTGGGAATGTTATAACATGCACTTTTTGGGTAAGACTGGTTCTTAACATGATATGGAGGTTATATTTTGAGTTATGCCACTCGTGTAATAGTCGTGTGTTATGTTTTGGATTAAAGCAAGTTTTGGAACAAAAGATGGCAAAGATCATCACAAGTTACATTCACCAATATGATGAAAATTAGGTCAAATGTAAATGCGGTTTTCTCCCAATATACTTAGGGTTATGGGGTGTTCCGCTCTTATCAATACAACATAAGTTTAGAGAGATATATGCATCTTTGCAAGACCGCACATGTTGTGTGTCACCTACTTGGTTAAATGAGAGCCCAAAAAGAGGCAATTTCGGGTCAAACAAAGAGCCCATTTAAGAGATTATCTCCTTCAATATAAACCTTATTATATATTACAAATAATCATACCTTAATCCCTAAAAACTTCTTCCAAAAAATTACCCACAAACGCTAATTGAATTTCTCTCCCTTTCAAGTTCTAGTTGTGGGGTAAAACCTAGAGTTTAAAGAACCAAGATAGGAGTTGAGTTATCCAACTAATAAGGTATATTTATTGCTCTCTTTCATCCATTTTTTCTACTGTAAATTCATAGTAAGTCCTTTTATAGTTGTAAGAACTCGGGGAATGGTGACCGGTAGCCATGAGTTCAAGTTATTCACTTGTAGCAGACTATTTTGTGTTGCTGTTGTGTTTCCTACGTTTCTACTGTTTTCTGGATTTTGGAGGATTAAGGGTGTGGGGAAATACCACATACATGAAGGGTGGAGGGCTGGTCGTTCGTTGTAACATTTTCGGGCTGTTTGACACTACTACATTGGTCGTTTTGTATATAAAGAGATTAGGGTGCGTTGGGATGTTTTGTAGTATTTTGTGGTGTATACAAGGTTGGAAAATAATGTATATATGTTGATATTGTTTTTTTCTTGTGTCGTTCGTGTTATCTAGAATTTGGAAGAATTAAGGATTATAGGGGATATGCTGCCCGTTTTTATACAAAATAAACTTATCGTTCATTGTGCGATAGTTATACCTTTCGTAACTTAAGGATAGTCTTATTGTCATTGTTGTAGGTTAAGGTGTGAAGAGGCGAGTTCAACTTGGTGATCTGAAAGATTTTGATAAGGTATGTTAAGGCTAAAGCTTTTCTTTATTTGGCATGATCAAGTGACTACATGTGTTTGACAACGAGACAGAAAGAGAAATTCATACTCCCTAATTTATATACACTATCCTAGTCTCATAAGCCATAACATTCTCCTTTATCGGGACTTCATATACATTTTAGTTTTGTCTCATGTCAGCCAAGAGAATAGAGAGTCTATATATATTTACATTATTATTGTATTTTGAACACCATCGAGTTATAATCAGTAGGCAGGCCCTTATTGGGCAATACTATAGTATTTTCACAACCATCGAGCTATAATCGATGGGCAGGCCCCTATTGGCAATCCTCTGACCAGATTTTGAATTATATACCAAGCCAACTATGGCCGAGTGACTATGAGCAAGCTCGGAATGGCCGAGATACAGAGCCAAGTATGGCCGAGTGCCTATGAGCGAGCCTACTACGGCAGAGCATATATATTTGCAACTACTTACAATCGATTTAGAAGAGATATTGTCTTTGAAAAATTGCCTAAGAGTGTTTTGATTTTGAAAGGGTGTGAAAAGTAAAAGATTTCGACTAAGTTATAAAATTGCAGGTTGTAGTTGTCGCAATTTAGACCAGGGTTCGCAATTGCGAACACGGACTTCTGGTAAGCTCACATTTGCAAAGCGACCTCCGCATTTGCGAAGTCGCTTTTGCGAACAATATATCACATTTGAGACGATTGGCCAAAAGGGGAAACATCATATTTTCAAGGTAGGCTAGCCTAGGCTATTTTCGCATTTGCGACATACCCTTCACATTTGCAAACTAGCATTTACGAGACAGGCTTCGCAAATCCGAAGCCTGCAGGTCTGCAATAGAGCAGCTGAAACCTGCAATTTCTCGAGTCCAAATCCCCCTGTGATCTATCCAAAACTCACCTGAGCCCTCAAGGCTCCAAACCAAATATGCACACCAACCTAAAACATCATACGGACTCGCTCGTGTATTGAAATTATTAAAATAACATCAACAACTATTAACTTAGCATCAAAGTCATGAAATTTCTTAAGAACTTTAAATTTTCCAATTTTCTCAAATACGGTCCGATTCACGTCATTTCGAGTCCGTTTCTAACCAAATTTTCACAAACTCATCTTAAATCACATATAAGATCTATACTGGGTGCCGAAACCGAAATACCGGCCCTATACCATAAAGTTTTAAATTCATTTTCAAAAACTCATGAATATTCCAAAAAATAATTTTATTTTAAAATTTATTTCTCGGGCTTACGATCACGGAATTCAATTTCGTGCATACGTTCAAGTCCCATATTTTTTCACGAACTCTATGGACCGTCAAATCATGGGTCTGGATCCATTACGTAAAAT
This sequence comes from Nicotiana benthamiana, assembly GCA_034376525.1. Taxonomy (NCBI): domain Eukaryota; kingdom Viridiplantae; phylum Streptophyta; class Magnoliopsida; order Solanales; family Solanaceae; genus Nicotiana; species Nicotiana benthamiana. Next base: position 99,999,311 of record CM067336.1, read on the forward strand.
GTTGACCGAAATCAACATTAATTCATTTCAAAGTCAAAATTTATCATTTTTCACATATTGGTTTTTCGGCTACGTGTCCTGAATGTACATGCAAGTAGAGATGATGTAGAAAGTGATTTTTAAGGCTTGAAATAGAGAATTTTTTTTAGACAAGTGATGACCTTTTGATTCATCACAATAGTGTAGTTCACAGTTCTCATATATTCCATCACCATGCTATGGACTTATCAGGGAATCCCAGTTGGTTCATCATTTTCTCCAAATAACTCCATTCAACCGAGTCATAGGCCTTCTGGTGGTCTATTTTGATCATACATCTTAGTGACATATATTTTCTTGTATATGCTTTGATTACTTCATTGGCCATAATAGTATTATCTCTAATTTTTCTCCCTGGGATAAAGCCAGCCCGAGACTCACAAATGATACTGTCAATTTCTTTATGTAGTCTTCTGCTAGTATTTTCGAGATTGATTATACAGCACTATACAACATGCTATTGGCCTATGCTCCTTGATTGTTTCTGGATTTTAAGTCTATGGGATCAGAGTAATAGTCGTGTAATTAATGGCTCTATACATTCTTCTAGTAGAACCCCTTACTGCTTCAGTTACCTCTTCTCCAATGATGTGCCATGTTTTTTTTTTTGAAGACAACATTATATCCATCAACTCCTGGGATTTGTCATCCCCTAAGGATTGTAATGCTTCTACTACTTCTTTATCTATCACCTCTGCACATAGCATTAGCTTTTGTTGTTAATTTAGCATTGGGCCTTTTAAAGGGCCAGACAACTATTTTACTTATAATATTGAGATAGTTGAGCCTATATTAGCAGAAAAGCATATCCTCAGATTATCTTTGACTCCCAGTTACTTTCTATTATTATATTATCATTTTAGTTTCAGCCTTCAGTTATCCTGTTGCCTTACATACTCGGTACATTATTTCGTACTAATGTTAATTTTGCCGGGGACGCTATATTTTATGCTTGCGGGTCCTCATTGACAGTTGGACAGACCCTCCCAGTAGATAGAATCAAACATTAGCTTGGTTGGTAAGCTCCACTTCCTCGGAGTTACCAGGTCTACCCTTGGAGTCCATTTTATATATACAGATTTGATAGGTAGGTCGAGTCCCTGTCCCGACCATGGTACAATTCAGTTGTAGCTAGAGGCTTGTAGACGAGTCCTATATAGTTATTATATCAGTAGATGTTCATGGCGGCCTCGTCAGCCTCCACAGTTATATATATATATATATATATATATATATATATATATATATATATATATATGTACTGGATGAGATCAAGCGCGTGCTGAGCACGCGCCCAACATTGTGCTTATGAAGTAGTAGCTTGTAGGTTCTAGCGGACAAAGGTCATTTTTACGACCATTATTGATATGACAAGTTTTGAGACGGTATCATGACGGTCTAACTTTTCCTTCAGCTCTATTTTGCATGGAGCTAACCCATCTCATGAATTCAACTAAAAGATATATGTCCTTCGATGGTGTCTGCAATATAGAAGTTTTAAATTATCTGCCATTAAAAAGTACAACACTAAGTTAAAACTTTAATCATATAAAGAAACATCTTATGAAGCATGATGAATTGAGCTTCTCCAAAATGTACACAAATGAAGCAAATTGATGTAAATTCACAAGGCCTGTCTCATGGCCTATGGATCAAATCTATTACTCAAATATCAAAAATAGAAAAGGAATAATAGTCAACATTAATTTAAATCAAGATAAAAATAAAAATGTTTTATTTTCTATATTTAAGATAGTGTATTTTCTTGTAACAACATCAATTAAAGCACTTACCTTTTTTATATGTTCACATTAGTTATAATTACGACAACTGATATTAGATAAGATGCAACAACTGATACGTAATTCAAAACTTGATGTTGACAATGAATTACATTTTGAGCTTGTAAAAATTTTGAGTGGCTCCAACAACAAATTCAAAGTATTGGACCCCTTTTCTCAAAAGAAGCATCAAAATTTGGAGAAGGATCAAGGTATAGCAACCCTATTATATAACAACATTTCACCCCTTAGAGGTCTCAGATATGCATAGTAAAAGAAGAAGTAGAGTAGTTCACATAAACTATCACCTCGTCTTGAGTTCCATAAGTCTATCAACTTTTCCCACTCCCCTTCCACATACTTAATATCCTAAAACTTGTTAAGATTCTTGTTTCAACTTTTATTCATGATAATTTTTTGTAACACCTCGACACATAATTTAGCATACATACTTCAGAAAAGTTGATAGCTTTTTCACTTCAATCTTTTCTTGAATCAGTTCTTTTTCTTCCCAAATAAATGGATCTTCTAAAGCTTCAACCTAGTAAAAGTCCAACACAGCAAGATATACTTCTAAAATGAAAAAGAAAAGGTTACCAGAAATTTTCAACATAAAAATATTCAATTATTGGAAATTTTATTGAGCACAAAAGCTACTAAGTTGTAACGACCCGACCAGTCGTTTTGAAAATTTAAGCTCCATTCAACGGCATAAGGTCTGGAGTAACTTCAGAACATGAGTATCAATTTGCGTGCCTGGTGGAATTCAGCTTTTGGATGGTTTAGAGTCAATTCTACAGAAGAAACCTTATTTTGAAAGTTTGAACGGTGAAATTTGACCGGAATTGGACATTTGTGTAAACGACCCCAGAATGGGTCATGGATGATCCCAACAGCTTTGTATGGTAATTTTGGACTTAGGCGCGCGTCCGGATTTAGATTTGGAGGTCCGTAGAGTAAATCGAGGCATTTCGGTAGAATTTGAAGTTCGAAGGTGAAGAAGTTTAACCTCACAGTTGACTTTTGAGAAATTAGGGTTAGAATGCTATTCTGAGAGTTGGAGCAGCTCTATTATGTTATTTTGGACTTCTCCGTAAAATTTCACATCATTTCAAATTGAATTGATAGGTTTCAGCGAGGGATTCGTTATTTTAATATTTGAATATGTTGTTTTATTTGAATTGAAGCTTTGAGCGAGTCCGTGTGAGGTTACACAACTTGTGTGTGATTAGACGGGCTCCCGGGGGCCTCGGATGTATTTCGAATGGGCTACGAGTCATTTTCCCTTGATTTTGGATTGTTGTTGTTGCTTCTGCTACTCCTTCAATGCAATTGCACTCGTGTGCCCGCGATCGCATAGGGTCTTCCTCTCTTCACTTTGCGATCACATCCTCTGCCCGCTTTCGCATAGCGTAAGTTGGGGCCTGACCAGTGACTGCCTTTTTTGCTCTTCGCGTTCGCATGAAGTCCCATGCGATTGCATAAGCCACAAACTCAACCCTTTGCATTTGCATCCCTTTTCCTACAAATGCAATGCACAAATTCTGGGCCATCCCAAGCTCCTCTATGTGTTCGCAACCCATACTCCACGATCGCATAGAACAAAATCTGGGCAGACAGATTTAATTCCAAATTCGAGGGTTTCACTATTATTTCACATTTTTGACTTATGGAGCTCAGTCTTGGCGATTGTTGAAGGGATTTTCACCTGGGAAACTTGGGTAAGTGTTTCTCACTTGATTTAGACTAACTTCCATGAATCTCCTCTTAATTTCATCCTTTGATTTCAGTTTTGGAATGAAAAACGGGTAGAACTTCATAGATCGAATTGTTGGGTTTTGAGGGACTGTTTGACCTTCGATTTGAGATATTTTTATATGGTTAGACTTGTGAGAGTACCAGGGTTCTGAAAATGTTCCACTTCCGAGAAGTTGGCCCGAGAGGCATTTTGGTCATTTTACCTAAATTCGCGCTTTTGCTTTGAATTCAATTATAGAATCAGTTGCTTGAGATGTTAATTGCGATGTGTGATTTAATTGAATAGATTTGGGCCATCTGGAGTCTTGTACTCGTGGCAAGAACATTTTTGCTAGACTCAAGCTGTAAAAGTAGGCCTGCCATCGATGCTAAGAGATAGACGAGCTACCATAGATCCCTCACCGATGAATAGCGTACTTTCCTCTTACAATATCCCTTGAATAAGCGGATGAACCACTTGAGCCTCCTATTTCACTGAATCCGCTCCCATCTCTACAGAGAAGGGATTTTGAGTCTTCTCTGTAGGTTGTAGTCTGTGTACGCGAGGTGACGAGTGCGTTCTCAAATTTATTTGTGGTAAATTGTCCCTTTTAGGCTCTTAGACTTGTGAAATCACTGAGCATGAAGATGATATTGATACGATTGAGTTCCCTATTATTAGTTTCACCTCTACATGTCTTACTTGATATTTGTTTGCCCTTCTTGATTTATTCTTGCTGTTTAATGGACTTTTACGTGATTAACTGAAGAAAATTACCTTTTCTATAGTCATATTACTCGTCCTAACTACTCGCCTTTAATTGGAAATCATAATTGTTGTATATCATGTAATTTATTGGTCTTAATTGGAAAGAAGATAGATATCATAATTAGTTGATATTTCCTTAAATTGTAATTATTTGATTCATGTTAACTTCCTTACTGTTTGGTTATTCCTTGATTGTAAGTTCATCTGTAGCTTCGTGCAAACATATTACATGTCCTACTGTTGTAGTATCGGTGTAGTTATTACGCCCTTATTATTTCTTGTTTTATCGTTGAGGTTATTATGTTTTCCCTTGGTGTTCCGTGACCTTATCAGGTATTGTTAATTACCTTGCCGGGACGTTATTTCTTCTACTATTGATTCCCTTTCTCGGACATTATTTCTTATACTATTGATTCCCTTTCCGGGATGTTATTGCTTCTACTATTGATTCCCTTGCCAGGACGTTATTGCTTCTGTTGTTGACTCCCTTGCCGGGATATTGCTAATCTATTGTTTGGAATGTACATCTATGTTGATAGTGTTGTAGTGCAGGATACCAGGAGATCTCCAACACATATATTGAGGATACCAAGAGATCCTCGGGATACCAAGAGATCCCCAGTACATCTATTGAGGATACCAAGAGATCCTCGGTATCCCAAGAGATCCCTAGTATATATATTGAGAATACCAAGAGATCCTCGGGATACCAAGAGATACCTAGTGCATCTATTGAGGATACCAAGAGATCCTCGGGATACCAAGAGATCCCTAGCACACATTTATGTTTGAGACTACAGGGCGATATCCTGGGAGATCCCCGTTAAAATCATTGTGTCCTGAACTGATATTTTTATTGATTCTAACCGGGTGTGAACAAATCGGGTGCTAGTCATTCCATTTCTTATGCTTACTAGTTAGTAGGATTCCTGTTAGATACACTTGCACAATCATACACATAGTTGGACCCTCCTATTAGAGATGAATATTTCCTGATTTGGATAGGGGTGGAGATGTGCCCTCGTTTACCCATTATATTTGTGAGAGTGACCCTAGTTGACTAGTCAGTTATCAGCATGACCGTGTTATTGATGGGGCACAAGATGCCAAGTGTTAGACCTCGGATGCTGGGTTTTCATGAGTTGTGGCTGGTCTAAGCGTTTGTGGTAGAATTGTGGAAAAATTGGAAAGACTTTATGTAAGATCATTGCAGAATAATAAGTTAGTGACTTGTCTGTCCTTGTTGTGTTGTGACTTCATCATTTGGATTGTAATGTCTACTGTCACTTTATTATCATCATTTGTTGTATTTCTCGTTGTTACTTATTGTCTGTTAGCCTTATTGTGATTGTAGCACTATTAAACATCCGTGCATGATGTGCCGGAGAATTTCGGCACATTTCAATACTAATTGCTTAGATTCTAGCTTGTTTTAATGCAATTATAATTGATACTCATGTAGATTTGGTGATCTTACAACTCAAGAGGAAGGGAAGACCAATGTTATAAAAATGGAAGCAAAAAGAGAAGAAAAGAGTATGATAATGCACAAGTGCAAATCTGTGGACCATTCTACGGTTCGCAGATCTCACATGCGGACCGCAGAATCGCACCTCAAATAGCAGAACATTACAGAGGCTGGAGCTAAAAACCATGTCAAGAATGCGATGAAATATGCGGTCGCAGAATCAACATGTGGATCGCATATGCGCCGCAGAATGAGCAAGAAGAAAACTCAGGAATGAAGATGCGATGCAAATCTTTGGTCGCATAACTCAAATGCAGACCATAGAATGGAATAGCGATGAAGGCCTGTCAACTACGGTTTGGATCTACGGAGAGGCTGCTCAAAATGCGGACTACAGGCTTCTAAGTGACAAGTCTGCAGTCGCATAGGTGAACTGAAAGGGCAAATTTGTCCATTTTATGTCCCGAAATTGGTCCACCTATAAATAGTTTTAAGAGACCTTTGTGGGCTCATCTAGTCTTACTTTTGAGCTACATTCCAACATTTTAATATTCCCTCTTTTTGGAAGCTTTGTGTGGAGAATCTCTTCTTTGTGAGCATTTATAACATTTAATATTAGTTGGGTTTTATATTTTAGCATGTGTATTTAATGTTAAATACAAAAGCTGTGGACCTTTAATGGGTGTTATGTTAATGGGTGTTTAACATTGAATATATACATAATGGTTGGTTGTTATTTATTTACTTCTTGTTCTTCATTTATTGTTGGTGGTTGCAAACATTTACAAGAGCCATTAAATTATTGCTTTGCTTGGGAAAGTGGGTTAGAATTTGGTAGAAGTAAATATAAATGACTCAAGGCTTTAAGCCTTGTATGATAAATTGCTTAGGAATAAGTGGGTTTTAATTGGCATTTATTGATGGTTCTTAATAGTAACTCTTTTATATTTGGGAGAATCATAAAGAGGAAGTACTACTCATTCATTGGAAAATAGTAGGTAGTATCTTAGACATCATTTGCGTATCTAAGGAACCTCTCGTTAGAAATATATCATATTAATACCTGTTAACATTACACTACATTAATGGGGACACATCCTTGGTTGCTTTTATCCACTTGTTTACTCATTAACTGTTGAAATTAGTTGTTACTCAAACTCAAACAATCAAACATACCCTTTTCACCATACACCATTCTCTCTTGTTACAATTAGCCGAATAGAGATCGAACTCGAGTCGAGAAACACACTGAACAAGTAACCTTTTCACACTGTTCCCTGTGGGATTCGACCCCAACCTTGTTGGGTTATTATATTTGACATCGACTGCCTTACACTATTTATGAAAGTGTAATCTGAGCGTATCAAATTTTGGCGTCGTTGCAGGGGAATAGAGTTCTTGAAATTACTATTAGTGTGTACTTTACTTAAGTTTATTTATATTCCATCACACTTTTCTTGCTTTGCTTGGTGTTGATAGGAAAACATGGCAGAATATGAAGATGATGTGGAGGGAGAATTGAGGGAGAATCCTTTTGTGGACATCGAAGAATACATTGATGATACAAATCCTATTGTACCTCCTGCCATTGGAGCGGCCACATTCAAAGTGGAACCAGTTTGATCCTGATGCTTAAGGCAGAAGGGTTCTTCAGAAATTCTACTCTTGTTGATCCAACGCAACACCTTAGGAACTTTGTGGATGCACAAGCAAAACAATGTATCTGACTATGCCCTAAGGTTGAGATGCTTCAAGTACTCTCTAGCTGAGGATGCAAGGAAATGGCCCTAAAATCTACTCCCAACTCCATTCATTTAAGGCCCGAGCTTGATTGGGCATTTTTGTCCAAGTTGTTTCCGCAAAATAAAAAGTCTGGATTGCGAGATAAGATATTTTTCTTCAAGCAAATGCAAGGGAAGAAGTTGCATGAGACATGGGATCGCTTCAGATTATACTTGGTGAGGTCTCCAAACCATGGTTTCCTAGATTCAATGTTGTTGGAAAAATTCTACATGGGTTTGGACCCTACTAACCAAGCCATAGCCAAGAATGCAGCTGATGGATCTTTCATGGACAAATCATTTGCTCTAGTAAGGCAAATCTTGGACAAAATGGCAAAGCACAACAAAGCATGGCACTCCGAAGATACCTCCGGAGAAATTTCATATGGATCTCCTTTAAGCAATTTGATTAAGGAAAATTAGGAGAGGGATCAAGTGATTGCTGGACTTGCTACAAACATAAGTGTTCTTACCAAGATGTTGACAGATAATCAGACAAGAAAGTTAATGCAGTGGAGGATGTTCCTCCCAACTTTGAGGAAAATTGTGAGGAAGAACTACATCAACAAACCTCATGGAGGGTATCAAAGGCAACCATACCATGGTCCTGGGCAACAAAATCAATGGAGGCCAAACCCGCAAGGGCAAGGAAACCAACAATGAATAAATGACCAAGGTAATTCTCAGCAAGGAAATTGGAACAACAACAACTTTGCATACCTGAGCTCCAACCCATATGTTCCCTCGAAAGGTCATTATGCAAATCAAGGGTCGTCAAGTGATTTGAAGTTAGAAAGCATGCTTTAGAGAGTTTTGCAAAATCAAGAAAATTCGAACGCCTCCATGAGAAATATAACTGCGGTGGTTAGCTCTCATACCGCATCTATCTAACAATTAGAGATGCAAATGAGAGACCTTTCACGAGAGTAAAACCCAAAGCAAAAAGGGCAACTTCCTAGTGATACCATTGCGAACCCGAAGAGTAGCGGAGGTAGATCAACCTCCCACATCATGGCGATAACTACTATAAGTGGGAAGGTTTTACAAGGTGACATTGAGCAGGAGGTTGTGGGGAGGAAGTCGAACAAGAAGTTGAAGCTGAGGAGCAAAGGGTTGTAGAATTTGAGAGAGTGCTGGGAAGAGAAAAAGCTCAAGAAGTAGTCCAAGAAAGGTGAAGGAAAAGGAACAAGAGAAGGAGCCATCAAAAGCTCCAAATCCTATTCCTAGACATCCTCCACCGTTTCCTCAAAGACTTATAAGAAGGATTGAAGATAGTAAGCTTGAAAATTTTTATGATATCCTTAAGCAATTGTCGGTGAACATTCCATTCTTGGAGGCCTTCCAAGAAATGCAAGGTTTTGCCAAATATTTGAAGGATTTGATCGCCAAGAAGAGAACCACAAAGAATGAGGTGGTGAACATGACTCGCCGGGTTAGCTCTATTATTGCCAAGAGCCCTATCCAGAAGAAAGAGGGCCTGGGAGCATTTACCATTCCATGCACGATCGGAGAGCGTGACTTTGCTAGAGCCCTTTGTGACAACGGGGCTAGTATCAACTTGATGCCACTTACCATCTACAAGCAAGCGGGATTAGGGATTCCAAGGACAACAAGCATGAGGTTACAAATGGTCGATCGATCCATTAAGCGACCGGTAGGAATTGTTGATGATGTGATTGCGAAAGTCAGTGAATTCCATTTGCCCATCGACTTTTTGATTCTAGATTGTGCCGTGGATAAACATATCCCCATCATCTTGGGGAGACCATTCTTGGAAACCGGAAGAGCTCTTATGGATTCAGAATGAAATGAGATCAAATTTTGGGTGAATGATGAAGAAGTCACCTTCCAAGCTAGAAAGGATATGAAGTTGCCCCATAAATATGAGAGCATCTCCGCGATTGAGGTGGTTGATGAGATTGAAGATGCAGTCGAAGTAAAAATAGAAGAACAATGCCTTGGTTATGCATTGGCAGGAATCTTAGTGAATTTGATGGTGAGTATATGGAGGGATACGTGGAGTTGGTGAACGCATTATAAGGTCTTGGATCCTACATTTATGCTCCGGCCAAGATCTCCCTTGACTTGGAAAATAGAGCCATACCTCTCGCCAAACCATCCATCATCTAACAACTGTAATTAGAGCTAAGCCCCTCCCGGCGCATTTAAGGTATAAATTCTTAGGCTCTAATGACACCTTATTTGTAATCGTTTCGTCTTCTTTGAATGATTTGCAGGTAGACAGGTTGTTGGAGGTTTTGAGAGATCACAGGCAGGCCATTGGATGGACAAATGCAGACATCCGTAGGATTCCCGCGGGAATTTGTGAACACAAACTCCAATTGGAGAGCGACACAAATCCAAGCATTGAGCATCAAAGATGATTGAACCCGTCAATGCTGGAGGTGGTGAAAAAGGAGATCATAAAGTGGTTAGATGCCGGAGTAGTGTACCCCATTACATAAAGTTCATGGGTGAGCCCACTTCAGTGTGTGCCCAAAAAGGGGGCCATGACCGTGATAGAAAATGAGAAAAATGAGCTCATCCTAACACGAACGATGACCGGATGGCGAGTGTGCATGGACTATCGAAAGCTAAATAGTGCAACATGCAAAGATTATTTCTCTATGCCTTTTATTGATCAAATGCTTGATCGGCTAGAGGGAATGTCATTCTATTGCTTTCTCGATGTGTATTATAGATATAATCAAATCAACATCGCGTTGGAGGATCCAGAAAAGACCACATTCACTTGTCCATATGGCACATTTGCTTTTAGCCGAATGTCATTTGGCTTGTGTAATGCACCGGCCACTTTCCAACGATGTATGTATCCATTTTCTCGGACATGGTTGAAGCTTTTCTTGAGGTATTCATGGATGAATTCTCGGTAGTTGGGGACTCATTTGAGCATTGTCTTGGAAACCTCAAACAAGTGCTTAAAAGATGTGAAGAGACAAATCTCGTGCTAAATTGGGAGAAAAGTCACTTCATGGTCGATGAAGGTATGTGCTTGGGCATAAAGTTTCAAAGAAGGGTATTGAAGTTGATCGGGCAAAGATTGATATCATCTCTAAGCTTCATCCACCAATTATAGTGACGGGTGTTATAAGTTACTTAGGGTATGCCGGGTTCTACCAACGCTTCATCAAAGACTTCTCAAAGATCGCTAGCCCCTTGTGCAAGCTCTTCCAAAAGGATGCTAAATTTCTATTTGATGAAAAGTGTCTTAAGGCTTTTGAGGAGTTGAAACTCAAGCTCACCACAACACCTATCATTGTCACGCCTAATTGGTCTCTTCCTTTCGAGCTCATATATGACGCCAGTGGGGTGGCCATTGGAGCAATGTTAGGTCAACTCCACGACAAGATTCTTCATCCGGTGTACTATGCCAGCAAAACTCTCAATGGAGCACAGGTAAACTACACGGTGAATGAGCAAGAGCTTCTTGCTATTGTATATGCTTTTGAGAAGTTTCGGGCGTATTTGTTGGGGTCCAAGGTTATAGTGTATATGGATCATGTGGCTCTTCGGTATCTTATAGCAAAGAAAGATGCAAAGCGTCGGTTGATACGATGGGTTTAATTGTTGCAAGAATTTGACTTTGAAGTCAAGGATCGCCAAGGGGATGCAAAATCAAGTGACAGATCATTTGTCAAGGCTTGATGAAGCAGGGAGACCACAGGGTGATCTTGAGATCAATGATGCTTTTCTGGATGAGAAAATATTAGCATTATCTAGCACCTTTGCTCCTTGGTATGTCAATATTGCTAACTATTTGGTGAGTGACCTTATCCCTGATGATTGGAATCATATCAAAAGGAAACGTTCTTGAGAGATTGTCGGCAGTACTATTGGGAGGAGCCATACTTATTTCGTGTTTGTGCCGACAATATTATCAGAAGATGTGTCCCCGAAGAAGAGATGACGCCAATTCTCAAGGTATGCCATGACTCTCTGCTTGTGGGTCATCATGGAGGAAATCGAACGGCGGCAAAAGTTCTTGAATATGTATATTATTGGTCGTCCATCTACCATGATTCCAATCAGATGGTCAAGGTTTGTGATCTTAGGCATTCGTTGTGATTATGTGCAAAACCTTTTTAGACTTTCAAGCCTACCTATGTATAAAGGATACCACTAGCACCCACGTTGAGCCTTGTTAACCTTTCTTTGGCCAACTCATTACAAACCTTTCCCGTTTTGAATAACAATTCCCTCTCTTGAACCCACCCCTCTTTGAACATTGAGAATGAGGCTTAAAGCCTAAGTTGGGGGTAGGGTCAAAGTGGAAGATCGTTAAGGCTGTACGTGAGTTTAGGGCATCATGCCTCAAAAGAGTTTGTAAAATTGTTCAAGCTCCAAAAAAAAAAAGAATGATAACCATAAGCAAAAAAAACTAATAATGTTTATGTTTACAAAATCGGGAGTCTTGAACAACAAAGAAAAGATACGCAAGGTAGCTCTATACTGGAGGCTAGACGAAAAGAAAGACATAAGGGTTCAAAAAGGAGTGCAAAAGAATGGTAAAATGTGATTAGTGTTCAAAGAGGAGGAACTCACTTGTACCCAAATGTTTATCCAACCCATCCCTGAACCTGCATTACAAGCCAAAAAGCCCTTATGTGACCTCCAATTGAACATTCTTGAATAGGCGGCGAATTAAAATAAGGGCAAGCCTATGGTATGACATGTTGCAGCACTTGAACTTCTTTCTGAGAGTGAGTGTGTTTGTAAATGATCCCTCTTTGTTGTCCTTGTAAATATTGTGATTCTGGGACTTTCTTTCTGGTAAGGGTACATGAAGTGTGGAATTGAACTGAAGTTGAGCTTTTTGAGTCAAACAAAAGTGCACTCAGCTGAGGGTAACATCTAGTCACAATATTGAGGCTCATAGTTCATAGGATTGATTAATTTTATCTGTACATACTTCTAATCTAGGAAGGGTGAAGCAATTATAAATGCATTCTTGAAGAACCAGCAATGAACACCATCCTGAGTCACTATCGTTTCGTAGTTGTAAATAGAGCTTAGAATAGGCTAAGCGTGTGTTACTTGCTTGAGGACAAGCAAGAGTTTAGGTTGGGGGTGTTGATGTGCCAGATAATTTCGGCACATTTCAATACTAATTTCTTAGATTCTAGCTTATTTTAATACAATTATAATTGATACTCATTCAGATTTGGTGTTCTTACAGCTCAAGAGGAAGGGAAGACCAAGGATATGAAAATGGAAGCAAAAAGAGAAGAAAAGAGGATGATAATACACAAGTGCAAATCTGCGGACCATTCTGTGGTCACAGATCTCACATGCGGACCGCAGAATCGCACCTCAAATCGTAGAACATTACAGAGGCTGGAGCTAAAAACCATGTCAAGAATGCGAAGAAATATGCGGTCGCAGAATCAACATGCGGACCGCATATGTGCTGCAGAATGAGCAAGTAGAAAACTTAGGAACAAAGATGAGATGCAAATCTGCGGTCGCATAACTCAAATGCGGACCGCATAATGGAACTCCGATGAAAGCCTAACAACTAGGGTTTGGATCTGGGGAGAGGCTGCTCAAAATGAGGACCGCATACCTGCCATGTGACAAGTCTTCGGTCGCATATGTCACCTGGAAGAGCAAATTTATCCATTTTATGTCCCGAAATTGGTCCACCTATAAATAGTTTTAAGAGACCTTTGTGGGCTCATTTAGTCTTACTTTTGAGCTACATTCTAACACTTTAATATTCCCTCTTTTCGGAAGCTTGTGTGGAGAGTCTCTTCTTTGTAAGCATTTATGACATTTAATATTAGTTGGGTTTTATATTTTAGCATGTGTAGCTAGTATTAAATACTAAGGTTGTGGACCCTAAATGGGTGTTATGTTAATGGGTGTTTAACATTGAATATATGCATAATGGTTGGTTGATATTTATTTACTTCTCGTTCTTCATTTATTGTTGGTGATTGAAAGCATTAACAAAAGCTATTAAATTCTTGCTTTGCTTGGGAAAGTGGGTTAGAATTTGGTAGAAGTAAATATCGATGACTCAAGGCTTTAAACCTTGTTTGATAAATCGCTTAGGAATAAGTGGGTTTTAATTGGCTTTTATTGATGGTTCTTAATAGCAACTCTTATAAAGAGGAAATACTACTCATTCATTGGAAAATAGTGGGCATTATCTTAGACATCATTTGCATATCTAAAGGACCTCTCATTAGAAATATATCATATTAATACCTGTTGATATTACACTACATTAAAGGGGACACAACCTTGGTTGCTTTTATCCACTTGTTTACTCATTAGCTGTTGAAATTAGTTGTTACTCAAACTCAAAAAATCATACATACTCTTGTCACCATACACCATTCTCTCTTGTTACAATTAACCGAATAGAGATCAAACTCGAGTCGAGCAACACAATGAACAAGTAACCTTTTCACACCTATTCCCTGTGGGATTCGACCCCAACCTTATTGGCTTATTATATTTGACATCGACCGCCTTACACTATTTATTAAAGTGTAATTTGAGCGTATCAGTGCAGTCTTTACATATTACATATCATCCCTATTATTCCTATTATATTGTTTATTGAGCAGTAGGTGTCTCGACTGTTGCGCGTAACTACTCCATCGAAGTTAGTCCTGATACTCACTGGGCACCGCTGTGGTGTGCTCATGCTACTCTTCTGCACACTTTTCGTTGTGCATATTCATGTACTCCCATTTAGTTTTGTCGGCCTTGGAAGGAGGCGTATCGTTGGAGACTTCGAGGTGTATCTGCTACGTCTGCAGACCGAGGAGTCCCTTTCCAGCTTTCTGTAATAAGTATAGTTCTTTCGGTATTTCTTTTTGTATATATATTCTTGAGTCAGAGCCTCTTATGTATCCCTTAGCATGTGATTTGAGAGATTCCGGGTTTTGGGAGTTTGTTTGTTAGTTTCGAGAGTTATTATTGTATGTGCCAGGTGGAACCTTGATCATTTAGTTATTTATTTAGTTCAGTTTAAATGTTTTCTTCCGCAATTGATTAAATTTCCGCATTTTTAGGCTTACCTAGTCGTAGGGACTAGGTGTCATCACGAAATCTTCACGGAGGGCGAACTGGGGTTGTGACAAGCAAACTCTTATTTTCTACGAGTGTTTTTCTCTGTTATTCAGTAAATGAGACTCTAGATATCAGAATACTAAAATTCAAAGTAAAATAAAACAATTAAAAAATATACAAAGTAGTTGAAAGGAGATTAAGAAGCTAAATATAAAAACTTGATTAGTATAGGTCTATAGGACAATCTTCCAATCAAAGCTTTAAAGTTCACATAAATATAACTACCAACATAGTAAGATGATATTTAAGGAGTAACTAAATGTTGAAACCGTCAATTAAAAAAGTTTAAATTTTTTCAAGTATCAACATCTACGTCATTAATAAGATTAAGAAAAAAACCCATAAAAATGTTATAACATCAATGTATGACCTATTTATGAGAACATAGCAAAGTGTATCTGGCACTACATAGAAAAACACTGCTACTTCAAGCTAATTGCAATTACACGAAGAACTCGAGAAGAGAACCTTCGGGACATGGGTTAGAGTATACCCACATTTAAAATGAAATTAGCTGAGAAGTTTCTTGTAATTAAGAAAAGGTTTTCAAAAGGAATTTATCCAATATAGCTATGAGGAACCAAATACAACATACAAATAATTACTTAGTAATAGATTTTCTAATATTGAACAGTTGCACTCTGACAAAAATTTGAGTCATTTACAGATAATCACCAAATCATAAATTTAGGAAGTCATGGATAAAGACAGGTCGTATTATAAGAACGCATGTCTAAAGATCTCAAATTTATTAGAGTATAGTCAAAAGAAAGAAAGAAAAAAGCTTAATCAACTCTTAGCCGAAAGCTACAAAAGGCCTTTCAAAATATATCAGAAATGGAACGTCATGTTACATGAATATGAAAGCATGTATCTACAAGATCCAAATAATTGGAATGTATCATATTCACATATCAGAAAGATGTATCATTGTTCCCTAATATTGGAGAATGAAGTAGTCAAATTTACCTAATAACAATTTCATTTCCTTTTCGAACTCTCTTCAATAGAAAACAATAAATAAGTTATTATTATTAATTGTCTCCGACTCTTCCTCTTTAAATAAAATAAAAATTATTAATATCTAAGTTTTGCAGATAGAAACAATATAATTTTGAAGAATCATCAAAATATTGCATCCTAACAATAGCAGAAAATTTCATTCAGGCACAAAAAGCATAAAGATAGTGCTCCTACTAGACAATTTTCAAACCAGGGATTAAAGGAAGAAAATGACAAATTCATGCTTAACAAATAGATGAAGCATCCGAACAAATCAGAATTTGTCAAGTAAGTGTTTGAAGGAGATATCACTCAGCATAAATAATGTAAATAAATACACTTCAAATAGAGCAAATATTCTCCTTAATTTTGATCATACATCGATAAACTCAAAATTCTAAATCGGAAAGCCTTGTTTGAAGAAAGTAGTCGGGACAGTAAATTTTGCTAACCTGGTTATATGAAATACATATGAGTATTTAAGATACTCCATCTGCTCTGTTAATCTTCCACCACAATTACATATAGCATAAAGGCAAAGGTTTAAAACAAAAAAGAGCAAGAGAAAACTCAAAATTAATCAAAGTGAAAAAAGTTCGGTTAGAATTTCTATCTTCAAAGAATAATTAAAGGAAGAGAACATAGAATTTATGCTTTTGTCATAATAAAAATCCTCTCTAATTAAAAAAGAATAAATTGATCTTGCATAGAAACTTCCACTATCCTAAAGAAAAGAAAGAGATGATTCTCGTTATCCTTATGTGGGATAAACAAATGGTACTAAGCAGAAATAATAAGAGAAATTATGAAACAAAAAGAATTCATAAAATATCATACCAATCAATCAATTGGTTATACATAAGAATGGCGGCGGAGCATTTGCGCTTGGCATCGGAGTCGGTGACGGAGAACCACCGCCTCCGGCGTCCCCAGAAGTGGCGATGAAGAGAGTGTGAGCAAAGGAGATGAAAGCAAAAAAAAGTAAAGAAGAGTAAAGTGGCTGAACAAATGAGATGGAAGTGACGGTTATTGGGTTTTGATGATGCAAAGAAAGTATCTCTTATATAATAGTGTAGTCCGTAGATATGTAATCATTAATATATTATATTAACATTAATAAAAAATAAAATTTCTATAAAATGTAAGAAGTTGGTGAGAGGGTATAATGACAAATATACCCTTGCTCGACCAACTTTTCATTTCTATATAATAAATATTAATATATTATATTAATATTAATAAAAAATTAAAATTTGTATAATATGTGAGAAGTTGGTTAGAGGGTATAATGAAAATATACCCTTGGTCAACCAACTTCTCATTTCTATATGAGCTTTTGGGTATGTTTATCCCACAAATAAGAGAGACGTTATTTTTAGTTAATTTAGAATACGGCCTCATCGGCCTAAGTTGAGGGTCATCCCTCTAGAGTCCATAGTTACAGAGTGGTACACTCGGGCCGAGTACGGCACCGGGTGCCGGCCACGCCTTTTTAAGTTTGAGGCGTGAAAAACTTGGTATTAGAGAAGTTCTTTCCTAGGGAGTTTACAAGCCGTATCTAGTACAACCTTATTTATAGATGTGTTGTGCACCACATTATATAAACAGGAAGCTACAAAGCATTTAGGTATCTGTTCTAATCCAAAATGTACTATTGAGCTGAGTAGTAAGAGTTTGGACCAAAACTTATGGTTGATAATGATATAGAGCAGATTTCAATTAGAAAACAAATTACAGCTGGCCAGAGGGCTAATATAGCAATAATTAAGGGCACTAGTAGAAGAGAGTTCTTGACAACGTGGCCCTGTTTGAGGCCCTATCAGATCGTGCATACATAATGTACAAATTTCTGGCTTAAGACCCTAAGATGGGAATATGAAATACACCCCATGAATATTAGGTCATGAGAGTATCAGAAGGTAAAAGTATAAGTTTCAAAAGGTAACATAAGCAAGGTGAAAAGGGTACTAGTTACCTAGTTAATGATGATTATCCCAATTTGCACGTCAGGCAGAGAAATAAAAGGATTCTATGTTACCTTCAACAGAAATAAAGGTATGTACAATTGGCCAAACTCATCTCAGTCATGCCCTATGAGAGCTAACATGTATAGTTTAAGAGAAGAATAGGATATTAGGATCCAGCTTGGGTTAGAATAACCATAAATGGTAGATTGAGCCAGGGGAGCTAAAGGTGAAACAATATCTTGTTGAAGTTTTCAAAATAATTTAATAGACAGAAATATTAGCGGGAGAACAAGAAGAGAGTAAATTAAGCATTATAAGTAAGATTTAATAAATGAGTGATAGTGGTAAATCAGAATATGATAAGATGACAGAGTCTATAGTCAAATGAAGGAAAAGACAAGAGGTGATAGGCCTTGAGACAATAAAATAGTATACGCCACAAAGTTGTATCCTTGTTTTGAGAAATGAGTTGGTGACTCCAACATGATTACTAGAAGGCTAAGTTAGACCCTATGAGTAATAGAAGATATTACGAGATAGTAAAAAGATAAAACTGAACATGAGTTAGGGACCGGAGGACATTATAATAGTTGACATCGTGATAACTTTAGAGATTACATTCCGGCAATAATAGATGGATAACAAAAGAATAACTTTTAAAGGTCATTCAGGAAGACGCTTCCTTAAAGCGAGCACTGTGAACAAAGTTAAGCTTAAAGGACTAAGTGTGCCAGTTACACTAGGTGTAACCCTCATGCATAAGGAATTCAATTATCCTTTGTATGGAAGGATTACCGCAAGGCGAGTAAAAGTCAATGGAGATGTTAAAAGATGCCAAAGATGAAGAGGTAACCATATATAGGTAAATCTTCATAGCATTAAATGCTAGTTCTCTCCTAAAGGGGAAATATGGTGTGATATAGTATTAAGTCAGAGTTAAGTGGTTCAGGTAACTATGGAATGGAAAAAGAAGAACGTGTTAAAAAGGAGAAAGGGATGATGTTACATTTATTTAGATCCTATAGATATGTTGCGATTCCAGAACATCATGCAAGCACGACACTAGAGAGAGGCAACAAAAGTTCTCAGCCAAAATGTTATTGATAAATAAGTTTGAATGAACATTTAATACATCAGGAGCTAGTACGAGAAGTAAGTAATACAAAGTATATATCCCAAGAGAGATTATGCAGAATATAGATATGAGAATGGACCAACGAGTAATTAGTAATTGATTCAGGAAGAGCATGGTTAAGGCTAG
This sequence comes from Nicotiana benthamiana, assembly GCA_034376525.1. Lineage (NCBI taxonomy): Eukaryota > Viridiplantae > Streptophyta > Magnoliopsida > Solanales > Solanaceae > Nicotiana > Nicotiana benthamiana. The sequence continues at coordinate 100,018,220 of CM067336.1, forward strand.
ACAAGTGGTCACCGATAAATCTATAGATCATGCAAGATAAATGTAGTGAACTGAACCATAGGGAATTGAGTATCGAAGATATGAGATCGCAATCGTCTAAAAATAATTTCAGATAGGAGTTGGGGAAGTTAAAGGTACCAGTTAAGTTTTATCAAAATAAAAGAGATTGTCACTGGGGAGACAACTGAAATTTCAATTTAGAAGCAACCCTACAAGCACAACGGCGTGGAGGTAAGTAACTAAGGATAATGATATGAATAAGAGCATTAGAAATTCCATGGGGTATAGAATGTAATAAGCTCGTAGCTTTACAAGAGTCAGAGGGACTTCCCTAAGCACTGCAACGAAAGACTAGCTCAGGAAATAAGGAAGAAGGCTTCAACATAAGTATAGTGACCTAAAGAAGAGATGGTCCTGTAACAACAGTCTCACTATAATATCGCATGCACTTCATAAGGAAGTGGCACCTATCATGAATAAGGAACAAGAAGTAAAAATCCAAAGTAATATTAAAGATCATATGAGTTGCAAAAAGTTCCAATATATGTGGGCACTAAGATGAGCCAAGTATTCATGCAACAAGTGGCAGAATGACCAAGAAAAGATAATTGCTTACTTTAACAAAATCTGAGAAGGAACGAAAGGAATTATTTGATATATGACCCAGAGTTAGTTACATTATGAACATGCTTAAGATTTCATATTGTTATCCATACATCATATACGTTGTCAATGATACAACCATAGGATACTCTAGTATAAGATAAAAGAAAGAATTGAGTCCACGTCACAGACAAAAGCTTGAATTGCTAAAAGGTTGTATCGTGGATATTCCGTAGCGTCCACGAGGGGATAAAGTAATAAATAATACCCTGATCCGTAGATCAAAAGATATATTAAGCCTACTTAAAGGCTGAGATAGAGAGGAAACTAAAGATTTACATCAGCTAAATCAATTAAGAGTCTTATTATTAGACCCCGATGCGTATAGAAACCGTGATTCAAAACATTGTAGAATCACTCTAAATATCAAAGGTGCAAAAGAGATAGTACAGTGGTCATATTCTTTAATGACTTTACGATTAATCCAGGTAGCAGTGTACCTGCCACATAAAGAGTCAATATGAAGCTCCCACCGGATTCTGTATGAACTAGAGTTGCAAGTATTATTGTGGAGCTTCAAGTTGTGGATGCGAATTCCACCTATGTGGAAGGGAGGTTATTAAAGAGATCGAATATATGATGCATGATTTAAAGATAAGTAAGGTACATGTGAAGAAGGTACGAGATGCCAAAGTACAGAAAGTTATGAATAATCTAGATATCAGATAGAGAGTTGGAAGCATTGTAATTCTGTACTAAGAAATGATAGTGGTGTTTCCAGTGGCATAGTTTCCAGCCTATGGTTTCCAGATACAGAGAGGACTACATAAGAGAGTAAAGAAGAGTTAGACACGATATGATGTCTCGCTTGAGGTTCCAGAATAACATAAGAAAATCTTGGTGCTAGCAAGTTAAATGAAGGTTGTGAGTGGTATAAATAGATATATGTAGGTTGCAAGCTAAAGTATGGTAGATCGAAAAGGTTTTAGCTTGATAGGAGTAAGGATAAGAAAATGTGAGTGAGAAGGTGATGCGAATAGGTAAGTCCTCGGGATTAAACCCATCACAACAAGAGAGCTGATGGTTTCTGTAAAGTTATAAAAAGCTCAGTATAGCATGCGTGCTCAGAGGAGTTTAAGACTAGGGAAATTTAGAAAAGATGGAATGTTGTCCTAATGGTAGAATAAGGGTGTATTTGTGACTGATAAGAGGATGACGTTTAGATCTTTGATTGGGTAATGATTCAAAGAAAAGGGATTTCATGAATTGGACGGGACTAAAATACTCCCATAAGGTGAATCACGTTGGGATGCTAGGAAATACAGTTAATGACGTATTGTATCGTCCCTAGGTGGATCGGGCAGATAACTTCAGATGTCCCTCAATGCAACATGAGCCCTAACGACATGTATTACAAAAGAGGTTTCAGTAATCATCGATAGATTATAGATCAACATTAAGGTGAATCAACAATAGATGGATAAAAGTTCCAAAGTATGAGATGAGATTTGGTTTCCATTCTTAATATGAACAGTAACGAGAAAGCATGTGATATGGTATAATATGATCTACCTAGATGAAGTAAAGCCATAAGGATAGATATACGAGGCTATGAAACAAGATACAAAAATAGTCACAAGTTCGACAAAGTACCAAGCGAAGGACTTCAGTTCTCCTATAGATAACTAGATGGGCAACTTTCCATAGTTCTGTTACCAAAGTGAGGCCTAGAGACTGGCTAAAAACTAGAGGAAAAAGGACAAAAGAGTTGTATTGGCACACATACAAGGATAGAGTTATACAGGTTGCATGACAGAAGGCCGCAACAGTTACGAGATTGGAAGAATTCTGACAACAAGTCGTGGTGTTGGAAAGAGGCCTAAAAGGGGGAATGCCCTAGCCTTCGGATTTGTTCAAAGAATAGTTTCCTAGATAGCAAGGACAACATTAAAATATATGTAACAATTATGGGTATTGAGACTGATAAGCGCATCAGCTAATATTTGAGGACGAATGTTCCAAAGGGGGGGAATGATGTTACACCCCATGTTTTCGTATATAAGAGTACGTCTTAAGTCAATTGATGTAAGACCAAAAAAAGAGATCATCTTTCGAAGTATATAAAGTAAGTTATCATGTTATCCCAGATGTTACATAAAGTGAAGATCATGAATAGCAAGTACAAAGAGGGTTGGAAGGTTTAGAAGCAAAGGAATTAAATAAAATAATGTTTATCGAAAGTTGACAATTTGGGAATGATATAACATGTACTTTTTGGGTGAGACTATGGTTCTTAACATGATATGGATGTTATATTTTGAGTTATGTCACTGGTTTAATAGTCGTGTGTTATTTTTTTAAGTAAAGCGAGTTGTGGAACAAAAGATGGCAAAGATCATCACAAGTTACATTCACCAATATGCTGAAAATTAGGTCAAATATAAATGCGGTTTTCTCCCAATATACTCGGGCTATGAGATGTTCCACCCATAAAATTGAAGCTCTATGAGTATATTTTCTGACTCATTAAGCCGTTTATCAGTACAATATAAGAGTAGATACATATGCGTATTTTTGCAAGACCGTACAGGCTGCTAGGTGACAAGTAGGTGTGTCACCTACTTGGTTAAATGAGAGCCCAAAAAGAGGCAATTTCAGGTCAGCCAGAGAGCCCATTTAAGGGATTATCTCCTTCAATATAAACCTCATTATATATCACCAATTATCATACCTAACCCTGCAAACTTCCTCCCAAAAATTACCCACAAACCCTAATTGAATTTCTCTCCCTTTTAAGTTCTAATTGGGGGGTAAAACCTAGAGTTTAAATAACCATGATAGGAGCTGAGTTATCCAATAAATAAGGTATGTTTATTGCTATATTTCATCCGTTTTTTCTACTGTAAATTCATGGTAACTCGTTATGTAGTTTTAGGAACTCACGGGACAGTGATCGGAAGCCGTGAGTTCGAGTTATTCACTTGTAGCGGACTATTCTGTGGACTGTTTTGTGTTGCTGTTGTATTTCATAAGTTACTACTATTTTCTGGAGTTTGGAGGAGTAAGGGTGTGGGGAAACATCACATACATTCAGGGTGGAGGGCTGGTAGTTCATTGTAATATTTTCGGGGTGTTTGACACTACTACGATGGTCGTTTAGTATATGAAGAGATTAGGGTGTGTTGGGATATTTTGTAATATTTTGTGGTGTATAAAAGGTTGGAAAATAATGTATATATGTTGATATTATTTTTTTCTTGTGTCGTTAGTGTTATCTTGAATTTGGAGGAAGTAAGGATTATAGTGAAGATGCTACCCATTTTTATACAAAATAAACTTGTCGTTCATTGCGCGACCTTTCGTAACTTAAGGATAGACTTATTGCCATTGTTGTAGATTAAGGTGTGAAGAGGCGAGTTCAACTTGGTGATCTGAAAGATTGTGAAAAGGTATGTTAAGGATAAACCTTTCCTTCATTTGGCATGATCCAGTGACTACATGTGTTTGACAATGAGACATAAAGAAAAATTTATACTCCCTAATTTATATACACTATCCTAGTCTCATAAGCCACAATATTCTCCCTTATCGGGACTTCATATAGAGTTTAGTTTTGTCTTATGTCAGCCAAGAGAACAAAGAGTCTATATATATACATACATACATATATATATACATATATATACAGTATTACTGTATTTTCACCATCATCGAACTATAATCGGTGGGCAAGCCTCTATTCGGAAATACTATAGTATTTTCACCACCATCGAGCTATAATCGATGGGCATACCCCTATAGGACTACCTCTGATTAGATGGCGATTTATATTCCGAGCCAACTACGGCCGAGTGCCTATGAGCGAGCCCAGAATGGCCGAGATACAGAGCCTAGTATGGTTGAGCGCCTATGAGCGAGCCTACTACGGCAGAACAATTATATATATATATATATATATATATATATATATATATATATATATATATATATATATATAGGGCCGGATAACTATTTTACTTATAATATTGAGAGAATTGAGCCAGTATCAGCAGGTAAACATATCCTCAGATTATCTTTGGCTCCCACTTACTTTCAGTTATTATATAATCATTTCAGTTTCTGCTTTCAGTTATCATATTGCCTTACATACTCGATACATTATTTCGTACTGACATCCCTTTTGCTGGGGACGGTGCATTTCATGCCTCCAGGTCCTCATTGACAGTTGGACAGACCCTCACAGCAGATAGAGTCAAACATCAGCTTGGTTGGTAAGCTCCACTTCCTCGGAGTTACTAGGTCTGAACCTTGGAGTCCATTTTATATATACAAATTTGATGGGTAGGTCGAGGCCCTGTCCCGACCATCGTATAGTTCAGTTATCGCTAGAGGCTTGTAAACGAGTCTTGTATAATTTGCATATCAGTAGATGTTCATGGAAGTCTCGTCAACCTCCATCGTTATATATATATATATATATATATATATATATATATATATATATATATATATATATGAGCTTTTGTTTATGTTTACCCCCCAATTGAGAGAGACATTATTTTCAAACGATTCAGAATATGGCCTCATCTGCCTAAGTTGAGGGTCAACCCTCCAGAGTCCACAGTTACAGAGTGGTACACTCGGGCCGAGTACGGCACCAGGTGCCGGCCATGCCTTTTCAAGTTTGGGGCGTGACAGACAATTTAGTACACTGACCACTACACAATGGAAATGAATAAAGAGTAGTCTTTCCTAATACACTATAGCTTCTCGAACATAAATATGGACGTCTACGTACTGATCTACAAGACTCTATCAGGTTTGACCATAACTTGTGAGAGCTACGTGAACCTAGTTCTCTGATACCATGTTGTCATAACCCATTTTCCATAATAGTTCATGATGGCACCCGACGCCGTTGTCAGGCCAGCCAACACAAAAATATAATTAAGTTCTCATTTTCTTTCTTTTACCAAAAATAAGTATAACAATTTTTCAAATTAAAGTTAATGCCAGAAGCGATAAATAATGTGTCAAAATAATTATACAAGCCAAAAATAAATATCTACTAATGTGTATGCCAGAACCTGGTGTCACAAGCTACGGGCGACTAGTAGAAGATACAAAAAAGAATAATACACTATACTACTGTCTGAATCAGGATAGACAAAAATAAAAGCATAAAGAAAGACTTCATCGGCTGCGGATCGTCATGCAAGGAAGCAGCTCACCATCGAAGTCTCAAGGGTGCTCACTGATGCGCATCAAAATGAGGTGCAGATCCACATGCCTCAAATCTTGTACATTAAAGTACAGAAGCATAGAATGAATACATAAACAACATGTACCCAGTAAGTATCCCGCCTAATCTCGAAGAAGTAGAGATGAGAGGTCGACTTGATACTTACTAAGGTCAAGATAATATAATATATTTTGAGATATAAAACATGAAGGATTTCCAATAGCAACAAGTTTAAATGAAAAGTTATATTCATGTTCTTGATCATAATTCAATTATAAATTTCCCTTTTTATATACTTAACAAGAAATCATGTCATGTCTAAGCTCAAGCATATATATATCATGCGCAATCATGCAAAGGTCGATGGCCCGCTCCAACGGAAATTAAACTGTGCACTGCTGAGGGTCGAACAGCCCGAACCATAGATCCATCTATTCTCACCGAGGCGATCAGCCCGAACCATAATTATCAAGAAAACATCAAGAACGAACACAAAGGCTCATTTAATACAAGGAAACTCCTATCAAAGCTCAACAAGTTCATATGTTCACTTGTTATTTTTCTCAAGTCTCTAGCAAATCATAAATGATCTTATCGGCAATTATAATAAGAGATATTTCTGAATTAGGCATGATGTGGTCCTAAACTTCCAAGCAATTAACATTGTAGTAGCTACGTACGGACTCTCATCACCTAGTACGTAGCCCCCAAATTTAGCAATAATTACTCATTAATAATCCCTATGGGGACAATTCCCTCTCACAAGGTTAGAAAGGAGACTCACTTCGCTCCGAAGCGCACGTCCAATATCAAGAACAAGCCAAAATCCTCAATTCGTAGCCTAACGAGCACAAACTAATTAAAATAAAGTAAGAACTAGCAATAAAGGCTTACAAGGTTGAATTCTAAGTATTTAAGTAATTTCCCAACCTTTCCCTAAATTCCGGCTCCAGGCCCATGTGCCCGGATTCCGAGATTTTTCGAATTAAGTTGTTCTCTATTACTTAAGGATCATAAATATATGATTTATAGTTCATTACATGGCAGATTACATGATTAAATATTAGTTTTACTAAAACCTAGGTCTAGCTCTAACTCTTGATTTTTACTTAGTTTTTAGTGTTTAATCTACCTAATGTTCATGTATTTAAGCTAAGGATGAAGGGGAATTACTTACCTTACCAAGCTATGTGGAAACCCTCTCTTGGAAGCACTCAAATCGCCTAATTGTGGAGTGAAAAATGTGAGAAATGGAGATTGAGTTCGTATTTAATGAACTCTTCTGCCCCCAGCTGATTTCACTTCTGCGGAGATATTTTTGCTTCTGCGGAGTCTGCTTTTGCGGATATTGGGCCGCTTCTGTGGTTCTGGCCCAAGATGGTTGGACTGGTTCTGTGGTCGAAGTGCCGCATATGCAGAACCGCTTCTGCGGTTCCATGACCGCTTCTGCGATATTTCTCTTGGGCTGCCTTGGCCGGTTCTGCGGAGTCCTGACCGCATATACGGTCCTTCTTCTGCGTTCAAAGAACCACAGATGCGGTTATGACAGAAGCAGCAAACTTCAGTCCTTTTCCAAGTTCTAACTTCACTCGAGCCATGCTCGTTTGACGTCAGGGCTCCAGTACCACGCCTGAATATACTGACAAGTCTGAAATCATGAGGCGGACCTAGTTGAACCCTCGAATCGCTCAAAACAATGTTAAATCTAGGAATCACGTCCTTGAACCACATGAATCTATCTATTGAACTCCAAGTTTTAAATTTCCTTCTAACGGTTCAAAACGCCCTTAAACTACTCGGATTGAAACCAACTTTCACGGGTAAGTCTTAACTGATATTTTGGACCTGTATCAAGTTTTGAAACTAAAAGCTCAGCATGATACCTAGGAAATATATAATTACTTAGTTTATTTAATTCTTTAAAACATCAAGTTAACAATTTCACAGAAAAATTCATTACTCGGGCTAGGAACCTCGGAATTCGATTCCGGGCATACGCCCAAGTCCCATATTTTTTTGCGGATCCTCCGGGATAGTCAAATAATAAATATGGGTCTGTTTCCCAAGAAAGTTGACCGAAGTCAAACTTAACATTTATAGAAAAACTTAAAGAAGCAAATGAATATATTCTTACTCAAAACTCTTCCAACTTCCGAACCATCCACCCCCGCAAGTCATAAATTAGTTAAAGAAAGTGCAAAATATTTTATTTAAGGAAACAGGGTTCTAAAACGCAAAACGACCAGTCGAGTCGTTACATTTAATTACCGTTCAATTTCACATCATAAATAAGTATAGGTTAACGAAAGCTTCTAGTTAGGCTTTATATATTTCTTAATTATGTTTATCTTATAGCCCTATAAGGTAAAAGTTTAATTAATATTTAAGTTCTAAATATTAATTAATTTCCTACCTAGTAGTGCAAAAATCCAAAAAAGGTAATTAGTTAATGCAAGATTTTAGTTGATTATAAATCTTAAGTATTAGAATATTTAAATGACTATTTGCCTTATGTGAAATTTATTTATAAAGGATAAAAAAGACGAACGACATTTCGCTAAGGGCCTCCGTGCTTTTAATATAATAAATAAAAATATATATAAATTAAGTTATTTATGTTAATTTAAACAACATGAAATATTGCTAATAAGAAACCTTGTATCGTTAGTTTCAACTTCTTTGAGAGCTCTGAAGATGAAACTAATGTTTGCTCATAACGTGCTAAATAAAAAGTGTGCAACCTAATTCAAAGCCAAAATAAGGTAGAACATTGCCATAGTATTATGGTTGAATGGTATTACATTTCCAACGATTCCAATTCACATTTGAACTCATCTGTCGTCTCACTCTCTACTAGATGAATTATAGTAAGAGGTTGACATTCGTGCAGCTCGGATTACATATGAAATTTTGGTTTGGATTTTTAATTTTTGAATTGGCAAAATGACAATCCAAATAAGTTCTGATTCGATTAGATTTTTAAGTTTGATTTCGGATTAATCGGTTTGAATATTTTGAATTTTCTATTTTGAGCTTATAAGATGAGATGTTTCTTCTTTTTACGAAAATAAATATCCAAATGAAGTACTTATGCTAATTTATCTGAAAAATTCCTCGCTCTCATTGCAATCATCCAAATGAAGTATTAAAGTAATAAAATTATTATATAAACAAATAAAACAATACAATAGAGACATTATTACTACAGATAAGAAGTAGAAATAGTAAACCATGTCCAAATATAAAGTCTTCTCATAGAAACATAGTAATTAATATCGAATATATGAGATCTATTGGGTAGGGTATTGAACATATTACTATTGACATATGGATAATGAATTAAATATAAAGTATAAGAGTTTTGAAATTTCGGATATCCAAAATTCGAAGTACCAAATCGAATATCCAAGCCGAAATCAAACTATTTTAAATTAAATCCAAAATCCAATCTGTAATCCAAAAATCCAAATTAAAATTCCAAGAAATTCGAATTTCGATTTGGATTTCCGGTTTGCCCAAACTATGCCCACTCCTAATTACAATACTAAAGCCTATAGTATAGTGCTTGATGATCGATAGGTCATCTTATGTTTTGAAACCTAACTTTGTTATCCAAGGCCTTAAAAAACACTTTTAGTATTCCTCGATTTGTGTGCGCAGTACGAGCATCTTTTCAAAAAGTTTTTATGTTAAAAGTTGATAAAAATATATAATTTTTCTTAAACTTTATTTGAGTTGACTTCTGTCAATATTTTTGGTAAATGAATCCGGATTCATATTTTGACGGTCTCGATGGGTCCGTATCGTAATTTGGGACTTGGACATATGTCCGAAATCGAAATCGGAAGTCCTTAGCCCGAGTTATCAGACTTTGTCGGAATTTGAAAGTTAAAGACTTAATGAAATGAGAATGTTTGACCAAGTTTTGACTTTTTGGATATCGGGTCCATATTTTTGTTTTGGAATTCGGTATAGGTCCAATACCATATGTATAACTTGTTTGTAAATTTTGGTGAGAAACGGAGTTGGTTTGATGTGATTCGGATGCCCAGTTTAGAAATTACTTGAAGTTTCAAAAATTTTCTAGAAAATTTCATTTGATTTGATGCTAAATTCGTAGTTCTATTATTTTGGCGATTTGATTGTGCAAGCAAGTTCGTATGATATTTTTAGACTTGTGTGCACATTTGGTTTAGAGCCTCCAGGGCTCGGGTGAGTTTCGAATAAGTTACAAAGTGAATTGAACTTAGAAATCATAGTTGTTGTGCATCAGACATGCAGATTTTGCATTTGCGAGACCTGGCTTGCAAATGCGAGCCTCGCATTTGCGAAGAGACCATCGCATTTGCGAGCAGTGGGCTGGGGGTGGACCTTTGCATTTGCGAAGTTGTGGCCGCGTTTGCCATCCTCTCTTGTTCGCATTTGCGATGACAAGCCTAGGGAACGTTTCGTATTTGCGAACCCTAGTTCAAAAATGCGATACCTGCAGCTGAACAAAATATGACTTAGATGAAATTTTGGGTTCATTCTTCAAATTTTCAAACCTAGAAACATAAGAGGCGATTTTCCAAAGGATTGCTTTTCCCCAAATCATTGGTAAGTGACTTTAAACTAATTTCTTTCAATTTTCCACTACTTTTTCCTAAGATTAAACCTAAAATCTAAAGTTTTCACTGTGTAATTGGGGGGATTTAGACCTCAAATTGAGGTCGAATTGCAAAATCATTTATATATCAGGGCTCTGGGGTAAATGGTTTATCGGATTTTGGTCCGAATTTAGGGTTTGGAGCATGCGAGCCTAGGTGTTGACTTTTCAATAGTGGCCTAAACTAAATTATTTACAATTATTGGTAGTTCTTAAGGCTTTATTTGAATCGTTTAGTTGGTAATTTGCTAGATTCTACTGGTTCGGAGGCTCGTTTGAGAGGAAAAGCCGTGGTTGAGCTTTGAGTTTGGCCGTTGGAGCGAGGTAAATGTCGTGGTTAACCTTGGCTGGAGGGATTATGACTATTTGCCTATTTTCTTCGCGTTTGAATGTTGGGTACAACGTACAGGTAAGGTGACGAGTACCTATGCGTTGTTGTCGGGTCATGGCGTGCGAGTGTATCTTATTCTTGCAATTGTTGCTTTCCTTGATCATATTATCCATGCTTAGACTAGTTAATCGTTTTGTTGATCATTCTTATCATGCTTACGGATTTTGGTATTGATTGAGTATTGATTCAAAGTTGGTTAACTATTGTGGAACCAAATATTGAAGTAAGACTTGTTTTCGTTATTTCTATCTCCCTGTTGTTATTGTTCATTATTTTGGTGAGGGAGAGTTCTAATGCACGAAGGGTGATGTTATGCCATGTTTTGTGAGTGTTAATGCACGAATGGTGATGTCGTGCCATATTGTGAGTATTAATGCACGAAGGGTGATGTCGTGCCATATTGTGAGTGTTAATGCACGAAGGGTGATGTCATGCCATGTGATGAGAGAGTTAATGCACGAAATGTGATGTCATGCCGTTTCTATTGAATTATATGGTAAGGTTGAGATAAAAGCACGAAGAGTGATGCCGTGCATTTTCTTTTACCGTGTTTACTTGTTCCTATCGGAAGGCCCATATCTCCCTCTCCTAATTAGCATGTGACAAACCATTAAGACACTATATGCCATGAAGCATTTAGTTGTGGGGCTAAAACCTCAGGAATCCCCGTTTGTTTTTGGTTCAAATCCTAGCAGTGAACACTTAATACCTTAACTTGAGGATACATATCTGATCTATTGCGCTAGTTTATCATTTACCTTGGTTGGTAACTTTATGTGTCTGTCTTGATTTGGTTGAAAGTATCTTAGTTGTTTTTTGGCCGGTGAGCAGGTTGTCTTGTGTATTTCTCTCATCTCAATTAAAAAAGAATAATAGTTAACCAAACAATGAAAGAACCAAAAGAAGAAATGCACGTCCAATTTGATCCTGAGATTCATCACCTACTATCATGAATGACAACAACAAAAGGAGAAAATATAAAGCAAATTAAGTTCAATAGAAGACAAAAGACACAAATTTAGGGAGCTCAACTTAATTAAGTTTTCAATGAAGCTTAAATACTTCACCCAAGAGCTATGTGTTAGATATATGGACTTATATCTATATACATATGAACATTATATGGATTAATTATATGTTATGTGCTATCTTTTGGTTTGGCCTAAATTGGTGGTCTTATGGACATTGTTAAAAAAAAGGGGGCCAATATATTGTCATATAAAGTGTAGGACTAATGTGTAGATACCCAAAAGGGTAACCTTAGTTAATGATGGGCTAACTAAGGTTACATACATGTAACCATGGTTACATGCTTATGACTTTTGAGTTTCATAACTCATATGTTATAAGAGGGGGGTTATGGTTCCCATAAGAATGCAAGACATTCTCTTCTTCCTCCCATTGAAACTAAAGAGCATTTTGGTCTTGCATATCAAGTGGAAAACCAATCCTTAATTTTTGGTCTTGGATATATTTTTGTGAAAGCAAAAACTTCAAGAAAATCTTGAAGGAAGGATCAAGGAGCTTCTCAAAGGCACACCTTGGACAATCTTCATGAAGGACTAAAGATTTCCACTTATGGATTCAGGTACGCTTCCGCTTATGTTGTTATTCCAAGTAATTCGATATGAAGGCTAAAGTATTTTATTTGGATTCATTCCAACAATTGGTATCAGAGCCTCCTTCATATTTGGATTATTTGGAAGTTCATGAAATCCATGTTATAGAAAGTTTATGATTAAGTTAAAATGGAATTTTGATTATGAAATTCTAGTACCATGATATAGCATGATTTCATGAATGATATGTTGTTGATGAACTTTGGTGTTTCACTATCTTGTTATCTCTAGATGATTTGAAATATTGAAATTTGTATAATATTGGTTGATGATCAACATGATTTCTTGTTAAAGTTTCTTGTTGAAAACCATATTAAGTCGTTGGACAGAATAGTAAGATAATCGATTATCTTATCCAGATAATTGACTATCTTGAAAGGTTGACCAAAATTTTGCAAAACAGTAGCACAGAATAATCGACTATTTTTATGAAATAATCGATTATTCTGTTTTGTTCATCAAAAATTTTGCAAAATAGAGGCAGAGGATAATCGATTATTCCCCTAGAATAATCGATTATCTGGAGTTCTTCAGCAAAATTGGAAATTGCAGAGAGCCAAGATAATCGATTATCCTAGTTTTCAGCAAATTTTGAGATTCCAGAAGGCCCAGATAATCGATTATCAGGCTCAGATAATCGATTATCTGGCCATAAATTGCAGAAACGTTTTATTTTCTGGCAGTTTAATGAGGACATAATGTAAGAAACGTTTTTCATAATTAATGAAACATTTTAAGTATTAAGTTTTCAGATTTTTTAATTGTACATTAATAATATGTCAATTAATATTCAGTTTTTAATTATTAATGTTTTGTACATTAATATTCAGTTTTAATATTAATTGTTTTTTAGTCCATCATGCTTCAGATTTTGGTATTGTCTAATTAAGATTAAAATAATTAATATTCAGATTTTACATGTCAAAACATGTAATTTTTCAGTCAAGATTCAATATATGGCTTAAAGAACTATATGATTTGGCATCTAATATTTTAAATTAGTCAATTGAAGCATCATGTTGCCAAAGTAACCTCTTTTGTGTAGATTGATTAATCTTGAAATATAAGATGACTGTGGATGTTAGTATTCCATGCGTTTAACACCGGCCCAAAGGAAGGTTGTTATTTGGCAGGAATTCGAACATGCTTGTGGTGATAAATATGTGACAATTATTCGGTTTTCCATGTGAATATTAAGTCGGCCCAAAGGAAGGCTTGATATTTGACAGGAGTTTATTGTCAATATTTGATTACTACACCAAGAGTACCACTTACAAGTTGATTTCTGTCCAAAGACTAAAATCAATGTTGTGCTAGGTATCTTGTAATGGGATTTGCCTATTTTGAATCTGTAACCTAAAGTTAAAGTTCAAGTAATTGTAAGCATGTATTAAGTTATCCTTGGTTTATATTCAGTGAATTCTTCAGCTGCTTCGGTATCTGCAAATATAAACAGCATCCCTGTGCTTAACGGCACAAACTTTAAGGAATGGAAAGAGAACATTATGATCGTTCTCGGTTGCATGGATCTAGACCTTGCACTTCGGATTGAGCAACCTGCTTCTCTTGAGGATACATCTTCTTCTGATGAAAAGAAGGAGATGGAGAAGTGGGAACGCTCCAATCGCATGAGTCTAATGATCATGAAACGTGCAATTGCAGAATCATTCAGGGGCACTATGAATGATGAAAATAATGCCAACGTTTTCCTTGAAAACCTTGAAAAGCGTTTTGCGCAAAACGAAAAGGCGGAAACAAGTACTCTTTTGAGTAAACTTGTTTCCATGAGGTATAAAGGCAAGGGAAACATAAGGGAGTACATTCTGGAAATGTCTCATCTTGCTACGAAACTTAAGTCACTCAAGCTGGAATTACCTGAGGAACTGCTTGTGTACTTAGTTTTGATCTCTCTTCCTGCACACTTTAATCAGTTTAAGGTCAGGTACAACTGCCTGAAGGAGAAATGGACTCTTAATGAGCTCATTTCACATTGTGTGCAAGAGGAGGAAAGGATAAAGCAAGATAAGACTGAAAGTGCTCATTTGGCATCCTCTTCTAAAGATAATAAGAAGAGGAAAGGTAAGGAAATTGCAGTTGCAAGGCCCCAGAAGAAGCAAAATAAGGAACCTAAGGTTGAAACTACAGAATCAGGTTGCTTCTTCTGTAAGGGGACTAATCACATGAAGAAAGATTATACCAAGTACCACGCTAGGCGTGCGAAAAAAGGTACATCTCTTTCTCTTGTTTGTTCTGAAGTTAATTTAATTTCGGTACCTAAGGATACTTGGTGGGTAGATTCGGCTACTCACATAAGTATATCTATGCGGGGTTGCCTAAACTGCCGAAAACCAAATGATGGTGAAAGATACATCTATGTGGGTGACGGCAAAAAGGTGCAAGTTGAGGCTATTGGAAAATTTAGGCTGTTGTTTAAGACTGGTTTTTATTTAGATTTGAATGAGACTTTTGTTGTACCGTCTTTTAGACGGAATTTAATTTCTGTTCCCAAATTGGACATATCCGGTTATTCATGTTCATTTGGTGACAATAAAGTTAGTCTCTTTCAAAATTCAAATCTTATCGGTACTGGTCTTTTATCAACATATGATAGCCTATATTTGGTTGATATAATAACCTCACATAATGAAACTTTGCATACAAGTTCAAGTGGTACCAAAAAATTAACTAATGAGAATTCGTTATCACTCTGGCATAAACGTTTGGGTCACATATCCATTCAAAGAATTCAGAAATTCGTGTCAGATGGAATTCTTGATTCTCTTGATTCCTCAAATTCGGATATTTGTGTTGAGTGTATCAAGGGAAAACAAACAAACAAGACGATATTAGGTGCTAAGAGAGCTTCGGATGTCTTAGAATTGATACATACGGATATTTGTGGGCCATTCCCTACTCCTTGTAGGAATGGTCAACAATTCTTTATCACATTCATAGACAATTACTCTCGTTATGGGTACCTATATCTTATTCATGAAAAGTCCCAATCCATAGACGTGTTCAAATCATATAAGGCTGAAGTTGAAAATCAACTAAGCAAAAGGATTAAATCCGTTAGATCTGACAGTGGTGGTGAATACTATGGTAGATATGATGGTTCAGGTGAACAACGTCCAGGGCCATTTGCTAAATTCCTAGATGAGTGTGGGATCGTCCCTCAGTATACTATGCCAGGCAGTCCTACTATGAATGGTGTAGCTGAGAGACGAAATCGGACCCTTAAGGATATGGTAAGAAGTATGATTTGTCGTACTACTTTGCCAGACTCACTCTGGGGAGAAGCATTAAAAACCGCAGCTTATATTCTTAATAGAGTTCCAACTAAAGCGACAATCAAAACCCCATATGAACTTTGGACTGGGAATAAACCCAGTATTAAGCACTTACACATTTGGGGTTGTCCAGCTGAGGCAAGGCCTTATAGGCAGAAAGAAAAGAAACTGGATGCTAAAACGGTTAGTAGCTATTATGTTGGATACTCTAAAAGATCCAGGGGGTTTAAGTTTTATGATCCCACTTCTAGAACTATTTTTGAGACGGGTAATGCTAGGTTTTTTGAGGATATTGAGTTTGGGGGTGGGGAGATAAAGTTATTAGAGATTTTGTCTTTGAGGAAGAACATGTGTCTTTCCCTCAAGTTGTTGATCTTGGTCAAGGTGTTCTCATTCCTGACACATATCACACAACTCCAGTTCAAGACAATCTCGAAAATCTCCCCAATCAAGTTCCTGATATTACTAATGAAAATCAAACTCAACAACCTCAAGAAACTGAAGTGCCATTAAGGAGATCCACTAGAGAGAGGAGAAATGCAATTCCGGATGATTATGTTGTATTTCTCCAAGAACAAGAAAGTGATATTGGACTTGAGGAAGATGATCCAATCAACTTCCGTCAAGTCATTAAAGGTTCTAACTCTCAAAAGTGGATTGATGCCATGAATGATGAGATGAAGTCTATGAGCGATAACGGCGTTTGGGAGCTTGTTACATTGCCTGAAGGTATTAAACCGATTGGTTGTAAATGGATATTTAAAACCAAGAAGGATTCAGGGGGCAATGTCATTAATTATAAAGCTCGTCTTGTCGCAAAAGGCTACACTCAAAAGGAAGGCATTGATTATAAAGAGACTTTCTCTCCAGTTTCATCGAAAGACTCTTTCAGGACTATAATGGCACTAGTAGCTCATTTTGATCTTGAACTTCATCAGATGGATGTTAAGACAGCGTTTCTCAATGGTGACATTAAGGAAACAATTTATATGGTGCAACCTGAAAACTTTGTTTCGGAAGAATCAAAGAAAAGGGTTTGCAAATTAAAGAAATCCATCTATGGGCTCAAGCAGGCTTCCCGTCAATGGTATTATAAGTTTCATGCAGTCATTACATCTTTTGGTTTTGAACCAAATATTGCTGATGACTATATATACCATAAGTTCAGTGAGAGTAAGTATATTTTTCTGGTTTTATATGTCGATGACATACTGCTTGCCTGTAATGATATAGCGTTATTGCATGAAACTAAGAAATTTCTTTCAAAGAAATTTGAAATGAAAGATCTTGGTGATGCCTCTTTTGTATTAGGAATTCAGATACAACGAGATTGCTCCAAAGGTGTTCTCGGTCTGTCACAAAAGGGCTATATCGATAAGGTTCTTAAAAGATTTGGCATGCAGGATTGTAAAATAGGCAACACCCCTGTATCTAAAGGAGACAAGTTTAGTCTCAAATAGTGCCCAAATAATAAATTTGAAACTACGGAAATGGAAAAGACACCTTATGCTTCGGCTGTAGGTAGTCTGATATATGCTCAGGTATGTACACGACCTGATATAGCATACATTGTTGGGATGCTAGGCAGATATCTAAGCAATCCGAGAATGGACCATTGGAAGGCAGCCAAAAGGGTCATGAGGTACTTACAGAGAACAAAGGATTACATGCTTACATATCGGAGATCGGACCAGCTTGAGATCATCGGGTATACCGACTCCGATTTTGCTGGATGTCGGGATAGTCTGAAGTCTACGTCAGGCTATATTTACATGCTTGCTGGCGGTGCTATCTCTTGGAGAAGCATCAAGCAAACTCTTACGGCCACTTCCACTATGGAAGCGGAATTCATGGCATGTTATGAAGCATCCAATGAGGCATTATGGCTGCGGAATTTTGTTAGTGGATTGCGCATAGTTGACAGCATTAAAAAGCCAGTTAGGCTATTATGTGACAACAGATCAGCAGTCCTTTATGCTAACAACAACAGTAGTTTGACGAAAGCAAAACATATGGACGTCAAATTTCGGATTGTTAAAGAAAGAGTACAGAATGGACAATTGTGCATAGAGCACATAAGTACAAACTCCATGATTGCGGATCCGCTCACTAAGGGATTGACACCAAAAGTATTTCATGAGAATATTGCTTGCATGGGTGTCAAATCAGTTAAGGATTATGAATTTTAGTGGGAGTTTGTATTATACAATTATGTATTGTCCATTACATTCAGTAATTCAGTTTTAAGGATATATCTGCAGATATTCAGTTTTAAAGTTTTATGTACTCTTAAGGTTTATGATTGATCTCAATAAAGAGAACCAGTTGGAAATAGACATTCTCTTTCAGACCACACCTTATGTTATTTCCATGCTACACACCTATACTTGATCCATGCCGTTGGTTATATTGATATACGTGATCTATGTTGGTTCTAGTTACGTAAGAGTAACTAAGAGCTCTTAGATCCTATGTTGGTATGATTGATGGACCGGATTGTTCATGACAATTTTATTATGATAGCAATTCTGAGCTCATAAGGTTATAATATAACATATAATGCTAAGGTTTGTACATATGTATGAGTATCTCGTCCAAGTGGGAGATTGTTAGATATATGGACTTATATCTACATACATATGAACAATATATGGATTAATTTTATGTTATCTGCTATCTTTTGGTTTGGCCTAAATTGGTGGTCTTATGGACATTGTTAAGGGGGCCAATATATTGTCATATAAAGTGTAGGACTAATGTGTAGATACTCAAAAGGGCAACCTTAGTTAATGATGGGCTAACTAAGGTTACATACATGTAACCATGGTTACATGCTTATGACTTTTGATTTTCATAACTCATATGTTATAAGAGGGGGGTTATGGTTCCCATAAGAATGCAAGACATGCTCTTCTTCCTCCCATTGAAACTAGAGAGCATTTTGGTCTTGCATATCAAGTGGAAAACCAATCCTCAATTTTTGGTCTTGGATATATTCTTGTGAAAGCAAAAACTTCAAGACAATCTTAAAGGAAGGATCAAGGAGCTTCTCAAAGGCACACCTTGGACAATCTTCAAGAAGGACTAAAGATTTCCACTTATGGATTTAGGTACGCTTCCGCATATGTTGTTATTCCAAGTAATTCGATATGAAGGCTAAAGTGTTTTATTTGGATTCATTCCAACACTATGTGCTAAGTCTTCAAATTATTAAGAACCAATTTTATGCAATACTTAAGCGCCAAAAAAGTAGCCAATTTAATAACATGAATATTTTCAACCAAATAGGCTTATGTTGTTTTCAGTTTTAGACAGTTAGGAGAACCTATGTTATGTTTCTAAAACTACATGGACATGAAACATAGAGATAACATATACGACATACTTCAAGTTCTCAACCTCATGTAAATTTCTATGCCTTCCACGGGAACCTAGAATATTTAGAGAAAGTCCAGTTTCACCTAGGAATTTTATCAAACTCCTTCAGGATCTTATAGTAGTTCTAACTCTACGTGAACTTTTTCTTATGTAAACCCGGTATGTTATCTAAGTCTTTTAACTAGTCCAATGGAAATCTCCTCTATTGCAGTAAAAGTAAAAAAAAAAGTACTCGTGCTGCAGCTTGTTTGCCTAAAATGAAAATCCTTACTAGCCTAAGTAAGGGACTTTCTTACTGGAGCTACGCTCACGTGGCCAAGAAAAAAAAATAACTCTGGTTTACGTGTTGAACATTCATACTCCTATTAAAAATTCACAATCTTCTTAGTAAAAACAACAACTGATTTCATATTTTTGCATTTTTTAACCTCATCCTCCTGCTCATGTTAATTTTCTACTTGGTCCCGCTGTCTCAAGAGGACATTCATGTTTACTCACCTCATTTTTAGTTAATATTGGTATAACCAGAGGCGGACCCACGTGTATCGATGAAGGGTCATCGAACTCCATAAATTTCGGATAAAATCCTCTCTCTCTCTCTCTTTATATACACACATACGCACGCACGTAATACCTTATAAATGGTTAACCTAAAATAGTTGGTACCCTGAACATAAAAACCTTTAAGGAGAATTGGTTGGGCAGAATAATGTGCTCCCATCGCGTAAAAATTGTGGGTCCGCCTTTGGGCATAACGCTTGCCCCCTAATCTTACCATTTGTCTCTCTTTTTAGTGTCTGCCACTTGAAAATCGAATTTTTAGAGATTTTGATCGATAGTGAACTTTTTTATATCGGGGTCGGATTTCAATTATGAAAGCTGGAATAGACCCATAATGTTGAATATGACTTGTGTGCAAAATTTTGAGGTCAATCGGATGTAGTTTGATAGGTTTCGACATCAGTTGTTGAAATTTGAAGTTTCAAGTTCATTAAGTTTGGATTGGAGGATTCGTGTTTGTAGCATTGTTTGGTGTAATTTGAGGGCTAGACTAAGTTGGTATGGTATTTTAGCACTTGTTGGCATATTTGGTTGAGGTCCCGGGGGACTTAGGTGAGTTTCGGATGCTTAACGGTTCGAAATTGGACTTATGCTCAATATTGATGCCTTCAGGCTTCTGGTGTTTTCACACCTGCAATGGAGAGATCGCAGGTGCGGGATCGCACATGCGTGAGGTCATGCGCAGAAGCGAAAGTGGGAGGAGTTTCCCAGGGTCGCAGGTGCGAGAGAAATGTTGCATCTACGATGCCCACAGATGCACTTGAGGAACTGCAGGTCCGAAGGGAGACCGCAAAAGTGGACCATTGTCCGCAGGTGCGCACACGTAGGTGCGGCCACCTTATTACAGATGCAGATCCAGGGGATTTAAGTTGAGTCCACACCTGCGATGGAATTTCCGTAGGTGTGGCGTCACAGATGCGATTTAATGCCCACTGAAAAGGGGCAAGTTTGAGAGTTTTATGCCATTTTTAATTTTGAGACTTTGAGAGCTCGGATTGGGCGATTATTTGAGGAATTTATAGAGAAAGTTGTTAGGTAACGATTCTTAACTCTTTTATGGTTATATTCCACTAATATATGGTTGATTTTATCATTTAATTTCGAATTTGAAAATTTGGAAAAAATGGTAAGAAGTTCTTCAACTAAGATTCTGGGTTTTGATTGAAATTTTGACTTTGGATTTGGATAATTTCGGTACGTGTGAACTCGTAAGTGAATGATATTCATATTTTATGACTTTTGCTCGATTCCGTGATATGGGCCTGGGGAGACTTTTTAGGAAAATTTTCTAATTTCTTGCTTTAGCTTTTATTTCATTAACTAGATTAGTTTCCTATAGTTATAGTTATGATATATAATTGATTTTGGCTAGATTTGGATCATTCCTATAATGTCTGTGTGTCTTAATAGCTTATCTGAACTCTTTGCAGCATGTTTAGTGGATCCTGCTTCGTTCTTGACTTGTAATCAATGTTACGTGCTCAATGAAGAACACAATCAATGCAATCCTAAAAGGTTGAGGTGATGAACAACCCTTGAACAGATTTGCACAATTGAACTGAACAACAAAAATTAGGGAAGAAGAAGAATATGGTTTTATTGATAGAAGGCTCAATCTTTCCAGAATGAATACAATTGATTCCCTTCCCTTGTATTTAACTACCCCTTTTTAACTGAATTGCAGCTGACTTCTAACTGCCTTAGCTAATTTAATCGACTATTAACCACTTGTAGTAAAATGACTATTGTGCCCTTAGGTTCCTACCCTTGTAGTTATAGTTTATAACACATTGTGGTGTAATTATGCTACTCTTCTACATATGTTTTCATGTGCAGATCCAGGTATATCATTCAGTCCTCGTTATTTATTAGTTGTGCACCTTCTGCTGTTACGGAGACTTCAAGGTACATCTGCCATGTCCGCAGACCTAAGAGTCCCCCTCTATCTTTTGTGTAGTTCTTTTTCTACTACTTCTAACTACTGATGTATAAAATGGTTAGTAAATTCTTAGAAGCTTGTTACTTATGATGTTCCGGGTCTTGGAAAAATTTTGTATGTATTTTCTTTTTTTTAGAGTAGTTATTGTATATGCCGAGCGGCATTTCTATCAATTATTGCATTACTATGTGTGTTAGTTGTTTCGATTTATGTTTTCATTTTTGTTGTTTTTCACAAATATTAGCTTACCTAGTCATAGAGACCAGGTGTCGTTGGGACCTCTCACGAAGGTAAGAATGGATCGTGACAAGTTGGTATTAAAGCTCTGGCTTCATAGGTGTCGTGAGTCACAAGCCGGTTTATTTAGATTTTTGCGAAGGTACGGAGACATCTGTACTTATCTTCGGGAGGCTATGAAATTGTTAGGAAAGTTACACTTCTTTGATTTCCTCGTCGTGCAAAAATTTGTTGACATTAAAATTCGAAACTTTTGTCTTCTATTCTCTTACAGATGGTGAGGACACGTACAACTGAAGATAACTAGGAAACCGTGCACCCTTCTAGAGCTAGAGACCGAGATAGGGGCCGAGAACATTCATGTGGTGGACCCAGAGCATCCGCACAAACTGTCACAAAGGAGCCACCAGTAGCTGTGGTTGGAGCGCAAGCACCTGAGATGCCTACTACTACTGCACCAGCTCTATAGGAGACCCTTGCACAGTTCATGATCATGTTCAATACTCCAGCTTAGGCAGAGTTGATTCCCCTTTCTCTTGCCTTATCTAAATTTGGGGGAGGAGCATAGACTCTCGCCGCCCGCACCCCAGAGCAGCAGCTTTAGGTCGATCAGATTACAGAGGTTATACCGGTGCCACTTGCAGCCCAGTTTAGCCCGATGGTAGGGCAACCGTTTCTAAAGAGGAGCAGCATAGGCTCGAGAGGTACAAGAAGTATCACCCTCCAACCTTCACTTATTTGGTGATAGAGGATGCTCAAGGCTTTCTAGAGGAGTGCAATCGTATCCTCCGCACTATGTTCATGGCAGAGTCGAGTAGGGTTTCTTTTACTGTGTTTCAGCTTAGAGGAGCAGCTTATAAGTGGTGGCGTGCTTATGAGTTGGACAGTCTGACTGAGGAATCTTCACTTACATGAACTCAGTTCTCGGATATGTTTTTGACGGAGTATCTTCCCCAAACCCTCAGAGATGCATGGCGCACTGATTTCGAGAAGTTGCGCAAGGGTGCTCTGACTGTGTCAGAGTATGTAGTTTGTTTCAGTGATTTGGCTAGACATGCACCGGCCTTGGTTTCTAGATATCCAGCTCCCAAATCTTTAACTGGTGATAACCTGAGCGCAAATCAATCTTAGAAACCGCATGTGCGCCGTAAAGGTGGTCAAATAGATCATCGATACAAGGCAAAGGATATCAGTTCTTCACTGTAACCTTGTTGAGCTTACGATAATTGATACACATGAGCATAGAACCATCATTTTTCTTCACGGACAAGACAGGAGTACCCCACGGTGAAGCACTGGGTCGAATAAAACCTTATAGAGCAATTCCTGTAACTGATCCTTCAACTCATTCAACTCAGGACGATCCATACAGTAAGGAGGAATGGATATGGACTGAGTTCCCGGCAACAAAAAAATACCAAAATCAATGTCCCGGTCGTGCGGCATGCCCAGAAGATCAGCTGGAAACACATCGGAATAATCCCGTACCACCGGGACAGAATATACATAAGGGGTATCACCACTGACATCTCTCACATAAGCTAAATACGCGGCGCACCCCTTGTCAACCATACGCTGAGCTTTAAGAAAATATATAACTCTACTAGGAGTGTGATCAAAAGTACCACTCTACCCAATACGCGGAACACCTAGCACACCCAGTGTCATGGTCTTAGCATGACAATCAAGAATAGCATACTGGGGCGACAACCAATCCATGCCTAAGATAATATCGAAATCAACCATATCGAGTAATAAAAGATCTTCCCAGGTCTTAAAACCATGAAGAGTAACCAAACATGACCGATAAATGCGGTCCACAATAAGGGAATCTCCTACGGGAGTAGAAACATAAACAGGAGAGCTCAATGACTCTCGGGCTATACCCAAATACGAAGCAAAATAAGATGACACGAAAGAATAGGTAGAGCCTGGATCGAATAGAATTGATGCCTCTCCATGATTAACCAATATAATACATGTGATAACAGAATTGAAGGCAACAGCCTCGGCACGAGTAGGAAGAGCATAATATCTGGCATGGCCCCTCCCTAGAGGGCGACCTCTATCTCCCCGATCTCCGCCCTTGGCTGGCTGGGCAGGTGGGGTGGGAGCTGTAGCTGGAACAATAGCCTGAGAATCCTGCTGGGCACGCTGTGGCTAAGAATGTTGTAGAGCTGCACTCCTCCCATGCCTAGGGCAATCCCTCACTACATGGCGGGTGTCCGTACTCAAAACAAGCTTTGGGAGGGCATGGTGGCTATGACTGACTTGGCCCACCCCTGCTGAACTGACCTCTAGAAGCACCTCGCGCAGGAGGTGCATTAGAAACTGGAGGTGCATAATAAGGCTCCTGTGCTAGAGTACTGTTTGATTGAGGGAAGAGCTGAATGAACTAGACGACCCATATAGCCTCTACTGTAACGTCTTCTTGCTGAGGTACTGGTACCAAAGTAGTGACTCGACTCTCGAGACCTCTTGTCCTCTCTCTCCTCTCTCTCTCTCTCGCGTGCATACGCTCTATCCTCTTAGCTATGCTCACTACCTGCTGATAAGGTATATCCACCTCCAACTCTCGATCCATGCCAGACTTGATGGGGGTAATAAGACCCTCAATAAACTGGCGAACCCTCTCGCGGACAGTAGCCACCAAGGCCGGTGCATGTCTGGCCAACCAAGTATAACGGATGGCATACTCAGAAACGGTCATAATGCCCAGGCAAAAATGCTTAAACTCCATGCGCCATGCATCCCGGGGCTCTGGGGAACAAACTTTGTAACATATCTAAAAACTGAGTCCAAGTCAGGTAAGCAGCCTCGTCCAGACCGGAGGGTCATACTTCTTGAACCACTCCAGTCTACGGTGCTCATCCTTAGAAGCAGGTGCCCCATCCTCAGACTGAACCGGTACTTCAAGCTGGACAAGGATAATATCCGGAACATGCCCCATATGCACTCTCTGCTCAGGAGTGTGGGCTGCTAGAGTTTGGGCTCCTCCTTCGGCCTGGGATGTGGCTTCAAGAAGAGGAAGCAACCCTGCCTGTGACAGCATAGTACACATGCTCATAAACTGTGCCAATGCCTCCTGAACAGCTGGAATAGTGGTGGTTGTGAGTGTTTCAGGTGCCAAAGCCCCGAAAGGATGTGTTGGCGGTACCTCGACGGCAGCTCGCACAGGTGCTCTGGCTGCACCACGCGTGCGTCCACAACCTCTACCCCTGCCCCTGCCTCTAGCGGCTAAAGGAGAGGGTGCGGGTGCCTGATCGTCCTGGGTCGTACGTGTCCTCACCATTGGTGAGAGAATAGAAGACTGAAGTTTAGAGTCAATGTCAAAAATATAGCACGACAAGGAATTCAATGAAGTGAATATTTTTCCTAAACAGCTCTATAGCCTCCCGTAAATAAGTCAAGATGTCTCTGTACCGATCAGCGAGACTCTAATAAACCGGTATGTGTCCCGTGACTCCTATGAACCTAGAGCTCTAATACCAACTTGTCACGACCCTATTTTACCAATTGTGAACATGTCATGACGGCACCTAGTCTTCACGACTAGGTAAGCCTAACACATTGCGCAAGTAACAACATTTACAAAATTTATAATCAAAAGCTGAATAACAAGAGTAATGTATACAGTTGCCACTTGGCACATACACTTTAACACTTTACATTCTGAGACTATCCCAAATACCCATAAACCCATGGGCAACACAAGCTAAGAGTAATACATAAAACTACTCTAATCATCTGGAAAAGTCTATAACAAGGAAGAACATAATAGCATCTAACTGACTAAAGGGGTAGAGTGAGAGGGAGACTCTCTGGTCTGCGAACACGGCAGATATACCTCAAGTCTCCAAAATGCTCCCTACAGCTACTAATAATGCGCTTGCACAGAGGTACCAGGATCTGCACATGAAAAACATGCGCAGACGAGGCGTGGGTACACCGCTACGGTACTCAGTAAGTGCCAAGCCTAACCTCGGTCGGGTAGTGACGACGAAAGGTCGTGGCCTTACTGAGAAAAAAACATAATAATCAATAGATTAAGGAAAGACCATATGGAGGAGGATTCGTCCTTACCGACCGATCCAATGCCGATAATCTTTCCTTTGTTATTGTCTCCAAAAATGACATTTCCTCCTTCCTTGGGTTTTAGTTGAAGGAATTTTGATGCATCCCCGGTCATATGTTTGGAGCATCCACTATCAAGGTACCAAAGTACACTTGATCCCTTCATACACACCTACAAAACAAATTAATGAGATTTTGGTACCCAAGCCATTTTGGGTCCTTGTACGTTAGGAGCAACATATTGTTGTGATTGCCCTGCAGTGAAATGTCTATGTCTAGTGAATCATGCGGGAGCAATATGTCCAATTTTATTGCAATAATGACAAATGACATTCGGATTGTGCATTCTTCTAGGATGATAGTAATTTGGGGGTCTAAAATTATTCACTCTATTTTTAGGAACATAGTTTTGATGTAGTATTCGAAAATCTTGTCTAGGTGGTCTATACATGCCAACGTTTCTTCTAGTGTTCACTATATTTTTAGAAATATAAGTTTGATGTGATTTTCGAAAATCTTGTCTAGGTGGTTTATACATTCCAATATTTCTCCTAGCATTTGTTCTAGAATGAGATGCAATTCTAGGATTAAAAATTCTAGGTTGAGTGATGACATTTATTTTGTTTGGCCTAAGTTGAGTCTTAGGTGGTTTAGGAATGGACTCAACTTTTTCTTTTGGCTCGTGTTTGAATCCTATACCGTGCTTAGTGGATTTCAAATTTACAAGCACTTCATTGAGATTTTTGTGTGAAGAATTGAATTTGTGCAAAGTGCTTCTAAGACTTTCTACTTCTTCCTTTAGAGATTTGCAAGAAGTACAATCCTTATTTGAGCTTTCGGGTTTATCGGCGCTTCTTTTTCCATAAAACTTGTTTTCCACTTTTAATTTCTCATTCTCAAGAGTGAGTTTTTCAAAATCCTTTTCTTTTGAAGAAAATTGTTTTCTTAAATCTTTTATAGATTTAGAAGCGCTAATAAACTCTTTATACAACTCATCAAATGCATCTTGCATTTCTTCTAAAGTGAAATAGTTCTTAGAAGAAGTACATACCTCATTTTGATTTTCTTCGTGTGCCATGAGACACAAGTTTGCGGTCTCGTTTTCTTCTCCATCACTTGATTCGTCTCCGGAGTCGCCTCCCCAAGAGATGTATGCTCTTTGTTTCTTGAATGGTTTCTTCTCCTTTTTGATGTTTGGGCAATTTGATTTGATATGCCCGATTTCTCCGCATCCATAGCACTTCAATTGGTCGCCTTGTTGCTTACCTTTTCGTTCATACTTCTTTTGCATGAACTTGTGAAATTTCTTAATAACGAGTCCAAGCTCGACATCTTCATCACTTGACTCCTCATCGTTTTGAGGTTGAGTAGTTGATGCTTTGAGTGCAATCTTCCTTTTCCTTTGATCATCCAAAGGAGAGTTAAGAATAGTTGATTCATAAGTTTTAAGATTACCTCGTAGTCCATCGATGGTGACGTTTGTGATGCCGATTGATTCTTGGATAGCATCGGCTTTGGAACGCCATTCCGGAGTGAGGCTTCGTAGAATTTTCCGGACAAGCTCCTTATCCGTGAATGTCTTTTTGAGGGCGTGTAGGTCATTAACGATTTTTGAGAATCGTTCGAACATGTCATCTATCTTCTCGTTTTCCTTCATGCGAAACAGTTCATATTCGTGGGTTAGGAAATCAATTTTAGCTTCCCTTACCTGGTCCGTACCTTCGTAGGTGATTTCTAATTTGTCCCACATTTGCTTGGCAGTGGTGCAACATGATATTTTTCGATAGTCATCGGGGCACTGCACAATACATCATGTTGATTGCCTTTGCGTTGTTCTCTATTTTTCTGATATCATCGGCGTCTAATTCGTCTTCCGTTTTTGGAACGAGTTCTTCTCCAACCTTTTTGGTAGGTTGTAGTTCTCCATTTTTGATAATTTTCCACAGTTGGAAGTTCTTTGATTGTATAAAAATCCTCATTCTCTCCTTCCAGTAAGTGTAGTTTGTGCCATCGAAAAGTGGTGGCCTTGTGAAGCATTGTCCTTCACCTAGTCCTGCATAAACACTACGAGTAGAAGCCATGGAAAGTTTCTCTCAAACTGTTAAGTCTTTCAGAGAGTATGGATCTGATACCAATTGTTAGAATATACGCTTAACGCTAGAGGGGGGGTGAATAGCGTTATAATAAAAACAATGTAAATTTGCGGAATTAAAAATTGCAGGAATAACGTAAGTGCAGTAATTAAAGAGATAAGGAGAGAACACACCGAATTTTATCCTGGTTCACCACAACACGTGGTTAGTCCAGTCCCCGAGAGACTCTCTCGAGTTTTACACTAACTTCGTTAAGCTTACGGGTGCTTAACAAACCGTTACACTTGCTCGTAGATATACACTCTACAAGACTTCAACCTGCTCGAGGATACCGCACCTCAAGACTTCAAACCAAGGAACTACTTTTCCTTCTTACAACAAGGGATTAGACTATCCCTTCAAGTGTGTACAAACACTTAGCAGTCACTTAAACAGAACTCTCTTGAAGAGTAGATATGACTAAATAAATACGCTCAAGAACGCAACAACTTAGTCAAGAGTTTGGCTCTCAAAAACTTATGAAATGAATATAAAATGATTGCAAAGAGAGTATGTAAGCTTTAGCAAGAATATAATCAGTTGTTGTGCTTAGAAGAGTGATTTTGAGTTGTTTTTATAGTGCTCAAAACACCCAAGACCGTTGCTTAATTGCCAATCACAAATTACTGATTTTGTGCTAGGATAATCGATTATCTGATTTTGCATAATCGATTATCTGATTCTGCATAATCGATTATCTGCCAACGTTCAAAAATCAATCCCAGATTTTAAGCAGAATAATCGATTATCCAAATCGTATAATTGATTACCTGACAACGTTCAAAAATCAATTCCCGATTTTATGCTTAACATAATCGATTGTCTGATTATACATAATCGATTATTTTTCAGCGTTTGAAAATATTTGGCAACGGTCTTTAATATAATCGATTACCAGAAAAGCCATAATCGACTATTTTGCTACTTCGAAAAATCTGATGCTCACTGTCTCAACATAATCGATTAGTCTAAGGCACATAATCGATTATCTTGTAGCTTTGAAAAATCTGGTGAACACTGCCTCAACATAATCGATTATCATGAGGTACATAATCGATTATCTTGTAGCCTTGAAAAATCTGGTGAACACTGCCTTAACATAATCGATTATCATAAGGTACATAATCGATTATCTTTCAGCTTTGTAAAATCTGGTGTACACTGCCTTTACATAATCGATTATCATAAGGTACATAATCGATTATCTTACAGCTTTGTAAAATCTGGTGTACACTGCCTTAACATAATCGATTATCATAAAGTACATAATCGATTATCGTTGTCCAGATTTGAAAGACATGTTTAAAAATCATTTTGGTTAAAATGAAACGTTTGAAAATCATTTTGCTTTAAATTAAAGATGCATGGTTTGATAAAAATGATTTTACGAGAGAAGCCAAGTCTTGAATCAATTGTCGGATCAAGATCACAATTATAGAACGACTCATGAATAACTTTGTTGCTTTACTAAATCTTGATCTTTGTTTATCTTGTGCTTGGACTTCGGCATATGTCAATGTTCCGTTCACGTCGGTTTGTCATTTATCAAAACCTACAAATATGAACACACGTTTAGTTTAGCGACTTGAGAACGTGTTTCAACAATTTCCCCCTTTTTGATAATGGCAAACCAATATCGGGATATGCATATTAATTGATTCATAATGACGATCCAAGACAAGTATATAGATATGCAACAAGTTCCCCCTCAAGTTATGAATTCCCCCTCAATTTATGCCAATATAAGTATATATGTGCATAGCCCATATCTTCCCCCTTTTGACATTAGCAAAAAAAATAACTAACTCTTTATTGATTAAACAATATTGCAAATACATGAAAATAAAAGACAGAATATTATGCAAACTAGAAAAACAAAGATACAAAACATTATTCATCATCATGGACTTCCGTCTCGACATCCGGTACATCTTCCCGAAGGACAATTTGGGCATATGGATAATTGACGTGATCAAAAAGCCATGGAGCTCGTGAGTCAATCGATTGACATGCATATCAATACGATTTAGGGAAGTGGACATGGAGGCAAGTTGCTCGGAAATAGATTGGAGGGATGCATCGGACGGGGCGGGATGACGACGTCTTTGAGGTGGAGGAGGAGGATGCTCACTGATATTGGGAAATGAAGATTCTTGAATTTCCCAATGTTTTGTCGCCTTTTTGATAGGGCCGACGGAGGTGTCGATACCGGAAGCAACAAGAATGGTCATAACGACAAAAGCATAGGGGAGTGGCTTATCTTCCCCAATTGCATCATATAAGTGAGTCATGACGAACTTGCACCAATTGATGCGAGCTCCGGTGATGATGGCTTGCATGAGTTTTGAATCCTCATGAGATATAGTTGTGTGATTGAATTTTCGCGGTTTTAGAACGCGAGTGATGAAATAAAAAATTAGGCGATATTCGGGGAGCATGTTTGTGATGGTTGGACGACGATGGTCCGGAGTTGCAATGAATTCACCGATGCCAATTTGGGTGAAGAGAAGTTGTTCATCAAATAACGCGCCTTCTTCCCTAGTATAGTGAGAAATGTCTTCCCCATTGCGCGGGAGTTTAGTGAGGGCTTGAATATTTGCCTCAGATAGAAGAATTGAAGTTCCATTGACGTTCGAGACAATTTCACCATCTTCGTCCTTCTTGAGATTTGAATAGAAGGCCCGAATCAGAGGAGGGTGAATATAAGGAGTGTGAGGATATAGGAATTCAAGGAGTTGGCTTTGTATAAGCATATTTGCTGTGGATGGGGGGCGCTTTGATTAAGGAAATGATCCGTGGAAAATCGAGGAGGAAGGATTTCTCGATTTTCAAATTTTTCCATGAAGCGCATAAGTTCGGCTTCACTATTGAATCGTAAATAAGAACCATCTTTATAACAATGAAATAGTGGACGAGTGACGGAAGAGGAGGCAACATTTTTGCCGGAACGAGATCGTTTGGAAGTTTTGCCCGTCATTTTGAATAAATAGTAATAGCCTTTGGAGAGTTTTGAGAGATTTTTGAGAATTTGGGAGCTAAGATTTGATGTTTGAGTGAAGACATTGAAGATATAATGCACCTATTTATAATGTGAAGAATGAGATAGCATTAATGTGAAGAAATCTGCAGAAATTTAAGCCTCAAACGGTCAGAAACGGTAACTATTTTTGAAATACAGACTGAGGATAATCGATTATGGAACTATGGTAATCGATTATTCTGACACAGTGTGCCCAGTGATTTTCTGACTCGGGGGATAATCGATTGTGCTTTTGAGATAATCGATTATTTCAGGAAATGTGGTAACGGTCATACGAGACGGAATAGGAAAATTGATTACACTGTTTTAAATAATCGATTATTGTCACACAGTGACTTAACACCTGAAAATAAATGTCAGCATAATCGATTAAGGATATGTGATAATCGATTTTTATATATAACAGCTAAAATCCTGCAAAGCCAAAACTGTTAGATAATCGATTGTAGTGTTGTATAATCGATTATGTCAATTTTCCAGCATAATAAACATAAAGTGTAAATGGGGAATAATCGATTATTGACTTTAGAGAAATCGATTATTCTGCACCAGTGTCTGATAATTCCCCCTGTCTTTGGGGCGATACCTGCAAAAAAGAATTAGACGTCTCTGACGCTCAAGTTAGTAATCGTTAAAACATAAAAATGCAATGCATGAATTAGATCAACGTGGAGTCAAGAATCCCGAGTTCACTACGAATTCGGAAGAAGGACTCTTTCTCTAAAGGCTTTGTGAAGATGTCGGCCAATTGATTTTTGGTTTCAACAAATTCAATTTCGACATCGCCCTTGAGAACGTGATCTCTTATAAAGTGATGTCTAATTTCTATGTGTTTCGTTCTTGAGTGAAGAATAGGATTCTTTAAGTAGGTTTCGTGTACTTACCCCTTTCTCGATGTTGCCAATTACCTTGTCTAGAGGATGGTCTTTAGACGTCCTCCAAGCCTTAGGCATCATCGATTCTTCTTCTTGTGGTGGTACTTCTTCCGAAGGTTGTTCCATGACTTCATCTTGAACTTCCTTTGGATCCTCCTTTTGTACCTCGTCTTGAAGATTGATTTTCTTTAAAGCATCTGCAAGATCAACACAAGAATCCTTTCTCGCCAAGCGAGCATCATTTTCACAAAATACTACATGAGGAGATTCCTCAACAGTTTTGGTTCGATTATTAAACACTCTATGCGCTTTGCTACGTGATGAGTAACCAAGAAAAATTCCTTCATCAGGTTTCGCATCAAATTTTCCCAAGTTATCTTTTCCGTTGTTACAACCGAAGACTCTAAGATGGGAAAGATTTGGTTTCCTTCCCTTATAGAGTTCATAGGGAGTTTTCATGAGTATCGGTCTAATGATAGCTCTGTTTAAAACATAGCTTGCGGTACTCACGGCATCCGCCCAAAAATATTTGGGAATATCGGCCTCTTCGAGCATGGTTCTAGCCATCTCTTCGAGACATCGATTTTTACATTCTACCACTCCATTTTGTTGTGGTGTACATGGAGCTGAAAAGGTATGTTCAATACCGAGTTCGTCACAAAAGTCCGCGAAGAGATTGTGATCGAACTCTCCCCCGTGATCACTTCTTATGGATGTGATGGTTGTGTCCTTTTTATTTTGAACACGTTTAAGAAAACTTTTAAAAGCTTGAAAGGCATTACTTGTATGAGCAAGAAATAACGTCCATGTAAATCTAGAATAGTCATCAACAATAACAAAAGCATAAAGATTACCACCAAGACTTTCAACACGAGATGGTCCAAAAAGATCCATGTGAAGAAGTTGTAAGGGTCTAGTGGTTGAAACAACATTTTTGGATTTAAAAGAGGCTTTTGTTTGTTTCCCTTTTTTACATGAATCACAAGTAGAGTCTTTTTCAAATTTCATGTTTGGAAGACCAAGTACTAAATCTTGTGAAACTAGTTTGTTCAAAAGATTCATATTTATATGAGTTACTCTACGATGCCATAACCACATGTCGTCTTCTTTACTCAAAAGACAATTCACATAACTTGATGAAGAATTTTCAAGATCAACCATATAAATGTTATCCATTCTAAAACCACGGAGAATAATTTTAAAATCACTACGACGGATAACTAAGCATTCTTCGGAGTCAAACAATACAAGATTCCCCTAGTCACATAATTGGCTTATGCTCAAGAGATTATGTTTGAGACCTTTAACTAGCAAAATATGCTTAATGGAGGAGGATTCGTCCTTACCGACCGATCCAATGCCGATAATCTTTCCTTTGTTATTGTCTCCAAAAATGAAATTTCCTCCTTCCTTGGGTATTAGTTGAAGGAATTTTGATGCATCCCCGGTCATATGTTTGGAGCATCCACTATCAAGGTACCAAAGTACACTTGATCCCTTCAAACACACCTACAAAATAAATTAATGAGATTTTGGTACCCAAGCCATTTTGGGTCCTTGTACGTTAGGAGCAACATATTGTTGTGATTGCCCTGCAGTGAAATGTCTATGTCTAGTGAAGCATGCGGGAGCAATATGTCCAGTTTTATTGCAATAATGACCAATGACATTCGGATTGTGCATTCTTCAAGGATGATAGTAATTTGGGGGTCTAAAATTATTCACTCTATTTTTAGGAACATAGTTTTGATGTAGTTTTCAAAAATCTTGTCTAGGTGGTCTATACATGCCAACGTTTCTTCTAGTGTTCACTATATTTTTAGAAATATAGTTTTGATGTGATTTTCGAAAATCTTGTCTAGGTGGTTTATACATTCCAATATTTCTCCTAGCATTTGTTCTAGAATGAGATGCAATTCTAAGATTAAAAATTCTAGGTTGAGTGATGACATTTATTTTGTTTGGCCTAAGTTGAGTCTTAGGTGGTTTAGGAATGGACTCAACTTTTTCTTTTGGCTCGTGTTTGAATCCTATACCGTGCTTAGTGGATTTCCAATTTACAAGCACTTCATTGAGATTTTTGTGTGAAGAATTGAATTTGTGCAAAGTGCTTCTAAGACTTTCTACTTCTTCCTTTAGAGATTTGCAAGAAGTACAATCCTTATTTGAGTTTTCGGGTTCATCGGCGCTTCTTTTGCCATAAAACTTGTTTTCCTCTTTTAATTTCTCATTCTCAAGAGTGAGTTTTTCAAAATCCTTTTCTTTTGAAGAAAATTGTTTTCTTAAATCTTTTTTAGATTTAGAAGCGCTAATAAACTCTTTATACAACTCATCAAATGCATCTTGCATTTCTTCTAAAGTGAAATAGTTCTTAGAAGAAGTACATACCTCATTTTGATTTTCTTCGTGTGCCATGAGACACAAGTTTGCGGTCTCGTTTTCTTCTCCATCACTTGATTCGTCTCCGGAGTCGCCTCCCCAAGAGATGTATGCTCTTTGTTTCTTGAATGGTTTCTTCTCCTTTTTGATGTTTGGGCAATTTGATTTGATATGCCCGATTTCTCCGCATCCATAGCACTTCAATTGGTCGCCTTGTTGCTTACCTTTTCGTTCATACTTCTTTTGCATGAACTTGTGAAATTTCTTAATAACGAGTCCAAGCTCGACATCTTCATCACTTGACTCCTCATCGTTTTGAGGTTGAGTAGTTGATGCTTTGAGTGCAATCTTCCTTTTCCTTTGATCATCCAAAGGAGAGTTAAGAATAGTTGATTCATAAGTTTTAAGATTACCTCGTAGTCCATCGATGGTGACATTTGTGATGCCGATTGATTCTTGGATAGCATCGGCTTTGGAAAGCCATTCCGGAGTGAGGCTTCGTAGAATTTTCCGGACAAGCTCCTTATCCGTGAATGTCTTTTTGAGGGCGTGTAGGTCATTAACGATTTTTGAGAATCGTTCGAACATGTCATCTATCTTCTCGTTTTCCTTCATGCGAAACAGTTCATATTCGTGGGTTAGGAAATCAATTTTAGCTTCCCTTACCTGGTCCGTACCTTCGTAGGTGATTTCTAATTTGTCCCACATTTGCTTGGCAGTGGTGCAACATGATATTTTTCGATAGTCATCGGGGTTCACTGCACAATACATCATGTTGATTGCCTTTGCGTTGTTCTCTATTTTTCTGATATCATCGGCGTCGTATTCGTCTTCCGTTTTTGGAACGAGTTCTTCTCCAACCTTTTTGGTAGGTTTTAGTTCTCCATTTTTGATAATTTTCCACAGCTGGAAGTTGTTTGATTGTATAAAAATCCTCATTCTCTCCTTCCAGTAAGTGTTGTTGGTGCCATCGAAAAGTGGTGGCCTTGTGAAGCATTGTCCTTCACCTAGTCCTGCATAAACACTACGAGTAGAAGCCATGGAAAGTTTCTCTCAAACTGTTAAGTCTTTCAGAGAGTATGGATCTGATACCAATTGTTAGAATATACGCTTAACTCTAGAGGGGGGGTGAATAGCGTTATAATAAAAAAACAATGTAAATTTGCGGAATTAAAAATTGCAGGAATAACGTAAGTGCAGTAATTAAAGAGATAAGGAGAGAACACACCGAATTTTATCCTGGTTCACCACAACACGTGGTTAGTCCAGTCACCGAGAGACTCTCTCGAGTTTTACACTAACTTCGTTAAGCTTACGGGTGCTTAACAAACCGTTACACTTGCTCGTAGATATACACTCTACAAGCCTTCAACCTGCTCGAGGATACCGCACCTCAAGACTTCAAACCAAGGAACTACTTTTCCTTCTTACAACAAGGGATTAGACTATCCCTTCAAGTGTGTACAAACACTTAGCACTCACTTAAACAGAACTCTCTTGAAGAGTAGATATGAGTAAATAAATACGCTCAAGAACGCAACAGCTCTCAAAAACTTATGAAATGAATATAAAATGATTGCAAAGAGAGTATGTAAGCTTTAGCAAGAATATAATTAGTTGTTGTGCTTAGAAGAGTGATTTTGAGTTGTATTTATAGTTCTCAAAACACCCAAGACCGTTGCTTAATTGCCAATCACAAATTGCTGATTTTGTGCTAGGATAATCGATTATCTGATTCTGCATAATCGATTATCTGCCAACGTTCAAAAATCAATCCCAGATTTTAAGCAGAATAATCGATTATCCAAATCGTATAATTGATTACCTGACAACGTTCAAAAATCAATTCCCGATTTTATGCTTAGCATAATCGATTGTCTGATTATACATAATCGATTATTTTTCAGCGTTTGAAAATATTTTGGCAACGGTCTTTAAAATAATCGATTACCGGAAAAGCCATAATCGATTATTTTGCTACTTTGAAAAATCTGATGCTCACTGTCTCAACATAATTGACTAGTCTAAGGCACATAATGGATTATCTTATAGCTTTGAAAAATCTGGTGAACACTGCCTCAACATAATCGATTATCATAAGGTACATAATCGATTATTTTGTAGCCTTGAAAAATCTGGTGAACACTGCCTTAACATAATCGATTATCATACGGTACATAATCGATTATCTTTCAGCTTTGTAAAATCTGGTATACACTGCCTTAACATAATCTATTACCATAAGGTACATAATCGATTATCTTACAGCTTTGTAAAATCTGGTGTACACTGCTTTAACATAATCGATTATCATAAAGTACATAATCGATTATCATTGTCCAGATTTGAAAGACATGTTTAAAAATCATTTTGGTTAAAATGAAACGTTTGAAAATCATTTTGCTTTAAATTAAAGATGCATGGTTTGATAAAAATGATTTTACGAGAGAAGCCAAGTCTTGAATCAATTGCCGGATCAAGATCACAATTATAGAACGACTCATGAATAACTTTGTTGCTTTACTAAATCTTGATCTTTGTTTCTCTTGTGCTTGGACTTCGGCATATGTAAATGTTCCATTCACGTCGGTTTGTCATTTATCAAAACCTACAAATATGAACACACGTTTAGTTTAGCGACTTGAGAACGTGTTTCAACAGGGGTCTCTTAGTATCTTGAGGATCCCCTGGTATCCTCTATTTTATAATCATATTTGTGCCAGGGATCTCTTGGTATCCCGCACTCTCAGTCATAGCACGAAACACATACAAATGGAGTTATCGAGACATCGTCCTATATTCCAAATTTGTAAAACCACACAATTCAAATAAGATAAAGTGCTAAGTAAGAACAATTAATAGAATTTCTATTCTAGCATGCTTCATGTAGGACAGATAATACAGTTTAAGCAATTAAGCAACTAAGTCAGCTAAACATGCTTATCCTAAGCTAACACATGTTAAATTGCATTTAGAATAGGAAAATTTTCAAGAAAATACAGTTAAATATTCTAAGTAAAACGGATATTCAACGACTAGCACAAGTACACGCTTGTCACGTCGTGTACCGGGCATTTAAAATAACAAGTAATAGATCCTAAGGGGAGAGATCCCCCACACAAAGTTAGACAAGCCACTTACCTCGAACCGTTACAAATCAACTATGAAAGAATGCCCTTGACACGAGTAACCGACTTCAAATGGCCCAAATCTATTCAATTCAATTTCATAATGTAAATAACATCGCAAGCAACTAATTTCATTATTAAAATTAAAGCTAAGGTGCAAAAATAGGTAAAATAACCGAAATTCCCCTCATGCCAATGGCTCGGAATCGAATAACTTTCACATTTTCGGAACCCTCGTACTCTCATGAGCCTAACCATATAAAAATCTCCCAAATTGGAGGTCAAATGCCCACTAGAAATCACATAATTAAGTCTAAGAAGTTTCACCCATTTTTTCCAATTTTAGACATTGAATTTGAATTCTAATGGTTGATTTAACTAGGTAATGCTGAAATATAACTAGAAAGGATCAACGCAACGTTACCCAATCATCTTCTCTTTAAACCCCACTCAAAATCGCCTTCTCCCGAGCTCTCAATTGGTTTTCCAACGTTTGAAATTAAGCCTCGGATAAACACTTATCAGAACAGCGATTTCCACTTCTGCGGACAAGGGACTGCTTCTGCGGTCCCACACATGCGGACAAGGATCCGCTTTTGTGGATTTCATTAAGGGGGCCAGAGTCCGCTTCTGCGGACGTACAACCACATCTGGGATTCTGCCTTTGCGGGTAATTTACCGCTTCTGCCATCTCTGAAGGCCACGCCCCACATCGCTTCTGCGGTGAGCCACGCTGCTTATGCGGCTCACCAGCCGCATAAGCGAAAATACTAAAAGGGAAAAACATCAGCTGCTGCAACACTACAAAATCCGCCTTGTCGACCATCCGAAATTATCCCGAGGCCCCCCCGGACCCCAACCAAAAACACCAATGCCACCTAATAACTTATGAAAACTTGTTCCAATCCTTAAAACATCTACAACAACACCAAAAACTCGATTAATTCAATGCTTCAAGCCTAAGAACTCCTATTTCTTCCGAAATACGCTTTCGATCAAAAACCTAACCAAAACTCGCCCGATTGACCTGAAATTTTGCACGCTCATCCCAAAAAGACATGACGGTGCTGCAGCAACTTGCGGAATCCCATTCCAACCCACGGATCAAAAATCCACTATTGAACCAGAAACAAATTCTAGCTTTCGGCATTTCTAGCCTAAATGAGCTACGGACATCTAAAATACATTCTGAACACGCCTCCAACCCCAAAATCACCTAACGGAGCTAAAGGAACCATCGAATTTCCATTTCGAGGTCGTCTTTACACTGTTTCGATTATGGATCACTTCCAATTAAGCTCACATTTAGAGACTAAGTGTCCCAAAACACTCCGAATGCTAACACTAAATGTCCCGGCAAACCGAAATAGCAGAAATGAACTTAAATGAAGCAGTTAATAGGGGAAGGGGGCATAAATTCCAAAGACGACCGGCCCGGTCGTCACATCCTCCTACACTTAAACATTTGTTCCTCCTCGAACAAGCATAGAGAACATACCTGAAATAGCAAAAAGATGATGGTATCGGCTGTGCATATCCCACTCGGTCTCCTAAGTCACCTTCTTGGCTGGATGACCCCGCCAATGAACCTTTACTGAAGCTATATCCTTAGACTTGAGCTTTCGGACTTGCCTATCCAATATCGCCACTGGCTCCTCAACATAGGATAAGTTCTTGTCCAACTGGATTGAAGTGAACTCCAACACGTGAGACGGGTCACCGTGATATCTTCGAAGTATCGAGACATGAAATACCGGATGAACCCCAGCCAAACTGGGAGGTAAGGAAAGCTCATAAGAACCCTCCCCAACTCACTTCAAAATCTCAAAAGGGCCAATGAACCTCGGACTCAACTTCCCTTTCTTCCCAAACCTCATGACGCCTTTCATACACGAGACCCGAAGCAGAACCCGCTCACCAACCATAAAAGAAACATCACGAACCTTCCGGTCCGCGTAACTCTTCTGTCTAGATTGGGTCGTACGAAGTCTGTCCTGAATCACCATAACCTTCTCTACCCCATACTGGACCAAATTACACCCGGCTCGAACAAACCTACCGGGGATCTGTATCTCCTACCATATAAGGCCTCATACGGCACCATTTGAATGCTGGACTGATAACTGTTGTTGTATGCAAACTCATCCAATGGCAAGAACTGATCCCAATACCCTCTAATCTCAATCACGCATGCACGGAGCATATCCTCAAGAATCTAAATGGTGTGCTCGGACTGCCCGTCCATCTTAGGGTGAAAAGTTGTACTCATAGTCACTTGCATGCCTAACTCCTGCTGGATGGCTCTCCAGAACCGTGATGTAAACACTGAACCCCTGTCCGAGATGATAGAAACTGGAATGCCGTGCAGACGGACAATCTCCCTGATATAAATCCCTGCTAACCGCTCCGCTGAGTAAGTAGTACACACTGGAATGAAATGATCGGACTTGTTCAGTCGATCCACAACAACCCAAATAGAATTTAATTTCTTCCCAGTATGAGGGAGACTAGTTACAAAGTCCATAGTGACCCTCTCCCATTTCCACTCCGGGATCTCCATCTACTGTAGTAACCGCCCCGATCTCTGGTGCTCAGCCTTTACCTGCTGACAGTTGAGGCATCTAGCTACAAACTCTATTATGTTCTTCTTCATCTGCCTCCACCAGTAATGCTGCCTCAGATCCTGATACATCTTCGTGGCACCCGGATGGATGGAGTAGCGCGAGCTATGGGCCTCTATCAATATCAACTCCCGAATATCATCAACATTGAGTATACAGATTCGGCCCTGCATCCTCAATACCCTGTCATGTCCAATAATCATATCCTTAGCATCGCCATGCTGAACTGCATCCCTGAGGACAAGCAAATAAGGGTCATCATACTACCGCTACCTGATACGATCGAACAATGAAGACCGAAAAACCACACAGGCTAGAACCCGACTGGGCTCCGAAAAGTCCGAAAAGTCCAATCTCACGAACTGAATGGCTAAGGCCTGAACATCCATCGCCATGGGTCTCTCTGAAGTAGTAAATATGCCAAACTCCCCAAACTCTCTGCCCGGTGACTCAAGGCATCGGCTACCACATTGGCCTTGCCCAGGTGATAAAGAATAATAATATCATAATCCTTTAGTAGCTCCAGCCATCTCCTCTGGCGCAAGTTCAGATCTTTCTGCTTGAACAAGTGCTGTAAACTTCGATGATCCATGTAAATCTCACAAGGCACGCCATACAAATAATGACGCCTGATCTTTAAGGCATGAACAATAGCAGCTAACTCAAGGTCATGGACAAGTTAGTTCTTTTCATATACCTTCAGTTGTCTGGACGTGTAGGCAATCACCCTACCATTCTGCATCAATACCGCTCCAAGTCCGACTCATGAGGAATCACAATAAACTGTATAGGACCCCAAACTAGTAGGCAGTATCAGAATAAGGGCTGAAGTCAAGGCTGTCTTGAGCTTCTGAAAGCTTATCTCACACTCATTTGTCCACAGAAATAGAGCAACCTTCCGGGTCAATCTAGTCATATGGGCTGCAATCGATGAGAATCCCTCCATTAAATGACGGTAATAACCCGCCAGGCCAAGGAAATTGTGGATCTCTGCAGCTGATGAGGGCCTGGGCCAACTTTATACGGCCTCCACCTTCTTCGCATCCACCCGAATGCCCTCAATCGATACTACATGGCCAAGGAATACCACTGAGCTCAACCAAAACTCACATTTTAAGAACTTTGCATATAATTTCTCCTCTCTCAGGGTCTGAAGCACTATCCTCAGGTGCTGCTCATGATCTTTCCGATTACGGGAGTATACAAGAATATCATCTATGAAAACAATGGCGAACGAGTCGAGATAGAGCCTGAATACACTGTGCATCAAATTCATAAAAGTTGTTGGGGCGTTGGTCAGCCCAAATGACGTAATAAGGAACTTGTAATGGCCATACCAAGTCCTGAAAGCAGTCTTCGGAATATCCGGTTCCCGAATCTTTAACTTGTGATAACCTGAGTGTAAAGCAATCTTAGAAAACACTTGGGCGCCCTGAAGTTGGTCAAATAGATCAACGATACGAGGCAAAGGATATCGGTTCTTCACTGTAACCTTGTTCAACTAATGATAATCGATACACAAGCGTATAGAACCATCCTTTTTCTTCACGAACAAGACAGGAGCACACCACCATAAAATACTGTGTCGAATAAAACCCTTATCAAGCAATTCCTGTAACTGATCCTTCCACTCAGTAGGAGCCATACGGTAAGGAGAAATGGATATGAGTTGAGTGTCCGACAACCAATCAATACCAAAATCAATGTACTGATCGGGCAGCATGCACGGAAGATCAGCTGGAAATACGTCGAGATAATCCCTTACCACTGGGATAGAATCAACATAAGGGGTACCAGAACTGACATCTCTCACATAAGCTAAATACGTGGCGCACCCCTTCTCAACCATATGCTAAGCTTTAAGAAAAGATATAACTCTACTAGGAGTGTGATCAAAAGTACCACTCTACTCAATACGCGGAACACCTGGTATAGCCAGCGTCATAGTCTTAGCGTGACAATCAAGAATAGCATACTGGGGCGACAACCAATCCATGCCCAAGATAATATCGAAATCAACCATATCAAGTAATAAAAACATCTACCCTGGTCTCAAAACCACGAATAGTAACCAAACATGACCGATAAACGCGATCCACAATAACAGAATCTCCCACGGGAGTAGAAACATAAACAGGAGAGCTCAATGACTCTAGGATATACCCAAATGCAGGGCAAAATAAGATGACACGAAAGAATAGGTAGAGCCTGGATCAAATAGAACTGATGCCTCTCTGTGACTAACCAATATAATACATGTGATAACAAAATCGAAGGCAACAGCCATGGCACGAGAAGGAAGAGCATAATATCTTGCTCAACCCCTCCCTCGAGGGTTAACTCTAACTCCCCGATTTTCGTCCCTGGCTGGCTGGGCAGGTTGGGTGGCAGCTGGAGTTAAAACAATAGCTGGAGAATCTTGTTTGGCACACTGCGGCTGGGAATATTGTGGAGGTGCACTCATCCCAAGCCTAGGGTAATCCCTCAATGCATGGCGGGTGTTCCCGCACTCAAAACAAGCTTTGGGAGGGCGCGGTGGTTGTGGCTGAATGGGCCTACCCCTACTGAACTGACCTCTGGAAGCACCCCGCGCAGGAGGTGCACTAGAAACCGGAGGTGCATAATAAGGCTCCTGAGATCTGGGAGGAGATGGAGTACTGCTGGATGACGGAAGAGTTGAATGAACTAGGCGACCCATATAGCCTCTACCGTGACGTCCTGCTGCTAGGGTACGGGTACCAGAATAGTGATCCAACTCTCGAGACCTCTTGGCCTATCTCTGTTCTCGCTCTCTAGAGTGCATACCCTCAATCCTCCAAGCTATGGTCA
This sequence comes from Nicotiana benthamiana, assembly GCA_034376525.1. Taxonomy (NCBI): domain Eukaryota; kingdom Viridiplantae; phylum Streptophyta; class Magnoliopsida; order Solanales; family Solanaceae; genus Nicotiana; species Nicotiana benthamiana. The sequence goes on from CM067336.1 coordinate 100,061,203, forward strand.
CTACCTTCTAATAAGGTATATCCACCTCCAACTCTCGAGCCATGCCAGACCTGACGGGAGGAATAAGACCCTAAATAAATCAGTGAACCCTCCCGCGGACGATAACCACTAAGGTCGGTGCATGTATGGCCAACCTAGTATAACGGATGGCATACTCAGAAATGGTCATAGTGCCCTAGAGCAAATGCTCAAACTTCGTGCGCCATGCATCCCTGAGGCTCTAGGAAACAAACTCCCTCTGAAACATATCTGAAAATTGAGGCCAAGTCAGGGAGGCAGCCTCGTTTGGACTGTCTAACTCAAAAGTGTGCCACCAATCATAGGCAGCTCCCCGTAGCTGGAAAGCTGCGAAAGAAACCCTGCTCGAGCAAGTAATACCTATAGTGCAAAAGATGCGACGACAATCCTTCAAAAAACCCAAAGCATCATCTGTAGCTAATCCGTTGAAAACCGGAGGGTCACACTTCTTGAACCTCTCCAGCCTACGGTGCTCATCCTCAGAAGTAGGTTCCCCATCCTCCGGCTAAACCGAAACTGCAAGCTGGATAGGGATAATATCCGGAACATGCCCTATATGCACTCTCTGCTCAGAAGTGTGGGCTGCAGGAGTCTGGGCTCCTCCCCCGGTCTGGGATGTGGCTGCAGAAAGGGGAAGCAACCCTGCCTGTGACAGCGTAGTATACATGCTCATAAACGGTGCCAATGCCTCCTGAATAGCTGGAGTAGTGGTGGTTGTGGGCGTGTCAGGTGCCTGAGCCCCGACTGGATGTGCTGGCGGTACCTCAGCGGCAGCTCGCACAGGTGCTCCAGCTGCACCACGCGTGCGTCCACGACCTCTGCCCGGCCCTTGCCTCTAGTGGCTGCAAGAGGGGGTGCAGGTGCCTGATCGTCCTAGATCATATGTGTCCTCGCCCTCTGTGAGAGAATAGAAGACAAAAGTATATAGTCGATGTCAAAAATATAGCACGACATGGAATTCAATGAATTGAAGATTTTTCCTAAACATTTACATAACCTCTCGTAGATAAGTAAAGACGTCTCCGTACCGATCAGCGATGCTCCAATAAACCATCCTGCGTCTCGTTACTCCTATGAACCTAGAGCTCTAATACCAACTTGTCACGGCCCTAGTTCACCAATTATGAACAAGTCATGACGGCACCTAGTCTTCACGACTAGGTAAGCCTAACACATTGCAAAAGTAACAACTTTTACAAAAATTATAATCAAAACCTAAATAACAAGAGTAATGTATACATTTGCCGCTTGGTACATGCACTTTAACACTTTACATTCTGAAACTATCCCAATGACTCGAAAACCCACGGGCAATACAGGCTAAGAGTAATACATAAAACTATTCTAATCATCGGAAAAAGTCTATAACAAGGAAGAACATAATAGCATCTAACTGACTAAGGGGGTAGAGTGAGAGGGAGACTCTCTGGTCTATGAATGCGGCAGATATACCTCAAGTCTTCGAAATGCTCCCTGCAGCTATTGATAATGCGCTTGCATAGAGGTATCTAGATCTGCTCAAGAAAAACATGCACAGAAGAGGCGTGGGTACACCACAGCGGTACTCAGTAAGTACCAAGCCTAACCTCGCTCGGGTATGAGGAGGAAAGTTCGAGGCCCTAATGAGATAAAAACATAAGAATTAATAGAATAAGGAAAGACCATATGGATATAATATACTGTGAGAATATAGCAAAATAATAAATAAGACATTAACCGAGAACTAACACAGTAAGTAAATAGAAGTGCAAATCACCACCGGATATCTATCATTGGGGATCTCCTGGTATCCCGAGTATCTCCTAGTATCCTCAACATATACTCGTGGATCTCCTAGTATCCCCCATTTTACCTAAGGGATCTCTAAGTGTCCCGAGGATCTCCTAGTATCCTCCATTTTACACAAAGGATATCTTAGTTTCCCGAGGATCTCCTGGTATCTTCCATTTTATAATAATATATGTGCCAGGAATCTCTTGGTATCCCGTACTCTCATTCATAGCACGAAACATATACAAAGGGAGTTATCGGGATGTCGTCCCGTAGTCCCAATTCGTAACAGCACACAATTCAAATAAGATAAAGTGCTAAGTAAGAACAATTAATAGAATTTCTAGTCTAGCATGCTTTACGTAGGACAGATAATACAGTTTAAGCAATTAAGCAAGTAAGTCAGCTAAACATGCTTATCCTAAGCTAACATAGTTAAATTACATTTAGAATAGGCAAATTCGTAAGAGAACACAGTTAAATATTCTAAGTAAAATGGATTTTCAACAACTAGCACAAGTACACGCTCGTCACCTCGTGTACCGGGCATTTAAAATAACAAGTAATAGATCCTAGGGGGGAGGTCCCCCACACAAAGTTAGACAAGCCATTTACCTCGAACCGGTACAAATAAACTATGAAACAATGCCCTTGCCACGAGTATCCGACTTCAAATGGCCCAAATCTATTCAATTCAATTTCATAATGTAAATAACATCACAAGCAACTGATTTCATTATTAAAATTAAAACTAAGGTGCGAAAATAGGTAAAATGACCAAAATTCCCCTCAGATAATGGCTCGGAATCGAATAACTTTCACATTTTGTAGAACCCTCGTACTCTTACGATTCTAAGTCTAAGAAGTCTAAATCTCCCAAATCGGAGTTCAAATGCCCACTCAAAATCACATAATTAAGGCTAAGAAGTTTCACCGATTTTTTCTAATTTTAGACCTTGAATTTGAATTCTAATGGTTGATTTAATTAGGTAATGATGAAATATAACTAGAAGGGATCAAAGCAACGTTACCCAATTATCTTCTCTTCAAACCCCACTCAAAATCGCCTTCTCCCGAGCTCTCAACTGATTTTCCAACTTTTAAAATTAATCCTCAGATAAACCCTTATCAGAACAACGATTTCCGCTTCTGCAGATAAGGGACCGCTTATGCGGTCCCGCACATATGGTCAAGGATCTTCTTCTGCGGATTTCATTAAGGGGGCCAGTGTCCGCTTCTGTGGACTTACAACCATATCTACAGCTCTGCCTTTGCGGGTAATTGATCGCTTTTGCGGTCTCTGAAGGCCATGTCCCACATCGCTTTTGCGCTGAGCCATGTCACTTATGCGGCTCACCAACAGCATAAGCAAAAAAACCAAAAGGGAAAAACATCAGCTGTTGCAACACGTCAAAATCCACCCCGTCGACCATACGACATCATCCCGAGGCCCCTCGGGACCCCAACCAAGAACACCAATACCACCTAATACCTTATTAGAACTTGTACCAATCTGTAAAAGATCTACAACAACAGTGAAACATCAATTAATTTGATGATTCAAGCCTAAGAACTCATATTTCTTCCGAAATACTCTTTCAACCAAAAACTAAATTAAACCTCACCCGATTGACCTGAAATTGTGCATGCACGTCCTACATGACATGACGGTGCTAAAGCAACTTCTGAAATCCCGTTCTGACCCTCGCATCAAAAATTCACTGTCGGATAAAAAACCTCCAAATTCTAACTTTCGGCATTTCTAGCCTAAAAGAGCTACAGACATCCAAAATACATTCTGAACTTGCTCCCGACCCTGAAAGCACCTAACGGAGCTAATAGAATCATCGAATTTTCATTCCAAGATTGTCTTCACACTATTTCGACTACGGATCAATTCTAATAGTTAAGCTCTCATTTAGGGACTAAGTATCCCAAAACACTCCGAATGCTAATAACGAATGTCCCGGCAAACCGAAATAGCATAAATGAACTTAGGAGAAGCAGTTAATGGGGGAACGAGGAATAAATTCCAAAGATGACCGGCCGGGTCAACACATACCTCTACAAACTTCTCAGCCACAGCGTGCTCCAGAGGGGCCTTAGGATATGATTACAGCACCAAGTACAACTCCACTGGCTCAGCCAGCTCAAGGTGGAGGTCGAGGATGCAGAGGTCGCCCTCGAGGGGGAGGCAAGGCCAGATACTACGCCCTTCCTGCTTTACGGAGGCAATTTCTTTTGACTTCCTCATTGAAGGTATCAATCTGATATGTCCGAGAGATGCGTCGGTTCGATTCGATCCAGGCTCCACTTATCTCTATGTGTCATATTATTTTTCTCTATATTTGGGCGTACCCCATGATTCTATGATCTCTCATGTTTATATGTCTACACCTGTGGGAGATTCAATTATTGTTGACCATATGTATCGGTCATGTTTGGTTGTTATTAGTGGTTCTGAGACCAGAGTTGATTTGTTATTTCTCACTATGGTAGATTTGATATTATCTTAGGCATGGATTGGTTGTTTCCCATTTATGTTATTCTTGATTGTCACACCAATATTGTGACACTGGCTATGCTAGACTTACCGGGGTTAGAGTGCAGGGGTAGCTTAGATTACACTCCCAATAGAATTATTTCACTCCTTAAAGCTCAACGAATGGGTGAGAAGGGGTGTGAAGCGTCTCTAGCTTATGTGAGAGATGTTAGTATCGATAAGCCTACAGTTGAGTCAGCTCCCGTTGTGAGGGATTTCCATGATGTATTTCTAGCTGATCTTCCGGCCATGCCACCCGATAGAGATATTAACTTTGGTATTGATTTGTTGCGGGGAACGCAGCCCATCTATATTCCTTCATTTCGTATAGCTCCTTCTAAGATAAACGAGTTGAAGGAACAGTTGTAGGAAATACTTGATAAGGGCTTCATACAACCTAGTGTGTCACCATGGAGTGCCTTAATCTTGCTTGTGAAGAAGCAGGATGGTTCTATGCGTATGTGCATTGATTATCGCCAGTTCAACAAAGATACAATGAAGAACGGGAATCTATTACGTCGTATTGATGACCTTTTTGATCATTTATATGGTCATTACGAGTTCCTTGTGATGTCATTTAGGCTGAGCAATTCCCCAGCAACATTTATGCATTTGATGCACAATATATTTCGGCCCTATCTTGACCCTTTCGTCATTGTGTTTATTGACGACATTCTAGCGTACTCCCGGAGTCAGGAAATAATGAGCAGCACTCGAGGACTATGCTTTGGACCTTGAGAGAGAAGAATATTATATGGAAAGTTATCAAAATGTGAGTTCTGTTTAGATTCCGTATCATTTTTGGGTCATGTAGTGTCAAGCGAGGGATCAAGGTGGATCCGAAGAAGGTAGAAGCATTGCAGAGATGGCCTAGACCGTCCTCAGCAAGAGAGATCTAGAGTTTTCTTGGCTTGGCAGAGTATTACCATCGATTTGTTGAGGATTCTCATCTGTTGCAACACCTATGAGCATGTTGACCTAGAAGGGTGCTCCGTTCAGCTGGACAGAGGAGTGTGAGGAGAACTTTCAAAAGTTTAATAAAACTTTGACTACAACCCCAGTATCGGTATTGCCTATAGGTTTGGGGTCTTATGTTGTTTATTGTGATGCATCTCGGCTCGGTGCGGTGTTGATCCAGGACCTTAGGGTGATTTCCTACGCATCCAGATAACTATAGGTGCATGAAAAAAACTATCATGTCCACGACCTTGAGTTAGCAACTATTGTTCATGCCTTGAAGATTTGGAGGCACTATTTGTACGGTGTCCCTTGTGACATCTACACTGATCATCGGAGTTTGCAGCATTTATTCAAGCAGAAGGATCTTAAATTGCATCAGCGGAGGTGGTTAGAGTTGCTTAAAGATTATGATATTACTATTCTATACCATCCAGGGAAGGCCAATGTGGTGGTCGATGCCTTGAGTCACAGGGCGAAGAGTTAGGAGAGCTTAGCATATTTTCTAGCAGCAAAGAGGCAATTGGCACTGGATGTTCATGCCTTAGCCAACCAGTTTATTAGAATGGATATTTTTAATCTGAATCGAGTTTGTGTGGTCTCTCAGTCTTCTCTTTATAATCATATCAAGGAGTGCCAGTATGATGACCCACATCTTCATGTCCTGAAGGACACCGTTCAATATAGTCATGCTAAGGAGGTCACTATTGCAGATGAAGGATCATTAAGGATGCATGGCAGGCTATGTATGCCCAATGTAGATGGATTACGTGAGTTGATTCTATACGAGGCTCAAAGTTCATGGTACTCCATTCATCTGGGTGCCATGAAGATGTATCAGAACTTGAGGTAGCATTAATGGTGATGTAGAATGAAGAAAGACATAGTGGAATATGTAGCTTGGCGCCTGAATTGCCAGCAGGTGAACTATGAGCATCAGCAGCCAGGTAGATTGCTTCAGAAGTTACATATTCCAAAGTGGAAATGGGAGCAGATCATTATGGATATCATCGTTGGACTCCACGGACTCAGCGCAAGTTTGATTGAGATTGGGTGATTGTAGATAGGCTAATTGAGTCAGCTTATTTCATTGATGTGATGACTACCTATTCTTCCAAGCAACTGGCTCTAGTTATTATCCGCAAGATTGTGAAGCTTCATGGCATGCCGCTATCTATCATCTCTGACCAAGGTACACAGTTTAAATCATGATTTCGGATGGTCGTACAGCATGAGTTAAGTACTCGGGTGGAGTTGAGCACAACATTTTACCCGCAGACGAATAGGCAGTCTGAGCGTACTCTTTAGATTCTAGAGGATATGCTTCATGCATATGTGATGGAGTTTGGAGGTTCTTGGGAATAGTTCTTGCCACCACCGGAGTTTTTCTACAACAACAGTTATCATTCCGGCATTCAGATGGCATTGTATGAGGCTTTGTATGGCAAGCGGTATCGGTCTCCAATGGGTTGGTTCAATCTGGAAAAGGCTAGATTAATGGGTACAGACTTGGTTCAGGATGCTTTGGATAAAGTTAGGCTAATTCAAGATAGACTTCGCACATCCCAGTCTAGACAGAAGAGTTATGCAGATCGGAAGGTTCGCGATGTATCATTCATAGTTGGAGAGCGTGTCTTGCTCCGAGTTTTGCCTATGAAGGGCGTTATGAGGTACATAAAGATGGTCAAGTTGAGCCTAAGGTTTATTGGACCATTTGAGGTATTGCGGCGAGTTAGGGAGGTCTTATGAGCATGCCTTACCTCCCAGTCTAGCAGGAGTTCATCTGATATTCCCTGTTTCTATGCTCCAGAAGTATCACAGTGATCCATCTCATGCTTGATTTCATCTCAGTCCAGTTGAGCAAGGATATATATTATGTTGAGGAGTCAGTGGCTATTTTGGATATGAAGTTTCAAAAGTTGAGGTCAAAGAATATTGCTTTAGTGAAGAGGTCATCTGGTCGATGAGGTGACTTAGGAGACCTAGAAGGATATGCGCAACCAGTATCCTCATCTTTTCACCACTTCAGATATGTCTCTATGCTCGTTCGAGAACGAACGATTATATCAAGTGAGGGGGGAGGATGTAACGATACAACCGGTCATTTTGAGAGTAATAGCCCCAATCCCCTAATAACAGCTTCCCTCATATTTTTTTCTTCTTATATGACTTACCGGAAGGTTTTATTTCTAGTTTTGAAGTGTTTTGTGACACTTAGTCCTTAAGATGAAGCGTAAGCCTTGGATTTTAACCGTAATTGTAGTTGTGTGAAAATGACTCCAAAATGGAGTTCTGTCATATATAATAGCTCCGTTGGGTGATTTTGGACATATAGGCATGTTCGGACTGTGTTTTGGAGGTATGTAGCTGATTTAGTCTTTGAATGGCAAAAGGCAAATTTTTGGAGATTTGGATCGGTGGTGGACTTTTTGATATCAGTGTCAGATTGTGATTCTGGAAGTTGGAGTAGGTCCATAATATTGAATATGACTTGTGTGCAAAATTTGAAGTCAATCGGGCGTGGCTTGATGGATTTCGACATCGGTTGTTGAAATTTAAAGTTTCAAGTTTATTAAGTTTGGATTGGATGGTGATTAATGTTTTATGATGTAATTCAAGGGATGGACTAAGTTCGCATGTGTTTTTAGGACTTGTTAACATGTTTGCTGAGTTTCGGGGCCTCAGGTGAGTTTTGGATGCTTAGCATATCGAAATTGGACTTGTGCTTATTGCTAAAGCCCTCAGGCTTCTAGTTTTTTGCACATGTGGTGGGGAGACCGTAGGTGCAGGATCGCACGTGCGTGAGGTAAAGCTCAAAAGTTAAAATATGAAGAGTTTCTATGGGTCACAGGTACGAGGGTAATGTTGCATATGTGGGCAAATGCGCTAGAGGAACCGCAGGTGCAAAGGGTGACCCCAGAAGAGAACCATTGTCCATAGGAGCGCAAACACAGATGCAGCCACCTTATCGCAGATGCAGACCCAAGGGATTTAAGTTAAGTCCGGACCTGCCATGGAATTTCTGCAGGTACAACATCGCATGTGCAATTTTTATGGCCGAAGACGCAAAATCGTTGTGCAGAAAAGGGGCAAGTTCTAGGGTTTTATCCCATTTTTAATTTTTGGACTTTGAGAGCTTGAATTGGGCGATTATTTAGGGGGTTTTCAGAGAAAGATTTTGGGTAACGATTCTTAACTCCTTTATGGTTATACTCCAGTAATCTATGGTTGATTTCATTATTTAATTTTGGATTTTGGTTGAAATTTTGGAGAAAATGGGAAGAATTACTTCAACTTAGGTTTTGGGTTTTGAATGAGATTTTGAGTTCGGATTTGGATAATTTTGGTACGAGTGAACCCATAAGTGAATGGGTGTTCATATTTTGTGACTTTTACCCGATTCTGAGACGTGGGTCCTGGGAGACTTTTTAAGGCGATTTTCTAATTTCTTGCTTTAGCTTTGATTTCATTAACTAGATTAGTTTCTTATAGTTATATTTATGAAATGTAATTGATTTTGGCTAGATTTGGGCAATTCAGAGTCAGATATTCATGGTAAAGTCAATGTTACTGATTGATTGAGTTTGGTTTGAGGTAGTTCGCTTAGCTAATCTTGTGTGGGGAAAATCCCCTTAATGTAATAACCCGATCGATAGTTTTGATCTCTAGCACGTCGTTTGGTGATTTGAGGCCTTGAGCAGCCTCACTTCAAGTATTATGACTTGTACACATCGTCGAAATTGGAATTTTGGAAGTTCAGCATTGATTTGGAAAGAGAATTCTCATTTCGAAAGCTTTAAGTTGGAAGAATTGACTAAGGTTGGATTTGTGAATAAACGACCTTAGAATCGGGATTTGAAGGTTCGAATAGGTTTGTACGATGATTTTTGACTTAGGCGTATGTTCGGATCAGGTTTTGGATGACCCGGGAGTGTTTCAGCATCTATTGTGGAAATTGGCATTTTGGACGAAATTCATAAATTTGGGTTGAAGTGCATTCAATGTTATTGATGTATGTTTGGGATTCCGAGTCTCAGAATAGCTCGGCATGGTGATTCTGGTATTGGGAGAGCATTCGGATGTGGATTTGGAAGTTCATAGGTCACTTTGGAGTCGTTTATCAAAAGTTTGAGATTTGAAGGTTTTTGAGAAGTTTGATCAGGAGTGGACATTTTAATATCGAGGCCAAGATTCTGATTCCAAAAGTTGGAGTAGGTCTGTAATGTCGAACGTAACTTGTATGTAAAATTTAAGGTCAATCGGACGTGATTTGATAGGTTTCGGCATTGAATGTAGAAGTTTAAAGTTTTAAAGTTCATTAAGCTTTAATTAGGGTGCGATTCATGATTTTGATGTTGGTTGATGTGATTTGAGGTGTTGATCAATTTCGTTCATGTTTCGAGATAGCTTGAGATTGGACGGGGTCTCAGGGGCCTCGGGTGTGTTTCAGATAATTTTGGGCTACTTTGAATGTTGATTTACTGATAGTTGCTATTATTCTTCGTGTTTGCGAGGATCCTCTCGCATTCCCAAAGAAGGATTTGGCTTCTGGGATTTTATTCTTTGCGTTCATGGAGAAGGAAGTCTCCGTTGAATAGTCCTGACTTCGGAGGCTCATATCTAACAATCCATAAAGAATTTGGAGATGGTATAAAAAAGAAAGTTATAGCTCTTTGTGTCTAGTTTTTAAAAAAGTAAACCATTAGAATTTGGATATGTGTAAAAAAAGTTAAGGTTGGCACATTAAAGGTTAATCGGGAAGATGAAGAAGAAATTTGTGTTGCACTTTGCTGACTTTGGCAGCTTATATCAAATCCATAAGGTATTGTGAGATGAACAAAACATGAAAGTTGTAGATCTTGGCGTATAGTTTTCAGAAAGTTAAACCCTTTGTCATTTGGAGTTTTGTACAAGAAATTATGATCATTATACTAGAGGATGTCTCAAAAGTATTTGAAAATGGCTTTCGAGAATTTTGTTCATCGAGAATGTGGTAGGAGGCCCATAAATTCGAAGAAGGGATGCCTGGCAGTGTATAAGTTTGAAAATATGGGTTTGGCTCATTTCATCTCATTTCCTCCTTGGGAAATGACCTAAGAGCAATTTCGGAGCTCCATATTCATCATCTATGTCAAGGTAAGTGATTCCCATCTATTACAAGTTAAATACTCGGATTATATATAGACTATAACGTGAAAATTCAAGCAAAAGTAGTGGAAATTTGGGATTTTGGTAGAAAGCATAATAATTTTTTAGTATTTTTGGATTTTGACCACAAATTTAGGCATGTAATTGAGAATATGTTATATAGTTGAGTTCGCGTTGTTATGGGTAATGTTTATCTTCGAAAATTTTCGGAATCCGGGAACGTGGGCCCGAGTGTGATTTTTATCGACTTTTTACTTGGGTTTATAAATTATTATTAATTGGATTATAATGAGTATTTGAGTATATATTTATGTATTTGCACAATTATTGACTAGTCTTGGAGCATTGGGCATCGGTTTGAGTCGTCAGAAGGGCTTAGGAGCCGAGTATGGAACCTCAGAGCAAGGTAAATCTTCTTTCCAACTTTGTAAGAGGAAATTTACCCCATAGGTCAAATAACTCAATATGTGCTTCTATTTGTGGGGGTAACGTACGCATGAGGTGGCGAGGCTCTGTGCGTAGGTATTATTATGCTTATGTCCGGGTAGTTTAGGACCCAAATCACGCCGTATTTGTGATACTTGCATCCTACTTGTAATTTAACTGTTTAAAATATATTGGAACTTGATAAAGGAATTTCAAAAAGTTAAACTTCACTTATTTAGGTTTGGACGGGTCACTCGACCATTAATGAGAATTTATATTTTCTTGAACATCAAACCTAAATAAATCCTTGATTTTGTTATTTGAATGTGTTTATCTTTTGTGGAATGGGTTGAATGTCTCGGTAGATAAATAGATGTATCTATGGTTCGCGACATTCGACCCTCCGACAGTACATAATTTACTAATATATTTTATCGGGTTGTACGACCTCGGCATGATTTGCGTATGATTTAATTGATTGTTTTAGAATTATTGATAATTGATGTGGCCTCGTTGGCCGGAAATATAAATTGTTAAAAGATGAAAATAAATTTGGAAATGTCCTATTAACAAAAGAATTGGCTACCTGCTTCATGTTATGAGTTTACAAAAATTAATAATTTATCAAATTATCGGTATATTATTGTTGGCCATAGTAATGTCGGAGTTGACCTCTCGTCACTACTTCTTCGAGTAGACTGGATACTTACTGGGTACTTGTTGTTTCCGTACTCATACTACACTTGTTGTATATTTTGTTGTACAGGCACTTGTATGTCTAGTGGTCATGTGGGAGCGGCGTGATTGATGCGGGAACTTAGGTGAACTGCATCTTATGAGACGATTCACAACCAGCAGAGTCTCTTTCAGATTACTTGTATTTTTTCTTTTCTATCCAAATTTATATTTGGATAGTTATTGTATTTATTTTATTTCCTAGTAAATGCTCATGTACTTTTAACACCGGGTTCTGAGAGAATTATAGGATACTTAGTATTGAAATTGGAAAACATTATTATTATTCTGCAAAGTTCGCCTTTTTACTAGTTAAGTTGAAGGAAATTTATGATATTAAAAAAATATTAAAATTAGAATTTAATTAATTATTTAATATTGGCTTGTAGTGTCAGGCTCCATCACGATCTTTATGGATTTTGGGTCGTGACACTTAGGATTTGGTGTTATTATGATTTGTGAGAGCCGTGTACGCGAGGTGATGAGTGCATAAACAGGTTATTTGTTGAAAACCTAATTTAACTGAGTAATAGCATGTTTTCAACTTACATGAGTATATTAGCATGTGTAGTTATTATGTTAGCCTAGAATAAAGTCTACATGTCTTAATAGCTTATATAAACTCTTTGCAGCATGTTTAGTGAATCATGCTTCTTTCATGACTTGTACTTAGTCTATATTATAGGTTTTTTTGCTGTAATTGTTAATTAGTTTTATTTGAGCTGCGTATTTACTTTGGGACTACAGGACGGTATTCCGAGAGATCCCCCTATACATTTACTTTTGAGACTACGAGGCGGTTCCTCGAGAGTTCTCCATGCACATTTACTTTTGAGACTACGAGATAGTTCCTCGGGGGTTATAGTTCCTCGGGGGTTCTCCCTGTATATTTACTTTTGAGACTACAAGGCGGTATCTCGGGAGATCTCCTTACACATTTATTTTGGGACTATAAGACGGTATTTCGGGAGTTCCCCTGCTGTTTATCCTTGTGTACTATATTACTATCATTGTTCTGTTTTCCTTTGTTTCATTTCAGACTTTTATTATATTGTTCATTTTTCTGCTTTATTTATTATAAATCAGTGAGCTTGACCTTACCTCATCGCTGCTCATTCGATGTTAGACTTGGCACTTATTGGGTACCATTGTGATGTATTCATGGTAACTTTCTGCACATGTTTTCGTGTTCAGATCCAGATAATTCATTACAACCTCGCGATTAGTTGTGCGCCTACTGCTGTTACGGAGACTTCAAGGTACATCTGTTGCATCCGCAGACCTAGTAGTCCTCCTCTATCTTTTGTGTAATTGTTTTTCTACTACTTCTAACTACTGATGTATGGAACAGTTAGTAAATTCTTAGATTCTTGTTACTTATGATGTTTCGGGTCTTGGGAAGATTTTGTATGTATTATTTTTTTTGGGAGCTGTTATTGTATATGTCGAGCAGTATTTTTATCAATTACTTCATTATTGCTGTTGTTAGTAGTTCAGATTTATGTTTTCATTTTTGTTGTTTTTAGATAAATATATGGCTTACCTAGTCGTAGAGATTAGATCTCGTTGCGACCCCTCACTGGGTCATACATTGACTCGAATCCATCAATATTATTATTGAGATGATTACTTTTTGTCCAATATATTTTCTAATATAATCTTAGTTTCTGTAACTTAAAGTTGTAAGTCTTATAATGATTAACCTTGTGTCATTACTAAATATTATATATTTTTATAACAAAAATCATGTCTTATTTAGTAGACTATTGCAGTAGTCTTATTTAGTAGACTATTACAGTAGTTGTTCACTTTATTGTTTGTAAATGGCTTATAGTTTTTAAAATTTTATTTGTCTTCCTCTTCCCCTTCAATATTTTTATTTTTCTAAAGAATAAACTAGTAGTTCCTATCTTTATAGCTTCAGGTCACTATTGACCTAGCTGATAAACCCAGCAATCAGCCATAGTGTTAGAGAGCAGAATAGGGTGGCAAACCTACTGGCTAAGGAGGGAACAAGATAAAGATTGTTCAATACCACTAGAATTTTGGAACACTGACAAATATCCTAGGAACTACCTTTGTTAGAAAAACTCATCTATAAATATAATTGATACTGTCTAAATAATTTTGTACAACTAAACTGTTTCAATGGGGCGCCATCCGTGTAATTACTTTTGTTTATTAAGTACCTGTTTAACCAAAGAAAAAAGAAATCCAAAATATGAAATTAATAAAAAAATTAATATCCTATTATACAAATAATTATTGGTGAAGCATCTCACGTATTTATTTTAGCATTATTTTTAATATTTATTAGTTTAGTAGTACTCATAATTAACAATTAAAAAAATTCTTATGTCATAATTAGCAATTAAAAATCGTTTTCTATTATTTTAAATATTAATTTTGTGTTTTATATTCAATTATTATTAAAAAGGCCTATATTAAAAAAAATTAGCTTGTTACGTGACTCAATATTACCATTGTTCACCTTTTAATTAATATAAATAAATTCAATTTTTTTTACTCCTAAAATATAATTCTTTTATCATTTGAGGTTATCAAGAATATGTTTTTAATATTATTTATATTTTATTTTTAAATTAATTCAAAGTATAATTAGCGTGAGACTGTCTTTATTTTTATTTTATTTTTATACATTATCTACTAGTATGATATTTTAGTTTGACTCCTTTTTTTTTTTAGTTTAGTATTTTACCTTTAACTCAAGGAGTGACATATTTTATTATATATTGTGGGGGTTAATACTTTAATTTATTTGAATGAAACATAATAACCAATTAAAGCTCGTTCTAGATTCTTCCTAATTCATCTTATTGACAAGATCTAAATATGCCTCCTTGGTGTTCTTCAATGCTTAAGATGGAGCTTTCAAAGTTTTTTTATTCTTTTTTATTTTTTTATAATGAGGCATTTGAATTTACTCTTTTTCGCAAATTTATTTGTTGTTAAATGTAAAACTTTCTTTGTAAGTTTGAATTTTGAAATAAATGTACCACTTATAATTTATAAGTGTATTTTTTTCTCATTTTCATTGTATTCTTTAAATTTTTAAAGAATAAATGACTTACAATAGTTATACAAAAACACAATACAAACAAAAAGACGCTAACCCGGCCTGGCCCCTTGTACCTGTAACCCTTACAGTTTATTTTTTATCCGGATGAATCCGAACTCGTTAAATCCCAACCCGTAACCTGCCCGGAACCCAACCCGTACGATTTCAAATTTTGCCTATCCAGCCCGGTGCGGCGCGGCCCACCCATTAAATACACTTATATCAAACTCTAATATTTTCATATCTCATCCACACATGCATCCACCCCATCTTTCTAAGTTGGTACGATCTTTCACTTACACACTTAAACTAGGTCTCTTTCCAGTTAGACACATTTCTTAGGCAATTCTCATACCAATCATGGTGGTGCTCCAGCGGACAGTGGCAGCGTCGGTGGTGGCAAGACGATTTCAACATCGGCGGAGAGGGAGGACTTCAACAGCGGCGGTTCCGGCGGTAGTGGCACGAGGTCATAATGGTGGCGCTGGGTGGGGGAATTGATTTGTGAGGGAAATAGATAAGGGGAGTAGAGATAGTTTGGGTAAATTTGAAAATGAAAATAAGACACTTAAACTAGGTCGCTCGTTGAAAGGCAAGATTCAGAATCTGATTGATAACAAGGTTATTATAGTAAAGGAACCTGCTCCTAATGTCCGCAACAACCCTCTGCCTAACCATAAGGGTGGAGGCATCCATATGAACGAGATTGAAGACGATTAGGACCCCAAGGGGTTAATCGGTTTGATAGTTGAAAGAGACGAGCCTAAGAAGCCAGCAGTTACCCTCAATCCCATTGTTGTTCAGATTCATCCCTCCGAGGGAGATGTGGTAAATGTGTCTGTACCGCTCGAGTTTGAAGCACCTTCTACAAAGGCTCCAAAACCAATTAAGGTTGAGCTCGGGGTTCCAAAGGCGCCTGCGCCATTCGAAGTTACTGTGTTACCTCTCAGGATGCAAATTTCGGTTTCTACGACCGATGTGACCCCGTTCAAGCCAAATGCCATACCTTGGGATTACACCGCTGAGGCTAGAAGGAAGGGAAAGACATATATAGGGGAAGCAATCGCCGCACAGGGCATGACCAGGACAGGCAGGGTGTACACCCCAAAACATTTAGCTGAGTGTAGCAAGCAAGCCTCTGGGCGGGCTATTGAAACCGGACCCGACGACCTTTGGAGGAAGATACAGGCTAAGGAGTACTCAGTCGTCAAGCAGTTGAACAAAACGCCAGCACAGATTTCTATTCTGGCTCTTCTACAAAGCTCTGAGGCATATAAAAATGCCTTAATGAAAATACTGAGCGAAGCGTATGTTCCCAGCAACATAACAGGATGCGAATGGTAGGGCGGGTACTGAAAAGCCACAAGATCACCTTCCACGAAATGAGTTACCGCCAGAAGGGCTTAGTCACAGCAAGGCATTGCACATCACTGCGCAATGTGAGGATCATTTTATCACCAGGATTTTAGTTGACATGGGATCCAGCCTCAACATTTGTCCATTAATAACTCTCAAGACATTGGGAAAAGGATTGCATGAGATCAAAGATGGAGCCATCAGTGTCAAAGCTTTTGATGGGTCTCAAAGATCCACCATCGGAGAAATTAGCATGTGCCTACAGATGGGACCCACCTGGTTCGATGTCGACTTCCAAGTCATAAATGTGTCGGCATCCTACAATTTGTTGCTGGGACGACCATGGATCCACGATGCTGGGGCTGTGGCATCAACTTTACATCAAGCTGTAAAATTTGAATGGAACCATCAGGAAGTAATCATTCATGGCGACGGTAGCAACCCTATATACAGTCGTCAGGCCATCCCGATGATCGGAGGTAGAAGGAGAATCGGTAGGTAAACATACCACCACATTGAGCGGGTAAATGCCATAGAAAAAGACAAGTTGTGGGATAACAAGATCGAGAGCATTCTGAATTGGAGCAGATACGAGACTGGAAAAGGACTTGGAAGGAATCTCTAGGGCATCACCAAGCCTATCAAGTTGAAGAAGCATTGTACCACTTTTGGCCTGGGGTATGAGCACACCTGGGAGGAGTTCAATCATTGTTCATAACCGTGGCGCAGTCACCACTACCCATTGGAACACCCCATACCTCAGCTAGAGCAGACCTTTCAGTAGGCCAACATTATATATGGATCAGAGGAAGACGAGGCACTGGCAGCAATGAAGAACCTGTTTCTAGAGGATGATATGGGTTGTTGTGTTATCTTCGAGGAGGAGGGGGAGGAAGACCCTTCCATTCAAGCTGTGAACTGAGGAGAACGCTCACCAACTGGTCAGTCAGGACCATCAGTGCCCGGAGAGCTTCGGGTTAGCAAGGCTAAACGACGCATTATGCATCACATTTTACTTTTAGTTGACTTTACTTTTCCGCATTGTCTTTACTTTTGAAAAGAGCTCCGATGTTTCAAATAGTTATGAATTTAATCAAAAGCATTTTCCAAGTTTATCTTTATACCTCGCTCTTATTACTTTTCTCTACCATTTACCTTATTTTATATAGCATTACTATTACATATCTTGATGATGAACCAACGACAGTAACTTGCAATGAGGCAATGCAACAAACGGACATAGATTCAGAAGAGGATAAAATAACATAAGAGGTTGTTAGAGAGGTCGAAAATTTTGAGAATAGGCCTAAGTCCGATTTGGATGAAACTGAGGTTGTTAATCTGGGAGACTCAAAAAATGTCAAGGATACACGAATCAGCGTTGTCACCACCAGAAAAGAAAGCGTACACAGAGTTCTTAAAAGAGTATGAAGACATCTTTGCATGGTCCTACGACGATATGACTAGTCTCAGCACATCCATTGTGGCTCACAAGTTGCCGGATACCATCAGCTATGGATGGACGAAGAGGATGCAGAGAAAACGACATTCATCACGCCATGGGAGATGTACTGTTATAGGATGATGACATTAGGGTTGAAGAATGCTGGCTTTACTTACATGAGGTCCATGACCACCATCTTTCATGATATGATACATAAAGAGATCGAGGTGTACGTGGATGACGTCATCGTCAAATTCGAGAAAGTTGCAGATCACATAGAAGATTTGAAGAAATTGTTCAACAGATTGAGGAGATACAACTTGAAACTGAATCCAGCCAAGTGTGCATTCGGGGTCCCAGCCCGAAAGTTATTGAGTTTCATTGTGAGTAGTCGGGGAATAGAATTTCATCCTTCAAAGATCAAAGCCATTCAAGAGTTGCCGCCACCAAATAGCAAGAAGGATATAATGAGTTTTCTAGGAAGACTCAACTATATCAACCGGTTCATATCGCAGTCCACTGTTATTTGTGAACCTATCTTCAAGATGCTAAAGAAGGATGCCGCCAATAAATGGACTGACGATTTCAGAAGGCTTTCGACAGAATCAAGGAATATTTGTCAACACCGCCAGTTTTGGTTCCACCCGAGCCAGGGAGACCTCTATTGCTTTATCTTGCGGTATTGGATGGAGCAATTGGGTGTGTTTTGGGACAACATGATGAGACAGGGAGAAAGAAGCAAGCCATCTACTACCTCAGCAAGAAGTTCACCCCGTACGAGACTCGGTATTCCTTATTAGAATGCACTTGTTGTGCTCTAACCTGAGTAGCTCAAAAGTTAAGGCATTACTTATGTGCCTACACAACTTATCCCATATCCAAAAAGGACCCATTGAAATATATCTTTCAGAAGCCCATACCTACCGGCAAGCTCACCAAATGGCAAATACTATTAAGTGAGTTTGAAATCGTTTATGTTACCCAGAAGGCAGTCAAAGGACAAGCTTTAGCAGATCACCTCGCCGAGAATCATGTAGGAGGAGAATACGAACCTCTAAAGACGTATTTTCCTAACAAAGAGGTATTTTGCATATGAGAAGACATTACAGAATCCTATGATGGTTAGAGAATGTTCTTTGACGGAGCCGCAAATTTCAAAGGAGTCGGCATAGGAGCAGTCCTGGTACCAGAAAACGCTCAGCATTACCCAGTATCCGCCAAGCTCAAATTCTCGTGCACTAACAATATGGAGAGTACAAATCCTACATCTTAGGGCTCAAACTGGCCATCAACATGAACATTCAGGAACTATTAGTTATCGGAGACTCGGACCTACTTATACATCAGGTTCGAGAAGAATGGGCAACCAAGGATTCCAAGATACTCCCCTATCTATACCATGTACAAGAGTTGAGGAAGAGATTCAGAAAGACAGAATTCCAACACGTTCCCAAAATACAGAATGAGTTCGCTGATGACTTAGCCACTTTATCATCTATGATACAGCATCCAGACACAAACTTTATTGATCCCATCCAGGTTAAAATTCACGACCAGCCAGCTTATTGTGCTCTTATCGAGGAAGAAGCCGACGGAAAGCCTTGGTTTCATGATATCAGAGAATGCTTGAAGATAGGAGACTACCCAGAACTTGCCAATACTACTCAGAAACGAACACTTCGGAGATTGTCCAATAACTTCTTTCATGGCAGAGGAATCCTGTATAGGAGGACTCCCGATCTGGGATTATTAAGATGTGTCGAGGTAAGAGAAGCAACCAAACTATTGGAGGAATTGCACGCAGGGACTTGCGGACCGCACATGAATGGTTTCGTTTTGGTAAAGAAGATACTCCGAGCAGGGCTTTTTTGGATGACAATGGAAACAGACTGTAGTCAGTATGTTCAGAGATGCCCACCATTGTTAGATACATGTAGATATGATAAAAGTACCTCCAAACGAGCTTACTGTAATAAGCTCGTTGTGGTCATTCGCCGCTTGGGGAATGGATGTTATCGGACCAATCGAACCAGTCGTATCAAACGGGCACAGGTTCATCCTAGTGGCAATTGATTACTTTACCAAATGGGTTGAAGCAGCATCCTACAAAGCAGTGACCAAGAAAGCAGTAACAGATTTCATCCGCGATCGTATGGTTTGTCGGTTCGGGATTCCAGAATCAATCATCACTGACAATGGTTCCAATCTCAACAGCGACCTGATGAAGGCAATGTGTGAAGCATTCAAGATTAAACACAAAAACTCTACGGCTTACATACCTCAGATGAACGGAGCTATAGAAGAAGCCAATAAGAACATCAAAAAGACACTAAGGAAAATGATTGAAAGGCACAAGCAGTGGCACGGGAAATTTTCGTTCGCCTTACTAGGGTATCGTACCACGGTCTGCACATCAATTGGGGCCACTCCTTACATGTTGGTCTATGATACAGAGGCATTCATCCCCGCCGAGGTAGAAATTCCCTCCTTGAGGGTCATATAAGAAGCAGAGTTAGATGATATAGAATGGGTCAAGAGTCGCCACGAGCAATTAGCCCTCATTGACGGAAAGAGAATGAATGCAGTTTTACATGGTCAATTATATCATAACAGAATGTCCAAAGCCTTCAACAAGAGAGATAAGCCAAGGAAATTCACATCAGGATAGCTGGTATTGAAGAAAATATTTTCGTATCAAGATGAAGCCAAAGGGAAATTCTCTCCCAATTGGCAGCGTCCTTACATGGTCCATATGGTTCTAACTGGAGGAGCCCTTATTCTCGCAGAAAATGGACGGAGAAGTATGGCCGAAGCCAATCAACTCAGACGCAGTAAAATAATACTACATTTGATCATATGCTTTTCTTTCATGATGTAATTTGAACTACGCCTGACCTGATTCCTATTTAAGAGGGCATACATAGGCAGCCCCATGGGTTCGATCACATTTTAATAAAAATTCCATTTTCCCCCGCAATTAGAACTGGGGCAGAATTTTGAGGAGGACCCTTAAAATTCTGAAGTAAGTTTTTCAGTATTTTCATCAGTACCAACCTAGTAAATTGGGGCAGAATTTCAAAGAGGACCCTCAAAATTCTGGAATTGATCCGTTTTCAATCACTCAACACAACTATCAGCAGCACCATCCAACTGGGACAGAATTTTGAGGAGGACCCTCAAAATTCTGGAGCAAGCAAGGTCGTCGTGTCTTGAACCTATGTTGCAGTTGTTGGTTCATCCAAAATAAAATCATTTTTTATATATGTGCTTGCATTATATTTACTAAATCATGCATAAATATCATTTTCATCACCATCGTTTAGCAACGGTACCCCGTGATACACGACTCCAGGACCCAGAGGATACGAACTAACCTTCCCTCTACAAAACTCACAATTTTTCTTTGGATGCAGGAATTCAGGCCACAAATCAAGCCAAGGGTCACTATCCACACCCAACTTTCCCGAGCAGTCCTAATATCATAAACCGTCTATCAACTAAGAAAATTTACTACTATCCGTTCTTTTACATTCCTGCATTGCATAAGGCTACTCTCTTCATTCCGAGGTTAAGCTCTACCTTTATCTTGCATAAGGCTGTTATCTGCCTTCCGAGACTAAGCTCTATCTCCTCCTGCATTTTTGCATAAGGCTACTCTCGGCCTTCTGAGGTTAAGCTCTACCTCCATCTTGCATAAAGCTGTTATCTGCCTTTCTAGACTAAGCTCTGTCTCCTTTTGTATTTTTGCATAAGGCTACTCTCTGACTTCCGAGGTTAAGTTCTACCTGCATCTTGCATAAGGCTACCTATCTTCCTTTCAAGACTAAGCTCTGTCTTCTTCTGCATTTTTTCATAAGGCTACTCTCTGCCTTCCGAGGTTAAGTTCTACCTCCATCTTGTATAAGGCTACTATCTGCCTTTCGAGACTAAGCTCTATCTTCATCTGCATCTTTGCACAAGGCTATCTTCTGCCTTCCCTGGTTAAGCACTACTCCATCCAGCATAAAACTACCTATCTGCCTTTCGAGACTAAGCATTGTCTCCATCTTGCATGGCCAAAATATCGCCACTTTATTTTTGAATGGCTGAAATATCGCCACCTGCATTTATAATTCTTGCTCTAGCTGAAAGATCGCCACCTTTTGCATTCATCTGGCTGAAAGATCGTCACCCCTTTGAATTTATTTGGCTAAACGATTGCCACCTTCTCATGGGCTGAAAGATCGCCAACTTATTCAAAGGCGTCATAGTTCGGAGGCACCATCCTCATAGCCCGAGAACACTGTTTCATGGCTTGCGAATCTTTATTTTTATGCTTTTCATGGCCCGGGACATCATAGTCCGAGGATGTCATCCCTAACTGTCCAAAGACGACATTCATGTCCAACGGGAATCTGCATCATACTTAAATTATGCACAATATATGCATTGCTCATTTACAGGTACTCCGACTAGCGAACAGCCGTCTCAGCAGGAGCGATCCCGCTCCGGGTTTTCCTCAACCAATCTAAACCCAAATGTCTTTTCAAGCTCAACCATTGCGTCCGTCCTTTTAAACCTCCACCGACACATTCCGTCAATGGATCCCGAAATACATGTGGCCTGATTCCTGTAAAACCAGGGATATGTGAGCAGCTCAAAAAAACAGAGCACGGTCATAATTCTTTTACAATTGCCGTTTTCGGTTAACATTGGCCATCTTATCTTTATCTGACTACTCTTTCATCCTCCTCGGGTAAAGAGGGGTAGTTATTGATACCCAATTTTTTCCCATGTATATTTATACCAAAATACCATCCAAATAACTTATATGTGCATATATGAGCACAATCATGAGTTTTGGTGTTTTAATAATTTTTAAACCGATTTACGGTCTGTTTTAATATCAAATATTATCAAAATTATTCCCAAAAATTATCTTTTGGTGAATAACTTATTTTATCCTTATATTTAAGTTATAATATAGTTAATATGTCCATATTTTTACGAATTTATTTGGCATTTTTAAAGCTAAATAATACATAATTTCAATTGTAGCCTATTTTGTAATTAAACGTATTTTGGGATTGTAAAATTATGCCTAATATTTTTAAATTATTATTTATATATTATTAACTAGTTCAGTATTTTTAAATTTATTTTCAAATCATTTTTTATCATTTTTAATTAATTAAAAGGGGGGAAATGGCTATTTAAGAACTAGCCTATTTTATTTCAATTATAGCCTCAATCTATACCCTATTTTAACCCCAATTTCCAACCCAATTAAAATCGAACTAGGCCAAAACCCTCACTATACCCAACCCACCTACCCCATTTAATCTCGACCGTTGATCATTTAGATCAACGATCCCTATCTACCCCTTCTAAATTAAACCAAACGACCCTCCCCCCCCCCAATACCCCCTCATTCGCCTCACTCATCTTTATCTCTCTATTTAGCACTCTCTCTAGAACCTTCCACCTCCATCCTCTCCGATGAGTTCCATTCATCTTCTCCGTCTACTTTCTGATCGGAATCCAAGGTGGTTTCACCACCCACCAGTCTCTTATGGCTCCTCACGCTTGATTATTGAAACCCCATGACTTGACCATGAATGGTTGAATCTGGACCTTTGGTGATTCAAGTTCCACGGCCATCTCGAGCTCAAATACGGTGTATCCTAGCCCTATGAGTCTATCTCTGACTCGTTCAACGCGGACCAACCTTTTTCCAAGCCTTCCTCACTTCTAGGGTTTTCTGAAACCCTAGCCCGTCGAGGTTTTCCTATAGTTCTCTAGATCCTCTCTAGATCTATGCTTGTTTTAATGTTTTTAAAACAATTTTCTTAAAATCTCTTTCGAAGGTTTGCTTTCAAAGCTATTCGTCCTTTAAGACTTAGGGTTTCTTTGATTTCACTTGTTCTACTGTGATTTTCACGTGGTGTTCTCATTGTACTTGCTCTGCTATAACTCCTAGGTATTTTTACCGTGATTTCAATGTGTTTTCTTTTACTGTGTTTCCTTCTGGGGTTTCCTGGTGATTCCTTTTACCGTGTTTCTCTCATTATGTTTCCAAGAAACGTTTATGTTTCTTTGGATTTTCTGAGTTTACTTTGCCTGACTTTCTTGGTTTTGTCTCTACACTTGATATTAAAGTAACCCTATAATTTGGGGGGTTTTCGGACTACTTGTATGTGATTTGTTTGCTTCTCTTCTCTGAACTAGTTTGGTTTCCAAAACCCTAATTTCTGAGTTCAGGAAGTTGTTTCATCTGTGTTTCTCCATGTGATCTTGACTTCTGCTAAACTTTACGGAGCCTGTTGCCTGACCTTTTGCATGCTTTCTAATATTTTTTAGATCTAGCCCTCTACTCACTGATCCTTGTGCATGACACTTTGCTGTAGCTTGAATCCAACCTTGCATGTTTTTAAATTCAGGCCCTTTTTATAGTTATATGTTCCCTCTCAAAATAACCTTTGATATGGGAATGGATTTCAGACTGACTTGCGTGAATTCAATTGATTTCTCTCCTTGTTTAGTTTTGAACCCCTCGATTCCCTATTTTCTGACTTGGTTCATTGGTGATTTGAGAATTCCTAATTCCCTGATTTTACTATGTGCTAATTGATTCACTTCTTGACTTATTTAATTGACGTGTACTTCAGAATTCCCTTTTCTTAAGACCCCATGTATTTACTCTTATTTGCATGCTATCCACAATGTGTTTATTTGATTCCCTATCCTTAAATAACTTCTACCCTTTTCTGTTCAAATTTTGGACTCCTTAATTAAGGGAATCTTCTCCTACTGATTGGTTCCTAATTGATACTCGGCTAATTTTCTTTCCTTTCTTGCATGTCTGATTTTGAGTATACATGCATGCTTTTCTTTTCACTTCAACACAGAATTCTGACTGCAAACAAAATCGGAATTCATCTCTCTTCTTTACTGCTACTATTACTACTCTCTATTGAGCATTCTACACATGTACTTCTTGCTGCTTGAACTCCTAGACACTTGGGAGTTTCTTGAATTTGTTCCTGGCTGTCTGTTTGCTGCTGTTAGTCTGCTATCCTAGAATTTATAATTGATATGCTCTTTTATGTAAATAGCATCCTTGTTCAATTTCTCCGCTTTTACCTTTTTTCTTTGTGTGCTCAGTTATGCTTTCCTGCACTATTTAATTACTTTCAAGCACTTTAATCCATTTCCCCTATTCCATTTGTATGTGAGTTTGTCCTGGGTCATAGCAGCATTATGAATTGATGTATGTGATTCAGGACTAGACTCTTCTGAGTCTCTACTCGTCTGCTTTCCCATTCCCTTTCCCCTCAATGTGCTGAGCTCTAATTTGGGTATGTTGATGTCCTGATCATCATTCAGACTTGAGTTTGACTCTTTAAGATTCTGCTCTTATTTGCTTGAATCTGAGTGGGGGGGTTAGGGGTGTGCCAATCTATTCCATGACTGGGTATGACCACCTCCTGCTAAGGTTTCTCTCTCACTTTACACCTACTTCTAGCTCTTAGGTTCTACCCCCCCCCCCCCTCCCCTTGGTAAGTTATGCTTAGGGACCCTAGAGTTCCTTTGAACTTGGATGCATAAGGACTGGTAATTCCACACATTGCAGTACTCTGTTACAACACTCACTCTTTAGGGTGTAAGCATTGCCTGGGCTCTTAAAGCTCTTTGGAACTTTGAAACACTCTAAGAGAAGGCCTTGGAATCTGGGATCCGAACTTGGTGAAACACATGTGTTGGATATCAAGATTACATTACAGTTTGGATCTAGCTGTGGGCTATGATGTGTTTTATTTATTTTGGCTCTGTAATAGTAACTTTGTAATAAAACTTGGGGAATATAGTAGTAAAGGGTAGGGAGGGGTTTATCTTTAGTTATCTGCATGTTAACATGGTAGATATCATGCTTATAGGCTTTTTACTAATTTTAATCACTTAGAAATCATGCCTATAGTACTTTTACTAATTTGAATCACCTAGATATCATGCCTATATGCCTTTTACTAATTTGAATCACCTAGATATCATGCCTATATGCCTTTTACTAATTTCAATCACTTAGAAATCATGCATATAGAATTTGAATCACCTAGATATCATGCCTATAGGACTTTTACTAGTTTGAATCACCTAGATATCATGCTTATAGGACTTTTACTAGTTTGAATCACCTAGATATCATGCCTATTGGACTTTTGCTAATTTGAATCACCTAGATATCATGCCTATAGGACTTTTGCTAATTTGAAACATATAGAAATCATGCATATATAATTACAAAAGAAAAATAAGAAAACCATAGGTAATACAACCGTCGCCTGCCTGAAATGTTAAAGATATCATTGAGTAAGTAAAGGAATCAGAATAGATACCCTGCCTATATGATCTCAAAACTCGCTTAAATCGTATAATCAGTAATCTGGCAATTTTTTCAAAGTTTTCAACACAATTTGTTCAAACCTATTTGCAGCTCTAAGAACTTATATTTCTGTCACTAAAAGAAATCATTTTCCAACTCTCTGTCTGAATTTTACTTACGAAGTTACTTTCAAAAAACTTTCACACAGAATCTAAGGATAACTCTTCTCCCGTCTCCTCGCACAGGCGCCGAAGACAAGCGATTGTCCTCCACACAGAAGGGCTTATTTATGCCAAGCACACCTGGTAGCGAAGGCGAAACTCCACGATGACGGAGTCAAGCTCTCTATTCAAAGAAAAAGATCGCAAAGTGAAGGGATACATATAAAGGTACGTAAAACCCCTTCTTCGGTAAGGTTATCCACTCCGCCAGATCAGGAGAGATAATGTGTAATTTCTAGTAACGACAATCTTCCTTCACAGAAGGAATACTGGAAGGACGGATAGAAGAAAGGTATCCACCAATGGTCCATGTATGAGGGTTAGTAGAAGGAAATTTTTCTTTGAAGTCTTTAGTTGTGACAAGACTTTTTGGGCTGATGGTGCTCATCATAGGAGGAGCAGCCTCATCGGCTTTGCCTTTGTTCTTTGAGGAACTAGGGTTTTTAAAAGAAGAAGTCATTCTGTAATAAAAAAGAAGGAAAAGCTTTTCTCTTAGGAAGAAGGTCAAAGAAAAGTTGAAGACAAAGTACGAATAGAATGAAGAGAGTTTGAGGAAGTTTGAAGAATTATGAAGGATAAATGAAGAATTTTGACGCGTATAAGCAAAGGAATAGACAACAAAAATTGTGGCCATAATTACCTCGATAATCGGCAAAAGTGATGCTAATTTATGGGATGACGCATGTTCGGGGCTTTAAATACGGAGAGACGTCATCTAGTTAACTCTTAGAAAACTTTTCAGAGGGGGTTAATGAATTTCCCCCCAAAGAGATGTTTCTATCAACTTTTCGGTGACACAAAGTTATGCCACCGGAAAGCAGGGGTACTATATGTATGGTCTAAAATATGTTTATATTAAATGATCGCATATGGAAGAGACATGTGGAGTCGTAGGCAGAATATAGTTGAATCTGAAGGCAACAATCACGTCTGTTACCGGGGGAAATTATACTCATAAAGGCGAAATGAATACCTGCCGCCCGGTAGAGGAATATTCTATAGCATTAAGCGGCTCGTTATAAGGAATATGACATTCACTATTTTCTATTACGCATTCCTCAATTTCCCTCATAATTGACATTAAAGAGGGGCTTGGTCCTAAGACCTTATTCCGTAGGTGCAACTATAAATAGTGAGCTTTATTATCATTGTAAGCAGGATAACTTTTCTGGAGAGCATACGCTACACTCTAATCAAAGCTCAATATAATTTTATCTTCTTGTTTATTGATATCATTATTGTTGTACCCGGAATCCTTGCTACCCGAATTGTTATTCCTGCTATGTTATCTTTATCTCAATGCTAAGTATTATATTTTCGTCTAATTCATCTATTACTCCAGGATCAATTAATTCATCTGTCTATAAACCACGTATAAATTTAACTATACCGTTTTATGAATAACACGGAACATGCCTAATTGATTACATTGATGACTTTTGCAAATTTATGAATTATAAAAAAGATAATAAACAAGAAAAAGGTATAATTTCACCTATATATATGTTATTAGAAAAAGGATTAACTATATTTGGAAGACAATAAAACGTCGATGATATAAAGTTAACTCTGATGATGATGATGATATATATGTTATTAGAAAAAGGATTAACTATATTTGGAAGACAATAAAACGTCAATGATATAAAGTTAACTATGATGATGATGATGACGACGACGACGACGACGACGACGATGATAACGACGACTTAAAATCAATATATTAATTTTCTATTATCTATAATTAGATAACAGAAAAGAAATTACTGTATTTAGTTTTCATTATCTTCGTGCGAATAAATTCACTACTTAACTAATATAAGGGTCTAATCGCAATATTGAAAAAGAAGGGAAAGAATTTAGGGCAAGTTACAACCCGCTGTACTCGAATTCTGCTGAACTACTAATACTGTCTAGTTCATTTCCAATTCCCACTCTCTCCAACTCTTCCTATCTTCGTCTTTGTTAGCAGGTGTTGATTTCCTCTCTGTTCTTTTTCTTTATCTTCCCTTTCCTTTTGCTGCTGCTTCCTCTCCCTTCTTTTTTCTTTTTTGTTCTCGTTCTCTATAATCCATTATTTCTTCTCCGCACCCATTATCTGATTATATTTTTTTCTGTTTTTACCTGTACTAGTTGTTATGTTGAGGTTCGAGATTGATTAATGTGGTATTAGTTATCACCTTTTTCAGTCCTGTGTTGTGTCTGTTATTTGGAGCAAGAACAATTCCATTTGTTAATTTGTGAGCCTATTTGTTTGAAGAGCTTATTGTTATTCTACAAAAAATTTGGTCATGTTTAGCTGCTTCTAATATGTTAAGCTGTTGAATGTCAACTGGTTCAGGTATTTTTGATACTGTGTGTGTAAGTGAAAAAATTTCACTGAAAGATTAAAAAATACTAATTTCCAACCTGTAATTTCAAAAGTGTAACGGGATCGATGGTAAGAACCTAAAGATTGTACCAATCAAATTTAAATTCTGGATAAGCATCTAACTATGTTCTTTTTCTTAGGTTATTTAGTTTCGAGCAACTTTTTCCTTGGGTTGCCATGAATAAGTCTTATGGAGCAAGTTTAGAGATATCACAGTGCATTGCTGCGTCCCCTATTTGTCGTCCAAAATCATCTATCTTTGAACCAAGATCATGTGTACCCAAGCTCCAAGGCTTCTCAACGAAGGTATTGCCTTTATGCAGAGATCTTCATGCTAAAAGTAACAGGAAGAGAAGCATTAAGTTCTCCGTTACTGCTAGTGCAAGTCAAGTTGATACTGCTGCAGATGAGCCCAGCAGTCTTACATATAAGGATGCTGGTGTGGACATTGATGCAGGGTCGGAGCTTGTGAGGAGAATAGCCAAAATGGCACCTGGAATTGGGGGATTCGGAGGTCTCTTTCCATTAGGTAATGTTTGCCATTAGCCTTCTTTATGTTGGCTGATCCTTCTACAAGGCATTGTCAATTGAAACACTGACATAATCAAGGTTTTCTTGTTACAAAATCAAATGACCGTTCGACCAATAAGCTGGTGACATGGTTAAAGGGAAATACTTTAGAAAACATGTTCTTAAGTTTGCTCGGATTTGGTTTTGTAGACTATGCTTGAAATTGGGTGGGAGGTCTTAGATCAAGCTTGTATTCTTCTTTTCAGTGAGAAAAGTAAACTTTATTACTGAGGATGGATACTACTGTTTCTTTTAAAATATATTTGTGATGACAGTAGTGTCTGGCAAGGCTTCATGCATCTTGACCAATCCACCAGGAAGCTTGCTGGTTGTAACTTGGCCTGCCAGTGTAACAATTGTAATGATAGCAAATTTGGCTTGTGAAACTAGTTGTTCTTGAATTTATGCTACTTTCTCCTTTGTACGGTGAGGTATCCTTGAGCACTCACTGTTTCAATATGCAACCTTCATCTCCTTAAGCGAGGATCCGATGTCAATTTCTTGGTGTCTGCAACTACTCGGTATTGTAGCTGTAATACCTGCCAAAGGAGCACCGTGTAATAATTATTTTTTCTTTACTACCCGCAAAGTGAACAAGTCCTTTTCCTTTCACCCATATTTCTCATCTAACCCTTAAGCATAAAATGACATAACCTGTTCCTTCTCAGAGTTTATTTAATTATTGGTTTGGAAATCTGAAATCTAACATCATATAGCCAGCAGCCCGAATCGTAGGTTATATCAATTCCAAACCTCTTTTTTCTGATATCAAGTATCATAAATAACGGAGTCACAGTGCAACCTGAGCACAAATAGAGTTTGTCCAACTGAATTAATGCAGTATAGTTGTTAAGACTTGTAGATTATGGAGTTCTAGCAACTTTACTACCGCTAATCTTTAGCTTTTTCCTGCTCAAAGTTCCCCCTTATCTATCTTTTTCATGCTTGTGTAGCCAATAGTCAAAGTATATGTTTTTTTTTCATTTTTGTTCTGTCTTTTTTATGTTGCTGCATATCTTAATTTGGTACATTCTTCTTGGTTTGTCTGTTGTACTCCACAGGGGATTCATACCTCGTGGCTGGTACTGATGGTGTGGGGACAAAACTTAAGTTGGCATTTGAAACAGGAATTCATGATACCATTGGGATTGACCTGGTAAGTTTGATTCATCTTTTCATGTATTTGGCTGATATTTAAGAACTAATGGTGTCTTTCTTCCCAGGTTGCAATGAGTGTTAATGACATTGTCACTTCTGGAGCAAAACCTTTATTTTTCCTTGATTATTTCGCCACTAGCCATCTTGATGTTGACCTTGCAGAGAAAGTACGTCTTGACACAAGTATCTCAGTTCATGACATTTGTAGAGCCTTATTCACGTTGGCATGTTATCTCGTTTTCCAGTAAAACAGAGTGGGCTTCTTGCATGCATGCAGGTCATAAAAGGTATTGTGGATGGTTGCCAGCAATCTGACTGTGCTCTTCTAGGGGGAGAGGTACCTGTCACTCCATTTTTTCTCTAAAAGTCACTCCTAGTAATAAAATTGTTGCATCACTTGTATCCTGCAGCAGAAGCGCGATATGAATGACAAATACTGATCTTTTTTTTCCTTTCAATACAAAGGAATTTCAGTGTAAAGTAAATGATTTGCGCTACATTTTTTTTTCCTGGTGTGTTCATAGAGTCGTTGAGACATTATGGATATCACTTATATAAACTTGTCTTGTGCTATGTTTTTTTTTTTTTTTGCGGTTTGGGGGGGGGGGGGGGGAGTTTAGTATACTTTCACCCTCATGAAGGTCCCAAATATTGGTTTTGTTTCATATGATGTGTTTTTTTGCTGTTGAATTGGCTGAGTAATTGGTTATGTGACATAGTATATAAGAACTGAATTTATTGACTGAGAACAGACAGAAACATGCTTTTATTCATTGTATTTTAGACTTGGTATAACATGTTTTTGGAATTAGAAACAATCTTCTGTTGTTGCAGTCAACTGATTTGATGTGTGTCTCAGACTGCAGAGATGCCCGATTTCTATGCCGAAGGCGAGTATGATCTCAGTGGATTTGCTGTGGGCATTGTGAAAAAGGATTCAGTTATTGACGGGAAAAGCACCAAGGTTGGAGATGTTCTTATTGGCTTACCATCTAGTGGAGTTCATTCAAATGGTTTTTCTCTTGTTAGGAGGTTTGTCTATCTTCAGAGAAATTATGTATCTAGCCTTGTAAAATTATTTTCGAATATTTTGATTTTTTTTACTTAATGTACTTTTACTTCATTTCTCTGAATGATAATGATATGCTCATCTGTGTAGGGTTCTGAAGCAAAGTGGTCTTTCTTTGAAAGACCAGCTTCCTGGTGAAGCTATTACACTTGGCGAAGCTCTGATAGCCCCAACTGTTATATATGTTAAACAGGTTTCATCTTGGTTTCCTTCTCTTCTGCTTTATTGTTAATTTCATTTTTTATATTGGATATGCAATAATGTGTTTTGCGGATTTGGAAAATGAAGGTCCTTGATATTATTAGCAAAGGAGGGGTTAAAGGAATAGCCCACATTACTGGAGGCGGATTCACTGATAATATCCCTCGAGTATTTCCTAAAGGCCTTGGAGCCCTTATTTACGAGGACTCTTGGGCAGTTCCTCCTGTATTTAAATGGATTCAAAAGGTGAGAATCTTCGACTCTTGCTTGAATGTTCTTCCACTAATTACTTGCGGGTGGGGATACTGGTTAGTTACACTTCTATAAATACCATATCGTTGAGCTGCAATTTTTTTTCTTTTCTGTCTTTGATTTTGCAATATGGTGGTTGAAATGAAGGCGGGAAGAATAGAAGATGGTGAGATGATGCGGACTTTCAATATGGGAATTGGGATGGTCCTCGTAGTTAGTCCAGAAGCAGCTGACCGGATACTTGGGGAAGTGCAGAAAACGAGAATAGCATACCGCATTGGTGAAGTTGTAAAAGGTGATGGAGTAAGCTATAGCTAAAAGCTGCGCAAATGGTCGGATGATCTCTATGTTCATCTACCTCCCTTCGATTAAGAGTTCAACATTTTGGAGCCTTTCGCATCTTGTTTAAGGTTCTTTGTATCGTCTAACAACAAATGTATAAGCTCTTATAGATGTGTTCTGTTATGTGCACTAAGTGTGTCATCTATAACTTCTGTTGAACAATGAGGATGTAGACAACTTTTAAGAGGTGGAGAAATGGTTTTGCATGTATTTTTTTAGGAGGATAATTTTTGGTTAGATTCCATTTGGATCAAAATTTTCTTTCTATAACTCCCTTTACCGACTTATAGCATTTTGGGACAGTCAAAATGATCAGATTATTTTACAAAAAATGATAATCTCTTGAACAAATAAGTAATATTTTATACTCCTTTCAAGAATGCTTTTTTTTTTTTTTGAAGAGTGGAACTCATCATAAACTCGAACTTCACACATTGTTGGGATGTATCTCATTTTAGCCATTCAATATGTATATAGCTAGGGCTAGCTCAACTGGTAAAGTCCCGAGGATAAAGTCTTTCGGGTCGTCAGTTCGAGCCCCCGTAGGATCACTGGAGATATTATAAATTGGTTGCGTCTCTAGGGCCCCGTGGAACTAATTGTGGTGCATGCATTGGAACAGCGGGTCCTGGTAAGTACAGCTAGTGGGGTTCTCAAAACGATGTCTGGAAACCACGGTTAAAAAAAAAGTATATTGGTATCTCATGAGGATTAATAAAGGACACCATAGAAATTTGATTTATCATAATTCCAATGAGCCATCTAATATCATGACATGATCGTAACAATTGATTTTTTATTTTATTTTTAGTTGGACTGCCAAATGTTCTTCTCCATTTCCTTTTCTTTTAGCATTGAAATCCCTTTTACCATAGATCTAAAAATTTACGTCATGTGCAATTCTTTTTCTTTATTTTTTTTAAATACCGATTGCTTAATCTAATGTTTAGCTATAACTGGTGAGACATTTCTTCACTTTCAGGTAAAAGTTAAAATCAAAGAAAAAATACGAAAAGATTCTATCAACAGTTTTGAGAAATTCTTGAGCCTTAAATCCAATTCATATTAGAACTTTTTTTAAAGAATTTGATGCAGTTAGCGAGGGTCGTGATAGTTTTTTTTTCTTAATAGAAAAACAGGACATTTATTCTTTTCTTGTCAAATATACTTGGGTTTGATTTGTCGTGATGTCGGGTGTCTGTCCTTGCAATGTTGAATAGAAAATGTTATATCACTCGTTTTTTAAAATTAAGGGGTAAAGGAGGGGTTAGCATGACTTGTCTTTAAGGAGTCATTTGATAGGATGCATTAGATTAATATAATATATATATTAGTTTTGTGTATTAATAATATCTTGTTTGATAGATATTTTAAATTTATGCCTTAGTTATATATTATATTTGGTATTTGTATCGGGCAAATTTGGTTCCCCACATCCTCATGTTATTTATGCACTTCCTTGGCATCAAGGCCGGCCTAACTAAGGTTGACCCAAGTGAGGTCGACCCCAGTAAGTGGACGAGCCGGTTAAGACGTCCCAAGACGACGTCGTTTGAAGCTCTGGTTCTCCCGTACACTGAAGCCACCAACTTCTGTACTTTTCTTTGATTATTTCGAGGGAGGTCCCTAATATATAAATGAGACTTTCACTTTGTAAAAGGCTCTCATGTATATTTTGTTACTCAGAATATACAACTGATTCTCTCTCTCTCTCTCTCTCTCTCTCTCTCTCTCTCTCTCTCTCTCTCTCTCTTGTGCAAAGATTATTACTCGTTCCATTATTCTTATATCGTAAGATATTTATATCTCATTGTTATCACCGATCTTAGCTCAATAATATTCTCTAGTTCATATTACGCTTGATTTCGATTTACCTCTTTGATATTTTCGATTGTTCTTGAGCTTAACAAGTATTCATATAACTTTTTAGCCAAACAATTTGGCACCATCTGTGGGGATTTCGTGAATCAAAGTTGTTGTTTGCTTCTAGAGATCCTTCAAAAATCACTTTCCACAACCTAAAAAGGCTGAAAACAACGCAAGAATGAAAGCTATCGTGGATGTTAGAGCCGATCTCATAGGCTCTCTCAACGCGGTTGTTAAAGGAGATGCTCTACACGCAACCCCTAGTACCCTGACGTGAAAAACCCACCTTCCCATTCTGAAGATCTGGTGGTTCCACGAGAAAAAGAGGTTTCTACATCTACAACAAAAGAAGCCCCCCAGAGGTAAAAAGGTTACTGGAAGAGTGGTTGACAAACGCTCTAAGTGGTTTAGCTGAGAAGCCACCCCAAAACGCTAGATGTGCACCAGAATAGATCATGTTGCAGCCGAAGATGAACCCGAGGTCACACGAACAAACAATGTGCTCATAGATGCTCAAGATCACGGCGGCACACTCACAGCCATCCTCAAAAAGATGGAGGAAATGGAAAATGAAAATAGGTCGTTTCGCGACCAGATGAAGGAGCACCAAGAAAGAGTGGATAAGATCTCGGGTGCGCCTAAGCTGCTACCAAAAAGGGAGACGTGGGGAGGTTCGTTGAACAACCCTACACAGAATGAGATGCACCATACCCCATCCCAAAGACCTTCAAAATGCCCCCTACTTGAGGGTATATGACGGGACCTCAGATTCCGAGGACCATCTGATTCATTATGTCACGGCAGTCAAAGATAACGATCTATCAAAGGAGCAGGTACCGTCCGTACTTCTGAAGAAGTTTGGCGAAACATTAACTGGAGGGGCCCTAACGTGGTACTCCTAGCTACCGGCCACAAGCATATCCACGTTCGAGGAAATGGCAGATAAATTTGTCACCGCTCACGCAGGAGCCAAGAAAGCGGAAGCACGGGTCAACGGCATCTTCGTTGTTCGACAGACCTCAGTAGAAGGGCTCAGAGAGTTTTTAGACAAGTTCAACAGGGTCAGAATGAGCCTACCAAATATGTCAGAAGGCATGACAGTTGCGGCTTTTCAGAACGAGCTCAGCAGAGACGGCTCAAGGGCAACTAAGAAACTGCTTAGCCGCCTTGTGAAATATCCCCCACCACTTGGGAAGAAATTCACAATGCCTACTGTGCCGAGGTATGTGGAGACGATGACGACCTTAATGGCCCAACCCGATGGTTAATAACGGTGCACCCAGAAATCCGAAGAGACCGACGCAACAAGGGACAACGAGAACAAATCCCACGCTTCAACAGGGAGAGGCACCAACCGTACATCATATCTTCGCATCCGCCACCACCAAGGCACGAGGACGCCTTACAACGACATGTCGCCCCACAGCGGAACGACAGAGGTATGCCTCATTTACTATCTGCATATAACTTTTGTGTGTCTCCTTCAGAAGTAGTGTACGCACTAGAGAAGTTGGCAAACAAAGTACAATGGCCGACGAAGATGAAGTCCGACCCTGCCACAAGAAAATCAAATGCCCTCTGTGAGTTGCACCAGGAACGAGGGCACAGAACCGAAGACTGTATAGGTCTCCGACAGGAGGTGGTTCGGATGTTGAACTAAGGATTCTTGAAAGAACTACTCAACGACAAAGGAAAACTCAACTTCGCACGTGGGCGGAAACAACCTCACGGCCCGCCAAGGCCGCCCTCACCAACACGCACCATCAATATGATCATTGGGGATGGAAACGACTCAGCGATCAACCATGTCAAATTCACCGCCACTCACAAATGAAAGTGGGATATCGCTCACGAACGGTATGATGACTTCAAAGATAGTATCACCTTCGATAAGTCTGATACCGACGGTTTGTCTTTCCCCCCATTATGATTCTTTAGTTATTACCTTACGCATAGTAGATACTGATGTTCAAAGAATTATGGTCGACGATGGTAGTGGCGCATGTATCATTCATCCAAGAGTCCTTGCACTAATGGGACTCGAGGATAAGATAATACCATGTTGTATAACATTGAATGGTTTTAAAAATGCAGTGGAAAGAACCTATGGGGAGGTAACGCTACCCATTCTGGCCGGAGGAGTTATGATGGAAACCACTTTCCACATAAACCAAGAAACGGCATACAACGCCATCATCGGACGTCCGTGGATACATGCCATGAAGGCAGTCCCCTCCAAATTCTACCAAGTGATCAAATTCCCTACCCCATGGGGGTGTTCAGCGTACCGGGCGAGCTGCACACCGCCCACGAGTGTTATAAAATAGCTCAAGATTACACGCACACCAAACAACTCAAAGGAGAAAGTGCGGAAGCATAGCAATCAGCTCTGTCGGGGACTAAGGTCCACCTAACAGAGGACACCATCAAAGATCCCGACGACGTTGAGGCTAACAAGGCCATGGTCGAAAACCTCAACCCGTCCAGCTGAGCAACAATGACTTCACAAATAAGGCTTACATAGGCCACGACCTTTCAAATCCAAGTAAGTATCGTGAGTTTCTATCTAACCATGTAGATCTATTCGCTTTTTCTCATGCAAATATGCCAGGGATTCCACGAGAAATTGCCTCCCACAAACTGAACGTCGATCCGTTACACCCGCCCCTACGGGAAGTAAGGATATAATTCAATGCTGCCATCAACGAAGAAGTAAGTGAAGAAGTAGACAAGCTACTGGCGAACGATTCCATTAGGGAGTCCAAGTATCCGGAATGGGTTGCCAACGTTATAATGGTCAAAACAAAAAATGGGAAGTGGCAGATGTGCGTGGATTTCACTGACCTAAACAAAGCATGTCCAAAATATTCGTTCCCACTACCCCACATTGACCAATTAATATACGCAACAGAATGACATGAGATATTAAGCTTCCTGGACGCATACTCTGGCTACAATCAAATCATGATGGACGAGGAAGATCAGGAGAAAACAACCTTCATCACTAACCAGGGAACATAATGCTACAAGGTAATGCCCTTCGGGCTCAAGAATGCGGGGGCCACATACCAAAGGCTGGTGACTACGATGTTAAAGAACAGTCGTCAAAACAATAGAGGTCTATATTGACGACATGAAGTCATCAAAGAAAGAGGACCACATCGATCACTTGAAAGAAGCCTTCAAAATATTAAGAAGATACGGTATGAAACTGAATCCTGAAAAATGCGCCTTCGGTGTAGCCTCGGGAAAGTTCCTGCGTTTCTGGTGTCACAAAGGGGCATCGAAGTCAACCCAGACTAGATCAAGTCTATAGAAGCCATCCCAAAAATACTAAGCAGCAAAAAACAAGTTCAAAAGCTGACGAGTCGAATAGCCGCCCTCTACACATTCATCTCGTGCTCCTCCGACAGGTGCCATAAATTCTTCGGTGTATTGAAAAAATACCAAGGACTACAATGGAACGAAGAATGTGTCAGGCCTTGAAGAATTTGAAGGCGTATCTATCACCGCCGCCCCTACTAGTCAAAGCAAACCCAAGCGAATCATTGTTGGTGTACTTGGCCATACCACAAGTCACGGTCAGCGCCGTCCTAGTACGTGAAAATAAAGGTACAGAATCTCCTATTTATTACATTAGCAAAGCGTTAGTGACGTCGAAACTCGGTACCCACACCTTGAGAGGCTGGCATTAGCACTCGTAGTAGCTTCATGAAAGCTACGACCCTATTTTCAATGTCATCCCATAAGGGTAGTAACGACCTTCCCATTAAGAAGTGTCTTACATAAGACCGAACTCTCAGGCCGGCTCGCCAGATGGGCCGTTGAGCTCAGTGAGCATGATATCACATACCTTCCAAGGACCGGCATGAAGTCGCAAGTCCTAGCTGAATTTATTGCGACTTCAGTGCAGAAGTCCTACTAGGGGTGGAAATCAAAGTACAACGTGCATCCTTCAAAAACGACCTATGGGTCCTTTATACGGATGGCGCCGCCAATGCATCGGGATCGGGACTGGGACTCGTCCTTGAGGTCCCCACAAGTGAAATAATTTTCCAGTCCATACGACGCCCGGGAATGACTAACAATGAGGCCGAGTATGAGGCCATTATTGCAGGCATGAAACTAGCCATCAAGTATGGGGCTGGCCAAATCCTCCTCCATTGCAACTCCCAACTTGTGGTAAACCAGGTCACTTGGACTTATCAAATCAAAGAGCAAAGGCTACAAAAGTACCAAACACAAATCCACAAGCTAATGGCTACGTTCGACGAATGCCACTTCAAAAAAATTCCCAGAGCACGGAACATCGAAGCGGACGTCCTTTCAAAGTTGGCCACAACCACCAAAAACATCAACAAAGAAAGTGTGGTTACACTCCTCCACGCAGCCATTGATCATACTGATGTACTTTCTTTAAACTTAACTTGGGATAGGCGCAACCAGTTTATATCTTATCTACATGACAGGACATTACCCCCCGACAAAAAAGAACCAAAGAAACTTCGCGTACAAGCCGCCCGATATTGCATGATCGACAATGACCTCTACAAAAGGAGGTTCGGTGGGCCCCTAGCCAAGTGCATAAGGCCACACCAAACGAGGCCAGTACTCGAAGAAGGCAATAAGGAAATTGCGGCGCCCACACTGGCAATCGCGCCCTTGTGCAATGCATCATATATGCCGGCTACTACTGGCCCACCATGTAAAAAGAGGCAGCTGAATATTTTCGCCGATGCGAACAATGCAAAAGTACGCCCCATTGATACACCAACAAGGAGAACACCTCCATTCCGTCACTTCCCCTTGGCCCTTCATAAAATAGGGAATGGATATAGTCGGCCCCCTACCCGCAGGACAAGGTAAGGTACGACTTTTACTTATTTTAACTGACTATTTATCCAAGTGGGTGGAAGCAGGTGCATACGCACAAATACGCGAACAAGAAGTCATTGTATTCATATGGAAAAATATTATATGTCGCTTCGGCATCCCAAAAGAAATTAGTTGCGACAACGAATGACAGTTCATCGGTCAAAAAACGGCCGAGTTCTTCAAGAAATGGCGCATCAAAAGGATACTATCCACGCCGTACCACCCTGCCACCAACGGCCAAGTGGAGTCCTCCAATAAAACAATTCTAAACATACTGAAAAAGAAGCTTGAAGACGCCAAAGGGTTATGGCCCGAACTACTAGCCGAAGTGTTATGGGCACAAAGAACTATAAGTCCAACACCGGGGAAACCCCGTACTCACTAGTTTATGGAACTGATGCGTTCATACCCGTCGAAGTAGGCAAACCTAGCCTAAGGTATTCTCACACCAACGGAATAGAAAATGATACCAACAGACTTCAAGATCTTGATGAAGTCGAAGAAAGAAGGGAAATGGCCCACATAAGGATGGTAGCCCAAAAACAACAAGCCGAAATATATTACAGCAAAAGGGCAAAAAAAGGCCACTCAAAGTAGGAGACTGTGTCCTCAAAGCCAAGACATTGGCCTCCAAAGACCCAAATGAAGGAAAACTGGGCACAAACTGGAAAGGGCCCTACAATATCACGGCGGCAGCCAGGAAAGGGGCATTCCAGCTAGAGACAATGGGAGGAAAAACACTCCAGAACAACTAGAACGTCACCCACCTCAAACATTTCCACTTCTAAAAGGCGTCCCCTAAGTCGTACTCTATTTCCTTTACCCAATTTTTGTCCCAATTGGGTTTTCTCGGGAAGGTTTTTAACGAGGCGGCAAAGGGAACACCTGGAGATGTTTGCAGTACAAGTGTATCATATCAGCATCTCCATGTACTCTCCAAGCCCGACATGATACAAGGATTGGATTAGTGCCATCTCCAAATGTATGAAACGGCTACGGCCATCTCCAAATGTATGAAAAGGCTACGGCCATCTCCAAATGTATGAAAAGGCTACGGCCATCTCCAAATGTATGAAAAAGCTACGACCATCTCAAAATGTATGAAAAGGCTATGGTCATCCCCAAATGTATGAAAAGGCTATGGCCATCTCTAAATGTATGAAAAGGCTACGTCCATCTCCAAATGTATGAAAAGGCTACGGCCATCTCCAAATGTATGAAAAGGCTACGGCCATCTTGAATATATGAAAAGGCTATGGTCATCTCCAAATGAATGAAAAGGCCACGACGGTACCAAAAAAAAAAGAATAGACTAAAACCATCAAACACAACATAGATAAGGCCATCGTTTTTACGCGGTTAAGGCCATAAAATTTTACATGGCTAAGGCCATTGTTTTTACACGGTTAAGGCCTTAAAATTCTTACATGGCTAAGGCCATCCTTTTTACACGGTTAAGACCGTAAAATTTGACATGGCTAAGGCCATCGTTTTTACACTGTTAAGGCCGTAAAATTTCACATGGCTAAGGCCATCATTTTTACACGGTTAAGACCGTAAAATTGTTACATGGCTAAGGCCATCGTTTTTACACTGTTAAGGCCGTAAAATTTTACATGGCTAAGGCCATCGTTTTTACATGGTTAAGGCTGTAAAATATTACATGGCTAAAACCCATCGTTTTATGCGGCTAAGTCCACCCTTTTCGCATAGCTAAAGGTGTTGAATTTTACATAAGCCATCATTTCTGCACGGCCAAGGCTGCTGAATCTTACACGCTCAAAGTGGTCACCACCGAATGACCCACTTAATTTCAACTACTGTAAAAAAGCACAAAGACAATGATAAAAAATACAACAATGTTCTAGAAAATAGAAAAAGATTAACTATGGCAAAAGTCATATGTCTTTATCTCCAAAACATAAAACATGGATACGACTGACCCCAGGAAAAAGGGTCAGAACCCATGATAGAAAAATAAGTATTTACAAACATACGCTAAAAATCCTAAAGGCCTCTCTACTCCGCTCATCCTGCCCCACCCGGTCTTTATGTGGCCCGTCTCCATTCCCAGAGGGTACGTCTTATAAATCCAAGAGCTTGATTCCAAACAGTTA
Organism: Nicotiana benthamiana; assembly: GCA_034376525.1. Lineage (NCBI taxonomy): Eukaryota > Viridiplantae > Streptophyta > Magnoliopsida > Solanales > Solanaceae > Nicotiana > Nicotiana benthamiana. Next base: position 100,102,082 of record CM067336.1, read on the forward strand.
ACATCTGCGAAGTTACCTCCCTCTCGGGCCGGTGATTCAGGACTATAGCCGGCCGCTTCACGAGCAACTCTAGCCAAATGGCATTGACTCTCAACTTCCGCCTCAGAAGCTCACCCGGTCACCAAAAATTCTTCAAGTATGACCAGCCGAGCCTCCGCATACACCCACATCTCATGTGCCTCACGAGAAGCATCACCCTGTACAAGAGCTCGCCTGAGGACCACAACCTCGGCCGCCTTAGCATCAAGTTCCGCCGTTAAACCCGCAACTCAATTGCGCAATTCCACATCCTCATATGCCACTACACGGCCAAGCTGTAACTCTTCATCCTTAGATTGAATAAGGATCTCCATCTCCGCAACCCGAGCAATAGCGGCCATGAGTTGCTCGTCAACCTTCTCCAGCTCGGCCACCCTCCTCTTCAACTGCGCCTCAGACTGCATGAGGCCCTGAGGGAACACCCTAATATTGGGGCCCTGTCCATACATGTCGGCCAGGGTCCGGGTGTGCCTCACACGTCTTGTTGTACTTCTGCACCAACCTATTGTATTTGGCCACCTTCTTTTCCATGCGTCGACCCCTCTCTGCCTCATAGACAAGAGTCTGGAAAAGGCCAAAAGGTAAGCATACAGAAAATCACCCTCCACAAATGCAGAAAAAATCAAGTCAAAATACATACCTGCAAAGTCGTGCCCACCACTCTTCGGGCCAAGCCTCTGTCACTAATCTCCGCCAAGGCCTCGCTCTCAGCACCCGCACATAAAACTGTCATGCTTGTGGCCGCTTCCTCCGAATTTTCCAACAATTTTTAATGATTGGGAATCACTATACGACGGGCAAACTGGTCGGCTATCATCTCCACTGGGTCTGAGGACGCGTTTTTTTTCGCCCGCGTCCTCAATAGCGACTTTCGGGCTCTTCACATCCACACATTCGCCCCCTCTCTCCGCGGCCGCCCGTGACCCGCCGTCCCGAGCACGTGCTGGGATGGGACTAACAACAGCCTCCCTTCGAGGAGCACGCCTCCCCGAGCAAATGGCATCAGCCATAAAGACCGGTGTAGACTCCCAGTGGGGTGACCTAACCTTCTCCGTCTGTGTGACCACCGACTTGCCAGCACGAATCCGGCGTCTCTTTATCTCTAACGACTCTTCTTCTTCAGAGCCCCCCTCCGTAGGATGCAAGTTTGGCTCAGATGGAGCAACTTCAATAGTAGGCGTCTCCTTAGGCACCGCCGCACGTACCTCCTCGAAAGTCATTTCAATCGCAGCCCCAGGCACCACCTCAGACTTTGCTTCAGGAGCCGCCGCAAGTACAGCCTCTTTACCTGGGGGAAGAAACACTAACCCTAGGCATGCTTACAATGAGTATATCCTTCTCGTCAGAATTAGACACTGCTCTGGAAGGGTCGACTATAATTTTCTTCCTCTTCTTCTGTGCCTTCTTAGAAGCACCCAAACCTACCAAAACGGGTATGAGTTGAGCAAGGAAAATTCAAGGGAGCCTCCAAGCCAGAACGGAGGGGAAAAACAAAGCAAGGTCATTATCTGTCGGGCCATAGAGCCTGCAAAATTCGGTCCAGGAGTAGCACTCATCTACAAAAGGTATCAACGCTCTCACCCACAACCTAATGTCGTCAATCGTTCGAGGAGTGCAAGACTTCACTACATAAAGGTAAAAAAATCTATGCTGATTAGGCCGACGGAATAATATCATCGTAAAAACTGCATACAGGGATGCTTACTTGCTGTGTTCCGTGCCTCTAGAACCCTTCTGAGTTAGACACCAGATGTTCTGTACGTATGTAGAAAAACTTTTTCCCAAATTGATGATTGGCCTTATCGTCAGATTGCACCACAAAACATTTCTTTCCCCGACGTACCAATTGAAGCATGGTACCTATCATGAAGCTGACGCTGAACATTTGCAAGAGGTGGTGAACGGAGACCTCCTCCTTAGCCTTAGCCGCATAGGTGGTAAGAATCCTACACACCTTCAGCGCGTATCAGGTAAGTTGGGCTGGACATGCCCCATACAAGCGACAAAGCTCATCCGCCAAAGGATTGAGCTAGAGGCTATATCCAATTCGAAAAGCATACCCATAAAATGTGCAGTATCCAGGCCTATGCACATTGGCATAATCTATCCCGGCGGGGACCATCTCAACATAAACAAGAATATTGTACGACGTTTTAAGAGCAGCCAAATGAGATGACGTTAGCTCGCTAATTTCCCAAGGAGGAATTTTACATTTATTATTAAAATCCTTCCGCGTAACCATGTCCTGTGGGAGTACGTTGGTCGTCAATAGAGGAACGAGGGCCTCTTCAGCTTCTCCCTCCCCACCGTCTGAGGACAGTGGAACCCTAGAAGGGCCATCACCCTTGGACTTTTTGCTATCGTGGCGACGTTTTACTATGGTGAAAATTATGAAATAAAGATGCTTCAAGCGTAAAGAGTTCGATTCCCGGGAACGAAAATTGTAAGTAGATCAACGCGTATCAGAAAAAGACGAAGATGAAACTGAGAAAATACTCTCTAAAAAGGTTTGAATGTTGAATCAGATTTAACCTCTCCTCTATTTATAAAGAAAGGCACATGAAAATAGAAAAGGCATGATTCAAAAACTGGCGCGGGAAACCAAAATGTCACACCATGCCCTGAACCGCCTCGGGAGCAAAAGTAATGATCACGCACGTGATCGTTGATGTCATCCTAGAAAGAAACCCTAAAAGGAGGTTAGATGTCAACGGCATAACGCCTTCGCATACGTTTATGCCTTTTTAGATAGTACCTACGGATACGGCCAAATTTCTAGAAAGGTCAAGCACATATGTCCGTTCGTTGAGGACACTTCTCGACTACGTCCCCAAAAAACGGAGGAACTATCTGTATCGGGTAAATTTGGTTCCCCACGTCCTCATTCTATTTATACACGCCCTTGGCATCAAGTCCGACCCAACTAAGGTTAACCCAAGTGAGGTCGACCCCAGTAAGTGGATGACCCGGTTAAGACGACCCAAGACGACGTCGTTTGAAGCTATGGCTTTCCCGTACACTTAAGCCACCAACTTCTGTACTTCTCTTTGATTATTTCGTGGGAGGTACCCTAATATATAAATAAGACATTAACTTTGTAAAAGGCTCTCATGTGTATTTTGTTACTCAGAATATACAACTGATTCTCTCTCCCTCTCTCTCTTGTGCAAAGATTATTACTCGTTCCACTATGCTTATATATATATATATATATATATATATATATATATATATATTATCACCGATCTTAGCTCAATAATACTCTCTAGTTCATATTACGCTTGATTTCGATTTACCCTTTCATATTTTCGATTGTACTTGAGCTTAACAAGTATTCATATAACTTTTTAGCCAAACAATTTGGCGCCGTCTGTGGGAATTTCGTGAATCAAAGTTGTAGTTTGCTTCTAGAGATCCTTCAAAAATCACTTTCCACAACCTAAAATGGTTGAAAACAACGCAAGAATGAAAGCTATCATGGATGTTAGGGCCGATCTCATAGGCTCTCTAACGCGGCTGCTGAAGGAGATGCTCTATACGCAACCCCTAGTACCCTAATAAATGTGGAAAACCCACCTTTCCCTTCTGAAGATCTGGTGGTTCCATGAGAAAAGAGCTTTCTACATCTACAACTAAAGAAGCACCCCTTGAGGTAAAAAGGTTACTGGAAGAGTGGTTGACAAATGCTTTGAGTGGTTTAGCTGAGAAGCCACCCCAAAACGCTAGATGTGCACCAACAACAGATCATGTTGCAGCCGAAGATGAACCCGAGGTCACACGAACATATAACGTGCTCAATAATACTCTCTAGTTCATATTACGCTTGATTTCGATTTACCCCTTTCATATTTTCGATTGTTCTTGAGCTTAACAAGTATTTATAATTTTTTTTTAGCCAAACAATATTATATTATGCATAGCTAATGCATAGAAAACCATGGAATTAGCAACGCAATGAGTTTTAATGCATGCATTAGCTTAATTAGTTAAAGACAAAATTGTCCTTCAAAATTTATGCTTGATTAAAATATGCTAGTTATTATATTAATGCAAGTTTTAAATAATTCAAATAAAAATTATGTCTCTAGTTAATAAATAAATATTTAGCATATTTCCTTTTTATTAGATAAATATTTATTTCTATATTACAATAGAGGTAGACAAATCAAATAATTTTCTTTAAACTTTTTCATGTAAAATTATTTCTCAACTTATGTTTCTTTTAAAAAGTTAGAGTGATGTGCTGGTAGGGCATTTTTGTAAACAAATAATTCTTTTAGAAATTATGTTATGCTTTAATATATCAAACCAAACAATGGATAAGAAATATGTCAGCATAACTAATACCAAGCAGCATAACTGATATCAACATTACTAATACATCCTATTCAGCATTATTCTTATGCACCCTACCAAACTACCCCTAAGATTATAGGGGTAAAGTAGGAATTAGCGTAGAGGTTATTTCTCTCCAAATATCATGGTATAGCTAGTTTTCACACTGGTCAATGAAAATAGCCAGCGTTTACCAAGTCAATGAAAAATAGCCACTATTTTGCTGCAACGGGGACTGGTCCAATATAATATACGGGAGTTCTGGTGCATTTGCGTACGAACTCCAGCATATTATACTGGACCGGTATACTTTGCTAACTCCTGTAAAATTTGCGGGAGACTGGAGCACCAGTGCTCCAAACTCTAGTATATTATGCTGGACAATTATACTTTCTAGACTCCTATAAATTTGCGAGAGTTCCAGCATAATTATACTTGAACTCCCGTAAAATTTACGGGAGTTCAAGCATACTTATGCTGGAACTCCCGTAAATTTACGGGCCTATTTTTTCGGAATTTGAACAGATTTTTCGCTCAGCTTTAAAGTGGCTAAATTTTGATGACTTTTGAAACATGGCTTTTCTTCAACGACCAATGATAAATCTGGCTATTTTTAAATTTCTCGTCTTTTTGGAGTCCTGATTTGCGTAGCATACGATCAATTAAAAGGGAGAACATTCCTTAGTAGTAATTTTATTTTTATTTTATGTCTAATTAAGTATACAAGAATCCTATTCATTCTGTCACAATCTCTTGATGTTTTAAAATTTCTCTTTTAAGAGCGAGTTTAGCCATAAATCTTTTTTTATTTTTTTTCGAAATCAGTGTTTGGCGATAAAATTTTCAATTTTCATTTGAAGATGAATTTTGAAAATTTTGAAATTTTGAAAAGCTCCAAAAATTTATTCTGCAAAATTTACTCAGGTCACTCACAAAAATTCAAAACAACCTAAAATTATATTCATATCAAACACAACTCTAATTTTCAAATATTATATTCATTTGAAAACAAATTTCGTTTATTTCCGGAATTTTAGAATTCTTATATTCAAACGATCACTAAGTTTCTGCCATTTCTATTTAACTACTTCTCCACAAGAAATCAATGGTGAACAATTTGTTCCTACTTAGCTATATATAACCACAAATATAAATAATGGCAAGTCACATCCAATAAGATCCCCTGATGGCCTTTGTATGAGACCCGCACAAAATAAAAATGTTGAAATTTATTTAATGTGAAGTCCACCCACACAAAGAAAATTTTTATTTTGTGTCTTACACAACTGACTAGTTATGGGAAATCTTTTTTTTTTTTTTTTTGTCTTGTGTGGTTCTAGAATTTTATGGACCTAAATTTGTAAGATATGAATCCACAAATGTGTGAAATAAAAAGAGGTTTTACATAACTAATATTAGTTGTGTGAGGGCACACCATAAAATCACTCGTCAAGTAGTTAGTTTAAAGCAGAAAAATTTTTATTTCACAAATTTATGAATTCAAAAATATAAGATTGAGATCCATAAATTTAGGAGACAAAAAGAAACGCAATAAAACTTCTCCTTAAAAGTAGCTCTTGTCAGCACAAGTACTTAGCTTCCTCATCAGTGTTCATTACTGCACACTAAAGAGGAAAAAAGAAAAAGAAAACATACATAAAATAGAAAGAAGAAAATTTCTCTCGAAGAAATGGTTTGATTCTTCAGGTACTCTGCATTTAAAAATGACATTATAACACTTCACTTTTCTTACTTCACTAAACACAAAGAGAAAGAGAGAGAGCAGAAGGAAAAGGTTAGTCTACATTTTCAGTCTTCAGTAGACGAAGAAGTTGATTTAGCCATTTTTACTCCAATGGCAGTTAAAGCTTGGATCTTTCTATGTATTTTGGTCATTAAATGTTATGTGGGTAATGTTTCTTTTTCCCCTTCAAGTCTTGCTATCTTATATATGTCTGTGATTTAGTTCAAGTTCTACTACTTTCTTGATTATTGGTTATAGTTAAGACTTTTTTCTTCTGTTTCACTGTTGTTTTACCATAATGTCTAGGAGAATGTGCCAGCTTTATTTTTGGTGAGCGACTGATTATACTAAGGTTTTAAACTTTTTAATGTTTTTCACATTCTTAGCGGACTGGAGGATGATCTTTACAACGTCTATAGTAATGTGGGAACATCAAAAGAACTATGGGATGCGTTGGAAAAGAAATATAAAACAGAAGATGCTGGCTTAAAGAAGTTTATCGCTGCCAAGTTTTTGGACTACAAAATGGTAGATGGCAAGTCTGTTGTCACTCAAGTTCAAGAGTTGCAGGTTATCATCCATGATCTCCTCGCTGAAGGTATAAATTTAATTAATGCCTTTGTCAAAAGTATTCAGTGCCCCGTCACTTACATGTTGTTTGTTGTAGGTTTGGTGATTAGTGGGGCGTTTCAAGTTGCGGCAGTGATAGAGAAGTTGCCTCCTTCATGGAAGGACTTCAAAAATTACTTGAAACATAAGCGAAAGGAGATGACATTGGAAGATCTCATCGTCCGGTTGAGAATCGAGGAAGATAACAAGGCAGATGGGAGATCAACCATAGGGGGAGCACATATAGTTGAAACTACCCCAACTAATATGAAAAAGAGGAAAAAGGCATCGGGACCAAGGAACTATCCCAACAAGAAGAAATTCAAGGGAAACTGCCATAATTGTGGAAAAATCGGACACAAAGCTGCAGACTGTCGTGCTCCGAAAAAGGAAAAGAAGAAGGGTCAGGCTAATATGGTTGAAACAAACGAGGAGGTTGATGACTTGTGCGCTATGTTGTCCGAGTGCAACCTAGTGGGAAGTCCGAAAGAGTGGTGGATTGACTCTGGCGCCACTCGCCACATTTGTGCTGTTAGAGAAGCCTTTGCTTCATATGCTCCCGCCGGGCCCGACGAAACAATATATATGGGAAATTCTGCAACGGCCAAGATTGAAGGTTATGGAAAGATACTGCTGAAGGTGACCTCTGGCAAGGTGGTGACTCTCAACAACGTCTGTCATGTTCCTGAAATTAGGAAAAATCTTGTATCTACCGGACTTCTAGTGAAGAACGGTTTTAAATGTGTTTATGTTTCTGACAATGTTGTAATAAGTAAGAACGAAATGTACATAGGAAAAGGCTACCTCACAGAGGGCCTTTTCAAACTGAATGTAATGGTTGTTGCTAATAATAATAAAGTTTCTGCTTCGTCTTACTTGCTTGAGTCAAATGATTTATGGCATTCACGTTTAGGACATGTCAATTATAGAACCTTGCGAAAAATGATTAGTTTGGAAGTATTGCCTAAGTTTGAATGCAATCAATCAAAATGTCAAATCTGTGTTGAATCTATGTATGCTAAACATCCTTATAAGTCAGTTGGAAGGAATTAAAGTCCTTTAGACTTAATCCATACAGATATTTGTGACATGAAGTCAATTCCATCTCGCGGTGGAAAGAAGTATTTCATAACTTTTATTGACGATAGTACGCGGTATTGCTACGTTTATTTACTTAATAGTAAAGATGAAGCAATTGAAGCGTTCAGGCAATACAAAACTGAAATTGAGACTCAACTTAACAAAAAGATTAAAATGATAAGGAGTGATAGGGGCGGTGAATATGAATCTCCTTTTGAACAAATATGTTTGGAATATGGCATTATTCATCAAACAACTGCTCCTTACTCGCCACAATCAAACGGAATTGCGGAAAGAAAAAATAGAACACTGAAAGAAATGATGAATGCCCTGTTAATAAGTTCTGGTTTACCCCAGAACTTGTGGGGGGAAGCCATTCTAACAGCTAGCCGAATACTCAATCGAGTGCCCCATAGCAAAACAAAATCTATTCCATACGAAAAGTGGAAAGGAAGGAAGCCCAATTTGGAATACTTCAAAGTGTGGGGGTGTTTGGCCAAGGTGCAAGTTCCTAAACCCAAAAGGGTAAAAATAGGACCTAAAACCGTTGATTGTGTTTTCATAGGATATGCCACAAATAGTAAGGCATATAGATTTCTGGTTCACAAATCAGAAAATCCCGACATTCAGGTGAATACGGTAATTGAATCAGATAATGCTGACTTCTTAGAAACCATATATCCGTATAAAAAGGAATGTGCGTCGTCTAGCAAAGAATCTAAACGACCTCGGGAAGAAATAAAGGAAAACATTCCTGATGAGGAAAATCCAAGACGTAGCAAACGTCAAAGGACGACTACTTCCTTTGGACCAGAATTTTTAACATTTTTGTTGGAAAATGAGCCTCGAACGTTCAACGAAGCTACGTCTTCATCGGAAGCTCAATTTTGGAAAGAGGCAATCAATAGTGAGATAGAATCCATATTGAACAACCATACTTGGGAATTGGTTGATCTTCCTCCAGGGAATAAACCTTTAGGTTCCAAATGGATTTTCAAGCGGAAAATGAAAGCTGATGGCACTATTGAAAAATATAAGGCAAGACTAGTTGTTAAAGGGTTTAGACAACGAGAAGGTCTTGATTACTTTGATACATACTCGCCGGTAACGAGGATTACATCTATTCGGGTGTTAGTAGCATTAGCCGCCGTGTACGGTCTTGAAATCCATCAAATGGATGTGAAAACAGCCTTCTTAAATGGAGAGTTGGAGGAAGAAATTTACATGGAACAACCCGAAGGGTTTGTAGTTCCAGGGAAAGAGAAGAAGGTATGTTGACTTGTTAAGTCTCTTTATGGACTAAAACAAGCACCAAAACAGTGGCATGCAAAATTTGACCATACGATGCTGTCAAATGGATTACAGATAAATGAATGTGATAAATGTGTCTACATTAAGAACACTCCGAACCACGTCGTCATTGTTTGTTTATACGTGGATGATATGTTAATAATGAGTAACAACATTGCTAACATAAATGCTACTAAGCGCATGCTTGCTAGTAAGTTTGATATGAAAGACTTAGGAGTTGCCGATTTAATTCTGGGAATTAAAATCCATAAGACTCCTCAAGGTCTAGCATTGTCTCAATCTCATTATATTGAAAAAGTACTTGAAAAGTTCAAGTATTTGGACTTTAAAGTTGCAAAGACGCCAATTGATATGAACCTTGCTCTTGCAAAGAATAAAGGTGAAAGTCATTCTCAATTGGATTATGCCAGAGTGTTGGGAAGTTTGATGTATATTATGAACTGTACGCGACCTGATATTGCGTGTGCTATAAGTAAACTAAGTCGCTACACGAGTAATCCCGACCAAAATCATTAGCTGGCAATGAAACGAGTTTTAGGGTATTTGAAACATACTTAAAACTTTGTTTTGCATTATAACAGGTATCCTGCAGTTATTGAAGGATACAGTGATGCAAATTGGATCACCGGTTCAACTGAAACTAAATCCACAAGTGGATACGTTTTTACTATAGGTGGAGGAGCAGTGTCTTGGAAGTCATCCAAACAGACATGTATCGCCCGCTCTACAATGGAATCTGAGTTCATAGCTCTAGACAAAGCCGGTGAAGAAGCTGAATGGCTCCGGAATTTTTCAGCAGTATCTTTCCATAACAAGCTTAAGTAAAAATATTAATTTGTTATTATTTCCGTAAAAATTTGATATTACGGAAACAGTGATTACATACAGTTTTTCCTAACATAAAATTGTGACTGTCCAGAAAATAAAAGAAACTTGTAATTTTGTTGTTTGCATGTAACGAACTTGTATGTTGTTTGGAGACTAAATCTTCGGATTTTCTACTCCGGTTGAGATTAAAGTTTTCAGAACTTTCTACTTATTTGGGTACTTGATTTGAAGATATAAAAACTTCATCAAGTATACTACATACAGTTTATTACATTCTATTTGAAGTTTGTTTTAATTCTGTTTGTGTAAATTTGATTCGATTTGAAGAAATAAAATCTTCACCGATTATTAAAGTGTTATGTTATTTCCTACGACAGAAATGGGAGACCAAACTCCAAATTTGAATGCTACTGCTACTGTTACTGCCACACCAGCCCCCGTGGTTGGTTCTACGAGCAATGCTGCGTCCTCCAGTCGTACTGCACCAGCACCGGCTCCGGCAGAGAAGCCCGGAAAATTCACCGGGATTGATTTCAAACGATGGCAACAAAAGATGTTCTTCTATCTAACTACTTTAAGCCTTCAAAAGTTTATTAAGGAGGATATTCCGGTTCCGCCGGAATCAACACCTGAAAATGAACGATTTGTTGTAATTGAGGCGTGGAAGCACTCAGATTTTTTGTGCAAGAATTACATTCTTAGCGGACTGGAGGATGATCTTTACAACGTCTATAGTAATGTGGGAACATCAAAAGAACTATGGGATGCGTTGGAAAAGAAATATAAAACAGAAGATGCTGGCTTAAAGAAGTTTATCGCTGCCAAGTTTTTGGACTACAAAATGGTAGATGGCAAGTCTGTTGTCACTCAAGTTCAAGAGTTGCAGGTTATCATCCATGATCTCCTCGCTGAAGGTTTGGTGATTAGTGGGGCGTTTCAAGTTGCGGCAGTGATAGAGAAGTTGCCTCCTTCATGGAAGGACTTCAAAAATTACTTGAAACATAAGCGAAAGGAGATGACATTGGAAGATCTCATCGTCCGATTGAGAATCGAGGAAGATAACAAGGCAGCGGAGAAAAAGGCAAATGGGAGATCAACCATAGGGGGAGCACATATAGTTGAAACTGCCCCAACTAATATGAAAAAGAGGAAAAAGGCATCGGGACCAAGGAACTATCCCAACAAGAAGAAATTCAAGGGAAACTGCCATAATTGTGAAAAAATCGGACACAAAGCTGCAGACTGTCGTGCTCCGAAAAAGGAAAAGAAGAAGGGTCAGGCTAATATGGTTGAAACAAACGAGGAGGTTGATGACTTGTGCGCTATGTTGTCCGAGTGCAACCTAGTGGGAAGTCCGAAAGAGTGGTGGATTGACTCTGGCGCCACTCGCCACATTTGTGCTGTTAGAGAAGCCTTTGCTTCATATGCTCCCGCCGGGCCCGACGAAACAATATATATGGGAAATTCTGCAACGGCCAAGATTGAAGGTTATGGAAAGATACTGCTGAAGATGACCTCTGGCAAGGTGGTGACTCTCAACAACGTCTGTCATGTTCCTGAAATTAGGAAAAATCTTGTATCTACCGGACTTCTAGTGAAGAACGGTTTTAAATGTGTTTATGTTTCTGACAAGGTTGTAATAAGTAAGAACGAAATGTACATAGGAAAAGGCTACCTCACAGAGGGCCTTTTCAAACTGAATGTAATGGTTGTTGCTAATAATAATAAAGTTTCTGCTTCGTCTTACTTGCTTGAGTCAAATGATTTATGGCATTCACGTTTAGGACATGTCAATTATAGAACCTTGCGAAAAATGATTAGTTTGGAAGTATTGCCTAAGTTTGAATGCAATCAATCAAAATGTCAAATCTGTGTTGAATCTAAGTATGCTAAACATCCTTATAAGTCAGTTGAAAGGAATTCAAGTCCTTTAGACTTAATCCATACAGATATTTGTGACATGAAGTCAATTCCATCTCGCGGTGGAAAGAAGTATTTCATAACTTTTATTGACGATAGTACGCGGTATTGCTACGTTTATTTACTTAATAGTAAAGATGAAGCAATTGAAGCGTTCAGGCAATACGAAACTGAAGTTGAGACTCAACTTAACAAAAAGATTAAAATGATAAGGAGTGATAGGGGCGGTGAATATGAATCTCCTTTTGAACAAATATGTTTGGAATATGGCATTATTCATCAAACAACTGCTCCTTACTCGCCACAATAAAATGGAATTGCGGAAAGAAAAAATAGAACACTGAAAGAAATGATGAATGCCCTGTTAATAAGTTCTGGTTTACCCCAGAACTTGTGGGGGGAAGCCATTCTAACAGCTAGCCGAATACTCAATCGAGTGCCCCATAGCAAAACAAAATCTATTCCATACGAAAAGTGGAAAGGAAGGAAGCCCAATTTGGAATACTTCAAAGTGTGGGGGTGTTTGGCCAAGGTGCAAGTTCCTAAACCCAAAAGGGTAAAATAGGACCTAAAACCGTTGATTGTGTTTTCATAGGATATGCCACAAATAGTAAGGCATATAGATTTCTGGTTCACAAATCAGAAAATCCCGACATTCAGGTGAATACGGTAATTGAATCAGATAATGCTGACTTCTTTGAAACCATATATCCGTATAAAAAGGAATGTGCGTCGTCTAGCAAAGAATCTAAACGACCTCGGGAAGAAATAAAGGAAAACATTCCTGATGAGGAAAATCCAAGACGTAGCAAACGTCAAAGGACGACTACTTCCTTTGGACCAGAATTTTTAACATTTTTGTTGGAAAATGAGCCTCGAACGTTCAACGAAGCTACGTCTTCATCGGAAGCTCAATTTTGGAAAGAGGCAATCAATAGTGAGATAGAATCCATATTGAACAACCATACTTGGGAATTGGTTGATCTTCCTCCAGGGAATAAACCTTTAGGTTCCAAATGGATTTTTAAGCGGAAAATGAAAGCTGATGGCACTATTGAAAAATATAAGGCAAGACTAGTTGTTAAAGGGTTTAGACAACGAGAAGGTCTTGAGTACTTTGATACATACTCGCCGGTAACGAGGATTACATCTATTCGGGTGTTAGTAGCATTAGCCGCCGTGTACGGTCTTGAAATCCATCAAATGGATGTGAAAACAGCCTTCTTAAATGGAGAGTTGGAGGAAGAAATTTACATGGAACAACCCGAAGGGTTTGTAGTTCCAGGGAAAGAGAAGAAGGTATGTAGACTTGTTAAGTCTCTTTATGGACTAAAACAAGCACCAAAACAGTGGCATGCAAAATTTGACCATACGATGCTGTCAAATGGATTCAAGATAAATGAATGTGATAAATGTGTCTACATTAAGAACACTCCGAACCACGTCGTCATTGTTTGTTTATACGTGGATGATATGTTAATAATGAGTAACAACATTGCTAACATAAATGCTACTAAGCGCATGCTTGCTAGTAAGTTTGATATGAAAGACTTAGGAGTTGCCGATTTAATTCTGGGAATTAAAATCCATAAGACTCCTCAAGGTCTAGCATTGTCTCAATCTCATTATATTGAAAAAGTACTTGAAAAGTTCAAGTATTTGGACTTTAAAGTTGCAAAGACGCCAATTGATATGAACCTTGCTCTTGCAAAGAATAAAAGTGAAAGTCATTCTCAATTGGATTATGCCAGAGTGTTGGGAAGTTTGATGTATATTATGAACTGTACGCGACCTGATATTGCGTGTGCTATAAGTAAACTAAGTCGCTACACGAGTAATCCCGACCAAAATCATTGGCTGGCAATGAAACGAGTTTTGGGGTATTTGAAACATACTCAAAACTTTGTTTTGCATTATAACAGGTATCCTGCAGTTATTGAAGGATACAGTGATGCAAATTGGATCACCGGTTCAACTGAAACTAAATCCACAAGTGGATACGTTTTTACTATAGGTGGAGGAGCAGTGTCTTGGAAGTCATCCAAACAGACATGTATCGCCCGCTCTACAATGGAATCTGAGTTCATAGCTCTAGACAAAGCCGGTGAAGAAGCTGAATGGCTCCGGAATTTCTTAGAAGATATTCCATTTTGGCCCAAACCGTTGGCTCCTATATGCATACATTGCGATAGCCAAGCGGCAATAGGAAGAGCCGGGAGCGTTATGTACAACGGAAAGTCTCGTCACATACGACGAAGACATAATACCGTTAGACAACTACTCTCTAGTGGAATTATCACAATTGACTATGTTAAGTCAAGAGATAATGTGTCGGATCCACTAACTAAAGGCCTAACTAGAGAAGTGGTTGAAAGATCATCGAGGAGAATGGGACTATGGCCGAGGACAAGTCATCGTGGCGGTAACTCTACCTAGAAGACATGAGATCCCAAGATCTAGGTTCAAAGAGATCAAACAAAGTCATTGATGACGGTTCAACATTGTCACAATAATTTTTTGGTCCATTCTCGTGATGAAACAATGTTCAGTACCAGGATAAAGCATTAAGGCTTTTTAATGGTTTCTAAGTTTGATACGGGGTATATCAAATAGTGTATCTACGGGATGACACATTTAGGAATCACCTATGTAAGTGTGAAGTGTAAGCCGCTTCAAGGAGAACTCTGTAAGGCCAGCTCTCTACGCAATTATGAACCAGGAAGTGTTCATGGCCGAAACGAACAAAACAATGAGAACCAAAAACGGTTAAAGGGTTAATTGTGTGACATGTGGTTGTCTAGGTATACACCAAAGATCGACGGTTCAAAGATATCAAATCTACCAATTGACCGAGTATATCCGACATATGCTCACTACGGAAAGTTCAAAGAGAAATCTACTTATCCAGATGCAATTAATCCTTGCTTACGAATCACACAGTTTTTTTTTTTTTTTTTTTTTTTTGTCATGCATGTTTTTCATCATATAGCCATTCCCCATTCATGTGGGGGAGTGTTAAAGCTAGTTAATGATTAAAGCTAGCTAAGTTGGTGTGAATGAGAAATGGAGGGAAGAAGACAATAGAAGGAAAATGAAATTTCAAAGCAAAGTTCCTTTGAAAAGGAGCTTTGTACCACATTGGTGGTAGAAAGGGAAAGTTATGTGCTTATATTAGAAAGCACTTCTTCTAGCTCTTAAAGGGTTAAGAAGAGGGACTCCCCTCGCGCCGTCGTCGTCGCTCGGCTCGGCTTCGGCTTTGGATTTGGATTTGGATTTGGTCAAATGATCTGATTGATTGATAATCTTTTTGGACCAAATTTATTTAAAATTCAATCTTCATTTTCTGAAATTATTTTTAATTCCCGCGGGAAAAAAATATTAATTTGTTAACTGTAAACTTCCCAACGTTCTTATTTTTCAGAAAAAAGGCATGGCCTTTCCCGAACAGGCACCAAGCCTTTCCGAACAGTCACAATTCGAGGCTATATAAACTGAGGCAATGCCTCATTTTCGTGTACTGAAAAGAAAAAGAAAAAAAAAAATATTGGTGCATTAAAAATTCTGCATTCTTTTCTGCAAACTGAAACATATCGAGTCATAGCGTGATTTCGTTCCCGAATTTGAGTTCGTCGAAGTCGTACGCGTTTGAGGTACCGCCACTCCTACGACAGGTATATCCGTTATATCCTGGGAGGAAATAATCCACAACCTCGGGTACAGTGAGGGGGTTAAATTCCATTGTTAAAGCTAGTTAATGATTAAAGCTAGCTAAGTTGGTGTGAATGAGAAATGGAGGGAAGAAGACAATAGAAGGAAAATGAAGTTTCAAAGCATAGTTCCTTTGAAAAGGAGCTTTTACCACATTGGTAGTAGAAAGGGAAAGTTATGTGCTTATATTAGAAAGCACTTCTTCTAGCTCTTAAAGGGTTAAGAAGAGGGACTCCCCTCGCGCCGTCGTCGTCGCTCGGCTCGGCTTCGGCTTTGGATTTGGTCAAATGATCTGATTGATTGATAATCTTTTTGGACCAAATTTATTTAAAATTCAATCTTCATTTTCTGAAATTATTTTTAATTCCCGTGGGAAAAAATATTAATTTGTTAACTGTAAACTTCCCAACGTTCTTATTTTTCAGAAAAAGGCATGGCCTTTCCCGAACAGGCACCAAGCCTTTCCGAACAGTCACAATTCGAGGCTATATAAACTGAGGCAATGCCCCATTTTCGAGTACGGAAAAAAAAAAAAATATTCGTGCATTAAAAATTTTGCATTCTTTTCTGCAAACTGAAACATATCGAGTCATAGTGTGATTTCGTTCCCGAATTTGAGTTCGTCGAAGTCGTAGGCGTTTGAGGTACCGCCACTCCTACGACAGGTATATCCGTTATATCCTGGGAGGAAATAATCACAACCTCGGGTACAGTGAGGGGGTTAAATTCCTTAAGGACACACAGTGAAATTCTGTGGTCTCGGATTTCTTCATTTCTGTGATTTCTGTTTTTTGTGTCTCTTCTTCTTACTGGTTTCCAGTTTCTCGTTGCTTCGAACACGGACTAACGATAACAAGCGTAAGGAATTTAAGTTATTATTTCCGTGTTCATCTGCTGTTGATTAAAACGTTACAGAACGATACAACAGTACAGAAGAAAAAAAAAATTCTTACATAAAACAGTGATTACATACAGTTTTTCCTAACATAAAATTGTGACTGTCCAGAAAATAAAAGAAACTTGTAATTTTGTTGTTTGCATGTAACGAACTTGTATGTTGTTTGGAGACTAAATCTTCGGATTTTCTACTCCGGTTGAGATTAAAGTTTTCAGAACTTTCTACTCATTTGGGTACTTGATTTGAAGATATAAAAACTTCATCAAGTATACTACATACAGTTTATTACATTCTATTTGAAGTTTGTTTTAATTCTGTTTGTGTAAATTTGATTCGGTTTGAAGAAATAAAATCTTCACCGATTATTAAAGTGTTCTGTTATTTCCTACGACAGAAATGGGAGACCAAACTCCAAATTTGAATGCTACTGCTACTGTTACTGCCACACCAGCCCCCGTGGTTGGTTCTACGAGCAATGCTGCGTCCTCCAGTCGTACTGCACCAGCACCGGCTCCGGCAGAGAAGCCCGGAAAATTCACCGGGATTGATTTCAAACGATGGCAACAAAAGATGTTCTTCTATCTAACTACTTTAAGCCTTCAAAAGTTTATTAAGGAGGATATTCCGGTTCCGCCGGAATCAACACCTGAAAATGAACGATTTGTTGTAATTGAGGCGTGGAAGCACTCAGATTTTTTGTGCAAGAATTACATTCTTAGCGGACTGGAGGATGATCTTTACAACGTCTATAGTAATGTGGGAACATCAAAAGAACTATGGGATGCGTTGGAAAAGAAATATAAAACAGAAGATGCTGGCTTAAAGAAGTTTATCGCTGCCAAGTTTTTGGACTACAAAATGGTAGATGGCAAGTCTGTTGTCACTCAAGTTCAAGAGTTGCAGGTTATCATCCATGATCTCCTCGCTGAAGGTATAAATTTAATTAATGCCTTTGTCAAAAGTATTCAGTGCCCCGTCACTTACATGTTGTTTGTTGTAGGTTTGGTGATTAGTGGGGCGTTTCAAGTTGCGGCAGTGATAGAGAAGTTGCCTCCTTCATGGAAGGACTTCAAAAATTACTTGAAACATAAGCGAAAGGAGATGACATTGGAAGATCTCATCGTCCGGTTGAGAATCGAGGAAGATAACAAGGCAGCGGAGAAAAAGGCAAATGGGAGATCAACCATAGGGGGAGCACATATAGTTGAAACTGCCCCAACTAATATGAAAAAGAGGAAAAAGGCATCGGGACCAAGGAACTATCCCAACAAGAAGAAATTCAAGGGAAACTGCCATAATTGTGAAAAAATCGGACACAAAGCTGCAGACTGTCGTGCTCCGAAAAAGGAAAAGAAGAAGGGTCAGGCTAATATGGTTGAAACAAACGAGGAGGTTGATGACTTGTGCGCTATGTTGTCTGAGTGCAACCTAGTGGGAAGTCCGAAAGAGTGGTGGATTGACTTTGGCGCCACTCGCCACATTTGTGCTGTTAGAGAAGCCTTTGCTTCATATGCTCCCGCCGGGCCCGACGAAACAATATATATGGGAAATTCTGCAACGGCCAAGATTGAAGGTTATGGAAAGATACTGCTGAAGATGACCTCTGGCAAGGTGGTGACTCTCAACAACGTCTGTCATGTTCCTGAAATTAGGAAAAATCTTGTATCTACCGGACTTCTAGTGAAGAACGGTTTTAAATGTGTTTATGTTTCTGACAAGGTTGTAATAAGTAAGAACGAAATGTACATAGGAAAAGGCTACCTCACAGAGGGCCTTTTCAAACTGAATGTAATGGTTGTTGCTAATAATAATAAAGTTTCTGCTTCGTCTTACTTGCTTGAGTCAAATGATTTATGGCATTCACATGTCAATTATAGAACCTTGCGAAAAATGATTAGTTTGGAAGTATTGCCTAAGTTTGAATGCAATCAATCAAAATGTCAAATCTGTGTTGAATCTAAGTATGCTAAACATCCTTATAAGTCAGTTGAAAGGAATTCAAGTCCTTTAGACTTAATCCATACAGATATTTGTGACATGAAGTCAATTCCATCTCGCGGTGGAAAGAAGTATTTCATAACTTTTATTGACGATAGTACGCGGTATTGCTACGTTTATTTACTTAATAGTAAAGATGAAGCAATTGAAGCGTTCAGGCAATACGAAACTGAAGTTGAGACTCAACTTAACAAGAAGATTAAAATGATAAGGAGTGGTAGGGGCGGTGAATATGAATCTCCTTTTGAACAAATATGTTTGGAATATGGCATTATTCATCAAACAACTGCTCCTTACTCGCCACAATCAAACAGAATTGCGGAAAGAAAAAATAGAACACTGAAAGAAATGATGAATGCCCTGTTAATAAGTTCTGGTTTACCCCAGAACTTGTGGGGGGAAGCCATTCTAACAGCTAGCCGAATACTCAATCGAGTGCCCCATAGCAAAACAAAATCTATTCCATACGAAAAGTGGAAAGGAAGGAAGCCCAATTTGGAATACTTCAAAGTGTGGGGGTGTTTGGCCAAGGTGCAAGTTCCTAAACCCAAAAGGGTAAAAATAGGACCTAAAACCGTTGATTGTGTTTTCATAGGATATGCCACAAATAGTAAGGCATATAGATTTCTGGTTCACAAATCAGAAAATCCCGACATTCAGGTGAATACGGTAATTGAATCAGATAATGCTGACTTCTTTGAAACCATATATCCGTATAAAAAGGAATGTGCGTCGTCTAGCAAAGAATCTAAACGACTTCGGGAAGAAATAAAGGAAAACATTCCTGATGAGGAAAATCCAAGACGTAGCAAACGTCAAAGGACGACTACTTCCTTTGGACCAGAATTTTTAACATTTTTGTTGGAAAATGAGCCTCGAACGTTCAACGAAGCTACGTCTTCATCGGAAGCTCAATTTTGGAAAGAGGCAATCAATAGTGAGATAGAATCCATATTGAACAACCATACTTGGGAATTGGTTGATCCTCCTCCAGGGAATAAACCTTTAGGTTCCAAATGGATTTTCAAGCGGAAAATGAAAGCTGATGGCACTATTGAAAAATATAAGGCAAGACTAGTTGTTAAAGGGTTTAGACAACGAGAAGGTCTTGATTACTTTGATTCATACTCGCCGGTAACAAGGATTACATCTATTCGGGTGTTAGTAGCATTAGCCGCCGTGTACGGTCTTGAAATCCATCAAATGGATGTGAAAACAGCCTTCTTAAATGGAGAGTTGGAGGAAGAAATTTACATGGAACAACCCGAAGGGTTTGTAGTTCCAGGGAAAGAGAAGAAGGTATGTAGACTTGTTAGGTCTCTTTATGGACTAAAACAAGCACCAAAACAGTGGCATGCAAAATTTGACCATACGATGCTGTCAAATGGATTCAAGATAAATGAATGTGATAAATGTGTCTACATTAAGAACACTCCGAACCACGTCGTCATTTTTTGTTTATACGTGGATGATATGTTAATAATGAGTAACAACATTGCTAACATAATATGTCTTCGTCGTATGTGACGAGACTTTCCGTTGTACATAACGCTCCCGGCTCTTCCTATTGCCGCTTGGCTATCGCAATGTATGCATATAGGAGCCAACGGTTTGGGCCAAAATGGAATATCTTCTAAGAAATTCCGGAGCCATTCAGCTTCTTCACCGGCTTTGTCTAGAGCTATGAACTCAGATTCCATTGTAGAGCGGGCGAGACATGTCTGTTTGGATGACTTCCAAGACACTGCTCCTCCACCTATAGTAAAAACGTATCCACTTGTGGATTTAGTTTCAGTTGAACCGGTGATCCAATTTGCATCACTGTATCCTTCAATAACTGCAGGATACCTGTTATAATGCAAAACAAAGTTTTGAGTATGTTTCAAATACCCCAAAACTCGTTTCATTGCCAGCCAATGATTTTGGTCGGGATTACTCGTGTAGCGACTTAGTTTACTTATAGCACACGCAATATCAGGTCGCGTACAGTTCATAATATACATCAAACTTCCCAACACTCTGGCATAATCCAATTGAGAATGACTTTCACTTTTATTCTTTGCAAGAGCAAGGTTCATATCAATTGGCGTCTTTGCAACTTTAAAGTCCAAATACTTGAACTTTTCAAGTACTTTTTCAATATAATGAGATTGAGACAATGCTAGACCTTGAGGAGTCTTATGGATTTTAATTCCCAGAATTAAATCGGCAACTCCTAAGTCTTTCATATCAAACTTACTAGCAAGCATGCGCTTAGTAGCATTTATGTTAGCAATGTTGTTACTCATTATTAACATATCATCCACGTATAAACAAACAATGACGACGTGGTTCGGAGTGTTCTTAATGTAGACACATTTATCACATTCATTTATCTTGAATCCATTTGACAGCATCGTATGGTCAAATTTTGCATGCCACTGTTTTGGTGCTTGTTTTAGTCCATAAAGAGACTTAACAAGTCTACATACCTTCTTCTCTTTCCCTAGAACTACAAACCCTTCGGGTTGTTCCATGTAAATTTCTTCCTCCAACTCTCCATTTAAGAAGGCTGTTTTCACATCCATTTGATGGATTTCAAGACCGTACACGGCGGCTAATGCTACTAACGCCGAATAGATGTAATCCTTGTTACCGGCGAGTATGTATCAAAGTAATCAAGACCTTCTCGTTGTCTAAACCCTTTAACAACTAGTCTTGCCTTATATTTTTCAATAGTGCCATCAGCTTTCATTTTCCGCTTGAAAATCCATTTGGAACCTAAAGGTTTATTCCCTGGAGGAAGATCAACCAATTCCCAAGTATGGTTGTTCAATATGGATTCTATCTCACTATTGATTGCCTCTTTCCAAAATTGAGCTTCCGATGAAGACGTAGCTTCGTTGAACGTTCGAGGCTCATTTTCCAACAAAAATGTTAAAAATTCTGGTCCAAAGGAAGTAGTCGTCCTTTGACGTTTGCTACGTCTTGGATTTTCCTCATCAGGAATGTTTTCCTTTATTTCTTCCCGAGGTCGTTTAGATTCTTTGCTAGACGACGCACATTCCTTTTTATACGGATATATGGTTTCAAAGAAGTCAGCATTATCTGATTCAATTACCGTATTCACCTGAATGTCGGGATTTTCTGATTTGTGAACTACAAATCTATATGCCTTACTATTTGTGGCATATCCTATGAAAACACAATCAACGGTTTTAGGTCCTATTTTTACCCTTTTGGGTTTAGGAACTTGCACCTTGGCCAAACACCCCCACACTTTGAAGTATTCCAAATTGGGCTTTCTTCCTTTCCACTTTTCGTATGGAATAGATTTTGTTTTGCTATGGGGCACTCGATTGAGTATTCGGCTAGCTGTTAGAATGGCTTCCCCCCACAAGTTCTGGGGTAAACCAGAACTTATTAACAGGGCATTCATCATTTCTTTCAGTGTTCTATTTTTTCTTTCCGCAATTCCGTTTGATTGTGGCGAGTAAGGAGCAGTTGTTTGATGAATAATGCCATATTCCAAACATATTTGTTCAAAAGGAGATTCATATTCACCGCCCCTATCACTCCTTATCATTTTAATCTTTTTATTAAGTTGAGTCTCAACTTCAGTTTTGTATTGCCTGAACGCTTCAATTGCTTCATCTTTACTATTAAGTAAATAAACGTAGCAATACCGCGTACTATCGTCAATAAAAGTTATGAAATACTTCTTTCCACCGCGAGATGGAATTGACTTCATGTCACAAATATCTGTATGGATTAAGTCTAAAGGACTTGAATTCCTTTTAACTGACTTATAAGGATGTTTAGCATACTTAGATTCAACACAGATTTGACATTTTGATTGATTGCATTCAAACTTAGGCAATACTTCCAAACTAATCATTTTTTGCAAGGTTCTATAATTAACATGTCCTAAACGTGAATGCCACAAATCATTTGACTCAAGCAAGTAAGATGAAGCAGAAACTTTATTATTATTAGCAACAACCATTACATTCAGTATGAAAAGGCCCTCTGTGAGGTAGCCTTTTTTTTTTTTCTGTACTGTTGTATCGTTCTGTAACGTTTTAATCAACAGCAGATGAACACGGAAATAATAATATAAATTCCTTAAGCTTGTTATCGTTAGTCCGTGTTCAAAGCAACGAGAAACTGGAAACCAGTAAGAAGAAGAGACACAAAAAACGGAAATCACAGAAATGAAGAAATCCGAGACCACAGAATTCACTGTGTGTCCTTAAGGAATTTAACCCCCTCACTGTACCCGAGGTTGTGATTATTTCCTCCCAGGATATAACGGATATACCTGTCGTAGGAGTGGCGGTACCTCAAACGCCTACGACTTCGACGAACTCAAATTCGGGAACGAAATCACACTATGACTCGATATGTTTCAGTTTGCAGAAAAGAATGCTGAATTTTTAATGCACGAATATTTTTTTTTTTCAGTACTCGAAAATGAGGCATTGCCTCAGTTTATATAGCCTCGAATTGTGACTGTTCGGAAAGGCTTGGTGCCTGTTCGGGAAAGGCCATGCCTTTTTCTGAAAAATAAGAACGTTGGGAAGTTTACAGTTAACAAATTAATATTTTTTCCCACGGTAATTAAAAATAATTTCAGAAAATGAAGATTGAATTTTAAATAAATTTGGTCCAAAAAGATTATCAATCAATCAGATCATTTGACCAAATCCAAATCCAAATCCAAAGCCGAAGCCGAGCCGAGCGACGACGACGGCGCGAGGGGAGTCCCTCTTCTTAACCCTTTAAGAGCTAGAAGAAGTGCTTTCTAATATAAGCACATAACTTTCCCTTTCTACCACCAATGTGGTACAAAGCTCCTTTTCAAAGGAACTTTGCTTTGAAACTTCATTTTCCTTCTATTGTCTTCTTCCCTTCATTTCTCATTCACACCAACTTAGCTAGCTTTAATCATTAACTAGCTTTAACAATCCCCCACATGAATGGGGAATGGCTATATGATGAAAAACATGCATGACAAAAAAAACTGTGTGATTCGTAAGCAAGGATTAATTGCATCTGGATAAGTAGATTTCTCTTTGAACTTTCCGTAGTAAGCATATGTCGGATATACTCGGTCAATCGGTAGATTTGATATCTTTGAACCGTCGAGCTTTGGTGTATACCTAGACAACCACATGTCACACAATTAACCCTTTAACCGTTTTTGGTTCTCATTGTTTTGTTCGTTTCAGCCATGAACACTTCCTGGTTCATAAGTGCGTAGAGAGCTGGCCTTACAGAGTTCTCCTTGAAGCGGCTTACACTTCACACTTACATAGGTGATTCCTAAATGTGTCATCCCGTAGATACACTATTTGATATACCCCGTATCAAACTTAGAAACCATTAAAAAGCCTTAATGCTTTATCCTGGTACTGAACATTGTCTCATCACGAGAATGGACCAAAAAGTTATTGTGACAATGTTGAACCGTCATCAATGACTTTGTTTGATCTCTTTGAACCTAGATCTTGGGATCTCATGTCTTCTAGGTAGAGTTACCGCCACGATGACTTGTCCTCGGCCATAGTCCCATTCCCCTCGATGATCTTTCAACCACTTCTCTAGTTAGGCCTTTAGTTAGTGGATCCGACACATTATCTCTTGACTTAACATAGTCAATTTTGTGATAATTCCACTAGAGAGTAGTTGTCTAACGGTATTATGTCTTCGTCGTATGTGACGAGACTTTCCGTTGTACATAACGCTCCCGGCTCTTCCTATTGCCGCTTGGCTATCGCAATGTATGCATATAGGAGCCAACGGTTTGGGCCAAAATGGAATATCTTCTAAGAAATTCCGGAGCCATTCAGCTTCTTCACCGGCTTTGTCTAGAGCTATGAACTCAGATTCCATTGTAGAGCGGGTGATACATGTCTGTTTGGATGACTTCCAAGACACTGCTCCTCAACCTATAGTAAAAACGTATCCACTTGTGGATTTAGTTTCAGTTGAACCGGTGATCCAATTTGCATCACTGTATCCTTCAATAACTGCAGGATACCTGTTATAATGCAAAACAAAGTTTTGAGTATGTTTCAAATACCCCAAAACTCGTTTCATTGCCAGCCAATGATTTTGGTCGGGATTACTCGTGTAGCGACTTAGTTTACTTATAGCACACGCAATATCAGGTCGCGTACAGTTCATAATATACATCAAACTTCCCAACACTCTGGCATAATCCAATTGAGAATGACTTTCACCTTTATTCTTTGCAAGAGCAAGGTTCATATCAATTGGCGTCTTTGCAACTTTAAAGTCCAAATACTTGAACTTTTCAAGTACTTTTTCAATATAATGAGATTGAGACAATGCTAGACCTTGAGGAGTCTTATGGATTTTAATTCCAAGAATTAAATCGGCAACTCCTAAGTCTTTCATATCAAACTTACTAGCAAGCATGCGCTTAGTAGCATTTATGTTAGCAATGTTGTTACTCATTATTAACATATCATCCACGTATAAACAAACAATGACGACGTGGTTCGGAGTGTTCTTAATGTAGACACATTTATCACATTCATTTATCTTGAATCCATTTGACAGCATCGTATGGTCAAATTTTGCATGCCACTGTTTTGGTGCTTGTTTTAGTCCATAAAGAGACTTAACAAGTCTACATACCTTCTTCTCTTTCCCTGGAACTACAAACCCTTCGGGTTGTTCCATGTAAATTTCTTCCTCCAACTCTCCATTTAAGAAGGCTGTTTTCACATCCATTTGATGGATTTCAAGACCGTACACGGCGGCTAATGCTACTAACACCCGAATAGATGTAATCCTCGTTACCGGCGAGTATGTATCAAAGTAATCAAGACCTTCTCGTTGTCTAAACCCTTTAACAACTAGTCTTGCCTTATATTTTTCAATAGTGCCATCAGCTTTCATTTTCCGCTTGAAAATCCATTTGGAACCTAAAGGTTTATTCCCTGGAGGAAGATCAACCAATTCCCAAGTATGGTTGTTCAATATGGATTCTATCTCACTATTGATTGCCTCTTTCCAAAATTGAGCTTCCGATGAAGACGTAGCTTCGTTGAACGTTCGAGGCTCATTTTCCAACAAAAATGTTAAAAATTCTAGTCCAAAGGAAGTAGTCGTCCTTTGACGTTTGCTACGTCTTGGATTTTCCTCATCAGGAATGTTTTCCTTTATTTCTTCCCGAGGTCGTTTAGATTCTTTGCTAGACGACGCACATTCCTTTTTATACGGATATATGGTTTCAAAGAAGTCAGCATTATCTGATTCAATTACCTTATTCACCTGAATGTCGGGATTTTCTGATTTGTGAACCAGAAATCTATATGCCTTACTATTTGTGGCATATCCTATGAAAACACAATCAATGGTTTTAGGTCCTATTTTTACCCTTTTGGGTTTAGGAACTTGCACCTTGGCCAAACACCCCCACACTTTGAAGTATTCCAAATTGGGCTTCCTTCCTTTCCACTTTTCGTATGGAATAGATTTTGTTTTGCTATGGGGCACTCGATTGAGTATTCGGCTAGCTGTTAGAATGGCTTCCCCCCACAAGTTCTGGGGTAAACCAGAACTTATTAACAGGGCATTCATCATTTCTTTCAGTGTTCTATTTTTTCTTTCCGCAATTCCGTTTGATTGTGGCGAGTAAGGAGCAGTTGTTTGATGAATAATGCCATATTCCAAACATATTTGTTCAAAAGGAGATTCATATTCACCGCCCCTATCACTCCTTATCATTTTAATCTTTTTGTTAAGTTGAGTCTCAACTTCAGTTTTGTATTGCCTGAACGCTTCAATTGCTTCATCTTTACTATTAAGTAAATAAACGTAGCAATACCGCATACTATCGTCAATAAAAGTTATGAAATACTTCTTTCCACCGCGAGATGGAATTGACTTCATGTCACAAATATCTGTATGGATTAAGTCTAAAGGACTTGAATTCCTTTCAACTGACTTATAAGGATGTTTAGCATACTTAGATTCAACACAGATTTGACATTTTGATTGATTGCATTCAAACTTAGGCAATACTTCCAAACTAATCATTTTTCGCAAGGTTCTATAATTGACATGTCCTAAACGTGAATGCCATAAATCATTTGACTCAAGCAAGTAAGACGAAGCAGAAACTTTATTATTAATAGCAACAACCATTACATTCAGTTTGAAAAGGCCCTCTGTGAGGTAGCCTTTTCCTATGTACATTTCGTTCTTACTTATTACAACCTTGTCAGAAACATAAACACATTTAAAACCGTTCTTCACTAGAAGTCCGGTAGATACAAGAATTTTCCTAATTTCAGGAACATGACAGACGTTGTTGAGAGTCACCACCTTGCCAGAGGTCATCTTCAGCAGTATCTTTCCATAACCTTCAATCTTGGCCGTTGCAGAATTTCCCATATATATTGTTTCGTCGGGCCCGGCGGGAGCATATGAAGCAAAGGCTTCTCTAACAGCACAAATGTGGCGAGTGGCGCCAGAGTCAATCCACCACTCTTTCGGACTTCCCACTAGGTTGCACTCGGACAACATAGCGCACAAGTCATCAACCTCCTCGTTTGTTTCAACCATATTAGCCTGACCCTTCTTCTTTTCCTTCTTCGGAGCACGACAGTCTGCAGCTTTGTGTCCGATTTTTCCACAATTATGGCAGTTTCCCTTGAATTTCTTCTTGTTGGGATAGTTCCTTGGTCCCGATGCCTTTTTCCTCTTTTTCATATTAGTTGGGGCAGTTTCAACTATATGTGCTCCCCCTATGGTTGATCTCCCATTTGCCTTTTTCTCCGCTGCCTTGTTATCTTCCTCGATTCTCAATCGGACGATGAGATCTTCAAATGTCATCTCCTTTCGCTTATGTTTCAAGTAATTTTTGAAGTCCTTCCATGAAGGAGGCAACTTCTCTATCACTGCCGCAACTTGAAACGCCCCACTAATCACCAAACCTTCAACGAGGAGATGATGGATGATAACCTGCAACTCTTGAACTTGAGTGACAACAGACTTGCCATCTACCATTTTGTAGTCCAAAAACTTGGCAGCGATAAACTTCTTTAAGCCAGCATCTTCTGTTTTATATTTCATTTCCAACGCATCCCATAGTTCTTTTGATGTTCCCACATTACTATAGACGTTGTAAAGATCATCCTCCAGTCCGCTAAGAATGTAATTCTTGCACAAAAAATCTGAGTGCTTCCACGCCTCAATTTCAACAAATCGTTCATTTTCAGGTGTTGATTCCGGCGGAACCGGAATATCCTCCTTAATAAACTTTTGAAGGCTTAAAGTAGTTAGATAGAAGAACATCTTTTGTTGCCATCGTTTGAAATCAATCCCGGTGAATTTTCCGGGCTTCTCTGCCGGAGCCGGTGCTGGTGCAGTACGACTGGAGGACGCAGCATTGCTCGTAGAACCAACCACGGGGGCTGGTGTGGCAGTAACAGTAGCAGTAGCATTCAAATTTGGAGTTTGGTCTCCCATTTCTATCGTAGGAAATAACAGAACACTTTAATAATCGGTGAAGATTTTATTTCTTCAAACCGAATCAAATTTACACAAACAGAATTAAAACAAACTTCAAATAGAATGTAATAAACTGTATGTAGTATACTTGATGAAGTTTTTATATCTTCAAATCAAGTACCCAAATGAGTAGAAAGTTCTGAAAACTTTAATCTCAACCGGAGTAGAAAATCCGAAGATTTAGTCTCCAAACAACATACAAGTTCGTTACATGCAAACAACAAAATTACAAGTTTCTTTTATTTTCTGGACAGTCACAATTTTATGTTAGAAAAAACTGTATGTAGTCACTGTTTTTTTTTTTCCGTACTGTTGTATCGTTCTGTAACGTTTTAATCAACAGCAGATGAACACGGAAATAATAACATAAATTCCTTAAGCTTAAGGAAAAGACACAAAAAAAACTGGAAACCAGTAAGAAGAAAAGACACAAAAAAAAAACAGAACGTATGTAACACTGAAAAAAAAAAAATCACAGAAATGAAGAAATCCGAGACAACAGAATTCACTGTGTGTCCTTAAGGAATTTAACCCCCTCACTGTACCCGAGGTTGTGGATTATTTCCTCCCAGGATATAACGGATATACCTGTCGTAGGAGTGGCGGTACCTCAAACGCCTACGACTTCGACGAACTCAAATTCGGGAACGAAATCACACTATGACTCGATATGTTTCAGTTTGCAGAAAAGAATGCAGAATTTTTAATGCACGAATATTTTTTTCTTCTTTTTCTTTTCAGTACACGAAAATGAGGCATTGCCTCAGTTTATATAGCCTCGAATTGTGACTGTTCGGAAAGGCTTGGTGCCTGTTCGGGAAAGGCCATGCCTTTTTTCTGAAAAATAAGAACGTTGGGAAGTTTACAGTTAACAAATTAATATTTTTTTCCCGCGGGAATTAAAAATAATTTCAGAAAATGAAGATTGAATTTTAAATAAATTTGGTCCAAAAAGATTATCAATCAATCAGATCATTTGACCAAATCCAAATCCAAATCCAAATCCAAATCCAAAGCCGAAGCCGAGCCGAGCGACGACGACGGCGCGAGGGGAGTCCCTCTTCTTAACCCTTTAAGAGCTAGAAGAAGTGCTTTCTAATATAAGCACATAACTTTCCCTTTCTACCACCAATGTGGTACAAAGCTCCTTTTCAAAGGAACTTTGCTTTGAAATTTCATTTTCCTTCTATTGTCTTCTTCCCTCCATTTCTCATTCACACCAACTTAGCTAGCTTTAATCATTAACTAGCTTTAACAATCCCCCACATGAATGGGGAATGGCTATATGATGAAAAACATGCATGACAAAAAAAAAAACTGGAACCAAGATTGAAATCAATCCCGGTGAATTTTCCGGGCTTCTCTGCCGGAGCCGGTGCTGGTGCAGTACGACTGGAGGACGCAGCATTGCTCGTAGAACCAACCACGGGGGCTGGTGTGGCAGTAACAGTAGCAGTAGCATTCAAATTTGGAGTTTGGTCTCCCATTTCTGTCGTAGGAAATAACAGAACACTTTAATAATCGGTGAAGATTTTATTTCTTCAAACCGAATCAAATTTACACAAACAGAATTAAAACAAACTTCAAATAGAATGTAATAAACTGTATGTAGTATACTTGATGAAGTTTTTATATCTTCAAATCAAGTACCCAAATGAGTAGAAAGTTCTGAAAACTTTAATCTCAACCGGAGTAGAAAATCCGAAGATTTAGTCTCCAAACAACATACAAGTTCGTTACATGCAAACAACAAAATTACAAGTTTCTTTTATTTTCTGGACAGTCACAATTTTATGTTAGAAAAAACTGTATGTAGTCACTGTTTTTTTTTTTTCCGTACTGTTGTATCGTTCTGTAACGTTTTAATCAACAGCAGATGAACACAGAAATAATAACATAAATTCCTTAAGCTTGTTATCGATTGTCCGTGTTCAAAGCAACGAGAAACTGGAAACCAGTAAGAAGAAGAGATACAAAAAAAAAAAAAAAAAAAACAGAACGTATGTAACACTGAAAAAAAAAAAAAATCACAGAAATGAAGAAATCCGAGACCACAGAATTCACTGTGTGTCCTTAAGGAATTTAACCCCATCACTGTACCCGAGGTTGTGGATTATTTCCTCCCAGGATATAACGGATATACCTGTCGTAGGAGTGGCGGTACATCAAACGCCTACGACTTCGACGAACTCAAATTCGGGAACGAAATCACACTATGACTCGATATGTTTCAGTTTGCAGAAAAGAATGCAGAATTTTTAATGCACGAATATTTTTTTTTTTTTTTCCTTTTTTTTTTTCAATACACGAAAATGAGGCATTGCCTCAGTTTATATAGCCTCGAATTGTGACTGTTCGGAAAGGCTTGGTGCCTATTCGGGAAAGGCCATGCCTTTTCCTGAAAAATAAGAACGTTGGGAAGTTTACAGTTAACAAATTAATATTTTTTCCCGCGGGAATTAAAAATAATTTCAGAAAATGAAGATTGAATTTTAAATAAATTTGGTCCAAAAAGATTATCAATCAATCAAATCATTTGACCAAATCCAAATCCAAATCCAAAGCCGAAGCCGAGCCGAGCGACGACGACGGCGCGAGGGGAGTCCCTCTTCTTAACCCTTTAAGAGCTAGAAGAAGTGCTTTCTAATATAAGCACATAACTTTCCCTTTCTACCACCAATGTGGTACAAAGCTCCTTTTCAAAGGAACTTTGCTTTGAAATTTCATTTTCCTTCTATTGTCTTCTTCCCTCCATTTCTCATTCACACCAACTTAGCTAGCTTTAATCATTAACTAGCTTTAACAATCCCCCACATGAATGGGGAATGGCTATATGATGAAAAACATGCATGACAAAAAAAAAAAAAAAAACTGTGTGATTCGTAAGCAAGGATTAATTGCATCTGGATAAGTAGATTTCTCTTTGAACTTTCCGTAGTGAGCATATGTCGGATATACTCGGTCAATCGGTAGATTTGATATCTTTGAACCGTCGAGCTTTGGTGTATACCTAGACAACCACATGTCACACAATTAACCCTTTAACCGTTTTTGGTTCTCATTGTTTTGTTCGTTTCAGCCATGAACACTTCTTGGTTTATAAGTGCGTAGAGAGCTGGCCTTACAGAGTTCTCCTTGAAGCGGCTTACACTTCACACTTACATAGGTGATTCCTAAATGTGTCATCCCGTAGATACACTATTTGATATACCCCGTATCAAACTTAGAAACCATTAAAAAGCCTTAATGCTTTATCCTGGTACTGAACATTGTCTCATCACGAGAATGGACCAAAAAGTTATTGTGACAATGTTGAACCGTCATCAATGACTTTGTTTGATCTCTTTGAACCTAGATCTTGGGATCTCATGTCTTCTAGGTAGAGTTACCGCCACGATGACTTGTCCTCGGCCATAGTCCCATTCCCCTCGATGATCTTTCAACCACTTCTCTAGTTAGGCCTTTAGTTAGTGGATCCGACACATTATCTCTTGACTTAACATAGTCAATTGTGATAATTCCACTAGAGAGTAGTTGTCTAACGGTATTATGTCTTCGTCGTATGTGACGAGACTTTCCGTTGTACATAAAGCTCCCGGCTCTTCCTATTGCCGCTTGGCTATCGCAATGTATGCATATAGGAGCCAACGGTTTGGGCCAAAATGGAATATCTTCTAAGAAATTCCGGAGCCATTCAGCTTCTTCACCGGCTTTGTCTAGAGCTATGAACTCAGATTCCGTTGTAGAGCGGGCGATACATGTCTGTTTGGATGACTTCCAAGACACTGCTCCTCCACCTATAGTAAAAACGTATCCACTTGTGGATTTAGTTTCAGTTGAACCGGTGATCCAATTTGCATCACTGTATCCTTCAATAACTGCAGGATACCTGTTATAATGCAAAACAAAGTTTTGAGTATGTTTCAAATATCCCAAAACTCGTTTCATTGCCAGCCAATGATTTTGGTCGGGATTACTCGTGTAGCGACTTAGTTTACTTATAGCACACGCAATATCAGGTCGCGTACAGTTCATAATATACATCAAACTTCCCAACACTCTGGCATAATCCAATTGAGAATGACTTTCACCTTTATTCTTTGCAAGAGCAAGGTTCATATCAATTGGCGTCTTTGCAACTTTAAAGTCCAAATACTTGAACTTTTCAAGTACTTTTTCAATATAATGAGATTGAGACAATGCTAGACCTTGAGGAGTCTTATGGATTTTAATTCCCAGAATTAAATCGGCAACTCCTAAGTCTTTCATATCAAACTTACTAGCAAGCATGCGCTTAGTAGCATTTATGTTAGCAATGTTGTTACTCATTATTAACATATCATCCACGTATAAACAAACAATGACGACGTGGTTCGGAGTGTTCTTAATGTAGACACATTTATCACATTCATTTATCTTGAATCCATTTGACAGCATCGTATGGTCAAATTTTGCGTGCCACTGTTTTGGTGCTTGTTTTAGTCCATAAAGAGACTTAACAAGTCTACATACCTTCTTCTCTTTCCCTGGAACTACAAACCCTTCGGTTTGTTCCATGTAAATTTCTTCCTCCAACTCTCCATTTAAGAAGGCTGTTTTCACATCCATTTGATGGATTTCAAGACCGTACACGGCGGCTAATGCTACTAACACCCGAATAGATGTAATCCTCGTTACCGGCGAGTATGTATCAAAGTATTCAAGACCTTCTCGTTGTCTAAACCCTTTAACAACTAGTCTTGCCTTATATTTTTCAATAGTGCCATCAGCTTTCATTTTCCGCTTGAAAATCCATTTGGAACCTAAAGGTTTATTCCCTGGAGGAAGATCAACCAATTCCCAAGTATGGTTGTTCAATATGGATTCTATCTCACTATTGATTGCCTCTTTCCAAAATTGAGCTTCCGATGAAGACGTAGCTTCGTTGAACGTTCGAGGCTCATTTTCCAACAAAAATGTTAAAAATTCTGGTCCAAAGGAAGTAGTCGTCCTTTGACGTTTGCTACGTCTTGGATTTTCCTCATCAGGAATGTTTTCCTTTATTTCTTCCCGAGGTCGTTTAGATTCTTTGCTAGACGACGCACATTCCTTTTTATACGGATATATGGTTTCAAAGAAGTCAGCATTATCTGATTCAATTACCGTATTCACCTGAATGTCGGGATTTTCTGATTTGTGAACCAGAAATCTATATGCCTTACTATTTGTGGCATATCCTATGAAAACACAATCAACGGTTTTAGGTCCTATTTTTACCCTTTTGGGTTTAGGAACTTGCACCTTGGCCAAACACCCCCACACTTTGAAGTATTCCAAATTGGGCTTCCTTCCTTTCCACTTTTCGTATGGAATAGATTTTGTTTTGCTATGGGGCACTCGATTGAGTATTCGGCTAGCTGTTAGAATGGCTTCCCCCCACAAGTTCTGGGGTAAACCAGAACTTATTAACAGGGCATTCATCATTTCTTTCAGTGTTCTATTTTTTCTTTCCGCAATTCCGTTTGATTGTGGCGAGTAAGGAGCAGTTGTTTGATGAATAATGCCATATTCCAAACATATTTGTTCAGAAGGAGATTCATATTCACCGCCCCTATCACTCCTTATCATTTTAATCTTTTTGTTAAGTTGAGTCTCAACTTCAGTTTTGTATTGCCTGAACGCTTCAATTGCTTCATCTTTACTATTAAGTAAATAAACGTAGCAATACCGCGTACTATCGTCAATAAAAGTTATGAAATACTTCTTTCCACCGCGAGATGGAATTGACTTCATGTCACAAATATCTGTATGGATTAAGTCTAAAGGACTTGAATTCCTTTCAACTGACTTATAAGGATGTTTAGCATACTTAGATTCAACACAGATTTGACATTTTGATTGATTGCATTCAAACTTAGGCAATACTTCCAAACTAATCATTTTTCGCAAGGTTCTATAATTGACATGTCCTATACGTGAATGCCATAAATCATTTGACTCAAGCAAGTAAGACGAAGCATAAACTTTATTATTATTAGCAACAACCATTACATTCAGTTTGAAAAGGCCCTCTGTGAGGTAGCCTTTTCCTATGTACATTTCGTTCTTACTTATTACAACCTTGTCAGAAACATAAACACATTTAAAACCGTTCTTCACTAGAAGTCCGGTAGATACAAGATTTTTCCTAATTTCAGGAACATGACAGACGTTGTTGAGAGTCACCACCTTGCCAGAGGTCATCTTCAGCAGTATCTTTCCATAACCTTCAATCTTGGTCGTTGCAGAATTTCCCATATATATTGTTTCGTCGGGCCCGGCGGGAGCATATGAAGCAAAGGCTTCTCTAACAGCACAAATGTGGCGAGTGGCGCCAGAGTCAATCCACCACTCTTTCGGACTTCCCACTAGGTTGCACTCGGACAACATAGCGCACAAGTCATCAATCTCCTCGTTTGTTTTAACCATATTAGCCTGACCCTTCTTCTTTTCCTTTTTCGGAGCACGACAGTCTGCAGCTTTGTGTCCGATTGTTCCACAATTATGGCAGTTTCCCTTGAATTTCTTCTTGTTGGGATAGTTCCTTGGTCCCGATGCCTTTTTCCTCTTTTTCATATTAGTTGGGGCAGTTTCAACTATATGTGCTCCCCCTATGGTTGATCTCCCATTTGCCTTTTTCTCCGCTGCCTTGTTATCTTCCTCGATTCTCAACCGGACGATGAGATGTTCCAATGTCATCTCCTTTCGCTTATGTTTCAAGTAATTTTTGAAGTCCTTCCATGAAGGAGGCAACTTCTCTATCACTGCCGCAACTTGAAACGTCCCACTAATCACCAAACCTACAACAAACAACATGTAAGTGACGGGGCACTGAATACTTTTGACAAAGGCATTAATTAAATTTATACCTTCAGCGAGGAGATCATGGATGATAACCTGCAACTCTTGAACTTGAGTGACAACAGACTTGCCATCTACCATTTTGTAGTCCAAAAACTTGGCAGCGATAAACTTCTTTAAGCCAGCATCTTCTGTTTTATATTTCTTTTCCAACGCATCCCATAGTTCTTTTGATGTTCCCACATTACTATAGACGTTGTAAAGATCATCCTCCAGTCCGCTAAGAATGTAATTCTTGCACAAAAAATCTGAGTGCTTCCACGCCTCAATTACAACAAATCGTTCATTTTCAGGTGTTGATTCCGGCGGAACCGGAATATCCTCCTTAATAAACTTTTGAAGGCTTAAACTAGTTAGATAGAAGAAAATCTTTTGTTGCCATCGTTTGAAATCAATCCCGGTGAATTTTCCGGGCTTCTCTGCCGGAGCCGGTGCTGGTGCAGTACGACTGGAGGACGCAACATTGCTCGTAGAACCAACCACGGGGGCTGGTGTGGCAGTAACAGTAGCAGTAGCATTCAACTTTGGAGTTTGGTCTCCCATTTCTGTCGTAGGAAATAACAGAACACTTTAATATTCGGTGAAGATTTTATTTCTTCAAACCGAATCAAATTTACACAAACAGAATTAAAACAAACTTCAAATAGAATGTAATAAACTGTATGTAGTATACTTGATGAAGTTTTTATATCTTCAAATCAAGTACCCAAATGAGTAGAAAGTTCTGAAAACTTTAATCTCAACCGGAGTAGAAAATCCGAAGATTTAGTCTCCAAACAACATACAAGTTCGTTACATGCAAACAACAAAATTACAAGTTTCTTTTATTTTCTGGACAGTCACAATTTTATGTTAGGAAAAACTGTATGTAGTCACTGTTTTATGTAAGAATTTTTTTTTTCTGTACTGTTGTATCGTTCTGTAACGTTTTAATCAACAGCAGATGAACACGGAAATAATAATATAATTTCCTTAAGCTTGTTATCGATTGTCCGTGTTCAAAGCAACGAGAAACTGGAAACCAGACTGGAAACCAGTAAGAAGAAGAGACACAAAAAAAAAAAAAAAAATCAGAAATGAAGAAATCCGAGACCACAGAATTCACTGTGTGTCCTTAAGGAATTTAACCCCCTCACTGTACCCGAGGTTGTGGATTATTTCCTCCCAGGATATAACGGATATACCTGTCGTAGGAGTGGCGGTACCTCAAACGCCTACGACTTCGACGAACTCAAATTCGGGAACGAAATCACACTATGATTCAATATGTTTCAGTTTGCAGAAAAGAATGCAGAATTTTTAATGCACGAATATTTTTTTTTTTTCTTTTTCTTTTCAGTACACGAAAATGAGGCATTGCCTCAGTTTATATAGCCTCGAATTGTGACTGTTCGGAAAGGCTTGGTGCCTGTTCGGGAAAGGCCATGCCTTTTTTCTGAAAAATAAGAACGTTGGGAAGTTTACAGTTAACAAATTAATATTTTTCCCCTTTCTACCACCAATGTGGTACAAAGCTCCTTTTCAAAGGAACTTTGCTTTGAAATTTCATTTTCCTTCTATTGTATTCTTCCCTCCATTTCTCATTTACACCAACTTAGCTAGCTTTAATCATTAACTAGCTTTAACAATCCCCCACATGAATGGGGAATGGCTATATGATGAAAAAACATGCATGAAAAAAAAAACTGTGTGATTCGTAAGCAAGGATTAATTGCATCTGGATAAGTAGATTTCTCTTTGAACTTTCCGTAGTGAGCATATGTCGGATATACTCGGTCAATCGGTAGATTTGATATCTTTGAACCGTCGAGCTTTGGTGTATACCTAGACAACCACATGTCACACAATTAACCCTTTAACCGTTTTTGGTTCTCATTGTTTTGTTCGTTTCAGCCATGAACACTTCCTGGTTCATAAGTGCGTAGAGAGCTGGCCTTACAGAGTTCTCCTTGAAGCGGCTTACACTTCACACTTACATAGGTGATTCCTAAATGTGTCATCCCGTAGATACACTATTTGATATACCCCGTATCAAACTTAGAAACCATTAAAAAGCCTTAATGCTTTATCCTGGTACTGAACATTGTCTCATCACGAGAATGGACCAAAAAGTTATTGTGACAATGTTGAACCGTCATCAATGACTTTGTTTGATCTCTTTGAACCTAGATCTTGGGATCTCATGTCTTCTAGGTAGAGTTACCGCCACGATGACTTGTCCTCGGCCATAGTCCCATTCCCCTCGATGATCTTTCAACCACTTCTCTAGTTAGGCCTTTAGTTAGTGGATCCGACACATTATCTCTTGACTTAACATAGTCAATTGTGATAATTCCACTAGAGAGTAGTTGTCTAACGGTATTATGTCTTCGTCGTATGTGACGAGACTTTCCGTTGTACATAACGCTCCCGGCTCTTCCTATTGCCGCTTGGCTATCGCAATGTATGCATATAGCAGCCAACGGTTTGGGCCAAAATGGAATATCTTCTAAGAAATTCCGGAGCCATTCAGCTTCTTCACCGGCTTTGTCTAGAGCTATGAACTCAGATTCCATTGTAGAGCGGGCGATACATGTCTGTTTGGATGACTTCCAAGACACTGCTCCTCCCCCTATAGTAAAAACGTATCCACTTGTGGATTTAGTTTCAGTTGAACCGGTGATCCAATTTGCATCACTGTATCCTTCAATAACTGCAGGATACCTGTTATAATGCAAAACAAAGTTTTGAGTATGTTTCAAATATCCCAAAACTCGTTTCATTGCCAGCCAATGATTTTGGTCGGGATTACTCGTGTAGCGACTTAGTTTACTTATAGCACACGCAATATCAGGTCGCGTACAGTTCATAATATACATCAAACTTCCCAACACTCTGGCATAATCCAATTGAGAATGACTTTCACCTTTATTCTTTGCAAGAGCAAGGTTCATATCAATTGGCGTCTTTGCAACTTTAAAGTCCAAATACTTGAATTTTTCAAGTACTTTTCCAATATAATGAGATTGAGACAATGCTAGACCTTGAGGAGTCTTATGGATTTTAATTCCCAGAATTAAATTGGCAACTCCTAAGTCTTTCATATCAAACTTACTAGCAAGCATGCGCTTAGTAGCATTTATGTTAGCAATGTTGTTACTCATTATTAACATATCATCCACGTATAAACAAACAATGACGACGTGGTTCGGAGTGTTCTTAATGTAGACACATTTATCACATTCATTTATCTTGAATCCATTTGACAGCATCGTATGGTCAAATTTTGCATGCCACTGTTTTGGTGCTTGTTTTAGTCCATAAAGAGACTTAACAAGTCTACATACCTTCTTCTCTTTCCTGGAACTACAAACCCTTCGGGTTGTTCCATGTAAATTTCTTCCTCCAACTCTCCATTTAAGAAGGCTGTTTTCACATCCATTTGATGGATTTCAAGACCGTACACGGCGGCTAATGCTACTAACACCCGAATAGATGTAATCCTCGTTACCGGCGAGTATGTATCAAAGTAATCAAGACCTTCTCGTTGTCTAAACCCTTTAACAACTAGTCTTGCCTTATATTTTTCAATAGTGCCATCAGCTTTCATTTTCCACTCGAAAATCCATTTGGAACCTAAAGGTTTATTCCCTGGAGGAAGATCAACCAATTCCCAAGTATGGTTGTTCAATATGGATTCTATCTCACTATTGATTGCTTCTTTCCAAAATTGAGCTTCCGATGAAGACGTAGCTTCGTTGAACGTTCGAGGCTCATTTTCCAACAAAAATGTTAAAAATTCTGGTCCAAAGGAAGTAGTCGTCCTTTGACGTTTGCTACGTCTTGGATTTTCCTCATCAGGAATGTTTTCCTTTATTTCTTCCCGAGGTCGTTTAGATTCTTTGCTAGATGACGCACATTCCTTTTTATACGGATATATGGTTTCAAAGAAGTCAGCATTATCTGATTCAATTACCGTATTCACCTGAATGTCAGGATTTTCTGATTTGTGAACCAGAAATCTATATGCCTTACTATTTGTGGCATATCCTATGAAAACACAATCAACGGTTTTAGGTCCTATTTTTACCCTTTTGGGTTTAGGAACTTGCACCTTGGCCAAACACCCCCACACTTTGAAGTATTCCAAATTGGGCTTCCTTCCTTTCCACTTTTCGTATGGAATAGATTTTGTTTTGCTATGGGGCACTCGATTGAGTATTCGGCTAGCTGTTAGAATGGCTTCCCCCCACAAGTTCTGGGGTAAACCAGAACTTATTAACAGGGCATTCATTATTTCTTTCAGTGTTCTATTTTTTCTTTCCGCAATTCCGTTTGATTGTGGCGAGTAAGGAGCAGTTGTTTGATGAATAATGCCATATTCCAAACATATTTGTTCAAAAGGAGATTCATATTCACCGCCCCTATCACTCCTTATCATTTTAATCTTTTTGTTAAGTTGAGTCTCAACTTCAGTTTTGTATTGCCTGAACGCTTCAATTGCTTCATCTTTACTATTAAGTAAATAAACGTAGCAATACCGCGTACTATCGTCAATAAAAGTTATGAAATACTTCTTTCCACCGCGAGATGGAATTGACTTCATGTCACAAATATCTGTATGGATTAAGTCTAAAGGACTTGAATTCCTTTCAACTGACTTATAAGGATGTTTAGCATACTTAGATTCAACACAGATTTGACATTTTGATTGATTGCATTCAAACTTAGGCAATACTTCCAAACTAATCATTTTTCGCAAGGTTCTATAATTGACATGTCCTAAACGTGAATGCCATAAATCATTTGACTCAAGCAAGTAAGACGAAGCAGAAACTTTATTATTATTAGCAACAACCATTACATTCAGTTTGAAAAGGCCCTCTGTGAGGTAGCCTTTTCCTATGTACATTTCGTTCTTACTTATTACAACCTTGTCAGAAACATAAACACATTTAAAACCGTTCTTCACTAGAAGTCCGGTAGATACAAGATTTTTCCTAATTTCAGGAACATGACAGATGTTGTTGAGAGTCACCACCTTGCCAGAGGTCATCTTCAGCAGTATCTTTCCATAGCCTTCAATCTTGGCCGTTGCAGAATTTCCCATATATATTGTTTCGTCGGGTCCGGTGGGAGCATATGAAGCAAAGGCTTCTCTAACAGCACAAATGTGGCGAGTGGCGCCAGAGTCAATCCACAACTCTTTCGGACTTCCCACTAGGTTGCACTCGGACAACATAGCGCACAAGTCATCAACCTCCTCGTTTGTTTCAACCATATTAGCCTGACCCTTCTTCTTTTCCTTTTTCGGAGCACGACAGTCTGCAGCTTTGTGTCCGATTTTTCCACAATTATGGCAGTTTCCCTTGAATTTCTTCTTGTTGGGATAGTTCCTTGGTCCCGATGCCTTTTTCCTCTTTTTCATAATAGTTGGGGCAGTTTCAACTATATGTGCTCCCCCTATGGTTGGTCTCCCATTTGCCTTTTTCTCCGCTGCCTTGTTATCTTCCTCGATTCTCAACCGGACGATGAGATCTTCCAATGTCATCTCCTTTCGCATATGTTTCAAGTAATTTTTGAAGTCCTTCCATGAAGGAGGCAACTTCTCTATCACTGCCGCAACTTGAAACGCCCCACTAATCACCAAACCTACAACAAACAACATGTAAGTGACGGGGCACTGAATACTTTTGACAAAGGCATTAATTAAATTTATACCTTTTCCTATGTACATTTCGTTCTTACTTATTACAACCTTGTCAGAAAATGATGAATTCCCCTTAAAGTTTCATCGTATATTATTATTTCCGTGTTCATCTGCTGTTGATTAAAACGTTACAGAACGATACAACAGTACAGAAAAAAAAAAAATTCTTACATAAAACAGTGACTACATACAGTTTTTCCTAACATAAAATTGTGACTGTCCAGAATATAAAAGAAACTTGTAATTTTGTTGTTTGCATATAACGAACTTGTATGTTGTTTGGAGACTAAATCTTCGGATTTTCTACTCCGGTTGAGATTAAAGTTTTCAGAACTTTCTACTCATTTGGGTACTTGATTTGAAGATATAAAAACTTCATCAAGTATACTACATACAGTTTATTACATTCTATTTGATGTTTGTTTTAATTCTGTTTGTGTAAATTTGATTCGGTTTGAAGAAATAAAATCTTCACCGATTATTAAAGTGTTCTGTTATTTCCTACGACAGAAATGGGAGACCAAACTCCAAATTTGAATGCTACTGCTACTGTTACTGCCACACCAGCCCCCGTGGTTGGTTCTACGAGCAATGCTGCGTCCTCCAGTCGTACTGCACCAGCACCGGCTCCGGCAGAGAAGCCCGGAAAATTCACCGGGATTGATTTCAAACAATGGCAACAAAAGATGTTCTTCTATCTAACTACTTTAAGCCTTCAAAAGTTTATTAAGGAGGATATTCCGGTTCCGCCGGAATCAACACCTGAAAATGAACGATTTGTTGTAATTGAGGCGTGGAAGCACTCAGATTTTTTGTGCAAGAATTACATTCTTAGCGGACTGGAGGATGATCTTTACAACATCTATAGTAATGTGGGAACATCAAAAGAACTATGGGATGCGTTGGAAAAGAAATATAAAACAGAAGATGCTGGCTTAAAGAAGTTTATCGCTGCCAAGTTTTTGGACTACAAAATGGTAGATGGCAAGTCTGTTGTCACTCAAGTTCAAGAGTTGCAGGTTATCATCCATGATCTCCTCGCTGAAGGTTTGGTGATTAGTGGGGCGTTTCAAGTTGCGGCAGTGATAGAGAAGTTGCCTCCTTCATGGAAGGACTTCAAAAATTACTTGAAACATAAGCGAAAGGAGATGACATTGGAAGATCTCATCGTCCGGTTGAGAATCGAGGAAGATTACAAGGCAGCGGAGAAAAAGGCAAATGGGAGATCAACCATAGGGGGAGCACATATAGTTGAAACTGCCCCCAACTAATATGAAAAAGAGGAAAAAGGCATCGGGACCAAGGAACTATCCCAACAAGAAGAAATTCAAGGGAAACTGCCATAATTGTGGAAAAATCGGACACAAAGCTGCAGACTGTCGTGCTCCGAAAAAGGAAAAGAAGAAGGGTCAGGCTAATATGGTTGAAACAAACGAGGAGGTTGATGACTTGTGCGCTATGTTGTCCGAGTGCAACCTAGTGGGAAGTCCGAAAGAGTGGTGGATTGACTCTGGCGCCACTCGCCACATTTGTGCTGTTAGAGAAGCCTTTGCTTCATATGCTCCCGCCGGGCCCGACGAAACAATATATATGGGAAATTCTGCAATGGCCAAGATTGAAGGTCATGGAAAGATACTGCTGAAGATGACCTCTGGCAAGGTGGTGACTCTCAACAACGTCTGTCATGTTCCTGAAATTAGGAAAAATCTTGTATCTACCGGACTTCTAGTGAAGAACGGTTTTAAATGTGTTTATGTTTCTGACAAGGTTGTAATAAGTAAGAACGAAATGTACATAGGAAAAGGCTACCTCACAGAGGGCCTTTTCAAACTGAATGTAATGGTTGTTGCTAATAATAATAAAGTTTCTGCTTCGTCTTACTTGCTTGAGTCAAATGATTTATGGCATTCACGTTTAGGACATGTCAATTATAGAACCTTGCGAAAAATGATTAGTTTGGAAGTATTGCCTAAGTTTGAATGCAATCAATCAAAATGTCAAATCTGTGTTGAATCTAAGTATGCTAAACATCCTTATAAGTCAGTTGAAAGGAATTCAAGTCCTTTAGACTTAATCCATACAGATATTTGTGACATGAAGTCAATTCCATCTCGCGGTGGAAAGAAGTATTTCATAATTTTTATTGACGATAGTACGCGGTATTGCTACGTTTATTTACTTAATAGTAAAGATGAAGCAATTGAAGCGTTCAGGCAATACAAAACTGAAGTTGAGACTCAACTTAACAAAAAGATTAAAATGATAAGGAGTGATAGGGGCGGTGAATATGAATCTCCTTTTGAACAAATATGTTTGGAATATGGCATTATTCATCAAACAACTGCTCCTTACTCGCCACAATCAAACGGAATTGCGGAAAGAAAAAATAGAACACTGAAAGAAATGATGAATGCCCTGTTAATAAGTTCTGGTTTACCCCAGAACTTGCGGGGGGAAGCCATTCTAACAGCTAGCCGAATACTCAATCGTGTGCCCCATAGCAAAACAAAATCTATTCCATACGAAAAGTGGAAAGGAAGGAAGCCCAATTTGGAATACTTCAAAGTGTGGGGGTGTTTGGCCAAGGTGCAAGTTCCTAAACCCAAAAGGGTAAAAATAGGACCTAAAACCGTTGATTGTGTTTTCATAGGATATGCCACAAATAGTAAGGCATATAGATTTCTGGTTCACAAATAAGAAAATCCCGACATTCAGGTGAATACGGTAATTGAATCAGATAATGCTGACTTCTTTGAAACCATATATCCGTATAAAAAGGAATGTGCGTCGTCTAGCAAAGAATCTAAACGACCTCGGGAAGAAATAAAGGAAAACATTCCTGATGAGGAAAATCCAAGACGTAGCAAACGTCAAAGGACGACTACTTCCTTTGGACCAGAATTTTTAACATTTTTGTTGGAAAATGAGCCTCGAACGTTCAACGAAGCTACGTCTTCATCGGAAGCTCAATTTTGGAAAGAGGCAATCAATAGTGAGATAGAATCCATATTGAACAACCATACTTGGGAATTGGTTGATCTTCCTCCAGGGAATAAACCTTTAGGTTCCAAATGGATTTTCAAGCGGAAAATGAAAGCTGATGGCACTATTGAAAAATATAAGGCAAGACTAGTTGTTAAAGGGTTTAGACAACGAGAAGGTCTTGATTACTTTGATACATACTCGCCGATAACGAGGATTACATCTATTCGGGTGTTAGTAGCATTAGCCGCCGTGTACGGTCTTGAAATCCATCAAATGGATGTGAAAACAGCCTTCTTAAATGGAGAGTTGGAGGAAGAAATTTACATGGAACAACCCGAAGGGTTTGTAGTTCCAGGGAAAGAGAAGAAGGTATGTAGACTTGTTAAGTCTCTTTATGGACTAAAACAAGCACCAAAACAGTGGCATGCAAAATTTGACCATACGATGCTGTCAAATGGATTCAAGATAAATGAATGTGATAAATGTGTCTACATTAAGAACACTCCGAACCACGTCGTCATTGTTTGTTTATACGTGGATGATATGTTAATAATGAGTAACAACATTGCTAACATAAATGCTACTAAGCGCATGCTTGCTAGTAAGTTTGATATGAAAGACTTAGGAGTTGCCGATTTAATTCTGGGAATTAAAATCCATAAGACTCCTCAAGGTCTAGCATTGTCTCAATCTCATTATATTGGAAAAGTACTTGAAATACTCAAGTATTTAAACTTTAAAGTTGCAAAGACGCCAATTGATATGAACCTTGCTCTTGCAAAGAATAAAGGTG
Source organism: Nicotiana benthamiana (assembly GCA_034376525.1). Taxonomy (NCBI): domain Eukaryota; kingdom Viridiplantae; phylum Streptophyta; class Magnoliopsida; order Solanales; family Solanaceae; genus Nicotiana; species Nicotiana benthamiana. The sequence goes on from CM067336.1 coordinate 100,146,426, forward strand.
AAAGTCATTCTCAATTGGATTATGCCAGAGTGTTGGGAAGTTTGATGTATATTATGAACTGTACGCGACCTGATATTGCGTGTGCTATAAGTAAACTAAGTCGCTACACGAGTAATCCCGACCAAAATCATTGGCTGGCAATGAAACGAGTTTTGGGGTATTTGAAACATACTCAAAACTTTGTTTTGCATTATAACAGGTATCCTGCAGTTATTAAAGGATACAGTGATGCAAATTGGATCACCGGTTCAACTGAAACTAAATCCACAAGTGGATACGTTTTTACTATAGATGGAGGAGCAGTGTCTTGGAAGTCATCCAAACAGACATGTATCGCCCGCTCTACAATGGAATCTGAGTTCATAGCTCTAGACAAAGCCGGTGAAGAAGCTGAATGGCTCCGGAATTTCTTAGAAGATATTCCATTTTGGCTCAAACCGTTGGCTCCTATATGCATACATTGCGATAGCCAAGCGGCAATAGGAAGAGCCGGGAGCGTTATGTACAACGAAAAGTCTCGTCACATACGACGAAGACATAATACCATTAGACAACTACTCTCTAGTGGAATTATCACAATTGACTATGTTAAGTCAAGAGATAATGTGTCGGATCCACTAACTAAAGGCCTAACTAGAGAAGTGGTTGAAAGATCATCGAGGGGAATGGGACTATGGCCGAGGACAAGTCATCGTGGCGGTAACTCTACCTAGAAGACATGAGATCCCAAGATCTAGGTTCAAAGAGATCAAACAAAGTCATTGATGACGGTTCAACATTGTCACAATAACTTTTTGGTCCATTCTCGTGATGAGACAATGTTCAGTACCAGGATAACGCATTAAGGCTTTTTAATGGTTTCTAAGTTTGATACGGGGTATATCAAATAGTGTATCTACGGGATGACACATTTAGGAATCACCTATGTAAGTGTGAAGTGTAAGCCGCTTCAAGGAGAACTCTGTAAGGCCAGCTCCCTACGCACTTATGAACCAGGAAGTGTTCATGGCTGAAACGAACAAAACAATGAGAACCAAAAACGGTTAAAGGGTTAATTGTGTGACATGTGGTTGTCTAGGTATACACCAAAGCTCGACGGTTCAAAGATATCAAATCTACCGATTGACCGAGTATATCCGACATATGCTCACTACGGAAAGTTCAAAGAGAAATCTACTTATCCAGATGCAATTAATCCTTGCTTACGAATCACACAGTTTTTTTTTTCATGCATGTTTTTTCATCATATAGCCATTCCCCATTCATGTGGGGGATTGTTAAAGCTAGTTAATGATTAAAGCTAGCTAAGTTGGTGTGAATGAGAAATGGAGGGAAGAAGACAATAGAAGGAAAATGAAGTTTCAAAGCAAAGTTCCTTTGAAAAGGAGCTTTGTACCACATTGGTGGTAGAAAGGGAAAGTTATGTGCTTATATTAGAAAGCACTTCTTCTAGCTCTTAAAGGGTTAAGAAGAGGGACTCCCCTCGCACCGTCGTCGTCGCTCGGCTCGGCTTCGGCTTTGGATTTGGATTTGGATTTGGATTTGGTCAAATGATCTGATTGATTGATAAAATTTTTGGACCAAATTTATTTAAAATTCAATCTTCATTTTCTGAAATTATTTTTAATTCCCGCGGGAAAAATATTAATTTGTTAACTGTAAACTTCCCAACGTTCTTATTTTTCAGAAAAAGGCATGGCCTTTCCCGAACAGGCACCAAGCCTTTCTGAACAGTCACAATTCGAGGCTATATAAACTGAGGCAATGCCTCATTTTCGAGTACTGAGAAAAAAAAAAAAATTATTCGTGCATTAAAAATTCTGCATTCTTTTCTGCAAACTGAAACATATTGAGTCATAGTGTGATTTCGTTCCCGAATTTGAGTTCGTCGAAGTCGTAGGCGTTTGAGGTACCGCCACTCCTACGACAGGTATATCCGTTATATCGTGGGAGGAAATAATCCACAACCTCGGGTACAGTGAGGGGGTTAAATTCCTTAAGGACACATAGTGAATTCTGTGGTCTCGGATTTCTTCATTTCTGATTTTTTTTTTTTTTTGTGTGTCTCTTCTTCTTACTGGTTTCCAGTTTCTCGTTGCTTTGAACACGGACAATCGATAACAAGTAAGTAAATAAACGTAGCAATACCGCGTACTATCGTCAATAAAAGTTATGAAATACTTCTTTCCACCGCGAGATGGAATTGACTTCATGTCACAAGTATCTGTATGGATTAAGTCTAAAGGACTTGAATTCCTTTCAACTGACTTATAAGGATGTTTAGCATACTTAGATTCAACACAGATTTGACATTTTGATTGATTGCATTCAAACTTAGGCAATACTTCCAAACTAATCATTTTTCGCAAGGTTCTATAATTGACATGTCCTAAACGTGAATGCCATAAATCATTTGACTCAAGCGAGTAAGACGAAGCAGAAACTTTATTATTATTAGCAACAACCATTACATTCAGTTTGAAAAGGCCCTCTGTGAGGTAGCCTTTTCCTATGTACATTTCGTTCTTACTTATTACAACCTTGTCAGAAACATAAACACATTTAAAACCGTTCTTCACTAGAAGTCCGGTAGATACAAGTTTTTTCCTAATTTCAGGAACATGACAGACGTTGTTGAGAGTCACCACCTTGCCAGAGGTCATCTTCAGCAGTATCTTTCCATAACCTTCAATCTTGGCCGTTGCAGAATTTCCCATATATATTGTTTCGTCGGGCCCGGCGGGAGCATATGAAGCAAAGGCTTCTCTAACAGCACAAATATGGCGAGTGGCGCCAGAGTCAATCCACCACTCTTTCGGACTTCCCACTAGGTTGCACTCGGACAACATAGCGCACAAGTCATCAACATCCTCGTTTGTTTCAACCATATTAGCCTGACCCTTCTTCTTTTCCTTTTTCGGAGCACGACAATCTGCAGCTTTGTGTCCGATTTTTCCACAATTATGGCAGTTTCCCTTGAATTTCTTCTTGTTGGGATAGTTCCTTGGTCCCGATGCCTTTTTCCTCTTTTTCATATTAGTTGGGGGCAGTTTCAACTGTATGTGCTCCCCCTATGGTTGATCTCCCGTTTGCCTTTTTCTCCGCTGCCTTGTTATCTTCCTCGATTCTCAACCGGACGATGAGATCTTCCAATGTCATCTCCTTTCGCTTATGTTTCAAGTAATTTTTGAAGTCCTTCCATGAAGGAGGCAACTTCTCTATCACAGCCGCAACTTGAAACGCCCCACTAATCACCAAACCTTCAGCGAGGAGATCATGGATGATAACCTGCAACTCTTGAACTTGAGTGACAACAGACTTGCCATCTACCATTTTGTAGTCCAAAAACTTGGCAGCGATAAACTTCTTTAAGCCAGCATCTTCTGTTTTATATTTCTTTTCCAACGCATCCCATAGTTCTTTTGATGTTCCCACATTACTATAGACGTTGTAAAGATCATCCTCCAGTGCGCTAAGAATGTAATTCTTGCACAAAAAATCTGAGTGCTTCCACGCCTCAATTACAACAAATCGTTCATTTTTAGGTGTTGATTCCGGCGGAACCGGAATATCCTCCTTAATAAACTTTTGAAGGCTTAAAGTAGTTAGATAGAAGAACATCTTTTGTTGCCATCGTTTGAAATCAATCCCGGTGAATTTTCCAGGCTTCTCTGCCGGAGCCGGTGCTGGTGCAGTACGACTGGAGGACGCAGCATTGCTCGTAGAACCAACCACGGGGGCTGGTGTGGCAGTAACAGTAGTAGTAGCATTCAAATTTGGAGTTTGGTCTCCCATTTCTGTCGTAGGAAATAATAGAACACTTTAATAATCGGTGAAGATTTTATTTCTTCAAACCGAATCAAATTTACACAAACAGAATTAAAACAAACTTCAAATAGAATGTAATAAACTGTATGTAGTATACTTGATGAAGTTTTTATATCTTCAAATCAAGTACCCAAATGAGTAGAAAGTTCTGAAAACTTTAATCTCAACCGGAGTAGAAAATCCGAAGATTTAGTCTCCAAACAACATACAAGTTCGTTCTATGCAAACAACAAAATTACAAGTTTCTTTTATTTTCTGGACAGTCACAATTTTATGTTAGGAAATTTTTTTTTTCTGTACTGTTGTATCGTTCTGTAACGTTTTAATCAACAGCAGATGAACACGGAAATAATAATATACATTCCTTAAGCTTAAAATTGGATTTTCACGTTGGATACAGTCAAAATTAGCGATAAACTGAGGCAATTCTTTTGTAGCAGGTTATCATCTTTAAGCTTGTTATCGATTGTCCGTGTTCAAAGCAACGAGAAACTGGAAACCAGTAAGAAGAAGAGACACACAAAAAAAAAAAAAAAAAAATCAGAAATGAAGAAATCCGAGACCACAGAATTCACTGTGTTTCCTTAAGGAATTTAACCCCCTCACTGTACCCGAGGTTGTGGATTATTTCCTCCCAGGATATAACGGATATACCTGTCGTAGGAGTGGCGGTACCTCAAACGCCTACGACTTCGACGAACTCAAATTCGGGAACGAAATCACACTATGACTCGATATGTTTCAGTTTGCAGAAAAGAATGCAGAATTTTTAATGCACGAATAATTTTTTTTTTTTTTTTTTTTCTCAGTACTCGAAAATGAGGCATTGCCTCAGTTTATATAGCCTCGAATTGTGACTGTTCGGAAAGGCTTGGTGCCTGTTCGGGAAAGGCCATGCTTTTTTCTGAAAAATAAGAACGTTGGGAAGTTTACAGTTAACAAATTAATATTTTTCCCGCGGGAATTAAAAATAATTTCAGAAAATGAAGATTGAATTTTAAATAAATTTGGTCCAAAAAGATTATCAATCAATCAGATCATTTGACCAAATCCAAATCCAAATCCAAATCCAAAGCCGAAGCCGAGCCGAGCGACGACGACGGCGCGAGGGGAGTCCCTCTTCTTAACCCTTTAAGAGCTAGAAGAAGTGCTTTCTAATATAAGCACATAACTTTCCCTTTCTACCACCAATGTGGTACAAAGCTCCTTTTCAAAGGAACTTTGCTTTGAAACTTCATTTTCCTTCTATTGTCTTCTTCCCTCCATTTCTCATTCACACCAACTTAGCTAGCTTTAATCATTAACTAGCTTTAACAATATCCCCCACATGAATGGGGAATGGCTATATGATGAAAAACATGCATGACAAAAAAAAAAAACTGTGTGATTCGTAAGCAAGGATTAATTGCATCTGGATAAGTAGATTTCTCTTTGAACTTTCCGTAGTGAGCATATGTCGGATATACTCGGTCAATCGGTAGATTTGATATCTTTGAACCGTCGAGCTTTGGTGTATACCTAGACAACCACATGTCACACAATTAACCCTTTAACCGTTTTTGGTTCTCATTGTTTTGTTCGTTTCAGCCATGAACACTTCCTGGTTCATAAGTGCGTAGAGAGCTGGCCTTACAGAGTTCTCCTTGAAGCGGCTTACACTTCACACTTACATAGGTGATTCCTAAATGTGTCATCCCGTAGATACACTATTTGATATACCCCGTATCAAACTTAGAAACCATTAAAAAGCCTTAATGCTTTATCCTGGTACTGAACATTGTTTCATCACGAGAATGGACCAAAAAATTATTGTGACAATGTTGAACCGTCATCAATGACTTTGTTTGATCTCTTTGAACCTAGATCTTGGGATCTCATGTCTTCTAGGTAGAGTTACCGCCACGATGACTTGTCCTCGGCCATAGTCCCATTCCCCTCGATGATCTTTCAACCACTTCTCTAGTTAGGCCTTTAGTTAGTGGATCCGACACATTATCTCTTGACTTAACATAGTCAATTGTGATAATTCCACTAGAGAGTAGTTGTCTAACGGTATTATGTCTTCGTCGTATGTGACGAGACTTTCCGTTGTACATAACGCTCCCGGCTCTTCCTATTGCCGCTTGGCTATCGCAATGTATGCATATAGGAGCCAACGGTTTGGGCCAAAATGGAATATCTTCTAAGAAATTCCGGAGCCATTCAGCTTCTTCACCGGCTTTGTCTAGAGCTATGAACTCAGATTCCATTGTAGAGCGGGCGATACATGTCTGTTTGGATGACTTCCAAGACACTGCTCCTCCACCTATAGTAAAAACTGTTATCGATTGTCCGTGTTCAAAGCAACGAGAAACTGGAAACCAGTAAGAAGAAGAGACAAAAAAAAAAAAAAATCACAGAAATGAAGAAATCCGAGACCACAGAATTCACTGTGTGTCCTTAAGGAATTTAACCCCCTCACTGTACCCGAGGTTGTGGATTATTTCCTCCCAGGATATAATGGATATACCTGTCGTAGGAGTGGCGGTACCTCAAACGCCTACGACTTCGACGAACTCAAATTCGGGAACGAAATCACACTATGACTCGATATGTTTCAGTTTGCAGAAAAGAATGCAGAATTTTTAATGCACGAATATTTTTTTTTTCCAGTACTCGAAAATGAGGCATTGCCTCAGTTTATATAGCCTCGAATTGTGACTGTTCGGAAAGGCTTGGTGCCTGTTCGGGAAAGGCCATGCCTTTTTCTGAAAAATAAGAACGTTGGGAAGTTTACAGTTAACAAATTAATATTTTTCCCGCGGGAATTAAAAATAATTTCAGAAAATGAAGATTGAATTTTAAATAAATTTGGTCCAAAAATATTATCAATCAATCAGATCATTTGACCAAATCCAAATCCAAATCCAAATCCAAAGGCGAAGCCGAGCCGAGCGACGACGACGGCGCGAGGGGAGTCCCTCTTCTTAACCCTTTCAGAGCTAGAAGAAGTGCTTTCTAATATAAGCACATAACTTTCCCTTTCTACCACCAATGTGGTACAAAGTTCCTTTTCAAAGGAACTTTGCTTTGAAATTTCATTTTCCTTCTATTGTCTTCTTCCCTCCATTTCTCATTCACACCAACTTAGCTAGCTTTAATCATTAACTAGCTTTAACAAAAACGTATCCACTTGTGGATTTAGTTTCAGTTGAACCGGTGATCCAATTTGCATCACTGTATCCTTCAATAACTGCAGGATACCTGTTATAATGCAAAACAAAGTTTTGAGTATGTTTCAAATACCCCAAAACTCGTTTCATTGCCAGCCAATGATTTTGGTCGGGATTACTCGTGTTGCGACTTAGTTTACTTATAGCACACGCAATATCAGGTCGCGTACAGTTCATAATATACATCAAACTTCCCAACACTCTGGCATAATCCAATTGAGAATGACTTTCACTTTTATTCTTTGCAAGAGCAAGGTTCATATCAATTGGCGTCTTTGCAACTTTAAAGTCCAAATACTTGAACTTTTCAAGTACTTTTTCAATATAATGAGATTGAGACAATGCTAGACCTTGAGGAGTCTTATGGATTTTAATTCCCAGAATTAAATCGGCAACTCCTAAGTCTTTCATATCAAACTTACTAGCAAGCATGCGCTTAGTAGCATTTATGTTAGCAATGTTGTTACTCATTATTAACATATCATCCACGTATAAACAAACAATGACGACGTGGTTCGGAGTGTTCTTAATGTAGACACATTTATCACATTCATTTATCTTGAATCCATTTGACAGCATCGTATGGTCAAATTTTGCATGCCACTGTTTTGGTGCTTGTTTTAGTCCATAAAGAGACTTAACAAGTCTACATACCTTCTTCTCTTTCCCTGGAACTACAAACCCTTCGGGTTGTTCCATGTAAATTTCTTCCTCCAACTCTCCATTTAAGAAGGCTGTTTACACATCCATTTGATGGATTTCAAGACCGTACACGGCGGCTAATGCTACTAACACCCGAATAGATGTAATCCTCGTTACCGGCGAGTATGTATCAAAGTAATCAAGACCTTCTCGTTGTCTAAACCCTTTAACAACTAGTCTTGCCTTATATTTTTCAATAGTGCCATCAGCTTTCATTTTCCGCTTGAAAATCCATTTGGAACCTAAAGGTTTATTCCCTGGAGGAAGATCAACCAATTCCCAAGTATGGTTTTTCAATATGGATTCTATCTCACTATTGATTGCCTCTTTCCAAAATTGAGCTTCCGATGAAGACGTAGCTTCGTTGAACGTTCGAGGCTCATTTTCCAACAAAAAAATGTTAAAAATTCTGGTCCAAAGGAAGTAGTCGTCCTTTGACGTTTGCTACGTCTTGGATTTTCCTCATCAGGAATGTTTTCCTTTATTTCTTCCCGAGGTCGTTTAGATTCTTTGCTAGACGACGCACATTCCTTTTTATACGGATATATGGTTTCAAAGAAGTCAGCATTATCTGATTCAATTACCGTATTCACCTGAATGTCGGGATTTTCTGATTTGTGAACCAGAAATCTATATGCCTTACTATTTGTGGCATATCCTATGAAAACACAATCAACGGTTTTAGGTCCTATTTTTACCCTTTTGGGTTTAGGAACTTGCACCTTGGCCAAACACCCCCACACTTTGAAGTATTCCAAATTGGGCTTCCTTCCTTTCCACTTTTCGTATGGAATAGATTTTGTTTTGCTATGGGGCACTCGATTGAGTATTCGGCTAGCTGTTAGAATGGCTTCCCCCCACAAGTTCTGGGGTAAACCAGAACTTATTAACAGGGCATTCATCATTTCTTTCAGTGTTCTATTTTTTCTTTCCGCAATTCCGTTTGATTGTGGCGAGTAAGGAGCAGTTGTTTGATGAATAATGCCATATTCCAAACATATTTGCTCAAAAGGAGATTCATATTCACCGCCCCTATCACTCCTTATCATTTTAATCTTTTTGTTAAGTTGAGTCTCAACTTCAGTTTTGTATTGCCTGAACGCTTCAATTGCTTCATCTTTACTATTAAGTAAATAAACGTAGCAATACCGCGTACCATCGTCAATAAAAGTTATGAAATACTTCTTTCCACCGCGAGATGGAATTGACTTCATGTCACAAATATCTGTATGGATTAAGTCTAAAGGACTTGAATTCCTTTCAACTGACTTATAAGGATGTTTAGCATACTTAGATTCAACACAGATTTGACATTTTGATTGATTGCATTCAAACTTAGGCAATACTTCCAAACTAATCATTTTTCGCAAGGTTCTATAATTGACATGTCCTAAACGTGAATGCCATAAATCATTTGACTCAAGCAAGTAAGACGATGCAGAAACTTTATTATTATTAGCAACAACCATTATATTCAGTTTGAAAAGGCCCTCTGTGAGGTAGCCTTTTCCTATGTACATTTCGTTCTTACTTATTACAACCTTGTCAGAAACATAAACACATTTAAAACCGTTCTTCAATAGAAGTCCGGTAGATACAAGATTTTTCCTAATTTCAGGAACATGACAGACGTTGTTGAGAGTCACCACCTTGCCAGAGGTCATCTTCAGCAGTATCTTTCCATAACCTTCAATCTTGGCCGTTGCAGAATTTCCCATATATATTGTTTCGTCGGGCCCGGCGGGAGCATATGAAGCAAAGGCTTCTCTAACAGCACAAATGTGGCGAGTGGCGCCAGAGTCAATCCACCACTCTTTCGGACTTCCCACTAGGTTGCACTCGGACAACATAGCGCACAAGTCATCAACCTCCTCGTTTGTTTCAACCATATTAGCCTGACCCTTCTTCTTTTCCTTTTTCGGAGAACGACAGCCTGCAGCTTTGTGTCCGATTTTTCCACAATTATGGCAGTTTCCCTTGAATTTCTTCTTGTTGGGATAGTTCCTTGGTCCCGATGCCTTTTTCCTCTTTTTCATATTAGTTGGGGCAGTTTCAACTATATGTGCTCCCCCTATGGTTGATCTCCCATTTGCCTTTTTCTCCGCTGCCTTGTTATCTTCCTCGATTCTCAATCGGACGATGAGATCTTCCAATGTCATCTCCTTTCGCTTATGTTTCAAGTAATTTTTGAAGTCCTTCCATGAAGGAGGCAACTTCTCTATCACTGTCGCAACTTGAAACGCCCCACTAATAACAAAACCTTCAGCGAGGAGATCATGGATGATAACCTGCAACTCTTGAACTTGAGTGACAACAGACTTGCCATCTACCATTTTGTAGTCCAAAAACTTGGCAGCGATAAGCTTTTTTAAGCCAGCATCTTCTGTTTTATATTTCTTTTCCAACGCATCCCATAGTTCTTTTGATGTTCCCACATTACTATAGATGTTGTAAAGATCATCCTCCAGTCCGCTAAGAATGTAATTCTTGCACAAAAAATCTGAGTGCTTCCACGCCTCAATTACAACAAATCGTTCATTTTCAGGTGTTGATTCCGGCGGAACCGGAATTTCCTCCTTAATAAACTTTTGAAGGCTTAAAGTAGTTAGATAGAAGAACATCTTTTGTTGCCATCGTTTGAAATCAATCCCGGTGAATTTTCCGGGCTTCTCTGCCGGAGCCGGTGCTGGTGCAGTACGACTAGAGGACGCAGCATTGCTCGTAGAACCAACCACGGGGGCTGGTGTGGCAGTAACAGTAGCAGTAGCATTCAACTTTGGAGTTTGGTCTCCCATTTCTGTCGTAGGAAATAACAGAACACTTTAATAATCGGTGAAGATTTTATTTCTTCAAACCGAATCAAATTTACACAAACAGAATTAAAACAAACTTCAAATAGAATGTAATAAACTGTATGTAGTATACTTGATGAAGTTTTTATATCTTCAAATCAAGTACCCAAATGAGTAGAAAGTTCTGAAAACTTTAATCTCAACCGGAGTAGAAAATCCGAAGATTTAGTCTCCAAACAACATACAAGTTCGTTACATGCAAACAACAAAATTACAAGTTTCTTTTATTTTCTGGACAGTCACAATTTTATGTTAGGAAAAACTGTATGTAGTCACTGTTTTATGTAAGAATTTTTTTTTTCTGTACTGTTGTATCGTTCTGTAACGTTTTAATCAACAGCAGATGAACACGGAAATAATAATATAAATTCCTTAAGCTTTTTATCGATTGTCCGTGTTCAAAGCAACGAGAAACTGGAAACCAGTAAGAAGAAAAGACACAAAAAAAAAACAGAACGTATGTAACACTGAAAAAAAAAAATCACAGAAATGAAGAAATCCGAGACCACAGAATTCACTGTGTGTCCTTAAGGAATTTAACCCCCTCACTGTACCCGAGGTTGTGGATTATTTCCTCCCAGGATATAATGGATATACCTGTCGTAGGAGTGGCGGTACCTCAAACGCGTACGACTTCGACGAACTCAAATTCGGGAACGAAATCACACTATGACTTGATATGTTTCAGTTTTCAGAAAAGAATGCAGAATTTTTAATGCACGAATATTTTTGATTTTTTTTTTTTCAGTACTCGAAAATTAGGCATTGCCTCAGTTTATATAGCCTCGAATTGTGACTGTTCGGAAAGGCTTGGTGCCTGTTCGGGAAAGGCCATGCCTTTTTTCTGAAAAATAAGAACGTTGGGAAGTTTACAGTTAACAAATTAATATTTTTTTCCCGCGGGAATTAAAAATAATTTCAGAAAATGAAGATTGAATTTTAAATAAATTTGGTCCAAAAAGATTATCAATCAATCAGATCATTTGACCAAATCCAAATCCAAATCCAAAGCCGAAGCCGAGCCGAGCGACGACGACGGCGCGAGGGGAGTCCCTCTTCTTAACCCTTTAAGAGCTAGAAGAAGTGCTTTCTAATATAAGCACATAACTTTCCCTTTCTACCACCAATGTGGTACAAAGCTCCTTTTCAAAGGAACTTTGCTTTGAAATTTCATTTTCCTTCTATTGTCTTCTTCCCTCCATTTCTCATTCACACCAACTTAGCTAGCTTTAATCATTAACTAGCTTTAACAATCCCCCACATGAATGGAGAATGGCTATATGATGAAAAACATGCATGACAAAAAAAAAAAAAAAAAAAAAACTGTGTGATTCGTAAGCAAGGATTAATTGCATCTGGATAAGTAGATTTCTCTTTGAACTTTCCGTAGTGAGCATATGTCGGATATACTCGGTCAATCGGTAGATTTGATATCTTTGAACCGTCGAGCTTTGGTGTATACCTAGACAACCATATGTCACACAATTAACCCTTTAACCGTTTTTGGTTCTCATTGTTTTGTTCGTTTCAGCCATGAACACTTCCTGGTTCATAAGTGCGTAGAGAGCTGGCCTTACAGAGTTCTCCTTGAAGCGGCTTACACTTCACACTTACATAGGTGAATGCATTAAAAATAAGATAAGGAGTACCACTGTATCCAACAAAGGTGGATTACCAAATCCATGATCAAGTAAGAAGCCTTAATACTTAAAGTAGTTAGATAGCTTTAACAATCATTAACAAGCTTAAGGAATTTATGTTATTATTTCCGTGTTCATCTGCTGTTGATTAAAACGTTACAGAACGATACAACAGTACAGAAAAAAAAAAAAACAGTGACTACATACAGTTTTTCCTAACATAAAATTGTGACTGTCCAGAAAATAAAAGAAACTTGTAATTTTGTTGTTTGCATGTAACGAACTTGTATGTAGTTTGGAGACTAAATCTTCTGATTTTCTACTCCGGTTGAGATTAAAGTTTTCAGACCTTTCTACTCATTTGGGTACTTGATTTGAAGATATAAAAACTTCATCAAGTATACTACATACAGTTTATTACATTCTATTTGAAGTTTGTTTTAATTCTGTTTGTGTAAATTTGATTCGGTTTGAAGAAATAAAATCTTCACCGATTATTAAAGTGTTCTGTTATTTCCTACGACAGAAATGGGAGACCAAACTCCAAATTTGAATGCTACTGCTACTGTTACTGCCACACCAGCCCCCGTGGTTGGTTCTACGAGCAATGCTGCGTCCTCCAGTCGTACTGCACCAGCACCGGCTCCGGCAGAGAAGCCCGGAAAATTCACCGGGATTGATTTCGAACGATGGCAACAAAAGATGTTCTTCTATCTAACTACTTTAAGCCTTCAAAACTTTATTAAGGAGGATATTCCGGTTCCACCGGAATCAACACCTGAAAATGAACGATTTGTTGTAATTGAGGCGTGGAAGCACTCAGATTTTTTGTGCAAGAATTACATTCTTAGCGGACTGGAGGATGATCTTTGCAACATCTATAGTAATGTGGGAACATCAAAAGAACTATGGGATGCGTTGGAAAAGAAATATAAAACAGAAGATGCTGGCTTAAAGAAGTTTATCGCTGCCAAGTTTTTGGACTACAAAATGGTAGATGGCAAGTCTGTTGTCACTCAAGTTCAAGAGTTGCAGGTTATCATCCATGATCTCCTCGCTGAAGGTTTGGTGATTAGTGGGGCGTTTCAAGTTGCGGCAGTGATAGAGAAGTTGCCTCCTTCATGGAAGGACTTCAAAAATTACTTGAAACATAAGCGAAAGGAGATGACATTAGAAGATCTCATCGTCCGATTGAGAATCGAGGAAGATAACAAGGCAGCGGAGAAAAAGGCAAATGGGAGATCAACCATAGGGGGAGCACATATAGTTGAAACTGCCCCAACTAATATGAAAAAGAGGAAAAAGGCATCGGGACCAAGGAACTATCCCAACAAGAAGAAATTCAAGGGAAACTGCCATAATTGTGGAAAAATCGGACACAAAGCTGCAGACTGTCGTGCTCCGAAAAAGGAAAAGAAGAAGGGTCAGGCTAATATGGTTGAAACAAACGAGGAGGTTGATGACTTGTGCGCTATGTTGTCCGAGTGCAACCTAGTGGGAAGTCCGAAAGAGTGGTGGATTGACTCTGGTGCCACTCGCCACATTTGTGCTGTTAGAGAAGCCTTTGCTTCATATGCTCCCGCCGGGCCCGACGAAACAATATATATGGGAAATTCTGCAACGGCCAAGATTGAAGGTTATGGAAAGATACTGCTGAAGATGACCTCTGGCAAGGTGGTGACTCTCAACAACGTCTGTCATGTTCCTGAAATTAGGAAAAATCTTGTATCTACCGGACTTCTAGTGAAGAACGGTTTTAAATGTGTTTATGTTTCTGACAAGGTTGTAATAAGTAAGAACGAAATGTACATAGGAAAAGGCTACCTCACAGAGGGCCTTTTCAAACTGAATGTAATGGTTGTTGCTAATAATAATAAAGTTTCTGCTTCGTCTTACTTGCTTGAGTCAAATGATTTATGGCATTCACGTTTAGGACATGTCAATTATAGAACCTTGCGAAAAATGATTAGTTTGGAAGTATTGCCTAAGTTTGAATGCAATCAATCAAAATGTCAAATCTGTGTTGAATCTAAGTATGCTAAACATCCTTATAAGTCAGTTGAAAGGAATTCAAGTCCTTTAGACTTAATCCATACAGATATTTGTGACATGAAGTCAATTCCATCTCGCGGTGGAAAGAAGTATTTCATAACTTTTATTGACGATAGTACGCGGTATTGCTACGTTTATTTACTTAATAGTAAAGATGAAGCAATTGAAGCGTTCAGGCAATACAAAACTGAAGTTGAGACTCAACTTAACAAAAAGATTAAAATGATAAGGAGTGATAGGGGCGGTGAATATGAATCTCCTTTTGAACAAATATGTTTGGAATATGGCATTATTCATCAAACAACTGCTCCTTACTCGCCACAATCAAACGGAATTGTGGAAAGAAAAAATAGAACACTGAAAGAAATGATGAATGCCCTGTTAATAAGTTCTGGTTTACCCCAGAACTTGTGGGGGGAAGCCATTCTAACAGCTAGCCGAATACTCAATCGAGTGCCCCATAGCAAAACAAAATCTATTCCATACGAAAAGTGGAAAGGAAGGAAGCCCAATTTGGAATACTTCAAAGTGTGGGGGTGTTTGGCCAAGGTGCAAGTTCCTAAACCCAAAAGGGTAAAAATAGGACCTAAAACCGTTGATTGTGTTTTCATAGGATATGCCACAAATAGTAAGGCATATAGATTTCTGTTTCACAAATCAGAAAATCCCGACATTCAGGTGAATACGGTAATTGAATCAGATAATGCTGACTTCTTTGAAACCATATATCCGTATAAAAAGGAATGTGCGTCGTCTAGCAAAGAATCTAAACGACCTCGGGAAGAAATAAAGGAAAACATTCCTGATGAGGAAAATCCAAGACGTAGCAAACGTCAAAGGACGACTACTTCCTTTGGACCAGAATTTTTAACATTTTTGTTGGAAAATGAGCCTCGAACGTTCAACGAAGCTACGTCTTCATCGGAAGCTCAATTTTGGAAAGAGGCAATCAATAGTGAGATAGAATCCATATTGAACAACCATACTTGGGAATTGGTTGATCTTCCTCCAGGGAATAAACCTTTAGGTTCCAAATGGATTTTCAAGCGGAAAATGAAAGCTGATGGCACTATTGAAAAATATAAGGCAAGACTAGTTGTTAAAGGGTTTAGACAACGAGAAGGTCTTGATTACTTTGATACATACTCGCCGGTAACGAGGATTACATCTATTCGGGTGTTAGTAGCATTAGCCGCCGTGTACGGTCTTGAAATCCATCAAATGGATGTGAAAACAGCCTTCTTAAATGGAGAGTTGGAGGAAGAAATTTACATGGAACAACCCGAAGGGTTTGTAGTTCCAGGGAAAGAGAAGAAGGTATGTAGACTTGTTAAGTCTCTTTATGGACTAAAACAAGCACCAAAACAGTGGCATGCAAAATTTGACCATACGATGCTGTCAAATGGATTCAAGATAAATGAATGTGATAAATGTGTCTACATTAAGAACACTCCGAACCACGTCGTCATTGTTTGTTTATACGTGGATGATATGTTAATAATGAGTAACAACATTGCTAACATAAATGCTACTAAGCGCATGCTTGCTAGTAAGTTTGATATGAAAGACTTAGGAGTTGCAGATTTAATTCTGGGAATTAAAATCCATAAGACTCCTCAAGGTCTAGCATTGTCTCAATCTCATTATATTGAAAAAGTACTTGAAAAGTTCAAGTATTTGGACTTTAAAGTTGCAAAGACGCCAATTGATATGAACCTTGCTCTTGCAAAGAATAAAGGTGAAAGTCATTCTCAATTGGATTGTGCCAGAGTGTTGGGAAGTTTGATGTATATTATGAACTGTACGCGACCTGATATTGCGTGTGCTATAAGTAAACTAAGTCGCTACACGAGTAATCCCGACCAAAATCATTGGCTGGCAATGAAACGAGTTTTGGGGTATTTGAAACATACTCAAAACTTTGTTTTGCATTATAACAGGTATTCTGCAGTTATTGAAGGATACAGTGATGCAAATTGGATCACCGGTTCAACTGAAACTAAATCCACAAGTGGATACGCTTTTACTATAGGTGGAGGAGCAGTGTCTTGGAAGTCATCCAAACAGACATGTATCGCCCGCTCTACAATGGAATCTGAGTTCATAGCTCTAGACAAAGCCGGTGAAGAAGCTGAATGGCTCCGGAATTTCTTAGAAGATATTCCATTTTGGCCCAAACCGTTGGCTCCTATATGCATACATTGCGATAGCCAAGCGGGAATAGGAAGAGCCGGGAGCGTTATGTACAACGGAAAGTCTCGTCACATACGACGAAGACATAATACCGTTAGACAACTACTCTCTAGTGGAATTATCACAATTGACTATGTTAAGTCAAGAGATAATGTGTCGGATCCACTAACTAAAGGCCTAACTAGAGAAGTGGTTGAAAGATCATCGAGGGGAATGGGACTATGGCCGAGGACAAGTCATCGTGGCGGTAACTCTACCTAGAAGACATGAGATCCCAAGATCTAGGTTCAAAGAGATCAAACAAAGTCATTGATGACGGTTCAACATTGTCACAATAATTTTTTGGTCCATTCTCGTGATGAAACAATGTTCAGTACCAGCATAAAGCATTAAGGCTTTTTAATGGTTTCTAAGTTTGATACGGGGTATATCAAATAGTGTATCTACGGGATGACACATTTAGGAATCACCTATGTAAGTGTGAAGTGTAAGCCGCTTCAAGGAGAACTCTGTAAGGCCAGCTCTCTACGCACTTATGAACCAGGAAGTGTTCATGGCTGAAACGAACAAAACAATGAGAACCAAAAACGGTTAAAGGGTTAATTGTGTGACATGTGGTTGTCTAGGTATACACCAAAGCTCGACGGTTCAAAGATATCAAATCTACCGATTGACCGAGTATATCCGACATATGCTCACTACGGAAAGTTCAAAGAGAAATCTACTTATCCAGATGCAATTAATCCTTGCTTACGAATCACACAGTTTTTTTTTTTTTGTCATGCATGTTTTTCATCATATAGCCATTCCCCATTCATGTGGGGGATTGTTAAAGCTAGTTAATGATTAAAGCTAGCTAAGTTGGTGTGAATGAGAAATGGAGGGAAGAAGACAATAGAAGGAAAATGAAGTTTCAAAGCAAAGTTCCTTTGAAAAGGAGCTTTGTACCACATTGGTGGTAGAAAGAGAAAGTTATGTGCTTATATTAGAAAGCACTTCTTCTAGCTCTTAAAGGGTTAAGAAGAGGGACTCCCCTCGCGCCGTCGTCGTTGTTCGGCTCGGCTTCGGCTTTGGATTTGGATTTGGATTTGGTCAAATGATCTGATTGATTGATAATCTTTTTGGACCAAATTTATTTAAAATTCAATCTTCATTTTCTGAAATTATTTTTAATTCCCGCGGGAAAAAAATATTAATTTGTTAACTGTAAACTTCCCAACGTTCTTATTTTTCAGAAAAAAGGCATGGCCTTTCCCGAACAGGCACCAAGCCTTTCCGAACAGTCACAATTCGAGGCTATATAAACTGAGGCAATGCCTCATTTTCGTGTACTGAAAAGAAAAAGAAAAAATAAAAAATAAAAAATAAAAAATATTCGTGCATTAAAAATTCTGCATTCTTTTCTGCAAACTGAAACATATCGAGTCATAGTGTGATTTCGTTCCCGAATTTGAGTTCGTCGAAGTCGTAGGCGTTTGAGGTACCGCCACTCCTACGACAGGTATATCCGTTATATCCTGGGAGGAAATAATCCACAACCTCGGGTACAGTGAGGGGGTTAAATTCCTTAAGGACACACAGTGAATTCTGTGGTCTCGCATTTCTTCATTTCTGTGATTTTTTTTTTTCAGTGTTACATACGTTCTGTTTTTTTTTTTTTTGTGTCTTTTCTTCTTACTGGTTTCCAGTTTCTCGTTGCTTTGAACACGGACAATCGATAACAAGCTTAAGGAATTTATGTTATTATTTTCATGTTCATCTGCTGTTGATTAAAACGTTACAGAACGATACAACAGTACAGAAAAAAAAAAAACAGTGACTACATACAGTTTTTCCTAACATAAAATTGTGACTGTCCAGAAAATAAAAGAAACTTGTAATTTTGTTGTTTGCATGTAACGAACTTGTATGTTGTTTGGAGACTAAATCTTCGGATTTTCTACTCCGGTTGAGATTAAAGTTTTCAGAACTTTCTACTCATTTGGGTACTTGATTTGAAGATATAAAAACTTCATCAAGTATACTACATACAGTTTATTACATTCTATTTGAAGTTTGTTTTAATTCTGTTTGTGTAAATTTGATTCGGTTTGAAGAAATAAAATCTTCACCGATTATTAAAGTGTTCTGTTATTTCCTACGACAGAAATGGGAGACCAAACTCCAAATTTGAATGCTACTGCTACTGTTACTGCCACACCAGCCCCCGTGGTTGGTTCTACGAGCAATGCTGCGTCCTCCAGTCGTACTGCACCAGCACCGGCTCCGGCAGAGAAGCCCGGAAAATTCACCGGGATTGATTTCAAACGATGGCAACAAAAGATGTTCTTCTATCTAACTACTTTAAGCCTTCAAAAGTTTATTAAGGAGGATATTCCGGTTCCGCCGGAATCAACACCTGAAAATGAACGATTTGTTGTAATTGAGGCGTGGAAGCACTCAGATTTTTTGTGCAAGAATTACATTCTTAGCGGACTGGAGGATGATCTTTACAACATCTATAGTAATGTGGGAACATCAAAAGAACTATGGGATGCGTTGGAAAAGAAATATAAAATAGAAGATGCTGGCTTAAAGAAGTTTATCGCTGCCAAGTTTTTGGACTACAAAATGGTAGATGGCAAGTCTGTTGTCACTCAAGTTCAAGAGTTGCAGGTTATCATCCATGATCTCCTCGCTGAAGGTTTGGTGATTATTGAGGCGTTTCAAGTTGCGGCAGTGATAGAGAAGTTGCCTCCTTCATGGAAGGACTTCAAAAATTACTTGAAACATAAGCGAAAGGAGATGACATTGGAAGATCTCATCGTCCGATTGAGAATCGAGGAAGATAACAAGGCAGCGGAGAAAAAGTCAAATGGGAGATCAACCATAGGGGGAGCACATATAGTTGAAACTGCCCCAACTAATATGAAAAAGAGGAAAAAGGCATCGGGACCAAGGAACTATCCCAACAAGAAGAAATTCAAGGGAAACTGCCATAATTGTGGAAAAATCGGACACAAAGCTGCAGACTGTCGTGCTCCGAAAAAGGAAAAGAAGAAGGGTCAGGCTAATATGGTTGAAACAAACGAGGAGGTTGATGACTTGTGCGCTATGTTGTCCGAGTGCAACCTAGTGGGAAGTCCGAAAGAGTGGTGGATTGACTCTGGCGCCACTCGCCACATTTGTGCTGTTAGAGAAGCCTTTGCTTCATATGCTCCCGCCGGGCCCGACGAAACAATATATATGGGAAATTCTGCAACGGCCAAGATTGAAGGTTATGGAAAGATACTGCTGAAGATGACCTCTGGCAAGGTGGTGACTCTCAACAACATCTGTCATGTTCCTGAAATTAGGAAAAATCTTGTATCTACCGGACTTCTAGTGAAGAACGGTTTTAAATGTGTTTATGTTTCTGACAAGGTTGTAATAAGTAAGAACGAAATGTACATAGGAAAAGGCTACCTCACAGAGGGCCTTTTCAAACTGAATGTAATGGTTGTTGCTAATAATAATAAAGTTTCTGCTTCGTCTTACTTGCTTGAGTCAAATGATTTATGGCATTCACGTTTAGGACATGTCAATTATAGAACCTTGGGAAAAATGATTAGTTTGGAAGTATTGCCTAAGTTTGAATGCAATCAATCAAAATGTCAAATCTGTGTTGAATCTAAATATGCTAAACATCCTTATAAGTCAGTTGAAAGGAATTCAAGTCCTTTAGACTTAATCCATACAGATATTTGTGACATGAAGTCAATTCCATCTCGCGGTGGAAAGAAGTATTTCATAACTTTTATTGACGATACTACGCGGTATTGCTACGTTTATTTACTTAATAGTAAAGATGAAGCAATTGAAGCGTTCAGGCAATACAAAACTGAAGTTGAGACTCAACTTAACAAAAAGATTAAAATGATAAGGAGTGATAGGGGCGGTGAATATGAATCTCCTTTTGAACAAATATGTTTGGAATATGGCATTATTCATCAAACAACTGCTCCTTACTCGCCACAATCAAACGGAATTGCGGAAAGAAAAAATAGAACACTGAAAGAAATGATGAATGCCCTGTTAATAAGTTCTGGTTTACCCCAGAACTTGTGGGGGGAAGCCATTCTAACAGCTAGCCGAATACTCAATCGAGTGCCCCATAGCAAAACAAAATCTATTCCATACGAAAAGTGGAAAGGAAGGAAGCCCAATTTGGAATACTTCAAAGTGTGGGGGTGTTTGGCCAAGGTGCAAGTTCCTAAACCCAAAAGGGTAAAAATAGGACCTAAAACCGTTGATTGTGTTTTCATAGGATATGCCACAAATAGTAAGGCATATAGATTTCTGGTTCACAAATCAGAAAATCCCGACATTCAGGTGAATACGGTAATTGAATCAGATAATGCTGACTTCTTTGAAACCATATATCCGTATAAAAAGGAATGTGCGTCGTCTAGCAAAGAATCTAAACGACCTCGGGAAGAAATAAAGGAAAACATTCCTGATGAGGAAAATCCAAGACGTAGCAAACGTCAAAGGACGACTACTTCCTTTGGACCAGAATTTTTAACATTTTTGTTGGAAAATGAGCCTCGAACGTTCAACGAAGCTACGTCTTCATCGGAAGCTCAATTTTGGAAAGAGGCAATCAATAGTGAGATAGAATCCATATTGAACAACCATACTTGGGAATTGGTTGATCTTCCTCCAGGGAATAAACCTTTAGGTTCCAAATGGATTTTCAAGCGGAAAATGAAAGCTGATGGCACTACTGAAAAATATAAGGCAAGACTAGTTGTTAAAGGGTTTAGACAACGAGAAGGTCTTGATTACTTTGATACATACTCGCCGGTAACGAGGATTACATCTATTTGGGTGTTAGTAGCATTAGCCGCCGTGTACGGTCTTGAAATCCATCAAATGGATGTGAAAACAGCCTTCTTAAATGGAGAGTTGGAGGAAGAAATTTACATGGAACAACCCGAAGGGTTTGTAGTTCCAGGGAAAGAGAAGAAGGTATGTAGACTTGTTAAGTCTCTTTATGGACTAAAACAAGCACCAAAACAGTGGCATGCAAAATTTGACCATACGATGCTGTCAAATGGATTCAAGATAAATGAATGTGATAAATGTGTCTACATTAAGAACACTCCGAACCACGTCGTCATTGTTCGTTTATACGTGGATGATATGTTAATAATGAGTAACAACATTGCTAACATAAATGCTACTAAGCGCATGCTTGCTAGTAAGTTTGATATGAAAGACTTAGGAGTTGCCAATTTAATTCTGGGAATTAAAATCCATAAGACTCCTCAAGGTCTAGCATTGTCTCAATCTCATTATATTGAAAAAGTACTTGAAAAGTTCAAGTATTTGGACTTTAAAGTTGCAAAGACGCCAATTGATATGAACCTTGCTCTTGCAAAGAATAAAAGTGAAAGTCATTCTCAATTGGATTATGCCAGAGTGTTGGGAAGTTTGATGTATATTATGAACTGTACGCGACCTGATATTGCGTGTGCTATAAGTAAACTAAGTCGCTACACGAGTAATCCCGACCAAAATCATTGGCTGGCAATGAAACGAGTTTTGGGATATTTGAAACATACTTAAAACTTTGTTTTGCATTATAACAGGTATCCTGCAGTTATTGAAGGATACAGTGATGCAAATTGGATCACCGGTTCAACTGAAACTAAATCCACAAGTGGATACGTTTTTACTATAGGGGGAGGAGCAGTGTCTTGGAAGTCATCCAAACAGACATGTATCGCCCGCTCTACAATGGAATCTGAGTTCATAGCTCTAGACAAAGCCGGGGAAGAAGCTGAATGGCTCCGGAATTTCTTAGAAGATATTCCATTTTGGCCCAAACCGCTGGCTCCTATATGCATACATTGCGATAGCCAAGCGGCAATAGGAAGAGCCGGGAGCGTTATGTACAACGGAAAGTCTCGTCACATACGACGAAGACATAATACCGTTAGACAAATACTCTCTAGTGGAATTATCACAATTGACTATGTTAAGTCAAGAGATAATGTGTCGGATCCACTAACTAAAGGCCTAACTAGAGAAGTGGTTGAAAGATCATCGAGGGGAATGGGACTATGGCCGAGGACAAGTCATCGTGGCGGTAACTCTACCTAGAAGACATGAGATCCCAAGATCTAGGTTCAAAGAGATCAAACAAAGTCATTGATGACGGTTCAACATTGTCACAATAACTTTTTGGTCCATTCTCGTGATGAGACAATGTTCAGTACCAGGATAAAGCATTAAGGTTTTTTAATGGTTTCTAAGTTTGATACGGGGTATATCAAATAGTGTATCTACGGGATGACACATTTAGGAATCACCTATGTAAGTGTGAAGTGTAAGCCGCTTCAAGGAGAACTCTGTAAGGCCAGCTCTCTACGCACTTATGAACCAGGAAGTGTTCATGGCTGAAACGAACAAAACAATGAGAACCAAAAACGGTTAAAGGGTTAATTGTGTGACATGTGGTTGTCTAGGTATACACCAAAGCTCGACGGTTCAAAGATATCAAATCTACCGATTGACCGAGTATATCCGACATATGCTCACTACGGAAAGTTCAAAGAGAAATCTACTTATCCAGATGCAATTAATCCTTGCTTACGAATCACACAGTTTTTTTTTCATGCATGTTTTTTCATCATATAGCCATTCCCCATTCATGTGGGGGATTGTTAAAGCTAGTTAATGATTAAAGCTAGCTAAGTTGGTGTGAATGAGAAATGGAGGGAAGAAGACAATAGAAGGAAAATGAAGTTTCAAAGCAAAGTTCCTTTGAAAAGGAGCTTTGTACCACATTGGTGGTAGAAAGGGAAAGTTATGTGCTTATATTAGAAAGCACTTCTTCTAGCTCTTAAAGGGTTAAGAAGAGGGACTCCCCTCGCGCCGTCGTCGTCGCTCGGCTCGGCTTCGGCTTTGGATTTGGATTTGGATTTGGATTTGGTCAAATGATCTGATTGATTGATAATCTTTTTGGACAAAATTTATTTAAAATTCAATCTTCATTTTCGGAAATTATTTTTAATTCCCGCGGGAAAAATATTAATTTGTTAACTGTAAACTTCCCAACGTTCTTATTTTTCAGAAAAAGGCATGGCCTTTCCCGAACAGGCACCAAGCCTTTCCGAACAGTCACAATTCGAGGCTATATAAACTGAGGCAATGCCTCATTTTCGAGTACTGAGAAAAAAAAAATTATTCGTGCATTAAAAATTCTGCATTCTTTTCTGCAAACTGAAACATATCGAGTCATAGTGTGATTTCGTTCCCGAATTTGAGTTCGTCGAAGTCGTAGGCGTTTGAGGTACCGCCACTCCTACGACAGGTATATCCGTTATATCCTGGGAGGAAATAATCCACAACCTCGGGTACAGTGAGGGGGTTAAATTCCTTAAGGACACACAGTGAATTCTGTGGTCTCGGATTTCTTCATTTCTGATTTTTTTTTTTTTTTTTTTTTGTGTCTTTTCTTCTTACTGGTTTCCAGTTTCTCGTTGCTTTGAACACGGACAATCGATAACAAGACTGTATGTAATCACTTAGAGTAGTTGTCTAACGGTATTTATCTTAAATTTAAGGAATTTATGTTATTATTTCCTTAAGCTTGTTATCGATTGTCCGTGTTCAAAGCAACGAGAAACTGGAAACCAGTAAGAAGAAGAGACACAAAAAACAGAAATCACAGAAATGAAGAAATCCGAGACCACAGAATTCACTGTGTGTCCTTAAGGAATTTAATCCCCTCACTGTACCCGAGGTTGTGATTATTTCCTCCCAAGATATAACGGATATACCTGTCGTAGGAGTGGCGGTACCTCAAACGCCTACGACTTCGACGAACTCAAATTCGGGAACGAAATCACACTATGACTCGATATGTTTCAGTTTGCAGAAAAGAATGCAGAATTTTTAATGCACGAATTTTTTTTTTTTTTTTTCCGTACTCGAAAATGAGGCATTGCCTCAGTTTATATAGCCTCGAATTGTGACTGTTCGGAAAGGCTTGGTGCCTGTTCGGGAAAGGCCATGCCTTTTTCTGAAAAATAAGAACGTTGGGAAGTTTACAGTTAACAAATTAATATTTTTTCCCTCGGGAATTAAAAATAATTTCAAAAAATGAAGATTGAATTTTAAATAAATTTTGTCCAAAAAGATTATCAATCAATCAGATCATTTGACCAAATCCAAATCCAAATCCAAAGCCGAAGCCGAGCCGAGCGACGACGACGGCGCGAGGGGAGTCCCTCTTCTTAACCCTTTAAGAGCTAGAAGAAGTGCTTTCTAATATAAGCACATAACTTTCCCTTTCTACCACCAATGTGGTATAAAGCTCCTTTTCAAAGGAACTTTGCTTTGAAACTTCATTTTCCTTCTATTGTCTTCTTCCCTCCATTTCTCATTCACACCAACTTAGCTAGCTTTAATCATTAACTAGCTTTAACAATCCCCCACATGAATGGGGAATGGCTATATGATGAAAAACATGCATGACAAAAAACTGTGTGATTCGTAAGCAAGGATTAATTGCATCTGGATAAGTAGATTTCTCTTTGAACTTTCCGTAGTGAGCATATGTCGGATATACTCGGTCAATCGGTAGATTTGATATCTTTGAACCGTCGAGCTTTGGTGTATACCTAGACAACCACATGTCACACAATTAACCCTTTAACCGTTTTTGGTTCTCATTGTTTTGTTCGTTTCAGCCATGAACACTTCCTGGTTCATAAGTGCGTAGAGAGCTGGCCTACAGAGTTCTCCTTGAAGCGGCTTACACTTCACACTTACATAGGTGATTCCTAAATGTGTCATCCCATAGATACACTATTTGATATACCCCGTATCAAACTTAGAAACCATTAAAAAGCCTTAATGCTTTATCCTGGTACTGAACATTGTCTCATCACGAGAATGGACCAAAAAGTTATTATGACAATGTTGAACCGTCATCAATGACTTTGTTTGATCTCTTTGAACCTAGATCTTGGGATCTCATGTCTTCTAGGTAGAGTTACCGCCACGATGACTTGTCCTCGGCCATAGTCCCATTCCCCTCGATGATCTTTCAACCACTTCTCTAGTTAGGCCTTTAGTTAGTGGATCCGACACATTATCTCTTGACTTAACATAGTCAATTGTTATAATTCCACTAGAGAGTAGTTGTCTAACGGTATTATGTCTTCGTCGTATGTGACGAGACTTTCCGTTGTACATAACGCTCCCGGCTCTTCCTATTGCCGCTTGGCTATCGCAATGTATGCATATTGGAGCCAACGGTTTGGGCCAAAATGGAATATCTTCTAAGAAATTCCGGAGCCATTCAGCTTCTTCACCGGCTTTGTCTAGAGCTATGAACTCAGATTCCATTGTAGAGCGGGCGATACATGTCTGTTTGGATGACTTCCAAGACACTGCTCCTCCACCTATAGTAAAAACGTATCCACTTGTGGATTTAGTTTCAGTTGAACCGGTGATCCAATTTGCATCACTGTATCCTTCAATAACTGCAGGATACCTGTTATAATGCAAAACAAAGTTTTGAGTATGTTTCAAATACCCCAAAACTCGTTTCATTGCCAGCCAATGATTTTGGTCGGGATTACTCGTGTAGCGACTTAGTTTACTTATAGCTCACGCAATATCAGGTCGCGTACAGTTCATAATATACATCAAACTTCCCAACACTCTGGCATAATCCAATTGAGAATGACTTTCACCTTTATTCTTTGCAAGAGCAAGGTTCATATCAATTGGCGTCTTTGCAACTTTAAAGTCCAAATACTTGAACTTTTCAAGTACTTTTTCAATATAATGAGATTGAGACAATGCTAGACCTTGAGGAGTCTTATGGATTTTAATTCCCAGAATTAAATCGGCAACTCCTAAATCTTTCATATCAAACTTACTAGCAAGCATGCGCTTAGTAGAATTTTTGTTAGCAATGTTGTTACTCATTATTAACATATCATCCACGTATAAACAAACAATGACGACGTGGTTCGGAGTGTTCTTAATGTAGACACATTTATCACATTCATTTATCTTGAATCCATTTGACAGCATCGTATGGTCAAATTTTGCATGCCACTGTTTTGGTGCTTGTTTTAGTCCATAAAGAGACTTAACAAGTCTACATACCTTCTTCTCTTTCCCTGGAACTACAAACCCTTCGGGTTGTTCCATGTAAATTTCTTCCTCCAACTCTCCATTTAAGAAGGCTGTTTTCACATCCATTTGATGGATTTCAAGACCGTACACGGCGGCTAATGCTACTAACACCCGAATAGATGTAATCCTCGTTACCGGCGAGTATGTATCAAAGTAATCAAGACCTTCTCGTTGTCTAAACCCTTTAACAACTAGTCTTGCCTTATATTTTTCAATAGTGCCATCAGCTTTCATTTTCCGCTTGAAAATCCATTTGGAACCTAAAGGTTTATTCCCTGGAGGAAGATCAACCAATTCCCAAGTATGGTTGTTCAATATGGATTCTATCTCACTATTGATTGTCTCTTTCCAAAATTGAGCTTCCGATGAAGACGTAGCTTCGTTGAACGTTCGAGGCTCATTTTCCAACAAAAATGTTAAAAATTCTGGTCCAAAGGAAGTAGTCGTCCTTTGACGTTTGCTACGTCTTGGATTTTCCTCATCAGGAATGTTTTCCTTTATTTCTTCCCGAGGTCGTTTAGATTCTTTGCTAGACGACGCACATTCCTTTTTATACGGATATATGGTTTCAAAGAAGTCAGCATTATCTGATTCAATTACCGTATTCACCTGAATGTCGGGATTTTCTGATTTGTGAACCAGAAATCTATATGCCTTACTATTTGTGGCATATCCTATGAAAACACAATCAACGGTTTTAGGTCCTATTTTTACCCTTTTGGGTTTAGGAACTTGCACCTTGGCCAAACACCCCCACACTTTGAAGTATTCCAAATTGGGCTTCCTTCCTTTCCACTTTTCGTATGGAATAGATTTTGTTTTGCTATGGGGCACTCGATTGAGTATTCGGCTAGCTGTTAGAATGGCTTCCCCCCACAAGTTCTGGGGTAAACCAGAACTTATTAACAGGGCATTCATCATTTCTTTCAGTGTTCTATTTTTTCTTTCCGCAATTCCGTTTGATTGTGGCGAGTAAGGAGCAGTTGTTTGATGAATAATGCCATATTCCAAACATATTTGTTCAAAAGGAGATTCATATTCACCGCCCCTATCACTCCTTATCATTTTAATCTTTTTGTTAAGTTGAGTCTCAACTTCAGTTTTGTATTGCCTGAACGCTTCAATTGCTTCATCTTTACTATTAAGTAAATAAACGTAGCAATACCGCGTACTATCGTCAATAAAAGTTATGAAATACTTCTTTCCACCGCGAGATGGAATTGACTTCATGTCACAAATATCTGTATGGATTAAGTCTAAAGGACTTGAATTCCTTTCAACTGACTTATAAGGATGTTTAGCATACTTAGATTAAACACAGATTTGACATTTTGATTGATTGCATTCAAACTTAGGCAATACTTCCAAACTAATCATTTTTCGCAAGGTTCTATAATTGACATGTCCTAAACGTGAATGCCATAAATCATTTGACTCAAGCAAGTAAGACGAAGCAGAAACTTTATTATTATTAGCAACAACCATTACATTCAGTTTGAAAAGGCCCTCTGTGAGGTAGCCTTTTCCTATGTACATTTCGTTCTTACTTATTACAACCTTGTCAGAAACATAAACACATTTAAAACCGTTCTTCACTAGAAGTCCGGTAGATACAAGATTTTTCCTAATTTCAGGAACATGACAGACGTTGTTGAGAGTCACCACCTTTCCAGAGGTCATCTTCAGCAGTATCTTTCCATAACCTTCAATATTGGCCGTTGCAGAATTTCCCATATATATTGTTTCGTCGGGCCCGGCGGGAGCATATGAAGCAAAGGCTTCTCTAACAGCACAAATGTGGCGAGTGGCGCCAGAGTCAATCCACCACTCTTTCGGACTTCCCACTAGGTTGCACTCGGACAACATAGCGCACAAGTCATCAACCTCCTCGTTTGTTTCAACCATATTAGCCTGATCCTTCTTCTTTTCCTTTTTCGGAGCACGACAGTCTGCAGCTTTGTGTCCGATTTTTCCACAATTATGGCAGTTTCCCTTGAATTTCTTCTTGTTGGGATAGTTCCTTGGTCCCGATGCCTTTTTCCTCTTTTTCATATTAGTTGGGGCAGTTTCAACTATATGTGCTCCCCCTATGGTTGATCTCCCATTTGCCTTTTTCTCCGCTGCCTTGTTATCTTCCTCGATTCTCAATCGGACGATGAGATCTTCCAATGTCATCTCCTTTCGCTTATGTTTCAAGTAATTTTTGAAGTCCTTCCATGAAGGAGGCAACTTCTCTATCACTGCCGCAACTTGAAACGCCCCACTAATCACCAAACCTTCAGCGAGGAGATCATGGATGATAACCTGCAACTCTTGAACTTGAGTGACAACAGACTTGCCATCTACCATTTTGTAGTCCAAAAACTTGGCAGCGATAAACTTCTTTAAGCCAGCATCTTCTGTTTTATATTTCTTTTACAACGCATCCCATAGTTCTTTTGATGTTCCCACATTACTATAGATGTTGTAAAGATCATGTTATCGTTAGTCCGTGTTCGAAGCAACGAGAAACTGGAAACCAGTAAGAAGAAGAGACACAAAAAACAGAAATCATAGAAATGAAGAAATCCGAGACCACAGAATTCACTGTGTGTCCTTAAGGAATTTAACCCTCTCACTGTACCCGAGGTTGTGATTATTTCCTCCCAGGATATAACGGATATACCTGTCGTAGGAGTGGCGGTACCTCAAACGCCTACGACTTCGACGAACTCAAATTCGGGAACGAAATCACACTATGACTCGATATGTTTCAGTTTGCAGAAAAGAATGCAGAATTTTTAATGCACGAATATTTTTTTTTTTTTTCCGTACTCGAAAATGAGGCATTGCCTCAGTTTATATAGCCTCGAATTGTGACTGTTCGGAAAGGCTTGGTGCCTGTTCGGGAAAGGCCATGCCTTTTTCTGAAAAATAAGAACGTTGGGAAGTTTACAGTTAACAAATTAATATTTTTTCCCACGGGAATTAAAAATAATTTCAGAAAATGAAGATTGAATTTTAAATAAATTTGGTCCAAAAAGATTATCAATCAATCAGATCATTTTACCAAATCCAAATCCAAATCCAAAGCCGAAGCCGAGCCGAGCGACGACGACGGCGCGAGGGGAGTCCCTCTTCTTAACCCTTTAAGAGCTAGAAGAAGTGCTTTCTAATATAAGCACATAACTTTCCCTTTCTACCACCAATGTGGTACAAAGCTCCTTTTCAAAGGAACTTTGCTTTGAAACTTCATTTTCCTTCTATTGTCTTCTTCCCTCCATTTCTCATTCACACCAACTTAGCTAGCTTTAATCATTAACTAGCTTTAACAGATCATCCTCCAGTCCGCTAAGAATGTAATTCTTGCACAAAAAATCTGAGTGCTTCCACGCCTCAATTACAACAAATCGTTCATTTTCAGGTGTTGATTCCGGCGGAACCGGAATATCCTCCTTAATAAACTTTTGAAGGCTTAAAGTAGTTAGATAGAAGAACATCTTTTGTTGCCATCGTTTGAAATCAATCCGGGTGAATTTTCCGGGCTTCTCTGCCGGAGCCGGTGCTGGTGCAGTACGACTGGAGGACGCAGCATTGCTCGTAGAACCAACCACGGGGGCTGGTGTGGCAGTAACAGTAGCAGTAGCATTCAAATTTGGAGTTTGGTCTCCCATTTCTGTCGTAGGAAATAACAGAACACTTTAATAATCGGTGAAGATTTTATTTCTTCAAACCGAATCAAATTTACACAAACAGAATTAAAACAAACTTCAAATAGAATGTAATAAACTGTATGTAGTATACTTGATGAAGTTTTTATATCTTCAAATCAAGTACCCAAATGAGTAGAAAGTTCTGAAAACTTTAATCTCAACCGGAGTAGAAAATCCGAAGATTTAGTCTCCAAACAACATACAAGTTCGTTACATGCAAACAACAAAATTACAAGTTTCTTTTATTTTCTGGACAGTCACAATTTTATGTTAGGAAAAACTGTATGTAGTCACTGTTTTATGTAAGAATTTTTTTTTTCTGTACTGTTGTATCGTTCTGTAACGTTTTAATCAACATCAGATGAACACGGAAATAATAACATAAATTCCTTAAGCTTGTTATCGATTGTCCGTGTTCAAAGCAACGAGAAACTGGAAACCAGTAAGAAGAAAAGACACAAAAAAGAAACAGAACGTATGTAACACTGAAAAAAAAAAAATCACAGAAATGAAGAAATCCGAGACCACAGAATTCACTGTGTGTCCTTAAGGAATTTAACCCCCTCACTGTACCCGAGGTTGTGATTATTTCCTCCCAGGATATAACGGATATACCTGTCGTAGGAGTGGCGGTACCTCAAACGCCTACGACTTCGACGAACTCAAATTCGGGAACGAAATCACACAATGACTCGATATGTTTCAGTTTGCAGAAAAGAATGCAGAATTTTTAATGCACGAATATTTTTTTTTTTTTTTCTTTTCAGTACACGAAAATGAGGCATTGCCTCAGTTTATATAGCCTCGAATTGTGACTGTTCGGAAAGGCTTGGTGCCTGTTCGGGAAAGGCCATGCCTTTTTTATGAAAAATAAGAACGTTGGGAAGTTTACAGTTAACAAATTAATATTTTTTTCCCGCGGGAATTAAAAATAATTTCAGAAAATGAAGATTGAATTTTAAATAAATTTGGTCCAAAAAGATTATCAATCAATCAGATCATTTGACCAAATCCAAATCCAAATCCAAATCCAAAGCCGAAGCCGAGCCGAGCGACGACGACGGCGCGAGGGGAGTCCCTCTTCTTAACCCTTTAAGAGCTAGAAGAAGTGCTTTCTAATATAAGCACATAACTTTCCCTTTCTACCACCAATGTGGTACAAAGTTCCTTTTCAAAGGAACTTTGCTTTGAAATTTCATTTTCCTTCTATTGTCTTCTTCCCTCCATTTCTCATTCACACCAACTTAGCTAGCTTTAATCATTAACTAGCTTTAACAATTCATCCATGCATAGTTCCTTTGAAAAGGAGCTTTGTACCACATTGGTGGTAGAAAGGGAAAGTTATGTGCTTATATTAGAAAGCACTTCTTCTAGCTCTTAAAGGGTTAAGAAGAGGGACTCCCCTCGCGCCGTCGTCGTCGCTCGGCTCGGCTTCGGCTTTGGATTTGGATTTGGATTTGGATTTGGTCAAATGATCTAATTGATTGATAATCCTTTTGGACCAAATTTATTTAAAATTCAATCTTCATTTTCTGAAATTATTTTTAATTCCCGCGGGAAAAAAATATTAATTTGTTAACTGTAAACTTCCCAACGTTCTTATTTTTCAGAAAAAAGGCATGGCCTTTCCCGAACAGGCACCAAGCCTTTTCGAACAGTCACAATTCGAGGCTATATAAACTGAGGCAATGCCTCATTTTCGTGTACCAAAAAAGAAAAAGAAAAAAAAAATATTCGTGCATTAAAAATTCTGCATTCTTTTCTGCAAACTGAAACATATCGAGTCATAGTGTGATTTCGTTCCCGAATTTGAGTTCGTCGAAGTCGTAGGCGTTTGAGGTACCGCCACTCCTACGACAGGTATATCCGTTATATCCTGGGAGGAAATAATCCACAACCTCGGGTACAGTGAGGGAGTTAAATTCCTTAAGGACACACAGTGAATTCTGTGGTCTCGGATTTCTTCATTTCTGTGATTTTTTTTTTTCAGTGTTACATACGTTCTGTTTTTTTTTTTGTGTCTTTTCTTCTTACTGGTTTCCAGTTTCTCGTTGCTTTGAACACGGACAATCGATAACAAGCTTAAGGATTATTTCCGTGTTCATCTGCTGTTGATTAAAACGTTACAGAACGATACAACAGTACAGAAAAAAAAAATTCTTACATAAAACAGTGACTACATACAGTTTTTCCTAACATAAAATTCTGACTGTCCAGAAAATAAAAGAAACTTGTAATTTTGTTGTTTGCATGTAACGAACTTGTATGTTGTTTGGAGACTAAATCTTCGGATTTTCTACTCCGGTTGAGATTAAAGTTTTCAGAACTTTCTACTCATTTGGGTACTTGATTTGAAGATATAAAAACTTCATCAAGTATACTACATACAGTTTATTACATTCTATTTGAAGTTTGTTTTAATTCTGTTTGTGTAAATTTGATTCGGTTTGAAGAAATAAAATCTTCACCGATTATTAAAGTGTTCTGTTATTTCCTACGACAGAAATGGGAGACCAAACTCCAAATTTGAATGCTACTGCTACTGTTACTGCCACACCAGCCCCCGTGGTTGGTTCTACGAGCAATGCTGCGTCCTCCAGTCGTACTGCACCAGCACCGGCTCCGGCAGAGAAGCCCGGAAAATTCACCGGGATTGATTTCAAACGATGGCAACAAAAGATGTTCTTCTATCTAACTACTTTAAGCCTTCAAAAGTTTATTAAGGAGGATATTCCGGTTCCGCCGGAATCAACACCTGAAAATGAACGATTTGTTGTAATTGAGGCGTGGAAGCACTCAGATTTTTTGTGCAAGAATTACATTCTTAGCGGACTGGAGGATGATCTTTACAACATCTATAGTAATGTGGGAACATCAAAAGAACTATGGGATGCGTTGGAAAAGAAATATAAAACAGAAGATGCTGGCTTAAAGAAGTTTATCGCTGCCAAGTTTTTGGACTACAAAATGGTAGATGGCAAGTCTGTTGTCACTCAAGTTCAAGAGTTGCAGGTTATCATCCATGATCTCCTCGTTGAAGGTTTGGTGATTAGTGGGGCGTTTCAAGTTGCGCCAGTGATAGAGAAGTTGCCTCCTTCATGGAAGGACTTCAAAAATTACTTGAAACATAAGCGAAAGGAGATGACATTGGAAGATCTCATCGTCCGATTGAGAATCGAGGAAGATAACAAGGCAGCGGAGAAAAAGGCAAATGGGAGATCAACCATAGGGGGAGCACATATAGTTGAAACTGCCCCAACTAATATGAAAAAGAGGAAAATGGCATCGGGACCAAGGAACTATCCCAACAAGAAGAAATTCAAGGGAAACTGCCATAATTGTGGAAAAATCGGACACAAAGCTGCAGACTGTCGTGCTCCGAAAAAGGAAAAGAAGAAGGGTCAGGCTAATATGGTTGAAACAAACGAGGAGGTTGATGACTTGTGCGCAATCTTGTCCGAGTGCAACCTAGTGGGAAGTCCGAAAGAGTGGTGGATTGACTCTGGCGCCACTCACCACATTTGTGCTGTTAGAGAAGCCTTTGCTTTATATGCTCCCGCCGGGCCCGACGAAACAATATATATGGGAAATTCTGCAACGGCCAAGATTGAAGGTTATGGAAAGATACTGCTGAAGATGACCTCTGGCAAGGTGGTGACTCTCAACAACGTCTGTCATGTTCCTGAAATTAGGAAAAATCTTGTATATACCGGACTTCTAGTGAAGAACGGTTTTAAATGTGTTTATGTTTCTGACAAGGTTGTAATAAGTAACAACGAAATGTACATAGGAAAAGGCTACCTCACAGAGGGCCTTTTCAAACTGAATGTAATGGTTGTTGCTAATAATAATAAAGTTTCTGCTTCGTCTTACTTGCTTGAGTCAAATGATTTATGGCATTCAGGTTTAGGACATGTCAATTATAGAACCTTGCGAAAAATGATTAGTTTGGAAGTATTGCCTAAGTTTGAATGCAATCAATCAAAATGTCAAATCTGTGTTGAATCTAAGTATGCTAAACATCCTTATAAGTCAGTTGAAAGGAATTCAAGTCCTTTAGACTTAATCCATACAGATATTTGTGACATGAAGTCAATTCCATCTCGCGGTGGAAAGAAGTATTTCATAACTTTTATTGACGATAGTACGCGTTATTGCTACGTTTATTTACTTAATAGTAAAGATGAAGCAATTGAAGCGTTCAGGCAATACAAAACTGAAGTTGAGACTCGACTTAACAAAAAGATTAAAATGATAAGGAGTGATAGGGGCGGTGAATATGAATCTCCTTTTGAACAAATATGTTTGGAATATGGCATTATTCATCAAACAACTGCTCCTTACTCGCCACAATCAAACGGAATTGCGGAAAGAAAAAATAGAACACTAAAAGAAATGATGAATGCCCTGTTAATAAGTTCTGGTTTACCCCAGAACTTGTGGGGGGAAGCCATTCTAACAGCTAGCCGAATACTCAATCGAGTGCCCCATAGAAAAACAAAATCTATTCCATACGAAAAGTGGAAAGGAAGGAAGCCCAATTTGGAATACTTCAAAGTGTGGGGGTGTTTGGCCAAGGTGCAAGTTCCTAAACCCAAAAGGGTAAAAATAGGACCTAAAACCGTTGATTGTGTTTTCATAGGATATGCCACAAATAGTAAGGCATATAGATTTCTGGTTCACAAATAAGAAAATCCCGACATTCAGGTGAATACGGTAATTGAATCAGATAATGCTGACTTCTTTGAAACCATATATCCGTATAAAAAGGAATGTGCGTCGTCTAGCAAAGAATCTAAACGACCTCGGGAAGAAAAAAAGGAAAACATTCCTGATGAGGAAAATCCAAGACGTAGCAAACGTCAAAGGACGACTACTTCCTTTGGACCAGAATTTTTAACATTTTTGTTGGAAAATGAGCCTCGAACGTTCAACGAAGCTACGTCTTCATTGGAAGCTCAATTTTGGAAAGAGGCAATCAATAGTGAGATAGAATCCATATTGAACAACCATACTTGGGAATTGGTTGATCTTCCTCCAGGGAATAAACCTTTAGGTTCCAAATGGATTTTCAAGCGGAAAATGAAAGCTGATGGCACTATTGAAAAATATAAGGCAAGACTAGTTGTTAAAGGGTTTAGACAACGAGAAGGTCTTGATTACTTTGATACATACTCGCCGGTAACGAGGATTACATCTATTCGGGTGTTAGTAGCATTAGCCGCCGTGTACGGTCTTGAAATCCATCAAATGGATGTGAAAACAGCCTTCTTAAATGGAGAGTTGGAGGAAGAAATTTACATGGAACAACCCGAAGGGTTTGTAGTTCCAGGGAAAGAGAAGAAGGTATGTAGACTTGTTAAGTCTCTTTATGGACTAAAACAAGCACCAAAACAGTGGCATGCAAAATTTGACCATACGATGCTGTCAAATGGATTCAAGATAAATGAATGTGATAAATGTGTCTACATTAAGAACACTCCGAACCACGTCGTCATTGTTTGTTTATACGTGGATGATATGTTAATAATGAGTAACAACATTGCTAACATAAATGCTACTAAGCGCATGCTTGCTAGTAAGTTTGATATGAAAGACTTAGGAGTTGCCGATTTAATTCTGGGAATTAAAATCCATAAGACTCCTCAAGGTCTAGCATTGTCTCAATCTCATTATATTGAAAAAGTACTTGAAAAGTTCAAGTATTTGGACTTTAAAGTTGCAAAGACGCCAATTGATATGAACCTTGCTCTTGCAAAGAATAAAAGTGAAAGTCATTCTCAATTGGATTATGCCAGAGTGTTGGGAAGTTTGATGTATATTATGAACTGTACGCGACCTGATATCGCCCGCTCTACAATGGAATCTGAGTTCATAGCTCTAGACAAAGCCGGTGAAGAAGCTGAATGGCTCCGGAATTTCTTAGAAGATATTCCATTTTGGCCCAAACCGTTGGCTCCTATATGCATACATTGCGATAGCCAAGCGGCAATAGGAAGAGCCGGGAGCGTTATGTACAACGGAAAGTCTCGTCACATACGACGAAGACATAATACCGTTAGACAACTACTCTCTAGTGGAATTATCACAATTGACTATGTTAAGTAAAGAGATAATGTGTCGGATCCACTAACTAAAGGCCTAACTAGAGAAGTGGTTGAAAGATCATCGAGGGGAATGGGACTATGGCCGAGGACAAGTCATCGTGGCGGTAACTCTACCTAGAAGACATGAGATCCCAAGATCTACGTTCAAAGAGATCAAACAAAGTCATTGATGACGGTTCAACATTGTCACAATAATTTTTTGGTCCATTCTCGTGATGAAACAATGTTCAGTACCAGGATAAAGCATTAAGGCTTTTTAATGGTTTCTAAGTTTGATACGGGGTATATCAAATAGTGTATCTACGGGATGACACATTTAGGAATCACCTATGTAAGTGTGAAGTGTAAGCTGCTTCAAGGAGAACTCTGTAAGGCCAGCTCTCTACGCATTTATGAACCAGGAAGTGTTCATGGATGAAACGAACAAAACAATGAGAACCAAAAACGGTTAAAGGGTTAATTGTGTGACATGTGGTTGTCTAGGTATACACAAAAGCTCGACGGTTCAAAGATATCAAATCTATCGATTGACCGAGTATATCCGACATATGCTCACTACGGAAATTTCAAAGAGAAATCTACTTATCCAGATGCAATTAATCCTTGCTTACGAATCACACAGTTTTTTTTTTTTTTGTCATGCATGTTTTTCATCATATAGCCATTCCCCATTCATGTGGGGGATTGTTAAAGCTAGTTAATGATTAAAGCTAGCTAAGTTGGTGTGAATGAGAAATGGAGGGAAGAAGACAATACAAAGAAAATGAAATTTCAAAGCAAAGTTCCTTTGAAAAGGAGCTTTGTACCACATTGGTGGTAGAAAGGGAAAGTTATGTGCTTATATTAGAAAGCACTTCTTCTAGCTCTTAAAGGGTTAAGAAGAGGGACTCCCCTCGCGCCGTCGTCGTCGCTCGGCTCGGCTTCGGCTTTGGATTTGGATTTGGATTTGGTCAAATGATCTGATTGATTGATAATCTTTTTGGACCAAATTTATTTAAAATTCAATCTTCATTTTCTGAAATTTTTTTTAATTCCCGCGGGAAAAAAATATTAATTTGTTAACTGTAAACTTCCCAACGTTCTTATTTTTCAGAAAAAAGGCATGGCCTTTCCCGATGCACCTTGGCTGTCTTTGCAGCGCCCTGCATTTCTCCCCACAACATAGCTTCATCAGGACAGGCGCCAGAATCACTCCCCATCAAACTCTTGTTTTTTGATGTACACGTCAAAATCTGCACCATTGCATATCATATTGGCATCACAATCATGGTGCTCAGGCAACCCTCCACTTAGGATAATAATAATTCTGGTCTTCCTGGAACCAACACGGACGACTTCACTATTTATGGCCCTGATGTCTCCTATGATGTCAATGACCAGACCAGGATTGGGATCAGGCGGCCTGGATTTTCCTTTTAGAAAGAATGGAAGTATAGCATGTCACACGGTGAACCACTGGTGAAGCCTGGAAAGAAGACAGGCTATGAATTGTGTTTCTTTCTTTTGAACAATTCAAGTTGACCAACTAGCTTTCATTGCAACTGAATTTTAACAATGCAAGCAATTTGAACTCCTATTACCAGTTTTGGTTACTTACATGCTGAAATTCGGGATGTGATAAGGTTGTAGTTTGCAGTTTGCAAAATTTAAAACTTGATCTTCTGTCTTGCAGTTTAAAGCTTATATGACAATTTATAGGAAGAATTTGCTCGTGCTTAATTACTCAAATGATACAGTAGCCAAAATTTGGAGTTTGTTGTCATTGTTGAATATTTTACAGCTGGTGGCTGTGGCAATCTTGTAATGCCAGAAATGTTATCATTTCCTGTTGGGCTTGTTTCCAATGTCTACTATGCTTCTATTCACTTCTTACTTTGATTGTAATAATTATGAAGACTTAAGTGTTATTATTATGGTTTCTTTCAGATTGCCAAACTTAATTCAAGTTATCCTGGGGGTTTGGCAGCATATGTTAACACTGCTAGGGAGCTTTTAGCTGATTCAAAGGCTGGAAAAAACCCGTATGATGGTTTTACACCATCCGTAAGTCACTGAATCCTGTGTTACTGCTTTAGCAAAACTTATTTTGCTAGGTTTCTCTCTATAGAAGGTAACTTCAACTCTAAACTTTTTTCATCAAGCAGCACACAGTGACTCAACTTGTGGTTTTTTCTGATTTATTTGATTTAGTGCATGTCTTAAAGTTTCAATTTGGTTCATATATTTCGTTTTATGT
This sequence comes from Nicotiana benthamiana, assembly GCA_034376525.1. Classification (NCBI taxonomy): domain Eukaryota; kingdom Viridiplantae; phylum Streptophyta; class Magnoliopsida; order Solanales; family Solanaceae; genus Nicotiana; species Nicotiana benthamiana. The sequence continues at coordinate 100,185,122 of CM067336.1, forward strand.
CTGTCAGAAATTAGTGAAGGTGCTGCTTATAAAAGAAAAAGTCTATATTTCACAAATCTGGTGAATATTGTTTATGCAGCTACGATAATTTATTGTTTAAACGGAGTGTTGAGGAAAGTGTGCCCCTTAAAATACTTCTAAGCTACAACTGCAGTAGATAGTAGTGGTGTATGTTGCATTAGTAGAGATCCTAAGAATACCTTATTAGCTTTGGTTAGGTTTTCATGCCTACTGGTCGGCATATTGAAATGTGAAGTTTAGCAGGTTTTTGGCTAATTTTAGGTGCTTCAAGCCTTTGCTTAAGGTCAAGTAATGAGTTTATCTTTTTTCATCCCAAACTGATCATTTATTTTCCTTTAACAGGATATTATGATAGTCACCAAATTCATACCGGATTCTTTTTATTGAGAAATTATTCTTTGCTGTCTATAGTCTTTCATGGGATTTGTCACACTTCCTTTTTTTATGAAAAATGATATCTGATGCTTTATGTTGTCAGATTTAATTATATTTCCTTGCTCACTCCTCTTACCTTGAAAAGTTCGGAAAATAATTGATCACCTTACTAATACTTATGTAACAAGCACTTAAAACTTAGATAATATACTGATGTCTGTAAGTGAACAATGTAAGTGAACTTGTGCAGGTTCCATCTGGGGAGGTTCTGACATATGGTGATGATAACTTTGTTCAATTTGAGGAAGCTGGCGTCAAAGAAGCACGGAAGGCTGCATTTGTTCTTGTTGCTGGAGGCCTCGGAGAACGTCTTGGGTACAACGGAATAAAGGTAGAACACGTAAAAATTTCATGGAGCATCATTTAACCCTCACAAGATACATTTCTGCTGTTCAAACAATTCTTTTGGTTGGTTGGTCTAAAACTTGTTCTGATTTTTGTCTTCATGGGTTAAAATATGCAGAATCTTTTGCAACTTGATTAATAGTTGTAATCTGTCATTTCACCATGCAACCAATAATCTAATGTCTGGCTGCATAAGATCTAGTTCTGTGACAATTCCTTCTAATTACTTGCAGGTGGCCCTTCCTAGAGAAACAACTACAGGGACATGCTTCTTACAGCATTACATTGAAACTATTCTTGCTTTACAAGAAGCTAGTTGCAGCCTTGCCGAAGGTTGGTAATATTGCATGTTATGATTTTGTAAATATTCTCTCAGGGACAATATTACAGTTAAACTGCTTCTTGTTCAGTCCCAATTTTTCATCGCACCGTTAGAAGTTGGCAATTTGGTGTAACCCAAGCTCTGGAAGGTACCTCTCCCTGGACTGTTATGTTTAGGACTCAGTTTTAAGGAGGTTGGGAGGGGTTGTTGTGCTAGGGGATCCAGTCGCAAGCTTAAGATTCATGAAGTTGCTTCCAAGATTTGTTGACCAGTGATTCTATTTGTGGAGTTGCCAAAATTTTGATTCTTTAGAAACCTTTTAGAAAGGTCAGAAAACAATTTAAACCTTATATTCTGTGCACAAAGTTGTTGGATAGCGACGGTTCATTAAATGGCCCTAACTGGCTTGGGATTGAGGCGTAATGGTAGTAGTAGTAGTAGTAGTAGTAGTAGTAGTAGTAGTAGTAGTAGTAGTAGCAGCAGCAGCAGCATATTACGTTTCGGCCACCTTAAAGTATGATGCATATCCTTAATACAATAGACATGTAGAAACATGTAGGAGCTTCCTGGCAGCTAACAGTTTCCTTGTAATTAGGCAACTGCCAAGCGGAGATTCCTTTGGCTATTATGACGTCAGATGACACACATTTACGTACCATGGATCTCTTAGAAAAAAACTCCTTTTTTGGGATGAAACCCACACAAGTGAAACTGCTTAAGCAGGTGAGCCACTGATCTGAAGAAGCCTATGAAGAATTAAGTCATAGTATCAAAACTCATGTATCACTTGATCTTTTTGCAGGAAAAAGTTGCTTGTTTAGATGATAATGAAGCACACCTTGCTCTGGACCCCCATAATAAATATAGAATTCAGGTGGATAATTGTATGCTGAATACTCTTCCTTTATTTAAAGATATGAATATTCTTTTATTCAATTGATGTCATCAACTTTTTTTTGCTGAAAGTGCCTGAGTTTTGCCTATGCCTCTGCTTTATCAGACAAAACCTCATGGCCATGGAGACGTCCACTCATTTCTTTACTCAAGTGGTCTTCTTAAAGTTTGGTATGTTCTCCCCCATTTTCATTTAAACATTTGCTTTCTTTCTGCAATTCTCGTACACTTTAATGTGATTTTGGATGAACCAATGAACTAACCCCTTTTAGACTATATAAAAGTAATCAGTTAGAGAAAGATAGATGAAGGGGGGAGCCTTGGAGTAACAATAAAATTGTCTCCCTGTGGATTATAGGTCACGGGTTCGAGCCGTGGAAGCAGTCACTACTTGTATTAGGTTAAGCTGTCATCACACCCTTTATGGTGCGATCCTTCCCAGAACCCTGCATAAATGCGAGATGCTTTGTCCACTGGGCTGCCCATTTAGAGAAAGATGGATACTTTTTTCTTTTTTAATTTCTTGTCTCAGTCCATTGCTTTTTAACTTCAACTATAATCTTTAACCATGATCTTTATTTTTCTGGACCCTACCTTATACAGTGTATCCATCTTTGAAGTGAAGAAATGGAATTCATATTTTCAAGCCTTTTTTCCTTCGTTTTGTGGAATTAAAAGCTGATGTAAAACCTTTTAATTATAGCCTGTATCTCGTCGCTATTGCACCCAGTTTGTATTGATTTTTTAAGAGGTGCATGTTTCACTTAAAAAGAGAAAGAGAGAGAACATATTTCTGTGATTGATGGTCCAAATTCTGTGCAATCTAGGCATGATGCCGGCTTAAGATGGGTTCTTTTTTTTCAAGACACCAATGGTCTACTTTTCAAGGTTAGTTGGATGCCTTCTCTTTTTTGTTTCTTTTTGTTTTGAATTGTTTCATATTCTGCTCATGCATGTTAGGCCAATTTTATCAATCTGTACGTTTCATTATCTTCCAGGCAATTCCAGCAGCGCTAGGTGTCAGCGCGATCAAACAATACCATGTCAATTCTCTTGCTGTTCCTCGGAAAGCGAAAGAAGCCATTGGTGGCATTACCAAGCTTACTCATAAAGATGGTACGTAGATGAGTAACTTACATCTAGCTTTTATCTTGTAGTGGTCCAGGGAAGAAGTAGTAATAAATGTTGAAAGAAAGAAAGTATGGCTTGTGATATGAGTTTCTTTGTTGTTCAGTAGTTGTTTATAACTGCTAAATTTTAGTGGCAGAAAATATTTCATCTAAAGAGTGTTATAAGGTGTGGGCAGTTCCTGCTTTCATAAACTGAATTCACAATGTTGGTGGCTTAATCTCTAGCCAAAATTTTAATAGGTCTCGAAAGTACTAGGATACTATCTGTCCGATCAGTTGATGATGATCCTACTAGTTGGTTGTCTATGAACTTCCAACAGCACTTAAGCTGGTCTTTTTAAAAGGTAACTTGAATGAGGAATAGCAGGATCTGTTTCATGCTTGATTTCCTCTGTACCTGATGCTCCATACAGGGCATGAGTGGGAGAACATATACAGGGCATGCGTGGGAGAACATATTCAGGGCATGCGTGGGAGAACATATACATACTTTAGATGTGCTATGATTGAGCAAACATTGATTATAGAGATTCTTCAAAAACATTGGACCTCTCTAAGGTATGTAACGAGGAGAAGATGAGAGAACTCTTAGTTATTTAAGATAAAATAGCCCTGAGAAATTTGTGGACTGCATGTCAGAAGGAAAATTCCTGGTTGCTGATATCACTTTTTACATACAGTTATGGGTTGAAAGTGGGCTACTTGGACAGGTTTATAGAAATAGTTTGATAGTAGCTCAAGCCACTTAGGATCATGTTTCCCCCTATAGCTGAACTTACCAAGCTTCTCTTAGTGGAAATGTCTGTTGAGTCGGTTAATAAATATGTTAAGCCTTACAGTTTTTTCTTTCGAAAATTATTATCGCACCGACTCTTCAATTTTTATTTTTATTTTTTATAAGGTAACGAAAATTTCATTAAAAATGTACCAAGAAGGTACAAAAAGCATACAAAACTTCAGTACTGCTTCAAACTATTACTACAATCTCAACACTTCTATAAAATCCATGTACTGATCTAAGTCTTCTGCCAAACTTCCTCTACCCCAAAAATATAGGTTATAAAGACAAGTATTTTTAACACCAGCTACATGATTCTGCTTATTTTCAAAACATCTCTTATTTCTTTCCAACATATGGTCCAGAAGATGCTAAAAGAGGTATGATCCTCCTGCTCCAGATTTGCTTTAGATTTTTCCTGACTGTTTGATTCTGCCAACAAACCAATAGATCTTTCACCTTCTTTGGCATCACCCATTGCACACCAGTCAGAGCGAGAAATAGATCTCATCCCATATCTGGCTTGTATAACTGCAATGCAAAAAAAGATGCTCTGCAGATTCCTGGGTATTTTCACACAAAAAGCATATACTGCACAAAGGAGTTCCCCTTCTCTGCAACATATCTTGAGTTAAAATTAAACATGCATTTCTAGCTACGGTCCAGCCAAAACGAGCTACTTTAGGAGGTGCTTGTGATTTCCACAACATCTTCCATGGCCAAGTCAAATCCCAGTGGTCTATTTGTTTTTGCAAGAGAGTATAACAGCTCTTTACTGAGAATTTGCCTTCTTTCCCAGCTGCCCAAATTTGAGAATCCAACTTACTAGCATCAAGGGTCAAAGATTCCAGCCAGTGTAAAAGTTGACCAATTTCATCAAACTCCCAATCTTAAAGTTTCTCCTAAAACTTAATCTCCATTCTCCTTGTGAGAATGCGCATGAGAAAATATTATTAATTGATATTTTATGTTACGACGAGCATATTTATATGTATACATAACACATAACCTACTCCTATTACATAAGGGATTAGGACTAATTACATATATTCACATAACTATTCTAGACTCATCTCAAGCTGGTGCATATATATTATATGTACCGAGCTTGTTACATATGTAGTTAATACGAGGACCAATGAGGGACTTGGTGAAAATATATGCAAGCTGATAATTTGACTTCACCAGTTCACCATGAAGAAAATCATTCTTAATGTCCAACTGATTTAGAGGCCAATGGCGAACAACAACCATGGATAAAAAAAGGTGGACTGATGTTATTTTAGCCAATAGAGAGAAAGTATTACTGTAACTGTGTCCAAATATCTGAGTATACCCATTGGCAACAAGACGAGCCTTAAGTCGATCAACATGGTCATCTGGACCAACTTTGACTGCATACACTCAACGACAACCAACAATCGATTTACCTGAAGGAAGAGGAATAAGCTCCCAAGTACCACTCGGATGTAAAACAAACATCTCGTCAATCATAGCCTGTCACCACCCGAGATAAGACAGTGTTTCACCTGTAGATTTAGGGATGGAAACAGAGGAAAAAGGTGATACAAATGCACAATGGGATGATGGCAGACGATGGTAACTTAAAACCGACATAATGGGGATTGGGATTAAGTGTGGACCGTATACTTTTTCCTAGTGCAATCGGTTAAATAAGAGGAGATAAGTCCGCAGTATTAGCAGGGTCAGGTGCAGGACGTGAATCGGCTAGGCCTGACGATGGGCGGGGACGACGATGATAAGTCAGGAGTAGTGGAGCTGTAGCAGGTTGAACTGGCCTAGGTGGTGGCACTGGAGCTTAGTTGGTGGAACTAGACCAGGTGGTGGCTAGGGGTGTGCATTCGAATCGGTTTATCAGTAAATCGAATCGATTATTTGTTATCGGTTTATCGATTTATCGATTTTGATATTTTCCTTATCGAGTTATCATTTTCGATTTCGATTTTGTCCTTTTCGGTTATCGGTTTATCGATAAATCGATAAGAAACACTAATTTTTTTATCCTTATTCTATAATGCCCTTTCCTTTAGCTAACCCTATTATTTCCTCTACCACATTTAAGGAATGATTATATTTAAAACTCAAAGGAATGAAGTTCAAATTAATGGAAAATAAAATTAGCCATGATGATGTATTTTATTTTTTGGTTTTTTATACCGTTGGAGTATTGGTGGCATACATTTGATCCCTTACTTTAGTTTTGTTGCATGTGTTTGTTGACACAAATTTTATGTTATAAACGGTGCTTGTCTTATTTTAGCTTCTTTTTGTCCATATTAGTTAGTGTTTGTAGCGATATACTTTCCATGGAATCCCGTAAATTTTCTTGTTGGTATAATCGATAACCGAATCGATAAGCCCCACAAATCGATAAATCGAAATCGAAAAAGTCGAAACCTTATTGAAACAATAACGATAAGCATATGTACATTTCGATAATCGATAAGTAATTTTTGATAAGGGTCAAAATCGAATCGATAAATCGAATGCATACCCCTAGTGATGACACTGGACTAGGTGGTGGTACTGGAGCTATAGGTGGTGGAGCTGAAAATAGAGTTGTAGGTGGTAGAGCTGCAACTGGAGCTATGGAGGAAGGTGAATAGGAGATAGTGACTGAATCTCCAAATCTGGTAGCACCTCAGAAATATTTAAGTGATTACCTGGACCTGTGAAATATGATTGGGTTTCAAAAAAGGAAACATCAGCAGACAAAAGATACCGCGGGAGGTCAGGAGAATAGTATTGATATCCTTTTTGCATTCTCGAGTAATCCAGAAATATGCATTTAAGAGCACGAAGAGCTAACTTTTCTTTTCGTGGAGTAAGGTTATGAACAAAATACGTACTCCCAAAGGCATGGGGTGGAAGAGGGAACAAAGGTAAGTAGAGAAACATGACAAAAAATGGAACTTGATTCTAGATAGTTGAAGATGACATACGATTAATAAGATAGCAAGATGTAAGAACTGCATCCCCCAAAAAACGCAGCGGAACATGAGATTGTATGAGTAGAGTACGACCAGTTTCAATAAGATATATATTCTTTCTTTCAGCTACCCCATTTTGCTGGGATGTGAACGGACAAGGTATTTGATGAATAATCCCGTGGGAGTTTATAAACTGCTGAAATGGGGAAGACAAATACTTTAGGGTATTATCACTACGAAATGTGCGGATAGAAACCCCAAATTAATTTTGAATTTCAGCGTGGAAGGTCTGCAAAATAGAAAACAACTCAGATCAATTTTTCATAAAAAATATCCAAGTGCACCTAGAATAATCATTAATGAAACTGACAAAGTAGCGGAATCTCAAGGTAGAACTGACCCGACTAGAACCCCAAACATCTGAATGGACTAAAGTAAAAGGTGCTTCTGCTCGATTATCAAGACGTCGCAGAAAATGGGAGCGGGTATGCTTATCGAGCTGACATGACTCACACTCTAGAGTGGACAAGTGACATAAACCAGGTACCATTTTCTGAAACTTTGACAAACTAGAATGTCCCAACCGTTTATGTAATAAATATGGTGAATCAGACAAGTTGTTGAAGGAAGACAAGATGTGAGTCCATGTGATTTTGCAAGGATAAGGTAATAAAGTTCATCTGATTCACGTCCGGTACCAATGATCCGCCCTGTAATGCGTTCCTGTATAAAAATAAGGTCATCAAAAAATAAAACAGCAGATTTAAGCGGTTTGACTGAGCGACTAACGGCTATGAGATTAAAAGAACTACCGGGAACATAAAGAACTGAGTCTAAAGGTAAGGATGGAAGTGGACTTGCTTGAACTATTCCAATTGCCATGATTTGAGACCCATTGACCATTGTGACTGTTGGAAGGGATTGAAAATATGAAATACTAGTGAAAAGAGATTTGCTACAAAAAATATGATCAAATGCACCCGAATCAATGACCCAAGACTCAGAGGTTTAAGATCGAGAAACACAAGTCACGCTACTATCCGTTTGAACAACGGAGGCTATTCGTGAAGATGTCGGCTTACATGTTTTGTATGGACTCAATATACTCCGGTACAGAAACTATCTGAATTAGATTCAATGCATTGGATCCAAGTGATTATGAGTCTAAGGCTTCTGATATGAATGCCATTATAATGCTGTGCCAGAAAAATATGATGGTCTGATTTTGATTTAAACTTGAATAAAAAAGACTCGGAATAACCTCCTAAGTAATCTATCCAAAAGAAGTTTCGTCGGAAAAATCATTGTAGCCGGCTAGCCGCCGGAAAGTGAGTGTATTTGCCGGAAAATCTCAGAGTGACCGGAACAAAAAGAAAAAGGTATGGATAGACTCGGAATTACTAGGCGATCTGATTCAACTGGAACTTTTTCTAAATCTGGACGGAACAGGGCTCACGCACCGGCGCGTGGGTCAGATCTCGCTCGCCGGAAAAGTTTCTTCCTTTTCCAGTGCGTGAGGGCGTGTGGACGTGTGTTTTCCGGTGGGGTTGACTGCAGTTTGGTCGCCGGAGCCTGAGGAGTCTTGTGGTCGTGTTGGTTTTTGCACAACACCAACAGAAAGTGATTTGCTTACGGAGAACCTTCTAAGTCGTCGGAAAATTGCACGGCAACGAGGTCTTTCTTCCCGGAAGTCGCTGGAATGATACACAACGATAGGTTTTTTTTACTAAAGCTCTGATACCATATGAGAATGCACAGGAGAAAATATTATTAATTGATATTCTATGTTACAAATGAGCTTTATTTATATGTATACATAACACGTAACCTACTCCTATTACATAAGGGACTAGTAGCTCGTTTGGCCAAGCTGCAAAAATCAGCTTATTTTGAGAAGTGTTTTTTTTCAAAAGTGTTTTTCTCAAAAGTACTTTTGGTGAGAAGCAGTTTGTGTTTGGCTAATTAGTTTGAAAAACACTTCTGAGCAGCAATTAGTGTTTGGCCAAGCTTTAAAAAATTGCTTCTAAGTGTATTTTTCTCAAAAGTGCTTCACAAAAAAGTGCTTTTGGAGAGAAGCTACTTTTTTCTGCTTCTCCAAAACTGCTTCTGTTTCTCCTCAAAAGCATTTTTTTTCCTTCCAGAAGCTTGACCAAACACTTCAATTTTTGGCCAAAAGTGCTTTTGGCCCAAAAAAAGCACTTTGGCCAAAAATAAGCTTGGCCAAACAGGCTATAGGACTAATTACATATATTCACATAACTATTCTAACATTTCCCCTGTATGTCACTCTGCGTGCCCTTTGTAATCCTGGTTAAACTATATATTGTAGGAAATTTGTTCATCAGTTTATCATCTCCTAGCCAGACATCTGTCCAGAACCTGATTTTGCTTCCATTTCCCAGCTTTAATGAGATGAATTTCTGAAATTATAAATTAGATGATTCCATGTGGACTTGTGATCATCGTCCTTTGTTGAATTATTAATTTTGAGATAGCTCCTCATATCATTAAACTATTATGAAAATAAACATTTTGTTGATCTGGTTGCAAGGTACAGAGTGTGCAGGGGCTGCATGCAAGTGAGCTCTACTTCACTACAATTTTGAGTATTGAAACTCAGAGATGTGGATAATGTGATGACTAAATGTTAGAAATGAAGTGTTATGTGAGGGTAGGGGTAAGGTCTGCGTACACACTACCCCCAAACCCCACTAAGTGGGATTATACTGGGTTGTTGTTGTTGTTATTGAAGTGTTATGTGAGGGATTATACTGGGTTATTGTTGTTGTTGTTGTTGTTGAAGTGTTATGTGAGGGGAGGAAGTCCCAAACCAACTAAGGAAAGATAATAGTAAAAAAACTAATTAAAAAGTGGTACTTCACAAAAATAGAAAGGGATAAATTACAATAACTGACCCATGCGCTTTATCTTTCGGCTTAACTTTTTCTTATGAGCCTTCTCTGTATACACGAAGAATCAATTAACAGTTGAGTTATCGAAGAAATTAAGCAATTTCGACAGGTTGAAATTGAGTTCTAAAGTTGCAAAAAAAGGGTAGTGAAATCAAAAATCAAATAGGTAAAACAGACATAAATTAAAGGATTGACCCTTTCTGTATTCTTTCTACATCCATCATCAGCTGTATCAAGAACAAATTCTGAGCTGTTGGGAGCTTGAAGCCGCGTTTACCCATCTAACTAACTGTTATTTGCCAATTCTGACCTATTTAATCTGCACTCAGATTTGGACCTCCGTGTATTCTTTCTGCTATGCTCAATTGAATAAACTGGCATGGTCCTAAAATCAATTTAAATCAAAGTGGGAGGGTCTCAAAATAGTTTCATCCGCTGAATCATCAAAAAGTAAAAACAAAACAATTAGTTGCTTATAAGCAATGCCACTATATGCCATAGCTTGGCAAGTCACGACAAGTTCGGCTCCTGCCTATCAAATATAACTCATGAGCACATAAATTACGTTGTCTTCTATAAAGGGTAACATTTGAGCTCTTTTAATGTATACGTTAACATTAACTTCAGAGTCTTTTCTGTTTCATTTGTGATATCCTCCATCTGCAATAATAGTCTGGGATTCAGATTCTAATGTACTTTTGCTCCTAGGGTAGTACTGCGAAAAGATTGATGTTGAACGTGGTAGGGGTACTATGTGAAAACTCGTGGGTCTATCTGACAATAAAAAAAATCCTTTCTAGGGCGAGCAATGGTGATTAATGTGGAATACAACCAGCTCGATCCGTTGCTTAGAGCTTCTGGATATCCTGATGGTGATGTCAATTCTGAAACAGGCTATTCACCTTTTCCTGGAAATATAAATCAGGTATGTCTTGTAGTCTATATGCTGAAGTGTCTTTTTCTTTTCTTTCTTGCCAATTTTTCCCTATAGTGACTCAAGTTATTTGCCTTAGTATTTTACATATAAATTATTTTAACAATTTGTATAATAACCCGGATATTCCTGAAGTTCTTGGTAATTTTGGCCCATAGTGCATGGATCCCCAATGGTTACAACTATCATGGAAACCTCCGTTCTTTGATGTTTTTGGGTAATAAAACTCCATAATCACCTATACGTGGGACCAATTCGCTTTGCAACGTTAGCGGACTTGATTTTAACGTGCGAACTGATTTCTGTAAAGTAACTAAGGATAACATGCTAATATGTTACTAGATTATATGAATGCAAATTTTAAAAAGACAATTTCATTTTCCTTAAAGGACATGTAAGGAAACACTGGTTAAATTATAGATGTCAATGCAATTAAGGAAGATCACTGTCTTCGTTAAATGAGGATCTCACAAGAAACAAAGAAGTGAAGTGCCCCTTCTTTATGACAGTAGTTTATAATTTTTCGAGCATGTAATCAGCGGGAATAGTTTTGCAAATTATGCTGTAGCGGCCAAGTTCCTCTGTAGGATAGCTTTCCTTTTTGGTTACTTTCCAATAGAAAGTAATTGCTTACCTATGGCTGTCTTTCATTTGCAATGCAGCTGATCTTTGAAATTGGCCCTTACATAGAAGAGCTCACTAAAACAGGAGGTGCAATAAAGGAGTTTGTTAACCCTAAGTAAACATCTACTCTTATATCTCTATATGAGACTTGTATGTTCAATGTCGTGGTGTCATGTTACTTGATAGTCCTTTGAAAACATATGTTGGTTGTCTTTTTATTGATTTTTTGCTGTAAGTCCAGGAAATTTTTCCTCGACAAAAAATTGTAGAGAAATGAACCACTGAATTTAATATGTTGCTAGGAATGAAAAAAGCAAAGTGCAAGTGACTTGAACTTGATTCTCATAAAGTAGAAATACGGATCAGCACAGATGCTTTCTGTCCAATATGTTTGCTCGCTTTTAAGAAATTACAATATACGGAAGATAGGAGTTTATGCTGATCTAATCACCTGAGTTATATTCCAGGGCTTTCATTTTGCTTAGATGAACACTGGTATTGCAGTTTGTTCACGAGGGATGGGATATCCTGCACACACCCTTCCCGTATCCCATTTGCTGGGAAGGTTGATATTTGTAGTTTTGGCAAGTCTGGAACATTAACATCCAACGACAGTTCTCAGAGGTTGGTGGGTTGACTGACAGTGAGGACTTAGAAAGAGAAATGATTCCAACTCGTACTCTGGAAATTTTGCATCTTGCCATTCTCTGGTTATTCGGGACAATTTGGCGATGATCCTAAGGGTGTGGTTAAAGGGATTGATTAGGCATCTAAATCGATTTTAAAAAATGCCAAAAGTGGAGGTGATGCACCCGAGGGTGTAGCTTAATGGTCAATGAAGTAGGTGCGAACATTGTAGACCAGGTCTCAAATCCCAGAGTGAATTAACAGTAGGTGATTTCTTTCAATCTGTCCAAACCTTGGTGGTAGAGTTATCCGGTATCTTTGTTGGTGGGAGGTTGCAGGTACCCGATGGAATGGTCGAGGTGCACACAAGCTAGCTCGGAGACTACCTCTGTCAAAAAAGAAAAAAAGAGGTGGAGGTGATACTGTTCGGACTGTGCGCTTAAAGGATTGATTAGAAGCTTGTACATTGTAATTCATTTGCTTATTTGTTGTCATTTTATATTTGTTTCTTCTAAGCTCAATATTTTTGGGCACATGTGTTGTTAAAATCCTCTCTCGTGATTTTAGTTGCTGTTTTACCTCTTTTTGACTAATTTATGGCATCTCTTGCTGTAGGTATAAAGATGCTACCAAAACTGCTTTCAAGTCCTCAACTCGACTTGAATGCATGATGCAAGATTATCCTAAAACACTGCGTCCATCAGCTAGGGTTGGATTCACTGTAAGTTCATACTGCTTTTGGCTTCTGATTCTGTTACTTATGTTGTGAGTCATCTACGGTCAAGTTATCTAAGTGTGGAGATCACAATGCTTCTTACACTGACTCAGGTGATGGATGCTTGGCTTGCTTATGCACCTGTGAAAAACAACCCAGAAGATGCTGCCAAGGTGTTATGAGCAGTTATTGAAATAATTTTAGCTATCATACGTGCAGAAATAATTTCAGTAAATTGGCAAAATTTCTTTAAATTGGGGCTGGCATAACATTTAGATCCTCATGACAAAAGCTATCTTCTCTACTTCTAGTTCTTGCTTCTCATCGAAAGCTCTGATGATCTAGTGCTGGCTATGTATAACAAATGTATTTGTCTCTGCTGGTTGGGTGTGGACCCTCCCTGAGCTCCATTCTGAAAATTTTCAGTACAGAGGCCATAGGACTGAAGAATTGATGCTTCTGGCTTTTTCTTTCTTTGAATTCGATGTTCAATTTTGTATCAAATAGTTACCAGAAAATTTTCCAATTTGGAATTTTATCAAGTGTTTTCTCAAATTATTTCTGCTTCAAGCCCTTTTACTGAGTTACTTAGATCTTATGCATACTCGTCAGATACTGTAATTTGGTTGTGTAGGTATTTCCTAGCACAACCCAAGCATGTTTCTGGAGGCAGCATTTCCCTGTGGGATCCGAGATAAATATTGTTGAATCTCTTTCTTGCATATGCAGTCATAAGCTTATAATTAATTGGCAGGCTTTGCTAATATTTACCCCCAAACTGAAAAATGCAGTTGCATATTCCTTCTACTTTACTTTTTCCTTTGTCGTTCATAGTAACTATCCTAAGCCCTCTTTCACCATCTAAGAAAGTTGAAACAGCTTACTGACATTCTTAAGTTTTATGTTTTGACTTGTATTTCTTTGGCTTGGCATTTTTTGAAGTCTTTCTCAACAGTTACTAACAAAAATATATCATAGGTAGTTATTGCTCTTGACATGATTTGTTGTGGTTTAATTTCTAACTATTTTTTAATTGTCTCCTTTACAATGAAAGGTGCCGAAAGGAAATCCATATCACAGTGCCACTTCAGGAGAAATGGCCATATATCGCTCTCATAGCCTCATTCTAAGAAAGGTATTTCTTTCCTTCTCGGAATTCAAGTGAAAAGTTGAACTTTTCAGAGTATTTCTTTCTTGACCTATGGGTATTGATACATTATGCACCAATTGTAGTGCAAACATCTACAGGATATAATATAAAGGAAAAGATTGCTGGAATCTGAAAGAGGCCTTTTAGGCTTTTACCATGTCCTTATAGTTTTTAAGGAACATTTAAACCAGCGGAATGACAATAGAAAAAAGAAAAAAAGAAAAAAAAAAGAGAAGAGTTGCTGTTCATCACTGGTTAGATAACAGTATATCAGAACATTTTGATTTATAGTCATGTGCTGAACGAGTGGTTAGCAAGTCCAAACATAACGTTACAGTTACGTAAATTAACTTTGGTTGTTACTGAAGATCCTTTTACTGGCCTCATAATAAAGCAATTTTTTGTCCTGCAACCTACTGTTTTCAGACGTTCACCTTTGGGCATGTTCCTTGACAAAAAGATAGGAGAATGATGAATACTGAAACTTCTAATTGTGATAATATGAAGATAACTATCAACTCTTAAAACACTTTCCTAACTTTTCCTTTCGTAATAGCCACTGCCACAGATGAGTTTAGTTGGTAAACCTGTGTTGATCTAGTTGTGTGCATAGTTACACTGCATCTCTTTTTATTACAGGCTGGTGTCAAGATAGATGATCCGGTTATTCAAGTCTTTAACGGACAGGAGGTGGAAGTATGGTCTCGAGTTGTGTGGAAGCCGAAATGGGCGCTTACTTTCTCGGAAGTAAAAAGGAAAGTGAGTGGAAACTGCTCCATTTCACAAAGATCTACAATGGCAATCAAGGGGAGAGATATTGCCCTTGAGGATCTTTCCCTGGATGGAGCTCTCATTACTGAGGCTGTCGATGGTGCTGAGGTATGTCTCAAGTCCTTGATCAAGTTCTGATCTGGATGGCATTATAGGGGTGTATCAGAACCCCTGATATGTCTTTCTTTTAGTTGATATATGAGTGCCTATATGCTTGTAATTCGTCCTCCCCCTGGGTTCAACTTTTATAATGAACATATCAGTTTGATGTTTGATACACTTACTGAGAATCATTTGTACAGGTGAAAGTGGGAGGTTCTGTGCAGAACAAGGGTTGGACAATTGAAAATATCGACTATGAGGATACTTCAATACCAGAAGAAATAAGAATCAGGGGTTTCAGATTCAACAAGGTTGAGCAGTTGGAGGAAACATATACCGAGCCCGGAAAATATTTTTTGAAGCCATAAGGTTGACACATCTGGACTCAGTGGAAGATTTTGTGATTCAAAATTCTTTAGGAGCTCTGAGGTTAAGCTTTGGTTAAACTGTGGATATTTAATTCAGATTCTGTCGCTTACGTTATATTTCAAGTTTTTTTATAACATTGTGACATAGGTGCTGGCTGTTATTTTGCCTCCAATCCTTTGTAACTTAGTAAATTGGTGAAACATTTAGAAAACAATTCTTGATTTTTTTAGCTTGGAAACAGAATAAGGTTGATTAGTTAGTAATAAGTCCTTTTGAAAATTGTGTTGATTGCTTTTGAAGAAGTTTTCTTGCATTCAAGGTATGCTTGCCACATATTATATGGACTATTAGCAGATGTCACTCTATGCTTTGGATATACTTTCTCTATCCCGGTGAATTACACTAAATTAACTTGAACGATTATCAAGGGAGTTCCCCATCGTTCAGTCTTGGCAGTTGAAAAGAATATATTTGGAAAAGCTACTAATAAGGGAGCCGGAAGTTGAGCTTGTGATTTTCAATTTGATGATAGGCTCTTCCACTGTTTTATGACTTGCAGATTTTGTAGTTGGAACACGGAGAAGACGAAAGTCCCTGGCGAATAAATGGATGCAAGGAGGGCGTTTCTTTTTTTTCCTGCTTGTTGTGTTCAATTATATTTCCTTGAGCCGAGGATCTATTGGAAATAATCTCTATCTCTATGAGTAAGGATAAGATTTGCTTACACACCAACTTCTCCGGACCCCATCTATAGGATCAAATTGGATTTGTTGTTGTGTTGTTATAGTGTTTAATTATAAACTCTTGGACTATTTTATGACATGCAGATCTTGGGTTTGGAGAAGAAAAGTCCCTGGCGAATAAATGGCTGCAAGGAGGGCTATACTCGTCGTTCTTTCTCAAGATTTATGATCCGGTGAGCATGTAAAGTTTAGGTCGCTGCAGTTGGGTGGTATCAGATCTTAGGATCTCGAGATTTATGAACATTTTGGGGCATCTTGAACGTTGTCTCCGAGACATGTTGTCCTGCTATATTCCAGATTAATAAGTGAAGGGGGTAGGCTTGTCATTACATGTATATAAGAATGGCATATTAGTAATTGATTGGAGAAAGATTAGTAACTCAGTTTGGAAAATTCCTGTATTGCTCATTACATTGAAGATGAAAATAATATCTCCCCCTATCCCTCTCTAATTCTCTGCTATTTTCCTATTGATATAAACTAGGCGGGAATCGCCCGTGCCAGCACGGCCCAATATTTGATGAAGTTCTTCAAAAAATCATACATACAAATAACAATACAAAGAAGCTAAAATAGAAAAGAATTTACAGCTGATAAGTCAGTAAAATTTAGATTTCAAGTTTTATTTAAATCATACACTATATGTTTGGGACATATACGTGTAACTCGTACAACAATAAATACTCGAAAAAGAAGAGCTATGGTTTTGCAAACCCAAAAGTGAGACAGAGACCATCCTCGGGGAATAGTAGCAGAACAACAATAGTGGGGTTTGGGGAGGGTAGTATGTACGCAGACCTTACCCCTACCCTTGGGTAGAGAGGCTGTTTCCAAATAAGACCCCCGGCATCCTTCCCTCCAAGAACTTCCCACCTTGCTCTTGGGGAGACTCGAACTCACAACCTCTCGGTTGGAAGTGGGGGTTGCTTACCATCAGAGCAACCCCTCTTGTCTAATAGTAGCAGAACACTGAAAACTATATTGTGAACTTCGTTCCCCCCTTTAAATTATATCCACAAAGATAACCATGTATTCCTCCAACACTTGCTACATCTTCAAATCAATCTGTATTAATTTAAGAGATATACATACAGTCAAAGGAGGAAACTAAGGAAACTTCATAGCGACAATAAGTTGTTGAATATTATACACTTTATGTTTAAGGTAGATACTCATTAGCACAATATCATTTGTTGCACATGTGAATTAGTTACAAAATAAAAGTCATATAATTTATCCCCCAAGGATAAGGAATAAGGATATACAAATAGAATAATTCAAACTCACATATCTTTGTCCCGTTTCCATGCTCAAACTACTGATCTATCGGGTTAAGCTTTCTTTATATCCTTGGATTGAACTTGGTTGAGTAGCTCTCCAAGAATGTCTACACTCTACAGTTAACCAATTCATTAAAACACCACCAGATGTAACAATCTTTGCTAAAAGAAAAAGAATAAAAACACACAACATATTTTATTAAGAGATCTTTCATTTAGCAAATTGAAATCAACTCAAGTATGTGCTTCAATCTTTTAATTAGTCTTCGTAAAAAAATTTACCTTCTGCAACACTTGCCTCATTTTCTAATATCAGTTAATGAACGTTACTATGTAAAGCTACATGTAATTTGTTTTACAAGTAACTTGATAAGTGTGTACAATTATTTCACAATGTCACAAGAAAAAATAAACCTATTTTTTTAATTTCGAGAAAAACATATTATCCAACTTCAAATCTAATATGTCAATTCTATTATTTTAATAAATTAGGACCAAATTCATATTTCAGATGTTATATCATGGATCTAATTAAATCAATGAAAAAGGTCAACTATTCCAATTTAAGTTATTCTAACTAAACAGAAAAGTGGAGCCAAGATTGACCCTCTAGAAGTGCAATTTAACAAAGCAGAAAAAGAGAAAATTTCAAGGTCAAGATAAAGTCAAATTATCACACCACACTACAAAAAAGATTGAAGGCCTAATCCCAATCCAATCCAGTAACTTCCTAGATAGGGCTATAGGCAAAAGGCAACTGGACAACTCAATCAAAAAATGTTCTACTCAATTATTCCTTGAAGCGGATGAGCAGTTTGTAAGGCGTAACAAATGGTGTCCTACCTTTTTACAACTGCAACTGCAAGCTAACCTATTTCATTTACATTTTCAATCTACCATGACATCATGCCTGAATTGGAAATTATTCTTTCTACAAAATCTTGTGATGTTTGAAATAAACTATTTGTATGTATGATATGCGTACTTATCCTTGCAAAAAAGGGTATATACCTGGACGAATCTGGACAACATCATTAGATGCAAGAATCAAAATCCTAAGCCGCCATCAAGATAGAAATGAAAGAAAAAACTATGAATCATGCGCCAATTCCAAGTTACAGACCATGAAGTATTTCTATGTATATACGTTGCTCAATAAAACACTACAAACAATGAGTATAACCTTTTCTTCCAAAAAAATAATTGTCTTTGAGTTGGTTAAATACAAATCATAAACTGAGCTAAAGGCGTGGGTCAAATTATACATTGCTGACACACTTGCAGTGTTCAATGTATAAGCCCCAATTTCCCTCTGATTTTCTATTTGCTGCGTACTCTCTGAAACTAGTATAAGTACTTTGCTGGATAATCTACATCTTCTTAAGCTTCATAGGTAGATCGGCACCACAACAGGTACTACTAAGTTTCCTAACTTCTCCAGCCATTTAGTACTCTTATTTCAATTGTTAATGGAGTTTTTGGAGTGGCAGAAGATGAAGGATGCTACGGCAAGAAAGATAACAATGAGTATAACTACCCTTATTACCAAACATACTTACAAACAAAAAAACAGAAAATTTAAGAAAAAAGATTGGTCATAACTATTCGTATTACCAATCTATCTGCCTTTAGGCTTCTCTACTTCTTTCCATCCTTAATCCTTCTTTCATTTTTTAAGAAACCAAACAGCAAACTGATTGAGAATATATCAACTTTACATAAAACTATTGCATGTTATTTATATTTATTCACTATATGAGGGAAGAGAAACAACCACGACTTACAGAAGTTTCTTCCGAGATACTGCTTCACTCACTGCATCCTCACCTCCGTTAGGCAAAGCTCTAGCATCACTTCTTACACCTGCAACAAACATCTTAGCTACAACACAAATTACGTTCAAGATATCAATATTTTAGCTGAATCAAAATCAGGCATATAAAATCTTGAGTAATATATTCATATAGAGAATAGATAGAGATAGCCAGCTTAAATATGCATAAGTTATACATGGTGACATCAAAATCGAGTTTATTTAAAACAAACAAATATATCTGGAAAAACAAGTATTAAAAAATAGAAAAAGCTGAACACACCTGATCAAAAAAGGCACGCTTCTCATCATCATTAACTCCGGGCTCCGACCAGTGCTGAAACAAGTGGCTTTGCTCCTTCTCTAACAACATCTTCGCTAACCCTACCTAATATCACCACACACACATCAATCTCAATTCAACTCCACACACAAAAATCAATATCATTCAACTACACAAACAAGTTTAACTTTTTACACGCTGACAAGAAAAAGACCGTAAATTAGCGTGTCTACAATGTGTTAATTCGCAGTAATAATCAGACAGTAATCATTTCTAACAAAAATATATAAGAACCTGTTCAGGGGAGAGAAGAGAGAGGTTTTTCTGGAGATTTGGAGGAGAGGAAGCCCAATCGCCATTAATGTTAAGCTTCGAGAATTCACCCGCCGTCGATGTCATTTTGCCGTCGCCAATCTTTAGAGGATTGTATTAATTAACTGTTAAAGCAAAATAGAAGAAGAAATTATGTGAAGTTGAGAATGGTTTGAATATATAGCGAGAGAGAGATCTGGGAGGAAAAAAAAAAGAAGACGGGTGACCGGAAGAAACGGTGAGAATGCTGTTTGCTGTTAGTTACCTGATAGGGATGGGGAATTGAGTAGTACCAGATTCGTGACCTGACCGGAACATGTAATGATGTAAAGGTGTTCTCTTTTATAGTAGTATTATTTATTATTTATTATTTATTTATGTTTTTGATATTTTTGGGGATTGTGTAATGTTTTGAGATTTGAATAGGTGGGGAAAATGGAAAGAAAAAAGAATGTGATGGAAGATTATTTAATGAGTATCCACATTTATTTATCAAGAACTGATCTATTAAATTTTTAAGTAATTAATATCTAGATTATGTTTTCTTAAGCTTCTTTGCCAAGTGTCCTTATAGAAATAATTGATTCATATAATGTAACGTAAAAAGTTGTCACTTCCACCTTTTTATATGCTATTTTTCAGTTCAGAAAATACTAAGTTACGAACCCAAATACAAACGGAAAACAACGAATAGAAGATATGATTTCTTGGATTTTATAGTATTTATGGACGCAAGATTGCTAGTTTAGTAAAACTTTCAAAATCTAGCTATTTTGAAATGTATTTTTTTTATTAAAAGTATTTTGAAATGGTAATTAGGGGTGGAGCTAGAAGTATAGCTATAAGTGTAAATGTTGAGATTACACGAGAGAAATCACAGAAAATTAGAGAGAGAAAGTAGAGAGAAGGAGGAGAAGATTGAGAGAAACGAAGAGTCAGTTTTGGGAAAAGGAAAAGTAAGTCTGATCTCCTCGATAGTTCCAATATACAGAGTATATACAAATATACTTACCTGGGTCGGACCGGGTCAGGTGAGTATATTAAATTGGGCTCAGAAAATGACTAGGCTCATATTCAACATCACAGCCCACATCAGCACCACAGACCAATACAGCCATCAGCCCAATACATCATTGCCCTATACTCCTATACTATATACACTTTATATACATCACATATACAAAATAAATTGTACAACTACTCAAATGTCTAAGTAATGTCAACACCCCCCCTCAAGTTGGAGGGGGACACCACCTTCAACTTGGACAGCAAAGGATGAAGAGCAGTCCCAGTTTGGGCTTTGTGAGAAAATCAGCTAGTTGTCGAGAAGTGGAAACATGAAGCAACTTAATGAAGCCAGCATTGACCTGATCACGTACAAAATGACAGTCCACCTCAATGTGCTTTGTGCGTTCATGAAAAACTGGATTAGTAGCAATGTGTATGGCAGATTGACTATCACAATAAACAGATATAGGAAGGGGGACAGTAACACCAAGATCAGATAATAAACGAGATAACCAGGAAAGTTCAGCCACAAGTTTGCTCAAAGCCCGATATTCTGCCTCAGCAGATGATAAAGATACAACAGGTTGTTTCTTGGATTTCCAGCTAACCAAAGAATCACCCAGAAGAACAGAAAATCCAGTAACAGACCTTCTGGTATCAGGGCAAGTAGCCCAATCACTGTCAGAATAACCACTCAAAGAAAAATCATCACTGGCGGAGTAGAAGAGACCCATAGAGGAAGTGCCTTTGAGATATCTCAACACATGAAAAGCAGCATTCATATGAGGTACTCTAGGGCATTTGAGAAATTGACTTAGATGCTGTACAGCAAAGCATATATCAGGTCTGGTATGTGTCAAAAATAAAAGCTTACCCACCAAACTCCTAAATTGATCAGGAGAGGGTAACGGGTCACCACAATCAGCAAGAAGTTTGACATTTGTATCTAAAGGACAAACAACAGAAGATACACCAGAACAGTCAAACTGATGCAACAGGTCAGAAATATATTTCTGTTGATTGAGGATCATCCCACCAGGAACATGAGACATCTGAATCCCCAAGAAATAATGCAAGGACCCAAGGTCCTTGATTTTAAACTGATCATCAAGAAACAATTTCAGAGCAGAGATTTCATCATTGTCTTCACCAGTGATAATAATATCATCCACATACACTACCAGAATAACTAAAGACCCAGATGTACCTTTGATGAATAAAGAATAATCATTCAAAGAGTGTTTATATCCTCTGAGAGAAAGAGCATGAGACAACTTGGCATATCATTGTCTGGAAGCCTGTCTCAGCCCATAAAGAGATTTTTTAAGTTTGCAAACCAGAGGAGAAGAAACAGAATCAGAAACAGAAGCAGATACAGTTAAACCAGGAGGCAATTTCATGTACACCTCCTCATCTAAATCACCATGTAAAAAAGCATTATTGACATCCAATTGAAATACCTTCCAATTCCTTTTCACAGCAACATCAATCAAACATTTTACAGTACACATTTTGACCACAGGAGAAAAAGTTTATGTGAAATCAACCCCTTCAACTTGAGTATCCCCCCTAATCACAAGTCTGGCTTTATACCTTTCAATGGAACCATCAGCCTTGTACTTTATTTTATAAACCCATTTGCAACCAATTGGCTTCTTACCGGGAGGAAGATGGACAACATCCCAAGTTTGGTTGGTGTCCAAGGCCTCAAATTCCTTTCTCATGGCATCCTGCCAAGCTGGAACTGAAGCTGCTTGAGAGTAATACAGTGGTTCAGATTCTAAAGAGGAAGAAGAAGAGCCAGAAAAGGCTGGAAGTTGACACAGATAGTCTTTAAGATAGGATAGAGGATTATGAGTTCTGGTAGATTTTCTGAAGACAGGAGCAGAAGAGGAAGAGGGCAGAATGGGAGGAGAAGGTGGAGGGATAGATAAAGGAGAATCAGAAAGGACATCATTTTCTCTAGAAGGTAAGGAAGAAGCAGTAGGTATGGGAGAATCAGAAATAACATCATCTTCTCCAGAAGGAATATAAGGAAATGAGGAAACAGATGGTGAAATAACAGAAGAGGAAGATTTAGAAGGAAAAACTGATTCATGAAAAATAACATCCCTGGAGACCAAATAACGTTTGGAATTAAGATCATACAATTTGTAACCCTTTTTGCCAAAAGGATAGCCCAAGAAAACACAAGGGATAGCTCTAGGCTTCAATTTGTCCCTTTGAGGGATTGGTACAGTGGCATAAGCAAGACATCCAAAAGCCCTTAAATGAAGGAAAGTAGGAGGTTTCCCATACAACAATTCATGAGGAGATTTGTTATGTAACAGTCTGGTAGGTATTCTATTAATCAGATATGTAGTAGTGAGTAAAAAATCCCCCCCAGAAAGAAGTAGGCAGCCCAGACTGAAAGAGTAAAGCTCTACAAGTCTCAAGAAGGGTTCTGTGTTTCCTTTCAACAACTCCATTTTGTTGAGGAGTGTGGGAACAAGATGTTTGGTGAAGGATGCCTTGGCTGCTAAAATATGAAATACCTTCATTACTAGAACCCAACTCCAATGCATTATCACTTCTAACAGTTTGGACCACAGTATGAAATTGGGTCTTAACCATAGAGATAAAGGACTTAAGCATTGAAAAAGCATTGCCTTTAGAACCTAACAAATGAGTCCATGTTGCTCTTGAAAATCATCAACTATTGTGAGAAAGTATCTACATCCAGAGAAAGTTGGAGTGTGATAAGGTCCCCAGGTGTCAACATGAATCAATTGGAATGGTTTAGAGGATTTAATGGAACTGTCAGGGAAAGAAAGTCTAGTTTGTCTAGCCATAGGGCAAACAGAACAAGGGAAAGGTTGTTTAGAAGCAAAAGGGAATGATAAACCAGAAATACATTTCATATGAGCAAAAGGAATATGACCAAGTCTCAAATGCCAAATGTAATTCATATCATGATTCAAATCATTATTACAATTAAGACTAGTTACATGTAAGGAAGATGAAACAGCTTTATTATCAGACAGAAGTGTATCATTACAAGTAATAGGCATAGAAGACAAAACACTAAACTTGCTAGTATCACATGAAGTAGAAGCAGAACAAACAGAACTTGTTGAAGAAGGGGAAGATGAAGGAGGGACCCATGTCAGCTTATACAAGCCATCAGTTTGGTTACCAAGATCCAGTGGCTTCTTCAGAGAAGGGCCCTGTAACATTTGGAGGAAACATGAATGTTCAGAAAATAGGACTATGCAATGTAATTCCTTCACCAACTTATGGACTGAAATTAAGTTGTGTGTGAAAGAAGGAATCAGCAGTACATTATGAAGAAAAATAGAAGAAGTCAATTGAAAAGAACCAATGCAAGTTACTTTTACTTTGTAACCATTAGGAAGGGTCACAAGATAAGGAACAGATAAAGGTGTAAGATTAAAAAGTAGTTGTTTGTTATAGGTCATATGATTAGATGCACCAGAATCAATTATCCAGGACACATAATTAATACTAGTAAGCATGCAGACTTTGGAATCAGAAACTGGACTCTCAGTTAGCATAGTACCAGCAAAATTGACAGCACACATGGGAGAAGGGTTTGGAGCAGTGGAACCCCCTAGCTGGGATTGTTGTAAAAGATTCATCAGTTGATCATAATGCTGACTGCTCAACCCAGGTATCACAGAAGACTGACCATCTGTTTTAGAAACAGATTCATGGTTGGCAGCAGGATTCCCTTGAGGAACAGACAAATGACCATAAGAATTTGAAGCAACAGCAGCATTAGCAGCACCAGATTTCCTCCCTTTGAAAGTTGTATTTTGTGGATACCCATAAAGTTTGAAGCATTTATCAATTAAATGTCCAGACTTCTTACAGTATCTACAGAACAATGACCCTCTACCTTGATCAGACCCTCTACCTTGATCAAAGTTGACTCTTTGTTTGAAGGAAGAGGAAGTATTAGGCATTGCAGCCTTATTAGAGTCAACTGGCTTCCTGTTAGAGTAGGCATTAAAAGATACAGAATTCGGATTAAAATGAGAGGGAGACTGAATATGCCTTTGTTTCTCATCATTCAGGAGGATATTATACACACTGTCAAGGTTTGGAGGGGGCTGCATCATCAGAATATTGCTCCTCACCCCCATGTAAGTGTCATTGAGGCCCATTAAAAACTGAAACACTTTAGAATCATCATTTTCCTTTACAATACCTTCCTTAGCAGCACACACACATCTTTGACCATGGTTCACACACATGGACTCAATTTCATCCCATAAACCTTTGAGTATATTAAAATAGGATGCTATATCAAGGGACCCTTGAGAAGTGTTACATAGCTCTCTTTTTAATTCATAAATTTTGGTCCTATTAGCAGTACCATAACGTGCCTGAAGTTGTGACCATATACTTTCAGCAGTATCAGAATAATGCACAGACTCACCAATCGCAGGAGAAATAGAAGCAGTTAACCATGAAATTACCATACTATTACACCTGTCCCATAATCTCTGTTGAGCAGCATTAGTAGCTGCTCGAGGACAAGTTCCATCTATAAAGCCAATTTTATTTTTAGCAGTCAAAGCAACAATTATTTTTCTTCTCCATCCCCCAAAACCATCACCTGAGAAGGGTGTGGGGACGAGAGATACCCCGGGAACATCGGAGGAGTATAGAAATAAAGGACTTGAAGAGTCCAAAATACCAGTGTTGGTGGTACCAGTATTGGTGTTAGCAGCCATGATATATCAACAAGGAAGAACAGATTCAGCAACCAAAAATGTAACCAATCAAATAGCTACACACAAAGCCACACACAAAGCCAAATATTCAAACACAAAACCAAAATCGATATACACAAACCAGATGCACAATTTTAAACCAAAGTTACCCTCCTTCTTCGCTACCGGAAGAAGATCGGCCTTCAAATAGCAGTGAAAACCCTAGGTATGAATCCCTAGGTTCAGACGTCGATTCAGTCGCCAAAAAAAACCGAGAAACGATGTCGGAAAGTTACCCAAACATCCACAAGATGAGAATCGGACCACCGGAATGCGGTAAAACACTAAAACAAAGTCACCGAAAACCCTAATCACCGACAACTCACCAAAACCACCACAAAAGCGATCAAAATGTTGTTAAATGCTGAGGTTGAGAAGATACACTCGGATATAACGGTAGAAAACACTTTGAACCATATCCGATGAAGATCGGAATCATCACAGACCGTCTGGTCTCAGAAAAACCCTCAAAAATCGTCGAACAAGAGCTCAAAATCGACACCGGCATGCAGATAAACATGATCGGATCGATGTTAGGCTCTGATACCATGTAAATGTTGAGATTATACGAGAGAAATCACAGAAAATTAGAGAGAGAAAGTAGAGAGAAGGAGGAGAAGATTGAGAGAAACGAATAGTCAGTTTTGGGAAAAGGAAAAGTAAGTCTGATCTCCTTGATAGTTCCAATATACAGAGTATATACAAATATACTTACCTGGGTCGGACCGGGTCAGGTGAGTATATTAAATTGGGCTCAGAAAATGGCTGGGCTCATATTCAACATCACAGCCCACATCAGCACCACAGACCAATACAGCCATCAGCCCAATACATCATTGCCCTATACTCCTATACTATATACACTTTATATACATCACATATACAAAATAAATTGTACAACTACTCAAATGTCTAAGTAATGTCAACAATAAGTTTGGCGAAAATTAATAATTTTCCCTCAATTAATATATTTGTGTTAAGAAATTCATTGAACATGTAAAAATAATAAATTTAGAACTCAGTATTAACATTTGAAGTTGTTGTTCTAAAATTCAGAATGTATAAAGTTGAAATATTGGCCTATCCTCTGATTGCAGCAACTATTCATCAAAATCATTTAAACAACGCATTTGTTAATATTAAAAATAATTTGTATTTGATCAACTTTTTCAAACTTTAAGCGTCAAACAATGAAAAGAAATATGTTACTTTTTATTTAATATTATTCAAAAATAAACATAGTTTTATTATTTACTGTTAGAGATTTAAATTAAGGTATTTTTACTATGTTTCCGCCTAACACAGCAACATCGACATACGAACACAGCAACATCTACATACGAAATAATAAACAGGTAGTTTTACTATGCTTTGTGGTCAATAATAATTTAGTAAAATATATTTAACTTATTTTGAAGAACTATTCAAAATACTTATCATATATTTTTCTAATAATAATAATAGTTATTAATATTTTTATTGTTATAGTAGTAAAATTGATTTTAGAAATTATGGTTATATCACCAGTAATTTCTAAATTAATTAATTAATCAACTATTTTTGTAACTTTCTAATATCTTTAAATTGTTAACTCTTTCAAAAATACAAATTGATGTATAAATGCATATGGATGTATGTTTAATCGTAAAATGCTACAGTTGAATTGATACGCGATTTACAGACAAGTGAATCGATTTGATCCCAAAAATGATAAATAAGTTAAACAAGAATGTGAGACAACATTGAAATCAAGATAAGATAATAAAAATCTTAATTTCGGGAATAGAGATTCCGGAGGCAACAGTAATAATAATAATAATAATAATAATAATAATAATAATAATAATAATAAGCAAGAAAATATAATATTATTGAGCTTTGAACAGCGTATAACATGAGTTTGTCAAAGAATTCCTCCCTTTATAATGGTTGTTGAGCTCAGTATCTATAGTTGTACCTAGGGAATAAGGTCTTAGGATCAAGCACCTCTTAAATGTCAATTATGAGGGTCATTAAAGAGGGTATAACGACAGGTAGGGGTGTACATAGGTCGGGTTGGTTCGGATTTTACAATTACCAAACCAAACCAAACCAATTGTGTTAGGTTATTAAATCTAAAACCCAAACCAAACCAATAAAACTCGGGGTTTTCACCCTCGGTTTTTTCGGGTTTTCTCGAATTTTCGGGTTATTCGGGTTTTTTCGGATTTTTTTCCGGTAAAATCTTCGTAGAACAAAACAAATAAATTGTGCTCAAAATATTTCTTTAGTCCTAGTAAGATACAACTATGTAAAGTATTTTTCAATAAAAATAATGCAAAATATGAGATATGTCATGACATTATCCTAAAATATTTAACAATAAAATTATGTAATATAAATATTGTTAATTAAAAAGATAATAAAAATAAACATAATCTAAAAGTACTAAGTCATGCTAAAATAAGTAGACTAATGAGGAAATATTAATTAAATGACTAAATGCTAAAGAAAAAATAAAAATAGGTTATGCATTTTTATCTAAATTATTGCAAAATAAAAAATATATTCAATACATTCTCGTACGCAATATTGAATTGAATATCTTTAATTTGTTAGCATTAGTATTGGTTTGATTTTGGTTTGGGCTTTTGCTAAAACTACTTAATTTGCTAATGTTAATGACCATAAAACTTATTGGAACATTCAAAAGTTCTAAGTCCAACTTTGAAATAATATCTCAAAAGATAAAATTATGAAATCTTTTAAGAAATATTCATAATGTAAATCACAATAATTATATTTATATATTTAATATATCTAAAATTTCTACATATGTAATGTCGGGTTGGTTTGGTTTCAGTTTGACTTTCTTTAGTTAAAACCAAACCAAACCAAACCAATTATGGTCGGGTTTTTTTTATCCAACACCATACCAAATCAAACCAAACTATAGTCAGATTTTTTTTCTCGATTTGACTCGAATTATCGGATTGGTGCGGTTTGTCGGTTTCCTTTGTACACCCTTAACGGCAGGCTATAAATGCCACATTCTCAACAACGAACAATGTATTTAATTGGCCTTTATGAGCAATATTCCGATAAAGCAATATTCCCTTCGGGATCAAACGAGATTGTCGTCCTTGGACTTGACTGCTATTTGTCTCGTTTTTCATCTGCTTTCGGTTGCACGTGTCGCTTTATTATGCAAGTGTTTAATACGAACATATTTTACCCAATACAATATATTATTTTATTAATAATTTATTTTTTTTGCAAATTACTAGGATTAATATAGTTTAATTAAATTAATTATGTTAAACGAGATTAAAACCTAAAGGGAAACTTATAGAAATATCACATATAAGTTTCAACTTACCAACCTCTAGTCAATATTCAATAATCAAAACAAACAAGGAATTTTTTTAATGTGTATAGTCGAAATTCATTGAAACATATAGATAAGTCAATATACAGAATTTGAGGAAGATTGGAGGTGATTTGGAATAATTTTGTATCAAAATTTATAATTAAGTCGATGTCAAAAAATTCTTCTGTGACACATGTATCAAACATGTATCACGCATGTATCTCTCACACAGATATACATGTGATACACAATCGATACAAATATGATACATATGTGATACACATATCATTTTTTATTCATATTTAGTTTTTACTTCGAAATTTCAATTCAAACCACCTCAAAACTTCACCAAATCATCCCAAGACTGAGATTCAAGCTCCTTACGATATACTCAATCTGTTCTAATAGAACCCACTCAAAAAAAGTAGAAATTTGATATTTTTTTGCTACAAATAGCTAATTAGCCATTTTGACTAATATTAGTAATATTTTATTAATTGGCCAGTTTTTGTAATGAGCTACTGAAAAATGGACATAGCTGGTAATTTCCCAAACCTAAAATGCTTGCAACTTGCCAATGCCTCACTTGAGAAAGGGCCACATTTCAAATCAAAATCCAGCCAACCCAACTACAAAATCGGCCCAAAAGCCCCTGACCGGTCCAATAGATCCATCAGGCGCATACCATTTGGCAGTCCTCTTCCCCAATTTCCACCAATGATAAAGTACAATTAGTATAGTACCCGCGCGATGAGCAAAAATTATGTAGGAAAAACTGTGAACAAATTATTAACTTAGTTGTTTAATTAACTCCTATTTTTATAACATGATCATGCGGAAAATTTAAACCATGTGATCGACGAAAGTTTATAATAAGGCAAGTAAGGTAGAGATAATTTATTTAATGTAGCCTAAAATACCATAAGTTATTGTGGTATGTTCAATGACAAAATAATTAAACTTAACTTACTATAATTAATAATTAGTCATGAGGATAAAAAAAGAATTGCCAGGTGATTTAATTCCAGAATATCATTGACAATTTTGCATTAGCATATATGGAATCCGACTCTAAGATAACATACTATACATTCCCTTTGTAACATTTCAAACCAACACTAATGGCTGCAGAAGCACTCAAATGACTAATAAGAATATAATTACAGGTCGTCGTACAGACAGATCTACCACTCTGCTTTAAATTTAAGAATATATATCCAAGAAGATTCACTTGGCCAAATCTCGTATAAATGCCTGTTAAAATACTACCTAAGTCTGTGCAAGTAAATCTACTAAAATTCCTAATGCTTCCAAATCATATAGTATAATTGTGTCTATAGCATCTATTTGTGCATCTCGAGTAACCTTATAATTTGGAAACAACCTCTCTACTCAAGGGTAGGGGTAAGGTCTGCGTACAAACTACCCTCCCCAGACCCCACTAAGTGAGATTATACTGGGTTGTTGTTGTTGTTATTGTTGTTGTTGTTGTTGTTGTTGTTGTTGTTGTTGTTGTTGTTGTTGTTGTTGTTGTTGTTGTTGTTGTTGTTGTTGTTGTTGAGTAACCTTATAATTTGCAATATGTACATCTCGTGTAGGTCTAATCTCTCTAAATTCCTTTTCTCTTTCTCTTCTTGCAGCTCTTCCGTCTCTTAACCTATTTTGTATCGCCCTTAGACATTATGGATGACTTCAGCCGTTGAGTCAGAGCGCTTAAAGGAATAACTGTTGCGACGACGTACCCTTCAACGTTGTCTCATTCCTTGACTTTGCGAAGTTGGAGTTACAGTAATGTTATTGTGTTCTTTTTTAGCCATATCTGAAATGGGATAAGGGAAACTATAATTGTAGCTATAACATGAGAATGTTGAAATATTGTAAATTGTAAAACCCAAGTTTCAAGACTAATAAATAAACTTCGTAATAATTTATTATCTAAGCATCTACTTAAGTATTGCATCCGATTTAAAGGTTGACATAAAGCAGTACTAAGTTGGAATTTTTTTTGCTGGAAGTAACGTAGTAAGCTACAATTCAACATAAGAGGTAGTTAATATAATTCGATGTAATGGACGTGAACTTAAGTAAGGTAAAATAACTTCACAACAGATGTTGAATTGTAGCTTACTACGTTTAGTTCCAGCAAAACGTAGTAAATTCCAACTTATATATATTTGTTGCAAGAATTTTATGACTAAATTGATACATGGGCAGTAACTCGTTCATGGCTAGAAGGTCTGGAAATAAATTACAGACCTTAAAAAGACGTAGAATTTTTTTTTTTTTTTAAAAACTACCTTGTTGAAAAAATAAGATAAAAAAGCAAATATGGATAATGTATAAACTGTTAAAAACAAAACAATATGTTAGCATGAATAATGTAAATCAAATATTTGCAAGAAGCTGAATAAAGATCATACCGTTGTTATGGCGATAAAATTTATAGAGTTGAAAGTATTTTGTTGTAGAAGAAGCAAAACCATCGTGATATTTTCTGAGATGCAATCGTGTAGGATTAGATTATTTCACATCTCCCTGTTTCCTGTATTTATACTATTATTGGATTGAATATAGTGGTGAAGTGGGTAGAGAACAATGTGGGGATATTTAGTTAATGGAGATGTGATGGAATTGAGGGGAACTTGATGGAATTGCCCTTTCGGATAGGGATAAGACCCGTCTACATATTACCCTTCCCAGAATTCACTTTGTGGAATTATACTGGGTAGTTATTGTTGTTGTTGAGTGTAGGGAGTGGGATAACGTGGGGTTTAGATGGTTACAGAACAACTGCTTAAGTTAGAGTTTCTGTTGTAGTTTAAATATAAATTGCAACCTACAGTAACTAATTACCTCACGTAGTTTCTGCTTAATGCCAACTTTCATATTCCTTGTAGGTTTATGATTGAATACCAAGGGAACTTCTATCATTGACTTCGAGTTTCGCATAATCTTGTTGTTGTTTCACGTAATCTTTCACCTTTACAGACAACAACAACAATAACAATCCAGCATAATTCCACTTAGTGGGGTCTGGAGAGGGTAGTATGTACGCATACCTTACCCCTACCCTTGGGTAGAGATGCTATTTCCAAAATAGACCCCCGACGTCCTTCCCTCCAAGAACTTCCCACCTTGCTCTTGGGAGACTCGAACTCACAACCTCTCTGGAAGTGGGAGTTGCTTACCATCAGAGCAAATGCTTCTTATTTGCGCCGTAATTGTTGGATTATTGTATATGATAAAAATGTAAAAATTGAGAACCAAACCATGTCATATGTGTGTATTCCACAAATGTTGTGAAACAAACAAATTCAGTATTTGCCTCTTAAAAAAAACAAACTTAACTGGAAAGTTTCGTAGCTGGGATAACAGTAAATGATAGTAATAAGTAGTTCATAACAATACAATTAATAAAAAAAATTATGACATTGTGTCTGGATTATCCAAATGTTACAAGTGCAATAACTTTAGCTGTTGCCTTCTATTTAATGCAGTTGTTGCTATTATTTTGATAGAACTGTGCATCGGATATTGTTCGACAATTGATGCTGCAACAGAAGTATTTATAAGGCTTGATGGGTTCGCAATACCATGCAGAAAAGCTTGTATCAGTGAGGGATTTGCTTTACAGGCAGTTTGATTCAAATATTGAAATGGTAAAAGGAAAAAATAACTGGAGCTCCAGGCCTGAGAATTTTCTCAGCTTCTAATAAACCAAGCACTGACATTGAAAATAAATAGAATCAGGTCTAATATCCTTTCATTCGATCAATAATGATTCAATAAATTTTTTTATTTTGATAGAGAAGAATTCAATATTTTTGAGTGCCAGAAGTCGAAAAAAACTGTTTTCCAAATTCTACAAAAACAGAACATAATTGCAAGTCGCAGGTATAGTAAAAAGAAGTGTATAAAACTTTTGGATTAGCCAAAAAATATACAACAGGCTTTTCAAAATATGTTTAGATAATTATTTACGCTATTTCTGCTAGAGTTACTAATGCTCTTTTGTTTTTGTTTTTTCCTTTCCTTCACTGAGCCGAGGGTCGATTGGAAGCAGCCTCTCTGCCCTTTCGGGTAGGGGTAAGGCTGAAGAAGTCCAGCCATCCCCACCAAACTCAACCTACCATTCAACAACCATCTACCTAACCTCCACCAACCACCCACCATTGTTGAAAAAGGAAGCTTCCATGTTCACACCACACCTACTCCATAACTCATGCTATAAATAGAGGTGGATACCTCAGTTGGAAGGCATCCTGAAAATTAGTGTTCATCACCAAGAAGAGTGAAAACAAGAGTGATCCTAGAGAGTGATCCTTGTTTGTGAGTTTGAGAGTTTTTTTTTATGAGTTTTGTAAATACTCGTGTAATCTATTCTTGTGAGTAATAGAGGTTGTTTTTCTCTCAAATTCGTGTCTACCAACGCCCAATTGATTCTAGGTAACCCAACAAGTGGTATCAGAGCTTGGTTAGAGGCGTTGGTTGAAATTTTGGGTGACCGGCCGAATTTGGGTTTTCGGATTTTTACTCAAAATCCAATTTTGAGTGCACCATTGGATTCGTCTCGTCGAACCGAGTCCAACACACCAAACGGCGACCTAATCGGAGTTCAAACGAGCCCAGAAATCGCAGTCAAAGTTTGGTCAACTTTGCCGGAGGTTCGCCGGAAACTCGCCGGAGAAGACGACACTGTTCGCCGGAGTATCGCCGGAGAAGACGGCACTGTTCATCGGAGTTCCGCCGGAGAAGACGACCGGAAATACTGTACCTCGCCGGAATTTGCAGTTTTTTCGAAATTGCAGAAAGACCCCTCAATTGTTCGAAATTTCGTTTGTTCCTCAAAGTTTTTTCAAAATTGCTGTTTTGCTCCTAGAGTGGAATTTTGGCCCCGAAGTGTCAATTCCATCATTTTGGACCGTTCCAGACGTAACGGTGAGCTCCATTTTGCAAGATTCAACCCCGATTGTGTTGAAAAATTATTTGTAAGGTGATAATGTCCACAGAAGAGTCAACATCATCTTCCGGAGCCATGATTACGCTTACTGCCACAAATTACACGCTGTGGAGACCTCGGATGGAAGATCTCCTAAGCTGTAAAGATTTATTCGACCCCATAGAGTTAAAGAGTATAAATCCTGATTCCGCCAAGGAGTTAGAGTGGAAGAAATCAAATCGAAAAACTATTGGTCAAATCCGTCAATGGATTGATCATAGTGTCTTCCACCATGTTGCACAAGAAACAGACGCATATGCCCTCTGGAAAAAGTTGGAGGACATGTACCAGGCCAAGACCGCTCGGAATAAAGCCCTGTTGATGAGGCGTTTAGTCAACATGAAGCTTAAAAGTGAAACTTCAGTTGCCGAACATACCAGTGAGTTCCAGAGCTTGGTCAACCAGTTGACGTCTATAGAGATGCCGCTTGGCGATGAAGTTCAAGCATTGCTACTACTCAGTTCCCTTCCTGATAGTTGGGAAACGTTGGTCGTATCACTCAGCAACTCAGCCCCAAATGGCAAACTTACCATGTCAATGGTCAAGGATGCCTTATTCAGTGAAGAAGCAAGGAGAAAGGACATGGGCACAGATCAGACCCATGCCCTTGTCACAGAGAATCGGGGGAGGCAACAAAAGAGTAGCAAAAGCAAATGGAGAGGCAGAAGCAAGAGCAGGGGCAGGTCCACTGATGGCAGAAAACCAACATATAAGTGCCATCATTGTGGAATAGAGGGACATATGAAGAAGAACTGCTACAAATGGAAAGAGGAGCAAGGCCAGAGCAGTTCGCAGCCGAAGAACAAAGGTGGAGAAACGTTAGTTACTATCTCTGGTGATGTAGCTTATTGTTCAACCCAAGATGAGACATGCCTTCACGTCTCACGAGAAGACACGAAATGGGTGGTAGATACTGCAGCATCCTGCCACGTGACTCCATACAAGGAATACTTCACAACATACAAAGCCGGTGACTTGGGAGCTGTGAAAATGGGAAATTCCAGTTCCGCTGAGATTGTCGGAATTGGTGATGTCCAGATAAAGACAAGTTCCGGGAGCACAATCACTTTGAAGGATGTCCGCCATGTGCCAGATCTTCGGCTAAATCTATTGTCAGGAATAGCTCTTGACAAACAGGGCTATGATAGTCACTTCAGTAAAGGCACATGGAAGTTAACAAGAGGCGCTATGACAGTCGCCCGAGGACATATTTGTGGCACGCTATACAAGACTCATGTGAAGATATGCACAGACAGCCTCAACGTTGCAGAAAAGGAGGCTTCTCAAAATTTATGGCACCAGAGACTCGGCCACATGAGTGAGAAAGGGTTGTCTACCCTAATAAAAAAGGAGTTCATCAATGTGGACAAGGATGCTGTACTAAATCCTTGCAATCATTGTCTGTTTGGTAAGCAGCATAGAGTCTCGTTTAATTCCTCTTCGACGAGAAGATCAGAGTTACTCAGTCTGGTACACTCTGATGTTTGCGGTCCCTTAGAGGTTGAATCACTCGGCGGAAATCGATACTTTCTAACGTTCATTGATGATGCTTCTCGAAAGGTGTGGGTGTATTTCTTACGGACGAAGGACCAGGTGTTCGATTACTTCAAACTGTTCCATGTCATGGTAGAACGTGAGACAGGAAAGAAGTTGAAGTGTCTTCGATCCGACAATGGAGGTGAATACTCTTCCAGGCAGTTCAATGCCTATTGCAGATCATATGGCATTCGACATGAGAAGACGGTCCCACGCACCCCTCAACACAACGGTGTAGCTGAAAGAATGAACCGAACAATTATGGAACGTGTTCGGAGCATGCTTAGTATGGCTAAGCTGCCAAAGCCATTCTGGGGAGAAGCAGTCAGAGCCGCCTGTTACTTGATCAACCGATCTCCATCAGTACCATTGAATTTTCAAGTTCCGGAGAAACTTTGGTCTGGAAAGGATCCATCATATTCTCACTTGAGAATATTTGGATGTTTGGCGTACGTACACGTATCCAAGGAGCTCAGGCAGAAGCTAGATGCAAGGACCTCTTCATGCATATTCATAGGCTACGGAGATGAAGAATTTGGATACAGATTATGGGATCCAAAGGAGAAAAAGGTGATCAGAAGTAGGGACGTAGTGTTCCATGAAAACCAGACAATAGAAGATATTGAAAAGCCCACAATATCTCAAAAGCCAAATGTTGCTACTCAGGTGCCAGAGGCAACAGCAGAATCATTCACGAGAAATGAAGATACAGTGCCAGAAGATATTCCAGAAGTAGAAGACAATGAGGAAGAAAACGGTGTTGAGCAGGGGGAGCCACAACCCGCTCTGCCAGATGTTCCAGAACCATCACAAGACTCAGATGATGGTGGGTCTCCTCATATTCCAGAAGTTCGTAGATCTGAACGAGGTCAGATTCCATCGAGAAGATATCCAGAATCCGAATATCTTCTACTTACTGACGATGGAGAACCAGAGAGTTTCCATGAAGCAGTATCTCATAAGGACAAAGAACAGTGGTTGCTCGCAATGCAGGACAAGATGGAATCTCTGCAGAAAAATCACACTTATGAGATTGTAGAACTTCCACGAGGGAAGAAGGCACTGAAAAATAAATGGGTGTTCAAGCTAAAGAAAGATGGCAGTGGAAAAGTGGTGAAATACAAAGCACGGCTTGTAGTCAAAGGATTCCAGCAGAAGAAGGGGATTGACTTTGACGAGATATTTTCACCAGTAGTCAAGATGACTTCAATTAGAGTCATACTTGGATTGGTTGCAAGTATGAACTTAGAGCTTGAACAAATGGATGTGAAGACAGCTTTTCTTCATGGAGATTTAGAAGAAGAAATCTACATGGAGCAGCCAGAAGGTTTTGAGGTTTCAGGGGATAACCTCGTTTGTAAGCTGAAGAAAAGCTTGTACGGTCTGAAGCAGGCACCTAGGCAGTGGTACAAGAAGTTTGACTCGTGCATGGTGAGTCAAGGGTACAAGAAAACTGCAGCAGATGAGTGTGTCTACATTCAAAAGTTTTCTGATGGAAATTTCATTGCTCTTCTACTATATGTAGACGATATTCTGATCGTGGGGAAAGATGCAACGAAGATCAGCCAGCTGAAGAAGGAACTCTCTAAGTCTTTTGACATGAAAGACTTAGGACCAGCTCAACAAATTTTGGGAATGCAGATCACCCGAGACAGAGAAAACCGGAGGATATGGCTATCTCAGGAGAAGTATATTGAACGAGTTCTTGAACGGTTCAATATGAATAATGCCAAACCAGTTAGCATTCCATTGGCCAACCATTTCAAGTTGAGCAAGAGATCATGTCCCTCATCCAGGGAAGAGATTGGGGAGATGACATCAGTACCATATTCTTCAGCAGTCGGAAGTCTGATGTATGCGATGGTGTGTACGAGGCCAGATATTGCTCACGCAGTGGGAAAGGTGAGTCGTT
The DNA here is from genome assembly GCA_034376525.1 of Nicotiana benthamiana. Classification (NCBI taxonomy): domain Eukaryota; kingdom Viridiplantae; phylum Streptophyta; class Magnoliopsida; order Solanales; family Solanaceae; genus Nicotiana; species Nicotiana benthamiana. Next base: position 100,222,215 of record CM067336.1, read on the forward strand.
TTCTCTCCAACCCCGGGAAAGAGCATTGGGAGGCAGTAAAGTGGATTCTCAGATACCTTAAGGGTACAATGAAATTATGTCTTTGTTACGGGGGAGCTGATCCAATCTTGGAAGGTTATACAGATGCAGATATGGCCGAAGATCTTGATAGTAGAAAATCTACTTCAGGATTCATTTATACTTTTGCAGGGGGAGCTGTCTCATGGCAGTCACGACTACAGAAGTGCATTGCTTTGTCCACAACAGAAGCTGAATACATTGCTGCCGCTGAAGCTGGAAAAGAGATGTTGTGGCTAAAGCGTTATCTCCAAGAGTTTGGAATCAAGCAAAAGGAGTATAAGGTACATTGTGACAGTCAGAGTGCTCTGGATTTGAGCAAGAACTCTATGTACCATTCTCGTACAAAACATATTGATATTCGCTATCATTGGATACGCGAGGCAATGGATCGACAACTGTTGAGACTAGTGAAGATCCATACGAAGGAGAATCCAGCAGACATGTTGACTAAGGTGGTGACTCGAGAGAAGCTAGAGCTATGCAGAGACATAGCAGGAATGTTTATTTCGGATATGGCTGGAGGGGGAGAATTGAAGAAGTCCAGCCATCCCCACCAAACTCAACCTACCATTCAACAACCATCTACCTAACCTCCACCAACCACCCACCATTGTTGAAAAAGGAAGCTTCCATGTTCACACCACACCTACCCCATAACTCATGCTATAAATAGAGGTGGATACCTCAGTTGGAAGGCATCCTGAAAATTAGTGTTCATCACCAAGAAGAGTGAAAACAAGAGTGATCCTAGAGAGTGATCCTTGTTTGTGAGTTTGAGAGTTTTTTTTTATGAGTTTTGTAAATACTCGTGTAATCTATTCTTGTGAGTAATAGAGGTTGTTTTTCTCTCAAATTCGTGTCTACCAACGCCCAATTGATTCTAGGTAACCCAACAAAGGCCCGTCTACATATTACCCTCCCCAGACCCCACTTTGTGTGACTATACTAGGTAGTTGTTGTTGTTGTTGTTTCTGCTTTTCAAAATATGAATTAAGATCTTTCATGATACAAATTTGTGTTATGTACATGTGAAGGTTGGTTCTTGGCATAGTCTAAATCACAAGAAACCAGTCCTTTATCTTTAAAGCTCTTCAAATTAGCCTTAGCACCTTGAGCAACTAAATACATAGCCACATCCTTTTGTCCAGCCTCAATTGCAAGATGAAGCGGCGTGTATCCACAATCATCTACAACATCAGTTTGCTGATGGTCATTGAACCAAACTCCTCATAAGGAGCTTATGCACTATGACATGTGTGTTTGATGAGAAAATGATGAAAACTGGAGCTGAAACATTGGCAGAGGTAGCAACAACTTTGGATGCAGCTTTTGGTGAAGAAGAGATAATGTATAACTATATTTGCATCCTTCTATTTAACGCAGCTGTTGCCTTCAATGTAAGGCAGCCGTGGCAATTATTTTGATACAACTGTACATAGAAACTTCTTCGATGATTGACGCTGCAACAGAAGTATTTATCAGGCCTGATTGGTTCGCAATTTCGATTAACTCATAATCTTCATTAAAGGCCTAAATTTGAAGAAAAAAAAATGAAGTTAGTAGGCAACCTTTGATTCATAGAAGTTAAATATTTGGCACTTCACTTAAATGACCGAGAACATAAATGTACGATGAAGTTTTTGTGGGACAGGTCTAATAAGACAGCCTAAATATGATTATATGAAGGAACATAACAGATTTATTTATAGTTTCTTGCTTTTCAAACTGTTCTATCATCACCACATTTGTAGCTCAAGCATGCTTCTGCTTCCAACACTCCAATAGGACTTTGAGGTACTAATGAGGCAGTAGTAGTATTAGTAACCTATCATGCATTACATTGTTATCGCTACAAAACTCGCGCAGTAACGGATTAAGTGATACAAACCTCGCGCAGTAACGGAATTATTTATGGTCGCTTGATTTTCAAACTGTTAATGTCATCACCACTTTTGTAGCTCAAGCATTCTTCTGCTTCCAACACTCCAATAGGACTTTGAGGTACTAATGAGGCGGTAGTAGTATTAGTAATAATAGTAGCAGTTGACAAATCTTGCATCAGTTCAACACATTTCTGCACTCTACCCTGCAAAATTTCAGATTTTTTATAAAAAAGGGAACGTCACATAAGTAAAATAAATAATTGAAAATTTTCAGAGATTAGTGAGTAATGGACTCGCCCCCTTTACTCGTTTCTACTTAAATAATAGACTTGCGACCACGTTAGCGGTTGAATTCGTGATGTGCATTAGCGTTCAAACACATGACGCGCGTCAGCATTCGAACTTGTCACGTGGGTAGGCAGCATTCGAACTCATGACGTACGTCGGCGTTCGAATCATGACGTGCGTCTAACCTACACATCATGCATTACATTCTTATCAGTGTTTATTATGGCAAAAACAGATCTTGATAGCTAACAGTGGATATACCATTAAACTTGTAGAAGTGACAAGTCACATGTTGATGTTGTAGTCAACGCAAAAGAAACAGAAGGTTCAGACAAACCAAGCTGCTGCATAAAATGCTTTGCAGTTGCTTCTGGAATTCTCCCTTGTCGTTGTTGAATGTACATAGAAAGATCACCTCCTCTACAGTACTCCAAAATAATGTATATTTTTCCCACCTCCATTCTTAATTTCTTCCATTTTGACTGCAAGTGATAGACAGGCCACAGCTAACAATTGAACTGTCCAAGTTCTACTTGTCTATATAGGAAATTAGCAGAATGCAAACAATCAATTAGCATTCAAACTTCAAAGTGGTGATGACAGAACAGTTGGATCAAGGTGTTAGTCCATTTCATGGTAGAATAATCTGCTTTACCTTTAAATTTTGTGTTGATGTGTGTGTGGTTGTCTGCAGCATACAGTAAGTAGCAATGCAGACCTTCACTGCCACTTCTTGGTGGTCTTTTAAAACAGAATGGAGACGTTGAGCAATAGAGGCAGCAGCAACCGATTGCTCAAGAAAGGAGATAAATCTAGAAACGAAGCAAAAAAGAGTATCAACAAAGCCTATCAGTTAAAAGCATAAGCATAAATTAACTTAAGCTGACAGAGTTTTGTTCACTTTAAACTGGACAGTGAAAATCTAGCAAGAATTTTTTCTAAGCTTTTTCATAAAAATTTATGGGACAGCAGAGCATTTTTTTAAATGGGTAAAAAGAAAAAGAATGAGCAGAGCTACATTACAGAAAATTTGAAGTGTCCCTCCATCAGCAACTACCTACATCTCTGTAAAATTTGTTGGGGTATGTGGATCGATTGGGCGTTGGTAAACACAAATTTGAGAGAAAAACAACCTCTATTACTCACAAGAATAGATTACACGAGTATTTACAAAACTCATAAAAAAAAACTCTCAAAAACTCACAAACGAGGATCACTTTCTAGGATCACTCTTGTTCTCACTCTTCTTGGTGATGAACACTCTAATTTTGTAATGATTTACAATGAAGGAAAGCACCTCTATTTATAGTAAAAATGGTGAGGATTTTTTGTGGAAATTCCCGTGTGAATAAGGAAGCTACCCATGGAGGCTATGGTTGGCTTGTTCAACCATTGTGGGTTGCAACTTGTTGGAGGCTTGTCAAAGTTTGCTAGTTTGAACATCTAGAAGTACGGCTGGAAGTCATCAATTCTCCCCCTCCAGCCGTATATGAAATAAACATCTCGGCTATGTCTCTGCATAACTCTAGCTTTTCTCGAGTCACTACCTTTGTTAACATATCAGCTGGACTCTCCTTCGTATGGATCTTCACTAGTCTCAACAGTTGTCGATCCATTACCTCGCGTATCCAATGATAGCGAATATCAATATGTTTTGTACGGGAATGGTACATGGAGTTCTTGCTCAAATCCAAAGCACTCTGACTGTCACAATGTACCTTGTACTCCTTTTGTTTGATTCCAAACTCTTGGAGATAACGCTTTAGCCACAACATCTCTTTTCCAGCTTCAGCGACAGCAATGTATTTTGCTTCGGTTGTGGATAAAGCAACACACTTCTGTAGCCTAGACTGCCATGAAACAGCTCCCCCTGCAAAAGTGTAAATGAATCCTGAAGTAGATTTTCTACTATCAAAATCTCCGGCCATTTCTGCATCTGTATAGCCTTCCAAGATTGGATCAGCTCCATCATAACAAAGACATAATTTCATTGTACCCTTAAGATACCTAAGAATCCACTTTACTGCCTCCCAATGCTCTTTCCCGGGGTTGGATAAAAAAGGACTCACCGTTCCCACTGCGTGAGTAATATCGGGCCTCGTACACACCATAGCATACATCAAACTTCCAACTAATGAAGAATATGGTACTGACGACATCTCCCCAATCTCTTCCTTGGATGAGGGACAGGAACTCTTGCTCAGCTTGAAATGGTTGGCTAATGGAATGCTAACTGGTTTAGCATTGTTCATATTGAACCTTGCAAGCACTCGTTCAATATACTTCTCCTGAGATAGCCATAACATCTGGTTCTTCCTGTCTCGGGTGATCTGCATTCCCAATATTTGTTGAGCCGGTCCTAAGTCTTTCATGTCAAAAGACTTAGAGAGTTCCTTCTTCAGCTGGTTGATCTTCGTTGCGTCTTTCCCCACGATCAGAATATCGTCTACATACAGTAGAAGAGCAACAAAATTCCCGTCTGAAAATTTCTAAATGTAAACACATTCATCTGCGACAGTTTTCTTGTACCCTTGACTCACCATGCACGAGTCAAACTTCTTGTACCACTGTCTTGGTGCCTGCTTGAAACCGTACAAACTCTTCTTCAGCTTGCACACGAGGTTATCTCCCGAAAACTCAATACCTTCGGGCTGCTGCATATAGATTTCTTCTTTTAGATCTCCATGAAGAAACGTTGTCTTCACATCCATCTGTTCAAGCTCCAAGTTCATACTTGCGACCAATCCAAGTATGGCTCTGATTGAAGTCATCTTGACTAGGGGTGAACAAATCTCATCAAAGTCGATTCCCTTCTTCTGCTGGAATCCTTTGACTACCAATCGTGCTTTGTATTTCACCACTTTTCCACTGCCATCTTTCTTCAGCTTGAACACCCATTTATTTTTCAGTGCCTTCTTCCCTTTTGGAAGTTCTACGATCTCATAAGACTGATTTTTCTGCAGAGATTCCATCTCGTCCAGCATTGCGAGCAACCACTGTTCTTTGTCCTTATGAGATACTGCTTCATGGAAACTCTCTGGTTCTCCATCTTCAGTAAGTAGAAGATATTCGGATTCTGGATATCTTCTTGATGGAATCCGACCTCGTTAAGATCTACGAACTTCTGGAATATGAGGAGATCCACCATCATCTGAGTCTTGTGATGGTTCTGGAACATCTGGCAGAGCGGGTTGTGGCTCCCTTTGCTCAACATCGTCTTCTTCCTCATTGTCTTTTACTTCTGGAATATCTTCTGGCACTGTATCTTCATTTCTCATGAATGATTCTGCTGTTGCCTTTGGTACCTGAGGAGCAACATTTGGCTTTTGAGATATAGTGGGCTTTTCAATATCTTCTATTGTCTGGTTTTCATGGAACACTACGTCCCTACTTCTGATCACCTTTTTCTCCTTTGGATCCCATAATCGTATCCAAATTCTTCATCTCCATAGCCTATGAATATGCATGGAGAGGTCCTTGCATCTAGCTTCTGCCTGAGCTCCTTGGATACGCGTGCGTACGCCAAACATCCAAATATTCTCAAGTGAGAATATGATGGATCCTTTCCAGACCAAAGTTTCTCCGGAACTTCAAAATTCAATGGTACTGATGGAGATCGGTTGATCAAGTAACAGGCGGCTCTGACTGCTTCTCCCCAGAATGGCTTTGGCAGCTTAGCCATACTGAGCATGCTCCGAACACGTTCCATGATTGTTCGGTTCATTCTTTCAGCTACACCGTTGTGTTGAGGGGTGCGTGGGACCGTCTTCTCATGTCGAATGCCATATGATCTGTAATAGGCATTGAACTGCCTGGAAGAGTATTCACCTCCATTGTCGGATCAAAGACACTTCAACTTCTTTCCTGTCTCACGTTCTACCATGACATGGAAAAGTTTGAAGTAATCGAACACCTGGTCCTTCGTCCGTAAGAAATACACCCACACCTATCGAGAAGCATCATCAATGAACGTTAGAAAGTATCGATTGTGAGTGATTCAACCTCTAAGGGACCGCAAACATCAGAGTGTACCAGACTGAGTAACTCTGATCTTCTCGTTGAAGAGGAATTAAACAGACTCTATGCTGCTTACCAAACAGACAATGATTGCAAGAATTTAGTACAACATCCTTGTCCACATTGATAAACTACTTTTTTATTAGGATACACAACCATTTCTCACTCATGTGGCCTAGTCTCTGGTGCCATAAATTTTGAGAAGCCTCCTTTTCTGCAACGTTGAGGCTGTCCGTGCATATCTTCACGTGAGTCTTGTATAGCGTGCCACAAATATGGCCTCGGGCGACTGTCATAGCGCCTCTTGATAACTTCCATGTGCATTTACTGAAGTGACTATAGATTTAATAGCGCCTTTTGTCAAGAGCTATTCCTGACAATAGATTTAGCCGAAGATCTGGCACATGGCGGGCATCCTTCAAAGTGATTGTGCTCCCGGAACTTGTCTTTATCTGTACATCACCAATTCCGACAATCTCAGCGGAACTGGAATTTCCCATTTTCACAGCTCCAAAGTCACCGGCTTTGTTTGTTGTGAAGTATTCCTTGTATGGAGTCACGTGGTAGGATGCTTTACTATCTACCACCCATTCCGTGTCTTCTGGTGAGACGTGAAGGCATGTCTCATCTTGGGTTGAACAATAAGCTACATCACCAGAGATAGTAACTAACGTTTCTCCACCCTTGTTCTTCGGCTGCGAACTGCTCTGGCCTTGCTCCTCTTTCCATTTGTAGCAGTTCTTCTTCATATGTCCCTCTATTCCACAATGATGGCACTTATATGTTGGTTTTCTGCCATCAGTGGACCTGCCCCTGCTCTTGCTTCTGCCTCTCCATTTGCTTTTGCTACTCTTTTGTTGCCTCCCCCGGTTCTCTGTGACAAAGGCATGGGTCTGATCTGTGCCCATCTCCTTTCTCCTTGCCTCTTCACTTAATAGGGCATCCTTGACCATTGACATGGTAAGTTTGCCATTAGGGGCTGAGTTGCTGAGTGATACGACCAGCGTTTCCCAACTATCGGGAAGGGAACTGAGTAGTAACAGCGCCTGAACTTCATCGCTAAGTGGCATCTCTACAGACGACAACTGGTTGACCAGGTTTTGGAACTCACTGGTATGCTCGGCAACTGAAGTTTCATTTTTTAGCTTCCTGTTGACTAAGCGCCTCACCAATAGGGCCTTATTCCGAGGAGTCTTGGCCTGGTACATGTCTTCCAACTTCTTCCAGATGGTATATGCGTCTGTTTTTTGTGCAACATGGTGGAAGACACTATGATCAATCCATTGACGGATTTGACCAATAGTTTTTCGATTTGATTTCTTCCACTCTAACTCCTTGGCGGGATCAGGATTGTTACCCATCAATTCTATGGGATCAAACAAATCTTTACAGCTTAGGAGCTCTTCCATCTGAGGTCTCCATAGCGTGTAATTTGTGGCAGTAAGCGTAATCATGGCTCCGAAAGATGATGTTGACTCTTCTGTGGACATTATCATCTTATAAAATAATTTTTCAACACGATCAGGGTTGAATCTTTAAACACGGAGTTCACCGTTGCGTCCGGAACGGTCAAAAAAGGTGGAATTGACACTTCGGGGCTGAAATTCCACTATAGGGGCAAAACTATAATTTTTAAAAGTTGAGGGACCAATCTGCAATTTTAGAGAGTTGACTGGTTCGCTGCAGTTGACCGGTCGTCTTCTCCGGCGAAATTTCCGGCAACGATTGTCTTGTCCGGCGAGTTTCCGGCGAAGTTGATCAAACTTTGACCGCAATTTCTGGGCTCGTTTGAACTCCGATTAGGTCACTATTTGGTGCATTGGACTCCGTTCGACGAGACAAATCCAATGGTGCCATCAGAATTGGATTTCGAGCAAAGCTCCGAAAATCCAAATTTGGCCCGTCACCTAAAAACTCGTCCAACGCGTCTAACCTGGCTCTGATACCACTTGTTGGGGTATGTGGATCGATTGGGCGTTGGTAAACACAAATTTGAGAGAAAAACAACCTCTATTACTCACAAGAATAGATTACACGAGTATTTACAAAACTCATAAAAAAAAATCTCAAAAACTCACAAACGAGGATCACTTTCTAGGATCACTCTTGTTCTCACTCTTCTTGGTGATGAACACTCTAATTTTTGTGATGATTTACAATGGAGGCAAGCACCTCTATTTATAGTAAAAATGGTGAGGGTTTTTTGTGAAAATTCCCGTGCGAATAAGGAAGTTTTCCATGGAGGCTATGGTTGGCTTGTTCAACCATTGTGGGCTGGAACTTGTTGGAGGCTTGTCAAAGTTTGCTAGTTTGAACATCTAGAAGTACAGCTGGAAGTCATCAAAATTTGGTGTGAGATTTCTGGGTAGCCGTTATTTAATGGCTTCAAACTGACAAGGAACAACCTATATTGTAACGGATAACAGATGAGAAAAAGAAAGCAGTTTCAATATAATTCAATAACCTGATCCTGTAACGATGAAAGTGATGTTAAGTATTGTTTAGGCACTTGCCTAATGGCTGCAACAAACTGACCAGCTTTGAAAAATACCTTTATTGGCGTCACACTTTGTCAAAATTCTCTTTTCTGACCTTAGATGTACCTAAAGGGTAGAAGGATAACTAAATAATTAAACAGAACAGAGTGGTGTGATAGGGTTCTCTATTTCCACACTATATCAATTTCATATGAGCTAGTTCTGTCTTCAGTATATGTTTGGAGATTTAGAATACTACAGTATCCCTTCCACAATCAATAGCATATCACAAATAAGAAGAATATTCTCTTAGGATAACTCATAAAGAAAGAAAGTTGTGAGATTATAAGTGTGAGCAATATGCTGAATAATTAGCAGATTAGTAATAGAAGTTGTGTGTGTGTTTCAGAAGGGTTTGTGTGTGTGTGGGGGGGGGGGGGGCGGAGGTCGGGAGGGTGTGAATCAGAAAGATACAGAATAACATAACAGATAGCATATGTAGCAACATGTGCAATAAAAATAAGTGTAGCAACTGCCACCAACCGTATTCTGCGTATTAGGAGACAACTCATTTCCTCAACTAATGGTCGCTCACATAGACACGGCGTCTGTCAATGAACGTGCTGGTCGATCAAACGAACAGCAATAGGAAACTGCTTCCTGTTATAAACTGCACATACCTACATGAAAATTTTGGAAAATTAAACAGAAAATTAAAATGCCAAAAATAGCAAAAGTAGTGCTCGTACTAAAAGTATTAAACAGTTGATGACATTTTACTCCATGGAAAGTACATATAATGAAAATCTAGTTAAAGTGCTAGAGCTGTTGTTTGCACTTACTGACCTAAATGAGGATGGTAAGTTAAACAAAATGTGTGATAAATTGGCTGAGTTTTGATGGAACCCATGCTGGTCCAAGATAATTGTTGCCTGTTATAATTAGAATTGGTCATATGAGATAATAAGTGTAGGTGAATGACTTTATTTGGGGAATTCATTGTTGTATAATGAAAAGGACAGAGAAATAAAATAGGACAATTTGGCACTTACAACTAAATAAAAAGAAGATATGAAAAGGAGTGGCAGAAATGTACGTTTACATAGAAGTAAGATACATAGTCAAGGCACAAATATGACATGGCTGTATTGCCAGTAGATTCCGTCATATGATCCACGATTAATAACTTTGAACGAAGCAACTGGCAACACAAAGATCTTGTTAATAGCCAGATAACAAATTTGCTTAAAAAAATATACAATTTAAAATAACTAAAGATATGATAGCAGATAGGCATAGCTAATGAAGTTATCAATTATTGTTTGACAATATGGTTTAGCAAAGACTGAAGCATGATAGCCAAAAATTTTGCTGGAAAGTTTGAACTTTGCTTTCATTCGCACAGTAAATTACGAAAAACCTCCTTGTAAATTACATTTATTGCTTCATTTGTAATTTCTCCATCATCGTCGTAAACCAAAATCTTTAATCCCTTTCTTTTGGTAACCCTTGATAGAGCAACGTAAAGCTGCCCATGTGTGAAGACCAGTTTTTTCAAATATAACCCAACATGAGATAAAGATTGTCCTTGACTTTTGTTTATCGTCATTGAAAACGATACAACTATTGGAAATTGTCTTCGTTGGAATTTAAAAGGTATTCTCGCATCAGATGGAGTTAATGACATTCTCGGAATGAAGACCTTTTGTCCAGCCATATTTCCCGATAAATTTTTTGCTTCAATAACCCGATTTCCCAGTCTAGGGATGATTCATCTTGTTCCATTACATAGCCGTGAAGATGAGTCTATATTTCTCAATAACATAACAGGGACCCCCACTTTCAAAGTGATAACATGATTTGGAATTCCAGAACACTTAATAGTGTTTAGAAATTCAGGTGTATGTATGTGTTCCAAACCTGTAAAAGCATCGTCTGACATGCAAATTGTATCAGAGCTATAAAATGTTTTTGGTTCACTTTTGTTTACTGAAACCATGAATTCGTTGATTGATTCAACTATGTCAAGAGTGGGAGTAAGAATTCCTCTTTGTTGCAGGTATGTTATATCACTGCAATGACTTAAAAAATCTGGATATGTACTTTCCAAAATCGCAGAAATTGGATCGCCACAATTATTGATGATAAGATCATCAAGGATATGAACTTTATCGATACCATCAACAGAATTACCAATCTTACCAACACCTATTGCTAAAATCCAATCAGAAAATTGTCTTAGATCATTCAAATGTGTATCCACCTGATTTCCTTCCAACCTCATATTTTTTGTTAGCTTTAGGACCTGACAGCGATTCCACAAATATGAAGAATTAAGGGTAGCATGAACAATATCTTGTCTAGTACCTTTTGGAATGACTGGAAGTATCTGTCTAAAGTCACCACCATGAACAACAGTTTTTCCTCCAAACGGACGATCTAAATTAGATGCATCTTTAAATCTAAGAATATCTCTTAGAGTTCTGTCTAGAGCTTCAAAACAATATCTATGCATCATTGGTGCTTCATCCCAAATAATTAACTTTGTCTTGACAATCAATTTAGATAAAGGAGTACCTTGTTTGATATTACATGTTGAATCTTCATTTGCATTTAGTGGGATTGCAAATCTAGAATGAGCTGTTCGACCTCCTGGTAACAAAAGAGACGCAATTCCGCTTGATGCAACTGTTAGCACGATATCACCTTACATCTTATGGCAGAAGACAAAGTCTTCCAAATAAATGTTTTCCCGGTTCCTCCATGACCATATAAAAAGACGAATTCACCTTTATCCTCTTGTACTGATTTGATAATTCTGTCATAAACTAACTTTTTCTCCATTGTCAACTTAGCAAATAATTCTTCATGTTCCTGAGACAAAGAGCACCTATTATAACGTAGTTCTTTGCAGATTAGTCTATTGGTGTTGTCAACTTCTTCTTCATTGAAAATCGGTTTTGGCATTGTTGGAAAATCATATAACGTTCTTCCGCAAGCTTTCAACAAATTTTCCAACTTTTGTAGACAACGATTCTTCTATTCATCGTTTGTTAGCTCTGCCTCTAAAATAACAAAAGTATATAATTAATTAATTAATCATAAAAATATTTAGTTTCCATTATTTATATAAAGAAAAAAGGAAAATAATTTCCTTTACAAATAATAAAAGCTAATAATGTTACTTTAGTTCATTGGAAGGCTACATCGATTAAGTTTCAATCAGATTATATAAATAATTAACCGCTCATTAGTAGCATATGTAAATGTAAATCATAGATTACAGTAATGTTTAATTAGTATGAAATAAAAAATGTAGAAATATTATAATAAATTAATAATATTAAAATCTTAAGAAGAAGGTTGCATTGTATACCTGGATTATCCAATATTCTTCTCTGATAATAAAGACCATGTTGCCTCCCAAACGCATTCTGGTCGTGACATTGAATTGGATAATAGTAACATACCAAATAATTGCCTAAGATATGATGCCATTCCCCAATGACTTGCCTCCTTTATGGCATGTACATACTCCATCATCCAAGCATAGAGTTGGGCTTCGGAGCCCAAGTGAAAACATGGGTTGCGGCTGGTTTCACAGAGCAACGAACAACTCCCGCTCTGTGCAGTGGAAGGATAATCCAATGAAACTACCACATTTTTTTGCCCAAAAATTCATTTTGAACACGCTCCCAAACCCAAAATCACTTAACGGAGCTAACAGAACCATCCGGATTTCCATTTAGAGGTCGCCTTCACACACACACACACACACACACACACACACATATATATAAGCCGTGCTCCAAACCCACGGCTTATTTTTCTTGAGCAGCTCTGTGAGTGGTGCGTCAATTGCGGAATATCCACTGATGAATCTCCGATAATAATTAGCAAGCCCAAGGAACGATCTAAGCTCTGTGACCTCAGTGGGTGCCTCCCACTGGATGATGGCTTGCACTTTTGCTCCATCCATGCGAAGCTGTCCCTGACTTATAACATGGCCAAGGAAATGTATTTTGGGTTGTGCAAATTCGCACTTCTCCCGTTTGACAAAAAGCTGGTTCTCCCGCAAGACCTGAAATACTTTATGGAGATGCTCCATGTGCTCCTCCAAGGATTGGCTGTAGATGACTATGTCATCCAGGTATACCACAACGAAATCGTCCAAATAAGGGTGGAAGATTTTGTTCATATGCCAAGAAGACCACCCTGTTCGAAGTAGTAGATGGAGATATATATATATATGTATATATATATATATATGTATATATATATATATATATATATATATATATATATATATATATATATATATATATATATATATATGTATATATATATATATACATATATATATATATATATATATATATACATATATATATATATATATACATATATATATATATATATATATACATATATATATATATATACATATATATATATATACATATATATATGTATATATACATATATATATATATATATGTATATGTATGTATATATATGTATGTATCTCCATCTACTACTTCGAACAGGGTGGTCTTCTTAGCATATGTGGGCAACAAAATTTCTCCTCGGGTGGTGACACTTGTTAAGTTGAACCCGGCCAAAAACTTTATTTCTGGAACTATGTTTTCCGGTCAGCTTTGCTTACTCCAAAACTCTCCATTATATGATGTAACTAGTAACTATATCCAGTGAGTTCATAATAAATTTATCTGATATGGAGTAAGACCTAATGTCAACGCGTAAATTTACTATCTCACTATAAATAAAAAAATGAAGACCATAGGGGTTAATTCCTATCACCACTTTATCATAACCACAAACTTTTCTCTGAGTATTAAGTTCCACAATTTTAAAAAAATGCACAATGCCTCTAAATATGTCCCCTCATCCCACGTCTATAGCATATGGGCAACTCCATATAGCAAATTCCCGAGTGCATCTTACCGCACCTGGGGACGTATTCAATCAGCTTATCAACAAACTCATACTAAGAAGCCTGAAGCTGCCTCTTCCACTATTATAGCTCATGCCAAAGCCGTACGATACGGTGCCCGACACCAAATAAATTAATGAAGTCCACAATCTCGCCCGGCGACATGCCCGACCACAAGGAGGACACATTTGATTGCCATAATAACTTTGATTTTTCAGTATCGATGTTAGTTTAAGCTGATTTGGGGGTTGGGACCTTTAATTGTTCGGTGGTAGCCTTTACTTGCTTCCTAATATGATTCCTGAACGTCAGTGCACACAACGTCCAACAAAAACCAGATGGGCTGCTCCAATGAAACTACCACATTTTTTTGCCCAATACAAGCTAAATATTTGTATGTTTTGTTTGCTAAACATTTTTTTGCCCAAAACTAAGATCCTACGGTTGTGTATGTCATGTTTTTAGGGTGAATGAGAGATTTCAACTTTCTCGCCTGCAAAAGGGACTATTGTTAGACCCCTAACTTTTGTCATCGGGCGTGGGCACGGCGTTGGCAAGGATTGTGGCGTGATGGCCTTGTCATTGGCCTATGTGCGGGCGAAAACTATCATGCGGGTCGACAGGCTGGGATGGGCAAGCAAGGCCAAGACCTTGCGGCGGACAAGGTTTGCTTGGAAAGGGCTTGACAAGGCAGCATCGACAAAATGGGGCGGCATGGTACGGCATGCGCGCCAAAGACAGTCGGCATGACATTGGTTGTGGCAGCTATGTGTGGGCTAAGCTAAGGCGAAGCGGAAGTGCGGGTTGACGGCAAAGGCTTCCAATAGCTAAGACTATGCTATTGGGAAGGAAATACAAACAATGGCACGAGGGAAATGAGGCAGACATGAGGGAACGGAAGATGGCAACGGACAAGGCAGGAAACTAGGGCCAAGGCAGTGTGCGCGGTGTATGGGCGCCGGGCAGTGTGCGGGAAATATGATGGCAGCGGATTGCGCCGGCATTGGTATGGGACAATGTCAAATTGACTAAGGCATGGCTCGAGCAGCCTTAGGGCGGAACGCAGCTGGTCAAGAATTGCACATGACAAGCACATGGAAGCGGTTGGCGGAAGTTCCTTGTTTGTAGGCCATGATCTCCCATGTTCCCCCATTATCCCCATGAACTGATTGTGTTGTATAGTGGCCTTAAATTCGTGTAGCATGATCCTAAGTAGTTGGGGATGTCAACTACAAGTTAGGACCATGATGTTAGCTGATGGACAACATGGGTGTCATGGGCGGTTGGGCTAAAGGCCTATAAATAGGACCTTTAGGCAGCAAGGAAAATCAGGAAGTAAGTCTTGTGTATTTACTGGCTGGGAAACACGAGGGAAACGTGAGGAGTTCTAAGTGTTTCAGGAAAAAGGGGACTTGGGTTGTGGGACAATCCGAGTGTTCGGCCAAGATTGACAAGGTCATCTTAGTCGGAGAGTGGGCTGTGAGCGGCATTGTTCATAGCGAGAGTGAGGGTCCTTTGTATTATTTTCCATATTAATATAAAGGTTGGGAAATTGTTCCCTTATATGCTTGTCTCATTTAAATTCTGTTTTGCTGCCCAAATTCGTCTAAGGCTAAACTTGTGTGCGATTGGCAAGTTTTGGGGGAAGACTGAGTCAGGCAAGGCTTGACTGCCGCACGGAGGTGAAACCTCGGCCAGGATTTAAGTGGCCAAAATCGACCCCGTGACAACTATCATCGTGTTGTTTGGGGAAGTGTTATTATTCATGTTGTTATGTATTTATCAATTATTAGAAATTGATAGAAAACGAAAACCTCATATAATGTGACATGAAATTAGTTAGAGAGCATATTCAACTATAAAATCAATGTACAAGAAAATGCCAAACAAATTAATACTCTTGTTTGATCACATTTCGTCTACTCGGACTAAACTAATTTCAATGAAGCATTTCTTCTATTTACACCCATCACCCTTATCTTATGCTTAATTCTTTTTCCTACTTTCTTCCCTTTCTTTATGATCCCAGACACTAATACATTTGAATATTGTATCTTCATTTTCATTTTATCATTGTTGTTATTATATTATACTTATTTATATTAACAGAATAAAAAAGAATTTATGTGCCTAACTGACGGAGATTATGCATTATTTGCCTTAATATTTTGAGATATCCATTTTCTGATACCCATTATATAGAGTGCATATAAAAATATGTTATAAATAACCCATAGCTGGACAAGCTAAATTCGAAAACCAATATGTAAAGTGAAGAATGAGACTGGATTGAAAATACAAATTGATTATCCAACTCTTCATCCACTCAATTTATTTTTCTGTGCTCCTAACTTCTCTTGGGGGAAAAGCTGAAACAGATAGAAGCCATTTGTGTTTCATTATTGCAAAATTACTCTTTGCAGACATATTTCAGTAGTCCAGAAGAAAAAACTATGGCAAGACATCACTCACTAATTTAACATGGGCTCTTCTCCTAAAACTAAGACGAATGCCCAATGACACTGAGAATCCGGGCAGAAGAATTAACTCAAATAGCCGCCCACCTAACCACTTAAACTAAAAATAGCCGATTGAGGTATATATGCATAATTTATGTATTATGTGTGTATAATAATATATAATCAATGTATCATCTATGTATATGGTTTAAAAAAGTAAACAATGAATATTGTCTGCTATTTATGTAAAGATACCATAAATGTAAAACTTTCCCACACATAGGAAAGACTAATGCTACAACAAGATATTTCTAACTATAAATGACAAAAGGGATGGTGTCATTACGAACTCCACCCAAAATGCAGATACTGCAAGTGATCAGGCTAGTCATTAGCGTGTCTTTAAGCAAGCTCTTGCACATAGAGCTCGAATAGCAGTCAATCATCAAGCGAGGGTTGCTCTTTTACCTTTTGCTTCCCTTGACTGTAAATAAACATGGTTGAATGAAGGTTAGCTACACCAAACAATAGAAAACGTTATCATACTAGCAAGCGATAGAGGGAGGTAAATCATCTGCCACTCTAGCTTTAAGCAAAGAACACCGCACCTGTACAGCCACTGATCTTTTTGCATCCAAAAACTGACTGTAGATGTCGTATAATCGCTGCTTTTCAGCATCAGAGACAGATGGTTTTGCCTTGGATGCAATAGATTTCAGGAGAGCATCAGAGATGACTGGCTTCTTCTCAGGCTTGCCGACATTTTCACTATCTAGAAGATCATGGACAGCCTCAAGCTGAGCATCAGACAGAAGTGCTTGGAGGTCAGCTCCACTGAACCCTTCTGTCAAACGAGCTACACCATCCAAATCGACATCACTTTCCAATGGTAACTGCATTTAAGCAAGTAAATCAGTTACTGTCTTCATTCAAATAAAAGTATACTTAAAAACTTAATATACGGACCATTGTCAAAGCAAAAGCGTTACTGGTTAGAAATTTATCCAAAATGTCTTGATCCCTCCCAAAATTACTCATAGGAATGATCATGTTTCCCTTCCATTTCTTTAAAATGATTTAACAAACACTTCGCCGTTATACAGTCACTTTACAAAGATAAGAAGGAACCAGGACCAATGTTACTCGGACTCTCCAAAAATGTCACCAAGTGTGTGTCAGATCTTCCAAAATCAGTGCATTTACAGTGGATCTGACACGAGTACGACAACATATTTGGAGAATCCGAGCAATATAGACCAAGACTGTTAAAGACCGCTCACTCTAATTCCAAGGAAGCCCGAGTCAAATTGGAACATGGAAATGGGTGACCTTGGGAAACCTAACTTTTAGCATAGCCTAATAGTTACCTAATATTGTACTATGCATTCCACATTCCTATGCCCAAATGAAACTGTTAGATATGTAAATATAGTAGAACTCTAATCCAAAGTGTATTAGGACTAGGTTAGGTTATGTGTATTATATATAGGGCTCATTGTATCATGTTTAATATCAATTATATATTTTTCTCCCGTGCTTTCTCACATGGTATCAGAGCTTTGGTGAGAATATTATAGCTGTGCGTCATTCCAGCTACTTCCGGGAAGAAAGACCTCGTCGCCGTGCAATTTTCCGGCGACTTAAGAGGCTGTCCGTAACTAAACTACCCTTTTTGTTGGTGTTGTGCAAAATTCGAGACCACTACGAGGTTCGGAAGAGAATTCCGACCAACCCCAGAAAAAATCACCGGAAAAGAACAGTTCAAGCGCCGGCAACACCCTCGGCGCGTGAGCCCACGCGCCGGCGCGTGAGGGCCCTTCCGGCCATTTTTTCAGTTTGCTCCTTCAGGACAGTTTGGTCGGCCTTCAATTCCGACCCTATCCATCCTTTTTTCGTTCGATTCCGACAACTTTCAGTTTTTTCCGACGACTTTATTGACTTTTCCGGCAGCTACAGTACTTTCCGGCCAGAATTTCTTCAGGACAGTTTGCTCAACCTTGAATTCCGAGCCTATCCATATTTTTATTTTTCAATTCCGACAACTTTGAATTTTTCCGGCAGCTACAGTGTTCCAGTTTTCCGGCTGCGCCAGTTTTCAGTTGATAATCCAAAGATGTCTTTGGGACTAGATGCTTTCGAGTCTAGAAACCAGGGTTCAGGCAGTTCCGGTATTATGATTACCTCAGAACCTTTAATGGGAGGTTCAAACTACCTAGCTTGGGCTTCGTCTGTCGAGTTGTGGTGTAAAGGCCAAGGTGTTCAGGATCATCTAACCAAGGATCTAGTGACGGAGATGACAAAGCCAAAGCACATTGGGAGAAGATTGATGCTCAATTATACAGTATTTTGTGGCGATCTATTGATTCCAAGTTGATGCCTTTGTTTCGTCCATTCCAAACATGTTATTTGGTTTGGGAAAAGGCTCGTACTTTATACACTAATGACATATCTCGTTTCTATGATGTGATATCGCGGATGACAAATTTAAAGAAACAGGAATTAGATATGTTTACTTACTTGGGTCAAGTGCAGGCAGTTATGGAGGAATTTGAGACGTTGATGCCAGTTTCTGCTAGCGTTGCAAAGCAGCAAGAGCAACAACAAAAGCTGTTTCTAGTTCTTACTCTTGCTGGGCTTCCTAATGATCTTGACTCAGTACGCGATCAGATTTTGGCTAGTCCGGCTGTCCCCATAGTTGATGAATTATTCTCTCGCTTACTTCGCCTTGCTGCAGTACCAAGTCACCCTGTGAGCTCATCACAGACACTTGATTCATCTATCCTCGTCTCCCAATCCGTGGACAATCGGGCTTCTCGTACTATGGAGTATAGACGAGGAGGAGGTCGTTTTGGAAGATCTAGACCCTAAGTGTTCTTATTGTTATAAACTTGGTCACACTCGTGACGTGTGCCATTCTTTACATGGTCGACCAACAAAAAATGCTTATGTTGCTAGACCGAGCCTACAGGTAACCAGGGATTTTCTGTATCTGAAAGGGAGTATAATGAGTTCCTTAAATATCGAGCAAGTAAGCAGACGTCTCCACAAGTAGCCACTGTTGCTCAGCCATATACTTCTGTTGCTGGTAATTCTTTTGCTTGTGTTTCCCAGTCTAATCCTCTTGAACAATGGGTTGTGGACTCAGCTGCTTCTGATCATATCTCTGGTAATAAATCTCTTTTGTCAAATATTGCATATTCACAGTTTCTTCCCAACGTTACTATAGCTAATAGGTCTCAAACTAAAGCAAAAGGAGTTGGACAAGCAAATCCTCTACCCTCTGTCACTCTAGATTCCGTTCTTTATATCCCTGGCTGTCCTTTTAATCTTGCATCTGTGAGTCGTTTGACTCGTGCCCTCCATTGCGGAATATATTTTATTGATGACTCTTTTATTATGCAGAACCGCAGTACGGGACAGACGATTGGAACAGGACTTGAATCAGACGGACTCTACTACCTTAACTCACTAACATCCTCTAAGGCCTGTCTAGTTGCAGATCCTCCAGACCTACTTCACAGTCGTTTAGGACATCCTAGCTTGTCCAAGCTTCAGAAAATGGTGCCTCGTTTGTCCAGTTTATCCACATTAGAGTGTGAGTCATGTCAGCTCGGAAAACATACCCGCGCCTCCTTTCCTCGTAGTATTGAGAGTCGTGCAGAGTCTGTTTTTTCTTTAGTTCATTCGGATATATGGGGTCCTAGTAGAGTATGTTCAACCTTAGGATTTCGTTATTTTGTTAGTTTCATTGATGATCATTCAAGATGTACTTGGATTTTCCTAATGAAAGATCGTTCTGAGTTGTTTTCTATATTCCAAAATTTTTGTGCTGAAATTAAAAATCAATTTGGTGTTTCTATTCGCACTCTTCGCAGTGATAATGCCTTAGAATATTTATCCTCTCAATTTCAGCAGTTTATGTCTTCTCATGGAATTATTCATCAGACCTCTTGTCCTTATACCCCTCAGCAAAAGGGGGTTGCAGAGAGAAAGAATAGGCACATTATTGAGACTGCTCGCACACTTCTCATCGAATCTCATGTTCCGCTGCATTTTTGGGGGCGATGCAGTTCTCACATCTTGTTATTTGGTTAATCGGATGCCTTCATCTCCCATCCAGAATCAGATTCCGCATGAGGTATTGTTTCCCTAGTCACCCTTATACCCTGTTCCCCCTCGTGTTTTTGGGAGCACTTGTTTCGTTCATAACTTAGCTCCTGGGAAAGATAAGTTAGCTCCTCGTGCTCTCAAGTGTGTCTTCCTTGGTTATTCTCGTGCTCAGAAAGGCTATCGTTGTTATTCACCTGATCTTCGTAGGTACCTTATGTCAGCTGATGTCACATTTTTTGAGTCTAAACCTTTCTTTACCTCTTCTGACCATCCTGACCATCTTGATATATCTGAGGTTTTACCTATACCGGCCATTAGGGAGTCTACTATATCTCCTCCTTCACCTTCCGCTACAGAAGTCTTACCCATTCCAAACGTTGGACCATCTACTGTGGCTCCTCCTGGACTCCCTGCACAAGACACTCCACTCTTGACATATCATCGTCGTCCTCGCCCAGCATCCGGCCCGGCTGATTCACTTCCTGCACCTGACCCTGCTCCTACTGCGGACTTGTCTCTTCCGATTGCACTTCGGAAAAGTATCCGGAACACCCTTAATCCTGATCCCCATTATATCGGTTTAAGTTATCATCGTTTGTCATCACTCTATTATGCTTTTCTATTTTCTTTGTCCTCTGTTTCCATCCCTAAGTCTACACGTGAAGCATTGTCTCATCCAGGGTGGCGACAGGCTATGACTGACGAGATGTCTGATTTACATACGAGTGGTACTTGGGAGCTCGTCCCTCTTCCTTCAGGTAAATCTACTGTTGGTTGTCGTTGGGTGTATGCAATCAAGGTTGGTCCAGATGGTAAGGTTGATCGTCTTAAGGCTCGTCTTGTGGCCAAGGGATATACTCAGATATTTGGGCTTGATTACAGTGATACCTTCTCTCCCGTGGCTAAGATAGCATCAGTCCGCCTTTTTCTCTCTATGGCTGCTGTTCGCCATTGGCCCCTGTATCAGCTGGACATTAAAAATGCATTTTTACACGGTGACCTTGAGGATGAAGTTTATATGGAGCAACCACCTGGGTTTGTTGCTCAGGGGGAGTCTCGTGGCCTTGTATGTTGCTTGCGCCGGTCACTTTATGGTCTAAAGAAGTCTCCTCGAGCCTGGTTTGGTAAGTTTAGCACTGTTATCCAGGACTTTGGCATGACTCGGAGTGAAGCTGATCACTCTGTATTCTATCGGCATTCTGATTCACGTCTCTGTATTTATCTAGTGGTCTATGTTGACGACATTGTTATTACCGGCAATGACCAGGATGGTATTACTAAATTGAAGCAACATCTCTTTCAACACTTTCAGACTAAGGATCTGGGCACACTAAAGTATTTTCTGGGTATTGAGGTCGCACAGTCTAGCTCAGGTATTGTGATCTCACAACGGAAGTATGCCTTAGATATTCTTGAGGAGACAGGAATGACAGGTTGTAAACCTGTTGACACTCCAATGGATCCGAATTTTAAACTTCTTCCAGGACAGGGGGAGCCTCTTAACGATCCTGCAAGATATAGGCGGTTAGTTGGTAAACTAAATTATCTTATAGTGACAAGACCTGACATTTCCTTTCCTGTGAGTGTTGTGAGCCAGTTTATGGGTTCGCCATGTGATAGTCATTGGGATGCAGTTGTTCGCATTCTTCGGTATATAAAATCAACTCCAGGTAAAGGTTTGTTGTTTGAGGATCGAGGCCATGAGCAGATTGTTGGATACTCCGATGCTGATTGGGCAGGATCGCCTTCTGACAGACGTTCTACTTCTGGATATTGTGTCTTAGTAGGAGGAAATTTGGTATCTTGGAAAAGCAAGAAACAGAATGTGGTTGCTCGGTCTAGTGCAGAAGCAGAATATCGAGCAATGGCTATGGCGACATGTGAGCTAGTTTGGGTCAAACAGTTGCTCAAAGAGCTGAAATTTGGTGATGTTACTCAGATGGGACTTGTGTGTGATAATCAAGCTGCTCTTCATATTGCGTCAAATCCAGTGTTCCATGAGAGAACTAAGCACATTGAGATTGATTGTCACTTTGTCAGAGAAAAGATACTCTCGGGAGATATTGCTACAAAGTTTGTAAAGTCAAATGATCCGCTTGCAGACATTTTCACCAAGTCCCTCACTGGTCCTCGTATTAACTACATATGTAACAAGCTCGGTACATATGATTTATATGCACCAGCTTGAGTTAGATATGTAAATATAGTAGAACTCTAATTATAGTAGAACTCTAATCCAAAGTGTATTAGGACTAGGTTAGGTTATGTGTATTATATAGGGCTCATTGTATCATGTTAGATATGTAAATATAGTAGAACTCTAATTATAGTAGAACTCTAATCCAAAGTGTATTAGGACTAGGTTAGGTTATGTGTATTATATATAGGGCTCATTGTATCATTTTAGATATGTAAATATAGTAGAACTCTAATTATAGTAGAACTCTAATCCAAAGTGTATTAGGACTAGGTTAGGTTATGTGTATTATATATAGGGCTCATTGTATCATGTTTAATATCAATTATATATATTTCTCCCGTGCTTTCTCACAGAAACAAAGGAGATCTTTCCTTCGTAAAATCCATTTGTACTGTCAGGTTATTCCTAATTGAGTTCAGCCACAGTTTCTCCAGCAAATATGAGTATATCCAATCAAGTCAAGGCCCATTACCATGTAGTTGAATGGGGAAGAGGCATAAACTAATCTGGAAAGACATATCCCATACCTCCTGCTCGTTATCCACATATTATAACATCTCTTTGGGATTGATTGAAAGAAGTGCCCCAATCAGAATAAGACTTACTTTTCTCGATAGAACTGAAAGAATCTCCAACCTCTCACGCTGTGAAGGAAAATCACAAAAGAGAAGGCGATCCAGCCTTCCAGGTCGCAAAAGTGCAGCATCAAGCAAGTCCGGTCTACTGCTTAAAAATGAAGACAAGAAAGGTCAAACTTGGTCAGAGAAGTTGCATCATCGTATTATTCCACAGAAAAGAAGGCCAATGAATTCTTCTTCTTCATAAAGGATCAATTATTCTGTAAAATGCAGAGGTATAGCATGATTAGACAACCTTAACAGCACAGGGGTATGGGAACGTTAGGCTACAAGTTTTATCCATCGGCTGTTATACAAGAACACCATTCAATTCCATCATTCAGACACAGGTACTTGATGTACCTTTAAAACTAAATGTCAACAACAACAACCCAGTATAATCCCACTTAGTAGGGTTTGGGGAGGGTAGTGTGTACGCAGACCTTACCCCTACCCTGGGTAGAGAGGCTGTTTCCAAATAGACCCCCGACATCCTTCCCTCCAAGAACTTCCCACCTTGCTCTTGGGGAGACTCGAACTCACAACCTCTCGGTTGGAAGTGGGGTTGCTTAACATCAGAGCAACCCCTCTTGTCTTTTAAAACTAAATGTCATTAGGTCAAAAAGGAAAAATATTCACGAGACTCAAATTACTTTCCAGTAGAGATATTCTCACACGCATTTCATTAGGTGTATAAAAATACCATGTAGAATGAGTTGCATGTAGTATTCACTCTCAAAGACTCAAAGGCAAGGGGTGCAGCCGTGCAGGCATGCAAATTTGCATGTCACAGAGATATCGCTGCCAACCAACTAAAAGGAGGACAGATGTTATTAGTTTCTTTTTACAAGTAAAAGGAAGACAAATATTATTAGATAAATAGTTATAGGTCAAGTAAAAGGATTTAGTCAAAGAGAAAGCAGCTGCTGATCTATAGAATATTTTAGATGTCTTCGCGTGTGCTCGGGCACTCACATACACACCGATTCAAATATATCCGTGTGTATTTTTCCATTTCAGTGACACACATGAGATTTCCTAGAACCAATAATCTCAACATGGTAAATAGGGATACCAAGTTGGAAGACTCTAGCTTGATCTTTAAAGCATTACAAAACTTTTGGACCACCTAAGCTTGACACGACCCCTTGTTCTTCATAATCTCCTCATAAAAGATGTTCAACGGACAAACAATAAATAAATATATTATCCAAGTTCTTTCAACCAGTTGTTTCTGGTCTTTTTTTTCCTTTTTATTATGTGAGGCACCAATTAGCTTTTAGAGAGTAGAGAGTATCAGAAAGAAATTTCTAAATCTCAATTTTCCTATACTTCTGTGCCTACTAATATATCAAAAATATAAAGCTATTTTTAAAAAAAATCCCAATTACATTAGTGGCATTGTAAAATGGCTGCTTAAATAAATAAAGAATATTATTAATCTCTTACCTAAAGAATTTTTTTTCTTTTTTCCAATGACTAGTCCCTGCTAAAGATTGAAGAGAAAAGATTAATGAATGCCTTTGTTCTATAAATTCCCCTCTCCCCAGTGGTTCATCTCTTAGGGTAACAATTTCCAACCTAGCAATTAAGGAAAATTCACTGAACGGTTTGAGACTTCAACAACAACAACAACAACTACCCAGTCTATTCCCACCAGGTGGGGTCTGGGGAGGGTAATATGTAAACGAGCCTTACCCCTACCCGAAAGGGCAGAGAGGCTGTTTCCAGTCGACCCTCGGCGCATAGGATAAAATGGAAAGCAGCATTAAAACAAAAACAAAGACAAAATTAGAAACAAAAACAAAACAAAACAAAACAATAAAGCATTAGTAAATCCCGCAGAAATAACGTAAATAATTATGTAAACATAAGAAACATAAATACAATCGCATGCAATAATAACAAACAGTAACTACCATACTAACAACCATAAGGAGGACATAAGCTAAAACACAAATCATCAATGGCAAAAAATCTGGAAACTAACTGATGCACTCTCCATCCGGTGTATCTCTGTGCGTCTGTTTCAACCTGCATTAATTACTATCTAGTTGTACAAAATTCAACAAAATAACAAGGCTGCATATATGCTCAATCACTGACAAGGCCAAGAACCGACAAAAGTACCAATGAGATGAAATACGGGTACCACATATGCAAGTGAAGGCAAAAACTTGAAAACAATAGTAAGTAAACAAAGCCCATCCGGTTAGACGCTAACCTTGTAGCAGCAAATACAAATACACCCGTTAACACTTCAACACCATCCAATTCAGTAAGAAACTGCATTTATTGAACAAAAATGAAAATTATACAAGGTAAAAGGAGGATGGAAACAACAAAAGATGTGGACAAGAAATAACCTGATTAACAACTCTATCAGTAACACCAGTGTTGTCATGCCCTCTCTTTGGCGCAATAGAATCAAATTCATCAAAAAATAGAAGGCATGGTGCTGCTGTAGCTGCTTTTGAGAATATATCTCGTACCTAAAACAAAATAATTAGCATGAACAATCCAAAAGCTCCAAGAAAAGCTAGAAACTAGGATGTAGGGGGTTGAAAATTTGGTCTTCAGATAGCTATTAGGTTTTCAGAACATTTATAAGGCTTTGACCAATCATTATATGAAAACTTAAGATTAAGTTATTGTGGCCATGATTAGGAAAGAAAAGGTTTACTTGTCCAGTTTGACCTTACTTGAACTTAAGCAACCAACCTTCTGGGAGGAGGATTGGGATGGGATGAGACATAATAAGAGCAAAGAGTTGAACCCGAGAAGATTGATATTCCAAAATTTGTCTTGATGTTTAATTTATTTATTGATTTTTCCCTTCTTCCTTTTTTTTATTTTTTTTGGGGGTTGGGGGGTTGGGGATTGGGGGGGTGGGGGGTGGGGAGAGTTTGGCATCATCTTAATAACAATATGTACTAGGAAAAGTGAAAAGGTTGTAAATTCTCTTACAGCTTGCTCAGAAGCACCAATGTATTTATTCAGCAGCTCAGGACCTTTGACTGAGATAAATCTTAGTGAGCATGCAGCAGCTGCAGCACCAACAATGTGTGTTTTGCCACAACCAGGGGGACCATACAACAGAACATTGGACCGCATCCTTAGAGGAGCTTGTGCAAATATATTTGGAAATTTGGATGGCAACTCAATCATCTGACAGCAGCAAAAACAGGAACTTGATATGCTGAACAAATTGATCCAAGCTAAAGTTGATATGAAAAATAAGAGAACCTTTAAGTAAAGCACATGCAAACCCTAGAACATGATTTTTGTTTAGCTTAACACTCATACTACTTAATACATAGTTCAAAGGGGTTTACAACCATTTATCATCATTCACTATCAAGGATGTTCGTCCATATTTGCTGAATGATAGCATACTTGGAAGATGAGTAACTAAGTTACATAACGAAACAAGACAAAAAGAAAAGAAGCCCCAACAAGCTCATGAAACAAAGAAAGGAGTGCAAGCTAAAGTTATTCTATAGTGTCTGGTATTCCATCTCTCTGACAAGCTGACAAGCCAATTAATAATTGATGTTTCTATCCCACTACATGAGTAATAATTATTGCCTGCCTTCATTGAAGCCAACTCAATAATATAGGCAAACTATAACCATTCAACCAGAGGGAAAAGAAGACCAATGGCATGAGAAGTTGCCTCCTTAGCTCTAATGTGGGTTGTACGGAGGGAGAGACATAGGAGAGCCTTTGCGGAGATTCAAAATGATTTTCTATATTGAGGAATAGCCTCACGTTTTTGATTGCTTTTAGCGCACCCAAGAGATTCCTATTTGTATGGATGACTGCGTATCTTTTGTAGAGAATCATGTTTTGATGTAAAGTCGCTACTTTTCCGTATACCTCTTGTATATGGGAGCTTTTCCCAATATTAATACCTTACAAAAACATCATTAATCATGCAGGAAAGCCGATATAGATGTATCCATCAGCATGTTTCTTAATTGTTATGGAAACGAGAGATGGAAAAAGAAGTAGAAGAAAACAGTGCAAATGTGAAAGAATAATTTATATTGATAAAATGCTGAATGGATGTTCGCATTTCTTCTTATTGTTGGAAAGTGAGTCTAAAATGTTCAAAAGAAATAAAATATGGAGTATAAATCACGGGTCCAACCGCCAACGGTAAAAGGCTTTTTATTTTTTATCCGGAGTCATCGATAGAATATCCAGGGCCTATTCCTTTTCAATTTCAAGACAAAAAATGCTTTGGTTTGAAAACCAATAGCGCCCATTCCAGTTCCATATCTGGATCCGGAATCATGAATAGATAGGGGGGGGGGAGGCTTCTCTGGAAGAAGATCTAATAGGGGATCTCGAGGTTTACCATATGCATGTACGAATGAAGGTACAGATCAACGATCCAATTGATCTGGCTTCACCGGGTGTCCGAGTCTCTTCGAGCCCCGACTAATCCCGGGGAAGCACAGGCCCTCGGCAAGGAGTTTCCCGCAAGTGCACCACAGTTAATTCAGGTTTTACCCAGTCCGATGGCCCTCAGAAATTGTTTGCACCCAGTGGGTTTCGAGCTTGAGACCTTGAAAGGGAGCAAACCCCAAGGCTCAAGTCAATTGCCACCAGGCCAACGTAAAAAGCTTTTATCTTCAGATTTCTCTCTCATCATATTAGAAACAAAATGACTTTGTAAAAACTTTTGAAGTGCACTTCCTTTCTCTCTCATATCCAGCATATAATTTAAAATTTCCATATCCAGAGCAATTTTTAACTCAATAATTAAAAGATTATACAAAGTATTTATTAGAACCCAAATTTTTGAAAGAAAAAGGAGGATCAAATTAACCTCCATGTGCCAAATGAATGTTGATAATGCAAATCCCGCATCCTATCGAAGTTGCATTTTTAGTGATCCCCTAACATAAAGGGAAGCTTGTTCTAAGTGGGTCGCTTCGCGCAAAACATTGCCTAGGACTACTTTACATGTTCCATATAAGCAGAGGAAAACATAAAAGGGGAACAGAAATCATGAGCCGCTACATAGACAAAAAATAAATAACTGCTTGTTTAAAATTTACATCAATGTCTCATCCAATGAACAACTAAAACATTAATTAGTGTAGCAGTAAAGGATATACAACCCCAAAAAGCAGAAAATAAACATTTACCTCTATAATAGCATTCCGGATGTCATTAAGACCTCCAACATCCTCCCAACCAGACCGACCACCATCAGCAGCCGGTTTAGTGATATCACGCATTGCCACTGGAACAAACTCATGCATGGCATGCAGGAAATCATCCTTAAGTAAAAGAGGTTTTTCCTGTCTGCCAGCACCCAAATCACTAGTAAAAAAGCGGCCAGTTGCAGCATGAACAGACCTATCAACCAGTATTTCCTGAAATAAAATAAAACCCAGCATAAATGCAAGTGTTACTCAGGTAGCTAAAGAAAGGAAATCAGAAACTCCATCAACTTATGACCAGAACACAAATAACAAGTTTCAAACAAAATTATATTTTCAACTGACGAGTTCAAAGAAATACAACTTTAGAACATTAATCATCGAGATATATGATACAACTAAAAAATGGACAATATTAAAGCTTTCTGTTTGGCAGCTATTTTACAGTCTATGAAGTACAAGTACTTCACCACCAAGGGGTGTGGTGCAATGGTAAAGATTCCTCCATCCTTAACACAACTTTAGGACATTAATCATCTAGATATATGATACACCTAAGAAATGGACAATATAAAAGTTTTCTGTTCAGCAGCTACTATACGGTCTATGAAGTACAAATACTTCACCACCAAAGGACGTGATGAAATTGTAAAGGTTCCTCCATCCTTACCAAAGTTCTTGGCATTGAGCCCTGGAAACAGAGTCCCCTTTCGTCCGGAGCACTTAAACACCACATAGTGGGCTTTCTACAGCCAGATACAGTGGGCTCCCGATATGGGATGGTTAAACCAAAAAAAATGTATTGATACTTCTTTCTGATCGCCATTTTCAAGTTGAAATGCTCGCCCACGTAACTTTCTACCAGATGCTTATTGCTGTTTGGAGAGTAGGATAGAGATACAGTTGTACTGATTCTCTATCACAGTTGTACTGATTCTCTATCCGACCACGAGTAGGAATATAAGGAAAAACCAAATGTTCGTACATGATATAACGAAGTATGAACATAAATGGACCAATTGTTAAGACTACTCACAAAAAGGAAATAGTTCACTGATTACATAATAATTATTCTTGCATAGCAACCTCTTTTTTTTTGGTAATTAATTCATTTCATTTCAAACAAACATAATACAAAGATCATAATTGTTTACATCTCCCAGCTCTATCTTCTACCTTCTTTACTCTATATTAGCATCCTACCTATTACACACAATTATAACTAGGATAGTAATTCATCTCGTCTAGTCTAGCTTGTAGACGTTGTACACGTCTTCCTCGTCCATGTACTGCTTGAACTATATCTCGGATAAGCTCCTGTATGGACTGCTTCATTCCTCTAAAAATTCTGTTATTTCTTTCCTGCCAGACATGATATACTGCTCCTGCAAGTATTAGTCGCTATAGTTCTGTTTTAATGCTCCTTTTGCAGCATTTGATTGTCCAATTGAGTTCATCACTCCATCGCATTGTCTTCCTGCAAATCCCCTGCCATTGCAACAGCATTGTCCATAATTGTGAAGTGTAGGAACAGGAAAAGAACAGGTGATCGATTCACTTCTTTGTTGCATAGTTCATATGTGACCTCCTCCACGTATCTCAGTCCTCTCAGTCTAACTTTAGTCATTAATCTTTGAACAGCTAGATAGACAATAAATTTCCACTTTGGACTCCCAGATTACTTTGCATAAGCTTCCTCCACATTACTCGTTCAAAGTTTCCTCGCAGTTTTGTGTAGAAATTCTTCACTGAAAAGCTTTCCATCTTTTTCACTTCAGCTTCATTGTATCCAGCTTCCTCAAAGTATTATCTAGCTTCGAAAATCTTCTATCCAGGAAGCTTGTTTTGCCTCAATACTCCATTTTGTAGTACACATGCACCCACTGTACCCATAGCCTATCTTGCTTCTTGCTTAAGTTCCACATCAACTTACAAATGGCAGCTTTATTCCAGGCTTCAACATTCAATAGGTTAATCCACCAGCTGTCTTAGGATTGCACAAAGTTTCCCAGGCCACAAATGCTTTCCTGGACTCTTCAATCGCCCCCAGTCCATAGGAAAGTTCTGCAAACTTTCTCAATCATGTGGATCAGCTTCTTTGGGGGGAAAAATATCTGTGACCAATATATCTGTATAGAGAACAAGACACTTTTGATTAACTGAATTTTCCTGCATAGGACAGAAATTTTGTTGTCCAAGAATGTATCCTTCCTAGTATTTTCTCTATTAAGGGCTGGCATTGTATTAAGGATAGCCTCTTAGTGCTAAGAGGCACTCCTAGATATGGTAGCTCTCCCTTCACAAACCCCAGGCCATCTGGTATCTGCTGTTGCTGCTCTTCTCTTACTCCTCCAAAAATTATAGAGCTTTTCTCTCAGTTAGCTATTAAACCTGATGCTTTTGAAAACTGTTGAAAGCATTGAAATACCAGTTATACTAACAAAATATCACCCTTACTAAACAGCAATAGATCATCTGCAAAACTCAATTGATTAATATTCATTTTGCTACATTTTGGATGGTAGTTGAAATCTGGGTTCTTTCTGAGAGTCTTTAGTATTCTTGTTAGGTACAGCATAGCTAGCACAAAGAGATAAGGTGACAAGGGGTCCCCTTGCCTTAATCCTTCTTAGCTTTAAAAGGTTCTATAGGTTCACCATTAATCAGGATAGAGTAGGATACTGTGGTAGTACATTGCATGATCCACTATATGAACTTCTCCGGCAGTTGCAAGTATGTCAGGACTTGTTCTAAGTAGCTCCATTCCACAGAATCATAAGCTTTCTTCATGTCAACCCTGAGGGTTAGTTCGGATGGTAAAGGCCGAGGGGAAAATCCCTTTGGCGCCGGTTCGAGCCCCCGCAAGGCTACTGGGGGCATTACAAACTGCCCGTGTCTCCAGGGGCCCGTGGAACTCACCGGTGGACCCGCCTTGAAACAGTGGGGCTCGGAGGGTACAGCTAGTGGAGGAGTTGTTGGTGAAGGTTGAAGAGCAAAGCTCTTTGGCGCCAGCTGTACCTCGGAAACCACGGTTATAAAAAAAAAAAGCTTTCTTCATGTCTATCTTCATCATACATTCAGGAGATACCCCTTTTCTATTATATCCTTTAACTAGCTCATGACTTAGGATTATGTTATCATTAATCAATCTGCCAGAAACAAAGGCAGCCTGGCTTTTATCCACTAGATCATCCATGACACCTTTTAATCTGTTAGTCAAGACCTTTGATATAATTTTGTACAGAATTGTGCAACAGGAAATAGGCTTGTACTCAGAGATTCTGACAGGGCTTTTCACCTTTGGTATGACTGTAACTGTTGTAACATTAATTGGCTTGCAAATTTTGGATTCTGCAAAGAACTCTAACACTGCATTTGTGACCCTTCACCTATCACTGGCCAAGCTTTTTTAAAGAACATTGCATTGAAGTCATCACAACCTGGAGCTTTTGCATCACTTATACCTTTCAAAGCTTGATATATTTCATCCTTAGTCACCTCTGCTACTAACTGCATCTGTTGTTGTCTGTTCACTTTTGGACCATCTTTCATTACTACTGGATTGACTGCTGGTAGTTCATTTGCTGAAGTCCCTAGTAGTTGCTTATAGAAACCTATCACCTCTTCCTCTATATCCTTTTTTGTGTGAAAGAGCTGCCATCACTTTTTATCAACCTTCTGATTTTGTTTTGACTGCACCTACTTTTCATACTTGCAAAAAAGTAAGTTGTGTTTGCACCCCCTAATTCTAACCACTTTATTCTGGACTTCTGCTTCACAATACTTTCCTCTATTCGTGACCATTTTTCCAGTTGAAGTTTTGCTGCTTTCTCCTCTTCTATTAGTTGTCTATTCTGCCCTGGATCCCTCATATGTTCCTGCACTTCTATCAATTTCTGCTTGTATTCCTTAACCTTAACCCTACATTATATTCAGCCCTGTTCAATTCCCTCATTGCTTGTTTTACTTTCTTCATTTTTTGTCATACATTCCACATTTTCTGCCTACCATAAGATTGCCTCCATGCTTCATCAACAATCTTCAAAAAGTTGTCATGCTTAGCTAAGTGATTTAAGAATTTAAAAGGCTGTTATTCTTTTCTTCATTTACATCTAGGACTGGTCTAAACAACGAGGATCCATAACCCACACTTCATTTTTTGGCATTGAGAGTAACCAATCTGGATTAACAATTGCCCTATCTATCTTACTATATGTACCCCCTTTGGTCCATATATACCTTCTTCCATTCGATTTTAGCTCAGCTAGTCCATTGCTTGTCATGAACTCATTGAAATCTCTAACCTCAGCTTAGGATTTCCCACAGGTCTATCTTCTCCCTTCCTTATAGCATTATAGTCACCCATAGCTAACCAAGCCCCTTGGTACTAAATGAATCCTTACCAATTCAGACCACAAACATTTCCTGTGTTTTATGCTGTGCAATCTATATACTGCAGTAAAGTTAAACTGCGTATCTAGCCTCTTCACATATACACTAGTATGAATTAATTGATCAGTTTTACACATCTCTTTGCATTCTATTTCACCGGAATCTCACAATATCCAAATTCTCCCTTTGCTACTCTGCTCATAGTTGTCCATATACTTCCATCCTGGAGCTATTCTCCTAGTAACTTGATCTGCATTCTGTTTTTTGATTTTTTGCTCCAATGTTGCTATTATATACACCTTATTACTTGTAAGAAACCACTTTACCTCCTTCTGCCTAGCAGCTTTATTCAAACCTCTTATGTTCTAAGTGACGAGCTTCATATTGGGATAAATAGGCTCTGAGTAACCCTCTCTTGCTCTGTATCCTCTTTGTCTACTTGATCCTTCTCTTTCTTTGTATGGCATCATGGACTCTGCAAGCAAATTGAAGCCATTTAATACATTCACTACATCTGTCTATCCCTACTCCTTGCTGCTGATCTTCCTATAATTGTTTGCCATTTTTGTTCCTCATTCCCTTTATTGTTCTCAAGCTGATTATTTATAGTCTCTTTGCTTGTCACCTCCCTTTGTACTGGCATCTTCTTCTCTGCCTCTTTTACTTTTGAAATCTCTTTTGGTTGCCATTCCTATTTATGCTTCATACTCATGTTCCTCATGAAAGGCTGGTCCATCATTCTATATTAATGTCCCACCTGCATACATTTTGTGCAGAATTCCGGCACCCAATCATAATCAATTTCTTGCATAAACTCTCTCCCATTGTAACTCTTTTGTCACTGTTAGAATATGTAATAGTAGAACCCTAATCCAATGTGTATTAGGAGTAGCCTAATCCAATGTTTATTAGGAGTAGTATAGGTTATGTGTGTATATATAGGGCTCATTGTATCATGTTTAATATCAGTTAGATTTTTCCCCCGTGCTTTCTCACATGGTATCAGAGCTTTGGTGAGATAATTATCGTTGTGCGTCATTCCAACGACATCCGGGAAGAAATAACTCAGTCACCGTGCAATTTTCCGGTGACCTAAGTGACTAATTGCGTCAAAGTCACTAATTATCAGTGTTGTGCAAAAACCCACACCATACAAGGCTCGGAATATAATTCCGACCAACCCCAGAAAATAACCCCCACGCGCTGCCACGCGCCCGCCGGACTTCTGCCGCTGCCGGCGAGTTTATCCCACGCGCCGGCGCGTGAGCACTGTTCCGGCAAGAATTTCAAAAAGTTCCTTCAGGACAGTCTGATCGCCCTCAAATTCCGAGCCTACTCATATTTTTACTTTTCAATTCCGACCACTTTGAAGTTTTTCCGGCATCTACAGTGATTTTTCCGGCATCTACAGTAATTTTCCGGCAAAAACAGTATTTCCTTCATCTATTTCAGTAAGTTTTCAACGATGTCTTTGGGATTCGATGCTTTCAGGTCTAGAAATCCGGATTCGATGTTAACTATATATGTAACAAGCTCGGTACATATGATTTATATGCACCAGCTTGAGGGGGAGTGTTAGAATATGTAATAGTAGAACCCTAATCCAATGTGTATTAGGAGTAGCCTAATCCAATGTTTATTAGGAGTAGGATAGGTTATGTGTGTATATATAGGGCTCATTGTATCATGTTTAATATCAGTTAGATTTTTCTTCTGTGCTTTCTCACAGTCACATCTATCTCCACTAACACTCTTGCATATGAGATCCTATCAACCAGTGTAGTACATGCATCTGCCTATAAAGGTACTCCCAATCCACTACTGATCCTGCTCAGTGATCTATTACCCCAGCAATTCAAAGGTAAATTTGGATATTTCACCCACACTAGTATGGTCTATAGTACTTTGTTTAAATCAAACTCACCAGACTTTAACTATAATTGGTTTATTATTCATCATGTGAGGCCCAGAGTACAACACAACATCCCGATCCTCAATCGAATTGAACTTCACCAAAAAATACCCATCGTTATGGAAGTAAACTCTAGGTTTCACTACAAAATTCCACATTGAAGCTATATACCTCTCCATTGCACCAATTGTTGGACTACCCCCCACAACATAAAAATTAAAGCTAATTTCCATTTTTGAGTTTCCTCATCTATCTCTTCTTTGCATAATTCAACTGTTATTTCACCAGTTCTGATAATAGGTGGAATATAGCTCAGATCCATACCTTTAGCTGCATAAGTTGAACCTACAAACAGATTCGCCCGTTGTTTTTGTCCTTTTCCAACTTCTTCACCAGATTTTGAAGCTAATTCCCCTACATCGCCTTACATCTCTGTTTCCTTTGTAATTGTTCGAGTATTCTGCTCAATTTTCCCTTTTCCACTTGAATTAGTAACTGCATGTGTTATCACTGCTTCCGTATGAATTATACTAGCTTGTTCAGTTCTCATCTCTGGAGTTTGTCCCCTATCCTTCATGTTCATCAATGCCGGCCACTGTTCCATCGGAGTTTTGCCATGATCGCTTATCAAATCGTTACCAGACTTTTGAATTGGAGTCTTCGATGCTGAAGCTTCCATTAGAGTATATGTCGCGACGAGTTTCTAAGGCCTTCCCATGGATATTTGGCGTACGTTAGTTCATGCACTCTAACGTGCGCCGAGAGAAAGAGAGAGAAAAAAGTACACTGGATTCCACAAGTTAAACTCTAGTATCCATAGCAACCTTTATATACTTAATGCTTCGGATAATACAGATTCAATGGGTAAATTTTCACCAATTTTAACAGATTCTTGTTAAAGCATTTAACAACATTCCACGAGTAGTTTTAATCATATTTCGACTTTGCTAAAGTACAATTCTATTAATAACTTTTATTTACTTAATTTGCTAAAGTCAAAACCCTAAACCCCTGATTACCGAGCGGAAAAATTCACTAAAGTATCTTCTTTTCTCTCTGCCTTCTCTCTCTAGTTCTTGGTGGGTGCTCTTGAGCATAGGCAGCCATGAGCTCTCCCCAGCCTTTGGCTGTGGGAGAGGTGATGCAAAAAACTACTGAAACAACAAACAACAATCAAAAACAGCTGTATGCTGATCATTTACGCCCAAAGCAAGCTGCAGCAAATCTGTCCAAAGTCGAGTTGGCTGTTGTGACAATTGTACATGGTGAACCAACGATAGAATTCTCCATGGATGAAGTTAATCAATTCACAATAGAGGAAGATTTGCATCAAGCTGTTATCATGAAGTTTTCGTACGGTAAACTTGATTTACAAGATTTCGCAAAGTTTTTTCGTTGCAATTCGATATTCAAGGTCGTTGTAACATTGGACTGCTGGAATTTCGCCATGTCTTAGTTAGATTTGATTTAGACAAGAGGGGTTGCTCTGATGGTAAGCAACCCCCACTTCCAACCGAGAGGTTGTGAGTTCGAGTCACCCCAAGAACAAGATGGGAAGTTCTTGGAGGGAATGATGCCGGGGGTCTATTTGGAAACAGCCTCTCTACCCAAGGGTAGGGGTAAGGTCTGCGTACTCACTACCCTCCCCAGACCCCACTAAGTGGGATTATACTGGGTTGTTGTTAGTTAGATTTTATTTATACAATGATTCTGTTCAATGTATTTCAAAATCAACTGGTCATATCAAGGCAAAAGCTGAAGATTTCTTCTTTCGAACTTTCCCATGGACGCTAGGATTCAATCCAAAAGAAGAAACGTCTATGGCAGTAGTTTGGATCTCTTTCCCAGGTCTGCCGCCCAATTTTTTAGCTAAGAATCCCTTGTTGTCTATTGCATCAGCTGTGGGTAAACCTATTGTCTAGGATAAGGCAACTCAGGATAGAACAAGGCCAAGTACTGCCCGGTTGAAGGTCATTCTTGATCTACTTGAAAAACATCCTAAGAGGATTAAAATTTTGATCTTCGACAGAGTTACAGGTAAGTCAGTCGTGCAATATCAGGAAGTTGTGTATGGCAACCTCCCAAAGTATTGTACATTCTGTAAACATCAAGGACACGGTGACAAAGAATGTCGATGCTTGAAAGAACAAGGTGTAGATGAGACGACAAATAATAAGGCATCAGAAGGTGCGACTGCAATATATTGATTGTTGCTGCTAATTCTTTAGCACCATGCCCAGTCTTTTTGGAATTAAGGTAGTCTCTAGCATCTCCTTGAAGTTGTTCAGTCATGGACACATCAATCTCAAGCGAATTACTCTCATCTGATGCCTTATTATTTGTCGTCTCATCTACACCTTGTTCTTTCAAGCATCGACATTCTTTGTCATTGTGTCCTTGATGTTTACATAATGTACAATACTTTGGGAGGTTGTCATACACAACTTCCTGATATTGCACGATTGACTTACCTGTAACTCTGTCGAAGATCAAAATTTTAATCCTCTTAGGATGTTTTTCAAGTAGATCAAGAATGACCTTCAACCGGGCAGTACTTGGCCTTGTTCTATCCCGAGTTGCCTTATCCAAGGCAATAGGTTTGCCCACAGCTGATGCAATAAACATCAAGGAATTCTTAGCAAAAAAAAAATGGGCGGCGGACCTGGGAAAGAAATCCAAACTACTGCCATGGACGTTTCTTCTTTTGGATTGAATTCTAGCGTCCATGGGAAAGTTCGAAAGAAGAAATCTTCACCTTTTACCCTGATATAACCCGTTGATTTTGAAATACATTGGACAAAATCATTGTATAAATCAAATCTAAGACATGGCGAAATTCCACCAGTCCAATGTTACAACGACCTTGAATATCGAATTGCGACGAAAAAACTTTGCGAAACTCTAGTAAATCAGGTTTACCGTACGAAAACTTCATGATAACAGCTTGATGCAATCCTTCCTCTATTGTGAATTGATTAACTTCATCCATGGAGAATTCTATCGTTGGTTCACCATATACAATTGTCACAGCAGCCAACTAGACTGGACAGATTTGCTGCAGCTTGCTTTGGGCGTAAATGATCAGCATACAGCTGTTTT
Organism: Nicotiana benthamiana; assembly: GCA_034376525.1. Classification (NCBI taxonomy): domain Eukaryota; kingdom Viridiplantae; phylum Streptophyta; class Magnoliopsida; order Solanales; family Solanaceae; genus Nicotiana; species Nicotiana benthamiana. The sequence goes on from CM067336.1 coordinate 100,259,860, forward strand.
TGATTGTCGTTTGTTGTTGTTTCAGTAGTTTTTTGCATCACCTCTCCCATAGCCAAAGGCTGGGGAGAGCTCGTGGCAGCCATGGCTGCCTATGCTCAAGAGCACCCACCAAGAACTAGAGAGAGAAAGTAGAGAGAAGGCAGAGAGAAAAGAAGAATCTTTAGTGAATTTTTCCACTCGGTAATCAGGGTTTAGGGTTTAGATTATTAATTATTTTACTTTGTCTTTACTTTGGCTAAAATGTGAGATGTTTATTCACATGTTTTTGTTAAGTCAGTCTCCTCTTTATAACAGTATGTTTACTCACAACTCGATCAATCTATGGGGCACCTGCTACAACATACAAGCCATGTGTCGAATAATCCTGCCCACCAAGGTTGGAGCAAATGGTCCTGTGGCATCAGCTGTCAGCTGTCAGCTGTAAATTAAGCACCACTAGATGCAGATACATGTGTAGGAATATAACTAGGCTCTCTGTACAAGGTGGCCAATATATAGAATCCTTTGGAATACTCAAATAGTCATCATCTACATCTGACAAAATGCAGGCTGTGTACTTATTGAATGTATAGCACCAAGGTTGGAGCTAGTGGCGGATGTAGCGTATACCCACTGGGTTCCCGGGAACCCAATAACTTTTGCGTAGACTCTGTATTTTTATTAAAAAATCCATTAAATATTAATAAAATATATAACAGTGAACCCAGTTATTATTGTATATTAATTTGATATTACAATAGGACCCTATAAACTTCAAATCTTGGATCCGCCTTTGTCGGCATTGAGCCCTGGAAACAAAGTCCCCTTTCATACGGAGCACTTAAATGCCACATAGTGGACTTTCTACAGCCAGATACAGTGGGCTCCCGATATGGGATGGTTAAACCAAAAAAAATGTACAACTACTTCTTTCTGATCGCCATTTTCAAGTTGAAATGCTCGCCCAGGTAACTTTCTACCAGATGCTTATTGCTGTTTAGAGAGTAGGATAGAGATACAGTTGTACTGATTCTCTATCACAGTTGTACTGATTCTCTATCCGACCACGAGTAGGAATATAAGGAAAAACCAAATGTTCGTACATGATATAACAAAATATGAACATACATGGACCAATTGTTAAGACTACTCACAAAAAGGAGGAAATAGTTCACTGATCACATAATAATTCATTCTTGCATAGCCAACCTTTATATGCTTTAATGCTTCGGATAATACAGATTCAATGGGTAAATTTTCACCAATTTTAACAGATTCTTGTTAAAGTATTTAACAACTTTCCACAAGTAGTTTTAATCTTATTTCGACTTTGCTAAAGTACAATTCTATTAATAACTTTTATTTACTTAATTTGCTAAAATCAATGTAGGTTATTAATTATTTTACTTTGTCTAAAATGTGAGATGTTTATTCACGTGTTTTTGTTAAGTCGTCTCCTCTTTATAACAGTACGTTTACTCACAACTCGATCAATCTATGGGCACCTGCTACAACATACAAGCCATGTGTCGATAATCCTGCCCACCAAGGTTGGAGCAAATGGTCCTGTGGCATCAGCTGTCAGCTGTCAGCTGTAAGTTAAGCACCACTAGATGCAGATACATGTGCAGGAATATAACTAGGCTCTCTGTACAAGGTGGCCAATATATAGAATCCTTTGGAATACTCTAGTCATCATCTACATCTGACAAAATGCAGGCTGTGTACTTATTGAATGTATAGCACCAAGGTTGGAGCCAGTGGCGGATGTAGCGTAACCCACTGGGTTCCCGGGAACCCAATAACTTTTGCTTAGACTCTGTATTTTTATTTAAAGATCCATTAAATATGAATAAATATATAACTGTAAACCCAGTTATTATTGTATATTAATTTGATATTACAATAGGAACCTATAAACTTCAAATCTTGGATCCGCCTCTGTTTGGAGCAAATGGTCCTGTGGCATCAGCAGTCAGCTGTAAGTTAAGCACCACTAGATGCAGATACATGTGTAGGAATATAACTAGGCTCTCTATACAAGGTGGCCAATATATAGAATCCTTTGGAATACTCGAATAGTCATCATCTACATGTGACAAAATGCAGGCTGTGTACTTATTGAATGTATAGGGCAGGAGTGCATTCGAGGAGGTATAGAAATTGAACCTTGTTATTAATCATTTACGAAGTGAAGAAAAAGTGATAAAACCTACAATAGGGTACGCATAGTTTGAAAAGCAAGTTACATTCATAAAAACTCTGGTTTGTGGATGTCTCCTATAGAATTCACAGGGTGACTTCTTGAGTTTAACAAAGATACAGGTCTGCTTGTTTTCTTTTCTTCATCACCCCCCCCCCCCCCCCCGCCCCTCTTCCAGTTGTACAGGTCAGTGAAAACAATCACATCTATGTTGCACTTCTTTTTCCCAAAAAAAAAAAAAAAATCATATACGAGTATGAATCTAAAGTACTTTCTGTAGTAAGAGTCAATGCAGAAAGAGTCAGCTACTTCATGATCCCCCAAAATTGAGATGGAATTTTTGGGCTCAACCACGTTGATGGATACGTCCCAACTGGTGGTGCAAAATGGATAAAACAGACAGTTACCCATCCATATTATCTACTAAAACTGGGTTGGATTGTGAACTTTTTAAGAATTGGTCAAATATTGAAAATAACCATATATCCACTTAAAAACGGATAACCAATGGGTTTAACTTTTACATTTGCAAAGACTTAAATTGTGGGTTCCACAAGTTTGGGAAACTACGAGTTCTCCCAAAAATGATCATATTCAAAAAGCTATGGATAATATGGATATCCATATTATCTACCGGTTAACCTATTTTCTATCTGTATTAAATATAGGTCGGGTAAGATATTTTATCCGTTTTTTGCATTACCAGTTTTCGACCCACACATATCCGACCCGACCCGACCGTTCGCCACCCCTAATCCCAACTAAACAAAAGATTAGCAGTAAAATGCATGATAATAGTAGGCTTACAAGTTCATCCTCCTACTTGAGAAGTTTCTCATTCCAATTTTTCCTGTACAGACAAAATCTAAGTTGTCTACTATTAGCTATCTCTCAATTAAATAGCCGCACATTCCTAAATAAAGAGGAAGTTGTTTTATCAAAGGATCAAATGAAGTGTTCCCTTTAGAAAAAAACTAGCTCCCAGTTCTACTATCAAGCTCATTTATTCCTTATTGCAGTGTATGACCATCTCATCTTAAAACTTAAACTGCAAGAGAGATTGCACTTTTATTTACTTAATTATTTCTTCAACCCTTCTTTAGCCGAGGATCTATCGGAAACAGTCTCTCTGCCCTTCCAGGGTAGGAGTAAGGATGCGTACATTCTATCCTCCCACTTGTGGGACCGAACTGGGTTGTTGTTGTTGTAATTATGTCTTCAACACGCTCGCTTACGTGCGAGCTTGATTCTTTTTATGAGCCAAGCATGTGGACATTCTATTTTATAGTTGGTGACGGTGAGACTCGAACTCACGACTTCTTGTCTGCTCTTATATTATATTGAAATGTGTGACCATCTCATCTAAAAACATAAATTGTTAGAGAGAGCATATATTTATTTATTTATTATGTCTTCAACATTCCTTAAAGTTACAGTTGATGTTATGTACATGGTCAGTATTTTCAGAAGTAATATGAGTATCTTTTTAGTTCTATGTTTGCAGAAGGCAGGATCGGAAACAACCTCGTTACTTTCTCAAGGTAGGGGTAAGGTTGCGCACATACTACCCTTCCCAGACCCAACTTGTCGGATTACAATGGGTTTGTTCTTTTGGTTATTGTTTGCAGAAGGCACGATGTTTGGAGTTTGAACATCTAAGATAAAATTAAGAATTCTCCTGAACGTACTTTAATGCCACCTGTAAGGATGATTATTTTCCCCAATATCAATTTTAACCAACTTAATTAATCAGGGAAAATAGTTGAGAAGATAGGTGACACCACATCAACTGAGTAGGTCTTTCAATTTACTATTGAGAAACATTGTACCCAACACCGCTTTGCTTTGGTAGGGACCATCAGGAAAGAATGTTGATGTTTAGCTGGAAGGGAGAGCAGGAAGAGATAGATTTACTCATTCCAGACCAATCTAAAAGCTATTCATACGCGGCCGAGATAGCAGCAAGCATTCATATATAAAATTGTTTTAGTCAGTTATTAGCCAAGCTTAGGGCTGAATTAAGTACCAGATCATATGCATCATATCCATCGCACTTGGACGCTATATCCAGCAAGATGTCCTCCGAACAATGCAAAGAACGCTTCAGCATTATATGTTTTAGCAAGGCAACACGCTCTGTGGTAGCAGGTGCAGGCAATTTAACATGAAAATCAAACCTCCCTGACCATAATAAAAAACAAACATTAGGATTAAGAATAAAGTATAGTGGTACTGAAGATAGAGGAAGACAGTTTAAACTGTCATTAATAATAAAACTGATTTCTCCCTGAAAGATGATGGACTAACCAGAAGAGGTCAAGTCCTGTGGTAAATTAGTCAGAGACTGTGCGCAAGCAATAAATGCAATTGGGCCAATCCCACACGTGTTCCTCCGTTTTTCCTGTTTAACAGACAGAAACAGCGTTCTCAGTTAAAAGGCTCTGTGATGAATCACCCAAGGGTCCAAGACCTCAGAGAAGTTGCAAATAATATTGCAAACCTTGAATGCCCTTGGCTAAGGACACTTACCATAATTTTTTTTTGGAAACTGGTAACAGATATTCATCAGCATTAAGGAAATGCTGACCACTCTATTTACAGTTCAATTAAACAGAGTCTTGTTCATCTTACAAGAACTACTTATAATTCTTTACAGTGATCCTAGCAAACCAAGTAAAGATTCAGCATCCTCTACCTAATTTTCTTTGCACCATGAGAAGAAGGACAAAAATACACTTTGACTTAATTCTATGTATAGGATTGCTGATATCTTTAAAACACCTTGCATTTCTCTCTGTCCACACATATGCAAGCAGGGTTAGATTGCCACCACTTCTTTTATCTTACATTACCTCCTACTTTGTTCCAGCATTTCACCATATTCTCCAAGCATGAAAGAGATTTCTTTTAATACCGGTAACGTGAGCTTACTCCGCACCTCTACTATTCCACCGACTAGAAGAATATGAAAATATCTAGGATTGTCTAAATTCATGAAAAAATAATATGGGAAGGCAGCAAAGTCGCACCATAATTAAAATAGGGAAGACATATGAATTCCACTGTGTTAGAATTCTTGGGGGTCGTTTGGTAAAGTGTATAAGCATAAAGCTGAATAGAGTGTATTAGTAATGCTGGTATTAGTTATGCGAGTATTAGTTATGCATGCATTAGTTATGCTAAGATTATTTCCTATCGACTGTTTGGTTTGGTGTATTAAAAATTACATCTTTCCTTGAGTCGTAGGTCTATGAGAAACAGCCTCTCTACCCTCAAGGTAGAATGTAAGCAGACTTTACCCATACCCCGGAGGGATAGAGAGGATGTTTCCGAGAGGCCCTAAGCTCAAGAAGACGAAAATAGACAATAGAATCTGTGACAACAATAATGAGAAAGATAATATAAGCATCATAGGAAACAGAAAATAGATGGAATTGCAAAAAGGAATTGCGATTTTTTAGCTTTTTATTTACTTACTAAATATGATATTTTAATAGAAGGGATGATTAATTGAAAGAATTTAATATTAGAAAACGGGGTGGAAAAAAAATTAGAAAAGGCAAATTTGGCAACATGTATCTTATTTACATTAACGAAAAACAGGTAAAAAGAATTTTAATCAAGCATAAAATTTGAAGGGGCAATTTTGTTGTTAACTAAACTTATATGTATTAATAACCTTGGTATTGCTAATACTATAGTTTGCTATGTATTCGCTATATCTAGGATAAAACCAAAAAGGGTGTGTAACTAATTCTTGTATTAGTTGTACATAGGCTGAAAAAGTGTACCAAACAAGGTATTACTAATATACAAAGCTAATGCGTGCACTCTACCAAACGACCTCTTAATGTTCTCATCAGTTGTGTTATTTCTACCTCATTCAGAAGCAAATAACCTTCCTGTCATTTTATGGGAAAGAGAAACTGAGTTAGCACAGATCCTAAGGCGAGAACAGAAATCAAGCTGGCCATGGAGGTTCCAATATACAGCTCAATTAGACTCAAACACGAGAGGTTGTGAGTTCGAGTCTCCCCAAGAGCAAGGTGGGAAGTTCTTGGAGGGAAGGATGCCGGGGGTCTATTTGGAAACAGTCTCTCTACCCAAGGGTAGGGGTAAGGTTGGGATTATACTGGGTTGTTGTTGTTAGACTCAAACACGAAGAACATAAATCAAGCCTTGGATAAATATTAAAGTAGCTCCTTTAAAGAGCGGCAAGTCTCACCTCATATTCATCCATAATATCAGCAAAGTTTTCTGCAAGCACTGCTGATGAGGAAGAAGGTTGAGAAGCATCAGACTCAGAGGAGGCTGCAATAATGCTATCAAGATCATCAAATACCACAACAGAAGGTGCATGATCCAACGCATCAGCAACATAGCTAAGCAAAGTTTGACGAATAGTTGAAGGCTTTTCCAAAGCAAGCTTAGAACAAGATAAAAAAGTTCTGCAGGAAGAAACAAGAGTCAGACCACATCCCTTGGTATAGAATCACGAATGATCAAGCTGAAGCTCCAACATGGAGTTAAGATGATGTCCAACAAAAAACAAAGGTTTGGCGGGATTGGCCAAACAAATCCTTACATATGAGCCAAGATGTCCTCACTTTCTTCAGCGAATTTAGCAGCTACTGTAGCTAATAATGTTTTCCCGGAACCCTAAAAACAGAAGAAATGTTCAAATTGGGGTTCATTCAACAGTTTGCAATAATATTGTAAGATTCACATTAGTCAAGGTCAAAATCATACTAAATCAACTAACCTAGATAAATAATAGAGATAGAGTTACACTTATCAACTTTTTTTTTGATAAGGTACACTTATCAACTTACATCCCACATATTACACAGATCGGATTGCTACACAATCATTCTGTTTAGATCCATAAATTCCAGGACATATCCTAAAGGATACCATTACTATTAAAGGTAGCTCAGCACCTTGTGACTGTACGCTTCCTTGCCGCACATCCTTTTTCATAACTTTTGTAGACAGTGTGTATAAGCAAGGATAATATACCAACGATTATTCCTCAATGAACAGTTGCAAACTACCTTTACAGTACAAAAGATACCGTTAATAACTTTTGCATTTTGATACTTGGGCTCATCCTTTAAGATTGAAGGCCAAACAAGGAGTTAAAAGCCTAATTAACAACCTTATTCATTCCAAAAGACAACTAAATTCAAAACACCAGTGATTCTTCCATTCCAAATCACCTGTAAAATACAAGGTGGACTTTCTCAGCTGTATGACTTTATGTTGTCTTTTCCCCATCCTTTCCATCCAGCATATAATAGCTTCCTTTAAGCTGCTTTGCATCACTATTTTACATAGAAAACACCAAGGAACATCTGCCATCTCTGAGATGTTATGATCCAACTCTTCCATCTTTCCATCTCATGGAGACAGCTTTCAGATATGAGTATTTAGACTCATTCAGCTTCCTCAAGAGAGTGGAAGCCATTCAAGTTCCTTCCATCCTAAGATTCTAGCCTTTTGTGGTTGGTAATTTTTCTTCCTTCCGTTTTTCTTCTTTTTCTGGCTTCTTCCTAGATCTATAAGTTCTCGTCAAAGAAAGATAAGAAGTCACAAGCATGAATTATCCTCTGAAATAAGCCAACTCTACTCATATAACCCCAAGATACTTGCACGGTCCCTGAATTGTGTGCTACTTTATATCTTGTAGGCTTCGCATATCTAAACAACAACAACAACCCAGTATAATCCTAGTTAGTGGGGTCTGGGGAGGGTAGTGTGTACGCAGACCTTACCCCTACCCTGGGGTAGAGAGACTGTTTCCAATAGACCCTCGGCATCCTTCCCTCCAAGAACTTCCCACCTTGCTCTTTGGAAGACTCGAACTCACAAACTCTTGGTTGGAAGTGGATGTTGCTTACCATCAGAGCAACCCCTCTTGTCTAATGGTCCAAAAAATGCAGGGACCAAGTTAATCCGGGATCATTGGAAGAATGCTCTAGACATTCAAAGCACGTCAAGCAATATGGGAAGTAAGTATAGCTCGTTCTTCTTCCCTTTCACTAGGTTAGTCTTTTTATTATGATGACCTTTCAGTTCTTATTTTCTTTTCCCTATGACTTGGAAAGCATGAAAGGAGAGACAAATTGCTTTAGCCTCATTTGTTTTTTTAAAGATTAAGAAGTCTGAATCTGAATACATATCTGAATATCAAGATGAGCATTAAGATATCTGAATCTGAACACATATCTGAATATTAAGATGTGCACTAAGATCTGAATACTAAATGATTAAGAATGTCTTATTTTTAACATCTGAATGTATAAAATTTATCTTTATTTGAAAATTAATAACAACAACAACCCAGTATAATCACACTTAGTGGGGTCTGGGGAGGGTAGTATGTACGCAGACCTTACCCCTACCCTGGGGTAGAGAGGCTGTTTCCAAATAGACCCCTGGCATTTTTCCCTCCAAGAACTTCTCACCTTGCTCTTGGGGAGACTCGAACTCACAACCTCTCGGTTGGAAGTGGAGGTTGCTTACCATATATGTAATTGAAAATTAATATACATAAAATTCAAATGATATATTAATTAATCTAATATCCTATTAGTAAAATATATATTTTTTTTAAAATATAGTAGTTGCTAGTGGTGATGGCTAATGGTGTTGCTCGTGAATGCCGACTAGAGGCGGTGGTCGGTGGTAGGTTTGGTTGATGGTGGTGGTTCAGGGTAGTAGCTAGTGGTAATTAGTAGTGGTAGCGATTATGATTGAGGATGGTGATGGTGAGTGGTGATAGTTAATAATCACGGGTGGTGGTGATAGTTGTGATTGAGGAATGTAGTGGTAAGTGGTGGTAGTTAGTAATGATGGGCAGTGCCAATTATGGTTGTTGACGGTGATAGAGTGGTTAGTTGTGGCAGTTGAGGTGGATGAGTGTTGTTTGTGATTGAGAATGATCGTGGTTGGAGTGGTGGGTGGCGGTAGTCGATTATGGTGGCGGGTATGATTGAGGATGGTGGTGGTGGTGGTGATGGCATGGTGATAGTTGATAATGGTAGGCAGCGACCACAATTAATAATGAATATGAATGATAATATCTTAATGAAATTAAGTCTCTGTTATGGATCTTAATCATACAGACCTATTCAGACTCGTGGTTGTGAAGCAAGAAAAACAAACACACTTAATGATTACGATCTGAATAATTAAGATTCGGACTTTAAAAACAAATGCACTTACTGTTTGAGATCTGAATGTTTAAGATTCAAACCTTAATACTCCATTAAGTGCAAACAAATGAGGTCTTAATATTTCCTACACTATTCCATCTCTCAACGAACCAAACATTACACCAGCAGAGAGAGGGGAAAACACAAATGAAAAGGAAACATCATAAAGGTAGCTAGTAAACCATCAAGTCACTTTCAAGCTTCTCCAGAGATTTCAACATCCAAATATTCAGCACATAAACACAAAAAGGAACTGGAAAAAGGGAACTCACAGAAGGCCCATGGATTAGAATATGTCCTGGCAGCGGAAAATCATAAGCACTGGACAACATCCAAGACGCTGAAGATAACAGAACTACCAATCCTGCAAGTAATGATAGCATTCAGCCAAGGAAAAAAATAGTATGTAACTGGGGAAAAAAAGAGTATGCAAGTGATGAATTTTTTTTTTTAATCAGTTAAATACTTTTTTTTTCCTTGGAAATTTTCCCCTTTTCCAAGGGGGGAAAAATAGTACTTAACTGAATACAAAAAAAAATTCACCAGTCACAATATTAGCTTGGCAAACAACAACAACAACTACCCAGTATAGTCCCACAAAGTGGGGACACAACATTAGCTTGGCAGAAAACAAGAAATAAATGCATGCACAACTCTTTGACATACTGCAGACTTACATAACACAAATATCGTTCACAATCTTTTCAGTTAAAGCTGAAACCTTTCAAGATCTTCACTGATGTCAAATTGTCAATGGATTTGATAAATTAGCACTGGCAGTTAAAATTGCAGAAAGTATTACCCATCTCTTTACCCACCAACCGCATCTTGGTTATTATTATGTGGATTTATTTCTCCATCAACTAATAAGAATGGGATTTTAAAAACTGAGATTGCTAAAAGCCTAAAAGTATCAGAAAACAAAGAAGTACTCAAGTACCATAAACTGCACTTTGCATTCTTGTATTCCTCCAGCATTTGGCACTTCATGCTCTCCCATTTGGAAAATTTTGCAGCTTAAATAGTTATTCCAGTACTCAACGATCCAAACCATCTTTTGTCATACAGAGTACGTGACAGCCATCTGCTAACGTGGAAATAGTTAGAAAACTCTCAACCTCTCCATCTCACATGAAAACAACTTTACCACCACAGTCCCAACGCCTGGACAGAAAAAAGTGTCTTTCACCACCCCAAAATTTCTTTTCCCAGTTCAACTAGTGGTATGCACTGCTTCCCTCTCTTCATATGCCTACCTCTTTCCTTTCCAAATTATTCACGTCATCAATCCCTTCAATACTCTATTTATTCCTTCCTTTTTCCCTTTGTGTGCTGCCCCTTATTCTTACACAAACATACTCCGGCTTATCAAGCCTTACTTACCTATAAGGCAATTCGGCATGTTGCATTTCTGACATAAGCATAATTTACTCATACAATATTACTAAAAAGTTACTGTTGGAATATATCTTCATTTACACAGTAAAAGACAGATGTCCTTAAAGAAGGGTAGAAAATTTGCAGTTATACAGCTCCTATAAATCTCAATGCATTTAGAGATCCGTTCAGACATTAGATGATTTAACACTAATCAAACGAGGAAATACCTACTATTGATCACATCAGATGCAGCCATTCCCATCCAGTCTAATGAAGAAATTGTAAGACTGGTGCTTTTAGCAAAGCATTTCTCCCTGACAGTCCTAATGGAGAGACCATTGCCCAGTTGAAGCTTTTCAAGCCAAGGTTCTAAGCTTTCGGGAATAGTAGTTAACTTTCTTTCTTCATCAAATGCAACTTCATATGCATCAATCTTTTCGGCATGTAATGATTCATCAGAAATTGACAACAGATACACAACATCTAGTGCTGCTTCTCCACCATTCATTGTTTGGACGCCATGTTTTATGGATCTGTCATCTTTCACTTTGAAGTGAAGCAAAGTTGTGTTTCCAAAAATCAATGATTTCACTTCCACTCCAGCCTGTAGCGTGACAGCATGTAGTTGTGCAATACACCATCTACGCAAAAGAGCTGCAATGCCCTTTTTGATATCAGACTTGACGCTCGTTTCTTTATCTTCCTTGCTAGATTCAGAAGAAAACGCTGTGGCAATTTTCTCATGGGTTGACCAGTCAATAGTACCCATCTCAATGTCTGAATTGGTTCTGAGAAGTGTTGTTATTATTTTATTATTCTTTTTGCTACCCAAAACTTCAGCATTATTTTCTTCAGAAACCCCAGTCTCTTGGAGTATCTTGAATTCACAAGGTGAAAGCGAAACTAAAGGAATCTCTTTCTTCAATTTGACATTGAATCTCTTCACATGAACACCTGGAATTAAAGTAATTTTTCAGAGCTACAGTAAGAAAACAAAGGTGAAATAATTGCAAGCAAACCAATTTATTCTTGATGGAATCTTGGACATGATAGGAGAAACATTTTAGCCAGGTAACATGTCCAATTCTTTTGAGGTTCTTCCATTGCTTTTTTGACAAGAGGGGTTTTTAAGGAGTGGCTATTAGCAAGTTGGACAATTATAAATCGATGAACCAATGGAAGAAATGAATGTGATCTTCCATTTTGTTTTGCTGTTTCCTATGGAAGTTGGATCATTTTTTTTTAATTGCTATGGAAGTTGGATCATACTTAGGTATGGGTGACAAACCAGAAAAAAATCTTGCAAACAATAGAACAGTTCAAATGGTTTATGAAAAACAAATTAATAAGAAATGATAATATAAGTAACTTGCTTCCTAAAGTACCAACAAGTCTGCGCCGAATAATGAGTAATAAATTGAACTGTTAGATAACACCAGCTTCTCTGCAATTGGTGCATCAATTTAGTTCTGCAAAGAAAAACCTACATGAGTGTAACTCCGCTCTCAAATAAAGCCGAAGAGACTGAGGAAGCATTATATGTCCTTTAGCCACTGATTCTGAAAATATTAGACGAACCATTGCTTGATGGATATCGTGCTTGTCAGGTGCACCCCCTACTTTCACTTCCTTTGAAGTTACACTATTTTTCAATCTACGGCTATCTGTCTCCTGATTCTTCTTGGTCTCTTTGGGAAGCAATCTGGGAATTATTACCACAGTCTGAAGAGGTTCAAAAGAGTATATACTGGCTGTCTCTGGATGAATGAAGATAGCAGAGGTCAAAACCACTCTCATCTCAACTCCATCAGCCTCGTATTTATGAATACATTGATCACCAGTATCTTGGACTCTCAATAGTGCCTTTGAGACCGAAATCTTATCATCTTGCATCGTGGAATCCTCGCCTGAACTAATATTTCTTTTTCGCCTTTTTGGAGCAACAGCAACTTCAGTTCCTGGTACAAGTTGTACTGATAACAACCGGGCAAGTCAGCTTTTCAAGATTTTGAAGTTCTCAAAAGCCATATTAAGCAAGTGAAAAGAACATTATATATGTCCTCCTATTGTTGATCTCATTTGACACAAACCTGAGATTTTTTTTCTTTTAACAAACCTGACGCTAAAAGGGAGAGGGGCTAAAGGAAAAAACTCCAGCAAGATACTGCAAAGATGAAACATATATCAAATTGTTATATATCATTATCTTCTTTCTCTCCTTGTATAAGGATTGATATTTGATTAAATGAAGGCAAATAGAAGCCTTGAGATAAAACAAATGGTACTTGACTAAATGAAAATAAGAAGCCTAATCCATAGTGCCTCAGGGCTTTGGTCTAATGGTGAGAGAGCAACTTGTGATGTATGAATTAGGTGCATGTCACGTGTTCAAACCCTACTGTAGACAAAAACCTGGTAGAGGGGCAAGCTCATGATCCACCTAGTTTTGAACTGTGCTCCACTAGCCTCGAGGATTTATCGGTTATTTTAAAATAGAAGCCTTAATCTGTGGTATTAGTAAATGATACGCCCCGGTTACAGATACCGGCAATTATCTTCTCTTTCTAGTTTCTAGTATGTAATACAAAGATACAGGCAACACTGTCAGAGAATACATGAAAGAAAGTAGTGATTAAACTCCAAAACATGCATCTTCCTTACAAACTTTATATTCCAGTAATGGGGCAAGCTTCCAAGTTTAGCAACCAAGTTCTTATAAAAAAATAGAGCAATGATAGGCAATAAATCACATACATCAACCAAGGAATTAACATCCTCTTACCTACCGGTGTGAGCGGAAAGATTGAAAAAACTTTGAATGTAATAATTGTTTGCCCATGCAGCCACAAAGGAAATCGCATTGCTTCATGGACAATACCAACCTGCATAAAATACACAATGGTTGAGTATTGGTCAACTTCAATAAAACAGTATCATTCCCATGGCTTCAAGTTAAATATGGTGTTTGACTTTACACTGTTCTTGAAAGAAAATTATAGATAGAATAGTATACTAACTTGAACATGGATTACCCTCCAAGAAGTGGGTTTATAGGCCAGGTCATAGATTATCTTTTATGATTAATTAGGGGAGTGAACTGAAAGTTCGGAACCAGGAAAAACTTTAGAATGGGTATAATAGGTGGTAATATGGTCTAAATGATCAAACTGGATACTAACTTGGCACGACCCAGATGGGAAATGTGGAATTTAGTGTGAAGCACAAAGAGTATGTTATGACATAAGTTCAGTATGTCTTTTGATATGTTTATAAAATTAAAACGAGTATCTTCCTCCTTTTTCTCCAGAAATGGGATTCATTTTGTTGTTTTTTAAATTACTGTGGAGCTCTGGCCAACTTGCTCACCTCAACTACTCCAGGTAGTAACAACAACTCCAATCAACACAAGTACTACGTTTGTGTTAACAAACAGTCAATTCTAGAGAGTAAGAAGGATCTGAAACAATCTCAAGCATTCCCTCCTACAAGTAACATTAAAGATGCTCATGCTTATTCTAAATGAAATTTTTAGTACTTTCTAGCTGGACTTTAAGCAATAAACCAAAAACCAAGAGAAAAGAGAAAGGATGACAGTCAGCAACCAAGGTATGATTCTGTTTCGCAGGTAACACAGGGTTGAGCTAATAATCACATCATCAAAACAGGTCGATCTTTCGTAAACTTGTTTTAAGCTAGTTAGGAATGAAAGGCATATTTTGCCTTGTGCTAACCAAAACCCATAAGCGTCTCTTATCCTTTGCCCATTTCTCTTAGAAATGTCCATAGTTCACAGCATTAATTCAATTGAATCCTTCTTAAAAACTGTATGAATTGAGGTTTATTATTGTATCAGACAAAAAACAAATACGGAAATCTGCCACCGTAAAGCAAGAAAGCAGCGGAGAAACATGGAAAAGTATACAAATAAACATATCACTGTGCATCTATACCTCTCTGCCTACCCCAACGACAAATCCCCATTAGTGGTGGTCATGCCCTCTGTAATTGTTATTTGTTTTCTAACTTATATTTAGGGGAACAAGCAGTTTTCTAGAAAATAACCTGGCTTAAACACTAATGTCATTTGTCCTATGCATCACATCCTTATGAAATTTTAATATCATGATTAAGGTGATCGATAAGGTTCACATAAAAGATCATATCCTGGTAGTTTATTATCCATTGCATTTAAAGTTTAACCTTTTATAAGCAAAAGCTACAGGAAAACCTGTAAATACTAAAACATATGATATACAAGAACGAGGAAACTCTTTTCTTTGCTAAAAACCACTAAGTGATTTCTTCCATCTTCCCAGGCCTTGGTAGACAAAGTATCTAGTCTACCAAAGAATTAGTCAAGGTACGCGCAAGCTGGCCGGGCACCACAGTTATTAAAAAAACGAGGAAAAACTGTGTACAAGTGAACAACACATTCTCAATCAATAACACATACAGTAATTATAAGCACCTGCTTTAAAATAGCCTGCTCTGCATGCTCAGCATTAAGTTCCAAGACTTCCCAATCATCTTCAGTATCGGGCTCTATGGTAACCATAGTAGCTTTAGGCAAATTAGACAGTGCTGTTACTCGAACCACTGCACGATCCGACAATCCAATACACTCGGCATATTGCTTTGCAATCTTCATCCACACAAAAAACAACATAAATGACACACAACTAAAAGAAAAATTGAACATTTCCAGTTATTAGTTAAACTCGCTAGCAAAATTTGAGAAATTGAGGTGTGTGAACCTGAATAGAATTAGGAAATGGATGGGAAGAAGCGGCACCGGACCAAGCAACACGCCAGAGGTGGTTAGCGTTTTGAGGAGAGCGAAGTTCGAGGGCTAGAATGGGAGGAAGGTAGCCGGAAGCGGTGGTGGACTGGAGAGTCTGGATTAAGCTCACTGGTAACGACACGAAACAGCTCTCGATTCCTCCGACGACTCTCACCTCCAACTCCATTTTTTCCGCGTGCGATATCTGATGTTTAGAATGTTAGAAGAATAGCCTTTAGGATGAGGTATAACAAGACTGATTGCTGACTAAATATTGCTTTTCCCTAGGTGTACTGATCATTGATGATAAGTAGTTGTTAGACCCGACCCCAATAATAAAATGTCATGGGTAAG
Organism: Nicotiana benthamiana; assembly: GCA_034376525.1. Taxonomy (NCBI): domain Eukaryota; kingdom Viridiplantae; phylum Streptophyta; class Magnoliopsida; order Solanales; family Solanaceae; genus Nicotiana; species Nicotiana benthamiana. Next base: position 100,275,773 of record CM067336.1, read on the forward strand.
CGGGTTCATTTTTTTTCCTTTTTTTTTTTAAAGAACCTCTTTCTACCAAAGGTTTGTATCTTATCTATTTTAAATAAATATTTTTAGAAAAAATTATATTCTATAGTTATTTTTTTATATTTATAGTCAAATATCTATTTATGATTAACTCATATTCTTAAACCATAAAATATACTTTGTATTATTTTTTTCTTTCATTCTTTTAGATTTTTCTCCGCCCTCTCTCTTAACTTTAGTTGTTTTTCATGAATACAATTACAATTTTTCCAAATACAAATCAAAACGGGCAGCTTTAACTCTCAATCTAAAATTTTTCAGTAAGAATGGAATGGAGAGAGAAGCGAAGTCAATAACTACGGACAAAACTAAGAAAAACTTCAATATTTGATACGGCCAAGAACCTAAAAAAGGCCACCAAAATACCCGTACACACTCCTGTGGGAGAAAATGGCACATGTGTGATGATTTAATTTGTAATTTATGATTTATTATAACCTATTAAGTTGAATTAACTCAATGTGCTAGGTATGTTGTGTCCTCTTCTCTTCGTCATTCTAGAGTTCTGCCTAATCTGGGATTTTCCGTCCCAATCCACAAGCGCCATTCAAATTCAATTGTAAAGAATATATTTTTTGAAGCGCACATGAGGGATTATGGTAACAGGAACAGTGGCGTTTCGAGTCAGAATCGTGGCCCTAGATGACGGAGTTTGGGGCTGAGCAATTTTTGTTAATGTATCTCAATATATTTCATTGTATTTCAATGTATCTTGTTGTATTCCATGTATTTCAGTGTATTCACTGTCTCGTTGTATTCCATGAATGTATTCATATATATATTTTAATTTATGTATTCAGATATATATATATGTATTCAAATTGCTCTAAATTTTGGATTTATCTGCTGGAAAAAATATTCAGTATATTTTATCTGAAGATTGCTATATTTTTGAGATATTTTTCGGCTGAGAATCTTTTTTATAACTAGAAATACAAATTTTATATGTTATAATTGAGTTTGTTGAGTTATATTAGGAGTCTATTATGTTAATTGATTTACTTTCCGTTTAAAAATAGCTGAATAGACCATGAATTGCGATATTTACGTTACTGTATTCATAAATACATATTTTGAATACTGTCGAATACAATAATTTATCTAGCTGTATTCTCTTGTTTCACGCTGTGAATACATTTGAATACAAAAATCTATTGTAACGATCCAACTGGTCGTTTCATGAGTTACCGCTCTGTTTTTTCCATTTCTGCTTCTTTATGTGTTGTTCAGCTTCATTTCATCGTATCACATTAGTTGGTTCGGGTTCGGATTGGCTTTGTAGATAATGAGACTCTTAGTCTCTTTTTGGGAAGCTTTAGTTGGAAAAGTCAATCGGAAGTTGACTTGTAAGTAAATGATATCGGGGTTTTTATGGTCCAGATAGCTTCTTGAGGTTATTTGGGACTTTGGAGCGTGATTGGAATGTATTTTGTAGGTACGTGGTAGACTTAGGCTTGAATTGGCGAAATTGAAGTTTTAGCGTTTCCGACTGATAGTGGAAATATTGATATCGGGGTCGGAATGGAATTCCGAAAGTTGGAGTAGGTCTGTTGTGTCATTTTTTATGTGTGTGCAAAATTTCATGTCATTCGTATGAGGTTTGATAGGTTTTTAGATCGGTTGCGGAATTCAGAAGTTTTAGAATCCTTAGGCTTGAATCCGAGGGTGATTTGGTGTTTCGATATCGTTTTTAGTGTTTCGAAGATTGGAATAAGTTTGAATAGTGATATTTAACTTGTTCGTATTTTTGGTGAGGTCCCTGGAGCCTCGGGATGATTTCGGATGGTTATCGAAGAGTTAGAAAATAGAGTTTGCAGCTGAAGCTGTTGTGTTTCTATCATAACCGCACCTGCGGATTTGGGACCGCAGGTGCGAGCTGCAGAAGCAGCATTTTGTTTGTAGGAGTGAAGTCCAGTTGGCTGGGCATGCAGCGCAGATGCAGAAGGTTAGTCGCACCTGCGAGCCCGCAGATGTTGTGGCTTGATCATATGTGCGGATGGGGACTTTAAGTGAAATTCCGCATATGCGGACTTCTTGTCGCAGGTGCGGGGATCGCGGGTGCAATATTGGACTGTAGATGTGGAACCCTGGACAGAGCATATAAATTCTTGCCTTTGCGAAATTTGGGTTATTTTCCACTATTTTTATCCGAAGTTGAAACTTTTTGGAAGGTTTTGAAGGGGGAATCAAGGGGGTTTTCGTTGAGGTAAGTTTCATGAACCTAAAACTTGATTCTATGATGAACTTCAGTGGATTAAACATGGAAATTTATGAGATTATGGGTAAAAAATTGGGAAGTTATGGCTTGAAATTAGAGGGGTAAAATTGGGGATTTAAGGGACCATTTGAGGTCTGATACTCCTAGAAGGATAAAGATTCTATTAATGTGATTTTTATCGAATTTTGAAATATGAGTCTGGGGGTCGGGTTTGACCAATTTTGGAAATTTTAATGTAATTTGGATATTTTCTTGTGGGCTTTGTTCCATTAGCATATATTAATGTTGTGATTCTGATTTTGGATAGATTCGAGGTGAGTTGAGGCTGAGTTGAGAGGCTAGGGCGTCGCGGAGTAGGATTTCATCTGGTTTGAGGTAAGTAACAATTGTAAATCTAGGTCTGGGGGTATGAAACTCGGAATTTCATATTGTTTTGATAAATGAGATGATACACATGCTAGGTGACGGACTCGTGGGCGTGCACCCGTGGGGATTGTGACTTAGTGCGCCCCTTGGAAATTGTAGAGTTGCATATTTTTATAAACTTTATATAATATCCATATGTTTTAGAAATGAATCTGTTAACTTGGGCGGAATGCCATGTTTGGGCCTTGTGCCGAACTGTTTGGACCCTTAGGGATATTTTACTATTTTTCTCACACTGTTTTGATTTGAAAGCATATCCTCAGTCATGATTTTACCTGTTTATTATTGATTCAGTTTTATTACTCTACTTTCAAATATAAGAAAACTATTTGGGTTGAGTTCCCTGATTTTCACTAAAATGCCTGAGTGGTTGTGAGGTTAATGACTGGGAGAGGTCAAGGACCTGATGGTGAGGACTATATATATCTATGGATCGAGATGCGTGCCACAATGATATTTATTTATATATGTGGATCGGGTTGCATGCGGCAACGATATATTGGATCGGGATGTGCGCCACATCGATAGAGCATTTGGTTTGTATGAGCCTCTCTGGAGTCTGTACACCCAGTGAGCATAGTCGACTATATATTATGGATCGAGCTGTCTGCCGCAGCGGTTATTATTACTATTAGATATCTATTGAGTGGTTATGCTGGGTGTGCGTACTAATTGACGAGAGTTGAATCACGAGTGACTAAGAGGCTTGCCCGAAGGGCTATACTTATGAGTGCTACTTTTCCCGAAGGGCTTGTTTATGAGATTTTTTTCCTATTTTCACTCTTCTTTTGTACTAAGCCTCTATTGAAAAATATTGAATAAATTCTTTAAAGGATTTTCATTAAAACTGGAGTTTTTACGAGACATTTGGTTGTTAAACTGCAGATTTTGACTTTGACATTTCTGTTGAGATTCTTGATAAAGTATGCATATGATTTTAAATGCTCGTCACTAGACTTAGACTTTATTTACTTTGGTTACTTACTGAGTTAGAGTACTCACGTTACTCCCTGCACCTTATTTGTAGATTCAGGTGTCAGAGCATCAAAGTGCGAGCTTTCAACATCTTTCGTGTATTTCCGAAGTTAGCAAGGTAGCTGCACGACGTTCGCATCCCTTCTTTTCTCCTTCCTATCCTAGTACTTTATATTTCAGACTTATTTTGTATTAAGCAGACAGTGTTGAGTTGTACTTAGTGGCTCTTGGCTAGCGACACCAGATTTGGGTTGTATTGATGTATTTTACGTACTTGTTTCCGCGTATTTTATATAAACTAAATTTAGAGAGTTTAGATTTATTTGAATAGAAAAATAAACTTATAAAAGAACTCGATGTTGTAAATGTTGAATCGACTTGCCTAGTATTGTGATAGGCGCCATCATGATCTGGGTTGTTTGGGGTAGTGACATTTGTCTAGCAGTAATCCCCTGTTTCACGCTTAGAAATGTTACTGTATTCATGCATCAGCTTAAATATATCGAATACACTCTGAAAACATGAAAACATAGCTATAGGAAGTAATATAGTAAATGGTAGCTATAACTAGCTAATAACCACTAAAACATAGTAGTTTCTCAAAGTTTCTCTTTTTCAAATGACAAGTAAAGATCACAAGATTCGATTATTACATATATTGGCGATTTTATTGTATGTGTACACATTATGAACCCATACCTTTACATGTTTGGGTCCACAAAATTCTTGGAACACAAAGTTATGAGACAAAAAAGAAACCTCATGCAACTAATGTCAGTTGTGAGGCACAAAAATATATATATATATATATAAAATCTTGAAAATTTAACATTTTTGCTTAAAAGTACTATACTATTTAAGAATTTATGGTAGTATATTTTAAATTCAAATCGAAAATCTCACATTTAAATTTTGCGAATGACCCTAAGTTTAATGGAGTGCCTCACCTGGCTAACATTACTTATTTGAGTCATTTTCTATCTTACAAATTTGTGAACTTATATTAGGGTTGTTTAAGAGAAGAGTATTACCCGAACCAGTATCTGTACCAGTACTAGACCGTATCGATCGGATTAGGGTAGGGGAAGGGGATTTTGGTAAAGGGCAAGGGGAATGGAAAAGTACATGTGGAATCGATCCGGTTGGTAACCTTCATGTACTGAACCGGTACCTTTAAAGGTTTTTTTTTAAATGGAGTCATTTTTGTACCATTAGTGAATGGTTATTTTTTCCCCTAAATAATCGATGGTAAACGCCAAAAATGGCTATTTTTTACTCCATATTCCCCTAACAATCCCCTACTCCTTAATTTATATTTTTTGATCTCCAAGTTTGTTCAAATACATTTGGCCCCATTTTAGAACTATAAATATTCCATTTCATTCTTTCAATTTCACACAAAACTCTCCTATTTCTGTATAGAAATGTAATAGATTGACTAAGGATGATGCTAGGAGGGGTTCCTTTTTTGTACAAATCCTAATCATTCTAATTTTAGGTGTTATATATGAGCAAAGTATAATTCTGATTATCAAGCTTTTTTCCTAGAACAACTGATAGAAATAATATTTGCAAAGATGAAGGAAATGAAGACTTGTGTATATTGGAAGAGAAGAAACTTTGACCTTCAAAAAATAATTCAAGAAGATGACAATGTCTATATTAAAATACTATCTACTGGAGACAACAATGACGCAAAAACATATGTGCTATCAGTTTCAGGTGAAGAATCAATAAAAGTTATTGAAAATTTCCGTAAATCGTTCAATAAAATATGTAATTTTATTTTTATAAGTAATAAAATAAAAATACTGAAGATTTATCATCCATTAAAGTTTGTTTGTATTAAATATAATATTTAAAAAAAATTATTTAGAAATACCCCTAAGCACCTGTACCACCTCCTTAAGTATCTCTCTCCTTATGACCGGTAGGGGGTACTAGTAAGGTACTTATAAAAGTACTCTTACCCCTTACCCTTAAATTCCCTTAACAAAAATCTCCTTAATGTAATTCCCCCCCCCCCCCCCCCCAATATCCTTCCTCGTACCAGTCCCCTTAAGAGCTTAGTATTCTTTCCTTATATTTTTGGGTCCATAAAATTTTGAGTTCATAAAATTATAAGGAAAAAAATATCTTATATAATTAATGTCAGTTGTGTACGGCATAAAATAAAAAATTTTGTGGTACAAGTATTTGAGAGGAAAAAAATGTGGGAGATGAATTGAAAAAAGAGTGAAAAGAAATTTTAACAATATTATGTAAAACACCTCTTGTTGCAAGATTAATTACGTATTCCAAGGAAGTGTTAGAGTCGCTTCAGATATGAATGGAGGAAAATTTTTATTTTGTACCTCACACAACTAATATTAATTGTATAAGATTTTTTCTTGTCCAACAATTTTATGAACCCGAAAATGTAAGGCGCTCGTCCATAAATTTATAAAATAAAAAAAGATCTAACATAACTAATATCAATTGTGTGAGACGCACTATAAAACTTCTCACCATCATCATTATTCCCAACTCATTTGAATTCAAAAATGCTCTAATATTAAAGAAAATATCTAAATATTTTCTTTAAAAGTAAACCTGTCAATATTCGTATCTAACAATTTTGGTCGATACATCTATCAAAATAAATTTTAAGGCCCAAAACCTTTTATGCCTAAGGAGCTAAAAATGATTACCTCCCCTTTTGAGGCGATATTCATAATTTTGAAATAATAACGCATTAGTGCGCACTCAATTGTTATTAAACTTGTTTGAAATTTTATTTTTTATCCATCCAATTTAGCTAATTAAATAACGGTTGAATTTTTTTCCTTTTTCGCTAAGAGTATTGAAAGCTAATGGTTACATCAAATGCTCCAAAAAGTAGTTAAGTGTAGAAGGTATTAACTATCGTTACCTGATGTGATGACCCAAAATTTTCCTTTCCTTGCGTTTCTGAGGCCTTGAAAACCTCTTATTTGGTTACCTCGATTTGCGTTCGCAGTCAGCGCGCAAATCCGGAAAAAATTTATCTGAAAATATTTGAACTCTGTGTTGAAAGCTATGAATTTTGATAGTAATATTGCTATAGTTGACATTGGTCAACGTTTTGGGTAAACGGACCTGGACCCGGACCCGTGATGTGACGGTCCCGGAGGGTCCGTAAGGAAAGGCGATTGTTGAGCTGTGAGTTGCTATTTTTGGATTCGAGGTAAGTGTTGATCTAACTTTGGCATGAGGGAATAGTATTAGAGTATTTGATTGCTATTTGCTAAATGATCGATGTACGGTGTATAGGTATGGTGACGAGTATCTATACACCGGTGTCTAGCATGACTGTGAGTCGTAATTGCCTTTAAATTCGAAAGATGTGAAATAATTGAGTTAATTGGCCGCTAAGTAAATTATGAAGTGATAGTTGAAAGGTAAATGAGTTAAAGGAGGAAGTGTGGTGTTTTTCCCTTGCCGGGACCTATTGTTGATTTATCTTTCCCTTGCCGGGACTTGCTGTTGATTTAACCTCCCTTGACGGGATATTTGTGGACTGTTAGTTGTACCCTTGCTGGGTTTAACTGTTATGTTGATGAACTTCCATAATGGGGCCTCCTTTGAGGAAATTGTTAGAGTTATTCGATTATAATATGGGATCGTGTGGCACGCCGACCACATATAAATTATAACATGGGATCGTGCCGTCCACTCATATGTTACATTATGGGATCACGTGGCACGCCGTCCACTTACATATTATATCATGGGATCGTGTGGCATGCCGTCCACTTACATATTATATCACGGGATCGTGTGGCGTGCCGTCCACTTGTATACTACGCTATGTGATCGTGTGGCGCGCCGTCCAATGTAGATGTGTATAGCATGAAATCTGGGATAGAGTTACTGTTGTTTACTGATGTTCCACCTTTATCTAGCATCCCCCAATAGCATGTCCCCTCCTAGTTTTATTTGTACTATTTTGCTACTGTTTCTTTGCCGTGTTTGTATGTCATAATTGCACAGGTTAATTGTGGTAGGTCCTGCCTAGCCTCGTCACTACTTCGCCAGGATTAGGCCAGGCACTTACCAATACATGGGGTCGGTTGTGATGATACTACGCTTTTGTGCATTTTTGTGCACAGGTCTGGACACAGCCTACGGACCGCAACAGTAGTTAGGGGAAGATCCTTCAGTCCAGAGACTCTGAGGCAGTTCGCTGGCGTTCGCGGGCCCTGAGTCTCCTCTATCTTTTCCAATTTGTTTTTATTGTATCAAAACAGACATGTTATGTATTTCTTTCAGACTGTTGCTTTTAGTACTCTTTAGTCGTCCGTGAGTAGTGACACCAGATATTGGGTAGAGGCATGCTGTTAATTTCCGCATTTTGTTATCGCTATTGTTGCTAATATCCGCGTGTTTAAATTAATTATTTCAGTATTTAATTTATTTTAGATTTAAGTTTTTGTGAAAATGATTTAAAAGGTTGGCTTGCCTAGATTCGACAGTAGGCGCCATCACTACTCCCGATGGTGGGAAAAATCCGGGTCGTGACAAGCTTGTATCAAATTACTAGGTTACCTGGGTCTCACAACTCACGGACAAGCTCGGTAGAGTCTGAGGGATCGGTACGGAGACGTCTGTATTTATCCCCCAGAGGCTACAGAGTTAGGAAAAATTTCACTTTGTTCATTCTTGTCGTGCGATTCTGTTTCTCAAATATTTGATTGTCGTTCTACTATGTTCTTTCGCAGATGGCGAGAACAGGTGCGTCTTTTTCTTTCGCGCAGTAGCCGAGCCCCCAACAGCAGCTCCCGTGAGGGGCAGAGGACGAGATCGTGTCAGAGGCCGTGACAGAGGTAGAGCTCAGCCCCAAGTAGCAGTTCTAGAGGCGGAGACTCATATTGACTTTGATGAGGAGGTCCTAGCCCCACCAGCTCCAGTGGGCCTAGCTCAGGTCCTAGGAGGAGTGATGTTTTCCCCAGATCTTCAGGACGCTCTTGTCTTCATAGCAGGCTTTATGGACAGTGTTGCTAGAGCGGGATTGCTGCCAGTATCACCAGTCACATCTCAGGTTGGAGGAGGGGTTCAGACTCCTGCTATACGTACTCCGGAGCAGGTAGCTCCCCGGACTCAGGTTCCATTAGTTCAGCCCGCAGTGGTAGCTCAGTCGGGTATTACAGCTCAAGCCGGAGATGGACATCCATGTCTTCAGATGCTTTTTTTAGACTTGATCGGTTCTCCATGATTTTCTCTACTACTTTCAGCGGTGCTTCATCGGAGGATCCACAGAATTTTCTATACAGTTGTCATGAGATCCTTAGGACTATGGGCATAGTAGAGACCAATGGGGTCGATTTTTGCACTTTTAGGCTTGTTGGATTCGCCAAGACTTGGTGGAGGGATTATTGCCTATCTAGACCAGCAGGGTCCTCAGCTTTGACATGGGATCAGTTCGCAGAGTTATTTTTGGAGAAGTTTCTCCCTATCACTCAGCGGGAGGCACTTCGCAGACAGTTTGAGTGCCTTCAGCAGGGATCCATGACATTTACACAGTATGAGACTAGATTTGTTGACTTGGCACGCCATGCAGTAGTGATACTCCCTACAGATCGAGAGAGGTCCGGAGGTTCATTGATGGATTGATTCAGCCGATTCACCTTCAGATGGCCATGGGAGTTGGAAGTGATATTACCTTTCAGAAGGTGGCCAATGCGGACCGCCGGGTAGAGATGGTACTGGCTCGAGGAGGTACCCAAGGTTCATATAAAAGGCCTAGACATTCTGGTAGATTTAGTGGTCCCTCATATAGAGGTAGGGGTTCCTATGATAGAGGCCATCACCGAGACCTTTCCAGTCAGCACTCCAGGCTTCTCATAGCGCTCCAGGTGGTCGTAGCTCTCAGCCATAGTATTCTGACCAGCATCTCTTTAGCTCACCATCAGCTCCTATCAATGCACCACCACTTCGGTATTCTCAGCAGCCGAGGGCTTGCTTCACTTGTGGTGATCTGAGTCACATTGCGAAGTATTGCCTTCGAGCTTCTAGCAGTTCACAGCATCAAGGTCCTCGTCCCATGATTCAGGCAGCAGATGATCCACAGGCCCGCCAGCCAGCTAGAGGCGGGGGTAGAGGCCATAGAGGTAGAGGTAGGGAGCGTAGAGGTGGAGCTCAGACAGCCAGGGGCAGGGGTCAGCCCGCAGCAGAGCGTCCTAGAGATGCAGTTCAGGGAGGTGCGGGCCAGCCCTGTTGTTATGCATTGCCAGCCAGGCCGGAGGCCGAGTCATATGATGCTGTGATTACAGGTACTATACTGGTCTGTGATAGGGATGCTTCAGTATTATTTGATCCGGGATCTGCTTATTCTTATGTGTCGTCCTATTTTGCACCCTAATTGATCACTAGTGAGGCTTTGGGTATTCTTGTATATGTGTCCACACCGGTTGGTGATTCTATAGTGGTCGACCGAGTGCATCGTTCTTGTGTGGTGATATTTGAGGTTCTTGAGACCCGTGTTGACTTATTGTTTTTAGACATGATGGACTTTGATGTTATATTAGGGATGGACTGGTTGACCCCGTATCATGCTATCTTGGATTGTCACATCAAGACCATGACTTTGGCCTCTCCAGATTTTCCCCAACTTGAGTGGAGAGGGACCCCAGGTCATGCCACATGTAGTGTTATTTCGTATGTCAAGGCTTGACGTATGTTCGAGAAGAGGTGTTTAGCATATTTGGCGTATGTTCACGACTCCAACGCAGAGGTTCCATCTATAGACTATGTTCCTATTGTTCGAGAGTTCCCCGAGGTTTTCTTTCAAAGCTGTCGGGTATGCCACCCGACAGGGATATTAATTTCTGTATTGATCTGGCTCCTGGTAAAGCCTATTTCTATTCCTCCATATCGCATGGCCCTGCCAGAGTTGAAAGAGTTGAAGGAGTATCTTCAGGACTTGCTTGATAAGGGTTTCATTAGACCCAGTGTATCACCTTGGGGTGCACCAGTGTTGTTTGTCAAGAAAAAGGACGTGTCGATGAGGATGTGCATTGATTACTGGCAGTTGAACAAGGTGACGATAAAGAACAAGTATCCACTACCGGGATTGACGATTTTTTTGACCATCTCCAGGGTGTTCTCGAAGATAGATTTGAGGTATGGTTATCATTAGCTGAGGATTAGGGCGTCTGATTTCCTTAAGACAACAATTCGTGTTCGGTATGGGCATTTATGAGTTTTTGGTCATGTCGTTTGGGGTGACCAATGCCCCGGAAGCATTCATGGAGTTGATGAACCGAGTGTTCAAGCCTTATTTGGATTTATGTGTGATTGTGTTCATTGATGATATCCTGGTATACTCCCGCAGTCAAGAGGAGCCTGAGAAGCACCTCAGAGTGGTTCTTCATACTCTGAAGGATAGCCAATTATACACCAAGTTCTCAAAGTGCGAATTTTGGTTGAGTTCAGTCGCATTCTTGTGTCATGTCGTATCAACGGAGGGTATTCAGGTGGACCCGAAGAAGATAGAGGCAGTCAAGAACTGGCCTCGACCAGCTTCAGCTAGAGAGATTCGGAGCTTCTTGGGATTAGCTGGTTACTACAAACGTTTTGTGGAGGGGTTTTCATCCATCGCATACCCGATGACTAGATTGACTCAGAAGGGTTCCCAGTTCAGGTGGTCAGATGAGTGCGAGGCGAGCTTCCAAAAGCTCAAGACAGCTCTGATTACACGAACCGGTATTGTTTTGCCCACGGGATTCGGGCCTTATACTGTATATTGTGATGCTTCCCGCATCAGACTTGGCGTAGTATTGATGCAGAACGGCAAGGTCATAGCATATGCTTCGATGCAATTGAAGATCCACGAGAATAATTATCCATTTCATGACCTAGAGTTGGCAGCCGTTGTTTATGCCTTAAAGATCTGGAGGCATTATTTGTATGGTGTGACGTGTGAGGTGTACACAGATCACAAGAGCCTTCATTACTTGTTCAAGAAGAAGGAGTTGAATTTGAGACAGCGGAGGTGGTTTGAGTTGTTAAAGGGCTATGATATTTCTATTTTATACCACCCGGGAAAGGTCAATGTGGTGGCCGATGCATTGAGTAGGAAGTCCGCCAGCATGGGTAGCCTTGCCTATATTCCGGTCAGCCAGAGACCGCTTGCCTTGGATATTCAGATGGCCAATAGATTTGTGAGATTGGATATTTCTGAGCCCAGCGGGGTGTTGGCTTGCATGGTAGCTCGCTCGTCATTGATGGAGCGTATTCAGGAGCGACAGTTTGATGATCCCCATTTTTGTGTCCCGAGAGATACTGTGCAGCGGGGAGGTGCCAGGGAGATGACTTTGGGAAATGATGGCGTATTGAGGTTGCATGGGCGAGTGTGTGTGCCCAATTTTGATGTTATTCGAGAGTCGATCTTAGCGGAGGCCCACAGTTCTCGGTATTCTATTCACCTGGGCTCCGCGAAGATGTATCAGGATTTGAGACAACATTATTGGTGGCATAGGATGAAGAAAGACATTGTCGCATATGTGGCTCGTTGTCTGAATTGTCAGCATGTTAAGTACGAGCATCATAGGCCCGACGGGTTATTTAAGAGGATTGAGCTTCCTGAGTGGAAGTGGGTGAGAACCAACATGGATTTTGTTACTGGCCTTCCGATGACTTAGAAGAAGTTTGATGCTATATGGGTTATTGTTGATAGGCTGACCAAGTCAGCACATTTTATTCCAGTTGCCACTACATATTCATCCGAGAGGTTTGCTGAGATTTATATCAGGGAGATCGTTCGCCTTCATGGGGTGCCCATATCTATTATTTCGGACCAGGGTCCGCAATTTACCTCACATTAAGGAGTGGTGTAGTATGAGTTGGGCACCTAGGTCTAGCTGAGTACAACATTTCACCCCCAGACAGACGATCAGTCCGAGAGGACTACTCAGATTCTTGAAGATATGCTCTGAGCCTGCGTTCTTGAAGACAGCTACCAGTCCAGTATTCAGATGGCTCCATGTGAGGCGTTGTATGTTAGACGGTGTCGGTCCACAGTCGGATGGTTTGAGCTAGGAGAGGGCTCGGTTATTGGGTACAAATTTGGTGCAGGAGGCCTTGTATAAGGTAATGATCATTCAGGACAGACTTCGTTCACCTCAGTCTAGGCAGAAGAGTTTTGCAGATCGTAAGGTCAGGGATGTTGCTTTCATGGTTGGTGAGCGAGTATTGCTCCGTGTATCGCCTATGAAGGGCGTGATGAGGTTTGGGAAGAAGGGCAAGCTTAGCGCTAGGTATATTGGCCCATTTGAGATTCTGGACCGTGTGGGTAATGTGGCTTATAGACTTGCATTGCCGCCTAGCTTGTCAGTCGTGCATCCGGTTTTTCATGTATCTATGCTTTAGAAGTATCACGGTGATCCCACCCACGTGTTAGATTTCAGCACTATCTAACAAGGATCTGTCATATGAGGAGGAGCCGGTGGCTATTTTAGACTGACAGGTTCAACAGTTGAGGTCGCAGAGTTTTCCTTCAGTGCGTGTTCAGTGGAGAGGTCAGCCTCCTGAGGCATAGACCTGGGAGTCCTAGTCTGATATGCGGAGTCGTTATCCCCATCTATTCCCCGACACAGGTACTCCTTTCTTTTGTCCGTTCGAGTATGAACAGTTGTTTTAGAGGTGGAGGATGTGATGAACCAATGGATCATTGCCATTATTCTCCCTTTTCATGCGGTTCTGAGGCCTTGAAAACCTCTTATTTGGTTGCCTCGATTTGCGTGTGCAGTCCGGGCACGAAGCCGGAAAAATTTTATGTGAAAATATTTGAACTCTGTGTTGAAAACTATAAATTTTGATAGTAATATTGCTATAGTTGACTTTGGTCAACGTTTTAGGTAAACGGACCCAAACCCGTGATGTGACGGTGCCGGAGGGTCCGTAAGGAAATTGCGGACCGGGGCATATTCCCGGAATTGAAATCAGAGGTCCCAGGCCCGAGTATGGAGCTTTTCTGTGAAATTGTTTTCTGAAAATGCTTAAGGAAAAAAATGAAAATGAAAATTTATCAAAAGTGATGGTATCGGGCTCATATTTGGTTCTGACGCCCGGTACAAGTCTTAGATGAGCGTTAAGCGCTATCTATAAAGTTTGGTTGAAAACGCACGGCGTTTGACGTGTTTCAGACTAAAAATGGAAAATTTGAAAGTATTGAACTTTGAAATGAAAAATCATGAGTTTTGGAGGTTGATTCATTTATTTTGATGTAATTTTGGCAATTTGATCGCCCGAGCAAGTCCGTAGGATGATATTGAGTTAGTGTGTGTGGTTGATTGGGAGCCCCGAGGGCTCGGGAGTATTTTCGGGGGTGGTTCGGGGTATTTTGGCTTTTTGAACTTAGCAGATTTTCTGCAACTGTTGCCCAGTGATTTTGTTCTACGCGATCGCGGCCTCAGCCACGCGATCGTACTCCTTTGGCTCGTATCTCTATGCGATCACATCTTCGTCCACGCGGTCGTGTAGCTTCTAGCTTCCATTCTCCGCGATCGCGTACAAACCCACGCGATTGCATAGGCTAATTGACCCCTCAGTGATTCTTCCTCTACGCGATCGCAGCAACCCTCACACGATCGGGTAGCTACTGGACTTTCTTCAATGCGATCGCTTCCCCCTTTCCGCGATCGTGAAGGACATTTTCGCCCAGTGATTTTAAAAACCTAAAAACAGACCAGTGACTGGATTTCTTCCCTAAATTCTCACACGAGCTCTTCCTAAAATCCTCAATTGGACAAAATTCAAGCTCCCATTTCTTCCTAGTTCTTTGGGTAAGTAATCATAACTTCATTTTTTCTTGCTTCCTTCATCTAAACATCAATCTTCTAACCTTAAAAATGAAATCATGGTAGAAATTAGGGCTTTTGGGTAGGGTTAGGTTTTTTAAAATATTGGGCGATTCAACCTCAATTTGGGGTTGAATCTTAAAACAAATTATATATTTGGACTCGTGGGGTTATGGGTAATCGGAATTTGGTCTGAGCCTCGAGTTTGAACTATGTGTCCGCTGTCGGATTTTGGTATTTTTGGAAGGAAGTTAGAAAATGCACTTCTAAGCTAGGAAATTGTATCCTTGTTCTATTATTGATAATATTGAATCAATTTATATTAGATATCGTTGGTTCGGGGACGAATTCTAGAGGAAAGGCGATTGTTGAGCTGTGAGTTGCTATTTTTGTATTCGAGGTAAGTGTTTGATCTAACTTTTGCTTGAGGGAATATGATTAGAGTATTTTATTGCTATTTGCTAAATAATCGATGTACGGTGTATAGGCATGGTGACGAGTATCTATACACCGGTGTCTAACATGACCGTGAGTCGTAATTGCCTTTAAATTCGAAAAATGTGAAATAATTGAGTTAATTGGCCTCTAAGTAAATTATGAAGTGATAGTTGAAAGGTAAATGAGTTAAAGGAGGAAGTTTGGTGTTTTCCCCTTGCCGGGACCTATTGTTGATTTATCTTTCCCTTGCCGGGACTTGCAGTTGATTTAATCTCCCTTGCCAGGATATCTTTGGATTGTTAGCTGTACCCTTGCCGGGTTTAACTGTTATGTTGATGAACTTCCCTAGTGGTGCCTCCTTTGAGGATATTGTTAGAGTTATTCGATTATAATATGGGATTGTGTGGCACGCTGACCACATATAAATTATAACACGAGATCGTGTGGCGCGCCGTCCACTCATATGTTACATTATGGGATTGTGTGGCACGCCGTCCACTTACATATTATATCATGGGATTGTGTGGCGCACCGTCCACTTGTATACTACGTTATGGGATCGTGTGGCGCGCCGTCCATTGTAGATGTGTATAACATGAAATTTGGGATAGAGTTACTGTTGTTTATTGATGTTCTACCTTTATCTAGCATCCCCTGATAGCATGTCCCCTCCTAGTTTTTTTTGTACTATTTTGCTACTATTTATTTCCCGTATTTGTATATCATAATTGCACAGGTTAATTATGGTAGGTCCTGTCTAGCCTCGTCACTACTTCACGGGGTTAGGCTAGGCACTTACAAGCATATGGGATCGGTTGTGCTGATACTACGCTTCTGTGCCTTTTTGTGCACAGGTCAGGACGCAGCCTAAGGACCGCAACAGTAGTTATGGGGAGATCCTTCAGTCCAGAGACTCTGAGGTAGTTCGCTGGCATTCACGAGCCCTGAGTCTCCTTTATCTTTTCCAGTTTATTTTTATTGTATAAAAACAGACATGTTATGTATTTCTTTCAGTTGCTTTTAGTACTCTTTAGTGTCCGTGAGTAGTGACACCAGATACTGGGTAAAGGCATGTTTAAATTACTTATTTCAGTATTTTGTTATCGATATTGTTGCTAAAAGTCTTCCGCGTGTTTAAATTAATTATTTCAGTATTTAATTTGTTTTAAATTTAAGTTTTTGTGAAAATGATTTAAAAGGTTGGCTTGCCTAGCTTCGACAGTAGGCGCCATCACGACTCCTAATGGTGGGAAAAATTTGAGTCGTGACACATAAGGACAAAATGAATCTAAATTCTCTTAATTTGAGTGATATTGTAATCTAAAACTTGTACGAATAATATCTTACAATCAGGATAATTTATTCTGGTTATGTACTTTTATTTTATATATTTTCATACTACTTCATAATATTATTTAGTAGCTTGTTTAAAAGTGTTACAATTAAAAATTTGTTATATATTATAATTAGGACGATTAATTATAAGTTACTTAGTTTTATGCAAACTTCAAAAATATTATCCCATAGCTCGTTTAAATTTACCACTCTAATTTGTAAAAAATATCTATGAATCTCCATTTCTATCCATTCTCATGAGTTTGTGATTATAAATGTATACATGATCAAAATGTATAGTATTGTTACAGACTAAACATGAAAGCTCAATCCGAAATACTAACCTATTAGGTGAAAGAATCTATTTAATCTATAAACTCATTAGTATTTTTCTTTTGGCCTAATACAAAGACAATCCATTCAACTTAACACCATTTTTTATTTTGGCACTTTATTACAATCTTGTTCCATTTTAAGAGTCTAATTCTATTTATTATGTATTATTTTAACACAAAAGCTTAATGTTACATATGGTGAGTTCCCTCACCTAGTAGGCGCATGAGGCAGCTTTTAATTCTCAAACCCCCTTCAATGATAATAAAAATTACCGTTTGTCCATGTTGATATCTAATTTTTTAAATATATTTTTTAATATGTAAAATTACTTTAAAATAGAATATGTATGCATATATAAATATGTACAAGTGTTTTGTTATTTTTTCATAATTTTTAAATTGATTTATTTTCTCCCTTTTATTCATTAAATCCCAATAATTATTTCCAAAGTTATTATTTTGATAATTCATCTATTGAATTTTTATATTTATGCTAAAAATATAGATAAGGTAATTTTTACATATTTTTATAATTTTATTTATTATTTTTAAAGCTAAATTATATATAATTACAATATTAGCCCTTTTAAGGTTTAATTAGGTTTTATATTCATAAAATTAGGTCATGTATTTTTTAATTAATTATGTGTTATAATTCATTTTACCTTTTAATTTAGTTTTCATAAACTATTTACTATTTTTATAAATTAAAAGGGAAAAAGTATTTATTTAAACTTTAACCCAAATTGGCTTTCAAGTCTAACCCAAATCAAACCTAATTCCACGGCCCAATTTCTAATTAAACTCGACCTTAACCCTTTTTAACCCTATCCAAATCCGTATCCTCACTTACCATATTTAATCTAGATCGTTGATCATTCAAACCAACGGCCACAATTCCACCTGCCTAATATAAACCTAAACGACCCCTTAACCTAATTCATTTCTACCAACCTGCGCACTTGAATCCCTCTCCTCTCAAACTCTCTCTGAAAGCTAAGGCTAACCCTAGCCGCCGCCATCCAAATCCACCCTAAACCCTTCAATCATCACTCAATCCATGGACTCTCATGGTCGTTTGAGATGTATACTGGTCTCCTATGTCTCCTAGTTGCCTACTTTCATGATTTTATGGACATATATCGAAGAGTTCTAGTCCATACCTTGCTCAAACTTATGTCCATGGCCTTTCTCCATTCATCCGTGGCCGTTCGAGTCAGATCCATGGCTTTTCTGGCTAGATCGGTAACTTTTCGAAGAAGTCTTTCTCATTTTTCTGGGTTCTCCGAAACCCTAACTTTAAGGCTTTCCGATTTTCTTTCAGATCTGTCTTAAATCTGTGTATGTTATGAACCTCTTAAGTGTTTTTCTGTGACTGAGTTACAACCCGTTTTCCCGTTTTATGCTTCCCTATGTGTTGATATATGTGTTTGATGAGTTTGAAGTGCGTTGGGCCAAATTTGGTTAGAAATGAGACCAATAATCTCTTTAAGGAAAGCTTGAGTTGAAAAAGTCAACCAGATGTTACTTGAAGTGGGGGATGATTTATGACTTGGGAGCAAAATCGGAATTGAATTTGGAGGTCCTATGTAGAATTAGGCTTGAATTGGCTAAGTTTTAATTTTGGCGAATTCCGGTTGATAGGTGAGAATTAGGCTTTCCAATTTTCTTTCAGATCTGTCTTAAATCTGTGTATGTTATGAACCTCTTAAGTGTTTTTCTGGGACGACCCGGCCCGTCGTCACGTGAGTTACAACCCGTTTTCCCCGTTTTATGCTTCCATGTGTGTTTATATATGTGTTTGAGGAGTTTGAAGTGCGTTGGGCCGAATTTGGTTAGAAATGAGACCAATAATCTCTTTAAGAAAAGCTTGAGTTGAAAAAGTCAACCACATGTTGACTTAAAGTGGGGTATGATTTATGACTTGGGAGCAAAATCGGAAATGAATTTGGAGGTCCTTTGTAGAATTAGGCTTGAATTGGCTAAGTTTGAATTTTGGCGAATTCCGGTTGATAGGTGAGAATTAGGCTTTCCGATTTTCTTTCAGATCTGTCTTAAATCTGTGTATGTTATGAACCTCTTAAGTGTTTTCTGTGACGACCCGGCCCGTCGTCAGGTGAGTTACAACCCGTTTTCCCCGTTTTATGCTTCCCTATGTGTTGATATATGTGTTTGAAGTGCGTTGGGCCGAATTTGGTTAGAAATGAGACCAATAATCTCTTTAAGGAAAGCTTGAGTTGAAAAATTCAACCACATGTTGACTTGAAGTGGGGGATGATTTATGACTTGGGAGCAAAATCGGAATTGAATTTGGAGGTCCTGTGTAGAATTAGGCTTGAATTGGCTAAGTTTTAATTTTGGCGAATTCCGGTTGATAGGTGAGATTTTCATCCCGGGGTCGGAATGGAATTCTGACAGTTAGAGTAGCTCTGTTAGGTGATTTTGGATATGTCTTCAAATTTTCAGGTCATTCGGACGCCGTTTGGTCGGGTTTTTATCGAAGGTTGGTTTTGGAAGTTATAGTTGAACCTTAGGCTTGAATCCGTGGAATTTGGTGATTTTTGATATTAAAGGTAGTGTTTTAATGGCACGAGCAAGTTTGAATGAAGTATTAGAACATGTTTGTGCTCTTGGTTGAGGTCCCGAGGGCCTCGGGATGGTTTCGGATGGTTGAGCGGGGAGTTTGGATGTTAGTTGTGCTGCAGAAATTGCAGTAGCTGTTGCAGGCAGAGTTTGGCCTTCGTGTTCGCAGGGGTGCCTCGCGTTCTCATAGGCCTGGGGTCCATTGGCCTTCGCGTTCGAGTGGACAGGACGCTTTTGCGTAGGGGTAGTTTGGGAAGGGCCTGGGTTTGTCCTGCGTTCGTGTGAAGGGGACGCGTTCGCGAAGAGAAAGTTGGGCAGCAAGCATTTTGGCTTACGCGTTCGCGGTTGGGCACCGCGTTTGCGAAGAAGGAATTTTGGCCCAGTGGTTTTTGTGCATCGCGAACGCAGAAGGACCTCACGTTCGCGAAGAAGGGGGCGTCAGCTGGGCAGAGAGTTTTAAATGACATTTCATCCGCGAGCAAGGTCTTATTTCCTCCATTGTTGGACATCTTGGAGAGCTTTTGGAGCAATTTGAAGAGGGATTCGAAGAGGACTAATTAGAGGTAAGTTTTATGGACTAAAAACATCTTTTAAACCTGAATTTAGCCCTTAAATATCTGGAAGCAAATCAAAAAGGAGATGAACTAGGACTTGGAATTGTGAATGTAAATTGGGGATTTGAAGGAGAAATTTGACTGCGATTTTGATGAATTTTATATGTGTGGACTCGTGGAGAGGCGAGGATTCTGAAAATGTGAATTTTGTAATTTTTTGAGAAGTGGGCTCAGGGCTCGGGTTTTGCCAACTTCGTGTTTTTGGGTGTTTTTCGAGTCCTTTCTATTGGGTTATGTCCCATTTGCCTATTTTGACATATTCCTTGTGGTTTTTTTAGATTTTGCACCCGAGGAGGTCAATTCGCGAGGAAAGCGCAAGGCGAGCTAGGATTTTAGCCGCTTTGAGGTGAGTAATGATTATGAATGATATACTGAGGGTTTGAAACCCCGTAACTGCACTATGCGGTGCTATGTTGAGATGAGATACGCATCTCGTGACAAGTGTGGTAATGTATCTGCTGGGGACTCGGACTTGGTCCATCCCGATTGATGACTTACTGTACTTCTTGACTGAGACTGGGCTTGTGCTCGTATATTTTGGGCTAGTCGCCATGTTTGGGGCCTTGTGCGGATCTGTAGTGTTGGACAATACGCTTTACGCTAGAGGGGGGGGGGTGAATAGCGTTTTAAAAATATTAAGCGTTTTAGTGCGGAATTTAAAAACTTTGCAGAAATTAAAACAAGTGCAGTAGAATAAACTTACACAATGATATATCCTGGTTGGCCACAAACGTGGTTAGTCCAGTCCCCGAGAGACTCTCTCGAGATTTCCACTAAACTTGTCAAGCTTACGGGTGCTTAACAAACCGTTACAGCTGAGGACACAAGCCTCACCTAGGTGCTCGGGGATCACAATCCCAAAGACTTCAATTGCTCGGGGATACCAATCCCAAAGACTTCAACTGCTCGGGGATAACAATCCCAAAGACTTCAACTGCTCGGGGATAACAATCCCAAAGACTTCAACTGCTCGGGGATAACAATCCCAAAGACTTCAACCGAGGAATCACAAGTTCCTCAACAAACGAGAATCGCAATTCTCTTACAAACACAAAACACACTCACTTTACAAAGCACTCCTTAATGAGTAGATATGAGTAGAAATAGTACGCTCAAGATCACAACAACTTAGCTCAATAGAATGGCTCTTCAAAAAGCTTTATGGATGAATGGAAAATGATGATCAATGTAAGAAAGCTTTTAGCAATGAAAATACTCAAAGTGTATATGTTGTTGTTGTGAAAACACTGAGTTGAAGCTGTATTTATAGGTGAAAAACTCAGTCTTACCGTTGTCTAATTGCCAATTAAGGATTGCTGAAATTACTCAGTGACAATCGATTGTCAAGACTAAACAATCGATTGTTTGCCTATCAGATTAAAAATTCAATCCCAGATTTTACGTCAACAATCGATTACTTCAAATCAATAATCGATTATTTATAACGTTAAGAAATCCTTTCCAATTTTTGGCATAAAACATCGATTGTCCGGAAATCAACAATCGATTATTTTAACAACGTTCAGAAAATCTTTTCCAGATTTTAAGCAAAACATCGATTGTTAAATATCAACAATCGATTACCTGAAGGTAATTGAAAATATATGACAACGGTCAGCTTCACCAATCGATTATCAAATGGAATAATCGATTATTAATTAATTTCAAAACTCTCTGTCTCATATATAATCGATTATCAAAAGCCACAATCGATTATCATCTTATTTAAAATCACTGGGAGACATTTTTCTCATTCTAATCGATTACCATTAGTTCATAATCGATTTTTATGAGTTTTGAAAACTTTGCCTCAGTTAACAATCGATTATCATAAGTACACAATCGATTGTTATGCAGTTTGCAAAAACCTGATGTTAACTGACTTACTCACAATCGATTATCATTAATTCACAATCGATTGTCATGCAGTCTTGGCTTAGAGATACTCGATTATCATAAGTACATAATCGATTATCTTAGCCCAGATTTTTGAGGCATGCTTGGAAAACATTTTAACAAATGTAAATATGCATAGTTTAAAATCATTTGACACTTAATTTAAATATGCATGATTTTGGAAAAATAATTTTAGTAGAGAAGCCATGTTATGAGCCAAGTTGAGGAATCAAGATCACAATTAATATTGACTCAATTATAACATTTCTAAACTTTGTCTTGAGCTTCTTGTAATGCATCCATTTTGTGCTTGTCCTTGAGTACTGCTATATATCGCTTTTTGCTTTGTTTGACATTCTTCAAAACCTACAAAAGAACACACGTTTAGTATATTGCATTTGAAACGTGTTTCCAACAATTTCCCCCTTTTTGATAATGACAAACATAAGCGGGATATATGCAATAATTATTTTGATAATCCAAGACAAGTGTAAAGTATGCAATTTGATGTTCCCCCTCAATTCATGTTCCCCCTCACTTTAAGCATGAATGAAGTTGAGAGTGATATAGCATACTTCTTGATATCCCGTTTCTTCCCCCTTTTGCCATTAGCAAAAATATATACAAGGGTGGAGCCAAACACAATAAAACGAACAACAACTAACCAACCAAGGAAAAACAAATCGAAAACAACAATTTCACATCATCAAAAACAACAATTTCATCATTCATCACCCCCATCCCCTTCATCATCATTGGGAGGCGCTTGATATGGCACCACCTGAGCATAGGCATAATGCACGTGATCAAAGTAACCATGGACCTCACGGGTTAATTGAGTAATTTAGTCAGAGATAGTCCGAAGGGTAGGCTCCTGAGGAGGATGAGCACGACGGGCTTGTCGATTTTGAGGAGGAGCGGGAGCATGATCACCATCATGATGAAAGGAAGACTCCGAAATTTCCCAGATTTTGGTGCTCTTTTTGAGAGGACCATTAGCAATATTGACCCTGGAAGCTTCAAGAAATTTCATTATTAAGAGGGCATAGGGGAGAGGTATGTCATCTCTGGTGGCATTGAACATATGAGATTGAATAAGCTTGCACCCATTGATTTTAACACCGGTGATAATGGCATGAAGAAATTTGGCATCCTCTTGGGAAATGGTGGTGTGATTGAGTTTACGGGGTTTGAGAACACGAGTGATGAAATAGAGAATGAAACGATAATTCGGGTCCATACCCTTTATGGTGGGACGACGGGAAGAAGACTCATCATAGGCGACTCCGGCTTGGCGGAAGAAATTAGCTTCATCAATCATGTCCCCGGCATCATTTATGTACTGGTAGATGTCTTCACCATCATGCGGAATGCCGGCAATGAGGTGGAGGTTATCTTCAGAAATTAGAATGGAAATGCCGTTAACATTTGTAACGAGTTCACCCTCATCATCTTTGTGAAGGTTGGAGTAAAAAGCTTCAACCAAAGTAATGTTGTAGTAGGGGTGAGTAAGGAGTAGGAAATTGAAAAGTTGGCACTCTCTTAGCATATTCGCGGCTGGAATGAATGGTGCAACAAGAGCGTTTGTTGAAAAGCGAGGAGGGAGAATAAGGCGTTTCTCAAATTTGGTTAAGAAACGGGTGAGCTCTTCATCGGATTCAAAGAATAGAACCGATCCATCTTGATATGGATGGCGAGAAGAAGAAGCACCTTGTTTGGAACGAGCACGTTTGGAGTTGCGGCTTGACATTTTTGAAAAAGATGTGCTAGGATTTTTCAAAGATAACAAGATAATTTGATGCTTGGGAGGCTTGAGTGAGTATACAAGAGCATATGTGCAGCCTATATATAGAGAAGGAATGAATCTTACACTTATTTGAAAAGATTTGAAGAGATTTGAAGAGCTTTGAAGTCTGAAACGGTAAAAATAAATTCACTGACCGTTCAATAATCGATTGTTTGAATAGAATAATCGATTGTCATTAATGAAAATGATCTGACACATCGATTACACGCCAGAACGGTAAAAAAAATTTGAAAAAGATAGTCGATTGTCAAACTTGGTAATCGATTGTTTTTCATATTTATGACCTGACAGGAATCGATTGTAGAGCCAAAACGGTAACATAAGTTTAAAACAGATAATCGATTGTCAATATATAGTAATTGATTATTTCACTCACAGAGAGTTTGGATTTTGGCAAATAATCGATTGGCAGAACAAATAATCGATTGTTTGGAAGGGGGATGCTAAAATGATGAGACTTAATTCTATCAAGCAATGTAAACATTCAACAAGATTTCATGACAAAAAAAATTGAATCAACAAATAATCGATTATTGATACTGATAATCGATTGTAAGCATAAATAATCGATTATGATCGATTTTTCTTGTATCAAGACAATTTATACTTTCCTCTTACCTTTTGGGGGATACCTGCAAAATAGAATTAAACATCTCCGACGCTCAAGTCAGTAATCTATAAATGAAATAATAACTTTGAAACTAGTGTAGTCGGGTGAAAAATGTGAACTCTTAAGAATTTTGTCCTAGGATGTTCTTAAGAGGGTTTAGGGTACTTACCTTCCCTTCGACTTTGCCAATTACCTGATTTTGAACATCCTCCGTTCATTTTGGTCTTTTGGCTCATTCTTCAATTTAAGAAGCTTCTTCCACAATTTTGCCTTTGTCTTCCTTGTATTTTGTCTTTTAAATTTTTCGAAAGTACTTCCGATTTTGAAAAAAATGCCTAAATCGACTTTTCCGTCTCTTCCTCCTTCTTTGTGCTTTAATTTAAGGAATTTTGAATTCGTCTCCCATCAAGTGTTTGGAGTATCCACTACACTTGATTCCTTCAAGCACACCTGCAAAACAAATCAATGCTCTTTTGGTACCCATGCCATTTTGGGTCCTTGAGGGTTATGCATACTATAATGATATGTTTGAGTAGCATGTCTATGTCTAGTAAAGCATGCGGGAGCAATATGACCAATTCGTCTACAATAATGACATGTCACGTTTGGATTATGCATGCGTCTAGGCTCATAGTAGCTAGAATAATGCACATTGTTTACTCTATTTTCATTTCTCCTAATTTGAGCACCATAATCATTTCTAGGTTGAACATTTCAGGATCTTCTAGCATGATCACTGTTGTGCCTAAAATATGCATCATGTCTATGGTGACGATTGCTAGGCGGAAGGTCATGTCTAGGTCTCCTAATATTTTGTCTAGCATGCATGTTTGTTTTAGGAAAGGCATTTTTGTTATTAATCCTAGATTGAGCTCTAGGTGGTTGGGTTTTTGCATCAACCTCTTCTTCATTTATGAAGCCTATTCCATGCTTGGTTGATTTCAAGTTATCAAGCACCACATTCAAGTTTTTATGAGAGGAGTTGAATTTATCTAGTGTGCCTTTTAATCTACCTACTTCATTCTTAAGGTCTACACAAGAAGCACAATTTTTTGTAGAACTCTTGGGCTTGTCAGAACTTCTTTTCCCATAAAACTTGTTTTGTTCTAGTAGCTTCTCATTTTCCAAAACCAATTTTTCTAATTCTTTTTCTTTTAATGAAAACTGTTTTTGAACATCTTGTTCTTTTAGAGAAGCACTTTCTCTTAAACTAGTGACGGTTTTTGTAACTTTGAGAAATTCAGCATACAATTCATCAAAGGCATTTCTCATGTCATCAAGAGTATAAAAATTTTGAGAAGAGATTTGACTTACCTCACTTTGATTTTCTTCCTGTGCCATGAGGCAGAGATTTGCCGCTTCTTCATTTTCTTCTTCACTGGATTCGTCTCCGGAATCTCCTCCCCAAGATATGTATGCTCGTTGCTTCTTGAAGGGTTTCTTCTCCTTTTTAAGATTTGGGCAGTTTGTTTTGATATGCCCTGTTTCACCACATTCATAACATTTAACTTGCTCACCTTGCTTTTTCCCTTTGCGGTCATATTCTTTTCGCATGAATTTTTGGAACTTTTTGATGATGAGTCCGAATTCGCTATCTCCATCCTCTTCAATTGGTGATTGACTTGTGCTCGCCTTTAGAGCAATCTTTTGCCTTCTTTGTTCATCAATAACAGGGTTAAGAATAGTGGATTCATAAGTCTTAAGATTACCTCTAAGAGCGTCTATGGTGACGTTCGTGATTCCAATTGACTCTTGAATCGCATCGGCCTTTGATCGCCATGCCGGTGTTAGACTCCTAAGGATTTTTCGAACTAGTTCTTTGTCTGTGAACGTCTTCTTGAGCGCGTGGAGATCATTCACTATTGATGAGAACCGCTCAAACATCTCGTCTACCTTTTCGCCTTCCTTCATATGGAACAATTCGTAAGCATGAGTTAAAAAGTCAATTTTAGCTTCTCTTACCTGGTCAGTCCCTTCGTAAGTGACCTCAAGCTTGTCCCACATTTCTTTCGCTGTTTTGCAGCAGGAGATTTTCCTGTAATCATTAGCATTAACAGCACAAAGTAATAAATTAATAGCTTTAAAATTATTTTGGACCATTCGATTAACCTCGGCGTTGAATTCCTCTTCTGATTTTGGCACCCATTCTCCTTCCACCTTTTTGACAGGAACCTCATTTCCTTTGGTGTACGCCTTCCACAAGTAAGGGCTGTTTGATCTGACGAATATCTGCATCCTTTCTTTCCAATATGAATAATTAGTCCCGTTAAACAAAGGAGGTCTTGTGGGGCACTGTCCTTCATCAATACCTGCAAAAGAGTCTAGAGTAGAAGCCATGGAAAGATTCTCTCAAACGGTTAAGTCTTTCAGAGAGTATGGCTCTGATACCAATTGTTGGACAATACGCTTTACGCTAGAGGGGGGGGGGTGAATAGCGTTTTAAAAATATTAAGCGTTTTAGTGCGGAATTTAAAAACTTTGCAGAAATTAAAACAAGTGCAGTAGAATAAACTTACACAATGATGTATCCTGGTTGGCCACAAACGTGGTTAGTCCAGTCCCCGAGAGACTCTCTCGAGATTTCCACTAAACTTGTCAAGCTTACGGGTGCTTAACAAACCGTTACAGCTGAGGACACAAGCCTCACCTAGGTGCTCGGGGATCACAATCCCAAAGACTTCAATTGCTCGGGGATACCAATCCCAAAGACTTCAATTGCTCGGGGATAACAATCCCAAAGACTTCAACTGCTCGGGGATAACAATCCCAAAGACTTCAACTGCTCGGGGATAACAATCCCAAAGACTTCAACCGAGGAATCACAAGTTCCTCAACAACGAGAATCGCAATTCTCTTACAAACACAAAACACACTCACTTTACAAAGCACTCCTTAATGAGTAGATATGAGTAGAAATAGTACGCTCAAGATCACAACAACTTAGCTCAATAGAATGGCTCTTCAAAAAGCTTTATGGATGAATGGAAAATGTTGATCAATGTAAGAAAGCTTTTAGCAATGAAAATACTCAAAGTGTATATGTTGTTGTTGTGAAAACACTGAGTTGAAGCTGTATTTATAGGTGAAAAACTCAGTCTTACCGTTGTCTAATTGCCAATTAAGGATTGCTGAAATTACTCAGTGACAATCGATTGTCAAGACTAAACAATCGATTGTTTGCCTATCAGATTAAAAATTCAATCCCAGATTTTACGTCAACAATCGATTACTTCAAATCAATAATCGATTATTTATAACGTTAAGAAATCCTTTCCAATTTTTGGCATAAAACATCGATTGTCCGGAAATCAACAATCGATTATTTTAACAACGTTCAGAAAATCTTTTCCAGATTTTAAGCAAAACATCGATTGTTAAATATCAACAATCGATTACCTGAAGGTAATTGAAAATATATGACAACGGTCAGCTTCACCAATCGATTATCAAATGGAATAATCGATTATTAATTAATTTCAAAACTCTCTGTCTCATATATAATCGATTATCAAAAGCCACAATCGATTATCATCTTATTTAAAATCACTGGGAGACATTTTTCTCATTCTAATCGATTACCATTAGTTCATAATCGATTTTTATGAGTTTTGAAAACTTTGCCTCAGTTAACAATCGATTATCATAAGTACACAATCGATTGTTATGCAGTTTGCAAAAACCTGATGTTAACTGACTTACTCACAATCGATTATCATTAATTCACAATCGATTGTCATGCAGTCTTGGCTTAGAGATACTCGATTATCATAAGTACATAATCGATTATCTTAGCCCAGATTTTTGAGGCATGCTTGGAAAACATTTTAACAAATGTAAATATGCATAGTTTAAAATCATTTGACACTTAATTTAAATATGCATGATTTTGGAAAAATAATTTTAGTAGAGAAGCCATGTTATGAGCCAAGTTGAGGAATCAAGATCACAATTAATATTGACTCAATTATAACATTTCTAAACTTTGTCTTGAGCTTCTTGTAATGCATCCATTTTGTGCTTGTCCTTGAGTACTGCTATATATCGCTTTTTGCTTTGTTTGACATTCATCAAAACCTACAAAAGAACACACGTTTAGTATATTGCATTTGAAACGTGTTTCCAACATGTAGGACTCCTAAGGAGCATGTTGAGCTGATTGACCTCACTTTACCTATTGGACACATACCATCTGTCTTGATTTTGACTGTAAATCATGAAATAAACCGGACTTTGTAACTTGCACTCTAAATGAGAAATACCTAGGGTTGAATACCCTGTCTTAGCTGAGTGGGCCTGAGAGGCCAAGTCTATATTGACTGAGAGGGGTCAAGGACCCCATAGTGAGGCTATTTGATATATATACATATATATTGGGTCGGGCTGCACGCCGAAGCAGTATATACATATACATGTATTGGATCAGACTACACGCCTCAGTACTATATTATATGGATTGGACTGCACTCCGAAGTAGTATATTATATGGATCGGACTACACGCTGCAATATTTTAGCGTTTGGGCTGAAGGAGCCCCTCCGGAGTCTGTACACACCCCTAGTGAGTGCAGCCGGATATATCTATTAGATCGGGCTGCGGGCCGCAGTAGTGTTAGTAACTGGTCGGACGAAAAGGAAAGTATTTTATCAGATTCTTCTCTCTGTTTGGTACTTATTTACTGATCTTGCTGTTGCAAATAGAACTGCATATTATTTTTATCGGATTTCTTACATTCAGTTATTATTTATTGCTATTACTCATTGAGTTGGAAGTACTCACTCTACTCCCTGCACCTTGTGTGTAGATACAGGGATCCCAGAGGCTTAGCTATGCTTATTTGCTATGGCCTAGATCAGTTCCGGAGTTATCAAGGTAGCTGCTGGCGTCCGCAGAACCTGATGTCTCCTCTTATCTATTTTGCATCTATATCTAGACTTTACTAAGTTTTGGATACTGTTCAGTGTATTTAGAGGCTCAGGCTTGTGACGCCGGATCTTCGGGGCTGTTATAACTGTTGACTATGTCTTTCCGTAGTATTTCTATTATTATCAAACTGGGGATTTTATCTTAAAAATGGTAATTAACTTAATTGTTTCAGCTGGAAATGTTTAGATGGTCGGGATTGCCTTACAAGGTGTTTGGCGCCATCACGACTGGGGTTTGGGTCGTGACATTTCGTTAAAGGTTTTCTGATTTTTCAAAACAACTCTTCGTCTTCAACGATTAGGGTTTTCTTGACCTCTTTTAAAAGATCTCTTCTCTGATTTTCAGTGTTGTTTTATGATTTTACTATGTTTAAACGATTTGCTTATGTTTAATCGATTTGTATACTTATTCCGACTGGGTTCTTTGAGTTTAGATCCTTTTCTTTATTTAACTTGACTGATTCTAAGTTCCTACCTTTTTAACTCAGCTTTGTTAAAACCCTAGTTTCTTGAAAATTTCCTCACTTGTTACTGAGAGTTTTTAAATGATCTCGTTTACCTGTGGCTATGTGTTAGACTGTTTCCTTTACTTTTTGGTTCTATGCGACTACTTGACTTTGTTGACTACTATGCTTCGAGTATGTTCTTTTACTACTGAGCCCTAGCCTACTCCTATTACTGTTGTATGTTTGTATGCATCTAGTTATTTCTTTTGTCAATACGGTTGGCCTTGCATGTTCATTCTTCTCTATTTATATAGCGAAGTGCAGAATCATTATTCTTTCTTAATTGATTTTGATTTTCTCTAGTTACGACTGATAGCAAATATTTTCTTATAAACCCACGGTTTCACTCGTTTTGTTTAAATTGATTGATTCCCTTCCTTTGCTATGATGTTTTACCCCTGTTGAATCCTTTCCTAAAATTAAGTACATTTTTGCTTAGACTCAGTTATTTACTCTATACTTTATATTGTCAGAAATTAATCTTTCACAAATTGTTTTTCTTTCCTTTAATACCCCTGTTAGTATTCGTTTGAGCAATAATTCCTTGATTAAAGGAAATACTTGTATTAATTGATTCTGATTGTGATTATTTCCATATTTGTGTTAAACTTTTACTTGTTACCTTATCTCCTATTCATTTTCAAAGCTATAAATACCTTACCCTCTATTCTATAAAGACACGAAGAACTGAGTTCAAAAACACACACTTACACATTCAAACTCTCTTTCTTTCTCTACTACGTGTGCTACTGCCTTGTTTAGCCGGCTGAAAGCCAAGGTTAGACTTTAGAACTCTGATTGCTTTACTTTTTCTGTACTTTGCTTATTCAACTGGTATGTTCCTCGTTTAAATTGTGAAACACAAACCTATGTGTTCCCTTGTTGTCAATCACTATCTCTTTCTAACTTAATGGCTCATGTTGTTGAGTTGTACTAGTTGATTACTGCTTTACTTAGCATGCTTAAAATTTCGCCCTTCTCTAAATGTGATCAACATAGTTACTTGTTCATGTTTATTTTTTTCAACTAGCATGTCTATGATGTACCTAATCCATGACTAATTATATGTTTCTGATTTGGGTTCTCTATGTCCTTAACCCCTATTCCTGTCTGTAACTGCTGAAGCATGTAATTCTTTCTGAACTGTTTCTGTGTGTGTTGTTTTTTATCCTACCCCTCTCCCTTTCAAAAATTGTTTTATTAGGCAATTATTCTATTGTTTTACAAACTCACTTCAAACATGTTTTTTCTAAAACTATTTTACAACTCAACTCCTTTGAGTCTATGTCCAACACTCTCACATGCATTCTTAGATCATTAGGTTTTGCCCCTCTTGTGTGAGCCTTGCTTTGGGACCCATGAGATCCCTCTGAACCTAGACACATAAGTACTAGCTCTTCCACACTGCACTTACTCTTGGTTATGCAATCTGGGTGTGAGCACTGCACGAGATCCCTTGAGGTCCTTAGGGAACTCTGACACACCCATGTATAAGAATGGCTTTGGAACAATATTGGCATTTGAGGTGGTTTATTACTTATTTCAGAGAGGAAATCAAGATGAGACTTCCTGTGGTTGTAACTTCTTATTTTTGCATTTTTATGTAGTTCAATTATTTGGTCTGTAATAATTTGTAAACAACTCTGGGGATGGATAGTGGAAAGGGAAGGGGTAACTATGCATGATTTAGCTATCAAAAAGGGTAGAAAACATGTTACTAGGTTTATATTCCTATTTCCGTAATATAAACCATGTCTAGGACTCAATTTATGCATTAGAGATCATGCTCCCTAGGATTTACACATATTGTTTCCAGCATGTCCATTTCACTATCATATCACCTAGCAAATCATGCATTAAATGTGTTAATAACTGGCGTTTCTGCGATCATATTCCTGCTGCCATGCACACTTAGATATCCTGTTTTAGGCTAAACAACACTAACAAATGTATCATCTCTACATATTCTGGTAATAATGTTTAAACGTTGTAATATTTGTGCATATAGAAATCCTGCTTAAGATGCTGCATATACGTCATTCTCCATCCCTGCACATTAGATACCATGTCTTTAAGATTTTATTTATATTCGCTTAAGCACGCTTAGGCTAACTATGAATGCATAAAAAGGAATAAAATAATTTTACTCAGTTTTTATAACTAACTGGAAATAATCCTATGTGTTGAACCCCTAGAACAACATGCTTTAGGTAACAAAATAACCTCCAAACTGTCTTAGTAATTCGGAATAATTACTGAATACTGCTTACGCCTAAGCAAGTCTTAGGTAATTACTTTAGCTGGAACTGTCTTTGTTTAATTCTAGGCTGTTATAACCAGCAGGCAGGCCTGATTTAGACTTATTTTTTGAGATCTAATAAACCTGGTTTTGATTTAAACACCCTGCTTTTGATTTTTAAAATTCAGACTTTAATTGTGCATAAGTTGTGTTGTCAATGTGCACTATTTACGGAGGTATAACTGAGCCTTCTATCTGCTTATATGTTTTCCCCCTAATTGCAGTCGTATATGTTTTGTTTGTCCTCTTTAGCATTTTCACCTTTAAACCTGAGGGTATGCCTAGAACCGCCTTCTTATAGGAATAGGAGTCATAAAATTCCTCCAGGACTGATTGAAAAGGACGGGTAATGGCATGCAATAAGAGTCGAGACCAATCATTGATCCAATTACCTTCACGGGGTGAGAAAGGGTAGGTGTGAATATGATGACTGGTGTGCTAATACTACGTGTATCCCCTCTTCCGAGGAGTGTCATACTGGGTAGTGCATTGACGTGATCCATATTAAAAACAAACCTAGGACACCCTTTTATTTTTATCATTACGCTTAGATTATAACTCTTTTCAAACGCTTTTATTAATTAATTTTCAAACACTTGTGTACTTTAACTTAAATCCCCTACTATTAGAGACCTACTTATCTATTTGCTAATTGCACAAATTCACAAAAAAAAACTGTCTGGCCGGAAACCACACTAGTGGATCCTGAGGGGTGCCTAACACCTTCCCCTTAGGAAATTTCAAGCCCTTACCCTATCTATGGTAATCAAACATAGTTGTAATTGAATCTTATAGGTGCCGTAACGCACCTTAAAATCATTAGGTGGTGACTCTTCAAATACCCAATTTTCAAAAGGAAGTGAGTCATTACACCCCATGAATGTCGAAACCCGTTCTCCTCTCTGCAGAGGAAAAAGGGGGGCGCGACACTCCCATATTTAATTCCCCAACCACCTTACCTATTACCTCATATACATTCTCAAATGTCCGTTTCAAAGTTTCCCAAAGTTTTTAATCTTATTTCATCTACCATTTTCACCCAAGAGAATCCGGAAGCTTCAAACTTTTGCGATTTTTTGGTTCCTTTTTTTAAATTAATAGGATTTTTGGTGGCTTTATTTCATCTAAGCTTGAAATTTGAAGTGAATCCATATCTTAAAGAAAATGAGTATTTGTTCTTGTGGAATTCAAGTTGAACTAAAAGTATCATGGACACAAAGAAATACAGGTCGTCGACTTTATGGGTGTAAATTTGACAAAGTAAACCATTTGCTGGTTTCATTTTTGGTATTATCATTTTATTGTCTCTATTTACTTTAATTCATATGCTTTATTTCTTGTATTTTACAGCGTGGTTGTAATTACTTTAGATGGTATGATGATGACTTTCCAACTCAAGTAATATAATGACTCAGCCGGTCATTTTAAGAATTCGTGGTTGTAATTACTTTAGATGGTATGATGATGACTTTCCAACTCAAGTAATATAATGAATCAGCCGGTCGTTTTAAGAATATACGCCCCGGTCCCCTATTAACTATTTTTTTGTGTTTGTTTCTACTATTTTGATTTACTGGGATGATTTGTTTTGAATTTCGGAGTATTTTGGGATACTTAGTCCCTAAAAGAGAGCTTATGCTTTAGAATTTGGACTGTAGTTGGAGCACTTTGAAGACGACCTCAAAATAGAATCCGTTAACTTCGTTGGATAATTTTGGGCTTAGGGGCATATTTAGATTGTGTTTTGGAGGACCGTAGTTTATTTAGGCTTGAAATGCCGAAAGTTGAATATTTTATGTATCCGTTTCGATAGTGAGATTTTGAAATTGGGTTAGAATGGAATTCCAGAAGCTGGAGTAGCTCTGTAGTGTTGAATGTGACGTGCTTGCAAAATTTCAGGTCATTCGGACGAGGTTTGATAGACTTTTTGATCGAAAGCGGAATTTGGGAGTTTTTAGGTTTGAGTTCGATGTTAACTTGGTGTTTTGATGTTATTTTGAGCGTTCTCAAGGTTGGAAAAAGTTATAATGATGTTTAGAATTGGTTGACATGTTGTGTTTAGGTCTAGGGGGCCTCGGGTATGTTTCTGATGCTCAACGGGTTATTTTTGGACTTAGAGAATTGCAAATTTTCTGCTGTTGTGTTGAGGAGAAAACTTCATCGCGTTCACGAAAGGGTTCTCGTGTTCGCGTAGAGCATCTGGGTGAAGCAGCTGAATCGTGCTTCATGTTCGTGATGATTTCCTGCGTTCTCGAAGGTATGTGCCCTTTGGTCTTCGCGTTCGCGACATGGTCCTTGCGTTCACATATGTAAGCTTTACGTTTGCAAGTGGAATCTCGCATTTGCGACAGAGGAAGACTGGTGTGTGGAGTTTTGTGCATCACGTTCACGACAATGGTATCGCGTTCGCGAAGAAGAACGCGTCTAGGCAGAAAATAAATTAAAAAAATCGAGGGTTTTGAGTTTATATCACAAAATTGAATTGGAGCTTGGTAGGAGGCAAATTTTGGAGAGATTTTTCGAGGAAGTTTGTGGGTAATGATTCCTATCTCTTTTTTGCTTATAACCCATTAATATAAACGTGAATTCATCATCTATTTCGAATTTGGGTTGAGAAATTGGGGGAAATTTGAAAAAGTTCTTAGAGCTAATTTTTGGGATTTTGATTAAGATTTTGGCATCGAATTTGGATTATTTTGGTATGGTTAGACTCGTGAGTAAGTGGAGGTTCATAATCGGTAACTTTTACCTAATTCTGAGACGTGGGCCCGGGGGACTTTTCGAGCAATTTTCTTAATTTCACGTATTAGCTTCAAATTAATAAGTGGAATTAGTTACTGGAAGTTACATTTACATGCAATTGATTTGAATAGATTTGGGCCATTTGGAGTCGAGTTGTGACGATCCGACCTGTAGTCTCATGAGTTACCGCTGTGTTTCCCCCATTTATGCTTCTTATTACTTTGTCTATAGGTTATATATGTGATCGGGTTGGTTGGATCAGTTTCGGAAAGGATTTGGTAAGGTTTGAGACACTTAGTCTCTTTTGAGGAAGCATAAGTTGGAAAAATCAACTAGATGTTGACTTATGTGTTAGAGGTGTAACGACCTGACCCGTCGTCTCGTGTATTTCCGCCCCGTTTTCCCCTTTTTATGCTTTTATATGTTTCAATATATGTATTTGGAGAGTTTGGAGTAATTCGGAAGAAATTTGGATAGAAATGAGACAATTAGTCTCTTTAAGAAAAAGAGAGTTTGGAAAGGTCAATCGAGCCTTGACTTATGAGTTAGAGGGATCATAATGGATTTTCGATGATTCGACTAGTTTCAGATGGTGATTTGTGACTTATGAGCGAAATCAGAACTGAATTCGGAGGTCCGGTGTAGAATTAGGCTTGAATTGGCTAAGTTAGAAATTTGCCCAAGTCCGGTTGGTAGGTGATATTTTGATCCGGGAGTCGGAATGAAATTCAGACAGTTGCAGTAGCTCCGTTAGATGATTTTTGATATGTCTGCAAATTTTCAGATCATTCGGAAGTGGTTAGGTCGGGATTTGGAGCAAATGCAAGTTTCGGAAGTTTTAGTTTAACTTAGGCTTGAATCCGTGGAAATTGGATGATTTTGATGTTTATGATAGCATTTTTATGTTGCGAGCAAGTTTGAATAAGTAATGGGACATATTTTTGCATTTGGTTGGGGTCCCGAGGGCATCGGGGTGAAGTCAGGTGATGAAAACAAAGATTTTTGAAGCTGCAACAGGTCTGTTGCACAGGCTTCTGGTATTTCCGCAAAAATGGAAGAATTACCGCAAAAGCGGCTACCGCGAAAGCGTTCATCTACCGCAGAAGCGGTCATGGTCTAACTAGGAGACCGCATGAGCGGCCAAGGTGATCGCATAGGCGGAGACCAAGAAAGCGGTTTAGGATCGCAGAAGCGGTCTCAGTCAACTCAAAGGAGACCGCAAAAGTGGTCTATTGACCGCAGAAGCACTCACCGGGGACGCGGTCATTGTGTCGCGGAAGCGGAAATCGCAGGGGATTAATGAAACAGTGTTTGCAAATTTCATTAATTAAGAAAACACTTTTGAATTTGGGAAGAGATGATTGTGGGCGATTTGAAGAGGGTTTCGACGGTTCCTTTCAGGTAATGATTCTTGGCCTCGGATTATGTCTATATGGTGTAAAATAGTAGATTAAACAATGAAATTCAAAGTTTTTCAGGTAAAAAATGGTGGTTAGGGCTTGAAGCCTAAGAGAGAGTAAAATGGTGATTTGAGAGGGTAAACGAACTCCGTTTTTGATAAACTTTATATGTGCGGACTCGTGGCGAGACGAGAATTTTTATAATTTTTCGAGAAGTGGTACTGGGGCTCGGGTTTTACCAACTTCATGATTTTTAACATTTTTCGAATAATTTCAATTGGGTTATGTTTATTTAGCCTATTATAGCCTATTCGTTGTGGTTTTGATTAGATTCGACGCTCGTAGGAGAAGATTCGAAGGGAAAAGGTATTGCAGACCAGACTATGATCGGTTAGAGCTGAGTAGTTTGTGTAGATGATGGCCTGAGGGTTTGAAACCCCGATTTATCACATCGTGACGCGTTGTTAGGGCGTGACTCGCACCCTATTGCAGGTGCGAGATTGTAAATGATTAGGGATTGTGACTTGGTCAATCCCGAGAGCTGAATAAATTATTGGCGTCTGATACGCACATTGAGTTATTGATAATTGGGCTTAACGCCATGTTTGGGGCCTTGTGCCGATCTGTAGTAACCGTCTAGGGTGAATATCTGTGTGATAACATAATTTGCATAATCATTGATCTCAGTCCTGTGTATAATCACCGAAATGAAATGCTAAGTCACTTTTCCTGAAATTAAATAATTAAACTATATTCACCTAAAAAAATAAAAAAAAAGGGAAATTAGATTGAATCTGTTACGTGGCTCATATGCATATTGTGGACTGAGCATGGGTCGGGCTGCACGCTGCAGTAGTGATATGATAGTATTGCGCTTGGGCTGAAGGAGCCCCTCTGGAGTCTGTACACACCCCAGTGAGCGCCGTCGACGTTAAATGGATCAGGCTGCACGTTCCGCAGCGAATTCATCTTCATTGCATTGCATCTTTATCTGATACTTGGTTGTTGTTGTGATAATGTTATGTCGTTAGCCTGTAGCTACGTTATAGGATTGTTAGTTATAGCTTTGCGTTATGGTATTTCATGGATTTCTTACTTTCAATTATTTTCTATACTTAATTTTCACTGAGTCGGTAGTACTCACCCCTACTCTATGCACCTTGTGTGCAGATTCAGGTACACCGGAGGCTTAGCTGATTTTCGTAGTCGCCAGAGATATTTTCAAAGTCGTTGAGGTAGCTGCATGACGTTCGCAGGACCTGGATGCTCTACATTATTTCTTCATTATTTAATTTTTCCTAGATTTTGGTTTTAGTATTCAGATACAATTATTATTACTTAGTTTTGTTTAGAGGCTCTAGACTCGTGACCCCTAGATCATATGGGTGTGTTTCTTATTTTCGTATTTTACCTATATCACATTGTTAATATTCTTGTATTATTATTTTGTTAAATTCTCAGTTTGAGACTTAAATGCTATGTTGGAAGCGATTGTTGGTCAGGCTTACCTAGCTTTAGGGCTGGGTGACATCATGACCGGGTTTGGGTCGTGACGAGAGGGCTCAAATGTGAGTTCTGATGGTTTGGATAACTTCAGGAGGTGATTTGGAATTTATGAGCGTGATCAGAATGTGTTTTGGAGGTCCGGAGTTTATTTCGGCTTGAATTTGAAAAATTGAATTTTTGGCTTTTTTTCGGTGGATATAGGGGTCGAAATGGCGTTCCGAGAGTTACAGTAGTTCCTTTGTGTCATTTGGGATGTTTGTGCCAAATTTCAGGTTATTCGGACTTGGTTTGGTTGTTTTTTATATCTAAAGCATAATTTAGAAGATTTTGGAATTCTTAGACTTGAATGCGATGCGAATTTGGTGTTTCGATATTATTTTGAGCGTTCCAAAGGTTGGAAAAAGTTTGAATGATGTTATGGGATATGTTGGCATGTTTTGTTGAGGTCCCGGGGGCCTCAGGTGAGTTTCGAGTGGTCAATTGAACCATTTTGTTGTCGTTGTGAATTGCAGAAAAACTGCTGACTGTTGTAGAGGAACTTGACCTTCACGTTCGCGAGTAGGTCCTCGCGTTCGCGAAGGGTTAAATGAGGAGGCAGATGATTTATCCTTCACATTCGCGACAAAGGCCCCGTGTTCACAAAAGGCTGGAAATAAGGTGCATCGCGTTTACGAGAATGGGAGCACGATCGTGAAGGGTCAAGCTGAGAAGCCATCATGTTCGCGAGTGGCTGGTTGCGTTTGCATAGAGGATTTTTTTGGTCAAAGTTGGTTTGTTCTCTGTGAACGCGAGGCATTAACCGCGTTCGCGAAGAAGGAATTGAGTCCTGACCAGAATGTTTAAATAGTTGTCTTATCCGCGATTTTGGGATTTATTTCCATCATTTTTGAGCGATTTTGGAGCTTTTTGAAGATGATTGAAGAGGGATTCAAGAGGAAACACTTGGAGGTAAGATTCATGGACTTAGTACTCGATTCTAAGTGAATTCTACCTAATTAATCATGGAATTTAAGCCTAAAATTGAAGAACTATGGGTTAAAATTGGAGACATAGAATTTGGGATTTATGGGGCCGTTTGTGATTGGATTTTGATGCTTTTGGTTTGAATGAACTCGAGGAATGATAAGGAATCCATTGATGTAATTTTTACGGGAATCCGAGATGTGGGCCCGGGGACTGGTTTGGCCAATTTCGAGATTTGTATTTAGTTTGATTTCATTCAAGCGGGCTTTGTTCCTTTAACATATTTTGATGGTTTTGCACTGATTTTGGCTAGATTTGGAGCATTCGGATGTCGATTCGAGGGGCAAACGCATCACGAACTTGAGATTTTATCGGTTAGAGGTGAGTAATGATTGTAAATGATGTCTTGAGGTATGAAACCTCGGATTGCATATTGTTGTGCTATATTGAGGTTACACACACGCTAGATGACGAGCGTGGGATCGTGCACTGTTGGGGATTGTAACTTTGTCCATCCCGAATGACTATTTTACTGCGTATTTGACTGAAAACTATTTGCTATCATGTTTTGAGTTGAATGCCATATTTGGGCCTCGTGCCAACTATTTGGACCCTTAGGGAATTTTTATTGATATTTCTTCAGTGTTTTGACTTTATACTTCAACTCAGTCATGCTATATTCTACTATTTTCAAAACTCAGCCATGTTTACTCTATTTTAACATATTAAATAATAATTTAAATGATATTTCGGGCTGAGCACCATTTTTTAATGTTGCCCGAGGGGCTGTGAGATTCTGACTAAGTAAGGCTGAGGGCCTATGCTGTGAGGAAACACATGATTATGATTATGAGGCCGATGGCCTGAGATTTATATGCTACGAGGTGGCTTTTTGATATGAGGCCGATGGCCTAGTGTTGATTCCACGAGATGGCTTGATATTACGTATGGGCCGTAAGGGGCCCCTCTAGCAGTATACACACCCCCAGTGACCGCGGGTACCCATTATGATGTGAGATGTAGCCCGAGGGGCGGATTTGTTGACATTGTGACCGAGAGCGATCCTTTATGTGTCTATCTTTCCTATTTGCCTGTCATTTGCTTGCTTAAATTGTCAAAAAGGCATTTTATGAAGTTTAAACTGAACTCAGTGATTTTACACGTCTTTACTGCTTTACTATTTTTACTGGATTTTTACTGCTTCCTTATAGCTTGCTATGTGCCTTACGCGATTTCTTACTTCTCAGCCTTTGTTTATGATTATTACTCACTGAGTTGGAGTACTCACTTTACTCTATGCACCCCGTGTGCAGATTCAGGTGCTGCTGATCCTGTTTGCGAGAGTTGAGAGCTATCGGCAGATTTCGGAGTTCACGAGGTAGCTGTTCGGACGCCGAAAAGCAATTAAGTCAATTAGACATGCAGATTCTACTTGTGTTTCTCCCCTGATCTCATTTCATTTTCCTTATTAGTGATTCGGTAGTATCTTTGTAGACTCTTTAGACTTGTATTAAATTGATAGAGGCTCATGACTGGTGACACCCCTGTATCGGGTTGTGTCGAGTTTGTTTTCCGCAAATTATATTGTTAACGACTTATTTTGGGATTTTATCATGTATAAGATTTAATACTTATTATTTTAATTGCTTAAAATTAAAATGGGAATGTGTCAACTGACCTTGTCTTCATGAGAGGTGCCATCAAGACTGAGTCCGGGTTTAGGGTCGTGACACGAGTACTTGTGGCAAGACGTGGTTTCAGGTTGATTTTGAGACGGTTCGAGGTAAGTGGCTTGCCTAACCTTGTGTAGGGGAACTCCCCTTAGGATTTGGTACTGTTGATATATGAAATGCCTTGTACGTGATGTGACGAGTGTGTACATGTGCTAATTGTTGAAAATCATGTTTTCATTAAGTAACTATATGTGTTTTCTTCCCTATTTA
The DNA here is from genome assembly GCA_034376525.1 of Nicotiana benthamiana. Lineage (NCBI taxonomy): Eukaryota > Viridiplantae > Streptophyta > Magnoliopsida > Solanales > Solanaceae > Nicotiana > Nicotiana benthamiana. Next base: position 100,316,165 of record CM067336.1, read on the forward strand.
TATTACTTGTAATTTAAGCCTACTGTTAGCTTAGGGAAGCATGTCTAATTGACTTAATTGCTTTACTTTCTCAACTACTTTATTTGAATTCTGTGCAGCATGTTAGGTTAGAAATACCTGTTTTACCTTGGTATGAAATTGAATTTAATTGTTTATTTTGGGACTACGGGCGATATCCCGGTAGATCCCCTTGCCTGTCTATTTAGGACTACGGATTGATATTCTGGTAGATTCCCCTGCACATTTATACTGGAACTACGGAACTGCACCCGGTAGATTCCTCCGGTACTGGGTATTTATATTTGGGAATACGGACAGTGATTCTGGTAGATTCCCGTACACTATGAGTAGGACAACAGGATGACACCTGGGAGATCCATTGTACATTTACATTTGGGGAGTACATGACGGTATCCTGGGAGATCCCCGATTGCTATCTTTGTGTGGAGTTACGTTCTTATCTGTAATTTTTTCTCTGTTGTATTTGTTATTATTCTTATTATCTTGGGTTACTTCATACTGTTAACATTTAATTATATTGTCGTATTCTATGCTGTTTTATCTAATTTTCAGCTATAATCATTAGGGCACTGACCTTACTCGTCACTACTCGATCGAGGTTAGGTTGAGCACTTACTGAGTACCGATGTGGTGTACTCATGCCTTTTCTGCGCATGTTTTTCATGTGTAGATCCATGTTCTTTGGCTCCGCCCTTATGACGACCCGAACCATCATCTCATGAGTTACTACCCCGTTCTTCCCATTTTCTGCTTTCTTATGTTTTATTACCGGTATTGGGTGCGTTAGAATTTATTTGGAGTGATTTTGATAAGAAATGAGATAATTAGTCTCTTTTAAGAAGGCTTAAGTTGGAAAAGTCAACCGACTGTTGACTTGTGAGTTAGAGGGATCAGAATTGAATTCCGATGAACCGGTTAGCTCCGCATGATTATATAAGGCTTAGGAGCGCAATCATAAGTAATTTTGGAGGCCCGGTGAAGAAGTTAGCCTATTTCAGCGAAGTTAGTATTTTGGCGATTTTCGGTTAATAGGTGAAGTTTTGATCCGGGAGTCGGAATGGAATTCCAAGAGTTTCAGGAGCTTCGTTATGTCATTTTGGATTTGAAGTCAATCGGACGTGATTTGATAGGTTTCGATATCGGAAATAGAAGTTAGAAGTTTTATGTTCATAAAGCTTGGATTAGATGTTGATTCATGATTTTAGTGTTGTTTTATGTGATTTGAGGCCTCGAGCAAGTCTGTAATATATTTTGGGACTGGTTGGTGTTATTGGTCGGGGTCCCTGGGGCCTCGGGTGTGTTTCGGATGCCCAACGGGTCATTTTTGGAAGATTTTTGCGTTTTGAGTATAAATGTGATGATCAAAAGGTTCATTTTTAGTTCTAGAGATCCAAATTTGATTTCGAGACTCCCAGAATTTAAATCATGAATTATAGGTCTGATCTGGAAATTTTGGTTGGATTTCATCAAGTTGCGATTGGGTTTTTGACGCAAAATGTGAGTTAATTGTTTAACAAGAATCGTCTAATTCCTAGATTATATGACAGATTTAGAGCCATTTAAGTTAAACAAAAGCTCCTGTAATTTTCTGGGCAATTTCTGCATTTTTCGTATGTGTGAACAGTGATCGCACTTGCGTGAACAGTGTCATGTACAATATATATCCTGAGGGTTTGAAACCCCGGATTTGCACATATAGTGCTATATTGAGGTGACTTGCACGCCGGATATGAGCGTGAGGTAGAGCACCATTGCGGATTGTGACTTGATCCGTACCCGGTTGTTGATTTTACTGAGTATTTGACTGAAATTACTTGTTATCATCATAATTTCGGCTGATTGCCATGTTTGGGCTTCGTGAGAACTATGTGAATCCTTCGGGGATTGAGATTACTATTTTTAGCATATGTTGCATATCATTTGATTCCAATCCAAGATTTTAATACTGCTTTGAAAACTCAACCATGCTTCTAAGATTTGAGAACTCAAATGATATTTTACATGTGATTTCGGGCTGAGACTACTGTTTTATAAATCCCTATGGGGCTCATGATGATTTTCTGGACTAATTGATGTCGAGGGCCATATATGAGGATATGTTGAGTGATGTGAGGAGGCTTTCAGGCCTCGAGTGTTTTTGTGAGTAGGCTTTTAGGCCTCGAGTATTTTGTGAGGAGGCTTTCAGGCCTCGAGTGTATATATATTGGATTGGACTGCACGCCGCAGTAATATTGCGTGTGGGATGTAGGAGCCCCTCCGGAGTCTGTACACACCCCCAGTGATCGCCGTTGACGATAAATAAATGGAGCGGGCTGCATGCCGCAGCGGGTACCAGAGTGTACCGTCATATGCATTGCATTGAACTCGTGCATTTGTTCTTATTTTGTAATGTTGTCATGACATTCAGCACTCATATCATTGGCATCCATGCTACTTCTTGCGCTATTTATCATATACCCTGGTGTTATTGTTAATGGAGTGCTATGCCTGAGAGGCTGATATTGTACTTTGTGAGTTGGGAGAGAGCCCGAGAGGCTGATGTTGTACTTTGTGAATTAGGAGTGAGCCCGAGAGGCTGATGTTGTACTTTGTGAGTTGGGAATGAGCCCGCGTCGCTAATACTGTGCTGATAGGTTGATATTGAGCCCGAGGGGCAGATTTCTGATTATTCCCTACTTGTTGAAATTATTTTCGCAACTGTTGAAAAGGAATATGTTCAAAAGAGGTTTTTACTGAGCCCAGATGTTTTCCAAAGGGTTTTCACGATTTTACTGTTTTTTCTCAGAAAGGGTTGTATTGTTCTATATAGCATGATGGAGTGCCTTCCGTGATTTATTACTTTCTCAGCTATTATTTACTCTTATTTCCGCTGAGTTGGACGTACTCACTTTACTCCCTGCACCTTGCGTGCAGTTGGAGGTATTGTTCGTCCGGTAGCGGGTTATTAGCGGATTGAAGAATTATTATCGTAGCTGAGCCAGGTGACGACTAGCGTCCATGGCACCGAATCTTCTCCCTTATTTTATTTTGTTCATATTAATTTCAGACTTTGTTTCCCATTTTTGGACTTGTAGTTCTTTAGAGAACTTTGTAGTAGCTCATGACTAGTGACACCCCGATGTAGGGCTGTGATGGGATGGTTCCCAGTTGTTATTATTGTTTTCCGCACTTTTGATTATGCTAATAATGTTTTATCTATATAAATGTTACATAACAGTTAAAAGGAAGCGTCTGTTTTGTTGGCTGACCTTGTCTTCACGAGAGGCGCCATCATGACCGGGTTTGGGATTTTGGTCGTGACAAGTTGGTATCATAGCCTAGGTTCATGAGTCATGAGAAGGTTTAGTAGAGTCTCGCGGATCAGTACAGAGACGTCTGTATTTATCCTCGAGAGGTTGCAGAACCTTTAGGAAAAACTTCACATTCTTGAATTGTTATCGTGCGTCCTTGATTTAGCTTGAAAATAAAACTCTTGAAATTTCTTCCACGCGATTGAATGCGCACGAGAGCGCTCAATATCAAATGTGCCTTGATGGTTTGTGATTCCCCGATCGAGGGGGCGAGATGTACTATCCATGAGTTTGATTTTGGGCCAATCTGGAGGACTTGAGGCTGGATCCTTGCTTATTGCTTGAGCACCAAGGTACTGATTTTGTGAGCTAGAGTTATGAACTTATATGTTCAGTAGTGTCCCTAATTGTGGGAATATTGGCTGGATAGAAACGTAATGAGTATGTGGTACTGTGTAATGTGTATGGCAGTGGAAGGTATACAAAAACATGAACTAAAGGTAAAGCTAATGGGTAATTGGCTCATAAGGGGAAACCATTTGTCATACTAGTTAGATAAGTCTGGGAGCTAAGATCACTTCTGTAAATATATTATGACGAAATCTATGTCGAGGAGCACACCTTGGAGGATCGAAAGGTATCTTCTATGTGTTATGATTCAAATGGGTGCAATGCATGTCCATGTATCAAGTTTGATAATATAATACATGTAATATTGAGATTAATGTTGTTGATATACATTGTGATGCTTTGTCAAGTTGTGGACGTGTTGTTAGGATGGTTTTGGTGATTTTCTGCAAGGTGGATAGGCCCAATTAAAAAGGAAACTCTGCCGAAATTTTTAAAAAATTTGGGACTGAGTAAAAATTTTGTCGCCTAAAGGGTGGGCTTAACTGTTGTGATCTATGGCTTCGGGCCAAGTTGGGGAGCTTGATATTAATTAGCAGATTGTTTGGTTATGTACTTTGTTAGTTTCGATTTGATGCATGCTGTTGAATCAGTTCTGGTTTTTGAAAATTGGGCCGAGAATGGTACGAGTGAAGGAGAACTTTTGGGCAAGATATCCTGAGCTCGAATGAGCAGGAGATAAGTTTCCATGTTTACGGTAAGTTGGCATTGTATTCAGTTTCACCTAAGATCGGTGTTTTATAAAAATTGTATTGCATCCTGGTTAATGATTCTTGATAGCTCTTCAGCATTAGTACGAACGATTGTTTGGAGGTACGCTCTAGATATTTTTGTGGTATGTTGTGGGAGTGTGTCCCACGCGGAGATTATATAAATGTGGCATGTGATCACTTGATTGATTAATGTTGTAAACCAAGTATGAAGTTTGTGACGGTGTCATTAAATTGAAGATTCATGCCTGGAGGGCACTTGGCATATTGGGTTATGAACTGGGGAGGATTACTCCGATTATTATGGTTGTTCTTGTGTGTTATGAGGAAAATGGGAGTTATTAGGGACCTTTGAAAGGTTATCAGACTAGTTCAGTGTGATCAGAATCGGCTTGAAGTCGCTGGATAGATTTAATGTGAATAACGGCTCAATATCAGGCCAGAAGTGTGCATTTTTGTAACGCGGTCCTCATGGCGGAGTCGTTAGGTTGATGTTTCATTGTTAAATATTTTGCATAGTGATGCATTGCGCCGTGTGAGTTGTGAGATGACTTGAGAAATTGCTAGGTGTTGAGAATCTGCGTAGGAATGATGTTACCTGAGAAATTTGGCTCTTGAAATTCTGATTGTATATCGCAGCTCAGTTGTGCTCGAGTTTTGTAGCTTATAATGCTAAATATTCCTTAGGGATGATATTATGCACTTAGCATGCTTATGACCGATATTCAGTATTTGGTTATAATGAGCAGATTTGACTCGATGTGTATCTCCTTATGTGATATCTATATGTGGATCGGGTGGCACACCACCATGGGTATGTTATCTGGATCGTGTTGCACGCCGCAACAATGTGATATCGGGCAGAGTTTTTCTATATTCTATCTTTGTATGCCTTGCTTCCTGTTTCCAAGGAAAGTCTGTATTAGTGCGTAGGATTTGGTAATTTATTCCATAGCTCATTTTCTTTTGTATTGCGTTCGAATTGGTAGCCTATTGGCACATTAGGGCATCATATGCAACTTTTAATTATGTCTTGAGTGGCTTATTGCCCGAGCAGTTCATGCTGGGCGAGGCGAGATCATTGAATTTGAGACCAGTGCAATCTGAGTATGTGAAGTAAATTAAAGAGCTAAGACCATTGTTTGGCTCAGAATGAGGTGATAGTTCTTGCAAAGATTATAAAACTAATGAATTGTTGTTTCGGTAGTAGTTATGAATGTGTACAGGTCTCATCCGTCATGTCAGTATTGTAAGAATTTGAACAAGACCTCTGTATGTCATACAGAGCATGAGATGTGTTGTGATTCCTCCTAAGTGATTAGATAAATGATCTTCGGATGATTTGGGAAAATGATATTGCTAAGTGGAAGTGACTTGATGAGAGTATATGTTTCAGAAAAAGGTAATGTGATAAAACCAATTATATTTCAGTAGTATTGCGGCATGTTCTTTTTGGGTCCACTGGTGGTATTCGGGTTTGCTCGGAAGCACAGGTAAATATCTAGTATCTGTCATGGAATGAAGGAGTATCAAATGTGTGGGTGTATTGCACAATGTAATCTGGGATTAGGTATGATGATTTGTGTGCTATATGGAGTTCTGATGTACAGGCTATATAATGGTGGTGGATCTTTATTCGCTAGTGTTATATTTTGGATATGATATGGAAATTCAGACTGGTTGTTTTAGTGTTGGGTGATTTTGAATTATTGCATTAGGGGCTATGCTGAAAATGACACGGGTTGAGTGGTGAATTTCGTTAGAATGTGTTTTAGCAGAATGATTTATATTTCAAAGAACCAGCGGATAGCTGGGAAAGATTGTTTCTTAATTGGGCCTTCGTGGCGGATGTCAGTGCAGAGGTGTTTCACGTGGAATAAGTATTTGTATGGGATCGCGCGTGCAACAAAGAAATGTGGAAACATAACCTTGCGGGTTAAATTTGTGTGTTCTATTCTATGATGTGAGACGGATCCGTAGCCTTGTGTTGTGATTGTACTGGCAAGCTTGAGGTATAACTCTTTCATTTGAGTCATTTTCATGAATTGAGTATGTTCGGACTGTTGCTTATTGGTGCGTGTATTGTACGAGTTGTGGCTTAGTCCTGTATTAATGTGTAATATTGCCAGAGTGGTGTGTTGGATTCGAGGTGATCGTTGGGGGCAGTGATGAATATGAACATATTTGATTTCGGCTTGTTAGGAGGATAATATCGAGGTTCGGCTCGAAAATCTGTGGCGGTATTAGTCAAAAGGGAAGTGGCTTCATAAGTGGTCAATATGAGAAATGATTATGGTTTGTTGTGTGTCTCATTTATTGTAGGCAGTATATGAAGGTGTCTGAATAAGACTTTAGCTAATAAGGGATTTTCTATCGGTATTTGGTTTCTGTGGGCAATTGCTGGGAATAGAAGTTATCGTTTTGTGTGATTGGATTATGCAGTATATCATATGATTTCACCTGAGGTTGCAAGTATGGGTATTACACCTGGTTCGAGACTATTCAAGTATAAGTGTGAGATTTTGATCACATTGATGGTTCAGAAGTAAAAAGGTAGTTATGTGATTTATGGGCAAGACTGGATTGTGTAAATTTGATCTAATTATATTATCGGACCTATATGAGTGAGGGTGATGTGGAATCACTACCGGATTTATACCTGGTAAGGTTATTCAGCAATTGTTGGGCTTTTGGAACAACTCTGGGCACGTTCGAGGACGAACATTTGTTTTAGTTGGGGAGAATGTGACGACCCGACCCGTCGTCTCATGAGTTACTACCCTGTTCTTCCCATTTTCTTCTTTCTTATGTTTCATTATCGGTATTGGGTGTGTTAGAATTGATTTGGAGTGATTTTGATAAGAAATGAGATACTTAGTCTCTTTTAAGAAGGCTTAAGTTGGAAAAGTCAACCGGATGTTGACGTGTGAGTTAGAGTAATCGGAATTGAATTATGATGATTTCGTGAGCTCAGGATGATGATTTAAGGCTTAGAAGTGCAATCTGAAGTAATTTTGGAGGTCCGGTGAAGAAGTTAGCTTATTTTGGCGAAGTTAGTATTTTGGCGATTTCCAGCTGATAGGTGAAGTTTTGATCCGGGAGTCGGAATGGAATTTTGAGAGTTTTTGTAGCTTTGTTATGTTATTTTGGACTTGTTTGCAAAATTTGAAGTCAATCGGATGTGATTTGATTGGTTTCGGCATCGGAAATAGAAGTTAGAAGTTCGAAAGTTCATAAAGCTTGGATTGGAGGTTTATTCATTATTTTAGCGTTGTTTGATGTAATTTGAGGCCTTGAGCAAGTCCGTAATGTATTTTGGGATTGGTTGGTGTTATTGGTCGGGGTCCCGGGGGCCTCGAGTGTGTTTCGGATGCCCAGCGGGTCCATTTTGGAAGTTTTTTGCCGTTTGGAGCATAAATGTAATGATCTAAAGGTTCATTTTTAGTTCTAGAGATCCAAATTTGATTTCTAGAATCCCAATATTTAAATCATGAATAATAGGACTGATCTGGAAATTTTGGTTGAATTTCATCAAGTCGCAATTGATTTTTTGACGCGAAATGTGAGTTAATTATTTAACGAGTAAAATGAGTATCGCACTGGGAAAATGAGCTCCGAATTGAGTTTCGATTGAAGGGTCGTGTTTGTATTATTATTTGTGACTCATAGGAACATGAATCGTCTAATTCCGAGCTTGTATGACGGATTTAGAGCCATTTTAGTGAAACAAAAGTTGCTGCAATTTTCTGGGCAATTCCTGTATTTTTCGTACGTGTGAACAATGATTGCACTTGATAGAAATGGTGATTTTAGGGGTCAAATGAACTCCGATTTTTGTAAATTTGGTATGTATAGACTCATGTCGAGATAAAGATCGTATTGATGTAAAAATTTCTAAATTTTGAGACGTGGGCCCAGGTTTTGCAAATTTCGTGATTTTCGATATTTTTCGAGTCTTTTCGATTGGGTTATATTCACTTAGCCTATTGTAATGTATTCGTTGTGATTTTGGATAGATACGATGCGCGTGGAGGCCGATTTTAGGGGCAAAGGCATCGCGGGCTAGAGATTTCACCGGTTCGAAGTGAGTAATACTTGTAAATGATATCCTGAGGGTTTGAAACCCCTGATTTGCACATCATAGTGATGTATTGAGGTGACTTGCAAGCCGTATATAAGCGTGGGGTAGAGCACCGTTGGGGATTGTGACTTGGTCTGTCCCGGTTGTTGATTTTACTGAGTATTTGACTGAAATTACTTGTTATCATCATAATTTCGGCTGATTTCCATGTTCGGGATTCGTGCCAACTATGTGAATCCTTCGGGGATTGAGATTACTATTTTTAGCATATATTGCATATCATTTGATTCCAGTCCAAGATTTTAATAATGTTTTGCAAACTCAGCCATGCTTCTAAGTTTTGAGAAGTCAAATGATATTTTTAATGTGATTTCAGGATGAGACATAAATGCCCATGGGGCTCATGGTGATTTTCTGGGCGGATTAAGGCCGAGGGCCATATGTGAGGATATGTTGAGTGATGTGAGGAGGCTTCCAGGCCTCGAATGTTTTTGTGAGGAGGCTTTCAGGCCTCGAGTGTATATATATATATTGGACCAGACTACACGCCGCAGTAATATTGTGCTTGGGCTATAGGATCCCATCCAGAGTCTGTACACACCTCTAGTGAGCACCGTCGACGATAAATAAATAGAGCGGGCTGCACGCCGCAGCGAGTACTAGAGTGTACCGTCATATGCATTACATTGCACTCGTGCATTTGTTATTATTTTGTAATGTTGTCATGACATTCATCACTCATATCATTGGCATCCATGCTACTTCTTGCACTATTTACCAGATACCCTGGAGTTATTGTTAATGGAGTGATGTGCCCGAGAGGGTGATGTTGTACTTTGTGAGTTGGGAGTTAGCCCGAGAGGCTAATATTGTACTTTGTGAGTTGGGAGTGAGCCCGAGAGGCTGGTATTGTACTTTGTTAGTTGGGAGTGAGCCCGTGGGGCTGTTACTGTACTGAGAGGTTGATATTGAGCCCGAGGGGCAGATTTTTTATTATTCCCTACTTGTTGAAATTATTTTCCCAACTGTTGAAAAGGAATATTTTCAAAAGAGGTTTTTACTGAGCACAGATGTTTTCTAAAGGATTTTCACGATTTTACTGTTTCTTCTCAGAAAGGGTTATACTGTTCTATATAGCATGATGGAGTGCCTTACATGATTTCTTAATTTCAGCTATTATTTACTCTTATTATCGCTGAGTTGGAAGTACTCACTTTACTCTCTGCACTTCGCATGCATTTGCAGGTATTGTTCGCCCAGTAGCGGGTTATTAGCGGATTGAAGAATTGTTATCGTAGCTGAGCCAGGTGACCTCTAGCGTCCGCGGCACCAGATCTTCTCCCTTATTTTATTTTTTTCATATTAATTTCAGACTTTGTTTCCTATTTTCGGAATTGTAGTTCTTTAGTGAATTCTGTATTAGCTCATGACTAGTGACACCCCGATGTAGGGCTGTGACGGGATGGTTCCTAGTTGTTATTATTGTTTTCCGCACTTTTGATTATGCTAATCATATTTTATCTTTATAAATGTTAAATAAATGTTAAAACGAAGCATCTACTTTGTTGGCTGGCCTTGTCTTCACGAGACGCACCATCACAATCGAGTTTGGGATTTGGGTCGTGACATCCCTACCATCCTTGAGGCGAGGCGATCCTTCAGAGACTTTGAGGTATATTTGTCGCGTCCGTAGACCAAGGAGTCCCTCTCCATCCTCTCTTGTAGTTACAATCCTTATGTATTTACTTTATTTTAGACATTCTGGAGTTAGAGCACTATGTAGTATCCTTAGCTTGTGATTTCATGAGATTTTGGATTTGGGAATTTGTTCAGTTTTTGAGATGTTGTATCAGTGTATGCCGATCGGCATCTCAAAGTCTTCTATATTTGTATATCTTCAGTTTGATTAGGTCTCTACATTTTTTTACGCAATTGTTAGGCTTACCTAGTCGTAAAGACTAGGTTCCGTCACGACAGTTCACGGAGAGCGAACTTGGGTTGTGACAAATAAGCAAGGTTATTTAATTTTTTCTAAACAGAGTAAAAGAAAGAGATGCAAAGTTTTCTATGTGGGAAAAGTTAATTGTGTTTCTTGTTGAGCTCATGCTATGGAATTGTCTAGGTTTTCCTGATTTTAATTGATGAAATTTGAGTCAATAGGTGCAAAGTTTTCTAGGTGGAAGAAGCTTTTGGTGTATGTTATTATGATCATGCTACGAAATTGGTGAGACCTTCCAGGTTTTTATTCAATTCTTGAAAGGGTACATTATAAGGGTCATGTAACGCCTTCTTAATTTTTGTCAAAGCAACAACTGCACATTTATTATCTATATATATATAGAGAGAACAGTCACTCTTTCAGATAATTTTCACTGTAAAAGATTAAATTATTGTTTGAGAGTTATGCAGAGGAATTGATTTATACTTAGCCTAATTAACAAAAGTAAAATTTATGTACAAGTGAGAACATGTAGAAAAGTAAGCCCCAACCCAACATTCTTTTTTATATGCTAGTAATTCTTCACATTTCTCCGTCTTTCTATGTTTGCCATGTTTGCAATTTCTTGTTTGAACTTTATTTCATATGAACACTTAGCACGTTTATATAATTGCATTCTTCTTTCTTTCCTCTCTAGTGTTTGCCTAATTAGACCAAATATGTCTAGCACATATTCTCTGCTCTTCATTGGGTAAGCATTTGTTAATGGTTGGAACCAGACCCTACAAAACAAGAAAAATAGCAACTTTATTCAATAATAAAATGCAAAAAAAATTTATACTATAAAGTAGGAAGAGATTATTCAAAAGAGAATACCTTTTGCATGTCTAATATAATTGTTAAGCTCACTCTATCTCATAAGTCCAAGTTTGAAATCAGATCTTCAATGAACCAGATCCAAGAGTGTTTTGTCTCCTGGCCAACAACAACCCAAGATATATGAAATATTTGATTATTCCATTTTTTATCAACAACTACTAGTAACTCTCCAATAATTTTCCTATAACCTTCTAGCCATCCCCTTTTTTGAAAAGCATCGAAACACACATAAAATTACAACAAATAAGTTCTTTTCAGGTATTGTATTGTGATAAACCAAAAGGTCATCCCTTATTTTAGAAGTCAAATCTGTATTCCAAGGCCTTAAAGACCTCATTTTTATTATCTTCGATTTGCGTGCGCAGTCCGGGCGTATATCCGGAAAGCCTTTATGTGAAAATTTGAGAAAAATGCTAATTTGCCTTTATAATTGAATTAAGTTAACTTCAGTCAACATTTTGGGTAAACGGACTCGGACTCGTGGTTTGACGGTTGTGGAAGATCTAGTAAAATATAGGACTTGGGCGTATGATCGAATTGAATTCCGAGGTCTCTAGACCGGAAAATGATTTTTTGGAAAAAACTATTTGGTGGAAAATAAAAGGAGTTTTAGAAATTGAATAATGTTTGAACTTGATGGTATCAGGCCCGTATTTTGGTTTCGGAGCCCGGTACAGGTCTGTTATAATATTTATACCTTATCTGTTAAATTTGGTAGAAACGGAAGTAATTTGACGTGCCTCAGACCTTTAGTTGAGAAAATAGGAAGTTTGAACTATCTTGAAGATTTCATGAGTTTTGGTACTAAATTAGTTGTTTAAGATGTTATTTTGGCAATTTGACTACACGAAAAACTCTGTATAATATTTTTAGACTGGTGAGCATGGTTGGTTTGGAGCCCCGAGGCTCGGGTGAATTTTGAATAGGTCACAGAGTGTTTTGAACATAAGAAAAATTGATGGTGTGTTTCAGGTTTGTAGACTTTGCATTCGAGCATCGCATTTTTGATAAAAGGCCGGGCAGGGGACCTTCGCAATTGCAAAGTTCATTAAGAATAGGTCACAAATGCAAACAAATGTTTGTGTTTGCAATAATAGCAGGCCTGACCATTCTTCGCAATTGCGTTGTAATGTTTGCATTTGCGGGGTTTGCAATTGCGAACCCTGATCGCAAATGCGATAACTACAACTGTTCAAAAAGAGTGTTAGACGAAATTTCAAATAATTTTCTCAAATTTTCAAATCCTAAGCTACCGTAGGTGATTTTTCAAAGAAAAGTTCTTCCCCAAATCATAGGCAAACAATTTCTAACGCATTTCTTTCAATCTACTTCATCTTTTTACAAGATTTAATCACAAAATCTAAGGATTTTCATAGGAAATTGGGTGTTTTTGGGTGAAATTTTGGGACTTTAAAATTTGGGAATTTAAACCTCAAATTGAGGTCGGATTCCAAAACCAATTGCATATACGGGCTCGGGGGTAAATGGATTATCGTGTTTTGGTCCAAAATTAGGGTTTTGACCAAGCTGGCCCAGGGTAGATTTTTGACTTTTTGGGAAAAAATATTGGAAAATCTATAATCAAGCATTGTAATTGAGTTCTTTAGCATTTATTGATATTATTAAGTTAACTATGACTAGATACAAGTGAATTGGAGGTAAAATCTAGAGGGAAAGCGATATTTGAGGCTTGATTTTGACCGTGGAATCGAGGTAAGTGTTTGGTCTAACCTTAACTTGAGGGAATATGTATTGTTGTCTTACTTGCTATGTGTTTAATTATTGAGTACGACGTATATGTATGGTGACGCGTATCTATGCGTTGTTGTTGGGTAATAGCATGCAAATGAGCCTTATACTTGTAACCATTGTGTTTATTATCATGTATTGGTCATGCTTAAGCTGGTTACTCTTCATGTTGAACAAGTTTGGTTATATTTTCTTGTTAATGGGTAATTTTGAGTGTTGACTCTAGTTGAGACTTACATTGTGAATTTGACTGTTGAACGAGAATGGTTACAGCTGATTTCCTTGCCGGCATATATTGTTTCTATTGTTTGGGTGAGGAAAGAGTGATAAAGCTCGAAGGGTGATGCCGTGCACATTCATACTTATGCATATGGTGAGGAAAGAGTGATAAAGCACGAAGGTTAATGCCGTGCACATTTACATTTATATTGATGTATATGGCGAGGAAGAGAGATAAATCACAAAAGGTGATGTCGTGCATATTTCTATTATTTATATGGTGAGGAAGAGTGATAAAGCAGAAAGAGTGATGTCGTACACATTTCTATTATTGATTGCATGGTGAGGATTGAGAGTAAAAACACAAAGGGTGATGCTGTGTATTTTATGTTTGTTGTGCTCATTTGCTATTATCGGTTCAAGTGTTTTAACTGTTTAAATTTCTTTACTGCTGTAATTCTTTATGTTGAAACCCCTATAGCATGTTGCCTCTTCCTGTTCATTTCTGCTTAGTTTTTATTACTTGTTACTCTGTTCTTATACTGATTAACTACACAGGTCTATGATGTTTGTCGTGTCCTAGCCTCATCACTACTTCGTCGAGGTTAGGCTCGACACTTACCAGTAGATGGGGTCGGTTGTACTGATACTGCACTCTGCACTTTCTGTGCAGATTTCAATGCTGGACCTTGTGAGTAGAGCTTGGGTTGCTGCCTTCAGTCCATAGGAGACCCAAGATAGTCCTGTAGGCGTCCGTAGGCCCTGGCGTCCCCTTCTATCCTATTTCTTTTCTGTTTTAGCTACTTCCGACACAGATGTATATTTATTTGTTCAGACCATTATTTATAGTATTCGTAGACTGTTCGTAAATTGTGATACTAATTTTGAGTGGAGTTTTATTACGGTTCCGTTATTAGTATTAAAATAATATGTTAAATTCTGTTCTTCCGCATTTATTCCGCTGATTTACTTTTGTTAACTTGTAAGTTATTAAAAGATAAAATAAAAAGGCGAAATAATTTGTGATGTTGCTTACCTAGTGAGTACAATATTAGGCGCCATCATGGTTCCGACGGTGAAAAATTCAAGTCGTGACATGTATCCTTATCTATCCTGATCCAAGAAGAACTATTAGGATTTTTGCTTTTAATGATATAAGCATAGTCACACAACCTGAAAAATTTTAACTTCCAGTCGCCCATAAACTGCTTGAGTATCATACAGTTAGCTCTAATATAGATAGTCCTTCCCACATATAACCCTCTTGATCCCTAACCCACTCCTTAATTTTTTAAAGTTTAATATTTAATTAGGGTATAATCCCGTCTTTGTATTTATGCAATTTACTTGATAGTGCACAACTTTTTTTTGTTTTTGATAGTGCACTTGTGAATTAGATTATATTTCTTCATAATGAACAGAGGCAAATCTAAGATTTGAATGTTTCGGGTGCCATATTATTTTATACATAGATATATTATTATTTATACGGTGCAATTGGGATAATATATAGTCGATTTGATCAACTTGTGTTTCGATTCTAGCTATTCATCTTTTCGATTTATATAGTTAAATATATCAAACGAAAATAAATTATGACAACTTAGCGCACATCATAAAATTTTCAGCAGTAATACCAATATCATAAAATTTCTTCCACATGAAAAGTACAAAAAGACAACTTTTTTCATGTCCTGACAATTGGAAATATTTTCCAATTAACAAAATACTACCATAATCAGTTGGTCACTATAGTTAATAAGTAAGACATACATAATTCTTTCGTCCTTAAGTATACAAAAAAATACATGTACATCATTCATTTACAATTTCCCTCGACGAGTTTTCATATTTTGAAAACGGTCAGTAATAGCATCATTACTTACCTTTTCAAATGCTTCACGTTCTATGTAACAAACTAAAAAATCATTTAAATATTGATCACCAATGCTATTTCACACTTTATTTTTTATCCGCTTCATGGATGAAAATACTCTATCCACATTTGCAGTAGCAACATGTAAATAAACAAGTAAATAAACAAGTGCATAAGTCTCCACAAGATTTGCTTCAACCAATTCTTTTGCTAAATCTTTAATTCCTTGCGAGTTGGAGAACTTGGGATCATCACCTCGCATATGAATTATGAAGGTATCGAGTTGATAACTCAAATCCCGAAGCTGCAATTTATCAACATCGTTTGGATAATACTTCGCCAATGTCATTATTCTATCCATATCAAAATTAGCAAAGGAATTAACTGGACTCAAGTTAGTCATCCCAAGAAACAAATCACTACTCACTACATCGAAACATTCATTAAGCTCTTGAAGTTGCACATCAATCACAACATAAAAGATTTTAACACGCAAGTGATGTGAGTAACAAACATTAGACTTATGAGTAGAATTACCAGAAAAGTAAGACTCATCCATCTTCGGAATCAAAATATCAAGTCTATCACAAAATGAGGAAACACCATCCAATAGAGATTTCCATCCAGCTTCCCTCATATCTTGCAACCTTTTCTTTTTAATGTTAAGAAACACCATGGCATTAACAATATATTGATCCTTTTTTTTTTTTGTAAAATCTTGCTCAATTCATTTGACATGGCTAACACTTTTACCATCAAGTGAAGCACAAAAATAAATTTGAATATTCTAATCTTACCCAAAAGATACTCAGCTTGATTTTTTTCATGTGAGGTAGAACCTTCATACTCAATTAATTTAAGCACATGAACAATAAAAGATGAAATAACAATAAAGTTATCCAATATTTTGAAATGGGATCCCAACGAGTATCATCTAGTCTTTGAAGTCCACGTTCTTGATTTAATCATTGTCCAGTAATAACTTCACTGGACTCAAGTAATTGCTCCAACTCTTCAGCTTGATGATGACGAAGCAAGTCTCTACACTTGAAAGATCCTCCATTAACATTCAACATATTAGTAACATGATAAAAAGTCTTCAACATTCACATGTTTTTTAGCAATAGCTACAAGTGTTAATTGTAATTGATGAGCGAAGCAATGAATGTAATATGCCGATGAGCTATCTTTCATAATTAAAGTCTTGAGACCACTAATCTCTCCTTTCATATTACTAGCTCCATCATAACCTTGTCCACAGATTTTGGATGTACTTAGTGAGTGATATGAAAGCAAAGAATATATTTCTTTCCTTTAATGATCATGCCGATGTATCACTAACATGGACAAGGCTAACAAATCATTCTACCACTTCACCATTCTTATTAACATACCGCAAAACAAGAGCCATTTATTTTTTGTGCGAGATATCTTTGGATTCATCGGCTAATATACCAAAGCAGTCTCCAATAAAGTCTTCAATTATAGATTTCATTGTTTCCTTTGCACAATCATTGACAATATCCTTTTGAATAACAGGACAAGTTAAAGTATCATTTTGTGGAGCATTTTCTAATATTACTTTTTCCACATTCGGATGCTTGTCCACATGCCACCATAAAAATCTTAGAAATAAGACTTGATTTATTGAGGATTCACTTTCGTCATGACCTTGGAAAGTAAGGCATGATGCAAGAGAAGCCTTGCAACATCAATTGAGGCTTCCATGCGTATTTGGTACTCACTTTTTACCTTTTTAGAATGCTTGTCTAAAACAACTTGAATTGATTAATGATGATTTGACAAATCTAGCATCTTGTTGAAACATTTATAATGGATACTAGTAATCTCACCGACATGCAAATAGAACCTTTCAAGGGCCTTATTCCAAGCCCTAAAATCACTTTTTGTACAACATTCACCCGCACTTCCATGAACGAATTCATTTTGAACAAATAACAACATAGACAATATGCGACATCTTTTTTCACACTACTCCAACCATCTTGAAAATGAACTTTTGAACCAACTTGGTTTAAATTGGCGCATTCTCCCTCCTATTGTAGAAAAAGAAATTTATGATTAGTAGGTTGACAAGGCCTTTTTGATTGTAATATCTCCTCACCTCATCTAGTCAAGGGCTATAATTATCAATGAGTATTCTTTCTTCTGGGTCAGTGCTAAATGATTCTGTGTCGAGCTCATTGATAAGACGAGAAAAATTGACATTCGTACAAATTTCTGGAGATAGCCTGATCAAACGATAGCACACTAGAACTAGAACTTGGTTGAGATAATTCATCTTTACGATACATTTATCCATCTCAATATTTCCTACAAAATAAATGTTCAATCCAACTCATAATTAATTCAAGGATGTCATATGCATTTTTGGTATAAATTTGAATTAAGACTGAAAATCTAAGCTTCCAATGAACGCCATCCAGGAATCAACCGCAAGAGAAAAACAAATAATGAAAATAAAAATCTGACAACAAAATGCTTTCAAAGCTTATCTGACAACAAAATGCAAAAGCTAATATAATAAGAGATTCAAGAGAACAATATGCACAATAACACAATAAACTATAAATTAAAGATTAGAACAGAGAAAAAAAATCAATTATGAATTGAATGAAAGAAAAATAAGGGATAAAATGAAAGGATCAAAGGGGTTTAGCAACTTGTAAGTCTATATTCTTAAAGATTAACTATACCACCAAAAAAATTATATTTAGAGAAAACCAACATAAAAAAATTAAAAAATAAGCAAGAAAATAAAGAGTGATTTACAGTCAAATTACAAAGCAGTTGTGCAGCAACACGGTGAGGTGAAATGAAAAAGTGGACACCAAACGATGTAGGCCAACTGTCGGTGAGTGACAGACTGAAACAGTGAAAATCCAAAAATCCCCAAATTTGGGGTAGCAACGCAATAGAAGAGAAGGGTTTTGGGTGGGAAAAGATTTTGGGTAAATAAGGTAGATTTTGTATTTTAGCAGATAAAGAAAGCATAATAGAAAAGTCAAATAATATTAAATAAGTTATTAAGTCAAAAAAGTAAAACAAAGAATAAATAAGAAAAAATTATCGTACTCCGAACATTAATTGTCCAATAGTACTTAAAAGTACCAAAATTTTTATGTGTTGCCCTGGTCTCGAGCTTCCGTTGGTAGAGAGATATTTTTGGGCCTTTACCACTGGCACCCAGTGGCTGTTTTGTTCATTAGGGTGCCATTTTATTATATGTACAATATTTCTTCTACACATATAGATATATACACAGAGTTTTGGCCAAGATCTACGGGTGGCGGCGCACCCCCTCGGCTCTATGTAGATCTTCCCCTGACAATGAAGTCACCAAAATCTCTGCCAGTGCTTGCATATAACTTCCATATACATAGCCTATTACTATTACACTTTACTCTAATCTTGTACTTCTCACTAGGCATAAGTTTGAGCTGTACTTTATACTCTAGCTCATAAGATTGTTTTGATTCCCTAAATAACAAAACTTTCTTAAAGACCATACCAAGCTCAAATATAGTTATTTCACAATCTGGGTAAAACCTTAATTTCTTACTTTTTCTTCTAGCTAGTAAGTCAATACCACTTTTCGGCTTGAACATCCAACTCATCTCTACTATCATGACTTTCAATATATGAACTACTGTAGTAGTCATAATTCTTCCCTAATCTTCCG
This sequence comes from Nicotiana benthamiana, assembly GCA_034376525.1. Classification (NCBI taxonomy): domain Eukaryota; kingdom Viridiplantae; phylum Streptophyta; class Magnoliopsida; order Solanales; family Solanaceae; genus Nicotiana; species Nicotiana benthamiana. The sequence goes on from CM067336.1 coordinate 100,335,040, forward strand.
ACATATTTATCTCTTTTTTTGGCCTATCCATGTTATCAAACCCTTTGTCTGCTCCGGCCTTTCTTAACTCAACCTATAGTATTTGAGTAGTATTTTTCCCCTATTTCCTTGGCTTTTGATAGCTGTTTCTTATTCTTTATTGCCTTAATGATCTATACTTGTCATCTAGATCGCTATAATCTTCCTTAGGTATTAACATATTTAGATTCACCACTCTTCAGATCTGAAAGTAAAATAGTGTTGTCCTCTCCTAGATTAGTGTTTTCTTCCTCTCCAGTCAAATATATATTTCTTTCTGCATGTTCACTGTAATTTGGTTGTCTACGGCAATTTGTTGAACATTTATATTTTCTAAGTCATCTATTGTTGCCCTAGACCCTTTATTTATTGAATTATCACCAACCTAGTTGATTCACTTCTGCAATGATGTTTGACAATGCCAAGTTAAAAAGCCAAATGGGACCCCCTGCTCCATCAAACCAACATGGCTAATAAACAAATTAAGAATACACCATATTTAAAGTGAGATACAATATTTAAAATCTAGTTGTTATTTTCTAGCAGAATAAAAAAATTAAATTAGGGTTAAATACATAGAATCACCCAACAATTTCGCACGACATATACTTTGTATAATAGCTTAATTCAACAAGAGAAAAATGGTATAAGAGTTACCTTCATTTCTCTCTCACCAATGTATTTGAGTCAGGTGCTTTGGTAAAAGTTCCACTATGATGGAAACGAACAAGAATATATTCCTCTGCCATTTTTAAATTTACCCTGACATGAAAAAGATAAAGGAGAAGAAAGTCATGGTCAGAAGATTTCCCAAATATTGTTTTTCGAAATTAATAACCCCAGCATTTGTATCAATTTTTCAATATACCACGGCAAAAAAAATTATTATACATGGACAAATTGTGACGAATAGACCCGTCATCTCAGAAGTTACCACCCCATTTTCCCCATGTTATTCTTCTTTATGTTTCATTTTCAGTATTTGATGTCTTAGAGTTAATTTAGATTGGTCTTGGCAAAACAATGAGACACTTAGTCTCTCTAAGGAAGGTTGGTTTGGAAAAGTTAACCGGAGGTTGGCTTATGAGTTATAAGGCTTAGATGCAATTTCATTTGATTCAGTTAGTTTCGGGAGTTGGTTTGTGACTTAGGAGTGTGATCGAAAGTGATTTTGGAGATTCAATGTAGAATTAGGCTTCAATTGGCGAAGTTAAAATTTTGGCAATTAACGGCTGATAGGTGTGACTTCGATCCGAGACTCGGAATGGAATTCAAGAGTTTATGTAGCTTCATTAGGTGATTTGTGATGTGTGTCCAAAATTTCAGTTGATTCAGACGTCTTTTGTCTGGGTTTTGATCGAAAGTGTATTTCAAATGTTTATGGAAAATTTTAGGCTTGAATTCGATGAGTTTTGAGTAGTTTGATATTATTTGAAGCTTTTTGATGATTGGAGCAAGTTAGAATGATGTTATGTGACATGTTGACATGTTTGGTTGAGGTCCTGAGGGCCTCGTGTGAGTTTCCGGTGGTTAAACGGGTCTTTTTGGACTTGGAGAATTGCAGAAAAATCTGATGGTGTTCAGTTCAATGTTCCTCTATGTGATTGTGTGGGTATGAATGTGATCGCATAAGGCAATGTGGGGCAGTATGAATTTGTTCTAAACGATTGCGTAGTGGTGAGTGCGATCGCAACTGTATTGGAGGAGGCAACATCGCGATCGAAGAGGTTCAGTTGCGATCGCATTGAGTATTTTGAGGGCTGGAAGAATTTGGGCATTGCGATCGCGAAGTTGTATTGCGATCGCATAGAAGGAAATATATAGCTTGGCAGAATGTTATAAAAGGTCATTTATGTGATTTTGGGTTATTTTTCCTCCATGGATGATTATTTTGAGTGCTTCTTGGTGGAGATTAAAGAGGGATTCGAGGGGAATCGATTAGAGGTAAGATTTTTTATCTCAACACTCATTTTCATTGTAAAATCCACCTAGAAATTTATGGAAATTACGCCAAAAATTGAAGAACTTGGGCTTGAGTCTTTGATATTTCAAATTGGGATTTTATGGGTCATTTGAGCTCGGATTTGAGAGTTCTTCGTATGTATGAACTCATGGGAAGAGGAGGAATCTATGAATATTAAATTTTCTGATTTTCGAGAAGTGGGACCAGGGTTCGAGTTTTGCTAATTTCGAGATTTTTGCTATTTTTCGATTGTTTTCGATTGGATATTGTCCCATTGGCATAATGTGACGTATTCATTGTGATTTTGGTTAGATTCGACGCGCGTGGAGGCCGATTTGAGGGGCAAAGGCATCGCGAGCTAGAGATTTCGCCGGTTCGAGGTGAGTAATAATTGTAAAGGATATCTTGAGGGTTTGAAACCTCGGATCGCACATCATAATGCTATATTGAGGTGACTTGCACCCCGGATAGTGGGCGTGGGGTAGAGCACCGCTGAGGATTGTGACTTGGTCTGTCCCGATTGATGAATTTGCTGCGTATTTGACTGGAATTTATTTGTTATCAGTGTTGTTTGGGCTGATTTCAATATTCGGGCTTCGTGCCAAATATTTGAATTCTTTCGGGGATTATTTTTACTGTTTCCTTACTGTTTTGACTTATTACTTGAACTCAGTCATACTGTTCTCCACTATTTTATAACTCAACCACTTTTACTCATATTTGAGTTTTAATTGATATTTTTAAGTGATAATTTGGGCTGGGAGCTACTGTTTTACTAATGCCTGAGGGGCTTGTGACGATATTCTGACTGAGTGTGGCCGAGTGCCAGATGTGAGGATACGCCGAGTAATATGAGTTCGAGGGCCTGGATGTGAGAGTTATATATAGATCGGGCTGCACGTCACAACGATACTTATATAGATCCGGCTGCACACCTCAGCAATATATATATAGGATCAGACTGCACGCTGCAATGATGTAGCGCTTGGGCTGTAGGATACCCTCCGGAGTCTGCACCCCTACAGTGAGCGGGGGTACCTATATGGATCAGGCTGCATGCCGCAGCGAGATATGGATCGGACTGCACGCCGCATCGATATGTGGATCAGGCTGCATGCCGCAACAGTTACTATGTGATACTGTCCTGAGAGTAATCTATGAGAGTGAGCCCGAGGGGCTGGTATAGTTTGAGATATAGCCCGAGGGGCGAATCTTTATGTGCTCATCTTGCATACTTATTTTCATTTTTACATGTTATACTGTGGTATTTATGCCCGAGGGGCAGATTTTCTGTGCTTCTCAGCACTAGCTGTTTTGAAATCGTTTTTGTAATTATTAAAAAGATATTTTTCAAAAGAGATTTGAACTGATCCAAGTTATTTATAAATATTTCACAGATTTTACTGTTTTTTCAGAAAATTGTACCTGGTTTCTATACAACATGTTGGTTGCTTTACGTGATTTCTTGCTACTCATTTATCATTTATTTTTGTTACTCACTGAGTCGGAGTACTCACTTTACTCCCCCCACCTCATGTGCAGATGTAGGTATTTGTTCACCTGGTAGCGGTTTTGAGCATATTAGCGGCTAAGTTAATGGAGATTAGCAAGGTGACTGCCAGCGTTCATAGTAACGCATGTTCTTCCTTTGTTTTATCAATCCTATTTGTATGTTTCAGAATTATAAAGTGGAACCACATTCTTATAGATGCTCATGATTTGTGACACCCCGATTGTGGCCGTGTTGGGTTGTAATTTCATTAACTAATCTCATTAAGTCATAGTTTTGTTGTTCATTTATGCTTAACTATTTTTGAAAGAGACGAGTTGGGTTAGTTGGCTGGCCTTGTCTTCACAAGAGGTGCCAACACGACCAGAGCGGGGTTTGGGTCATGACAAGTTGGTATCAGAGCCTAGGTTACATAGGTCTCACGAGTCATGAGCAAGTTTACTAGAGTCTCGTGGATCGGTACGGAGACATCTGTATTTATCCTTGAGAGGTTGCAGAACCTTTAGGAAAAACTTCGCATTCTTGAATTCTTATCGTGCGTACTTGATTCAGGTTGAAAAGAAACTCTTGAAATTCCTTCCACACGTTTGTGGGAGCACATGAACGCTCAGTATCAGATGTGCCTTGAAGACTTATGATTCCCTGATTGAGGGAAGAGACCCGATCTCTGTGAGTTGATGTTGGGCCAGTCTGAAGGACTTGAGGCCAGGTCTTTGCCTATGGCTTGAACACCGAGGTGCTGATTGTGTGAGCAAATGTGTTGAACTTATATGTTTGGTATTGTCCCTATTAACCGGAAGGGCGGTTGAATATCTATGTGATGAGCATGTTAGTACTGCGAGATATATCTATATGACTTGGTAGTGACGAAGAAGTCTGCTGGATAATAATTGAACTGTTAAGGGTTCGATTCCTATTGTTATTTGATGTGTAGCCTGAGTTGTGGGTGCGTGAAGAATATTTTCGTGTCTCCTAGTTGGGGAGGGGAGTGCATTACATATGGCCGTATGAGTTCAGGCTCAGGTAGACTAAATGGCTGTGTAATGTGTATGATAGTGGAAGATATGCAGAAACACTAAATTTAGGTGAAGTATGTGGGTTATATCCTGCGGAGTGTTCTTACGTGGTGTGATCCTTATGTGTATGTTAGAAGATCTAGTGTGTAATTAAAGGGTACGTGTTGAATATTGAAAATTTGGGTCGCTTAAGAGAGTGGACTCAACTGATGTGGGGATGAATGCGAGATTTGCAGAGGATTACAGTACTATTTGGAAATACTTAGTCACCTTCCAAAGGTTTTAAAGGCTTAAACGATATTTTCCTAATAAATGGAACCAAGAACTAAATTCTGACTTTGCGGTATAACTCACATGCATATTTTGGACTGAGTGTGATCAGGCTGCATGCCGCAGTGATGTGACGCCGATATTGCGCTTGAGCTGTAGGAGCCCCTCTGGAGTTTGAACCCCCACAGCGCGCGTGTACCCAAATGGATCGGGTTGTATGCCGCAGCTGTCATGTGCATTACATTGAATTCATGCTATGATGTTGTCTGATTTATCTGATTCTGTTTTGTTGCCATTTCACTGTTAATTATGTTAAATTTTTAGTTTTAGCTTTACATTGTGGTATCTTTGAGATTTCTTACTTTCAGCCATTATATATGTCTATTACCACTGAGTTGGAAGTACTCACTTTACTCCATGCACCACGCGTGCAAATTCAGGAGCATCGGGAGCTTAGTCGAGCTATTTGCTGCTTCCAGAGCTTTCAGGAGTTGTCGAGGTAGCTGCGTGACGTTTGCAGAACCTGACTCCTCCCCTTATCCCTTTTATCTTTCCGCATTATAGAACTCTGTATTACATGCATACTTGCTACTTTGTTAGGATCTAGACTCATGACCCCAGGTCTTTGGGAGATGTTGGTTATGTCAGTGTTTTATACTGTTTCTGATTAATTTATTTGGTTAATAGACTTGACAAATTGCCAATTTCATGTTGTTACTCAGTAATGGGATTTTTGATTGGGATGTGAGTATTGATTGGTTGGACTTGCCTAGCAATTGTGTTGGGCACCATCACGATCGACATTAAGATCGTGACATCAAGCGTCTGTGATGAGAATCAGCTCGGCTTGATGATGGCATGGATAACAATGATAAGTCACGAGTGGTGTTCCTGTGGCTGGGGATCTAGGAGGAGCAACACCTAGACTCCTCAATGGTTGGTATGGGCAAAACTTATGTGGCTGAAGGTAGAGGAGGAGCTATAGTAAACTCCTCAAAGGTCGGTATAGATAATAGCTTAGATATATCATAACGGTCAGAAGAGGTAAAGAAAAGTTTAGACTCATAAAAATATGACGTCAGCTGACATAAGGTACCTACGAAAATTAGGTGAATAACAACGATATCCCTTCTGAACATGAGAATAATCAAGGAAGACACACTTGAGAGCACGAGGAGCTAGCTTATGTTTCCTAGGGGATAAGTTATGAACGAAACATGTGCTTTCAAAAATACGAGGGGGAAGAGAGTATAAGGGTGATTGAGGAAACAATACCGAATTTGCAATCTAATTTTGGATGGGAGATGAAGGCATCCGATTAATCAAATAACAAGCTGTAAGAAATGCATCGCCCCAAAATGCAACGGAACACGTGATTCAATGAGAAGTGTGCGTGCAGTCTCAATAAGGTGCCTATTCTTTCTCTCTGCAATCCTATTTTGCTGAGGGGTATAAGGACAAGATGTCTGATGAATAATTCATTGAGAAGTCATAAACTGCTGAAACTAAGAGGATAAATATTCTAAGGCATTATCATAAGTGAGAATAGAAATATCAAATTGAATTTTTTTTCACCACAAAAACTCTAGAATATAGAAAACAACTCAAAACGATCTTTCATTAACAAAATACAAGTACATCTTGAATAAAACCAACAAAATTAGGTTGAACTGACTTTACTAGGACCTTATATATCAGTATAAACTAAAGAGAAAACAAACCTTGCATGACTCTCAACACTACACGGAAAGGAGGCTCAGGTATGTTTCCCAAGTTTCCACGACTCACAATTTAATGTAGACAAATTAGACAAACTAGGCACCATCTTTTGAAACTTGGATAAACTTGTATGTCCTAATGTCTGAGAATTAGGTATGCAGGATCTGTAACTAGACATGTTGTGGAGGGATTGAATGAGCTAAAATAGTAAATGGCTTCTTATTCACGCCTTGTGCCAATCGTCTATCTCATACTGCAGTCCAGTATAATAAAAGAATTATCAAAAAATATATACCATAGGAGGTCATGAGTCAAATGACTAACATATGAAAGACTAAAAGAACAACCAGGGACATAAAGAAAGGAATCCAGAGTGACAAAAGATAGGGGATTAGCTTGTCTAACTCTTTTTGCTTTAATTTGACACCCATTGGCTAAAGTAACAATGTAAAGACACCCTGAATATATAAAATTCGACAAAAGTAATTTTTTATTAGATATATGATCAGAAGCGCTTGATTCCATGATTCATGGTCCAAGAGTACTAGACCGGAAAAGACAAGCAAAAGAATTACCAGCAACAGAAGTATTAGTCTAAGAAAGCGAGGATACTTGTGTAGATGTCTGCTTACTTGCTTGATATTGAAGGAACTCATTATATTCCCCTCCAGATAAAGAAAATCTCTGGTTAAATATAGTTTCGGTCTGGGCAACATAAGCATTTTTGGATGGACAACCATGTAAGAAGTTTATGACAATAAGAACTTGGGTCTAAATCTTCCAGAACGACCTCCTCCTCATCTATTTTTCATAGTTTGAGATGCCCGATAGTCCATTGTCTGGGATGCAAGAACAGAGGAGTCAATTTTTGTGATGAGATTACTGGGTGACTTGGTACTGTAGCAAGGCAAAGTAATCTAGATAATAGTTCATCAACTATGGGGACAGTCAGACTATCCAAAATTTGGTCGCATACTGAATTAAGATCATTAGGAAGTGCAGCGAAGGTAAGAACCAGAAACATCTTCTATTGCTGCTTTTGTTGCTTTTTAACACTAGTATAAACTGGCATCAACTTCTCAAATTCCTCCATGATTGCCTGCACTTGTACCAAGTAAGTAGACATATCTAATTCCTATTTGTTCAAATTTGTCATCCGCGATATCACATCATAAAAACGAGATATGTTATTCGTGTATAAAGTGCAAGCCTTTTTCCAAACCAAATAACATGTCTAGAATGTACAAAATTATGGCATCAACTTGGAATCGATATATCGCCACAAAATAAGCATAATTGAGCATCGGTCTTCTCCTAGAGTGCTTTGAATTTTTCATCTCCTTTGCTAGACTTTTTGATTAAATAATCTCGAACATCTTGACCTTTACACCACAACTCGATAGATGAAGCACAAGCTAAATAATTTGAACTTCCTATTAAAGGTTTTGAGGTAATCATAACATCGAAACTGCTAGAGACCGGATTCTTAGACCCAAAAACATCAACTCCCAAAGATATTACTGGATTGAAGAGATGTCTATAAAATTATCACCAAATAATAGAAAAAATCAATTGAAACTCACTAAAATAGAATAAGGAGACACTGTATTTCCCAAAAATAATTACTATAGTCGCTGGATAAATTTCAAAGTGCTCGGAATAAAAAGAAAATAGCATGGGACGCGTAGGAATTACTAGATGATAAGACTATCCTGAAGAAACTTTTTGAAAAAACAGCTGAACAATGGTCAGATACCAGTGCGTAGGTTTGACGCGATGTTAGCATTAGAAGTTGTAGAGGCGCGTGAGAGTGTGTGGCTGGGTTTCTGCCAGTGTGGTTTTCTAGGGTTTGGTCGCCTGAGAATTCCTCACCTGCTGGTGGTGTTATATTTCGTAAAAAACCACCGGAGGAGGGATGACGCAAAAAATGGCACGTGACTGTCTCGGACTCGCTGGTTATTCAATAATGGGGATTTCTCACTAGTTTCTCTGATACAATGTGAGAAAAAAATATATTATTCATGTATGTTAACTATAATACAAGTACCCCTATTTATAACAATACATATTAACTACACTACTCTTATTCTACGTAGGACTATATTTATTTACATAATAGCTAACTAACTAACCGTAATTAAGTGTTTGAATAAAAGTGTTGAAGCTAAAAAAAGTTATTGAAATATGTGGTAAACAAGTGCTGGTAAGTGATCCATGTGCAATCCGGACTCAATAGCGAGTGGAAACGATTATTTAAATTATAATACCCAACTAGGTTCGGGGCGAATTTCTCAAGGAGTTTATGAAATGTGTTATGATAGATACGTGAAAAGAGCACGCGAAACAGCTGAATTATGCTTCCAAACAAAGGGTGATTGTTTTTCAAATTAACACAAAGATATGTAAGTTAATTAAAAGTAACTAGAAAGAGAATAATATTTTTTGAAATTTTTAATCAATTAGGGAAAAACCTAGGGACCTTTCACCTAAATGCAAATCTAATGGGCAAACTAAGTTAATGCTTATTTTGTGCATCAGGGTATATTATGACTCTCAATTTTCAATTACCCATTCAATACCTCTCGGTCATAGAGTGGTTATGCCCAAATTGGCTTTTTAAGTCCAATTGGTAAGCAATTAAGTCAATTAATATGAGTCCAAGTCGGGTTTTTTCTATTTCAAGTGTTCAAACCTTTTAATTAAAGTATCCAAAACCTTAACTAGCTCAATTCCTTGTTAGTAAAGTATTTCTAGACTAGGTTACTCTTTTTCAAGTAAGAATTAATTCAAATAAGCATGAATCAATGTTTGCAACCATTAATTCTAGAAATAATGCATAAAAAAGGCTAAATAATAAACATTCAAATATAAACAATTATTAAAATTAATAACCCATAAATTTATGCACTAGGCTTGGGTCACAACCCTAGATAAAATCTAGATACTCATGCTATAAAGCAAAGAAAATAAAGTACAAGAAGTATTTAAAGCCATAAACTATAGTTAAATGAAAAAACTAATCATTCTTTACCAATATTTATCACTACTTTTCCAAAAGGGTAAAATATAACCTCTACAACTCTATACAAAACTTTCTCTGAAAGGGTGTTTCCTATTTATTTATAGTGCCAAGAAATTCGCTGATAAAAATATCCTTTGGGTGGTTCTGCGGCCGTATAATTCCATGTGCGGTCCGCCCGTTGCTTCTTCTCATGAGTTTGGAGGAATTCTGCAGGTGCACAATTCCATCTGTGACTACACTTTAGCTTTTGCAACTGTACTTTTTGACCGCAGACCGCACTTCGACGAGGCTTTACATTTGCTTATCTGAACTTTTCAAATCTTGTCAATATGACCAGCTTTTGTGACTGCACAATTTGGTGTGTGAACCGTGCTTTTAAAAACTCCTCTAAGGCTTCAACTTTCTTTCTGCGGCCGCATATTGATTTCTCTGGACTTTGGTCTGCGTTTATCCTTTTTGCCTTTTTGAGATGGTATACTCCTTTTTGAGTCATATTTCTTTGTTTAGCTCTAATCCTCCAACTTACATATAATTCACATGATTTCATTAGTTTTAGGAATAAAAATCAATACTTTCAGACTAAAACTAAAGCAAGAAGGTACTAATAAGCAGTTAAAATTCACACTTATCAACTGCCCCAAACTTATGTCTTTGCTTGTCCTCAAACAGATAGATTAGTTCTCACCTCCTATTAGTGAAAGGTCATTTCAAAGAGTCACTTTTAAGTCATTCATACTCAGTTGGGACCAATAATTACGCACAATAGTCGTGCATTTTCAACAAGGTGACAAAACATATGTTGCGTGCATATAACTTTACTGTGACATTTGAGCTTCAAAAATTGACTTTGCTCATCAAGGACTCTTGTTCTATCATGTAAATCATGGTGGACTCCAAACTCGTCCTCTTCTACTTTCCATTTGACATGATCACTTCAAGAATTAACATTCAATTCCTAGAGCAATTAAAGATTCACTCTTCTCTTACAAAAGAATATTACGAGTACGACTTCAAGTACCATAGGCTTACCCCTCATGTAGATCCACACTAATGTAAGCTTAATTGGTTCAAAATCAAGTAGGACTTCTTTCAGGTTGTAATGAAGGCTTTTGGAATTGGGTAGGATACTATATGGGGTAAGTGGTTACATCGTTCCTTGAGCACTCCACTCTTTTCATTTCGTGGCTCATATTTACCAACCCTTAGAGGCATTTCTTTTTATTTGGGGCTAGAGGTACTTGACATCACTCTATATTGTTCATTTCATTCTTTTTCTCCCTTGATTCTCATACAAGAGATAGTTGGCTTTTTTAGATTTCATCAACCTTCCTTTTAATTTTTTTTGGTTCTTGTCTTTTCTTGCCTTTTCTTTTCGTAGAGATCATTCATTTTCTCTTTTTGTTGCCTTGATACCTCTTTTAGGCCTCAAATTTTCCCTCAAACTTATGCTTTAATCCACTTATTTCATAAGAATGTTAAGGATGGCCGGGTGCCAAGAGAGGATTATAGACAAAACGGGTAAAGACTTGTAACATGGTTACCAAGAGAGAAAGTCTAAAGGCTCAAAGCGGTTGACTATGGATAACAAATATCATGTGCCAATAGAAAGCTCAAACGGACCATGGAAAGCCTAAAATCATCTTCCAAACCAAGAAAACCTAGAATTTTGCCTCGAAACACAATCGGAAGAAGTTCTAGACTATCCACTCAAGTACTTAGACTAGCAACAAAAATCACCCCATCTCTCATGCAACTAGACCATAAAAGAGGATAAACTCTAAAGTCACTCAAGAACCTCAATGTCACTAACTAGAATTATTTTCTTTCTAAAAACCTTATTTCAAACCCATAAACACGCAATTAAGTATATTGGTGCAAAGCATGAATAACTCTTTTTAGAGAATGACTTGATGAGTGCTTTTATTAATTACTACTACTATTATTATTATTACCTAAACACAAAACAGACTCATTATCCATCCTCAGGAAGAGTCACCCGGTTCACACAAAAGACCACCTTTGGAAAAATTGTGGCATTAAGAAAACCAAAGGCTTATTAATTCGTCTTCCCTTGGGGAAAAGGCTTCTCTGAATCGACCCTTTGAAGTATATCATCTTCCCTTGAAAAATTCACCTCGACCTCGTGATCGTACCATTGTCTGTATCAATACAATGAGAATTTTCAGTTGTAAATCATGATTCGACACAGTTAAAGCTCTTGTAAGTGAGTAATAACAACATAGAAGCAGTGGGGTTTTGAAACAACATACAGTAGAAATAGGAAAGTGTCGTCCGCACAATTCCAAGTGTGATCGCACTTCCTCACAGTTGTGCAAGGGCATCAAATGCGTACTCTCTGATGAATAGCGCGGAAGTCAAGTGCAACCGCAAAATTCATTTGCTGCCCACACAATTTAAAGTGTGGTACACACTTTAGAGATTCATAGGGCATGCCTTAGATAGACAGTGCAGACCTAAGCGCGGCCTCTCTAGAAATTATGTAAACTGCACAATTAAAGTGCGGCTATAGAAACACTATCCAATCAATAGTTACCCTACTTAGCAAAGTGTACACTGTACAAATTCAAGTGCGACCATACATTTCAAAATCAATTGAGCAAGTCCTATATTTTACCTAGGTTTTGCAAAAACTTGATCAAATCTACTTGGCAATATGGTATGCACCTAGAAAGCAGTTAACCCAACCCATTCTAGCATGTTTTAACAATTACCCATTACAAAACTATCCCACATGGATACACTGATGGATGGAATAGAATATTAGATGCCCTTAAAGAAGCTAAAAGGGAAAAATAAAATCAAAATCAAAATGAAACGAAATCAACATGAATTGAAGCATACCAGATGATGTAAATATGCAAAGATCTTGTGAGTGCAAATGGGTGTGTGTGTTTGAAAATGCTAGATCCTCAAGTAGACTCTTAGAGTAACAGTACTTTCTCAAAAAAATGTGAAGAGTGTAAACTGAGGCCTAACGTTCTATTTATACTTAGAAAATTTTAGAGGGAGAAGGGTAGAGTATGGCCGCATAATTTCAAGTGCGGGACTCACTCTCCTACCTGTCCTTCAGTGGTCTGCTACTTATGTGCGATCTGCACAATTTCCAGTGCGGCCACATAATTCTCCCTCTGGTCACACATTTTCCCTGCACTAACAGGGAAAAATATCAAAGACCTTGTCATTTGACATCTAAATTAGCTCCAAGAAGTGCAGTCCGCAAATAAAATCAATGGCTGCAGAAGGTCTTCTATGGTGGCAACATTTTTTCTATAGCCGCACAAAAGAAAAATGCAGTCTGAATTTTTTAATTTACTTATACAACTTTGTCCACCCTTCTTTCATCTAACACTCATCCTGCAGCACACTTCAGATCAAGTTAAAAACAACAAAGAATATCTAAATAGAAAAAAGAAAAAGCAAACAGAACTTGGGTTGCCTCCCAAGAAGTGTCTTATTTAACCTCGCAGCATGACACAATGTCATAGCATCCTCAAGTGAAGTAAATAACCGCCACCACGTGGCTCTCTTCGACTTTTCCCAAGTAGTTCTTCACTAGGTGACCATTGAATTAGAATATTTCATTGTTCTTGTTCTTAAAATCCAATGCATTGAAGGGTGTAGAATCAACAATCTCAAATGGAACTACTTGGGAAACATCCCCAACCTTGAGTTAACAACAATACAAGATCACCAACCTTAAACTCTTTGTTCTAAATATACTTGTCATGAAGGTATTTCATCTTTTCTTTGTACAAGGAGGAACTCTCATACGCATGGAAACAGAACTCATCCAGTTCATTCAAGTGTGCAACCCCACATGTTAGCGACTACATCCCAATCAAGATTCAATTTCTTCAAGACCCACATTGCCTTGTGCTCTAGTTCCATTGGAAGATGACAAGCTTTCTAGAATACTAACTTGTATGGAGACATTTAGATAGGTATTTTGTAATCCTATTAGCCCATAACACATTATTAAGCTTCTTGGACCAATCCGTTCAATTTGCATTCACCGTTTTATATAAGATACTCTTTATCTCTCGGTTGGAGACTTCTACTTTACCACTAGCTTGTGGATGATAGGAGGTCGTGACCTAGTGAGTCACACCATACGTGCTAAGTAAAGTGTCAAAAGCCTTACTAAAAAAATGTGACTCCACATTGCTTAAGATTGCACATGGAGTACCAAATTTTATAAAAATATTCTTATTCAAGAGATCCACTACACTTCTAGCCTCATTGTTGGATACGATGATGGACTCAACCCATTTGGACACAAAATCCATGGCGTATAAAATGCAATTGTTTCCAAAATAACTCATAAAAGGCTTATAAAGTCAATGTCGCAACATAAAAAATATCAATCTCCAAGATGGTTGTAAGAGACATGTCATTGTTCTTAGAAATTTCACCAGCTCATTGACATTCATCACATCTTTTCACTAATTCATTTACACCTTTGTAAAGAGTAGGCCAATAGAAACCACAACTTAGAACTTTGGCCATAAATCTTGCTCCATCACGATGACTGCCATATGGCGAAAAATGACAAACTCCATGAATATTACCTTGATTTTCTTCCGGTACACACATTCTAATCACCCCATTCGTACAAATTTGAAAAAGGTATAGCTCATCCCAATAGTAATGTTGACAATCTCTTTTGAGCTTCTTTATTTGGTTTGAAGAGAACTCATTCGGAATAATACCACTCACAAGAAAATTGGCCAAGTCCACAAACCACGGTACATGTTTCATTGATAGTGCCAAACGTTGCTCATCAAGAAAAGAGTTATTGATTTCAAGGCCATCATATGGCCTCTCCTCCTCCTCTAAATGAAGCAAGTGGTCTGCCACTTGGTTTTCACTACCTTTCTTGTCTTATGTCAATTTAAAATTATTGCAACAAAAACACCCATCTCATCAACCGAGTTTTAGATTCCTTTTTGCTCATAAGATAGCGAAGTGCCATATGGTTCATGTGGACAATAACTTTGGTACCCATCAAGTACGGGCAAAACTTCTTAATTGCAAACACAATAGCAATGAGCTCTTTCTCCATAATGGTATAATTGACTTGGGCATTATTCATGGTCTTTCTAGCATAGTAAACCGAGTGAAAAACTTTGTCGATACGTTTCCCCAAAACAGCCCCAACTGCTACATCACTTGCATCACATATAAGTTCAAATGGAAAACTCCAATTTGGAGCGGTAATGATAGGAGTAGTTGTCAACTTGAGCTTAAATTGTTCAAAAGCCTTCATACAATCATCATTGAAATGAAACCTGGCATCCTTCTCAAGGAGATTACACAATGAGTTCACCACTTTAGAGAAATCTATGATAAAGCACCGGTAGAAACCCGCATGGCCTAAGAAACTCTGCACAACCCTTCACCGAAGTTGGGGGTGGGAGCTTATAAATCACTTCAATCTTAGCCTTGTCAACTTCAATTCTATTATTTGAGATCTTGTGGCCAAGGACGATACCTTCCTCAACCATGAAATGACATTTCTCCCATTGAGCACCAAATTTGTCTTCACATCTACCCTACACTTAGTCTAAATTTGCAAAGCAATTATCAAAAGAATCCCCAATCATCGAGAAGTCATCCATGAAGACTTCAAGGTATTGATAATCCATGTGCATGAAAATAACCATCATATACCACTGAAAAGTCACTGACAGATTGCACAAACCAAAAGGCATCCTATTGAAAGTAAAAGTACCATTAGGACATGTAAAGGTTATTTTCTCTTGATCTTCCGGAGTAATAAGAATTTTGTTATAGCTCAAGTACCAATCAAGAAAATAATAGAAATCACGGCTGACCAATATATCGAGCATTTGTTCCATAAAAGGAAGTGGAAAGTGATCATTCCTTATGACCTTGTTGAGCTTGCGATTATCCATACACATTCTCAAATTGGTCACCGTTCTTGTGGGAATCAACTTATTCTTCTCATTGGTAACAATCGCCATGCCCCCTTCTTTGGGACACATTGAATCGGAGAGGTCCATGAACTATCGTAGATGGGGTAGACAACCCCGACATCCAACCACTTGATAATCTCCTTTTTGACCACTTCTTGTATAGCTCATTGAGTCTTATTTGATGTTCAATGCACGGTTTAGCACCATCCTCCAACTTGAAATTATGCATGCAAATATGTGGGGCTTATACCCCTAATATATGCCAAAGTCCACCCAATAGCCTTATTCTCTTTTGCAACACTACCAATATGGAATCAACCTACACGTTAGTCAAATAAGAGGAAAGAATAACCGGTAAAGTAAAATTAGGGCCAAGGAATTCACACCAAGGATGTGGAAGCAATAGCTTCAACTCCAAAATAGGTAGCTATTTAATATAAGACTTTGTAGGAGGATTCTTCCTATTCTCAATATCCAAAGATAATTTTTGGGGTGCACAATTGTATGACCCCATTCCTTGCAAAGAGTTCACACACTCCATGAAACTATCCATCTCATCATCATCAAATTTGAGTAAAACGACTTCCAACATATCACCAATATTGATTGTTGCACCTGTATCATCAAATAACACAGGTCACTAAATCTACAAAAGAACAATCCTCATTGCTATTGAGTTGTCAGATAGACTTACACATATGAAATACCACCTTGTCATCACCAAACCGGAAAGTGAGTTCCCCAGCTTCCACATCAGAAAGAGCCTTACTCGTGGCAAGGAAAATTCTCCCAAGAATAATAGGGACTTCATAATCAACTTCACAATCCAGAATAACAAAGCCCGCCAGAAGAATAAACTTATTGTTTATCGTGAAAATGGTAATAACATTTAAATTTATTAATGGGACTCTAAAATACGTGATCTATTTTTATGTTATTTGTTAAGGCAGTTGATGCTAGATATGTGAAGCTTAATAAACAAATACAAACTAAAAAAAAATTATAATCAAACCGAGGGGCTTATTGTCCGGGCCTCGGACTGACCGATAAGAGGTCTCGAGGTTGAGGCCTGGGCTCGGGCTCGAGCTATAGGGATAATAGGGAAAGAGCTAACAGTTAGGATATACAAGCAATAAATGAAGAATGAGTATGAAAGCAATACATGAAGGAGGTAGCCTCGAGCGAGTAAGTTAGAGAGAAAAGAAAGAGAGAGAGAGAGAGAGAGAGAGAGAGAGAGAGAGAGAGAGAGAGAGAAAGAGAGAGAGAGTTGTTATTGATCTTGTGTAGAATAGTTGGAGCAATAGAATACCCTTAAAAAGTGGTGAGGATCCCTTTTATATAGGAGGAGAATCCCGTTATAGTATAAATACATTAATTGTAAAGGCATGGAGATGGGATAGCTAAACGCGATGCCTTCACACAAGCTCGGGGTAGGCCGGTTTTGTCAGACTTAGCTGTGCGCCGTGGGAATTCCCTATTTTACTCTGGCCTCAATCTATGTATTCTTAAAGTCGGACCTCGACAAGCTCCGAGGCAGGGAACTCGGTCACAGTTTCGCGTCCTCGGGGTCTCGAGGTATTCTTCTTAAGTGACTCAATAGAAAAAATTTAGACCTTCTAATTTTGCAGCATACAGATAGTCTCCGCATTTCTTAGAATGAAGTGATGGGAAACGATTATGATACCCGACTCCTCGGGCTTGCCATGTCGACATCACACTGATGATGCAATCTATGGCATGAATTTTCATGATAAGAAGGACATTCCATGGACTTGTCTTTTCGACGCCATTGAATGCACTATCAATTCCCGTTCTCCATAGTGGCAGTACCACTGTCGATTCAGTTTTTCAAGAATGTAGTAATTGCGTTCGCCGGTCAGTCTTCCAAAAGCCTCGATGACCATGTCATTATCTCCTATAACTGGGAGCGTTCTAGCGTTATTTTTCTATCCAAGTGTCTTCATTTGCTCATTCATCCCTTTTTCCTCGCTATCTTCCTCTATTATTGATCACCATGTTTGGAGTTCATGGCCTTCAGGTTGTTTGGTAGCGTTCTGATAGGTTGTATCATAGACTTTTGCCCGAGCCCCCCTTTGTCAAGCATGATATAACTTTCTGTTGTTGTTGTTGTTGTTGTTGTTCCGTCCGCTGTCACTGTCCTTCTTGGCTCAAGATAATGATGTACGGGGGTGGGGGTCGACTTTCCTTGCATTAGAAAGTTATTCAGACTATGCACTGCTGGTCACTCTCCTACCTTGGCCTGGTATGGCACTTCATCCCTTGGGTATTTCCTTTCCTGAGCGATAAAATGGCACAATTGGTCGCTGAGGCTGGGTCCTGCTGAATCTTCAACCTTTGGCTTTGGCATGTTATCTCTTTTTTCTTCCTCTTCTGCATCCCCTCCTTTTCTCTTCTTCATCTCCCCCCCCCCCCCCCCCGGTGAGCTTATTCCACGGTATCAAGCCGGGAACCTAGAAGATGTGGCAATCGAAGAAGTTGCCTTCGAGGATGCGAGCTCGAGGAGGCGAGCTCGGATATGCTACTATCGGAAATGAACCTTTGAGGAAGGACTAGATTCTTAGGTTTTCACTATGGATGTATACCTCTTTGTTTCTTTGTTTCTGTGTAAGGACCCGTCGCGGGCCTTTGTATTTGTATGTGAGGACCCATTTAGGGCAATTTTAAGCCAATGTTTATGAAATAGAAAGACATCTTCTTCACTTCTACTTTTGATATTTTCCATATTCTTGTGCATTTGCGGGGATTTTGAATGTATGCCTTTGTTGACGATCGTCGATATTCTTTCTGGTCATTCGTCAACAGAAATGGCTCCTTTCCGAGCCTACCGTGGTTTGTCGGACCAAGCCTGAAGCAATCTAATAGACTCGGTTTTTCGGGACCCTTGAGCCACATAAAGATTGCGTATCAGGCCTTGAAATCTTTGAGGGTGGTCTTAGAGTGAAGGTCAGCTTCGGGAACCTAGAGATTTACTTTGAACTTGATGTAGATAATCTTTTAAGGCATTGTAGGCAGGTTCTTGTGGAGAGGTTGCCCATGGCCGGGTGTAGGTGTGTGCATTCGAATCGGTTTATCGATAAATCGAATCGATTATTTATTATCGTTTATTGATATCAGTTTATCGATTCGATTTCGATTTCGAAAAATTTTCCTTATCGGTTTATCGATTCGATTTCGATTTTGGCCATTCGGTTAATCGGTTTATCGATAAATTGTTAAGATATATTGAAAAGACAAATATACCCTTATTTTATAACAATATTACTACCCTATTCTTCGCTCTTCACTGCTTCGCTGCCTAAACCTTCGCATATATGATGCTATACAATACATTACCGAATAGTAATACTTTGGCTAACCCTAACCCTGCGCTGCGCAGCTTCTTCAGTTTAGTCACCAAGCAAATTTTTCTATCTTCTTCCTCATTTTCTCCCAAACCAAAAAACAATCAGATTCCTAGGGAATTTATTTCGCACCCTTTGCTTTGGATTTAGAGTTTATTTTGCACCCAGGTATGAATATCAATTCAAAAGTGCTGTAATTGTAAAAGCAGATTGATTTAACCCAAATTGTTTGTCAAGTGTATAAACTACTACGTTGTCTAAAGCAGTGGACCTATTTTGGCGTTTACATTTATTTCCCCATCTTTGTTTGTTTGCTCCAGCTTTAGTTTCTAAAAGTCACCTGTCTTCTTAATTGTCCTTGCTCATTCCTTATGTTGTATATTTGAGATGAAATCACATGGTTACGTTTATGGATCTCCTTAAGTGAGAGGTATGATATTTGTTTCATTTTCCAGATTGAATGCAATACGGCTTGAGGAGAAGGAGAAAAGGGAGAAGGAAATTGTAAGGGAAATAATTGAAGAAGCAGAGGAATACAAAGCAGGAAATAAACTGTAAGTTGCATTCTTCATTCACTTCACATGGCTGAAAATGATAATATTGATAAAGTAGCCGATGAAAGTAAAGATTCTGAGTCTACAGTAGCAACTACTCACTCGACAGTTTCAAAACAAAGGAGAAAACGATCTCGGGCATGGGATTTTTTTGAAGAAAAAGTTGATGCTAAAGGAAATAATAAATATGCATGTAGATTTTGTGGACAAGAATATTTTGCGACAAAAGGCAAAAGTACGACACAAATGAATGGTCATATTGATAAATTGTCCAAAGAATCCTTATAAAGTTGAAAAAGGTCAAAAACTATTACAATTTCAAACATTACCATGGGTAATAAAGGTGATCTTATTCCATGGAAATTTGATCAAGAAGAGTTTAGGATGGCTTTGTGTCGTATGGTGATTTTTGTTGAGAAGGAAGGCTTTAGGAAATTTATGAAAGTGGCACAACCTTGTTTTCATATTCCTTCCCGTACTACTATTACACGGGATTGTTTTGCTCTTTTAAATGTGGAAAAAAATAAATTAATGAAGTTTCTTAAAGGAACAAGTCAAAGAGTAAGTCTTACCACTGATACATGGAATTGTATTCAAAAAATTAACTATATGTGCATCACATCCCATTGGATTGATAGTGAATGGATTATGCATAAAAGAATTATTAACTTTTCTCCAATTACTAGTCATAAAGGTGAAGATATGGCAAGGTGTATTATTGATTATTTGCGTGAGTGGGGTTTGCAAAAGATTTTCACTGTCACAGTTGACAATGCTAGTTCAAATGATGTGACCGTGGAGAAGTTGTCTGACAAATTAAATGATTGGGGAACCAATTCCATGAATGGTCAACACCTTCACATGAGATGTGTGGCTCATATTGTAAATCTTATTGTGAAAGTGGTTTAAAAGAGTCAAGTATTTCTATTGCTCGTGTTAGATGTGCAGTCAGATACATTAGACAGTCTCCTGCTAGGTTGAGGAAGTTTCAGGAATGTTGTGAAAGTGAAAATATTGTCACGAAGTCTTTATTCTTAGATGTTCCTACAAGGTGGAATTCCACCTACTTGATGTTGAGCAGGGCTATAGAATATGAGCGTGCAATTAAAGAATATTCTGATCGTGATATTGGCTTGTCAAGGTATCTTATGTTTGATGTTATTTCAGATGGAACTTACAAGAACTGATTGGGATGATGTAAAGAGAATTGCACAATTTCTTGAAATATTTTATAATCTCACTTTGAAGGTGTCTGGATCACTTTATATAACATCAAATGCCCATTTTCTTGCAATCGATCAAGTTGATGTTTACTTAAATCGATTAATAAAAACTGAAGATAAACTTTTGGGTGAAATGGCATCAAGTATGTGGAAAAAATTTGAGAAGTATTGGGGTGAACCAACAAAAATGAACAAAATGATTTTCGTTGCTTGTGTTTTGGATCCTCGTTACAAGTTTAGTACTGTTAGTTTTGTACTTAAGAGGATGTTTGGAGATAAAGGGACAATTATTGAAAAAGAGGTTCATACTTATATGAGTTCATTGTTTAATGAGTATGTCTCTAAGTTGGTCTCAAAAGATATTGGTGGTGAAGTTTCTACCTCTTTGCCAAGCTCTTCAACTTCTGGTTTAGGTGATTTTTTAGATGAAATAAGGAAACATAAAGCTGAAAGTGGCGGAGTAGATTCTAAAACAGAATTGGACAAGTATCTTGCAGAAGATCCTGAAAATGAAAGATCGGACTTTGATATCTTGGTTTGGTGGAAGGTGAACTCACCTAGATTTCCTATTCTTGCTAAGATGGCTCGAGATGTGCTTGCTATTCCTATTTCAAGTGTGGCATCTGAAAGTGCATTTAGTACTGGAGGGCGTATTTAATTTAGGAGTTCATTAACTCCTAAATTGGTTGAAACTCTAGTGTGCCTTCAAGATTGGCTTCGGAGTGAATCACTTGCTGTAAATATTGAGGAAGATTTAGATTTTCTTGAGACACTTGAGGAATGTATGTATATTTTAATAAATTTTATTGTATTGCTTAAGATAGTTAAATAATATATTAATTGCTTGACTTGTTAATATATTTTCTTATTAGATTTTACTAACTTGGCAAAGAAGCTTCCACCGACGATGTTTGCTAGAGTTTGTTAGTTGCTATGTAAGTTCTCTATTTTAAATAATATACTTGTAATAATTTTGAGAAATGTTAATTTATCTTACACTTGAACTGACATTAACTGAATCTTGATACATATGTAGGTCTCCAGCTGAGAATGAATGAAGTGGAATCCTATTTTTTGTTGAAATTTCCAGTTGTTCTACAGCTTTCATTACAGTTTTATTGTAATAATTGGACAGATGAATTACTAAGCTTTTGTGTTTGAGCATTTGAACTATTTTGGCAAGGTCCGAAAATGCAGTCCAGGCTAATACGGAGCTTGAATTCCAAAGGAACAACACAAGGAGAGATTTGCCTTTCTTAAGTGGGGGTCTAATGCTTTCCACAACATGCTTGTTGTTCCACCTGGGTCTGGTATTGTGCACCAGGTATAGGACATGAAAACTGAATGTCACTTAGCTGGTTGTACTGCTGGAATTGTTGAATGTGTGATTGAACTGGGCTCTAGCTATTTCTTGAATCCTGAATTTTGAATGTTGTACTTGAGTCTGAAGTTCACATTGTCATATGTTAGTTTAAAATTAGAGAATCAAAGTATTATGTTGTATTATCTCAATAGTTTCAGTTGTGATGTTCATTTGGTTAATATTATATTTAAACTTAGACTGTAGAGACTAAGTTTATCTGGACCAGGAGATGCTATTGAAGCTCAAGGACTGCTCCTGTCTTTATTTTACAGCGTCAATATTGAGGGCCACATAGAACTGTAAATCATTGCTTGGGCTTTCAAAGTTTACAAAATATGCAGCCCGCCTCTTGGCTTATTGGTGTTATCGATAATCGAATCGATAAGCCCCAAAAATCGATAAATCGAAATCGAAAAAATTGAAACCTTATTGAAACGATAACGATAAGTATATGTAAAAATCGATAACCGATAAGTAATTATCGATAAGGATAAAAACCGAATCGATAAACCGAATGCATACCCCTAGCCGGGTGACGTGCTGAGGTTGAACCCTCATGAACGGAGCTTGAAGTGCTTACTTTTCTTCTTGGGAGGAACCTCCAAGGTCGGATACCACCTCGAAATCCATACCAAAGCCGTTAGCTTCCCGGGGCCTAACTCGGGTAGGCAAATCGTTGTTGTTCCCCCCCCCCCACACATATATATATATATATATATGGGGTTGCTCCCGCTTCTAGGAAGATCACATTATTTTAGATAGCTATACTTCCGCCTTGGCATCGAGTCCTTCGTTACCTTAAGTGCAAAAGTGTTCGTGTTGGTTCCTACTTTAGTTTGCTAGTTCTACCATAGTCCTGACTGATACTTCGAGGTTTGTCCGGCAGAGAGGAGAGAGTTCTACTCCCAGAGCTCAAGATCCACGGGAGTTTACTTTGAAGACTATGTCTTCGATAAGAGAGGAGCATCTGGAGATAGTGAGGAGAGACTGTGGATTGGGAGAAGGGGCAGCATTGCAGGTGCTTCCCTCGGATGAGGGTATCACGGACCTTGCCGATGGAATCCTGAACGTGTACTCATACCCTTTCGCGCTAGGCCCCCTTGATAGGGTCGTGCTCAATTTCTATTTAAAGTACCGAGTTACTTTAGCACAGACACATCCATCGTTCTGGTGAATAGTGTTGATGATGCAGCTCGTTGCAGAGAAAGCAGGGCTTGATTTCACGTTCAATCACCTCATCAAACTGTACTAGCCCTTTCATCATCGAGGTCTGATAACCTTGTAGTGCCGTTCATCCACGCCATTTGTTATTGATGACGAGGTAGAAGAAATTGAGAGCGGATTAGATGTTTCATCTGGGTTCGAACGACTGACATTATCCCCGTGGAACTTATTCCATTCCCCAAGAAATGGAATTACACGCGTGAGTGGAGCGTCTCATGCTTCCTCATATTCGCTCATGGTGAAAGCTAGTTTAGTAATTGCATTTCCTTCTTTTTTGCAGCAATTTCATGGGCGCCCGAAGAATTTCCTAATCTGCTGGACTAGGTCCAGAAGCTGGTGACCCGTTCCACTTGTGACGAGCGTAGGTGGCGAACGTTGTCCCAGAGCAGATGGGAAGCAAAACACCACGGTACGTGCATACACTGCTTATACCTTATCCTTCGCGCATTTGGGAAGGCATTTCCCCCTTTTCATGCACTAATCTTGCTGTAGTAGGTATCGGATGGTCTCTAGGGGAGAGACTACATTACTCTAGAGAAGGGGATGACTCACCAGTTTCCGAGCTAAAGGACATAAATGATAAACGCGATAGGCATTTGCAGTGCGATGGAGCTTTCAGTAGAGCGAAACTGGGCCGAGCCTTTGAGGTGGGAACATCGCTCGAGTCTGCTATACCCGTAGTTCTTGGTCTTGGAAAGGAAATTCCCCCAAGCGATCATGCTTCGGCCGATGTTGGTTCCTCCGGGGCCAAGGGGGCTGGATCAACAAAGGTGTGCTTGGTCTTCGAAGAAGTTCACCGACTTCACTTTGTGGTGAGTTTTGGCACAAACCTTCCGAATCTCGCATTTCCCCTTCCTTATCGAGCTTTTATTCTTCAGGCCTTTTACAGGCTTAGGTCTGAACTGCTCCATCATGGATCTAGGCTCTGGAAAGCCCTGGATGAGGGTAGTTCTCTTAGGCTCCTTTGCAAGGAGAAGGAAGTTGAGTTGACACAATGGCAACATGAGGCGTATCAGAGCTCGAAATATGAGAGATTATTGATGGAGCAGGTAATTTCTTGTGGTATGCATTTCACTTTTTGATCTTTTGGGTTAATCTTTTTTCCTATCCCAGTTGCAGAAAAAGATGGAGGCTCTGGAGCGCCTTAGGAGTAAAGCCGACAGAGTCAGGAATGACTGTGGCGAGCTAAGAGCTCAAGTGAGGGTTCAGGCTTTAGAGGAGAAGGCTACCTTTTCTAGAGTTCCTACATTCGAGGCCCAATTCTGCTTAGTCCGTGACAACACTTCAGTTCAAGTGGATATGATCACGAAGCTCTAGTCTGAACTTTTGAATGTTAGGGCTGAGATCGTTAATGCTCGGGCCAAAGCAGCTTTGAGTCGGAATAAGACTGATAAAGAGATGGAGATTCATTTGAAGGATACTACCGATTCCTAAGCTAAGTTGCAGAGGGTCCTCGATCGTGAAGAGAAGATAGAAGAATATGTTCGTTGCAGATCCCAAAGAAGTGTTCTTGAGGAGATCGACGCCAGGGATTTTGTTCTCCCGGAAGAGCTGGCGCGAGCAACGACGGACGAACTCAATGCTCGATCATTCCTGTCCGATGTATAGGAAAGTGAAGATAGGGCTGATAGGTCATAACCCTCGAGGGCGAGGCGTAGACTTTTCCATCTTGTTTGTAATATTTCTAGAGCGCATTTGTAGACAGAGGATGCACTTTTTTTATGTATGTAAATAGAAGATAGCTTGAAGATTTATTTCTTATGTATCCCTTTCTTCTTAGCTTCTGACCAGGTAGACTGGTTTTAGAGTTGGTGAGAATCCTTATATTTGTTATATGGCTCCGAGGTTCATCAGGCATCTGCTCGATGCAACCTTTGGTGTAAGCTGGCGTTAGAGCTCGTATGCTTTTGCTCAACTGTTTTGGGTTTAGTCTCCAAGTCGGGCTTCGACTCAAACCCATTCGACCCTCAAGCTTTTGTGTCTGCATGGGTGGGCGACAATGACTCTTTATGCCTTGCACTTGGGCATTTGTATCTTAACTATTTTAGGTTCAGTCTCTGAGTCGGGTTCCGACTTGGGTATCATTGACCCTCAAGTTTTCTCTTTTTATGGTCTAGAAACAACGGCTCTTACGCCTTGGTCGAAGCGACCTTTATATGGCCCTAAGGCTCATGAAGCTTGCGACATTGGCTTTTACACTTTTCCCATAGGCATGTATGGTTAACTATTTTGGATTTGGTCTCCGAATTGGGTTACGACTCGAGCTCACTTTGACCCTCAAGCTTTCAAATTTCTAATCTAGCAAAAGTGGCTCTTACGTTTTTGGTCGTTGTGACTGTTTACTATGTGTGGCCCTGAGGCTCATTAGGTTGGCGACAATGGCTGTTACGATTTTCCCTTAGGTATATGTAGGATTTGCTTTCCTCTCGATAAGGAATTTTTGAAATATTTTTGCCTGACCCATCGTCGGTTCGAGAAGAACCTCGATTTCAAGTCATTTGCGGCGATGTTCGAACACCTCATAAGGATTATCTCGTAGTCTGAGAATACTAAAGCTTTGTGATTTGGAGCTGACATGGTCGAAGCTCATTTGCCTGTTGAGGGTAGCCTGTTTAACCGGTTCTTTTCGAAGTAGATTCGAAGTAATGGCCTGTGATTTTATAGCGATGGTTGGGCGTCCCCGAGTTGCACTAATTTGGCTGGTGTATCCGTATTGACCGTAGTCATTTGTGTTTGGCTGGAGCTTTTTTTTCCCCGAATATGGTATTTTGGCCATCTACATTAAGTGTATGCCCTTTCGAGAGTCTTAAAAATACGACATATAGCCTAAACTTTGGGATCGAGCTTTATGCCTGTAGTAAGGTCTTACAAAAGTTTCATGCTTGTTGGGGTCTTACAGTGTTTTCATGCTTGTTGAGGTCTTACAGTTTTTCCATGCCTATTGAGATCTTATAGTTTTGTCATACCCCATGAGGTCTTACAGTTTTGTCATGCTTGTTGAGGTCTTATAGTTTTTCATTGCAACATTAAATATGTCTCGCAAATGGTGATTTTGCCTATCGAGGGTTGCCTGTTTAACCGATTATTTTCAAAGTAGATTCGAAGTAATGGCCTGTAATTTTATAGCGATGGTCGGTGTCCCCGAGTCACGTTAATTTGGTTGGTGCAGTCGTATTGACCGTAGTCATTTATGTTTGGCCGAAGCCATTTTTTATCTTGACCGTGGTAGTTTAGGCATGTACATCGAGGGTATGCTCTTTCGGGAGTCTTACAAATGCGACATATAGCCTAAACTTTGGGATCGAGCTTTATATCTGTAGTAAGGTCTTACAAAAATTTTATGCTTGTTGAGGTTTTACAGTGTTTTCATGCCTGTTGAGGTCTTACAGGTTTTCCATACCTGTTGAGGTCCTATAGTTTTGTCATGCCTGTTGAGGTCTTACAGTTTTTCATTGCCACATTAAATAGGTCTTGCTAGGCTGAGTCTGCCCGCTCGGGGTCTTATGGCCTCGAGTTTTAAAGTGAATCGCGATTGGCGACAATCTCCGAGTCATCGAGTTTGTATAGGCTCAGGGGTCGTTACTCACGAGCTCAAAGTTGACTTATTGAGGGATTACGTTTCTTGGAGATTCCGACTCTGGGGTCATGCAATTTTCGAGTTTGTAATGCCAGTCCCCAAGTGTTCTGGACAATTTTCCCTTTTGGAGATGTTTCATAATTTTCGTGCTGCCTCATTGGGGGATTACGAGTTTGGAGTCCCGACCTTGAGGCCATGCGGGCGCCGAGTTGTTGGCACTCCGAGTTTCTTGGAACATCCTCGCCGAAGGGATCCTTATAATGAAAATGCTGAATTTTCTTTGGAGCACGAGATGCTTTGGCGAAAGATGTTCTTCGATTATTGGGCATAAGTACATGTTGTTTTGTTGCCGCAAGTCCAGATTATATGGAAACGGTTCATTTGACCATTTGTCCCGGTACATTATTTTCTAGTGGAACTTTATCCGTCGATTCCTGGCTCTTCCGAGCGGATGGCCTCTCAAAAGGGATCCTCCTTAGGTAGTGTGTTGCCCAGTTAAGAACCTTATCAGCAAAACCTTCTTTGGGACAAAAGCTCGGCCGAAGGGAAAGAGTGCAACGAATGTCATTAAGGCCATGGGATCTTCGGGTTGAGTTAACGCTTTCGACCGCCCTGACCGGGCGCCTTCATATGGGTTAGTATAAAGTAACGAAAGTGGGGGTCGTCTTACCTTATTGCGGGGTACGCAGGTGATGCTCCGAGACCTGATGTGTCTCTGTTGTTTGGAGCGAGGACATTGTACGACCCTCTACTGTGCTTAATGAGGCTTAACCGAAGACATAGTTTGATCACCCTTTGACTCTTTCGAGAGTGGATATTTTGGTGTCGGAGCTTCATTATGTAATGCGAACACTTCCCTTGCCGTGTGTTATTCTCCGTTGACGGTTTTAATTTAGCCCTTTGTTGGGGATTTCATCGTTTGGCAAAGAAGGGACGGTACCGCCTTTACGCGGTGCGTCTGCGACCGTCCGAATAAGAATTTTATACCTCGCGTCTCTTTTGACAATATGGAACTTGGTGTTTCGGTCTGCGCCGCCCATGCTAACTGAGAGAATGATCTCTTCTCTTATTGTTTCGATCGTCATGCTGAATCCACCAAGGATTTGAGAGGCGGGCATGATTTGGAATAGTAGCCCGAGCTTCCCTATTACCCTTGACCCGATAATGTTGGTCAGCCCACCTGAATTCATGAGCACATGTTTTATTTGAAATTAACGAATGAGAAAGAAAGTTACCGGTGCAGTGTTATGAGGTTAGGGCGAGGTTTCGGAGCCTTCTTTGCCGAATGTGAGAGCATCTTCGGGTACGTATCCCTGGGTCTATTTTTCTCTGGTGACGAATATTTTTGTCCTCCTCTTCACAAGTTCCTGGAGAGTGTCGGCGCTCGTTCAATTTCATGGTAATATGTCGCGGCCCATTTGATTCGTTCTTCTTGGCCGCCTTTCTTTCTTGGAACTGAAATTGATCTCGATTGCTCAAAATCCTTGGCGGTGACTTTTATTTGGTAGTTTGGCTGTTTTCTTAAGGAGTTGTGGAAATCTTTGGTCCTATGACTGTGCGTATTATGAAGTACACATACCGAGTTGTGATTCCTCCGGGAAGGATCTAACTGGATAGGCCTGGGACATATTATGTCCCCGGTTTCACGGATCGTGAACATGATGATCGATATAGCAATATTGGAGTTATATCTGGTAGGAGATGTGCCCCGTTGACCTCGCATCTCCGTCGAAGCTGGCTCTATTGATGGGCCCTCGAGGATCATGTCCCCGATATACTCTCATATCATTGCGAGGTTTGTTGCGCCTCGGGGCGTTCCTCCTATCTTTTATGTACGAGTGATACATTTCATTGTTTGGTTTTGGTTTCTTTGCCAGGAACCTACTTGGGTATACGGAGCCCGAGGGGGCTCCCAGCTGGTCATCCTCGACTCTGATTTGTGATTGGTACCGATTGTGGGCTTCGACCAAGTTATGGCGTGATATTCGATCAGATTCCCTTTCAGCTGCCATGAGGCCACCGAGCTTCATTCATTCTAGCCTTGAGTGAAGGTCTACATTGCCTAGTCATTGGGGACCAAGGTTAGTTCCATTCGTTGCATTTGGAAACGAGATACGAATTCTCACAACATTTTTTTCTCCCTCTACTTAATCTTGAATACGTCGGACTTCCTTGTTGCTACCTTGATGGAACTGGCGTGTGCCTTTTTGAAGGAATCTGCTAGCATGGAAAATGAGTCTATGGAGTTGGGAGCTAGGTTGTGATACTACATCATGGCCTCCTTCGAGAGCGTTTCTCCAAACTTCTTGAATAAGATGGACTCGATCTCGTCATCTTTTATGTCATTGCCCTACATCACACATGTATAGGCAGTGATATGTTCGTTGGGATCTGAGGTCCTGTTGCATTTTGGGAATTCTGGCTTTCAAAACTTCTTTGGGATGGGTTTCGGGTCCTTTTCCTCTGGGAGTGGCCGTTGTACAAACTTCTCCGAATCTACACCCTTCGGGACCGGTGGTGCGCCCGGGATTTGGTCGACTCTGAAGTTATAGGTTTCGACCTTCTTATCATTGGCTGCTATCATTTTCTTGCCTGACTCGATCCTTTTGGTGAGGTCTTCCAGCATTTTCACGATGTCAATATCGGCTACTGATATGTAGTTGCTCGATCTCTCCAGTATTTATTAGGCCGGGGGAGTAGTTTTATGCTACTGCGCTGGGAGTCTTTGAGTGGATTTGCAACTGAGCGATTGCCAATTGTTGTGCATGCATATTTTAAAAATAACATGAAGACTAACTTCCTGTTCTTTCCGAGCTGGGGTTTTTTGGCTTCTTACTGGTCACCATGTCATTGCTCATGTCGGTATGTGAGCTATTGGTTACCTATTACGCATCTTGCGAATCTGCATCCGCTGGAATCGGTCCAGAAGTGTTATCGGGATTTTGTGGTGGCACGCCAACAACTGGAACAACCACACCTTTTTCTCCGTGGTTTTCGAGGTTCTCGTTCTCGACTCTGTTTACCGAGCCAGACATTTTGACCCTAAGTCGAAGATCTTGGGAAAATAAAAAGTGTGAAAGATAACTTGCGTTGTGCAATGAAACCAACAAGAAAATAATCACTATTATTTTTATCTCCACGGTGGGCACCAAACTATTTATCGTGAAAATGGTAATAACAATTAAATTTGTTAATGGAACTCTAAAAATATGTGATCTATTTTATGCTAGTTGTTAAGGCATCTAATGCTAGATATGTGAAGCTTAACACCGAAATACAAACTTAAGCAAGGTCATAATCAAACCAAGGGGCTTACTGTCCGGGCCTCGAACTGACTGGTGAGAGGACTCGAGGTTGATGCCTGGGCTTGGGCTCGAGCTATGGAGGTAGAGTCTTAGACAATGGTGCCTTAGCCTTTTATACTACCAGCTCTGGTATGTCAATGATGTGCTCCCTAGACGGGTTCACCTCCTATTGAGTCTCTTACAAACTATCATCAATGCCAATCCAAACCTCATCACTTGCTTGAACATCATTTTTTAGTATTTCCTCCTCTTTCATCATATGGTCATCATCCACAAGCCACCTTTCACTTGAGGTGGGTGCATTACCGCCTCTTCCACTTCTTGTAATAACTGCCATAGCATGTCCCGTATTGTTACCACCATTTGGGTTTACCGCTATATCACTTGGTAGTGCACCTTTAGGATGAGTATTAAGAGTTTGAGAGATTTTTCCCATTTGAACTTTAAGATTACGGATTGATGTGGTATGTGAAGCAAGTTTGGCATCTGAAGGCATTCTTCTCCATCATTTGCTTGAACATGTTCTCAATTCGAACCATCTTATTTTTTAAGAACTTGAACCATGGGAAGGATAAGGAGGTGCGTTTCTAGGTTGTTGATACATTGGGGGGCCTTTGAAAATCTGACTCCTGATTTCTTTGATTGTTATTATTTCCCCAACAATCTTGATTGTTGCCTCCCCAATTTCCTTGGTTATTTCTACTTTTTCTTGGTTGTTGTTGTTGTTGTGACAATTTTCTTGATTTTTAGAATTGCCCGAACCACCTTGGTTATTTTCTTGTTTCCATTGTTGTTGATTGGAGCCTTGAAAATTGTTCTTTTGCCCTTGAAAATTGTTTACCAATTGTACCTCTTTATCTTGCTCATGATTGGAATTATCTTGAGCAAAAGTACCATCATCTTGTGCATAACTCTCCACTCACATTTGAAATTGTGGACCCTTGGTCCTCTTCTTGTTGAGCAACACATTTACCCCTTCCATAATATAAACTTTCTTAGGATCTTGAACTTGATTAAGTTGGACCTTGGCGAGTTGATTTATAGTTGTTTTCAGTTTGGTAATTGTCTTGCCCATGAATTATGTTGGGCTCATCTTGTTGAAAATTAGCTCGGGATTACCGAACCGAAGGTGTTTCTGCCATCTCATCAAGAATCTCACATGCCTCCGCATAGAGTGTTGTCATAATACTTCGTCTTGCCAATTGATTGACCATATATTGGTCCGTAGTATTAATTCCTCGGTAAAATTTTTGTTGGATTATGTTATCGATCATATCATTGTTCGAGTACTCCTTCACTATTATCCGATATCGCACCCAAAATTTCATGCAAAAGTTCATTGGCGTCTTGCTTGAAAGCCAATATTTCATCCCTAAGAGTATCCATATTTACAGGAGAGAAAGACTTAGCAATAAATTTTACCGCCAATTCATCCCAAGTATGGATATAATTAGGCAAGCATTCCAACCAATCACAAGCTTTACCCCGTAAAGAAAAGGAAAAAAACCCTTAGCCTCAAAGCATCTTCCAAAACATTTGATTGTTTGCTCCTCCAACATGTATCCGCAAAGCCCTTTCAAATGTTTATAAGCATTTTGATTTGGAGCAGTGATGAAAGATCCTCGTTGCTTTAGCAAAGTGAGAAATTACATTGGTAATTTGAAATTGTTTCGCCCTATCACGTGGGGAGGCTATTGCACTTGCGCAACCTTTGTTGGGCAATATCCGTTATTGCGCCGTTTTGGTTGTGGTGGTGGAGGTGAGAGAGGTGGAGGCACATTATCTTGTTGACCACGGCCTCGACAATTCGGTTGTGACACTTGAGGCACATCATCTATTTGTTCCTCCTCGCCGTCCAACTCACTAGTGACATATTTTTGAGCTCATTGTTCGCCATTTTGTACCTACGTTGCTTCAACAAATTAGTAACACGGAAGGAAAAGAAGACATTTCAAGAACACACTCAAATATATAGACAACACCGTAAAAACTCCCCAATAACGGCACCAAAAATTGATCCATGTTCAATCCGCATCCAATAGTGAGTGAAAATGGTCATTGCAATTATAACAGCCAATTAAAATCGGGGTCGAATTCCTCAGGGAGGTTATGAAGGGTGTTAAGATAAATACTTAAAAGGAGCACGTGAAACAACTCAATTACGTTTCCAAACAAAAGGTAATTGTTTTCCAAATTAACACTAAGAGATTTAAGCTAATTAAAGGTAACTAGAAAGAGAATAATTATTTTTGCTGTTTTTAATCAATTGAAAAAAATCCTAAGGTTGTAACATTCACCCACGTGCAAACCTAATGGGTAAACTAAGTAAATGCTTGTTTTGTGGATTGGGGTATATTATAACTTGCAATTATCAAGTACCCACTCAATACCTCTTGGTCATAGAGTGTTATTCCCCAATTGGATTTCTCAAGTTCAATTGGGTAGCAATCCAAATAATTGATATGATTTCAAGTCGGATTTTTTCCATCTCTAGTTCAAACTCTTTAAATAAACTAGTCAAAATCTTGACTAGCTCAATTCATTGTTAGCCAAGTTTTTCTAAATTAGGTTCCTCTTTCTCAAATAACAACTACATCAAATAGGCATAAATCAATGTCTGCAACCATTAATTCTATAAATAATGCATAAATAAGGGTAAATAATAAATACACAATCATAAACAAGTAATAAAATTAATAACCCATAAGATTTACACATTAGGACATGATCATAACCCTAGATAAAATCTAGCTACTCATGCTAGAAAGCAAAGAAAACAAAGTAGAAAATGTAATTAAATCCATAAATTATAATAAAATAATAAAACTAATGATTTTCACCGGTATTTGTCACTACTTTTCCAAAAGGATAAAATATAACCGCTACAGCTCTTTTGAATACAAAACTTACCCTAAAAAAATGTTTCCCATCTGTTTATAGTGCCTAGAAATTCATTGACAATCGGGAGGTTCTGCAGCCGCACAATATTATGTGGGGTCCGCACTTTGCTTCTTCTCATCAGGGTGGAGGAATTCTGCAACCGCACAATTCCATCTGCAGCTGCACTTTAGCTTTTGTGGCCGTACTTTTTGATTGCAGGCGCACTTTGACGAGGCTTCGCACTAGGTCTTTTTGCAACTTCACTAAACTTTTCAAATCTTGTCAGTGTGACTAACTTTTGCGGCCGCACAATTTGATGTGTGGACCGCGCTTACAAAAACTCCTCTGAGGCTTCAGATTTCTTTCTGCGGACCGCACTTTGGCCAGCATATCTCCTTCTTGCCTTTTTGAGCTGGAATGCTTTTTTTTGAGTTAGATTTCCTCGTTTAGCTCCAATCCTCCATCTTGCCTGCAAATCCTAAGATTTTGTTAGTTTTGGAACAAAAATCAATACTTTCGGACTAAAACTAAAGCAGGAAGATTCTAATATGTGGTTAAAATCCGCACTTATCAGTAAGTATTTTTACTGTTAAAATGACTAAAATATCCTTAAAGATATTAATACTAAAAGCGAGCTTATTACTACAACATCCTTAATGTAAAAATAACTCAAATATAGACTAATTTATACCTAAATTAAATTAATTAGATAATATTATTTTTAATAAATATAAACAGAATGTCAATGGAATTTCAACATGCTTTTGTTCTGAATATTCAACTACTAAATAAAACTATTTGTGTCTAGAGTGAGATAAAAAAAACATAATAGAAGTATAAATTAATGCCAATAAAACTAATGGCTCAGCTTTTGCGTCATTTCTTTCTTTTCCTCTACTAGTTCTCACATTTGTCTAACGTCAGGTAATTAAGGTTCTTATTAATTACTTATCACAGATAAAACAAAGCTACCTAATGTATTTTAATAATATGAAGAAATATAATTGCGTCGTCAAAATGGAAGACGAGCAAAAATGACGTTATGACTTACTCTCTCCGGTTTACAATAAGTGTTCAATTTGTTTTTAGCACGCCCATTAAGAAAATACAAAATTCTATACAAAAATACCTACTATGACTAAATTATCTCTAATTAAATATTTAATGTGATAAGTATATTTTTTTTAGGGATATATACATAGGGGTTATTTTGTAAAAACAAATTGAATTCTTACTTGATTACATAACTGGACACTTATTTTGAATCAAAATTAAAAAGTAAATTGGACACTTATTGTAAATCGGAGGGAGTGATCAGTAAAATAAGGGTGTTTTGAAATTTATAAAAAATAGCAGGGACAATAAGGTCAATTAATTGGTCAAACATAAAATGCTTTTAAGCTTTAAAAGTTGTTTTTAGGTTTCTCAAACACTCAAACAAGATAAAATGTGCTTTTAAACTGTTTGACTAGCTTTTAAGTCAAATCAAACACTCTCATAAAGTGTCAAAATGAGAGATGGTGCCAAGTTGAATTGGTTATCTATGTTCTTGGCCTTTTCTCTTTATTTATTTTTTTCAATAAAAAATAATTCACTCAAAAGTATTCATATATTGTGTTTCAAATTATCAATTAGACTAACGTACTATATATTAAGAAAAAAACAATGGATACTATCAACATGCTCCCATACAGCACGTCTAAGGACTAACGTTAATTTAGTCATTGGTTTAGTCAAATAGTCAAACCATCCATCTGATAAATTTTATTTTGTATCTCATACGCCAAGTTATATGTCACGACCCGAATTTCTTACCATCGGAAATCGTGATGGCGCCGACTGTCGGAGCTAGGCAAGCCAACTTAATCATACCTTTTTTCATTTAATTTCCAACGAGAGAATAATAAAACAATAATTTAAGCGAAAGTCTTAATTAACATTAAAGAAAGAAATGCAGAATAAGTAACATCATCCTCTACCCAGATCTAGTGTCATAATACTCACGGACTACTACAAGATACTACAAATACGAGTTTGAAAGAAAATACATATGAAGTCTGTTTCGATCTAATGAAAACAAATAGAACTGAGATGGATGAGACTTAGGGCCCGCGAATGCCAGCAAACTACCTGGGAGTCTCTAGACTGAAGGCACGCTCCAGAGCTACTGTTGTTGTCCGTAAGCTGTCTTCTGACCTGTGCACAAAAGGCACAGAAGTGTAGTATCAGCACAACCGACCACATGTGCTAGTAAGTGCCTGATCTAACCCCGGCGAAGTAGTGACGAGGCTAGACAGGACCTACCACAACTAACCTAGGCAATTACGATGTACAAATGCGGGAAAGAAACAATAGCAAAATAATACAAGTAAAACTAGGAGGGGACATGCTATAGGGGGATATTAGATAAAGATGGAACATCACAAAACAACAGCATCTTTATCTCAGATTTCATGATATACACATCTACAGTGGACGGCGCGCCACACGATCCCATGTGTAGTGTACAAGTGGACGGCGCGCCATACGATCCCATAATGTAATATATAAGTGGACGGCGCGCCACACGATCCTGTATCCTCCGTGCACAATGTCACCGCCATCTCAGCAATTAACAATATCAATATAAATTGTGGTCGACGTGCCATACGATCCCGTATTATAATTTATAAGTGGTCGGCGTACCACACGATCCCATATTATAATTGAATAACTCTAACACTCTCTATAAAGGAGGTCCCATTAGGGAAGTTCATAACATAAAAGTTAAACCCGGCAAGGGTACAACTAACAGCCCAAAAATACCCCGGCAAGGGAGAATAGATCAACAGTAAGTCCCGACAAGGGAAAGATAAATCAACGATAGGTCCCGGCAAGTGAAAAATACCACAATTTCCTTCTTTAGCCCATTTACTTCTCAACTATCACTTCATAGTGCATTTAACAAATAATTATCATAATTGTTCACTTCTTTTCGAGATTTTTAATAGCAATTATGACTCACGGTCATGCTAGACTCGGGCGCATAGGTAACTGTCACCATACCTATATACCGACTCCACATAGCACATAGCGAATATTATCCTAATCCTGTTCCCTCAAGCCAAAGTTATATGAAACACTTACCTCGAAAGCTTTCAAACTCAAATCACGCCTCTAGAATAGCTTTGCCCCTCGAATTCGCCTCAAAACCGGTTGAATCTAATTTCAATTTACTCAAAAGTATCAACAAATGCTAATTAAATCAATTTGAATGCATAAGAGTGAAATTCCCAAAGTTTTACCCAAAATTTCCAAAATGCCCCGGGCCCACATGGTCAAAACTCGAGGTTCGAACCAAAACCGGGCTACCCATTCCCCCCACGAGTCCACATATGCAATTTATTTTGAAATCGGACCCCCACATTGAGGTTCAAATCCCCAGTTTTAAGAAAACCTAGGTTCTACGCCAAATCCGCATTTTTGCCCATTGAGAGCTTTGATTTTAATATGAAATCATGGTAAAAGTTGCAAAAGATTGACAGAATTGAGTAAAAGTTGACTTACAATTGACTTAGAAGAGAAGGAGTCGAGAGAAAATCACCAATGGAGGTTTGGGTTTTGAAAATATGAATAATGATGTTTGAAAATCGTCTAAGTATAGGATGCACAGTTGCAGATATCGCAATTACGAAGTTTTGTTCGCAATTGCGAAGAATGCAGAAGGAATAGCGGGTGTCGCAATTGCGAAGAGGGTAGATTTTGAACTGGGTTAGAATTTGTGAGAATGTCTTCGCATTTGTGAAGACTGGCTATAAAAATGGGAATCGCATTTGCAAGTTTTTCCTCGCATTTGCGATGAAGCAGGCCCAAGGGGAGGTCTTGCATTTGCGAGGCAGGCTTCGCAAATGTGAAACGTGCAGACACCAGCTGTTTCAAATGTAACAAAATGAACCTAACACCTATGGGAAACTCACCCGAACCCTCAGGGCTCCACCCCAAACATGCACACAACCTCAAAAATATCCTACAGACTTACTCGTGCGATCAAATCACCAAAATAACATCAAAATCAAAGAATCAACCTCCAAAACTCATGATTTTCATTTCAAAGTTCAAAATTTTCAATTTTTCCATTTTTAATCTGAAACACGTCAAA
This sequence comes from Nicotiana benthamiana, assembly GCA_034376525.1. NCBI lineage: Eukaryota > Viridiplantae > Streptophyta > Magnoliopsida > Solanales > Solanaceae > Nicotiana > Nicotiana benthamiana. The sequence continues at coordinate 100,372,141 of CM067336.1, forward strand.
GGACGTCCGTTTTCAACCAAACTTTACAGATAGCGCTTAATGCTCATTTCAGACTTGTACCGGGCGTCGAAACCAAAATGTGAGCCTGATACTATTACTTTTTGATCAAATCTCATTTTCATTTCTCCTTAAGCAATTTCAGAAAATAATTTCACAAAAAAATTTCGTACTCGGGCCTGGGACCTCGGATTTCGATTCGGGGAATACGCCGGGGTCCCATATTTTCCTACGAACCCTCCGAGACCGTCACATCATGGGTCCAGGTCTGTTTACCCAAAATGTTGACCAAAGTCAACTATAGCAATATTAAATTACCAAATTTCATAGTTTTTAACACAGAATTCAAATATTTCCACATAAAATTTTTCGGCTTCGCGCCCGGACAGTGCACGCAAATATGAGGTTCTCAAGGGAGAATTACGGTGATGACACCTTTGGATCGTCACATCTTTCACCTCTAAAACAATCGTTCGTCCTCAAACAGACAAAACAAAGGAGTACATGAGTCAGGGAACAGATGAGGATAACAGCTCCGCAAATCATACTCAGACTCCCAGGTCGATGCCTCAGGAGGCTGACCTCTCCACTGAACACACACTGAAGGAAAACTCCGCGACTTCAACTGTCGAACCTGTCAGTCTAAAATAGCCACCGACTCCTCCTCATTTGACAGATCCTTGTCCAATTGGACAGTACTTAAAAGTGACACGTGGGCGAGATTGCCGTGATACTTCCGAAGCATGGATACATGAAAGACCGGATGCACGGCTGACATGCTAGGCGGAAAGGCGAGTATATAAGCCACATTCCCCACGCGGTCAAGAATCTCAAATTGACCAATAAATTAGGGCTAAGCTTGCCCTTCTTCCCAAATGTCATCACACCCTTCATAGGCGATACATGGAGCAATACACGCTCACCAACCATGAAAGCAACATCCCTGATCTTACGATTTGCATAACTCTTCTTCCTAGACTGAGCTGACCGAAGTCTGTCCTGAATGATCTTGACCTTATCCCAAGGCCTCCTGTACTAGATCTGTACCCAATAACCGAGCCTCTCCCGGCTCGAACCATCCGACTGGGAACCGACAATGCCTACCATACAACGCCTCATACAGATCCATCTAAATACTAGATTGGTAGTTGTTGTTGTAGGCAAACTCTGCTAAAGGCAAGAACTTGTCCCACAAGCCTCCAAAATCAATAACATAGGCTCGGAGCATATCCTCAAGAATCTGAATGGTCATCTCGGACTGACCGTCCATCTGGGAGTGAAATTTTGTACTCAATTGAACCTGGGTGCCCAACTCACGATGTAACGCTCTCCAGAAATGCGAGTTAAACTGCGGACCCCGGTCCGAAATAATAGATATGGGCACCCCATGAAGGCGAACGATCTCTCTAATATAAATATCAGCATACCTCTCGGATGAATAGGTGGTGGAAACTTGGATAAAATGCGCTGACTTGGTCGGCTTATCAACAGTAACCCATATAGCATCAAACTTATTCCGAGTCATTGGAAGGCCAGTAACAAAATCCATGGTGATTCTCTCCCACTTCAACTCGGAAAGTTCAATCCTCTAATATAACCCACTGGGCCTATAATGCTCGTACTTAACCTGCCGAAAATTCAGACAACGAGCCACATATGCAACAATATCTTTCTTCATTCTGCGCCACCAATAATGTTGTCTCAAATCTGATACATCTTCGCGCCGCCCGGATGAATAGAGTATCGAGAACTGTGGGCCTCCGCTAAGATCAGCTCTCGAATACCATCAACATTGGGCACACAGACTTGCCCTGCAATCTCAATACGCCATCATCTTCCAAAGTCATCTCTCTGGCACCTCCCCACTGCACCGTGTCTCTCAGGACACACAAATGGGGATAATCAAACTGCCGCCCTCGGATACGCTCCATCAATGACAAACGAGCAACCATGCAAGCTAACACCCTACTGGGCTCAGAAATATCCAATCTCACAAATCTATTAGCCAAGGAATGAACATCCATGGCAAGCGGTCTCTGGCTGACCGTAATATAGGCAAGACTACCCATGCTGGCAGACTTCCTACTTAATGCATCGGCCACCACATTGGCCTTCCTCGGGTGGTATAAGATAGAAACAGCATAGTCCTTCGACAACTTTAACCACCTCTGTTGTCTCAAATTCAACTCTTTCTGCTTGAACAAGTACTGAAGGCTCTTGTGATCTGTGTACACCTCACACGTCACACCATACAAATAATGCCTCCAGATCTTCAAGGCATGAACAATGGCTGCAAACTCTAGGTCATGAATTGGATAATTCTTCTCGTGGATCTTCAACTGCCTCGAAGCATATGCTATGACCTTGCTATTCTGCATCAACAATGCGCCAAGCCCGATACGGGAGGCATCACAATAAACAATATAGGGCCCAGATCCTGTGGGAAAAACCAATACCGGTGTAGTACTCAGAGCTGTCTTGAGCTTCTGCAAGCTCGCCTCGCACTCATCTGATCACCTGAACTGGGCACCCTTCTGGGTCAATCTACTTATCGGGTTGCGATGGATGAAAACCTCTCTACGAAACGTCTGTAGTAACCAGCTAACCCCAAGAAGCTCTAGATCTCTATAGTTGAAGCTGGTCGAGGCCAGTTCTTGACTGCCTCTATCTTCTTCGGGTTAACCTGGATACCCTCTGCTGATACGACATGACCCAGGAATGCAACTGAACTCAACCAAAACTTGCACTTCGAGAAATTGGCATACAACTGACTATTCCATAGAGTCTGAAGAACCACTATGAGGTGCTGCTCCTGCTCCTCCCCACTGCGGGAGTATATCAAGATGTCGTCAATGAATACAATCACAAACAAATCCAAATAGGGCTTGAACACTCGGTTCATCAATTCCATGAATGCTGCCGGGGCATTGGTCAATCCAAACGACATGACCAAAAACTCATAATCCCCATACCTAGTACGAAAAGCTATCTTAGGGACATCATATGCCCTAATCCTCAGCTGATGATAACCAGATCTTAGATCTATTTTTGAGAACTCCTTAGCACCCTGAAGCTAGTCGAACAAATCGTCAATCCTCGGCAGTGGATACTTGTTCTTTATTATCACCTTGTTCAACTGCCGGTACTCAATGCATATCCTCATCGACCCATCCTTTTTCTTCACAAACAACACTGGTGCACCCCAAGGCGATGCACTAGGTCAAATGAAACCCTTATCAAGTAAGTCCTGAAGTTGCTCCTTCAACTCTTTCAACTCTGGTGGGGCCATACGATACGGTGGGATAGGAATAGGCTGAGTGCCCCGGGCCAGATCAATACAAAACTCAATATCCCTGTCGGGCAGCATACCTGGCAGGTCTGAAGGGAAAACCTTGTGGAACTCCCGAACAACAGGAACAGAGTTGATAGATGGAACCTCTGCGCTGGAGTCATGAACATACGCCAAATATGCTAGATACCCCTTCTCGACCATACGTCGAGCTTTGACATATGAAATAACACTACGGGTGGCATGACCTAGGGTCCCTCTCCAATCAAGGCGAGGCAAATCTGGCAAGGCTAAGGTCGCGGTCTTGGTGTGACATCCAAAATAGCATGATACGGGAACAACCAGTTCATCCCCAATATAACATCAAAGTCCACCATGTCTAAAAGAAATAAGTCAGCACGGGTCTCAAGACCCTCAAATACCACCACACAAGAACGATGCACTCGGTCGACCACTATAGAATCACCAACCGGGGTGGATACATATGCAGGAATACCCAAAGCCTCACTAGGCATGATCAAATAGGGTGCAAAATAGGATGACACATAAGAATACGTAGATCCCGGATCAAATAATACTGAAGCACCTCTATCATAGACGAGTATAGTACATGTAATCACAACATTAGATGACTCGGCCTCCAGCCTGGCTGGCAATGCATAACAATGGGGCTGGCCCGCACCTCCATGAACTGCATCTCTCGATCTGCTGCGGGCTGGCCCCTAACTCTGGCTGTCTGAGATCTACCTCTACGCTCCCTACCTCCACCTCTATGGCATCTACCCTCGCCTCTAGATGGCTGGGCAGCCTGTGGATTATCTGCTATTTGAATCATGGGGCGAGGACCTTACTGCTGTGAACTGCTGGAAGCTCGAGGGCAATACTTGGCAATGTGCCTCAGGTCGCCACAAATTAAGCAAGCCCTTGGCTGCTGAGAATATCGAAGTGGTGGTGCACTGATAGGAGCTGATGGTGAATCATAGGGCGAGGACCTTACTGTTGTGAACTGCTGGAAGCTCGAGGTCAAGACTTGGCAATATGCCTCAGGTCGCCACAAATGAAGCAAGCCCTCATCTGCTGAGAATTTCGAAGTGGTGGTGCACTGATAGGAGCTGATGGTGAGCTGAAGAGCTACTGGTCAGAACTCTGTGGCTGAGAACTACGACCACCTGGAGCACCAAGAGAAGCCTGGAGTGCTGATTGAAAGGGCCTTGGGGATGGACTCTGTCATGTGAATCACTACCTTCAGATGAGGTACCACTAAATCTACTAGAATTTCAAGGCCTCTTGTCTGAACCTTGACTACCTCCTCGAACAAGTGCCATCTCTACCCGGCGGGCCGCATTGGCTGCCTCCTGAAAAGAAATATCACTGCCAACTCCCATGGCCATCTGAAGACGGATTGGCTGAATCAATCTATCAATAAATCTCCGGACCCTCTCTCGATCAGTAGGGAGTATCACAACTGCATGGCGGGCCAGGTCAACAAATCTAGTCTCATACTTTGTAACTGTCTTGGAGCCCTGCTGGAGGCGCTCAAACTGCCTGCGAAGTGCCTCCCGCTCAGTGACAGGGAGAAACGTCTCCAGAAATAACTCCGCAAACTGATCCCAGGTCAAAGCTGGAGACCCTGTTGATCTAGATAGGCAATAATCTCTCCACCAAGTCTTGGCGGATCCTGCAAGCCTGAAGGTGCAAAAATCAACCCCATTGGTCTCTACTATACCTATAGTCCTGAGGATCTCATGACAATTGAATAGAAAATCCCGGGGAGTCTCAGATGAAGCACCGTGAAAGTGGTGGTGAAAATCTTGGAGAACCGATCAAGTCTCCACAAAGCATCCGAATACATGGTCGTCCCATCACGGGCCTGAGCTGTAATACCTGTCTAAACTGCCACTGCGGACTGAACCAATGGAACCTGAGTCCGGGGAGCTACCTGCTCCGGAGTACGTGTAGCAGGAGTCAGAACCACTCCTCCAGCCTGAGAAGTGGCTGGTGCTACTGGCAACAAACCCGCTCTAGCGACATTATCCATAAATCCTGCTATACGGACGAGAGCATCCTGGAGACCGGGGAAAACATAGCCCCTCATGGGACTTGAGTTGGGCCCACTGGAGCTGGTGCGGCTGGAACCTCCTTATCAAAATCAATATGAGGCTCCACCTCTGGAACTGCTGCTTGGGGCTGAGCTCTACCCCTGCCATGGCCTCTGGCATAGCCTCGGCCCCTGCCCCTCACAGGAGCTGCTGCTGGGGGCTCAGGCTGCTGCGCAGAAAAAGAAAACGCACGTGTTCTCTCCATCTGCGAAAGAACATAGTAGAATAAGAATCAATATTTGAGAAACCAAATCGCACGAGAGGAATGAACAAAGTGAAATTTTCCTAACTCTGTAGCCTCTGGGGGATGAATACAGACGTCTCCGTACCGATCCCTCAGACTCTACCGAGCTTGCCCATGAGTTGTGAGACCCAAGTAACCTAGTGCTCTGATGCCAACTTGTCACGACCTGGATTTTCTACCGTCGGGAATCGTGATGGCGCCTACTGTCGGAGCTAGGCAAGCCAACTTAATCATACCTTTCTCCATTTAATTTCCAACGAGATAATAATAAAACAATAATTTAAGCGGAAGTCCTAATTAACATTAAAGAAAGAAATGCGGAATAAGTAACATCATCCTCTACCCAGATCTAGTGTCACAATACTCACAAACTACTACAAGATACTACAAATACGAGTCTGAAAGAAAATATATATGAAGTCTATTTCGATCTAATGAAAACAAATGGAACTGAGATGGATGAGATTCAGGGCCCGCGAACGCCAGCAAACTACCTGGGAGTCTCTGGACTCAAGGCACGCTCCCGAGCTACTGCTACGGTCCATAAGCTGTCTCCTGACCTGTGCACACAAGGCACAGAAGTGTAGCATCAGCACAACCGACCTCATGTGATGGTAAGTGTCTGATCTAACCCCGGCGAAGTAGTGACGCGGCTAGACAGGACCTACCACAATTAACCTGTGCAATTATGATGTACAAGTGCGGGAAAGAAACAATAGCAAAATAATACAAGTAAAACTAGGAGGGGACATGCTATAGGGGGATACTAGATAAAGATGGAACATCAGTAAACAACAGTAACTCTATCTCAAATTTCATGATATACACATCTACAGTGGACGGCGCGCCACACGATCCCATTGTGTAGTATACAAGTGGACGGCGCGCCACACGATCCCGTATCCTCCATGCACAATGTCACCGGCATCTCAGCCAATAACAATATCAGTATAAGTTATGATCGGCACGCCACACGATCCCGTATTATAATTTATAAGTAGTCGGCGTACCACACGATCTCATATTATAATTGAATAACTCTAACAATCTCCTTAAAGGAGGTTCCATTAGGAAAGTTCATAAACATAAGAGTTAAACCCGGCAAGGGTACAACTAACAGTCCAAAAATATCCCGGCAAGGGAGAATAGATCAACAGTAAGTCCCGGCAAGGGAAAAATTCCACAATTTCCTTCTTTAGCCCATTTACTTCTCAACTATCACTTCATAGTGCATTTAACAAGTAATTATCACAATTGTTCACTTCTTTTCGAGATTTTTAATAGCAATTATGACTTACGATCATGCTAGACTCGGATGCATAGGTAACTATCACCATACATATACATCGACTCCACATATAATATAGTGAATATTATCTTAATCCTATTCCCTCAAGCCAAAGTTAGATGAAACACTTACCTCGAAAGCTTCCAAACTCAACTCACGCCTCTAGAATAGCTTTACAACTCCAATTCGCCTCAAAACCGGTCGAATCTAATCACAATTACCCAAAAGAATCAACAAATGCTAATTAAATCAATTTGAATGCATAAGAGTGTAATTCCCAAAGTTTTACCCAAATTTCCAAAAAAACCCTAGGCCCACATGGTCAAAACTCGAGGTTTGAACCAAAACCGGGTTACCCATTCCACCACGAGTTAACATATTCAATTTGTTTTGAAATCGGACCCTCAAATTATGGTCCAAATTCCCAATTTTAGGAAAACCTAGATTCTACGCCAAATCCCCATTTTTTCCCAATGAGAGCTTTGATTTTAAGATGAAATCATGGTAAAAGTTGTGAAAGATTGACGAAATTGAGTAAAAGTGGACTTACAATTGATTTAGAAGAGAAGGAGTCGAGAGAAAATTGCCAATTGAGGTTTGGATTTTGAAAATATGAAAAATGATGTTTGAAATCGTCTAAGTATAGGATGCATAGTCGCAGATGTCGCAATTGCGAAGTTTTTTTCGCAATAGCGAAGAATGAAGAAGGAATAGCGGGTGTCGCAATTGCGAGAAATATTTCGCAATTGCGAAGAGGGCAGATTTTGAACTGGGTTCGCATTTGCGAGAATGTCTTCGCATTTGTGAACACTGGCTATAAAAGGGGGGAATCGCATTTGCGATGAAGCAGGCCAAAGGGGAGGTCTCGCATTTGTGAGGCAGGCTTCGCATATGCGAAACCTGCAGACACCAGGTGTTTTTAATGCAACAAAATGAACCTAACACCTATCCGAAACTCACCCGAGCCCTCGGGGCTCCACCCCAAACATGCAAACAACCTCAAATATATCCTACGGACTTACTCGTGTGATCAAATCGCCAAAATAACATCAAAATTAAATAATCAACGTCCAAAACTCATGATTTTCATTTCAAAGTTCAAAACTTTCAAATTTTCCATTTTTAATCCGAAACACGTCAAACCACGTTCGTATTCAACCAAACTTTACAGATAGCGCTTAACTCTCATTTCAGACTTGTATCGGACGTCGGAACCAAAATACGAGCCCGATACCATTACTTTTTGATCAAATCTCATTTTCATTTCTCCTTAAGCAATTTCAGAAAATAATATCACAGAAAAATTCCGTACTCGGGTCTGGGACCTCGGATTTCGATTCCAGGAATAAGCCTGGGTCTCATATTTTCCTACGGACCCTCCGGGACCGTCACATCACGGGTCCGGGTCCGTTTACCTAAAATGTTGACCAAAGTCAACTATAGCAATATTATTACCAAATTTCATAGTTTTTAACACATAATTCAAATATTTTCACATAAAAATTTTCCGGCTTCGCGCCCGGACTACACACGCAAATCGAGGCAATCAAATAAGAGATTTTCAAGGCTTTAAAGCACAAAGAAAGGGAGAATTATGGTGATGACCCCTTTGGATCGGCACATCATATGTGCGAGATATTCATTTATTTAAGTGGATTGATTTGGGGTCCCACATTTCTAGTGATTAAAATTAAATTGAGAAAGATTTTTCTTTCCTATTCCGACACCCTCTTCCTTTTGACTTCAGATTTAAATGTTTTGAATCGTCTTATTTATCTGCTTGTACAAACAAAAAATATGATTAGCTACCAATCAAATATTAAAATATTATTTTCTTACGAGATAACAAGGTATGCTTATATGTAAAACTTAAAAATATGTACGTTTAAATTTAATTGAAAAATACATTTAAGAAATATCAATAAATGCTTTTTGTGAAAATAATAGGCAATAAATAGAGCTAAACTAGAAGAATATCTACCGTATACATTCAAAATTTTGATAAAGCAATGTCCGAATATGAAGGCTTTTTTATTTTATTTATTAACGTCAATCTTTTTTGTGAAATTTTGAGCAATTACGTCGGCAAACTAAACCCTCAAAAGGTATTCTTCGAAGTTAAACCTTTGAAATACAAAACAATTCAATTTAGTCCAACAAAGAAGAGATAAAAAAATGTCTATAATCTTTTCTTCGTACAAAATATTAATAGAATAGAAAAAAAATTTGGAAGAGAAATAAAAAGAATTAATGAATTATGAATTATGAATTAAGAATTAAGAAGATAAATATTGACAAGGAGAATAGAGGAGGAAGAAGCTAAATTAGGGAGGAAGTGTCGGAATAGGAAAGAAAAAAATCTTTCTCAATTTAAGTTTAACAACTTGATTAGTGGGACCCCCAATCAGTCCACTTTTCAAATAATAAATGCGTCACATAAGTATGACTTGGCATGTAAGGCATAAAATAAAATTTCTCCAATCTACGTGAGCTAAACGTTTCTATTTAACGCAAGATAAAATTAATATTCTATCTATTGTTATAAAATAAAGACTATAAAGTAAAAACAAGTATAGAGAGAGACTGATATATTTTTTGAATTCAAACTGATGTACATAATTAACTGAAGTCTCTTCTATTTATATAAGAAAGGAATTTGTTGAATAAGCTACTACTGCAAGCTGCTATGTAAGCTGTTATGCAAGCTACTGTGTAAGTTGCTACGCAAGCTGTTGTGTAAGCTGCTATTATACCCGGTATAGATAATCTTCTACCGGAGATAATATTTATCCTTAATCGGGTACCGAAGTGATAAGCTTCTTCAGGAAGCTCCTGTGTAAGCTGCTATTATACCATATATGGATAATCTTCTACCAATGGTAATATTTATCCATAACCGAGTATCGAAGTGATAAGCTTCTTTAGGAAGCTGATTTCCAATAGAGTACCAAATGGATAAACATATTTACGGCGGAGTCTCATATGGATAAGCTTCTTCGGGAAGCTTATTTACAATGGAGTACTAAATGAACATTCATACTATAATATATTTATAACACTTCCCCTTGGATGTTCATTAAAAGATAATGTGCCTCATTAAAACCTTACTAGGAAAAACCACGTGGGAAAAAATCCTAGTGAAGGAAAAACAGTACACATATTTAGTTAAACGCATTGCTACATGCCTCATTAAAAACCTTATAAGGAAAACTCCATGGGAAAAAACCTTAGTAAGGGAAAAAGAGTGAATCGCGTATTGTACTCCCCTATTTGACTCTCTGCATTGCAATCTTGTATATTATATTCTCAAAAGTTAAAGTTGGCAAAGATTTAGTGAGTAAATCTATTGGATTATCACTTGAATGGATTTGTTGCACATCAATGTCACCATTTTTCTGAAGGTCGTGTGTGTAGAATAATTTTGGTGAAATTGCTTCGTTCTATATCCTTTTATAAATTCTTCCTTTAATTGGGCTATGCATGAAACATTGTCTCCGCATAATATTATGGATCTTTTATCACATTCCAACCCACATTTCTTGAATGAATCACTAATCTCAATCATATGCATTATTCCCTGCTTACCGGTTTGAGATCGAGCTTTATAGGGATTGGATAAATAACCTGCATCGGCAATACCATTACGATCTGCACCAGCTTTGTTAGCATTAGCAAAATAAATAAGCGCACCATCTACTAGTATTTCAGGACCAATGAGTTTTTCATCCTCTTCTAGAGGTTGGAACGGATCCTTATTCACTTCAAGTGATTGAATATCTATTGGGGTACTTAATGGATATACTTTTTCCATATAAAAGCATTTTTAAGACCCTTTTGGAGCTCTTCTGGAGTTCCAATAAGATTTATGCCACCAACATAAACAGCAAGTGTAACAAATTATGATGACATTTTCTTTATCAAAATACATGGACAAATAACATAATTTATGCAACTTTCTTTCATCAAATGTTCACTAAGGCGATTATACCACATGCGCCCAGATTGCTTTAAATCGTACAAAGATCTTTATAATTTGATCGAGTAAATTTCTCAAGACTTTGAATTATATACTTCAAGCATTTTCAATCCTTCAAGAGTCTTCATATAGATTTAGCCAAATAAGTCATGTAGGGTAAGACTTGTATCTAAATGGTTTGACATCTTCACGTGTCTGGACTGCTGGTCCGATCCTCACAATCTTTTACAATATTGTGCACTATATTGTATCAAAAAATATATCATCGACAATCATTTTGTATCGGTTCCTAAGCGACATAACTTGTTGAGATCTCATCGCCTTCTTTATTTTCAGGTACCTGAACCTCTTCCGGAGTTTCATGAAATGTTATGTCGTGTGCTCTTCTAGAGCTCATTTCCTCCTCATTATGATCATTTTGATCATTTGCTCCTATCATTTTTCAAGGATTACCTTTAGAACCAATCAATTTACTACGCTTCATGCGTGTAGTAAACTTTATCCTTCAGGGACTTCAATTTTAATAGGAGCATCTGCAACTGAAATATAATATTTAATTTTTGATCAGCAAATATTTCCGGCATTTTACTTGAATTATCTTCTAAATGAGGATCATATTAATGATAATTCGATTCATATAGTATATTTTTCAGCTGTTTATTCCATCCCCCAAATATTAAAAAACTAACATATATTCCCAATCTTCTTTGGGAAACATATCTTTGTGCATTGTGGTAGAGATATTAATCATATACCACACATCAAAAGATAGTAAATAAATTTAGTTTCTGATCCTAAACTAATTGTGAGGGGATGACTTATCATATATTATTGGTCTGATGCATACAAGTACCGCTATATGCAATTTTAGAAAATCTGAGACCAACACATGAAGCTTTGTTCTCATAAGCAATAGTTTAGTCATTAGTAGGAGGTATTCATTGCTAAACCAGCTTGGATATAAACCAGCATTATCAAGATGAACTTTCTTGATTTCATAATCTAAAGTTAGTGCTCTTAATTGAGAAAAGCAATCTCAAATGTCAAACTGCGGGTTGACAATAAACATACATGTAACCATCTTATATATGCATCTATATGTGATTCACATGCCATCTGAATGGGCCCATATTCACCTTTTATATATTTCAGAATCATGGGTCATAATCCCAACTTTAGCTGGTAGAATCAATTTATTATGAGAACAAGCAACATAGGAGAATTCTTGAAGAATCTTCTAGTTCTTCAATATATGCTTATCTAAATTCTCAAATAGCTCATTTTAAAATGACAAATGAAACTTCAACTTTATCATGGCATGTGCTATCTCTAAGTAAATTTCTGGTTTATTGTGATATATGATTTAGTACAAATTAAAGAATAAGGCGAGTAACTTCTCGCATACATATTATTTGACCCCCTATGATTGTGGAAACATGAAGATTATCAATCTTTCAATCATTTGTATTCTCAATATGATAGTCATTTGTAGTAGTAAACTTCAGGTTTACTACAATATATATTTTGATCATAATCATATAATATGAATGACATATTTGTATATAAACTCTTCGAGAGCCTTCATTTAGTATCCACAATCTAATATTTATCGCACACTAGTGGTGTCATGTATCCTTTAGTTAGCTCTTCGGGAGTTGTTGATATATTTTGTACTATCAAATATTGCTCAGACACTTCTGGTATCATGAGAGAAAATTACAATCAAATAAACAATGTAAAATAATTGTTTAAGCACACAAAACTCCTCTTCATAATATTTTCCTACTTCAGGAGGCAATTTTAATTATGTTACTTATTCAGGAGCAAATTTAAATTACAAAATATTGAGTATATATTCTCTCAATTATATTACCTCTTCTGGAGGTGAATTGTAATATATTCACATCAAGAGTCATATTTACCAGATGTATTAATATTGTCACATTCACTTCAGGGAATAGATTAATATTATCAAAAGTTCTCATCCTTCAGGAAATCGAATATAATTATTTGAATGCGTATTAATCACATCAAATTGTGATGCCTCAACCTCTTTTAAAATATTTGCTACTTCAGGAGCAAATCGAGGTGTGCAGTTAATATAGAGAATATTTAAGTAGCTTATCTTCAATTATAACCATAGAAAGCCTAAATTATCACTTCTGGTGATCATAGGCATATACCACTTCTTGTGGTTAACAAAATATAGATATAATGATATATACAAAATATAACCACTTCTGGTGGTTGTATATTTCTAGCAAACTCTGCTAGAGTTTAAGTTGATCTAATGATGTTATCCACTTTCTTCAAAATGATATAAATAAAATATACTAATAAACATCATTATCAAAAGATAACTTTTATATATGTACAACAATTACATAACCATATTATCTATTACAACAACAAAAACTAAAATATTTACATTTCTAGAAATTCACCATCGATTACATAACTTGTTTCTCCTTCTGGGAGTGCAAGGTAATCAACTACATCTAAATGCATGAAGTCTAAATTATCTTCAGAAATAAAAATTTTCTTCAGCATTTTTCTCTGTCTTTTTCAGAGAGTCTTGATAAAGCTCAACCAGGTGCTTTGGCGTACGGCAGGTACGTGGCCAGTGCCCCTTTACTCCAAATCTATAGCATGTACTCTTTGCATTTGTTGCTTGCACCGCTTCATACTTTTGTTCCTTCCTTTTCCACTGCTGGTGGCGAGGAGAGTACTTTGGTGCATTATTATTATCATGATTGGGATTTCTTCCCCGACCACGGCCATAACCACGACTGGGGCAACGACCTCTTCCACGTTTAACTTGGTGGAAGTTCGTCTCATTCACTTCAGGGAATGAACAAGAACCAGTAGGTCAGTTTTCATGATTTTTGTTATAAAATAAAGACTGTAAATTAAAGACAAGTATAGAGAGAAACTGATATATATTATTCGAATTAAAATCGATGTACAAAATGAACTGAAATCTCTTTTATTTATAGAAGAAAGGAAGCTGTTGTGTAAGCTCCTACTCTAAGCTGCTAGTGCAAGCTGCTACAATACCAGATATGGATAATCTTTTACTGATAGTAATGTTTATCTATAACGGAGTACTGAATGGATAGGTTCATTATACCCAGTATAGATAATCTTCTACTAGGGGTAATGATTATCCATAAAGGAGTACTGAAAGGATAATCTTATTATACCCGAGATAGATAATCTTCTACCTGTGGTAATTTTCATCCACAATCGGATACTGAAAGGATAAGCTTATATACCCACTATGAATAATCTTCTACCGGAGGTAATGTTTATTCATAACCAGGTACCGAAGTGATAAGCTTCTCTAGGAAGCTTATTTCCAATAGAGTACTAAATAGATAAACATATTTACACTGAAGTCCCATATGGATAAGCTTCTTCTGGAAGCTTATTTACAACGGAGTACTAAATAAATATCCATAATATAATATATTTATAACACTCCCCCTTGGATGTTCATTAAAAGATAATATGCCTCATTAAAACCTTACTAGGAAAAAACCACGTGGGGAAAAATCCTACTGAAGGAAAAAGAGTACACATATTTAGTAATACACATTGCTTAGCGCCTCATTAAAAACCTTATAAGGAAAACCCCATGGGAAAAATCCTAGTAAGGAAAAAGAGTGCAGCACGTATTTTACTCCCCCTGATGAAACCCTTGTTTTAAATATTTGAGTCTCCGCGTTCCGATATTGTATACCATTTTCTCAAAAGTTGAAGTTGGCAAAGATTTAGTGAATAAATCTGCTAGATCACTTGAACGGATTTGTTGCACATCAATATCACTATTGTTCTGAAGGTCGTGTGTGTAGAATAATTTTGGTGAAATGTGCTTCGTTATATCTCCTTATATAAATCTTCCCTTCAATTGGGCTATGAATGCAGCATTGTGTTCGTATAAAATTGTGGGTCTTTTCTCACATTCCAAACCACATTTTTCTCAAATAAAATGAATTACCGATCTCAACCATACGCATTCCCTGCTTGCTTCATGAATAGCTATTATCTCAGCGTGATTTGAAGAATTAGCAACATTAGATTGCTTTGTAGAGCGCCATGATATGACAGTACCTCCATATGTAAATACATACCCGGTTTGAGATTGAGCTTTATAAGGATCAGATAAATAACCTGCATCTGCATAACCAAAAAGATCTGCACTATCTTTGTTAGCATAAAACAAACTCATATCAAGAGTTCCCTTCAAATATCGCAATATATTTAAAATCATGTTCCAATGTCTCTGAGAAGGACAAGAACTATATATTGCTAGTAAATTAACAGAAAATGCTATGTCAGGACTTGTAGCATTAGCAAGATACATTAGTGCACCAATTGCACTGAGATATGGTACTTCGGTACCAAGGAGTTCCTCTTCCTCTTCTGGAGGTCGGAACAAATCCTTATTCACTTCAAGTGATCAAACAACTATTGGTGTACTCAATGGGTGCGCTTTTCTATGTAAAAGCATTTTAAGACCCTTTCTGTATAGGAAGATTGATGGATAAAGATCTTGTTTGCTAAATGTTCAATTTGCAGACCAAGATAAAGTTTTGTCTTTTCGAGATCTTTCATCTCAAATTCTTTCTTAAGATATTCAATTGCCTTTTGGAGCTCTTCTGGAGTTCCAACAAGATTTATGTCATCAACATAAACAGCAAGTATAACAAATTCTGATGCCATTTTCTTTATAAAAATACATGGACAAATAACATCATTTATGTAACATTCTTTCAGCAAATATTTACTAAGGCGATTATACCACATGCGCCCAAATTGCTTTAAACCATACAAAGATCTTTGTAATTTGATTGAATACATTTTCTGAGATTTTGCTTCAGACATTTTAAATCCTTCGGGGATTTTCATATAAATTTCATTATCAATTGAACAGTACAGATAAGCTGTAACTACATCCATTAGATGTATTTCAAGCTTTTCATGTAGTGCTAAACTGATGAGATATCGTAATGTTATGGCATCCATAACCGGTGAATATGTTTCATCAAAATCGAATCCAGTCGTTATGAGAATCCTTGTGCAACAAGGCGATCTTTGTATCTTTCAACTTCATTTTTGTCATTTCTTTTTCGCACAAAAACCCATTTATGACCAACTGGTTTTATACCAACAGGTGTTTGGACTACTGGTCCAAAGACCTCTATTTTAACAAGTGACTTTAATTCCGATTGAATTGCCTCTTGCCATTTTGACCAATCAGATCTTTGTCGACATCCTTCAACGGATCGATGTTCGAGATCCTCACTATCTTGCATAATATTAAGTGCAACATTATATGCAAAAATATTATCCACCACTATTTCATATCGATTTAAATTAATCCCATCATCGGTCGAACTTATTAAAAGTTCTTCACTCGCATGTAATTCGGGTTCATTGATTTCTCTATGAATCTTACAACTAATCAGATCTTGGGTCTCTTCAAGAGATCCCTTCATAGTATCTTTTTGATCATTTGTCGATTTTCTTTTTCGAGGATTTCGATACTTAGAACTCAAAGGCCTACCACGCTTCAGGCGTGTTTTAGGATCACCAACTCTCATGCTAGTAGATGCTCCTACTGGACATCAATTCGGATGGGCACATTCTCTGCTGGGATATGTGACTTAGTTATTCTTTTCAAATCAGTAAATGCGTCTGGCATTTGATTTGCTATATTTTGTAAATGGATGATCTTTTGGACCTCCTGATTACATATAGGGGTACATGGATCAAAGTGAGATAATGATGAAACTTTCCATATAATTTCTCTTTTGATTACCTTTTTCTCTCCCCCTAATTGTGGGAAATTTATTTCATCAAACTGACAATTTACAAATCGAGCAGTAAATAAATCTCCTGTTAATGGTTCAAGATAGTGAATAATAAAGGGTGATTCAAACCCAACATATATTCATATACTTCTCTGTGGTCCCATCTTACTGCGCTGTGGTGGTGCTACTGGCACATATACAACACATCCAAAAATTCGTAGATGGGCAATATTTGGTTCATGACCAAAAACTAATTGTAACGGAGAATATTTATTATAATGTGTCGGTCGGAGACGGATAAGTGATGCTGCATGCAAGATAGCATGGCCCCAAATAGTAGTAGGCAATTTTGTTTTCATAAGTAGTGGCCTTGCTATCATTTGCAGGCGTTTAATAAATGACTCTGCAAGGCCATTGTGAGCATGAACATAAGCTACAGGATGTTCAACTTTTATCCCAATTGATAGACAATAATCATCAAAAGCTTGAGATGATAATTCTCCAGCATTATCGAGGCGAATAGCCTTTATAGGATAATCTGAGAATTATGCCGTTAATCGAATTAGTTGGGCTAATAGTTTTGCAAATGTCAGGTTGCGAGATGATAGTAGGCACACATGAGACCATCTTGAAGATGCATCTATTAGAACCATAAATATCTAAACATCCCACTTGGTGGGTGAATAGGTCCACATATATCCCCATGTATAAGCTCTAAAAAGGCAGGGGATTCAATGCCAACCTTCATTGGTGATGGTCCGGTGATCATTTTTCCTTGATAACAAGCATCACAAGAAAATTCGTCATTTGTAAGAATCTTCAGGTTCTTTAGTGGATGCCCACACGAATTTTCAGTAATTCGTCTCATCATTATTGATCCTGGATGGCCCAAACGGCCATGCCAAAGCACAATATTATTTGAATCCGTAAACTTCTGGTTTACGATAGAGTGTGCTTCAACAGTACTAATTTTTGAATAGTATAAGCCATAAGATAAAGTTGGTAACTTTTCCACAATGCATTTCTGGCCAGAAATATTCTTTGTAATACAAAGATATTCCTCATTTATTTCATTTATTATCTCAACATGATATTCATTTCGGCGGATATCGATAAAACTCAACAAGTTTCTTCGGGACTTGGAGGAAATAATGCATTGTCTATAATAAGTTTTGTTCCCTTAGACAAAAAGATAATGGCTCTTCTGGAGCCTTCAATCAAACTTATATTACCAGAAATTGTTAAAATATTTGCTTTTTCCTTATGCAAATAAGAAAAGTATTTCTGATCCCTGAATATGGCACGAGTTGTTCCACTATCAATAACACAAATATCTTCTTGATTTGTCTTTGATCCAAACATAATTTGAGGATTATCCATATTCTTTAAAATGACATAAATAAAATATATTATAGCAAACATCATTATCAAAATATTACTTTTATTTATGCACAACAATACATAACCATACTATCTATTACAAACAATAAAAATTAAAATATTTATATTTCTACAGATTCACTACTGATTACATGACTTGTTTCTCCTTCTGGGAAAGCAAAGTGATCTGCTACATCTAAATGTATAAAGTCTAAATCATCTTCCGCAATAAAATTTGCTTCAGCATTTTTCTCTGTCTTCTTCAGGAAGGCTTGATAAAGCTCAACCAGGTGCTTTGGCATATGACAGGTACGTGGCCAGTGCCCCTTTCCTCTACATCTATAGCATGCACTCTCTGCATTTGGTGCTTGCACCGCTTCATGCTTTTGTTCCTTCATTTTCCACTGTTGGTGGCGATGAGGGTTCTTTGGTGCATTATTATTACCATGATTGAGATTTCTTCCCCGACCACGGCCATGACCACGACCTCTTCCACATTTAGCTTGGTGGAAGTTAGTCTCATTCACTTCAGGGAATGGACAAGAACCAGTAGGTCGGCTTTCATGGTTTTTCATTAATAGCCCATTATGTTGCTCGGTTATAAGAAGATGTGAGATAAGTTCAGAATGCTTTTTAAATCCCATCTCTCGATATTGCTGTTGCAGGAGCATATTCGAGGCATGGAAAGTGGTGAAAGTTTTCTCCAACATATCATGATATGTAATATTATCACCACATAATTTCAACTGAGAAATGATTCTGAACATAGCAGAATTATACTAAATAATAGATTTAAAATCTTGTAGCCTTATATGGGTCCAATCTTATTGTGCCTGTGGAAGAACGACCATCT
Organism: Nicotiana benthamiana; assembly: GCA_034376525.1. Classification (NCBI taxonomy): domain Eukaryota; kingdom Viridiplantae; phylum Streptophyta; class Magnoliopsida; order Solanales; family Solanaceae; genus Nicotiana; species Nicotiana benthamiana. The sequence goes on from CM067336.1 coordinate 100,391,083, forward strand.
TCAGGTGGTCATATCTATCTTTTAAATTATTCCACATTATGACTGGATCTTTAATAATAAGATATTCCATTTTCAGGCCCTCATCAAGGTGATGGCGTAGGAATATCATTGCTTTGGCATGGTCTTGGTTTGATGCCTGATTTTTGACTTTGATTGTGTCTACCAGACCCATAGCATCAAGGTGAATTTCAGCATCAAGCACCCAAGACATGTAATTTTTGCCCGATATATCCAGAGCAACAAATTTCAGTTTAGAAAGATTTGACATTATTTAGGAAAAGAAAGTTCTTACCTCAGATACTTTCAAAATATTTGCTCGAGATGGCAGAGTCTCGTGCTAATAACGTGTTATAAAATAAAGACTGAAAAGTAAAGACAAGTATAGAGAGAAACTAATATATTATTCGAATTCAAACTGATGTACATAATGAACTGAAATCACTTTTATTTATAGAAGAAAGGAAGTTGTTGTGTAAGCTGCTACTGCAAGCTGTTGTGTAAGCTGCTACTGCAAGCTGCTACAATACCATATATGGATAATCTTTTACTGATAGTAATATTTTTCTATAACGGAGTACTGAATGGATAAGTTCATTATACTCAGTATAGATAATCTTCTACTATGGGTAATGATTATCCATAACGGAGTACTGAAAGCATAAGCTTATTATACCCAGTATAGATAATCTTCTACCGGTAGTAATGTTTATCCACAACCGGATACTGAAAGGATAAGCTTATCTATACTGAGTACAATGAACTTATCCTTTCAGTACTCCGTTATGGATAAATATTACTATCAGTAAAAGATTATCCATACCAGAGGTAATATTTATCCATAACCGGGTACCGAAGTGATAATCTTCTCCAGAAAGCTTATTTCCAATAGAGTACTAAATAGATAAACATATTTACGGTGAAGTCCCATATGGATAAGCTTCTTCTGGAAGCTTATTTACAACGGAGTACTAAATGAACATTCATAATATAATATATTTATAATAATTATTCATTAATAGCCCATTATGTTGCTCGGCTACAAGAAAATGTGAGATAAGTTCAGAATACTTTTTAAATCACATTTCTCGATATTGATGTTGCAAGAACATATTCGAGGCATGAAAAGTGGTGAAAGTTTTCTCCAACATATAATGATCAGTAATATTATCACCGCATAATTTCAACTGAGAAATAATTCTGAACAAAGCAGAATTATACTCACTGATAGATTTAAAAACTTGTAGCCTTATATGGGTCCAATCATATCGTACCTGTGGAAGAACGACCATCTTCAGGGGGTTATATTTATCTTTAAATTATTCCACAGTATGACTGGATCTTTAACAGTAAGATATTCCATTTTCAGGCCTTCATCAAGGTGATGGCGTAGGAATATCATTGTTTTGGCACAGTCTTGATTTGATGCCTGATTTTTATCTTTGATGGTGTCTGCCAGACCCATCGCATCAAGATGAATTTCAGCATCAAGCACCCAAGATATGCAGCTTTTGCCCGATATATCCAGGGCAACAAATTCAAGTTTAGAAAGATCTGACATTACTTAAGAAAAGAAAGTTCTTACCTCAGATACTTTCAAAATATTTGCTCGAGATGATAGAGTATCGTGCTGATAACATGTTATAAAATAAAGACTATAAAGTAAAGACAAGTATAGAGAGAGACTGATATATTATTCGAATTCAAATTGATGTGCATAATGAACTGAAGTCTCTTTTATTTATAGAAGAAAGGAAGCTGCTGTATAAGCTGCTGTGTAAGCTACTACTGCAAGCTGCTGTGTAAAGTGCTATTGCAAGCTGTTGCAAGCTACTGTGCAAGCTGCTATTATACTCGGTATGGATAATCTTCTACCGGAGATAATGTTTATCCATAATCGGGTATCGAAGTGATAAGCTTCTTCAGGAAGCTACTGTGTAAGCTGCTACGCAAGCTGCTATTATATCCGGTATAGATAATCTTCTACCAAAGATAATGTTTATCCATAATCGGGTACCGAAGTGATAAGCTTATCTAGGAAGCTCCTGTGAAGCTGCTATTATACCAGATATGGATAATCTTCTACCGATGGTAATATTTATCTATAACCGGGTATCGAAATGATAAGCTTCTTCAGGAAGCTGATTTCCAATAGAGTACCAAATGGATAAATATATTTACGGCGGAGTCTCATATGAATAAGCTTCTTCGGGAAACTTATTTACAACGGAGTACTAAATGAATATCTATAATATAATATATTTATAACATGTATTACTTACACCATAGATAGAAACTTTAAATATTAATTTAAATTTTCTTAATTTAATATTTAAGGGGAAACATTGGACATTGTAAAATTTTTGGAGGTCATGTCTACTTCTCAGATTATCGCAATTCCGACGCTCTTTTGCCTTTTCCCCGTCGGCTCTCCGGCTAGGCGATGTACTGATTTATCACGCTTTTTTGCTCACAGTTCGCTTAATCGTTTTACCTTGCTTCTGCATGCGATTTTTTTCAGTGCTTTTCTATACATTGGCTTTTTGTGTGTGTGTGTGTGGGGGGGGGGGGGGGGGGGGCTATATAAGCTTATTTGGAATCAGTGGTTGCCATCGGCATTCCGTTATAGTATGTAAGTGCGTAGGAACCCCTTGATTTTACTCCTTCCGTCTCATTTCATGTAACTGGAAAAAATAACTTTTGAAACTTGTAGTATGGCTATAGGACGTTTGAGACTTTTTGTTATATACATTCATAACAAGTGTATATGGCTATCAAAGTTTGTCATTAGGGGTAAAAAAAGTTCAGTTTAAGTTGTTTCCAAAGGGGTCATTCTTTTTGGAACAATCTGAAAAGGAAATAGGGTAAACTGGAACTAAGAGAGTAACTAAAAAGAGAAATGTAAGAATAAATGCTTGTGATCTGGGAGTACTTTTTCTTTTAAACTAATGTCTCCTATTTTCTTGATTTTAAAAACTAAGATTAATCTTTTTTGCCTCTATTGTACAGATATTTATGTTGGCTGTTTAAAAGTGAATGGATGAAACAGTGATTAGTCGTTGTATGTGGTTATCTGGCTCAAACAAGATTAACTGCACTGTTTATTTTGGGTTTTTTGTTTCTTGGAAATTGAATTTGATTGGATGGAGGAAGCTGGAATGCAGGATTGGGATTTAATGTATGATTTTTGTCGTCTAAATAGAAAGAAGAAGAAGTATGATAGGGAAGGTACTGGGCTTTGGGATCGTAAAGCGCTGGAAAGATGTGTTCTTGTGGATCAAGATAATGCCACGTTGTCAACAAAGGAGGCTGACGCGGGAGCTTCCTATGATAGGGAGAATTCTAGCTGTAGCAATGTTGAAGCTGACCCGCAATATATGACTTTCTTGGCTAACACTAAGCCAGATGGAACGTCATATGTTCTTAAAGCTAGTGATCCGAATGGGTTGCCCGTGTTCCTGAAGTATGAGAAAGAGGAGGGATCCGATGATGAGCACGAATATGATTGTCAGAGGAACCTAACAAATGATAGGGAGTGGGAGATTCATGGAGTTGGAAAGGATCAGGATAGTGTTAGGGAAAAGTACAAATTAGGGAGTTCAAAATCTCTAGACACTTACGCGAGAAAGAATAGGAATACCTCCATAGTTGAGAAGCATAAGATGAAAGATGGGATCTTGAGTCAGAAGCAAAGGAGGGAAGATAGGGATTTAGGTAACAGAAAGCACAGTACTGATGTGAAGATTGTACCTGGTAAGGAGCAGAAGACACAGAATGGTGGCAAATTCATGGATGTGAGAGTAAAGACAGAACCAAAAGAAGATTCTGATTGTAAGAATTATTTGATTCTCGCAAGAAAACCTGCTTACGAAGATCGCTGTCTCAAATCTTCATTTGGAAATAATTGTTATTTGGTTTATGAAGCTCTCAAGGAGGAGATCCCCCAAAGTGAAGTAGAAATTGTTCAGAACGTTGATGCAGAGTTAGGCATGGGCAGTAGCTCTAACCCCTTTGTATTTTCAGTGGAACATAGCGAGAATGTACTATTTCAATTCTTCTTCTACTTTCACTAGTTATCTTGGTCCCTCTTCCCTCCCTCTTCTTCCTTCCTTTTATGTTACCTCTTAGTTTTATTTCTGCATGATAACTCTCGTTGCATTGGCTTCTAATTTTGTGTATCAAGCTGGAGGATCCCAGTCAGCCTATCAGCAACCCAAATGTGTCAATTATAGATTCTGGCTACAGGAAGGAGGTTCAGAATTTATTGATGAGGCCCTATGATGATGAGGAGTATAAGAAGCTTTGGAAAGATATTAAGATGCCATGTAGCTCAATAAATCGAAATGGAACATCCCTTCTATCACTCCATAAAGGTAGGTTAACAACCTTAAATTTGTTTTCCAGCACTGCAGCATCCCTTTGCATTTTGAATGCTTCTCTGCGTGTTCAAATTTTTCTCTGGCCATGCCTTGGTTTCAAACGTTGTGTAGTTACCTTTAAGATAGTATCCAATTCAATAGAACTCATGCTTTCTCACTTTAGAGAATTTAAGAATAGTTCCTTGTCTTCTTCTTTCGCCTCAAAATGGACTGAATTTGCTAGCAAATGTTTACCCATCTGATTGAAAAAATGTTTGACTTCTTCTTTGTTATTAGTTATCTCAGGGCGACTCTAAACCTCCCAAAAAGTGGGGAAATGAAGAAAAATTTCTGAACCCAAACAATCAAATGGGCGGAGTATATGGTAAATGATAGAAGCAATGTCGTCTCTGGTCTAAGGCAGTTAAAGGGAGAAAAAAAGATGGAACAACTGCAACTGTTTTAGAATTTTTAAAACATGTGGAAAGGTTTCATCTTGCTTTTCTCTTAAATTATCTTGAGCTTTTTGTATGCAAAAGTAATTCAAGTCCTGAACCTTTTGCTTAAAGATAGGCATAGGCCGGTTTTCATGTTATCTTCGTTCTCTTTCCATTTTCATGTTGCTTGTAGTAGAATATGTTCTCCTTTAGTTTTTTACACTTTTATGCTTCGTCTCATGTTTGTCATTTTACTTCCACTAGGTGTGGAAGAGTAGAGTTGTTTTCACAGTGGTTCCAGAAGAAAAAGAAGAAGAAAGATCAATGTTAACCTTTTAAATTGATTCAAAATTTCATATGAACGAGGCATGAATAATGTAACTTTTAATACAGTATAAATATGAACGAGGCATGAATAATTTAACTTTTAATACAGTATAATATTTACACCCAAAGAAATGTCAATGGAAAGAATTGTCATGTAGGGCAAGTGACCTTATAAAAAAAAGTCACGTAAGGCAAGTGGATGAGTTGCGACTCCCTGGCAGGGAACTAGGAAAACATTTCTAGGAAGGAATAACTATTTTCGACATCAGAAAACCCACACTGAGAAACTGCAAACAGAACTTGCCAAATATTCTTGAGGTCACCGATAATCAAAATAGTATCTCGTTCTAACTTAATTGTTCTCCTTTCGTTTTTGAGATGAAAGTGTTCACTGTCAAAGTCAAAACAAATTAACCCTAATATTTCACATGATTCCTTCATCTTAACATGCATGCCTTATATGAGTTTGTTTTGGAAAATCACTCTGACGGGTAAATTGATGAAGAAACATCTTTTATCTAGTGTTCTTCAGCTGAATGAATCAAGGCGAGGGAGAACAAATAAAATGGATAAGTATACTAGTTATCAGGTGTTTGCCTCCCTTTTGTTGGGGTGTGTGCAGATGTTAACTATACGCATCTGATTTACAATAAGTGAGACTTTCTGCTAGTTAAAATGTACATAATTATATTTTTAACTTAACAACAAAAATTCATTAGCTATTCTTGTCAGTGATCTGGAACAAAATCTGCTTTGACTGGAGTCCTCGGTCGAGGAGTCAACTAACTTATAGTATTAGGGCTGAATGTAATATGCATACTCCACCTAATAGTTAGAGATATGAAGCTGTTCTAATGTTTTACTCATATAAGGCTGCTTATGCATGAAAGTTAAAGCCTATCCAGTTTTGGCGACTTCACCCTCCTTGCTGCTTTCCCTTGCTTGGTTTGGTAGTTAACATTTTCATGCACTTTCCTTTTAGCAACTCTTGCCAAGCCTTCAGAGTTGATGAGATATCCCTTCAATAAAATTCTGAAACTCCTTAAAGTTCTCCCGTGTAGTAACCTCTCAATGGTTTCTATCACCTTATTTATTACCTGTTACCTCCACATATTGGGTACATTTAGTATTACTAAATTACGTCCTAGAACCTAGCTATGTACTTCTTGCTGCAGGGTGATTTCATGGTAGAGATAGGAGAGAAATCATAATTTAGATTGGGTGTTCGGTAGTTTTTTTATTATTATTAAGCTTTTGTTGGTTTCGTTTATTTCTTTAGGCTAGGGTTTAAGTTAGGGGCCTGTTCAGCTTAAAGTAGGAGCATTTTAGGTATTTTGGATATATTTGCTGTTAATGGCCACAATTAGGTTTTCTGGTTTGCTTTTGGAGTTACAGTATGTTTTAGAAGAGAAAAACTGCCATTTGCAGATTCTATTTATTTCTCTTGGCATCTTGATTTAATTGAAATGAAAATTAAAAAAGGACATCTCTAGATACAAAAGTTGTACGTACCATATGAAAAATAGTAGACAAAGTGACATTCTTTACAAAGAGCTATGATGCTATATCCTAACAATCTATCTTACCAGGAATTCATAGGTGCTCCAAAACAAGTACAAAAAAGGAAAAGGTCTCCCGAAGTTGTGTATGGAAACTGGTTGTTTCTTACGTATATGCTTTCACTGTTCCTATTAAAAAACATATATTCCTTCACCGTGATTGATAAGAAAGCATTTTGGAATCCTAAAGTTGGTTGCTACTCCATGACCGGAGAAGTCACTTTACAGAAAAATAGATATTTTGAACTTTAATGGATATAGCCTGCGAGTGGCAGCCCTAGAGCAAGAAGTGAAGAACTTGAGAAGAAAGAAAACGTAGCATGATACAAGGATGAAGATTCAAAGGCACTATAGTTGCACAAGTTTTTCACTCCGCAAGGTTTTTTATTTCTTTCCACCGATCCGAGAAGTTTTTTCTTTTCTTATCCCTGTGCAGGTTCGAATACCAAAATTAGCATACATTTACAGGAAAAGGAGAGACTTGAACTTTAGTGGATCTAGTCCAGCAGGTGGAAGCTTTAGTGTACAAAGTGCAGAACCAATGAAGGAATCAAATGTACAATGGACTAATATGACAAGGACAACAATTTAGGGCACTATTGTTGCACAAAATTTTCACTGTGCAGGTTCAAAATCAAATTTAGTATACTTAACCAGCTAAGAAGATTTAAAAGATCTTCTAATAGATATTTATATAAAAAAAGATCTTCTAATAGATGTTCTCTAAGATTCACGCAAACAACTCCACCTCAATCTCAAGCTATTTGGGGTGGGCTATACCAATCCTTGCTATCCACTCCAATATTCAATAGTTTGTGATTCCTTAGCGCTAGAGGTTCTCTTCATTTTCTACTGACATGCAATATCTACCAAAAAGTTTCCTCGTAATCACTGGACCCAATTCAGTGTACCAACATGACTAAACCTCAAACCTTAATCTCCACAAGTTGGGATTGCTAATATGGATCTTTTGATTCCATTTTGTACTATTTTTTGCCTGGTTTGCATGGATTCTAAGAAATTTTAGGGTTTTTGAGATAATTTCAGTTCCTGTGACTCTAGGCCTACCTCATGCGAACACCTTTAGTCATCATGATTTCACACCTACTGAAATCATCTTATCCTCTATGTGCTGCTTCTATCTACTTCTAATGTGATATTTCTCGTCTTATATTGCGCAGTTGTGCATCACTCATTTTGTGGATGTTTTGGTTTTGAGTCCCAACGTTCACTCCTATATAATATTACTGGTCTTAAAACCATTTTATAGCATAATACCCCTGATCGCTCCTCCATTTAAATCATCCAATCTCATTCATCAACGATGCTAGTGTCACATGATTCCAACCAATCCAAAAGGTATGGCCAAGTCCAAGGTAAGCACGGCCATCATACAGAATTGGGAAATGGGTGAATTTAACTGTTTGGTTGGATTATTTAACAGGTAAAACTTTCACTGATGGCTAGAGACGTATGGAAATGGGAAGGCAGAAGGATGGCTTTTACTGTAAAATTGTTTTTCAATAGGTTAATGCAAAGGGAGAACAGGAATTTTCTCACTCCTCAATTTAGCTGTCTAGGCACCAAGAGAAGTGACCTTTATTGTTTGGACAGTTGCATAGCGAACCATGCTGAGAACTTTAAAAATAAAGGAAAATTTGCATTAGCTGGTCTTTTATGTGCAATAGGGCTGTGAACATGTCAATCGTCTGAGACTTCACTGCCTAGTGATGTAAGATTGTGACATAGCGTGGAATGTGTTTGGCGCAGAATAGGTGAGTGTTAGGAATTATTTGAGATTTGTCACTACAGTGGGACTTCTGGAGTAAGAGGAGGAGAAAGAGACATGGGAAATAGCTCATTTGACGCTGATGTGGACCATGTAGAAAAACAAAAATGCATTTAAGGGAGTTGAAAACTCTTCCCAACAAAGTGTACACTTATTTTCTGTCCACTTTGGAGAGCATTTGATATTTTAGTAAGTAGTGATGACCGGATGTTGCTTGATTTTATGTAAGATTTTCTACTATTTTGTAAAGTAACAAATATTTTGTGGGAATTTATCTTACTATGTTAATAACTTAAATCCTCATTAAAAAGAAGGTGGAGAGTCTACTTGAAAAGGGAAGAAAAAAGGATATGGAAACTTGTTTGAAATTCCTAATGATCAAGGAAAACAATGATAAATCAAGTAAGGATGCAGTGGGATTGCACAACAGAGATGGGTAATTAGGGATTGCTTGTACGTAATTCAGATTGGTTTTATATAACTTTAGATTAGTTTAAGCTTTAGCATTTATGTTACGTTACAAGCCTTTTCAATTTAAATTGGGGTATTTTGGGAAGTATATTAGTCTTTAAAACACAAGATTAGGGTTCCCAATTAGATGTCGGTAGTTTTGTTTTAGAAGAGAAGAAACTGAAGTTTGTTTGCTTGTTTAGTTGAATCTCTCTAGTTTCTACTTCCATATTTGCTATTGATATTGCTAGTTCTGATATTTGCTGCACCAGTTCGTATCCCAAGTCAGTCATGTGATTGTCATATCAACAACGAATTCCAATATATTTTCATTGTAAAAATGCAGGTGTCAATCGAGAAATCAAAAGGACCAATCATGACAAAGATAAAAAGTTGAATATTATGCGTGGGTTTTTCTTTTGGTTAGAGGTGAGTTACCTCTTCTTGGATGTCCTTGGTAAAGAATAGTAACAATTTTTCTTTCTCTCCGTCCCCTTTCATCTGTCTTTTGTCTTTTGCTTCATTTTATTGTTGCAATCTTGCAGGTAAACTGATCTATTTAAGAAATTAGACATTTAATTTTCTCTTAGCATGGGAAGTGTCTATTGGTGTGGAAATGCAGCAAATTCCATTACAACAACTATTACTACATGTCAGTCCTAGTACTACGTGTCAGCTATATGAATTCTCACAATAATTGATTGTGATATTAAACTCGTATGTTTCCAATAAGTAGGTGGAATATGGTAATGAGCCAAAAGAGGTATGAAGCTAAGAAACTGTTAGATAGAAAAGAATGTACTCGGCAATAGGTCTTGATGATTTATAACTGTTAGAATAATCTGCAAAGATATCCTTTTCATAGCAAATTTTGTAGTGTAAGCGAAAGCAAGGACCTTCCTCATCAGAGGGATTGTTACAAAAGGTCATCATGTGCTTCATATCTTAGATACACCAACATTTTTCTTTACTTTTGACAGAAGAAATTGGTAATCCTCAAAGAGTTAAGCGAACTTTGTCTTATCTAGACTGCAACTTATTGCAGCTTCCTACTTGTTTATGATGTTATAGATTGGGTATTGCAGGTCTTTGATATGACCAGAATATGTAAGCATAACAAGAATCTATACCTTGTTAATTTGGATCCATACAATTGTGTAATTAGGAAATTTATAGGCTCTAATCACATGTTTTCCTTTTTTGGATTACTTGTAAACATTAGCTTGTCTAGATTATGATAGCTCTACAGTTATTGGCAAGCCCTTACTTTCTCATGAGATGTACAGAAGAAACAAGAGCTGTCTATGTAATCCTGAGCAGAAGTCCGTGCCCAAGACCAAAGTACCCCCATAAGGTGCAGATAAGGATCATTCATAGCTCAATGTTGCATCATGAATAAAAACAAATACATTTTAAGTTATATCCACTGAGAGTGTAAAGAAGTCTTGCACTCTCAGTGGTAATTAACCTATTATAGCAGGTTACATACCATTTATTTTTTATCACAAATCAATGCTTATTAAATAGAGTTACCTGCAATCGCCTTTTAAATGGCCTGATTTTGTAAATCTTTTTATGCCTTTAGTACATAGACCTTATTGCATGAAAAAGGAGGTAAGCCTGTAAGGTTATGATGGAAAAAGAGAGATTAGCTTCTAGGACCAAGATAGTATAGTAGTCTATGACCAGCCATCCAGAAAGGAGAGGGACCTTACAAATCCATGTTTTCCCTACCAAAGATTGACTTCAATGAAGGCTCCCTTTCTTTCAGTGTGTAAGGTGATGCAGTTACCATACATGCGGATCTCCTCACACCCAGTCCCTAATGGAAAACACAGCAGAAAGTACCCTTTTCCCACCAAACCACTTGCCTCTTAAAATTCCTCGAATCAATGGTTGTTGTTGTCCTATCAGAAATTTTGCCTCTAAATTATGAAGTGCTGCATTTAAAACCATGAAAAACTACTCGACTTGCTCAAATTTACTTTTTGGATTCAAAATTTCAAGGATCAATAAGGATGACTGATCTAATCTCTATGTCTGTATCATTGTCAAAGTTTTGATGTCTATATGAGGTTTGAACCAATAGGAGTTTGGTAGTTATAAATATGGACCAACGGAACCAGAACAAGGACCAAGGGAGTATTATGGGCTCATCGCAAATAATGGCATGACATTTTCACATTCATTATTATCTTTTACATTCTTACTCATTCTGCAAGAAGCTAGTGACTTATACTAAAATTACATTTGTTTCAATATCTCCAGCATCTAACTCGGGAAGATGCGTTCATGCCTTGGGAGGATGCGGAATGTCTCCGAACAATGCCTGGATCTTACAGGAAGTTGTTGTTACTTTTTCCCATTCATCAATACTGCCATGTGCCGTAAAACAAAGCGATAGAAGAAGAGAATCAAAGGTTACTATTTCAATAACTAGCGGAGGATAATTTTGCTGTGCATTATCTTTGTGGGGTAAGTGTTGAAGACAGACAGAGAGAAGATCATATTCATACTTAGAAGAGAAGGTGATATTTTCATTTACATTCTTAAAACTTGGTTCTGCGACTCATTGTTTCAATATAGTCAACATTGTTACCTGAATTTACTGGTTTACATCTTCCATTTGGCCATTGTAATTGAACCCAACTCTTGGTTTCCCCATGCTGAAGTTAAGAACTTTTGCATTCATGTTGTATTGGATTTCTCCAGTATATAGAAGCTTTCTTATGTAGTGCTCTATGTCTGAACCGATCAGGCGAAGCGTGTATTCCGTTAATGGAGCTCCCTGGTCCAGAGTGAAACATTGGAGTTAGCATCTCAATTTGGTAAACAAAGTGATTACATAACTGGTGAAAAATAAACTTGATTTTGGGTTATGTGTTTTGGATTTGGGCTTGCAAGTATCCAAGTATATTAGATCAAGATTGTATTCAATTATCTAGAAACTTCTTGTAATATGTAGTAGTCAAAGTGTGTAAAATAATCTTGTAAAATATCTAAGTCTAGAGTTATCATGAGAATACTTAGGAATTATCTAGATACTAGTAGATGATGAAGTGTTCAGACTATTCCATTGTGTAGTATAAATAGAGGTATCACCCCTCATTTCTAATGAAGCAATAAGAAAAGCATTCAAGATCAATCAAGCTTCTAAATCATCAATCCTCTCTTCCACAAATAATATATATATATATATATATATATATATATATATATATATATATATATATATATATATATATATATAGCCTCCTATTTCCAACAAATTGGTATCAGAGTTTGGTTTGACAAGATGATGGCCAACAATGTCATCACGTTTCCTCGCCTCACAAAGGATGATTATGATCGATGGAGCATCCAAATGAAGACCTTCCTAGGTGGACAAGACCTATGGGAGATTGTGGAGCAAGGTTATGAGGAGCCTAAAGACAAGGGCTCACTCACGAAAGAAGAAAAGGGAGACAACATCAATGATCAAAAGGCTCTTTCCATCATCCAACAAAGTGTAGATGATGGAGCTTTTGAGAAAATTGCAAGTGCAACCACCGCCAAGAAAGCATGGGAGATCTTAGAGAATTCTCACAAGGGAGTTGATAAGGTGAAAAAGGTTCGACTACAAACCCTACGAGGTGAGTTCGAATCCTTAAATAAGAAAGACTTTGAATCAATTTCCGATTATTTTACAAGAGTCTTGGCGATTGTTAATCAATTAAAGAGGAATGGTGAAACTCTAAGCGATGTAAGAGTCATTGAGAAAATTCTTAGATCATTAGATTCAAAATTCGACTATATAGTCGTAGCCATCGAAGAATCTAAAGATCTAGAATCAATGACTATCGATGAACTCATGGGTTCACTACAAGCCCATGGAGAGAGGTTCAATAAGAAAAATAAGGAGCCTTTGGAGCAAGCTTTACAAGCAAAACTCTCTTTCAAGGAAGAGAGTAGTGAAAAGACTCATCAAACGAGTCAACGAGGTCGTGGTCAAGTACGTGGCCGAGGACGAGGGCAAGGATATATCAAACGTGGAGGCTATAGTTCTTACAAAAATGAAGAAAGAAGCCAAGATTTTCACTCGACAAGAGGTCGCGGGAGAGGCTACACAAGTAGAAGGCCAAGGTATGACAACTCTCAAACTAAATGCTATAATTGTCATAAATTTGGCAACTATGCTTCGGAATGCGAGAAGTCAAACAATTACGTGCAAGAAAGAGCAAATTTTGCACTAGAAGATACGAAGCCGTGGAGAACACTTTGTTACTAGCATGCAAAGGTGGAGACAACGGAGGATCGAATTTGTGGTATCTCGACACGGGTGCAAGCACCATATGTGTGGTGACAAAAGCATGTTTGTAGAGTTAGGCGAGGCAATAAGTGGAAATATCACCTTCGGAGATTCCTCTAAAGTCCTAGTTAAAGGCAAAGGTAAGATCCTCATCCGCTTGAAAAATGGAAGGCATCAATTTATCTCTAGCGTGTATTATGTGCCCAATATGAAGTCTAATATACTGAGTGTTGGACAACTCTTAGAGAAAGGCTATGATATTCACATGATAAATCGTAGTCTTTCTATAAGAGACCAAAGAGGAGGTTTGATTGCTCAAGTGCCAATGTCAACGAATAGGATGTTTTTGCTAAATATTCAACATGACATTCCAAGATGTTTAAAAGCATGTTTCAAAGATAATTCTTGGCTTTGGCACATGAGATACGGGCACTTAAATTTTGGAGGCTTAAAGTTATTATCAAGTAAAGGAATGGTGAAGGGTATGCCTCCAATTAATCATCCGGATCAAATATGTGAGGGATGCCTTCTAGGAAAGCACTTTCGAAATAGTTTTCCAGTAGAGGCTTCTAGTAGAGAGAAGAAACCTCTAGAACTTATTCACACGGATGTGTGTGGACCCACCCATCCACCATCTTTCGGTAAAAATAGATATTTTCTTCTATTCGTTGATGATTTTAGTCGAAAGACATGGGTCTATTTTCAAAAAGAGAAGTCGGAAGTCTTTGCAATGTTCATGAAGTTCAAAGCGTTTGTGGAGAATCAAAGTGGTCTCACCATAAAGGCGATGAGATCCGACCGTGGAGGAGAGTTCACATCCAAGGAATTCAAGGAATTTTGCGAACAATGGCTTACGACGTCCTCTAACTCTTCCGTATTCACCTCAGCAAAATGGTGTTGCAGAAAGAAAGAATAGGACCATCCTTGATATGGCCCGGAGTACGTTAAAGAGCAAAAGGATGCCTAAGGAGTTTTGGGCCGAGGCAGTGGACTGTGCGATCTATCTAGCAAATCGCTCGCCCACTAAAAGCGTCAAGAACAAAACGCCCATTGAAGCTTGGAGTGGAAGGAAGCCCGGCATCTCACACCTACGAGTGTTCGGAAGTGTGGCATATGCTCATGTGCCAGATCAGAAGAGGACGAAGCTCGATGATAAAAGCGAGAAGCTCATATTCGTGGGCTATGACTCAAGTTCGAAGGGTTACAACCTATACAATCCCAAGACCGGTAAATTAATCTCAAGTCGAGACGTGGTGTTCGATGAAGAAGCAACATGGGATTGGAATGTTCCCGAAGAGGAGAACTACGATTTTCTCCCTTATCCGTTCGAGAGTACTATAAGGAACGAAGAATATCTAGAGGTTCAAGAACCTTCCAGTACACCATCTCCGCACTCTCCACATACTCTAACCACACCAAATGAAGCAACACCAACATCAGGAGGAGAATCAAGTAGGCTACAACATCGCACAAGGAGCATTGAGGAGTTGTACGAGGTAACTCAGCCTATGGAGGATCTAACATTGTTCTGCCTTCTTGCCGATTGTGAGCCAATAAGTTATGAAGATGCAGCAAAAAGCGAGAAGTGGAAACGTGCCATGGACGAGGAGATTCAAGCAATCAAGAGGAATGATACGTGGGATCTCGCTACTCTACCAAAGGGGCATAAGGCTATTGGTGTAAAGTGGGTGTACAAGGCCAAGAAGAATTCCAAAGGTGAAGTTGAAAGATACAAGGCAAGGTTGGTGGCGAAGGGATATAGTCAACGAGCCGACATAGACTATGACGAGGTATTTGCTCCTGTCGCTCGTCTAGAAACTATAAGATTGATGGTCTCACTTGCGGCTCAGCATAATTGGAAGATTTATCAAATGGATGTCAAACCCGTGTTCCTTAATGGCCACTTAGAAGAAGAAGTCTATATAGAATAACCTCCGGGATACATCGTGAAAGGCCAAGAGAATAAGGTGCTGAAATTGAAAAAGGCCTTATATGGGTTGAAGCAAGCGCCTCGGGCATGGAATAGCAGGATAGACAAGTATTTCCAGCAGAATGACTTTACAAAATGCCCACATGAGCATGCCCTCTACACCAAAGTAAGCAAGGATGGAGATGTTATGCTTGTGTGCCTATACGTAGATGACTTGATATTTTCACCGGTAGTAATCCCAAAATGTTCGAGGAGTTCAAGAAAGCAATGGTTCGGGAGTTCGAGATGACCGACATTGGACTTATGGCTTACTATCTTGGGATCGAGGTGAAACAAAAGAAAGAAGGAATATTCATATCCCAAGAAGGTTATGCGAAGGAGGTGCTGAAGAAGTTTAAGATGAATGACTGCAAGTCGATGAACACACCGGTGGATTGCAATCTCAAGTTATCAAAAGATGATGAAGGATACTTGGTGGACCCAACACAATACAAGAGTTTGGTTGGAAGTCTGAGGTACCTAACCTGCACGAGGCCAGATATTCTCTACGGAGTTGGACTAGTAAGTCGATATATGGAAGCACATACAATAAATCACTTGAAGGCAGCAAAGAGGATACTTCGCTACATCAAAGGTACGATTGACTATATGGTCTGTTTTATTCGCCTTCTGATCACTTCAAGCTAGTTAGATACAGTGATAGTGATTGAGCCGGAGACATAGATGATCGTAAGAGTACGAGTGGTTTCGTGTTCTATATGGGAGATACGGCGTTCACATGGAGTTCGAAGAAGCAACCCATTGTGACTGTCAACGTGTGAAGCCGAGTATGTAGCAGCAACATTGTGCACCTGTCATGCAGTATGGCTCAGGAAGTTACTAAATGAGCTTAAGTTTTCTCAAAAGGAAGCTACAGAGATATATGTGGATAACAAGTCTGCGATAGCTCTAGCAAAGAATCCAGTCTTCCATGATCGAAGCAAGCACATCGATACGAAATACCATTACATAAGGGAGTGTGTTACAAATAAAGCGGTTCAGATAAAGTACGCGAAGTCATTTGACCAAGTTGCTAATATTTTCACAAAGCCTCTAAAACACGACACGTTTCAGAGATTACGGAATATGCTCGGAGTGAGGAAATCAAGTTTAAGGGGGCTGTTGAAAAATAAACTTGATTTTGGGTTATGTGTTTTCGATTTGGGCTTGCAAGTATCCAAGTTTATTAGATCAAGATTGTAGTCCATTATCTAGAAACTTCTTGTAATATGTAGTAGTCAAAGTGTGTAAAATAATCTTGTAAAATATCTAAGTCTAGAATTATCATGAGAATACTTAGGAATTATCTAGATACTAGTAGATGATAAAGTGTTCTAGACTATTCCATTGTGTAGTATATATAGAGGTATCACCCCTCATTTGTAATGAAGCAATAAGAAAAGCATTCAAGATCAATCAAGCTTCTAAATCATCAATCCTCTCTTCCACAAATAATATATATATATATATATATATATATATATATATATATATATATATATATATATATATATATATATATATATATATATATATATATATATATATATATATATATATATATATATATATATATATATATATATATATATATATATATATATATATATATAGCCTCCTATTTCCAACAACAAAAGCATTTGAGTTTTAGAATTTACGCTTTAGAAGTACTCTTTTTATTGCGAATTTCTTACTAAAAAATGCAACATTGCTTTTGTAAAAGAAATATCGTGTCTCTCTTCTGGAGTCTTGCTGTTACATAATGCAGCAAAGACGTAGGTTAAGGCACACAAATAGAGAGGAAGAAGACGATACAAATCTGTGGCTCAACAACAAGAAGATATGTCTTTGAATTAATTTTCCAAATAGCGAAAAGTATATGAGTCAATATATCACTGTTTTTGAATAAAGAGTCAACTCTCTGAAAAGTAACGGTGTTTATAGGAAAAGTTTCAAATTAGAAAAACGGCAATAAATGAAGAAAGTCTACCTCATAGTAAACTCGTTCTTGAAAATTGAGCTTTAATTGTTTTGATTAAAACTCTGAAATATTTATCATTATTAATGGCTCATTAACACGAAAAGTTCCATTAGATATTCCCATAACAACAAATACACGAAACAAAAATGGTATTGGAATTGAGTTTGACTTCTATACACTCAAAAGATAATTATATGTAATTGTTCACAAAAAGAGCATTTAGTAACCTACAAAATAATTTACCTGCAAATTAGCAACAGGCTAAAATATTGTAATAATGTAGAAAAATTTACACTATCAGTATATATAAGTAAGTCCATTAAAATTTGTAAAAAAGGATATTCTCTTTTCAAAAGGAGATAGTACCTCATAATGATCAACAAGTTCTTGGAAGTAAGAGTAGACCTTGGTGCAAGTATCATCAGTCCAAACAAACTCATCAGTAGGGTCAAGGATAAGTGTAAGTTTATCCAATTGTGTTTGGTCAAAAGCAAAAGTTTCAGGATCAATATAAGCTGCATATATTCTAACATGTCTAGTAGCAGAACTTAGCCACTGTCCTCCATATTCTCTGCTCATGTTCTTGCTCTTCACATTTATTTGTGGTTCCACTGGCCTTGGCTGTTTCATTGCTTGTTCTTCTTCTTTCTTTTCTTCATCTTTTTCTACTTTTAGTTCTTCAACTTCTGCTTGCTGTGCTGAAACTGAGAAAAAGTTTCTTCTTTTTAGTTGTTTGTTTCCCTTTGTTGTCCAATAACCTAACATGCTGAAATGAGTTGAAGCCATGTGTGTTGAAGTTGCTGCCATGGCTACGGTCTTTTTTTTCCTTTCTATTGGGGTCCTTTTTTATTCTAGTTGCTTTGTTTTCTGTGAGAGTGTTGGTTTTAGATTGATATGTTCTCATTTTTGTGTGGATAAGAAATGCTTGTTTGCACGTTGGGTTTTTCTTTTGCTTCTGTGGCTGTATTTAATATGGAGATAAAAGGTGAAGTACAAGTTCCTCTATATTGTACTTACCTTGCAGCTCCAGATTCTTTATTTACGCTGTTTCAACTTTGAAGGTTTGGTTAGTGAGTAATAATATAAAAGCGCATGAAAAATAAGTATGGGAATTCAATTTACTTGGGTTTCTTGAGAATTGTAGTCTCAGAACATTGAAAGGTAAAAGAACTGAAAGCAAAACCATCCGATGAGAGATATAAATCAAATATTTCATTGCCTTTAATTTTTTTATCACAACAGTTTCACTCGTTATCTCGCACACAACACACTTTGCGATACAAAATATTGCCTATTCCTAAGATCTATACCTAAGTAATTAACTAAATACCTAAAGTTACACAAAAAAAAATTGCTCTGCGCTAGCAGAACACTACAACAAACCTAACTACATAACTTCATTTACAACACTGAGACCCCTCCGATACTAGCTTGCAGCCATATCACTTGGGCTATCTATGAATGGAGATGAATCTACAGATCTATTCCTATTTATCAGCTTCATGGGTTTAATAAGCTCATCGAGATCATCTAGTTGCATCTCTGCAGAATCACTTTCGCAAAGTGGCGGTTCCTCACTTCTCTGGTCAATAGTCAGTTCCTCTTCATCACTGCCATCTAGGCTAATAAAATCAACAAACTTCCCCTTATTAAAGAATATGTTGTTGTTCCCCCTAACAGAAGCTTTCTCTGATCCAGCTGTTACGCGCTCACTACTGTCTATGTGCGGAGAGCCAAAATAACGACCTCGACCATTCTTCATCTCGCTGGAAGCTTTCCTCTTCACACCCTTCCTTTTGTTTTTCGGATGGTGAAGCTTGCATTTCGAACCTTGGGGACAGTTGCCAGTTGCTTCAAAAACACGGCAGACATAGGTGTGTTTCTTCCGACACTGCATGTTTAGAAACAGAAACATGATCCGTTTCACAAGTTTCAAGATTAGTGGGGTCGTGTGTTTGGGATGATCCACATATCTATTGTGCAGAAAATATACTATCAACGATGAGCTAGTTGCATTCAGACTAACAGAGGGGAGGAAGGAAGCAGAAAAAGAGGTGGACATAATAAGTCAAACATTTGGTAAGAATCATGTCAGGCAGTAAAAAATAGTCATATCAAGGAGCCATTTCAAAAAAGAATGACAAGAAAGGATCGGAAAGGGTCCACGCAACTACTACATTCAGAGGGGAGGTGCGGAGACTAGGCTCGTTACATCTTAAACAAGTTAGGGATAGGGACTAGCTAAGTTCTAGGAACCAATCAAACATAAAAACTGGGTAAATAATACAAACTTCAGAAGACCTGACACTGCTTGTAACTTAAATTATTTCTACGTGGCACCTGGCATAAATTGGCTGTGAGCTCTACTATTAAAGAGCTTATCTAAGTCGAATTTCAATCCTTTGAGATGTGTATCATACAGTTGGTACTGATTCATTTGGAAGCAGCAAACTGAAAACAAAGAATACCTCATTGCCATCAGCACAATAGCCCCTGAGAAAACCTTCACAAATAGAGGCATTTGAATTCACATTTACGTGTCTATATGGACAATTCTCATTTGAGCATATTCCTGCCCAAAAAAAGACAGTGTTCTCACAT
Organism: Nicotiana benthamiana; assembly: GCA_034376525.1. Classification (NCBI taxonomy): domain Eukaryota; kingdom Viridiplantae; phylum Streptophyta; class Magnoliopsida; order Solanales; family Solanaceae; genus Nicotiana; species Nicotiana benthamiana. Next base: position 100,410,839 of record CM067336.1, read on the forward strand.
TTCTTTAGATTAAACTGAAAAAAAATATAATAACACCCATAAATGTAATAGCACCGACCTTGCAGAAAATAGGAGCAGTCTTGCATTCTTTCAGGAAGAACCTAATATATGAGGTGAAAACAGGTAAAAAGGCAAAAAAAAACTAATCATGCTGCAACCACATCAATTATAGGGTTTAAGAAGTAACGTACCTCATGAGTCAATTTACAATTAGTGTCAGAGCAAGAACCATTCAGAAATTTAGTGCAGACAGCGATTTTAGATGGATCATGAATGTAAGGACATTTTCCATTATCCTTGTTACACTTGCCAAACCTTGTGAAAAACTGGCAATACTGTTTTTTTCTTGCCAACCGAATTCTAGCAGTGTGCAAACTCCAGCGTACTTTCTCACTCGCTAACATGCGTACTCGTCTCTTTGGGTTTCTAACCAGCTTATTACCATTGCCAACCCGCACATACCTACAAGCAGTTTTGAGCGTTTATATTATTTGTTTACAAGTGAAGGCAAAGTTTTATTCACAGTAAGGATTTATATTATCTTATTTTCATCTCTTGGAAGCAAAACAATAGTTTTTTTAAATAATTCTTTTCCTATTGGCCTTACTTTTGGAGTACTCCTATTTTTAACGGATTATACAAAATCTAATAGAAAAGATTATGATATGAAGCAACAAGCTTAAGTACCAAGAATTACAGACTGCTCATGATTTCTGGAAGCAATATGTGATTTCAAAATAAAGTTATGCAAATTAATATCACAGCTATACCTATAAAAAAATATTAACTCAACGCCTGAAGATTAACCAGCACTAGGTACATCATTGATAATGAATTGAAAAACAATAGTATTTATACGTACTCATCATTCCCAATTAATAATCTTTTGGGGATGTAAGATTTCTTCGCCTCAGCAACAACTGACACCGATGGTTCCTCATCTGTCCATAAAACATGGAGAAATTTACGAGGTCAAGTTACAAATAATGTCAAGAGACAGTTACAAGAAACAAATAAAAAAAATTCACCGAAACCACTCTTAAAATTAAAAGAAAAGACACGCCCTTCTCAAATTTCATAGCTAATGTTTAAAAATAGTAAAGTAACTTCTTTTCCAGAAATTATAGGCCCTGATAAGTCGACATCAAAACAAATGTGAATGTAGATTATTTCATCATTTTACTCTTTCTCTAAACTAATAGTCCACCATCATTCTTCAGTTGGAACTGGAAAAGTTAAATGCCTATTAAGTTGACCTCTTGCTGATTTTCTCGCTGCCTCAACGGAAACCAGAATCTCCTAGCTAATCCACGCCATGATCGTTTCAGAATCATGTACCCACAATCATTTTACTAAAACAAGTCCACTGACATGTGATAGCTCAAATTGAAAAGTAATTTTTCATCATTTCTGCCAATTAATCAGCACAGCTGAGAAGGCTAATCCTCCACACAGAACGCATGCCCATCAACATTTTGTATTCATCTGAGCAATTCAACTCTTCTATGAGCTACACATCAGCGTAGTACCAAAGAAATGCACCATTCAAACTGGATTTGGTTCCAAAGCTATCAGATTCGTAACCAGGTTCTCTAGTAGCTTAGACCCAGTTAGAACATGACTAAGTTGAAATATTTTAGTAGTAACTTTTAAGTTCAACAACTATCTTTGAACATGAATATCTGCTTTTTTTATGAAGCAAGTGATTTCATTGAAGAGCCATCAAGAAGCAAAAGATTACACAGATACAGCTTTTAAATCACAAAAAGGATTAATAGCTACTGTCTAGAGTAAAGAGCTAACAAAATCCAGGAAGTGCTCTAAGTTATTTACAGAGGTCAACTTGGACCGGCTAAATAGACTAACTAGACGTCTAGTCTAGAATTGTTGGGAGTTGAAATTCCATCAAAGCATCTACTGTTTCTTTCAATTAAACACCAAAAAATACAACCCGAGATCATTTTCGGGATATTCTTGATGGCTTTGTCAACTGTCCATAAACTCCAGCTTTCATGGGAATCCTTGACGATAAAGGCATGACCCGAGAAAGGCGGAAAAAAAACAGAACGTACTCCGAAGATCTGTGGCAACTGGACAGTGCAGTAACAGGTGGTTGATACTTTCTTTGTTCAGAGACATGAATATCTACTTATTAGAGTAAAGGACATGCTGCAATGATGGAGGTAACCCTCTTATATTGAAGTTCCAACTATTCATTCTTGAATCAGATAACCTACATGATTTAGCTTTAATTTTCAAGGCACAAAGATATAAAAGGGCTAGCAAGGGATGCAAAAAGGAAACTTGGAAAACATGTGATCTTCTGTATTCCAGATATTGAGAGCACGTGACCATTCCAACTGGTCTGTTCTGCTATAACAGTATCGGAAAAGATGGGTTTTGGGGAGAAATGGGCCATGTCAATCAATTTATGCATATCCATTGTTAACCTCTCCATATTTAAATCAAGGTCCAGTTGACCAGTAGTTATTTTCCAATCCAAAGAGGCTTAAAAAAACAAAGAGTCTCCTGTCTCCCTTCAGGTTTTTATTAGCCAAGCAAGCTTTAGCTTAGCCAAACACCATCTAAGCCCTGCTGCTAATTGCTTTGACTATCACAACCAAAACCAAAGCATCCACAAAAATCATATTGCAGGTACGGAACTAGAAGATGATAACTTAAAGGATCTTAATTCTCAGAGCAACACTTACTGGACAAAAGTGGCTAATTCGAATCATTATTGAAAAAAAAATTAAAAAAAAGTGGGAAGAAGAAAAAGAATTCAGCAAAATCAGGAAAAGACCTCCTGAAATTCTCTGTAGTGTCTTCCCAGAAGGGTCCATCTTATACCGCTCGCAACCAATACAGAATATCCTTTCTCCTGTAAAAAGTTAGAAGACCATCATAGTGCTCAACTAAAAAAGAGTACAACATTCTGAAAAGGTACATAAAGAGGACATGACTTTTTTGGCAAGTATTAAAAGGGCATAACTGATACATAGGCGTGCAATAACTTTGCACAATATTTCGAGAAACTTCAAAGAAAATGAATACGCCACACCAGGGTAGAGAACTGGCCTACCTGGGAGCAGCTTTACACTATAAAACTTACGAGAGACATTATTTCCATTTATTGAGTCAGCATTAGAATCATCCTGTCCCCTTTTCCTTTTGTCAACAGCAGCAGCTGCTAGCGCAGCTTCCTGCGAAAAGGCTTTCACTTTACAAAATTTCTTACATCCACTTGCAAATTTTACAACCCCAAATAAACCTGGGTGCAGCTGGACTAACCTCAGCAGCCTTCTTTGACCTTTGCTCCATAGATTTTGACCACTTGAGACTAGAGCCAGAGACACCTAATACCTTAGATCTTCGTAAAGATAGTCCATGTATTGACCTTGTGTAGATTGTCTCCCGCTTTCTTGAGAGCAGCATCTTCCTTCTAAAAGAAAATATACTTTAGGTATAAAGTTTGACACCAAAGAGAAATGTATGAGCATGAAATGATTCCCCACCTGATAATAGATATGGAACTATCACTTGGAGAGGAATTCTGGAAACTCCTCCGATAGCTAGCTCTTTTCCACGGAAACAAGTAAGGCCAAAGCTTCTCATATTCTACAGCGCTGCCACATTTCCTTGATGACTGAGTATCACTTAATTTCCAGACCAATGAGGACTTTGACCATTTAGAGGTTTTGGCTAAACCTGCAAAAGGTAATTTATTTAAACCTTGTTTGATTAGTTAAAATCTTGACATTAACTTACAAAAATGGTGGTGTTCTAGGCCAAAACAAGTAGATAATATGCTTGAATAAAAAAGGGCGAACCAGTCTTGAAGTAGCTTTGTTTTGAAAGCCAAATATGATGAGCTGTGTTTTAAAAACACATCCTTACCACTCAAGCTTTTCATACCTCTTCGGGTTGGAACTACATTCTTTACCACAGCAACTCTCTGCTTCATATGGTTACTGCTACATGCACGAATCAGTTGATTCTTTCTCCTCTTATAGTAGCCATCGGATGATGCCTGGGTCTTATCAGAAGCTGCAACTAACTGATTCGATCTTTGCTTCACATAAACTATCTCCTTTCCAGAACTGCCTTCATCTAATATATTCTGGCTTTTGGAATTGCCCCCCAAACCAATTTGACATTCAGGAAGTGCAGAAGATGTTGAAGGATCCTCAGAAGGCTTCAGCGCCAACATATTGTCTGTAACTGCCAAAGGATTTGAGGTAGCAATACTACCGGTTCCAGGATGATCTACCACTGGAAAAGAGGCAGACTTCAATGTACTGCAACTAAATGGTTCACTTTGTGGCGGGGTTTTGGTCCTCTCTGAAGGAGCATTTACTTCTGGAGTTCCCCTGCAGCTGGGTGAATCAGTTATCGGTGTCTTATACTCAGGTTTTCTCTTCAGGTCATTCATAGCAGAAGAGTTCAACCGGTAAACGGAAGAACTTGGAGCATGGAATCCTTGGGAAAGGGAACCAACAGGAGGAGGCTTTCTGACAAGACTGTTACCCTTGCGAATGTAAGAGCCGGCTTTCCCAATGTCGTTAGGTAAATGGCTTTGTGGAGGTAGAGAGTTCATTTGGGAACCTCGTCCAACAACTGAGAAAGCACTATTACCAGTTCTATGCCATGTCAGTGGCTTCTTCGAAGTGGGCACATTCCTTGAAGTGAGAAAATTAGATGGGTGAACAGAGAAAACCCTAGGAGCAGCAGGACTTTGCTGGTTTATACGCAAGTTTGGTTTCCAACTCAGAGAAGTCACATTCTGGGTGGACTTAACAGTATTCTGTGATGATAATGGCACAGTATTTAGATTAACTAAAGGAACGCCGCCAACTTTATGATCTGAACTTCTACCAAACCTAGAAGTATCTAATGGTGTATTACCAAACTCAGAAGTATCTGAAGATGTCTTCGTCAAAGAAGAAACATGGTCATCAGCAGTAATGGAATTTTCATCAACATTTTGGTCTTTTTCAATAACAATTTCATTGGACATTGATGACTTAGCAATAGTTTCCTCCAAAAATGAGTTGTTAGGTAAGTCTTCAGGAAATGACACGAGCGCCGACATATCAGGCACAGACTCCATACCTTTGGCACTTACTTTCATTACGGACACACAATTTGAATCAGAAAATAAAGAGTGATTATTTGCCAACAAAGGCAGACATGCCTTGTCAAGCACATAATTATGGCTTTCACAATCTTCTGGGGCCAACTTTTGATCTACTCCAAGGGAGGAACCTTTGTCCTCACTTATTCCATAAGCCATTCTTAGCATCCCAACGGATATAACTGAAGTTGTAGTTTCTTGTCCAGCAGCTCCCAGCTGAGAATTGCGAGCAATGACCTGCTCAACATCCGAAAAGCGATCCATCAAGCCATCTTCAAATGGCTCAGCCTGACTGAAATCCTCTAGCAATATGACTGAAGGACGAGATGGTGGACCATCATCTAAATCAGATAATGTATTTCGAGATTCTAATTCCATCGCAGAAACATCATCGATCGAAGGCACTGTAATTGGTATGCTAGAAGCTCCCTCATGGGTGGTGACACACGTAGCAGATTCAACCAGTACCGGCGAAGAAACCTCCGTTTTCTTGGGACTCTCGATAGAACATGAACTGGAACCATCTTTAAAACAATCCTGAAGTGAAAGCTCCACTTCTGAAGGCCCCTCATGTGAAGGGTCTCCCTTTAATGAGTCACTCCCATTACCAGGAACTGTAACTTCCTCTTCTATAGAGGCATGATCTCCTCTCAAACAGCTGAAACTTTTACCCTGGCCTAGCAAAGAACTAACAGTATTTTCCTCTGTCTCACTCAACTTCGTAGTGGGAAAAACAGACTCGTCTTCCATAATCTTTCTCTTCCTTGTGACATTAGGTAGACAGTCATCATCTGCAATAATCCTAATATCATCTCCAACAGAAACCACAGCATCAACAGATCCCTTAGTATGGCTCATCTCAGGTGACAATGTAACTCCATCAACACATGATTTTTTCATACTACATACAAAACTAACGGCCGTTGGATCACTATTACTCGAGCACTCTGCACTTAGCAACTCACTGACAACCGCAACTCTCCCAGCCTCGGAAGAATTAAAACTACAGTCATTTCCATCCAAGAAACTCTGTTTAAGTCCTCTGTCAATATTAGTCAGTAAAGGTACAATCTTGGGGTCACTAGATGGCACCACAGAACCTGCTTCTGACAATCCTATAACAGCAACTGCATTTTCCTTCCCATCAGAAAACCCCAAGTCAGAAACAGAAGAGATATATGTATCTTTACTTGACGAAGATACTTCATCCTTATGAGTTGTGCACCCGTCTAGGCTTGACAAGACATCACCCTTTCTTTCTACACAAACCATTGCCGCAGAAGGTTCTTTAATAAGACCATCTTCCAACACTCGGCGCTCATCCTGAAAATGCCCTCCAACATTATCAGCGTTATACACAGTGAAACTAGTAGGTTTGTTTTGTACTTCAATCATACATGTCTCAGAATTCAACATGGAAGGGCCACTCAGAACTGATCTACTGGTACAATCAGCAAAGTCATTAATTTCAGAGTCCACGCTGCTCGAAGAAACCAAGACGTTAGCTGGACCAGCTTTCTTCCCATCAGAATTAGACTGCTCGACAGACTCATCTTCACTGACAGCAGCCAGTTTTGAAGGTTTTCCTAATTTGCTAACTACTTCATCCACAGGCGGCTTCATATTGACATCCTCGAGTGTAGTCATATCATCAGATCTAGTTCTCTCTACCAATTCTACAGCACTTTTAAGCTGCTGACGGACAGAACATGGGTTGTTCAGTAAATTAGTGGCATTATCAGGGTCAACACCAACTTTTTTAGGGGCTGTGACATTCTTCTTCATGGCTTTATTCATATTGACATCATCGAGTGTAGTTGTATCATCAGATCTAGTTTTCTCTACCAATTCTACCACACTTTTAAGCTGCTGATGGACAAAAGATGCTTTGTTCAGTGAATCGGTGGCATTACCTACGTCAACACCAGATTTTTTAGGGGTCATGACTTTCTTCTTCTTGACCTTCTTCATATTGACATCCTCGAGCCTAGTCATATCATAAGATCTAGTTCTCTCTACCAATTCTACGACACTTTTAAGCTGCTGACGGACAAAAGATGCTTTGTTCAGTGAATCAGTGTCATTACAAGGGTTAACACCAACTATTTTAGGGGCCGTGACTTTCTTCTTCGTGACTTTCTTCTTCTTTCTAATCTTGCGTTGAGGTGTTCCACCCTTTCCAACATGATTACCACTCTGATCCAAAATCATGATCTCTGGAGATCCCTTGCTTTCTTGAGTTACAATTAAATCATTTGTCCCATTGGAACTCAGCAATGCACTTCTCACAACAGGAACTGTAACTTTATCCAGCAAACATTTAGATTCCTTGTTGGAATTCAAAGTACCATCAGATGCACGTCCACCACTAGAATCTTTAATGTTATCTGCTACATGTTTCGACTCCATGTTAGAATCCAAAGTGCTATTAGATGTCCTACCCGCAGAAACCGTAACTTTATCTGCAAAACATTTAGACTCCTTATTAGAACTCGAACAACGACCAGAATCAATTGCTGAACCATCACCTTTACCCAAATCGTACCCGACTTTCTTCATTGGAGAATCAGAGAGATTCACTTTTCTAATCTTCTTACATCTAGGTGTTTCGCTTCTGTCTGAGTCATTGGTTGGGCTTGACACCGGGGCCATAATAGCCTTCGCCACAAGTGCATTAGATTTAAATGAAACATCAAGCTCCATCGAACTTCCTTCTCTTCCATCTCTTCCCTCAACCCTTCTCTCCAACCTCTCAAACACATCTTTCTGCTTTCCCCTTACCCTACATCCACCAATACTACTCGACTCATTGTCCTGATTTCTACTACTCCTATTGTTATTAGCTTTCCCACATTGAATCCGGAGCAATGCACTCTTCTTCTGTGGAGGAGACCTATAAATTTCCTCCTTGTCTACTCTTAACCTATTGCTAAACCTAACATCACCACCACCATAATCATAACCACTATTATCTAATGACACTCGCCTCGAAGAAGAACCAACCAAAATCCCATCATCAACATTATGACCATATTCCCATCTCTTACCTTCATACCTATCATCATGATGCAACTCATAATTCTCGGCACTCGATCTAAATTCCCTCACATCAATATCCTCTTCCATTCTACGCCTCTCAAGACGGTATCTTTCTTCATCATCATAATCGAATTCCATGCCTCTCAGACGATTCTCTCTCATAAAATCATCGACAATAAACCTAGGAGAATTAGGAGGATGGGGGTTATGATAACGGTCGTTATAAGGAAAATTTTGGTGTTGCGGCTGAGCAGGATGGTAGGGGGATTGATCTAGGATTAGATTAGAGGAAACCCTAGGGGGAGAGCGGCAATCGAAGAATTTAGGATTTTCTTGTGGGGGGCTATGAGGAGGGAACGAGAATTGAGATTGGCGGTGGAAGGGAGGGGAGGGAGGAGGGATGTGGTGGTGATGATGAGGTATATTAGTGATATGTGGTGGTGGTGGTGGTCGTCGTCGTTGTGGCGGCGGAGGAGGAGGAGGGAGGTGGCGAAAGACATTAGGGTTATGTGAAACGTTTGGAGGGCGTTCGACGTACCTGTGGTGATGGTGGTGGTGGTAGGAAGGAAGATCCATGAAGAACGTGGTCTTACCGGAGAATAATGGACTGGCAAAGGCAGTAGCGGTGGCGACGCGGCGGCGGCCGTAGGTGATTTTGAATTATTGAGGAGTTGGCTTTGTATGAGAAGGGAAAAGCTTACTTCCAAAGAGTCAAAGAGAACCACAGAAACTAGATCAGTTTGACTTTAGACGCGTTGGCCCCATGTGTGGATATTCTTTTATCTTCCCGCCCGAGTGGACTTTGCTCTTCTTTTCTTCGAAACTAATATACATACATATCCGTGCAATGCTCGGATCGATTCGAAGAAAATAAGAACGGTAAGAAGATAAAAATTATATGTGTGTTATAAATTAAATTTAGCGATTGAATTTAAAAGAAATAAATAAAAAATAAATAGATGAATTTCATTGGGACTAACATTGAATTTCAAGTATGATTCAAGACCAAATAACAGTACTCTTCTAATAATTTTTTTCGTAGTTGTGAAGCTAGCTTAGAAGTATGGTACTTTCCATGACCTATAAACAATCTTGAAAATAAAATTAAACGTCAAGTTATGAAGTATTTATCTTTCTTAATTCATATGTTGAAGTTAGTTGAATATTTTTACTAATGTACTATTGTGTATCAATGGAGAGCAATAAATTAAAGAAAGATCAAATGGTCCGAGTAATAGAGAAAGATCAAATGGTCCGAGCAACAGAGAAAAATCAGATGGTCCGAGCAACAGAGAAAGATCAGATGGTCCTTTTAATTTCCCTCACTATTGTCGTTCTAGAAAATCGTGGTTGTATTATATAAATCCCAACACTAAATTATAAGGTGCAGGTTCCACATTGATGGAACTTTTTTTTTTGTTTATGTTGCAATTAATGTGGATTATACCACATGATATATAATTTGCAATAAGATGTTCTCTGTAATGACTCGGTGAATCCATTTTTTTAATTGGAAATCAGCATGCATCTACCATTAGGAAACTCTTCTAACTCGTATGTTGTAATTTTATGAGTTTATGTAATTGGTGGCTGCTCAACTCACTGTCCACCCAAAAAATATGTTGCTCCTTAGCGATTTAATATGTCTTATTTCCAATGATCTTATTTTTTTCGATAGCCTACTAAGAAGCTGGCCTTTCAATGTATAAAACCAAATCACATTTTCCAGGATCAAGTCTTTTTATAAGTTAAGTTCATATATTGACCTCGATAATACCTTCGATTAAATTATTTAATGTTTATAAGTAATACATATTAGATAAAATAAGTGAAGAAAAAAGTATATATTTTAAAAGGTTCCTCATTAATGATTTAAGCTGTTACAACGATTGTGCTTCAATTATCATAGTAAGTGTATTATTAAGCATAAGTTAAATACCTGATAAATATATTAAAGAAAGCTACTAATATAAAAAAACTAAAGTAGAAGCTCTGGTATAATATGAACGATGAATATGTATCATATTCTTTTTTTCATTGATATATGGTTCTTATATCTTATTGTTCCAGATTTAATTAACTCCACATACTCCAGATTTTATGCAATACTCCAAACAAAAGTATAGTTTTTTTAATGTGAAATTTTTTCGGCTATTAACTGGAAGTGTTCAAGATATATCTCTTCTGAAATATGCATTATCAAGAATAATAATTTCAGTTTTTACTATTCCACTTCTTTGCTATATATAAAAATAGCGGAGATGTACGGAAATAGACCATGTACCATTCTTTCAACGTTAATGATATGTCTTGCATCAACTGAGCTTCATGAAGCTACTGAGTTTAAGTTTTGAACAAACTTTCAAGAAAGAAAATTTGTTATGTTTTTTAGAGCTAGAGGAACAATATAAAGTTGCACTTGTAAGTTTAAGCACAAATATTATGACGGTGAAAAGAAGGGTGAGTATCTCATTACTGACATAACATTCAAGGAAATTTCCATATATTCAGTAAATACACTTCTTAATTGGCGTAGTACTGGCACGTTGGCGAGTCTTGCTGCTGCAAAAATCAAAGATGATACAACTTCTCTGTACTCCTCAGGACATTTCTTTGGCGTAGTTTTAGAGTTGTTTCAAATTTTCGAAAAATTTCAAAATTCATCTTCAAGTGAAAACTATAAATTTTATGGTCAAATACTAATTTCGAAAAAAATTATAAAAAAATATTATTTTTTTTTGCAAAATGGCTTTCTGGCTACTCAAACTTGCGGTCGATTTTTAAGCCGATACACCAACTTATGAGTCTCCCATTTAAACACTCAAACTTGTAAAACCCAAAACTAATAAACACATTTTATCCTTGACCATCCGTGCGTGTATTACACATTCGCTAACGTGTCCATCGAGTCAGCACTAACCCAATCATAATGTTACACGTTAGAGAGAACAAAGAAAATGGAGAACTACAAGGAATTTCAGCGACAAAAACAGAGAAGAACGATCGGCGAACAAATTTTTGCAGCTACAATAATTACAGAGCAAGTCACATTCTGAAAACAAAAGTCAACCACTAGAGAAATTTCTACTCTCATTTCAATTGATCATGTCACATATACTCCAGAGAAAATTAGGAGATAACCCATTACTTGCAATTTACAAATATAGTTTTCATGCAGCGACCTTATCTCCTATCATATCTATGAAAATCATTATGCAAGATTTGGGAGACCCCGCCAAACTACAAAAGCTATGATCCTTCAAAATAAATTCCTATCCAAAGAGTGCATAGAGGCCTGGATTGTACAGCAAGGAAAAATAAGTGTTGCTATTATTTCCACATGGAGAAGCACATTTATAAATCAGCTTCGAGTTCAACTTCAAACTTCTCTAATCTATCAGTTTCTTCATCTATATCTCGGACTAAAGCATGGTCAACAGATCCATCATCCTCACTAGCATGGATTTGCCGACCAGCAAACGTGTAACAATAAACGAATAGAAATCAGATAAGGAAAACACCAGGAATTCCTTCGAATTGGTCTCACTCATATGAGAGAGAACTTCCCCCTAAACCATAGTAGATCAAGAAGGGAAAGACTCGTCGTTGGAGCCTTCATTCAGTTGTACCGGGAAATCACCTTGAATGGTCCTATAATAAGTTTCCCCAGTATGCAATGGCATTTATGCTTCCAGCCATGGAAGGATTTGATAAGAAAAAGCAGGTGTAGATCTTCTTGGAGGGGGCGGTTTTGATACTTTGATTTTTCTGGAGTTGGGAAGGGGCTCTCACTCTCCTAAAAGTCAGTTAGACATACGTACAGAGTTGACTGGGACCTACTGATGCCACATGAGATGAGTTAACAGTCAAATGTGTTTATTAGTTTTGGGTTTTACGAGTTTGAGTGTTCAAATAGGAAACTCATAAGTTGGTGTATCGGCTTTAAAATTAGCCGCAAGTTTGAGTGTCCAGAAAGCCATTATGCCATTTTTTTTAATGTTCAAACGGGCTCTATATATCCCTATACTATAGAATAAGTATTATTTATTTATTATACCCCCTGTTATATTGTTAGAGATTTCTACCCCTATCATTACTCTTTTTGGCATTTCTACCTGGCCCCACATACATGCGATAGTTTTTAAAGTGTGCAGGCCATTTTCCTTTTTCAACCAAATTACATACCCGTAACTGGGTAGGGATTCAGTCCAGTGATTTTTGCTCTTGTATTGTTCGGTGGTTGTTTGAGATTGTGCCAATTCAACAAATCAACATCTAAAGGTTGTAATTGACAAAATAGCGAGAATGTATTTTCTTATTTTTGAAGTAGACTGAACAGTTGATATAATTACTCTTCATTTATCTCTTTAGTCTCCTTTTACACCCTAAAACTGAACTTCTAATTGTAACAATTCTGGTTTCAGAGAAAACAATGATAAAACCTATGGTTAGCTCGTTGGGATTAAAAGGTGGCAATTTTCTAAGGTTGATTTCGACTTAGACATCCAACCCATTAATGGTATCAAAATCTTTTCTAAATTAAAATTTCAACTTGACTGCAACAATTTTGGCACTTCACTAAATTGTGATATTCATTTCCATTATTCTGCTCACAATGTCCATTTACATGCTTTGTGATATTGACCTTCGTTATGGAGAGTGGAGGATTATAAGGAGTTGTGAACGGACTGCTTCTAACTTCCCTTTGCCCTCTTCCTCAACCCTCACATAAAGATTTAACCATATTATCCAAAAGATTTTGTTTTATTCCAAACTGATATGGTCTAAAAGATTTTGTTTTATTATCTAAACGAATTTTAGTTTGAGCTTTTAATGTAAATTACAACCTTTAGTTGTTGGTTTGTTGAGTTGGCACAATCTCAAACAACCACCGAATAATACTGGAGCAAAAATCACTGGACCGGATCCCACCCCCTGTAACCCATAGAAACCCCATCTTATACTATTACCTAATGCCTAGCACCTTCTTTCCTATTATCTTTGTTTCTTCCACCGCCGTTCTCTCTCTCGGCCCTATCCCCGCCATCCAGTGAGGAAGCCATAAATATTTTTAATGGTGTTCAAGCTCGAAAGAAAAAGAAAAATAATATTTCATATATATATATATAATACAATATTTTACTTATATACATGGGATAATTTTTTAATATTTTACTGAAGGGTGGTCAAAAGATGGGTTCGCCCCCACCTCCGTCCCTCCCTCTCCATGGTGCTGATCTCGCCTACCACCTTCATTGAAATGCTCATATATGCCGCTATTGACATAAGCGACACGCACTAGTTTTGGTGTTGTTATAAAATCGCTAGTTATAAGATCACCTACTAATTCAAGGTTGCCAAAAGAAATTCATAAAATTTAAACTTTTTACAAGTTATAGAGTACCCTCCAGTTCTCTTGGTAAAGTTCTTCGTAAATCATCTTGAGATTACCTAAAAGATATTGTCTCGTGATTGAAAAGAATAATTGCACCACTTTTTTTATTTAGGAAAAATAGAAAATAAATAATCCAAACTTTCTGGATAGTTTCTCTAGTTTGAGTATGGGATATTTTTAACTTCTAACTCCTCTAGTTTCAGGTCTCTTTAACTTCACTGTTTGGGTTTCGAGATCTACAATAGAAATGTCAAGTTTGAGTTTTAAATGTTGGTTTTATTTTAAATTAGGAGCTGAAATCTTAAACTTAAATCGTGGCGCACTATTTAAATGATTTGATATCGGAACACATGAATAACTTTGAAGTTTTTTGTGTTGCTGGTAGTTCGAATTTGCGCCAAGAATTTTGAGATTCTCCATTGATGAATAACCTTTTAACTGTGAAAGTGATTTAAGATTTAAGCTAGAAGAAGACGAATTGGGTAACTTTTCTGCAATGACATGATTCGTCGTTTTGAGTTTTAGCACATCGTTTAGTTGTTTGAGACCATGAACAGCTTCACTTCAGCTATTATGACTTGTACACGTAGTCAAAATTGAGATTCAGGGAGTTCAGAGTTGATTTGGAAAAAGAATTCTCATTTCAGAAGCTTAAAGTTGGAAGAATCTTACTAAGGGTTGATTTTGAGTAAACGACCTTGAAATCAGGATTTGAAGGTTCCAAAATATTCGTATAATGATTCGGACTTAGGGGTACGTTCAGATCGAGTTTTGGATGACCCAGAAGCGTTTCGACACCTATTGTGGTAGTTACCAATTTGAAAAAAATTCATAAATTTGGGTTGAATTGAACTTCAGTATTTTCGATGTCCGTTTGGGATTTTGCGCCTTGGAAAAGTTCTATATGGTGATTCTGGTATCGGGGGGGTGCCCGAAAATGGATTCGAAGGTCCGTAGGTCATTTTGGAATTATTTGGCTAAAATTGGAATTTGAAAGTTTTGAGAAGTTCGACCGGAAGTGAACCTTTTGATATCTAGGTAGGATTCCGATTTCGAAAAATGGAGTAGGTCTGTAATGTCAAATACAAATTGTGTGTAAAATTTGAGGACAATCAGATGTGATTTGATACGTTTCGGAATCAAACAAAGAAGTTTGAAGTTAAAGTTCATAAAGCTCGAATTGCGATGTGATTCGTGATTTTGATATTATTTGATGTGATTTGAGGCCTTGAGCAGGTTCGCGTTATGTTTTGGGACAGGTTGGAATGATTGGATGAGTTCCCGAGGGCCTCTGATGGATTTCAAGTGGTTAACGAATTGAATTTAGAAATTGAAGAAGGATTTATGAAGATGGCATCTGGTGTAACTGCACCTGCGAGGTTTTGGCCGTAGAAGCGGCCTAGAAGTCATAGTAGCGGGTAGGAGCGTGGGTGTGAGGGAAGACCCGCACCTGCCAAGGCGCAGATGTGGAAGGGAGATCGCAGAAGCGGAAGCTGCTGGATTGAGTTGGAGCCGCACCTGCGATGGATTTTCACAGGTGCGGAGCAGCAGAACAGCTATTGGACCACATGTGCGAAGGTCGGGGCTGGGCAGCGTCTTATTTAAAATGAAGGGTTCGGCTCAATTTAATTTTATTTCATCCATGAGAGCATATTTTGGAGCAGTGTGGCGTGCCATCTTCATCAACTAGTAAGGGGCAAGTGCTTTCTTTCCAATTTTGAGTTAAATCCGTGATTTTATATGGATTTAATCATAGAAAACTAGTGAGAATTTAGGGTTTTGGTGGAAAAACTTAGAATTTTATTTTTGAATTTTGACAATGATTTTGGACATGGAACTTGGAATAAGCTATATATTTGAGCTCGTGGCATCATGAGTAAAGTTTATCTTCGAAATTTTTTGAAATACGGGCACTTGGACCCGAGGGTAATTTTCATGGAATTTTTGATCGGGGTTAGAAATTATTATAAATTGGATTATAATGAGTATTTGAGTATATATTAACGGGTTGCCTAATTATTGGCTAGTTTTGGAGCGTTGGGCATCGATTCGAGTTGTTTGAAGGGCTTGGAAGTCGGTTATGGAACTTCTAAGCAAGGTAAGTCTCCTTTGTAACCTTGTAAGATGGAATTTACCCCATAGGAGAAATAAATCAATATTTGCTCCCATTTTTGGGGTCTAAGTACGCACGAGGTTATGAGAGTCCATGCGCAGCTACGATTATGCTTAAGTTCGGGTAATCTATGACCAAAAAGCATGCTTTACTCATAATATTTGCAATGTTGTTGTTAATTTAAAATGCTTAAATCATATTGAACTTTGTGAGTAAATTTCTAAAAGTCTAGACATCGTTTTCCTTACTTTTATAAGAGAAATTGCCTTTTTCCTGGATAATTACCCCTTGATGAATTCTTGATTGATTGTTTGAATGTGTTTATCTTTTGAGAAATGAGCCAAAAGCCTCTGTAGATTAAATAAATGCATCTATGGTTCACGCTATTTGACCATTTGGCAGTGCACAATTTAAATATTATATTAGATCGGGTCGTATGACCTCAGCATAATTTGCGCATGCTTGTATTGCTTGCCATGAAATTTATAAATAATGATATTGCATCCCTGGTCTGAGATAAATTGATAAGTGTTGAAATATGGATTTGGAAATATCTTATTACCAAAAGGATTGTTTACTTACTTCATGATTGCTTTGAGTTTAATGCCATTTTTAATAAATCCATGACTAATTATATTATTGATGGCCATAGTAAGTATTAGAGTCGACCTCTCTTACTAATTCTTCGAGATTAGACTAGATACTTACTGGGTATGCGTTGTTTTTGTACTCATACTATACATGTGTACATTTTATTGTACAAGAACATGTATGTTCAATGGTCTTGTGGGCGCAACGACGTGATTGATACGGGGATTTAGGTAGGTTTCATCTTATGATACGATCAACGGCCAACAAAGTCCCCTTCAGAGTACTTGTATTTTCCTTTCTGTCCAATTTATATTTCGGACAGTCTTTGTATATTATTTTTACTTGCTAGTAGATTCTCTTGCACTTATGACACCGGCTTCTGGGATGATCATGGGATTATTCAGTATTGAAATTTGTTAAAAACGTTATTATTTACTTTGTGAAGTTTACCATTAGTTATTTGACTTAAGAAAATTATGATTTCAAAAATACTAAAATGAGAACTACATTAATTATTTCTTGTTGGCTTTCCTGAACGTGGTATCCTGCGCTATCACGGTCTTTAATGGTTTTTGGGCGTGACAATATAATATCAGAGTGCTATGCTCACTTAGGTCTCACGATTCATGAGCGAGTCTAGTAGAGTCTTACGGATCGATATGATGACTTCTGTACTTATATTCGAGAGGCTACAGGATTGTTAGGGGAACTTTCTTTCTTGATTTCCTCATCGTGCGATTTTATTCCTTCAAGGCTTATGCCTTCATTTCCTTCTCATCCAATTTTACGCGACATGAAGCGCTGGTTATAAAGTCGGGAATTGAGGAATTGTAATGGTACTACAGATATGGTGCGAAATGTTTCTCCTTCCATGGTTGGCTGGGCTAACTTCGTCACTTTATGGAAGGACATTCTGTCATTTTAGCTTAGTAGCTATACTTCTGAGAGCTTTGAGGCTATGTACAAGTTTCTATGATGCGCATGAATGGTTATCGCATAATATTGATGTGATGGTAGGATACTTGTCAATGTATCGGGTAGTGTCATTAAAATCGCTCGCTTCTCGCTTTAAGCAATGAAGCAAGGCGAGGCACAGAGTTAGCACTTTTCTTCTAATAAGGCGACTCACATTCAAAAAGCGTGTGCTTTTCTCGCTTAAGCGAGAATTGAGCCGGTAGAAAAAGCGAGAAAAAGCGTTCTTAAGCGAGTAGAAGGCATCAGCTAGGGTTTTTTTAAAAAATTTTGGCAAATAAACCATCTGTGAACTAACAAACATACGCAAATTGTTCTACAGCGAACTCCAGCGACGACCACTGCTGCTCCAACGACTTCTTCTCCAGATCTTCTTCTTTTGTTCTTCTTCTTCTTCTAATGGAACTCTTTCAATTTTTTTCACTTTTTATGCGCTCATTTTGTGCCCTAAATGATTTCTCTGTTTTATGCTACTGTATGCTCTGTTTTCTGCAATTTATCAGGGAATTAATTATTTTTTTGGTTGTTGATTGTAGTAAATTTAATTTGATTATTCAATGGCATCAAGTCAATTGCTTAATATGTTCTTAGCATTTATCTATGCCTATTTTTTATTTTATTTATGTGTTAAATTGCATTTCACATGAAAAAAGCGCGCGGTTCGCTTTTAGCTTTTTGCTTATGTGAAGCGAGGCCTCGTCACTTTTTTGCGCTTAACGCTTTCTAAAACACTGTTATCGGGACAATGAATGACTTGAAATGAGGTCTATTCAGTGTATGATTCAAAGATTTAGTATTTTATTTCTGGCATAGGAAAGACAATCGGACTATGAATGTTTAGGTTTTGGTTGATCGAGCAACGAAACTTGGTATTTTTCAGCATGGTGGAATTTTCATCTGTGATATAGTGTTGTCTCCCTTGATTGAATGTGTTAAGTTTGCCAGTATTATGGTCTTTTTCAATTTGCCTTTGGGGTAGGGTACTGTAAAATGGTGCTTGAGATACGGTTGTCAGAGATAACAGAGTGTAGCGATTTCGAAATCGAATTAGCATTTCTGGTATTCATGGCTCGATAAAGATAAACTTCTAAGAGGTTTAAAATTATTAGCAATTTGTTGGTTCAAGTGCTAAAGAGATAGGTTTGTTTAAGGTAAACACTGGGCAGTGAAGGATGAGGAAGTACTTGTGAAAGGTGCCTTGCGGTGGTTAGATTTTCTAGAAGGCGAAGAGTGAGTAACGGGAGTCAAATGGTTGCTTAAAGGAAGGAGTTTTACCAAAGTGGCAATGTAGCATATGGGCTATGCGGTAGGATGACTACACACCCTGAGAAAATTTAGAGTGATTGGGATTCAGGGTGGATAATGACTGGGTTTACATATTTAATTTGGAATATTAGCTATTAGGCGACGGGAGATTTGATGCAACGGAAATAAGTTGCGCGATATGAAGAAGGATACAACATGACTTGGGGTTGGAAACATTGTCGCACATTTATTTTGATGTCTATGAGGAGTGAATGGACTTGTATAGCTGGTGAATGAGCATAGGCTCAGGAGGGGTTACTGACTTTGAAGTGATTGTACCCTGTGCAACGACGTTGGAAGATGTCGGCATGTAATCTCCACAATTGGGTTATCTCATGTGAACAGATCAGCAATCACATGGTTGATGAAGAATTCTACTAGCTATCTGTTAGAAAATACGCTTAACGCTAGAGGGGGGGTGAATAGCGTTATAATAAAATTTAGCGTAAACTTGCGGAAATTAAAATTTGCAGGAAATAAATAAGTGTGTTAAATAAACAAAAAGGAAAGAACGCACCGATATATTCTGGTTCACCACAACACGTGGCTAGTCCAGTCCCCGAGAGACTCTCTCGAGATTTTCCACTAACTTGTTAAGCTTACGGGTGCTCAACAAACCTTTACAACTTAAGGACACAAGCCTTAACACCTTTGCTCGGAGATACAACACTCCAAGACTTCAACCAAGGAAACACAAGTTCCTTACAACAAGAGAATTACAATTCTCTTACAAGTGTATAAAACACTAAACACTCAAACAAAATACTCATTAATGAGTAGATATGAGTAAAAGAAGTAAGCTCTAGATCACAACAACTTTGGACAAGAATATGGCTCTCAAAAGCTTTATGAAATTGAATATAAAATGATAAACAAAAGTATGCAAGCTTATAGCAATGTAATGATCAGTTGTAGTATGTTGTTGTGTTTAAAACACTGAAATGAAGCTGTATTTATAGCTGAAAAACTTGGCATTACCGTTGCCTAATTGCCAATTAAGAGTTGCTGATTTTACTCACTAACAATCGATTGTCAAACCCCAACAATCGATTTTCTGCCAGTCAGATCAAAATTCAATCCCAGATTTTACGCATGATAATCGATTACTTACAATCCATAATCGATTACTGGCAACGTTCAAAAAATCCTTTCCAGATTTTACCACAAACAATTGATTGTCCAGAATCAACAATCGATTACTCAGCAACGTTCAAAAAATCTTTTCCGGATTTTAATCAAAACAATCGATTATACAAAATCAATAATCGATTACCCAATAACGTTCAAAAAAATCTTTTCCGGATTTTAATCAAACATCGATTATACAGAATCAATAATCGATTACCTGACGGTATTTGAAAACTTTACGACAACGGTCAGCTTCACAATCGATTGCACAAAGTCAACAATCGATTACTTATCAGTTTTTGAAAACATTTTAGACACTGTCTCTTTGACAATCGATTGTCCAATGTAACAATCGATTATTTAATAAATTTGAAAATCACTGGAAGACACTGTCTCAACATAATCGATTACCATTATTTCATAATCGATTATTCTGAGTTTTGAAAAACTTTGATGGACACTGCCTCAGTCACAATCGATTGTCATTAGTTCACAATCGATTGTCATGCAGGTTTGAAAAACCCGATGCTCACTGTCTTACTCACAATCGATTGTCATTAGTTCACAATCGATTGTCATGCAGTCTTGGCTTAAAACAATCGATTATCATAAGTACATAATCGATTATCTTAGTCCAGATTTTTAAGGCATGTCTAAAAATTATTTTGACTACTGTAAATATGCATGATTTAAAATCATATGACATTAAATTAAATATGCATGATTTTGGAAAATAGTTTTATGAGAGAAGCCATGTTACGAGTCAAGTTGTAGGATCAAGATCACAATTAAGAATGACTCAATTAAACTATAAAACTTTGTCTTGAGCTTGAATCTCGTTGTATATCAATTGTGCGCTTGTTTCTTGAACTTCGTCATATATCAATTTTCGCTTCGTTTGTCATTCATCAAAACCTATACAAAAGAATACACGTTTTAGTATATTGCATTGAGAACGTGTTTCCAACAATTTCCCCCTTTTTGATAATGGAAAACATTAAGCGGGATATGCAAGACAAGCAATTTATATTGACAATTCAAGACACGTATAAACATGCAACAAGTATGTAATTTGTTCCCCCTCAATTTGAGAATTCCCCCTCAATTTAAGCTTATAATTTGAGAGTTCATCATACCCGTTATCTTCCCCCTTTTGCCATTAGCAAAAATAAAAAGAAGAAGATGCCAAGGATGTAAATAAAACTTGTTTATTTATTGGAAAGATTACAGCAACAGGGAAGACAATACAACATATAAAAACAAACTTAAAAAAAACAATTATTCATTCATCATCTTTCGCCTCATCATCCGGCGCTGCTTCATATGGAACAAGACCCGCATATGGATAATGAACGTGGTCAAAATATCCATGGATCTCGTGAGTTAATTGACCAAAAGAAGAGGTCAATGAAGCAATTTGGTCGGAAATGAATTGGAGGGAAGGCTCTTGAGGCGGAGGAGCACGACGGGTTGGAGGAGGAGCAGGCGCTACATGATCACCGTCATGATGAAAGGAGGATTCCGAAATTTCCCATTTTGTGGTACTCTTTTTGAGAGGACCATTTCCAGTGACGAATCCGGTGGCTTCAAGAAAGTTCATGATGAGGAGAGCATAAGGAAGAGGCCTATCATCTCCGATAGCGTCACGCATGTGAATTTTGATAAGCCGACACCAATTGATGTTAGCTCCGGTAACTATGGCATGCATGAGCTTGGTGTCCTCTTGGGAAATGGTAGTATGGTTATGCTTACGAGGCTTGAAGACTCGGGTGATGAAATAGAAAATCAACCGATAATTGGGATCCATTCCCGTAATTGTAGGACGACGGGAAGAAAGATTTGGATCATAAGAAGTAAGACCGATTTGGTGTAAGAGGGCTGTTTCATCAAAAAGGGCTCCGGCCTCTCCGGTGTACCGAAAAATGTCTTCACCATTATGAGGAAGACGGGCAATGGTATGAAGATTTTCATCGGAAAGAAGAATTTGAACACCATTAATGTTGGTGACAAGCTCACCATCATCATCCTCATGGAGGTTGGAATAAAATGCTTGAACCAATGTAGTATTGATGTAAGGATGGGTAAGGAGTAAAAAGTCAAGAATTTGAGAATTTTTGAGCATATTTGCAGCGGGCCCAAATGATTCAAGATACTTGTGGGTTGAAAAGCGGGGTGGAAGAATGTCACGCTTTTCAAATTTGGTTAAGAATCGAGTAAGCTCGATGTCGGAATTAAAATATAGAACGGAACCATCTTGATAGGGATAGTTCGGACGAGGAGGGGCAGCAGAGGCGGATGCGCCGTGCCTAGCAGAACGGGAACGTTTTGAGTGACGGCCCGACATTTTTAATGAAAGCTGCTGGATTTTGCAAAGGATTAGAGGGAATTTGATATTTTGAAAGCTAAAATTGATGCTTGAGTGAATGAATATGAACATATATGAAGCCTATTTATAGAGGGGAGAGTGGCTTATCATTTATGGAAGAAATCTGCTGAGAATTTAAAGCCAAATCAGTCAGAAACGGTAAAATAAATTCACTGACCGTTAGACATCGATTGTTGAGATGCAATAATCGATTGTTGAAGAGTTATGACCTGACTTGGAACTGACACAAATCGATTGAGGAGCCAAACGGTAACAAGAGTTTAAATTTTTGACATGAAATAATCGATTGTCAAATGTGGAATAATCGGTTGTTTTGGAAAAGCATTGCTGAATGGCTGAGACAGAAATCGATTATGCAATTTAAGGAATCAATTAT
Organism: Nicotiana benthamiana; assembly: GCA_034376525.1. Lineage (NCBI taxonomy): Eukaryota > Viridiplantae > Streptophyta > Magnoliopsida > Solanales > Solanaceae > Nicotiana > Nicotiana benthamiana. The sequence continues at coordinate 100,433,278 of CM067336.1, forward strand.
TAAACAAAACTGCATAATGAACATAAACCATAAACAATCGATTAGTGATACTGCTAATCGATTTTCAGCACAGTAAAATAATCGATTATTTGCTTGGAACAATCGATTGTTCTGTGCCAAAACTTTATAATTCACCCTATCTTTTAGGGCGATACCTGCAAAATAGAATTAAACGTCTCCGATGCTCAAGTAAGTAATTTGTAAAGAAGTAATGACTTAAACTAGTGTTGCCAAGTGAGAACGTGAGCTCTTAAGAAGTGTGTCCTAAAGTGTTCTTAAGAGAGTTTCGGGTACTTACCTTTCCTCCGACGTCTCCAATTACCTGTTCAAGAGGGTGATCTTTGATCGTCCTCCACTCATTTGGCACTTTTGTTTTTTTTTCAATTGTGGCGCTTCTTCCGTTGGTTGTTCCTCAGTTTCATCTTTATTTTCCTTGGGTGGTTCCTCTTGTATTTTGTCTTTCAAGCTATCTAAGATACCTGCAAGATCAAAACCGGAATCCTTTCTCGCCAAGCGAGCATTATTTTCGGAAAATACAACATGAGGGGATTCCTCCACAATTTGGGTTCTTTTATTAAAGACCCTATATGCTTTACTACGTGAGGAATATCCAATGAAAATACCTTCATCCGACTTAGCATCAAATTTACCCAATTGGTCTTTGCCATTGTTATGAACAAAACATTTGCAAACTCTAAAATGGGAAATATTTGGTTTTCTACCCTTATAAAGTTCATAGGGGGTTTTCATGTGTATCGGCCGAATTACTACTCTATTTAGAACATAGCAAGCGGTACTCACGGCGTCCGCCCAAAAATGTTTAGGTATCTTAGCTTCGTCGAGCATGGTTCTAGCCATCTCTTCGAGACACCTATTTTTCCTTTCCACCACCCCATAATGTTGTGGTGTACGTGGAGCGGAAAAGGTATGCTCGATTCTGAGTTCGTCACAAAAGTCCGCAAAGAGATTGTGATCAAACTCTCCCCCATGATCACTTCTAATTGAAGTGACGGTTGTTTCTTTCTCATTTTGAACACGCTTAAGAAAATATTTAAAATTTTGAAAAGCATCACTTTTATTGGCAAGAAATAATGTCCAAGTAAATCTCGAGTAATCATCAACAATCACAAAAGCATATTTATTTCTTCCTAGACTTTCAATGCGAGAGGGACCAAATAAATCCCTATGAAGCAATTGCAATGGTCTAGAAGTTGAAACAATGTTTTTAGATTTGAGAGAGCTTTTGTTTGCTTCCCCTTTTGACACGAGTCACAAATAGAGTCATTTTCAAATTTTAAATTGGGAAGACCAACAACTAAGTTTTGAGAAATCAATTTGTTCAAAAGATGCATATTGATATGTGCTACTCTACGATGCCATAGCCAAGTATCATCCTCTTTACTCATTAGACAATCAACATAATCGGGTGAGGAATTAGCAAGATCAACCATATAAATGTTATCCACTCTAAAACCACGGAGGATAATTTTGAAATCACTACGTCTGAACACTAAGCATTCATCCGAATCAAATAAAGCAAGATTTCCCTTGTCACACAATTGGCTTATACTCAAGAGATTATGCTTTAATCCTTTAACAAGTAATATATGCTTAATAGAGGATTTTTCATCCTTACCGACCGAGCCGTTGCCGATGATCTTTCCTTTATTATTATCACCGAAGATAACACTTCCTCCTTCTTTGTGCTCTGATTGAAGAAATTTGGATTCATCTCCCGTCATATGCTTGGAGCATCCACTATCAAGGTACCATAGTACACTTGATCCCTTCAAGCACACCTACAAAACAAATTAATGTTCTTTAGGTACCCATGCCATCTTGGGTCCTTGGGGGTTAGGCATATTATAATGATGCGATTGAGTAATATGTCTATGACGTGTAAAGCATGCCGGAGAAATATGACCAATACGTCTACAATAATGACAAGTCACATTTGGGTTATACATCCTTCTAGGTTCATAGTAACTAGACGGATGAAAATTTCTTACTCTATTTTGAACACTATGACTATTTCGCATTTCATGAGAATTATTTCTCCTACTATGAGCTCTAGGATGGGCAGCATTTCTAGAGTGATTGTTTCTCGGTTGAAGGCCATTTCTAGGTCTTCTCAAAGGTTCAACATTTGGCCTAAAATATGCATCATTTCTAGGGTAACTATTTCTAGGTGGTAAGTCATTTCTAGGTCTCCTAAAATGTTCAACATTTTGTCTAGCATGCATATTGGTTCTAGGATTGCTATTTCTAGGATAAGCATTTGTTTTATTAGTCCTAGGTTGAGCCTTAGGTGGTTGGGGTTTGGCTTCAACCTTTTCTTTAACCTCATTCTTAAATCCTATGCCATGCTTGGTTGATTTCAAATTTTCAAGGACTTCATTCAAATTCTTGTGGGAAGAATTAAACTTATCTAAGGTACCTTTGAGTCTATCTACCTCATATTTGAGATGCAAGCAAGAAGAACAATTTTTAGTAGAACTTTCGGGCTTATCGGCGCTTCTTTTTCCCAAAAACTTGTTTTCCTCTTTCAGCTTTTCATTTTCTAAAACCAGTTTTTCTAAATCCTTTTCTTTCAAAGAAAGCTGTTTTTGAAAATCCTTTTCTTTTAATGAAGCATTTTCTTTTATGCCCTTAACAGTTTTTGAAGCCTTAATAAACTCAGCATATAATTCATCAAAAGCAGTTCGCATTTCTTCAAGAGTAAAGAAGTTTTTAGACGAGATTTGACATACCTCATCTTTGTTGTCTTCTTGTGCCATAAGGCAAAGATTTGCTGCTTCGTCTTCTTCTCCTTCGCTTGACTCATCTCCGGAGCCGCCTCCCCAAGAAATGTATGCACGTTGCTTTTTGAAAGGTTTCTTCTCCTTTTTGATCTTTGGGCAATTTGATTTGATGTGCCCGGTTTCACCACATTCATAGCACTTGATTTGTTCGCCTTGCTTTTTGCCCTTGCGTTCATACTCCTTGCGCATGAACTTTTGAAATCTTTTGATAACGAGTCCAAACTCGTTGTCTCCTTCCTCATCAATTCGCGGTTGGCTTGTGCTCGCCTTTAGAGTTATTCTTTGCCTCCTTTGATCATCAACAAAATGGTTAAGAATAGTAGATTCATAGGTCTTAAGGTTACCTCTTAGTGCGTCGATGGTGACGTTTGAAACGCCAATGGATTCTTGAATTGCATCGGCCTTTGATCTCCATGCCGGTGTGAGACTTCTACGAATTTTTCGAACGAGCTCTCTATCCGTGAATGTTTTCTTGAGAGCATGTAGGTCATTTACGATTATTGAAAATCGCTCAAACATTTCGTCCACCTTTTCACCTTCGTTCATGTGAAATAATTCATAAGAATGGGTTAGGAAATCAATTTTTGCTTCCCTTACCTGGTCCGTACCTTCGTATGTAACTTCTAGCTTGTCCCACATCTCCTTTGCCGTTGTGCAACACGATATTTTCCTGTAATCGTCAGCATTAACAGCACAATATAATAAATTAATTGCTTTAGCATTATTTTGAACCTTTCGGATGTCATCCGCGTCATACTCATCCTCGGACTTGGGAACCCATTCATTTTCCACCTTCTTGGTTGGAATTTGATTTCCCTTTGTAAACACCTTCCAAAGGTGAAAACTGTTGGATTGAATGAAGATCATCATCCTCTCCTTCCAGTACGTGTAATTTGTACCATTGAATAGAGGTGGTCGTGTGGAGCACTGTCCTTCATCAATTCCTGCAAAAGAGTCACGAGTAGAAGCCATGGATGGTTCTCTCAAACTGTTAAGTCTTCAGAGAGTATGGCTCTGATACCAATTGTTAGAAAATACGCTTAACGCTAGAGGGGGGGGGGTGAATAGCGTTATAATAAAATTTAGCGTAAACTTGCGGAAATTAAAATTTGCAGGAAATAAATAAGTGCGTTAAATAAACAAAAAGGAAAGAACGCACCGATATATTCTGGTTCACCACAACACGTGGCTAGTCCAGTCCCCGAGAGACTCTCTCGAGATTTTCCACTAACTTGTTAAGCTTACGGGTGCTCAACAAACCTTTACAACTTAAGGACACAAGCCTTAACACCTTTGCTCGGAGATACAACACTCCAAGACTTCAACCAAGGAAACACAAGTTCCTTACAACAAGAGAATTACAATTCTCTTACAAGTGTATAAAACACTAAACGCTCAAACAAAATACTCCTTAATGAGTAGATATGAGTAAAAGAAGTAAGCTCTAGATCACAACAACTTTGGACAAGAATATGGCTCTCAAAAGCTTTATGAAATTGAATATAAAATGATAAACAAAAGTATGCAAGCTTATAGCAATGTAATGATCAGTTGTAGTATGTTGTTGTGTTTAAAACACGGAAATGAAGCTGTATTTATAGCTGAAAAACTTGGCATTACCGTTGCCTAATTGCCAATTAAGAGTTGCTGATTTTACTCACTGACAATCGATTGTCAAACCCCAACAATCGATTGTCTGCCAGTCAGATCAAAATTCAATCCCAGATTTTACGCTTGATAATCGATTACTTACAATCCATAATCGATTACTGGCAACGTTCAAAAAATCCTTTCCAGATTTTACCACAAACAATCGATTGTCCAGAATCAACAATCGATTACTCAGCAACGTTCAAAAAATCTTTTCCGGATTTTAATCAAAACAATCAATTATCCAAAATCAATAATCGATTACCCAATAACTTTCAAAAAATCTTTTCCGGATTTTAATCAAACATCGATTATACAGAATCAATAATCGATTACCTGACGGTATTTGAAAACTTTACGACAATGGTCAGCTTCACAATCGATTGCACAAAGTCAACAATCGATTACTTATCAGTTTTTGAAAAAAATTTTAGACACTGTCTCTTTGACAATCGATTGTCCAATGTAACAATCGATTATTTAATAAATTTGAAAATCACTGGAAGACACTGTCTCAACATATTCGATTACCATTAGTTCATAATCGATTATTCTGAATTTTGAAAAACTTTGATGGACACTGCCTCAGTCACAATCGATTGTCATTAGTTCACAATCGATTGTCATGCAGGTTTAAAAAACCTGATGCTCACTGTCTTACTCACAATCGATTGTCATTAGTTCACAATCGATTGTCATGCAGTCTTGGCTTAAAACAATCGATTATCATAAGTACATAATCGATTATCTTAGTCCAGATTTTTAAGGCATGTCTAAAAATTATTTTGACTACTGTAAATATGCATGATTTAAAATCATTTGACATTAAATTAAATATGCATAATTTTGGAAAATAGTTTTATGAGAGAAGCCATGTTACGAGTCAAGTTGTCGGATCAAGATCACAATTAAGAATGACTCAATTAAACTATAAAACTTTGTGTTGAGCTTGAATCTCGTTGTATATCAATTGTGCGCTTGTTTCTTGAACTTCGTCATATATCAATTTTCGCTTCGTTTGTCATTCATCAAAACCTATTCAAAAGAACACACGTTTTAGTATATTGCATTGAGAACGTTTCCAACACTATCCGGTAAGGGGTCGAATATGTGAATGTGGCTAGTGATTTATAGTGTTCATGGAGGGTTAAATAGAAGGAATTAGAGGAATTTGGCGAGTTGGCTCTGCAAGATAATTTCAACGATGAAGAAAGAATCTTGGCAGGTTCTAGATTTATGTAACCGTAGCTTCAAGCTAAGTGGGAGAGTCCCACCGCCTACAGTTGGATTGCATGGTCGTCTATTTGTGAGATTTCTGGTTATTAGCATATTGGTGGGATATTATGAATAAGGAAGAGGGTCATTAGTGGTGATTTGGGCAAAGAATTTGAAGGATGTGTGCTATAACTGGCCTTATCAAGTGTCACGACCTCAACCCGGTCATGATGACGCCCAACACTAAAGCTAGGCACGCCTGACCAACATTCACTCTCCCTTTGTCAATAAACTCTCAGAATGACAGTTTAAGGAAAACTATAATAATTTCTGATTAACAATCCAAATGATATTAATAGAGTAATATGAATCTAAATAAAACACTCCCAAAAGATCTGGGTCACGAGTCTAGAGCCTCTAAGCAAAACTGGATAATAATATCTGAATGGAAATATAAAAGCACGAAAATGTATATAATAATAATAATAAGCTGAAATATGAAGAGCAGCCAGGTCCTATGAACGTCAAGCAACCTCAACGACTCTGAAAAATATTTGGAGACTACAAGTGCTCAGCTAAGCATCCGGTGTACCTGAATCTGCACACAGGGTGCAGGGAGTAGGGGTGTGTGCTATAATTGGCCTTATCAAGTATGTTGATGTCACAACCCAAAACCCCGATCGTAATGGCGCCCAACACCTTGTTAGGCAGGCCCGGGCATTCAAGCATTTCCCCACCAAATCATTGACTTAAATACCAAATATAAGATAAATTCTCAGTTTGATAATAATAGAAAATACTGCGGAAAACGTAATCAAAAGTAACAATAGCCCAAAGGATCCGGCGTCACAAGTCAGAGCCTCTAGATACGACCAAAAAATTTCCTATACAAAGGAAATGTCTAGATACGGAAACAAAAGATAGATAGAGGAGTGATCAGGTCCTGCAGACGCCAGCAACTACCTTGATAATCGCAGCTAAGCCCCCTGGATCCCTTTATCTGCACACAAGGTGAAAGGAGTAGAGTGAGTACTTCCAACTCAGTGAGTAATAGCAATAAATAAAAACTGAATGTAAGAAATCCGGTAAGAACACTATACAATTCTAATATCAACAGTAACGATAGTGAATATTGCTAAACATGGGAGAGAATCTGATAAATACTTCTCTTTCCGTCCTACTAGTTACTAACACTGCTACGGCGTGCAGCCCGATCCAATACCATATATAAAATGCTGCGGCGCGTAGCCCGATCCTATAATATTATAAATATAATGTTGTGATGCGCAACCCGATCCAATATAATATATATAATGATGCGGCGTGCAGCCAGATCCAATAATATAGTACTGCACTCACTAGGGTTGTGTAGACTCCGGAGTGGATCCTTCAGCCCGAACGCTATAATACTGCGGCATGCAGTCTGATCCATATAATATATTGTTGTGGCGTGCAGCCCGACCCATATAATATGTATAATGCTGCGGCGTGCAGCCCGATCCAATATAATATATATAATGCTGAGGCGTCCAGGCCAATCCAATATAATATATATATATATAATGTTGCGACGTGCAGCCCGATCTGGTATATGTATCAATTAACTTCACTACGGGGTCCTTTACCCCTTTTAGTCAATATAGATTTAGCCTCTCGGGCCCACTCAGCTCAGACATGGTATTCAACCGTAGGTATTGCTCATTTAGGGTGCAAGTTACTACATCCAGTTTGTTTGATGATTTACAGTCAAAGTCAGGACAAATGGTATGTGTTCAATAGGTAAAGTGAGATCAATCAGCTCAAAATGCTCCCTAGGAGTTCTACAGATCGGCACAAGGCCCCAAACATGGCAACTAGCCCAAATATATGCGGGCACGAGCTCACTCTCAGTCAAGAAGTGCAGTAAGTCATTAATCGGGATGGACCTGTTGGAAACACGTTCTCAAGGCATTATACTAAACATGTGTTCATATTTGTAGGTTTTGATGAATGACAAACTATGCGCAAATTGACATATGACGAGGTCCAAGCACAAGCGCAAAATTGATATATAACGAGATTCAAGCACAAGACAAAGATCGATATTAAGTTTTATATGAGTCGGTATTTAATTGTGATCTTGATCCGACAACTTAAACTCAAGACTTGGCTTCTCTCGTAAAAATATTTTTAACAAATCATGCATATTTAATTTAGAGCAAAATGATTTTAAATAATGCATATTTACTTTAGTCAAAATGATTTTTAAACATGCCTCTAAAATCGGGACTAAGATGATCGATTATGTACTTATGATAATCGATTATGTCTAAGTCAGCTGCTTGACAATCGATTGTGAACTTATGACAATCGATTGTGTTAAGGCAGTGAGCATTAGATTTTTCAAATCTGCATGACAATCGATTGTGAACCTTATGACAATCGATTGTGATGAGGCAGTGTCCAAAGTTTTTCAAAGCTCAAAATAATCGATTGTGAAGCTAATGACAATCGATTGTGAAGAGACAGTGTCCATCAGATTTTTCAAAGTCACAAAATAATCGATTGTGAACTTATGACAATCGATTGTGTTGAGGCAGTGTCTTCCAGACTTTTTCAAAGTTATTAAATAATCGATTGTGAACCTATAACAATCGATTGTCAAGAGGCAGTGTCTAAATTGATTTTTCAAGACTGATATATAATCGATTGTATAACTGACCGTTGCCAAAATGTTTTCAAATACCGTCAGGTAATCGATTATTGATTTCCTATAATCGATTGTTTTAATTAAAATCTGGAAAGGATTTTTTGAACGTTGCTGAGTAACCGATTATTGATTTCTTATAATCGATTGTTTTAATTAAAATCTGGAAAGGATTTTTTGAACGTTGCTGAGTAATCGATTGTAGATTTCTGACAATCGATTGTTTTACATAAAATCTGGAAATGATTTTTTGAACGTTGCCAGTAATCGATTATTGATCTTAGATAATCGATTGTTATGCGTAAAATCTGGGATTGATTTTTGGAAGAACTGGCAAACAATCGATTGTGGTAATTTGACAATCGATTGTCACTGAGTAAAATCAGCAATTCTTAATTGGCAATTAGGCAACGGTAATACAAAGTTTTTCAGCTATAAATACAGCTTCAATTCAGTCTTTTAAGTACAACAACACACAACAACTGATCATACAATTGCTAAAGCTTGCATACTTTATTGCTTATCATTCTATATTCATTACATAAGCTTTTGAGAGCCAAATTCTTGTCGAAAGTTGTTGCGATCTTGAGCGTATTCTTTTTACTCATATCTACTCTTAAAGGAGTGTCTTGTTTGAGTGCTAAGTGTTTTTGTACACTTGAAGGGAAGTGTTAGTCCCCTGTGTTGTAAGAAGGAACTTGTGTTTCCTTGGTTGAAGTCTTGGAGTGTTGTATCTCCGAGCAAAGGTTGTTGAGGCTTGTGTCCTCAAGTTGTAACGGTTTGTTGAGCACCCGTAAGCTTAACAAGTTAGTGGAAATCTCGAGAGAGTCTCTCGGGGACTGGACTAGCCACGGGTTGTTGGTGAACCAGGATATATCGGTGTGTTTGTTCTAATTTATTTACTTATCGCACTTATTTATTTCCTGCAATTTTTAAATTCCGCAAGTTTACGCTAATTTTTATCATAACGCTATTCACCCCCCCCTCTAGCGTTAAGCGTATTATCTAACAATTGGTATCAGAGCCCAACTCTCTGAAGACTTAACCGTTTGAGAGAAACATCCATGGCTTCTACTCGTGATTCTTTTGCAGGAATAGGTGAAGGACAATGCTCCATCCGACCACCGCTATTCGATGGTACAAATTATACATACTGGAAGGAGAGGATGAGAATATTTGTACAATCAAATAGTTTTTATCTTTGGAAGGTCATGATGAATGGAGAACAAATTCCAACCAAGAAGGTTGAAAATGAATGGGTCCCAAAGTCCGAAGATGAATACGATGCGTATGATATCCGAAAGGTGCAAAATAATGCTAAAGCTATTAATTTATTATATTTTGCTATAAATGCTGATGATTACAGGAAGATATCTTGTTGCACGACGGCGAAGCCAATGTGGGACAAGCTGGAAATTACGTACGAAGGTATGGACCAGGTAAGAGAAGCCAAAATTGATTTCCTAACCCATGCATATGAATTGTTTCACATGAAGGAAGGCGAAAAGGTCGATGAGATATTTGAACGATTTTCAAAAATCGTAAATGATTTACATGCTCTTAAGAAGACCTTCACGGATAAGGAACTTGTCCGAAAAATTCTCCAAAGTCTCACTCCGGAATGGCGATCCAAGGCCGACGCGATTCAAGAATCCATTGGCATTTCAAATGTCACCATCGACGCATTAAGAGGTAATCTTAAAACTTATGAATCTACTATACTTAACCCTCTTGTTGATGATCAAAGGAAGCAAAGAATCGCTCTCAAGGCAAGCACAAGCCAACCTCAAAGTGATGAGGACGGAGACAACGAGTTCGGACTCGTTATCAAGAGATTTCAAAAGTTCATGCGAAAAGAGTATGAACGAAAGGGCAAAAAGCAAGGAGATCAAATAAAGTGCTATGAGTGCGGAGAAACCGGGCACATTAAACCAAATTGCCCAAACGCTAAAAAGGAGAAGAAACCCTTCAAGAAGCAACGAGCATACATATCTTGGGGAGGCGACTCCTGTGACGAGTCAAGTGAGGAAGAAGAAGACGAAGCCGCAAATCTTTGTCTTATGGCACAAGAAGACAACAAAGAAGAGGTATGTCAAATTTCTTCCAAAAATTTCTTTTCCCTTGAAGAAATGCAAAATGCTTTTGATGAGTTGTATAGCGAATTTATTAAAGCTTCAAAAACTGTTAAGAGTATAAAAGAAAATGCTTCTTTAAAAGAAAAAGATTTTCAAAAACAACTCTCTTTTAAAGAAAAGGAATTGGAAAAACTGATTTTAGAAAATGAGAAGTTGAAAGAGGAAAACAAATTTTTTGGCAAGAGAAGCGCCGACAAGCCCGAGAGTTCTAGAAATTGTACTTCTTGCATGCATCTCAAAAATGAAGTAGAAAGGCTTAAGGGCACCTTAGATAAGTTTAACTCTTCTCATAAAAATTTGAATGAAGTGCTTGTTAATTTGAAGTCGACCAAGCATGGCATAGGTTTTAGAAACGAGCCTAAAGAGAAAGTTGAAGCCAACCCCCAACCACCTAAGGCTCAACCTAGGATAAATAAAACAAATGTTCATCCTAGATACAACAAACCTAGAAATGGTTTTCATCAATCGCAACCTAGAAATAATCATGCTAGAAATAATGCACATTCTAGGCCAAACACTAGAAGGAATTTTGAACCTTTTAGAACACCTAGAAATGACTTCCAACCTTGAAACAACTATTCTAGAAATGATGCATATCCTAGAACAAATGGTAGGAGAAATGACTTTCATGATTTGCGCAATAGTTATATTGTCAAGAATAGAGTAAATGAATTTCGTCCGTCCAATTACTATCAACCTAGAAGGATGCATAATCCTAACGTGACTTGTCATTATTGTAGACGGATTGGACATATTGCTCCTGCTTGTTTTACACGACATAGACATAACACTCAATCACATCACTATGATTCGCCTAACCCCCAAGGACCCAAAATGGCATGGGTACCTAAAACTCATTAATCTGTTTTGTAGGTATATTTGAAGGGATCAAGTGTACTATGGTACCTTGATAGTGGATGCTCCAAGCACATGACGGGAGACGAATCCAAATTCCTTCAACTAGAACACAAGGAAGGGGGAAGTGTTATTTTTGGGGATAACAACAAAGGAAAGATTATCGGCATCGGATCGGTCGGTATGGATGAAATTTCTTCCATTAAGCATATATTACTTGTGAAAGGTTTAAAACATAATCTCTTGAGCATAAGTCAATTATGTGACAAGGGAAATCTTGTTTTATTTGATTCGGATGAATGCTTAGTTTTTAGACGTAGCTATTTTAAAATTATCCTTCGTGGTTTTAGAATGGATAACATTTATATGGTTGATCTTGCAAATTCTTCACCCGAATATGTGAATTGTTTAATGAGCAAAGAGGATGATTCTTGGTTATGGCATCGTAGAGTAGCTCACATCAACATGCATCTTTTGAACAAATTGGTTTCACAAAATTTAGTTGTTGGTCTTCCAAATTTGAAATTTGAAAATGACTCTATTTGTGATTCTTATAAAAAAGGGAAGCAAACAAAAGCATCTTTTAAATCGAAAAATATTGTTTCAACTACTAGACCATTGCAATTGCTTCACATGGATTTGTTTGGACCATCTCGCATTGGAAGTCTTGGTAGAAATCGTTATGCTTTTGTATTGTTGATGATTATTCCTGATTTACTTGGACTTTATTTCTTGCCCATAAAAGTGATGCTTTTCAGAATTTTATATATTTTCTTAAACGTGTTCAAAACGAAAAGAAAACAACCGTCACTTCAATTAGAAGTGATCATGGGGGAGAGTTTGATCACAATCTCTTTGCGGACTTTTGTGACGAACTCGGTATCGAGCATACCTTTTCCGCTCCACGAACACCACAACAAAATGGGGTGGTGGAAAGGAAAAATAGGTGTCTCGAAGAGATGGCTAGAACCATGCTCGAAGAGGCTAAGATTCCCAAACATTTTTGGGCGGATGCCGTGAGTACCACATGCTACGTTTTGAATAGAGTAGTCATAAGGCCAATACTCATGAAAACCCCTTATGAACTCTACAAGGGAAGGAAACCAAATATCTCCCATTTTAGAGTATTCGGTTGTAAAGTTTTTATTCATAACAATGGAAAGGATCAATTGGGAAAATTTGATGCCAAATCCGATGAAGGAATTTTTATTGGGTATTCTTCACGTAGCAAAGCATATAGGGTATTTAATAATAGAACCCAAACTGTGGAGGAATCCCCTCATATTGTGTTTTTCGAAAACAATGCTCGCTTGGCGAGAAAGGATTCTTGTTCTGATCTTGCAGGTATTCTAAATAGTTTAAAAGACAAAGTACAAGAGGAAACTCCTAAGGAAATTCAAGATGAAATCTTGGAACAAACGGAGGAAACGCCACAATTGGAGAAAGAAACGAAAATGCCTAACGAGTGGAGGACAATCAAAGATCACCCTCTCGAACAGGTAATTGGCGACGTCGGAGAAAAGGTAAGTACCCGAAACTCTCTTAAGAACTCCTTAGGACACACTTCTTAAGAGATCACGTCCTCATTGCATTATTTCGTTACAAATTACTAACTTGAGCGTCGGAGATGTCTAATTCTCTTTTGCAGGTATCGCCCTAAAGGCAGGGGGAGTTATAAAGAAATGGCATAGAACAAACGATTGTTACAGCAAATAATCGATTATTTTATTGTACGGACAATCGATTAGCAAGTATCACTAATCGATTATTTATGTTTGATGCTTATTATGCATTTGTGTTTAATAATCGATTTTTTCACTGCATAATCGATTACCGTCTCAGTCATTCAGTACTGCTTTCCTAAAACAATCGATTGTTTCATAAATATAATCGATTATTTTCCAAGTCAGAAAATCACCGTGCTCACTGTATCACAACAATCGATTATCATAATTCAACAATCGATTATTTTTTGTCAGTAATTCAAATATTTGTTACCGTTTGGTCCTGCAATCGATTTTGTGTCAGTTCCGAGTTCAAATCAAAATCTGCTCAAGAATCGATTATTTCGTTTCAACAATCGATTGTCCAACGGTCAGTACAATTTATTTTTACCGTTTCTGACTGTTTTGGCTAATAAATTTCTGCAGATTTTCATCATAAATGAAATGCCATTCTTCCCATTATAAATAGGCATCATAAGTCTTCAATTTTATTCACTCAAGCATCAATCTTTGCTCCCAAACCTTCAAAAATCTTCCAAGTTTCTTACAAAGTTCATTACTACTTTTTGAAAACGTCGGGCAGACACTCTAAATGTTCCCGTTCAGGTAGACAAGGTGCATCTTCTTCTGCTCCTCCACCTCCAAATTTTCCTTATCAAGATGGGTCTATTTTACAATTCAATACTGAAACCGAGCTTACTAGATTTTTGACAAAATTCGAAAAGCGTGACATTCTTCCTCCTCGCTTTTCTACAAGCAAATATCTTGAATCATGCGCCCCCGCTGCAAACATGCTTAAAGAATGTCAACTTCTTGACTTCTTATATCTTACCTATCCTTATATTAATCCTCCATTGATTCAGGCGTTCTACTCAAACCTTCATGAGGATGACGATGGTGAGCTTGTGTCAAATATTAATGGTGTTCAAATTCTTTTGTCCAATGAAAACTTGCATTCCATTGCCCATCTTCCTCGATATGGCGAAAACATTACTCGCTACATTAGAGAGGCCGGCGCCTTATTTGATGAGAAAACTCTCCTAAACCAAATAGGACTTGGAGCTTATGATCCTAATCTATCTACTCGACGTCCTACCATTACGGGAATGCTCCCCGAATATCGTTTGATTTTCTATTTCATCACCCGAGTCCTCAAGCCTCGGAAGCATAATCGTACCACTCTTTCCCTAGAGGACGCTAAGCTCATGCATGCCATTATAACCGGAGCTCACATCAATTGGTGTAAGTTCGTCAAAATTCACATGCGTGATGCCATCGGAGATGATAGACCTCTTCCCTATACCCTCCTTATTATGAATTTTCTTGAAGCTTCCGGGTTCAACACTTCCATCGGTCCTCTCAAAAAGAGCACCAAGAAGTGAGAAATTTCCGAATCCTCCTTTCCCCATGACGGCGATCATGTAGCTCCTGCTCCTCCTCCAACTCGTCGATCGCGTCAGCCTCAAGAACCTACTCTTCAATCCATTTCCGACCAAATTGCTTCATTGACCACCTCTGTCGGTCAATCGACACATGAGATCCATGGATATTTTGACCATGTTCATTATCCATATGCCGGTCTTGTTCCCTATGAAGCAGTGCCGGATGATGAGGCGGGAAATGATGATGAATAATTTCGTTATTTGTTTTTCTATTTTATTGTTCTATGTTTGATTGTTCCCGTTATGTAACCGTTTTTTTAATAAATAAACAAGTTTTTTTAATTATTCTATATTTTTTTGCTAATGGCAAAAGGGGGAAGATAATGGGTATGCACTCTCAATACTTATCGGCATAAATTGAGGGGGAATTCATATATTGAGGGGGAACAAATTGCATATCTATATACTTGTTGCATATCTTTACTTGTCTTGAATCGTCATTATGAATTGCCTAATATGCATATCCCGCTTAAAGTTTGCCATTATCAAAAAGGGGAAATTGTTGGAAACACGTTCTCAAGGCATTATACTAATCATGTGTTCATATTTGTAGGTTTTGATGAATGACAAACTATGCGCAAATTGACATATGACGAGGTCCAAGCACAAGCGCAAAATTGATATATAACGAGATTCAAGCACAAGACAAAGATCGATATTAAGTTTTATATGAGTCGGTATTTAATTGTGATCTTGATCCGACAACTTAAACTCAAGACTTGGCTTCTCTCGTAAAAATATTTTTAACAAATCATGCATATTTAATTTAGAGCAAAATGATTTTAAATAATGCATATTTACTTTAGTCAAAATGATTTTTAAACATGCCTCTAAAATCTGGACTAAGATGATCGATTATGTACTTATGATAATCGATTATGTCTAAGTCAGCTGCTTGACAATCGATTGTGAACTTATGACAATCGATTGTGTTAAGGCAGTGAGCATCAGATTTTTCAAATCTGCATGACAATCGATTGTGAACCTTATGACAATCGATTGTGATGAGGCAGTGTCCATCAAAGTTTTTCAAAGCTCAAAATAATCGATTGTGAAGCTAATGACAATCGATTGTGAAGAGACAGTGTCCATCAGATTTTTCAAAGTCACAAAATAATCGATTGTGAACTTATGACAATCGATTGTGTTGAGGCAGTGTCTTCCAGACTTTTTCAAAGTTATTAAATAATCGATTGTGAACCTATAACAATCGATTGTCAAGAGGCAGTGTCTAAATTGATTTTTCAAGACTGATATATAATCGATTGTATAACTGACCGTTGCCAAAATGTTTTCAAATACCGTCAGGTAATTGATTATTGATTTCCTATAATCGATTGTTTTAATTAAAATCTGGAAAGGATTTTTTGAACGTTGCTGAGTAACCGATTATTGATTTCTTATAATCGATTGTTTTAATTAAAATCCGGAAAGGATTTTTTGAACGTTGCTGAGTAATCGATTGTAGATTTCTGACAATCGATTGTTTTACATAAAATCTGGAAATGATTTTTTGAACGTTGCCAGTAATCGATTATTGATCTTAGATAATCGATTGTTATGCGTAAAATCTGGGATTGATTTTTGGAAGAACTAGCAAACAATCGATTGTGGTAATTTGACAATCGATTGTCACTGAGTAAAATCAGCAATTCTTAATTGGCAATTAGGCAACGGTAATACAAAGTTTTTCAGTTATAAATACAGCTTCAATTCAGTCTTTTAAGTACAACAACACAAAACAACTGATCATACAATTGCTAAAGCTTGCATACTTTATTGCTTATCATTCTATATTCATTACATAAGCTTTTGAGAGCCAAATTCTTGTCGAAAGTTGTTGCGATCTTGAGCGTATTCTTTTTACTCATATCTACTCTTAAAGGAGTGTCTTGTTTGAGTGCTAAGTGTTTTTGTACACTTGAAGGGAAGTGTTAGTCCCTTGTGTTGTAAGAAGGAACTTGTGTTTCCTTAGTTGAAGTCTTGGAGTGTTGTATCTCCGAGCAAAGGTTGTTGAGGCTTGTGTCCTCAAGTTGTAACGGTTTGTTGAGCACCCGTAAGCTTAACAAGTTAGTGGAAATCTCGAGAGAGTCTCTCGGGGACTGGACTAGCCACGGGTTGTGGTGAACCAGGATATATCGGTGCGTTTGTTCTAATTTATTTACTTATCGCACTTATTTATTTCCTGCAATTTTTAAATTCCGCAAGTTTACGCTAATTTTTATCATAACGCTATTCACCCCCCCTCTAGCATTAAGCGTATTATCTAACAGGACCAAGTCCGAGTCCCCAGCAGAAGCGTCACCAAGCTCATCATATGACGCGTGTTTTATCTCAACATAGCCTCAGATAGTGCAAATACGGGATTTCAAACCCAAGTATATCATTTATAACCATTACTCACCTCAAACCGGTCAAAATCCTAGTTCTCCTTGCGCTTTCCTCGCAAATCGACCTCTTCGAGTGTAGAATCTGACCAGAACCACAAGGAATATGTTATAATAGGCTAATGGGACATAACCCAATAGAAAGAACTTGAAAAACACCCAAAAACACGAAGTTGGCAAAACCCAAGCCCTGAACCCACTTCTTGAAAAATTACAAATTTACATCACCGACATCCTCGTCTCGCCACAAGTCCGTACATGTCAAATTTACAAGAATCGGAGTCCATTTGACCCTTCAAATCAACACTTTAAGCTCACTTGGGTTTCAAGCCCTAACCACCATTTTTGCCCTTAAAAACCTTGAATTCTTTGTGTTTAATCCATGTTTTTACACTATAATGACATATTCTACGTCCAAGAATCCATACCTGCCCTCAAATTCCTCTTCAATATCGCTCCCAAACTCGCCTTAGTCCGAGGTCCAAATGTTCTTCTCTTTTCAAACTTGTAAAATTACTGTTCATTAAACCCAACAGGATTTCCGCTTCTGCGGTCATATCTCTGCTTATGCGGCTCTCGCTTCTGCGGCCTCTCGACCTTTTTTGAGGTCCAACTTATTCTCCCAGGGATCGCTTTTGCGTGCTTATGCGGTCACCACCTATGCGGTTTTCCTTCCGCATCCGTGATCTAGGCCAACTTCCCCATTGGCCGCTTTTGCAGCTCACCCGCTGTGTGTGCGGAACCGCTTTAGCGCTCCTTTTCCGCAAATGCAAAAATAGCAGAAGCAACACAACCAAAATGCCAAAAACTCCTACAACCTCCCTTCAACCATCCGGAATTACCCCGAGGCCCTCGGGGCCTAAACTAAAAACACTGCTATGATCTAATACCTTATTCAAACTTGCTTGAGCCATAAAAACACTAACATTAACACCAAAAATCACCAAATTCCTCCAATCCAAGCCTAAGTTTCTTAAGAATTTTCGAAATTCACATACGACCAAAAGTCCAACCAAACGACGTCCGAATGACCTGAACTTTTTGACACGTATCCAAAATTGCCTAACAAAGCTACAACTCTTGGAATTCCGTTCCGACCCCTGGATCAAAATCCTACCTATCAACTGGAATTCACCGAAATTCAAACTTAGCCAATTCAAGCCTAATTCTACACTGGACCTCCAAATTCAGTTTCGATTTCACCTAAGTCATAAATCACCACCCAAAATTGGTCGAACCGTCAGAAATCCATTCCGACCCCTATAACTCATAGGTCAACATCCAGTTGACTTTTTCAAACTAGCCTTCTCTTAAAGAGACTAATTGTCTCAATTCCAACCAAACTCTGTCCGAATCACTTCAAACTCTACAAACACATAAAATGAAACATATAGCAGCATAAAACGGGGAAAACGGGACGGTAACCCACATGACGACGGTCCGGGTCATCACATCTTCCCCAACTAATACAAATGCTCGTCCTCGAGCGGGTCAAGAAACATACCTGGAGCCTCAAACAAACGAGGATATGTGCTCTTCATCTCCTGCTCGGTCTCCCAAGTGGCCTCCTCCACGGGCTGACCTCTCCACTGCACCGTTACTGAAGCTATGTCCTTTGATCTCAACTTTCGAACTTGACGACCCAAAATAGCCACTGGCTCCACATCATAGGTCAAGTCCTCATCCAACTGGATCATACTGAAGTCTAATACATGAGACGGGTCCCCTACATACTTCCTGAGCATAGAAACATGGAACACTGGGTGAACCCCCGACAAGTTGGGTGGCAAAGCAAGCATGTAGTCCACCTCCCAAATCCTTCGGAGTATCTCAAAAGGTCCAATGAACCGGGACTCAGCTTCCCTTTCTTTCCAAACCTCATCACTGTTGAAACACGTTCTCAAGGCACTATACTAAAACGTTGTTCATATTTGTAGGTTTTGATGAATGACAAACTATGCGCAATGGACATATGACGAGGTTCAAGCACAAGCGCGCAATTGATATATAACGAGATTCAAGCACAAGACCAAGATCAAGCAAAGATATAAAGTTATACATGAGTCGTTCTTTAATTGTGATCTTGATCCGATAACTTGACTCAAGACTTGGCTTCTCTCGTAAAAACATTTTTATCAAAATCATGCATATTTAATTTAAAGCAAAATGATTTTAAATCATGCATATTTACTTTAGTCAAAATGATTTTTAAACATGCCTCTAAAATCTGGACTAAGATAATCGATTATGTTAAGTCAGCTGCATGACAATCGATTGTGAACTTATGACAATCGATTGTGTTGAGGCAGTGTGCATCAGATTTTTCAAATCTGCATGACAATCGATTGTGAACCTTATGACAATCGATTGTGTTGAGGCAGTGTACATCAAAGTTTTTCAAAGCTACAAAATAATCGATTGTGAACTTATGACAATCGATTGTGTTGAGGCAGTGTCTATCAAACATTTTCAAAGTCATAAAATAATCGATTGTGTACCTTTGACAATCGAGTGCATTAAGGCAGTGTCTAATTGATTTTTCAAAGACTGATATATAATCGATTGTTCTCATAGCATAATCGATTGTGTAATTGACCATTGCCAAAATATTTTCAAAAACCGTCAGGTAATCGATTATAGATTTCTAATAATCGATTGTTTTAAATAAAATCTGAAAAAGATTTTTTGAACGTTGCCAAGTAATCGATTGTAGATTTCTGACAATCGATTGTTTTAAGTAAAATCTGGAAATGATTTTTTGAATGTTGCCAGTAATCGATTATTGATCTTAGATAATTGATTGTGAAGCGTAAAATCTGGGAATGATTTTTGGAACGATTGGCAAACAATCGATTGTGGCATTTTGACAATCGATTGTCACTGAGTAAAATCAACAATTCTTAATTGGCAATTAGGCAACGGTAATGCATGGTTTTTCAACTATAAATACAGCTTCAAATCAGTCTTCTAAACACAACAACTGATCATACTATTGCTATAGCTTGCATACTCTATTGTTCATCACTTTCTATTCATTACATAAGTTTTGAGAGCCAAAATTCTTGACGAAAGTTGTTGCGTTCTTGAGCGTATCTGTTTACTCATATCTACTCTATTAAGAGAGTCTTGTTTAAGTGAGTGCTAAGTGTTTTATGCACTTGAAGGGAAGTGTTAGTCCCTTGTATTGTAAGAAGGAACTTGTGTTTCCTTTGGTTGAAGTCTTGGAGTGTTGTATCTTCGAGCAAAGGTTGTTGAGGCTTGTGTCCTCAGTTTGTAATGGTTTGTCGAGCACCCGTAAGCTTAACAGTGTTAGTGGAAATCTCGAGAGAGTCTCTCGGGGACTGGACTAGCCACGGGTTGTGGTGAACCAGGATACATCGGTGCGTTCGTTCTTATTTATTTACTTATCGCACTTATTTCTTTCCTGCAATTTTTAAATTCCGCAAGTTTACGCTAATTTTTATTATAACGCTATTCACCCCCTTCTAGCGTTAAGCGTATTTTGTAATAATCACGCCTTTCATAGGCGAAACCTTCAGCAAAACCTTCTCGCCTACCATATAGGATACATCCCAAACCTTCCGGTCCGCATAACTCTTCTGACGCTACTGAGCCGTACGAAGTCTCTTTTGGATAACTTTCACTCTCTCTAAGGCATCCTGAACTAACTCTGTCCCCAATAGTCTAGCCTTACCGGGCTCAAACTAGCCAACTGGAGATCTACACTGTCTCCCATATAAAGCCTCATACGGCGCCATCTGAATGTTGGACTGATAAGTGTTGTTATAAGAAAACTCTGCAAGTGGCAAGAACTCAGCCCAAGAACCTCCAAAATCAATAACACAGGCACGTAACATGTCCTCTAAAATTTGAATAGTACGCTCGGACTGTTCGTCCTTCTGAGGATGAAAAGCCGTGCTCATCTGTATCTTAGTGCCCAACTCCCGATGGAAAGTCCTCCAAAACTGGGAAGAAAATTGAGTACCCCTGTCTGAGACAGTAGAAACTGGAACCCCATGCAACTGCACAATCTCATAGATGAAAATCTCTACTAACCGCTCCGAAGAATAGGGCGTACACACCGGAATGAAGTGTGCAGACTTAGTCAGCCTATCCACAATCACCCAAATAGAATCAAACTTCCTCGAGGTATGAGGGAGACCACTCACAAAGTCCATAGTAATCCTCTCCCATTTCCACCCTGGAATATCCATCTGCTGAAGTACACCACCGGGTCTCTGATGTTCATATTTGACATGCCAACAATTTAGACACCATGCCACATAACTCACAATATCCTTTTTCATTCTCCTCCACCAATAATGCTGCCTCAAGTCCTGGTACATCTTCGCGGTGCCCTTATGAATAGATTACCGTGAGCTGTGGGCCTCCTCTAATATCAACTCTCGGAGCCCATCCACATTGGGCACGCAAATTTGGCCATGCATCCGCAACACAACATCACTATAAATAGTCATATCTCTAGCATCATCATGCTGGACCCTGTCCTTCAGGACAAGCAAATGTGGGTCATCATATTGGCGCTCCCTGATGCGATCGTACAAAGAAGAGCGGAAAACCACACAAGACAACACCCGACTGGGCTCTGAAATATCTAACCTCACAATTTGATTAGCCAAGGCCTGAACATTAACTGCCAGGGGCCTCTCCCCAACTGGAATGTACGCTAAGCTACCCATACTGACCGACTTCTGGCTCAAAGCATCGACCACTACATTGGCCTTCCCCGGATCATACAATATGGTAATATCATAATCCTTGAGTAACTCAATCCATCTTCGCTATCTCAAATTGAGGTCC
The DNA here is from genome assembly GCA_034376525.1 of Nicotiana benthamiana. Classification (NCBI taxonomy): domain Eukaryota; kingdom Viridiplantae; phylum Streptophyta; class Magnoliopsida; order Solanales; family Solanaceae; genus Nicotiana; species Nicotiana benthamiana. The sequence goes on from CM067336.1 coordinate 100,454,994, forward strand.
TTCTGCTTAAACAAGTGCTGAAGACTGCAATGATCCGTGAACACCTCACAGGACATGCCATATAGATAGTGCCTCCAAATCTTCAAAGCATGAACTATAGTAGCCAACTCCAAGTCATGAACATGGTAGTTCTTCTCATGAGGCTTTAGCTGACGCGAAGCATACACAATAACTCTACCCTCCTTCATCGATACACATCTGATCCCAACTCTCAAAGCATCATAATAGACCGAGTGAGAGCCTGAAGCTGATGGAAATACTAGCACCGGAGCTGTAGTCAAAGCTGACTTGAGCTTTTGGAAGCTCTCCTCACACTCATCCGACCACACAAACGGAGCATTCTTCTGCGTTAACTTCTTCAAAAGCGAATCAATAGATGAAAATCCCTGAATGAACTTGCGGTAATAACCCGCCAAACTAAGGAAACTCCGTATCTCAGTAGCTGAAGACGGTCTGGGCCAACGCTGCACCGCCTCGATCTTCATTGGGTCAACCTGAATACCATCACTGGACACCACGTATCCCAGAAAAGCCATGGAACTGAGCCACAATTCATACTTGGAGAAATTTGCTTAAAGCTTCTCCTCTCTCAACCTCTGCAACACCACCCTCAAGTGCTGCACGTGCTCCTCCTGGCTACGCGAGTACACCAGTATATCATCAACAAACACGATCACAAAAGAAGATAGATACAGCCAAAATACACTATTCATCAAGTGCATGAATGCGGCTGGGGCGTTAGTCGGCCCAAATGACATAACCAGAAACTTATAATGCCCATATCTCATCCTGAAAGTTGTCTTCATGATATCAGAATCCCTAATCTTCTGCTGGTGATAACCTAAACGGAGATCAATCTTAGAGAATACCTTTGCCCCTTAAGCTGGTCAAACAAATCCTCAATATGGGGTGGTGGATACTTGTTATTTACTGTCACTTTGTTTAACCGTCTGTAATCAATGCACATTCTCATTGTGCCATCCTTCTTCTTTACAAATAACACCGGTGCGCCCCACGGTGGTACACTCGGGCGAATGAACCCCTTATCTAGGCATTCTTGCAGCTGCTCCTTCAACTCTTTTAACTCTGCTGGTGCCATATGATAGGGAGGAATAGAGATGGGCTAAGTGTCGGGCACCAAATCAATACGAAGTCAATATCCCCGTCCGGTGGCATGCCCGGCAGGAATAGTGGAAATACCTCAGGAAATTCCCTCACCATGGGGACCGAATCAAGATAGGAGCCTCAGCTCCAACATCCCTCACAAATGCTAGATATGATAAATATCCCTTCCCAACCATCCGATGGGCCTTTAGGAAAGAGATTACCCTGCTGGGCACATAATCAGTCGTACCACGCCACATGATCCTCGGAATATCCGGCATAACTAATGTGACTGTCTTGGCATAACAGTCCAGAATAGCATGGCACGGTGATAGCCAATCCATGCCCAGAATAACATCAAAATCTACCATGCTCAATAGCATCAAGTCAACTCGGGTCTCCAGACCCCCAATAGTAACAAGACAAGACCGATACACGTAGTCCACAATAATAGTATCACCTACCGGGGTAGTTACATGCACAGGTAACGCAAGACACCCTCGGGTAGTCCCCAAATGATGAGCAAAGTAAGAAGATACATAAGAATATGTTGATCCGGGATCAAATAAAACTAAGACAAACCTGTGGCAGACTGAAATAATACTTGTAATAACAACATCCGAAGCAACAACATCTGACCTGCCCTTAAAAGCGTAGCAATGGGCCTGACCACCGCCTGATCGGCCTCCCCCTCTAAGGCGACCTCTAACTTCCCAAACCTCACCCCTAGCTGACTGGGCGGGTGTTGAAGACACTGGGCCAGAAGATGAAGGTTGGCCCATCTGCTGTGATTAACTGGATGCACGAAGGGGACAATCCTTCCGTATATGCCCAAACTCGCCACACTCATAACAACTCTCTGGCTCTAGGGGCTGGGACTGAAGGGAACCCCTCGCACCAAAGTAGCTGGCTGAAGAACTAGGCTGAGATAAACCCTGAGCAGATGGGGCATGAGACAAACTCTGCGTGTGAAGTGCACTCAGAGATGAATGACTCTACTGAGAGCCCTGATAACCCCGACCAGAAGATGAGCCACGGTACTCCGACCGAGCTGGCTGTGGAGGCCTGAAAAACGACCCCTGCTCTGCTAAAACTTGCCCCTAGATGGTGCATCACTGGAGCCACCTGATCCTCGAGACCTCTTGGCCTCCTCTCCTCTCTCTCCTGACGGCGATCCATCTCAATATCTTGGGCTATATCCACAAGTCAGTCCACAAATCGTCTGATCCTCTCCTGATCCGTCGGAACCATTCACGGAGCATAACGAGCTAACTTTGCAAATCTCACCTCATATTGCGTCACAGACATATCCCCCTGACGAGGCCACTCAAACTGCCTGCGTAACGCCTCCCTCTACGACCGAGGTATCCACTTCTCCAGGAAGATAGTGGAGAACTCCTGCCAAGATAACGGTGCTGCACCTGCCATCTTACGCCGCTCATATTCCTCTTACCAGGTAAAGCTGCTCCTGAGAACTGAAAAGTGGTAAAAGATACCCAACTAGTCTCCAAGATCCCTGCTGCTCGAAGCATGCGTCGACACTTATCGAGAAATCCCTGGGCATCCTCGCCCGAAACACTGCTAAAATTAGGAGGTGAAAGCCTGCTGAACCTCTCTAGACGACGCTACTCGTCATCTGGCATCACTGGCACCCCATCATCCTGAGCTGGAACAACTGGCTGAACAGGGGCAACTGGCTGAACTGGTGGTGCCTCTAGGGTCTACAAACCCTGTACACCCTGCTCTGAAGTGCGAGCTGCAGGGGTCTGATGACACTCCCAGTCTGAGATGTAGCTGCGTTAGCTAAGACTGCCTGAGCCAGGTGTCACGACCCAATTCCCTAACCCGATCGTGATGACGTCTCTTGTGAAGACAAGGCTGGCCAGACCATTTCAGAACACCACTTAAAGCTGTTAGTCAGTCATATAACAGTTGAAATTTGAATTAATGATATTAATCAATGTGAACACAACCCAATACATCCCGACTGGGGTGTCATAAGTCACGAGCATCTAGGAGTGCCTTTATTAAAATTTAAAAGTCTATAATACATAGAGAAAACTCTGGGAATCAAGAAGAAGAAGAATATCGATGCCGCAAATGCCGATGATCACTTTGCTTAGCTACGATAGCAATACCTTCAATCCGCTACTAACTCGCTACCGGGTGATTAGCACCTGTAACTGCACGCAAGGTGCAGGGAGTAAAGTGAGTACTTTCAACTCAGTGGTAACAAGAGAGAATAATATCTAAGCGATAAGAAAACATGTATGGGAACACCAAACTGCTATAAAAGACGGAACAACCTTTTGAGAAAAACCAAAATACTATGAAAAATCCCTTTAAAAAATCTCAAGATCAGTTCAAAATCTCTTTTACAAAGTCTCTTTTTCAAATATCTCTTTTATTTTCAGCATCCCAACATATGAATGCTATATTAGATAGAACAAGTCAGCTCATAGGTCTTCCCCTTAGGCACAACACTCCTTAACATATAACACCAGGGTATCTAGTCAACAAGGCAAGTAACACTATGTATGCCAATGATATATGAGTGCTAAATGTCGTTCCACGTAGTACAAACAAGAGTAGATGCATGAGTGCATGAATGCAATGCAATGCACATGACCGCTACGGTGTGTAGCCCGATCCATAGGTACCCTGCGCTCACTAGGGGTGTGTACAGACTCCGGAGGGGCTCCTACAGCCCAAGCGCAAAAATTTTGCAGCGTGCATCCCGATCCAATATGATATATATATATAATGTTGCGGCGTGAAGCCCGATCCATGCAATAAGCTACTGCAGCGTGCAGTCCGATCCATGCAATATGCTACTGCAGCGTGCAATCTTATCCATGCAATATGCTACTGCGGCGTGCAGTTCGATCCATGCATGTATATGCACATTCTCACACAACATTCAAGGCCTGAAAGCCTCTTTACAACATCTTCATGTCCTCACATATGGCCCTTTGCCTCAATCAGTCCAAAATAGTTAAAAGCCCCCCGGGCATCCCTAAAATGATAATACTTAACTCAAACAATCGTTCAAATAGCAGTTAAATCTCCAAGTTTGAGAAAGATATAGCTGAGTTCATGAAACAGTATAAATCACATGGACTGAGTTGAAATAATCTTTCAAATAGTGAGGAAAACTGTGATGATAGTTCATAAAGAGTTCAAATAATCGGCAATAAGCCCCAAGTATGGCAATGAGCCCAAGTCATAATGGTAACAATAAATCATTTGAAATTTCGCGGTGAAAACCAACAACGGGGATGGACCAAGTCACAATCCCTAACGGTGCTCTACCCCACGCTCAGGTCCAACGTGCAAGTCACCACAATACAACACTAAGATGTGGAAATCCAGGGTTTCAAACCCTCAGGATATCATTCCGAAGTATGACTCACCTCGAACCGGTGAAATTCCTCGCTCGCGACGCCTTCGCCCCTTGTATTGGCCTCCACGCGCGTCAAATCTAACCAAAATTAGCACAAATATATCGTAAAATGCAAATGGTCAACACCTAATCGAAAACAATCAGAATATAACAAAAATCTCGAAACTAGAAAAACCCGAGCCCCGGGCCTGCTTCTCAAAAAATTACGAAACTTACATTTACGGAATCCTCGTTTCACCACGAGTTCATACATACCAAGAACTCCCAAATCCGAGCTCAAATGACCTATCTAATTTCAATTTAAAATATCAAAACTCAAGCCCGAACTTTAGCCCCCTTTTAATGAATTCAACCAAGTTTCCATGTTAATTCTTCCATAAACTAAAATAATTAGGCCAAGGAACTTACCTCCCTTTGATTCCTTTGAAACCTTTTTTATTTTCTCCCAAAAGCTCTCAAAATCCTCAACAGTGGTGGGAAAATGACATATACTCGCGGAGGAAATGTTTTAAACCCTTCTGTCCGCTACAGTGAAATCCTTCAATGCGATCGCGTCCTCGACCATGCGATCGCAGAGTACAAAAAAATGCAGTTCCAGAATTCCCTCTATGCGATCGCAATGAAACCCCTGCGATCGCAATAGCATAAGCTTCTGAAGCTATGTGAACACACACCTCCTATTGCGAACGCAGAGAACAACCTACGCTGGCCCCCAGATCTCCCAATGCGATTGCAACATCACTCAGCGATTGCATTAAAAAAAAAGCCTTGACCTTAGAAAGCTCTACGCGATCTCAATAGAACCCATGCGATCGCAATGAATAAAACCTCTGCAACTGAAGCCTGCATATTTCTACTACACTTTTACAACTCCAAACTTCCCGATAAGTATTCAAAATCACCCCGAGGCCCCATAGACCTCAACCAAAATCACAAACATGGCATATTACCTTATTCAAACTTGCTCGATCCATAAGAACACTATCATTAACATCAAAAATCACCAAATTCCTCAAATCCAAGCCTAATTTTCTTAAGAACTTCCGAAACTCATATTCGATCAAAACCAGACTAAACGACGTTCGAATTACCTAAAAATTTGCAGACATATCCAAAATCACCTAACGAAGCTACTGCAATTCTCGAAATTCCATTCCGCACCGCATCAAAATCTCACTTATCAGTCGGAATCCGCCAACGTTCAAACTTTGCCAATTCAAGCCTAATTCTACACCGGACCTCCAAATTCAGTTCCGATCGCTCTCCTAAGTCACAAATCATCTGCCAAAGCTTACCGAATCACCAGAAATCACATCCGAGCCTTCTAACTCTCAAGTCAACTTTCAGTTGATGTTTTCCAGAATAAGTTTCCTTCTAAGAGGCCAAGTTCCTTATTTTCAACCAAAACCAATTTAATTACACCCGATCGACTCTAATACTGATATTGAAACATGAAGCAACACAATAAGGGGGAAACGGAGTAGTAACACATAAGACAACGGGCCGGGTCGTAACACCAGGTAGTGCAAACCGATAAGATCTGAGCGAGGGCCTCCTGAAGACCCGGAATCACAATAGGCACTGCTGGTGCCAGAGCAGGTGCTACTGGAACCTCTACAACTAGAGACTGATCCTGAATAGGGCAACTGGTGGGTCAACTGGTGCTGCCCCTGCTGCCCTGCCTCGACCATGACCACCGACGCGCCCTCGGCCTCTAGTAGGTGGAAATAGTGGTCGTGCGCCTCGCCTGGTAGCGCGCGTCCTCGCCATCTACGAGAGAATAGAATACAGAAGTTTAGTTCTCGGATCAACAAAGTCGTACGACAAGAAGTTCAAGAATATGAAGTTTTTCCTAAAGGTTCTACAACATCTCGAGGATAAGTCCAGACGTCTCCGTACCAATATGCGAGGCTCTACTAAACCGGCTCATGTCTCATGAAGCCTTGTAACCTAGGCTCTGATACCAACTTGTCACGACCCAAAACCCCGATCGTGATGGCCTCCAACACCTTGTTAGGCAAGTCTGACCATTCAAGCATTTCCCCGCCAAATCATTGACTTAGATACCAAATTTAAGATAAATTCTCAGTTTGATAATAATAGAAAATACTGCGAAAAATGAAATCAAAAGTAATAACAGCCCAAATGATCCGGCGTCACAAGTCAAAGCCTCTAGATACAACCGAACAATTTCCTATACAAAGGAAATGTCTAGATACAGAAACAAAAGATAGATAGAGGAGTGATAAGGTCCTGCGGACACCAGCAAATACCTTGATAACTCCGGTATTGAACTGATAAGCAGCAGCTAATCGCAGATAAGCCTTCGGGATCCCTGTATCTGCACACAAGGTGCATGGAGTAGAGTGAGTACTTCCAACTCAGTGAGTAATAGCAATAAATAACAATTGAATGTAAGAAATCCGGTAAGAACACTATACAGTTCTAATATCAACAGTAACGACAGTAAATATTGCTAAACAGGGGAGAGAATCTGATAAATACTTCTCTTTCCGTCCTACTAGTTACTAACACTGCTGCGGCGCACAGCCCGATCTAATACCATATATAAAATGATCCGGCGCGCAACCCAATCCAATAATATAGTATATATAATGCTGCGATGCATAGCCCGATCCAATAATATAGTACTGCACTCAGTGGGGGTGTGTGCAGACTCCAGAAAGGTTCCTTCAGCCCAAGCACTATAATACTACGACGTGCAGTCTGATCCATATAATATATCGCTGCGGCGTGCAGCCCGATCCATGTAATATGTATAATGCTACGACGTGTAGCCTGATCCAATATAATATATATATAATGCTGCAGCGTTCAGCCCGATCCAATATAATATATATAATGTTGTGGCGTGCAGCCCGATCAAAGCCTCTAGATACAACCGAACAATTTCCTATACAAAGGAAATGTCTAGATACAGAAACAAAAGATAGATAGAGGAGTGATCAGGTCCTGCAGATACCAGCAGATACCTTGATAACTCCGGTACTGAACTAATAAGCAGCAGCTAATCGCAGATAAGCCTTCGGGATCCCGGTATCTGCACACAAGGTGCATGGAGTAGAGTGAGTACTTCCAACTCAGTGAGTAATAACAATAAATAACAATTGAATGTAAGAAATTTGGTAAGAACACTATACAGTTCTAATATCAACAGTAACGACAGTAAATATTGCTAAACAGGGGAGAGAATCTGATAAATACTTCTCTTTCCGTCCTACTAGTTACTAACATTGCTGCGGCGCACAGCCCGATCTAATACCATATATAAAATGATGCGGCTCGCAACCCGATCCAATAATATAGTATATATAATGCTGCGACGCATAGCCCGATCCAATAATATAGTACTGCACTCAGTGGGGGTGTGTGCAGACTCTAGAAAGGTTCCTTCAGCCCAAGCACTATAATACTACGGCGTGCAGTCTGATCCATATAATATATCGCTGCGGCGTGCAGCCCGATCCATGTAATATGTATAATGCTACGACGTGTAGCCTGATCCAATATAATATATATATATAATGCTGCAGCGTTCAGCCCGATCCAATATAATATAGATAATGTTGCGGCGTGCAGCCCGATCCGATATATGTATCAATTACCCTCACTACCGGGTCCTTGACCCCTCTCAGTCATTATAGCCTCTCGGGCCCACTCAGCTAAGACATGGTATTCAACCTTAGGTATTTCTCATTTAGGGTGCAAGTTACTACTTCCAGTTTATTTCATGATTTACAGTCAAAGTCAGGATAGATGGTATGTGTTCAATAAGTAAAGTGAGGTCAATCAACTCAACATGCTCCCCAGAGAGTTCTACAGGTTGGCACAAGGCCCCAAACATGGCAACTAGCCCAAATATATGTGGGTACAAGCTCAGTCTTAGTCAAAAAGTGCAGTAAGTCATCAATCGGGATGGACCAAGTCCGAGTCCCAGCAGAAGCGTCACCACGCTCATCATATGATGCGTGTTTTATCTCAACATAGCCCCACACAGTGCAAATACGCGGTTTCAAACCCTCAATATATCATTTATAACCATTACTCACCTCAACCCGGCCAAAATCCTGGCTCGCCTTGTGCTTTCCTCACAAATCGACTTCCTCGAGTGTAGAATCTGACCAAAACCACAAGGAATATGTCATAATAGGCTAATGAGACATAACCCAATAGAAAGAACTCAAAAAACACCCTAAAACACGAAGTTGGCAAAATTCCAGCACCGTGCCCACTTCTCGAAAAATTACAAAACTCATATCACCTGAATCCTCGTCTCGCCACGAGTCCGTACATATCAAATTTTCAAGAATCGGAGTCAATTTGTCCCTTCAAATCAACACTTTAAACTCACTTGGGTTTCAAGCACTAACCACCATTTTTACCCTTAAAACCTTGAATTCTTAGAGTTCAATCCATGTTTTTACACTATAATGACATATTCTAATCCATACCAGTTGATTTTCCCCAAAATCCTCTTCAAAATTGCTCCCAAACTCGCCTTTGTCCGAGGTCCAAATGTTCTTCTCTTTTCAAACTTCTAAAATCACTGTTCATTAAACCCAGTGCAATTTCCTCTTCTGTGGTCATATCTCTGCTTATGCGACTCTCGCTTCTGCGGCCTCTCGACCGCATTTGCGGTCTAACTTATTCTCCCAGGGGGACCGCTTTTGCGCTCAACTACCGCTTACGTGATCACCGCCTATGCGATTTTCCTTCCGCATCCACGATCCAGGCCAACTCCCCCATTGGCCGCTTTTGCGGCTCACCCGCCACGTCTTCGAAATTGCTTACGCGGATCCTTTTCCACAGATGCAAAAATAGCAAAAGTAGCGCAACTAATATGCCAAAATCTCCTACAACCTTCGTTCAGACATCCGGAATTACCCGAGGCCCCTGGGGCCTAAACCGAAAACACCAATATGATCTAATACCTTATTCAAACTTGCTAGAGTCATAAAAACACTAACATTAACACCAAAAACCACCAAATTCCTCCAATCCAAGCCTAAGTTTCTTAAGAATTTCCGAAATACATATACGACCAAAAGTCCAACCAAACGGCGTCGGAATGACCTGAAATATTTAACATATATCCAAAATCGCCTAACAAATTCCATTCCTACCCCCGGATCAAAATCTCACCTATCAACCGGAATTCGTCGAAATTCAAACTTAGCCAATTCAAGCCTAATTCTACACCATACCTCCAAATTCAGTTTTGATTTCACCCTAAGTCATATATCACCACCCAAAACTGGTCGAGCAGTTGGAAATCCATTCCGAGCCCTATAAATCATAGGTGAACATCTGGTTGACTTTTCCAAACTAGCCTTCTCTTAAAGAGACTAATTGCCTCAATTCCAACAAAACTCTGTCCGAATCACTTCAAACTCTACAAACACATATAATGAAACATATAGAAGCATAAAATGGGAAAAACAGGGCGGTAACTCACGTGACGACGGGCCGGGTCGTCACATGATTGGTGAACGTTCAGGATTTATGCTTCGTGCTAGAAGATCCTTCGAGTTAATTGTATTCAGGACCAAGCCAAAGTGGATGACTTTCAATAATGGTCCTATCAAAGGTTAAAATGTGGTGCTTAAGGATTTCAATCATGTGGTATGGTTAAGAATGGAGGTTTTGCAGTAGATTATGAAAGTAGGCTTGGAATGTTCTATGATATCTTCGGCTTGCAGTGTAGAATTTGAGGAATGAGAGGAAATTACTTTAGATTCATAGAGGAATTATTATGGGTGTATCAGTTGAGGATGCAAACATGCGCATAAGGAGGGTACGAGATTGTTCGTGGAATTTAAGATAGACTGGTCTCGTGATACAAGGCTACTCAGGATGATTGCGGATTGGGTTTGTTATAAGTTGAATGGAGTTATTATTATTTTAAGGACAAGTTAAGGATAAGTTAGAGGAATCCAGATTGGTTAGCCATGGTTGAATCAGCATGATGGTGCGAGTGATCAGTTCCTCCAGCATGATTAAATTATGCATTTGGGGAGATGCGCACGAGGCTTGACGGTTGTCGTAATTGATTGTATTTGGATGCATTTGAGTACTATGGCATGTTATGTATAGGTAGATCCTGAAAGAGTTATGGTGGTTCAGACCACTATTGAGGATTGTGTTTTATACGGTTATTAGAATTCAGTCATGTGTTGTAATGATTCTCCTGAAACGAGTAAAGTGAAAGGTTCTTCTAAGTGAAGTGTATATCCTATTAACGATTTAGGAGTTATGATGAAATTCCTGGGTTATCACGTTTTGGTAAGATAAGTTTGGTGAGCGGCATGAAATTTGAATGTTAAGGACTAATGTAACAGTTTAGTATTGAAGAGAATGTCATAAGCTCGGATGAGGCAGGAGAGAATTTAGATGCTTAGAGTAAGCTGGTATTGTCTTTTTAGCATCATATGAGATCAATGCCTTGTGAAAGAGGCTTCATGTATTGATTTGAGGATCCTTGATTCGCTTTACAACATTCGTGCGGCTGGTAGTGTGGATGTGCAGACGTGTTGCCTGGCGCGGAAGGTCATGAGAGTGTGTCCCACAGGAAGATTGTATAAGAATGGCATGTATCCACTTGATTGAGTGAATATTGCAACCAAGTAAGAAGATTTTGGCGATATCGCTAATTCAAAAATTTATACCCGGATGGCGCTCGGTTCATTTGGCTATGGACTGTGGAAGTTTGTTCTGGTTATGATGGTTGTTCTTGTGTGTTATAGGGAAAGGGTTATTATGGGTCCTTGAAATCTTATTAGCCTAGTACGGTGTGATCGGACTTGGCTTGAGGTCTGTGGATGGATCTAAATGTGAATATGGGCTCTGGCCATATGTATTCAGTTCAACATAGCGCTTCTTATGGAGGAGTATTCGGATGTTAGATGTTATTTCATCATTGGATATTTCATGTAATACTATATTGTACAGTGTGAGTTGTGAAACAACTTGATAAATTTGTATATGTTGAGGTTCCGCGTAGCGATGGTGTTATTTGAGCAGGATGGCTCTCGAGATTCATATCATTTATCACACCATTGTTGTGCTTGATTTTTGTAGCATTTGGCGATGTCTGTCCTCCCAGGGATGGTATTATTTACTTAGCGTGTTTATGGCCGATATTCAGATATTTTTGTAGTAATGAGCATTCTATTTCTATAAGTATTTACTTATATATTTTATATGTGGATCGGGTGGCACGCCTCCACGGGTATGTGTTTTTGGATCGGGTTGCACGCCGCAATAGTGTGATGCTGAATACAGTCCCATATAATCTATTTTCTGTGTTTTGTTTCCCATTTTCTAAGGAAGGTTCATGACACATTTTCGGTGGTCTAATTAGTTACGTGGGTTTATTAGTACCTTCCAGAGTTTGTTTTACTTATGTATCATATTGAGTTTGTAGCTTATAGGCACATTATGGCATCACACAAGACTTTTGGCAGCGTCTGAGGTAGCTTATTGCGTGAAGTATGAACAACTTATACTAGGTGAGACGATATTATTAGATCCGAGATCAATGCGATCGGATTATATGAAGTATAGTAAAGAGCAAATACCATTATTTGTTTATAATGGGGTAATGCTGCTAGTCAGGAGGAGAGACTCAATGATTTGTTGACTCGGGAGTTGGTTATGAATTTCTACACATCTCTTCCTCATGGAAATATTGCAAGAGTAGGAACCAGACTTATATGTGTCATGAGGTACATGCTGATCATCAACTTTGAGGAATGTCGGATATTATCATCAAAAATGGTATTATGGTCATGTGAATGATATGGTGCATGATGTGAATTTAGTAGAGATATGTAGTCATGATCAGGTACATCGTGTTGTGATTGATATGATATTTTTATAATAGAAACAGGCCTGCCAGAGAATTTCAGATGTTGGAATTGGGCACTACGGCTCGTTTGCTAAGTAAATAAGGAAAACAATTTCAGATTTGTTCAAGCAGATGTACTCAACTTAGTCGTTGTAGCATGGATAGGTGAACGAGGTATTGAACCATGATTTCAGATAACTCCAACTTAGTTCTTAGCACACTCGAGGATGAACATATGTTTAAGTGGGAGAGAATGCAACGACCCGACCAGTCTGAGCTCTAGCACGTCATTCAGCATCTTGAGGCCATGAACAACTTCACTTCAGGTATTATAACTTGTACGCATAGTCGGAATTGAGATTCAGGAGTTCGGAGTTGATTTGGAAAGAGAATTCTCATTTTGGAAGCTTACAGTAGGAAGAATCTGACTAAAAGTTAATTTTGAGTAAACGACCTTGGAATCGGGATTTGAAGGTTCCAATAGGTTGGTATGATGATTTCGAACTTGGGCAGATGTTCGAATTAGGTTTTGGATGACCCGGGACCATTTTGGCCCTATTGTAGAAGTTAAAAATTTGAAAGAATTTCATAAATGTGGGTTGAAGTTCATTTCAATGTTTTCAATGTCTGTTTGGGATTCCGAGCCTTGGAATAGCTAGGTATGGTGATTTTGGTATTGGGGGAGCTTCCGGAAGAGGATTCGGAGGCCCGTAGGTCATTTTGGAGTTATTTGGCTAGAGTTAGAATTTGAAAGTTTTGAAAAGTTTGACCGAAAGTGGACCTTTTGATATTTATGTAGGATTCCGATTCTGGAAGTTGTAGTAGGTCTGTAATGTTAAATACAACTTGTGTGCAAAATTTGAGGTCAATCAGACGTGTTTTGATAGGTTTCAACATCGAACGAAGAAATTTGAAGTTCTAAAGTTTATAAAGCTCAAATTGGGTGTGATTCATGATTTCGACACTGTTATATGTTATTTGAAGCCTCAACCAGGTTCGCGTTATGTTTATTGGATGATTTCTCGAGGGCCTAGGATGGATTCCGGGTGGTTAACAGATCAAATTTAGAATTTGAAAAAGGATTTAGGAAGGTGGCATCTGTTGTAACCACATCTGCGAGGTTTTGGCCGCGGGTAGGAGCCGCAGAAGCAACCTAGGAGTCACAGAAGCGGACATGAGCATAGGTGTGTGGGAAGATCCACACCTGCAAAAGCGCATATGCGGAAGGGAGATCGTAGAAGTGGAAGCTGCTCTGTTGAGTTAGAGCCGCACCTGCGATGAAATTTCGTAGGTGCGGATCCGCAGAAGCGGCTAGTGGACCGCAGGTGTGAAGGGGCAGTGTCTTTTTTAAAACCAAGGGTTTGGTCCAGTTTAATTTTATTTTGTCCATGAGAGCCGATTTGGAACAATGTGGAGTGCCATCTTCATAACCTAGTAAAGGGTATGTGCTTTCTTCCCAATTTTGAGTTAAATACATGATTTTATATCGATTTAATCATGGAAAATTAGTGAGAATTTAGGGTTTTGGTGGAGATACCTAGAATTGGTATTTCTAAATTCAGACCACGATTTTGGACATGGAACTTGGAATAAGTTATATATTTGAGTTCGTGGCGTTATGGGTAAAGTTTAAAGTCAAAATCAAGATGGGTGGATGAGATTGAATCTTGTCACTTAACCAAAACAACGTAGTTTCAAGACAAAACTACGTTGTTTTAAGCTCTTCTTGGCAGCCCCTTTTTAGACCGGATTTGGGCTCTTTGGGGCATTTTGGTTTGGGCGTAGGATTTATTAGCCCAGTTCTGATTTTGCCCTTTATTTTCCATTTTTGCTTCTTTTTTCTTTCATTTTCTTTTTTATTCCTAATTACCAAAATTCTAAAATAAATTGTAGAGCCAAAATTAACTTAAATAATTTTAATTAAGCCCGAATAATAATTATAACGCAAAATTAAACAGCAATTAAAACAAAATCACACAATTGAACAATAAAAATTACAAAACTACCAAAAGACATATTTTTGAGATTTTCATTCCTTTCAAACAAAATATGGTTAATTAATTCCAAGATGCACAATTAAATCCTAAATATGCATGCAACAAATATCTTTTGTATTTTTCATTAACTTAACAAATAAACATGCACAAACAAATGTGAAATAATAACAGAAAAATAACACAAAATTTATAACATTTGCAAACAAACAAAATTATTTTGTTCTAAATTTTTTTGGGAGTAATTCTCATATAGGGCAAAAATCACGTGCTCACAGCTGTCCTTTTTTGTCCGAAAATACTAAGAGTTTTCGTGCAAAGATAAAGTGAGCAGATACGAGGGATTTTTGCCCGTTTGAGTACTCCGTGTGAAGAATTTTTTAAAAATTTGACCGAACCTATGCTTCGAAGGTTTCCTACATATCCCCGGCCAAAAGGGAACCAGATCAATGTAGTTCGGAAAAAAATATTTTTGGTAGCTGGGAGTACCATGGGACTGCACTTCGCTGTTACTGCTGCTGCATGCTGTTATCACTGCTTTCTGATCTCCTTATTACACCGTTTTAAAAAGAAAATAAGACGCTAGGCTAGCCTATGGATCACAAGATCTTATCTATCTTCAACTTGTTCTTGCTGCCTTGCTTTCTTATCGGATTGTTGTTTCTTCCGCCGCTTCTTTCTTCCGCAAACTTGGGATGACACTAGCCTTTTGCTTTCCCGGATACCAGTTTTCATCGTCTCATTCGGTCCGCTGGAGATGTATCTTCCTTCGTTAAGCTTTTGGCGGTTCCTCTGGGGATACATCTTTCTTCGTCGGATTTGTTATGCCGGGAACAACTAAGGTTCAAAGGACGCTTCTTTCGAGCTTTGTCTTATCTTCCTTTTGACTCATGCGCTTGAATTTGCGCTGGGGACCTCTTGTTGTAACCTTCTGCTTTCCAGTGGGTCACTGGTTTCAAAACCTGAAATTTAAAGACTGAAAAATATTTCTCTTGTTATATAGATGGGCGCCTATTTATCTAAAAACATGAAAAATATTCCTCTAATTATACAGGTGGGCGCCTATTTATCTAAATACATGAAAAGTATTCCTCTTGTTATACAGGTGGGCGCCTATTTGTCGAAGACTGAAAAATCATTCCTCTTATTATACAGGTGGGCGCCTAATTATCTAAAGACATGAAAAATATTCCTCTTATTATACAGGTGGGCGCTTAAATATCAAAATCATGAAATATTCCTCTTATTATATAGGTGGGCGCCTAACTTTATCAACAAATTTGAAAATAAAATGCATTTGGCAATAATTTATGAAATATATATTTGGCAATGTTTACACAAGTAGGACCATTTGGGTTAAAATGAGTTAAATGTCCTTTTGAGGAAAGATTCACTTCAATATCCTATTCGAGGGCGAATGGACCCATCGTATCCTATTCGAGGGCGGATAGACCCATCGTATCCTATTTGAAGGCGGATAGAACCGAGTATATCCTATTCGAGGGCGGATGAACCTAGAATATCCTATTTGAAGGCGGATGAACCTAAAATATCCTATTCGAAGGTGGACAAACCTATCCTATAATATCCTATTCGAAGGCGGATGAACCTAAATATCCTATTCGAAGGCGGGTGAACCTAAAATATCCTTTTCGAAGGCAGATGAACCTAAAATATCCTATTTGAAGGCGGATGAACCTAGAAAATCCTATTTGAAGGTGGACAAACCTATAATATCCAATTATCCTATTCGAAGGTGGACAAACCTATATCACGATATCCTATTCGAAGGCGGACAAACCTATGATATCCTATTCGAAGGCGGATGAACCTAAAATATCCTATTCGAAGATGGACAAACCTATATCTAAATATCCTATTTGAAGGTGGACAAACCTATAATATCCAAATATCCTATTTGAAGGTGGATAACCATAATATCCTATTCGAAGGCGGATGAACCTAAAATATCCTATTCGAAGGCAGATGAACCTAGAATATCCTATTCGAAGGTGGATGAACCTAAAATATCCTATCTGAAGGCGGAAAAACCTATATCCAAATATCCTATTCGAAGGCGGGCAAACCTATATCCAAATATCCTATTTGAAGGTGGACAAACCTATATTCAAATATCCTATTCGAAGGCGGAAAAACCTATAATATCCTATTCGAAGGTGGATGAACTTAAAATGTCCTATTCGAAGGCGGATGAACATAGAATATCCTATTCGAAGGCGGATGAACCTAAAATATCCTATTTGAAGGTGGACAAAGCTATATCTAAATATCCTATTTGAAGGCGGAAAAACCTATATCCAAATATCCTATTCGAAGGTGGACAAACCTATAATATCCTATTCAAAGGCGGATGAACCTAAAATATCCTATTCGAAGGTGGACAAACCTATAATATCCTATTCGAAGGCGGATGAACCTAAAATATCCTATTTGAGGGCGGACAAACCCATTTTAAAAACTAGAAGTTATCTTACTTCTGAATGTTTCTCTTAAAATTGTGCTGTCTTGCTATCCCCTAAAGCTTGAATTGGTTTCCTCGTTCCTCCGTGAAATTTTTTGACAATGGTAGAAAATTTTCTGCCCCAGTTTTGGTGCTCTTCTTTGTGGCATGTTTTTTCGCCATTAATAAGATTGCCTTTTCCTGCTGTAGATCAAAGAAAATTTGTTTGTTTTAAAACATCGTGAGTGGTCGTGCCACTCCTGCTGGGGATGGTGTTTTCCTTTCTCCCTTCCTCGCTCTTGTGTTTCATCACGCTATCAAAGCTTGCTGGGGATTATTTTGTTGGGGATGAATTTTCCTTTTCTTCCTTCCCCACTCTGTGTTGTCTGACCCTCTTGGAACTTGGTCGAAAATATGCTGGGGATGCTTCTATATCTCGATGATTTGCTGAGGACCCTCTTGTAATTTGGTCCATAATTTCACAACTGTTGTTTTCCTGTTTTTCTCCATACTTTCCTTGACATTTTAGATCATATATTATTCGACCTTGCAACAAACGTCTTTTTGCCTTGTCTCTGGCCTGTCCTTTTCCCATTTTGCTTTGTACCATTTTGGAAACTAGTAGTAAGCTCTGAAAGATCTTTCTCTAAAATAAATTTCTGGAAAAGGACTTTTAAACAAAGAAATGAAAAGATAGAAAAAAGAGAAAATCTTTCTGAACAAATGATGGGGAAAAGAAAAAAAAAGAAAAGAACTTACCTGGGTGGTATAACCGATCCCAACGATTATGTCGTGCATTCTAGATTAATCAACTCAGTCTATTTGTATCAATTAATATTTTTGATGTCTGCACTTGTAGGGGATAAACAGGTGCCCAACTCTTCGCCCAATGCGGATCCCTTCCGCCAATCTTATCTCGTCGCCTCATAGTGCCCTTCGAGGGGTTTTCACTAATAAGACTCTCTCATTTCTCTCAGCTCACAGCGCCTTATGGTGCCTCTGAAGCTTTTCACCGATAAGACTCTCTCGTTTTGTTTCTAAGCTTTTGTCGTCTTATGGTGCCTGCGAAGGGTTTCACTGATAAGACTCTCTTGTTTTGTTTCCTCAGCTGGGGATTGGAGTGTTACCGATAAGATTCTCTCTGCTGGGAATTCTTTTGGCTATCCATTCTTTTCAGCTCATGATCCTCATTCCGTCGGGGACCAGCATGTTATTCTAGCTTTCATTTGTCTATCTTGGCACCTCTTGAATAATGATCGGGAGGCCTTTTTTGGACCTCGATATGGGTTTTATGTGGGTCTTAGAATAAAAGGAGATAAAATTCAAAATAACTTTGATGGGTAACACGTTACAACTCTTGGAATCAAACCTCTTTTCAAAATTTTAAAACATAACTTCTGCCCAGTTTTTCTTGCTTGGGGGATTTTTTTAATTTTTTTGTGACACTTTGTCACATTATGACCGAGCCGTGAGGCGCCTACGTATCCTCTTTGAGGAATCAGGTCAAACGTAGTTCACCTAATTCCTTTGTTTTTCTTGTGACATTTCCCTTGTTTTTTTTTTATTTTTCCTTCTTTTCTTTTCTCCTTTTTTCATTATTTGTTTTTTTCATTTTCATTAATGATTCCAAAAGATGGGTATAAAAGAATAAATAAAGCTCAAAAAAGGGGAAGCAAAGGTTAAAATATTTGGATAGTAGAAAAATTGCCTCCGTCATTTCATTCTCTGATCAATGCCAAGTGCAAACAAACAAACAATTATAATCAAAGAAATCATACAAAATACCTCTTGATTGCGTCAGAATTGATAGCCATGTTGATACATCTTCCCTCGACATCTGTCAAACATAAAGCTCTATTGGATGAAACACTGGCCACAATGAATGGTCCTTGCCAATTCGGGGCGAACTTGCCCTTTACTTCGGCATGATGTGGCCGGATTCGTTTTAACACTTGCTGCCCCATTTCAAATTTTCTGGGACGCACGTTCTTATTATTGCTCTTGCCATTCTCTTTTGATACAACTGGCCATGGCATACTGTTGTCAATCTCTTTTGATCAATTAATCTCAACTGCTCTAATCGGGATTTGACCCATTCATCATCATCAATCTCAGCCTCATCAATAATTCGGAGAGTCGGAATTTCAACCTCTGCTGGTATCCTTGTTTCAGTTCCGTATACCAACAGATAAGGAGTTGGACCTACTGAAGTAGTAATAGTAGTGCGATAACTCCACAATGCAAATGGTAGCTTTTCATGCCATTGCCTGGACCCTTCTACGATTTTCCTCAATATCTTCGTTATGTTATTGTTGGCCGCCTCAACCGCTCCATTCGGGTTTTGACCCACTCATTATCATCAATCTACTTCTTGTATTATTAATTCATAATCAGATTAATTTTTTTAGACTGGGTCGAAGATCCATCGTGCATGCCATGTCATTAGAACCAGTATAAAGAGAACTGTTTATAAAGAGAAAACAAGAAAACAAAATTAAACTAAAGTAAAAGTGAAGAAGAAATTTTTTCATTTTTCATTGAATTACGAGAAACAAGGTTTCACCCTTTGACAAGGACAAAAATAAAATAAACCGAATTACAACCCCGGAATGATCCAGAATACAAGATGAAAATCAGAGCCCACTACCAAGACTCCCTCCAGCTGACCCAGACATGGAGCGTCTTTTCAATTAACAAGAACGACATTTTTAGCCATTGAGCTTCGCATCCATATTTCCAAGACGACTATCTACTTCAAGATCTTCAGCTTTACTCAGTACATTCCCAAGATGATTCTCATACCCCATGTCACCGGGCATTATCCCCACAAAGTGTGCATCATCATGTGTATGTAAAGGATTCAGCGTGTATTCTTGGTGTCACTATCTTGAATCAAATTTTCCTGGATCTTGTGCTTCCAGCTTACCACAAACCGATCACCCCTGCTTTCTCAAAATTCAAAACAAAACATGGTAGAATGGACTTAGTCGGTCCTCATTATTAATAACATCTTTTGTTTCTTTCATTTCCACTTTTTTTCATTTCTTTTTTTCGTGTGGTCGAATCTTATGGAGATTGCCTACGTATCGTGACCCCGCATGAATCAGACCTTGCGTGGTTCGTGCAAAAAGGTAAACGACATTAAAATATTTTTTTGGAATTTTCCATTTTCATAATAAATTGACCAACTTAACGATGAAATAGTGACTCGAAAATCAAATGACCGAATACTCTAATCAAAAGAAATACAAACCTAAAAATAAAATGACAGATTCCATCTCATATATGTCAATTTGACCCAAAATCCGAACGTGACCACTAACTCTTTTTTTTATTTTTTAAAATAAAAAAATGACCCGATATTGATAAAACGGCCTTCCAGCGCCTCAGGGACGAAGATTTAAGGATGTGAGTGTCAAAAATCAAAATATGACTAAAGGTGGCTGTAATGAAAAGTCAGCCTTCCGGAGCCCTGTTTGGGAACATTTGGCTATTTTTGACGAGAAACGGCATCAGCTGGTTTATTTATGACATAAATTAAGATTTTGACATTTTTTGGGCTATTTTTGCAAAAGGGAAAATTGGACCCGATGAGGGTTGCCTACACATCTCACGCCCTATGAGAATCAAACCATGCGTAGTTCAGGCAAATAAGCTAATTAAAATTTTAAAACAAAACTCTTTTTCAAGCTTTTCTATTTTTGAAACCCCATTTTTTTCTATTTTTCCAATAATTTTCCAAAAACTCTTTTTCTATTTTTCTTTGGCTTTTGTAAAGAAAAATACATATAATTTGTTTTTCATTTTTCAAAATTTCGGCAGAGTTCCGACAGTGCTTGGACAATGGTTTCTTCGGAACTAATCAGCTAACTCTCCGACTCATTATTTTTCCTTTTTTTTCTTTTACCTCATTTTCTAACCTTCCCAAGATTCAGAAAGCCGGTCAACATACAGGTCGAAACAAAAAAATGCACAGAAAACAAGTAGGATGCGTCAGGATGGTCTTTTTGTTTCAGGTTGCTATTCCTAGACGGGCCCAACCCCTGTGTTGAGCCCCCTAAGTCAAATGCAACGTGATGAAAATAAGTGTTTCCTACTAGGGATCCGGCATGAAGTTTGTTACTCTATGTTTCAAACCTGGGCTTTGTTCTAGACCTGGCTAACCCGAGCGAACAACTCGGGCGAGGAGAGGGTAACTTACCAAGGAGCCGCGGGATCGTCCGGCTTCGTAACTTGTCCGAGTCTCTTTCTTGTTGGGTAACACTAACATAATGGGGAGTCTCAAACCAGTGAGCAACATCCCCGGAGGTAAGAAGAGAAAGGGTTCGGCACAATTTATATATATAGTCAAACAATATCAAAGTGGTAACAAAATATCATTTTGCACATTAAGCACGTGTCATATGGAAATATCAGATAATAAAGCCAAAAATATAACAATTCATCATAAGCTCGAATTTCAAACCCTAAACCAGTGGTTCTGGGTCTTGACTTCCCCACCAGAGTCGCCAGAGCTGTCACTCCTCCTTTTTATGGCGCCCGCGGGGCGAAGGAGTTTTTCTAGTTAAAGGACAATGGAACGGGATTTTCTATTTGTTTCAGAGTCGCCACTTGGGAGATTTAGGGTGTCCCAAGTCACCAGTTTTAATACCGAATTGAGGAATGGAACTGACTCTAAATTACGGTCTGCATACCAGATATCCGGATAAGGAATTCTGGTAACCCGGGAGAAGGCGTTAGGAATTACCGAGTTCCGTGGTTCTAGCACGGTCGTTTAACTGTTATATTCAGCTTATTTATCTAATTTTAACAATTACATACTTAATGAAAATTATGATTCTTTTATCGCTTTTATTGTTATTGTTATCATTTTTAACAGAAGAATTGCAACATTGTGAAAATATATCTCGAACCACGTCACAACCAGCGTACACGTGGTCGTCGACACATTTTGACTCCGTTGAGATTTGGGTCGTATAAATGCGCACCCGAGTTTAGGGAGATAACATTTTTAAATACACGCCTAAAGATGCTAACGCGTTATTATTTTGAGAATGCCGTGAAATTCGTTAAACGACATGTCCCGCAGTTTAAGTATTTTTAATATATACACTTATGAGGGCCCCACAGATTGTGCCCTTTTATTTGGCAAGGCTCGTCTCATTTTATTTTAAAGAGCAATCCTAAAGTGACTATATTCTTCTATTTTTTTCGTCTCTAGAAATAAAAGAGAAAAAGTCCTACTTTATTTACATGCTTGGCAAGTTCGGGCCTCTTATTAGTTAGTAGGTTGCAAAAAATGCTAACGAAAAATGTACTCGAGCTCGCAAAAATAGAAAATTATTTCGTGCCTTATCCTATAAACGAACTACTAAAGCTGAAATTATAATATGCATACGAGATTTATAAAATGCTAAAAACATAAACTACTAATATTTTTAGATGATTGAACCTAATGGAATTAAACACCGACCTATTTAAAGTTTGCCTTAAATACCAAAGCCAATTAGAGATGTGATCTAAGCAACTAATCCATTAACTATTTGTTCATTCTACAAACTACATAACTCACTAAATAACATGCACATGTGACAACTACATATTACAATTTTTTAAACAAATGAAGTTTTAGTTAAGTACAAACTGCTCAAAGCATCTTTATTGAGTAATGGAAATAGACTATACAAATACTTATCACATAATCTATTAAACTACAGACACAACACATGATTCATCAATTTCCTAGCATTTCATTTTACTTGTACATCTTATAGCTACATCGCATTGATTCGAAAGTGTACCTGGTATTAAAAGCAAAAGAAGAGGAAGACGAGAATCAGCAGAGCAGTAGCAAACAATAACAACAGTAACAACCAGTACAGTAGTTTTAACGCCTCAACCCAGAAATCCCAGCAACACGGAGAAAACCAGTAATAAAAATAGAAAAGAAAAATATTTTGGAAATCTCTCTTTGTTTTCTCTTTCTAGCTTTTAACTCTCTTCAACTCTCAAAATAAACTCTCTAAAATTAAATTCTGTCCATGTATACTGGGTGTATCCAGAGTGTATACTTCTGAAATTCTTCAAAAATTAAATTCTGTCAGCGTATACTGAGTGTATGAAGAGTGTATATCGAGTGTATACTTATCTCTCCTCTCCCTTATTTTTTTCTTCTCCTCCTATTTTCTCTCTTTTTTGTGTGTTTTTGCAATTCTCCTCTCCCCTTTTGGAAGTGTGATTCCGTCTATATATATCACAACAAACAATTATTTCGAAAATTCAAAAAATAATCTTTTTGGTAGATTTTCTACAAATTCTGCTCTTAATTCAAAGAGCAATACTTTCTCCATCAAATCTTGTCAAAAAGAGAGTATTTCAAACAAAAATCTGCAGTTTGTTGTTCAAGGATAGACTTTTGTTCAAAAATTGTCCAAAAGTCTATATTTCTTACCAAACAAATGACTTTTGAATTTTATACTCAAAAAGTCGTAGTAAATAAACAAACAAACAAATACCATATACTCTTAAGTATTCACTACTTCACTTTTATCAGTACAAAACTATTTTACTATTTCAACAAGTGCAAAAATAGAAAATTTAACCATTTTTAAAAATCTGAAAATAAAAAATAAAAAATAAAAAATAAAATCAGCCATGAAAAAGAATAGTATTTTACCATTTTACAACTCAAATGGCCGAAAAAATGGTGGTATTCCAAGAAGGATGTTTGGAGAGGTCGCTGGAATTTGGCCGGATTTTGGTCGCCGAATTTTAGGTAGAATTGACATCAATAGCTAGGTCTTGAGTATCTATCCGTTAATGTATGTATTGTGGGGTGGTAGTGGCCGGAACTTCAATAACTTGGGCAAAAAAGTGACGGGAAAATTTCTTAGATCTAAGATTGAAGGAGTTTGAGAGTTTTTCTGAAGGATATGGCTTGGAGATATGGAAAGAGGAGGTGATGGAGATTACATGGTTAAATTTTGGGGTGGATTGGAGGTCGGCCGCCGCCGGTGGGTGATTTTCGGCGGCAGCGATGGGGCGGCGCCAACAGTCTTAGGAGGGAGAGAAGAGAGAGTGATGAGAGGGAAAGAAGAGAGAGGAAATAATGGGAAAAATGTGGCAATTTTTTGGGAATTTTAGGCTTTAAATACCTAGGATGAAGATCAAATTAGGACTGTTGGATCAAATCAAGATGGGTGGATGAGATTGAATCTTGTCACTTAACCAAAACGACGTAGTTTCAAGACAAAACTACGTCGTTTTAAGCTCTGCTTCGCAGCCCCTTTTTAGACCGGATTTGGGCTCTTTGGGGCATTTTGGTTTGGGCGTAGGATTTGTTCGCCCAGTTCCGATTTTGCCCTTTATTTTCCATTTTTGCTTCTTTTTTCTTTCATTTTCTTTTTTATTCCTAATTACCAAAATTCTAATATAAGTTGTAGAGCCAAAATTAACATAAACAATTTTAATTAAGCCCGAATAATAATTATAACGCAAAATTAAACAGCAATTAAAATAAAATCACACAATTGAACAATAAAAATTACAAAACTACCAAAAGACATATTTTTGAGTTTCATTCCTTTCAAACAAAATATGGATTAATTAATTTCAAGATGCACAATTAAATCTTAAATATGCATGCAACATATATTTTTTGTATTTTTCATTAATTTAACAAATAAACATGCACAGACAAATGCGACATAATAACAGAAAATAACACAAAATTCATATCAATTGCAAACAAACAAAATTATTTTGTTTTGAATTTTTTGGGAGTAATTCTCATATAGGGCAAAAATCACGTGCTCACAATATGTGCTCCTATTTGTGGGGGCTACGTATGAATGAGATGATGAGAGTCCGTGCGTTGCTACAATTATGCTTAAGTACAGGTAGTGTACGATCCAAAAGCATGCTTTACTTGTCATATTTTCAATCTTGTCGTCAATTTAAAATGCTTAAATCATATCGAACTTTGTAAATAAATTTCTAAGAGGCTAGACATTGCTTGCTTGCTTTTAAAATATAGATTGCCTTTTCCTTGGATAATTTCCCCTTGATGAATCATTGATTGACTACTTGAATGTGTTTATTTCTTGAGGAACGGGCCGAACGCCTCAGTAGATTAAATAGATGCATATATGGTTCGCGGCATTCAACCCTCTAACAATGTACAATTTAAATATTATGTTGGATGAAGTCGTACGACCTTGGTATGATTTACTATGCTTGTATTGCTTCCCTTGAAATTTATAAATAATAATATTGCATCCCTGGTCTGAGATAAATTGATAAATGATGAAATATGAATTTGGAAATATCTTATTACCAAAAGAATTGTTTACTTACTTCATGGTTTCTTTTAGTTTACTGTCATTTTTAATAAATTCACGACTAATTATATTATTGATGGCCATAGTAAGTGTCGGAGTTGACCTCTCTTACTACTTCTTTGAGATTAGACGGGATACTTACTGGATACGCGTTATTTTCGTACTCATATTACACTTGATTTATATTTTATTGTAGATGCACATGTATGTTTAGTGGCCTTTTTGGTCGTGACATTTTCTTTGTTGATACTAATACTATAGATACTAATACTACGTCGAATCAGCCACTAATGAGGAGTATTTTAAGATTTTTTTGTTTACTTTATTTAAAGCAAAAACAAAAGAGTTATAGACTCAGGCCATCTGCTGCGCAGGCCTAGGTTCAGAGTTCATGTCCTTCGCATTTTGACTTGGGCCAATGACCCATTTACCTCAGTCCAATAAATTTTTTTAGGACTTTTCTTGCATTTATTTAAAGATAAAATAAATTAAAAAAATCATAGTCGCTTTAGGATCATCCTTTAAATAAAAATAAGATGAGCCTCGCCAAATAAAAATGCATATTACGTGGCCCTCAATAAATGGTTATATAAAACTACTTAGAATTCGGGGTGGGCCGTTTAGCGAATTTCACGTCCTTCACCAAAATAATAACGCGTTAGTCTCTTTAGGTGCGCTTTTAATAATATTACATTCCTAAACTCCGTTGCACATTTATGTGACCCAAATCCAAATCTCAACGGAGTCGAAAATGTGTCAATAACCACGGGTTCATTGATGTGACGTGGTTTGAGACGCATTTTCACGACGTTGTAATTCTTATTAAAAAATAATAAAAGCGGTTTAAAATTAGAGAGTATACAAGCTAGAACATGTTTTGAAATCAGATAAAATTAAAATAACAGTTGAAAGACCATGCTAGAATCACGGACCCCGAGAATGCCTAACACCTTCTCCCGGGTTAACAGAATTTCTTACTCGGATTTCTGGTTTGGGGACTGTTAAGAGTGTCATATTTTCCTCGGTTTGGGATTCAACCGGTGACTTGGGATACCATTAATCTACCAAGTGGCGACTCTGAACTTTAATAATTAAATCTCGTTTCAATTGTCCTTTTAGTAGAAAAACTCCTTTATGCCCTTGCGGGTGTAATGAAAAAGGAGGTGTGACAGTTCTAGCGACTCTGCTGGTGACAAGAACCCAGAACTTTTTGTTCAGGGTTCAGAATTCGAGCTTAGAATAATTGTTGTATTTTTTTATATCTAATTTTCCTACATGTTTCACGCTCAATGTGCTAAATTTTTACCACTTTGATATTATCTGAACTGTATATAAGCTGTGCCAAAACCCTTCTTTTCTCACCTATGGGGATGTACTAACTGGTTAAGACTCCCTATTCTGTTAGTGTCATACCCTGAAATAAGAAAGAGGCTCGGATAAGTTACTAAGTCGGACGATCTCGTGGGTCCCTGGTATGTAGCCCCCTCCTCGACTCTAGTTGTCCGCTCAGATACACTGTTTAGAGCACATACCCAGGTTTTGAACCTAGAATAACTTGGCTTCATACCGGATCCATAGTAGGAACGCTATTTGCATCATGTTGCATTTGACTTAGGGACTCAACACATGGGTTGGGTCCGTCTAGGCTAGCAACCCGAAATGAAAAAGACCATCCTGATACATCCTACTTGTTCGGTGCATTTATTTGTTCGGACCTGCATGTTAATCGGCCTCTGAATATCGAAAAAGAGAAAAAGAGAGAAATAACAGTGTAGAGAGTTAATTGCCTATTTTTAGAAAAAAATCCAATGCTCAAATACTGTTGAAACTCTGCCGAAATTTTGAGAAAATGGAAAAGAAAATATTTTAATTTGTTTCTTTTTGCTCAAAAGAAAAAAATGGGGAAAAGAGTCTTTTAGTTTTAGTTTGTCTTGTTTTCAAAAATGGAAAAGGAAAAATAGTTCGTTTTGTCATGGAAAATGAAAAAGAAAAAGAGTCTTGATTTTTTTGTTTATTTTCTAACGGAAAAGAAAAATGGTTTGTTTATTTGCCATAAAAGAAAAAGAAGAGAAAAAGACGAAAAGTTTTCAAAAATGGTTAGTTCTTTCAGCCCGAACTATGTAGGTTTGATTCTCACAAGGCGTGAGATACGTATGCAACCCTCATCGGGTCCAACCTCCCCTTTGCAAAAATAGTCAAAAAATGTCTAAGTTTTAAATTTTGGCATGAACAAGTCAGGTGAAGCCGTTCTTGTCAGAAATAGTCAAATATTCCCGAAAAGGACACCGGAAGGCTGCTTCTGCAAGAATAGCCACCTTTGGTCATTTTATAAAGATTTTGGCCGGTTAGGCAATGCAACCTTAAAATCTTTGTCCCCGAGGTTCTGAAAGGCTGTGTTTTCAAAACCACGTCTTTTATTTTAATTTGAAAAACAAGAAAAAGAGTTAGTGGTCAAGTGAATACTGCTTGGATTTTTGGTCAAAATAAGTCGAGCCATCTTCGGCAGTGTCTTAAACCGTTCTTGCCAAGATAGCCTTAGAGTATCTTACAATTTTCGAAATATTATTTTTGTAAAAGAACGAACAAGTTTGTGAAGTGTCATAAAATAATCCTCCCCGGCCTCAAAATTCATATAAAATTGAGAAGGGGCCATGTTTGCAAAAACAGTCATTTGGTTAAAATTGGCATATAGGGAAGATAATCTGTCAGTTTGTTTTTCTTTTGATTAGAGTATGTGGGTTGTTTGAATTTTGAGTTCATATTTCGTCTTTTTGTCAGAGGCTGATAGTTTTGTCTAAGTTTGTCAATTTTAAATCATTGTAATCAAAGTTTGTTTTGTTATGGAAAATTGAAAAGTCCCAAAATATGTTTTTTGTTTTTTACCTTTTCTTTGCACGAACTGCGCCCGGTCTGATTCATGCGGGATCATGATACGTAGGCAATCTTCATAGGATTCGATCGCAACTAAATGAAAAAGGAAAAAAGAAAATAAGAAGAAAAACAAGAGAAGAGAAAAAGGAAAAAAAAAGAGTGTAAAAGCAAGAAAGAAAAGAGTGAAATAAGAAATCGGGGGAACGAGAGAATAGAAACCAACAGAAAACAAAGGCAAGAATTGAAAAGGAAACAAAGAAAAGAAAGAAGAAAGAAAAATAGAAACAAAAAGAAAAGTTGCCATTAGAAATAAAAGCCGAAATGACGCAAGTTGTCGAGCAAATGCATAAAAGAATCCGTTAACTGCTTAGGTGCATTCCCCAATGTGCGGTTATCAAATCTGCTCATGCCCTAACCATTGACCAAGCTATTGTTGATGTTGAGTTCAAGTAGGTGGTTAGTTGTTTGGCATTCTGGCAACCCATTTCTACAACACCCGATCAAAAACAAGCTGAAAATGATAGGCCAGGAATCTGATACCAGCATTGTGGACCCAGTAAAAGAGGTAGAGGTGATGGATGTTAATGCGATGAGGGAAGAAATACATAAGTTGAGGCAACAAATGGTTGAAATGCATCAGTCTTGGTCTAGGGGTCAGCCGAGGCCAGTCTATCTCGCCAATCCAACCTACATCCCACCTTTGGCTCAGTATTAGGAGCCTCCTACTGCCAGTTCATCTCTAGCCTTCCCTTACTACACACATGCCTATGGTACTACTTCCTACGCTCCTTAACCTCCACCACCCAAAACAGAATCCTCCTCTACCAATTACTCATGTCTTGGTAGAACCTCCACCTGCCACACTGCAAAGATCTTCCAGTGAGCCATTATTCAAGCTCACAACAGTCAGTCCTATCCTCCCGAGCCTACCTTTAAAGCTCTCGAACCATATTCTTACACCCCCCACTTTGAGCTTCCAAGCGAAACTAAAAACCGCTTAAAAACCCGAATCAGGATGAGATGATTCGAAAAGTAAAAAGCCTGGAGCGGTGCTTCAGGAACATGAAAGGGTTAGGTGGCCAAGTCAATGTGGCCTATATGGATTTGTGTCAATTCCCGGATGTTCAGTTACCCGAGGGTTCAAAATTCCAAAATTTGATTTGTATGACGGGCATGGCGACTTGGTGGCCCACCTGAGGGGATTCTACAGTAAAATAAGAGGGGTCGGTGGGAAAGATAAATTACTGATGGCGTACTTCAGCCATATCTGAGTGGTTCTACTTTGGAATGGCATACGCACCAAAGATCCTAGCAGGTGGTATACTTGGGATGATTTAGAACAGGCATTCGCTGGCCATTTCCAATATAATCTTGAGATCATCCCAGACCACCTGTCATTGATAAAACTTGAGAAAAAGCCAGGGAAAAGTTTCAGGGAGTATGGGTTCTGTTGAGGGGAACAGGTTGTCGATCCTCCAATGAGGGAAAGTGAAATGGTAGGATTACTTTTTGCAGGCCTTGGAGCCAACTTACTTTGGTCACTTAGTGACGGCAGTTGGCATTTCTTTTAACGAAGTGGTGAAGATGGGAGCTATGGTCGAGGAAGGATTGAAATCTAATAAAATAATGAGTTATTCAACGATTAAAGCAACTACCCAGGCCATCCAAAGTGGCAGTGGGGGTGTGTTGAGAAAAAAGAAGAAAGAAGAAGTTGCAATAGTCGAAGCTGGGGCTTGGTCCAGAACTAGAGGCCCTTCACCCTACTACCAACCCAAACCCCGCCACCCAAATTACCCATACACCCCATATGGCTTTCCACAACCCTAATAGTCACCACCGAAGCCACATTTCTCTGTTCATCATGCTCAAGCTTATACCCAGCCTTCAGCTCATGCGTAATGGCATGCAACGGCTCCCCAAAACATATACCCACCTCCCGAAGGCCTACAGAAATACTCCAGGGTCCGGTTTTAGTGGGAATCAAGCTTTCAAGATTGAGAGGGTGCATAAGCAGAGAACGTTCACTCCGTTGGGGGAGTCATATACTAGTCTTTTCCACAAATTGAGGCAGCTGGGCCAGTTGACCCCGATTAAGCCCAAAGTGCCAAATCTCCTTCCTAGAAATCTGTACCAGTCATTGAGTTGTGAATATTGTTCGGGAGCCCCCGATCATGATACTGAAAAATGCTGGAAAATGAAAATGGATGTGCAAGAACTCATTGATAATCACCGAATCGCGCTCCAGGCCCCGGAGGCACCAAACATTAACCAGAATCCCATGCCGGCTCATCATGAGGCCCACATGATTGAATTGGTACACAAAGGAGGGGATCTCAAGAAACCATCGCAAGCAGTAATGATGATCCGTACTGGGAAAACCAGTTCGAAGGAAAAATCAATCACTGAGAAAATAGTGGCTCAGTTGAAAGGGGTGGACAGTAAGCCAGCTGTGGTAACCGAGAAAGGGTCATCGAGCAGTGTTGCCATAAAACACAAGCCAGTCAAAGTAGTGGTGCAAGGGGTAGCAAACAACCTGTGATGGTTGTGAAGGGAGCCATCAACTCAGTTGCCATTGACCAACAACAAAACTATTCCTTGGATTTATGAACAGGTGGTGGGGGGGGGGGGGGGGACATATATGGGAAAGGAAGTCAAAGAAATGTTGTTCACTGAGGTAAACATGGTTGAAGCAGAGAAAGGGTCAAGCAGGGCAAATGTGTCGTTCGTCTGACCATGGGCAAATGTCAAAAACTGAAAGTCTTGGTAGTGGGTCTTGTTTTTCTTTAAGCTGTCTGGATTATTCTAGGGTCTTTAGTCCAGATACTATGTTCCGTCCGTTTAGATAATTTAAAACCCTGTTATCTTTTCTTTCAATGAAATGCAATTGTCTTTCTTTCTTTCATTCTTAATTCTGTTTCACTTTGTTTTTCTTCTCTGTACAGTTCTTTTTATGCTAATATCAGTAACATGAGCCAGTCTTAAAAGCAGATCTTATTCTAAAGTAACAATACAAGAAATTAAATGTGATAATGAGTTGGAACATGATGACGATTCCACCCGCCTTGAGCATTTGAGTTTGATTAATAAAAGAGATTAGTATCAGTGCGAAATAGCCAATTGTACCAACAAAAATGGCAAGAGCATACAATAAGAAAGTGCGAAGTCAGACAGTTAGTGTTGAGACGTATCTTGCCTCATCATGCTGAAGCAAAAGGAAAATTTGCCCAAATTGGCAGGGGCTATTTGTTGTAACCAGAGTGTTGTCTAGTGGTGCATCATATCTAACCGATGTAGAAGGAAAATTCATAGAAATGGCCATCAACTCTGATGCGGTCATGAGATACTCTACATGATTTCTTGTTTTGATTGTACTTGTTTTGTATTTGGTATATTTGAAGATTGAAATGACGAAGGCGTTTTGTTCTGTTATTTGAAACACTTAATCCTTTGTCACCCTTTTTTTTGAGCTGTGTTTATTTTATTTCATATCCCTCTTTTAGAATCAATGTCATAATTAAGAAACACAATGCCGAAAATAAGTAAATGAAAAGAAGGAAAAGGAAAAGGAAAAGAAGGAGGAAAAGAAAAGAAAAGAAGAAGAGAAAAAGAAAAGAAAGGAAAAGGAAACTAAAATAAGAAGGAGAGAAAAAGAAAAGAAACGAAGAAGAGAAATGAAAAGTGAAAAGAGAAATGAAAAGTGAAAAGAGAAAGGAAAAAATAAAAGAAAAGAAAAACGAAAAGTAAGGAAAAGAAGAATAGAAAAACATAACGAAAAGAAGAGAAACACAACAACGTAGTCTCTATGACGTGAACTATGTTTGACTTGATCCCGAAAGGGTACGTAGGCATCCTCTATAAGGTTTAGTCATACTAAAATAAAAATTCAAAAATCCGTAAGCAAGAAGCTGGGGCAGAAGTTGTGATTTTTGTAAGAAATTTGATTCCAAAAGTTGTAATTTTAACCCATTTTGAAGTTGTTTTTAGCCTTTCATACCCTTTCTTTCTAACCTCGTCCAAATCCCACATTACGGTCCGAAGAAAGACCTTCTGATCAGTCTTTGAGAAATTCCAAGTCAAGCGGGTAAAATTAATTCATGTCATGGGCAACACTCTGGTTCAAGCTGGAAAATCTAAAAATGAGACAGTTTTATTGGTGAAAACCCTCACGGGCACCTTGAGGCAAAAGTGAGTTGAGAAATGTATAAATGAGAATGGTCTGTTGGTGGAAAACTGGTTCAAGGCACCATAGGATAAACAAGGTCAAGGTTTGGGTAAAGTACTCAAGTGATGGAAACTCCGGGGCAACAAAGTGCGGTAACTGAAAGCTGGGTAGTTGGACAAATTGGGCCGATCAACACAAAATGCATGTCATGACCATTGGTACCAGCTGTTCCGGTTAGATAAGTTTCTTTTCCTTCTCTTTTTAGTAGTCATCCGGTTTTGGATTCGTCTTATCCAACTAGTAAAATCATTGCATTTCATTTTCTTTTGGTAGTTTTATCTGTCTAAGATGTTTAAATGCTAGTCTTGTTCAAAGCAAGTAGGAAAGGATTTCAAATTTCACTACCAGCTTCCGAAAATTGGAAAGCACAATGCGGTTGGAGTATGTCAAGCATAACATGATGTAGGGTGAAATACAAGAATCACCTGAAGTTTCATCAGTGGAGTGATTGGGAAATATCGTGGGAAATGTAAAGGTTCAGATAAAAGGGTCAGAGGTGTGAAACAACAACATGGGTATAAAATATCCGGGTTGTCGGAGGTTGGGGAATTTGAAAGTCAGCCAGAAGGTTAATCGGTTCAGGGCCAGTTCGGGGAATCCGGTCGTAACAAAGCAATGCAGTGGAAGGATTTTCATTAAGAATGCCATCAACTAACCACCATTTTTAACTGAATTTTCTTTGATTAAAACAAGGGCATGAAAAGTCGATTGTTTCGGAGGAATTCTCCATTAGGGAAAAACATGCAGTAATCAGGTTTGACAAGTGTGGTATAACTAAAATACAAGACATTCATGAATAACACATGGGAATGAAAGTTTGCATGTTTAGGATAAAATTCAAGTATGAGTGGTCAGGACCTTCCTGGATAATAGGATGTAGTTTAAAATCCTTGTAAATGGCATAATGTAGTGGGAGTAATACCTTTAGAGAATATAAATTAGGAATTGTCAGGACATCCCTGGATAATAGGACTTAACTTTTTAATTCTTAGTAATAATTGGTTTATGATTCAGTAACACTCACTAACTTTTTAATTCTTAGTAATAATTGGTTTATGATTCAGTAACACTCACCCATATGCCTAGCAACAAAACTGGGGCAAGAAATTTTCCTTGTTTTTTTAATGTTTTGTTGAAGTCAGGAGCCCGCCTGAAGATCATGGGGAAACAATTCAAATCGGTAGTCAGGAGCCCGCTTGGAGAGAAGGGAATTCATTCAAGTTCAGAAGTCAGGCGCTCGCCTGAAGAATAAGGGTGTACAATTTAAGTTTCAGCTTTCAAATTATTTGTCTTGTCTATTTTTGAAGTCAGGAGCCCACCTGGAGATCATGGGATTACATTTCCAGTGTAGCAATTAGGAGCCCGCCTGGAGAGCATGGGAATACATTCAAGCGAAGCAGTCAGGAGCCCTCCTGGAGAATAAGGGAGTACCATTTAAGTTTTAGTTTTCAAATTCTTTACTTTGTCAGCCGGCTGAAATCCAAGGCCAATATAGTGTTACTACTTTGTCTTTGTAACCTGCTTTTGCTCTATTGCCGGTATATCTTCTATTTGATTTACAGTTTCCAAAACAACATGTTTTTATGTGTATTGAACTTCCTCTTGTTTTTTATGCTTTTACTTATGGTTCTGTTGTTCTCATTGCAATTAGCATGCCTCTGCGTTAGTTCATTAATGTGACTATCTTTCCCTTAATTCAGCATGCCTACTGCTTCCCGTATTTGTTTAATACATGTTCTTCCTTGCCCCTAACCCCAGTACATTATCATCATGTAACCCTGAACCTCTTTGGTATGGAATGTCGGGACTGTCTAAGTTCTGAAATACTTTTCTCTGATGACCATGTATGTGAAACTGTGCTCTTACCTGTGAACTATTTGTCCCTTGTCCCCTATTTGTATTTGCTTCCCTGGACTACGTATGATATTCTAGTATGAGATTGTCTCACCTTCTTACAAAAACTGTCATACTCTTCTATTGTTTTTCTTTAACTGATTCTATATGGATCATTTTTAAACTATTTTCCTTTATCAACTCTATTCCTTAAAAAAACTCTATGAC
This sequence comes from Nicotiana benthamiana, assembly GCA_034376525.1. Classification (NCBI taxonomy): domain Eukaryota; kingdom Viridiplantae; phylum Streptophyta; class Magnoliopsida; order Solanales; family Solanaceae; genus Nicotiana; species Nicotiana benthamiana. Next base: position 100,489,316 of record CM067336.1, read on the forward strand.
AAACTCTCCCTACTCTTAGAGATTAGGTTCTACCCCCTTCGTGTAAGCATTGCTTTGGGTACTTTTGAGTACCCACTGAACTTTGATGCACGAGGATGGTAATTCCACACTAACTTGTTCAACATTTTGGGTAAATGTTTGGGTGTTGGTATTGGCCAGGGACCCAATGGGGGCCTAGGGAGATTTGCCGCACCCAGACCCTGGATGTGAAACTCGAAAGAAGTGAGGTTGGAGGATTGGGCATGGTTGAAGGCTCCCTATAGAATAACTTCTTATTTTTCTTTATTATTGTAATTCAACTATCATGGTTTGTAATAACTTGTAAACAACTGATTGGGGTTATAGTGAAATTGGGAGGGATTATGCATGCTTAGTTTAAATAATGGGTAGAAAACATGCTTATAGGACTTTACTTACTTGTTGGTGCAATAGATATCCTATATAGGACATGCATCTCATATTATTAGAGATCTTGTTTTAGGCTCTTTACTTTCAGCCTGTTATCGTACTCATTTTGTACTCAAGGTCCGTTAATAACAATAAGTAATTGTCATAAAACTACTATTGCATTCTCACTGGCATTTAGAGACAATGTTTTAGGACGTTTGTGTGCATTATACACCATGTTACCTAGGGTTTTATTTTGTCAGAGTTGCAACTAATTGAACGTCTCACATGTATGGTTAAAATTGTTAATAAAAGCTTGGTTAACTGCATCCTTTTAAAACTGGAATTAAATATGCATGTTCACCTCTTTAAGGTAATTAGGAAACCTATATGTCGCCTAGGCAATCTTTAGGCCCTAATAAGAATCGATTAATCATGTTCTTATCAGTTTAAGATTAACCAGCTTTTGTTCAATTTGAATTTTGCCGCTTTCATTCCTATTGTGACTCTCTGGAATTCACTTTTTTACTTAAAATCCATCTCTATCTGGAAACAAGTCTTTTGAAATCACGTATCTACGCTCACTGATTTTTAATTCTTGGTCTATTAAGTTTTCAAACTATTGGGCTACCGTTTCTACCCAAAATCGTGTTGTTTTTATTTAAACTACTGTATTCTCAAGTCTTTACCTTTTCAAACCAGGTTTTAACAGTTCCCTTAGCTTTTTACTTACTCAACTGCTTTCACTTATTCCTTTTCTTTAAAACTCTTATCCTTTGAGACCTTAAATGTGATAAGAGACGTGCTAATTACATGCTTACTTGTGGAGGGACTTGTGAGCCTCTTATTTTCCTTTGTATGTTCCTCTATGTGTAGTCCTACTTGTTATGTATATCGCCTAGCATTTTGTCTTTTAAACCTAAGGGTTCATCCTAGTCCTTACCCTGTAGGAATAGTAGTTCTATATACCCTTTAGAACTTATAGGATGGGACGAGTAATGACACGCAATAAGTTTTCGTGACCCAATCACGTGTTTAAATGACCTTTATGGGGTGGGAAGGGTAGAATATGGAGATGATTACCGATGCGCTAATATCACGTGCAACCCCTCTTTTGAGGAGTGATTGCTGGGTATTTCATTGAATTAATCATAAACCTAGGACCCCTTTTCCTTTGTTGGTCTTTGTTTTCTTTCTTTAGAATTGTTTAAGCCTTTCAAATTTCTGCTCTCTTTATACTTACTTTCACAAGTTTCAATCTAATTGCAAGTCCTTATTTGAGCCTTGATTGTTTACTTATACATTCACAACTTTAACATGGCCGGGACCACACTACTAGATCTTGAGGGGTGCCTAATACCTTCCCCTCGAGATAATTTCTAGCCCTTACCCTAACTCTGGTTTCTTCAACTCAAATCCTTCTTAAAAAGTCCTTAATGCACTATAATCATTAGGTGGCGACTCTCCAATTCCAAAGACCCAATTATCGAAAGGGAATAAAGATGTCCTTCCAAATTTCATAAACTCGATTTCACCTTAGAAAAAGGGGGCGTCGACAGCATGTCGACTCTGCTGGGATATTCTTTAGGCTTTTACCATTGCATGTTATTTGTGGCTTTATTGCTTCTTTATTGCTTTTACTTAGTGTCTTTATCCCTTCTTCTTCCATGAAACTAACTTGGCTTTTTGTTTTTTTTTTCTTCAATGATTTCTTTTATCACTTTCCTTTAATATTATTGTAATTGCAAGCAATTATTGTAATCATTACTTTATGAACGTAGAAATACGTGCCAGCTTGTTTAATTCTTGTAATTGCTTCTTCAACATCATATTCCACTCGTGACAAACAAACACCATAACAACGCTTATAATGAGTGGTTGGGCCCTTCCAATTTTATCATCCGATAAATTTGGTAAAGACGTATTTGAAGTATAACTACTCGATCAACAGGGCAGTCGACGGTTCCGTGCCTTTCCCTCTTGATTTGTCCGCTCAAGGATACCAATATAATACTCCATAGAAACCTTACTCTTTTTAACTGTGCATGTATCATGGTCAAACCTAGCAGGGTCAGTTATGTCGTCCGCATATAACTCTTTAAGATAGCCTTGTCCAAAGTCCATCGGGTTTCCTTGGAACCCAAACGGACACTACCACGTCTGTGCATTTGTTTGGAGAACCAAATTACATTTTTGCTAATTATAAATTTAAATAGTCAAATCTGGTGGAGGTAAGGGACTAACCCTTTTGGTTTTTAGAAAATGGAGAATAAAGTTCCCAACTTCGGTATGGTAAATATACCCTCACTCTTGCTGACCTGGTGGAGGAACCTCCCATCAAGTAACCAAATCAATGAATGGAAAGAGAGAGTCACCAGGACTAGTGAAAACCTGGAATATCTGAAATATAGTCTGTTGGAATTGGAAGGGAAAGTGAGGAAGAGAGTGACCGATAGTCAAAACGCTGAGGGAAGCGAAGGAGAACGTCTGGCAAAGGCATTTTTACTAGAAAATCTACGCGAGCTGGAGGATCTGTTCAACGAGAACATTCAACCTGAAGAAGGTCCTTTTGGGACCAAGTAGTTAGGAGTCTTTTCTTTTGTTTTAATGATGTAATAAGGCCAATGGCCATTAGTGGCATTTTATTTTTTCTGCAATTTTAGTGTCGTTTTGGGGTTCGTCTTATTTTTATCAATAAAATGAGGCATTTAGAATTATAAGTTCTCCAAATTAACTTGTTGCTAGGCCTACCTCGGGTACAATGATGCACCCAAATTAGGGCACAATTTATATTCTTGCACAATGTGTTTAAATATTGTAACATTTCCTTCTCATAACCCGCACTAACTTGTTACCTTTTTGTTTTTCTTTTATCCCCCCCCCCCCCCAAAAGGTTAGTTCGTCACTTTGGCAACATCATCATAATCTATAAGATAAAAAAGCCCTCCACCTTCACCTCCTTCGAGTCCTATCAGAAACAAGAATAAGGAAAAAATGGAAGACTTGAACCACATCAGAAAGGAGAATTCGGATGAACGAGTAGAGATTACTCAGGGTATCCAGGTCTCCAAGGAAAGTGACGCCCAACTTGAGCAGAAGTTATTGAAGTTTCAAGAAGAAATGGACCAAGTTCGGAACTTGGAAAACTTGTCATTTTCCCTTACCACTCCCAATATCAACTTTCCCAACACCCAAAATCCCGCACCTCCATAGAACACCCCACAACCACAGAAACAACCCACTCATACTCAACATTGCAACACGTGCCACACTTTCAATAACACTCCATTTCTCATCCCTGAATCATTAAACACCACAAATAATCCTCTCCACAACGCTCCTATATATATGGAAACCGTACAACACTATACTTAACCAATCTCAAGCACACCTGAGTTTGATGATAAAGACTCTCTTATCATGAACCTGGCCGCAGAACTCAAGAAGATGACAAGCCGAGTCTAGGGTTTTGAAGGAAATAAAGGTATTGGGGGGCTGAATCACGAGGACCTCTGCATTCAGCCAAATGTTGAACTTCTTGAGGGGTACAAACCTTCCAATTTTGAAATGTTCGATGGCATAGGTATCCCAAAGTCCATTTGAGGACATACTGTGACAAGCTGGTCAGAGTCGGAAGGAATGATAAGATCCGTATGAAACTCTTTATGAGAAGTCTGAAAGGGGATGCTTTATCTTGGTACATTAGCCAAGACCCCAAGAAGTGGACAAACTGGGTAGGTATGACATCTGATTTCATGGACAGATTCAAATTTAATACAGAAAATGCACCAGATGTATTCTACATCCAGAATTTGAAGAAGAAACCTACAAAGACATTCCACGAGTATGCTACTCGTTGGAAATCAAAGGTTGCTAAGGTCAGGCCGGCCTTAGAAGCGGAACAGACAAACAGATTCTTCGTCTGGGCTCAGGATCCATAATATTATGAGAAGTTGATGCTGATTGAGGGCCAAAAATTCTCCGATATCATCAAGCTAGGAGAAAGAATTGAGGAAACCATTAAGAGTGGTATGGTTACTAACCTTGAAGCATTGCAGGCCACCAACAAAGCTCTACAGTGTGGTGGCACGTCCAAGAAAATGGATGTGGGTGCTGTGATGGTCGCACAGAGAACAAAATCCCCGATGAAATACCAAACTTACTCATCACCTCCACTTGCATATCAGCCTACCCCTAATTGACAGGCACCCACACCCTCCAACCAAAATCCACCACCCGTTTATCAATCATCTCCACGTCCCATATATCAACTCACTTCACCCAGATACTCCCAACCCGAACCTGTCCACCAAGCTTATAATACACAACCCTCTCACTACTAGTCACCTCCCACTCATTAAAACTTTCCTAGACCTAGACCAAATTTCAAAATCAGACCTCCCAGACAATACACAACCATCGCCGAACCAATTGACCAGCTGTATGAAAGACTTATAACCGCTGGTTATGTCACCTTATCCTGCCATAACTCCAGAAAATCCTTCCCAATTGGTCAGCCCAAACAAAACGTGTGCGTACCATTCCGGCATGAAGGGGCATACCATTGACGAGTTCCGCTCACTGAAAGATAAGATCCAAGCCTTGATCGACAAAAAGATCATAGCAGCAAAGGAAACCGCTCCTAATAGTCATTATAACCCTCTATCTGACCACAAGGGTGGAGGCATTCACATGATTGAGATCGAAGATGATTGGGACCCCAAAGGGTTAATTGGATTGATTGTTGAGGGTGATGAGCAAAAGAAACCAACAATCACACTTAACCCGATTGTTGTCCAGATCCAGCCCTCTGGGGGCGATGAAGTAAACATGTATATACCACTCGAGTTTAAAGCACCTTCTTCTACAAAGGCGCCCAGACTTATTGAAGTCGAGTTTGGAGTTCCAAAAGCACCTGTGCCATTTGAAGTTGTTGTGTTACCTCCAATGGTTCCCATTCCAGTAGCAATGATAGACATAACACCATTCCACTAAAAGGACATACCGTGGAATTACACAGTTGAAACCAGAAGGAAAGGGAAAACCAAATCTTGAGAAACAATTTCTGCACAGGATATGACCAGAACCGGCAGAGTTTACACTCCAGAATACCTAGCTGAATCCAATAAGAAAACCTCTGGATGGCCTATTGAAGTTGGGCCTAATGATCTTTAGAGAAAGATACAAGCAAAAGAGTACTCAGTCGTCGAACAACTGAATAAAACACTAGCACATATCTCCATCCTAGATCTTCTGCAGAGCTCCGATGCATAGAACAATGCCTTGATGAAGATACTGAGTGAGGCATATGTTCCTAGCAACATAACTGGAGGAGAAATGGCAAACATGGTAGGGAAAGTATTAGAGAGTCATATAATCACCTTCCACGAAGATGAGCTGCCACCGAAAGGGCTGAGTCACAATGAGGCACTGCACATCACTGTGTAATGCGAGGATTTCATTACAAGAGTCCAGATCGACGGAGGATCCAGTCTCAACATATGTCCGTTGATAACTCTTAGTTAATTGGGGAAGAGCCTGCATGAGTTCAAACATGGGGCCATCAATGTCAAAGCCTTCGATGGATCCCAAAGGTCCTCTATTGGGGAAATCAGTTTATGCCTGCAAATGGGACCAACTTGGTTCGACTTTGAGTTTCAAGTGCTAAATGTCCCAACATCCTACAACTTGCTATTGGGACGACCATGGGTTCATGCCGCCGGAGCAATAGCATCAACCCTGCATCATGTAGTGAAGTTCGAATGGAATCACCAAGAGGTGATTATTCTTGGCGATGGTAGCAACCCCATATATAGTCGTCAGACCATACCGATGATTGGAAGAAGAAGGAGTATAGGCGGAGAAACCTACCACCACATCGAGCAGGTCAACACTGTGGACAAAGATAAATGGTGGGACAACAAGATCGAGAGTATCCTCAACTGGTGTGGATATGAGCCTGGAAAGGGACTTGGCAAAAACCTCCAGGGAATCACCAAACCCGTCAAGCTGAAGAAACATGGTACTACTTTTGATTTAGGGTATGAATACACCTAAAAAGAGTTTGATGAATGGTCACCACCATGGTGCAGTCCCTACTATCCACTGAAGCGTCCTATACCTCATCTGGAGCAAACTTTCCAACCAGTAGATATCATATATGGGTCAGAAAAAGAAGAGGCATTGGCGGCAATAAGGAATTTGTTTCTGGAAGATGACAATATGGACTGCTGTGTCATTTTTTAGGAGGAGGGAGAGGAATTCCCTTCCATAAAAGTTGTGAACTGAGGAGAATGCCTCAAAAATTATTCCATTAGAACTATCAGGGTCCGAAAAGCTTCACGGTAGCAAGACTGAACAAAGCACCATGCATTACATTTTACTTTTCGCTAGTTGGTTTCCTTTTCGTATTTTCTTTAATTTCGAAAAGAGCCTCGATGTTAAACAATTATGAAATTTAACCAAAGAATTTTAGTTTCTTATAATCTCGCTCTTATTGTTTTCTCTATCATTTATTATATTTACACAACATTACTATTACTTATCTTGATAATGAACCGATGATTGTTACTTACAAAGAGACAACGCAACAAACAGATATAGATTCAGAAGCGGATGATATACCAGAAGAGGTCATTAAAGGGGTTGAGAATTTTGAGAATAAGCCTAAGTCTAACTTGGACGAATCTGAGATCGTTAACTTGGGAGATACATAGAATGGCAAGGAAACACGAATCAGTATCCACTTGTCACCGTCAGAGAAGAAAGAGTACACGAAATGTTTAAGGGAATATGAGGACATATTTTCCTGGTCGTATGATGACATGACTGGTCTCAGTACATCCATTGTAGCTCATAAACTGCCAATAGTCCAACATGTCCACTGGTAAAGCAAAAGCTCAGGAAGTTCAAGCCTGACATGGGTTTGAAAATCAAGGAAGAAGTCACCAAGCCAGTCAAAGCCAAGGTTCTCAGGGTAGTGGAATATTCGACATGGTTGGTCAATATTTTGCCAGTAAAAAAGAAAGATGGGAAGGTTAAGGTCTGTGTCGACTATCAAGATCTCAACCGGGCCAGTCCCAAAGATGACTTCCCCTTTCCAAACATACACATTCTTATTGATGACTGCGCTAAGCATGCTACAGTCATTTGTTGATTGTTTTGCTGGGTATCATCAGATATGGATGGATGAAGAAGATGCGCAAAAAATAGCTTTCATCGCGCAGTGGGGAATGGATGTCATCGGACCTATCGAGCCTGCCTCATCAAACGGGCACAAGTTCATTCTAGTGGAAATATGATTATTTCACCAAATGGGTCGAAGCAACATCTTATAAAGTAGTGACTAAGAAAGTCATAGCAGACTTTGTTCGCGACCGTTTCGTTTGTCAGTTCGGAATTCTGGATTCAACCATCACTGATAATGGTTCCAATCTTAATAGTGATTTGATGAAAGCCATGTGTGAAACCTTCAAGATCAAACACATGAATTCTACAACCTACAGAACTCAGATTAGTGGAGCCGTAGAAGCCTCCAATAAGAACATTAAGGAGATACTAAGGAAAATGATAGAGAAGCATAAGCAGTGGCACGAGAAATTATAATTTATTTCGTTGGGGTATTGCACCATAGTCCGCATATCAACTGGGGCAACTCCATATATGTTGGTTTACGCTACGGAGGCAATCATAACTGCCGAGGTGGAAATTCCCTCCTTCGGGATCATACAGAAAGCAGAACTTGACGACGCAAAATGGGTAAAAGGTGGCTACAAGCAATTAGCCCTTATAGATGAAAAATGAATGGATGCAGTTTGCCATGGTCAATTGTATCAGAACAGAATGTCCAAAGCTTTCAACAAGAGAGTCAAGCCGAGAAAGTTTACACCAGGGCAGTTGGTGCTGAAGGAAATATTCTCGAATCAAGATGAAGCCAAAGGGAAATTCTCTCCCAACTGGCAAGTTCCGTACATAGTTCACCGGATCCTAACTGGAGGAGCCCTCATACTTGCATAAATGGACGGAAAAGTCTGGCCGAAGCCAATCAATTCAGATGTAGTATACTATGTGTAATCATTTATGATCTCCTTATGATGTAATTTGAACTATGCCTGACCTGATTTCCATTTAAGAGGGGATACGTAGGTATCCCTATGGGTTCGATCACAATTTAATAAAATTTCCATCTTCCCTCGCTATTGGAAACTGGGGCAGAATATTGAGGAGGGACCTCAAAATTCTAAAGTTGATTTCAGTCATTTATTGCAAGCAGCCGTCAGAAGCACCAGCCCAGTAAACTGGGGCAGAATTTTGAGGGGGATCCTTAATATTCCGGAGCAAGAGAGGTTGCAATGTCTTGAACCGCGTCGCAGTCGTTGGATCATCTAAAAGAAAACTATTTTCGATTGTATATTTATATTACATTTTTGCTAAATCATGCATGACTATTATCGAAATTGCTTTGTTTAGCAATGCTACCCCAATGAAAAGACAATGTCGAGCAGGACGAGTAAAGGCCACCGGAAGACGAACTAACCTTCCCCCTTTTTACAAAACTCATGATTTTTTTTGGATGCACGCACTCAATTCGCAATATCGTTAGATATATTTATGCACTCATACTTTTTTAAGAATACAAATCTCAAAACTATCGCCCATTTACAATGGCTACCCGCACACAACATCCCCAGCATCCACAATGATGCAATTAGCTATCAGCTATCACCTGTCAGCTAAGAGATTTCATTACTATTCGCCTTTTATTTCCTGCGTTGCATAATGCTACTATTCTCCTTTTGAGACTAAGCATTGTCTCCATCTGTATTTATTTTGCATTACATAAGGCTAATTTTTTGCCTTCAGAGGTTAAGCTCGACCTCCATCTGCATTTCTTGCATAAGGCTACTTTTCTGCCTTCCGAAACCAAGCATTGTCTCCATCTGCATTTCTTGCATAAGGCTACTCTTCTGCCTTCTAAGGTTAAGCTCTACCTCCATCTGCATTTCCTGCATTGCATAAGACTACTTTTCTGCCTTTCGATACTAAGCATTATCTCCATTTGCATTTTCTTCATAAGGCTACCTTTTTGCCTTTCAAGACTAAGCACTGTCTCTATCTGCATTTCTTGCATAAGGCCACTCTTCTGCCTTCTGAGGTAAAGCTCTACCTCCATCCCACATCTGTTTGCATTGCATAAGGCTACTATTCTGCCTTCCGAGACTAAGCTTTGTCTCCATATGCACATTCCCGCATTGCATAAGGCTACTCTTTTACCTTCCCAGACTAAGTTTTGTCTCCATCCTGCACGGTTGAAATATCGCCACCTCTATCTTAAATTTTGCACCTGGAGATATCGCCACTTCTTATCTTGCATGACGTAAATACCATTGCTTTATTCCTATGGGATGGATGAAATATCACCGCCTTTCATTTACGTTGTGCATCGGCTGAAAGATCGCCACTTTATGCATCTTATTGGCTGAAAGATCGCCAAATATTCCAAGGGCGTCATTGTTCGGATGAACCATTTTCATAGCCCGAAAACACCATGACATGGCCTGAAGACCCCCATTGTATCTTTGCATATCATTATTCAAAGGCACCGTAGTTCGGAGGCATCATTTTCATAGCCCGAGTATGTCATTTCATGGCCTGCGAATCCTCTATTATACGCTTCATGGCTCAGGACGTCATAGTCTAAGGATGCCATCTTACCCGTCCAAAGACATCATTCATGGTCCAATTAGAACTTGCATCACGTTTAAATTTATGCACAATATATGTTTGTATTGCTCACTTGTAGGTACACGGATAGCTACGGTTATCTCAGCATGAGCGATCCTACTCTGGTTCCCGCAGCCTATCAGATTTCAACTACCTTTCTCAACATAAACACGTCTGTTCCTTTCAAAATTTCCATCGACATATTCCGTCAATGGATCTTGAACTAAATATGGCATGATTCCTGTAAGACCAGGGATATGTAAGCAGCTCAGGAACCAGAGCTTGATTAAAATTCTTTGCAAATTACATTTTTCGGTCAAAATTGGTCATCCTATCTTTACCCGATAACTCTTTCATCCTTCGCGAGTAAAGAGGGGCAGCTGTTGATACCCAATTTTTCCCTAGGTACTTTTTATACTTAAAATACTTTCAGAATAACATATATGCATATATGAGCATACCCAAGTGTTTTGGTATTTTTCCAAATTTTTAAAGATTTTAAAAACCAGTTTATTGATTATTTTAATACTACAAAATTGAATAATTATTCCCAAAATTATTATTTTTTGTGAATAACTTATTTTATTCTCATATTTACACCAAAATATACAACACAAAGTTGAATACCCAAAAGTCAACCTTCCGCTATGAAATGAAGGAAGAAAACAACGGCTTTAGCGCTAGCGCTCATCCCTTGCTTGGTTCTCCCGTGAGGGAAGGTCTAGTATATAATTTTCTTCTTCTTGATCGAAGCTCTATCTCTCATTCAGCCCTTCGCAAGCTTCCTTCAAAAGGGGAGTCCATAGGCGCGAATACTCGGAATTAATATTATTTTTTTCATATTTTTTACAAATTTATCTGGTATTTAAAAGCTAAATTCCATGTAATTGTAATTATAGCGTATTTTACAATTAACAACATTTATAATTATCAAGTTATTTCCAATATTTTTAAATTAATACTTATATATTATTAATTAGTTCAGTACTTTTAATTTGTTATATAAATTATTTTAACTATTTTACATAAAATAAAAAGGAAAAAACTAGCTATTTAACATTTAGCCTCATTTTATTTTAATTATAGCCCATTCAGATTTTAATTTTTGCCCTTAATTTACCCAGTCCTAACCCCAACTGGACCGACCCATATTTCAAAAAAATATTACTATTTTGATTTCCTTAATTAAAATCCAATTACCCCCACACAACCAAGCCCCTCATTCCGAGATGCTCTCTCTCTCTCTCTCTCTCTCTCTCTCTCTCTCTCTATATATATATATATATATATATATATATATATATATATATATATATATATATATATATATATATATATATATATATATATATATGTTGACTCTCTCTCTCTCCCTTCTCTCAAGAACCTTCTGGTTCTCTTCTTCTCCGATGAACCCACTTCCTCTCCGGCCACCTCCCGCCTCACCTCTTTCGATCACCGGTCACCGTGAGGCCTAACTTCATTGATTCTCTCTATCGGTGAGACCCCAGAAGCCTCCACCATGCGAGATGGTCACTGAAAGCTTTGCCTGGTTTGTCTCGGGCCTTCCTCCAATGGGTTTTGTCCAATGGTGCTATCAACACCATTATTGTTGAGTTTCACAATCAGTTTTCTCTCACTGCTCGCTGGTTTCTTATGAAACTCTAATTTGTACCCAACCTCTTAAATATCTATAGTTTTTATGATTTTTTAACTCACGCCTTGGTATTTTGCACTACTCCTTACTTGATCTTTACGATTGTTCAAATTATTAAACGTTTTGTTTCCTTTTTTGAAACTAGGGTTTCTGAACCCCTTTTCAAAATCACTTTATTTTTAGATTTTTAGTACTGACTCAAGATTCTCATTATTATTTTTTAAATGTTTTGCTTAAGTTTGATGAAACCCTAACATTGTATGGTTGTATTTGCATTATTTGCATGTTTGTATGTTCTTTAAGGTTCTTCTACTAGTTCCATGTTCTTTGCTTTAACCTCGTTAATAGTGTTTCATTCCCCTACCATTCAATGTTCTTCGATTAAATCTTCTCTGATTGGTTTCATGAGGATTTATTGTAAAGACCTGGCCGGTCGTTTTGAGCCCTAGCGCATCGTTCAGCGGTTTGAGGCCATGAGCAGCTTCGTTTTAGGTATATTGACTTGTGTAGTATGGTCGAAATTGAAATTCAGGAAGATCAAAGTTGCATTTAAATGAAAATTTCTATTTCAGAAGCCATAAGCTGAAAGAATAAACTAGGATTGGATTTTTGTGTAAAAGACTTCAGAATTGAGATCTAAAGGTTCCGGCAGGTTCATATGATGATTTCAAACTTGTGCGTATGCCCGTCGCGGGTTTTTGATAACCCAGGAGCATTTTGGCGCATAATGTGGAAGTTAACACTTTGGAAAGAATTCCTCAAGTTTGGCTTGAAGTGCATTTCAGCATTATCAATGTCCATTTGGGATTCCAAGACTGGGAGTAGCTCCGTAGGGTGATTCTGGAATTGGGAGCACGATCAGAAATTGATTTGGAGGCCCGTAGGTCATTTTGAAGCCGTTTGGCTAAAGCTAGAAATTTGAAGGCTTTTGAGAAGTTTGACTGGAAGTGGAATTTCTGATATCAGGGTCGGAATCTGATTTTGGAAGTTTGAGTAGCTCCATAATGTCAAATATGACTTATGTGCAAAATTTGAAGTCAATCAGACGTGATTTGATAGGTTTCAGCATCGAAAATAGAAGTTGGAAGCTTCAAAGTTCATCTAGCTTGGATTGGAGGTCGATCGGTGGTTTTTGCATTGTTTGATGTGATTTGAGGACTCGACAAAGTCCGCAATGTGCTTTGGGATTGGTTGGTAGGTTTGGTTGAGGTGTCGGGGACCTCGGGTAAGTTCTTGGTGGTTAACAGATCAAAAATGGGATTTTTGGAAGGGGTGATCTATCTGGTTGCTAGTATTTCTGTTTCTGCGGAAATAGGGCCGCAGAAGCGGCCTCACAAAAGTGGTAAAGGAAGCCGCAGAAGTGGCATTGGTCAAGGGCTGGTGGACCGCAGATGCGGTCAAGGTTCCGCAGAAGCGGGACCGCATCTTCGGGTGGATGGTCGCAGAGGCGGAAAGAGCTGGGCAGAGGGGTTTTTTTAAAGCTCGATTTTGGGTCATTTCTCACCATATTTTTCATGGATTGGGATGATATTGGGGAGCTTCAAGAAGATATTTTTTCCATCAATGTTAAGGTATTTTTGCCAAATCTTCCAGTTGGATCATCTGTGAAAATAGCTTGGGGTTGAGGCATAATGGTTTTGGCAAGTGGGAGCTGGTTTCACCAGTGCCTTGTTCAAAAGGAATATCTGCTACTGCTTAATATATAGTTTGTTATTATTAATATGCTTCTGAAATGAGCCTTTTCATAGTACATATTTTGGTATCCCCGCTTCTTTTACCATTTACTAATTGCATAGAAGTTTAACTTATTCTGAAGAAGTGAAAGTATTTTCAGGCTTTCTTTTGATCCTTGTTCTCATTGCAATCATATCTTCCTTATTTTTTCATTTTGAATGTGTAGGAAAATACAGGTGATGAGGTTGAAAATGGTAGCCACAAATCATTAAAGTGAATGGTGAAGACCTTTGGAACAAGATGTTTATTTTTGTTGACACTAAATATGAGTACATTTGGTTTTGTAGAGGACTTTGCTAATGAACTTCTTGAACCAACAATGCTTTAATACTATAGATAGTGCACAGTGTGTTTCTTTTGTTAAAATTTATTTGAAGTATACGCATTTGAATTATTTTTATTCTATTACGTACTTATCATTTAAATTAATGCTTCATATATATATATATATATATATATATATATATATATATATGTGTGTGTGTGTGTGTGTGTGTGTGTGTGTGTGTGTGTGTGTGTGTGAGAGAGAGAGAGAGAGAGAGAGAGAGAGAGAGAGAACTTGATGCAAACAAATATAGTTTTTAATTACAAAATTGCGGCTAATAAAATAATTTTGTAAAATAATTTTGTAGTGTAGACAAAATGGCCACGCTTAGAAAGTGTGGCTATAGGGATGTCAATATGGCATTGTTAATTACAAATGTTGCTCTAGAAGCCACACTTTCTAAGCGTAGCCTATAACGTGATAATAATAACGCTTTATAAGTGTAGCCTTAAGTCAAAAAAGCATGGCTATAGCAAAAAATATAAGTGTGGCCTTTGTACAGTATTGGCCACACTTTTAAAGCGTGGCTTGTAAGGCAACACCTAAAAAGTGTGGCCAATAATCAAATGTTATGGTACTTTAGGCCACTGATCACGATTTTGGATATAGAATTTAGAGAAAATCATATATTTGAGTTCGTGGGTTCTTGTGTAAAGTTTATCTTCAAAAAAAGTTTTGGATTCCGGGCACGTGGGCCCGACGACATTTTTGTCACTGATCATTTGGGGTTAGGAATTGTTATAAATTGGGTTGCAAAGTATAAATGAGCATATATTAATGAATTTGAATGACCCTTGACTAGTTTTGGAACAGTGTGCGTTGGTGCAAGTATTTGGAAGAATGTTGAATGCCGGTTGTGGATCTTCGCAGCGAGGTGAGTCTCCTTTCTAATCTTGTGAGGGGGAATCTACCCCATAGGTGAAGTAAATTGTTTATGTGCACCTATTTTATAGGGGCTACGAATGCACTAGGTGACGAGAGTCCATGCATAGCTACTATTATGCTATTGTCCGAGTAGTCTAGGACCCAAAAACATGTTATACTTGGATTATTTGTAAAATCATTGATGGCTTGAAATGCTTTAATCATATTCAATTAATAAGAGGATTTCTATAAAGACTAACTATGTTTTCCTCAAATTATTAAAAAGGAATGGACCTTTCTTGGATATTTGCTCCAAGCTGACTGTTTGACTGATTGTCTGTCTGCGTATGTTTTTTTGGTACGGGCCGTTCGCCTCGGTGAAATAGATTCATCTATGGTACGGGCTGTTTGACCCTCGGCAGTGCAAACTTTACATTTCTGTTGAAGCGGGCCGTCAACCTCAGCATGATTTGTGCATGTTTGTGCTATTGTCTTAAACTCATTCGAGTTGTTTTATGCCACACTATGACTCGATATCATTTTATTAGTAATAACAAGAAATCTAAGGAAATTTTCCATGAAAGAATTATATGACTACTTGTTTCCTCTATCTGGATTAGAACCATGTTTAATAAATAAATCCACTATTTAATATATTTATTATGGATAAATAGTCATTGGACTGCTAGTGAGTGTCAAATGTTGACTATCTCATCTCTACCCCTTCGGGATTAGGCGGGACACTCATTGGGTACACGTTGTTTTTGTACTCATACTACACTTGCTATGCATTTTGTTGCACAGGTTTAATGTGTGGCTCGTGGCTTAGCGAATAGCGGCATGACGGGAGCAGAGACTAGGTGAGCTGTATTTCTTCGAGGTGATTTCGCAGCTAGTATAGTCTCTTTCAGAATTTATCTACTTCCTGTCCAATTGTATTACGGGCAGTCGTTTTTCTTTAGAAAATTTCTCATGTACTTGTGACTTCGGGGTTCTTGGGATGTATTTGGATTTATTCAGAAATTTTGAAAGTTGATTTAATATTTCCTTATTTAATTGGAAGAACATACTGAGTACTGCTTTAATCATAATAAAGAAGTGTTATCAAAATTATTAAAATATGAATTTAATTATGTTTTTTTGTTGGCTGGCCTGACAGCGGTGTCCGGCGCAACCACGACCCTTAGTGGATTTTGGGTCGTGACAATATGGTATCAGAGAACTAGATACCCGCCGGTCTCGTGAGTCATGAGCAAGTCTAGTAAAGTCTTGTTGATCAGTACAGAGATCTCTGTACGTATCCTCGGGACGCTACAAGGTTGTTAGGAGTACTTCTCTTCTTGATTTTCTTATTCGATTTCTTTTAGGATTATGGCTTTGATTCCTTGCTACTCAATCTTACATGACGCGAGCGCTTGCTAGAAATCGAGAATTTGAAGAATTGAAATGGCACTACAAATGTGGTACGGGATGATTTTCTCGGCATAGTTGATTGTACTTTTATAGTCGTTTTATGGGAGGATATTCTATTGTTCAGCTCAGTACCAAGACTTCTAAGAGCCTTGAGGCTAGGCACGGGTTGCCATGATGCTTATGAGTGATTATTTCCACAGTGTTGTTGTGATTGTAGGATGTTTGCCCATGTGTCGAGGCAGTGGATGAATTGAAGGGAGGTTTACTCAGCGTGCAATCAAGAGATTCAGTATTTTATTTCTAACAGGGGAAAAGGAAGTTGGACTAACAATGGTCATATGTGGGCTAGTGAAAGTAATGAGACTTGGCATTTGCAAGCGTGGTGGAGATTTTCTTCTATGATAGGGTGTCGTGGTCCTATGGGAAGGTACCATGTTCGTTGATGTTATAATTTTCTACAATTCTCCTTTATGGCAGGATATTGTGAAATAGTATTGGAGATATGACTGTCAGTTGTTGCATGGTGCGATGGTTCAAGATCGAATCAGAATTTCAAATGTTAACGGATCGATAAAGATGACCTTCGGAAAGGCTTAAAGATTAGCAGCTATTGTGGGTTCAAGTTCCACGAATATAGGTTTTATTCGAGGCAACAATTGACCTGCAAAGTATGAGGAAGGACATGTGGGAGACGTCAGGCGGCGTTTAAAATTTTCTAATAATCCAAGTATGAGAAGTAAGGTCTAGTGACCGATTAAGGAGACGTGTTTCGCCAAAGTGGGAAAGTGGCGGGGGTTGCAAATGGGCTTGGTAGTAAGAAGACTATGCGCCTTAAGGAGAGTTTGGATTAAATTGGGGATTTTAAGGATTTCTGATCGAAGCCTGCAGGTATGATATGAAGTATGGGCTATTGGTGTCATAGTGAATGTACCTCGTGCAGTGGCTTGAGAAGATATCGGGAGGTGATTCCCCTAGGTGGGTTATTTCTCGTGAACAGGTTAGCGGTCGCGTAGTTGGAGAAGCTTCTGCGAGGAATTTTATTGGTTGTTTGATAAGGAGATCGGTCGGGCGAACTCTAAAATTATGAAATGATGGCTTCAAGTTAAGTGGGAGAGTCCCACCGCTTAGGATTGGGTTGTATGATTTACTACTTGCGTGATTTCTGGTTATTAGAATATTGATGAGTTATTTCAGCTATAAGAAAATACCATAAGTGGTAATTCGAGCAAATGAATTGTTGGAAGCATGCTATGGTTGGTAGGGCTGCTTATCGGGCGGATTGGGAGGTTATTTACTCTTAACGGTTTGGTTTATCGGTTATCGGCTTTTAAATGTATTAATCCACTAGCCACCCGATATGATACCGGGCAGATTGGTATCGGTTTAGCTCTTATCGGACGGTTATCGGGCGGTTTATCGGCCAGTTAATCATGATTTGATCACATGGGAAAATTGACGCCTGTTTAATTAGTCATTGGTTTTATTTCAGTTTCTTATTCATGGCTTTTATCTGATCTGTTGTCTTTGGCTTCTAGTCTTTATTTTATGTAACTTTTTTCTTGGAAGCAGCCTCTCTGCCCTTTTGGGTAGGGGTAAGGCTGTCTACATATTACCTTCCCCAGACCCCACCTGGTGGGAGTATACTGGGTAGTTGTTGTAACATTTACTTTTCCCTTGTTTGGATATTTTGATCAATAAATTGCATACATAAAACAGTGGATGAATATTAATGCTCCAAAGTACATCAAGAGAAAGGAAATAATACCTACAATTGCACCATCCGATGTTGGGGATTCAGTTAAAGTTTGTGCCGACGGTAAAAAGACTACATATAATATGGGGATATATATATATATATATATATATATATATATATATATATATATTCTTAATGGGTTAGTGGATTATCCGTTAAGAAAATTAAATAATGCGCCCCCAAACCGATAAGCCGTTAATAAAAAAATTTCAATCTGTTCCCCGTCCGTTAAACCGTTAACCCAATATCAATAAGCCAATAAGCTTTGGTTACGGATCGGTTTCGGTTCGGTTAGATTTTGAACACCCCTAATGGTTGGCCTTATTGGCTCATGTTCGCACTGGGAAAAAGGTTCAGAATTTATGCCTCGTATGGATGCAGGTTTCAGAGGAAGTGATTTCCCCGGGTGCTTTGCGGAGAGAGTGTTCTTGCATTATAAGATCTATGGAGTGAGTTACATTCAGGACCAAGACAGAGCGGGTGGCTCTCAATAATGGTCCTAGTGAATTTGGAAGTTAAAGTAAGGTGCTCAATGATTTCGAGCCTATGAGTACGTTTAAGAATCAAGCTTTGTAGCAGCTTATGAGAAGGTTCCCAGAATGTTCTACGATATTTTTACTTAGGAGTAGAATTGAGAAATACGAAATGGTTTGTGGGATTTGAGACAACATGGTCTTGTGATTCAAGGTCACTCGAGATGAGTGCTGATGGAGTATTTTATGTGTTAAATAAAGAAGTATTATTACTAAGGCAATCAAGGATTTAGTGGAAAGAAGTAGATTGATTATCCATGGTTAAATTAGCATATTGGTAGTGCTGATCAGTTCATCCAGCGTGATCAAGTCATTCATGTGTAGTGTGGTGGTGCGTGTGATGCTTGTCGACCGTAGTGATTGATGTTATTCAGAAGCATTCTTCTGCTATAGCATGTTATGAGTAGGTGGATCTCGGAAGGGTTATGGTGGCTTAGACCACTACTTAGAGATTGGTATACTCGATGGTGATGAGAGTTCGCATGTATGTCGTTATAGTTCTCCTGAAGTGAGCTAAATGAAATGTTTTATATGATGAAGTGTTAATTTATCAGTGCTTCCAGGGTTGTGATGGAAATCGTGTTTATCATATATTGGCACGTTGGGTGAAATGAGAGGTATCGAATTTGAAGTGAGGATCAAGGTTACAACTTGGTAACGGCTATGATGTCATGAGCTCGAATGAGCGGGATTAGTGTTTTGAGTAAGTTGGTGTTGTCGTCAGTATCACCTGAGATCGGTGTTTAGTGAGAAAGGCTTTGCGCCCTGGTTAAGGATTCTTGATCGCTTTTCAGCGTTGGTGCAGCCGGTGGTTTGGATGTGCGGACCCGTTAATTAATTTGGAAGGTTGTGGGAGCGTGTCCCACAAGAAGATCGTATAAGTGTAACATGTAGTCACTCAATTGATTACATATTTAAACCAAGTATGAGGATTGTGGCAATATTATTAATGTTAGAATTTAGGCCTGGAGTGCACTTTGTTTATTGGGATATGAACCGAGGAGGTTGCTCTGGTTATAATGGTTGTTCTTATATGTTATGAGGAAGAATGAGTTACTATGAACCTTTGAAAGGTTATTAGCCAAGTTGGTGCAATCAGAAATTGGCTTGAGATCAGTGGATTGATTTATATGTGAATGGGCCATTATATCAGGCCAGTTCTGTGTTCGTTTCAGCGAGCGTTCCCTATGGGGGAACAGTCGAGGTGTTATTCTATCATCAGCTATTCCAGGTAATGATGTATTGCACCGTATGAGTTGCGAGACGGCTTGGTAAACTTCTTATGTGTTGGGGTTCCGCACAACAGTGATGTTATATGAGCAGGATGGCTTTTGAGATTTAGATCATGTATCGCACCTCCTTGTGCTTGAGTTTTGTAGCCTATAGTGCTACATGTTTCCTTAGGGATGATATTATGCACCTTAGCGTGTTTATGACCAATATTCGGTATTCTGATGTGATGAGGTATTTAGCTCGATGTATACCTCCTAATGTGAGTTCTACTTGTGGATCGGGTGGTACGCCGCCATAGGTATGTTATTTGGATTGGGTGGCACGCCGCCATGGTTATGTTGTTTGGATAGGGCTGCACGCCGCAACAGTGTGATGTTCAGTACAGTTTTCCCTAGTTTCTTTTATTTGTTCTGTTTCCTATTTTTTGAGGAAAACTCGTATAAGTTGTTAGCCCGCATCGCATGTATGATTTGCGGGCAGGGTAATTAGATCTCCATTTCAGAGTTCATTTTCCTCTTGTATCATATCCTAATCGGTAGCCTATTTGGCACATTGTGGCATCATATGGGACTCTTGATTATGTCCGAGATGGCTTATTGCCTAAGCAATTCGTATTGGGTGAGACGAGATTATGGGATTTAGGATCAATGCAATTTTATTATATGAATTGTATTAAGGAGTTAAGACCATTTGATGGTTCATGATGAAGTGATGATGCTTGTCAGGAGTATAGTGTTATGAATTTTGGCTCATCTCTTCCATTGTGTTAGTGTTATAAAAGTTAGAGCAAGACCTATATAGGTTGTGAGGTATGCTGGGAGCATCTGATTCGTTGAATTTTGGCTAAGTTAATCATAAAAATATTGTCGTGAACCTGTGGATTTTGTGTTGCAAAGTAAGAATCCAGCAAAATTATGCAGTCATATTTGAGGCAGCGTGTGGTGAATGATTTGGTGATCTCTTGATGAAAACATGCCTGGTATAGAATTCCGGATGTTGGATTAGGCTCTAAGGCCTATCTGCTTGAATAAAAGGAAATATCTTCAGAATATATCGAGCTAATGATCTCACCTGAGTTGTGGCAGCACAGGAAGGTGCATAAGGTGCTAAATAGTGATTTTAGACTACTTAGATATTGTTCTCAGCACGTTCAAGGACAAACGTATGTATAAGTGGGAGAGAATGTAACGACCCGGTCGGTCATTTTGAGCCCTAGCGCGTCGTTCACCGGTCTGAGGCCATGAACAACTTTGTTTCAGGTATATTGACTTGTGTGTATGGTCAGAATTGAAATTCAGGAAGATCACAGTGGAATTTAAATGAAGATTTCCATTTCAGAAGCCTTAAGTTGAAAGAATGAACTAGGACTGGATTTTTTAGTAAACAACCTCGAAATCGAGATTTGAAGGTTTCAGCAGGTTTGTATGATAATTTCAGACTTGGGCGTATGCCCGGTGCGAGTTTTGGATAACTCGGAAGCAATTTGGCGCCTATTGTGTAAGTTAGCATTTTGGAAGGAATTCCTCAAGTTTGGCTTGAAGTGCATTTAACCGTTATCGATGTCCATTTGGAATTTCGTGATTGGGAGTAGCTCCGTAGGGTCATTCTAGAACTAGGAGAGCGATCAAAAGTGGATTCGGAGGCCCGTATGTCATTTTGAAGCCGTTTGGCTATAGCGAGAAATTTGAAGGCTTTTGAGAAGTTTGATCTGAAGTGGACTTTTTGATATCGGGGTCGGAATCGGATTCCGAAAGTTTGAGTAGGTCCGTAATGTCAAATATGACTTGTGTTCAAAATTTGAAGTCAATCGCACGTGATTTGATAGGTTTCAGCATCAGAAATAGAAGTTGGAAACTTCAAAGTTCATCAAGCTTGGAGTGGAGGTTAATTCGTGGTTTTAGAGTTGTTTGATGTGATTTGAGGCCTCGAGCAAGTCCTCAATGTATTTTGGGATTGGTTGGTAGGTTTGGTTGAGGTCCCGGGGACCTCGGGTGAATTCCGGTTGGTTTACAGATCAAAAATGGGATTTTTAGAAGGGCTGATATATCTGGTTGCTGGTATTTTCGCTTCTGCGGAAATGGGACCGCAGAAGCGGCCCCGCAAAAGTGTTAAAGAAAGTAGCAGAAGCGGCGTTGGTCAAGGGACGGTAGACCGCAGATGCGGTCAAGGTTTCGCAAAAGCGGGACCGCATCTGTAGGTGGATGGTCGTAGAAGCGGACGAGGGGCTGGAGCTCAGGACCGCAGAAGCGACATTTTTTACTGCAAAAGCGGAACCTCATAGGCGGAAATAATGTTGCAGAAGCGGAAAAAGCTGGGGCAGAGGGGTTGTTTTAAAACCCGATTTTAGGTCATTTCTCACCATATTTTTTATGGCTTGGGACGATTTTGGGGAGCTTCAAGAAGAGATTTTTGTCATCAATGTTAAGGTATGTTATCCCTACCTATTTTGAGTTAAATACATCAAATATGTATGGATTTTAGCAGGGAAATTAGTATAAAAATTGAGGTTTGGGTGGAAAACCTAGAAAAATATATTTTGGGATTTTGACCACGATTTTGGATATAGAATTTAGAGAAAATCATCTATTTGAGTTCGTTAGTTCTTGGGTAAAGTTTATCTTCAAAAGGATTTTTGGATTCCAGGCACGTGGGCCCGAGAGCATTTTTTCAACTGATTGTTTGGGGTTAGGAATTGTTATACATTGGGTTGTGAAGTATAAATGAGCATATATAAATAAATTTGAATGACCTTTGACTAGTTTTGGAACATTGTGCGTTGGTGCAAGTCTTCGGAAGAATGTTGAATACCGGTTGTGGATCTTCTGAGCGAGTTGAGTCTCCTTTCTAATCTTGTGAGGGGGAATCTACCCCATAGGAGAATTAAATTGTTATGTGCACCTATTTTCGGGAACTACGTACGCACGAGGTGACGAGAGTCCGTGCGTAGATACTATTATGCTATTGTTCGGGTAGTCTAGGACCCAAAAGCATGCTATACTTGAATTATTTGTAAAATCATTGATGGATTGAAATGCTTTAATCATATTAAATTATTAACCAGATTTCTAAAAAGACTAAAGCTATGTTTTCCTCAAATTGTTAAAAAGGAATGGACCTTTCTCAGATATTTGCTCCATGCTGACTGTTTGACTAATTGTCTGTTTGCATATGTTTTTTTTTGGAATGGGCCGATCGCCTCGGTGAAATAGATGCATCTACTGTACAGGCCGCTCGACCCTCGGTAATGCACACTTTACATTTCTGTTGGAGTGGGCCGTCGACCTTGGCATGATTTGCGCATGTTTGTGTTGTTGTCTTGAACTTATTCAACTTGTTTTATGCCACACTATGGCTCGAGATCAATTTATTTGTAATAACAAGAAATCTAAGAAACTTTTCCATGAAAGAATTATATGACTACTTGTTTCCTCTATCTGGATTAGAAACATGTTTAATAAATATATCCACTGTTTAATATATTTATTATGGATAAATAGTCATTGGACTGCTAGTGAGTGTCAAATGTTGACCATCTCGTCTCTACCCCTTCGGGATTAGGCGAGACACTCATTGGATACACGTTGTTTTTGTACTCATACTACACGTGCTGTGCATTTTGTTGCACAGGTTTATTATGTGGCTCGTGGCTTAGCGGCATAGTAGCACGACAGGCGCAGAGACTAGGTGAGCTGTATTTCTTCGAGGCGATTCCGCAGCTAGTATAGTCTCTTTCAGAATTAATTTACTTTCTGTCCAATTGTATTCCGAGCAGTCGTTGTACCTATTTGGTTTTCTTCATAAAATTGCTCATGTACTTGTGACTCCGAGTTCTGGGGATGTATTTGAATTTATTCAGAAATTTTGAATGTTGATTTAATATTTCCACATTTAATTGGAAGAACATACTGAGTACTGTTATAATCATAATAAAGAAGTATTTTCAAAATTATTAAAATAAGAATTTAATTTAGTTTTTTTGTTGGCTGGCCTGACAACGGTATCCGGCGCCACCATGAACCTTAGTGGATTTTGGGTCGTGACATTTGTACTGATTACTCGAGCCCTCTTTGAGACTATGATACTTACTTTGAAACTGTGATTCGGTGTATTTTCTCAATAGTATGAATTGCTTCCTTAGATTGTCGGATACTTTCCTCGATTAAAACTGATTTCCCAGGTCTTCAATCTCGTTTACTATTTTGAAAATTATTTTCCTGATTTACAGTTGTATTTTTTTCCCTATATATATATATATATATGCACAAATTTGTTGATTGATTTGCCTGGCCTATTCCCTCATTAGAGTGTCATGTACCTAGTCTTTATTGAATACTATATGCTACTCTGTTTCCTTATTTGATTATACCCTACTTTGTGATTTCTTTCCTTTTAAATACATGATTATTACCATTTTATTTTGATTCCTTAATTGAAGGGAAGTCCATATACTAATTTGATTGTGATTGATGCCAGTTCCTTAATTAAGGGATTGCTGCCTTATTATTTACTCGTATTCAGTGCTATAAATACTCCTCATTCTCTTTTGCAAGACAACGGTCTTCTGACTTACACAACCCACTGAATACATTCAAAAATCTGCATTCTCTCTTGCTCTCTTGCTCTCTTGCTCTTTTGCTCTATTGTTGTTCTCTGCTCCTGCTTATTATCAGTCGGCTAAAAGCCAAGGCCAAAATAGTGTTATTACTTTGTCTTTGCATCCTGGTTTTGCTCTTTTACTGGTATGTCTTCTATTTGATTTACAGTTTCCAAAACAACATGTTTTTATGTGTATTGCACTTCCTCTTATTTCTTTTATACTTTTACTTATAGTTCTACTGTTCTCGTTGCAATTAGCATGTCTGTATGTTAGTTCATTAATGTGACTATCTTTCCCTTAATTCAGCATGCCTACAGCTTCCCTTATTTGTTTAATGCATGTTCTTCCTTGCCCCTAACCCCAGTACCTTATCGGCATGTAACCCTGAACCTCTTTGGTATGAAATGTGTGATGACCCAAAAGGTCATCACCACAATTCTCCCTTTTTTATGCTTCTGAGGTCTTGAAAACCTCTTATTTGGTTGCCTCGATTTGCGTGCACAGTCCGGGCATGAAGTTGGAAATTTTTTTTATGTGGAAATACTTGAATTCTGTGTTAAAACCCATGAATTTTGATAATAATATTGATATAGTTGACTTTGGTCAATATTTTGAATAAACGGACCCGGCCCGTGATGTGACGGTCCCGGAGGGTCCATAGGAAAATATGGGACCCGGGCATATTCCCGAAATCGAAATTCGAGGTCCCAGGCCCGAGTACAGAATTTTCCCCTGAAATTGTTTTCTGAAAATTCTTAAGGAAAAATATAAATGAGATTTGATGAAAAGTAATGGTATCGGGCTCGTATTTTGGTTCTAATGCCCGGAACAAGTCTTAAATGAGCATTAAGCAATATCTGTAAAGTTTGGTTGAAAACGGATGTAATCTGACGTGTTTCGAAATAAAGATGGGAAATTTAGAAATTATGAACTTTGAAATGAAATTATGAGTTTTAGAGGTTGATTCTTTGATTTTGAAGTTATTTTAGCGATTTGATCTCTCGAGAAAGTTCGTAGGATGATATTGAGTTAGTGTGTATGTTTGGTTGGGAGCCCCAAGGGCTCATGAGTGCTTTCGGGGGTGGATCGGGATGTTTTTGCACTCACAAAATTGCAGAAATCACTGCTGGTTGTGTCCAGCTAAGTCCTTCTTCGCGATCGCGGACTCCCTTCCGCATTCGCATAGCTTTGGGCTTCTCCTCCTTCGCGATCGCATAACATCTACCGCGTTCGCATACTTTGGACTGTATTTCTTCACATATTTAATTGTTAAAAAAATAAAACTTCACTTGTTTTGACTTAGGAAAATCATGCTAGTAACTTATTTGATCTATTTGACTAGGTTGCAATATATGTCTTCTCTTGGAAAGCATGTTAGCAGCTTATTTGCCTTAATTGACTAAATTGAAAAATTTGTCCTTCTTGTGAAGCATGTTAGATTCTTGATTTTATTTACTGCTCGAATTTCGCTTTCTTTCCATTAAATATTGGTTTGTTGTGGTGCATTTACTATTGGGACTACGGGACGGCATCCCGGGAGCTCCCCTGTTCGTATTTTGTTTAGAGGTTTGGAAGTGCAAGATACCAAGAGATCCCCGGCACTGGATTATATAACTGGTGGATACTAAGAGATCCAAATGCAGGATTGATTTTCTGGCGGATACTAAGAGATCCCCAGGTAGGACTGATTAACTGGAGGATACTAAGAGATCCTCGGGATACTTGGAGATCCCTTGCTTATATGATGAGTATACTGGGAGATCCTCGGGATACTTGGAGATCCCTTGCTTATATGATGAGGATATTGGGAGATCCTTGGGATACTTGGAGATCCCTTGCTTATAAGATGAGGATACTGGGAGATCCTCGGGATAATTGGAGATCCCATATGTGTATGATGAGGATACCGGGAGATCCTCGGGATACCAGGAGATCCCCAATGACAAATAGCATGTAATGATTGTTCTTGATTGGTAGAATTGTAATACAGCCTATTCCGTTCTTCCTATTGTTTGTTATATATTCGAGATTTACCTATTTCCTACTGTTATTTCATTTCATATTTATTCTTATGTTTATCTTAGTAGGGGCCTCGACCTTCCTCGTCACTACTCTACCGAGGTTAGGCTTGGCACTTACTGAGTACCGCTGTGGTGTACTCATGCTACTCTTCTGCACACTTTTGTTATGCAGATCTAGGTACTACTGGTCAGGCGTGCAATTAGGGATTTCGGAGCTACATTTGGAGGCTTGAGGTATGCATTTTCCGAGTCTGCAGATCCAAAGAGTCTCCTTCTATTCTACCTTTAGCTAGCAGTTTCATTCATGTACTTATTTCCTGTAGACACTTCTGGATGTTAAAGCCATATGTTATACTTTACTCTTAGCCTGTGTTGCCCGTGGGTTTCCGGGTCTTGGAGGTTTTACATTATTGAGTCAAAGTGTATGTGGCAAGCGGCACCCTATACATTTTCTTATGTTATACAGTTTTATTTATCGTTTTCGTAAAGATTGTTGAGTTTCCGCAACGTGTTAGGCTTACCTAGTAGCGAAGACTGGGTGCCGTTATGACAGGTTCACGATTGGTGAACTAGGGTCGTGAAAAGTTGGTATCGGAGCTCTAGGTTCATAGGAGTCATGTGACATATGCCGGTTTATTAGAGTCTCGTTGATCGGTACGGAGACATTTGTACTTATCTACGAGAGGCTATGTAACTGTTTAGGAAAAATCTTCACTTTATTGAATTCCTTATCGTGCTATGTTTTTGACACCGATTCTAAACTCCTGTCTTCAATTCTCTCACAGATGGTGAGGACACGCATGACCCAGAATGATCAGGCACCCGAACCCCCTCCTGCAGCATCTAGGGGCATGGGTCAGAGCAGGGGTCGTGGACATGCGCGGGGTGCAGCTAGAGCACCGGCGCGAGCAGCCGCCGAGATGCCCCTAGCGGACCCAGTCAGGATTCAGGCACCAGAGACGCCCACAACCACCACTATGCCATTTGTCCAGGAGGCATTAGCGCAGTTTATGAGCATGTATACTACACTGTCACAGGCGGGATTGCTTCCCCTTCCTGTAGCCGCGGCCCAGGTCGGGGGAGGAGCTTAGACTCCCGTAGCCCGCACTCCAAAGCAGAGGGTGCACATGGGACCGATTCTAGATATCATTCCTGCCCAGCCTGCAGTACTGGTTCAGCCGGGGATGGGGCACCTGCTTCGAAGGATGAGCAGTGTAGATTGGAGTGGTTCAAGAAGTATGACCCTCCTATTTTTAGCGGACTAGCTACAGCTGATGCTTTAGGGGTTTTTGGAGGATTGTCACCGCATCTTTCGCACCATACCTATTACTGCTTCGAGTGGGGTTTCTTTTGCAGCTTTCCAGCTTCGGGGAGCCGCCATGAGTGGTGGCGCACTTTTGAATTACACAGTCCGGACGAGGCTGCCTCCCTAACTTGGACTCAGTTTTCATACATATTTCAGAGGGAGTTTGTTCCCCAGAGCCTCCAAGATGCATGGCGCGCGGAGTTTGAGCACTTGCGCCAGGGCCCTATAACTGTCTCTGAGTATGCCATCCGTTATACTAGGTTGGCCAGGCATGCGCCTGCTTTGGTGGCTACAGTTCGTGAGAGGGTTCGCAGGTTTATCGAGAATATCATTCCTTCCATCAGGTCTGGCATGACGCGAAAGTTGGAGATGGATATACCCTATCAGCAGGTGGTGAGTATAGCTAGGAAGATAGAGGGTATGCATGCCAGAAAGCGAGAGGAGAGAGAGGCCAAGAAGTCTCGAGAGTCTAGTCATTTCTCTTGTTCCCGT
Organism: Nicotiana benthamiana; assembly: GCA_034376525.1. Lineage (NCBI taxonomy): Eukaryota > Viridiplantae > Streptophyta > Magnoliopsida > Solanales > Solanaceae > Nicotiana > Nicotiana benthamiana. The sequence goes on from CM067336.1 coordinate 100,517,357, forward strand.
ACTTCAGGAGCAAGACATCATGGTAGGGGCTATACGAGTAGCCCAGTTCACTTAGCTCTTACTTCACCCAGCAGTATTCCAGCTCCTCCCAGATCTCAGGAGCCTTATTATGCACCCCCAGTTTCTAGTGTGCCTCCTGCGCGGGGTACCTCCAGAGGTCAGTCTAGCAGGGGTGGGTCCAGTCAGTCACAGCTATCGCGCCCTCCCAGAGCTTGTTATGAGTGCGGGGATACCCACCATGAAGTGAGCGATTGCCCTAGGCTCGGGAGGAGCACCTCCAGAGCAGTCTCAGCAGCAGCGTACCCAGTGGGATTTTCAAGCCCTTTTCCAGCTCCGGCTGCCACCCCACCTGCCCAGCCAGCCAAGGGTAGAGATAGAGGAGATAGAGGTCGCCCTCGAGGTAGGGGCCGAGCCAGATTTTATGCTGTTCCTGATCGTGTCGAGGCTATCATCTCCGATTCTGTTATCACAGGTGTTATTTTGGTTAGTCACAGAGAGGCATTGGTTCTATTCGATCCAGGCTCTACTTATTCTTATGTGGCATCTTGTTTTGCTCCGCATTTGGGTACAGTTCGAGAGACCTTGAGCTCTCATGTTTATGTTTCTACTCCAGTGGGAGATTCCCTTGTTGTGGACCGCATATATCGATCATGTTTCGTTACTATTCGTGGTTTTGAGACCAGGGTAGATCTTTTATTACTTGATATGGTTGATTTCGATATTATCTTAGACATGGACTGGTTGTCGCCCCAGTATGCTATTCTTGATAGTCACGCTAAGATCGTGACGCTGGCTATGCCAGGTATTTTGCGTATTGACTGGAGTGGTACTTTTGATCACACTCCTAGCAAAGTTATATCTTTCCTTAAAGCTCAACGTATGGTTGAGAAGGGGTGTGCCACGTATTTAGCCTATGTGAGAGATGTCAGTGCTGATACCCTTTCTGTTGACTCTGTTCCAGTTGTACGGGATTTCCCCGATGTGTTCCCAGCTGATCTTCCGGTCATGCCGCCCGATCAAGACATTGATTTTGGTATTGATTTATTATCAGGCACTCAGCCCATATCTATTCATCCGTACCGTATGGCTCCTCCTTAGTTAAAGGAGTTGAAGGATCAGTTAGAGGAATTGCTTGATAAGGGTTTTATTCGACCCAATGTTTTTCCATGGGGTGCTCCTATCTTGTTTGTGAAGAAAAAGGATGTTCTATGTGCATGTGTATCGATTATCGTCATTTGAACAAAGTTACAGTGAAGAACCGATATCATTTGCCTCGTTTTGATGATCTATTCGACCAGCTTCAGGGCGCACATGTATTTTCTAAGATTGATTTGCGCTCAGGTTATCATCAGCTAAAGATTCGGGACCCGGATATCTCGAAGACGTCTTTCAGGACTCGATATGGTCATTACGAGTTCCTTGTCATGTCATTTGGGCTGACCAACGCCCCAGCGGCTTTTATGCATTTGATGTATAGTGTATTCGGGCTCTATCTCGACTCATTTGTCATTGTTTTGATAGATAATATTCTTGTATACACCTGCAGTTGGGAAGATCATGAGCAGAACCTGAGGATGTTCTTGGATGAAAAACGGACGTCATCTAACGTGTTTCGAAATAAAGATGGGAAATTTAGAAGTTGTGAACTTTGAAATGAAATTATGAGATTTAGAGGTTGATTCTTTGATTGATGTTATTTTAGCGATTTTATCTCTCGAGCAAATTCGTAGGATGATATTGAGTTAGTGTGTATGTTTGGTTGGGAGCCCCGAGGGCTCAGGAGTGATTTCGGGGTGGTTCGGGATGTTTTTGCACATAGAAAATTGTAAAAATTGTTGCTGGTTGTGTCTAGCTAAGTCCTTTTTTGCGATCGCGGACTCCCTTCCGCATTCGCATAGCTTTGGGCTTCTCCTTCTTCGCGATTGCGTAACATCTAACGCGTTCGCATACTTTGGACTGTGTTTCTTCACATATTTAATTGTTAAAAAAATGAAACTTCACTTGTTTTGACTTAGGAAAATCATGCTAATAACTTATTTGATCTATTTTACTAGGTTGCAATATATGTCTTCTCTTGGAAAGCATGTTAGCAGCTTATTTTCCTTAATTGACTAAATTGCAAAACTTGTCCTTCTTGTAAAGCATGTTAGATTCTCGATTTTATTTGTTGTTAAAATTTCGCTTTCTTTCCGTTAAATATTGGTTTGTTGTGGTGTATTTACTATTGGGACTACGGGACAGCATCCCGGGAGCTCCCCATGTTCGTATTTTGTTCTAAGGTTTGGAAGTGCAGGATACCAAGAGATCCCCGGCACTGGATTATATAACTGGCGGATACTAAGAGATCCTCATTGTAGGATTGCTTTTCTGGCGGATACTAAGAGATCCCCAGGCGGGACTGATTAACTGGAGGATACTAAGAGATCCTCGAGATACTTGGAGATCCCTTGCTTATATGATGAGGATTCTGGGAGATCCTCGGGATATTTGGAGATCCCTTGCTTATTTGATAAGGATACTGGGAGATCCTAGGGATACTTGGAGATCCCTTGCTTATATGATGAGGATACTGGGAGATCCTTGAGATACTTGGAGATCCCTTACTTATAAGATGAGGATACTGGGAGATCCTCGGGATACTTGGAGATCCCTTGTGTGTACGATGAGGATACCGGGAGATACTCGGGATACCAGGAGATCCCCGATGACAAATAGCCTGTAATGATTGTTTTTGTTTGCTAGAATTGTAATACAGCCTATTCCGTTCTTCTTATTGTTGATAGCTATTCGAGATTTACGTATTTCCTAATGTTATTTCATTTCATATTTATTCTTATGTTTATCTCAGTAGGGGACTCGAACTTCCTCGTTACTACTCCACCGAGGTTAGGCTTGGCACTTACTGAGTACCGCTGTGGTGTACTCATGCTACTCTTCTGCACGCTTTTGTTATGCAGATCCATGTATTACTGGTCAGGCGCGCTACTAGGGATTTCGGAGCTACATTTGGAGGCTTGAGGTATGCATCTGCCACGTCCGCATATCCGAAGAGTCTCCTTCTATTTCTACCTTTAGCTAGCAGTTTCATTCATGTACTCATTTGTTGTAGACACTTCTGGATGTTAGAGCCATATGTTATACTTTACTTTTAGCCTGTGTTGCCCGTGGGTTTTCGGGTCTTGGAGGTTTTACATTATTGAGTCGAAGTGTATGTGCCAAGAGGCACCCTATTCATTTTCTTATGTTATGCATTTTTATTTATCGTTTTCATAAAGATTGTTGAGTTTCCGCAACGTGTCAAGCTTACCTAGTCGCGAAGACTGGGTGCCGCCATGACAGGTTCACAATTGGTGAACTAGGGTCGTGACAGAAGAGGGACTTTGGATCGTTCGACCCGTAGTGTGATATCGTATGCGAAGACTCGACGCATGGTTCAAAAAGGGGTGGTTAGCACAATTAGCGTATGATCGCGACTCCAGCGCAGAATTCCTTCCGTTCGTTCTGTTCCTATTGTTCAGAAGCTTCCCCGATGTTTTTTCCATCAGACCTACCGGGCATGCTGCCTGACAGGGATATCAATCTCCGTATTTATTTGGCGGCGGGCACCCAGCCTATTTCCATTTCATCGTACCGCATGGCCCCGCCAGAGTTGAGAGAGTTAAAGGAAGAGCTTCAGGATTTGCTTAATAAGGGTTTCATTAGGCCTAGAGTTTCGCCTTGGGGTGCACCAACTTTATTGCAAAGAAGAAGGGCGGTTCGATGAGGATATGTTTCGATCAGCTTCAGAGCACCAAGGTGTTTTTCAAGGAGAGATTTGGAATCTCGTTACCACCAGTTGAGGATTTGGGGGCATTCGGTGTCCTAAAGATAGTTTTTTGCATCGATATTAGTTTTGATCACTGAATTAGGACCTTATATTATTTATTGTGATGCTTCCCAGGTCGGGCTTTGTGCAGTTTTGATGCAGAGTGGCAGGGTCATAGTATATGTTTCGAGGCAGTCAAATATCTGCGAGAAGAATTATCCAGTTCATGACCTAGAGTTGGCAGCCATTGTTCATGCCCTGAAGATTTGGAGGCATTGTTTGTATGGTGTGACGTGTGAGGTGTACACGGATCACAAGAGCCTTCAGTACTTGTTCAAACAGAAAGAGTGAATTTGAGACAGCGGAGGCGGTTGGAGTTGTTGAAAGACTGTGATGTTTCTATCTTATACCAACCAGGGAAGGCTAATGTGGTGGCCGATGCATTGAGTAGAAAGCCTGCTACCATGGGTAGTCTTGCCTATATTCAGGTCAGCCAGAGACCGCTTGCCTTGGATGTTCATGCCTTAGCTAATAGATTTGTGAGATTGGATATTTTTTATCCTAGAAGGGTGTTAGCTTGCACGGTTGCTCGTTCGTCATTGATGGAGCGTATTCGGGAGCGGTAGTTTGATGATCCCTATTTATGTGTCCTGGGAGGCACGGTGCAACGGGGAGGTGCCAAGGAAATGACTTTGGGAGATGATGGTGTATTGAGGTTGCAGGGGCGAGTTTGTGTGCCCAATGTTAATGGTATTCGAGAGTTGATCTTAGCAGAGGCCCACGATTCTCGGTATTCTATTCACCCGGGCACCGCGAAGATGCAACAGGATTTGAGGCTGCAGTATTGGTGACGAAGGATGAAGAAAGACATTGTTGCATATGTGGCTCGTTGTCTGAATTGTCAGCAGGTTAAGGTGGGTTATTTCAGAGGATGGAGCTTCCCGAGTTGAAGTGGGAGAGGATCACCATGGATTTTGTTACTGGCCTTCCGATGTCTCGGAAGAAGTTCGATGCTATATGGGTTGTTGTTGATAGGCTGACCAAGTCAGTACATTTTATTCCAGTTGCCACCACCTATTCATCCGATGATATGCTAAGATTTATATCAGAGAGATCGTTCGCCTTTATGGGGTGCCCATATCTATTATTTCGGATCGGGGTCCGCAGTTTCTCTCGCATTAATGGAGAGCGGTATGGCATGAGTTGGGCACCCAGGTTCAGTTGAGTACAACATTTCACTCCCAGATAGACAGATAGTCCGAGAGGACTATTCAGATTCTTGAGGATATGCTCCGAGCCTGCGCCATTGATTTTGGAGACTCGTAGGACCAGTTCTTGCCTTTATCAGAGTTTGCCTACACCAGCAGCTACCAGCCCAGTATTCAGATGGCTCCTTATGAGGCATTTTATGGTAGGCGGTGTCGGTCCCAAATCGGATGGTTTGACCCAGGAGAGACTCGGTTATTGGGTACAAACTTGGTACAAGAGGCCTTAGATAAGGTTAAGATCACTCAGGGCAGACTTCGGTTAGCTCAGTCTAGGCAGAAGAGTTACGCCGATCGTAAGGTCAGGGATGTTTCTTTCATGGTTGGTGAGCGAGTGTTGCTCCGTGTATCGCCTATGAAGGGTGTGATGAGATTCGGGAAGAAGGGCAAGCTTAGCCCTAGGTTTATTGGCACATTTAAGATTCTCAATCGCGTGGGGAAGGTGGCTTATCGACTTGCCTTGTCGCCTGGCTTGTTAGCCGTGCATCCGTTTTTTCATGTATCCATGCTTCGGAAGTATCAAGACGATCCCGCCCAGGTGTTAGATTTCAGTACTGTCCAATTGGAAAAGGATCTATCATATGAGGAAGAGTCGGTGGCTATTTTAGACCAGCAGGTTCGACAGTTGAGGTCGAGGAGTTTGCCTTCAATGCGTGTTCAGTGGAGGGTCAGCTTCCTGAGGCATTGACCTAGGAGTCCCGAGTCTGATATGCGGAGCCATTATCATATCTGTTCCCCAACTCAAGTACTTCTTTCTTTTGTCCGTTCGAGGACAAACGGTTGTCTTAGAGGTGGAGGATATGACGACCCAAAGAGTCATCACCATAATTCTCCCTTTCTTTGTGCTTTCGAGACCTTGAAAACCTCTTATTTAGTTGTCTCGATTTGCGTGCACAGTCCGTACGCGAAGCCTAAAAATTTTTTATGTGGAAATACTTGAATTCTCTATTAAAACCCATGAATTTTGATAATAATATTGATATAGCTGACTTTGGTCAACATTTTGGGTAAACGGACCCGGACCCGTGATACGACGGTCCCGGAGGGTCTGTAGAAAAATATGAGACCCGGGCATATTCTCAGAATCGAAATCCGAGGTCCCAGGCCCGAGTATGGAATTTTTTTTCTGAAAATGCTTAAGGAAAAATGCAAATGAGATTTGATCAAAAGTAATGGTATCGGGCTCGTATTTTGGTTCCGACGCCCGATTCAAGTCTTGAATGAGCGTTAAGCGCTATCTGTAAAGTTTGGTTGAAACGAACGTCATTTGACTTGTTACGGACTAAAAATGGGAAATTTAGCAGTTATGAACTTTGAAATGAAATTATGAGTTTTAGAGGTTGATTCTTTGATTTTGATGTTATTTTAGCAATTTGATCGCTCGAGCATGTTCGTAGGATGATATTGATTTTGTGTGTATGTTTCGGTGGGAGCCCTGAGGGCTCGAGGCTGATTTCGGTGGTGGTTTGGGATGTTTTTGGACTTAGAAAATTGCATAAATCACTGCTATTGGTGTCCAGCTAAGTCCTTCTTTGCGATCGCGGACTCCCTTCCATGTTCGCATAGCTTTTGGCTTCTCCTCCTTCGCGATCGCGTAACATCTACCTCGTTCGTGTACTTGTAGTCCCTCCTCAATCGCGAATGCATCCCTACTCATGCGTTCGCGTAAGCCAAGTTCCAGAACCCCTGAATTTCCTTCTTCGCGATCGCGTGATCCCAATCGCGATTGTGATGGCCGCAGTCTTCCCTTCATCGCGAACGCAACCCCTATGTCGCGATCGTGTAGGCCAATTTGCTTCAGTGAATTAAATTAGAAACAGAACAATTCACTTCGTGAATTTCACACTTTTCTCACACAAACCTTCCTTCTCCACCCTCCATTGAAGAGTCCCAAGCTTCCCTTCCTCCATAACTCTTTGGGTAAGTATTCTTCACTTCATTTTCTCACTATTTCCTCATCTAATCACTAAAATCCTAGCCTATAAACATGAAATCAAGGTAGAAATTAGGGCTTTGGGTAGAGTTAGGTTTTTGAGAATTTTGATCGATTCAACCTCAATTTAGGGTCGAATATTAAAACAAATTATATATTTGAAGTCATGGGGTTATGGGTGATTGGGTTTTGGTCCGAACCTCGAGTTTGGACCATGTGGGCCCGATGTCGGATTTTGGTATTTTTGGTAGAATGATAGGAAATTCATTTCTAAGCTATGGAATGGTGTTTGTGAGTTATTATTGATAATATTGAACCAATTATGACTAGATATCGTGGTTTCAGAGTCGGATTCTAGAGGAAAGGAGGTGATAGAGGCTTGATTGCTATTTTCGGACCGAGGTAAGTGTTTAATCTAACTTTTTCTTGAGGGATAGGATTAGGACAATGTTTTCTATGTGCTAAGTGGAGTCGATGTATAGGTATGGTTACGATTACCTATGCACCCGAGTCTAGCATGACCGTGAATCGTAATTGCTTTTAAATTTGAAAGAGCTGAGACAATTGAGTTAATTACTTGTTAAAATAATTATGAAGTGATAGTTGAGGAGCAAATGAGTTAAAGAAGGAAGTGTGGCATTTTTCCCTTGTTGGGACTTGGTGCTGAATTGTTTTCCCTTGCCGGGACTTATTATTGAATTATTTTCCCTTGCCGGGACTTATTGTTGAGTTGTTTTCCCTTGTCGGGAGGAGTAGGCTGTTACTATTAATTTCTCCCTTGTAGGGGTATTTTGGGATTTTAGTTGTACCCTTGCTGGGTACGACTGTTATATTGTTGTTCTTTCCTAGTGGGACCTCCCTTTGAAAAGATTATTGAGACAATCAATTACATTACAGGTTAGTGTGGCGCGCCGTCCACTTATATATATTACATCACAGGATCTTGTGGCGCGTCATCCACTTATTTTTATTGGCCTGAGATGTAGGTGACATTGTGCACGGAGAATACGGGAGCGTGTGGTGCGCGTCCACTTATACATTACATTACGGGAGCGTGTGGCACGCCGTCCACTTATACATTACATTACGGGAGTGTGTGGCGCGCCGTCCACTTATACATTACATTACGGGAGGGTGTGGCGCGTCGTCCACTTATATATTACATTACGGGATCGTGTGGCACGCCGTCCATTATATATTTACATTACGAGGTCGTGGGGCGCGCCATCCACTGTAGATGTGTGTATCACAAAACCTGTAATAGATCTGTTGTTGTTTCTGATGTTCCATTTATATCTAGTACTCCCCGATAGCATGTCCCCTCCCAGTTTTATTTGTATTATGCTGTTATTATTTCTTTCTTGTACTTGTGTATCATATTTGCATAGGTTAATTGTAGTAGGTTCTGTCTAGCCTCGTCACTACTTCGACGGGGTTAGGCCAGGCACTTACCAGCACATGGGGTCGGTTGTGCTGATGCTACACTTCTGTACCCTTTTGTGCACAGGTCAGGAGACAGCTTACAGACTGCAGCTGTAGCTTGGGAGTGTGCCTTCAGTCCAGAGACTCCTAGGTAGTTCACTGGCGTTCGCGCGCACTGAGTCTCTTCTATTTCAATTCTGTTTGTTTTCATTGTATCGAAACAAACTCCTTATGTATTATCTTTCAAACTTTTATTTGTAGTAGTCCGTGAGTACTGTGGAACTAAACTTGGGTAGAGGATGATGTTAATTTTTTCGTATTTTTCTTCCATTAAATTTAGACTTCGCTTGAAATTATTAGTTTATTATTATTGGTTGTTGAAAATTAGTTGAAAAGGTATGTTTAAGTTGGCTTGCCTAGCTCCGACAGTAGGCGCCATCACGACCCCGATGGTGGGAAATTTGGGTCGTGACAAGTTGGTATCAGAGCACTAGGTTACTTGGGTCTCACAGCTCACGGAAAAGCTCAATAGAGTCTGTGGGATCGGTACAAAGACGTCTGTATTTATTCCCCAGAGGCTACAGAGTTAGGAAAAATTTCACTTTGTTCATTCTTGTCGTGCGATTATGTTTCTCAAATATTGACCGTCGTTGTACTCTGTTCTTTCGCAGATGGCGAGAACACTTGCGTCTTCTTCTTCTATGCAGCAGCCAAAGCTCCCAGCAGCAGCTCCCGCGAGGGGCAGGGGTCGAGGCCATGCTAGAGGCCGTGGTAGGGGCATAGCTCAGCCGCAGGCACCAGTTCCAGAGGTGGAGCCTCATATTGACTTTGATGAGGAGGTTCCAGCCCCAGCAGCTCCAATGGGCCAGCTCAGGTCCCAGGAGGGATTATGTTTTCCCCGGATCTCCAGGATGCTCTTGTCCGCATAGCAAGTTTTATGGAGAGTGTCGCTAGATCAGGTTTATTGTCGGTAGTATCAGCCACCTCTCAGGCTGGAGTAGGGGTTTAGACTTCCGCTACGCGCACTCTAGAGCAGGTAGCTCCCCGGACTCAGGTTCCAAAGGTTTAGACCGCAGTGCCAGCTCAGACAGGTATTGCACCTCAGGCCGCTGATAGAGCAACCATGTCTTCGGATGCTTTGTGGAAACTTGATCGGTTCTCCAAGCTTTTCACCACCACTTTCAGTGGTACTTCTACAAAGGACCCCCAGAACTTCATATGCAGCTGTCATGAGGTCCTTCGGACCATGGGTATTTTAGAGACCAATGGGGTCGACTTCGCCACTTTTCGCGGAGCAGGATCCGCCAAGATTTGGTGGAGAGATTTCTTTTTTGCTAGGCCAGCAAGGTAACCATCATTGACCTGGGATTAGTTTTCCGAGCTATTTCTAGGGAAGTTTCTCCCATTTACTCAGAGGGATGTCCTTCGCAGGCAGTTTGAGCGCCTCCAGCAGGGCTCTATGTCAATTACGCAATATGAGACTCGATTTATTGATCTTGCACGAAATGTTATTGTGATACTCCCCACTGAGAGAGAGGGTGCGTAGGTTTGTGGATGGGTTGCAACTGAGCTCTTACCTGTGAATTATTTGTTCCTTGTCCCCTGTTTGTATTCACTTCCCTGAACTATGTGTGATATTCTAGTCTGAGATTGTCTCACTTTCTTACAAAAACTGTCACACTCTTCTATTGTTTTTCTTGAAATGATTCTATATAGATCATTTTTAAACCTTTTTCCTTTCTCAGCTCAATTCCTATAGAAAACCCTATCACACACTTTCATTACTCTTAGAGATTAGGTTCTACCCCCTTCGTGTAAGCATTTTTTTGGGTACCTCTGAGTACCCACTAAACTTTGATGCACAAGGCTGGTAATTCCACACTGCACTTTGGGTAAATTTTTGGGTACTGGTATTGTCCAGGGACCCAATGAGGCCATAGGGAGCTTTGCCGCTCCCAGACCATGGCTGTGAAACTCGAAAGAAGTGAGGTTGGAAGATTGGGCCTGGTTGAAGGCTCCCTATCGAATAACTTCTTATTTTTCTTGATTACTGTAATTCAGCTATCATGGTTTGTAATAACTTGTAAACAACTTATTGGGGTTATATTTATGGTATCGGGCTACATGGTGCAATAGGATTTATTAATTCATGATGGGATTGGGTTGCACGCTGCAGCATGTAATCTTGGCTTATATTAGAGCTTGGGCAGGATCTGGCCCTCTAGAGTCTGACATACAAGCACTGAGTACATGTACCATTGAGTGCTGAGTGCGAGTGTCGAGCGATTGAGAGTGTTGAGCAATTATGCATGGTAAGTAAGGTTGAATACTCCGAGAGCGTGAGTATATGAGTATATTACTGTATTGCATTACATGTGACATGCCAATATTTGACATGTAGACATAGAGATGTAATATTCCTTGTGCTAGAAATACTTGGCTTATTTTATTAGTATTGAGCCTAAACTCTTGGACTTGAAAGAATGTATACATTTTCTGTATTGTGTACAACTAATTACAAGATTTCTCTAAGTTATTACTGTTATTTTCCTATCATATCTGAAATGTTATTATCTAGATTTTGATTGTATTCGAGCTCGTTACTACTTCAACCCAAGCTTAGTCTTGTTACTTATTGAGTACATTGGGTCAATTTTAATCATAATACATTCTGCACTTTGTGTGCAGATCTAGGTACATTTGGACCAGGTGGTTGCTAGACTTAGAGCATTACATGCTTGGAGACTTTTGAGGTAGCTGCTTTGTCGTTCGCATTCCTCGTATCTCCTTCTTTTTAATTTAATTAGGCGCCATAACGGCATATTGATATTTGTGTCCTAACAAGTTGGTAATAGAGCCTAAGTTACATAGATCTTACGTGTCATGAACATGTTTAGTAGAGTGTTGCAAATTGGTACGGGGATATTTGTACTTATCTTTGAGAGGCTACCAAACCATTAGGAAAACTTGACTTTCTTCTATTATTGTCGTGCAAATTTGTTGACTCATGAAACTAAACTTTTGTCATTCTATTCATTCACATATTATGAGGACACGTGCTACCGGATCGAGTAGACAACCCCTACCACAAGCTAGGGCTACAGTAGATGCCGAGGTACACCTCATATAACAGCTTGAGCAGCATATGTGGAGCCACCAGTTCTTGCAGCTCAGGAGTAAATACTAGATATGGTTGAGCCGGCATGACCTACTCAGGCACCAGCTGTGTCCATTGTGATTCAAGGCCTTCAGGAGGCTTGGCCCAAATATTGACTGTATGCATTAGCCTTGCTCAGGCGATATTAGATCAGGTTGCACCATCCACTTCTCTAGACGGGGAAGGTTCTTAGACTCCCACCGCCCGTACACCGGAGCTTAAGGTTCAGGGACTTCATTCATCGGAGGTACTACCAGCCTAGCCGGTTGCGGTTTCTCAGGACAAGGTAGGCCCACCTATAAGTGACGAGGAGCAAAAGTGTCTAGAGCGATTTTGGAGGCTCAGGCTTCCAGCATTCAGTGAGGCTGAGTCTGAGGATGCTCAGGACTTCTTAGACAAGTGTCAATGGATTCTTGGCATGACAGGTATTCTGGAGACTAGTGGAGTCTCATTTACTACCTTTCAATTGTCGGGGGGCAGCCTTTAGATGGTGGGAGGCTTATGAATTGATCAAGCCAGCCGACATTGCACCACTTACGTGGCATGAGTTCTCAGTTCTCTTTTTGGAGAAGTTTGTTCCATAGACCCATAGGGAGGATTTGCATAGGCAATTTGAGCAGCTACGCTAGAAGGGCATGTTCGTGACTAGGAGTGGCAAAAGCGCTAGTCGGGTCATATATGGTTCGGGTAGAAAATGGGAAATGAAAAAATAGATAAATTATCTGACCCGACCCATATTTAATACAATAAAAAATGAGTTAGCCGGCGGATAATATGGGTAACTATATTGTCCACGACTTCTTGCATATGATCACTTTTGGGAGAATTCTTAGTCTCCCTAACTTGAGGAACCCCCAATTTAAAGCTTTACAAATCTAAAAGTTAGACCCATTGGTTATCCATTAGTTACCTATTGATTATCTATTTTCTAAATGGATAATATGGTTCTTATCCATATTTGACCCTTTTTTAAAAAAATTCACTATCCAACCCATATTTAGTGGATAATATGGGTGGTTAACTATTTTCTTTTAACCATTTTGCCACCCCTATCTGTGACCCAGTATGAGATGAGATTTTTAGAGTTGGCTCGTCACATGATCTAGTTGTTTGGTTCCCATAAAGAGAGAGAGAGGATTAGGAGGTTTATTTATTGACTTAACTATAGATTGCGCTTCATCATGACTCGAGAGATTACATCGGGTGCTAGGTTCGACAAGGTGGTTCATATTACTAGGTGGCTAGAGCGGGTCCATAGTCAGGAGCATAAGGAGAGGGAGGCCAAGAGGTTTTATGGTTTGAGTGGTTTTAACAGTATTTCTTCTGGAGGGCACTCTTACAAAAATAGGGATCATCTGTATAGACCCACTCAGATGGCACGTCTAGTTCATTGTGGTATATTATGTAGCCATGGTTCATACAGTTCTCGTTGAGGTAAGTCATCTCTCAATTCCATCCCATCTCATTGTTAATCTCATGCTCCATCACTTTAGGATTCATCTGTATCGGGTTCGTGTAGTTTGTTATTCTAGTTCTCGGGGCCGGATACAATCTCCGCACCATTGGCGGAATGGAGTTGCTTCGTGTGAAGGAAGTTTGGATATGTGTGGAGGTGGTGTCACTATAATTTTAGGCATCCAGTTCAGCAAAGGGGTCAAGTTATGACTTCCGCACCAGTTACTTCACTACTCTCTTGGCTAGCTCGGAGTGGGGCTCAAGCAACTAGAGCTCGCCCTAGAGGGTAAGTCCAATCAGGAGGTGGTCTGTGACGACCCGAACCGTCGTCTCATGTATCTCCGTCCGTTTTCCTCATTAAATTCTTCTACATGTTTCATTGTATGTGTTTGGTGAATTTGAAGTAATTCGGTTAGAGTTTGGTTGGAAATGAGACAGTTAGTCTCTTTAAGGAAAGGTTGGTTGGGAAAAGTCAATCGGATATTGACTGGTGAGATAGAGGGCTCGGAATAAATTTCTGATGATTCGGTTAGCTTCGGGGGATGATATAAGGCTTAGGAGAACAATCAGAAGTAATTTTGGAGGCTCGGTGTAGAATTAGGCTTTGGCTAAGTTAGCATTTTGGCGATATCCGGTTGATAGGTGAGATTTGATCCGAGGGTCGGAATGGAATTTTGAGAGTTGCAGTAGCTTTACATGGTGATTTTGGATGGGTGTGCAATACTTCAGTTGATTTGAAGGTGTTTAGGTCGGGTTTTTGATCAAATGCAAGTTTCGAAAGTTTTAGTTTAACTTAGGCTTGAATCCGTTGTAATTGGATGATTCCTGTGTTATTGGATGTTTTTATGATTCGAGCAATTTTGAGTGAGGTAACAGAACATATATGTGTTTTGGGTTGAGGTCCCAGGGGCCTCGGGGTGAGTTCGGATGGTTAAATAAAGAGTTTGGAGTTTTAGCATGTTTTGGAGTTCTGGTACCTAGTATTTCCTCAGCTACGGAAAAGGGACCGCATAGCTGTTCCGCAGATGCGGTGAGGGAGGTAGTAGAAGCGGGCCTTAAAGGTCTGGGCAATTCTACAGAAGCGGACTTTGTTCCGCATAAGCGGTCATCGCAGATGCGCTTTTGGACTGCATAAGCGGCCCTGGGAATTTAAGTTTGACTGCATAAGCGGTGTTCTGACCACAAAAGCGGAAGCCGCAGGTGTGGTGCGTGAACCGCATAAGCGGAAATGACTGGACATAACATATTAAGTTTACTTCACGAATTTAGAAGGAGAAAACATTTGGGGTTTCGGATTAAGGCGATTTTTGAATGATTTTGAAGAGGGTTTCGAGGGTGTTCATCAGGTATTGATTCTTGGTCTCAGATTATGTTATTAGGGTGTAAAAACATGGACTAACACTGGTAATCCAAGGAATTTAAGGTTAGGAATGGAGGTTAGTGCTTGAAATTTAAAAGAGTTTAAAATAGTGATTTGAGGGATCAAATGGACTCTGATTTTTGTGAATTTGGTATGTATAGACTCTTGGCAAGATAAGAATCATTTTGATATAAAGATTTCTAGATTTCGATAAGTTGGCCCGGGGCCCGGGTTTTGCAAATTTTATGGTTTTCGATATTTTTGAGTCTTTTCAATTGGGTTATATTCCCTTAGCCTATTGTAATGTATTCGTTGTGGTTTTGGCCAGATTCGACGTGCGAGGAGGTCGATTCGAGAGGCTAGGGCATTGCTAGCTAGTTTTTGGTCGGGTAGAGGTGAGTAATTGATGTAACTGCTGCTCTGAGGGTTTGAAATCCCAGACTTTCACATCGTAATGCTATATTGAGGCATGACACGCATTCCACGATGAGTGCGGGGTCTTATACTATTGGGGATTGAGACTTAGTCCATCTTGAGTATTAATTGCTACTATATTGGTGAGTGAAACGCATACTTTATTATTATGAACTGGGCTTATTGTCGTGTTTGGGGCCTTGTACCGACCTGTAGAATCCTTAGGCAATCCTTACGTGTTTTTCCTCACTTGTGTGCATAACATAAATTCTCAGTCAAGTTTTCTAATATTAAAAACCATATAATAACTGTGTTTTATACATGAACATTAAATGAAAAGGATCTGAGGGCTGAGATCCCTATAGTATGTCACGCCCGATTGGTTATGGACTTGTTTGATTGATATGGGTCGGGGACCTTGTAGTCAGGATGGTTTCTTGATATGGATCGGGCTACATGCCGTAGCGATTATTATATATTGATACTGAGGCCGAGAGCCCCTCCACATTCTGTACATACCCCAGTGATCGTAGTCGACATTAAATAAGTGGAGAGGGCTGCATGCCGCAGCGGGTACTGGAGTGTACTTTTATATGTGTTGCATTCTTTCATATATTATTTATTAACTATATTATTTGTTGTATATTGTTTCCATTGTTTTGGATATGAACTGTTAGATATAGATTACTTTGTACATTTCCTGCGTTTTCTTACATTCAGATTTTAGTTATGTTTATTACTCACTGAGTTGGAGTACTCACTTTACTTCCTGCACCTTGTGTGCAGATCCAGGGGAGTCTCAGGCTGAGTAGATCTAGCTAATCCAGAGTTCTTATCTTCGGGAGTATTTGAGGTAGCTGCAGGGCATTCACAGACGATGATTCTCCCCTATATCTCTATTCTTTATTTCCGCATTATCAGTGTTAGAAAGACTTTGTAGTAGAATATTACTCTGTCATTAAAGGCTCATTTGCATTGTTATTGTAGAAAATCATTCTATCTATGATATGTGTGCTTTGGTTGTATTAGAATGATTTTCAGGTATAGGTTTTGATAAATGACAAACAACAAAGTCGATGAATGACAAACAATGAAGTCAAGTGTCGAACAAAGTTATTATATGACAAACAATCAAGATTGAATGCCGAGAAGCATATTGATGACGGAATTGCATAGACAAGCCAAAGACGAGCTCAAAAGTTCAAGACCGAAGACTCAAGGCGTAGGTCGTTAGGTAGAACAAATGTAAGAGCAACGTTTAAAGTTATCTCGTCTTTTGGCTCAACAATAGGTCATCATGAATATGCATAAAATCATTTTACCAAATCATATTTCAAATACTTCAAAAAAATGATTTCAAACATTTTCATTTTAGCCAAAATGAATATTAAACATATCTTTCAAAGCTGGACAGCAATAATCGATTATGCTTAGGTTGATAATCGATTATGTTAAGACAGTGTAAACCGAAATTTACAAAACAGCAAAATAATCGATTATCAGAAGTGCATAATCGATTATCTTGTATCCGTTGCCAAGTGTTTGAACACTGTAACAAAATAATCGATTATGCATATCTGATAATCAATTATGTTGCATAAAATCAGCTTCCAGATTTTGTAACGGTAAGCTGATAATCGATTATCCAAATCTGATAATCGATTATCTTGGCTTAAAATCAGCATAATTGATTGCCAATTAAGCAACGAACATACTACTTCTGTCACCTATAAATAGAGGTCTTTTGAGCTGAATTGTAAGACACAACACCTCTCATTATTCATATATATATATTGAAATCATTTGTGCATCATTATAGAGCTTTTGTTGAGCCATTTGAGAGACAACTTTGAGTTGTTCATAGAGCTTATTTTGTATCTCTTTATCTACTCTTTTGAGAGAGTTCTTGTTGTAAAAGAGAAAGGTGTTTGAGAAGACCATATCTTCTCATTGATTGTCGGGTTTGCTAAGTACCCTCAATCTTAGTGGTTGAAGTCTTGTGGTGCGGTATCCACGAGCAAAGTGAAGTCTTGAGGTGCGGTATCCTCGAGCAAGTTGAAGTCTTGTAGAATGTACATCTACGAGCAAGTGTAGCGGTTTGTTAGGCACCCGTAAGCTTAACGAAGTTAGTGGAATCTCGAGAGAGTCTCTCGGGGACTGGACTAACCACAAGTTGTGGTGAACCAGGATAAATTCGGTGTGTTCTTTCCTTACTATTTTAATTACCGAATTTATTTTATTCCTGCAATTTCAATTCCGCAATATTTATCAATATTCTCGTGCCGCACTATTCACCCCCCCTCTAGTGACTGGCATAAATCCTAACAGTTATCAGTATTTCAGACTTTGACTTAAATAGCTTTATCTTTACTTGTTTAAATAATTGGAGTAACTGTTATAAATGTTCGGGCTTGCCTAGTAGTGTGCTGGGTGCCATCACGACCGGTTTGGGGTCGTGATACGGTCATGCTCGATGTTATACTTTCCCTACCAAGCCAGAGGTTGTTGATTTAGACGTAGTAATCGCAGGTGTTGTCTCAATATACCACAGGGTTTCTTCCATATTATTTGTCTTCGGTTCCACTTATTCATATGTATCATCATATTTTTCTCATTATTTAGATATGCTTGAGTCCTTAGTTTTGCTTGTTCATGTTTCTATGTCGGTGGACGATTATATTATTGTGGACCATGTGTATCGGTCGTCTATGGTGACTATTGGGGGATTGGAAACTAGATTTGGTCTCTTATTGCTAAGTATGGTCTATTTTGACATGATTCTAGGCAAAGATTGGTTGTCCCCATGTCATGCTATTCTAGATTTTCAAGCTTAGACCGTGATGTTGGCGATGCCGAGGTTACCTGGGATTGAGTGGAGATATTCTCTAGACTATGTTCCCAGTAAGTTAATTTCATATATGAAGGCCCAACTTATGGTTAGGAAGAGGTGTTTGTCATATTTGGAATTTGTGAGGGATGTTTGTGTTGATACTCCTACCATTGATCCTATCCCGATAGTGGAAGACTTTTCGGATGTGTTTGCTGCAGACCTAAAATGCATGACACTTGATAGGGACATTGATATTGGTATTGACTTGGTGCTGTGCATTCAGTTCATTTTTATTCTTTTGTATCATATGGCACCAGCAGAGTTGAAAGAACTGAGAGAGCAGCTTCAAGAACTTCTTGATAAGGGGTTTATTAGGTCAAGTGTATTGCCTTGGGGTGCACCAGTTCTATTTGTCAAGGAGAAGGATGGTACTATGCGGATGTGCATTGACTACAGATAGTTGAACAAAGTTACAATTAATAACAAGTATCATTTGCCACGTACTGATGACTTATTTGACCAGCTTCAGGGAGCTAGAGTTTTTTCTAAGATTGATTGAAGGTCTGGGTATCACCAGTTGAAGATTCGGGACTCTAATATGGTCATTACGAGCTTACTGTCATGTATTTTGGGTTGACCGATGCTCTAGCAGCATTCATGCATCTGATGAATATTGTATTCTAGCCATATCTTGATTCGTTTGTTATAGTATTTATTGATGATATTTTGGTGTACTCTTGTAGTTAGGAGGAACACGCACAACATCTGAAGATTGTACTACTGACATTGAGGGAGGAGAAGCTTTATGCTAAGTTCTCCAAGTGTGATTTTTTGGTTCAGTTTGGTGGCATTCGTGGGGCACGTAGTGTCCAGTGAGGGGGATGAAGGTGGAACCTAAGAAGATAGAGGCGGTTAAGAGTTGGCTCGTACCATCTCCAACTACTGAGATCGGAGTTTTCTCGGCTTGGTTTGATATTATCATCGCTTTATGGAAGGTTTCTCGTCCATTGCAATGCCTTTAACCAGGTTGACCTAGAAGGGTGTTCCATTTTTGTGGTCTGACGAATGTGAGAAGAGATTTCAGAAGCTCAAGATTGCCTTGACCAGAACTCCAGTTCTAGTTTGGCCTTCAGCATCGGGTTCTTATACAGTGTATTGTGATGCTTCTCAGATTGGTATTAGGTATGTCTTGACGTAGAAGGGTAGAATGATTTTTCATGCTTTACGCCAGTTGAAGAAGAACTAACACGTTCATGATCTAGAGGCGGCAACCATCGTTCATGCATTGATGATTTGGAGGAATTATCTTTAAGTGTCTTGTAAGTTATTTATAGATCATGGGAGTCTCCATCACTTGTTCAAGTAAAAGGATCTAAATTTGAGGCTGTGGAGATGGTTGGAGCTGGTAAAAGACTATGATATTACCATTTTTTATCATCCCGTGAAGACCAATGTGTTGGTTTTGGCCTTGAATAGAAAGGTAGTGAGCATTGGTAGCCTTGCAAATATTCCTATTGGTGAGAGACTGCTTGCATAAGATGTTCGGGCCTTAGTCAATTAGTTGCGAGGTTAGATATTTCAGAGCCTATTCGGTTTCTAGCCTGCGTGGTTTCTCAGTCTTCTTTATATGATTGCATTAGAGAGCATCAGTATGATGACCCATATTTGCTTGTCTTTATGGACATTGTTCAGCACGGTGATGCCAAGAAGATTTCTATTGGAGATGATGGGGTGTTACATATGCAGGGTCAGATTTATGTGCCTAATGTGGATGGGCTACGTGAGTAGAAGTCCTATAGTTCGCGGTATTCTATTCATCCAGGTACCGTAAAGATGTATCATGACTTGAGGCGGCACTATTGATGGAGGAGAATTAAGAAATATATAGTTTCATTTGTAGCTCGGTGCTTTAATTATCAGCAAGTGAAGTACGAGCATCATAGGCTGGGCAGTTTGCTTAAGAGTCTTGAGATTCTTGAGTGAAAATGAGAGCGTATCACTATGGACTTCGTAGTTGGGCTTCCATGGACTTTGAAGAAATTTGATGTTATTTGGGTTATTGTGGACCGGATGATAAGTCCGCACATTTCATTCCAGTTGGGACTACCTATTCTTCGGAGCGATTGGCTGAGATCTATATCTGCGAGATTATTTGCCTTCACAGTTTGATGGTGTCCATTATTTTAGATTAGGGCACATAGTTCACATTGTTGTATTGAAGAGCAGTGCAGCAAGAGTTAGGGACATGGATTGAGCTGAGTAAATCATTCCACCCTCATAAGGAAAGACAATCCGAGCGTACTGTTAAATATTGGAGGATATGTTACAAGCTTGTGGCATAGATTTCAGGGGTTATTGGGATCAGTTTCTACCGCTTGCAGAGTTT
Source organism: Nicotiana benthamiana (assembly GCA_034376525.1). NCBI lineage: Eukaryota > Viridiplantae > Streptophyta > Magnoliopsida > Solanales > Solanaceae > Nicotiana > Nicotiana benthamiana. The sequence continues at coordinate 100,537,384 of CM067336.1, forward strand.
GCCTACAATAACAGCTACCAATCATATTAAGATGGCTTCGTGTGATGCCTTGTATATGAGGCGGTTTTGCTCTCCGGTTGGTTGGGTTGATCCGTTAAGGCTAGGTTATTCGGTACTAACTTGGTTCGGGATACTTTTGAAAAGTTTAAGTTGATTTCGGATCGGCTTTGCATCGAACACTCTAGACAGAAGAGTTACGTTGATCGGAAGTACGTTATGTTGCCTACATGGTAGAGGAGAAGGTATTGCTCATAGTTTCTCCCATGAAGGGTTTTATGATGTTGGGGAAGAAGGGAAAGTTGAGCCCTTGATATACTGGCCCTTTTGAGGTGCTTTTGAGGATTGGAGGGTGGCTTACAAGCTTGCATTACCAACTAGTCTATTGAGTGTTCATCTAGTGTTTCATCTTTCCATGTTTCAGAAGTACTTCGATGATCTGTCTTATGTTTTGGACTTCAGCATGATTTAGTTAGATGGGGATTTGACTAATGATATGGAGTCGGTGGCCATTCTAAATTGGCATGTTCGAAAGTTGAGGTCAAAGAATATAGCTTCCATGAAGGTGAAACAGAGAGTTCATCCAGTCAAGGAGGCTACTTGGGAGACCGAGCGGGAGATTTTGAGAAACAATCCACACATATTTGAGACTCTATGTATGATTCAAGACCCGTTCGAGGATGAATGTTTGTTTAAAAAGGTCAAAATACAACAACCAGGCCGGTCATTTTGAGTATTACATCCCCATTCCCTCTTTATTGCTAATTTTATGTTTGTTTAGTGTTATGTGACTTTTCGGGGTAGTTGGTTTGGTTCTGGAGATGTTTCATAATGAATTGGAATACTTAGTTCTATGGTCAGAAGCCTAAGTTGACAGAGTTAATCGGATCTTGAATTATATGTAAATGACTCCATAATGGAGTTTTGATAGCTTCAATAGCTTCGTATGGTGACTTTTCACTTAGGAGTGTGTCTGAATATTGATTTGGAGGTCTCTAGGCGATTTTGCCTTAAATTTGAGTAAGTTGGAAAAGTTGAAGTTTGGAGAGTTGAGAAGTTTGACCAAGAGTTGACTTTGTGGTTACTGGGCTCGTAATTTGGTTTTGGAAGTTAGAAAAAGTCTATTGTGTCATTTGTGACTTGTGTGCAAAATTTGAGGTCGGTCGGAGTTTATTTGATATGTATCAGTTATTGGTGTTAGAAGTTGAAAGTTTAATAGTTCATTAGGCTTCAATTGTGGTGCGATTTGTGTTTTCGATATTGTTTGATGTATTTTTAGTGTTCGACTAACTTTGTATGATGTTTTAGGATGTGTTGGTATGTTTGGATGGGGTCTCGGGGGACCGTGGGTGATTCCAATAGGTATCAAACAATTTTCCTCACGTTTGAGCAACTGATCTGATATCTAGTATGGGGTTATTCACATTTGCGACACAGGGTTCACATTCGCGTAGTGAAAATATATGACGGGAGATTTTTCCTTTCGCGTTCGTGTAGAGGGGGATGCATTCACGAAGACTTGGTGAGGTTGTGTATCGCGATCGCGAGCAGAGTCGCATTCTCGAAGAAGAGAGGCAGGCTGGGAGACTTCATAAATTAGGCCTCTGTGTTTGCGATGGAGGCTTTGCATTCTCCGTGCTTGGGATCATTTGGTCATCGCGCTCGTGATTGGGTAGTCACGTTCACGCAAGAGGAACTTTTGGAAATGGAGGATTTGTGCTTCGTGAACGCGAGTCTCTTTCTGTGTTCGCAATGAAGGACATTTGGGCAACAAATATTAAATCTCAAAATCGATGGTTTGGTCCCATTTTTATATTTTGAGCTAGAGACCTCAGTTTTGGGTGATTCTTGAAGGAATTTTCAAGGAGTTAATTGGGGTAAGTGAATCTAACTCGGATTAGGTTATTATACATGAATCTATCATCGTTTTTAATATTTAATTAGTATTTAGGGTTGGAAAAATTGGGTGAAGTTGTGAAACTTTATTGACTATAATTTGATGATTTGAAGGTCGATTTGAGATCTGAATTGACTATATTTGGCATGGTTGGGCTCATTATTGAATAATTGTTCGAATTTTGTAAATTTTGTCGGATTATGAGACATGAGCCCGAGGTTGACTTTTTGACATTGTTTAAGTAACTTAGTTTTATCATATGAAATCGATTCTTATAGCTTGTGTTGATTGTATTAAGTTGTTTATGGATAGATTCGAGTGGTTCGGAGGCCGATTCGCGAGACAAGGCTTGATGTAGCAGAGATTTGCGCGATTTGTGATAAGCAACACTTCTAAACTTGGTGTTGAGGGTGTGAATCCTTGAACTATGCATTAGGTAGTTGGTGTTGAGGTGTCGCGCATGCTATGTGACGAGCGTGTGGGCGTGCACCGTGTTAATTGTGACTCAGTTGATTCAGTAGTGCTGTGTAGTTATCTAATATTGCTATTATCCATGTAATCTCCATGTGTTAGAGAAATTGAGATGTCATTCATGTTGGAAATCATATTTAGGCTATATGATGGTACTATTGGGACCCACCGAGGTCGTTTTTGTTGTTGAGTTATTTGCTTAAATTACAATCATGTACCCAGTCACATTCATCATTTGCATTTCTTATATCAGTCTGATGTTATCATTTACAATTACATCATATATCATTGTTTGGTCTTACTGGCGTGAGATTTTTGAGCCCGATAAACTTGAGAAATTGATAACTGAGTGAGGCTGAGGGACCGCTTGTGAGTGATACTTATGGGATCGGCCTTTATGATGCAACAGACTTATTGATTCATGATGGGATCAGGCTACACGCTGCATCATGCCATCTTGGCTTATAATAGCGCTTGGGACGGATTCGCCCCTCTAGAGTCTGACATACCAGAAGTGAGTGCAAGTGCCATTGAGTGTTGAGTGTGAGTACCGAGCAATTGAGCATGCTGAGTGAGGTTGAATACTCTGAGAGCATGAGTGTATGAGTTTATTACTCTGTTGCATTATATGTGACATGTATATTTGATATATAGACGTATTGATGTAATATTCCTCATGCTAGATATACTTGGCTTATTTTATCGGTATTGAGCCTAGACTCTTGAATTTGAAATCATGTCTACATTTTTGTACTGTGTACAACTGATTAGGAGATTTCTCTGAGTTATATCTTTTTCCTATCATATCCGAACTCTTATTATTTGAATTTGGATTGTATCTATCCGAGCTCGTCACTATTTTTACCCCAAGGTTAGTCTTATTACTTATTGAGTACATTGATTCAGTTGTACTCATATTACATTATGCACTTCATGTACAGATCCGGGTACATATGGACCCGGTGGTTACTAGACGTAGAGCATTACCTGCTTGGAGACTTTTGAGGTAGCTGCTTTAGCGTCCGCAAACCTCGATTCTTATCCATTTTTAGTTTATTTAGAAATGTTCTATTTTCAGGCAGTTGTATTAGAAGTTTTTGATTGTGTTGTCATTAGTATCTCGTGTACTCAGTGACACCCAGATCATTGGGGATTTTGTACTTGAGTCACAGTTATTCCTTCCGGTTATTTATGGGATTATTACTATTAAACTCAATATATCATGCTTTTAAATAAAAATACGCAGTTATTTTGTGTTTGTCGGCTTGCATAGTACTGTGATAGGTGCCATCACGATATGCTAAAATTTTGGACCGTGACTGAAATTTGTATGCGAATTGTATTAAAATTGTATTATGTTGTAGCTGTATTTTTTTGTTTGAATGTTGTTTGAAAATTGAAAACAAGTTGTATGCTATATGAATCATTGTATGAAATTTATATTTAAGTTGCAAATACTCTCTTTTTACATAAAGTTATTACTAATATTTATCAAAGTTGTATGAAAATTTATTTCAATTATATTATGTTTGTAGTTGTATTATTTTGTATGAATGTTATATGAAAGTTGTATTAAAATTATCCTACCAGGTTATGCATTTATCTTGATTATTCCCTAATTTTGCCATAGATATCCAAAAATAAAAACTTCTCTCGTTTAGTAAAGTTTTTAATGACTTAAATATATACTGAAGGAGTGTTTTCACAGACGTATATGTACTAGATACTTTTGTTTTCTCATAATGAAATCAAAGTGCACTAATGTCTATTCAAAACGGAGCTTATGAAGAAACTTTAATATGGAGATGAATCATCTTTTGATGTTCCTATGTGTTAAGATAAATTTTAAAATTTAATTCACCAGCAGATGCGAAGAATAAGGAGGGAGGCGGTAGTAGAAGAAGTAGAGAGGAGAGGAGAGAAAAAAAAGTAAGAAACGTGTAATTAAACCTCTTAATTGAAGACACTAATTACGGTTTGTGAGCTTATTAAGGGACATGTATTTAATTTTTAAAGAGAATCCACTTAGCTCTAGTAAATAAAAAAAACTTAGACAATTTCGAAAATAAATTTCAAATATATTTTAGGAATGAAAAAAAATCCTATTTGGCCCATAATAGTCTTAACTTGCACGGCGAAAAAAACTAAAAAAGAAATGGAAAAGGGTTATATAAGCCTATTTATTACAATATATTAGTTATTATTCCCCTCGTTATACTATACTATTCAACATTTTCTTTCTCTGTCGTTACTCTTTTTAGCATTTTACCCCTCATTTTGACGAGCCCCACATACATATGATATCTTTTAAGCATCCAGACTTATTTTTCTTTTCTAACCAAATATCCTGTAACCCATACAAAACCCACACCTATATCGAATGGCCCAAACGCTTGGGAAGAGGCATGTTATATCATTGACCCTTTAAACTCAATTGAACCACAATTTAGTTAAACAAAAATTTGCTGGAATTACTTCAAATTACCCTAGATATGTTCCAACAGTTGGCAATCACGAAAAATAATACTTATGCACTCGAACTACTGAATGATCCCTCACGAACTCTAATTGGACTAAATTCGAACAGGTTAGATAACTCAAGCCAGTCCAATTAATGATGTTCGTCCAGTTCAAACATATTATCAATCTTGGCTCTTCACTTAAATTGATCAACACTTATATGCTAGGAACTAACATGCCGACGTGAATTGTTGTAATATAACATGGATTCAGCTTGAATATTAAACTTGATTTCAAAATCAAAGTGCAACTCTAACTATTTTTGATTCTTCTCTTTTTTGAAAAAAAAAAACAAAATAAGCTTTGAATTAAACCAGTACTAGCTATGTGCAATCTACGGCTAGATGATCCCAAATTTGAAAAATCCAGAAATAGCTAAATGCATATGCACACCTACTAAGATTTAACCTTATACCATCAGCACAAGTTCAAGCAAACTAAACTGCTAGCCCCAGTTTTGACATACTTTCTTAAATAGTTTAACAGTCCGCTATTTAACAGTCCAAAAATTCAATACATTCCCAGATTTAAACTAACCAATCCCAATACAGTTCAAATTTTAGTCAGATTATACAAAGCCAACACAAATTAAAGGCAAAACTACACAAGCATGACTATCTAATATCTACTTTACTATGATAACTTGAATATGCAAGTTTCAGAATATCATCTCATTTCAACTTCTCGATTCAACAATTACATCAGCTGCTGTTTCGAATGTGTACCTTGAAGGGTGAAATAACAAGAGAGGAGAGGTCAGCAGCAGCAGATTCACAATCCAAACGACCCAGAAAGCAGAATCAATAATCTAGAAGCGTTTAAATCAAACAAAGCTCATAGATCATCTCAAAGCAACACCAAATTAACCACACAGACTCGAGAATGAACACAGAACTCCTCTGAAACTTCTAGCAGACAAAACCTCAACTCAAACTAGTTTAATCATACCCCTAAAATTACTTGAAATCAACTCAAAACACCTCTGAATACGTTAGAATCAACTCCAGGAAGTCATAGATCACTTCCAATAGTCAGAATCACTTAGTTGCAGCTTGATTAAACCTCAAACCACTCCAGATGCTGCAATACTTGAACACAGAACAGAGAAACAGAGAAATTTGAACTGTTTCTGATCTCTGATAATCAAGGTAACAGTATTTTGTGGTTTTATGCTATATTATTTATTTTTCTACTGGATTTGTTAATTTTGTTTCGTTTTCTATAGAAGTTAAGATCTGGAAGAAGATCTGAAGTTCTACTATTTGAAATTCAAAAATATGGGCTCAGATTTCTAGTCATGGTTTTTGGAGGAATTTTTAAGCTCCAAACTTGTTAGTGAAGGCATGGGAATGCCATTTTATAGTCAAAGTGAAGGGCAGCCCTTAAATTTCTGTTTTCCTTTTTTAGTCCCTCTTTATTTTCACAATGGTCCCCTACCTATTGACTTGTATCTCAAATTACACCCTCTATTTCCTGACTTTCCAACATAGAACCCCTTCTAGAAGACCCTAATGAGTCTAGTTCATCTACCATGTTCTACACTATCCCTGAATTCCCTTAAATTACTAACTAAATGAGGAGATTGAATCTGGGCCATTAGATTATGGAGATGAACGGCTGAGATTGAGTGATTAAAACGACGCCGTTTGGCGTCTCCTGGATATGCCGGGTAGGAGAGTGGAGTGGGTTGGGATGGGCATGGGGATTAGTGGTTTGGGCTAGGATTTTAGGCAAATGGCAGCCCAACTGAGCTGCTCCAATTCTCTTTTTGTTTTCTCTTTTTCATTTCTTTTATTTGTTTTCTCTTCTTTTTCCTCGTTTTTTATTTTTTATTTTCTATTTTATTTTTCTGATTTAAAAGCTCAAAAGCTAAATTGACAATAAAATCATATTCCCTTAATGCCCTACTTCCTATTTGAACACAAATGAAGACCAATTAAAACTAAAAATGCAAAAATACCAATTTTATCATTTTTTTTGTTTTCAAGCAATTTTACCTACCACTTAGTTCTAAAATGTGTAATTAAATTTTAAACAAATGCCAAATATATTTTTGAATTAAAATGCACAGATAAAATGCAACAATTACCATAAAATAACAAAAAAATTCACAATAAATATAAAATAATAAAGAAATTATTTTGTTTGAATTTATTTGGAATTATTCACATAGGCAAAAAATCACATGCTCACACAGGACACTAAAACCCAACAGTACCGCCACAAAACACCTGTAAAAACTCACTACCTCATAAGGACCAAAAGAGCCAGTTGCATCCATTACCATGACGATCCAACATACTACCAAACTATCCTATTTATCCTAGTTCCTTCTGAATTACCTTCAAGTTGATACTTCTACTTGCCATAATACTACAATCCTCAACAAAGACTCACCACACGAGACCCTAGCATAAACCACACTGCCCTAGGCTCATAAGTCGTTGAATGCTCTCTCAATCAACCCCAAAAGTACCACAACCAAGATACCCACTCTGAAGGGACCTCCTGCGAATCTAAAGTCATTACCTTCGCCTTCCTGATACTGATATGTAGAATCCATAATGATATAGAAATGCCACAATTCCTGACATCCTGCAATATGAATCTCAGTTTCTAGCCAAATACACATCACTAGAGATTCCCAATTGCCACGCTCAAATCTTGAATTCATTTAACCATTCTCGAGAGTTTTCCACTCTTCTGAAATCTCAATTAGACAGACCAAACGGACCAAACGGACCAAATGACTGATGCCCCATTAGCACTCCAATACCCAAGGAAGTAACTCCACCTTAATGCAACCAAATAAATTCCTTCTCCATACACATTACATCCCTTGACCAATAACAATTCAAATCATTCCGTGATTCTCATATACTCAAAAAGTTTACCTAGAATTTTGTTTACTCAAGTCATCCTCGATTTCACCCTCTGCAGAACATAACTCATTCACAAGTATACCTCAAACCTAAACCAATACAACACATAACCGTGAAATCAACTTATCAATAGCAGACTCCCCCACGTGTCTTAAAGCCATAGATCAAAGCATGCGATAACTCCTAATGCCCATACTTAATTACATCCATAATATCGCAGTGAGATTCAACTAAATCCTTCATAAATTCATCCAACACAAACCATATAATACCTCAAATCATTTACAAATATCGTATTCATCCTCGTAATAGTCAAGAACACTCTCATAAGCGATCCAAACTCAAATTATAACACATATAAAAGAGGGATCATACAACCCTCAGGACACCCCGTAGTAGATGACCCACCTGCTTCGCCAAACTAACATCTCTTTATACCCTTCTACTGTCATAGATATTATGCAACCACTTAATCTTCTTGAGTCTGAACTGGTATCACGACATGAATTCTACTTAACTCCTCAACCAATCAACATGAAAAGACCCTTCATCACACCCATAACTCGGGACTATATATTAAATCAAGATGGAAATGAAGCACCAAATAGTTCTTTCTATACTCTAAGTAGACTCTTCTCGTTACATTCAACCATGTGAACTCATTTCTCAGTCACATCATACACACCACGTAGCCATCTAGTTATAAATTCTACGAATAGGGACACTGCCAGACATATAAATTCAAAAGCATGTGCTCACACAATCAACACCTCTATGCTCAAACCACATTCAAAACCTAGCCTCAAGTCCTCCGGACTGGCCCATCATCAGCATACCAAAATTACATCTTGCACCTCTTTCATGGAATCACAAGCCGTCGATATACAACTGATACCGAGCGCTCACATGCGCATACAAATGCGTGGAAGGAATTCAATGATTTATGCTTCAAGCTGAATAATGTCACACGATAAGGAAAGAAATATGGGAAGTATATCCTAAATGTCTTCTAGCCTCTCGAAGATAGATATGGACGTCATTGTACCAATCCGCAAGACTCTACTACACACTTGCTCATGACTTTAGAACCTATGAACCTAGAGCTCTAATACCAATCTATCACGACCCAAAATCTACTAGTTGCGATGGCACCTAACCCACCCTGCTAGGTAAGACAACTAATCACTATCCAACTTCAATAATGTTAATAAGTCAATTAAATATAAATAATTATATGGATAAATTATATTTTCCAAGGACTAGTAGGACAAATCGTAAGCTTTCAAGATTAGAGTTTACAAATCTGGAATGAAAAAAACACATCTTCTGTTTGAAAAGTACATAAACAGAATTTTATAGTCTAAGGCTATCTTGAACAAGAGGCAGCTACATTAGGAATATAGGTACACCTTTAAATCTAACAACCATTGAACATAGCAATATCGACATCCAGGATCTGCACGCATTGTGTAGGAAGTGCAGTATGAGTACAACCAACCCCATGTACTCAAAAAATAACAAACCTAACCTCATGTTAAAAGTAGTGATGAGCTGGTACATAGGTTGGGTCAAACACAAATAACCAACGGTAGTTCATACAGTGTACAACAAATAAACAAATAAACAGCTCATAAATAAAGTGCTCAGTATTTTCATAGTTTTTCGAAAATAGTTCCACTTTGCAAGTATACTAATGAAAGCCCAAATCGCAATCGTTAAAGATATGAGTAAGTTTTGAGAATGGTAACTTTTTCATGAAAATCCTTTCCATAATGGGTAAACATGTTTCATTCCCTTTTTTTCAAATAACAAGTGTGAATACCTCTTTATAACCTCATATCATATGTATGTAAAAGTCATGAATGACCGTACAACATGAGGAAAAGTAGGTCTCTATGCATGTATGCCATATATGCATGTCAATGCCATGTACCTCAAAGATGAATCAAGTACTCACACTCTCAAAGTACTCACCCTCACTACATCCCACCCAACCACTCGATACTTTATATGGACCATACGGCCCATGGGAATCCATCCTGAAACATATACAATACTGACTATAAGTTTTCCAAGATCGGGGATAAAGGGTAATCCAACCCTATGGAGAAATCCATCTTTATGTATTAAGTACTTCGGACAAATCCATGGCCAGGGAAATCCATACCTTAATAATATATAAATTTTCAACCACCCGATACCATATATGGCTCATACGGCCCAAGTAAATCCATCCTGAAATATATTCAACAATGACTAGACATCACTTGGTACCGAGGAAAAATGGAAATCCATCCCTTTGGGGAAATCCATCTCCATATATCAATAGTTCAGACAAATCCATGTCTAGGGAAATCCATCCCTCAATAATATCATCCGCTCTCTAAGGGTGTGTAGAATACTGAGGGGCTCCTTCAGCCCATGCGCTATAACAAGCCAATGAAGGCATAAGCAATAATATCATGCGACGTGCAGCTCGATCGCTTAACTTTCACTTATAATTAGGCTCTCAGCCTTACTCAGTCATCAACCTCTCCAGTCTCACCCACGGGCTCACAATGTCATGAAAATTGGCTTGGAATAATGATATAATGTATCAATAAGTAACAACTGAGACTGAGATATGATATAAATGCATGAATGTGACTGAGTATGAAATATCAGTTAATACAATCAGATAATAACAAGAAATGACCGTTATGGGTCCCAACATTATCAGAATGAATCCTAAACATGATATCTAGCATGATGTACAGCTCATTTATCTCATCACATGGTGAAAACACATATATCAATAAAATAGGGCCACGAATTAGTGCCCTAGAAAGAACATAGTCGTAACTCACAGGGTGCACACCCACACGCCCGTCACCTAGCATGTGCATCACTTTAACACTAATCACGTAGCAGATAATTCAGCATTTTATAACCTCAGCACTAAGTTTAGAAGAGTTACTTATCATAAACAAGACAATTCCGACACCGAGCAAGCCAAGCGATGCACCAAGAATACCATCACGTGTGCCCCAACCTCCGAATGGCTTGAAACTAATCAAAACAACTAAAATACATCAAACAATGCTAAATAACCAATCATAATTGAAAAAGGTCAAATCTTTAATCAAAAGCCCAAAATTGGCCAAAAAGACCAACCTTGGCTCGAACCTCGGAACCCGAAAAAACTCACAAAATGTGCAACCCATTCAATTATGAGTTCAACTATTCTAGTTCCAGTCAAATCCAACTCCAAGTCGGTGTTCAAAACTCAAAAATCCATATTATGAGACTTTAGGCTAACCCCCCCCCCCCCCAACCCCAAAAAAAATTCTTCTTTAAAATTCATCATCCATAAGCTAAAATCAAAGGTATATTCGTGAAAGACAACCAAAACCGAGTATAGAACACTTACCCCAATTCATATGCTGAAAAGAGCCTAACAAAAATACCCAATTCCGAGCTCCCCAACTCAAAATATGTTGGCAGAATGGCTTCCCAGCCACTTAAACTAGCTGAGTTTTTAAAATCTGATACATAAACTTTTTATTTTCCCATTTGAACACTCAAACTCATTTTTCTCATAAATAATAAACACATCTAATAAGAGATCATGTGTGCGTGTATTACGCATACACATACATGTTCATCCAGTCAGGAAATGATAAATGGATGTCTTACACATCAAGGGCGCAAAAACCCTAACCATGGTCCCCTCTTTCGTTGCATAGACCAACCCCTCCCCCTTATTTTAACATCTCTTTGACCAAACCCTCCCCTGTTCATTCTAGAATATTGATGATCAGAGAATGTTAAAAGAATTTGAAAAGTGAGGGGATAATATGTAAGGCCCATAGGCCGTCTTATGTAAGGCTCTTCCCGCCATTGATGAATTCTCCATAAATTTGGAAAGCCTCATCGAGAATGGCACTGATATGCTCATCGCTGAATTTGACCCTAGGGTTTACATCAACCACCAAAGTTGTCACGTCCTCGCGGTTAAGACCCTCATCACCATTTGCATCAAAATACTAGAAGATTATTTTCACCTTCTCCGATCGCTACATTCCAGAATCTTCCACATTCTTTGCACCTTCTCCAACATTCAAAAAAGACTTGTTTATGGTGGTGGATATGGCGTGCGGTCATTCATGCTGGAAGAACTTCAAAAATCGATCATAATCACTCACCCCTTTCCAAAATCGATCATAATCACTCACCCCTTCAAAATCGATCATAATCACTCACCCATTTTTTTATTTCCGTTTGTCATGTGTTAATCTTGTTATGATCGAGCTTCATTTGGTCCAAGTGGTACAAAACTTTGCTTCAACTCTAAAATGAAAAATACACAACTTTCCATCATTTTCACGGTCTGAAAAGATTTTTAAAAAAATGGAGCTTCAAATTTTACAAAGAGGAGGAATGAAGCTTCAGATTTTTAAAAATGGAGGAAGAGAGTATTTTAGAAGGAATGAATAAGAAAACAATTAAATGCAACCCATTTTGTACTGTTGGGCATTGGGAAAGGGGATTTCACGCTCCTGTGTGTTGCGCTCTTCATGTGGCCTGCTGATTAGGACCAACTGATGCCACTCAGGCATGGTCAATGGTCAAATATATTTATTAATTACGGAAAATATGATTTCGAGTGTTCAAATGAAAAATTTGCAAGTTTATGTATTGGATTTTAGAACCACATCAAGTTTAAGTGCCCAGGAAGCCATTCTGCCAAATATGTTAAATGCATAAGATGCTCGTTTAAATACTATTATACCTCGTTTCTTATGCCAAAAGATCTCAAAACTCACTTTTGGTACCTCTACTGCATTCCTTGTGAAATTCTAGTTAAGTTAGGCTTTTGAATAACTCCATTTGACCTTATGTTGAAGGAGATATGTTGGTTTAAATATTTGAAAATAGTGCAGATTTTTAAATACGCAATAGTGGTAATTTCGTAATTACTCTAAAAAATTTGGCAACCTAATTCTTAGTAAAATGAACATAAGATCCTCATACGATGTCTAAATTTAACTATTCTTTAAGTTATTGCTCTGTAATTACGATACGAATCTAATGCTTCAATAAAAATAGAAACCAGACTTGTTTAATGTGGTACCATTTATGTTTGAAGAAACAACGTCGAAGCATAAGAAAAATGAACGCCACACACAAGCATATCTGAAACTCGCCTGAGCCCCATAGAAACCCGTCTAAACATACCAAAAAGTTCCATATCATAATAAGGACCTACTCAAGGCCTCAAAACATACACAACAATATCGAAACGATGAAATGCACCTCAAATCAAATGTAATGAACTTTCGAACTTTCGACTTCCAAAAACTCGCGCGGAAATTATCAAATCAACTAATAATGAACCCAAATTTTGTGCACAAGTTCTAATATATCATGCGGAGCTATTTGTGCCCCCAAACTATCGAGAGAAATGCAAATGCTCAAAAGGACCAGACGGGTTGTTAAATATATGCTTCTGTCCAGATATTCTACCTCGTTTCTTGTTCCAAAGAATCCCCAAACTTATTCTTGATGCCTTCAATAGATGCTTTGTGAAATTCCAGTCAAGATAGAATTTTGAATCGCTCTATCTGACATTATAATGAAGGAGATATGTTGCTTTAAATATTTAAAAATAGTACAGATTTTTAAATACGAATTCAGTGGCAATTTCATAATTAAACTTAAAAAAATCTAGTAATCCAATTCTTAGTAAAATGACCATAAATTCCTTATACGATGTCAAAACTTTATTATTTCTATTGCTATGGTTCTAAAGTTATAATACGTATATAATGGTTTAGTTGAAACATGAATCAAAGATCGTTTGTTCAATGTGATAACCTTTATGCTCAAATCAGCCTTGCAATCGAAAATAATCACCACACAATCCAAACTTATCCAAAACTCATAGGAATTTAACCAAACTTTGTGTACATGTCCAAAATCATTATACAAACTTATTGGAATAATTAAAACCTGATAACGAGTCCGTTTACCCAAAAGTCAAACCTTGTCAACTCTAACTCAAACCTTCTAAAACGAGGATCATTCTTCCAAATCAATACCGAACTGCTTGAAACCTAAACCAACCATACACTGAAGTCATAATGCATAATATGAAGCTACTTAAATTCTTAAACCACTGAATCGAGTGCTAAAGCTCAAAAGGACCAGTCGAGTCATAACAGATAGCATTCAAAATGACCTATCGGGTCTTCACACTTATCTAGAAGAGTCTCTGCTATTTTTGATTGGCATGGAAAGTGCATTCCTTTGAAGTTGTATTTGTATAGTTGTATTATGCATTTGAAGCTCCAGATTTAGTCGATCGTAAGCAATTGAAATTGAATATTTGGCCTGCTCTTATCGTAGTTGTTATTTGTGTTTATCATATGTACTTTTTTTTTGTATCTTACCTAATTGTTTGAACTTGCAGTTCAGGTGCATTGTGCAGACTACCTTTGCTGGTATAATGAACCATGAGGAGGCTCAGCTCCAGAATATTGGTGGAAAACTTCTCCGTTTCTTTTATTGAGTTTGTTATGTTGAAGAGGATGAAAAGTTCCAATTTTGGCTGCTGCTTGTTGCTCCTCTTACAGTAAAATAGCTACTTCTTTTTTATTTTGGGTTCCCATTGTTGCTAGTAGTGATTTTATTTAAAATTTAGAGACAATAATCAGTGTTCGTTGACAATAGATGGTGTTTATTGCCCTGTAAGCTTTGGCGATATGTGAGTACGCGTTTAATTATTGTTTTTGGACTCGTCAATGTTGTCATCGTCTTTTCTCTTAAATGGTGGATCATTTAGCATCCACAAGACGAGCCACGACCTCATGTTGCTCGCCTACTTCAAGATATAGGGCTTTCTAGGGATTGAATACATGGGTAAATTTTACAAATGGTCATATCACTATGACTTTTTTTTACCAAAGTCATATAACTATGTTTTTTTACATAAAATAATAAAAATTTCATTAACCCACACAAAATCATAGTAACCGATAAACTCAACTTTTTGGTGTCACGACCCCCAAACCCGGACTCGATCATGATGGCGCCTCTCGTGAAGACGAGGCCATCCAACTAGTCCCAATATAAGTTTTATATAGTTAAACATTAACAATCAGTCTTAGCATGAGTGAATAAGCCAAAGACTAAACAAAAAATAGTATAATGTGCGAAATACATCCCAAACACAGCGCGATAACGGGGTGTCACAAGTCACGAGCATCTACTAGGGTCTACATACAACTAAAAGGTCTGAAATATACAAAATACAGACTATTGAAATAAAGAGGGAGAAAAGCAGTGTTGCGAATGCCGGTAGCTACCTTGCTAAACTCCGATGACTGCCTCTGACCAGCCACTACCCGCTACCGAGTTCAGAAATACTTGAATCTGCACACAAGGTGCAGAGAGTAAAGTGAGTACTCCAACTCAGTGAGTAATAATCATTACTAAAGTCTGACTGGTAAGAAATCACGAAGGGTGCATCAACATGTTGTATAGAAGTAGTTCAAAATCCAATAAGATAGCAATGAAGCTGTAAAATCTATTAAAATATCTTACCTCAGTGTAAACTTCTTTGAAAATTAGTTTTTCATCAGTTGCGCAATTGAATGCAAAACAATTAGTGCGGATAAGCACAGAAATCCAATCATCGGGCACAAATACACAATTAAATAGGTACATGACAGGCAAATAAGAAAGATAAGTACATAAGGTGCGGCCCTCGGGCACAATGTCAACAAATCCGCCCCTCGGGCAATACCTCAGAATAATACCAGCCCCTCGGGCAATCACATAGAGCAATACTAGCCCCTCGGGCTATATCTCATATCACAATGGGTACCCACGCTCACTGGGGGTATATAGACTCAAGGAGGGTCCCTTTACGGCCGAGCCGTAATATCAAGCCACCTCGTGTCATTATAAACAGGCTATCAGTCTCGTATCAATATCAAGCCACCTTGTGGTGCACAATCTCAGGCCCTCGACCTTATTATCATAATAAGTATCTCACAGCTGCAACATGGAGCCCGACCCAAAAGTATCCTCACAATACAGGCCCTCGGCCTTACTCAGTCAAAAATCACATAAGTCACTCGGGTAACATTAAAGCATAATGCTCAACCCAAAATATTATTTGAAATATCATTTCAGGTCTTAAAGCAGAGTAAACATGGTTGAGTTTCAAAAACTGTGGAAAATAACATGACTGAGTTCAAGTATAAAGTCAAATACTGAGAAAATATCAACAAAAATCCCTGAAGGGTTCAAATAGCTAGCACTAGGCCCAAATATGGCTTTCAGCCCAAATAATGATGATAGCAAATAGTTTTCAATCAATTACATGATAAAATCATCAATCGGGATGGACCAAGTCACAATCTCCAATAGTGCACGACCCCACGCTCATCATCAAGCGTGTGTCTCACCTCAATATAGCACAACGGTGTACAATCTGAGGTTTCAAACTATCAGAACATTATATACAATCATTATTCACCTCGATTCGGTCAAAATTCTAGCCCACGATGCCTCGCCCGCACGAATCAACCTACGGATGCTCCAAATCTAGCCACAATCTGTACATAATTATTAAAATATGCTAAGGCAGTGAAGCCCACTCGAAAATATCCAATTTAACATCAAAATACCGAAATTGATCAAACCCGACCCCTGGGCCCACGCTTCGGAATTCGACGAAACTCACAAAATCCGATAACTCATTCAACCACGAGCCCAATCATACCAAAATTACTAAATTCTGATAACAATCCAACCTCCAAATCTTTAAATCTTATTTTCAAATTCCAAGATCCAAGTCCCCAATTTACAGCTCAAAAACATGTAAAATAGTTGGATTATTCGATGATAATTCAATATTATGGAGTAGAAATGATCACATGTGACTTACCTCAAGATTTCCCATGATATCTTGCTCAAAAATCGCCCCAAGCCTTCTTTCACCAAAAACGTGAAAGTAAGCAAAAAAAAACAACGTTCATAACCCGATTTGGTCGCTAAAAGCTCCATTCCCGTTGCTAAAAGTGCCAAATCTGGTCATTAAAGGTGCGCACCAGCAATATTTATTTTCACTAAAAAGGCTCTAACTCCACAATACGAACTCGAAATTTGATGATTCTTATTCCTATTAGTCACAAATAATGATAAGAACATAGTCCTTCAATTGAAACTCAATTTGGATCTTGTTTGCTCAGTGCAATACCCATTTCGCTCGTTAAATAATTAACTCATGATTCGCATCAAAAACCCAATCGCGACTTGATGAAATTAGACAAAACTTTCCAGATCACTCCTATAATTCATTATCAAAATTCCAAAAGCTTCAAAATCAAATTTCGATCTCTAGAACTAAAAATGGACCATTGGATCATTACATGTTTATGCTCAAAGCGCCAAAAGCTTCTAAAAACTTTCCCAAAACTTATCCGAGCCTCATGGGACCCTAACCAAACATACCAACACACCCCATAACATAATTGAAACTTGTCCAAACTTTGGAATTCTCAAAACAACATCAAGACATTAAATCACCCTCATATTCAAGCCTAAGAATTCCAAAACTTTTGAATTCCGAATTTGATCAAAAAGTTTATCAAACCTTGTCCGAATGACCTGAAATTTTGCATACACATCAAAATGACACAACGGACCTACTTCAATTTCTAAAATTTCTTTCCAACTCCGATATAAAAGGTTTCACTGCCGACCGAAAAATGCTTAATTTTTAATTTTGCCAATTCGAGCCAAAATCTACCACGGACCTCCAAAATACATTCCGGACGCGCTCCCAAATCCAAAATTATCTAACGGAGCTAACCAGATCATAGAAATTCAAATCCAAGATCAAATACTAAAAATTCAAAACTTGATCAAACTTTTCAAATTTCAAGCTTCAACTGAGAACTGTTCTTCCAAATTCATTCTGATTACCCTAAAAACCAAAACCAACGATTTAAATAAGTCATAATACATCATACAGGGCAAGACATGCTCGAGAACTTTCGAGCAAAGTGCAAAAGCTCAAAATGACCGGTTGGATCGTTACATTTGGTAGTATTTTCTTATTTAAATTTTTTATTTTTAGTCTAATAAAATAATAATCTAATTAAAGTCTAAACGCCGACCCGACCCGTTAATATCCATATATATATATATATATATATATATATATATATATATATATATATATATTAAAATAATACTAAACGTGAATCCTTCAAAACATGATACTTCCATCTTTTCTTTTTCTTTTCAAGATTTTCATTCAAATTGATAGCATTATTGTTTCAACAACTCTCTCATTATCCATACTTTTATTTGGGTCAAAATCTTATGCATTCTAATTTAATTAATTTTTTTTGGAGGGAAAGAATCACTTTAAATATTATTTTAATTTATATGTATGGCTATTGGGTCGCTCGGGTTGAGTCATTTCCATTTTAAGAAAAAAACACACACACACACACACATATATATATGCTATTATTTTTGGGAGCGGCTAAATATATATATTTCTTCTATTTTAATTTAGTTATTTTATTAGACTGAAAATAAAATTTAATACATAAATAAGAAAATACTACCGAAAAATTGTATCTTCCTGTCACTATGATTTTTGTGTGAATTATTAAAATTTTTATGATTTTCTGTTAAAAAGACAATTATATGACTTTTGATGCAATAAAATGTTCTAATTATATGACTTTGTGAATGTCACGACCCTAAACCTGGACCTGGTCATGATGGCTCTTCCTCTGAAGACAAGGCCAGCCAACTACCCCAATTCAATTATTAGACCGTCAAACCATAAGGAATAAATCTAAAACATGCTAAAATAATGGATATGCGAAAGAACAACCAAACACGGCCCGATACCGAGGTGTAACTAGTCATGAGCATCTAACAAAAACCAGAATACTCCATGTCGACTACAGAGTTTAATACAAAAAACTAAAGACATGAAAAAATAAGATAGGGAGGAGCTCTGGGCTGCGAACGCCAATAACTACCTAAAGACTCCTCGTATCCGTCCGAAGCTGGAAAGATCAGCACTCGGGAGCGGGACCGGTTATGCCTTAATCTGCACACATGATGCAGGGAGTAAAGTGACTACTCCAACTCAGTGAGTAACAAATGTAAATAAAGACTGAAAGTAAGAAACCACGTAAGGCACGAAGCATTCTATAATGGAGCACTAAAAATAGTAAAAATCCATTTTCAACAAGTTAACAGGTAATTGACATGCAGTTAAGGAAAAGTAAACACATAGAAGTTTGCGCCTCCGACAAAGTATCAACAAATCCGCCCCTTGGGCAACATCTCAGAACAATGCCAGCCCCTCGGACTCAGTCTCACATCACAATGGGTACCCGCGCTCACTGGAGGTGTGCAGACTCCTGGAGGGGCCCCTTACGATCCAGTGCAACAATCCATCTCCTGGCATCAAAACTAGGCTCTCGGCCTCATATCAATCAAGCTACCTCGTGGCGTACATATCTCAGGCCATCAGCCGCAAATCAATATCAATGTTTCTTCACAATATAGGCCATCGGCCTTACTCAGTCAAAAATCCTCACAAGCCACTCAGGCAATAGTAAAACAATGTTTCTCAGCCCAAACATCATTTATAATATCATTTAAGTATTAAAACTGAGTAAACATGGCTGATTAAGAAAACACTCAAAAATAACATGACTGAGTTCAAGTATAAAGTCAAAACAATGAGGAAATATAGATAAAAATCCCCGAAGGGTTCAAATATTTGGCACGAGGCCCAAATATGGCATTCAACCCAAATAACGATGATAGAAAATAGATCTCAGTGAAATATGCGGTAAAATCATCAATCGGAACGGACCAAGTCACAATCCCTAATAGAGCGTGACCCCACGCTCATCGCCAAGCGTGTGCCACACCTCAATATAGTACTACAATGTGAAATTCGAGGTTTCAAACCCTCAGAACATCATTTACAATAATTACTCACCTTGAATCGGTGAAATTGCTAGCTCGCGATGCCTTTGCCCCTCGAATCGGCCTCCACTCGCGTCGAATCTATCAAAAGTCAGAATGAGGACATCAAAATATGCTAAAGAAACGAAGCCCAAGCGAAAATAATCAGAATATGACACAATTCCCAAAATTACCAAAACCCGACCACCGGGCCCATGTTTGATAATTTTCACATCAATAGATTTCTTATTTTCCCACAAGTTCATGCATATCAAAAGTTCTGAAATCCGACATCAAATGGTCCTTCAAATCCTCAATCAAAGGTCTAAGTTTTCAGGCCGTAGTTCTTCAATTTTTCGTTTAATTTCCATGATTATTTAGGTGGAATTCACATTAGAATCGAGTTTTAGTCCAAAAATCTTACCTCCAAGTGATTCCCCTTGAATCCCTTTTCAATCCCATTTCAAAAAGCTCCAAAAACAACCAACAATGGAAGAAATAAACCCCACATTCGCGGACAAGATGACCTTTGAAACCTTTTGCCCAGGCCTAATTTCCTTCATCGCGATTGCGGGACTTCCTTCGCGATTGCGAAGCACAAATTCTCAAGGCCCAACTTTTACTCTACGCGAACGCGTAAACACTAAAAGCTCTGCATCTCCCGCTCGATCTACCAGCTAACCTCCTCTACGGGCCAACATCTCCATTGCACCTTCACTGAAGCTATATCCATTTGACCTCAACTTCCGAACCTGATGACCCAAAATAGCTACTGGCTCCACATCATATGTCAAATCATCATCCAGCTGAAC
Organism: Nicotiana benthamiana; assembly: GCA_034376525.1. NCBI lineage: Eukaryota > Viridiplantae > Streptophyta > Magnoliopsida > Solanales > Solanaceae > Nicotiana > Nicotiana benthamiana. The sequence continues at coordinate 100,557,960 of CM067336.1, forward strand.
CGTGCTAAAATCCACAACATGAGACGGATCCCCAATATACTTCCGGAGCATACAAACATGAAAAACCAAATGCACTCAAAGCAAGCTCATAAGTCACCTCCCTAATCCTCCGAAGCACCTCAAAAGGTGCAATGAACCGCAGACTTAATTTCTCTTTCTTCCAAAATCTCATAACACCCTTCATGGGCAAAACCTTCAACTGAACTTTCTCACCAACCATTTAGGACACATCTCAAACCTTCTTGTCAGCATAGCTCTTTCGCCTCGACTGCGCTATACAAAGCCTCTTCTAAATCACCTTCACCTTTTCCTAAGCATCCTGCACCAAATTTGTCCCAATAACCTAGTTACTAGGCTCGAGCCAACCAACTGGAGATTTACACCACCTCCCTTACAAAGCCTCATATGGAGCCATCTGAATACTTAATTGGTAGTTGTTGTTATAGGCAAACTCTATAAGTGGTAGAAACTATTCCCATGTCCCTTCGAAATTGATGACATAAGCACGCAACATATCCTCCAATATCTGAATAGTGCGCTCGGACTGCCCGTTTGTCTGAGGGTGAAAAGTTGTGCTCAACTCAACCTGAGTACCCAATTCTAACTGCACAGACCTCCAAAACTATGATGTAAACTGAGTTCCCCTATCAAAAATTATGGAAACTGGGACACCATGCAAATGAACAATCTCCCGGATATTGATCTCTGCTAATTGCCTTGAAATAGAAAGTACACACAGGAATGAAGTGCGCGGACTTGGTCAGTCGATCCACAATCACCCAAATAGAATTGAACTTTCTCAAAGGTCCATGGAAGTCTAACAACAAAGTCCATAGTGATTCTCTCCCACTTCCACTCTGGAATATCCATCTGCTAAAGCAAGACACCCGGTCTCTGATGCTCATATTTCACCTACTGACAATTGAGACACCGAGACAAAAATCCCACAATGTCTTTCTTCATTCTTCTCCACCAATAGTGCTGCCTCAAATCCTAATACATCTTCGCGGCACCCGAATGAATGGAATACCGCGAGCTATGGGCCTCCTCCAGAATCAACTCCCAAAGCCCATCCACATTGGGCACACAAATTCGGCCATGCATCCTCAACACCCTATCATCACCAATGGTCACATCTCTAGTATCATCATGATGAACTCTATCCTTAAGGACAAGCAAAAGCGGATCATCATATTGGAACTCTCTACTTCGATCATATAAGGAAGATCGAGAAGCCACACAAGCCAATACCCGACTGGGGTCCAAATTATCTAACCTTATGAACCGATTGGCCAAGGCCTGAACATCAAATGCAAGAGGTCTCTCCCCAACTGGAATATATGCCAAACTTCCCATACTCACTGCCTTTTGGCTCAATGCAACGGCTACCACATTGGCCTTTCCCAGATGGTACAATATAGTGATATCATAACCCTTAAGCAACTCCAACCATCTTTGTTGCCTCAAATTAAGATCCTTTTGCTTTTGCTTGAACAAGTGTTGAAGACTACAATGATCAGTGTACGCCTCACAAGATATGCCATACAATTAATGCCTCCAAATCTTCAACGCGTAGACTATGGCAGCTAACTCCAAATTATGAACGGGGTAGTTCTTCTCATGGGGATTTAACTGATGAAAAGCATAAGCAATGACTCTACCCCTTGCATCAACACAAAACCAATCCCAACTCTCAAAGCATCACAATACACAGTATATGAAACTAAAGATGATGGCAAAAATAACACTGGAGCTATGGTCAAAGCTGTCTTGAGCTTTTGAAAGCTCTTCTCAAACTCGTCCGACCATAAAAATGAAGCACCCTTCTGAGTCAACTTGGTCAAGGGCGATGCGATAGATGAGAATCCCTAAGCCGACGATAATAGCTTGCCAAACCAAGAAAGTGCAAATTTTTGTAGCTGAGGACGGTCGAGTCCAACTCTAAACTACCTATATCTTCTTCGCATCAACATGAATACCCTCGCTAGACACCACGTGCCCCAAGAAAGCCACTGAACTGAGCCAAATTTCACACTTGGAGAATTTTTCATAAAGCTTCTCCTCCCTCAATATCTGCAACACAACTCTTAAATGCTCCGCGTGCTCCTCTTGACTACGCGAATACACCAGAATATCATCAATGAAGATTATGATAAACAAGTCAAGATAAGGCCGGAACACGTTGTTCATCAAATGTATGAACGTTGCTAGGGCATTGGTCAACCCAAAAGACATCACAAAGAACTCAAAATGATCATATCGGGTCCTGAAAGTTGTCTTAAGAATATTCGAATCCCTGATCTTCAATTGATGATAACTTGAACGGAGCTTAATCTTGGAGAACAATCTTGCTACATGAAGCTAGTCCAATAGATCATCAATATGAGGCAAATGATACTTGTTCTTAATTTTTACCTTGTTCAATTGCCTATAATCAATGTACATCCTCATTGTGACATCCTTCTTCTTCACAAACAGAACTGTGGCACCCCAAGGTGACACACTAGGCTGAATGAACCCCTTATCAAGGAGTTCCTGAAGCTACTCCTGAAAACTGAAAAATAGTGAAAGTGACCCTGCTGGTCTCCAGAATACCCGTTGTACGAAGCATCCTATGATACTTGTCCAAAACGCCCTAGGCATCCCCGCTCTCTGCACCACTGAAGGTAGGAGGTTGAAGTCTACCAAACCTCTCCAACCTACGCTATTCATCCTAACTACAAAGTCTTGAGTAGTTGCAACCGGCTGGATGTGCTCCTGGCGTCAGAAGTCCCTGTATGACTTGCTCAAGTGTGCGAGCGCCGGGAGTCAGATTGCCTCCCCGGCCTGTGAAGTAGTTGCGGCTGTAGTGGCTGAAATCGCCTGAGCTAGGCCAGTGCAAATTGATAAGATCTGAGCCAAGGCCTTATGAAGACCCGGAATCACGATGGACACAGCTTGTGGTGCCGGAGCGTCCCTATCAGGGACCTGGTCTTGAATAGGGGCAGCTGGTAGATCTGTAGGTGCTGCCCACGTGCTCTGCCCCTACCACGAACGCGTCCTTAGCCTCTAGGGGCCACAGCTAGTGGTACTGATGGTCGTCCATCCTGATCGGTAGCGCGTGTCCTCACCATCTATGAGAGAATAGAATAACAGAAGTTTAGTACTCGGATCAACAAATTTGCACAACAAGAATTTCAAGAATATAAAGTTTCATAAAGGCTCTGTAGCCTCTCGAGGATAAATACAGGCGTCTCCAAACCGATCCGCGAGACACTACTAAACCTGCTCAAGAAATCACTTAAGGCAAAAAATAATCTATAACAAAGCATCAAAAACATTTGAAAACAGTAAACCAATGAAAAGATAAGTAAAAATCCTTTTTCAATAAGTAGGTAGGTAATTGACAGGAAGTTAAGGAACAGTGAAGACATAGAAGCTCGCCCCTTGGGCACAGTATCAAGAAATTTGCCCCTCGGACACAATATTAACAAATTTGCCCCTCGGGAAATATCTCACCAATACCAGCCCCTCGGGCTCTGTCTCACATCACATTGGGTACCGCGCTCACTGAGGGTGTGCAGACTCCTGGAGGGGCCTCTTACGGCCCAAGTGAAATAACAAGCCATATAGTGGCATCAAAACTAGGTTCTCGGCCTCATATCAATCAAGCCACCTCATAGATTGACAGGAAGAGGCCCCGATCAAAATCTCACCCATCATCCGGAATTCGCCAAAATTCAAACTCAGCCAATTCAAGCCTAATTCTACAACGGACCTCCAAATTCAGCTCCGATTTCACTCCCAAGTCATAAACCACCACCCAAAACTAGTCGAAACGTCGGAAATCCATTCCGAACCCTATAACTCATAAGTCATTATCCGGTTAACTTTTCCAAACTAGCATTCTCTTAAAGAGACTAATTGTCTCAATTCCAACCAAACTCTGTCTACAAACACATATAATGAAGTATATAGAAGCATAAAACGGGGAAAAATTGGTGGTAACTCACATGACGACATGCCGAGTCGTTACATCCTCCCCAACTAAAACAAACGCTCATCACTGAGCGAGTCAAGAAACATACCTGGAGCCTCAAACAAACGAGGATATCTGCTCCGTATCTCCTGCTTGGTTTCCCAAGTGGCCTCCTCCACGGGCTGACCTCTCCACTGTACCTTCACCCAAGCTATGTCCTTTGATCTCAACTTTTGAACCTGTCGACCCAAAATAGCCACTGGCTCCACATCATAGGTCAAGTCCTCATCCAACTGGATAGTCTTGAAGTCTAATACATGAGACGGGTCCCCAACATTCTTGCTGATCATAGAAACATGGAACACCGGGTGAACCCCGACAAGCTGGGTGGCAAGGCAACCATATAGGCCACCTCCCCAATCCTCCTGAGTATCTCAAAGGTCCAAAGAACCGCGGACTTAGCTTCCCTTTCTTACCAAACCTCATCACGCCTTTCATAGGCGAAACCTTCAACAAAACCTTCTCGCCCACCATATAAGATACATCCCGAACCTTTCGGTATGCATAACTCTTCTGACGCGACTGAGCCGTACGAAGTCTCTCCTGGATAACTTTCACTTTCTCTAAGGCATCCTGAAATAACTCTGCCTCCAATAGTCTAGCCTCACTTGGCTCAGACCAGCCAACTGGAGATCTACACCGTCTCCCGTATAAAGCATCATACGACACCATCTGAATGTTGGACTGATAACTGTTATTATAAGAAAACTCTGCAAGTGGCAAGAACTTAGCCTAAGAACCTCCAAAATCAAATACATTAGCACACAACATGTCATCCAATATCTGAATAGTATGCTCGAACTACCCGTCCGTCTGAGGATGAAAATCCGTGCTCATCTATATCTGAGTGCCCAACTCCCGATGAAAAGTCCTCCAGAACTGGGAAGAAAACTGATTGTGGTATGCAGAGGTTGAGAGAGGAGAAGCTTTATTCAAAGTTCTCCAAGTGTGAGTTTTGGCTCAGTTTCGTGGCTTTTCTAGGACACGTGGTGTCCAGTAATCGTAATCAGGTTGACCCAAAGAAGATCGAGGCGGTGCATAGTTGGCCCAGACCATCCTCAGCTACTGAGATTTGGAGTTTCCTCGGTTTGGCGAGTTATTACCGCAGGTTCGTTCAGGGAAAGCCAATGTAGCTGAGGATGGTCTGGGCCAACTATGCACCGCCTCGATCTTCTTTGGGTCAACCTGATTACGATTACTGGACACCACGTGTCCTAGAAAAGCCACGGAACTGAGCCAAAACTCACACTTGGAGAACTTTGAATAACGCTTCTCCTCTCTCAACCTCTGCATACCACAATCAGTTTTCTTCCCAGTTCTGGAGGACTTTTCATCGGGAGTTGGGCACTCAGATATAGATGAGCACGGATTTTCATCCTCAGACGGACGGGTAGTTCGAGCATACTATTCAGATATTGGAGGATATGTTGTGTGCTAATGTAATTGATTTTGGAGGTTCTTAGGCTGAGTTCTTGCCACTTGCAGAGTTTTCTTATAACAACAGTTATCAGTCCAACATTCAAATGCCGCCGTATGAGCTTCATACGGGAGACGGTGTAGATCTCCAGTTGGCTGGTCTGAGCCAAGTGAGGCTAGACTATTGGAGGCAGAGTTATTTCAGGATGCCTTAGAGAAAGTGAAAGTTATCCAGGAGAGACTTCGTATGGCTCAGTCGCGTCAGAAGAGTTATGCAGACCGAAAGGTTCCGGATGTATCTTATATGGTGCGCGAGAAGGTTTTGTTGAAGGTTTCGCCTATGAAAGGCGTGATGAGGTTTGGTAAGAAAGGGAAGCTGAGTCCGCGGTTCTTTGGACCTTTTGTGATACTCAGGAGGATTGGGGAGGTGGCCTATATGGTTGCCTTGCCACCCAGCTTGTCGGGGTTCACCCGGTGTTCCATGTTTCTATGATCAGCAAGAATGTTGGGGACCCGTCTCATGTATTAGACTTCAAGACTATCCAGTTGGATGAGGACTTGACCTATGATGTGGAGCAGTGGCTATTTTGGGTCGACAGGTTCAAAAGTTGAGATCAAAGGACATAGCTTGGGTGAAGGTGCAGTGGAGAGGTCAGCCCGTGGAGGAGGCCACTTGGGAAACCGAGTAGGAGATACGGAGCAAATATCCTCGTTTGTTTGAGGCTCCAGGTATGTTTCTTGACTCGTTCAGGGATGAGCGTTTGTTTTAGTTGGGGAGGATGTAACGACTCGGCCCGTCGTCACGTGAGTTACCGCCAATTTTTCCCCGTTTTATGCTTCTATATACTTCATTATATGTGTTTGTAGACAGAGTTTGGTTGGAATTGAGACAATTAGTCTCTTTAAGAGAATGCTAGTTTGGAAAAGTTAACCGGATGTTGACATATGAGTTATAGGGTTCGAAATGGATTTCCGACGTTTCGACTAGTTTTGGGTGGTGGTTTATGACTTGGGAGTGAAATTGGAACTGAATTTGGAGGACCGCTGTGTAGAATTAGGCTTGAATTGGCTGAGTTTGAATTTCGGCGAATTCCGGATGATGGGTGAGATTCCGACGTTTCGACTAGTTTTGGGTTGTTGTAGCTTTGTTAGGTGATTTTGGATATGTCTGCCAATTTTCAGGTCAATCAGACGTCATTTTGTCGGGTTTTTGATCGAATGTGAGTTTCAGAAGTTATAGTTGAACTTAGGTTTGAATCCGTCGTGATTTGATGATATTTGTGTTAAAGGCTGTGGTTTTATGATTGAAACATGTTCGTATGATGTTTTGGAGTAGGTTGGTGGTTTTGGTTGGGGTCCTGGGGACCTCGGGGTAATTCTGGATGGTTGATTGGAGGTTGTAGGAGTATTTGGCATTTTAGGGCGTGCTGCTTCTGCTATTTCCGCTTCTGCGGAAAAGAATCCGCTTAAGTAATTCCGCAGACGCGGCGGGTGAGCCGCAAAAGCGGACAATGAGGGGATGGCCTGGATCGCGGAAGCGGATGGAAGACCGCATAGGCGATGATCGCGTAAGCGGTAGTTGACTGCAAAAGCGGTCCCTTGGAGGGTTAGTTGGACCGCAAAAGCGTTCGAGAGGCCGCAGAAGCGGGAGCCGCATAAGCGGAGGTAAGACTGCAGAAGCGAAAATCGTGCTGGGTTAAATGAACAGTGATTTTCACAAGTTTGAAAAGAGAAGAACATTTGGACTTCGGACTAAGGCAAATTTGGGAGTGGTTTTGTAGAGGATTTTGGGGGAAATCATCAGGTATTGGGTTCTTGGACCTAGAATATGTCATTATAGTGTAAAAACATGGATTAAACTCTATGAATTCAAGGTTTTTAAGGTTAAAAATGGTGGTTAGGGCTTGAAACCCAAGTGAGCTTAAAGCGTTGATTTGAAGGGTCAAATGGACTCCGATTCTTGTAAATTTGATATGTATGAACTCCTGGCGAGACGAGGATTCCAGTGATATGAATTTTGTAATTTTTCGAGAAGTGGGCCTCGGGCTCGGGTTTTGCCAACTTCGTATTTTTGGATGTTTTTCGAGTTCTTCCTTGTGGTTTTTGTTAGATTCTGCGCCCGAGGAGGTCGATTTGTGAGGAAAGCACAAAGCGAGCTAGGATTTTGGCCTGTTTGAGGTGAGTAATGGTTATGAATGATATACTGAGGGTTTGAAACCCCGTATTTGCACTATGTGGTGCTATGTTGAGATAAAACACGCGTCATATGATGAGCGTGGTGATGCTTCTACTAGGGACTCTAATATGGTCCATCCCGATGATGACTTACTGTACCTTTTGATAGAGATTGAGGTCGTACTCGTATATTTTGGGCTAGATGCCATGTTTAGGGCCTTGTGCCGGTCTGTAGAACTCCTAGGGAGCATGTTGAGCTGATTGACTCACTGTACATATTGAACACATACAACCTGTCCTGACTTTGACTGTATATCATGGAATAAACTTAGCGTAGTAACTTGCACCCTAAATGAGCAATACCTAGGGTTGAATACCCTGTCTTAGCTGAATGGGACCGAGAGGCCAAGTCTATGTTGACTGAGAGGGGTCAAGGACCTTGTAGTGAGGGTATTTGATATATACCAGATCGGGCTGCATGCCGCAACAGTATATACATATACATGTATTTGATCGGCTACACACCGCAGCATTATATATATATTATATGGATCGGGTTGCACGCCACAGCGATATATTATATGGATCAGACTGCACGCCGCAGTATTATAGCGCTTGGGCTGAAGGTGCCCCTCCGTAGTATGCACACACTGTAGTGAGCGCAGTATTATATTATTGGATCGGGCTGCGCGCAGCAGCATTATATATATTATATTGGATCAGTCTGCGCACCGCAGTATATATATATATATATATATATATATATATATATATATATATATATATTATTGATCGGCCTACGTGCCGCGGTATTATATATATGGTATTGGATCGGGCTGCTTGCCACAGCAGTGTTAGTAACTAGTTGGACGGAAAGAGAAGAACCCTCCCCTTTTTGGCATTATTCAATGTCGTTACAGTTGATATTAGAACTGTATAGTGTTCTTAGCGAATTTCTTACATTCAGTTGTTATTTATTGTTATTACTCACTGAGTTGGAAGTACTTACTCTACTCCCTGCACCTTGTGTGCAGATACAGGGATCCCAGGGCTTAGCTACGATTAGCTACTGCTTTTCAATTCAGTACCGGAGTTATCAAGGTAGCTGCTAGCGTCCGCAGGACTTTATCTCTCCTTTATCTATCTTTTGTTTTCGTATCTAGACTTTTCCTTTGTATAAGATACTGTTAAGTGTACTTAGAGGATCAGACTTGTGACGTCGGATCCGTTGGGCTATTGTTACTATTGATCACTTTTTCCGCAGTATATTTCTATTATTATTACATTGAGAAGTTATGTTAAATTTGGTATCTAAGTTAATGATTTAGCTGGGAAATGTTTAAATGATCGGGCTTGCCTAACAAGGTGTTTGGCGCCATCACGATCGAGGTTTGGGTCGTGACATAGATACGCCCTTTTTATGCGTGTGTGTTATTTTAGTTGGCGAAATTAGTATTTTAAACTAATAAGCGTGAGATTCTATTTTGTATTATTATCTTTTGTATAAAAGAATTTGTGTAGTTATTTCTATATTATGCTATTAATTTTTAATGATTATATGATTTATTACAATTAGAGTACCTGATATATTACAAATATTTTAGTTTGAGAACCCTGGTTCCGTAAATATGATTCTTGACTATTGTGTTTAATTTTTCACGTGAGATTGGCTTTTGTATATGTATGAACTTGTTTGTTATATACTTTTTGTTTTGTTTTGTTTATATAATTTGTCGACCCGGCCCATCATACGTGAGTTACCACCCCATTTTTCCCATATTATGCTTCACTATGTTTCAATATCAGTAATTGAATTGATCGGGAAGGATTGAATTGGCTTTAGTTGGAAATGAGACACTTAGTCTCTTAAAGGAGAGCTTATTTTAGAAAAGTCAACTGAAAGTTGACTATTTAGTTATGGAGTGCGGATGTGAATTATGATAAGTCAGTTAGCTTCAGGGGATCATTTTTGACTTAGGAGTGCAATCGGAATTGAATTTGGAAGTCCGGTGTAGAATTAGGCTTGAATTGGCTAAGTTTGAATTTGGCGAATTCCGGTTGATAGGTGAGATTTTGATCCAAGAGTCAGAATGGAATTTCGAGAGTTGCAGTAGCTCCGTTAGGTGATTTTGGATATATGTGCAACGTTTCAGCTCATTCGGAGGTGTTTTGGTCGGTTTTTGATCAAATGCAAGTTTCGGAAGTTTTAGTTTGACTTAGACTTGAATCCGTGGTAATTTGATGATTCTTGTGTTGTGGTGTGGGATGCATTTTTATGATTGGAACATATTTGTGTGATGTTTTAGGATGGGTTGGCACTTTTGGTTGAGGTCCCGGGGGCCTCGGGGTGATTTCGGGTGGTCAAACGGACCGAATTTAGCTAATGGGAGTTGCACATTTCAGCAGTTGTTGCAGAAGGAAAATGGCCTTCGCGATCGCATCAATAGGGTCGTGATCGTATAAAACTAGTAGGTCAAGCTTCGCGATCGCGTGGTCCATTCCGCGATCGCATAAGAGGATTTTGGGGCATTATGTTTTTACTCTACGCGTTCGCGTGAAATTGGACACGTTCGTGTAGGTTTGGGAAGTTGTTCACTGCGATCGCATGGCCCATGTTGCGATCGCATAGAATGTTTTGATGTTCCTGAGAATTTATTCATCGCGATCGCATGCCTAGGGTCGCGATCGCATAAGGTTAAATCTGGGCTATATAAGGGTTTTTATAATTAAATCCTTTGCGAACTTATTCATTTTTCCACCATTGTTAACCTCCTCACTAGCTTTGGACAAATATTTTCAAGGGATTTGACTGAGAATCAACTGGAGGTAAGTTTCTTAGCCTAATCATTCAAGTTTGCGGTAAATTTATCGTAGAAATCAGTGGAAAACTACCAAAAAGGGGGTAAGTTAGGGCTTGAGAAATTGTGATGTAAAAATGGAATTTGAAGGGGCATTTGAACTCCGTTTTTGGTAAATTTTATATGTACGGACTTGTGGCGAGACGAGGAATCCGTTGATGTATCTTTCGTAATTTTGAGAAGTGGGCCCGGGGATCGGGTTTTACCAACTTCATGATTTTTAGTATTTTTCGAGTAATTTTGATTGTGTTATGTTTCTTTAGCATATAATAATGTATTCGTTGTGATTTTAACTAGATTCGACGTGCGAGGAGGTTGATTCAAAAGGAAAGAGCATTGCGGACTAGTCTACGCCGACTTGAGGTGGGTAATAGATGTAGATGATTACCTGAGGGTTTGAAACCCTGGTGTCTCACATTGTGACGCTGTATTGAGGCGAGACACATACTCTACTGTGAGTGCGGGGTCATTTGTGGATGGGACTATGGCTTAGTCCATCCGAGCGATGTCTATACTATTTATATGCCTAGAAATTAGCTAGTAAACATCCTACTTGGATTGTTATGAGCATATTTGGCTGCGAGCCAACTATTTGGATCCCTTAGGGATTAGTCTCACTGTTTCCATGAATTTGAGCATGTTTCCATGATATCAGTCCTGAGTTAAATACTGTCTAGAAATGAGTAGTAATCTTCTAAGGCTTTAGTCACTTAAACTATAATACTTGTTAAATGGAACCGAAAATAGTAACCTTGATTGTGCCAGTGTGGCTTGCATGTATGTATAATTAAACTGATTGTGGATCGGGATGCACGCCGCAGCGAATGCTACTATGTCATTGCACTTGGGCTGTAGGAGCCCCTTCGGAGTTTGAACCCCCACAGTGAGCGCGGGTACCCAATGGATCGGGTTGTACTCCACAGCAGTCATGTGCATTGCATTGCATTTATACATTGATATCTATCTGTCATTGATTTATTGTAGTTTCATCGTCAAATGTGCGAAGAGGATAGTTTTAGCTTTACATGTGGTATTTCGGGATTTCTTACTTTTAAGTCATTATACATGTCTATTACCGCTGAGTTGGAAGTACTCACATTACTCCATGTACCTTGTGTGCAGATTCAGGTGTTCCGGAGACTTAGCTGAGCAGTCACTGTCTTCCAAAGTTTTATCAGAGCTGTCGAGGTAGTTGCCTGACGTTCGCAGGACCCGACTTCTCCCCTTTTATTCAGTTTTATTTTCATTTTTCTAGACTTATATATTTTCAAATTTTGTTACTCAGTTGTTTAGAGGCTCTAGACTCGTGACCCCAGATTTTGTTGGGGGGGTTTTGTCAGATATTCCGGTCTGTTCCGTATTGTTTTATTATAAACATCGACTTATTATTTTTTTAAGCTGCTAAATTCCCTTAAATTGTCATTAATGAGTTATTAGGTTGGGTTCTTGAGAGATAATTGGTCAGGCTTGCCTAGCTGTATGGTTGGGCACCATCACGACTGGGTTTGGGTCGTGACATATAACTATTTATTAAAGGTAAAAGGGTCAAATATTTCGTTATACTATTTGAAATTGTATAACTTTAACCTTGATTAAACTTTTGGTGTGATATTGAATAACTTTAGTGTTGTCCCCAAATCAATTTCTATCCTGAACATATTCAAAGTTGAGAGGTAAATTTGAAAAAAATCTGGCCATGGGGAGTCCACCTATTTTATGCTGGAGATCTGTTAACAGAAAAAGGCCAAATATACCCTTTTACTTTCAAATATTGTTTATCTGTACCCTTCGTTATACTATTGGGCTATTCATGCCCCTCGTACTTTGAAATAAAAATACCTCTATTTTGGATGGAGTGCCACGTGACAACACCAGATTAAAATGGCTCATTTCCTTTAAAACTACCCTGCATAGCCCTTCAAAATTTTAATAGCCCAAATTTTTTCCCCTTGGACCCGAAACGTCCCTCCCGACCACTTATTACATCTACTATCCCATGATTCATAAAACACCCATGCATTTTAACTCTAACCCGACTCGCTCAAAACATCTTTCTTCTCAACACACCTTCTGCATTTTTACTCCTGGTTTCAATTTATCTCAACGTTTCAGTTGGTTTTTCGACTTTTTCGTCATAGTCGACTCTAGGTTTTATAGTGTTTGTTCATAGTCGTCTATATAATGGGGGAAAAGAAGTCTTTGATGAAGAAGAAAAGAATGAAGATGAAGGCATCTCTAGATTCTCTTAAATTAGCCGATCAATTAGTGAAATATGACCCTAATTTCACTAGGAATGATGATGACGATTTTGAAGATATACTAGAATTTGGGTGCGCTTTGGGTAATGCAACTCATAAATCTATTGAATTAATGCAAAATACCCCTAGTTAAGGTAAGCAAAATATCACTGTTGATAGAAGGACTCGTTCTCATAGCGGGATTCCCAGCGATATAATAACGACATCACACATTGCTCAGCATGTAGTTGTTGAAAAAGGCACACGTTCAAAAAGAAAAATTAAAATAGTGGGAAAGGATATTGTGAAGGATAAGGGTAAAGGTTCTAAAAGGAAGGCTAAAAGTGATGGAGATGATGTTCCATCAAAAAAGAGAAAAGTTCATGCTGGTCAAAAATGTTTTAGTTCATCTGATTTGAAGGTATTTTCTAATGATATAACTTTTACTTGTGTGCGGTTAGTTTATTTTAATATGTCGAAGTTTGAGATAACCAATATAGCAGTTATGTTTTAGATTTGTATATAAAATGTACCATTCTTTTCATATTATATATAATGTGTATCAAGTCATAAGTAATATTCATCTTTTGTATATAAAGTGTATCATCTATCCACATATTGAATAAGGAATGTTTAAAGTGCGTAATTGTGATTTTTATGAAGCTTATATATGTTTATATATATTTTTTTTTTTTGCAGCTTTGAGATTACTATGTTCATTTGGGTGATCATTATTGTACCCGTATTAGTGTGCATACAAAATGCAGTATAGTGAAACATTTGAAAGATAATTTGGATGATCAACATATTGAGATGCTTAGATGAACATGTTTTGGTTATTTTGTGGACTTGCTCGAATTTTTTATAAAGAACCTAACTTATCCATTCACTATTGCTTAGAGAAGTAGTGCCACCTAAAGATAATGAGTTATGGATTAAAGTGATTAGCACCAAGTTGCGCTTTGGACTTGCAGAGTTTTGTATTATCACGGGTTTGAAGTGTAATGGTGATCCCAATAAGGATTATGAATCTGTGCAGTCTCGGTTAATGGAATTGTACTTTCCAAGCATGTTGAAAGTGTCTAAGAAATTATTAACTGAATGTTTCTTAAAAAAGACGTGGAAATATGACGAGTATGCATTAAAGATTGCAGTATTGTATTTCATTCACACTTTCCTGTTTTCTAGTACGAGTGATGATTTGATTACAAAGAATGATTTTCTGTTGGTTGAATCTGGTGATTTTGAGACTTTCCCTTGGGGAAAAGTGGTTTTTAATGCTACGTTGGAGTCAATGAAGGATAAGGTTCATAGCAGGAGAGATATGTACCGTTATGGTGGTTTGCCTTTGGCATTCCAGTGTTGGTTTTATGAATGCTTCCCGTACAGAAGCAAAAACCTCGCTTACCGGATTGGAGAGCTTGTGCCATGCATACTTAACTAGCAAGTAAAGAAGAAGGTTACGTTTAAGAGTGTGAGCAAAGAGATTTTGTTTGAAATCAAGATTAGGTAAAAAATTATACCTTTATGATACACAAATTATACATTTCTGATACATCTTAAGCATATTTGATACATTTTTATACATTTCTGATACATTAACTATGCATATATGATACATTTCTTATACATAAGTTGTCTTTTTTAAAAGAAAAATCCTGATTGCTAACTTTTATTTATTTATTTGTAGTTGGTGTTTGGTAATATTTCCCCAACAAGTGATGAACAAACAAGGTTTCAATTGCATGACTTTGTTCCGGTTTGTGAAGATAAAAATGAAATTCATATTGAATCTGGAGTCATGGCTGAAGTTAAAACAAATGCTAAGAAGCACTTAAAAAAGAAGCTGCAATCACAATCTATCAACAATGAGAATCCGGATCCACAACCTAGTAACTTGAATTCAAGCGAGATAGAGCTGAAACTTCTGAGAAGTGAAATCAAGAAGGTACAATTCTATTTTGTCTTTCAATAGTTCTAACAACTTAAGTAATATTCGGTTTCACTTTTCTTATTATAGGTAAACGACAAGGCTTCATCTTTGGAAAACTTAATGATTTCCTCATTCGAAAATGTTTTTAAAGTTATAAGTGAACGCGATGCTTCAAAAGGTATTCTTATGACTATGCTTATTTGTTATTTTTACCTTTTACTATTCTTTTACAACTTGTTGTATATTTTTTCTGAACAGGGTAATCGAAAAGATGACGACCATCATGATAAGAAAGTTTCAGAGAATAAATTTGGTAGCGAGGTAGTTATGGAGAAAAATATTGGCATTGAAGAAGTTGCAAAGAAAAAATTTGACAATGAGGATTCTAAAGCAAATTGTTGATATTATGGAGGGTGTGGTGAAGGATTCTATACAAGATGATAAAAGTTGTGAAGGAGTTGGTGATGATGAAACCTGGATTGAGGATGCCGAGCCTGAAATAATTGAAATCACCCAACAGTTTTATGACAAAAATACTGCTAATATGGGGAGTTTGGTGGATGATTCTGTACAACTTGGTAAAAATAGTTGTGAGGAAGTTCATGAGGATAATAGCTGGAGTAGTGATGCTGAGGCTCAAATAACTGCAATCACCCAAAATTATTTCAATCAAAATATTGAACATGGTAATTTAGGAGTGGTGAAAAACATTGCTACTATGCAGGAAGTGTTAGATAATACGCTTAACGCTAGAGGGGGGGGTGAATAGCGTTATAATAAAAATTAGCGTAAACTTGCGGAATTTAAAAACTTGCAGGAAAAATAAGTGCGGAAATTAAATGCAATAAAGAACAAACGCACCGATGTATTCTGGTTCACCACAACAAGTGGCTAGTCCAGTCCCCGAGAGACTCTCTCGAGATTTTCCACTAACTTGTCAAGCTTACGGGTGCTCAACAAACCTTTACAACTTAAAGACACAAGCCTTAACACCTTTGCTCGGAGATACAACACTCCAAGACTTCACTGTTAAGCTTACGGGTGCCTAACCAACCTTTACAACTTAAGGACACAAGCCTTAACACCTTTGCTCGGAGATACAACACTCCAAGACTTCACTGTTAAGCTTACGGGTGCCTAACCAACCTTTACAATCTGAGGACACAAGCCTCAACAATCTTGCTCGGAGATACAACACTCCAAGACTTTGACCAAGGAAACACAAGTTCCTTACAACAAGAGAATCACAATTCTCTTCAAGTGTACAAAACACTAAACACTCAAACAATACACTCCTTTATGAGTAGATATGAGTAAAAGAAGTAAGCTCAAGATCACAACAACTATGGACAAGACTTTGGCTCTCAAAAGCTTTATGAAATGAATATAAAATGATAAACAATAGTATGCAAGCTTATAGCAATAGTATGATTAGTTGTTGTGTTTAAAACACTGAAATGAAGCTGTATTTATAGTTGAAAAACTTGGCATTACCGTTGCCTAATTGCCAATTAAGAGTTGCTAATTTTACTGAGTGACAATCGATTGTCAAAGAGCCACAATAGATTGTCTGCCAGTCATTCCAAAATTCAATCCCAGATTTTACGCTTGACAATCGATTATTTAGAATCCATAATCGATTACTGGCAACGTTCAAAAAATCCTTTCCAGATTTTACCAAAAACAATCGATTGTCCAGAATCAACAATCGATTACTCAGCAACGTTCAAAAAATCTTTTCAAGATTTTAATTAAAACAATCGATTATACAAAATCAATAATCGATTACCTGACGGTATTTGAAAACTTTACGACAACGGTTAGCTTCACAATCGATTGTACAAAGTTAACAATCGATTATTTATTAGTTTTTGAAAAATATTTTAGACACTGCCTCTTGACAATCGATTGCACAAAGATAACAATCGATTATTTAATAACTTTGAAAAGTCTGGGAGACACTGTCTCAAAACAATCGATTATCATATGTTCATAATCGATTATTTTATGACTTTGAAAAATCTGAAGGACACTGTCTCTTCACAATCGATTGTCATTAGCTTCACAAACTTTGATGGACAATGCCTCATCACAATCGATTGTCATTAACTTCACAATCGATTATTTTGAGCGTTGAAAAACATTGATGTACACTGCCTCATCACAATCGATTGTCATAAGGTTCACAATCGATTGTCATGCAGATTTGAAAAATCTGATGCTCACTGCCTTAACACAATCGATTGTCATTAGTTCACAATCGATTGTCATGCAGTCTTGGCTTAACATAATCGATTATCATAAGTACATAATCGATTATCTTAGTCCAGATTTAAGAGGCATGTTTAAAAATCATTTTGACTAATGTAAATTATGCATGATTTAAAATCATTTAGCATTAAATTAAATATGCATGATTTTGTAAAATAGTTTTACGAGAGAAGCCATGTCATGAGTCAAGTTGTCGGATCAAGATCACAATTAAGAACGACTCATTTAAACTATAAAACTTTGTCTTGTGCTTGAATCTCGTTATCCACCAATTGTGCGCTTGTACTTGAACTTCGTCATATATCAATTTGCGCTTGTTTGTCATTCATCAAAACCTACACATAAGAACACACGTTTTAGTATAATGCTTTGAGAACGTGTTTCCAACAGGAAGATCGTATAGTTGTTGATCATGACACACCTGAAATACACCCTAGAGAAAGGAAACCAGCAGGGGTCATGAAGTCACCATTCTTGAACACATTTGACTCTGATAGCACCATCCAAGTTATTGGAAATAAGCCAACTAAGTCAAAGAAGCTCATATCGACTATTAAGTATCCTTTTCAGGGAAATGTTGACAATCCTGTTGATTCAAAGTATTGTGTAAGTGGAATATTTTCATCAATAGAGGCTTAAGGACTAATGCGCCGTAAGTTTTGTGTTTCAGTTTTTTCTTTTTTTTCTTGTTTATTTTCGTGTGATGAACCATATCTTTTTATCATAGTTCATTAGCGACGGTGTTTATACAGAGGCTAGCAATAAGCTAAAGAAAATCTTTGAATTTGGAGTTGATGATATTGAAGAAAAAATAGTTCTTTACATTTGTATATCCCCGCCTACCCTTGTGTGATTCAGTAAGTCAATGCTGTAACTGTAAAATATAAACTGGTGATATATATTTTTAGTTTTCTCATACTGTAATTTTCTGACTATGTGTGTATATTCTTCATTTTCAGCATATTGATGTAATTTTTTACTATTTGAGAAAGAAAGGGAAGTACGGTGTTGATGTTCCAGCAAGATTCACAACTACTGACTATTTGTTTAACTACTTGATTTTGAATTTGTACAAGGAGTTTTTGGAGAAAAACAGAGACATGAATTTGATTACTGAAAAAAATCCAATTATTGAATATATACTTGGGTATTTTTTAAGATGTAAGTTACTTGGTATACTGTTGATGAAGTCTTTTTCCATATAAATATGTCTGATAAGTGGCACTGGATATTGGCGAGATTGTCACTCAAAGATCTGCGCATTTATGTATATGATTCCATGAGTGGCGCGCGACAGAATAGTACAGTTTGGAGATAAGTTGAGCCACACTCAGTGTTGCTCCCATATTTCCTTCATCGTATTGGTTTTTGAGACACAAAGGAGAATCCTCTTGGAATCACCACCAATGATCCTTTTGAGATTCATGTTGTTGATGGGTTGCCAATGCAAGATAACACGTAAATTATTATTGAATATTTTTTATTCTTATTCATTTTTTATGCATGAATTCCTATTTGGATATTATCCTAACTTTTATTCAATGTTTATGTACTACATTGTCTGTAGTGATTGTGGTGTTTATGTTGCTACATTTGCTAAGTACATAATTCAAGGCAGCAATATTCCTGAAGCTATTGATATTGATGGGATACGAAATCGATATGGCATATTACTATGGGATTATGGAGTGAAGAAACAAAGAGTACATCTAGCTAGTGATGATGAGTCTACTGGTAGATTGATGGATCATACAAGAAAGGATAACTAGAAAATGAGCAAGTCGCATTTCGTTGTTGATGACAAGTGTTTGAAGGATAACAAGAAAAAGGCAAGTTGCATGATATTGGTGATAACGAGACTTTGAAGGATATCAAGAAAAAGGACAAGTTGAAGGGCAAGTTGAAGTAGTTTATGATAGTTTAACAGAAAATTCACATGTAGTTTTAAGATGGAAGTAGTTTGGTTAAGATATTGTCTATGGTTGATACAATTGCATACTTATATCACGTTTTATGTTTTTTGTTTGGGATGTGTTTGAACAATATGTTTGAAATGTTAATGTTGAATATCACTTCTAATTGCGACTTGTTGTGTAGTTTTCAGTTAATAGTGAAATTATAAAAATTTCAGATTTTGTGTAGCTGACTTTTCTATAGTTTTAGTTTTTTAATTTATACAGTTTAATCTATTTTAACACCTTCTGCATTTTCGAAAGATTTTGTAAACTTAGCTGGTGTTGCTAAGTTGTTACAGGAAGTTTTATGAACGATGTTTTGGGGGTAGTTAATTGTATATAAAATGTATAGCAATAGTCTATTTTGTATAGTGATATATATATATTTGTATATTTTTGGATAGTCACAGTCTATTGTATGTAAATTGTAAAAATATACAATTTCTATTTGTATATTTAATTAGTAATCCCTCTTTTTATATAGTGACATCTATTTTGTATATTTTTTGTATAGATATAGTTTATTTTATATATTTTTTGTATAGGAACAAAATATTACACATAAATTGTATAGTGACGGTTTATTTTATATATTTTTGTATAGTAACAGTCTTTTTTGTACATTGTCATCTATTTTGTATATTTTATGTATAATGAAAACCATATTAGTATTTGAAATAGAACTCCCACCAATACTTTCATTATGACAAAAAGTAGCATCTTAATTCATATATCATAGAGAATCTGATTGCAAATCTCATTATTTTTCCAACTGTAATATTCAGAAGAAAAACTGTTGGATAATACTAAATCACTGTAGCAGCATCCACTAGTTGTCTTGAGGAGTCCTACATGTTCTTTTGTTATGTCCCTGTTTTCCACACAATCCACATGTAATAGTTCCAGTATACAGATATTGATAAAGTCCCTTGCGTCGCGACTTCGTCGGTCTTCCTGGTTTGCCCATCACTATCGATGGTAGGACCACATTATCTAACATCTCTGTTGGAAGGTCCCATGAAGTTTCATCTGGAAGTGGATTAACAGGTACTTCATATGTCTTATTGAAGTATTCCTTGGTGTAATGGGCGAAACAATAATTGGGTGCTTCCATGTGTGTGTAGTCCAACACTGCCATAGCATGTTGACAAGGAATCTCATCCACTTGAAATCGTTTGCACGAGCGTTCTCTTTTTTGCATGCTGACTATGTTCCGCCTTTGTTCAGCATCCATTACTACATATATATAATCGGTTAAAGGCCTCACCTAAAATTAAATAGATATCATTAGTAAAACTAAAACAGAGATATGACAAGTATTAATGCATTTTTGTCAAAGTATGGTACTCCAGCGTATGAAGTAAGACATGATAAAAGAATATTTACCGTCATCTTCTGTGACAAATAGCTATTTTCCTTCAGTACTTCATGATATCTTTTTTCTACGCCAATAAATGTGCTCATTGCAGTCATTCTATTTGTATTATTCCATTCCATAACCAAACTCATCATGTAATCTAGAAAACTCTTGATTGGTAGCTCTTTTGCCTCTCTGTTCCTTGCATTGAGTGACTCGGCAATATTTGAAGTCATCACCATGGATCTATTAACCACGGAATGCGCTACAGACCACTTTTTCATAACCAACTTAGAATAGGTCACCCCTTACCCTCTTATCAATGGTGTCCATATCTTTCATGAGGCGATTAAAATCTTCAATTTTGTATGCTCTGGCCATTGCGAAAAATACTTCCCTAAGCCGGTCATGGTTCTTCTTGAACTGCTTCTTTATGTTATTCCAAATATTAAAGATGCATACACAGTGAGATACCTCTGGATACACAATCGAAGCACCACTTAATATACTTGCATGATGATCTGATACGATGCACATCCTTTCCCTTTCCCCAAAAGCATGTCTAAGCATTTCAAAAAATCATTCCCAGGAAGCATCATTTTTAGAATCTACAATAGCGTATGCTAGTGGAAATAATTTACCTGGTTAGGCAAATAAGAAAGCATACACATGTTATTTTTGTTATACACAGATAAGAACTATCTATACCATATATAATTATTATACGAGTCTGCGACATATTCACCTGCCGCATCTTGTGCGCTAG
Source organism: Nicotiana benthamiana (assembly GCA_034376525.1). Taxonomy (NCBI): domain Eukaryota; kingdom Viridiplantae; phylum Streptophyta; class Magnoliopsida; order Solanales; family Solanaceae; genus Nicotiana; species Nicotiana benthamiana. The sequence continues at coordinate 100,578,946 of CM067336.1, forward strand.
CTGTTAGCATTGTTCCTTTGTGTGATGATTTGAGGAATGTCCCATCCACCACTACAATAGGATAATAGTATTTCCATCCTATGATTGATGCATTTATAGCGACAAACACATACATGAATCGCCCGGCATCTGATTTATGTAACCTTGTGAAAGAACAAGGATTTGTCAAATTTATCATATACAAGTGACCTGATAGTTTTTTATAAGATTCGTGTGGTATCCTCTTAGTAGTTCAAGAGCCTTTTCTTTTGTTCTATAAACTTTTACATAACTTATATTAATCTCATACTGTTATTTCATGTCACTCATGATGTCTGCCGGAGTGTATATTATTTTTGGATTGGCATATTTGTTGCAACTCATTTTTGCAATGGCTGATGAAGTAGCATGACATTGTGAAAACAGTCTAGTCATCTCTGGGCTAGTGTCAACATCATTGACCAGTCTAACCTTGAATACATTTGATTTGTGTAGACTTGAGGATCTAAGACTCCATTTACAACTTTCATCCACACATGTAAGACAATAACTATTAAAATATAGAGTTATGATAAGTCATTTATTCAGCTTTTTACACTTGTGTCTCAAATAAACAATCAGTATACATAAGCAATTTCACTATACAATAATTATATCATATTTAAACAGATCTGTATGCACTTTTTATACATATTTGTATGCATACAATTACACAATACAATAATTATTCATTTTTTATACAGATCTATATGCATAAAATTATAGAGAAGTGCAATCTCATAAGTAGAAATCATACCTTGTTGTAGATGAATAATCCACTATAAATTGATATTTTTCTCGTATTGTGTAGTGCTTCATTACACTAATGAGTGTATCTTTGTCCCAATACAACTGACCTTCTGCTATTTCTTCATGTTGTGGATTGTCTATTATGCAATTTCCCTTTAATATCTTAATTTTATTTTCCTTTACATGATTATCCATTGCCTCAACAATATTAGTTTCGTGTACTTCTTCTACGTTCTGAGATTGCAAACCAACTGAAGTTGTTGCAAGTAAGTTTCCAGCTGAAGTTGTTCCAAGTAAGTTGCCACCCAAGTATGAACTTGAATATGAGCATTTAGGACTTGAATATACAGTGTTCAATGTTACGCATAACGGATATTCAGTGATATTCAGGTTTTTCTTTTTCATCTCCATATACAAGCGCATGCTCATATCATTATATATTGGAATTGATATATAGCCATCCTTCACTGTATATTGTATATCCATTGCACTTGTAATTGGATCTCTACCCAATTGCTTGTATATCTCATCAACAAAATAATCATAGCTACAATGCAAATTGATAAACACACCATTAACAAGGAAGTTAATAAATTTACTCTCACTTACCTATTCACCACTGTGTTGAAGTAAAATCGAAATCCTGCAAATTAATAAACACGCCATTAACAAGGAAATTAATAAATTTACTCTCACTTATCCATTCACCACTGCGTTGAAGCAAAATCGGAATCAAAGTTGGAACGGTAGTTCTAACATTCACAATCTCCATAGACATTTGTTGATATTGTATCAATTTCACAATTTAAGAACGAAATCTCAACTCTATCAAGCTGATTGTAGGCAACAATTGTGCAAAAACTTTGAATTTCAGCGTGAATTCTTGGGAACTCTTCTCTGGGTTTAATCTTCAGAAACCCTAGAATTTTGTTAACAATGTGAATAATTGGGCGACTTTATAGTGTTTGGAGATTGAAGATCCCATACTGAAAGCGTGTTTAGGATACAAAATCAATTACGACTGCCTTCCTTTTCGTTTGCGTTGAACGTATAATTTCAACTTTTTCGGTTGCTAGCCTTTGTTATTCTTTTGAGGCTATTATTTGTAAGTGGTTATTTTATGGCTATCATGTGATATAAATTTGCTCCTAATGGCTACAAAAGAATTTTGCTCTTCTTTTTACCCAACCCATTTTACAAAACCCACAACCCCAACCATATTTTTATTTTTCAAAATTTTAGAGAATTTTCTTCTTGGAAAAATTTAAAAAATTGTAAAATATTTTTATTTTTTTAAACAAAGTAAATGTACTGAAAAAGTTTTGGCGAAAAAAATTGTAAAAACTGAAGTAAAAAAAGTCATTTTTTAACAAAATTTTTTTTGAAAAAAATAAAAAAAAATCAGTTTTAAAACAATATTATCATTTTTTTAAACTAAAATTTTTTATTTCCAACAAAATATTTCGTTTTTGAAAAATATTTATGTTTCAGTTTTTTTAAAGATTTTTTTTTTTGTAAAAATTGAAAAAATATTTTGTATAAACTGATTTTTTTCGTAAAACAGAACGAAAAAATTTCGTCTTTTAGCAAAATGTTTTCGTTTTCAAAAAGAAACAAATTTATTTTAAACAAAATATTTTTGTTTTTGATTTTTTTTTCATTTTTTCTATTTTTTAAATGGATTTTATTTTATAAAAACTGGAAAAATAAATTTGTACAAACATAATTTCTTTTTGTTTTTAACAAAATATTTTTTAAAAAAGTTAAAATTAAAAAAAAGGAAAAAACGAAAATAGGGGTCGAGTTGTGGTTTTTTTTTTTTGAAATAATGGATCGGGTAAAAAAACGAAATGGGCCGTTTTAATGGTGACTCCATCCAAAAATATGGGTATTTTGTTTTAAAGTATGACAATAGGGGTATAGATAACCCAATAGTATGACGATATGGGTATGAATAGCTCAATAGTGTAACGAAAGTACATTTATACAATATTTGAAAGTAGAAGGATATATTTAGCCCCTTTTCGATCTATTAATGATAAATGGAAACATTGCATAAATAAGCAAAAAGTGTTATTAAGGGTAAAAATTGAGCAATTTTGGATACTACAAGGCAAATTTGAACCCTTTTAATGAATAAATGATATTGCACATCCGTTTTCAAAATAACAATAAAAATATATGTATATATATATACATATATATATATATATATATGTGTGTATATATAAATTTTATACACTTATGTGGCCTAACAAATATAAATAATTTTGGTCACGGGCTAAAAGTGATCTTTATTCTTTTTTAATTAACCAAAAACATTTTGGCCCATTTGAAAGGATGATCGTGGCCCAAAACTAACCTGCCCTTCTTCGTAAGCCGAGGACAACAAAACCTAAATCCTAGCCATTTACAAATAACCCATTGCTGAACCTACTATTGATCCTCCATTTTTTGCCACACTCTTACAGCGGCGAAGTAGATCTTTGTGTTATCTTCCTCTCACCGAATCAATTTTAGGCGAAATATCCAGTTAACTAGGGCTTAGAACAAAAGAAGATAATGCGATGAATAGTAAAATATTACATAACCCAAAAATCAGTCTACTAAAGTGTACCTGGTGTCACAGTGTAAGGGCATTTAGTAGAATATACACATCTCTACCCTACTGTTTAAAATAAGGAAAGACAGCAAAAAATACAAAAGAAGACTCCATCCGGTTGCCGAGCGATGTGGGAAGGGAAGAAGCTCACCGTGGAAGTCTCTACAGCCACTCACTGGCGCGCACCCTGTCGGTATCTAGATGCATCAGCCTCAGATCCTGTACATTTAAGTATAGAAGCGTAGCATGAGTACATAAATAGTAAGTATCTCGTCTAATCTCGGAGAAGTAGAGACGAGCGGTCGACTCGATACCTACTAGGTCCAGATAATATCATAGTAATGATGTACATTATACAACATGGATAATTCAATTAAATAACAGTTACAATAGAAGTCATATCATGCTCGCAATCATATTTCCTTCTTTCATTTATTTAGCAACATTTCATGAAAAGTCTAGGCTCAGGCATATATATACGTCATGCGCAACAATGCGAGGTCGACAGTTCGCTCCAACAGAATATAAATTTATGCACTGCCGAGGGTCGAACGGCATGTACCATAGATTTATCTATTTCACCGAAGCGATCGGCCCGATCCACAATTATCAGGACAACATCAAGAATGCACATAAAAGCATCATATTTATATAAGGAGGATCCTTCCAAGTTCATCAATAAGCATATGTTCATTTTTCATTCTCCTGTAGTCTCTATCATGTCATAAAAGATCATTTAGATAATTCAAACAATGGAAAGCTCAACGTAGGCATGATGTGGGTCCTAAACTACCCAAACATTTAATATCATAGTAGCTACGCACGGACTCTCGTCACCTAGTGCGCACGTAGCCCCCACTTTTAATAGTAATTTATCATTTATTACTCCTAAAGGGACAATTCCCTCTCACGAGGTTAGAAAGGAGACTTACTTCACTCCAAACCGCACTTCCAAATGCCAAGAACAAGTCGAGACCTCAAAGCGAAGCCGAAAGTGCATGAACTAGTTAAATAATGTAGGAACTAGTCAATAAAGGCTTACAATGTTGAATTCTTACCATTTAAGTGATTTCCCAACCTTCCCCGCAAGTTTTCTAAATTCCGACCCCGGGCCCACGTGCCTGGGTTCCGAGTTTTTTTTCGAAGGAAAATATTCTCTATAACTTAAGGATTACTAATATGTAAACTTTAGTTCATTACATATCCAATTAGGTGATTAAATTAATTTTATCGAAACCCTAGGCCTAGCTCTAACCTTTGATTTTATTTGATTATTAGTGTTAAATCTATGTAATCTTCATGTATTTAAGCTAAGAGTGAGTGAGAATTACTTATCTTGTGATGTTATGTTGAAATCCTCTCTTTGAAAGCTTCAAAATCTCCCAAGTATGGAAAAATGGGAGATAAATGCACTTGAGCTCGTATTAAATGAGCTCACAGCCCCTGTGATTTATGCTTCTGCGGTTTGGGGACAACTTATGCAGTCCCGCATTTGCGAACAAAAGGCCGCATATGCAGTTTTGGGCAAAGAGGGGTCGACCACTTTTGCGGTCTGGGGGGCGCATAAGCGGATCCACTTATGCGGTTCCTTGGTCACTTTTGCGGTTTTCCCCCTGGGACGGCCTGGTCTCTTCTGCGTTAAAATGACTGCTTATGTGGTCCAAGAACCGCAGAAGCGGTTTTGATAGAAGCAGCATAAGTTGTTCCTTTTCAAAATCCAGCTTTGCTCGAACCTCGACCATTTGACACTCGGGGCTCCTGAGCCCCGCCCGAACATACCGACAAGTATGAAACCACGAGACGGACCTGGTCTAACCCTCGAAATACCTAAAACAACGCTAAATCAAATAATCGAACCCCAAAACCAATTGGTTCAACTTAATGAACTCCAAGTTCTTTATTTCCTATCAACGGGTCAAAACGCTCTTAAACTATTCGGATTGACACCAAATTTTATGGGTATGTCATATATGATATTTCGGACTTGTACCAAGTTTCAAAACCAGAATCCAAACCCGATACCTAGATTTTTAAATAAATACTTAGATTTTTTAATTCCTTAAAACTTCAATTTAATAATTTTACATAAAAATTTCGTACTTGGGCTAGGGACCTCGGAATTCGATTCCAAGCATAGGTCCAGGTCCCATATTTTCTCACGGACCTTTCGGGACTGTCAAATCACGAATTCGGATCCGTTTACCAAGAAAGTTGACCTAAATAAAACTTGTCCTTTTAAGAAAACCTTAAGGGAATAATTGGTTTTATTTTCACCAAAACTCTTCTAACTTCCGAACTAATCGCCCCCGCAAGTTGTAATTTAGCTAAGGAAAGCATGGGAAGTTTATTAAGGGAACGAACTTCTAAATAGTAAAACGACCAGTCGGGTCGTTACAAAGGCATACATGAAGTTTCCTTCATCTGATTTTCTCAAACTCACAACTGACCCGGGGTTGGAATGTACCAACATATATAAGTAGCTTGAAAACTTTGCATACGACTCACTTGGATCTCCTCTTAAAAACTGAAGGGCCATCAACCTTAAACTGAAATTTTTTCTGAATAACATAGTTTTTTAAAACCATACTCAGTGTTTCCATGTCCTTGTAAAGTTCGCCTTTCGAAACAGTATTATTTAGAGGATCATCTATTATTGGAGTTTTGCCAAAATCTACAACTTCAGGATCATCTACGTTATCAAACACAATCAACTGTAATGTATCTCGGTTATGTATATCTTATGTATTGGCAAATTGTAGGCATACGGATGAATTTTCCTCGTTTCGGTTAAATGTGTGGATATCTTTCTCTTTCACCGTTAAACACAAAGGATACTCATTAAACACATAATTTTTCTTCTTTAACTCGATATATACATTCAATCCCATATCATTGTGTATCGTCATTAGTGGTGAATCTTCACGCCTTCAACTGAGTAATCCACAAATCGATTGTCGATATCCCAGCGTCCCCCATGCTGTATCAAAATTGGTAAAGTAGCCATTGAATTTGTATTCTATATACAGAGATTGAAACCCTTCTTCAAACGATATTGTAGAAATTCAAAAAAAAAATATTTCCAAAGAAAAAACTAATTATTGCATCAGAATATAGAAATTTGATATTCAATTTCTGTAATGGCCGAAAAATCATCGCAACCTTTTTGATTTTTGAAGGAAATATAATTTTTGCATTAGGGCTTATTTTGGTCGACTGGATAGTTACGTTTCTGAAGGGATACATCATGCAATCGTGATTGGAAGGACAAAATTTTAAAACCCCCTACTTTTTAGGGGTTGTATAATCATTTCTTTTGGAATTTGGTTATTTTATGTAAAAAAAATTTGGGCTACTAGTGCCAACCTAAATTATAGGGCCAATAAAATGCCAATTTTAACCAGTTTTCACACTGGTCAATTCCTCTTTTAATTAATGGATTTTTACCTGTCTATACTATATTGCAAACCTTATTACCTCCCATATTTAAGGTTTGTTTTTATTACATTTAAGCATACCAAAATTTAATTTATGTACCATAATTCAAATTAAGGGTATAATTATTACTTCATTTATTCTAGGCATGATTTTAGGAGCATATATTCCTTTTCCCCTTTTCTTCCTCCTCTTCTCTTTCCTTATGTTTGCTCCACCTTAATATACGGTAATCACTATTAAATTCATTAGGTGTATTAGTTACCAAATTACAATATTTTATTTCGAATGAACAGAAAATTGCTCATTATTTTTTAAGTGATATTTGTATTGTATGTAAGCTCAAATTTACAAATACTCTTTTTATTGTCAACTTCAAATTTCAGCTTTTACCAAATACTGTCCAAACGCCTATTGTATTAATCCTTAGTAAGTTATTAGGAATTAGATTCAGATTAGAAATGGAGATTATCCTACGATGAGTTCTACTTTGAACTATCTAAAAGATTAAGTCTTGAAGGTATAAGTTAAATATACACCTAAAGTGAATATATGCTCCTAAAATCATGCCTAGAATAAATGAAGCAATAATTATACCCTTAATTTGAATTATGGTACATAAATTGAAATTTGGTATGCTTAAATTTTTTGACACAAGATTGTAGTTTAATTGTAGTACAAATGTAACAATACAACTTTATACAATACTTAAACTAATATGTAGTTTATTTGTAGAAATTGTATCTACAAACTGAATACTCTGAATTATAATATTCCAATTCTCATTTCAATTGTAGCATAATTGGCATTTTCGACATAATTGTAGAAGTTTTAGTCTTCCAGGTCTACAATTTATCTACAATTTATCTACAATTTATCTACAATTTATCTATATTTTATATAATTTATCTACAATTCTACAATTTAACTACAATTTCTGAAAAATTATGTCTTATTCTTCGACGAGTTCCAATCTGAAATTCAGTCAAAACCAAGTCTAATCTTCACCAAAACCCCTCGAAATTGAGATAAAAACTCCTAAACATTTCGAATTGTAGTTTAATTATAATATAAATATAACAATACAACTTTATAAAATACTTAAACTGATTTGTAGTTTATTTGTAGAAATTGTATCTACAAACTGAATACATTGAATTTTAATATTCTAATTCTCATTTCAATTGTAGCATAATTTGCATTTTCGACATAATTGTAGAAGACTTGTAGAAGTTTTAGTCTTCCCAATCTACAATTTATCTACATTTTATCTAAATTTATCTACAATTCTACAATTTAACTACAATTTCTGGAAAAATATGTCTTCTCTTCTTCGACGAGTTTCAATCTGAAATTCAGTCAAAACCAAGTCTAATCTTCACTAAAACCCCTCAAAATTGAGATATAAACTCCTAAACATGTTTCGAATTATTTATAACAACACCCAATCCAAACAAATAATGATTTTTGAAAATCCAAATTTGCATTCTAAGCTTTCAAGCTTTTTAATGGCTATCAATGATGAAAAATATATGAAGAAGGAGAGAATTACGCGGCAATGAATTTTCTTCCGTTTTAAATTTCGAAATTAATGGTTATAGAATCACCATTAAATCTTATTCCTACAAATTTGGCGCCTTTTTAGTGTAGAATCTATCTATATTTGGTTTGGTATAAATTTTGTAGCAAAACTATGAATTAGACGGGTAAATACAATATTATGAATATTTTTGGTAATAAAATTTACTATATGATATAAATAGGTAAAAATCCCTTTAATTAACCAAAAACATTTTGGCCCATTTGAAAGGCTTAGATCCTGGCCCAATACTAACCTGCCCTTCTTCGTAAGTCGAGGACAACAAAACCTAAAACCCTAGCCATTTACAAATAACCCATTGCTGAACCTACTATTGATCCTCCATTTTTTGCCACACTCTTACAGCAGCGAAGTAGATATTCGTGTTACCTTCCTCTCACCGAATCAAAGCGTAAGTGCTTCTTATTTCACCTCCATTCAGATGTTATCCTTTCTATCTGCCTAAGAAACATTTTTTTTTTCAAAACCCTTGTTCATAATGATTTTTAATGCCACCATTTTATTTTGTTTTATTGAGTTATGAGCTATGTTTGATCCCATTGCTGTTACTACTTCCATCTTTTGGTTGTTGAATTAAAAAATGTAAAATTTCGGAGAGAACCCTAGATTACTTTTGTTGAAATATTTTTTGATTTTCTTATTTAGTGACACCTGTGGAGTGATTTGATACTTTCTTGTTGTAGGTTAAGCGATTGCTCTTATGCGGTGCTTTTTAGGGTCCATTGAAGTTGGACCACTAATAAATTGTGTTCAATTGCCTTGAAATATAAAAATGTTGGAATTTTGGGAGTAAAGAAGACAGTAGAATTGAGTTAATATCATTCCAATTGCCGTTACACTAGTAATTACTAGTAGTATTTTTGGCCAGTAATTATTCTAAGAGCCTTTCTTATTATTTAGTAAGATAAGTTGTCTTGGTTTTGTAACATGGATCATTTCAAACCTGGATTTTAAGAATATCTGATGTTTTGACTGTGTGGATTTTGTTTCTTATTCTTTGAGGCGTTGAATGAAGAAAGTGTTGTATTTGGAGTTTGTATTTGAATGGTACTTATGGTGTTTGTGAAGCTGTGTATTGGTTATTGTTGTGTTGTCTTCTCTTGAATCCTCGCTAGGGTGTAACTGTTTTATCATACTTTCTGCAGTTTCCTGGTCCTCTCCTGCTCTGTAATTACTAAAGAAAGTGACTGTTTTACCCCCCTTTAATTAGTGGTGTTTGAGGGTACACTTGGCTCCTTTCAATTTGATTCTTTTCGGTTTTGGAGTTTTGGAGCTATTTTCGTTGTCACCCTTTTGAAAATTCTCCTGATTACTATTTGCATTTGACACAGGAAATAATGGTTAGGGTTAGTGTGCTGAATGATGCTCTCAAGAGCATGTACAATGCTGAAAAGAGGGGAAAGCGTCAGGTCATGATTAGACCTTCCTCAAAAGTCATCATCAAGTTCCTCATTGTCATGCAGAAGCACGGTATGTTAGTTTTTTGCTTTATGCACTGTCTGCATTACCCGGTCGTATCCTTACTCATGGTATCAGTGTGTAGGTTACATTGGAGAATTTGAGTACGTCGATGATCATAGGTCTGGAAAGATAGTTGTTGAGCTGAATGGAAGGTTAAACAAGTGTGGCGTCATTAGTCCTCGCTTTGATGTCGGAGTTAAGGAGATTGAAGGATGGACTGCTAGATTACTCCCTTCTCGTCAGGTATGGTGATTAATATATTCACTTTGTTCCTTTAACCAATATGTGGAGCTCCATTTCTGGTCTTCTCCTAATTACGGCTTCTATTCTTTAGCTTCTTGAATTGATCGTAAGGGTGAATGTTTAGTTATGGTCATATAAGACTGTGAAATAAACATTTTTAAAGTTTGGTTCTTTACTTTTTTGATCAATCATGATTTGCTTCTTCTATGCCTTTTGGTTCATCGTAAGCTTTAACAATTCTTTGTAATCGGGGCAAGCATCTGTAATGCTCATAAAGTCCCTTATATTTTTTAATGTCTCAGAGCAAAACCCTCTTTGTAGATGCTAGTAGTTGAGGCTCTCCTGTTAGTAACTTCTGCCTATCCGAAGGAGCAATCTTATGTCATATTGCCATGGCTAGAAGTATCCTCGAGATTGCTCTTTGTGACCGGTCATTGAAATTATGGTTCTTTTAAGTTGTATTTGAACAATTCTATTGTGGATTTGAAACCCCCTCATATATATGACTTGAGATTTGGTCTTCACTCATGGATGAAATAAGTCTTAGTTGTTAGTTAGGCATACCCTGTTTATGTTTTTGTTCTGTTTCTTACATGTTTTTTGTAACTTGCAGTTCGGCTACATTGTGCTGACAACTTCTGCTGGTATCATGGACCATGAGGAGGCCCGCCGAAAGAATGTTGGTGGAAAAGTTCTCGGTTTCTTTTATTGAGTTTGTTATGTTGACAAGGATGAAAACTTTGTTTTTGCTGTTGGCTTTTTACGGTAAATTAGCTACTTTTTGTTTGGGTTCATATCAATTTTAGTAGGGACTTTATTGAAATTTTGGAGACAATTATAAGCATTTGTTGACAAAAGATGTTGATGCTTTTTGTGAACTTTGTGTGGTATGTCTAATGACACCCTGGTTTGTTGGCGACGTGCATGTTTGTGCTTTTAATATGGCGATGACAGTTTAGTAGCTTTTTAGTTCGTCTTTTAGGCTTAAATCTATTGTAGTTGTCTGCTTCTTGTCTTGACAACTTCCAGAGAACTTCCAAAATTTCCAGTATGCTTCTTGTAAATGTTATTTTTCAGGTCAAGGAGCCAAGAAAGGAAGTGAATTTATTGTTAGAATCCATCTTCTCTATGAATATTTTTCCTCATCTTCCTAGATAGTATATATATGCATCCTAAAAAATTCTAAATATTACTGGAGTAGTATTTTTCCATTATCAAATTATCACATCCTTAAACCCTTTCTCATGATTTTCTTTTCTCTTCCGCAAACAATTATTTTGCGCGACAGTTGACCGTTTAAGAACTTAAAATAACTAATGAAAAAAATAAGATAACAATTTTATTTGTAAGTGTCCAAAAGACAAAAGAATATTTCCCGTTTATCACTCATTTATGTAAATATATTATTTACAATTATTCTAGTGGTTGACACTACATAAGATTCACATTTTCATTTAATTAAAGAAAACCTGTACTCGTCCAAACTTGGAATGACATCTACAGTTGTCTATCAAGATTCTTCAACAACTTTCTCAAGAACGGTAAGTGAGTAGTTTTCAGTCTCATGCATAGGATTCTCTTTGGACAGTTCAAATTACCAAGACAAGGTGCAGAAAATATGAAAATATGCAAGAGAGCAAAATATTTTGCTGTAGGAAAAGCTCAAGAATATTACTTATAGTAGGTAAGACAATTTGAGCCCAAACTCATTCAACCCGTCCAGAGATTAATTGATTGAGTTACAAACATTTTAATTCATGGATCTATTTAGTCTGAGCCCAAGTTAGCCCATCATTTTGTATATAGCTCATTCTGACCCATGAAGTAGTCCAAATACAACTACTAATGAAATTCACCCAAAACAAGGGGATCTCAACCCAACTGAAGGCTTGTCTGAATATTTACTTAGTTATCCCATCATTAATTTCTGTATCTAAGTTTAAAATGAGAATCAAGGTATTTAAGTTTTAATGTAATTATGAATAATTTTATAATTGAGTTGTGGTAAAATTTACTTACTTAGAAATAACATAAAAATAATTTTCAACTTACATATTTTAAATACTAATTTGTTATTTAAGAAAATATATTCAAAATCATAGTAGTATCTTTTTTTTAAAACGGAGGGAGTACTTCTTAAGTGGGGGGAGTAGTGTTACATTGTTGAAAATAAATAATAACTACATAAATAGATATAAATCAAAGTTTGTATAGAAATTTGTCTGAATTTTTTTTCTCTTAAAAATTTAATCAATAAAGTTTTTTGAAAATTTTGTGTGGCCGGAAGGCTCTTTTATAAATAAATTATTTATGGACACTTCCAACACTGGGAAAAAAAATCAACTAGCCAAATCTTTAGCTAAATATTTAAAAAATTAGATATATATCCATTCATGGTTAGTGCATGAAATGAATAAATTATGAAAACGATAAGAAAGTAGGGAACATACATAGATGCATAAAAGGTAAATTTTTTTGTTTATGCAAGATAAACATGGTTATAAATAATAAGTCAACTTGGACGAGTTGGGCTATGATCCATTGTTTAGCCCATCTTGATCCAACTCATCTTAGTGCAAATACACTTTTGGGCTAGGTTGGGCAATGAACTATTTATTAACTCAACCCATTTTGACTCACCCAAATTCAGTTCAACCCGTCCATTTGCCAACCCTTATAATAGGAATATTACTCCGTTGTCACGCTGGGCAGTCCACCGAAAAAACTGTGTTCATGGACAATTCTTGCTATCGGTTCCTTAGGATTTTCTATCTTCTGTGTTTGAGTTGTAACAACTTGTTACTTGATTAAAGCGCTCACAAGTCGTGACATTCAAAATTGTATGGACCAAAAATTATCTTTGATATGATTAAATCATACCAACATTAAGAGGTCTTCATGGGCTGTCACGTATTACCAGTATGACTTCAACAAAGGTCCGTACAAGGTCGAAGTGTCCCCCTAAGAGATGAAGGGCGGGGTGAATGAGTCATTCAAGATCAATGCCAAGGTGTCACTGTAGATCAAGGTAAAGGTCGAGCATTCATCTTAAACTGAGTAAACGACTAGTTTTAGGATAAGACACTAAAGAGAATTATCTAATGGATGTTCTTTGTATCAGTACTATTACTGTTTTTAGGTATATGTTCCCTATTAATAGAAAGAGACAGAATGAGAGAGGACATAAGATATTCACTTGTAAGAAAAAACATTGACTTTCTCCATAGAACCTAGTTTTGTTGCAAACATATAATATATACTTGTTTCTTGAGATTCTTGTCTAACTTCTCCCCATGATCCAAGAAAGATCCGAATATTCAAAGGCTCATCAATTATTCATCATTGTCAGAAAGAATATCTTCAGATCTCACCCTTTTCGGGTTACTTACATGTTCCTCTTTACTTAAATGTCATTTATACCTATTTATTATTATTTAATGCTATCTTTTAACATTTTGGATTGTTGAGCATTATTAGTGTAATCGTCATTTATTACTAACTAAGTAATATACATATCATTATTGTAATGACCCGACGGTCATTTTGATTTTTAGAACTCAGTTTCCCTAAATAAAACTTTTCACGCTTGCTTTAGCTAATTTACGACTTGCGGGGATGGTTGGTTCGGTAATTGAAAAAGTTTTGAATGAAATATACCCATTTGATTCTTTAGGATTCTCTTAAAAGACTAAGTTTGACTTTGGTCAATATTTTTAGCAAATAAACCCAGATTCGTAATTTGACGGTCCCGGAGGGTCCGTGGGAAAATATGAGATCTGAGCGTATGTCCGAAATAAAAGTTCGAGGTCTTTAGCCCGAGTAATGAATTTTTATTAGAAATTATTAATTAGAAGTTTTAAGGATTTAAAGAAACAAAGTAATAATTGAATTCATAGGTATCGGGCTCGTATGTTGGTTCCGAATCCCGATACAAGTTTAGGTCATTTGTTTTCCTGGTACATGCTTGCTTTCTCATCTTCAAGCATGATCTTATTTTCGCGAGCCAAGTCCATGACTTTATCCTTGAAGACAAAGCACTTCTGTAGAGGGTGACTTACAAGTCAATGATATTTGCAGTAGTTTGAGTCATTTGTTGTGCCATCTTCGTTTGGCTGTTTCATCTCCAAAAGCTCGATGAGATTTAACTCGAGGAGTTCTTCAAAAATGGTTGGCACATCAGAATCTAGGAATGGGTACACTTTTTCTTGCATTTATTTTAGAGTCAGCTTCCCACTTGGCTTATCTTGAAACGAGGTGGATATCATACCCTGTTTCCTGCTCTCCTTCGTCATTAACTTCACAAGTGACGTATTGACATTCACAACCTCTTTGCTTTCTGACTTAGGTACGAACTTGCCCCACTTCTTGACTTCTTGCTTGTCATTCACTTTGCAAGGTTCATAGATGGGCAACCTTTCATTTCTAGTGGAGGGCATACTCAATTGCATGTCATGGGCACGAGTTGCAAGTTCTTCAAATGTGCCAGGCTTAATACCCTGCAAGATATAGCACAATCTCCAATGCATGCCTTGGATGCACATCTCTATATCTGAAGTTTCACTAAGCTTGTCTTGCAGTTGATGCTTGCATTCCTCCAATGATTGATAAAGTCGTTAACTGGTTCCCCCTTTCATTGACGAGTATTTGTAAGTTCTATCATATTTACAGTACGTCTAGTACTATAAAAGCGATTTAGGAACTCTTGCTCTAGTTGATCCTAGCTGTCGATAGATCCAGCCTCGAGGTCCGTGTACCAGTCAAAAGCATTTCCTTTTAGCGAGCAGACAAACTACTAGATGAGGTAATCTCCATAAGTCCCAGCATACTTGCACGTCTCCACGAAGTGCGCTACATGTTGCTTTGGGCTACCTTTACCATCAAACTGTTGAAACTTTAGAGGTTGATAGCCAGCAGGCATCTTCAACATATCGACCCTTGCAGTGTACGGCTTTGCATATGAAAGGAAGGATTTGGCATCAACTTCATATTTGTTCTTAATGGTTCCTTCGATGAACTCCTTTAGTTGATCGATTGGAATCACCCCTTCAGATGAGACATGGATAGCCTTAGTGGATGCTGCTTGTCTTGGGGGAGAGTCACTCTCTAGAACTTCTAGGAGCTTTCCGGGTGCATAGCTAGATTTTTCTTCCATCAAGATTCCCACCCTGTATGTTAGCTTGTCATTTCTAGCCTCTTTATTTTGCATGTATTTGGTCAAGCCAGCGCTTGCTTCCGTCAGGTTTGCCAATTGCTCCTCCATAGATGAAGTGTTTGTCACCATGACATGCATGATTGTCGTGGATAATGGAGAGTAGCATGGATTTTCTCACAGATTGATCCTTGATTAGCTCATGCTATGTGGTGTATGTGGGGAGGATCCATCACTTGAAGCATCATCACCTTCCTTCAAAGAAGAGTGCTAGGAGCCGGAGAGGTCAAGCAGAGCAAGAGTTTTCTTGATCTTTTTAGCAATATCGCTTCCTCCTTCAGATGCGTTTGTGGCAAATCTTGTTCCTTTTGAGGATGAAGATCCGAATGGGATGCTTGTTGTCCTAAAGTCTTGCTTTGCTCCTCATAAGTGGTCCGAAGCTTCTAAAGGTGACATCGAGGATGCTTTCCACATCAGCATAGAACCTGGAGTTAGCATCCTTGGTGGAAGTTGAAACGGAGTTGATTTTCTTTGAAGCCATTTCAATATTCTTGAACTTTGGTGATTGAAAAGCTTAGATGAGAGGTATAGATTGTTACACTGGGCATGCCAAAATTTGTAGACAGTAAATTGCGTCGAAAAAATAAAATCAAGACCGAAAAATATTGCAATAATCGTTGTATTTTATTTCAAATATTTGAGTGTTACAGTCTCTATGAATCCTCTGATTCTTCTTTCCAATAGTAAATTAATTCAAGGGCCTTCGAGCTTGATCTTGAATCTATGTTTGTTGCCACGAACGATGATCTTGTTCTTGAGCTTGAACTTGATTGCTTGGACTTCAACTTGATTTGGTCTTCGTTCTTGATCTTGAATTTGATTGCTTGAAGCTTGTAGAGAAATTTTCAGCGTTTGATCACAAGCTCTCTCTTGCTTCTTGTTATAACTTCTGGTATCTTTTCTGTGTTATGAAGACCTCTATTTATAGTTGTGGGAGGGAAGGGTATGATAAGAACAAACTCTTTCCGACCAATCAAATTAAAGTGTGACATGGCCGTATTTGATTGGCCAAAACATGTCACCTGCACACGTGGCACGACTTCATCGGCCTTTCAGTGTGACTGGTCATGCCTTGTTATTTTGACACGTGGCATAATCCTATTGGCTCTTTCGTTTGACTTGGCACGCCATGTCATTTGACACGTGGCACCAAACTGGGCCTCTGGGAAGATATCATTTTAGGCTTAATAAAGTGGGTTATCACTTTGGCCCAATTAAATGGGCTAGCCTAATAGAATAAGACTTATTTATTTAATCCATATATATTAGACTTATATAATTAATTATATTATATTATCCCATATATTTATTTGGACCAATAAATCTTAAATTTAAAATATAATACAAATTATTCGATGAATTTAAGTTTAATAAATTTTGCATGCCTAAAAATGACATCTTATAACAACATGGCTAGATTCGAGTATGCGTTGACTTTATGGACCTCAATAATGCGTGTCCCAAAGATGAATTTACGCTTTCTATTCCGGAGCATATGATCGATGCTACTACTGGTTATGAGGCAGTGTCTTTCATAGATGGTTCATCGGGCTATAACCAAATTCGCATGGCCCCAAAAGATGAAGAGCTTACTGCGTTTCGCACCCCCGAGGGTATTTATTTATACAAGGTAATGTCTTTTGGCTTGAAGAATGTTGGTGCTACTTACCAAAGGGCTATGCAGAATATTTTCGACGATCTTCTCCACAAGAATGTCGAATGCTATGTTGACGACTTGGCGGTGAAATCATATTGATCGGCTTCATATTTGATCTCTTTTTATTGAATTTAAATTCAATAAATAATTTGAACTATATTTTATATATACTAGTCCAAATAAATATTATGGGCTAATATAATTAAATTAATGATATAAGTCCAATATATATATAGATTAAATAAATAAGTCTTAATCCATTGGGCTAACCCCTTTAATTGGGCTAAAGTGATGATCCTACTTCATTAAGCCCAAGATGTCATCTTCCTAGAGGCCCAGTTTTGTGCCACGTGTCAAATAAAGTGGCATGCCAAGTCAAGTGAAAGAGCCAATAGGACCATACCACATGTCAAAATGACAAGGCATATCTGGTCACACTAAAAGGTCAATAAAATCATGCCACGTGAGCAAATGACATGTTCTTGCCAATCAAATGCGGCCATGTCACACTTTAGTTTGATTGGTCGGAAAGAGTTTGTTCTTATCATGACTCTTCTCTTCCACAAATATAAATAGGGTTTTCATAACTCATAAAAAATACTAGAAGTTATAACAAGAAGTAAGAAAGAGCTCGTGTATCAAACGCTGCAAATTTCTCCACAAGTTTCAAGCTTCAAGTTCAAGCTCAAGAACAAGAACATCATTCGTGGAAATAAATACATATTCAAGATCAAGCTCAAATACACTTGAATTAATTTATTATTGGAAAGAAGAATCAGAGGATTCATAAAGATTGTAACACTCAAATATTCGAAATAAAATACTACGATTGTTGCAATATTTTTCGGTCTTGATTTTATTTTCTCGACGCAATTCATTGTCTACAAATTCTCGCACGCCTAGTGGGACAATCTTTACCTCTCATCTCAACTTTTCATTCACCAAATACCAAGAACATTGAAATGGCTTCAAAGAAAATCAATTCCGGTTCAACTTCTACCAAGGTTGTTAACTCCAGGTTCTATGCTGATGTGGAAAGCATCCTCGATGCCACCTTTGGAAGCTTTGGACTAGTTACGAGGAGAAAAGCAACCTCATTAGTACAACAAGCACCCCAAGTGCCATCCGCATCAACCCCTATTTTTGGATCTTCATTCTCAGAAGGATCAAGATCTTTCACAAACAGATCTGAAGGAGGAAGCGATGTTGCTAAAAAGATCAAAAAAACTCTTGCTACGCTTGACCTCTCCGGATCCAAGCACTCTGCTGTGAAGGAAGATGATAATGCTTCAAGTGATGGATCCTCCCCATTTACACCACATAGCGTAATCCAATAAAGTATCAATCTGTGTGAAAATCCATTCTACTCTCCGTCATCCATGACAATCATGCAAGCCATGGTGACAAACACTTCATCTATAGAGCAGGAGTTGGCAAACTTACAGAAGCAATCGCTGGCTTGACCAAATGCATGCAAAATCAAGAGGCTAGAATTGACAAGATAATGGACAGGGTGGGAATATTGATGGAAGAAGAATCTACCCATGCACCTGGCAAGCTCCCAAAAGTTCTAGAGATTGGTTCTCCCCCAAGAAAAGCAGCATCCACTAAGGCTATCCATGTCTCATCTGATGTGATGATTCCAATCGATCAACTGAAGGAGTTCATAGAAGGAACCACTAAGAAAAAATATGAAGTTGATACCAAATCCTCTTTTACATATGCAAAGCCGTACACTGCATGGGTCAATATGTTGAAGATGTCTGCTGGCTATCAACCTCCGAAGTTTCAACAGTTTGATGGTAAAGGTAACCCAAAGCAATATCTTGCGCACTTCGTGGAGACGTGCAACACTGCTGGGATTTATGGAGATCACCTCATCTAGGAGTTTGTCCGCTCGCTAAAAGAAAATGCTTTTGAATGGTACATGGACCTCGAGGTTGGATCTAACGACAGTTGGGATCAACTAGAGCAAGAGTTCCTCAATCGCTTTTATAGTACGAGACGTACTGTGAGTATGATAGAATTTACAGATACTTGTCAACGAAAGGGGGAACCAATAATTGACTTTATCAATCGTTCGAGGAATGCAAGCCTCAACTGCAAAGGCAGGCTTACTGAAGCTTCATGCATAAAGATGTGCATCCAAGGCATGCATTGGGGATTGCGCTATATATTGCAGGGTATCAAGCTTGGCACATTTGAAGAACTTGCAACTCGTGCCCATGACATGGAATTGAGCATGGCCTCCGCTGGAAATGAAAGGCTGCCCATCTATAAACCTCGCAAAGCAAATGACAAGCAAGAAGTCAGGAAGTGGGGCAAGTTCGTACCCAAGTCTGAAAGCAAAGAGGCTATGAATTGTCAATATGTCACTTGTGAAGTTCACGATGAAGGAGAGAAAGAAGCAGAGTATGAAATCCACTTTGTTTCAAGATAAGCCAAGTGGAAAGTTGACTTTAAAAGAAATTCAAGAGAAAGAGTACCCATTCCTGGATTCTGATGTGCCGACCACTTTCGAAGAACTCTTCAAGTTAAATCTCATCGAGCTTCCAAAGATGAAGCGACTAAATGAAGCTGGGAAAACAAATGACCCAAACTACTGCAAATATCACTGACTTGTAAGCCACCCTATAGAGAAGTGCTTTGTCTTCAAGGATAAAGTCATGGACTTGGCTCGCAAAAAGAAGATCGTGCTTGAATATGAGAAAGCAAGCGCAAACCAAGTCTCTATCACCTTTGGCTCATTCAGTCCTGATGAATTATGTTGTTCTAAAGAAAGTAAACATGAAGAATTACTAGAGAGCAACAAATCTGAAGTAACTCAACCTGATGATGATGAAGGTTGGACGTTGGAGACTCGTCGTAGGCTCCACAAAAGAAGCCCACGAAAAGAATCAGTAGAACAACCAACAAGGAATATGATGGTAAAAAGACCAATATAAAGGAATCCAGTTAGGCATTTGAAGAAAGCAAAAGTGGAGATGCACCACCCTCAAAAGCCACAAAATCCAGTGACCTGTGAGGAGTTTTACCAAGTTGGTTCCGCACGAAGATTTCCCATGAGGGCATTGATGCCTCTTGTTGCCATGCTAACAAAGGGGAAGAAAAGAGTGATGACCTACAGTTGGCACCATCTTCGGAAAAGCACATCGAGTCCACTCCTCAAGAAGTTAATGCTTGTGAAGAAAAGGTCACGTTCACAAATGATGATCTTTTGCTAGGTGACACTCCTCATAACCGCCCGTTGTATCTGGTTGGCTATATGCGTGATGAAAGGGTAAACCAGATTTTGGTTGATGGAGGATCCTTTGTGAACATTTTGCCAATCCATACTGTGAAAGAACTTGGTATTCCCGTGAACAAACTCTCAAAAAGTCGTGTGGTAATCCAAGGATTCAACCAGGGGGGGGGGGATCCATAAGCGCGATCAGGCTGGGATTCACTATTGAAGATATGCAAATCAAGTGCATGGATGCATGTGATCGGCGCTCAGACTTCATACGATGTTTTTCTTGGGAGGCCTTGGATACATGATAACAAAGTTTTTCCATCTACCTACCATCAATGTTTAATATACTATTAGGGTAAAGTCGAGAAGATGGTAGTTGCTGATGATGAGCCATTCACCAAGTCTGAGTCACACTTCGCTGATGCAAAGTTCTACTTGAAGAACCACATTATGAAGAAGCTGAAAGTTGATAATGGTACGGAAAGCAAGAATGACAAACCCATAACAAAAAGAGCTGATGTGACTATTGGTACCGAGGAGGTACCCACCAACGTGAATAAATCTCTTAAAGGGGCTATTGCGTCTTATGGAAAGAAAGTAAGTCCCGCGCTCCAATATGTCCCTAAAAGGAATAAAGACCAAGGAGAATCATATAATCTCCAAACCAAGACGCTAAGGGAGTTAACTCTTCCAGTTAAATGAATTGAGGCAGTAAAGTCATCCTCAATGCCGCTTGTAGGTTTCGTAGCCCAAAATCGTTTGCAGAACGTGGCACTCCCTACAAAGTGAACAGATGAAGGTTTTAATCCTAACGCTTACAAGCTATTTGAAAAAGCTGGATATAATCCCAATGAGCCTTCAAAGTTAGGGAAGCTCCAATTAGAAGCTGCAATGAGGAAACCACGTGAAGGTCTGGGATACAAGCAACCGTCACCAGTGCGCATCTCAATAAGAAGGGCAAGTAGCAATTATATTAGTATAGAAGATGAATCTGTCGCTTCTAACATGCCTTCTGTCTTTGATCGGCTTGGAAAATCAACTATGAGAACTTCTTTATTTGAGAGATTGTGTCCATTAAAGAAGGGGAATAAGTTCCAGAGAAATCATCGAAATACAAGAACACCTGCTTCACCCAAAATTCAGGAGATCTTTAAGGATTTCCAAAGTTTTGTTCCTTCCAGAATGAGGCGACAAACAAAACTGGTGGTTTCATGTGAAAAGAAGTACTGAAGGTAAAGCCATATACTGTGGTCTACAGTAAGGAACATGATGAAGATACAGAAAGTGTAGGTTCTTCGTATCATGTCACCGTATAAGGCGAGAATGGTGTTTTGTCTTCGATGGAAGATAATGCGGAATTGGAGGATGTTTCACCTTGTTATCACATATCCTCCAATGATGGAGAGCCTCAAGAATATGAAGATGCAAAATATATTCCACCTGAACTTAAAGAAGGAGTGAAGACGATAGTTGATGCCTTAAAAGAAGTTAACCTTGGCACCGATGAAGAACCAAGACCCACATACCTAAGTACTTTACTAGAAGGTGATGATGAGAGCACTTATATTGAATTAGTCAAAGAGTTTAGGGATGTTTTCTTGGAGTTACATGAGATGCCTGGCTTGGACCTAAAAGTACCAGTCCATCACCTTGCAGTCAAAAATGGTGCTCACCCTGTGAAACAAGCTCAATGTCGTTTTAGGCCAGACTTGGTTCCCCTGATTGAATCTGAAGTTAACAAGCTCATTGAAGCTGGATCTATTCGGGAAGTTAAATACCCAACATGGGTTTCAAGTATTGTCCCTGTAAGGAAGAAGAATGGACAGATTCGAGTATGCATTGACTTCAGGGACCTTAATAATGCGTGTCACAAAGATGAATTCCCACTTCCTATTCCAGAGCTGATGATCGATGCTACTATTGGTTACGAGGCAATGTCTTTCATGGATGGTTCATTGGGATATAACCAAATTCGCATGGCACCAAAAGATGAAGAGCTTATTGCGTTCCACACCCCCCAAGGGTATTTATTGCTACAAGGTAATGTCTTTTGGCTTGAAGAATGTTGGTGCTACTTACCAAAGGGCTATGTAGAATATTTTCGACGATCTTCTCTACAAGAATGTCGAATGGTGTGTTGACGACTTGGTGGTAAAATCAAGAGAGAAGGGTGACCACATTAAAGACTTGAGGATGGTATTTGAATTACTCTGGAGGTGCCAACTTAGGATGAATCTGTTGAAATGTGCCTTTGGAGTTACTCTTGGAAAGTTCCTTGCTTTCATTGTCCGACATCGGGGGATCGAAATTGATCGAGCCAAAGTGGATGCCATTTTGGAAAAAGCCCGACCCTCGAGATATCTATGAATTGAAAAGTCTACAAGGAAAGCCAGCATACATAGAAGATTCATATCAGACCTGGCTGGGAGGTGCCAACCATTTAGTTACCTTATGAAGAAAGGCATTCCTTTCAAGTGGGATCAAGCTTGTAGCAATGCCTTCAAAAGTATCAAAACCTACTTGATGAAGCCTCCAGTTTTAGCAGCTCATATACCAGGAAAGCCATTGATACTATGCATTGCGGCTCAGGAAATGTCTGTTGGAGCACTGTTGGCCCAAGAAAATAGCGAGGGGAAATAAAAATCTTTTTACTACTTGAGCAGGATGGTGACACCTAACGAGTTGAATTATTTGCCAATTGAAAAGTTGTGTTTAGCGCTAGTCTTCTCAATTCAAAAGTTGAAGCACTACTTTCAAGCTCATGTTGTCCGTCTTGTTTCTAAAGCAAATTCCTTCAAGTTCGTGATGTCAAAACCTATTCTTAGTGATCGACTAGCGAGATGGTACCTCCAATTTCAACAATTCGATATTTTGTACATCCTTCAAAAGGCTGTAAAAGGACAAGGATTGGCACACTTCTTGGCAGATCATCCGATACCTGATGACTGGGAGCTAACTGATGAACTACCTGATGTGGATGTAATGGTCGTTGAATTTCAACCGTCATGGAAGATGTATTTTGATGGTGATGCACATTGTGTGGGAGCTAGGGCTGGCGTAGTATTTGTCACTCCCCAAGGTGAAGTCTTGCCCTAATCCTTCACCTTGACACAACTCTATTCCAACAATGTTGTTGAGTATCAAGCATTAATACTTGGGCTCAAAATGGTCGTTGATATGAAACAATTGTAATTGCAAGTCTTTGGTGACTCCCAATTAGTGGTCAATCAGCTTTTGGGTAGTTACGAGGTTAAGAAGCCTGAACTACGCCCATATCATGATTACGCTAAAAAGTTGATGGGGTGGCTCGGTAATGTGACTATTCAGCATGCGCCAAGGAAAGAAAAAAAGAAGCCTGAGGTTTTAGCTGCTCTAGCTTCATCATTAGCCCTGCCTGACCAAGCGCAAGTTACCGTATGCCAAAAACTAGTAGTACCGCCCCCAAATGAGGCTGAAGGTGAAGAAAACGAACTCAAGCATCTTGTTGTTGTTTCTGAAGTTGATAAAGAAGAATGGCGATAACCCATTATCGACTACTTATGCTATGTGATACTTCCAGAAAATCCGAGGAGAAGGATTAAAATCCGTCGTCGTGCACCTCGCTTCCTTTACTACAAAGATACTCTATATAGAAGGTCGTTCAAGGGAGTACTCTTACGATGCCAAAGAGAAGAAGAAGCTCTCCAAGCTTTGCAAGAGGCGCATTCTGGGGTATGTGGGTCACACCAGTTCAGACCAAAGCTCCACTTCTATATAAAAAAGATGGGATATTATTGGCCTACGATGGTAAAATACTGCTTGGACTACGCTCGAAGATGCAAGGCTCGTTAATTCCATGTGTATTTTATTCATAAACCTCCAGAAGTGTTGCACCTGACTGTTGCATCTTGGCCATTTGACGCTTGGCGATTGGATATTGTTGGACCACTACCAAAGTCCTCTGGTGGGCACTTATACATATTGGCTGCAACTGCCGACTTCTCAAAACGGGCTGAAGTTTTAGCTCTCAAAGAAGTAAAGAAGGAAAATATCGCAAGTTTCATCCGAATAAACATTATTTATCAATTTGGCATTTCTCGTTATATAATAAAAGTAATGGAAAGTCGTTCGACAATAGGCTGATGAACAAGATCTGTGATCTCTTTGGCTTCAAGAAACGTAACTTTTAGATGTACAATGCTGCCACCAATAGTCTAGCTGAGGCATTCAACAAGACTCTATGCAACTTGTTGAAGAAAGTTGTCTCCAAATCCAAACGAGATTGGAATGACCAAATGGAAGAAGCTCTACGATCATATAGGACGAATCACTGCACGCCAACACAGGCGACTCCTTATCCACTCATTTATGGAGTCGAAGCTGTCTTGCCACTTGAGCGTCAAATAACTTCGTTACGACTGGCTATTCAAGAAGGGATCACTGATGAAGAAAATGCTCGACTTTGGTTAGCAGATTTGGAAGCTCTTGATGAAAAGAGATTGGAAGCTCAACAGAGTCTTGAATGTTATCAAGCTCGATTATCTCGCGCCTTCAATAAAAGAGTTAGCCCGAGATCCTTTCAAGTAGGAGATCAAGTCCTTGCCATACGAAGACCCATAGTTACCTCACATAAACCTGTAGGGAAGTTCACTTCAAAATGGGATGAGCCATATATCATAAAAGAAGCTTACTCAGGCGGGGATTACGAGCTGGTTGATGTAGATGGCATGAGAATCGACCCTATCAATGGCAAGTTTTTAAAGAAGTATTATCCATGAAGTTGCAACGCTCCTTGATGAACGAGCGTTAATTGCATGTTGCTATATTCTTAGCCCACAAGAGTATAAATTGTGTACGGCCCAAAAAAAAATTCCGCTAGGTTGAAAATCTCGAAAGAGGCGGCCTAGGAAAAAGTTAGGATTAATATATATATATATATATATATATATATATATATATATATATATATATATATATATATATATATATATATATATATTAAAAAAAATGTCTAAAGAGGCGGTCTAGGCAAAAGTTAGGATGTAAAAAAAATCTACTCAGTCTGAATTACGGTATGACTTGATCCTCTTCAACGAGGTACGTAGGTAGCTTAGAGTTTCATTCTAAGTTCAGTTGCATAAGTTCAAAAGATACATATTTTCCCACTTGTTGTCCGAGTGAAGTATGGAGGAATGCAAAATCAAGCTGAAATATCATCCTCTTGTGGGACTTTGATCTCATTTGATTTAAAAGAGGCAATCCTCCACGGTAAATTGATATCTTCAAGTCCGTCGGTACTCAAGTTGAAGTCCCCAAGTTGAAATCTTCAACTCCGTCGGTCTTCAAGTTGAAGTCTTCAAATTCGCCGTCTTCAAGTTGAAATATTGAGGCCCTCCAAGTCTGAAAGTTGAAGTCTTCAAGTCCGTCAATCTTCAAGTTGAAGTCTTCAAATTCGGCGATCTTCAAGTTGAAATATTTAGGCCCTCCAAGTCTCAAAGTTGAAGTCTTCAAGTTCCTCGGTCTTCAAGTTGATGTCTTTAAATTCGTCGGTCTTAAAGTTGAAATATTTAAGCCCCCAAGTTGAAGTCTTCAAGTTCGTCGGTGTTCCAGTTTCAGTCTTCAAATTCGCCGATCTTAAAGTTGAATTGTTTAAGCCCTCTGATTCTTCGAGTTGAAGAATGCAAAGTCCGCCAAATCTTCAAAGTTTTCCAAGTGTTCAGGTCGATGTCGTCTTCAAGTTGAAGCTTTATAACTCTCTAATCTTAAGGTGGACATATAAATCCCTTTGCACCTTAAGTTGGACTCTTCGTGGGTTTGTCCTTAAAAGGAACTATAACTTTCTAATCTTAAGGTGGAATATGAGCCCCTTTGCACCTTAAGTTGGCCTCGCCGATAGTTTGGGCCACATTGAGAGTAATCTCTTCGATATTCGGGCCATTTTGAGAGTAATCTCTCCAAAAATTGGGCCACACTGAGAGTAATCTTTCCAGTAGTCGGGCCATCTTGAGAGTAATCTCTCGAAGAATCGAGCCATTTTTTAGAGTAATCTCTCCAAGAATTGAGCCATCTTGAGAGTAATCTCTTGAAGAATCGAGCTATTTTTTAGAGTAATCTCTCCAAGAATTGGGTCACATTGAGAGTAATCTCTAAATGGGCCATTTTGAGAGTAATCTCTCCAAGAATTGGGTCACACTGAGAGTAATCTCTACAAGAATCAGACTATTTTGATAGTAATCTCTCCGATAATCGGACAAGGATAAGTACTTATCCCCTCACACCTCAAGATTTTCTTCTTCATGTGTGGATCATCTTATTGAAGAAGAACATATCTTTTTAGCACAAGACAGAAGAAAAATAAATTACCTCAAATACTAGCACTTTCCGATCGTTAAAGAAGCAAATTCGAAGCAGTTTGTAAATGTTGCAAGTTGATATTTACAACTGAAGAACATCGTGATATACATAGAGGCCAGTGGCTCTACCCGAACGAGTTTGTCACGATGTGGGACAAGATTTCGTTCCCAACATGAAAAGGGAATAAAGTATTTGAAGTTGCCTTTTAGAATTCTAATAGTCACGGCGGTGTTCTTGTTAGAAACCAAAACGGAGTGCGTTGCCAAGAAAAGAGGGCAAACCAAGTTCAATAAGGATTGCAATGCCACAACGGAGTGCAACAATGATCTTGGAATTTATGTTTAATAGCTTTTACATTCTATGTTTCATATGAGTAATTCAAGCTAGTTTAAGTATACTAATATGAATACTTCAAGCAAAGTTTTCAAAAGTTTTAGACACACGACATATCTTGAAGTATGAGGCATTTATAGGCATATAAAATTTATTGAATTTAAATTCAATAAATAATTTGAACTATATTTTAAATATACTAGTTCAAATATATATTATGGGTTAATATAATTAAATTAATGATATAAGTCCAATATATACGGATTAAATAAATAGGTCTTACTCCATTAGGCTAGCCCATTTAATTGGGCTAAAGTGATGGGTTCACTTCATTAAGCCCAAGATGTCATCTTCCTAGAGGCCTAGTTTGGTGCCACGTGTCAAATGACGTGGCACGCCAAGTCAAGCGAGAGAGCCAATAGAACCATGCCACATGTCAAAATGATACGGCATGCCCAGTCACACTAAAAGGCCAACGAAATCATGTCACGTGTGCAAATGACATGTTCTGGCCAATTAAATACGACCATATCACACTTCAATTTGATTGGTCGGGAAGAGTTTGTTCTTATCATGACTCTTCTCTTCCACAACTATAAATAAGAGTCTTCATAACTCATAAAAGACACCAGAAGTTATAACAAGAAGTCAAAAAGAGCTCGTGGATCAAATGCTGCAAATTTCTCCACAAGTTTCAAGCTTCAAGTTCAAACTCAAGAAATCAAGTTTAAGCTCAAGAACAAGATCATCGTTCGTGAAAACAAATACATATTCAAGATCAAGCTCAAAGGCCCTTGCATTAATTTACTATTGGAAAGAAGAATCAGAGGATTGATAGAGATTGTAACACTCAAATATATATTCAAAATAAAATACTACAATTGTTGCAATATTTTCAAATCTTGATTTTATTTTCTCGACGCAATTTATTATCTACAATATGACTTTATGAATTTTACCCTCTAAGAACTCTAAATGACTTTGAAAGACGATTGTAAGCAACACAAGCAATCCGCCAAGAGCTTTAATCCAATTGTTCTACCTTGTGCGAAGCAAGGGATGGTTAGATTTATCAGAAGTATTATCCAAAATTGTGCTAATCTATGGTGAAGAATAGAAAAATCAAAATATATTATAATAGCAATGAGTAAATTTCATGGATGATCATTCAACTTTGAGTTCATAACGACAAGTTATTTTTTTTGGTTACGTAAAAATCGATTAACTTTGTGTTCATTACCCCAAAAGTCAATTTTCTTTCTTTTTTTTGCACAAAAATTATTTTACTTTGCTCTATTATCACAAAAGTCACCTTAACCAGATTTTATAATACTTTTACTTGAAAAGTCTACTATGTCTTTGACATTATAAATTCCTCCCATTTATGTAATACCTTCTATATTATCTATTATATAATATATTTTTACCTAGGTATTTTACTTATAATTAAAATAACTTTAAATTAATTATTTATTATTTTTTTTAATATATCCATATATTTAGTGAAACTTTCTAAGGAGGTCTATAAATAACTTAATTGGAGGAGGTGATTAACAGTTTTGCTAATATATATAGGCGGTGAAGAGTCACATATTTATCAATTATCAGCATCATTTCTCTAAAAGTTTTTAAAATTCAGATGCGCTTACTTCCTTTTTTTGTCCGAGGCACATGTCTTGCTAAATCTCATAACATTATGATGGACGAAAAAACTCAAAAGCTAAGAGTAAATATTCTAAAAAGAAATAGTCAAAATTCATATAGGTCAATCATGTACGTTCGTGTACTGAGATTGTAGTTTTTATATTGATGAGCATTTTCTTTTAATTTCTCAATATTCATTATCGGCTTTAGGGCCCGATTTTATGGATATTTTGGTTTATATTATTACTATTTTTTTCTTTCTATTGCTTTAGGTATCACATTTTCTTGGCTACGCCCTTTTAATGCGTGTGTGTTGCTTTAGTTGGCGAATTTAGAATTTTAAACTAATAAGCATGTGATTCTATTTTATATAAAAGAATTTGTGTAGTTATTCCTATATTATGCTAGTAATTTTTAACTGTTATATGATTTATTACAATTAGAGTACCTCATATATTGTACATATTTTAGTTCGAGAACCCTGGTTTCGTAAATAAGATCCTTGACTATTGTGTTTAATTTTTCGTGTGAGATTAGCTTTTGTATATGTATGAACTTGTTTATTATATACTTTTTATTTTGTTTTGTTTATATACCTATTTAATAAAGGTAAAAGGGTCAAATTTGCCGTTATAATATTCAAAATTGAGTAACTTTAACCTTGGTTAAACTTTTGGTGTGATATTGCCTATATCGTCAGTTCATTTTTATTGTAATCCCCTAATCAATTTCTATCCCGAACATATTTAAAGTTGACAGGTAAATTTGAAAAAAATCTGGCCATGTGGAATCCACCTATTTTTATGCTGGATATATGTTAATAATAAAAGAAAATTTTGCATAAATAAACTAAAACTGTTACTAAGGCAAAAATTGAACAATTTTGGATACTACAAGGCAAATTTGTGGACGGGCTCATTTATCACATCCGTATTCTTATGACTAGTGAGAGGGTCTTGAATCACACCTTTGAGGAGGCGGTGGATATAGCCCGCGATATTGAGACGACTCGCCGTCTGGAGAGAGAAGATGATGTGCCGGAGAATTTCGGCGCATTTCAATACTAATTGCTTAGATTCTAGCTTGTTTTAATGCAATTATAACCGATACTCATGTAGATTTGTTGTTCTTATAGCACAAGAGGAAGGGAAGACCAATGATATGAGAATGGACGCAAAAAGAGAAGAAAAGAGCATGATTTTGCACAAATTACCAAAATGTGGTCTAGTCTGCGGTCGCATAACACACATGCGGACCGCATACTCGTCTCTCACATCGCAGAGTGTTACAGAGTATGGAGCCAAAAATCATGTCAAGAATGTGGCGTGTTCTGCCATAGCAGAATCAATATGCGGACCGCAGATGAGCGCAGAATGATCAAGAAGAAACTCAAAGACAAAGATGCGATGCAATTCTGCGGTCGCATAACTCAAATACGGACCGCAGATTGAACATGTAATGAAAGCCTGGCACCTAGGGTTTTGGATCTGCGAAGCGATCACTCAAGATACGGACAGCAGACCTGTTCTGCGACAAGTCTGCAGTCGCAGGCGCGTCCTGGAAGGGCAAAATTGTCCATTTTCTGTCCCAAATTTGGTCCACCTATAAATACTTTTAAGACACTTTTGTGAGAGAATCGAATCTTACCTTTTATCTACACTCCAAGATATTAATATTCTCCTTTTTGGAAGCTTTTGGGTGAAGAATCTTCTCTTTGTAAGCATTTATGACTCTGTGTTTTAGCATGAGTGGCTAGTTCTAAATACTAAGGTTGTGGACCCTAAATGGGTGTTATGTTAATGAATGTTTGACATTGAATATATATATATATATATATATATATATATAATGGGTGGTTGATGTTTATTTGCTTCTTGTTCTTCATTCATTGTTGATAGTTGAAAACATTAACAAAAGCCATTAAATTCTTGCTTTGCTTTGGAAAATGGGTTAGAATTTGGTATGAGTAAATATCAATAACTCAAGGCTTTAAACCTTGTTTGATAAAATCACTTAGGAATAAGTGAGTTTTAATTGACATTTATTCATGGTTCTTAATAGCAACTCTTTTATATTTGAGAAAATCATAAAGAGGAAATACTAATCATTTATTGGAAAATATTGGGTAGTATCTTAGACATCATTTGCACATCCAAAGGACCTCCCATTAGAAATATATCAGATTAACACATGTTGTCATTACACTACATTAAAGGGGACACAACTTGGGTTGCTTTTATCACATTGTTCACTCTTTAATTTTTAAAAATTAGTTGTTCATTAAACTCAAAAAATCATACATACTCTTGTCACCATGCACCAATCTTTCTTGGTACAATTAACCGAATAGAGATCGAACTTAAGTCGAGCAACACACTAAACAAGTACCCTTTTCACACCTATTCCCTGTGGGATTCGACCCCAACCTTGTTGGGTTATTATATTTGACATCGACCGCCTTACACTATTTATTAAAGTGTAATTTGAGCGTATCAAATTTTGGCGCCGTTTCCGGGGAATACGGTTCTTTAAATTAGTATTTAGTGTGTACTTTACTTAGGTTTATTTCTATTCCATCACACTTTTCTTGCTTTGCTTGGTGTTGATAGGAAACATGTCGGACTATGAAGAAGATGTGGAAGGTGAAATGGGGGAAAATACCTTTGCAGACATCGAAGAATACATTGAAGAACCTAATACTATTGTGCCTACGCCCGCTGGAGCGGCTACATTTAAAGTGGAACATGGGTTAATTTTGATGCTTAAGGCAGAAGGGTTCTTCAGAAACTCCACTCTTAACGATCCAACGCAACACCTTAGGAACTTTGTGGGTGTGTGCGCAATGCATAAGCAAAACAATGTGACTGACGATGCCTTAAGGTTGAGATGCTTCAAGTACTCTCTAGCTGAGGATGCAAGGAAATGGCTCCAGAATCTACCTCCCAACTCTATTCATACATGGCCCGATCTTTTTCGGGCATTTTTGTCCAAGTAGATCCCGCAAAGTAAAAAGTCTGGATTGCGGGACAAGATATTTTTCTTCAAGCAAATGCATGGGGAGCAGTTGCATGAGGCGTGGGATCGGTTCAAATTGCACTTGGTGAGGTCTCCAAACCATGGGTTCCCGAATTCCATGTTGTTGGAAAACTTCTACATGGGTTTGGATCCTATGAACCAAGCTATAGCCAACAATGCAGCTAACGGGTCTTTCATGGATAAAACATTTGCTCAAGTGAAGCAAATTTTGGACAAAATGGCAAAGCACAACCAGGCATGGCACTCCGAAGATGCTACCGGAGGAATTTCATATATCTCTCCTTCCTTGAGCACCTTGATCAAGGAAAATCAAGAGAGGGATCAAGTGATTGCCGGACTCGCTACAAATGTAAGTGTGCTTACCAAAATGTTGACAGATAATATAACAAAAAGAGGTAATGCAGTGGAGGATGTTACTCCCAACTTTGAGGAAAATTTTGAAGAAGCAAACTACATCAACAACCCTCATGGATGGTACCAAAGGCAACCATACCATGGTCCTATGCAACAAAACCAATGGAGGCCAAACCTGCAAGGGCAAGGAAACCAACAATGGAGAAATGGCCAAGGTAATTCTCAACAAGGAAATTGGAACAACGCCAAGAACTTCGCAAACCTTATCTCCAACCCATATGGTCCCCCGAAAGGTAATTATGCAAATCAAGAGTCATCCAGTGATTCGAAGTTAGAAAGCATGCTTGAGAGAGTTTTGCAAAATCAAGAAAAGTCAGATGCATCATTGAGAAACATGACCGAGGTGGTTAGCTCTCATACTGCATCTATCCAAAAATTAGATATGCAAGTGAGAGACCTTTCACGGGAGCAAAACCCAAAGCTAAAAGGACAACTTCCAAGTGACACAATAGCGAACCCGAAGAGTGGCGGAGGTGGTTCAACCTCTCACATCATGGCAATAACGACTAGAAGTGGGAAGGTTTTACAAGGTGACATTGAGAAAAAGGTTGTGGGGGAAGAAGTCGAACAAGAAGTGGCAAGAGGTTGTAGAAGTTGAGAGGTTGCAGGAAAAAGAGCAAGTTTGAAAGGTGCTCCAAGAAGAGGTGAAGGAAAAGGAAAAAGAGAGGGAGACATCAAAAACTCCAACTCCTATTCCTAGACATCCCCCACCATTTCCCCAAAGACTTGTGAGAAAGATTGAAGATAGCAAGCTTGAAAAATTTTATGATATTCTGAAGCAATTGTCGGTGAACATCCCATTCTTGGAAGCTTTCCAAGAAATGCCGGGGTTTGCCAAATATTTGAAGGAATTGATCACCAAGAAGAGAAAAGCGAATAATGAGGTGGTGAACATGACTCACCGGGTTAGCTCTATCATTTCCAAGAGTCCTATCCAAAAGAAAGAGGACCCGGGAGCATTTACCATACCTTGCACTATAGGAGAGCAAGACTTTGCTAGGGACCTTTGTGACAATGGGGCTAGTATCAACTAGATGCCACTTGCCATCTACAAGCAAGCGGGATTGGGGATGGCAAGTCCAACAAGCATGAGGTTACAAATGGCCGACCAATCCATTAAACGACTGGTAGGCATTGTTTATGATGTGATTGTGAAAGTCGGTGAATTTCATTTGCCCGCCGAATTTGTGATTCTAGATTATTCCATTGATAAAGATATTCCCATCATTTTGGGGAGACCATTCTTGGCAACCAAAAGAGCACATATGGATTCAGAACGAAATGAGATCAAGTTCTGGGTGAATGACGAAGAAGTCACCTGGGTATGAAGTTGACCCATGAATATGAGAACATCTCCGTTATTGAGGTGGTTGATGAGATTGAAGATGTCGTCGAGGTAAAAATGGAAGAGCAATGCCTTGGTGAGGCTTTGGCGGCAATCTTAGTGAATTTTGATGGTGAGGACATGGAGGGATACATGGAGTCAGTGAACGTATTGGAGGGTCTTGGATCCTACACTTATGCTCCGGCCAAGCTCTCTCTTGACTTGGAAAATAGAGCCACACCTCTTGCCAAACCATCCATCATTGAACCACCACAATTGGAGCTCAAGCCTCTCTCGACGCATTTGAGGTATAAATTCTTAGGCTCTAATGACACCTTACCCGTAATCTTTTCTTCTTCGTTGAATGACTTGCAGGTAGACAGGTTCTTGGAGGTCTTGAGAGACCAGAAGCAAGCTATTAGGTGGACAATCGCAGACATCCATGGAATTCCCGCGGGGATTTGCGAACATAAAATCCATTTGGAGAGCGAAACAAAGCCAAGCATCGAGCATCAAAGACGGTTGAACCCGTCAATGCAGGAGGTGGTGAAAAAGGAGATCATAAAGTGGTTAGATGTCGGAGTAGTGTATCCTATTTCAGACAGTTCATGGGTGAGTCCGGTTCAGTGTATGCTCAAAAAGGGGGAATGACTGTGAGAGAAAATGAAAAGAATGAGCTCATCCCAACACGAACAGTGACCGGATGGCGAGTGTGTATGGATTATCGAAAGCTAAACGGTGTAACATGCAAAGACCATTTCCCTATGCCTTTTATTGATCAAATGCTTGATCGGCTAGCGGCAATGTCATTCTATTTCTTTCTTGATGGGTATTCTGGATATAATAAAATCAACATCGCATTGGAGGATCAAGAAAAGAAAACATTCACTTGTCCATATGGCACGTTTGCTTTTAGCCGAATGCCATGTGGCTTGTGTAATGCGCCAGCTACTTTCCAACGATGTATGATGTCCATCATCTCAGACATGGTTGAAGATTTTCTTGAGGTATTCATGGATGATTTCTAGGTAGTTGGGGACTCATTTGAGCATTGTCTTGGCAACCCAAAGAAAGTGCTTAAAAGATGCAAAGAGACATATCTCGTGCTAAATTGGGAGAAATGTCACTTCATGGTTGACGAGGGCATTGTTCTTGGGCACAAAAATTTCAAAGAAGGGTATTGAAGTTGACCGGGCGAAGATTTATATCATCTCTAAGCTTCCTCCACCAACGACCGTGAAGGGTGTAAGAAGTTTTCTAGGGCACGCCGGGTTTAACAGGCGCTTCATCAAGGACTTCTCAAAGATCGGTAACCCCTTGTGCAAGCTCCTTGAGAAAGATGCTAAATTTGTGTTTGATGAAAAGTGTCTTAAGGCTTTTGAAGAGTTGAAACTCAAGCTCACCACGGCACCCATCATTGTCACTCTCGATTGGTCTCTTCCTTTCGAACTCATGTGTGACGCCAGTAGTGTGGCTATTGGAGCAATGCTAGGCCAACGCCACAACAAAATTCTTCATATGGTGTACTATGCCAGTAAAACTCTCAATGGAGCACACCTAAACTATACAGTGACTGAGCAAGAGCTTCTTGCTATTGTATATGCTTTTGAGAAGTTCTGCGTGTATTTGTTGGGATCCAAGGTGATAGTGTATACGAATCATGCGACCCTTCAGTATCTTATGGAAAAGAAAGATGCAAAGCCTCTGTTGATAAGATGGGTCTTGCTGTTGCAATAATTTGACTTTGAAGTCAAAGATCGCAAGGGAACACAAAACCAAGCAGCGGATCATTTGTCAAGGCTTGAGGAAGCAGATAGACCACAAGATGATCTTGAATCAATGATACTTTTCCGGATGAGAAAATATTGGCGTTATCTACCATCTATGCTCCTTGGTATGCCGATATTGCTAACTATTTGGTGAGGACTTGGAATCATATCAAAAGAAAAAGTTCTTGAGATATTTCCGGAAATACTATTGGGAGGAACCATATTTGTTTCCTGTTTGTGCCGACAATGTCATTATAAGATGCATTCCTGAAGAAGAGATGATGCCAATTCTCAAGGCGTGCCATGACTCTCATGTTGGGGGTCATCATGGGGGAAATGGAACGGCGAAAAAGTTCTTGAATGTGGATACTATTGGCCGTCCATCTACCATGACGCCAACCAAATGGTAAAGGCTTGTGATCAATGTCAACAAAAAGGGTCTATTTCCAAAAGTCATGAAATGCCGATACACGTTGTGATGGATATAGAGATCTTTGATGTGTGGGGGATCGACTTTATGGGCCCCTTTGTGAGTTCTTATGGGATGAAATATATCTTGGTGGCTGTGGACTACGTGTCCAAATGGGTTAAAGCCGTTGCCTTACCAAACAACGAAGCGAGAAGTGTCACCGCATTTTTGAAGAAGAACATATTCACTTGGTTTGGCACTTCTAGATCCATTCTTAGTGATGCTGGATCACACTTTTGCAACAGAGCTTTTGCGTGGTTGAAAAATATGGTGTCAAGCACAAGGTGGCCACGCCTTACCATCCACAGTCGAGTGGTCAAGTTGAAGTTTCCAACCGGAAGATCAAGAATATTCTAGCAAAAACTGTGAACACAAATAGGACAGACTGGTCAAGGAAGCTAGACGATGCATTGTGGGCATACCCTACGGCCTACAAGACTCCTATTGGTACTTCTCCTTACCGGCTCATATTTGGTAAAGCATGTCATCTACCCGTGGAGTTAAAGCACAAAGCCATGCGGGCACTGAAGAAGTAGATCTAGAATGGGTCGAGGCTGCAAATTTAAGGTTTACACAACTCAATGAACTGGAAGAATTTCGGTTCCATGCTTATGAAAGTGTGGATGTGTACAAAGAGCGGATGAAGTTTGTCCATGATAAAAAGATCTTGAAGAGGGAGTTCAAGGAGGGTGATTTGATCTTGCTCTTTAATTCAAGGCTCAAACGGTTTCCGGGCAAGCTCAAATCCAAATGGTCTGGTCCTTTCAAAGTGGTAAATGCCTCACCGTATGGAGCGGTAGAACTAGAATCAACATACAGTGCCCGAAAATTCAAAGTAAATGGCCAACACATCAAACATTACTTGGGCATTGATGGTGAAAAGCATTTGGTGGAGAAGCTGGCTCTCAAAGATGGTCCTTGCCCGACCAGTGAATGTAATTGAAGGAACTTCAATCCCGCTGTGCCGCGACGTTAAATCAAGCGCTTCATGGGAGGTAACCCATGGGTGGTAACACCTTTTTTCTCTTTGCATTTTTTATTTTTTTATGCTTACAAAGTTTGTTGGAGGGCAGGGAGCTCAAAAAACCTCAACACTTGGTAAAACTACTAGAAAAAATGAAGGAAAATATTAGCGTGAAAAATGCGGTAGGAATGCCATTGCATAATTGGTCTGCGGTCCGCAGACCTACCACATATTGAAACAGAGAAGGGTAAAATTGGAAGTTGGCGGTGAACACGTCAATTTTGCGGTCCGCATGTTGAGTCTGCGATTGCATATTTGACCACATTTGAGGCCTTCAAAAATCCTTCACTCCTACATCGCAGAACACATATGCGATCGCATAGCGTGCTCTCCGATGCTTTGGCCATCGCAGATATATCGCAGAAACGCCATGTACGTTCCTTTACACTCTGCGATAAAACAAAACAAAAACAAAAAAAAGAGAAAAGAAGAAAAAGACTGAAAGCGAAGAAAACAAAAAATTTTCAAAAAGTAAAAAAGGGGCACTCTGATCGTACCCAAGCAAGGGCAACACTCAAGCTCACAAACATCACTTAAATCAACACTTGTGCATCACTCCTGGTATGTAAATCTCTTCCCCTCGTTTTCATTCGAAGCTTTTGTACAAGGTTTGATCTAAGTTAGTTTGGATGCTTAATATCTGTTAAAATGGGCACATTTGGGCTAAGCATGATGGGGGAAATGGGTTTGGGCTAGAATATGGTAGCCATTGTAGGAGACTAAGGTTGTCTGGTGAAGAATGACGATATATGCGATCCACATGTCTGATTTGCGGACCGCATCTTGGTAGCAGAAGTAACCCTAGGTCACCTGGAGATGATGATCTTCTCTGATATTATGCGAGCGCAAACCGGTTATGCGGTCCACAGAATGACCACATTTTCGACTCCTTTATTGGCTGAGCTCAGTTATGAAAATGCAGCGAAGAATGCGGTCGCAGAATTGATCTACGGACCGCATCTCTACCGCAGATTGAAACAGAGAAGTGAGAAAATTTTGAATTTCAAATGTTCAGTCTGTGATGCATTTGTGGCTCGCATAGTGGTTATGCAATCTCATTCTGCATCGCAGATGGACCAACTGGTTAGGCATGCAAGTCTGCGGTGATTATGCGGACCGTAGAGTGGTTCTGCGACCGCAGAATGAACCGCATTGTTGATTCCTCTTTGTTAATTCTCTGATTCTTCTCCCAAAATCTTAACGTTGTTATTTACCGTTGTGCAGATATGTCGCCCCGACACAAGAGAATAGCAACTAAGCCTTCTCAAGCAAAGAACAAAAAGTGGAACATGTACCATAACAACCATCCCATCCTGAGGAGGAGGATATTCGCCCTGAGGTAGACATACATGCCGAAGCCCGGAGAAAGCAAAGGGCCGAGGGTGCAGAATACCATCTCTAGTGGGGAGTTGAGGGGTCTAGGGAAAAGTACAAAGCTGGGTTGCTCCGGAAGTCACTTTGCCTGAGAAGCAATTAAGTTTGAATGGTTTGAAGGAGAGATACCCTCACATCCTTGCTAACATCAAGCGGAGGAAATGGCTAGCTTTCACTGAAACTCCAATTGAATACAATGAATCCATGGTGCGCGAGTTCTACGCCTCTACGGCGCATCAAGAACAAAGA
The DNA here is from genome assembly GCA_034376525.1 of Nicotiana benthamiana. Taxonomy (NCBI): domain Eukaryota; kingdom Viridiplantae; phylum Streptophyta; class Magnoliopsida; order Solanales; family Solanaceae; genus Nicotiana; species Nicotiana benthamiana. Next base: position 100,617,119 of record CM067336.1, read on the forward strand.
ACCACAAGCAACAAATGATGTATTTGGAGAAGGCAGAGGTTCGGGGCTTCACTGTTAAGTGCAGTTCCAAGGCCATAAACAAATTGCTTGTCCCAAAGAATGCACTGAAATGGCTGAGTATGATGCCAAGTATGCAAACAAAGAGGGTGAGCGTAGCTGGATTGCCTCTGTCGTTGCAAGTGGAACCCTAACATGGATACAACCAAGGCGCAAAAAATACAAGGAGAGTTTCTTGCGGATGGGACGATACTGGCTTGCATTCCTCGCATCCAGGTTGATCCCTACGCATAACAAGACGGACATTTATATTGAGAAGGCTCTCCTGGTAGCGTGCATGATGCAAGATATAAGATCAATGTGGGGTCCATTATCTTTCAAGAAATGGGTAGGCGGACAATGTAGGATGCCACGTCTCTCTAATTCCCAACTTTGATCATAGCCCTATGCCAAGCAGCCAATGTCCCGGTGGATGTCTGGAAGGACAAAATGGGTAGGGAGGTAGGTATTATAGATATCACCCGTCTTGGTGACGTTGTAGTGCCTCCCGTTGAAGTTGTTCATAAAAACCTTCCATCATCCCAACCGAATGTCACTCCTCCAGTATATGCTGCCGAGTACTCTACACCCCAGGCTGCCCCTACATCTACCACTGTTCAGACTCCATCTACTCCTCCTGCAGTCTCCAGGGTTGGTTTACTGGCCCAACATCCAAACGCCAAAGTTGACCAACTTCTGAAGACTTTGCCGAATTTGATCAACAAGCCCTCACTCCCATGCAAGCAACAGTGGCAGATATTCAACAAAAGCAATCAGCGTGTGCGGAACGGTTGTAGGGAATTGAGATGAGGTTAGAGAAAGTGGAAAGAGGTGAGGTGAGTGGCCTGCCCAACCTCAAGAAGGAGGTCGCCTCTATGAAGGTTGGATTCCAAAAAATGCAAAATTTGGAATTCGATCTTTCATCCCTTCTTCCCTCGGAAGGTGCTCCAGGTACAGTCTCTGTCCTAGACTTAGGGCTTGATTTTACAAACTTGATGACGGATCCAGTGGTTCCTACCCTCCGAGGCTCTCATGCCGATGCTCCAACCGGTCCTATTGATATTAATTCTGAGGAGGAGACCGATAGTTCAGACGAGTTGGAGGGTGAGGGGGAGGATGAGGAAGAAGATAGTTTGGGATTCTCTAGTGACGAAGCCCCTCCGCTTGTTGATAAGGGGAAGACAATTGTTCAGGAGGAGGAGAGTGCAGATGCTACTGCTGACGAGGAGGAGAGGGCACAAATGAAGATTGCCTTGGAGAGGTCTTTGATTGACAGAGGGGGTCCGACAGCTCCCGTAGCACCCAGACCTACACCAGGTGCATCCAGTAGCTCTCAGGTGCCAGCTGATGAGATTTTTCCCCCAGCCGCAGCTCCAGTTGCACAACCATTTACTTTCCCTACTTCAGAGCAGCCACCAGCGGAGGATATCACACTCCCGACTAATCCAGTGCCAACTCTCACCACCACATCAGAGGGTGATCCCTCCAGTACTCAGCCAGCTGCCGACTCCCATCGCACTTAGTGTGCCTCAGGGAGATTACCCTCAAATTCTAATCTTTTATTTCTATGCATTGGAGATAATGCATCGCTTACAGTTGGGGGTGGGCAGGTAGCCTTATATGATTTTTGTCATGTATATAGTTGTGTATATAGTTGGAAACTCATGTATCTGTGATGTATGATTTTTGGTTTTTGATAAAAAGTTGTTGAATTCATGTTCTTGTTTGTTGAATATCATTTTGTGAATCAATTCCCCTTGGTTTTTCCTTTTCTGGTTCGTTTCCAAGGGTGTAATAGTAGAATCAGGATCTTAGGTGTAAATCAGTGTGACCGGGTTGGTGTAATTGCCTAGTATCGAGCATGGGTGTCTGGACATAACACATACCTTCCTACAGTCCTTTTTGTCGACTTTTCCCAATGATAGATAGATTGACGATTGTCTTAAGGGAATTTGTCTCTATGATCAATTCTGTGAATCTGAGGCTCGCTCTGTGACTCTATGGCAACCTAAAATTATACTTGTATCTATGGTGAAGGCTTTGAGTTGCAAAATAGTTACTCGGAAGTGTCAAATTATGTGAATGAAGCAGTTCATGTACCATGTGTGTGTGAGAGTTCTTGGTTTGTAGATAATTCTCATGTTTACTTCTGTCATCTAGAACTTGCCCAGTTAGTCTTTCACTGCTAACGATAGTATGTTTGGTTGGAGGAATGATCTTAGGCATTCGTTGTGATTATGTGCAAAACCTCTTTAGTTTTTCAAGCCTACCTGTGCATAAAGGATACCACTCGCACCCAATTTGAGCTTTATAACCTTTCTTTGGCCAACTCATTACAAACCTTTCCCATTTTGAAAAACAAGTTCCTCTCTTGAACCCGTCCCTCTTTGAACACTAAGAATGGGGCTAAAAGCCTAAGTTGAGGGTAAGGTCAAAGTGGAATACCGTTAAAGGTGTACGTGAGTTTAGGGCATCATACCTCAAAAGAGTTTGTGAACTTGTTCAAGCTCCAAAAAAATGATAACCGAAGGCAAGAATAGAAAAATAAAAAAAAAAAGAAAAATTTAGAAATGCTTATGTTTATTAAAGGAAAATTTAGGAGTCTTGAACGATAATGAAAAGTTATGTAAGGTAGCTCCATACTGGAGGCTAGACGAAAACAAAGACATGGGGGCTTGAAAAGGAATGCAAAAGAATGGTAAGATGTGATTAGTGTTCAAAGAGGGCGAAGTCACTTGTACCCAAATGTCCATCCAACCCATCCCTGAACCTACATTACAAGCCAAAAGGCTTTTATGAGACCTCCAACCGAACATTCTGTAATAAGTGGCGAATTAAAATAAGGGCAATCTTATGGTATGACATGTTGTAATACTTGAAGTTCTTTCTTAGAGTAAGTGTGATTATAAATGGTCCTTCGTTGCCGTCTTTGTAATACTGTGATTCTGGGACTTTCTTTCTGGTAAGGGTATATGAACTGTGGAATCGAATTGAAGTTGAGCTTCTTGAGTCAACTGAGCGTGCACTCAGCTGAGGGTAGCATCTACTCACAATGTTGAGGCTCTAAGTTTACATGATGGATTAAGTTTTCTCTGTACATACTTCTAATCTTGGAAGGATGATGCAATTGTAAATGCATGCTCGAAGAACTAGCAACGAACACCTTCCCGAGCCACTACTGTTTTGTATTTGTAAATAGAGCAGGAATATGCTGAGTATGTTTTGCTTGCTTGAGGACAAGCAAGATCTTAAGTTGGGGGTGTTGATGCGTCGGAGAATTTCGGCGCATTTCAGTACTAATTGCTTAGATTTTAGCTTTTTTTAATGTAATTATAAGCGATAATCATGTAGATTTGTTGTTCTTATAGCACAAGAGGAAGGTAAGACCAAGGATATGAAAATGGACGCAAAAAGATAAGAAAAGAGCATGATTTTGCACGAATGACCAAGATGCGGTCTAGTCTGCAGTTGCATAACACACATGCAGACCGCAGACTCGTCTCTCACATTGCAGAGCATCACAGAGTATGGAGCCAAAAATCATGTCAAGAATGCGGCGTGTTCTGCGATCGCAGAATCAATATGCGGACCGCAGATGAGCCGGAGAATGATCAAGAAGAAACTGAAAGACAAAGATGCGATGCAATTTTGCGGTTGCATAACTCAAATGCGGACCGCAGATTGAACATGCGATGAAGTCCTGACACCTAGGGTTTTGGATCTGCGAAGCAGCCACTCAAGAAGCAAAATGCAGACCTGTTCTGCGACAAGTCTGCGGTCGCATACGCGACCTGAAAGGGCAAAATTGTCCATTTTTTGTCCCAAATTTGGTCCACCTATAAATAGTTTGAAGACACTTTTGTGAGAGAATCGAATCTTACCTTTTAGCTACACTCCAAGATATTAATATTCTCCCTTTTTGGAAGCTTTTGGGTGAAGAATATTCTCTTTGTAAGCATTTATGACACTTATTATTATTTGGTTTTTGTGTTTTAACATGAGTGGTTAGTTCTAAATACTAAGGTTGTGGGCCCTAAATGGGTGTTATATTAATGGGTGTTTGACATTGAATATATATAATGGGTGGTTGATGTTTATTTACTTCTTGTTCTTCATTCATTGTTGATGGTTGCAAACATTAACAAAAGCCATTAAATTCTTGCTTTGCTTGGGAAAGTGGGTTTGAATTTGGTAGGAGTAAATATCAATGACTCAAGGCTTTAAACCTTGTTAGATAAAATCACTTAGGAGTAAGTGGGTTTTAATTGGCATTTATTGATGGTTCTTAATATCAACTCTTTTATATTTGGGAAAATTATAAAGAGGAAATACTACTCATTCATTGGAAAATATTGGGTAGTATCTTAGACATAATTTGCACATCCAAAGGACCTCCCATTAGAAATATATCATATTAACACCTATTGTCATTACACTACATTAAAGGGGACATAACCTTGGTTGCTTTTATCACATTGTTCACTCTTTAATTATTAAAAATTAGTTGTTCATCAAACTCAAACAATCATACATACTCTTGTCACCATACACCAATCTTTCTTGTTACAATTAACCGAATAGAGATCGAACTTGAGTCGAGCAACACACTAAACAAGTACCCTTTTCACACTTATTCCCTGTGAGATTCGACCATAACCTTGTTGGGTTTTTATATTTGACATCGACTGCCTTACACTATTTATTAAAGTGTAATTTGAGCGTATCAGAGGAGAGGGAGGCCAAGTGGCCTCGAGGATCAGATGGCTCTAGTGGTGCTCCGTCTAGGAGCCAGTCTAAGTAGAACAGGGGTCATTATTTCAGGGCTCCACATCTAGCTCGGTCAGAGTACCGTGGTTCATCTTCTGGTAGGGGTTGTCAAGGCTCCCAGCAGGGTCATCCATCTCTGAGCGCACTTCCAGCACAGAGTTTGTCTCATGCCCATCCGTTCAGGATTCATCTCGGTCGAGTTCTTCAGCCAGCCACACCGGTGTGAGGGGTTCCCTTCAGTCCCAGCCTCCAGTTCCAGGGAATTGTTATGAGTGTGGCGAGTTTGGGCATATACGGAGGGAGTGTCCTCGTTGTTCTTCCAGTTCATCTCAGCAGAGGGGTCAACCCTCGTCTTCTGGACCAGTGTCTGCAGCACCTGCCCAGTCAGCTAGGGGTGAGGGTCAGGCAGTTAGGGGTCGATCCAGAGGGGGAGGGCGATCCGCCGGTGGTTGGGCCCGTTGTTATGCTCTTCAGGGCAGGTCAGATGTTGTTGCTTCAAATGCTGTTATTATAAGTATTATCTCAGTCTGCCACATGGATGCCTCAGTTTAATTTGATCCTAGATCCACATATTGTTATGTATCTTCTTACTTTGCTCATCATTTGGAGACTACCCGAGGGTGTCTTGCGTTACCCATGAATCTATGCTCAGGAAGTATGTTGGGGACCCGTCTCATGTATTAGACTTTAGCACAATCTAGTTGGATGAGAACTTGACCTATGATCTGGAGCCAGTGGCTATTTTGGATCGTCAGGTTCGAAAGTTGAGTCAAAGGACATAGCTTCGGTGAAGGTGCAGTGGAGAGGTCAACCCGTGGAGGAGGCCACTTGGGAGACTGAGCAGGAGATGCAGAGCAGATATTCTCGTTTGTTTGAGGCTCCAGGTATGTTTCTTGACCCGCTCGAGGACAAGCATTTGTTTTAGTTGGGGAGCATGTGACGACCAGACCCATTGTCACGTGTGTTACTGCCCCGTTTTCCCCGTTTTATGCTTCTTTATGTTTCATCATATGTGTTTGTGGAGTTTGAAGTGATTCGGTCAGAGTTTGGTTGGAATTGAGACAATTAGTCTCTTTAAGAGAAGACTAGTTTGGAAAAGTCAACCGGATGTTGACTTATGAGATATAGGGCTCGGATTGGATTTCTGAATGATTCGGCTAGTTTCGGGTGGTGATTTATGACTTGGTAGTGAAAACGGAACTGAATTTGGAGGTTTGGTGTGGAATTAGGCTTGAATTGGCTAAGTTGGAATTTTTGCGAATTCCGGTTTATAGGTGAGATTTTGATCCATGAGTTGGAATGAAATTCTGAGAGTTGTTGTAGCTTCGTTAGGTGATTTTGGACATGTCTACAAATTTTCAGGTCAATCGGAGGTCATTTGGTCGGGTTTTTGATCGAATGTGAGTTTCGGAAGTTTTAATTTAACTTAGGCTTGAATCCGATGTAAATTAATGATTTTTCGGTTATTGGTTGTGTTTTTATATTGGAACATGTTCGTATGATGTTTTGGAATAGGTTGGTAGTTTTGGTTGGGTCCCGGGAGCCTCGGGGTATTTCCGGATGGTTGATCGGAGGTGTTGGGAGTTTGTTGCATGAAATAGCAGATGGCTTCTGGTATTTCCGCTACTGCGGAAGGGAAGCCGTTTAAGCGGTGACCGCAGAAGCGGAGGATGAGCCATAAAAGCGGAAGATGAGACGCAAAAGCGGATCTTGAGCAAAAGGCTGGGATTACGGATGGAAATTTAACCACATAGGCGGTTACCGCTGAGGCGGATGTTTGGCCGCAGAAGCGAGCCCTGGGAATTAAGTTGGACCGCATAGGCAGTCATGAGGCTGATAAAGTGAAGACCGCAGGAGCGTTCAGTTGACCGCGTAAGCAAAAGTCGGGCAGGGTTTAATGATCAGTTATTTCGCAAGTTTGAAAAAGAGAAGAACATTTGGACCTCTGGCTAAGGAAACTTAGGGAGCGATTTTGAAGGGGATTTTGGGTAAAACATCAGATTCCACACTCGAGGAGGTCGATTTGCGAAGAAATCGCAAGGCGAGCTAGAATTTTGGCCGGTTCAAGGTGAGTAATGGTTATGAATGATATACTGAAGGTTTAAAACCCCGTATTTATACTATACGGTGCTATGTTGAGATGAGACACGCATCTTGTGTTGAGCGTGGTGATGTATTTGCTGGGAACTCGAACTTGGTCCATCCCGATTGACGACTTACTATATTTCTCGACTGAGACTGAGCTTGTACTCGCATACTTTGGGCTAGTTTCCATGTTTGGGGCCTTGTGCCGATCTGTAGAACTCCTATGGAGTATGTTGAGCTGATTGACCTCACTATACCTATTGGACACATACCATCTGTCCTGACTTTTGACTGTAAATCTTGAAATAAATCGGACTTTGTAACTTGCACCCTGAATGAGCAATACCTAGAGTTGAATACCATGTCTTAGATGAGTGGGCCCGAGAGGCCAAGTCTATAATGACTGAGTGGGGTCAAGGACCCCGTAGTGAGGCTAATTAATATATACACATCGGGTCGGGCTGCTATATGGATCGGACTGCATGCCGCAGTAGTATATTATATGAATCGGACTGCACACCACAGTGATATATTATATGGATCGGGCTGCACGCCACAGTGATAGATGGATCAGACTGCACGCCGCGGTATTATGGCGCTTGGGCTGAAGGAGCCCTCCGGAGACTGTACACACCCCCAGTGAGCGCAATCGACTATATTTATTGGATCGGGCTGCGCGCCGCTGCATCTTATACATTATATTGGATTGGGCTGCGTGCCGCAACAATATATATATATATATATATATATATATATATATATATATATATATATATATATATATATATATATATATATATATATATATATATATATATATATATATATATATATATATATATATATATATATATATATATATATATATATATATATATATATATCGGGCTATGCGGCGCAGTAGTTTTAGTAACTGGTCTAACGGAAATGGGAGTATGTATCAGATTCTTTTCCATGTATGGTACCGACCCACTGGCCTTTATTACTAGTAATAGAACTGTATAGTGATTTTTTACCGAATTTTCTTTCTTTTAGTTGTTATTTATTGCTATTACTCACTGAGTTGGAAGTACTCACTCTACTCCATGCACCTTGTGTGCAGATCCAGGTACCTCAGGGTTGAGTTGATCTCGCAGCGAAGTTCAACCTATTTTCCGGAGCTTGTCGAGGTAGTTGTCTGCCGTCCGCAGGACCCGACTCCTCCACTAATTCTGTATTTTTTTCATTTCCGCGTACTGAGATTATGATATTATTTCGTGTTATTACGCTATTCTGGGAGAGGCTCTAGACTCATGACCCCCAGATCTGTTGGAGGTTGCGATTACTGGTTATTGGGATGTTTTATTTATAACTTCTAAATTTCAGATTTTCTCTCGTTATTAATGATTTTGAATTAAGGATTTGAGCTTGTAGCTCGGAAGGAGATTGGTCGAGCTTGCCTAGTAATGTGCTGGGCGCCATCACGACCGGGTTGGGGTCGTGACATATTAATGAATACAACAACTTAAATACATGAAATACATTGTATAAAAACATAAAAGGTATCTAAAACACGTAATATAGAAAAGGGTATCTATAATTACTACTTAGACCAAAAAGATTGTGCTTTATGAAAAACTCCCTACAAAAAATGACCATTGGGCCCAAATATATTGTATATAGTAGCCGAAAGGAATGAGTATGACAACATAAACACCTATGGCTCATTGGATAGAGCGCCTGTTTCCTAAGTTGAAGGTCATAGGTTCGACCCCTGCCTAACGCGATAGAGAAACCCTTTTTTGCAATGTATAAATATTGTATCCTAAGTTTGACAGTGTATCCTTGGTGTATATTGAGCCTATCTCGAGTGTACTTGTGTATCTAAAGTGTATATATTTGGGTACCCAAAATGTATTTTGTATCATGAATGTATAATCTGTCTGAAAATGTATCAGAATTGTATATAATGAGTATTTTCTAATATGTAAACATAGTGTATATAAATTATATACAATTTTGTATGTGTAATGTGTGTACACTATGTATTTGGAGTGTATCATGTATTTTATATATATATTTTTCGTATAGCTACATCTATTTTGAATATTTTTGTATAGTGACAGTCGATTTTATATATTTTTTGTATAGTGACAATCTATTTGTATATTTTTTGTATAGTGACAATTTATTTTGTATAGTGATAGTGTAGCGATTGACCCATCGTCACGTGGGTTACCACTTCATTTTCCCAGTTTTATGCTTCTATATGTTTTATTATATGTGTTTGGAAAATTTGAAGTAATTCGGATAGAGTTCGGTTAGAAATGAGACAATTAGTCTCTTTATGAGAATGTTAGTTTGGAGAAGTCAATTGAATGTTAACTTATGAGTTAGAGGGCTCGGAATGAATTTCTAATGATTTGACTAGTTTCAGGTGATGATTTGTGACTTAGGAGCGCAATCGGAATTGAATTTGGAGGTCCGGTGTAGGATTACTCTTGAATTGGCTAAGTTTGAATTTTGGCAAATTCCGGTTGATAGGTGAGATATCCGGGGGTCGGAATGGAATTCCGACAGCTGCAGTAGCTCCGTTAGGTAACTTTGGATATGCGTGAAAATATTTAGTCATTCGGAGGTGTTTAAGTCGGGTTTTAGATCAAATGCAAGTTTCGGAAGTTTTAGTTTAACTTAGGCTTGAATCAGTGGTAATTCGATGATTTTGACGTTTATGATAGTGTTTTTATGTTATGAATAAGTTTGAATGAAGTAATAGAAGATCTTTTTGCGTTTGGTTGAGGTAACGAGGGCCTCGGGGTAATTTCGGATGGCTAACGTGGAATTTTTTAAGAAGAAAATGCAGCAGAAATTGCAGCAGAGAATTTACTCTATGTGATCGCATATGTATATCAGCGATCGCATAGAAGGCCTGAGAGGGGTGAAGATTTTTCTCTATGCAATCGCGTAGTGAGGCCTACGATCGCATAGGTTGATGGCGTTGGGCAGTGCGATCGCGTGGGAGGTTATGCGATCGAGTATGAGGGGGTGACAAAGCTCTGCGATCGCAGGGGGTTTCCTACGATTGCATAAGAGGAATTTTAGGGGGTCTGGACTTTGGCCTATGTAATCGCAATGGGGTGGATGCGATCGCATAGAGGAATACCTGGGCGGACAGAGTGTTTTAAGGGTTAATTCATCCGTGACCCACTTGATATTTCCACCATTTTTTACTCCATCAAGAGAGCTTTTTGAGAGATTTGAAGAGGCTTTTCGACGGGTATTGATTGGAGGTAAGTCTCTTGACATAGAAACACTATTTTTATGAAGAATCAACCCTCAAATCCATGAAAATAGGTTGAAATTGTGAAGAACTAGGGCTTGGTTCTTGAAAACAAATTTTGCAAGTTGAAGGGGCATTTGAGCTCCGTTTTTGACAAACTTTATATGTGCGGACTCGTGGAGAGACGAGGAATTCGTTGATGTGATTTTTGGAATTTTTCAAGAAGTGGGCCGGGGCTCGGGTTTTACTAACTTCGTGAACTTTAGTACTTTTCGAGTATTTTTTATTGGATTATGTTTTTTTAACCCATATTTATGTATTCGTTGTGATTTTGAATAGATTCGATGCGCGAGGAGGTCGATACAAGAGGAAAAGGCATTGCGGACCAGTATAAGGCCGGTTAGAGGTGATTAGTTTGTATAGATGATGGCCTGAGGGTTTGAAACCCCGGTTTATCACATTATGATGCTGTGTAGGGCGTGACTCGCACCCCTGGTAGGTGCGAGAATTTTTATGACTAAGGATTGTGACTTGGTGCATACCGAACTAGAATATTATTATATTGGAGACAGATACGCACCCTATATTGACTATATCTGAGCTTATTGCCATGTTTGGGGCCTTTTGCCGATCTATAGCATCCTTAGAGGATGAATATCATTGTGATATCATGATTTGTATAATCATATATCTCAGTACTGTGTTTAATCACCCTTAAGAAATGCTAAGTCGCTTTTCCTAAAAACTAAATAACCAAATTATATTATTCTTAATAATTGGAAATTGGGAAATTAATTGAATCTGTTATGCGACTCATTTGCATACTGTGGACTGAGTATGGATCGAGCTGCACGCCGTTAATGATATGATGATATTGTGCTTAGGATGTAGGAGCCCCTCCGGAGTCTGTACACATCTCCAGTGAGCGGCGTCGATGTTAAAAGGATCGGGCTGTATGCCGCAGTGGGTTCATGTGCATTGCATTGCATTCTTGCATTATACTTGACTGATATACTTGATATTGCTTTGTTGTTGGTTCGTAATTAAGGTGTCAGACTGTTAGTTTTAGCTTCACTTTTTGTCATTTCATGTATTTCTTATCTTCAAACATTTTATATGCTTATTACTCACTGAGTCGGTAGTACTCACCCCTACTCCCTGCACCTTGTGTGCAGATTTACGTGCACCGGAGGCTTAGCTGAGCTGTCATAGTCTCCAGAGATTATTAGAGTTGTTAAGGTAGATACTTGACGTTCGCAGGACCTGGCTACTCCTCCTATTTTAGTTTTAATATTTATATGTATTTCTAGACTTATGTATTTTCTTTCAGATATTATTTATCCAGTTTGTTTTAGAGGCTCTAGACTCGTGACCCCAGATTTTTTGGGAGTGTTTTATTAGATTTTGTATCTCTTTGTATTATTTTATTATAAATATTGGATTATTATTCTAAAACTATTACATTCTCCTTAAATTAACAATTTTGAGATCTATTGTTAAATTGAAAGCGATTGTTGGTCAGGCTTGCCTAGCTTTAGGCTTGGGCGCCATCATGACCGGGTTTAGGTCGTGACAAATTGGTATTAGAGCCTAGGTTACTAGGCCTCGCGAGTCATGAGCCGATTTAGTAGAGTCTCGCGGATCGGTACGTAGATGTCTGTATCTATCCTCGTGAGGCTACAAAACCTTTAGGAAACACTTCACTTTCTTGAAATTCATATCGTGCGGCTCCGTTGATATAAAAACTAAATTTCTGTATTTTATTCTCTCGCAGATGGAGAGAACCCGTGCTAACGTATGTGGCGAACGACCACTAGTACCACCTGCTAGAGGCTGTGGACGCGATCGTGGTGGTGGTTGAGGCGGACCAGCAGGGGAAGCACCTGCTGACCCACCAGCTGCCCAGGTCCAGGACCAACCTCCAGCTGTAGTTGCTCCAGCAGCACCTGTTCAGGCACCGGCAATGCCCATCGTGATTCCTGGTCTCCAGGAAGCTTTGGCTCAGATCTTTTCCATCTGTACTGGCCTGGCTCAGGAAATTTCAGCCACTACAGCGGTGGCTACTTCTCAGACTGGGAGTGGTCATCAAACCCCCGATGCTCGCATTCCCGAGTAGGTTGTTCAGGGCTTACAAACACCCGAGGTAGCCCTAGTTCAACCAGTTCAGCCAGTTGCTCCAGTAGCACCAATTGTTCCTGTTGCGCCAGTCGCACCAGCTCCAGCTCTTGTGTTTCCAGCTATGCCGGATGACAAGCAGCATCGGTTGGAGAGGTTCGGTAGACTCCAGCCTCCGACATTAAGTGGTGCTGAGGGCGAGAATGCCTAGGGTTTTTTGGATAAGTGCCAGCGTATGCTTCATACTAAGGGTATTTTGGAGTCTAGTGGAGTGGCTTTTACTACTTTCCAGTTCACACGACCTACGTTTACTTGGTGGGAGGATTTTGAGAGGCGTAGGCCTATTGGGCCAGCGCCCCTCACTTGGCAGCAGTTCTCCATGGTATTTTTGGAGAAGTATGTGCCCCAGTCTCACAGGGAAGAGCTGCGTCGTCAGTTCGAGTGGTTGACTCAAGGAGATGTGATGGTAACTCAATATGATTTGAGGTTTACACAGCTAGCTCGGCATGCTACTTGGATTATCCTGACAGATCGAGAGAGGATCAGGAGTTCCGTGGATGGCCTCAACTATCCGATCCGCATATTGATGACTATAGAGAGGGCTAAAATATTTACATTTGAGGAGGTAGTTGATGCGGCACGTTAGATCGAGATAGATCATCGTCGGGAGCGTGAAGAGATGGATGCTAAGAGGCCTCGAGGTTCAAGTGGTTTCAGCGGTGCTCCGTCTAGGGGCCAGTTCCAGCGCAGCAGAGGTTTTTACTTTAGACTCCTCAGTTAGGTCGTACAGAGTCCAGTGGGGCCTCTTCAGGCCAGGGTCATTTGGATCATCAGCAGAGCCAGCCTACACTGTGTTCCCTTCCAGCTCAGAGCTTTGCTCCTGCCTTTTCAGCCCAGGGTTCATCTACAGCGAGGGTTTCCCATCAGTCCCCTTCTCCAGCTCCAGGTCATTGCTACTAGTGCGGTGAGTTGGGTCAAATGAGGAGACAGTGTCCTCGGCTCCGTAGTAGATAGTCTCAGCAGAGGGATCAACCCACGTCTTCTGCTCCAGTTGCTTTGGCACCCACTCAGTCAGCTAGGGGTGGAGGCCAGGTAGCCAGAGGTCGCCCCAGGGGTGAGGATCGTACTGGAGGTGGTCTGGCTCGATTCTATGCTCTTCCAGATAAGAGGGATGCAATTGCATCAGATGCAATCATTACAGGTATTATCTCAGTTAGCCACAAAAATCCCTCTGTCTTATATTATCCCGGATCTACCTATTCCTATATATCTTCATATTTTGCTCATCATTTGGGTACAACACGTGGTTGTCTTTCCTTTCCTGTGCACGTATCTACCCCGGTGGGTGATACTATTATTGTGGATCATGTATATCGATCGTGTCTGATGACTATTGGGGGTCTGGAGACCCGAGTTGACTTGTCATTATTGTGCATGGTAGATTTCAACATGATTCTAGGTATGGATTGGCTATCTCTATACCATGCTATTCTGCATTGTCATGCTAAGATAGTTACATTGGCTATTCCGGATATTCCGAGGATCGTGTGGCGAGGCGTGACTGATTATGTACCCAGTAGGGTGATTTCCTTTCTAAAAGCCCAACAGATGGTTGGGAAGGGTGTTTGTCATATTTGGCTTTCGTGAGAGATGTGAAAGCTGAGGCTCCTAGTCTTGATTCGATTCCCATTGTGAGGGATTTCCTTGATGTGTTTCCAGCGGACCTGTCAGGCATGCCGCCGGACAAGGACATCGATTTCGGTATTGATATGGTACCGGGCACTCAGCCCATCTCTATCATACTTATATATATGTGTGTATATATATATAGGGTATCAACAATAGGCAGTTGGATAGACCTTCCCAGTAGAATGCTTCAAATATCAGCTTCGTTAGTAATCTCCACTTTCTCAAAGTTACCAGGTCTAGACCTTGGAGTCCATTTTATATTAGTAGCATTTATGTTGGCGATGTCATTACTCATTATGAGCATATCATCCATATATAAGCAAACAATGACTATGCAATTTGCAATATTTTTAATTTACACACATTTATCACATTTGGGGTTGGGGTCCCCGGCAGAGGATTGTGCTATGCAATCGCATGAGGGAGAGTGCGATCGCATAGGAGGAATTTATGGGGCCTGGAATTTGGCCTATGCGATCGCATAGGGTTGAGTGCGATTGAGGAACAACTTTAGAAACTCCTAGATAAGGGGTTCATTCGCCCGAGTGTGTCACCGTGGGGTGCACCGGTATTATTTGTAAAGAAGAAGGATGGCACAATGAGAATCTACATCGATTACAGATAGCTAAACAAGGTGAGACTGAATAACAAGTACCCAGTAACCCGTGTTGAAGATTTGTTTGATCAGATTCAGGGAGCAAGGGTATTCTCTATGATTGACCTCTGATCAGGTTATCACCAGCTGAAGATTACGGATTCAGACATTATGAAGACGGCTTTCAGGATGAGATATGGGCACTACTAGTTTCTAGTGATATCCTTCGGGCTGACTAATGCCCCGCTGCATTCATGCACTTGCTGAACAGTGTATTTCGGCCGTATCTGGATTATTTCATGATCGTGTTTATTGATGATATCTTGGTGTACTCGCGAAGCTAGGAGGAGCACGCGTAGCACTTGAGGGTGGTATTGCAGAAATTGAGAGAGGAGAAGCTTTATGCGAAGTTCTCCAAGTGTGATTTCTGGCTTAGTACTGTGGCTTTTCTGGGACACGTGGTGTGCAGTGATGGTATTCAAGTTGACCCAAAGAAGATTGAGGCGGTGCAGAGTTGTCCCAGACGGTCCCCAACTACTGATATTCAGAGTTTCCCTGGTTTGGCGGGTTATTACCGCAGGTTCGTTCAGGGATTTTCATCTATTGCTTCGCCTTTGACGAAGTTGACGCAGAAGAATGCTCCATTTGTGTGTTCGGATGAATGCGAGGAGAGCTTCCAAACGCTCAAGTCGGCTTTGACCACAGCTCTGGTACTAGTACTGCCATCAGCTTCAGGTTCTTATACGGTGTATTGTGATACTTTGAGAGTTGGGATCGGTTGTGTATTGATGTAGGAGGGTAGAGTTATTGCTTATGCTTCTCGTCAGTTAAAGCCCCATGAGAAGAACTACCCTGTCTATGACTTAGAGTTGGCTGCTACTGTTCATTCCTTGAAGATTTAGAGGCATTATTTATATGGCGTATCTTGTGAGGTATATACAGACCATCGCAGTCTTCAGCATTGCTTTAAGTAGAAGGATCTTAATCTGAGACAGCAGAGATGGCTTGTGTTACTCAAGGACTATGATATTACCATATTGTATCATCCTGGGAAGGCCAATGTAGTGGCCTATGCTTTGATCCGGAAGACTATTAGTATGGGTAGTTTGGCGTACATTCCAGTTGGGGAGAGGTCCCTTGCAATTGATGTTCGGGCCTTGGCCAATCATATGGTGAGGTTAGATAATTCCGAGCCCAGTCGGGTGTTGGCTTGTGTGGTTTCCCAATTTTCTTTGTATGACAACATCAGAGAGCGCTAGTATGATGATCCGCATTTTCTTGTCCTGAAGGGCAGGGTCCAGCATGATGATGCCAGAGATGTGACCATTGGAGATGATGGTGTGTTGCGGATGCAGGACAGGATTTGCGTGCCCAATGTGAATGGGCTCCGGGAGTTGATATTAGAGGAGGCCCACACCTCACGATATTCGATTCATCCGGGTGCGGCGATGATGTACCACGACTTACGACAACATTACTGGTGGAGTAGAATGAAAAAGGATATTGTGAATTATGTGACTCGGTGTCTCAACTGTCAGTAGATCAAATATGAGCACCAGAGGCTCGTTGGTATACTCCAGAGGATGGATATTCCGGGGTGGAAATGGGAGAATATTACTATGAATTTCGTGAGTGGTCTTCCTCGTACCCCGAAAAGTTTTGACTCGATTTGGGTGATTGTGGATAGGCTGACCAAGTCCGTGCACTTCATTTCGGTATGTACTACCTATTCTGCGGAGAAGTTAGCAGAGATTTTCATCCGGGAGATTGTATGGTTGCATGGGGTCCCAGTTTCCATTGTCTCAGATAAGGGTACTATGTTCACTTCCCAGTTCTAGAGAACTTTTCATCATGAGTTAGGCACACATGTACAGTTGAACACGCCATTTCATCCTCAGATGGACGGATAGTCCGAGCGTACTATCCAGATATTGGAGGAAATGTTCCGTGCCTGTGTCATTGATTTTGGAGGTTCTTGGGCTGAGTTCTTGCCAATTGTGGAGTTTGCTTATAATAACAGCTATCAATCCAGCATTCATATGGCGCCATATGAGGCCTTATATGGGAGATGGTGTAGATCTCCGGTTGGTTGGTTTGAGCCCGGCGAGGCCAGGTTATTGTGGACAGAGTTAGTTTAGGATGCCTTAGAGAAGGTGAAAGTGATCCAGGAGAGACTTCGTAGAGCTTAGTCGCGTCAGAAGAGTTATGCCGACCTGAAGGTTCGAGATGTATCTTACGTGGTGGGCGAGAAGGTCTTGTTGAAGGTTTCACCTATGAAAGGCGTTATGAGGTTTGGAAAGAAAAGGAAGCTGAGTCCAATGTTCATTTGACCTTTTGAGATACTTAGGAGGATTGGGGAGGTGGCCTATATTCTTGCCTTGCCACCCAGCTTGTCGGGAGTTCATCCGGTGTTCCACGTTTCTATGATCTGGAAGTACGTTGAGGACCCATCTCATGTGTTAGACTTCACCACGATTCAGCTGGACGAGGATCTGACCTACGATGTAAAGCTCGTGGCTATTTGTGGTCATCAGGTTCGAAAGTTGAGATCAGAACACATAGCTTCGGTGAAGGTGCAGTGGAGAGATCATCCCGTGGAGGAGGGCACTTGGGAGACCGAGAAGGAGATGCGGAGCAGATATCCTCACTTTTTTGAGACTCCAAGTATATTTCTTGACCCGTTCGAGGACGAGCATTTGTTTAATTTGGGGAGGATGTAACGACCCGACATGTGATTACCGCCCCGTTTTCCCCATTTTATGCTTCTATATGTTTCATTGTATGTGTTTGGAGAATTTCACGTAATTTGGAGAGATTTCGGTTAGAAATGAGATAATTAGTCTCTTTATGAGAAGGTTAGTTTAGAAAAGTCAACCGAATATTGACTTATGAGTTAGAGGGCTCGGAATGGATTTTCGAGTATGGGAGTATGGGGTGAGTCTACCAACTCACCGAGTAATAAGCATGTGTAAAAACCCGAAGATAACAAATCCCGAAATAGCACAAAATGAAGCTATCTAGCAGTTCTATACAGTACCAACCTCATAGATGTGCATATAAAGCAACAACGAATGAATGCATGAGATTCAATGCAATGCATGACCACTGCGGAACATGCATCCCGATCCATTTCGGTACCCGCGCTCACTATTGGGGTTCAGACTCCGGAGGGGCTCCTACAGCCCAAGCTCAATATAAATATCACACCGCTGTGGCGTGCAGTCCGATCCATGCAATGTATATGCACATGTAAACATAACACTGAAGGCATGAAGCCTCCTTACATCATCTTCATGTACTCACATATGGCCCTCAACCTCAATCAGTCCGAACTAGTCAAAGAGGCCATCGGGCATCAGTAAGACAATTATACTCAGCTCAAATGATAGTTCAAATAGCAGTTAAAACTCCAAATTTGAGTAAAAATATAGTTAAGTTCATGAAACAGTGTAAATCACAAGGACTAAGTTCAAATAATATTTCAAATAGTGAGGAAAACCATGATGATAACTCACAAAGAGTTCAGACAATCGGCAATAAGCCCCAATTATGGCAATGAGACCAAATCATAATGATAACAACAAAACATTTACAATTTAACGATAAGAACCAACAAGCGGGACGTACCAAGTCACAATCCCAATGGTCCTCTACCCTACGCTCAGGTCCAGCGTGCAAGTCACCACAATACAACACTAAGATGTGCAAATCCGGGGTTTCAAACCCTCAGGATATCATTCCCAAGAATTACTCACCTCGAACCGGTGAGATCTCTAGCTCGCGACGCCTTTGCCTCGAGAAACAACCTCTGCGGGCGCCAAATCTGGTCAAAACCAATAGGAATAGGAATACGTCACAATAAACTAATGGGACATAACCCAATAAAAAACAATCGAAATATAACAAAAATCTCGAAACTAGCAAAACTCGAACTCCGGGCCCGGTTCTCGAAAAATTACGAAACTTACATTTCCGGAAGCCTCATCTTGCCACGAGTTCATACATACCAAGAACTCCCAAATCCGAGCTAAAATGACCTATCAAATTCCAATTTGATTTATCAAAACTCAAGCCCTAACTTTAGCCCCTTTTTAATGAATTCAGCTAAGTTTCCATATTAAATTTTCCATAAACTTGAATAATTAGGCCAAGGAACTTACCTTCCTTTGACTCCCTTCGAAACCCTCTTCATTTGCTCCTAAAAGCTCTCAAAATCCACAACAATGGTGGAAAGATGACTTAAACTCGTGGATAAAAAATGATAACTTAAACCCTTCTTCTCAGCTCGACTTCTGCTTATGCGGTCAACTGACCATTCCTACGGCCTCCCCTTACACTGCAATTTGACCGCTTCTTCGGTCCAACTTAAAATCCCATCGACCGCTTCTGCGGTCCTTGACCGCTTCTACGGTTTCTAAACCGCTCCTGCGGTCCCAGACATTCTCCCTTGGCCGCTTATGCGGTCCTTCAGTCGCATCTACAGAATCTTTTATGCGACTCCTCTTCTGCTGACGCGAAAATAGCAGAAGCAGCAATTATAAAAACATGCATAAACTATTACAATCCCTGATCAACCATCCGAAATCACCCCGAGGCCCCCGCGGTACAAACCAAAAACACAACTATGACCAAATACCTCATTCAAACTTGCTCGATCCATAAGAACACTATCATTAACATCACAAATCACCAAATTCCTCAAATCCAAGCCTAAATTTCCTAAGAACTTCTGAAATACGCATACAATCGAAAACCCAACCAAACAACGTTCGAATGACCTGAAAATTTGCAGACATATCCAAAATCACCTAACGAAGCTACTGCAACTCTCGGAATTCTATTCTGACCCTGGGATCAAAATCTCACATGTCAACCGGAATCCACCAAAAATTCAAACTTCGCCAATTCAAGCCTAATTCTACACCGGATCTCCAAAATCAATTCTGATCGCTCTCCAGGTCACAAATCATCTCCTGAATCTAACTGCCACCAAAATTCACATCCGAGCCCTCTAGTCACATAGTCAATTTCCGGTTGACTTTTCCAAAATAAGCTTCCTTCTAAGAGGCCAAGTGCATTATTTCCAACCAAAACCAATGCAATTACACCCGATCGAGTCTAATACTGATATTGAAACATGAACCAACAAAATAAGGGTGAAACGGAGAAGAGACACAGGAGATGACGAGTCGGGTTGTCACATCCTCCCCAACTTACAAACACTCGTCCTCGAGTGTACCAAGAGTTGTACTAGAAGCAACCCAATAGATGAATGACCTTATGAAGCACATACCCGGGGTGATCCCACGTCACCCTAACTCACATAGGTACCGATAACACAACACAACTGAAATTTCACAATCCATCTGGCCCATAAACCGTAGAACCACACTGCACTTCCTGAAGTCATACACAAGATCAGAACCTCACGTCTATACTCAAAATCAATCTGAACCAGCTATAACAACCCACAGTGCAACCTCAGGTGAATTCATACAATATATACCACATTCACACACTTGGAACAATAGTCTCTATTCATAGCAGTTACCCACAGTACTCAAATACCATTAGGAAACCTCTTATCTAGCTAAAGTCTTATTCCAACACTTCCGCATATTGCCAGCGATAACTAAAACATGCAACAAACAGTAGCAGTTCTTCAGATCAACCATGAAGTCACTTCCAAGTTGACTATTACCACATCAGATTTTTGGGCCAAACCTCGATATTACCCCTCTAACCAGGTGAAATCAAATCTGCTCATACTCATTAATAACCCAATGATCACCTCGAATCTAACACACCACTTCTGGTGACATGGTGCCTCAATACGGGCCTAAGTTATAATTTCATAATACGCGCCAATAAGGAACAGTCTACATATACTCAATTCAGGGCAAATGATTCATCCGGGAGAGTTATACCTCACGCTCATCAATACCTTCACAAGACCAAAATGAGACCTCGTCTCACATCATAGGAATAGAGTACTTGAATCCTCCTCGAGAGGTCATAACTTCATGTGGCCTCTCCACAAAACGCGATAATATCCCAACACTGTTACACATGAAACGCCTCGTGTTACCATGCTCACAGTAGATAGCCATGCACAGATCTATGCCTGAAACCAAATCTCCCATCACACTCAGGTGAAACAAGTAATATACACCATTCAGCCCTGAAAGGACACAACCAATACACTATCCGCCAAGCGATTCTCAATACGGACTCCCTCGGAAGCCAGGAAGCAAGGAATACAAAGCGACACATGGAAAGCTATTCTTGACATTACACTGTTGCGGCACGCAACCCGACCCAGATAACATACTCGTGGCGGTGTGCCACCCTTGTTGAAACACGTTCTCAAGTCGCTAAACTAAACGTGTGTTCATATTTGTAGGTTTTGATAAATGACAAACCGACGTGAACGGAACATTGACATATGCCGAAGTCCAAGCACAAGAAGAATCCAAGCACAAGAAGAACAAAGATCAAGATTTAGTAAAGCAACAAAGTTATACATGAGTCGTTCTATAATTGTGATCTTGATCCGACAGTTGATTCAAGACTTGGCTTCTCTCATAAAATCATTTTTATCAAATCAAGCATCTTTATTTTAAAGCAAAATGATTTTCAAACATTTCATTTTAACCAAAATGAATTTTAAACATGTCTTTCAAATATGGACAAAGATAATCGATTATGTACCTTATGATAATCGATTATGTTAAGGCAGTGTACACCAGATTTTACAAAGCTATAAGATAATCGATTATGTACCTTATGATAATCGATTATGTTAAGGCAGTGTTCACCAGATTTTTCAAAGCTACAAGATAATCAATTATGTACCTTATGATAATCGATTATGTTGAGGCAGTGTTCACCAGATTTTTCAAAGCTACAAGATAATCGATTATGTGCCTTAGACTAATCGATTATGTTGAGACAGTGACCATCAGATTTTTCAAAGTAGCAAAATAATCGATTATGGCTTTCTGGTAATCGATTATATTAAAGACCGTTGCCAAAATATTTTCAAATGCTGAAAGATAATCAATTATGTACAATCAGACAATCGATTATGTTAAGGATAAAATCGGGAATTGATTTTTGAACGTTGTCAGGTAATCGATTATACGATTTGGATAATCGATTATTCTGCTTAAAATCTGGGATTGATTTTTGAACGTTGGCAGATAATCGATTATGCAGAATCAGATAATCGATTATCCTAGCACAAAATTAGCAATTTGTGATTGGCAATTAAGCAATGGTCTTGGGTGTTTTGAGCACTATAAATACAACTCAAAATCACTCTTCTAAGTACAACAACTGATTACATTCTTGCTAAAGCTTACATACTCTCTTTGCAATCATTTTATATTCATTTCATAAGTTTTTGAGAGCCAAACTCTTGACTAAGTTGTTGTGTTCTTGAGCGTATTTATTTACTCATATCTACTCTTCAAGAGAGTTCTGTTTAAGTGAGTGCTAAGTGTTTGTACACACTTGAAGGGATAGTCTAATCCCTTGTTGTAAGAAGGAAAAGTAGTTCCTTAGTTTGAAGTCTTGAGGTGCGGTATCCTCGAGCAGGTTGAAGTCTTGTAGAGGGTATATCTACGAGCAGGTGTAACGGTTTGTTAAGCACCCGTAAGCTTAACGAAGTTAGTATAAAACTCGAAGAGTCTCTCGGGGACTGGACTAACCACGTGTTGTGGTGAACCAGGATAAAATTCGGTGTGTTCTCTCCTTATCTCTTTAGTTACTGCACCGTTATTCCTGCAATTTTTAATTCCGCATATTTACATTGTTTTTTTATTATAATGCGATTCACCCCCCCCCCTCTAGCTTCAAGCGTATATTCTAACAATTGGTATCAGAGCAATACTCTCTGAAAGACTTAACAGTTTGAGAGAAACTTTCCATGGCTTCTACTCGTAGTGTTTATGCAGGACTAGGTGAAGGACAATGCTTCACAAGGCCACCACTTTTCGATGGCACCAACTACACTTACTGGAAGGAGAGAATGAGGATTTTTATACAATCAAACAACTTCCAACTGTGGAAAATTATCAAAAATGGAGAATTACAACCTATCAAAAAGGTTGGAGAAGAACTCGTTCCAAAAAAGGAAGATGAATACGACGCCGATGATATCAGAAAAATAGAGAACAACGCAAAGGCAATCAACATGATGTATTGTGCAGTGAACCCCGATGACAATCGAAAAATATCATGTTGCACCACTGCCAAGCAAATGTGGGACAAATTAGAAATCACCTACGAAGGTACGGACCAGGTAAGGGAAGCTAAAATTGATTTCCTAACCCACGAATATGAACTGTTTCGCATGAAGGAAAACGACAAGATAGATGATATGTTCGAACGATTCTCAAAAATTGTTATTGACCTACACGCCCTCAAAAAGACGTTCATGGATAAGGAGCTTGTCCGGAAAATTCTACGAAGCCTCACTCCGGAATGGCGTTCCGAAGCCGATGCTATCCAAGAATCAATCGGCATCACAAACGTCACCATTGACGGACTACGAGGTAATCTTAAAACTTATGAATCAACTATTCTTAACTCTCCTTTGGATGATCAAAGGAAAAGAAAGATTGCACTCAAAGCATCAACTACTCAACCTCAAAACAATGAGGAGTCAAGTGATGAAGATGTCGAGCTTGGACTTGTTATTAAGAAATTTCACAAGTTCATGCAAAAGAAGTATGAACGAAAAGGTAAGCAACAAGGCGACCAATTGAAGTGCTATGGATGCGGAGAAATCGGGTATATCAAATCAAATTGTCCAAACATCAAAAAGGAGAAGAAACCATTCAAGAAACAAAGAGCATACATCTCTTGGGGAGGCGACTCCGGAGACGAATCAAGTGATGGAGAAGAAAACGAGACCGCAAACTTGTGTCTTATGGCACATGAAGAAAATCAAAATGAGGTATGTACTTCTTCTAAGAACTATTTCACTTTAGAAGAAATGCAAGATGCATTTGATGAGTTGTATAAAGAGTTTATTAGCGCTTCTAAATCTATAAAAGATTTAAGAAAACAATTTTCTTCAAAAGAAAAGGATTTTGAAAAACTCACTCTTGAGAATGAGAAATTAAAAGAGGAAAACAAGTTTTATGGCAAAAGAAGCGCCGACAAACCCGAAAGCTCAAATAAGGATTGTACTTCTTGCAAATCTCTAAAGGAAGAAGTAGAAAGTTTTAGAAGCACTTTGCACAAATTCAATTCTTCACACAAAAATCTCAATGAAGTGCTTGTAAATTTGAAATCCACTAAGCACGGTATAGGCTTCAAACACGAGCCAAAAGAAAAAGTTGAGTCCATTCCTAAACCACCTAAGACTCAACTTAGGCCAAACAAAATAAACGTCATCACTCAGCCTAGAAATTTCAATCCTATAATTGCATCTCATTCTAGAACAAATGCTAGGAGAAATATTGGAATGTATAGACCACCTAGACAAGATTTTCGAAAACCACATCAAAACTATATTTCTAAAAATGTAGTGAACACTAGAAGAAACGTTGGCATGTATAGACCACCTAGACAAGATTTTCGAAAACTACATCAAAACTATGTTCCTAAAAATAGAGTGAATAATTTTAGACCCCCAAATTACTATCATCCTAGAAGAATGCACATTTCGAATGTCATTTGTCATTATTGCAATAAAATTGGACATATTGCTCCCGCATGCTTCACTAGACATAGACATTTCACTGCAGGGCAATCACACCAATATGTTGCACCTAACGCACAAGGACCCAAAATGGCTTGGGTACCAAAATCTCATTAATTTGTTTTGTAGGTGTGTTTGAAGGGATCAAGTGTACTTTGGTACCTTGATAGTGGATGCTCCAAACATATGACCGGGGATGCATCAAAATTCCTTCAACTAAAACCCAAGGAAGGAGGAAATGTTGTTTTTGGAGACAATAACAAAGGAAAAATTATCGGCATTGGATCGGTCGGTGAGGACGGATCCTCCTCCATTAAGCATATTTTGCTTGTTAAAGGTCTCAAACATAATCTCTTAAGCATAAGCCAATTATGTGACAAGGGAAATCTTGTATTGTTTGACTCCGAAGAATGCTTAGTTATCCGTCGTAGTGATTTTAAAATTATTCTTCGTGGTTTTAGAATGGATAACATTTATATGGTTGATCTTGAAAATTCTTCATCAAGTTATGTGAATTGTCTTTTGAGTAAAGAAGACGACATGTGGTTATGGCATCGTAGAGTAGCTCATATAAATATGAATCTTTTAAAAAAACTAGTTTCACAAGAGTTAGTATTTGGTCTTCCAAACATGAAATTTGAAAAAGACTCTATTTATGATTCATGTCAAAAAGGGAAACAAACAAAGGCTTCTTTTAAATCCAAGAATGTTGTTTCAACCACTAGACCTTTACAACTTCTACACATGGATCTTTTCGGACCTTCTAGAATGAAAAGTCTTGGTGGAAATCTTTATGCTTTTGTTATTGTTGATGACTATTCTAGATTTACATGGACGTTATTCCTTGCTCATAAAAGTAACAAGCTTTTAAAAGTTTTCTGAAACGTGTTCAAAATGAAAAGGACACAACCGTCACTTCCATAAGAAGTGATCATGGGGGGGAGTTCGATCACAATCTCTTCGCGGACTTTTGTGACGAACTCGGTATTGAACATACCTTTTCGGCTCCACGTACACCACAACAAAATGGAGTGGTAGAACATAAAAATCGATGTTTCGAAGAGATGGCTAGAACCATGCTCGAAGAGGCCGATATTCCCAAATATTTTTGGGTGGATGCCGTGAGTACCGCAAGCTATGTTTTAAACAGAGCTATAATTAGACAGATACTCATGAAAACTCCCTATGAACTCTATAAGGGAAGGAAACCAAATATTTCCCATCTTAGAGTCTTCGGTTGTAAATGTTTTATTCACAACAACGGAAAAGATAACTTGGGAAAATTTGATGCGAAATCTGATGAAGGAATTTTTCTTGGCTACTCATCACGTAGCAAAGCATATAGAGTGTTTAATAATCGAACCAAAACTGTTGAGGAATCTCCTCATGTAGTATTTTGTGAAAATGATGCTCGCTTGGCGAGAAAGGATTCTTGTGTTGATCTTGCAGATGCTTTAAAGAAAATCAATCTTCAAGACGAGGTACAAAAGGAGGATCCAAAGGAAGTTCAAGATGAAGTCATGGAACAACCTTCGGAAGAAGTACCACCACAAGAAGAAGAATCGATGATGCCTAAGGCTTGGAGGACGTTTAAAGACCATCCACTTAACAAGGTAATTGGCAACATCGAGAAAGGGGTAAGTACACGAAACATTCTTAAAGATACTGTAGGACATATGGCTTTTGTTTCACAAATAGAACCTAAAACCATTTCTGAAGCAATTGGGGATGAGCATTGGACCTTGGCAATGCAAGAGGAGCTTAACCAATTCAAACGTAATGATGTTTGGGAATTGGTTCCAAGACCCGATAATGACACCATAATTGGTACGAAATGGGTTTTTCGGAGATGAAAATGGTATAATCACTAGAAACAAAGCTAGGCTAGTTGCTAAGGGATATAATCAAGAAGAAGGCATTGACTATGAAGAAACCTATGCACCCGTTGCACGCCTAGAAGCCATTCGTTTATTACTTGCTTTTTCATCATCTATGAATTTCAAATTATTTCAAATGGATGTCAAAAGTGCCTTCCTCAATGGGTTTATTCAAGAGGAAGTGTATGTTGAACAACCCCCGGGGTTTGAAGATTTTACATCTCCCGACCATGTCTTCAAGCTTAAGAAAGCTTTATATAGCCTTAAACAAGCTCCTCGAGCTTGGTATGAACGTCTAAGTAAATTTCTCTCAGACAATGGGTTTGAAAGGGGGAAAGTTGACACCACATTTTTTATCAAAAATAAAAACAACGACATTCTATTAGTTCAAATTTATGTCGATGATATTATTTTTGGTGCTACTAATGATTTTCTATGCGAGGAATTCTCTAAGTTAATGACTAGCGAATTTGAAACGTCAATGATGGGTGAGCTAAACTTCTTCTTGGGGCTACAAGTGAAACAAATGAAAGAGGGAACTTTCATTTGCCAATCCAAATATTGCAAGGAGTTGCTAAATCGCTTTGAAATGAGCAACGCCAAAGAAATGGCCACCCCAATGAGTACATCCGACCATCTTGACAAAGATGAGAAAGGTAAGGAAGTAGACATCAAAAAGTATCGAGGTATGATCGGATCTCTTCTCTATCTTACTGCTAGTAGACCGGACATCATGTTTAGCGTGTGTTTATGCGCTCGATATCAATCATGTCCGAAGGAGTCACACTTAACCGCGGTAAAATGGATTATGAGGTATCTTGTTGGAACAATAAATGTGGGACTATGGTATCCCAAAGATTCTTCATGCCAACTTGTTGGCTATTCCGATTTCGATTTTGCAGGTTGCAAATTGGACCGCAAGAGCAGTAGTGGCACTTGCCATTTGCTCGGTAGCTCATTAGTCTCTTGGTTTAGCAAGAAGCAAGTTAGTGTTGCGTTGTCCACAACCGAGGCTGAATATGTAGCCGCGGGGAGTTGTTGCGCTCACATCCTTTGGATGAAACAACAACTCTCGGACTATGGCCTTAGTATCGATCATGTCCCTCTTCGATGTGATAATACTAGCGCCATTAGCTTGACGAAGAATCCTATTCTTCACTCAAGAACGAAACACATAGAAATTAGACATCATTTTATAAGAGATCACGTTCTCAAGGGCGATGTCGAAATTGAATTTGTTGAAACCAAAAATCAATTGGCCGACATCTTTACAAAGCCTTTAGAGAAAGAGTCCTTCTTCCGAATTCGTAGTGAACTCAGGATTCTTGACTCCACGTTGATATAATTCATGCATTGCATTTTTATGTTTTAACGATTACTAACTTGAGCGTCGGAGGCGCCTAATTCTTTTTTGCAGGTATCGCCCCAAAGACAGGGGGAATTATCAGACACTGGTGTAGAACAATCGATTTCTCTAAAGTCAATAATCGATTATTCCCCATTTACGTTTTATGTTTATTATGCTGAAAAATTGACATAATCGATTATACAACACCACAATCGATTATCTAACAGTTTTGGCTTTGCAGGATTTTAGCTGTTAAATATAAAAGTCGGTTATCACATATCCCTAATCGATTATGTTGACATTTATGTTCAGGTGTTAAGTCACTGTGTGAAAATAATCGATTATTTAAAACAGTGTAATCGATTTTTCTATTACCGTCTCGGATGTCCGTTACTACATTTCCTGAAATAATCGATTATCTCAAATGCACAATTGATTATCCCCCGAGTCAGTCTTTGTTTTTCTAGTTTGCATTATATTCTGTCTTTCATTTACATGTATTTGCAATATTGTTTAATCAATAAGAGTTAGTTATTTTTTTGCTAATGTCAAAAGGGGGAAGATATGGGATATGCACATTGGCATAAATTAAGGGGGAATTCATAACTTGAGGGGGAACTCATTGCATATCTAT
This sequence comes from Nicotiana benthamiana, assembly GCA_034376525.1. NCBI lineage: Eukaryota > Viridiplantae > Streptophyta > Magnoliopsida > Solanales > Solanaceae > Nicotiana > Nicotiana benthamiana. The sequence continues at coordinate 100,645,236 of CM067336.1, forward strand.
ATACTTGTCTTGGATCGTCATTATGAATTAATTAATATGCATATCCCGATATTGGTTTGCCATTATCAAAAAGGGGGAAATTGTTGAAACACGTTCTCAAGTCGCTAAACTAAACGTGTGTTCATATTTGTAGGTTTTGATAAATGACAAACCGACGTGAACGGAACATTGACATATGCCGAAGTCCAAGCACAAGAAGAATCCAAGCACAAGAAGAACAAAGATCAAGATTTAGTAAAGCAACAAAGTTATACATGAGTCGTTCTATAATTGTGATCTTGATCCGACAATTGATTCAAGACTTGGCTTCTCTCATAAAATCATTTTTATCAAATCAAGCATCTTTATTTTAAAGCAAAATGATTTTCAAACATTTCATTTTAACCAAAATGAATTTTAAACATGTCTTTCAAATATGGACAAAGATAATCGATTATGTACCTTATGATAATCGATTATGTTAAGGCAGTGTACACCAGATTTTACAAAGCTGTAAGATAATCGATTATGTACCTTAGGATAATTGATTATGTTAAGGCAGTGTTCACCAGATTTTTCAAAGCTACAAGATAATCGATTATGTACCTTATGATAATCGATTATGTTGAGGCAGTGTTCACCAGATTTTTCAAAGCTACAAGATAATCGATTATGTGCCTTAGACTAATCGATTATGTTGAGACGGTGAGCATCAGATTTTTCAAAGTAGCAAAATAATCGATTATGGCTTTCTGGTAATCGATTATATTAAAGACCGTTGCCAAAATATTTTCGAATGCTGAAAGATAATCGATTATGTACAATCAGACAATCGATTATGTTAAGAATAAAATCGGGAATTGATTTTTGAACGTTGTCAGGTAATCGATTATACGATTTGGATAATCGATTATTCTGCTTAAAATCTGGGATTGATTTTTGAACACTGGCAGATAATCGATTATGCAGAATCAGATAATAGATTATCCTAGCACAAAATCAGCAATTTGTGATTGGCAATTAAGCAACGGTCTTGGGTGTTTTGAGCACTATAAATACAACTCAAAATCACTCTTCTAAGTACAACAACTGATTACATTCTTGCTAAAGCTTACATACTCTCTTTGCAATCATTTTATATTCATTTCATAAGTTTTTGAGAGCCAAACTCTTGACTAAGTTGTTGTGTTCTTGAGCGTATTTATTTACTCATATCTGCTCTTCAAGAGAGTTCTGTTTAAGTGAGTGCTAAGTGTTTGTACACACTTGAAGGGATAGTCTAATCCCTTGTTGTAAGAAGGAAAACTAGTTCCTTGGTTTGAAGTCTTGAGGTGCGGTATCCTCGAGCAGGTTGAAGTCTTGTAGAGGGTATATCTACGAGCAAGTGTAGCGGTTTGTTAAGCACCCGTAAGCTTAACGAAGTTAGTATAAAACTCGAGAGAGTCTCTCGGGGACTGGACTAACCAGGTGTTGTGGTGAACCATGATAAAATTCAGTGTGTTCTCTCCTTATCTCTTTAATTACTGCACTTACGTTATTCCTGCAATTTTTAATTCGGCAAATTTACATTCTTTTTATTATAATGCTATTCACCCCCCCCCCTCTAGCGTCAAGCGTATATTCTAACAACCCGATCCACACAACTACCTCACATAGGGAGGCACACATCGAGCCGAATTTGCTCATAATAACAAAATATCAACATTGGTCGTAAGCAAACTGAGTGCATAAAGATATCTATTAAGCGTTGTAAGCTACAAGATTCCACTTCCACTACTATGATTCATGAGGAGACGCACGATATGGTGCCCACCACCAAATAATTACCGAAATTCACAGTCTCCCGGCAACATGCCTGGCCACAAGGACGCATCTGAAAAGACCCTCAATACCGGAACCAAAACAATGGTAGAATCCTCTATGCTGACATCCGCCTCGAAGGCCCAATCAAGGAACTCCATCCCTCCCAGCCGTCCGCTGGTCTTTGGAACACAACCAGTCAGTTAGAACATAGTCTGATACACCCTTCCACGCAACCTGTGGCATTTCCCAACATGACTCATAGCACAATCTTTAAAATAATCCGACACTGAGACAATCACTCTACCTCCATAACATATACAGAATTTAATATACTAAGCAAGGAAGGATCCACTTGGCTTCCAAACTCCCAGTAGCTGCTGACAGTACCAACACAACACACACGATCCATAACCACTACATAGACTGCACCGGAGAACTCCCAGTCTCCGACTAACCATCGCATACGAATCACCGAACCTGAAGCCAAATACGAATACAGATTACACCTCGAGTATCCAATTATTCCACGAGAGATATAAAAAACTCCCTTGTGCCATCAAACAACTCAGATATCTGCAGTTGATCCCATAAGAAAATGCCGTAACACCATTGATGTATCATTTGTGGGATTAACCTTTTTTCGAGACATATGCTATCGCCAAATCACTTCAAATTAACAATACTATTTGCTTGATTACCTGAAGCTACTCGCTATTTAGGACATAGCCAAATCCACCATACCTTTTAGAACTGCATCGAAACCTCGCACACGCCCATTTCGGTCCTTTACAACATACCGCATATACCAGATCCTCCAATGATAACACGAGAACTTTCATCTCCCTTCTGCGCCGCAGACATCGATGCACCCAACTAGTCTAGAACTTTCATTGATCCCACTAAGAAGAAAATTTATAATACACTCCATGCTCCGCATGTCCATAGAAAATATACATCTCCAAACCACGATGAAACTCAACAAGAATTCTCTCCCAATTCCATTTGCACAAGTTAAACTGCCAAGGACGTGATCTCTCTACCTGAACCAAGCTAAGCAGACTTTCAGCACCCTGGAGCTATGCTGCCCAATGCTTATAAGAACCCATTACTTCAAACTCATACCAACGATTGATCATATCCTTACCATACAGATTCGGTCCCATATCAAGTTACTTTATTTGTATAGATTCCCACTTGATCATTTCAACTTGATGTACTTTCTTGCTGTAGCACCATAATGTCTCAACCCAGACTCACTATACGCGACCCAACACCAGACCACACCATCTAAGACCCATAGGCCACTGAATACTTCCTCCAACGTGCTCAGAATTACCACATTACAAAATACTTTACCCGAAGAAATTTCTGCGACTCTGAATCAGTTACCCTTACTTTCCAAATACTAATGCTTAGAATTCCCATAATTAACATAGAAATATAACAAGTCTTGATCTGTGCTAATGAAAACACTGACTTGGTCACACACCCAACCGTAAAACACCTGAGTGATACATATAGAATCTTGCACACATCCACACCCTTATCGAAAGTCATCACTCTTACACACATGGCAATTCACTTGACTTAATGAATCGAACCACTTGTTCCTTATCAGCACTCTGACACCACAAGACTCGATCTCATTCCGATACAACCAAACAACTTCCTTCTCTTAACACTAATCATTCTTTATCAACAACTCGAGACATTCCCTTATTTTCTCACATCTACAAAGCACCATGTAACCTTTGGCAAAACTTTGCTTCTCTCGTGCCACCCTCAGCTCACTTTTCTGCAGCCAGAACTGTTTCACTCACATGCATCAAATCAGAACTAAAATAGTACAAAACCGTACCATTAGCTTATCAACAGAAACCTCACCAACTTAGCTCGAATCCATATACATCGCAACACATATAGTTTATAACCATCGCAATATCATGGCGAGATTAAACTCGCTCCTTCATAAGCTTGTGGAAACAGGAATCATCATAAGTTCTAACCCTTCTACATTTGCTTTCATCCACACAACCGCTAAGCCCACTCTTCTACGCAACCAAATTTTTCTAAGTCCCAAATTTTCAAAAAACTTTCGGCAGAGTTTCCTTTGTAATTGAGCCTATCCACCTGCCAGAGAATCACTCAAACCATTCGAACTACACATCCACAACTTGACAAAGCATCACATTTTATATCAACAACATTAATCCCAATACTATAGGTATTATATTATCAAAATTGACACATGAACATGCACTGCACCTATTCGAATCATAACATATAGAAAATACCTTTTAATTACACATACGATCTTCTAACATACACATAATGATCACACCACTTCAGAATAATCTGGAGACACCCACCTGCTTCTTTCAATATAATATTTCGGTATATCATCCACCGTCATACACCTCACATGATCACTTAGTTTTCTTGAGTCTGAACTCATACAGCAGCATGCAAACTACTCCACTTCCAGCTAGGAGACTCGAAAAGATTCTTTATGCGCCCATAACTCGAGGCAACACATACGATCGCAATGGAAATCAAACACTTAATGGTCGTTTATCACATAGCAGACATTCTTCGACACTACCAAGTCATACAGACTCATCACACAGCACCTACATACTCATAATGAAGCTATCCAGCCACCGTTACCACAGTTAGGGATAATACTGAACTTATAAGCTCATAACACCAGCTCGTGAAGTCAGCACCTTAGTGCTCCAGCTATAGACAATATCTGGCCTCAAGTCCTCCAGACTGGCCCAAGATCATCCTCACGAAGATTGAATCTCGCCCCTAGATCGGGGAATCGCAATCCATCAAAGAACATATAATGCCGAGCGCTCATACGTGCATGCGAACACGTGGAAGGAATTTCAAGAGTTACTCTTTCAAGCTGAATCAAGGACGCACAATAAGATTTCAAGAAAGTGGAGTGTTTCCTAAAGGTTCTGTAGCCTCCTGCTTATAAGTGTGGTGCACGACACACCCATAAACAAGACTCTACTAAACCGGCTCATGACTCGTGAGGCCTAGCAAACCTAGGCTCTGATACCAAATTGTCACGACACAATTCCATACTCACTAAGATGTGCAAATCCGGAGTTTCAAACCCTCAGGATGTCATTCCCAAGTATTACTCACCTCGAACCCGCAAGATCTCAAGCTCGCGACGCCTTTGCCTCGAGTATCAACCTCCGTGGGCACCGAATCTGGTCAAACCAATAGGAATACGTCACAATAGACTAATGGGACATAACCCAATCGAAAACAATCGAAATATAACAAAAATTCGAAACTAAAAAAACCCGAGCCCCGGGCCCGCTTCTCAAAAAATTATGAAACTTACATTTCCGGAATCCTCGTCTCGCCACGAGTTCATACATACTAAGAACTCCCAAATCTAAGCTCAAATGACCTATAAAGTTCCAATTTGAAATATCAAAACTCAAGCCCTAACTTTAGCCCTATTTTAATGAATTCAACAAAGTTTCCATGTTAATTTTTCCATAAACTTGAATATTTAGTCCAAGGAACTTACCTTCCTTTGATTCCCTTCGAAACCCTCTTCATTTGCTCCAAAAAGCTCTCAAAATCCTCAACAATGGTGGAAAGATGACTTAAACTCGCGGATTAAAAATGATAACTTAAACCCTTCTGCCCAGCTCGACTTCCGCTTACGCGGTCAACTGACCGCTCCTGCGACCTCCACTTACGCGACAATTTGAGCGCTTCTGTGGTCCAACTTAAAATCCCATCGACCGATTCTGCGGTCCTTGACCGTTTCCGCATTGACCGCTTCCGCGGTTTCCAAACCGCTCATGCGGTCCCAGCCATTCTCCCTTGGCCGCTTATGTGGTCCTTCAGCCGCGTACGCGGAATCACTTAGGTGACTCCTCTTCCACTGACGTAAAAATAGCAGAAGCAGCAATTACAAAAACATGCATAAACTCCTACAACCCTCGATCAACCATCCGAAATCACCCCGAGGCCCCCGGGGTCCAAACCAAAAACACAACTATGACCAAATACCTCATTCAAACTTGATCGAGCCATAAGAACACTATCATTAACATCAAAAATCACCAAATTCCTCAAATCCAAGCCTAAATTTCCTAAGAACTTCCGAAATGCGCATACAATCAAAACCCAACCAAACAATGTCCGAATGACCTGAAATTTGCAGACATATCCAAAATCACCTAACAAAGCTACTGCAACTCTCGGAATTTCATTCATACCCTCAGATCAAATCTCACCTGTCAACCGCCAAAAATTCAAACTTCGCCAATTCAAGCCTAATTCTACACCGGATCTCCAAATTCAATTCTGATCGCTCTCCTAAGTCATAAATCATCTCCCCAAGCTAACGGAACCTCCGAATCTCACATCCGATCCCTCTAACCACATAGTTAATTTTCGGTTGACATTTCCAAAACAAGCTTCCTTCTAAGAGGCCAAGTGCCTTATTTCCAACCAAAACCAATTCAATTACACCCGATCGACTCTAATACTGATATTGAAACATAAAGCAACACAATAAGGGGGAAACAGAGAAGAGACACAGGAGACAATGGGTCGGGTCGTCACACAATGGGTAGCAGTTGTGTACCTGATATTAGAAGCAAAAGAAGAAGAGGAGTGACCAGCAGGATAGCAGTAGCAAACAACGAGCAGCAACACTAAAGACCAGTACAAACCAGTGGAAAACAATAGGTGAAAACCCGGGGACAGATTGAAAACCAAGCAGAGAACCCAGGACACTCAATGAAACGGTGGCAAGTAACCAAATAGTAACCCAGGAAAAACCACTTAGAATCCCAGCAATACCAAATACATTTACAGGAAAAAGCAAGGTAAACCAGAAACAAAAGAGGCAATGGGACAGTACTTTCTGATTATTTTTTTCTTTAACTCTCAAAGAATGAACTCTTAAGTGTCTAAAATCCAGCCTGCTTTTTTTCACTCTCAAACTCTGACTCCTTTTTTTTGTTTCAATCTGAACCCCCCCTTAAGTGTCAAATGACTCCTATGTTATACCAAAAGCAAGATTATTTCTTTTTTCCTTTTAACTATTAACTTCTTACTTTTAGACTATTATTACTAAACTTTTTATCCTTTTTTTACTTTTCCAGCTCAACATTCTTCTACTACGTGACTTTTTAATCTTTTTTTATTACCTATACTATTTCTGATTTTAATTAAGCAAAAAGTAGTCAATATAAACCCCGCAGTCCCCCCCTTTTCAATGGTCAAAGAAGACCACATTATTACCCCTCTTTATATAATTATGTCTTGTCCCCCACTATAATATTTTAATCATACTTTTATATCTAGTGGAAAAAGCACTTAACATAAATAATTCAACAAGCTGCAAAATCCCCTATTACCCCCTGAAATTATTGAAATTACCATTCTACCACATCCCTTCAATCTGTACCAAAATTATCAACTAACCAACATTGATTCTTAAAAATACAAACTTACTACATCTATAACCAAATTTCTAATCAAATTCAACAATTAATCTCATGAACAACTCCTAATCAACAACATTTAACAATCACTTCAACCAAATCGGATTCACATTTAAAGATAAACTTACAGAATAATAAGTAGATTCAAATTACTAAAAATTAATCATCAATTGAACTCCAAATTAACCAAACCAAGATGAAGGATTCAGTGACTAAACTAACACACTATTAGATTAACCCAAACAAGAACAAATGATAAAACAAACTGAAGAAATAATCAAGAAAAATGAGTAAACAACGAACAAGAAAATAATCAAACCTATACTGATTTTATATCCAAGAATATCAAACAAGATATGTACAGAAATGAAACTTAAACCAACTAACGGGATCGAAACAACGACGAACTCTAACGGAAACAAATCTGCCCGAAAATATGAAACCAAAATAACTCGAATCTGCCCGGAATCTCAACAACGACCTTGAATTTCTTATTCTTTGAACTCGAACGAAACTAGCAAACAAAGAACACACCTGGAGTTAACGAAGACGTTGGAGGCGACGACATGGACGGGAAGCATCTGGCCGCGATGAGGACGTGAAGCAGCTGCTGCTACTCATCGGCGACGTTGACGGAGGAGTCGTCTGTGGGTCTGCAGGTTCGTCGCTTGCTGGAGGAGCTGGGGACGATAAGGTCGGGGCTGGTTCATGTTGTGAGGGGGTCCTTTGGAGCGTGACAGGCTAGTTCACGTTGTCGGGGTGGTGGTGAACGTGACGGGCTGTTTAATGATGGAGACGAGGGCAACTCGTGGTTGTTCATGGCAAGGGAGATGACAGTAGGGTCGTTTGGTCGAGCTGTGACGACAGGCTGAATGGGGGGAAGCTATGGTTGGAGGTGAGGTTTAGGGTTTGGGGGGTGTGTTTGGAAAAGATGAAGAGGAGGGGGGTGGGGTGTAGGGTGTGACGGCTAGGGAGATTATGGTGTGTCTAGGGTTTGGGTTGTTTGATTGAGTGAAAAGAATGAAGTGAGAAATCTGAAAAATAAAGAGGGATGGGTGAAAATGGGCCGGGTCAAAGAGTTTTTGGGTTGGGTAGGGGTGATTTGGGCCTAGTTAATTCAAATAAGAGGCCCAATTCGAATTTGTTCTTCTATTTTTTTATTCTCTTTTCTTTTACTTTCTAATTAATAAAACTAAAATGTTAAGATTAACTTATAAATACCAAAATTATCTTAAAATACTACTTAACTCCTAATAACAATTATCACACATCATAACAATTAACATAAAATCACACAATTGGACATTAAATGCCAAAAATGCGAAATACATTATTTTTGATTTTTTTCATTTTGTAAAACAAACTTAGTTACTCCTAATGGTACAATTAAATTTATATGCAAATACGACATATTTTTTGTATTTTTCTATTAATTTAAATAAATAAACATGTACACCAACGCAAACAATTAATAAAATATCACGAAAAATTCTTGAAATGCGCACAATAAAACAGAAAATTTTTGTTTTGATTTTGTGGGAGTAATTCATGTGAGGCAAAAATCACGTGCTCACAGGTATAAAAATGATAATTTGATATGCTTAAATGCAATTAATACAATCCTTAAGCAATGAAGGTAATAAAATTTGGTATATGGTATAGGTATGTAAAAATCCCTTTTATTAACCAAAAAAACATTTTGGCCAATTTGAAAGGATTGGATAGTGGCCCAAAACTAACCTACCCTTCTTCGTAAGTCGAGGACAACAAAACCTAAACCCTAGACATTTACAAATAACCCATTGCTGAACCTACAATTGATCCTCCATTTTTTGCCATACTCACAGCGGCGAAGTAGATCTTCGTGTTATCTTCCTCTCACCGTATCAAATCGTAAGTGCTTCTTATTTCACCTCAATTCAGATATCTGCCTAAGAAACATTTTTTTTAAACCCTTGTTCATAATGATTTTTAATGCCACCATTTTATTTTATTTTATTGGATTATGAGCTATGCTTGATCCCATTGCTGTTATTACTTCCATCTTTTGGTTGTTGAATTAAAAAATGTAAAATTTCGGAGTGAACCCTAGATTACTTTTGTTGAAATATATTTTGATTTGTTATAAATAGAACTCTATTTAAGGTGAATGTCTATAATTAGAGAGATTCTAGGGTTTACTACTTGGTGGCTAAGTCACCACCTCCCTATAAATATAGGGGTTCTATTCTATTGTAAACCATCTCAAAGTATCAATAAAAATACTCCTCTCCCTATTCTATCTATATTGTTCTTGTTCTTGTATTATTGTTCTTGTTCTTATATTATTTCATAACACGTTATCAGCACGAGTCTCTAACCAATTGAAATTTTCGATTATTTTAACTTTTGTTTGTGTAGGGTTTTTGCTTCATAGCCGATTCGGCTCTCTCAACTCAATCGCCGCCTTTTTCTAATTTCTATACGGAAAAATAGAAGAGATGGTATCATCATAAAGTAATGCAACGGGATGGAAACTCAAGAGGTATATTTGATATCACAACATTTATTGGTATACCTTAAAGGTAAGTAATTTACTTTTCCTTTTCAAATTCTTGAAATTCTACGATTTGATTCTATATACAAACAAAGACAACAAAGTTTGATAATAACTCTAATGGAGTTCATAAGAAATTACACTCACATGAAGTGGTAAAATTTCTAAGCGTTGCCATGATCAAATTCATGAATGATTGTGGGCAAAGAATTGAAAATCCGTCCCATTGAATTTGCTCCATTCCCTTTAGAGAATGTGGTAGCCGTATGTGATAAGTCTGAAAGAAGACAAAATTATTACCATGATGGTATCAATGAATGTGGACGTGGCAATAGACGAAATTATAATCGTCATTATTGTGATAATGAGAATAATAAAGATTCTCAAAATAATCTTTCACTTTATGAAAGTAATATTTGATACGAGATTGTGTAAAGCACATGATTATGGTCCATTCCCTGAAGTGAATGTGATAATTGTAATAGAGCCCGTAAGTATGAACACGCTCTTGATATAATTTTGTTTTATGTCTGACATTATGAAAAGAAAGTTCGTTGCCTTTGAAATTTCGGGCAAGAACTATATGACATGGGTGTTGGATGCTGAAATCCACTTAGATGCTATGGGTCTTGGAGACGCCATTAAAGAAAGAAATAATGCATCCACCCAAGACTATGCTAAGGCCTTGATTTTCTTGCGCCATCACCTTGATGAAGGTTTGAAACTGTGCTAAGGCCTTGATTTTCTTGCGCCATCACCTTGATAAAGGTTTGAAAATTGAATATATCACAGTCAAAGATCCACCTATCTTGTGGAATGGCTTAAAGAAGAGATATGACAACCTGAAGTTGATCACTCTACCACAAGCACGATACGATGAGAATCCAAAAGCAAATAGTTCATAAACTATATATTATCGTTGCGGTGGAAAAGGGCACTGGTCAAAAGCTTGCCGTATACCAAGACATTTGGTTGACCTTTATCAAGCATCTCGAAAGAGTAAAGGCCCTGAAACAAATTTTGTCTCTGACGACAATTTTGACATCACCCACTTGGATGTGGCAGATTTCTTTGAGCAACCCGATGGGATAATAGACCACCTAATCGGTGATGGATCTGTGATGAAAGAAGATGGAGTTGTTTGATTTTATTTCACTTATTTGTAATAGTTAGTGAATAAACTAATAGTCATTAGTATCAGCTCGTATTAGTTAGTTTATGATATAATGTTAGTATTAGTTCTTTAGAATGTTTCAATATGCTCAGATTTCAATAATATTTTTATTTTCCAGTAGCGGTAATCGACTAACCTAACAGTTAGTCGATTATCTAATATTTCGCATTAAAACTGCATAACAATCGATTGTGTACGTTCAACAATCGATTGTGAATGTTCAACAATCGATTGTGAATGTTTAACAATCGATTGTCTTAAGACAGTGTGATCTGAAGTTTTTCAAAATAGCAAATAGTCGATTGTGTATGTTTAACAATCGATTGTCTTAAGACAGTGTGATCTGAAGTTTTTCAAAATAGCAAATAATCGATTGTGTATGTTTAACAATCGATTGTGAATGTTCAACAATCGATTGTGTATGTTTAACAATCGATTGTCTTAAGACAGTGTGATCTGAAGTTTTTCAAAATAGCAAATAATCGATTGTGTGTGTTTAACAATCGATTGTCAATGTTCAACAATCAATTGTCAATGTTCAACAATCGATTGTGTATGTTTAACAATCGATTGTTTTAAGAAAATGCTTAAACTGAAATTTTCAAACTGCAAAGTAATCGATTATGGAAAACATATAATCGACTATCTGATTTAGTTAGTCGAATAACCTCAGCAGATTTCGAAAATATTGTTTAAGTATGAAACAAACGGATTGAATTTGTTTATTCTCATGTTCGTATATTTTCTTTTGTATGGCAAACCATGGGAATTAAATTGATTGAAGGCTCCTGAAGAGCAACTATAACCCTGCCTAAAGGAACGATATTTTAGAGAATGCAATGTTCTCCTCCAAGTCTAAGAAGAACTTGTTGAGTTTTACTGATATCAGTCAAAATGTTCTCCTCCAAGTCTAAAAGGAACTTGTTGAGTTTTAAAGATATCATTCAAAATGGATATCAGATTGAGACAATACATGAGTATAATCTTGAATACCTCATTTACTCATGAAAACGAGGCTGCCCACTTCGGCTTGGGGTCACGCCATTTTGCATGCAGCAATGCTAGTTCGTCTCTGACTGACGAATTGACACAAATATTCCCCGTTGCAATTGGTTTTGGGTCATGAACCTAATATATCACATTTAAGAATCTTTGGATGCGCAGTATATGTGCCTATAGCACCGCCATCCCTCACCAAAATGGGTCCGCAAAGAAGGTTAGGAATATATGTTGAGTTTGAATCGTCCTCCATTATTCGCTACCTCGAAACATTGACAGGGGATTTGTACACTGCACGATTTGCAGACTGTCAATTTGATGAGACACTTTTCCCAAAATTAGGGGGAGAAGTTGGTGAAACCAAACGGGAAATTTTGTGGAAAAATGCATCATTATCTCATCTTGATCCACATACCTCTATTTGTGAAAAAGAGGCGCAAAATATTATCCATTTGCAAAGAATAGCAAATCGAATGCCAGACGCATTTACAGATTTGAAAGGATAACAAAATCACATATCCCCGCAGTGAATGTGACAACATCTGACTCACGAATACATATTCATTATCGGAAGAATATGAATATGAAGTTGGTATTGAATATACCACCCTCACCCCTAGAAGGAGGTTTGAGATGATACCACACCCCTAGAAGGAGGTTTGAGATGATATATGGCATGAATGATCGTTGGTCACGTACCTATTGTACGCCAAAGTATTTTGGAAATATGACTATTAAAGGCAACGATAATGCAAGAAACATATCTTGCATATAATTTTGACCATGACCATAATGGTATAACTTTCTCTTTAAAAGAGATATTCACCACATGGATGTTGATGAATCTGTGGTAGTACAAAATTAACTGAGAGCTCTAGAAGAGCCAATTACTATGTTGGAGAAACACAATTGAGTATTGTGCTGTAGTAAGTCTCAAAGAAACTTATTCAGTTTCCAAAGTACACGCGAAAGCGATTGATTATATTGAGACTATAAATGAAGGAAAGATTTGATATCTCCTATTACTACAACTTGTAGCGGGATAATTTGTATATGAAAAGCTACCCGCTTCATTCTCCAGTTTGTACTACACAAACAAAAGAATGCCACAATAAAGTGGATATCTATTGGTATAAAAACCCATGTCATAATAAACCTGAAGTTTATTGATAAGTGCACATGTCATGGTGTAAATTTGAAGTTTACCAATATTGATAATTTATTCAGTTGGCATTCGGGTTAGTCATCTCATTTTAAGTATGATGTGCAATAATAGAGAATTCACATGGGTGAATATTAAAGAACTAGAAAGTTCTTTACGAATTCTCTTGTATCACTTGTTCTCATTAATGAACTGACCAACTAAAGAATTCGGGTTGAAGCCCATAAATTCTGGAAATATCAAAGGTGAATATGGGCCCATTCACCTGCCATGTATACCACATATGATGCATCTATAATATGGTTACATGTGCGATTGTTATTGACCCGCAGCCTGGCCGGTGCTTGCGAGGTAAATTGCTCAGTAATATAACTTCGAGCATAATTTCCATATTTTCTATTCAAGATAGTTCATCTTGATAAGTTGGTTTATATCAAAGTTGGTTTAGCAAGATAATTATTGAGTGCCTCCACTTAATAGCTAAACTGTTTCTTATGAGAACAAAGTTATATATATCAGTTTGATATACGTTGTATACGAGAGTATATTCTCCCCTCACAAATGGTTCAGGGTCAGGAACCAAATAATATCATCTTATTATTATTAATGTGCTGTGTATATTGACATGATAATGCACAAAGATGATTTCCCAAGAGTGGAGGAAACAAGTTAGCTTTCTAACATGAGGGGGAGACATGATAAACACTTGAGAAAAGGTTACATGGGATGAATTATCATTTGTATATGTAAATCCCCGAATATCATGATATGAACCTGAAGTTCATAAAATGGATAATTCAATTGCAACATATTGCAAAGCATGCTATACGCATTTGCTGACCCAAAGAAAGTGACTATATTCTCACTACAAATGCTCATATTAAGTCCCAGAAGGACAAAGTCTTTGATACGCTTAAAGCGTATAGACAAATACTTGATTCCATATGAAAGACATGTAGATTTGGACATATAGTTCAAATACTTGAAAGTATAAAGTCAAAGGTATGTATAATCAGTTTGCGATATCTTATTTGTTTAGCATGACATGAAAACTTGATATGCATCTAAAGTCTATTATGTGATTTATATGACTTAACTTGAAAGATTTAAGTTGCTTAAAGCATACACAATTCTTGGTCCTGAAGTACCACATCCTAAGTACAATTTGTGTACATATGTATCTTGCTATAACTATAAGCATAATGGCATTGAGAATACATCTATGAAGATATTGAAGAGTCATTCCACGACATTATATGAAGATGTTCATATCTATCAAGAATGATGATTTTAAGGTGCGAGATATTTATTCAAGTCAATATGGTTGATTTATTTATCAAACATCTACCAAAGATTGTTTTGAAGATGGTGCACAAGATTGGAATGCAAATGCTCAAGGATATAAATTGATGTTCTTATCAAGGGGAGTTAATGCGCGTTGCACTCTTTTTCCCTTACAAGGTTTTGTCCCAACTGGGTTTTCCTTGCGAGGTTTTTAACGAGGCAACCAATAGGCGCATATTCAAACATGTGTACTCTTTTTCCTTCTCTTTAATTTTTTCCCATTGGGTTTTGTTTTAGTTAAGGTTTTAACGAGGCACATTATTGAATAGACATTCAAGGGGGAGTGTTATAAATAGAACTTTATTTAAGGTGAATGTCTATAATTAGAGAGATTCTAGGGTTTACTACTTGGTGGCTAAGTCACCACTTCCCTATAAATATAGGGGTTCTATTCTATTGTAAACCATCTCAAAGTATCAATAAGAATACTCCTCTCCCTATTCTATCTATATTGTTCTTGTTCTTGTATTATTGTTCTTGTTCTTATATTATTTCATAACATGATTTTCTTATTTAGTGACACCTGTGGAGTGATTTGATACTATGTTGTTGTAGGTTAAGCATTGCTCCATTGCACTTGTAATTAGATCTCTACCCAATTGCTTGTATATCTCATCAACAAAATAGTCATAGCTACAGTGCAAATTGATAAACACGTCATTAACAAGGAAGTTGATAAATTTACTCTCACATACCCATTCACCATTGTGTTGAAGTAAAATCAAAATCGTGCAAATTGATAAACACGCCATTAACAAGGAAATTAATAAATTTACTCTCACTTATCCATTTACCATTGTGTTGAAGAAAAATCGGAATCGAAGTTGGAACGGTAGTTCTAACATTCACTAGCACCATAGATATTTGTTGATTTTGTATCAATTTCACAATTTAAGAACGATATCTCAACTCTATCAAGCTAATTGTAGGCAACAATTGTGCAAAAACTTTGAATTTCAGCATGAATTTTTGGGAACTCTTCTCTGGGTTTAATCTTCAGAAACCCTAGAATGTTGTTCACAATGTGAATAATTGGGCGACTTTTATTGTGTTTGGAGGTTGAAGATCCCATCCAGAAAGCGTGAATTTAGGATGCAAAATCAATTACGACTGCCTTTCTTTTCGTTTCCGTTGAACGTATAGATTAAGCTTTTTCAGTTGCTAGCCTTTGTTATTGTTTTGATGCTATTATTTGTAAGTGGTTATTTTATGACTATCAGGTAAGGCTGTATTGTGTTCCGGTTCTGGGTCTATTTGGGTCTGGCATTCCGGTTCTAGCGGTTCCGGTTTTGGCGGTTCTGGGTCTGGCGGTTCTGGCGGTTCCGGGTCTGGTGGTTCTCATGGTGGAACCGGCCCGTGACGGTTCCAGGTACCATGCGGTTCCGGTTCTGGCGGTTCTGATTCTGGCGGTTCTGACAGTTCTGGCGGGTCTGAATTTTTTTTTAATTCAATATCTTGTAAAGTAGTCATTAGTATAGTGTAAAATATATTTTATATGGTGTACTAAGTTATTAGTATAGTATATATTGTGTTGTAGTAATTAGTATATATTGTATATAAGTAGTATATTTTGTATATAAGTAGTATATATTGTATGTAAGTAGTATATAATGTATATAAGTAGAGTATATTGTGTTGTAGTTAGTAATTAGTATAAATTGTATATAAGTAGTATATATTGATAAAAGAATGTTGTCATTAGTATATTGTGCTGTATGTTATATATTGTATGTTATATAAATATTCAAGGATTGATATCGAAGTAAAGACAAAGAAATATTGAGAAAAAAGATATTCAAGGATATGATAAAGAGCATATTTATTGACCAAAATGGCATATCTTTCTTAGTCTTCCTTCCCCCAATAGAATGAGCATAACATGGTACTAATACCACCATTAAATGGAAAAAAAAACTAAAAGAAGACGTGCCAATGTTACATCATAATTTATGTTGTATTTCTAACAAATCTCATAAAACCGTCAAGGTTGGGAGGTGGTTGTGTTGGCGGTGGTGGAAATGAAGCTTGTTCATCACCACTTCCGGGTGAAGTTGCTTCCTCAGCAAGTTCTGCTATCATTTCTTCATATGCCTCATCTATTGCTGGTTTTGATTCTGCTATGCCAAAGATCCTTCTTTCTGCGCGGATCCAATCTCGAAAAGCACTGATTTTTCCAAGCTCCCGCATCGTCGCTCTGTGATCACCTATTTGTAGTCTTGCTTGACTAAAAGCGCTCTCCGATGCAACAGTTGACGCTTGAATTGACAGAACATCCCGAGCCATCCTTTCAAGAACGGGAAAATGCTTTTCCCTTGACTTCCACCATTCCAAAAGGTCGAAAGAGCCGTCTGGATTCTCTTTTTCTAGTCCCTGTGACAAGTAAACATGAAGCTCATTTAGATGGGAAATTTCATCAAAATTATCACCTTGAGTACCCCTGAACTCCGTCCACGATTTAAGAGCTGTTAAGCCAGCAGCTCTTTTAGACGATTGTGATGTAGACGAAGTAGGGGTTGGAATATTTGGCCTAGCATGCTCCAACGCCTGTTTATAAGCATTATAAACAGTTTGAGCATTAACTTTAATTGATGCTTTCGCATCAGCTAGTGTAGCAATTTCGTCTTCTGAAAGATCTAAAGCTCGATAAATATTAAAATACCAAAAGTGAGGACCTCCTAATTTCATTGTTGGATTTAACATAGCAGCTACACCAAAATAGGAGGGATTGGAAAAAAATATTTTTAAACTTTATTTTCATTTCATTTATTGCAAGTTCATAAATATCCCCACCCTCGCTAAAATCAACAAACAAATCAGCAAGTGCGGCAATATAAACTAAACAGTTAGAAATAGTCGGATAATATTGTCCAGAAAAAACATTTGTAGCCACTTGAAAATGTTATAAAAAATTTAAAAGAATTTTAACATTAGTCCAATCTTGGGTAGTTAGCATTTCATCATCATCCTCACCACCTACCCGAGAATTAAATGTAGCATTAATTGGGTTTCTATATTTATACGCTACTACTAAACTTTCGTACATGTAATACCACCTAGTCGGGCAAGGTTTAGGAACCTTTCTTTCTCTAAGGCCATTCGTCACATTTTTTAAAATATTCTCTAAGTCTACTTCTACGGTTTGAATAAAATAGCCAATTAAGAGCCATTCTCACCTTTTCAATTTCTATGTTTAATATTCGCATACCATCACCAACAATTAAATGATAAATATGACAAATACATCTAACATGGAAAATATTACTAAATGCAAGATTAAGTATTTTTGTTAGCATGCCTATTGCACTAGTGTTACTAGAAGCATTATCCATAGAAATTGCCACTATTTCATCACTAAAGCAAAATATCTACATATATCTGAAACAGTATTAGCTATAAACCAACCTGTGTGCCGTGAATTAATTATTCTATATGCAATTATGCGTTTTTGCATTTTCCAGTCTTCGTCTATCCAATGACTTGTTACAGTTAGATAATCACAGCCATTTCCACTTCTACCAATATCAATTGTAATAGAAATACGATTACTTATATGAGTAAATAAATAGCGCAAATATTGTTCATATTCATGCTTGAATTTATAAATATCGGCCTTAACTGTTGCGCGAGGCCAACCTTTATAAGTAGGATTAAATACTCTTCTAATATAATGAATCCATGCAGGATTAGAAGCAAAAGTATAAGGCAAACACATAACAGTAATCATTTTCGCTAATTCTTCACGATCCTTATTTGGATCGTAATATAAAATACCTCCGGTGATAGTGTTTATTCCTGGTTGAACTAGATTTGAACCAGTACTTGGGTTATCTTGAGAATCAACACTTGTCCCCCCCCCCCCCCCTCTTGTTGCGCTTTCATTTGCAAAAATCTAGCCTTATCTCTAGGGTGTAATTTTATATGCTTAGTCAAATTACCCGTGCCGCTACGATCTTCAGTATACCTATGAACAAGTAATTTTCCACAAGATTTACACTTAGCCTTATTTTGTTCTCTTAGTTGAGTAAAAAATTACCAAACTAATGATGTTTCTGTACGCTTAGGAGGTTGTCTACTAAAAGTGGGAGTTTGTACAGGTGGGTGTGCCGGTTCATTACCTAAGTTATGAGCAGGACTAGTAGGTGTATCATATAAATTTACTGGAGCTTGGGTTTCATAATCTTCATCATCCTCCTCATTTTCCTCTAAGATAGGTTCATTAGGATAAAGAGCATTCATAATATCATCATCTAATCTATCACCTAGTGCAACATCATGTAGAAATTCACGATCGATAAATTGAAAACAAGGGTGATCACAATCAAGGATTACGAAGGTTTCATTAGGACATCTAGGTTGGCTACTACTTTCAATTTGCTTATCTTTTTTAGGTCGGGGAGCCGGGGGAAAGGTAGTATTTTGGCCACTACTTTCAACGGTTTTATCTTTTCCTTTACCGAACATTTTTTTCAACGAAAATGCCATATTAATTAGAATTAAGCAAACTAAAAACACAATAAAATACTATTAGCACGTAAGAGTTGAAACGAGTTTACCGGATTGACAAACAATTTCTTGAAAATTGAAAATCGTTGAACTTGAACACTTGAAAACTTCAATTCAACAACTTCACAATTTTTCACGGATTTTCAACAATAAATTAAGCACTTGCACTAGAAAGATTGAAAGAGAGATTGAGAGATATTGATGAATTGGTGAATAAAAATGAAAGAAGGAGGGGGTATTTATAATTGAGAAATGGGAAATAGTGTAATTATATAAAGTTTGGGGGCCAAATAGCTATTTTTTAAACTTTCAGACGGCTACTTTTTGCAAAGAGCCGTTACTGAAAATTAAAAAAAAAATTTAAAAATATCCGTTGGAACCGCCTGAACCGGACCGAAACTGCCATAACCGGTCCAGAACCACCAGCCGGTTCCGGGTCTGGCGGGTCCAGTTCTAGCGGTTCCAACGGGTAGAACCAGCCCATCACGGTTCCCTGGAACCGGTAGAACTGGAACACCAGAACCGGGCCAGCGGAACCGGTAGAACCGATAGGGCCACGGTTCCGGTCCGATTCCGGTTTGGAACCGCGACAGAGAACAGCCTTACTATCATGTGATATAAGTTTGGTCGTAATAGCTACAAATGAATTTTGCTCTTTTTTTACCCAACCCATTTTACAAAATCCATAACCCGAACCATATTTTCATTTTTCAAATTTTTAAAGAATTTTCTTTCTGTAAAACTTTAAAAAAATTGTAAAATATTTTCATTTTTTTAAACTGAATAGATATTGAAAAGATTTGGCGAAAAAATTGTAAAAAATCATTTTATAACAAAATTATTTTTTGTAAAAAATAAAAAAGAGCACTTATAAAACAATATTTTCATTTTTTAAAAACTGAAATTTTTTATTTCCAACAAAATATTTTCGTTTTGAAAAATATTTTTTTTTCCAGTTTTTTAAAGATTTTTTTTTTGTAAAAATTGAAAACATATTTTGTATAAACTGGTTTTTTTTTTGTAAAATAGAACGAAAACATTTCGTTCTTTAACTAAATGTTTTCGTTTCAAAAAGTAAAAAAAATATTTTCAACAAAATATTTTTTTTTAATTTTTTTAGTTTTTCTATTTTTTAAATGGATTTTATTTTATATAAACTGGAAAAATAAATTTGTAAAAACAAAATTTCTTTTTGTTTTTAACAAAATAATTTTTTTTAAAATTTAAATTTTAAAAAAAGGAAAAAAATGAAAATAGGAGTCGAGGTGTGGTTTTTTTTTTAAAAAAAATGGATCGGGAAAAAAAACGAAATGGTTCATTTTGATATGGTGTTGCCACGTGGCACTCCATCCAAAAATATGGGTATTTTTGTTTTAAAGTATGACAATAGGCGTATTGATAACCCAATAGTATGACGGTATGGGTATGAATAACTTAATAGTGTAACGAAGGTACATGTATACAATATTTGAAAGAAGAAGGATATATTTAATCCCTTTTCGACCTATTAATGATAAATGGAAATAATGCATAAATAAACTAAAAGTGTTATTAGGGTAAAAATTGAGCAATTTTGGATACTACAAGGCATATTTGAACCCTTTTTAACGAATAAATGATATTGCACATCCGTTTTCAAAATAACAATAAAAATACATGTATACATATATACATACATATATATACATACACACATACATACATACATACATACATACATACATACATATATATATATATATATATATATATATATATATATATATATATATATATATATATATATATATATATATATATATATATATAAATTTTATACACTTAAGCCTAACAAATATAAATAATTTTGGTCACGGGCTAAAAGTGATCTTTATTCTTTTTTAATTAACCAAAAACATTTTGGCCCATTTGAAAGGATGATCGTGGCCCAAAACTAACCTGCCCTTCTTCGTAAGTCGAGGACAACAAAACCTAAATCCTAGCCATTTACAAATAACCCATTGCTGAACATACTATTGATCATCCATTTTTTGCCACACTCTTACAACGGCAAAGTAGATCTTTGTGTTATCTTCCTCTCACCGAATCAATTTTAGGTGAAATATCCATTTAACTAGGACTTAGAACAAAAGAAGATAATACGGTGAATAATAAAATATTACATAACCCAAAAATCAGTCTATTGAAGTGTACCTGGTGTCACAATGTAGGGGCATTTAGTAGAATATACACATCTCTACCCTACTGTCTGAAATAAGGGAAAGACAACAAAAAATACAAAAGAAGACTCCATCCGGTTGCCGAGCAATGTGGGAAGGGAAGCAGCTCACCGTGGAAGTCTCTACAGCCACTCACTGGCGCGCACCCTGTCGGTATCTAGATGTATCAGCCTCAGACCCTGTACATTTAAGTATAGAAGCGTAGCATGAGTACATAAACAGTAAGTATCTCATCTAATCTTTGATAAGTAGAGACGACAGGTCGACTTGATACCTACTAGGTCCAGATAATATCATCGTAATGATGTACATTATACAACATGGATACTTCAATTAAATAACAGTTATAATTGAAGTCATATCATGCTCGCAATCATATTTCCTTTATCATATTTCCTTCTTTCATTTATTTAGCAACATTTCATGAAAAGTCTAGGCTCAGGCATATATGTACGTCATGCGCAACAATGCCGAGGTCGACAGCCCGCTCCAATAGAATATAAACTTATGCACTGCCGAGGGTCGAACAGCCTGTACCATAGATTCATCTAATTCACCGAAGCGATCGGCCTGATCCACAATTATCAGGACAACATCAAGAATGCATATAAAAGCATCATATTTATATATGGAAGATCCTTCCAAGTTCATCAATAAGAATATGTTCATTTTTCATTCTCCTCTAGTCTCTATCATGTCATAAAATATCTTTTAAATAATTCAAACAATGGAAAGCTCAACGTAGGCATGATGTGGGTCCTAAACTACCCAAACATTAAATATCATAGTAGCTACGCACGGACTCTCGTCACCTAGTGCGTACATAGTCCCCACTTTTAACAGTAATTTATCATTTATTAGTCTTAAAGGGACAATTCCCTCTCACGAGGTTAGTAAGGAGACTTACTTCACTCCAAACCGCACTTCCAAATGCCAAGAACAAGCTCGAGACCTCAAAGCGAAGCCGAAAGCGCAAGAACTAGTTAAACAATGTAGGACCTAGTCAATAAGGGCTTACAATGTTGAATTCTAACCATTTAAGTGATTTCCCAACCTTCCCCGTAAGTTTTCTAAATTCCGACTACGGGCCCACGTGCCCGGATTCCGAGTTCTTTTTTGAAGGAAAATATTCTCTATAACCTAAGAATTACAAATATGTAAACTTTAGTTCATTACATAGCTAATTAGGTGGTTAAATCATAATTTTATCAAAACCCTAGGTCTAGCTCTAACCCTTGATTTTATTTGATTATTAGTGTTAAATCTATGTAATCTTCATGTATTTAAGCTAAGAGTGAGTGTAATTATCTTGTGATGTTATGTTGAAATCCTCATTTTGAAAGCTTCAAAATCGCCCAAGTATGATAAAAATAGGAGATAAATGCACTTGAGCTCGTATTAAATGAGCTCACAGCCCCTGTGATTTATGGGTCTGCGGTTTGGGGACAACTTCTGCAGTCTCGCATCTACGAACAAAAGGCATATGCGGTTTTGGGCAAAGAAGGGCCGACCACTTCTATGGTCTGGGGGCCGCATACGCGGATCCACTTATGCGGTTCCTTGGCCGCTTTTGCGATTTTCCCCCTGGGCCGGGCTGGTCGCTTCTGCGGTCCAAGAACCGCAGAAGCGGTTTTGACAGAAGCAGCAGAAGTTGTTCCTTTTCAAAATCCAACTTTGCTCAAACCTCGACCATTTGACGCTCGGGGCTCCCGAGCCCCGCCTGAACATACCGACAAGTCTGAAATCACGAGGCAAACCTAGTCTAACCCTCGAAATACCTAAAACAACGCTAAATCAAAGAATCAAACCCCAAAACCAGTTGGTTCAACTTAATGAACTCCAAGTTCTTTATTTCCTATCAACGGGTCAAAACGATCTTAAACTATTCAGATTGACACCAAATTTTACGGGCAGGTCTTATATGATATTTCGGACTTGTACCAAGTTTCAAAACAAGAATCCGAATCCGATACCTAGATTTTTAATAAATACTTAGATCTTTTAATTCCTTAAAACTTCAATTTAATAATTTTACATAAAAATTCCGTACTTGGGTTAGGGACCTCAGAATTTGATTTCAAGCATAGGTCTAGGTACCATATTTTCCCACGGACCTTTCGGGACCATCAAATCACGAATTCGGATCCGTTTCCCAAGAAAGTTGACCAAAATCAAACTTTTCCTTTTAAGAAAACCTTAAGGGAATAATTGGTTTTATTTTCACCAAAATTCTTCTAACTTCCGAACAAATCGCCCCCGTAAGTTGTAATTTAGCTAAGGAAAGCGTGGGAAGTTTTATTTAAGGGAACGAGCTTCTAAATAGTAAAACGACCAGTCGGGTCGTTACAAAGGCATACATGAAGTTTCCTTCATATGATTTTCCCAAACTCACAACTGACCCGGGGTTGGAATGTATCAACATATATAAGTAGCTTGGCAACTTTGCATACGACTCACTTTGGTCTCCTCATAAAAACTGAAGGGCCATCAACCTTAAACTGAAATTTTTTTCTGAATAACATAATTTTTTAAAACCATCATCAGCGTTTCCTTGTCCTTGTAAAGTTGGCCTTTCGAAACAGTATTATTTAGAGGATCATCTATTATTAGAGTTTCACGAAAATATACAACTTCAGGATCATCTACGTTATCAAACACAATCAACTGTAGTGTATCTCGGTTATGTGTATCATATGTATTGGGAAATTGTAGGCATACAGATGAATTTTCCTCATTTCTGTTAAATGCGTGGATATCTTTCTCTTTCACCGTTAAACACAACGGATACTCATTAAACGCATAGTTTTTCTTCTTCAACTCGATATATACATGCAATCCCATATCATTGTGTATCGTCATTGGTGGTGAATCTTCATCGAATTTAACTGAATTTCAAGCAAATTAATTGCGGTGTCACCATTAATTATTTTGAAATTGTAGAAACTAAATTAATACATTTAGTTTCAGTACTAATAACCAAGCCTTCAACTGAGTAATCCACAAATCGATTGTTGATATCCCATCGTCCCCCATATTGTATCAAAATTGGTAAAGTAGCCATTGAATTTGTATTCTATATACAGAGATTAAAACTCTTCTTCAGACGATATCGTAGAAATTCAAAAATAAAAAAAAATATTTCCAAAGGAAGAACTAATTATTGCATCAGAATATAGAAATTTGATATTCAATTTCCGTAATGGACGAAAAATCTTCGCAACCTTTTTGATTTTTGAAGGAAATATAATTTCTGCGTTATGGCTTATTTTGTTCGACTGGATAGTTATGTTTCTGAAGGGATACATCATGCAAGCATGATTGGAAGGACAAAATTTTAAAACCCCCTACTTTTGAGGGGTTGTATAATCGTGTCTTTTGGAATTTGGCTATTTTATATAAATTATTTTGGGCTACTAGTGCCAACCTAAATTATAGGGCCAATAAAATGCCAGTTATAGCCAGTTTTCACACTGTTCAATTACTATTTTAATTAAGGGATTTTTACCTATCTATACCATATAGCAAACCTTATTACCACTTATCTTTAAGGTTTGTGTTTATTACATCTAAGCATACCAAATTTCAAGTTATGTACCATAATTCAAATTAAGGGTATAATTATTGCTTCATTTATGTTAGGCATGGTTTTAGGAGCATATATTCCTTTTCCCTTTTTTCCTCCTCTTCTCTTTAAAAATCCCATGTAAAAATCCCTCCCCTCTCCAGAACATTCTCACCGTACTAAAGAGTGGAAAACTAATCAATGAAGCAAAAAATTAGAAGTTCTAAAAAATCCATCTAAAAAAAATCTGCTAAAATCCGTCTCAAAAAATCATATATAAAAAAAAAAAGAACAATTAGAAGTTCTATAGTTTTATAGAGATGTACAGATTTTCATGATGAATTTATGATACTATCAATAAGAATATATATATATATATATATATATATATATATATATATATATATATATATATATATATATATATATATATATATATATATATATATATATATATATATATATATATATATATATATATATATATATATAAAAGTTTGCCTTCTCATTTAGCCAATTGGCAACCTATTAAAAATACACATGGCAACTTAATTTAGTAAAACTTAATTTAATAAATATTTATAAATATGTGACTAAGAATCCAATTGTTATTATAGAAATCAAATTGAAGGCGTTGTAGAAACTCATACACTTCAAACTCATACAATACTTCTTCAAGTATTGTATTTAAAGAAGATTTTTTCAAAATTGAAATTTTGAATATTAAGAATTGATTAAATTTGGTATGCTTAAATTTTTTTGACACGAGATTGCAGTTTAATTGTAGTATAAATGTAACAATATAATTTAACTACAATTTATAATTTATCTACAAATTATCTTTATTTTATCTACAATTCTACAATTTAACTACAATTTCTGGAAAAATATTTTTTCTTCTTCTTCGACGAGTTTCAATCTGAAATTCAGTCAAAACCAAGTCTAATCTTCACCAAAACCCCTCAAAATTGAGATATAAACTCCAAAATATATTTCGAATTATTTACAGCTCCCAATCCAAGGGATTTTCAATTGTAGCATAATTGGCATTTTCGACATAATTATAGAAGACTTGTAGAAGTTTTAGTCTTCCCAATCTACAATTTATCTACAATTTATCTATATTTTATCTACAATTTATCTACAATTCTACAATTTAACTACAATTTAACTACAATTGCTGGAAAAATATGTCGTCTTCTTCTTCGACGAGTTTCAATCTGAAAATCAATCAAAACCAAGTCTAATCTTCACCTAAACCCCTCAAAATTGAGATATAAACTCCTAAACATATTTCGAATTATTTACAACAACACCCAATTCATACAAATAATGATTTTTGAAAATTCAAATTTGAATTCAAAGCTTTCAAGATTTTTAATGGCTATCAATGGTGAAAAATATAGGGAGAAGGAGAGAATTACGCTGCAATAGATTTTCTTCCGTTTTAAATTTCGTAATTAATGGTGATAGAATCACCATTAAATGTGATTCCTATAAATTTGGAGCCATTTTAGGATAGAATCTATCTATTTTTGGTTTGGTACAATTTTTGTAAATAAAACATAATATATACAGATAAATACCAAACCATACACAATTTTGATAATAAAATTTGCTATATGGTATATATATATATATGTAAAAATCCCTTTTGGCCCATATGAAAGGCTTGAATCCTGGCCCAAAACTAACCTGCCCTTCTTCCTATGTCGAGGACAACAAAACCTAAAACCCTAGCCATTTACAAATAACCCATTGCTGAACCTTCTATTGATCCTCCATTTTTTGCCACACTCTTACAGCGGCGAAGTAGATCTTCGTGTTATCTTCCTCTCGCCGAATCAAAGCGTAAGTGCTTCTTATTTCACCTCCATTCAGATGTTATCCTTTCTATCTGCCTAAGAAACATTTTTTTTTCTTCAAAACCCTTGTTCATAATGATTTTTAATGCCACCATTTTATTTTATTTTATTGGATTATGAGCTATGTTTGATCCCATTGTTGTTACTACTTCCATCTTTTGGTTGTTGAATTAAAAAATGTAAAATTTCGGAGAGAACCCTAGATTACTTTTGTTGAAATATATTTTGATTTTCTTATTTAGTAACACCTGTGGAGTGATTTGATACTATCTTGTTGTAGGCTAAGCGTTGCTCTTATGCGGTGCTTTTTAGGGTTCATTGAAGTTGGACCACTAATAAATTGTGTTCAATTGCCTTGAAATATAAAAATGTTGGAATTTTGGGAGTAAAGAAGACAGTAGAATTTAGTTAATATCATTCCAATTGCCGTTACACAAGTAATTACTGGTAGTATTTTTGGCCAGTAATTATTCTAAGAGCCTTTCTTATTATTTAGTAAGATAAGTTGTCTTGGTTTTGTAACATGGATCATTTCAAACCTGGATTTTAAGAATATCTGATGTTTTGACTGTGTGGATTTTGTTTCTTATTCTTTGAGGCGTTGAATGAAGAAAGTGTTGTATTTGGAGTCTGTATTTGAATGGTACTTATGGTGTTTGTGAAGCTGTGTATTGGTTATTGTTGTGTTGTCTTCTCTTGAATCCTCGCTAGGGTGTAACTGTTTTATCATACTTTCTGCAGTTTCCTGGTCCTCTCCTGCTCTGTAATTACTAAAGAAAGTGACTGTTTTACCCCCCTTTAATTAGTGGTGTTTGAGGGTACACTTGGCTCCTTTCAATTTGATTCTTTTCGGTTTTGGAGTTTTGGAGCTATTTTCGTTGTCACCCTTTTGAAAATTCTCCTGATTACTATTTGCATTTGACACAGGAAATAATGGTTAGGGTTAGTGTGCTGAATGATGCTCTCAAGAGCATGTACAATGCTGAAAAGAGGGGAAAGCGTCAGGTCATGATTAGACCTTCCTCAAAAGTCATCGTCAAGTTCCTCATTGTCATGCAGAAGCACGGTATGTTAGTTTTTTGCTTTATGCACTGTCTGCATTACCCGGTCGTATTCTTACTCATGGTATACGTGTGTAGGTTACATTGGAGAATTTGAGTACGTCGATGATCATAGGTCTGGAAAGATAGTTGTTGAGCTGAATGGAAGGTTAAACAAGTGTGGCGTCATTAGTCCTCGCTTTGATGTCGGAGTTAAGGAGATTGAAGGATGGACTGCTAGATTACTCCCTTCTCGTCAGGTATGGTGATTAATATATTCACTTTGTTCCTTTAACCAATATGTGGAGCTCCATTTCTGGTCTTCTCCAAATAACGGCTTCTATTCTTTAGCTTCCCGAATTGATCGTAAGGGCGAATGTTTAGTTATGGTCATATAAGATTGTGAAATAAACATTTTTAAAGTTTGGTTCTTTACTTTGTTGATCAATCATGATTTGCTTAATGCTTCTATGCCTTTTGGTTCATCGTAAGCTTTAACAATTCTTTGTAATCGGGGCAAGCATCTGTAATGCTCATAAAGACCCTTATAATTTTTAATGTCTCAGAGCAAAACCCTCTTTGTAGATGCTAGTAGTTGAGGCTCTCCTGTAAAGTAACTTCTGCTTATCCGAAGGAGCAATCTTATGTCATATTGCCATGGCTAGAAGTATACTCGAGATTGCTCTTTGTGACCGGTCATTGAAATTATGGTTCTTTTAAGTTGTATTTGAACAATTCTATTGTGGATTTGAAACCCCCTCATATATATGACTTGAGATTTGGTCTTCACTCATGGATGAAATAAGTCTTAGTTGTTAGTTAGGCATACCCTGTTTATGTTTTTGTTCTGTTTCTTACATGTTTTTTTGTAACTTGCAGTTCGGCTACATTGTGCTGACAACTTCTGCTGGTATCATGGACCATGAGGAGGCCCGCCGAAAGAATGTTGGTGGAAAAGTTCTCGGTTTCTTTTATTGAGTTTGTTATGTTGACAAGGATGAAAACTTTGTTTTTGCTGTTGGCTTTTTACGGTAAATTAGCTACTTTTTGTTTGGGTTCATATCAATTTTAGTAGGGACTTTATTGAAATTTTGGAGACAATTATAAGCATTTGTTGACAAAAGATGTTGATGCTTTTTGTGAACTTTGTGTGGTATGTCTAATGACACCCTGGTTTGTTGGCGACGTGCATGTTTGTGCTTTTAATATGGCGATGACAGTTTAGTAGCTTTTTAGTTCGTCTTTTAGGCTTAAATCTAATACATCCTCAATAGTATATAGAAGGCAAAGGTAAGTTGTTAAGTTGTAGTTGTCTGCTTCTTGTCTTGACAACTTCCCGAGAACTTCCAGTATGCTTCGTGTAAATGTTATTTTTCAGGTCAAGGAGCCAAGAAAGGAAGTGAATTTATTGTTAGAATCCATCTTCTCTATGAATATTTTTCCTCATCTTCCTCAATATATAGCAAATACAACCTCTCCTTTTCATATCAGAATTTGAATCCTAATTAGTGTGCCCTCCTAGTGCTCGAAACTGTTAATTGTAGATTTTGCATTTTTGAAACTAGTAAATGTACAGGCATAATTGATCGCTTTACTTCAGAGACCCATTCACCTCTCTATCATTCCAATATCTATTTTTCTATGCTCAAATGTAGTTCTAAATGGGGTACAACAGCACAAGAAATGAAAAGGCAAAATATTTTTTTTCTTCGTGGTATCTAGTATTAGTTCAAAATGGTGTTCAAGCATAGAAATGATAAAGCAAAGAGAATTTTCTTCAAGGTACTTAGTCGTAAGGACTTGTGCTATAACACAGGTGAAAGGAGATTTAAAGAAGGATATGTTTTTGTAGAGACAAGGTTGCTATGATGGTAAGCAACCTCTACTTCCAACCAAGAGGTTGTGAGTTCGAGTTTCTCTAAGAACAAGGTGGGAAGTTCTTGCAGGGAAGGATGCCCGATGGTCTATTTGGGAACAGCCTCTCTACCCCGGGGTAGGAGTAAGGTCTGTGTACACATTACTCTCCCCAAATCCCACTAAGTGAGATTATACTAGGTTGTTGTTGTTGTATGTTTTTTTCATCTATAAATTTTGAGTTATTTTTGAATATCAGATGATTAAGGATACAATAAGTGTTCACGTAGAAGATATTTTTTTTTTTCCAAAATCCACTTTTGGACAAGATAGTATGTGTGTGTTGTATTGGGAAAAAATTGAATTTATATATATTGAAAATGGCGTGTCATGACACGTGAACTGATCAAATAGTCAAAGTGTGATAATCAGTCACGAGGCACGGGCAATAATAGATGCGGAAAAGAAGATAAAGGCACGAGCTATTACTCAAATGAAATGAGACTCGTACATGTTCGAGTCATTTAAAGCTCGAAGATCAGAATGAATTGAAGAAATGAATCTAATAGCGTAAAAGAGTCCAAATTTAACATTAAATGTCAAATACGTTAGAGAATTTGTATTAATAGGAATTATTGAGTAACATTTCTTTTAATGTTATTTATTGCTGCCTCATTAAGACTAAGACATTATACTTTCTCATAGAATCAACTATAAAAGGAGAAGGTCTCGACATCTGTAAGACATGAAATATTATTGAGATTACATTGAAATATAAAACTACTTATTGCTTTATTATTATTCTCAAAAGTTTTCTATTAGTTCCGTCTCCTGATTATCAGTAACCCGAATTTCTCTTGATTTCTAGCTTTGACCACAGACTCAGATTTTTGGTTAAACAAATTGGTTCCGTTACCGGAAAACTGATAATCTATTCTTTATAAGTTACATTCTATCTGTTGTTATCATCATGTCAAACAACAACAACAACAATAACAGTGAAAACACCTTGGGAAACCATGAAAATCAAATCCATCAAAATCAAGGAGATTTACAAAACAATAACGTGGTTCCTTCCCCTTAAAATTCACCACGTCAATCTCGTGAAGGCACTCCTGCTCATGAATCTTGTGCTGATGAATAAGAAAAATCTGAACATTTTGAAGGGGCAAATGAAGCTTTACAAAAAGTAATTGATGCATGGGTTAGCAAATCTCTTCAGGCTCTAGTTAGTCGATTACTTGTTACACCAGCCACACCTACGCCAAATAATAATGCATTGGAGAATCCTCGTTCTGGGCTTTTTAATTTCGAAAATGGAGGAACCCCTAGTGAACCACATGAAGGAGAACCATGTAATTCAAATAATTCTCATTTGCAAAATTTAGTACTAACTTTGCAGAAACAACTTAAGGAACAAAATGAGCGCATCGAGCGAATCCCTGGAGTTTTCCCTGCAATCAAAGGAGTGGATATGGATAAATGCTCGCAACAACCTTGGAAACCAAGTGCTGCTCTCCTTCGGATCCCTAAAAAATTCAAAATTCCTAACATCTCGTAATATGATGGCACAACAGACCCACGTGATCACGTAACTGCATTTACTACAAGTGTAAAAGGCAACAACTTGACCAAGCAAGAAATTGAATCAGTGTTGGTCAGAAATTTGGAGAAACACTCACCAAGGGTTCATTAACCTGGTATTTTCTTTTACCTGAAAATTCTATAAATTCTTTTGATCAGCTTGCAGATTCTTTTATTAAAGCACACTCGGGAGCTCAAAAGGTTTAGAAAAGAATGGAAGACATTTTCAAAATTAAACAAGGGACTCAGAGTTGCTCAGAGATTTTGTTGATAGATTCAAACGTGAAAGGATGACTTTACCCCGTGTACCCGATAATTGGGCTGCAATAGCTTTTGCAAGCAACTTAAATGATAAAAGTTCAGAAACCACGAGAAGATTTAAAGAAAACCTTCGAGAGTTCCCTGCAACCACGTGAAATGACGTTTATAACAAGTACAGTATGAAGTTGCGATTGAGGAAGATACCGTACCTCAGTTTCACCATGAAGAAAGGAGCAATTCTAGGAGGTCAGAAACTGAAAAAAGATCAGGTAAAAACATGTACGATCCATATTTGGGACCTGCTGGAAAAGACTCACGGTCAAAGCAGGATAATCAACGATATGATAAAAAATCGAGGAACAGGGAATCTGGTTCTTCATCAAGGTTCAGAAATGACCAAAACAGACAAGAGTCACGAGATGATGACAGAAGTTTAGAGGAGAGATTCGGTGGATATAATTTCAATGTCACTACCTCCGAGCTCGTAGCTATTTTAAGGAGTATGAGAGATAAGGTACGATGGCTAAAATAGATGCGGCCAAATCCAAATAGGTGAAATCCAAATCATTGGTGCGAATTCCATAATGATCACGGGCATAAAACTATAGAATGTAGATTCTTACAAAGTGAAGTGGACCATCTATTGAAATAAGGGTATCTCACTGAGTTATTTAGTGAGAAAGGTAAGCAGGCGTATATAAAAATAGGCAAGAGCCGCCAAAGCCCCTATCACCCAAGAGAACCGTAAATGTTATAAGTGGGGGAGAAGATATTCATGGTGTAACATATACGACTTCCAACATGGTTTCTAAAGTAACGATTATACATAGGAAACGGCATGGTAGGTTTTAGAAAACTAAAGTACTTGTTTTGATGATGCTGATACCGAAGGAGTGATGACCTCCCAACAACGATGAGAATGTGGAGGCAGATGCTTTAGCTAATGTCGCATTTGCAGCAGACGTAGAAAACGACGCAAATGCTTCAGTCGTACATTTATTTCATTCTGTTCTCGAACTTTATAAGAACGAGGTAAATTTTAATCATTTAACATGGGATTGGAGAAATGAAATTATTGCTTTTTTACAGCACAGAACTGTGCCTGATGACAAAAGAAAGGCTTATGCACTTCGCCAAAAAGCTGCTCGTTATTGTTTATATAAAGAAAATCTTTATCAAATGATGTTTGGTGGACCATTAGCAAGGTGTCTTGAACCTTCCCAAACAGAATATGTGATGAGGGAAATACATGAAGAACATTGCGAAAATCACGCAGGAGGAAGGTCGCTGGTAAAAACGTTGATTCGAGCAGGGTATTATTGGACTAAGATGGAAGAAGAAGCAGATGGTTTTTTGTCTAAATATGATAAATGTCAAAGACTGAACAATAATATGCATAGACCAGCTGAGCTACTGCACCCTGTTATAGCTCTGTGGCCCTTTATGAAATGACGAATGGATATCGTAGGTCCATTGCCACAAGCAAAAGGTCAGGTGAAGTTTCTACTTGTACTTATAGATTATTTCACTAAATGGGTAAGTAGGAGCATTTTAACATGTACGAGAGAAGGAAGTTAAATACTTCATTTGGAGAAATATATACGCCGTTTTGGAGTGCCAAAGGAAATCGTGTGTGACAATGGTCCGCAATTCATAGGAGCTCAAATCACATAATTTTTTCGAAGTTGGCAAATTAAAAGATAACATATACACCATATCATCAAGTGTGTAATGGACAAGTGGAATACACAAACAAGGTCATCATCAACAACTAGAAGAAACTGTTACATGGATCAAAAGGTAACTGGCCTGAGGTATTACCTGGGGGTATTATGGGCTTATCGTACAACAACAAAAACGAGCACGGGAGAAACACCATTTTCAATGGTTTGTGGCACGGAGGCCTTAATTCCAATCAAAATAGGATAACCGAGCACACGGTACGTTCAAGCAACAGAGGAATCAAATGATGAAGAGATGCGGGTGAACCTTGATTTTCTCGAAGGAAGAAGAGAAGCTGCATTAATAAGGATGGAAACACAAAAGCAAGTAATTAAACGATATTACAACAGGAAATCACGCCTCAGATTCTTTAAAATTGGGGACTTCATGCCTAAAAAGGTGTTCCAATATGCAAAGGCTGCTAATTCAGGAAAGCTGAGTCCGACGTTGGAAGGACCCTACAGGGTTCGTGACATTGCATGTAAAGGAGCATACGAGTTGGAGACAATGGATGGCAAGGTTCTACCCTCACATTGGAATGCTTTCCACCTAAAGAGATATTACTTCCGAGAAAATACCCACGGTCAGGTATCGCTATGTTGTAATTTTTCTCTGAATTGTTAAAGTTTTACTAACGATTTTAGATGCTAGGAAAAAACCCTAACTCGTGCCAAATGATGAGTCACGAACTGCACGGTAAAATGGAATATTCTAAAATTCCCAGCCCAGGGTTACAATTAATCTGATGGAAATACACACGGGTTAGGCAGTCTTAATCTCTACCTATGTTTTTCTGTTTTCAGGAAACGGACCAAATTGAGAGAAACAAACAAGTGCTCGAGGCTTTATACTTCACCGCTCAAACACTTGGGGGACTGTATATTATACACAAATACGTACAAAAAAACAGATACATAAATCAAACAAAAATCAAAAACATCAAGCCATAAAGAGACAAGTGTCAAGCAGAAGTTACGGAACCTCAACGTTCATAATTGTGTTCTTTCCAATCAAAACGAATGAAGATACAAAACATTCATCATATTGTTCTTTCCCATGAGAACAACACTGTCACCTCTCAAACCCTTCCTAATACATTAAGATAGGGTTATGACTATGTATTAAAATGGGTTATAAGGAAAAACCTTGTTTGAATTATATTTATTTTGTAAAAATCTGTTACAAGAAAAACAGTTACGAGAAAGTTATAGATGTATTTCAATATATGTAATATTCAAAAGCTTTACCAAGTTCATGAATAAAAACATGTCAAAGTTGTTTCAAAAAAAACATGTGTGTTCCTATTTCTTTCATCTATCTTTTCACCGTTATGAAGTTGAGACGTCTTCTTCATTAAGTGTTGATATATATAAAAGGACCCTATTTTATAAGCCTCATGTTAATAAGTCATGAGAAGGATCATAAAGCATTTTCAAAGGATAAAAATGCTAAACTATTCTATAAGTCCTAAATAGATAAAAAAAAAAGAGATAAGAATAGAACATATTGAAGTACTAACAAACTTCTTGATATAATTAAAAAGACTAAGTAGAAACTTAGTCAACAAAAAGTTTATACAAGTGCCCCATTATGATACGTGGCAACTTTCACCAAAAAATCCCTTAAAAAGTAACTAAGGGATAAACCACCATTCAACAAAAAAAGTAAAAACAAAGTCTGGAAATTCAACTGGTTACTCAAGGGAACATCAGAAGTTGCAATATTAATCTCACTTTCAAAAACAACCACAGGCACGACGACAACTTCTGAAGAAGTAGCAACATGAGCGGTTTTAGCTGGGATTGAAGTGTTAGATCCATCGAGGGGAACAAGAGTCATGGAAGTTTCAGCTTCCCCAGACGGAGTCATAGAAGTTTCACCCTCGGGAGCTGGAATTGCAACATTTTCAACTTCAACTGCCACATCAATGTCTTCTTCATTTAAAGTCTCTTCAGCCATGGGAGATTCATTTGCCGGAGAAGGAAAGTCAAGTAGTTGTTGGGTCATCTCGATGGTTTTCAAAACTTTGGCAAACTCTGAGTTTAAATCAAATTTTTCTTGACTGGCCTCCATTAAAGCATCACGAGATTTTAGAAAATCCCTAATCACCTCTATGTTAAAATTCTCCTCAAGAAGTTCATACTCTTTTTCCCACATAGCAAGATCATTCTTTAACATTTGATTTTTAGCAAAAGATGAATCAAAGGAAGCTTCAAGGGAGGCATGAGAACTCTCTAAGGCACGTACCTTATTAGAAGAGATCTATAAATCAGCTTGAACTTGAGTCAAGCTTTGCACTAACTCCCCTGCATACTCTTCTTTCTTGGCCAAGAGTGCCCTAATTTCTCTGATTTCTTCACTTGACTTTGATAATCATTCTAAAAATGAACACTCAAGGCGTTCCTTATCTTTTTCAAATTGGCTTGAAGAAGCTTTGGAAATTGCTAATTCGGAAGTCAGACCTCGCTTTTGCTGCTCCAGGTGATTTCTACTCTCTTGCAATTCTTCTATAGTTACCCGAGCATTCTCAAATTGCTCTTTCCAATTAGCTGCTTCTATCCGGGCTCCCTCGGCTATTTCCTCAGCCTCGTGGATAGACTTTTTAGACTCACGGGCTATCTTTTCCAGAAGATATTTCTTCCCATTAATTTCGTACCAATAAGGTTAGCTTATGGTAACAACTCACAAAAATAAGAATCTAGAGATAAAAAAACTTGTTAGTAAGTAAAACAAAATAACCTTCAAAGTTGAATGAATTTTGTCATTCATCAGAGTTAAGAAACTGTGACTGTTCATTTTCTTCTTCTCAATATCTCCAATCAAAGTCCCAAGCCACGCATCTGATCTACCAGACTTCCTTAAAAGACTATTATTAGCAGGAACTTCAAGTGTAATGCTCCTCATAGCCAAGTTTCTGCTACTAGAACCCTCCTCTATATGTTGAACAGAGGAAGGGAGAGTAATACAAGGAGGAGCGGTAAAAGAAGTGAAAATAATAGAAGTCGAAGGTCTCGAAGTAGGTAAAGGAGAAGAAATAGGTAAGAGACCAGGAATAGATTAAATAGGCAAGGAAGCACTTGAAACCAACAGAGGAATAGAAGGAATGGGAACAAAAGAAGAAAGAGGAACTTCATCTAAAATTAGATCTAGTTCACCAGTTTCGAAACCGTCAACGGAGAGACGTTGAGTGGATTCACTAGTGTCCCTTGGAATGGTTTCATCATCAGAAGGAATGAGAACATGTTCGGTAAGAGAGGCACGGGCAAGAGAAACTTCAGTTTCACCCTGAGAAGTAATGCGTCTCCTAGCTCTTGGCCTAGCTATTAAAGAAGTATCTTCATCTTCGTCATCCTCAGAATCTTCTTCAACAATCTTCCTTTTTGATACCGTAGCTTGTGTTTTATCCAAAGAAAGGGGAGTACTAGAAGAGGCTCGAAGGGCAATAGCTACTTCATCTGTCATTCCTCGAATAGCAAATCCTGACAAAAAGAAGGATAAAAAGTTAAAAGAGGGGAAAGAATTTAACATACGAGAAATAATAAGGGATGCATACCGTGAGTTTTCACTTTCCAACCATGCTTGTTGGAAATAGCTCTCCAGGTTCGTGCCTCCATAGGCACGACTTTCAAGATAGCATCTACCTTACCACGAAAATTAGGAACGAGTTCCACGTCTCCCATGGTTGCTACAAAAATGCAAAAAATGAAATTAGAAAAAGAGTTAAAATTCTACAAAAAATAAAATAAAATATAGATTCGGTAAAAAGGGAATACTTACGTGCAAGGTTCAATTTCTCTGGAAAAGAAATATTCGATTCACCCACCAAACCAACTGTGGGTACCGCAACGTAACGGGTGTACCGGCCCCGGTCTTTATGATCTTCAGGGCTTACCAAAACCCTGTTACTTCTTGCAGTTAGGGTAAAAAACTGTTCATACCTAATTTTTACCTATATATTTTATACTCAAAATATTCTAAAAAATAATATATATAAGCCTCTACAAAGGTTTTAATATTTTTTCCATTTTTAAAGAATTTTTAAATCAATTTATGACTTAATTTGGCACTATAAAATCCAATAATTATTCCCAAAACTCGCTATTTTGGTAAATAATTTATTTTATTCTCTCATTTACTCAAAAATAGAATTTACATGATTTTTACATAATTTTACAAGCCCATTTGGCATTTCTAAACTAAAATTGCACGAAATTGCACTTTTAGCCTATTTGTCAATTTAGTAGTATTTTTTAACCATAAAATCATTTCTAATATTTTTTAACTAATACATATTCTTTGCTTATTAACTAAGTATTTTTAATTGGATTTTAAAAATCATTTGCTAATTTATTAAATTCAAATTAAGGGGAAATTGGTTATTTAAGTTAAAGCTCTTTTGTTTAAATTATAGCCCTAATTCCCAACCGCAATTACACTACCCAATTTACTAAAATACCCTACCCACACCCCACTAAAATAGCCCTCCCCGTTCCCTCTTTAAATCGTGGCCGTTGATCATATAGATCAACGACCCATGATAACCATTCCTTAATTAAACCACAATACACCCCTAACCCTTATAACTTTACACATTCAGCCGCCCTTGTATCCCTCCTCATCTATCAAATTCTCCCAAGCCCCTTGAAACCCTATTTCGGTCACTTTCTGACCTCTTTTCTTCGAAGACTATTGCCTTCCAGGCTTCATGCTACCTGTACTCACCCCTAAATCCCTTCTAAGACCCTTTTGTTCGAGGATTGAAACCGTATTGTGAAGACCACTCTCTCAAAGGTCCACCGATTTGAGCTTCTACGACCATGTCCGGTCTCTCTCCAGCGCGCCGTAAGGTTGTGAGTCCGTTGTCGACTCGAAGCTAGCCAGCTCCAGGCTTTCTCGTTCTCTAGGGTTCTCTCTGAAACCCTAAATCACCAAGGTTCTTCTGTGTGTCTCTTTACAATCTACCTTAGATCTATCTGATTTTCTAAATATTCAACATGTTTTCTGCATTTTTACCAATTTTTATCTTCAAACTGTTCATCTCCCTAAAATTAGGGTTTCTTCGATTATCTTTTTTTCACTACTCCACTATGATTTCCTTTCTTGTGCTATGGCTTTTCAGATGCTTACTTGTGGTTCCATGCAATCTTTCACCTAAGGTTTCTCTAGTTTTTCTTCTAAAACTCCTCTACTGTGATTTCTTTGTCCTTGCTATGTCTTTCGAATGTTTTCCTTTTTACCTAGGGTTTCTGGTAACTCTACTGTATTTTGCCTTATTTGTATCATCTCTGAGTTTATTTAACTGATTATCCTTTTGTTTTCTTCTTGACACCGTGAAATGTTAGGGGACCCTAGACTTTGGGGTTTTCATCTTTGTGTGTGTGTTTTCCTGATTCTGAAAACCTAACTGCTTAAATGCTTCATACTTCTGACTTCTGCAAGAACTTCTAATTGCATCTCATGCTTGTGTGCTTCTTCTCTCTGATTACACGACCTTTTCATTAATTTCAACCTTGCATGTCTTGTGCATCTTTATAATTAGCCTTTCCCTTCTCGAAATAACCTTATTTTGGGAAACTGATTTGTATGAACTTATTTCATTCTTTAATTTGGACTTGCTTTTTGACTAAATTCAGTATCAACGTGTATCCCAGTTTCCTTGATTCTTTGAATAATTGACAATTTTACTTGCCTTATTTGTTTAAGCCGTGTGTATATCCAAAAACCTTAAATATATTTACCCCTTATTTCTACAACCCATTATTGATTTCCTTTCATATGTAGAACTCTATTTATTAACCCTAAGTCCGACTCCCTTAATTAAAGGGAATTTTTTCCTTGATGGATTTTGATTGATACTAATTTATTTTCCTGCCTTAGTTGCTACTTGTTTTCAGACTATAAAAACCCATTCATCTTCACTTGAGACAAACAATACAAGTTCACACTCAAAACTCTCTCTTCTCCTCTCTGCTTTTCTCTATTACTTGTTCTGCTACTCGCGTTTAGCCGGCTGAAAGAGAAGGCTAAACTATAAGGTTCCATTTGCCCTATTTGCTTTATCATTCAAAGTTGCAAACTGGTATGTCTATGAATTATTACCATCTCCAAAATTACATGTTTAATTGTTTCTTTTCACATGTATGTTTATGTTCTGTATGCAATTAAAACACCAGCATGCAAATCCCTACCCCTATATTTTAATACTGTATGCTTGAATGCTTTCATGTATTTCCCGCTCCCCAAATCCCTTTAGTCTACTTCTACTTGACTTTGTTTTTGTTTTGTGCAAGTGCTTTCATATTTCATCCCTTTCCCCGACCCTCTTTGTATGTGAGTATTGTCTTGGACTTGAGTGGTACTCTATTGCCACCTTTAGTTCAGAACCAGGTTGTTCTAAACCTATACTCAAATCAGTCCCATTCCCTTACCCCCGTTTATGTGTTGAGCTTGACTCAGGTCTGTTGATGTCCTAATCATCATACAGGCCTAAGTCTGACTTTATTTCAAGTCTGCTCTTATTTGTTTAAGCCATGTAAAAGGTCCGGGGTGTGCCTGCCCTGTTCATGGCTAGGTATGACCACCTTTTGCATTGGACTTCCTTTAATCCCTCACTTTACACTTACTCTTAGTTCTTTAAGCCCTAACCCCCTCTGGTAAGCCATGCTTAATAACCCTCCAGTTCCCTCTGAACTTGCATACCTAAGGGTTGGTAATTCTACACCTTCCACTACTCTAATCATTATTCTGGGATGTAAAAATTGCATGGGCTTGCTGAAAGCCCTTGGAACTTTGAAACACTCTAAGAGAAAGCCTTGGAATCTGGAGCCTGGGTTTGGTAAAATGCATATGTTGGACATTAAGGTTGCTTTGAGCTTCCTCGGATCTGTTTTAGCTTTGATGTACTTATTTCTTTAGTCTTTTCTCTCCCTTTATGTAACAAGCTTTGTAAAAGGAATTTGGGGATATAGTGAAAAGGGCGTGGACATACTTTTGCTAATCATAATAGAAATCATGCCTATAGAATTTCAATATTGCATCTCATTTTGCAAATCATGCCTAAAGGATTTTGTAATAGAAATCACGCCTATAGCAGTTCAATATTGCATCTCTTCTAGAAGCCATTTCTATAGGACTTAAATATTGCAAATCACATAGAAATCATGCCTATAGGATCATAACATTGCATCTAAAAATCTTGCCCATAAGTCTTTAACATTTCGTAATCAAGTGTATATAAATCGTGTCTATAGGGACTGTATAAAAAAACGCTAGGGAAACAATGGGTCCCTTGAACATTTAAAAGCAACAAAAAATCTATATGTAGATGTCATTCCTATAGGGTTCAAACTCGCCTAATTTGTTAGACGCCTCCAATAAAAGAATTTGTCCAATACTGCCTATTTTGAAATCTGATCAAATCTGCCTTCTACGCTATTTTAAATCTATAAGAAATTTTTTAATTCCAAACCTGCATTTTTCTGAAATCAACCTCTCTTTTCCTGCATAGTCTGTACTTCAATACTTTTCTTGCACCATTATACTTAAAGTAGTTCGGTTACTTTATAAGCCATTTTTAAATTTTTGTGAATCCCAAATTCTTGTTTCAAATCATCGCTTTCTGAAATTACTGGTTTTCAAAATTACTTTAAGTTTCAACAAACCGGATCTGGAGGGCTCATAGTAGACTTATTATCCAACTTTATGTGTTAAACTAATGTATCCATTATCAGTTTTAAACTCAAGACCAAATAAGTAATTGCAATTTATGCTAAACTAATTGCTGTTGTGATTTGCCGGGTTTTGTATGAGCCTTTGAATGTCTGATTTATATACCCTTATGAGCTATTTGTTTTGGTTAACGCCTTAGCATTTTTACCTTTAAAACTCCATATATGTCTTATCGTTCTTCCCCCTTTTAGGATTAGAAGTCCTAATACCCCAAGACTAATAGGTTGGGATGGTATTAGCATGCAATAAGTAAACGAGACCAAACGCGTTTAAATACATCAGTGGGATAGGAAGGGTAGAATATGGAGATGATGACAATGCGATAATATCATAAAGCGACCCCTCTTTGGGAACAGTGCGGGATATTGTATCGAATGATCCATATTATAGTTAAACCTAGGAGCCCCCCTTTACTTTTTTTTGTTTGAATATTTTCTCTAATATTTCCCTTTTACTTGCACTATTCTTCTTTCAAAAAAATTGCCCACTAGTTTTGTATTCTTTATATGCACATTCGCTTGTCTATTTCTATGCTTCCTAAAGTCACATCTAAGAAAGGCCAGGAACCACACTAGTGGATCTTGAGGAGTGCCTAACACCTTGTCCTCGAGATTATTTCAAGCACTTACCCGAACTCTGGTTTTCATTCAAAATATTTTTCTTCTTAAAAGTGTCCTAATGCACTATAATCATTAGGTGGTGACTCTTCAAACTCCGTAACCTGATTCCCAAAAGGGAATACGAGTTTTTTTGTCCATAATCTCGTAAACCCGATTTCGCCTCTTTAAGGGTGGAAAAGGGCGCGTCAACAGAATGGCGACTTTGCTGGGGATTTTCTTTAAGGCTTTTACCATTACTTGCTTTTGTGACTTTACTTGTTTAGTTTAATCACATTTATTTCCTATTTTGATTATTCCATCACAATTACTAACTTGACTCTTCATGTTTTCTCTTTCCTTTAACTGCTTTCTTTACTGCTTTATTGTTTCAATACTGTTTTAATTTCGAGCAATCATTGTAATCATTTATCTTATGAACGTGAAAATACATGTAACTTGTTTCATTACTGTAATTGCATTTCTCAACATCATATTCCACTCGTGCCAAAACAAATCCTATGAAACTTTTACAATGAGTGGTTGCGCCCTTCCAATATTATAAACCCCCTAAATGTGGCTAAGGCATATTTGCGGTAAAACCAGTCGATCAACAATGTAGTCGATGGTTCTACGCCTTTCCCTCTTGAGTTGTCCGCTCAAGGGTACCTTGTCTAGCACTTCAAACATAGAAACCTTACTATATTAAAATGTTCATGCATCATGGTCAACCCTATCCGAGTCAGTTATGTTGTCCGCATAATGACTCATTAAGATAGCCTAAACCAAATTCCATCGGGTTTCCTCAAACCCAAACGTACATTCACGTTATGTGCATGATTTGGAGAACTAAATGCCTTTTGTTAATTATTGATTTAAATAGTCGAGTCCGGTGGGGTTAAGGGCTAAATACTTTGTTTTGTAGAAATGAGGCACGAGGTCCCCAGATTCGGTATGGTATCCAACATCCACCCAAGGTTGCTGAGCTGGTAGGAGGATCTTCATGCCAGCGATTATCTGTTGTTAGGAATGTGTGATTTTATGCGGCTGTACGAGGGAAGCAAGAATGCCGAATCCGGGGAAGGTCCTTCCAGGACCAAGTAGTTAGGAGTCTTTTCTTTTGCTTTAATGATGTAATAAGGCTAATGGCCATTAGTGATATTTTATTTAGTGTCGCTTTGGGATTTGTCTTATTTTTATCAATAAAATGAGGCATTTAGAATTATAAGTTCTCCAAATTTTATTTGTCTCTAGGCCTACCTCAGGCACAACGAGGCATCCGAATTAGGAATCGATTTATATTCTCGAACAATGTGTTTAAATATTGCAACAATATTTATCAGAATCCACACTAACTTTTTGCCTTTTGTTTTTTATTTTATTTTTATTCCCCTCCCCAAAGGTTAGTTCGTGCATTCTCGCACCATCAGCATACTCCACAAGATCAAAGGGTCCTCCACCTTCTCCTCCTCCGAGTCCTCCCAGAAACATGAACAAGAACAAAATGGAAGATACCGATGCTAGAAAGGAAGTCAGAGAGGATTCAATCACCAAAGAAACTACTGCTCACCTTGAGAAAACTTTGCTGAGGTTTTGAGAAGAGCTTGAAAAAGTTCGAAAGTTGGCGAGTCTGTCGATCACTCTTGCTGCTGCTGATGCCAACAAATCACTATTGCCGCCACCAGCCCAGCCTTCTCAGACCCAAGTCCGCAAAACATACAACAATGCTCCACTGCTTATCCCGGAGCCCCAAAAGACCACAGATAACCAGAACACTCCTGTCTTTGTAGATGCTGTACCATATTACGGTCAGCCAATCACCAATGTAGCCGAGTCAGACGATAAAAGCTCCCGCATCCAGAATTTGGTTGCTGAGATTAGGAAGTTGACTAGCCGGGTTCAGGGTGTCAAAGGTAGCAAGGGTGTTGAAGGGCTGAATTATGAAGATCTCTATGTTCAACCAGATGTTGAGCTCCCGTAGGGGTACAAACCTCCCAAGTTTGAAATGTTCGATGGCACAGGTGATCCCAGGGCTCACTTGAGAATGTATTGTGACAAGCCAGTAGGAGTAAGTAGGGATGAGAAGATCCCTATGAAGCTATTCATGAGGAGCTTGAAGGGTGATGCATTATCCTGGTATATTAGCCAGAATGCGATGAAGTGGACTAGTTGGGTAAGCATGGCATCTGATTTCATGGATCGATTTAGGTTCGACACTGAGAACACACTAGATGTGTTCTATATTCAGAATCTCAAGAAGAAGCCGACAGAGACCTTTCGCGAGTATGCTACTCATTGGAGATCGGAAGCTGCTAAGGTCAGACCGGCCTTGGAGGAAGAACAAATGAACAGATTCTTTGTCTGTGCTCAAAATCCACAGTACTATGAAAGATTGATGTTAATTGAGGGTCAAAAGTTCTCCGATATCATCAAATTGGGAGAAAGGATTGGAGAAGGGATCAAAAAACGGTATGGTCACCAACCTTGAGGCATTGTAAGCCACCAACAAGGCTCTACAGTCTGGTGGCTCGACAAAGAAGAAGGATGTAAATTCCGTAATGGCTGCACAAAGAAAAAACTCTCCCATGAAGTACCAAACCTATTCCTCAGCTCCACTCACGTATCAGCCTACCCTAATTTACCAAGCACGATCACCCACTTACGAAATTCCACCACCTGCTTACCAATCACCTCCACCACCCATATATCAACCAACTTCACCTAGATATTCCGAACCTGCACCCATATACCAAGCATATAACTCCCAACCTTCTCAATACCCATCGCCACCTACTCACAAAAATTTCCCTCGACCTAGACCAAACTTCGACCGCAAACCTCCTAGACAATACACCACCAAAGCTGAGACAATTGACCAGTTATATGAGAAAATCAAAGTAGCAGTTACGTTATCCCCATCCCAGCCGCAACTCCAGAAAACCCTTCCCAATGGATAACCCCAAATAAAACTTGCTCATACCATTCCGGGATGAAGGGCAATACCATTGACGAGTGTTGCTTGTTAAAAGACAAGATTCAGAATATGATTGATAACAAGATTATTATAGCAAAGGAGCCCGCTCCTAATGTTCGCAATAACCCTCTTCCTAACCACAAGGGTGGAGGCATCCACATGATAGAGATCGAAGATGATTGGGACCCCAAGGGGTTAATCGGTTTGATAACTGAAGGAGATGAGCCTTAGAAGCCAACGGTTACTCTCAATCCCATTGTCGTCCAGATTCAGCCCTTTGAGGGCGACGTGGTAAATGTATCCATGCCACTCGAGTTTGAAGTACATTCTGCAAAGGTGCCAAAACCAATTGAGGTTG
This sequence comes from Nicotiana benthamiana, assembly GCA_034376525.1. Lineage (NCBI taxonomy): Eukaryota > Viridiplantae > Streptophyta > Magnoliopsida > Solanales > Solanaceae > Nicotiana > Nicotiana benthamiana. Next base: position 100,689,991 of record CM067336.1, read on the forward strand.
AGTCCGGAGTTCCAAAACTGCCTACACCGTTTGAAGTTGTTTTGTTGCCTCCCAAGGGACCTATCCTGGTCTCCATTAAATACATGATCCCATTCCAAACAAATGCTATACCTTGGGATTACACCGCTGAGGCTAGAAGGAAAGGAAAGATGTATACTGGAGAAACAACTGCCGCACAAGGCATGACTAGGACAGGCACCCGAAACATTTGGCTGAGTCTAGCAAGCAGGCTTCCGGGCGAGCTGTTGAAACTAGACACGATGACCTCTGGAGAAAGGTACAGGCAAAAAATTACTCAGTCATTGAGCAGCTGAACAAGACAATGACGCAGATATCTATTCTGGCCCTCCGATAAAGCTCCGAGGCACACAAAACTCCTTGATGAAAATACTAAGTGAATTGTATATTCCTAGCAACATAATAGGAGGCGAAATAGCAAACATGGTGGGACAGATACTGGAAAGCCATAAGATCACCTTCCACGAAGATGAATTACCACCAGAAGGGCTTGGTCACAACAAAACATTGCACATCACTATGCAATGCGAGGATCACTTTATCACCAGGATTCTAGTCGATAGGGGATCCAGCCTAAACATTTGTTCGTTGGTGACTCTCAGGACATTGGGCAAAGGGTTGCAAGAGATCAGGGACGGTGCTATTAATGTCAAAGCTTTTGATGTATCTCAGTGGTCCACCATTGGAGAGATTAGATTATGACTGCAGAGGGGCCCCACCTAATCCGATGTTGAGTTCCAAGTCATTGACGTACCAGCGTCCTATAACTAATTACGAGGACGACCCTGGATCCATACCGCTGGGGCTGTGGCGTCAACATTGCATCAAGATGTGAAATTTGTATAGAATCAACAAGAAGTAATCATTCATGGCGATGGTAGCAATCCCATATACAACCGCTAGGCTATCCCGATGATATAAGGAAGGAGGAGAATCGGTGGAGAAACATACCATCACATCGAGTGAGTCAATTCCATAGACAAGGATAAGTGGTGGGATAGAAAAATTGAGAGCATTCTAAATTAGAGTGGATACGAGCCCGGAAAGGGGCTTGGCAAGAATCTACAGGGTATTACCAAGCCTATCCAATTGAAGAAGCATGGAACCACTTTCGGCCTAGGTTATGAATACACTTGGGAGGAGTTCCAGCACTGGTCGCCACCATGGTGCGGTCCCTACTACCCACTAGAGCACCATCTACCCCAGTTAAAGTAGACCTTTTAGCCCGCTGATGTCATATCAGAGGAAGATGAGACACTACCAGCCATGAAGAACCTGTTTCTGGAGGATGATATGGATCGCTGTGTTACCTTCGAGGAGAAATGGGAGGAAGGCCCTTCCATTCAAGCTGTGAACCGGGGAGAGAACCTCACCAATTGGTCAATCAGGACCATTATTGCCTGAAGAGCCTCGGGGTAGCAAGGCTAAATGACACATATGCATCGCACTTTACTTTTAGTTGATTTTTACTTTTCAGCACTGTCTTTACTTTTGAATAGAGCTTCGATGTTTCAGACAATTACAAATTTAATCAAAAGAATTTTACAAGTTTATCTTTATATTTCACTCTAATTTATTTCCTCTACCACTACTTTATTTTACATAGCAGTACTATTACGTATCTTGATGATGAACTAACGACTGTAACATGCAACAAGACAATGCGACAAACAGACATAGATTCAGAAGAGGATGAAATACCAGAAGAGATTGTTAGAGAAGTCGAGGATTTTGAGAATAGACCTAAGTCTAACTTAGACGACACTAAGGTCATTAATTTTGAGACGCAGAAAATGTCAAGGAAAACCGAATCAACGCACACTTGTCAACATCAGAAAAGGAAGAATACATAGAGTTTTTGGAAGAGTATGAGGACATATTAGCCTGGTCGTATGATGATATTACCGGACTCAACACATCCATTGTGGTTCACAAGTTACCGACAGATCCAGCATGCCCGCCGGTCAAACAAAAACTCAGAAAGTTCAAGCCAGATATGAGTTTGAAAATCAAAGAAGAAGTCACCAAGCAAGACAAAGCCAGGGTTCTCATATGGTAGATTATCCAACATGGTTAGCCAATGTTGTACCGATGCCAAATAAGAATGGGAAGGTTAGAGTCTGTGTTGACTATCGGGATCTCAACCGGGCCAGTCCTAAAGACGACTTTCCTTTGCCAAATATACACATATTGATTTATAACTGCGCCAAACATGAGCTGTAGTCATTCATCGATTGTTTTGCTGGGTACCATCAGATATGGATGGACGAAGAGGATGCAGAGAAAATGACATTCATCACGCCGTGGGGAATATACTGTTACAGAATGATGCCTTTCGGTTTGAAGAATGCTAGTGCTACCTACATGAGGTCCATGACCACAATCTTTCATGATATGATACATAAGGAGATCGAGATATATGTGGACGACGACATCATTAAATCCAGAAAAGCTGCAGATCACATGCAAGATTTGAGAAAATTCTTCAACAGACTGAGGAGATAAAACTTGAAACCGAATCCCGCCAAGTGTGCCTTCGAGGTACCAGCCAGAAAACTATTGAGTTTCATTGTGAATCACCAGGGTATAGAGTTGGACCAGTCAAAGATCAAAGCCATTCAAGATTTTCCACCGCCGAAGAATAAGAAGGAGGTAATGAGTTTTCTGGGGAGGCTCAAGTACATCAGCTGATTCATAGCTCAGTCCACTGTCATTTGTGAATCCATCCTCAAAATGCTAAAGAAAGACGCCGCCACGAAGTGGACTGATGATTGTCAAAAGGCTTTCTATATAATCAAGGAATACCTGTCAACGCCGCCAGTCTTAGTCCCACCTGAGCCAGGGAGACCTCTATTTCTTTATCTCGCAGTATTGGATGGGGCATTTGGTTGTGTTTTGGGATAACATGACGAAACAAGAAAGAAGGAGCATGCCATCTACTACCTCAACAAGAAGTTTACCCCTTACAAGGCTCGGTATTCCTTATTAGAGCGCACTTGTTGTGCTTTAACCTGGGTAGCTCAGACATTGAGGCACTATTTCTGTGCTTACACCACTCGTCTCATATCCAGGATGGATCCATTGAAGTATATTTTTCAGAAGCCCATGCCTACTGGCAAGCTTGCCAAGTGGCAGATTTTATTAAGTGAATTTGACATAATTTATGTTACCCAGAAGGCGGAGAAAGGACAATCCTTGGAAGATCAACTCGCCAAGAATCCTGTAGGAGGAAAATACGAACCCTTAAAGACGTATTTTTCTGATGAAGAAATAGTCTGCATAGGAGAAGACATTGCAGAATCCAATGATAGTTGGAGGATGTTTTTTGACAGAGCCACAAACTTCAAAGGAGTGGGTAAAAGAGCTATTTTGGTATCAAAAACTGGTCAGCATTACCTGTTGTCCGCCAAGCTCAGATTCCCCTGCACCAACAATGTGGCCGAGTACGAAGCCTGCATCTTAGGGCTCAAGCTGGCCATCGACATGAATATTCAGGAACTACTAGTGATCGAAGATTCGGACCTACTCATACATCAGGTTCGAGAAGAATGGGCAACCAAGAATTCCAAGATACTCCCCTATCTACACCACGTACATGAGTTGAGGAAAAGATTCAAAAAGACAGAGTTCCAGCATGTTCCCAGAACACAAAACGAGTTCACCGATGCTTTAGGCACTTTATCATCCATGATCCAGCATCCAGATACAAACTTTATTGATCCCATCCTGGTCATGATTCACGACCAGCCAGCTTATTGCGCCCACATCAAGGAAGAAGCCGATGGGAAACCATGGTTCCACGATACCAGGGAATATTTGACAACAAGAGAGTAAGAGCTTTCCAATGCTACTCAGAAACGAACACTTCAGAGATTGTTCAATAATTTCTTTCGTAGCAGACGAATCCCGTATAGGATGACTCCTGATTTGGGGTTATTAATGTGTGTCGAGGCAAAAGAAGCAACCAGACTATTAGTGGAAGTGCACGCAGGGACTTTTGGACCACATATGAATGGTTTTGTTTTGGCAAATAAGATACTTCGAGCAGGTTATTTTTTGATGACCATGGAGACGGATTGCATTCAGTACGTTCGAAAATGCCGCCGATGTCAAATACATGCAAATATGATAAAGGTGCCTCCGGACGAGCTTACTGCGACAAGCTCACCATGGCCATTTGCCTATCGGGGTATGGATGTCATTCGACCAATCGAACTAGCTGCGTCAAATGAGCATAAGTTCATACTAGTGGCAATTGATTAATTTACCAAATGGGTTGAAGTAGCATCATACAAGGAAGTCACCAAGAAAGTAGTTGCAGATTTCATCCGAGATCGTATAGTTTGTCGGTTCGGGGTTCCAGAATCAATCATCACCGAAAATGGCTCTAATCTCAACAATGACCTGATGAAAACAATGTGTGAAACATTCAAGATCAGACATAAGAATTCTATGGCTTACAGACCTCAGATGAATGGAGATGTAGAAGCAGCCAATAAGAATATCAAGAAGATACTAAGGAAAATGATTGAAAAGCACAAGCAGTGGCATGACAAATTGTCATCCGCTTTATTGGGTTATCATACCACGGTCCGCACATCAACCGGAGCCACTCCTTATATGCTGGTTTATGGTACAGAGGCGGTCATTCATGCTGAGGTAGAAATTCCACCCTTAAATGTTATACAAGAAACAAAATTAGATGATGCGAAATGGGTCAAAAATCGTTACGAGCAGTTAGCCCGCATCGACGGGAAGAGAATGAAGGTTATCTGTCACGGTCAATTATATCAGAACAAAATGTCCAGAGCCTTCAACAAGAGAGCTTGACTAGGGAAGTTTACACCAGGACAGCTAGTACTGAAGAAGATATTTCCATATCAAGATGAAGCCAAATGGAAATTCTCTCCCAACTGGCAGGGTCCATACATGGTTCACTGGGTTCTATCTGGAGGAGCCCTTATTCTGGCAGAAATGGACGGAGAAATCTAGCCGAAACCTATCAACTCGGACGCAGTGAAAATATACCACATTTGATCACATGCTTTCTTTCATGATGTAATTTGAAATACACCTGACCTGATTCCCGTTTAAGAGGGGATATGTAGGCAGCCTTGTGGGTTCAGTCACATCTTAATAAAATTCCATTTTTCCCCGCTATTGAAACTGGGGCAGAATTTTGAGGAGGACCCTCAAAATTACGAAGTCAGTTTTTTAGTCTCTTCATCAGCGTCGACTCAGTAAACTGGGGAAGAATTTTGAGGTTGAGGAGGGCCCTTAAAATTCTGGGATTGTTCCGCATTCAGTCATCTAGCACAGCCGTCAGCAGTGCCAAACCAGTAAACTGGGGTAGAATTTTGAGGAGAACCCTCAAAATTCTGCAGCAAGCAAGGTCGCCATGCCTTGAACCACATTGCAGCTTGTTGGTTCATCCAAAATAAAAGCATTTTTATTATATATACGTACTTGCATTATATTTACTAAGTCATGCGTAAACATCACTTGCACCACCATCGTTTAGAAACGCTACCCTCATGATACACGATGCCAAAGGATGGAGGATACGAACTAACCTCCCCCTTACAGAAGTCACGATTTTTCTTTGGTTGCAGGAACTCAGATTATGGATCAAAGCACATTCGCTCTGCAGGATAGAAATCCTCATAGGGTCACTATCCGCACTCAACATTCCCCAGCAGTCCTAATATCGAAAAATCGGAAATCAGCTAAAAAAACTTACTGCTATTCGTTCATTTACATTCCTGCATTGCATAATACTACTATCTACCTTTTGCGACTAAGCTCTATCTCCATCTGCATTTTGCATAAGGCTAATCTCTGCCTTCCGAGGTTAGGCTCTACATCCACATTGCATAGGGCTACTATCTGCCTTTCGAGACTAAGCTCTGTCTCCATTTGCATTTTGCATAAGGCTAATCTCTACCTTTCGAGGTTAAGCTCTACCTCTACATTGCATAAGGCTACTATCTGACTTTCGAGGTTAAGCTCTACCTCCATCCCGCATAAGGCTACTCTCTGCCTTCTGAGGTTAAGTTCTACCTCCATCCCGCATAAGGCTATCATCTTCCTTTCGAGACTAAGCTCTGTTTCCATCTGCATTTTGCATAAGGCTACACTCTGCCTTCCGAGGTTAAGCTATACCTCCACATTGCATAAGGCTATTATCTGTCTTTCGAGACTAAGCTTTGTCTCCATCTGCATTTTGCATAAGGCTATTCTATGCCTTCCGAGGTTAAGCTCTACCTTCACATTGCATAAGGCTCCTATCTGCCTTTCGAGACTAAGCTCTGTCTCCATCTGATTTTGCATAAGGCTAATCTCTGCCTTCCGAGATTAAGTTCTACCTCCACATTGCATAAGGCTCTTATATGCCTTTCGAGACTAAGCATTGTCTCCGCCCTGCATGGCTGAAATATCACCACTTTATTATTCGACTGGCTGAAACATCGCCACCTGCATTTGAAATTCTCATCCGGCTGAAGTATCACCATTTGTTTTTAAATTCTCACTCTGGCTGAAAGATAGCCACCCTTTGCATTCATCTGGCTGAAATATTTCCACCTTCTCATGGGCTGAAAGATCGCCAACCCGTTCAAAGGCGTCATAGTTTGAAAGCACCATATGCATCGCCCAAGAACATTATTCCATGGCCTGCGAACCTTTACTTTTATTATTTTCATGGCCCAGGACATCATAGTCTGAGTACATCATCCTAACCGTCCAAGGACAAACATTCATGGTCCAACAGGGACTTGCATCACGTTTAAATTACGCAATATATATACGCACATCACGCATTTACAGGTGTTCCGGCTAGCTCACGACCGTCTCAGCAGGAGCGATCCCACTCCGATTCTATGCGATCCCCCTTCGATTCTACACGATCTGTCCGATTTCAAACGCCTTTCTCAGATCTAACCATCGCGTTCATTTTTTTCCGATTCCCATCGACACGTTCCGCCAACGACTCCGGAACTACATATGGACTGATTCCTGTAAAACCAGGGATATGTAGGAAGCTTAGAGACTAGAGCACAGTTAATATCTTTCCACAATAGCCATTTTCGGTCAAAATAGGTCATCTTATCTTTACCCGACAACTCTTTCATCCTCCTCGGGTAAAGAGGGGCAGCTGTTGATACCCAATTTTTTCCTATATATTTTATACTCAAAATATTCTAAAAAATAGCATATACAAGCATCCACACTGGTTTTAGTATTTTTTTTCCATTTTTAAGAATTTTAAAATCAATTTATGACTTATTTTGGCACTAAAAAATCTAATAATTATTCCCAAAACTCGCTATTTTGGTAAATAATTTATTTTATTTTCTCATTTACACAAAAATAGAATTTACATGATTTTTAAATAATTTTACGAGCTCATTTGGCATTTGTAACTAAAATTGCACGAAATTACAATTTTAGCCTATTTTTCAATTTAATAGTGGTTTTTAACCATAAAATCATTTCTAATATTTTTAATTTAATACTTATGCTTTTTGTATTAACTCATTATCTTTTAATTGGATTTTTAAATATCATTTGCTAATTTATAAAATTCTAATTATGGGGAAATTGGTTATTTAAGTTATAGCCCTTTTGTTTAAATTATAGCCCTAATTCCCAACCCCAATTACACTATGCATTTTATTATAAGACCCGACCCACACCATACTAATATAACCCGCCCCGTTCCCTTTTTTAAATCGTGGTCGTTGATCATTTAGATCAACGACCCACGATAACCCTTCTTTAATTAAACCCCAATACACCCCTAACCATAATCACTTTACACATTCAGCTACCCATGTATCCCCCTCATCTCTCAAACGATCCCAAGCCCCCTTGAAACCCTAGCCGCCTCCGGTCACTTTCAGACATCTTTTCACCGGAGACTATGGCCTTCTAGGCTTCATACTACCTGTACTCACCCCTCAAACCCTTTTTGTTCGAGTATTGAAACCCTATTGTGAAGACCACTATCTCAGAGGTCCACCGATTTGAGTTTCTACGATCATATCTAGTCTCTCTCTGGCGAGCCTTAAGGTTGTGAGTCCGTTGTCGACTTGAATCTAGCCAGTTCCAAGCTTTCTCGTTCTCTAGGGTTCTCTCTGAAACCCTAAATCACCAAGGGTCTTCTGTGTTCTCTTTATGATCTACCATAGATCTATCTGATTTTCTAAAGATTCAAAGTGTTTTCTGCATTTTAACCGATTTTTATCTTCAAACCGTTCATCTCCCTAAAATTAGGGTTTCTCTGATTTTCTTTTTTCATTACTCTACCATGATTTCTTTGCTTTTGGTATGACTTTTCAGATGTTTACCTGTGGTTCCATGCGATTTTTCACCTAGGGTTTCTCCAATTTTCTTTCTAAAACTCCTCTACTGTGATTTCTTTATCCTTGCTATTGCTTTCGAATGTTTTCCTTTTTACCTAGGATTTCTGGTAACTCTACTGTATTTTGCCTTATTTGTGTCCTCTATGAGTTTGTTTACCTGATTATCCTTTTGTTTTCGTCTTTATGTGTGTTGTTTGCCCGATTCTGAAAACCTAACTGCTTAAAGCTTCATGATTCTGACTTCTGCAAGAATTTCTAATTGCATCTCATGCTTGTGTGCTTCTGCTCTCTGATTACACAACCTTTCCATTAATTTCAACCTTGCATGTCTTTGTGCATCTTTTAATCAGCCTTTCCCTTCTTGAAATAACCTTAATTTTGGGAAACTGATTTGTATGAACTTATTTCATTCTTTAATTTGTACTTTCTTTCTGACTAAATTCAGTATCAACGTGTATCCCAGTTTCCTCGAATCTTAGAATAATTGACGATTTTACTTGCCTTATTTGTTTAAACCGTGTGTATTTCAAAAAACCTTAAATGTATTTACCCCTTATTCCTACAACCCATTCCCGATTTACTTTCCATATGTAGAACTCTGTTTATTTACCCTAAGTCTGACTCCCTTAATTAAAGGGAATTTTTTCCTTGATTTATTTTGATTGATACTAAATTATTTTCCCGCCTTAGTTGCTACTTGTTTTCAGACCATAAAACCCCCTTCATCTTCACTTCAGACGAACAATACAAGTTCACACTCAAAACTCTCTCTTCTCATTTCTGCTTTTCTCTGTTACTTGTTTTGCTACTCGAGTTTAGCCGGCTGAAAGCCAAGGCTAAACTATAAGGTTCCATTTTCCCTATTTGCTTTATCATTCGAAGTTGCAAACTGGTAGGTCTATGATTTAATACCATCACCAATACTACATCTTTAATTGTTTCTTTTCACATGTCTGTTTATGTTCAGTATGCAATTAAAACATCAACATGCATATCCTTACCCATATATCCCTATATTTTAATGTATGCTTGTAAATGCTTTCATGTATTTCCCTCTCCCAAATCCCTTTAGTCTACTTCTGTTTGACTTTATTTTTGTTTTGTGCAAATGCTTTCATATTTGATCTCTTTCCCTGACCCCTTTTGTATGTGAGTATTGTTTTGTACTGGAGTGGTACTCTATTGCCACCTTTAGTTCATAACCAGGTTGTTCTAAACCTCTACTCAAATCAATTCCATTCCCTAACCCCCGTTTATGTGTTGAGCTTGACTCACGTCTGTTAATGTCCTAATCATCATACAGACCTAAGTCTGACTTTATTTCAAGTCTGCTCTTATTTGTTTAAGCCATGTAAAAGGTAGGGGTGTGCCAGCCCTGTTCATGGCTAGGTATGACCACCATTTGCATTGGTCTTCATCTAATCTCTCACTTTACACTTACTCTTAGTTCTTTAAGCCCTACCCCCTCTGGTAAGACATGCATAATAACCCTTTAGTTCCCTCTGAACTTGGATACCTAAGGGTTGGTAATTCTACACCTTGCACTACTCTAATCATTATCGTAGGGTGTAAGCATTGCCTGGGCTTCCTGAAAGCCCTTGGAACTTTGAAACACTGTAAGAGAAAACCTTGGAATCTGGAGCCTGGATTTTGTAAAATACATATGTTGGACATTAAGGTTGCTTTGAGCTTCCTCGAGTCCGTTTTAGCTTTGATGTACTTATTTGTTTAGTCATTTCTCTCCCTTCATGTAACAAGCTTTGCTCTAATATCCAAAAGCGAAGGTCAGCTGACTAAGGAGTTAGTATTGATTCATGGAAAGATGCTCCTTTGAAGATGGAGTAAGGAATTGTCCACCTCATCACCCCGAAGAGTAGTGGCTCTGTTGTTTTGCACGCCTACAGAGAGAGACTCCAAAAGTACCGACACTCAATCGAAAGAAAGAGCAATCAACTATATGCTTAACTCATACCCCAGGAATCCCTAGACACAGAGAGAGGGTACGAGATGATCTCTTACTAGAGGGAAAGCTGACAAAAAACATAGAGCGTGCGTGCTACGCTCTCGCCCTCCTTCCATCTGCGAAGCTGAGGCGGGAGAAAAAGCATAATTCCCCGGTGTTGAGGAGGTAATTGGTCGATTAGGCGTGCTTCTAAGAGACGAGTTCGCGCATAGAGGACTATCTCCAGATCCTCAAGCTCCGGGGACTGACGACCCCAAAGAAAATGAGAATTGGAGATAGGGGGGGGGCGCCGGATTATCCTGCCTAACTGGAAGTGAATTGTAAAAAGAATTTGGGGATGTAGTGAAAAGGGTGTGGGAGGGGTTTGTATTTTTGCTAATCATAATAGAAATCATGCCTATAAGATTTCAATATTGCATCTAATCTAGCAAGTCATGCCTATAGGATTTTTGCACTAAAAATCATGCCTATAGGAGTTCAATATTGCATCTCATCTAGAAACCATGTATATAGGACTTCGATATTGCAAATCACATAGAAATCATGCCTATAGGATCTGAACATTGCATCTAGAAATCCTTCCCATAAGTCTTTGACATTCCGTAATCAAGTGCATATAGAAATCATGTCTATAGGGACTATATAACAAAACGCTTGGAAATCAGTAGGTCCCTTGAACGTTTAAAAGAAACAACAAATCTATTTGTAGATGTCATGCCTATACGGTTCAAACTCGCATAATTTGTTAGACGCCTTCAATAAAAGAATTTGTCCAATACTGCTTATTTTGAAATCTGATCAAATCTGCCTTTTACGCTATTTTAAATCTATAAGAATCTTTTTAATTTCAAACCTGCATTTTTTTGAAATCAACCTCTCTTTTCCTGCATAGTCCGTACTTCAATACTTTTCTTGCACCATTTTACTTAAAGCACTTCGGTTATTTTATAAGCCATTTCTGAATTTTTGTAAATCCTAAATTCTTGTTTCAAATCATCGCTTTATGAAATTACTGGTTTTAAAAAATACTTTAAGTTTCAACAAACCGGATCCGGGGGGAGGGGGGGGTCAAAGTAGATTTATTATCCAACTTTATGTATTAAACTAATCTATCCATTATCAGTTTTAAACTCAAGACCAAATCAGTAATTGCAAGTCGTGCTACACTAATTGCTGTTGTGATTTGCGGGGTTTTGTATGAGCCTTTGAATGTCTGATTTGTATACCTCTATGTGATATTTGTTTCGATTGACGCCTTAGCATTTTTACCTTTGAAACTCCATATATGTCTTATCGTTCTTCCCCCTTTTAGGATTAGAAGTCCTAATACCCCAGGACTAATAGGTTGGGATGGTATTAGCATGCAATAAGTAAACGAGACCAAACGCGTTTAAATACCTCAACAGGATAGGAAGGGTAGCATATGGAGATGATGACGATGCGATAATATCATAAAGCGACCCCTCATTGGGAACATGTGCGGGATATTGTATCGAATGATCCATATTATAGTTAAACCTAGGAGCCCCCCTTTACTTTTTTTTGTTTGAATATTTTCTCTAAATTTCTCTTTTACTTGCACTATTCTTCTTTAAAAAAAATTGCCCTTTAGTTTTGTATTCTTTATATGCACATTCACTTGTTTATTTCTATGCTTCTTAAAGTACATCTAAGCAAGATCGGGAACCACACTTGTGGATCTTGAGGGGTGCCTAACACCTTCTCCTCGAGATCATTTCAAGCGCTTACCCGAACTCTGGTTTTCATTCAAAATCTTCTTCTTCTTAAAACTGTCCTAATACATTATAATCAATAGGTGGTGACTCTTCAAACTCCATAACCTGATTCCCAAAGGGGAGTAGAGTTGTTTTGCCCATAATGTCATAAACCTGATTTCTCCTCTTTAAGGGGGGGGGGGGGGAATGGGGTATCGAAAAACACCATTGCGGAATAGCTTGGGGTTGTAAAGATGAATTAGATGGGAGAAGGTAAAGTCAACACCAGCCTTGAACGATACATACCTTAAACAAGCTACTGCTCTCCATACGAGGGGGCCAATTTGAGCCAAACAAATTTTGAAAAAGCGACAAGAAATCTAGTATAAGTTAGTCGATAGTAGGAATAAATCCTAATGTAAAGGGATAAATATAAACAAAAGAAAATCCTATCCTATATGAAGATATTCTCTTGTTTGGGTTAGGAACAACTATACGAAGCTCATCCCTCCAACAACAATCTTTTCGAATAGTGGAAATCAAGGGTTCAATAATTAAAGAAGGATAAGTGTCAGCTCTCTCCAAATTAACTACTTTTTCACGAAGGGATTCTTTATCATGTTCGAAAGATAAATCAGTTGTCACTATTTCTTCGATCAAAGGTTCTTGAATAAGCTCAGACATTTTGCCTTTAGAAGAGGATTTCTTAGAGAAAGAACCTCTAGAAATAGTGCCAGAGCTTGAAGAAGGAGTGATAGAACCAGATGTACCACCACAAATGGACCATAGGCCCTGCCTACTCTACCTCTTCTGTGTCTTACAGGGGCATTGGGGAAGCTGTCAAGAATTGGAACTCTCCTAGGGTTAGGATTCGAAGATAACATGATAGAAAGATGTAAACTGAGAAAGAAGTGAATAGGAGTAAAAAGTGAGTTGCTTAGTAAATATTGTTGGAAACACGTTCTCAAGGAATTATACTAAATGTGTGTTCATATTTGTAGGTTTTGATGAATGACAAACTATGCGCAAATTGACATATGACGAGGTCCAAGCACAAGCGCAAAATTGATATATAACGAGATTCAAGCACAAGACAAAGATCGAGATTAAGTTTTATATGAGTCGGTATTTAATTGTGATCTTGATCCGACAACTTAAACTCAAGACTTGGCTTCTCTCGTAAAATATTTTTAACAAATCATGCATATTTAATTTAGAGCAAAATGATTTTAAATAATGCATATTTACTTTAGTCAAAATGATTTTTAAACATGCCTCTAAAATCTGGACTAAGATAATCGATTATGTTTAAGTCAGCTGCTTGACAATCGATTGTGAACTTATGACAATCGATTGTGTTAAGGCAGTGAGCATCAAATTTTTCAAATCTGCATGACAATCGATTGTGAACCTTATGACAATCGATTGTGATGAGGCAGTGTCCATCAAAGTTTTTCAAAGCTCAAAATAATCGATTGTGAAGCTAATGACAATCGATTGTGAAGAGACAATGTCCATCAGATTTTTCAAAGTCACAAAATAATCGATTGTGAACTTATGGCAATCGATTGTGTTGAGGCAGTGTCTTCCAGACTTTTTCAAAGTTATTAAATAATCGATTGTGAACCTATAACAATCGATTGTCAAGAGGCAGTGTCTAAATTGAATTTTCAAGACTGATATATAATCGATTGTTAACTTAGTATAATCGATTGTATAAATGACCGTTGCCAAAATGTTTTCAAATACCGTCAGGTAATCATTGATTTCTTATAATCGATTGTTTTAATTAAAATCTGGAAAGGATTTTTTGAACGTTGCTGAGTAATCGATTATTGATTTCTTATAATCGATTGTTTTAATTAAAATCTGGAAAGGATTTTTTGAACGTTGCTGAGTAATCGATTGTAGATTTCTGACAATCAATTGTTTTACGTAAAATCTGGAAATGATTTTTTGAACGTTGCCAGTAATCGATTATTGATCTTAGATAATCGATTGTTATGCGTAAAATCTGGGATTGATTTTTGGAAGAACTGGCAAACAATCGATTGTGGTAATTTGACAATCGATTGTCACAGAGTAAAATCAGCAATTCTTAGTTGGCAATTAGGCAACGGTAATACAAAGTTTTTCAACTATAAATACAGCTTCAATTCAGTCTTTTAAGTACAACAACACACAACAACTGATCATACAATTGCTGAAGCTTGCATACTTTATTGCTTATCATTTTATATTCATTGCATAATCTTTTGAGAGCCAATTTCTTGTCGAAAGTTGTTGCGATCTTGAGCGTATTCTTTTTACTCACATCTACTCTTAAAGGAGTGTCTTGTTTGAGTGCTAAGTATTTTTGTACACTTGAAGGGAAGTGTTAGTCCCTTGTGTTATAAGAAGGAACTTGTGTTTCCTTGGTTGAAGTCTTGGAGTGTTGTATCTCCGAGCAAAGGTTGTTGAGGCTTGTGTCCTCAAGTTGTAACGGTTTGTTGAGCACCCGTAAGCTTAACAAGTTAGTGGAAATCTCGAGAGAGTCTCTCGGGGACTGGACTAGCCACGGGTTGTGGTGAACCAGGATATATCAGTGCGTTTGTTCTAATTTATTTACTCATCGCACTTATTTACTTCCTGCAATTTTAAAATTCCGCAAGTTTACGCTAATTTTATTATAACACTATTCACCCCCCCTCTAGCGTTAAGCGTATTATCTAACAATTGGTATCAGAGCCCAACTCTCTGAAGACTTAACCGTTTGAGAGAAACATCCATGGCTTCTACTCGTGATTCTTTTGCAGGAATAGGTGAAGGACAATGCTCCACCCGACCACCGCTATTCGATGGTACAAATTATACATACTGGAAGAGAGGATGAGAATATTTATACAATCAAATAGCTTTCATCTTTGGAAGGTCATAATGAATGGAGAACAAATTCCAACCAAGAAGGTTGAAAATGAATGGGTCCAAAGTCCGAAGATGAATACGATGCGGATGATATCCGAAAGGTGCAAAATAATGCTAAAGCTATTAATTTATTATATTGTGCTGTAAATGCTGATGATTACAGGAAGATATCTTGTTGCACAATGGCAAAGCAAATGTGGGACAAGCTGGAAATTACGTACGAAGGTACGGACCAGGTAAGGGAAGCCAAAATTGATTTCCTAACCCATGCATATGAATTGTTTCACATGAAGGAAGGCGAAAAGGTCGATGAGATGTTTGAACGATTTTTAAAAATCGTAAATGATTTACATGCTCTTAAGAAGACCTTCACGGATAAGGAACTTGTCCGAAAAATTCTCCGAAGTCTCACTCCGGAATGGCGATCCAAGGCCGACGCGATTCAAGAATCCATTGGCATTTCAAATGTCACCATCGACGCATTAAGAGGTAATCTTAAAACTTATGAATCTACTATACTTAACCCTCTTGTTGATGATCAAAGGAAGAAAAGAATCGTTCTCAAGGCAAGCACAAGCCAACCTCAAAATGATGAGGACGGAGACAACGAGTTCGGACTCGTTATCAAGAGATTTCAAAAGTTCATGCGATAGTATGAACGAAAGGGCAAAAAACAAGGAGATCAAATAAAGTGCTATGAGTGCGGAGAAACCGGGCACATTAAATCAAATTGCCCAAATGCGAAAAAAGAGAAGAAACCCTTCAAGAAGCAGCGAGCATACATATCTTGGGGAGGCGACTCCGGTGACGAGTCAAGTGAGGAAGAAGAAGACGAAGCCGCAAATCTTTGTCTTATGGCACAAGAAGACAACAAAGAAGAGGTATGTCAAATTTCTTCCAAAAATTTCTTTTCCCTTGAAGAAATGCAAAATGCTTTTGATGAGTTGTATAGCGAATTTATTAAAGCTTCAAAAACTGTTAAGAGTATAAAAGAAAATGCTTCTTTAAAAGAAAAAGATTTTCAAAAACAACTCTCTTTTAAAGAAAAGGAATTGGAAAAACTGATTTTAGAAAATGAGAAGTTGAAAGAGGAAAACAATTTTTTTGGCAAAAGAAGCGCCGACAAGCCCGAGAGTTCTAGAAATTGTACTTCTTGCATGCATCTCAAAAATGAAGTAGAAAGGCTTAAGGGCACCTTAGATAAGTTTAACTCTTCTCATAAAAATTTGAATGAAGTGCTTGTTAATTTGAAGTCGACCAAGCATGGCATAGGTTTTAGAAACGAGCCTAAAGAGAAAGTTGAAGCCATCCCCCAACCACCTAAGGCTCAACCTAGGATAAATAAAACAAATGCTCATCCTAGATACAACAAACCTAGAAATGGTTTTCATCGATCGCAACCTAGAAATAATCATGCTAGAAATAATGCACATTCTAGGCCAAACACTAGAAGGAATGTTGAACCTTTTAGGACACCTAGAAATGACTTCCAACCTAGAAACAACTATTCTAGAAATGATGCATATCCTAGAACAAATGGTAGGAGAAATGATTTTCATGATTTGCGCAATAGTTATAGTCAAGAATAGAGTAAATGAATTTCGTCCGTCCAATTACTATCAACCTAGAAGGATGCATAATCCTAACGTGACTTGTCATTATTGTAGACGAATTGGACATATTGCTCCTGCTTGTTTTACACGACATAGACATAACACTCAATCACATCACAATAATTTGCCTAACCCCCAAGGACCCAAAATGGCATGGGTACCTAAAACTCATTAATCTGTTTTGTAGGTATGTTTGAAGGGATCAAGTGTACTATGGTACCTTGATAGTGGATGCTCCAAGCACATGACGGGAGACGAATCCAAATTCCTTCAACTAGAACACAAGGAAGGGGGAAGTGTTATTTTTGGTGATAACAACAAAGGAAAGATTATCGGCATCGGATCGGTCGGTAAGGATGAAATTTCTTCCATTAAGCATATATTACTTGTGAAAGGTTTAAAACATAATCTCTTGAGCATAAGTCAATTATGTGACAAGGGAAATCTTGTTTTATTTGATTCGGATGAATGCTTAGTTTTTAGACGTAGCGATTTTAAAATTATCCTTCGTGGTTTTAGAATGGATAACATTTATATGGTTGATCTTGCAAATTCTTCACCCGAATATGTGAATTGTTTAATGAGCAAAGAGGATGATTCTTGGTTATGGCATCGTAGAGTAGCTCACATCAACATCATCTTTTGAACAAATTGGTTTCACAAAATTTAGTTGTTGGTCTTCCAAATTTGAATTTTGAAAATGACTCTATTTGTGATTCTTGTCAAAAAGGGAAGCAAACAAAAGCATCTTTTAAATCGAAAAATATTGTTTCAACTACTAGACCATTGCAATTGCTTCACATGGATTTATTTGGACCATCTCGCATTGAAAGTCTTGGTAGAAATCGTTATGCTTTTGTTATTGTTGATGATTATTCCAGATTTACTTGGACTTTATTTCTTGCCCATAAAAGTGATGCTTTTCAGAATTTTAAATATTTTCTTAAACGTGTTCAAAACGAAAAGGAAACAACCGTCACTTCAATTAGAAGTGATCATGGGGGAGAGTTTGATCACAATCTCTTTGCGGACTTTTGTGACGAACTCGGTATCGAGCATACCTTTTCCTCTCCATGAACACCACAACAAAATGGGGTGGTGGAAAGGAAAAATAGGTGTCTCGAAGAGATGGCTAGAACCATGCTCGAAGAGGCTAAGATTCCCAAACATTTTAGGGCGGATGCCGTGAGTACCGCATGCTACGTTTTAAATAGAGTAGTCATAAGGCCAATACTCATGAAAACCCCTTATGAACTCTACAAGGGAAGGAAACCAAATATCTCCCATTTTAGAGTATTCGGTTGTAAAGTTTTTATTCATAACAATGGAAAAGATCAATTGGGAAAATTTGATGTCAAATCCGATGAGGGAATTTTTATTGGGTATTCTTCTCGTAGCAAAGCATATAGGGTATTTAATAATAGAACCCAAACTGTGGAGGAATCCCCCATATTGTGTTTTCCGAAAATAATGCTCGCTTGGCGAGAAAGGATTCTTGTTCTGATCTTGCAGGTATTTTAAATAGTTTAAAAGACAAAGTACAAGAGGAAACTCCTAAGGAAATTCAAGATGAAATCTTGGAACAATCAACGGAGGAAACGCCACAATTGGAGAAAGAAACGAAAATACCTAACGAGTGGAGGACAATCAAAGATCACCCTCTCGAACAGGTAATTGACGACGTCGGAGAAAAGGTAAGTACCCGAAACTCCCTTAAGAACACCTTAGGACATACTGCTTTTGTTTCTCAAATTGAACCAACAACCATCTCCGAAGCAATTGGGGATGAATTTTGGACCTTGGCAATGCAAGAGGAGATTAACCAATTCAAACGGAATGACGTTTGAGATTTGGTGCCAAGACCCGAAAATCATACCATAATTGGTACGAAATGGGTTTTTCGAAACAAACTAGATGAAAATGGTGTAATCACTAGAAACAAAGCTAGGCTTGTAGCAAAAGGCTATAATCAAGAAGAGGGTATTGACTATGAAGAAACATATGCTCCCATAGCTAGATTAGAAGCTATTCGTTTATTGCTTGCTTTTGCCTCTTCTATGAATTTCAATTTATATCAAATGGATGTGAAAAGTGCTTTTCTAAATGGTGTTATTCAAGAAGAAGTTTATGTTGAACAACCCCCCGGTTTTGAAGACTTTAAATCTCCCGATCATGTTTTCAAACTCAAAAAGGCTCTTTATGGTTTAAATCAAGCTCCCCGAGCTTGGTATGAAAGATAGAGTAAATTTCTATTGGAAAATGATTTCATTAGGGGGAAAGTTGACACCACTCTTTTTGTTAAGCATAAAAACAATGATATTTTATTAGTTCAAATCTATGTGGATGATATTATATTTGGTGCTACTAACAATGTTTTGTGCAAGGAATTTTCCGATTTAATGACAAGAGAATTTGAGATGTCAATGATGGGTGAGTTAACATTCTTTTTGGGATTACAAGTAAAGCAAATGAAAGAAGGTACGCTCATTTGCCAAGCGAAATATTGCAAAGAATTGCTGAAACGATTTGAAATGACCAATGCAAAAGCAATGGCAACCCCCATGAGCACATCCGATCATCTAGACAAAGATGAGAAAGGTAAGGAAGTCGACATCAAAAAGTATCGAGGTATGATTGGCTCTCTCCTTTATCTTTCTGCTAGTCGTCCGTACATCATGTTTAGCGTGTGCTTATGTTATCAATCGTGTCCGAAGGAGTCTCACCTAACTGCGGTGAAACAGATGTTGAAGTATCTTGTTGGTACTGTAAATGTGGGTCTATGGTACCCCGAAGGTTCTTCATACCAACTTGTTGGCTATTCCGATTCCGATTTTGCTGGATGCAAATTGGACTGCAAGAGTACTAGTGGCACTGCCATTTGCTCGGTAGCTCTCACGTTTCTTGGTTTAGCAAGAAACAAGTAAGTGTTGCATTGTCCACAACCGAGGCTGAATATGTAGCCGCGCGGAGTTGTTGCGCTCAAGTCCTTTGGATGAAACAACAACTCTTGGACTATGGCCTAAGTCTTGATCATATCCCTCTTAGATGTGATAATACTAGTGCCATATGCTTGACGAAAAACCCCGTTCTTCATTCGTGAACAAAACACATTGAAATTAGACATCATTTTATAAGAGATCATGTTCTCAAGGGCGATGTCGAAATTGAATTTGTTGAAACCAAAGATCAATTGGCCGACATCTTTACAAAGCCCTTAGAGAAAGAGTCCTTCTTCCGAATTCGTAGTGAACTCGGGATCCTTGACTCCACGTTGATCTAAGTCATGCATAGCATTTTCCCTTTCACATGTTTTCTAACTTCAGCGTCGGAGACGTCTAACGTAGTTTTGCAGGTATCGCCCTAAAGGCAGGGGGAATTATAAAGCTTGACGCACAGAACAATCGATTTCTCTTTTATATAATCGATTATCCAGTATCAATAATCGATTGTCTTGACATTATTTGCGTTATTATGTCTGAAATTGCAGATTTAATAAATAAACATGTTTTTTTTAATTATTCTATATTTTTTTGCTAATGGCAAAAGGGGGAAGATAACGGGCATGCACTCTCAATACTTATCGGCATAAATTGAGGGGGAACTAATTGCATATCTATATACTTGTTGTATATCTTTACTTGTCTTGAATCGTCATTATGAATTGCCTAATATGCATATCTCGCTTAAAGTTTGCCATTATCAAAAAGGGGGAAATTGTTGGAAACACGTTCTCAAGGCATTATACTAAACGTGTGTTCATATTTGTAGGTTTTGATGAATGACAAACTATGCGCAAATTTACATATGATGAGGTCCAAGCACAAGCGCAAAATTGATATATAACGAGATTCAAGCACAAGACAAAGATCGAGATTAAGTTTTATATGAGTCGGTATTTAATTGTGATCTTGATCCGACAACTTAACCTCAAGACTTGGCTTCTCTCGTAAAAATATTTTTAACAAATCATGCATATTTAATTTAGAGCAAAATGATTTTAAATAATGCATATTTACTTTAGTCAAAATGATTTTTAAACATGCCTCTAAAATCTGGACTAAGATAATCGATTATGTACTTATGATAATCGATTATGTTTAAGTCAGCTGCTTGACAATCGATTATGAACTTATGACAATCGATTGTGTTAAGGCAGTGAGCATCATATTTTCAAATCTGCATGACAATCGATTGTGAACCTTATGACAATCGATTGTGATGAGGCAGTGTCCATCAAAGAATTTCAAAGCTCAAAATAATCGATTGTGAAGCTAATGACAATCGATTGTGAAGAGACAGTGTCCATCAGATTTTTCAAAGTCACAAAATAATCGATTGTGAACTTATGACAATCGATTGTGTTGAGGCAGTGTCTTCCAGACTTATTCAAAGTTATTAAATAATCGATTGTGAACCTATAACAATCGATTGTCAAGAGGCAGTGTCTAAATTAATTTTTCAAGACTGATATATAATCGATTGTTAACTTAGTATAATCGATTGTATAAATGACCGTTACCAAAATGTTTTCAAATACCGTCAGGTAATCGATTATTGATTTCTTATAATCGATTGCTTTAATTAAAATCTGGAAAGGATTTTTTGAACGTTGCTGAGTAATCGATTATTGATTTCTTATAATCGATTGTTTTAATTAAAATCTGTAAAGGATTTTTTGAACGTTGCTGAGTAATCGATTGTTGATTTCTGACAATCGATTGTTTTACGTAAAATCTGGAAATGATTTTTTGAACGTTGCCAGTAATCGATTATTGATCTTAGATAACCGATTGTTATGCGTAAAATCTGGGATTGATTTTTGGAAGAACTGGCAAACAATCGATTGTGGTAATTTGACAATCGATTGTCACAGAGTAAAATCAGCAATTCTTAATTGGCAATTAGGCAACGGTAATACAATGTTTTTCAACTATAAATACAACTTCAATTCAGTCTTTTAAGTACAACAACACACAACAACTGATCATACAATTGCTAAAGCTTGCATACTTTATTGCTTATCATTTTATATTCAGTACATAAGCTTTTGAGAGCCAAATTCTTGTCGAAAGTTGTTGCGATCTTGAGCATATTCTTTTTACTCACATCTACTCTTAAAGGAGTGTCTTGTTTGAGTGCTAAGTGTTTTTGTACACTTGAAGGGAAGTGTTAGTCCCTTGTGTTGTAAGAAGGAACTTGTGTTTCCTTGGTTGAAGTCTTGAAGTGTTGTATCTCCGAGCAAAGGTTGTTGAGGCTTGTGTCCTCAAGTT
This sequence comes from Nicotiana benthamiana, assembly GCA_034376525.1. Taxonomy (NCBI): domain Eukaryota; kingdom Viridiplantae; phylum Streptophyta; class Magnoliopsida; order Solanales; family Solanaceae; genus Nicotiana; species Nicotiana benthamiana. Next base: position 100,711,837 of record CM067336.1, read on the forward strand.
GTAACGGTTTGTTGAGCACCCGTAAGCTTAACAAGTTAGTGGAAATCTCGAGAGAGTCTCTCGGGGACTGGACTAGCCACGGGTTGTGGTGAACCAGGATATATCGGTGCGTTTGTTCTAATTTATTTACTCATCGCACTTATTTACTTCCTGCAATTTTTAAATTCCGCAAGTTTACGCTAATTTTTATTATAACGCTATTCACCCCCCTCTAGCGTTAAGCGTATTATCTAACAAATATTTGTGGAGAAGAAGACAAGGGAAATATGGGTAAGTTTATATATAAAAGAAACCGTCAAAGACTAAGAAGATTAATGATGGAAATCCTATAATAAAGGCAACTATCACTTCATGAATAGTGAAGTTGAAGACGCCTTGAAAAAAGGCTGCAGAATTGCAGAGCCAATGAGAAGGTGACACGTGTACAGTGCATTAAATGGAAAAGACAACTGAAGCGTCAGTACTATCATGGCATTCATTATGGAAAAAATCACCTTTTTAATGAAGATCCACTTACCAAATATTTAATTAATAAATAAATGGAAAGTGGGAGAACTATCTGTATTGGGAAAAAACTGAATTTATATATATTGAAAATGACGTGTCATGACATGTGGACTGGTCAAATAGTCAATGCGTGATAATCAGTCATGAGGCACATGCAACAACAGATGCGGGAAACAAGATACTTAAAGGCACGAGCTATTACTCAAATAAAATGAGACTCGTACATATTCGAGTCATTTAAAGCTCGTAGATCAAAAGAAATTGAAGAAATGAATCTGATAGCGTAAAAGAGTCCAAATTCATCATTAAATGTTAAATACGTTAGAGAATTTGTATTTAATAGGAATGATTGAGTAATATTTTTTTAATGTCATTTATTGCTCATAATTACCTCATTAAGACAACTCATTACATTTTCTTCGAGAATCAACTATAAATGGAGAAGATCTCAACATCTGTAAGACATGAAATATCATTGAGATTACATTGAAATACAGAACTAATTACTGCGTTATTATTATTCTCAAAAGTCTTCTATTATTTTCGTCTCCTGATTATCAGTAACACGAATTTCTCTTTATTTCTAACTTAGACCAAAAACTAAGATTTTTGGTTAAACATATGTATCCTAAAAAAAATTCTAAATATTCTCTGCTAATGTTAATTGCTCTTTGGAAAAGAACTTTTATTCTAAGAATGAATATTACTGGAGTAGTATTTTTCAACTATCAAATTATCACATCCTTAAACCCTTTCCAATGATTTTCTTCTTTCTTCTGCAAACAATTATTTTGCGCGACAATTGACCGTTTAAAAACTTAAAATAACTAATGAAAGAATGAAATAACCATTTTATTTGTAAGTATCCAAAAGAAAAAGAATATTTCCCGTTTGCATTACTCATTTATGTAAATACTAGTGGGACCCTCTATCACCCGAGTTAAATACCGAGCACACAAAAGGCTTTGCCATCGTTGCCGTCGATTCCATGGTTGTGGAAGCACCGATTGAAGAAGAAAAGACTGTATTTGTTGTATCCGCTAATGGAATATTACATGAAATTATTTCCTAGAAACATGAGTCACAAAGCGTGGGGGAAGAATGGGCCATTATGGCGTTTGAAGGGGATGCAGTAGCATACACTACTGGGGCTTCATATAAGGAACTTGATCCTTCTCCGGAGGACTCAGGTCAGGACTCTCATCCCCAAAATAGTGTTGTTCCTGCATTCGATGTTGCGACCCTTGAAATTCAAGCACCAGAATGCGATTTAGTGATGAAGAAGACCTAGACAACGTAGCCCTTGATGCTTTCATAAGTAAACGATGGGTTGTCTCCACCCCTGAGTCTGAAATCAAATGACCCACTATCGAGTTTCAAGTCAAAGTGGCCTACGATTTTGCACTCTAAAAGAGCAAGAAAAGCAGTAAGAAAAAAAGAAGAAAGTTGGGGAAAGATGGTGTACCTATAAGTAATGAAGTTATCCCTGTAGTTGAGGTGGAAGAAGGAACTCCTAAAGAACCTGGTTCCCTTGTAAGACTCGAAAAAGCTTGATTCTATTTCCATGGAGAAAGGATCTATATATAAGTCAAAATAAAGGAGATCTGTAACTTCAAATCTGATCTATTCCTAATGGAGCAAATGGACGGTTTCAACCCTGCGAGTCTGCCTGCCATAATAATTGAACACATGTAGAAGGTTTCCAATTTCAAGGATGGTAATCATGGGCTTACTTATGGATTCTTCTTACTCAGGTGTTCAAAATAGGTAAAGTGGGGACTCGCAAACAGACATTCTCACATATAACCTTGGAAGAGTGTGAGTGTATCGAGAAGTATGTGAAGGGGGGTACGGGTACTTCAACTGTGACTCAGCTCTTCAATGCCCAGAACAATGCATATGAGGAAATACATCGATTGAAGGCCAGGAATGCTATCCTGGAAGGTCATCAAGCTCGAGCGGTTCCTATATCAAATGATGAGGTGATCTGTTTGACCTAAGAAAATGATGATCTCAGGGCGCAAATTGAGAACCTGAAGGTTGCACTGCTCAACGAGCAGAAGTTGGGAAATAATCGAATAAACCTTGTTCTCCAGACACATACTGCAGCTTCCAAGCCTTTTCCTCCTAGTGGCCCCTAAAAACCCCTTCAGCGACCAGTTTCCTAGATATGTTTCATTTTTTCTTATTTCTTTGCTGATGGTTGATGGTTGTTTTTTTAATTTCTTTTGATGGTTGGGATGTACTACTGCCTCTGTGAACAAGTCTAATGTTGCCCTTTCCTCATTCAAAGGAAGAGGCATATTAAAAATTATTAATATGAATCCTTTTTTTATTATGTCTCGTGCTTTCTCTCTGTGTTCTATTCTTTTTTTTTTGGTTGTGTGAACATATGTGATATGAGTTAACTTATCTAGACTTCTTTGTGATGTTATTCTTTTAATGATGCCAAAAGGGGGAAAAGACTCATATAGGACTCAGGGGGAAACACATTGGGTGACTGGTTCTTATGAATGTAATATAAGGCATAGTCTCAGGGGAAACTCTTTGAAACTGGTTTGATTACGATTTATAATTGTTTAAGTTTGTCATTATCAAAAAGGGAGAAATTGATAGATCTTAAATACTCTTGCCTAATGTTTTGATGATCTAACAAACTTACTGTTAAGAACCAAATAGAGAACCTGACCTACTTGGATCTTAAATAATTATTAATATGAATCCTTTTTTATTATGTCTCGTGCTTTCTCTCTGTGTTCTATTCTTTTTCTTGGTTGTGTGAACATACGTGATATGAGTTAACTTAGCTAGACTTCTTTGTGCTGCTATTCTTTTTAATGATGCCAAAATGAGGGAAAAGACTCATATAGGACTCAGGGGGAAACACATTGGGTAACTGGTTCTTATGAATGTAATATAAGGCATAGTCTCAGGGGAAACTCTTTGAAACTAGTTTGATTCCGATTTATAATTGTTTAAGTTTGTCATCATCAAAAAGGGAAATTGATAGATCTTAAATACTCTTGCCTAATGTTTTGATGATCTAACAAACTTACTGTTAAGAACCAAATAGAGAACCTGACCTACTTGGATTGCAACAAACTTTAATGGATTTTAGTTAAAGGTGAACTGCTACAACTTCAGAAGCAAGGAATCAAACAAGCACCTGATGCTCTTGTAATTTCCTCATAATCAGTACAAAATCATTTTGGAAACAGTTGGAAATAAAGTGAAAGATGCTGCTGTTTCTACCGCACTGCATCACACTGTCAGCCCACTCATTCTCTAACCAAACAAAGTAATCACATTATTTCAAGTGATGTGATCAAGACGTACCATTGGAGCTTTATACAAAGACATCACTAGAAGGGTTCTGTTTCTCATTCAATCATCTTGCAAAAATAGAAAAAATCATCCTCACAAGCTTGAAGAACAAGGTTTAACGCCAATATGGACTAGTTCCTAAAAGATTGTTTGTCTCCGTCCTAGTTGAGTTGTAACCTTATTATTGTACTCATTGTATCTCCTAAATCGCTTATCTAGAAGCATACTGATTAGGAATCCTCTTGTAAATCTGTAAACTCTTTGAGTTTATGTTGTGACTAGATTTAATCATAAAGAAAAGTCTTTGTAATCGTAGAATTACAAAGTGGCTTGTGGTGATAGCATCATAAGTTAGAAAAAGCCTTTGTAACTAGGATAGTCACACAGTGGCTTGTGGTAAAGGTACCACAAGTTAGTTGAGTAAATCCTTTACAATAGGAAGTATTGTAAAGTGGCTTGTAATAGGTAAGATTACAAGTAAGTGAAGCTAAAAGCCTACATGTGTAGGTCGTAGTGTTTTGATCCCCTTGTGGGGGAATTTTCCACGTAAAAATCCTCTACCTCATTTACTTACTGCTGTACTAAGTGCTCTCACAAGAATCTTGTAGAGGATCAGGTACTTTACAATTTGGTGGATCCATACAAACTAACACCCATGTTTCGCTATCTTACATCACTGTCAGAGGGAGAATCATCCACCTCATTGGATATTTGGGGTGAATCGTTCTCTCTATTTACATTTATTGCTATTTATCATATTCATTGCTTTTCACTATCTCCTCATTTGTTCATAATAATATCATTAAATGCTCCATTGATATTAAATAGCCTTGTATACGAATTTTATATTATTGTTATCTACCAATCTTAGATCTAGGACTTATTATATTTAACTAGAATTTACCTGTTATCATTTTATTTAATTACTTTAACAAAAAAGCTTAATACGTTTTGGTCAAATAATTCCCAACTTCAGGACCGCGTTGGCGTCTAACATCCACTTAATAGGCAAGCTGACGTTAAAAAAGTATTTAACCAATTTATAACAATTAATGTAAAGCAATGTCATTTAATGAGGAATAAACTCAAAATTTAACACAATGTGAATAAAAATAATACGATGCTAATTACTCCTAGAAATCATGAGTGACAAGTATATGATCTAGTATTCTACAAGTATAATTTGATATAAATACAACCTTTCGAATGAGATAAACAAATTGTTTATACTTTTGCACACAAATTCTAAGGCTGGTGGTAGTGGTATTCGCCCGACGCAACAGGAGACTTTACGAAGATTTCGTCGTGAGCTGCTTTACTTGACCGAATTTCAGCACATGGAATCACCCTCCCTACTTATTTATTATATCTGTATATTTCCTTCAAGCAGACAGTGCTATTCTGTTGACTCTACATACTCTTGTTAGATGCTTGTGATAATTGTAACATCTGAATTTTGGACTATATAAACAATTGTAGTTGTGTTTAGACCCTGTCCGAGATAGTATATATCTATATTATTAGTTTGAGATCATTTCTATTTCTTATAATATTATAGATTTTTTCTAAATATTTGGTCAATCTGCTTTGGAACTTGATTGTTATTATGATGGCTTGCCTACGAGCGAGTTAGGTGCCGTTGCGACGGATAATAGAATTTTAGGTCGTGACAAAAAACTAAAGTTTTAAGCACCTTAAGGCCGATTTCACCAGAAAATCCCAGAAAAATTTGTGTAAATGTGGAAACAAGACAAGCCAACATGAGTGTCCAAGGGGATTCTTGCTGTTTATCATGTGTGAACTTTATTGAATAAGTAAAACAGATTTTAGATATAGTTTTGGGAATACATCAGTGTAATATCTTAAATGTTGGCACAAGTATTTCGAAAATGGACAGACCTGCTTCTCAATTGGGATCAATGAGGCAAAATAATATTTGAAATTACAAATAGAGAGGAGCGTCCATTAATGTTGCAATTGTTGGAAATTATTAGAAAAAATAGAGATAGTAACATTAAAAAGATTATTTAATCAACTCAAGACGCGCCAGTTAATTTGTGCTCATAGAAGTGTAGATCTCATAAATATATTAATAACGACAAAGGGTCAAATATGTCCCTCTACTATTAAAAATATCATTCGTTATACTATCGGGACATAAAAGCCCTCATCGTTATACTATTAATAAAAAATACCCCTAATTAGACGGCATAGATACGTGGCAGCATTTAAAAGCTGAAAAGAACCCATTTCTCTTATAACCCAAACCCACTCCGACCCACTAAATTCACCCAACATTCTAAACGTAAAGACATACTGACACTAAATTCACCCAACCCTAATTTTGTCCCAACCTCAATAGAGGAAAAGCTTCCTCTCTCTGCAGCTTTAAAAATTAGTAAATCCCAAACTGAAGATTCAGTCTCAAAGGTTCTTCTCGTCTATATTGCTCAAAATCAGTCTCAAACGTAAATTCATGTCTGATTCAACTACTACATCAAAGAGGAGGTGCCATTGCGTGGAGATTGCCAAGAACTTCAAATCAACCACAGCTCAAAATTCCAGAAGGAGATTCTATAAGTATGCTAAGCCTGAAGTAAGTTTTAATTTTTCTTTCGAATCATAATTTGAAGGTATGATACAAATTTCGTAATAGATTGTTTTTGTTAGAATGAGTCGTGCGGATATTGGGAATTGCAAGACGAAGCCTACCCGGACAGAGCGTTGATAGAAATAACAAAGTTGCAGTGCAAATTAGATGCTGCTAATATGACAATTAATATGTTGAATCAGTTGATGGAAACGTGCAAAGTTGAAAGGGACAAATTGCTGGAAAAGGTTGATGTATTGGAGGCATTAAAAATGTTGAAGTGAATAAAGCAAGAGAGATGGAAGAGAAACTGTTGAAGATGAAGATGTTTGTTTTGATATTGTTTGCACTATTTGTTGGCTTTGTTGCTGCATTGATGATAAAGTAATGCATTTGTTTAGATCAATTTCGAACAAGTTAGTGTAGTTGGTACTGTTTATGTTGCCTATTGATGTAGTGCCTAATTTAATGTATTTTTTTTTGAAGTTTAATGTTGTTGTGACACAATTATAAAATATTTCTACTTTGTGTAAGGCCTACTGTTTTGTAATGCTCTTTCATGTTGCATTGTTACTTAAAATTTGCATCATTTGAACAAAGTTTTACTACTATATCTGGAATAACGTATTGTGAATTATAATCAATGAACACATAAATCTGTATCATTTCGAAAGTACAGCATTGTTTAAACTAAAAGATCACATTCAAAACTACAGCACATTCAAAATTGCAGCACTGTACAAACGCAAAAGGGACAATTCAATAATTACTGTTAATAAGCATTTAAGTACTGTTATCACAGTAGTTACATCACCAAATGGATGAAGGGATGTCATATTATAACAACAAAAACTTGTACAACCAAGTCATAATATGGCATCCGAATCCAATACCAATATTAACAAGTTTGCAGTTAATAAATCCCATCAAAACACAAAAAAACTTCAGTGTGGTCTTCAATTTCCTTTCCTTGGCCTAAGCCTCCCAATCCTCTCTTGCATTTGTTTTTCTAACTAATTTGCAGCTGTAGCAGGTTTTCCTTTCCAACCTAAAGATGGTGGTGTGTATGGAAGGTTCGTTGGATCACTCACACCAGTGTGATTACCAGTGAAAGTGATTGACCTTGTGCCAGTGGGTATTGGTACCTGCATTCTCATCTTAAGTCTTGTATTGACTTCTGATATTACCCTTGGCCTCAGTACAACATCTTGATCAACCTCCATATCCTTGCTTGATTGGCCAACACTCCTAAATTCAGGAGTAGGCATGAACCTAAAGTCATTGTCTTGGCTTGGTTGACTGGTTGGAGGGGCTGAACAGTTAATGTCTTCTTCAGTTGTTCATCTATCAAAGTTCTTGGCATCTTTCTCTGTTGTTTTCCTTTACCCTTTCCCTTTGGTTGCTGTAATAAATTCCAAGTTAGAGAAATAAAATAAGTTCAAATTTCAGTAAATAAAGATTCAAATTAAATTTTACCTGTCCACAAGTCCTAGAATTATGTGTTGTCTCTCCATATTTGTTACAAGTCATCACTTTTCCTTTTTTTGATTGTGACCACAATCCTTGACTTTTAATGGCCTTATCCTTCTGCCTATCTCTCTTAATTTTAGGCCTGCCAGCCAACTTCACCAACTTAGGTGGCTCCATTGCTTGTAATGGTTCAATCTTCCAAAATTTTTCTCCTCATATAGGTTGTAACTTGTGTTTATATGTAAGTAGAAATGCCTCCTTGCTATACCACCAGTTCATTTCTGTCAAAGGATCACCCACGTTGTGAAGTACAACTTTAATAATATGTGTACATGGGATTCCTGTAAGATCCCACTACCTACAAGTGCACTTCTTCACATCCATATTCACACAATGCTTATCACCATCTTCTGACACTTCGTAGCCATTTTCTCCATTTGCATTAACTCTACAAGCTGATTGAGCAATTTACATGTAATCACTGTACAACTCCATGCTTTTTGGACTAAAGTCATGTTTCCAACCCCTCACTTCATCTTCATGTTCTCTTAACATGTTCATCACTTTGATTCTAATGTCCTCCAACATCTTTATTATTGGCTTATGCCTTGCTTCCAAAATCCACTTGTTGAAGGATTCAGTCAAGTTGTTATCAACTGACTGATTCTTGCAAACTGTGTCCAGGTAAGCTCTGCACCAATTCTGAGGAGGGTACTTCAATAAACCAGCTGCTGCATCTGTGAATCTTGTCCAACATCTACTAGTAGTTGGTCCTTAGCTTTCCTCTTTAAGAAAGTTCCATCTAGACCAATAAAAGGTCTCAACCCTAGCTTGAAACTCATCTTTAAAGCTTGAAAGCAAATATACATCCTTAAGAATCTTCTTCTCCTTCTTCAAGTGCATTCTTTGAAAGATTTATAACCACATCACTTCCTGGATTACTATCTCTCAATTCAGTTGCATAAGCTTCTAGTTTGTTATACTCATAACTGAAACTACCATCTAAGCTTTCCAAGACCATTCTCTTTGCTCTCTTATACTTTCCATGACTAATATTTAGTTCAAAAACCCTATTCAAATCTTCCATCATCTCCTTTACCTTATACTTAGGATTATCTTGTAATTTAAGATTGAAATATTGTGCAATAGTACTGAAATCAACAGTATTGTTATCTAAGGCAACACCACAACTATGTTCTGCATGTAAGGTCTTGATCTTAACCCCACCATTTCTCTCTTTGGATATCAAACACAAAAAAGGGATAGCCAAATATATCACATTTATACCCAAGCCTTATTTTGTCACTCTTCAATAACTCTAATTTTTTCTTGTTTGCCAAAGCATACAACTTCATACATTCCTAGCTTCTGATATATCCTTAAAGCTCATACCCTTATACAATTCTTTTTACTCATTAAGTTCTTCAGTTATTTCCCTCTTTTTTTATACTTTTACAGTTTCCAATTCTTCGGAATCATAACCTTCTGATTCAGCACTAGAATCAGATTCTAAGTCACTTAAGCTACAGTCAGTACTAGCCTCATCCTCGTGGGTGTATGAATCTTTATAGTGTACAATATCAGGGATACCATGAATAGGGGGCTAACGTACATCCACAGCATAAACGTTAACAACATTATATTCATCACATATCAAGCTAAGTAATTTTCTAATCCCAATATCCTAATCAATCTCATAAAATTTACCAGAAGGACCAGCAACAATAAGTTGCTGAACCCTACAAACTCTAGCTCATTTATATATTCATTTTCTATGTCTATATATGAAAGTAAATCTGAGTCATAGCCTGTCCAAGTGTGTACCAGTTTCTTTGTGTATAAAACATCATGCTGTGTAACCCAATCACCACCATAATTGAATATTATATCTTTTAACACCATCTCCAATAACCTACAAATATAGTCAATAGGTCAAGTTAGTAAAGAATAAATAAACTAATAAAAAGACAAAACTAATAAATATAGAAGAAATCCACATCTTGGAGGTGGTCCAGATTCAGGCCCACTCCATAATAAATTAACTAAAAAAATTATTGAAGGTGGTCCTATCACATAATACTATAATCAGAAAGTAACAAATTATGGACAAATTTACCTATTAAACAACAGAAAAAGCTCAGAATATTGGGACAAACAAACACCCTAAACCAGCTACCAAAATCAAAATCATGTCGGGACCAAAAATAACTTCACATCGGGACCATATCAATAATAAACGCATGCAAACACTTGAAGCAGACAAAAAATGTGAATATAATACTGGAAGTACAAAAATAAATGTATGGATGTCAACAAAACAAAACAAATCAAAACCCTAGACGAAAAACCCTAAAATAACAGCAAACACATAAAATACTTAGCAAAAGAGAGCTAAAACAAGAAAAACGAATCATTTCCATGGAGAAATATATTACCTTTACTTTATTTGCGGCGGATATCTCAAGATTTTTCTTCTGTCGACGGAGGCTTATAGAGAAAGTGAAAGAGAAGATAAAAAAAATGTGTATGGAAGGTTTCGTTGTAACCTGTGTCGTTACGTTTAGAATGGTGGGTCGGAGCGGGTTTGGGTTATAAGAGAAACGGGTTCTTTTCAGCTTTTAAATGCTGCCACGTGCCTATGCCGTCTAATTAGGAATATTTTTTATTAATAGTGTAACGGTGAGGGTTTTTATGCCCCGATAGTATAACGAAAGATATTTTTAAATAATTGTTAATAGTAGAGGGACATATTTGACCCTTTATTAATAATAATTGATTTTGTTTGAATTTAGAATGAATGAAGAGAAGAGACTCTTGAAAAGATAGTGACAATATGAAGAGTAAAAAATTGGCATATCTTGAAATGTCGGATCACATGTTTTCAAAATGAATTTGAAGAAAATGTAGTGTCTTTTCAACAACTAAATTTTATATCATCCAAAATAAATTTAAATTCCCCAACAAACAATAATTAGTTGTCTGAAATTATAATATGCTAGCTTGTTAATATTTGGATATGAGTTAACAAGTAGGTGGTGCATCAGTGCAGTTACCAGGACCACTAAATAAGAAATTATAATTCCAGTAACCATCTCGGGCATTATTTTCATTGCCTTCACAGTAACACCTATCTCTATGAGTTTGAACCAACGATTCATCTGGCTGAACTTCTGGATCAATGTCCACACCATACATGACTTGGCGCATGCGACAAGTGAGCCGCTTATAGCCTGCCCAAAATTGACCATTTCCCATTGGTGGGCTGGCTGTTTCACCAGCTGGTGTATGCGCCTGCCCTCCATATCTCACTATCTCCGACCCATTTCTCAAAGCTTTGAAAATATCGTCCGGCCATAATTCAATAACAAATACAGAGAACAGCTGAAGATAATACTCTGTAGTACACATAAAAACATATTGTAATTAGGGGCAGATCTAGCAAAATAATCACGGTTCCCGTGAACTCAGTAGCTTTTGCATTGAAATGTTTATTAAATATATAAACATATTTAGCTTGAAACTCAGTCCGTTAATTCAGTTATTATTATATATTAACTTGAGGTCTTTTTAGGAACTCATACACTTAAAATTCTGAATACTCCTTTACTAGTATGTATTCTCATGTAAAAAATCCAAACTAACGAGAATACAATAAACCAAACCAAAAGGAAAAAAATAAATATATGAAACGCCTTTTATTCAGCTTCAAAACTTTTGAGAACTCATGTTTTCAGGGTCAATAATGAAATTATTTTACTGATGAAGTTTAACATTGATAGATCATCCTTGATTTAAACATTAAAAAAATGCTACATGAGAACTATTGCAAATGAAATATTTTCACCCAAAAATGTCAACGTTTATTTAAATCTATATACTTGTAAGTTTCTAATATAAAAAAAAAATTAAATAAGTTCAGTTATAGTTTTTCCTTTTAAAAGTTTATCAATTTCCGGTGATATTTGAAAATAATGCATTCCTTAACCGAAGATGGAAAAATCATTTACGTTTTGATATTTGTGATTTTTGACAATTATAGCACACACTCTAGCTAGCGCAAATTGAAATAATTTAAAATAATTAAATCAATATAGTATAAAAGGAATTTAGATTAATAAACATGGCATGACAAATAAATTACCTTGATCCTTGTAGATCTGAATCTGCAGTTCTTGGCTGTCATACTGTGGCAAAGAGACTTTTGGGAAAGCATAATCTACTGGAATTTCACTGCTAAGCTGAATGAATCCTGGACAAATACTGTTGTAACATCCTGTTTTCTTGTGGCCATCTGCCTATTTTAAACAATTATATATTTTCATAAAAAGCTTTAGTAACATATATATATTTAATTTAAAGAAATATGAATTCCTAAAATACTTACTGTCCAGAAGGTGTACAACCGTGTCCGTCCGTCACCATTTAGTTGTGGATGTACCTAAAACAAACATCACTTTTGGAAATGAAAATATTTCTTCCAGAATTTTAGGGAAACAAATTAGGAAGACTAAGAAAATAATTATCTCATATAGACATTGATGTTATAAACTAAAGCAAAAGACAAGAACAATAGAGCAAGAACAATAGCAATAGAGAGAAGAGTAGAGAGAGTTCTTCTTATTGAGTTGAGAGGGGTCTCAAGGGATGATTTACAATGGTAGGGGGCACCTCTATTTATAGGGGAGAGGAAGACTTAGCTACCACTAATAGAACTCTAAAATCTCTCTAATTAGATACATTAAAGACATTCACCTTAAATAGAAGTGTAATAATCTTCTATTTCATAACACTCCCCCTTGAATGTCTATTCAATGATGTGCCTCATAAAACCTTAAAACCAAAACCCAATGGGAAAAATTAAAGTAAGGAAAAAGAGTACACATGTTTGAATATGCGCCTATTGGTTGCCTCGTTAAAAACCTTGCAAGGAAAACCCAGTGGGACAAAACCTTGTAAGGGAAAAAGAGTGCAACGCGCATTGACTCCCCCTAATGAGTACATCGATTTATATCCTTGAGCATTTGCATTCCAATCTTGTGCATCATCTTCAAAACGATCTTTGGTAGATGCTTGATGAATAAATCAACCATATTGACTTGAATAAATATTCCGTACCTTGAAATCATCATTCTTGATAGATATGAACATCTTCATATAATGTCGTGGAATAGCTCTTCAATATCTCCATAAATGCATTCTCAATGCCATCATGCTTATAGTTATGGCAAGATTCATATGTACACAAATTGTACTTAGGATGCGGTACTTCAGGACCAAGAATTGCATATGCTTCAAGCAACTTAAATCTTTCAAGTTAAGTCATGTAAGTCACATAATAGACTTTAGCTGCATATCAAAGTTTTCATGTCATGCTAAACAAATAAGGTATCGAAAATTGACTATACATACCTTTGCCTTTATACTTTCAAGCCTATGAACTATAGGTTCAAAGCTACATGTCTTTCATATGGAATCAATTCTTCTTGAATTGTATCTCTTCCATTTAGTTACTTTCTTTGAGTCAGCAAATGCGTATAGCATGCTTTGCAATATGTTGCAATTTGAATTATCCCTTTTATGAACTTCAGGTTCATATCATGATATTCGGGGATATACATATACAAATGAGAATTCATCCCATGTAACATTTTCTCAAGTGTTTATCATGTCTCCCCCTCATGTTAGTAAAGCTAACATGTTTCCTCAACTTTGGAAAATCATCTTTGTGCATTATGTCAATATACACAGCACCTTAATAATAAGATGAAATTATTTGGTTCCTGACCTTGAACCACTTGTGAGGGGAGAATATACTCTCGTATACAACTTATATCAAACTGATATATATAACTTAGTTCTCATAAGAAACAGTTTAGCTATTAAGTGGAAGCACTCAATAATTATCTTGCTAAACCAACTTTAATATAAACCAACTTATCAAGATGAACTGTCTTGAGTAGAGAATCTGGAAACTATGCTCGAAGTTAGATTACTGAGCGATTTACCTTGCAAGCACTGCCAGGCTGCGGGTTAATAACAATGGCGCATGTAACCATATCATAGATGCATCATATGTGGTATACATGGCAGGTGAATGGGCCCATATTCACCTTTCATATTTCCAGAATTTATGGGCTTCAACCCGAACTCTTTAGTTGGTCAGTTCATTACTGAGAACAAGAACTTCTAGTTCTTTGATATTCACCTATGTGAATTTGCACATCATACTTCAAATGAGATGGCTAACACGAATGTCAACTGAATAAATTATCAATATTGGTAAATTTCAAATTTACACCATGACATGTGCACTTATCAATAAACTTCGGGTTTATTATGACATGGGTTTTATACCAATAGATATCCACTTTATTGTGGCATTCTTTCGTTTGTGTAGTACAAACTGGAGAACAAAGCGGGTAGCTTTTCATATACAAATTACCCCGCTACAAGTTGTAGTAATAGGAGAATCAAAGCCTTCCTTTATTTATAGTCTCAATATCATCAATCGCCTTCGCGTGTACTTTTGGAAACTGAATAAGTTTCTTTGAGACTTACTACAGCACAATACTCAATTGTGTTTCTCCAACATAGTAATAATTGGCTCTTCGAGAGCTCTCAATTAATTTTGTACTACCACAGACTGAGGTTCAAGATCCTCACATTCTTGCATTCCGTATTTTCAAGAGTCTCAGGCTCAATAGATTCTTCGTGAATCTCAGAATTAATCAAATCATGAGCGTCCTCATGTGATTCTTTCATAGTGTCATTTAGATCGTTCTTTTTCCTCTTTCTAGGATTTCGATCTTTGGAACCTAATGGTCTGCCACGCTTCTGGCGTGCATTTGACTCATTGGATATGACACTAGATATTTGTCCAATAGGGACTTCAATACGGATCGGAACATTTTCCGCGTGAATGTGGGATTTCGTTATCCTCTTCAAGTCCGTAAATGCGTCAGGCATTTGATTTGCTATTCTTTGCAAATGGATAGTCTTTTGTACCTCTTTCTTTCAAATAGAGGTATGTGGATCAAGATGAGATAATGATACATTTTTCCACAAAATTTCCCATTTGGTTTCACCGACTTCTCCCCCTAATTTTGGGAAAAGTGTCTCATCAGATTGACAGTCTGCAAATAGTGCAGTGAACAAATCTCCTGTCAATGTTTCGAGGTAGCGAATAATGGAGGACGCATCAAACTCAACATATATTCCTAACCTCCTTTGCAAACCCATTTTGGTGCGGGATGGCGGTGCTACGGGCACATATACTGCGCATCCAAAGCTTTTTAAATGGGATATATTGGGTTCATGACCCAAAACCAATTGCAATGGGGAATATTTGTGTTAATTCGTTAGTCAGAGACGAACTAGCATTGCTGCATGCAACATGGCGTGATCCCAAACCGAAGTGGGCAGCCGACGAACTAGCATTGCTTCATGCAAAATGGCGTGACCCCAAACCGAAGTGGGCAGCCGACAAACTAGTATTGTTGCATGCAAAATGGCGTGAACCCAAGTCGAAGCGGGCAGCCTCGTTTTCATGAAGAGTTCAAGATTATTCTCATCTATTGTCTCAATATGATATCCATTTTGAATGATATCTTTAAAACTCAACAAGTTCCTTTTAGACTTGGAGGAGAACATTGCATTCTCTATGATTAACGTCATGCCTTTGGGCAGAGTTACAATTGCTCTTCCGGAGCCTTCAATCAATTTACTACTTCCATAGATTGTAGTAATGTTTGCCTTACACAATTACTCTTCTTTTCTTTGAGTATTGTATGTGTAGTACATGAATCAACTAGGCAAATACTTTTACAATTGGACGTTGGTCCAAGTTCGCTTTGTGAGATATCCATATTTGCTATCCCATAGTTTAACATACAAAAGAAATACACGAACATAAGAATAAACAAGTTCAATTCTTTTGTGTCACATAATATTTTCAAAATCTGCTACTAACAGTTGGCTAACAAAATCAGATATGTTATCCATAATCAATTCCTTTGCAGTTTGAAAATTTCAGCGTTTTTCATAAGACAATCGATTATTAAACACACACAATCGATTGTTGGAACATAGACAATCGATTGTTAAATACACACAATCGATTATTTGTTATTTTTGAAAAACTTCAGAGCATACTGTCTTAAGACAATCGATTGTTAAACATAGACAATCGATTGTGGATGATTTTTGAAAAATTCCAGATTACACTGCCTAATGACAATCGATTGTTAGATATAGACAATCGATTGTGGGTGATTTTTGAAAAATTCCAGACCTCACTGTTTCAAGACAATCGATTGTTAGACAAAGACAATCGATTGTTGGCTATTTTTGAAAAATTCCAGAACACACTGTTTCAAAACAATCGATTGTTAGCCAAAGACAATCGATTGTTGATCAATTGTTTTTCAACTTTAATGCGAAAATAGTTGATAATCGACTAGTTTTTCAGGCTAGTCGATTACCCCCACTGGAAAATAAAAGTTTTATTGATATTTGAGCATATTGAGAACTAATACAAATATCATATCATGAACTAGCTAATACGAGCTAATACTAATGACTATTAGTTTATTCATTAACTAATACAAATAAATCAAACAGCTCCATCTTCTTTCATCACCGATCCATCATCGATTAGGTGGTCTATCTTCCCATCGGGTTGCTTAAAGAAGTCTGCCATATTCAAGTTGTCGTCAAAGACAAAATTCGTTATGGGGCGTTTACTCTTTCGAGATGCTTAATAAAGGTCAACCAAATGTCTTGGTATACGGCAAGACTTAGACCAGTGCCCGTTTTCACCGCAACGATAATATATAGTTTATGAACTATTTGCTTTTGGATTCTTATCGTATCGTGCTAGTGGCAGATGGGTGAATCCTTGATGTTGAGATATTCAATCTTCAAACTTTCATCAAGGTGATGGCGCAAGAAAATCAAGGCCTTCATACAGTTTCAAACCTTCCTTAAGGTAATGGCGCAAGAAAATCAAGGCCTTAGCATAGGTTCAAACCTTCATCAAGGTGATGGCGCAAGAGAATCAAGGCCTTAGTATAGTTTTGGGTGGATGCACTATTTCTGTTTTTAATGGCGTCTTCGAGACCCATAGCATCAAAGTGGATTTCATCATCCAACACCATAGTTCTTGCCCGAAATTTCGAGGGCAACGAACTTTCTTTTCATATGACACAATTACATCAAGAGCGTGTTCATACTTACGGGCTCTATTACAATTATCACATTCACTTCAGGGAATGGATCAAAATCATGTGCTTTACACAAGCTGCTACCACATTCTCTAAAGGGAATGGAGCAAATTCAATTGGACGGAATTCTTTATCACGTCCACAATCATACATGAATTTAATCATGGCAGGACATAGAGATTTTACCACTTCGTGTGGTTATAATTTCTCACAAACTTCATTAGAGTTATAATCAAACTTTGTATATAAAATTTATAGAATTCCAAGAATTTGAAAGGGAAAAGTAAATTACTTACCTTTAAGGTATACCAAATATATTTTCTATGTTTCTTTCTTTCTTCCTTTCCTTTCTTTCTTTCCTTTTTCTTTTCAACTTTTTCGTTCTTTTTTTTTTTTCTTCTTGCCTTCCAGTGTCTTGCTTTCTGTTTCTTTTCTTTTTTTTTTTTTTTTCGTTTGTCCTCTTTTTTTTTTTTCCTTCTTTGAAGCAAAACCCTACACAAACAAAAGTTAAGACAATCGAAAATTTCAATTGGTTAGAGACTCGTGCTGATAACGTGTTATAAACTAAAGCAAAAGACAAGAACAATAGAGCAAGAACAATAGCAATAGAGAGAAGAGTAGAGAGAGTTCTTCTTATTGAGTTGAGAGGGGTCTCAAGGGATGATTTACAATGGTAGGGGGCACCTCTATTTATAGGGGAGAGGAAGACTTAGCTACCACTAATAGAACTCTAAAATCTCTCTAATTAGATACATTAAAGACATTCACCTTAAATAGAAGTGTAATAATCTTCTATTTCATAACAATTGATATATTTTGCATGTGTAAATAATTTTTTTGATCAACGTAATTGCATTTTTCCCTAGTTTGTCATAGACAGATAAATGAATAGATATTTTTTTAGTTTAAAATTTAAATACTTCAAAGTTTTTATCATACATAAAATATTCATTTATTATCATTTACTATTTCAATTTTTATCAAATAATGACACGTTTTATTTAAATTACATTTTCTCTAATATTTTGTTAATCATATTTAAATAATTTTTATTTAATTATAGATTTATTATATTTAAATATAAAAAAGGTATGCCGTTCAAAAACAAATGATCTTATTCATTCAGTGTTTATATCTAAAGACAACATTTAAATATTCTCGGATTTAAACATCATAATCTTAACTGTTAAAATAAAAGGAGATGCGAATGTGAAGGGAGCTCAATAAATTGTTATAGACCTTAGGTGTCGTAATTTGAAATTACTTCTATTCTTTTGGTTTCATATCATTCATTTCATATAACAACAAGTTAAAATATGTTAAAGTAATTTCTATGAAACATGAATGGAAGCTTATTAAAAATTACAAATATCTATTCAGCAAAAAAAAAAAAAAAAAAAAAAAAAACTTACAATCCATCCAGTTTGTATCTGTTCTAAATTTGTTGCATCTCCACTTTCAAGAAATATAGTTGCAGAAGTGTATTGGCCAGGTCCATTTACTTGTGGATTATACAAAGTAACTATGGTTGAGGCACCTGAAAATCTATTTATTGCTGGGGATGCTTTTATGCTAATACCTGCAAACTGAAATAATTCTAAATTTAATTAATCAGTTCTCACTATTATTTAGGATTAAATTTGTCGCCTATAATCATAACAATTTATATTAATAAAAAGTACTTACATCGATAATATCGTCAGGGGGAAATTCATTTGTCAACCTTATGGAGGCATTTTTGGCTGTTTGTTGCTGTTCCTTTGTCATTCGTCGAATAGGAACAGTTCCAATCGGACATCCTTTTTTATTCAACCAATACTCCTCTGCTTTAAAATAAGAAAATCGGTCCTTTTGCTGTTGCTTTGCTTTCAGTCTTTGTTTTTCCAACTCCTTCGCAATGATCCTCTGTTTTTTTAAGACGCCCAAACACAAAAAAAGAAGAAGATAAACTTTCAAAGAAAATTCAAGTAAAAAACGAGTTAAAATAAAAAAAAATGTTTGCAATGTTATGAAATAATATAAGAACAAGAACAATAGAGAGAAAAGTAGAGAAAGGAGTATTCTTATTGATACTTTGGGATGGTTTACAATGGAATAGAACCCCTTTATTTATAGGGAGGTGGTGACTTAGCCACCAAGAAGTAAACCCTAGAATCTCTCTAAATATGGACATTCACCTAAAATAGAATATTTTATAACACTCCTCCTTGAATGTCTATTCAATAATGTGCCTCGTTAAAACCTTAACTAAAACAAAACCCAATGTGAAAAAACTAAAGAAAAGGAAAAAGAGTACACATGTTTGAATATGCGCCTATTGGTTGCCTCGTTAAAAACCTTGCAAGGAAAACCCATTGGGACAAAACCTTGTAGGGAAAAAGAGTGCAACGCGCATTAACTCCCCCTGAAAAGAGCATCAATTCATATCCTTGAGTCTTCGCATTCCGATCTTGTGAATCAGCTTCTTGAAGGTTGACGTTGGTAGAGATTTTGTGAACAAATCAGCCATATTATCGCTTGAACGAATCTGTTGCACATTGATATCACCATTCTTTTGAAGATCATGTGTGAAAAATAATTTTGGTGAAATATGCTTTGTTCTATCTCCTTTTATGAATCCTCCCTTCAATTGAGCTATACATGCTGCATTGTCTTCATACAAAGTCGTGGGTAGTTTGTTACACTTCAAACCGCATTTGTCTTGAATATGATGTATTATAGACCTCAACCACACACACTCCCGACTTGCTTCATGAATAGCGATTATCTCGGCATGATTAGATGAAGTAGCCACAATTGATTGCTTAGTCGATCGCCAAGATATGGCGGTGCCTCCACAGGTAAACACATAACCCGTTTGAGATCGAGCCTTGTGTGGGTCGGACAAATATCCAGCATCAGGATAACCAACAAGATCAGGACTGCAATTATTGCTATAAAATAAGCTCATATCGGTAGTCCCTTTTAGGTACCGCAATATATGTTTGATCCCATTCCAATGTCTCCTTGTGGGAGCCGAGCTATACCTTGCTAAGACATTAACTGAAAAGGTTATGTCAGGCCTTGTAGTATTTGCAAGATACATTAGTGCGCCAATTGCACTAAGATATGGTACTTCAGGACCAAGTAGCTCTTCATTCCTTTCTTGCGGTCGGAATGGATCTTTATTCACATCAAGTGATCGAACAACCATCGGAGTACTTAAAGGATATGCTCCATCCATGTAAAACCGTTTCAGTACCTTTTCTATATAGGTAGATTTGATGAACAAAAATTCCGTTTGCCAAATATTCAATTTGCAAACCAAGACATAATTTTGTCTTTCCGAGATTTTTCATCTCGAATTCATTCTTTAGATAATCAATTGCCTTTTGGAGTTCTATGGGGGTTCCAATAAGGTTTATGTCATCGACATATACGGCAAGTACAACAAATTCCGATGTTGTTTTCTTTATAAAAACACACGGGCAAATGGCATCATTTATATAGCCTTCTTTTAATAAATACTCACTAAGAGGATTATACCACATTCGTCTTGATTGCTCATACAAGGATCTTTGCAATTTGATTGAAAATATTTTCCGGGACTTTGAATTATGAGCATTTGGCATTTTGAGTCCATCGGGAATTTTCATGTATATCTCATTATCCAGTGAGCCATAAAGATAGGCAGTAACCACATCCATTAAATGCATGTCAAGCTTTTCAAGGACAGCAAGACTAATGAGATAACGAAAAGTTATGGCATCCATTACAGGCGAATATGTCTCTTTATAATCGACACCAGGCCTTTGAGAAAATCCTTGTGCAACAAGGCGTGCCTTATATCTTTGTACCTCGTTTTTCTCATATCTCTTGCGTACAAAGACCCATTTATAGCCAACAGGCTTAACACCATTAGGTGTTTCAACTATAGGGCCAAAAACTTCATGTTTTGCCAGTGAATTCAATTCTGATTGGATTGCTTCTTGCCATTTTGGCCAAATATGTCTTCTTCGACATTCTCCAACAGATTGAGGTTCAAGATCCTCACTTTCTTGCATAATGCTAGATGCGACTTTAAAAACAAAGACATAATCCACCACTATATCCACTCGATTAAAATTTGCCTCAATATCGATTGGATTTATTGATAGTTCCTTATTTTCTTGAGTCTCGGGCTCAATGGATTCTTCATGAATCTTAGAATTTATTAAATCATGAATTTCCTCATGAGATTCTTTCGTAGTGTCATTTTGATTGTTTGCTTTCCTCTTTCTAGGATTTCGATCTTTGGAACCTAATGGCCTGCCACGCTTCAGGCGTGCATTCGACTCATTGGATATGACACTAGATGATTGTCCAACAGGGACATCAATACGGATTGGAACATTCTCTGCGGGGATGTGGGATTTTGTTATCCTTTTCAAGTCCGTAAATGCGTCAGGCATTTGATTTGCTATTCTTTGCAAATGGATAATCTTTTGCACCTCTTTTTCACAAATAGAGGTATGAGGATCAAGATGAGATAATGATGCCTTTTTCCACAAAATTTCCCGTTTGGTTTCACCAACTTCTCCCCCTAATTTTGGGAAAAGTGTCTCATCAAATTGACAGTCTGCAAATCGTGCAGTGAACAAATCCCCTGTCAATGTTTCGAGGTAGCGAATAATGGAGGGCGATTCAAACCCAACATATATTCCTAACTTTCTTTGCGGACCCATTTTGGTGCGGTATGACGGTGCTATAGGCACATATACTGCGCATCCAAAGATTCTTAAATGGGATATATTGGGTTCATGACCCAAAACCAATTGCAACGGGGAATATTTGTGATAATTCGTCGGTCTGAGACGAATTAGCATTGCTGCATGCAAAATGGCGTGACCCCATACCGAAGTGGGCAGCCTCGTTTTCATGAGTAATGGTCTTGCAATCAACTGCAGGCTTTTAATTAAAGATTCTGCAAGACCGTTTTGAGTGTGAACATGAGCTACAGAATGTTCCCCTTTTATCCCAATTGATAAGCAATAATCATTAAATGCTTGGGATGAAAACTCAGCAGCATTATCCAGTCTAATAGACTTGATTGGATTATCAAGAAATTGTGCTCGTAGTCGAATTATTTGTGCCATTAGTTTTGCAAACGCAAGGTTGCGTGATGACAACAGGCACACATGAGACCATCTACAGGATGCGTCTATTAAGACCATAAAATATCTAAAGGACCCACTAGGTGGGTGAATAGGTCCACAAATGTCCCCTTGTATAGGTTCCAAAAACGTAGGTGACTCAGTCCCAACCTTTGTTGGTGATGGTCTAATAATTAACTTGCCTTGATAACAAGAAGTGCAAGAAAATTCATTATTTAAAAGAATCTTGAAATTCTTTAACGGATGCCCATATGAGCTTTCTATAATCCGTCTCATCATGATTGATCCAGGGTGTCCCAATCGATCATGCCAAAGTACAACAGTATTGGAATCAGTAACCTTTTGGTTTACTGTTGAATGTGCCTCAATTGCACTAATTTTTGTCCAATACAGGCCACAAGATAAAGACGGGAATTTCTCAATAACCCTCTTTTTGGCTAGAGACATTCTTTGTAATAATGAGATATTCAAGATTATTCTCATCTATTGTCTCAATATGATAGCCATTCGGGCGTATATCTTTAAAACTCAACAAGTTTCTCTTAGACTTGGAGGAGAACATTGCATTCTCTATGATAAACATTGTTCCTCTAGGCAGAGTTATAGTTTCTCTTCCGGAGCCTTCAATCAATTTACTACTACTAGAGATTGTAGTAACATCTGCCTTACACATACTTAGTTGAGAGAAATATTTCTTTTCTTTGAGTATCGTATGTGTAGTACATGAATCAACTAAACAAATATTTTTACAGTTGGACGTTGATCCAAGCTTGCTTTGTGAGATATCCATATTTGCTTTCCCATGGTTTGACATACAAAAGAAATACACGAACATGAGAATAAACAAATTCAATCCGTTTGTTTCACATTTAAACAATATTTTCAAAATCTGCTGAGGTTAGTCGATTAACTTAGTTGATAGTCGACTATCTTGGGAAGCAGTCATTAGGTTAGTCGACTAACTAAATCAGATAGTCGACTATCTTGCCTTGCGGAAAAGTCCAGTTTTAATGCGAAATATTAGTTAGTCGACTAACTAAGTTGATAGTCGACTAACTTAGTAAACAGTCATCAGGTTAGTCGACTAACTAAATCAGATAGTCGACTAACTTAGCTTGCGGAAAAGTCCAGTTTTAATGCGAAATATTAGATAATCGACTAACTGTTAGGTTAATCGATTAACTCTACTGGAAAATAAAAATATCTTTGAAATTTAAGCATATTGAATCATTCTAAAGAACTAATACTAACATTATATCATAAACTAACTAATACGAGCTGATACTAATGACTATTAGTTTATTCACTAACTAATACAAATAAGTAAAATAAAATCAAACAATTCCATCTTCCTTCATCACAGATCTATCACTGATTAAGTGGTCTATTTTCCCCTCGGGTTGCTCAAAGAAGTCTGCCACATCCAGGTGGGTGATGTCAAAATTGTCGTCAGAGACAAAATTTGTTTCAGGGCCTTTATTCTTTAGAGATGCTTGATAAAGATCAACCAAATGTCTTGGTACACAGCAAGCTTTTGACCAGTGCCCTTTTCCACCGCAACGATAACGTATAGTTTCTGAACTATTTGCCTTTGGATCCTCATAATCCCGTTTCTGCTTTTGGTGGTTATATCTCTTTGTGGGGTGACGGACATCAGGGAAATTTCTTCCTTGTCTACATCCACGGCCATGACCCCGATTACGACCACGACCATGATTAAAGCCATAGCCTTTTCCATGCTTGGCATAATGAGAATACACCTTATCTGCTTCAGGCAATGGTGTAGACCCAGTGGGTCGATTTTCGTGATTTCCCATGAGCAGGTCATTGTTTCGCTCAGCCACAAGGAGAAGAGAATCAGTTTAGAGTACTTTTTAAAACCTTTCTCTCTGTACTGTTGTTGCAGTACCATATTGGAGGCATGAAACGTTGTAAACGTTTTTTCAAGCATATCATAATCAAAGATATTATCTCCACAGAGTTTCAATTTAGAAGTAATTCTGAACATTGCAGAATTATATTCAGAAATAGACTTAAAGTCTTGGAGCCTCAGATGAGCCCAATCATATCGTGCTTGTGGCAGAGTGACCAACTTCAGGTTGTCATATCTCTCCTTTAAGCCTTTCCACAAGATGAGTGGATCTTTGACTGTGAGATTTTCAATTTTCAAACCTTCATCAAGGTGATGGCGCAAGAAAATTAAGGCCTTAGCACAGTCTTGGGTGGATGCTTTATCTCTGTCTTTAATGGCGTCTCCAAGACCCATAGCATCTAAGTGGTTTTCAGCATCCAACACCCATGTCATATAGTTCTTGCCCGAAATTTCAAGGGCAACGAACTTTCTTTACATAATATCAGACATAATTAAAACCAAATTCGGAAAAAGGGAAATACCTTAATTTTCTCAAGAGGATTCTTGAGACGGTAGAGTCTCGTGCTGATAACGTGTTATGAAATAATATAAGAACAAGAACAATAGAGAGAAAAGTAGAGAGAGGAGTATTCTTATTGATACTTTGGGATAGTTTACAATGGAATAGAACCCCTTTATTTATAGGGAGGTGGTGACTTAGCCACCAAGAAGTAAACCCTAGAATCTCTCTAAATATGGACATTCAATAGAATATTTTATAACATGCAAGAATAATACTGAAAAAATACATCCATGTAGGATTATAATTAAATTGGACCTATTGGGCGAGCTCCGGGTGTTGAGTATGCTTATTTAGTGCGAATAGTCTGACGCTTGAAAATTAACCTTACAAAACTAAATCCCACATGTGAATTTTATAGCGTTTTATAAGTGTTCCGCCCAGGGCGAGTCCCACAAATGCCTTTTGAAACATCATTTGGTATTAATATTTTCCTCCTTTTTAGTCCAAGTTTTCTTATCTTTGCATAGGGAGAAAAGCTTTTGAAGATAACGAAAGATTCAATAACACATGAAAACCATTGTATATCCATGAGGAAATCTCATATTTTGTAATTATTGCTACTGTTTGTTTAGCGATTATTTTCTCTCGGGTTGAATAAAGGGATCCTTATACAAATAGTCGATCATATTCATTATTTACTTTTTAGTGTCATATATATAGATTACACATTGATTATATACAATAGTATATAAATACACTTGCTAACTATTTTCAATTTAAGTGATTGAGTGGACAACTATTTGAGTTAATTTTTGTGGCTAAATGTTGTTAGGGCTAACTAAAGACGACAATTTATGGGTGGGAAAATCAAAACAAAATTATCTAAATAAGTATTAAATAAGTCGTGTTATGTGTAAATTCCTTAAAGTTTTGGGTTGGGCAATATGTAGTTTTCTAGTGGCTATACCAAAAAGTAATCTGTCAGAAAATGAAAAAGGGATTTTACCTACTTATACCATATATGAAACCTTATTACACTCAATGTTTAAGGTTTGTGTTTATTACATTTAATCATACCAAATTACCATTTATAGACCATAATTCAAATTATGGGCATAATTAATACTTCATTTATATTAGGCATTAATTTAGGAGCCTATATTCTCCAATTTTCGTTTATCCGCATCTCTCTCATCCCACCCCCTACACCTGCCACGTTTCTCTCTCCTCTGGACTCGAGGACCTCAAACGAAATTTAACGGAATTCAAATCTGACTGAAACACCTACATTTTTTGAGGAAGGGGTTTGTTTGATTTTTGTTTTCAGGTGGGAACGACTGTTGTCTTGGAAGCTAGGGTGATTTTGATTTTTCTCTTTTTGGTTTTTTTTTTTTGAGTTCATTTGTAAAGAAAGATCTGAAGATTTCCAATTTTCCCTACCGATTTTGTTCGTTCGTATAATATAGTCCATAAAAAAACCATAACTAGCCCAAAACAAAATATCAAAACTGCTCAAATGCCATCTTATGACACATATTTTGCAAGAACACACTTCTTGAGATACTGGACTTGAGCAATATTTTAATGCTCTAATTCCTTTAATTTAAAATTAAAAGAATCGTGCATCTTTATTCAATTTAGAAACCACTGCTAAACGTTAGTTTGTTGGATTTGATCGAAGGTTTAAAAAACGTCATGGACTGCCATTGAAGCTTGCTAATTAAGCTTGAATTCAAACATTTAGTATTGTTTTTTCAAATTAGAGTTTATTTTGAGTGGATGTTGTTTGAATAAATTAGGTACATCTTAAGAAGTGTCTCAATGTTGAGACGATTCAGCAGAGATTTCATGTGCTTTGAATTGAAATTTAATCCAAATTCGAAGTACACAAGATGAATATAGAAGAAAATGATATGTGTACCTCACTGTATATCTCTCATGTATCATTTGTATATTACTTGTGTATCAAATATACATTTCATGTATATTCATATATACTTGTATGTGAGATACATGTATGATTCATATGCCGTAGAGAAATTTTTAAACTCGATTCAACTACGAATTTGACTCAAAACTAGTCCAAATCACCTCTAATCTTTCTCAAATTTTATATATTGACTCATCTATATGTTTTCAATGAGTTTCAACCATATCCATTGAAAAATTCCTTTTTCCTTAGGTTTATGGAATGTTGTATACTTATTTTTTGTACTTTATCACTTTTTTTGTTACCTCATCCATGAAATTTCCTTTCCGTCTTGCATCTAATGTTGTTAATCATACTAAAAAAATATGGAAGGTGATCTTTGCGCGTGGAAATAATCCTTATTTATCTAGGGTTTTCAATTTGTATGTACTTGGTTAGTTTTTGTAAGTCTGTGACTAATGGCTAAAGGTTAGTAAGTTTGACTTATTTTTTGATATTTTTGGCTAAAGGTTGATAAGTTTGACTTATATTTTATTACCATATACATAGATTACATGTTGATTATACACATATACATAAAACACACATATTCTGTGGTTTTTGGACCAAAAAAGATAGTATTTTGAATACTATTCCAGATCTAGATAACATGAATATTCTTTTTGGTACATTCCTCTCTTATGCATACTCCTATTTTGTTAACATAATGACGTATATGTTATCCAATATTAAATGTCCTAAGCCGCACTGTGATTCTTTATTTCTTATCATAAAAAGTTTTCTAATAGAATGAGAGACAAATATGATTGTTACCATTAATAACTTCAAAAGTTTGTGGAATCTACTCTTTGTATTTAAAAGAGAAAAACAAGAAGAGGAGAGTTACATATATATATATATCTCCATTGTTACAGATAAAGATTAAGTTTCATGTGTTAATAGTAGGGGTTGCTCTGATGGTAAGCAACCCCCAATTTCAATCGAGAGGTTGTGAGTTCGAGTCTCCCCAAGAGCAAGGTGGGAGGTTCTTGGAGGGAAGGATGCCGGGGGTCTATTTGGAAACAGCCTCTCTACCCTAGGGTAGAGGTAAGGTCTGCGTACAAACTATCCTCCCCAGACCCCACTATATGGGATTATACTGGGTTGTTGTTGTTGTTAATGGTAGGGGTACGACGTTTATAATTCGGTTTGGGTCGATCCAATAATTTTGGTAAAAAACAAAATCAAATCAGCTGAGTTGGTTTTTAAATTCTTAAAGCTAGACCAAACCAAGCACAAACACATTTATTGATTTGGTTGTTATCATCGACTTATCGATATGATTCAACTTTTGGTTTATCAAACATCGATTTCTCCTTTTTTTTTTCCTTGCAACTAGAAAAGAATTTTCCTTATTTGCCAACTTATAATTCGTTATTACCTTTCTATTATGGTGGAAATAATTTAAATAGATTATGGAAAGAATATCCTAAGATTTATAAACTTTAATCAAGTTAATAAAATATATATGAACTACAAAAAGAAGGGTAAAAATATCATAGTTTGTTTCTTAACATAAACGAGTTTGGATTCATAGATTGCATTTAAGAAATGGGCTTAAGGTATCACGATACAATTCCCACTCAAGGTCGTGACTGCCCCAACGTCACGTCACCGTTAGGCAAGCCAAAGATGGACTATCTATTTAGTTGCTCATTTTATTAATTTTAAAATCATGAATTTTTATTTAATGAGGAAACGAAGTATAGATGTCACAACCCAATATCTCATATAGGCTGTGATGACGCTCAACTACCGTTAGACAAGCCAATAGTGAATTAATCATGTATTTTTCTTTTTAATAAATTTTTAAGCAGTTTAAATTCTATTTATTAAAAAACATAAGGAGTACAAAATTCTATAAGAAAAACAACGACTAATGAGGGAGCGAATGCAGTGAATTGATTACTCCAAAATCATAAAGTCTACTAGTAAGTGTTCAAAGACCTGGTGTCACAAGCATATGAGCAACTAATAGAATATGCAAAACTCTAACTAATGACTAAAATAAAATAGACAGGAACTAAAAACAAAAGAGAGACTCTGGGTGCTGCAGAATGGCTCGGGAAAGCAGCTTACCACTAGGCCTCGGGGTATAGGTGGTACGCGCCAGTACAACTGTCAGATGCACCTTCCTTAGATCTTTTATGATAGTGCAGAAGTGTAGCATGAGTATATAAACAACATATACCCAGTAAGTATCCAGTCTAACCTCGAAGAAATAGTGACGAAGGGGTCGACTTCGTTACTTACTATGGGCCACTAATAAAATATAGAAATTCCAATAGGCATAGGGTAAATGAATAACAACATAATAACTACTTCAATAATTTCAGCCAATAAAATAAATTATAATCTCTCAAGTCATAAAAGTAATATAAAATGGATTGGGGCTCCAAATATTATCATGCACGATATATGTCGAGGTCGTAAGGCGCGATCCAGAATAATGTATACATAGCCGAGGGTCGAGCGACACGAACCATAGATGCATCTATTCTACTGATGAAGCATTCGGCCTACTCCACGAGAAGAGATGATATTCTATCACCAATATAAAAGTTATCAGAGAGCAAAATTTCCATTAACGGTAAAGTAACCCGCAAAAACTCAAGTAAGTGAAGTTTGGCCTTTACGAATTCTTCATCAAATTTCAACAAAAGTTAGGAACTTAAATTAATAAGTAGGGTAAAAACATTACAAGTATTTCATGATTTGGGTCCTAAACTACCCGGGCATAAGCATAATTAGTAACTATGCACAGACTCTCGTCACGTCGTATATATGTAACCCTCTACAATTAGAAGCAAATAGTAATTTAAATCACCTATGGAGTAAATTTCCTCTTACAGGGTTAGACAGGAGACTTACCTTGGCTCAAAGCTCACTTTCTGGCTCAAAAATTCATTCTAAAGCCTCAACCTGGTGCCAAATAATTCTAATACTAGTCAAATATTATATAAATTAATAAATACACATTCAAAAGTTCATAATTTAACTATTAGAGTAATTACCCAACCCCGATTGGAAGATTCCAAAAATTTATCCCCGACCCTACATGCCCGGAGTCCGATTTTTTTTGAATATAAATGTTACCCATAACCTTACTGTTTACCGTGAAAATGGTAACAACAATTAAATTTGTAAATGAGATTCTAAAAATATGTGATCTATTCCCGAAATAGTTTGTGAGGGTGGTTAGTGCTAAAACGTGAAGTAAAGTGATAAAGATCTAGTTAACCAAAGCAATAATCGAACCAGCAAGGGATGTTTCCCGAGCACAAAGCCAACGAGTGGGTACCTCGGAGCCGAGCCTCGGGCTTATCGAGGATAGTCGAGAAGGGGATGACAAGTAAAAATATAGTTGAACCAAGCTTTATGCTATCAATAATGAGGAAATAATGCAGAACATGCAAGAAAATAATAAAGTGCTAAGGCGACCTCGAGGTCGATGACGACGGATAGCTTAGAAGAAAGAGGGAGAAAAGGAGAAATTACTGTATTTGTGGAGAAGTGGAGCAACATCAGTCTACCATATAGAAGGCGGGGACCCTCCTTATATAGGCAGAGGATCCCTTACAATATAAAACGTGGTTAATAGCGATAGTACAAGTAGGGGTGTGCATTCGAATCGGTTTATCGATAAATCGAATCGATTATTTGTTATCGATTTCGATTTCAAAATTTTCCTTATCGATTTCGATTTCGATTCTGTCCTTTTCGGTTTATCGGTTTATCGATAAACCGATAACATACACTATTTTTTAAATTTTTTATAAAGTATTTTTAAATTTTTTTACCCTTATTTTATAATACTATTTTCTTTACCCTAAGTCCCTAGCGCTATTATTTCCTCGACCACATTAAAGGAATGATCATATTTAAAGCTCAAGGGAATAAAGTTCAAATTAATGGAAAATAAAATTAGCCGTGGTGATATATTTTATTTCTTTATACCGTTGCAGTATTGGTGGCATACATTTGATCCCTTACTTTAATTTTGTTTCATGTGCTTGTTGACACAATATTTATGTTATAAACGATACACAATATTTATGTTATAAACGATGCTCTTCTTATTAGCTTCTTTTTTTCCATATTAGTTAGGCGTGTTTGTAGCGATATACTTTTTTTGGAATCCCGAAAATTTTCTTATTGGTGTAATCAATAACCGAATCGATAAGCCCCAAAAATCGATAAATCGAAATCGAAAAAATTAAAACCTTATTGAAACGATAACTATAAGCATATGTTCAAATCGATAATTGATAAATAATTATTGATAAGGGTCAAAATCGAATCGATAAATCGAATGCACACCCCTAAGTACAAGGATAGCCTGGCTAGATTTAACACCTTAGAATAGAACTTATGTATGCCGCCCTTGTCAGGCAGAGCTGCGTATCTCGGGACCCTCTCCCTAGCTTGCCGTGGCCTGCTCCAATGGTTGAAGAAAAATCAATTTTTAGGCGAACTCGAAGACGGGCTCTGGCCTTGTCTCCGAACTCCGAGGGGTATAACCGAGAAATGACCTTTCGATGGAGAATTTGGGCTCCCGGATTCACCGAACATAGACAGTATCCGCATTTCATAGAGAGAAAGGCGATGAGGAGTAATGAGAAATGTTTCTGAACCCCTGCTTCGTCCGACGTCTCTGAGAGTGGTTGTGGGCTACAAAGGTGTACAATGGGCATCGCTATTACGGATTCCACTATTGACTGCGGCGGTTAGCTTTCTTTATTGTACTCTTGCTTCTTCCCACCTAGATTCCATTCAGAACCCTTTTGTGAAGTCCTTCTTTTTACTTTTCCTTGCTTTCTTCCTAGGAGCACGCCCTATTTGATTTTCTCTTTTCTTGGGCCCTTTCAAGGATGACAAAAATTTCTACCGTTGCTTCTCATGAGATTCCGGGCTCGGCATCTATGTTTTTCTCTTATGTTAAAGTGACGGCTCCTCCCTGTGTTGAGGAGTGCATCGCGGGATCCTACGCGATGACTTCATATTTCATGGTCGAGAGACCCTCTTCGAAATCGGGATGTCGTAAACCAGTAACTCGATACATTAGCTCCATAACAAATTAAGGATATTGAAAGCCGATTGTTGCTGGGGGTATGTTGTGCTCGTGAAGATACCTACTTGGGACGAAGACATTACAACTTATAAGGCTGGTTTATTGAGAGTGTATACCTACCCATTTACTTTAGGACCGACGGGGCCGTCTTTGCCTCTGATAGATCCTGTGTTCCTCGATTTCTCCCGGAGTTATCAGGTAACTCTGGGTCAGATCCATCCTTTGTTCTGGCGCATGATTTACATGATCACTCATTATTCAAGCATGATAGAGGGGATGCCCTTCACTCTGGATCACCTAATCTGGATGTTCAGCCCTCGTCTCCTTTGTGGAGACTTAATCGAGATTTGTCGTCGAGCCCCGAGATCTCTTTTTACCTGTACTGAGGAGTTCCGGGATGATGGGTGGTTGAGTTGACTTGTCCGAGTGAGGACATACGATTTGATCACGACAGGAGGAATTTTGTTCCCCGAAAAGTGGAATACCGCGCGTAAGTAGATGCATGGCTTCTGCTTCCCTTTGATGGTTTCACCTTTTGTTTCTAACTCTATCATTCTTCTATATCTTTTTAGTCGAGGGGGTCTACCCTGGGGCGGTGTCGAATCTACGGGATTGGGCCGGTCCTTTATACTCGGCTTGCCCGTATACCGTCGTGCATGGAGGGACCTGTTCCGAGCCCGGTGGAAGGCGAAAGATCATGGTAAGTCCCGAGTCCCTGGTGCATCCACACTCCTTATTGCAATTTGTTGCTGACGGTTTCTCCCTTTTCGTGATTTTATCCCTTAAAATCATGCAGGTATGGGAGGGGTCATAATAATAAAGGAAGTGTCGCCCGCCAGAGGGGATATCCAAATGCTTGATGAGGAGAAGAAAAGGTAAAACGATGCTCCAATCGATCTGCCGGAGCCGAAAAGGACCAAAGTTGAGGATCCCAAGGTCAACTTATCAATTCCGACTTTAGTCACGGAGGGAAATCCACGTGCTGAAGGCGAGGGAGAAAAGAGCCCATTGCACCATCCGAAGATCGTTCGGGACCGGCGGCTCCTCGGGTCAAGGATATGAAAGCATGTGGACCAAAGTCTAATGCTAACACGGCCTGTTTTCATAGTGGCGAGGCAATAGATGAGGTATTGAGAACCGGTTTTGATTTAGCAGGTGGCCGGAGTCCACCATGCGACGGGATATATTTAACATGTGGTTTTAAGGAACTTAGATCAGGGGCCTAGAATGAACGGGTCAAACAGTAAAACTGACCATGTTGGCTCATTGGTTATCATCGATTCCCCAAAGAGAGGATCACCTCAACCTCCCAGAGTGCGAGATGAACTTTATAAGGATATTACCGAGGCGGGTGTGCTGGTCGAAGGTGGAGACGTACTTGGGGGTCCGACGATCATCCTCGAGGTAGCTCCGGGGTCGACCTTCCCTCTATTTTTGGCGAGATGGGCATGCTTTCTGAGCGGGTAAACCCCTTCATCCTCTTTCTCTTTCTTCGAGCTGTTTTGATCTATGTTTCATTAACTCCTTTTATGATCTTTCAGGCCAAAATGATTTACAGCAAAACCCTCGCCCAGTATCAGGACGAGGTGAGCCGTCGCGAACACGAGAAAGTCATTTTAACCGAACAAGTTATTCATCCTTATTTTTTGATATTTTTTGAGCCTCTCCGGGAGTCTATTGCCTTTAAATCTTTGGGTCCTAACTTATGGTTTTTAAGAGTGAGACGTTTTTGCTGAAAAGGAAGCTTTAGGCCAGGTATGTTGAAATCATCGAGCTCAGTTGACATGTGGATGAGGTGACTTGTGAGATGGAGTTCCTCGTGAGGAGGGTTTCCTCAGTTGAGCGCCAGCTTCGAGATGCGAAAGAGGATAGTGGAAAGCACAAGGATCTCCATTCTGGGTTGGTGGCTGCACTACTTTGGATCAGAGCCGAGGTCAAGGAAGTTGTATCTTTAACTGGGGGAAAAGCTGCCACTGAAGATTCCTGCATGGAAAGAACCTTGCGAGGTGCAGGCCCGACTTTGTGTCGAGCCGCAAATCGCATTTGGCTGGTCCCTTAAAGGTTAACCACCTAGGGCTCATTGGAAGGTGGCTCAAGTGGTGTTAGAAGTGGGGGCGGATCTCTGGAGAGAGGGGATGCGTTGAGAAAGGATCGTTTGGGGATTTGTAATCTCTTTGATGCAACCTTTTGAGGCCGTTATTTTGGTTGTAGGCTTGTGTTATGTTGTTTTTTCCATTTTTTCCCTTGCTTGTATATGGAATTTTTATTTCTGCATAGTTAGAAGGAGAAAAATCTCATGAATCTATTCCCCCTGTTGGCGAGAGCTTTGAATATGTGGTGTAGCTTTGTAGCCTATTTGAGGCTGGTTGATTTGATCCCCATCGAGATTGGCCGCTGGGGCCTCCGTGCTCTTACTGTTTTTCATTTATTTTGGGACCCGGTTTCCGAGTTGTGCTGTGATTTGAGCTGTAATCGATCCCTGAACTTCCATGTTTCCCTGATTAGCGACGATGGCATTTGTGTTGTTCTTTCGAGTATTTTGAAATTTTCCTGGATCTAGTCTCTGAGTCAGGAATCCAACTCGGGCTTAATATACTCTCGAGCCCTGCTTGTTTGAGTTGTAATTAATGGATTTCATTTTCTGCCCTCGGGCGCTTGGCAATGTTTTTTGGATCAAGTCTCCGCGTCGCCTTACGATTCGAGTTGTAATTGACCCTTTAATCTTTTCGGAGATCTCGGTTGGAAATAATGGCATTGATGTCACGCCCTTGGGCGTATTATAAGTTTTTGGTCCAGTCTCTGAGTCATGTTGCGACTCGAGCCATAATCGACCCTCGAATCTTATTGAGTTTTTGGCCAGCGATGGTGGCTTGCTTGGTTGTTAAGACCTTTTAGTAAGAGGCCCGGAGGCTTTGCTTAGTTAACTATTTTTGATCTGGTTTCTGAATCGAGTTACGATTCGAGCTCACTTTGATCCTCAAGTTGTCCATTTTCAAGCTGGCGACAATGGCAATTACATTATATGGACGTAGAGACCTTTCGATGTGAGGGCCAGAGGCGTGATTAGCCAGTGACAATGGCACTTACACTGTTTGGTCATAGAGACCTTTTTATATGAGGCCAGGAGGCTCTTTGTAGGCTTTGTTTCCTCTTGTTTAGGTCTTATTGAATATGTTTTCCTGACCTGTCGTCGGTTCTGAAAGAACCTCGATTTCAAGTAGTAGTCGATGATGTTTTGAGCACCTCGTAAGGTTCATAGCTCATAGGTCGAGTAGATCGATGCTTTTGCGATTTTGGAGCTAACGTGGTTGGGACTCGTGTTTTGCCTATTGAGGGAAGCCTTTTTTAACCGGTTCTTTCCGAAGTAAATTTTGAGGATTTTTAGCGACATTCGGGCGTCCTCGAGTTGTGTGTTTTGGGTTATAGAAGCCATTTTGACCGGAGTCATCTGCTTTTGGACGGGGCCATTTTTGATCCCGAGAAGCTATTTTAGGCGTCTACACGAAGGGTATGCCATTTAGGGATTCTTACAAATCCGACGTATAGCCTAAACTGCGGGAGTTTTCATGCATGTTGAGGTCTTACAGCTTGCCATGCCTGTTGAGGTCTTACAGCTTGCCATGCCTGTTGAGGTCTTACATTGTATGGATAATAGATCTGGTCGTGTCGACGCTGCCCGTTAGGGTCTTACAATTTTGGATTTTCCAGTACATGGCAATTGGTGATGATTTTCCTCTGAGTCACCGAGTTCCGTATAAGCTTAAAGACAACTTTTTGCGAACCTGGAGTTGTATTGCGAGAGCTTTGTGAGCCTGGAGTTCTGGCCCCGAGGGAGGGTGGATGCTGATTCGTTTCAAGTCTCCGAGTATCTCGGGATGTTTTTTATGGAGATGCTTTTGTTATGAACATGCAAAAAATAACCTTATTTGAAATAAACCATACAAGCCAAGATCCGACTGGGCTCCAAAATATCCAACCTCACAAAGAGATTGACCAAGGCCTGAACATTAATTTCAAGAGGTCTCTCCCTAACAGGAATATATGCCAAAATGCCCATACTCAATGCCTTCCTACTCAAGGCATCAGTCACTACATTGGCCTTTCCCGGATGGTACAAGATAGTAATATCATAGTCCTTTAGCAGCTCTAACCATCTCCGCTACATCTAATTGAGATACTTCTGTTTGAATAAGTGTTGTAGGCTATGATGACCAATAAACACCTCGAAAGACATACCATAGAGATAATGGCTACAAATCTTCAACGCGTGAACAGTGGCAGCCAACTCCAAATCATCAACAAGGTAGTTCTTCTCATGTGGCTTCAACTAACGAGAAGCATAAGCAATCACTCTACCCTCCTACATCAACACACACTCGATGCTGATCCAAAAAACATCATAATATACTTTATAAGAACCTGAAGCTGATGGAAAAACTAAAATTGGAGTTGTGGTTAAGGCAGTTTTGAGCTTCAGAAAGCTCGCCTCGCACTTATCCGACCACCTGAAAGGAGCATCCTTTTGAGTCAATTGGTCAAAGGTATTTTAATAGATGAAAATCCCTAAATGAACCCAAGGTAATAACCCACCAACCCAAGAAAGCTATGAATTTTTGTGACTGAGGACAGTCTGGGCCAACTCTGAATTGCCTCTATCTTCTTTGAAACAACCTGAATACCCTCACTGGACATCACGTGCCTTAAGAACGCAACTGAACTGAACCAAAACTCACACTTGGATAACTTTGCATAAAGCTTCTCCTCCCCCAACCGCTGCAATACAACTCTCAAACGATCAGCGTGCTCCTCCTAACTAAATGAGTACAACAGAATATCATCAATTAATACAATTACAAACGAGTCGAGATAAGGCTAAAACACATTGTTCATCAAATGCATGAACATTGTTGAGGCATTGGTCACACCAAAAGACATCACAAGTAACACATAATGCCCATATCGCATCCTGAAAGTTGTCTTAAGGATGTCTGAGTCCCTGATCTTCAACTGGTGATACCCGGACCTGAGATAAATCTTGGAGAACATTATTTTGTTCCCTGAAGCTGGTCAAATAAATCATCAATATGAGGAAAAGGATACTTGTTCTTTGTGACTTTGTTCAACTGCTTGTAATCAATTCATGTCCTCATCGTGACATATTTTTTCTTCATAAATAGAATAGCCGCAGCCCAAGGTAATACACTAGGATGAATAAAACTCTTATTAAGGAGTTCCTGAAGATGATCCTTCAACTCCTTTAACTCTGTCGGTGCCATACGATACGGTGGAATAGAAATAGGATGAGCGACCAGCAGCAATCAATACCGAAGTCAACATCCATGTCTGGCCGAAATTCCAGGTAGGCCTGCAGGAAATACATCTGAAAAATCCCTCAGTGCCAACACTAAATCAATGGGAAGGGTCCCTATACCGACATCCCTAACAAAATCCAAATATGAAAGACGACCCTTTCCGACCATCCTGGGCTTTCAAGAATGAAATCACCCTACTGAGAACACAATATAACAAACCTCGCCACTCAATCCATGGCACACCTAGCATGGCAAACACCATTATCTTAGCATGACAATCCAAAATAGCACGACATGAAGATAACAAATCCATGCCCAATATCATATCAAAATCAACCATAATAAGCAACAAAAGGTCCACTCGAGTCTCCAAAACCCCAATAGTCACCACACACGACCGATAGACATGGTCTACAACAATCTTATCACCTACCGGAGTAGATAAACGAACAGATGAAATAAGAGACTCACGGGGCGTAAAGAATAATGAGAAAAATATGATAATACATAAGAAAAGTGGAACCAGGATCAAATAACACAACGGCATCTCTGTGGCAAACTAAGACAAAACTTGTGATCACAGCATCTGAAGCAATAGCATCTAGTCCAGCTGGATGTGCATAGAAACGGTCCTGGATACCACCTAATCGACCTCCCCTTTTGGGTGACTCCTAGCTGATTGTCCTCCACCCCGAGCTGACTAGGTGCGAGGTAAAGTAACTGGTACTGAAGTTGATGGTTGTTTACTCTATTGAGGCACACACTCATAATGACGAGGACACTGCTTCACATATTCCCCAACTCTCCACACTAAAAAAAACCCCGTGGTGCTGGTTATAGGGACTGAAGGGATCCCCTAGCACCAGTACTAACGGAAGAACCTGGTATGGAAAAGCCCTCAACTAATGGAGCACGGGATGAACTTTGGGATGGGAGGGAACTAAGTGATGAATGGCCCTAATGAGAACTGTGATAACCATGGCCTGATGATGGCCCCACAGTGAACTAGGCGAGTTGACTGAGCATGTCTGAATGGACGACCTTTGTCGGGATGAAACTGGCCCCCATGAGGAGCACCTCCAAAACTACCAGATCCACGAGGTCTCTTGACCTCCCTCTCCACTCGCTCCTGACGGTTAATCGACTTTATGTCTCAAGCAATGTCAACAACCTCTTCAAAAGAAGCACCAGATACCCTCTCTCTGGCTATAAGAATTTGTAAATAATACAAAAGGCCATCCACGAACCTCCTGATCCTCTCCCTGTCTTTGGGAACAAACTAGATAGAATGATGGGCTAACTCAGAGAACCTCATCTCATACTGCATCATAGTCATATTATCCTAACACAATTGCTCTAACTACCTACGCATCTCCTCTTTGTGGGACTGTGGTACATACTTCTCCAGGAAGAGAACAGAGAACTGCTGCCTGGTAAGAGGTGCTGCACCAACAGGCATAAGCCTCTCATAAGCCTCCTACCAAGTAAAGGTAGCTTCAGAAAACTAATAAGTAGTAAATGAGACCTCACTAGTCTCTAGAATACCTATTGTACGTAGAATCCTCTAACACTTGTCCAAGAAACCATGGGAATCCTCACCTATATACTATTGCAAGTCGGAGGCGAAAGTCTACCAAACCTCTCCAATCTGCGCTTCTCATCATCAGGAAAAATTGTTACGACATAATCCTGAGCAGGTACAACCGGTTAGGTTGGTGGTGCCTCCGGTGTTTGTAGTCCCTGAAAAACCTGCTCGGGTGTCCGAGCTGTAGGAGTCTGAGTGCATCCTCCTGCATGAGAAGTAGTTGTTGTTGTAGAAACAGTGACTGCCTGAGCAAGACCGGTGCACACAGTCAAGATCTGAGCCAAGGTCTCCTGAAGACTTGGAATAAGAATAGGCACTGTCGGTGCCTGAGATGGTCCTGGATGAGCGTCCACAACTGGGACCTGATCATGAACAGGGGCGGCTGGTGGATCTGCAGGTGATTCCCTAATTGCTATGCTGGCTAAACCCCTGACTCTACAATGGCTTCGACTGTGACCTCGACCTCTAGTGACCCTAACTAGTGGTACTGGTGGTCGCGCGTCCTGAACGGTAGCACGTTTCCTCACCAGCTGTGAGAGAATAGAATAACAGAAGTTTAGTTACCAGAATCAACATATTCACACGACAATAATTCAAGAATGTGAAGTTTTCCTAAAGGTTCTGCAGCCTCTAGAAGATAAGTGCAGACGTCTCGCACCAATCCTCAAGACTCTACTAAACCTGCTCATGACCTGTGAGACCTATGTAACCTAGACTCTAATACCAACTTGTAAATTATCACCATTCAAACTTATTCAAACCTTCAGAACACTCAAAAAAAACATCAAAACACCAAATCACCCTCAGATTCAAGCCTAGAACTTCCAAACTACCGAACTCCGCAAACAATGTCGAAACTTATCAAATCACATCTGCATGACCTGAAATTTTGTAAACACATCACAAATGACACTAAAAACCTACTCTAATTTCTGAAATTTCATTCCAACCCTGATATCAAAATTTTCACTATTCCAAAGTTTCAATTTCGCCAATTTAAGCGTAAATCTAGCAAAGACTTTTGAATCACATTCCGGACGCTCTCCCAAGTCAAAATCACCTAACAAAGCTAATCGAACCATAAAATTCCCATCCAAGATCATTTACGCATAAGCCGACATCCAGTTGACTTTTCTAACTTCAGCCTGCTCAAAAGAGACTAAGTGTCTCAATTCACTCCAAAATCACTCTGAATCTGAACCTACCAAAATGATGCGATAAAATATAACTGAAGAACACATAAAGAAGTAGAAACAGGGAAACTTGTCTATAACTCATGAAGTGAACGGTCAGCTCGTTATAGTACCAGTTCTATTTGTGAAAAAGAAGGATGGCACTATGGGAATGTTCATTGATAATCGACAGTTTCAAAAAGTCACAATCAATAGAAAGTATCATTTTATGTGCATTGATGATTTATTTGACTAGTTTCAGGGAGGGAAGGTGTTCTCCGAGATCAGTCTCAGGTCAGGGTATCACCAGTTGAAGATTAGGGACTAGAGATTCTTAAGATAGCTTTTAGGACCCGATACGGTTATAATGATTTCCTTGTGATGTCTATTAGGTTGACCAATGGCTCAACAACATTCATGCATCTGATGAACAGTAATGGAACTTATCTCGCCTCGTTCATTATTGTATTCATAACATATCCTAATGTACTTTCATAGCTAGGACGAGCATGCCCAGCATTTGTAGATTGTGTTGCAGTAGTTGAGGGAGGAGAAACTTTATGCTAAGCTCTCAAAGTATGAGTTCTAGCTCATTTCAGTGGCATTTTTAGGGAACGTGGTGTCTAGTGAGGGTATTCAGGTTGATTCGAAGAAGATAGAGGCAGTTCAAAGTTGGTCCAGACTGTCCTCAGCCAAAGAGATTCGGAACTTCCTTGGTTTGGCTGGTTAATATCATCAGTTTGTGCAGGGTTTGCATCTCCCTTGACCAAATTGACCACAAAGGGTGATCCTTTTAGGTGGTCAGACGAGTGTGAGGCGAGCTTTTATATGCTTAAGACCGACTTGACCACAACTCTAGTACTAATTCTACCATCTGCTTCTGGTTCATATTCAATATATTGTGATGCTTGTCGTATCGTTATTGGTTGTGTCTTGATGCATGAGGGTAGAGTGATCGCTCATGCTTCGCGCTAGTTGAAGTCCAATGAGAAGAACTACCTTGTTCCTGTTTAGAGTTGGTTGCCATTGTTCATGGTTAACGATTTTTAGGCACTATCTCTATGGTGTGTCTTATCGGTGTTTACTGATCATTGTAGCCTCCAGAACTTGTTCAAATAGAAGGATAACAATTTCAGGTAGCAAAGATGGTTGGAGCTACTTAAGGACTACTACATTACTATTTTATATCATCCGTGGAAGGTCAATATGGAGGTCGATGTCTTGAGTAGGAAGTCAATGAGTATGGTCCGTCTTACATTCATTCCTGTTGGTGAGAGACCTCTTGCGGTTGATGTTCAGGCTTTTGCCAACCAGCTAGTGAGATTGGATATTTAGGAGCAAAGTCAGGTTCTAGCTTGTGTGTTTTCTCGGTCTTCCTTGTTTGACCATATCAAAGAGCGCCAGTATGATGATCCTCATTTGCTTGTCCTCAGGGAAAAGGTGCATCACGATGATGCCAAGGATGTGACTATTGGTGATGATGGGGTGTTGAGCATGTAGGGTCGGATATGTGTGCTCGATGTAGATGGACTTTAGGAGCTGATTCTTGAGGAGGCCTACAGCTCGCAATATTCTATACATCCGAGTGCCGCAAAGATGTATCGGGATTTGAGATAGCAATACTGGTGGACAAGAATGAAAAAAGACATAGTTGGGTTTGTAGCTCGGTGTCTTAACTATTAGCATGTGAAATAAGACCATCAGATACCGGGCGGCTTGCTTCAGTGAATCCGGAGTGGAAGTGGGAGAGGATCACCATAGATTTCGTAGTTAGGCACCCACGAACTTTGCGGAAGTTTGATGCTATTTGGGTAATTGTGGATTGGTAGACCATATTCTTGCACTTCATTCATGTGTGTACTAATTGTTCTTCAGACCGGTTGGCGGAGAGTTATATCAGAGAGATTATTTGCCTTCATGGGGTACCAGTTTCCATCCTTTTAGATAGAGGCACATAGTTTACATTGCAGTTTTGGAGGACTGTGCAGCGAGAGTTTGGCACTTAGGTTGAGTTGAGAATAACATTTGATCCTCAAACGGATGGGAAATCCAAGTTCACTATTCAGATATTAAAGGACATGTTACGTGCTTCTGTCATTGATATTGGTGGTTTATGGGACCAATTTCCCCTGCTCGTGAAGTTTGCTTACAACAACAATTTCCAGTCGAGTCTTCAGATAGCTCCATATGAAGCTTTATATGGGCGGTGGTTTAGATCTCCAGTGGGTTGGTTTGATCCGGCCGAGGCTAGACTATTGGGTACTGACATAGTACAGGATGTTTTGGACAAGGGAAAGTGATTCAGAAGCGGCTTTGCACAGCGCATTCACGGCAAAAGAGTTACGCTTATGGGAAGGTCTGTGATGAGTCTTATATGGTTGGGGAGAAGGTTCTAGTGAAGGTTTCACCCATGAAGGTTGTTATGAGATTCAGGAAGAAGGGCCAGCTGAGCCCTCAGTTCATTGGGCCTTGTAAGGTACTTTAGAGGATTGGGGAGGTGGCATACGAGCTTGCTTTGCAACCAAGCTTGTCAAATATGAATCCAATATTTCATGTTTCTATGCTATGGAAGTATATCGCTGATCCATCTCATGTCTTGGATTTCAAAACGGATCAATTGGATGGTGATTTAACTCATGATGTAGAGCCAATGGCTATTTTGGAGCGGCAGGTCTGAAAGTTGAATCAAAAGGTATAGCTTCAGTGAAAGTGCAGCTAATAGGTCAACCCATGGAGGAGGCTACTTGGGAGATCGAGTGGGAGATGTGGAGCATATATTCACACCTATTCATAGCTCAAGGTATATTTCTAGACTCGTTTGGAAATGAACGTTTATTTAAGAGGGGAGGATGTAATGATCAGACCAGTTGTTTCAATAGTTGTAGCCTTGTTCCCCCATTTTCTACTTCATTTGTGTTGTACAGTTGTATTGTGACTTACCGGGTAAGTTGGCTCGGGTCCGAAGTGGTTTTTTAGTAAATTGTGATACTTAGTTTCTTATGTGGAAGCTTAAGTTGGAAAAGTTGATAGGATGTTGGCTTATGTATAAACGACCTCAGATTTGAATCACGATGGTCCCATTACTTCGATAGGTGATTTTGGACTTAGAAGTTCTCCTGAAATATGATTTGGACGTCCATATTAGGTTTAGGCTTGAATTGGAAAAACTTGAAAATTTGACAGTTTTGGTCGATAGTGAAAATTTTGATATCAGAGTCAGATTGGATTTTCAGAAGTTGGAGTAGGTTTGTGGTGCCATTTATCACTTGTGTGAAACAATTGAAGTCAATCGGAAATGATTTGATATGGTTTGACACTCTAATATTGATCAGATGCTCTTGGAAGTCTGGACCGCACCAGAATTGTGTGGACTGCAAAGGAGAATTGCAGCTGCACCAGGATTGTGTGGACCATAGTAGAAGAGTGCCGGCACAATAGATTTATCAGACTGCAGTTGAGGAGGACAAGTTGGCCGCATGATTTTAGTGCGACCGCAGAGATTTGTAGAGTGCGGCCACAGCAGAATTATGTGGACCGCACGATGGAGATT
This sequence comes from Nicotiana benthamiana, assembly GCA_034376525.1. Taxonomy (NCBI): domain Eukaryota; kingdom Viridiplantae; phylum Streptophyta; class Magnoliopsida; order Solanales; family Solanaceae; genus Nicotiana; species Nicotiana benthamiana. The sequence continues at coordinate 100,755,115 of CM067336.1, forward strand.
TAGAGAGAGTACTATATAAGCGAGGCTTAGGGTTTTATTTCATATTTTGCACTTTGGGAGCTCAGTTTGTGACAACTTCTCGTGGGTTTTTCAAGAAATTCATCAGAGTAAGTGATTATGACTCGGGTTTGGCTAATATACATGAATATATCATTGATTTCATCATCCAATTAATGCTTTGAGATGGAAATTTGGGGAAAATTATAGAGATTTCATAACATAAATTTTTGGTATTTTAATGTTGATTCGAAGTCGGATTTGAGTGAAACTAGTATGGTTGGTCTCGCAATCGAATGGGTCATCAGTTTTGTGACTTTTGTCGGATTTCTAGACGTGGGCCCGAAAGCCGGGTGTGAGCAGATTTTGGGATTTTGGCTATAATTTGGTATTTTTCTTGTGGAATTGATTCCTTTTGCCTATATTTATCATATTTTATTGCTTGTGGCTATATTCGGGACATTTGGAGGACAATTTGAGAGGCAAAGACATTGTAGAGTAGGATTTTTATTGGTTTGAGGTATGTGATGCTTTCAAAGTTGGATCTGAGGGTTCAGAACCCCGAACTATGTGTTATGTGTTTAGTATTGAGGTGATGCACATGCTAAGTGACAGGCATGCACCGTGAGAATTTTGACCTAGTTGGTTCCATGGCACTAATTAGTGACTCTATCATGTTGATATCCATGTTTTCATCACGTGATAAAGTAATTGAACAGTAAATCATGCTAGATATCATGTTTAGGCTTCATGTCGGTGATGTTGGGATCCTTAGTGGGAATTTCTTGCTATCATCTCATTATTTTTATTAATATTCTGTACTCAGTCATGTTCATGCATGTTTATATCATATCCCAGTCTTAGTTATTTATCGACTCATCTTACCATTGGTTCGGTTTTATTTTATGACATTGTGAGCCCGTGGGTGAGACTAGAGAGATTGATGACTAGGTGAGGCCGAGAGCCTGTTATGATTGATAGTTATGGGATCAGACTTCACACCTCAGTGATTATATTGATTGTGCTAGCACTTGGAATGAAGGAGCCCCTCCGGAGTCTGTAACACATCCCCAATGAGCGCAGATGATATTATTGAGGGATGGATTTCCTTAGACATGGATTTGTCGGAAGTATTGATATCTAGAGATGGATTTCTCCATAGTGTTGGATTTCCCTTTTCCTACGTACCAAGTGACTTATAGTCAATGTTGAGTATGTTTCGGGATAGATTTCCCTAGGTCGGATGGCCATATACGTTACAGAGTGGTTAAGTATTTATATGTACCTAGAGATGGATTTCTCTACAAGGTTGGATTGCCATTTTTTCGCGGTACGGGGTGACTTACAGTCAGTGTTGTATATCTTCTAGGATGGATTTCCCTGGGCCACATGTTCATATTTAGTACCGAGTGGTTTATCACTTGAGAATGGGAGCACATTGTGCATTTCATGCAGTCTGTGCATTGGCATGTAGAGATAGTTAAGTTATATACCTTAAAATGTTTAGATTTGTATTTGCCTTATTGCTTTGAGCTGCCGGTTTAATTGAAAGCATGCATACGTATATGTATGTTATGTATATTATATCTGTTGTTTTGATTTCATCACTACCTTTCAGTCCGCAGTTTGGACTCTTACTAAGTTGGTGTACTGATGTTATCCTCTACACCTTGTGTGAAGATTCGGGGAATTTCGGTCTTAGTGGTAGTTGTTGATCGAGGCTTCATGCTTTAGGAGATTATCAAGGTATTTGCACGGTGCTCGCGGGCCTTGACTGTCCTTTTTTATCTACAGATATATTTTGGTTTGTACCTTTAGACATTGTAATGAACTATTTTCTACTCTAGACGCTCATGCACTCAGTGACACCCGGGTTTTGTGCAGTTGTATCGTATTTTGGAATTTCTTATGTTTCAAACAATTTTCTTTAAATTTTGAAAGCTTCCATTAATGTTTTCAAACTTATTGTTGTTGTGTTGGTTTTGTTGAGTTGAGACTGGCCTAGTTCCACGATATGCACCATTACGACGATAGAGTTTGGGTCGTGACAGAATCCATTCTTAACAAATAAGGAAGTACAAACAAAATTCTTCCTAATATTAGGAACATAAAGAACGTTGTTGAGCATTAACACCTTGCCGGAAGTCATCTTCAGGAATATCTTCCCATAATCTTCAATCTTGGTTGTTGCAGTATTTCCCATGGAAAGCTCTTCTTCGAGACCAACAGTAGAGTAAGCTGAAAATGCATCTTTGACAACCAAACATGTCGAGTTGATATAGAGTCAATCCACCACTCTTTTAGATTTCTAACTATGTTGCATTCCAAAAGCATTGCACACAGATTACCAATGTCATCATTATTCTCCACTACGTTAGCATGTCCCTTCTTCTTATCCTTTTTCTGGAGACAAAAATCAGGGGCTTTGTGACCAGTTTTTCCACAATTGTAGCAGTTGCCTTTGAATTTCTTTTTGTCATGCTCCTTAGTTTGTCTAGAATACCTCTTCCTATTCATACTTATTAGAGCAGTCTCCTCAACGATATTAGCTCCCATGATCGTTGAATTTCCACGAGACTTCTTCTGGGTTGTTTTGTTGTCTTCCTCAATCTTGAGATGAATCACAAGATCTTCCAACTTCATTTCTTTGTGCTTGTGCTTAATATAGTTCTTAAAATCTCTCCACGAAGGAGGAAATTTTTCAATCATTTCAGCCACTTAAAATGCTTCATTAACTACCATACCTTCAACAATAAGGTCATGAAAAATAAGTTGAAGCTCCTGAACTTGGGTTCCAATAGTTTTGTTGTCTATCATTTTATAGTCTAGAAACTTGGCTACCACAAACTTCTTCAAGCATTCATCTTTAGTTTTGTCCTTCTTCTCAAGTGCGTCCATAAGTCTTTCAAAGTATTCATAGCACTGTAAACATTATACAAGTCATCCTCCAAAACACTAAGGATATAGTCTTTGTAAAGAAAATCTCCCTGTTTCCATGCCTCAATAACCATAAACTTCTCATTGTCCGGCATGTCGACGATAGGCACTGAAGGGTGTTCACTAGTAAAATTCTGCATACCAAGTGTGGTAAGCCAGAACAACACCCTTTGCCGCCATCCTTTAAAATTGGCTCCAGAAAATTTTCCCGGTTTCTCGGCCGGTAGAACAACAGTTCGGCTTGACGAGGCTATCAGCGTTGCTGTAATAGTCGTAGAAGAATTTCCATTATCAATTTCCATTTCTCACCTCAACAACAAAAGAGTTCAATTAATGGCAAAAAAGAAAATAGTAACAACACTGTAATTAACGATAAATAGTACGTTTAATAAATAAAAACCGAAGTTTTTATATACTGTTTCATGGAAAATGATGAAGTGTTTATGTTCTTCAAATCATTTATAGATTTTAATACTCGAATAATGTTTTATATCTTCAAATCAGAATAGAAAAGTTCAAAAGAAGTAGAAAACTACACAGGTTCTAATCTCTAAAACAGAATACAAATTACAGTAAAAAAATTTCCTTAAGATTGTTATCAGTCTGTATTACTTTAATATATATTAAAACCAGTAAACCTTCAGAACCATAAATAGAAATAGAAAGTTAGTAGAAACAGTATGTCAAAATAATCTAAAAATAATTTCGGAATAAAGCAGGCCCATTGAATACACAGTGTGTCCTTAAGAAAATTATTCTCCTCAAGTACCCGAGGTGCTGGAATATATCCTCCTAGGATAGAATGACTTAACTTACCGGAATATTGGTACCAAAAATGTCGATGAGCAGCGAACCACTCGATTGGTGTGAAACATACTAGAAAATTTATGTAGAAGAAGAAGATCAAAAAATTTCGGAAGGAAAAATATTGGGATTCAAAGCATATTTATAGACTTCCTGGAACTGTTCCTGAAAAGTCTTGCAACCTTTCCGAAACAGCCATAAGGCTATTGGGAATATTTTTATTTGAAATATTGTGGAAAATTGAAAACAATTCGGGAAAAATCCAAAGCCGAGCCGAGAGAGAGATGACGATGACGATGGCGAGGCTTGCCTTTTTTCTGAAATCTTTACAAGCTAGAAGAAGAGCAATTTTATATAAACCCACTAAAAGTCTTTTTTTCCTCCAATATGAGATAATATCCTTTTGCTAAGAAGGGAAAATTAAATTTTTTATTTTTCCTCCGTTTCCCATTCAACCTCTTTAAACTAACTTAAGCTTAAGAAGCCCAATAGTTAAGGGTAGCTACATTTTCTATTAAAGAAAAAATAGAGTAGTGTTATGTATGAATGTGATAGATTATTGTTTAAGTTTACAGGACTAAGCATTGTATCACCTCCCAAGATAAGGTTATTTTTAGGTACCTCGGCTACCATAACTTTGTTTAATCCACTAGTAAATGGACCATGTAAATACAGTGTTGCAACTATATATCTTGAAAGAGGAGGAGTCGAGAGGATACAAGCCGAGTGGATTATAAGTTTGTAGCATCATTTTCCCTTTATCATAGAATTGAATATCATATTGTTGATTTTTTATCATATGAAGTGAATCATATATGTGACCAATATCACCTAATGTAACGACCTAGCCATTCATTTCATGAATACCTCTCTGTTTTTCCCCATTTATTCTTCTTATTGCTTTTTTAAATAGTTCCATCCGTGATCGGATATGTTGGCTCGGGTTCGAAAAGGTTTTAGTCAGGTTTTAAATACTTAGTCTCTTTTAAGTAAGCTTAAGTTGGAAAAGTCGGATGTTGACTTATGCGTTAGAGGGCTCGGAGGTGAGTTCCAATGGTTCGGATAGCTTTGGGAGATAATTTGAGACTTAGGAGCGTGATCGTAATATGTTTTGGAGGTTCGAAGTAGATTTAGGCTTGAATTGGCGAAAATGGTATTTTGGCATTTTTCAGTTTATAGGTGAGATTTTGACATAGAGGTTGGAATATAATTCCAGGAGTTGTAGTAGTTTCGTTGGATTATTTGGGATGTGTGTGCAAAATTTCAGGTTATTCGAACATGGTTTGGTATGTTTTTTATCAAATGTGTAATTTGGAAAATTTTGGAAACTTAGGCTTGAATCCGATGTAATTTGGTTGATTCAATGTTGTTTGAAGTGTTTTGAAGATTTGTATAAGTTTGGATGGTGGTATATGATGTGTTTGTGCTTTTGGTTGAGGTCCGGGGGGCTCGGGGTGATTTCAGATAGTTGGCGGAACAATTTGGAGTTGGTTCTGATAGCTGAAGTTTTCCATTGGTGTCATAACCGCATATGCGGCTAGCGGACCGCAAATGCGGTCTTGCAAAAGCAAGATTTGAATCACAGAAGAGAAAAGGGCCTGGGAAGGCAGAAATCGTAGAAGCGATTGAAGGACCGCACCTGCGATGGCACAGGTGCGAATTGGGAATCGCAAATGCGAAAGTGGAGGATTTAAGTGATGACCGCAGAAGCGGTCCATTGATCGCAAAAGCGATACCGCAGAAGCGGTAGAAGGGGCCGCATATGTGAAATGCCTAGGCCAGAAAGTATAAATTATTTCCTTCGCGATTTTTTGAGCTATTCCACCATTTCTAAATCTATTCTTGGGTCTTTTGGGCGATTTGAAGAAGGATTTCAAGGGGATCTCATTGAGGTAAGGATTTTGGACCTAAAACTCATTCTTATGGTATTAATTAAGGGCTGTAATTATGGAAATTAAGGGCTAAAAATTGGGATTTAGGGCTTGAGATTAAGAGTCCTTAAAATGAAAATTTGAGGGGCCATTTGGACTCTGATTTCAGTGTTCTTGGTATTATGAACTCATGGGAGGAGAAGAATTTTGTTGATGTGAATTGTATCAAATTTTGAGATGTGGGCCAGGGGTAGATTTTGGTAATCTCGGGATTTGTATTGTAAATTGATTATTTTCGCATGGGCTTTGTCCCTTTAGCATATTTTGACGTCCTGATTCTGATTTTGGATAGATTCGGTGCAATTAAGGCCTAGGAGAGAGGCAAAGGCGTCGCGGAGTAATTCACCCGGTATGAGGTAAGTAACCATTGTAAATCTAGAGCTGAGGGTAGAAAATCCCGGTATTTTAAATTGTTTTGAAAAATGAGGTGATGCATATGCTAGGTGACGAGCGTGTGGGCATGCACCAGTGGGGATTGTGACTTGTTCCGTCCCATAGCAACTTTTAAGCCGCAAATTTGATTTGAAAATCTTATGATGTTTCGTATTTAGACATTTATACTATATTATGGGATATATGCCATGTTTGGGGCCTTTCGCCGACCTGCTGAGACTCTTAGGGGAATTTTTACTGTTTTTCCTCACTCTATTTGGTTAAAAGCATATCCTTAGTCATTCTTTTCCTGTTTATTATTGTTAAGCTGGTTTTATCACTCTACTTCTTAAATATGAGGACTGTTTGGATTGAGTTTCCCACGAATTCTACTGTTATGTCTAAGTGATTGTGAGGTTAATGACTGAGAGAGATTAATGAGCTATTGGTGAGGATTATAAATATTACGGATTGCGCTGCACGCCGCACCAATATATTATACGTATATATTATGGATCGGGTTGCACGCTGCAGGCGATACTTATACGGATCGGACTGCACATCGTAGAAATATATATATATATATATATATATATATACACACCCCAGCGATATGATGCTTGGGCTGTAGGAGCCCCTCGGAGTCTGTACACCCCAGTGAGGATGATCGACTATAAACTATGGATCGGGTTTCACGCCACAGCGGTTACTATGATTATTACTACTATGAGATATTAATGAGCCTGGGTACAGGGAGTGAGTACTGAGTGACGAGAAGTGACTGAGAGGATGCCCGAGAGGCCATATTCTGAGTGATACCTTGCCTGAGGGTCTCATTTATGATATTTTCACTCATTTTACTCTTCTTTTAAAATAAGCCTCTGTTGAAAAATTGCTAAGTAAATGATTTCAAGTATCCCAACTGAAATTGAACATTTTATGACGAAGTTGGATTTTAAACTGTGGAGTTTGATCTGTTATTCTGTTGTTTACTCCTTTATATGATTTTAACTAGTCCTCACTACTTTCAGGTCTTATTTACTTTAGTTACTTATTGAGTTGGCGTAATCACGTTACCCCCTGCACCTTGTGTGCAGATCCAGTGCCCGAGCGGTGGAGTGAGGGTCCTCAGCATTTTCAGAGTTTGCCGGAGAACGCAAGGTAGCTGGATGGCGTCTGCAACCGTGCTTTCTTACTCTTATCCTTGTTTTCCCGCATTTTAGACTTGTTATATATCAGACAGTCAGATTTGTATATTTAGAGGCTCTAGACTCGTGGCACCAGATGTTTGGGCTTTGTTGGTTTAATGTTTTATTTATTTTCGCATATTTTTAGTTGTTTTATACATTTCTTATGAAAATGGAGCTTTAAACTCGTGTTAGAAAATAGTTTTATAAAAGAAATTTGTCGTGATTAATGTTTTGGGTTGGCTTGCCTAGTAATGTGATAGGAGCCATCACGATCGGGATTTGAATCGTGACATCTAGAAAGCAACAAAATCTTTAAAAGTTCTCCAAATATTGACGTGTTTATATATTGGCCGGTTATTTTTAATTCTTTATTGCTTTTGTAGGTTCATCCAAAACAACATACGGAATTGCGCGGAGTCGATTATATACCCGCTGGAGAGTAAGTATTTTAGGTTTTGGTATTTTTCTATTCGAATACATAAATTAATTACAATGTTCATTATTTTAAAACATTAATGAATTTCGAATTAGGCAGATAACAACCAGAAAACAGGATGTTACAACAGTAATTATCCAGGATATGTTCATACAAGCAATGAAGTACCAATAGATTATGCTTTCCCAGAGGTCAACTAGCCAGATTCTGACTATCATGAAGTGGGAATTAGGATCTATCAATATTTAGGTATTATTATATATGACATGCCGTGCATTTCTATAAAAAGAAAATTAGTTTTTATTAATTTTTATAAGAAAAATGAGTAGATAATATTGACTAAGAACAACAAGGAAATAAGATTACAACTTATCAAAAATACTGTGTCGTGGCAAGCCACTGCCTTTAAAGCGATTTCGGCCCAACTGGGTGCAAATCGTTAAGGCCAGTCGCTCCCCAGGTTCCACAGCACCTCCAAACACGTGCACTCGTGGCTGGAAGTTTAGAATTTGCACCAAAATAGTTGTCCAGGAAGAAGAGAAGATGAAGGTATTTTATATGTTGGATAATTCACAAAGAAGACTAGGAAGAAAGGAATGATTATCTAGATGTATTCTTGGTTGAGAATTGAGTGAGTATGATGGCATATGACCATCCTATTTATATCATGAAAATGAGTTTAGTTTCATGACAAGTGTCTTACTTACTTGTCCATCTTCTTTCATGCAAGATGACAACACATGACTTACTTGCCAAGTTTCTTTCATGCAAGGTGACAACACATGTCATGCAAAATGACACTTGGCTTGGCAAAGTCATTTGTCAAATAATTTTATAAATTACTACCACATGGAAAAACTCTTGTCGTGTACAAATTATCTAAGAGTATTTGGCCATTTGAAAATAGGTAGGATACTAGTAAAATAAAAGGACGCATGACTATTGGTTGTAAATCGATTTACAAAAAGAAATCTTTAACTTTGCATTACAAATAATACCAACAATTCCCACTAATGCAAAGACAAGAATAGAACAACTCTGGGCAAAAGAAGGAACATGTGCTTAAGTGTCAATATCTTTTGCTTTTAATTGACACGTAGTGAAATGAGGCAAAAACTAACATCCACAAAGTGAAATACTCTTGAACTGAATGGACATTAGCTGAGACCCCCACAACACATACTATATCCTTAATTTTATGAAAAATTTGTGATACTAACAAAGTGCTTTTATGGTCATGCACATACCTTGGGTCTCATGAGTTCTCTAGAAAGACATCCCAAGTCTTTCATATAAGGCGACCACACCTTTACACTCACGTGGGTGATTCCATCAAGTCTATCTACACAAAGACTACCTTAAGGTTATAGAATCATTAAGAGCAAAATATGCTTAACCTTATAAAGCACTACCACACGCCATAGGGATAGGAAATGTAGTGCATATTGAGGTCTCATATGGCTTTGTTTGACCACAAACGGGTATCCACCATACTTCCTCAAGGATAACTCTCGGTGCCAAACCCTTGGTTAAAGGATCCGCCAAATTTCTTTCGGATCTTACATATTCCAAGGAAATAACACCATGTTTCAACAACTGTTTTACCGCACCATGCCTAATGCGGATATGTATTCGTTTTTCATTATACACACTATTTTTGGCAATTCCAATTGCTTACTGTGAGTCACAATGTAGAGAAACTGGTAAATCTTGTCTTCCTCACAAAGGCACGTCTGCCAACAAGTTTCTTAACCACTCGGCTTCTTGTCCTGCCAACTCAAGAGCAATGAATTCAGACTCCATAGTAGATCATTCTATACAGGTCTGTTTTGAAGACTTCCATGAAATAGCACCTGCACCCAAAGTGAACACATAGCCACGAGTGGAACTAACTTCATCATTGTCAGTAACCCAGTTTGCATCACAAAATCCTTCTAAAAAAGCAGGAAATTTACTATAATACAAACATCAATCCATAGTACCTCTCAAATATCTTAGCAAATAATGAAGAGCATTCCAGTGTTCACTACTAGGGTAATGAGTATATCTACTCAATCTACTAACAGCATAAGCAATATCAGGTCGTGTATAATTCATGAGAGATATTACACTACTAATTATCTTAGCATACTCAGTTTGAGAAATACTAGATTCCTTATTCTTTTTCAAGTGTATGCTAGGATCATAAGGAGTTCTCACAGGTGCTACATCAAAACAATTAAACCTTTTCAATATTTTTTCAATATAATGAGACTGAGACAATGAAAAACCATTAGAAGTTCTTTTGATTTTAACCCGTAAAATCATATCTGCTTCTCCAAGATCTTTCATTTCAACTTTAGAAGACAAAAAATTCTTAGTCTCATTAACAAAATTCACATTAGGGCCAGAGATTAATATGTCATCCCCATACAAACATATAATAACATAATCTGATCCCATCATCTTTGAATAAATACAAGTATCGGATGCATTAAAAACAAAATTATTATCCACTAATGTGCTATTAAATTTTTCATACCATTGGTTAGGTGTCTGCTTTAAACCATACAAAGACTTTCTCAATTTGCATACTTTATTCTCTTGTCCTTGGATCATAAATCCCTTAGGTTGAGACATGTAAATCTCTTCCTCTATATCACCATTTAGGAAAGTTGTTTTAACATCCATTTGATGTATTACAAAATTATGAATAGCGGCTACAGCAACAAGAGTTCTAATAGTCGATATTTTAATCAAACGTTTCCACTTTTAAAAAGGTGACACCTGAGTCGTACTCTTTTTCCCTTACCCGCGTTTTGTCCCAATTGGATTTTCTCGGGAAGGTTTTTAACGAGGCGGCGAAGGGGCCACCTGGAGATGTTTTGCAGTGTGAGTGCATCATGTCCACCTCTCCATGTACACTCCAAGCCCGACATGATACAAGGACTGGATTAGTGACATCTCCAAGTGTATAGAAAGGCTACGGCCATCTCCAGATGAGTGAAAAGGCTACGGCCATCTCCAAATGAATGTATAGGCTACGGCCATCTCCAGATGAATGTAAAGGCTACGGCCATCTCCAGATGAATGAAAAGGCTACGGCCATCTCCAGATGAATGAAACGGGTACGGCCATCTCCAGATGAATGAAGAAGCTACGACCTTCTCCAAATGAATGAAGAGGCTACGACCACTTCCAAGTGAATGCATGGCTATGGCCATTGTTTATATGGATAAGGCCATCAGGCTACGACCTTTATTTTACATGGCTATGGCCATCATGTACATGGCTATGGCCATCGTTTATATGGCTAAGGCCATCAGGCTATGGCCTTTATTTTACATGGCTATGGCCATCGATTATATGGCTAAGGCCATCAGACTACGGCCTTCATTTTACATGGCTATGGCCATCGTTTACATGGCTATGGCCATCGTTTATATGGCTAAGGTCATCAGGCTACGAACTTTATTTTACATGGCTAGGGCCATCGTTTACATGGCTATGGCCATCGTTAATATGGCTAAGGCCATCAGGCTACGACTTTTATTTTACATGGGTATGGTCATCGTTTATATGGCTAAGGCCATCAGGCTACTGCCTTTATTTTATATGGCTATGGCCATCGTTTACATGGTTATGGCCATTGTTTATATGGCTAAGGCCATCAGGCTACGGCCTTTATTTTACATGGCTAGGGCCATCGTTTATATGGCTAAGGCCATCAGACTACGACCTTTATTTTACATTGCTATGGACATCGTTTATATGGCTAAGTCTATCAGGCTACGGCCTTTATTTTACATTTCTATGCCATCGTTTATATCACTAAGGCCGTCAGGCTACGCCTTTTATTTTACACGGCCAAGGCCATTAGGCCGCGGCTTTTATTTTACATGGCTATGGCCATCATTTTCACCAGGCTACGGCCTTTATCTATACATGGCTAGAGCTATCGCATTCACAAGGCTATGGCCACCTATTTTACATGGCTAAAGCCATCAGGCTAACTTTACATCGCTATGGTCGACAAATTCCAAGCAGCTACGGTAAAGAAAAGTACAACGACACACCGAAAGGACCGAAAGGTGGAAAAGATTACTTACAACAAAAATTATATGTTTTCACAAAGGGGAACGAACACCCCTGATACAAAATCAGTATGAACAAGTATATTTACAAAGATGCAAAGAAACCACTACCTATCTAGCCCGGCCTGGCCCTCAGGTGGCCCGTCCTCATTTCTGGGAGGGTATGCCCTGGAAATCGAAGAACTGGACTCCAAGCAATTGATGTCTGCTGAGTAGCCACGCTCCCGTTCCGGTGATATAGGACCGTAACCCGCCGCCTCAAGAGCGACTGTAACTAATTGGCGCTGGTGCTTAACCTCCGCTTCAGACGCCCGACAAGCCTCCAGGAATTCCTCAAGCACGGCCAGCCTAGCCTCCGCATACACCCACATCTCGTGCGCCTCACGAGACGTATCGGCATGCGCGAGAGTTCGCTTAATCTCCTCAACCTCGGCCTTCGTGGCTTTGAGTTCCTCCATTAGAGCCGCCACCCGGTTGCGAAATTCTGCCACCTCCTCCGCCACAACATGACCGAGCTGCAGCTCCTCGTCCTTGGCCTGGATAAGGACCTCCATCTCCGCGGCCCGAGCAACAGCGGCCATTAGCTGTTCATCCACCTTTTCCAGCTCGGCCACTCTTTTCTTCATTTGCGCCTCAAACTCCACTAGGCCCTCACAAACCACTCTAAAGTTGGGGTCCTGCTTGTACATGCCAGCTAGGGTTCGATGCGCCTCGCGCACCTTATTGTACTTATGCGCCAGCCGGTTGTATTTGGCCATCTTCTCTTTCTGGCGCCGATCCCTCTCCACCTCTAAGACAAGAGTCTGGAAAAGAGACCAAGTAAGTACGAGAATATCGCAACCCTACATAATGAACGATCATCAAGCAAAGCAAAAACATACCTATAAGGCCGCACCTGCCAACCTTTGGTCCAAGGCTTTATCACTAAGCTCCGCCAGGGTCGTGCTCTCGGCACCGGCGCACAAGAGCGTCATACTGGAGGCCGCCTCCTTATAGTTCTCCAGCAGATTATAGTGACTTGGGATCACAATAAGACGAGAATATTGGCCGGCCATCATCTCCACCCGGTCCAAGGACCTGCCTCCTCTGTTTGCGCCCTCCGTGGCTGCCCCCGAGCCTGCCACATCCACGTCTTCGCTTCTCCTCACTGCGGCCTCCCTCCTAAGATCATCTCTTCCTGAGCGAATAGCCTCTTCCATAAAGGCCGGCCTTGACACAGGGCCAGATGGCCTAGCCTTTCCTAACTAGGTGGCCACGGCTCTACCAGTAAGGATCCGACGTTGCCTCCTCTCCAACGTCTCCTCCTCTTCACGGTCCCCCTCCGCAGGGTGTGGAGTAGGCTCATAGGGGGTCGACACGGCAGAAGACGCCCTTACGGGGGCAATCTCAGGGATATCCACCTGCACCTCTATGGGCGTCGTCTCAGGTACGACTTCCATCACGGCCTCAGATGCTATCTCTGGGGCCGCTTCTGATGTATCCTCCTATCTTAAAGGAGGCGAAGCACTGCCCCTGGAAATGCCGACGAAGATCGGATCCGCCTCAGGATCAGATGTCGTCTTAGAAGGACCGGCAGCAGCCTTCTTCTTTTTCTTCTGCTGCTTCTTCTTCCCCGCCTTCTTAGAGGCGCCCCGACCTACCAAAACACATGAGAGACGGGTAATGAAATTATATGGGCCCCCAAACCGTAACAAAGATTAGGTAAAGCCGTTACCAGCCGAGCCGTGGAGCCTAAGAAAGTCAGTCCAAGAACGGCTTTCCTCTGCAAACGGTATCAGTGCCTGCACCCACGACCTAATGTCGTCAAACAACGAGGAGGACGAGCAGTCACTGCATGAAAACAAAGGAAATCTTTCGACAGTATGAACCAGCAAAGTAAGGTCAAAATAGTAAACATCACGCACAGCAATACTTACGTGCATCATTCCACACTTCTGGAAACCCATTAGGTTAGGCACAAGGTGCTCGGTATGGATGTAGAAGAACCTCGTCCAAAATTTACGGTTGGCCTTTATCCACATGAGCCACGAAGCTTTTCTTGCCCGTGCTCCTCAACTGGAGCATCGAGCCTCTCATGAAAACCACATCGAACATTTGCAAAAGGTAATGAATGGTCAACTCCTTTCCGGCCTTCGCCGCATAAACGGATATCACCCTGCACACCTTCAAGGCATTCGTGGTAAGCTGGGCCGGACACACTCCGAACCAGCGACACAACTCCATCGCTAAATGATAAATTGGAAGGGTGTATCTGATTCGGAAGGCGTATTCGTAGAAGAAACCGTACCCAGTCCTGGGCACATTAGGGTAATCCAGCCCCGCGGGAACCATGTCAACGTGATCATATATGTCATACGTCCCCTGAGAGAGGCCAAATGGGACGGCGTCATCTCACAATGCTCCCAAGGGCAGACTTTATGTTTATTCAGAAAGTCATTTCTTTTGCTCATATCGCGTGGGAGCAGGTTGGCCGTTGAAAGAGGAACAAAAACTTCCTCGGCCTCCTCGCCGTCCGAGGATAACGAAGCCCTGGTAGAAACAACGTCCCTGGTTTTTGTATCATCACGCCTACGTTTAGCCATAGTGAATGATAAAGACGATATTAAGGGTCGCAAGTTTGATTCTTGAAAACGAGAATTTCATAGAAGAAAAGAATAGCAAACGCCACGAAAAGATAAGGAAAAGAGTGAGATAATACTCTCCAAAAAAGATCGAAAGATGAACCTAGCTCAACTCTCCACCTATTTATAAGAAAAGGTACACGGAAATCAAAAGGGCATGATTCAAAATATCGGAGGAAACCCAAACATCACGTCATAACCCGAACCACCTCGGAAGCAGAAGCAATGATCACGCATGTGATCGATGACGTCTCCTCAAAAAGAAATCCCAAAAAGGAGGAGCATGTCAAACAGCATGACCTTTTTATATACGAACGCGGCTCTCACGGATGTATCAGCAGGAGCGACCAAATTTTCATAGGCGTCAAGCACGCATGTCCGTCCATTGGAGACGCCTTTCGACTGCATCCCCACTAAATGGAGGGACTATCTGTAATGGGCAAATTTTGTTCTCCACGTCCTCGTAGTATCCACATACGGCCTCACTAAAGAAGGCGGCCTTGGCATGGTCGACTTAAGAAAGGCCAGTCTCAGTCAATAAATGGATCAAGTGATGCAACTCACCGTAATATCACATCGAGCTCTGACACTCGTATATCGAGGCCATCAACCCTTGTACTTTTTTGTATTATTCGAGGAAGGTCCCTTAGTATATAAAGGGGACATTCTCCCTTTGAAAAGGCTCATGTGTATTTCATTACTGAAAATATACAACTCTCTCTATCTGACTCTCTCTCTCTCTCTCTCTCTCTCTCTCTCTCTCTCTCTCTCTCTCTAGTGTAAAATCTGTTATTTGTCTCATTGTTCTTATATCTTAGTCATTTCACAATCTCTAGACCATATTACATTTGATTCCGATTGACTCAAATTGTTTTTGATTGTTTTCAAGCTATATAAAGTGTTCGAATAACTTTTTAGCCAAACAATAATATTTGTAATTAAACATTGAGAAATGAAAAAGAAAACATTATCGTATCTCTTCTACTTTCATATTCTTTTTTGTTTTTTTTTCTCTAATATTCATCCGGTATTATCTTGAAACCCACTGTTCCGATTAATTTAGACATAGAGGGGATTGCTCCATACTAGGATTTTCTTCATTCTTTAGACGCGAACTCAAGACTTCTGGTTAAGTAGAGAAGTTTCATCCATTCCATTATACGTTGGTGGTAATTTCATATTTGCTCGAGCCCCAAAGCTGGTTTGTAGCTGGTTGAAAGAGTAGATTAACTGTTCATTAACCTTAAATTAGCGACGGTGTTAAATTAATGCATTATGTAACGGATAAGTTAAGTCCCCTCTCAATTTTAGTGGAAAGTTGTTTACTCATAACACAAACTTCATGTTCATATATCAAAATAGAAACTAGGGTAACTACGCATAATGTCTACTTTATCAGAATATATGTTTAGTATTTTAATTTTCACATATAAAGAGTTTGTCCTCACATACATGTTCATAAAAATAAAGTTTCATAACTAGATCCTGAATCTTGGATTATATGTTATGGGGAACTTAATAAAATTGTAATCAACAGTAATTTTTATTATTTAATCGCCATAAACAAGTATTTTGATCTTTAAGCCGAGGAACCTTCTCGTTTAATGAGTTTTTCAAGGCCAAATAGGCCCTAAAAAGTGAGGGCTCATTTCTGGCAAAATTCACCCTCTACATTTTATTTGTTATCTTGTTCCTATTAATGTAACCTTTTATCTATTAGTATATATATTACACTATGTGTATTTTGGGTAATTTTCTTTATATTGCTTGTTACATTTTAGTAAAATATGTGAAAGTTAGGTACAGGAAATATTACGTCGAATATAAAGAATTAAGAAAAGGTATTCAAAATTACACAAAATTACCAAAGCTTTCCTTCTTTTTTTTTTCAATCCAAACACCAAACCTGCAATCAGCAATGTAATTATGAGCCACTAGCAATCAATAGAAATACCCTTAAATATAGCTAAAGAGATGTGCATTTAACCTGAATTTTTCCATCTGTAGAACCAGTAAATATCATTTCTCCATCTTTATCCACAGCTAAAGATGTAATTTTAGTCTGTCCACCACCTTTCATCTTAATGGAAGTAATCTTTGTGACTCTTTCTTGCAGCCATACCTCTATGGTGCCAGATTTTGTGGCGGAAAATATGAAATCGTTGTTTACTGCTAGTCGTTGGATGTCTGAACAGGTTGAAAGTGATCCAATGACTGCCTTGCTAGGGAGAGAAAATACCTTCACGAGCGCGTTCATTGAATGATAAACAGAAATCATATCACCCTCAAATATTTTTATATGAATAAAATAAAGTGGATACGAATGATAAAATGTGTATGTATACCTTTCCGGATGTTCCATCAACTAAGGAACCACCAGCAAACACAACATTGTTTTGAACTTGGAGGGAATACATATTCTGTTTTCCTAATAACTTCTTGGCACCAGCATAAAATGTAATTGATGTTTGAGAGCTTAAGTCAACTTCCTGCCATTAGTTTGTTTTGCTTATCAAACTTAACCGAGAAAGCCATGTCATTTAATTTGTCTCAATCAAGAATGTGAGATCAACAAAGAAACTTCGGACAACATTCCCTCCTTGTTCCTGTATAATCTACCCCTTGAATGCACAAAGTATTACCTGTATACTATAACCTGTGCATCCACAATAAAGTTTATCGCCCATAATGGCAAGGCACTTGACATATTTTTGGAAGTTTACATGCTTGGGAGCCCCTGACCAATTATAAACCTGCCGAGTTTGAGGTCTGGTGAGTCATTTGTACCAGGCCAAAAGTCTTCATCAATATGATGTTATTTGTTTTACAGGAAAACATTAATGTATGGTTGTCTTAAATGAACACATCTCATGTGATTTAAAAGAAATCCAGAGTGCTTACCTTAACTCCTGTCGCTTGAGATGCGAAGCATGCAAAATGAGTGTTAGCTATCAACTCAAGTACCGGCTCTTTCACATCATGAACCTGAAGACAGTGGATTTCCTCTTGATTGATAGCCCAAACCTGCAAGATTTTTCAGGAAAGGATGTCAAAAGATAATGAGGCCTTTAACTAGCAATCAGCAAATTGAGATAATATGTTCTCTGAGATCATTTTGCAAAAGGTTTCCTCCGCATATTATTGTTCAAATCCATAGTTGAGCTCTGGTACTTCCTTTAATAGAGAAAGATTATAAGGCCAAGTTATTTGCTTTTGGCAAGAACTAAGCATTTCTTAATCACTTCTTCGATTTTGCACGATACAGAATAGTCTTGAATCCATCTGGTATTTCTAGATACAGATTAAGCAGTACCTATTCTATACTTATTGTAATAAGGTCATATGACAAGAGGGGTTGCTCTGATGGTAAGAAACCCCCACTTCCAACCGAGAGGTTGTGAGTTCGAGTCTCCCCAAGAGCAAGGTGGGAAGTTCTTGGAGGTAATAAGGTCATATCTTTTCCACATACTTCATTGCCAGAAGGAGAGCTTACCCGGATTGTTCTGTCCAATGAGCCACTATAAAGTTTATCACATGAAGATGAAACATAAAGGCATGTAACAGCCTTTGCGTGCTCACGTGTTTCATGAATTAACCGAGGAGCTCTTTTTCCAGTTTCCCAGACCTGAACACAGAAAGCTCCACAAGTTAGATTTTAAAAGAAAAAGAAAACAGACAAAAGGAATTGCTGCTGCTTTTTAGGATGCCCCTTACCTTAACGGTTCCATCGGAATGACTGCTAATGAGCCGACTACTTATGTGGAGCAGACAAAGAACTTCTCCATTCATGGACACATCCACCTCAGGACATTCAGAATAGCACCATAATTCTGCCTGCAGTTCTAACTATTAGGACCTTTAAAAGTTGCATTTCCTTATGCAGCTATTAATTATACCTATTAGCGTAGAAAACACTTACAGCATCAATACATGGAAAGTTCATCAAGGTTTTCATTATATCACTGACCACTATAGAGTACTTTTTAATTTTCCTCAAGCTTTTGTACAAACATTTGGCATATATTCCCAGTTCGCTGAGTGCACCTTATAACATAAAGACAAACCGCAAGTTATGAGTAAAATCTTAATATCCTGTTTACATACTTGCTAAGTAGACAACCCAGTCTTACCTAAATCAGTAATAAAGCCTCTCAAAGCAAGAGCTGCCAAGATCTTCTCCTCGATATTCTTTGTCGACTGGAGCATCTGTATAAATTGCTCAAGCAAGGACTTACGAGCAACATCTCTAATTCCAGTATCGGGAAAATTATAGAGCATGTGAATTAGCCATGTGGCTACAATAAAGGAAGATTTTGCTATCTCCATTGAAGTGCTCTTAAGGCATTCCTCTAAAGCTCTGAATATTAATCCTTTCTCATGGTTGCAAAGAACAAAAGCTGATCTATTTTCCCAAGAACGCAGCGCTTTTTCTTCCTCTTCCTATAAACCATGCGTTTAGTTCAGATTATTACTTGCACACATTACAAAAATATAAGCGATAAAACAACTAATAGCTGAAGAACATCATACCATGGTATTTGTGATGTCATTTTCACCTGCTTTTTGCCTCTCTTCTTTCATGATAGAATTATAGCGCTGATTGAATCCCGCAATTTTTAGTAGCCGGCCTTCAAGAAAGGACTTACCAGAGTTAGTTAGATGCCCGGAAAGAGATAACAAGGCATCAAGAGCACTGAGTTGAGACGCGGGGAAGTCCTTTCTGTGAAGCGCTTCAATCAATGCCTCTATTGATTCTTCCCGGTATATGCTCATTTTTCGAGGCTCAACCTGAATCAAATTTTTCTTATGAATTTTTAGTCAAACATAGAGTGGCTGCAAAATATTTCAAAATAAACCGGAACAGACCAGAAGGTCAAGCTGCAGAAGAAGAGGAGCAATGGTAGATTTCTGCTCCATTGAGGCCATCTGTAGAAAGACGAGAAGAGTGTGCATTGTACTAAATGCTCCCTCGTCCTTAATTATCTGCAGAATCTGGCTGCACAATGTTCTCCTGGAATATAGTAAAAAGAACAAACATCTCTCTGAGTCCAAATCTAGACGGATCACTTTAGGATAATATAACCAAGTGAAAGGTGATTTTAAAGACTTCAGTTTGAAAGAGCAAAGTCATGTTTGTTTTGTATACCTGCGTAACAAAACTAATTCATACAGAAGTTCTACGCATGTGGATTTCACGCTATCACTTCCTGTGTGAATTAACTCAAGAACAGGAGACAACTCAATTCTACTAGCTATTGTATGTCTGCAACTCTTATCAGCCCGAATGCAGCATAAAAGTATGCATATAATGGACTCTCTTCCATTTTCATGTTCTAGGCACTTGAGCAAGGCAAGAATACCATTTCCTGATATAATCTGCATAGCATTGAATGATCGATCGCTCTCACCTCCTCCAGTAATAATTTGCTCGAGCAACACAACAGCGGCATCCTTTGGTCCTATTGTGAACTGAAAATCACTAAAATCCTCACTTCTGTTTGAGATAATCTGAGTAAGAGAGGGTACAAAATTATGAGCCGAAAGTTGAGAGAATGATGGCCTGAGTAGGAAAATAAGAACTGCTGCTTCAGCAAGACCATCTTTTAATAAAGTAGCAAGGCATTCAAAATCTGAGTCCACACTTGTGAGGATCTCACCAACTCTATCCTCTGCATATAATAGCTCGGACAAAATATAAATTGTCGTTCTTAAAACTTCCCTCTTTTGGGAAGCTGATAATACCTCTACAAATCCATTCACTATTGTTGGTGCAGATAAATAGGAGTGAACTCCTTGAGATTCAAGTTTCGAGTCACCCCATATCTTTGCTATAGTCAATATGGCTTGTTCACATTCTTGTAAGTCCTCTGAAGTGCACAGACATGAAACATAAGGTTTTAAGCCATTGATAATTGCTTCAGTTGCTGCTTGAGAAATTACACTTGTAGGTGACATAGATACAGCTGCTCGCATAAATCTTCGTGACCTTTGTTCGATGATTTCCTCTATGCGCCTATGATTGGGATGATTAAATGTCGGAGATGGAGTAGATTCAGATGACCTTTCTCTTGAAGAGGGAATGCTTAAATAACTTCTTGGTGTTTCAGAGTAAGAAAACTCCTGTGCTAGGTCAGGGTGCTGTTCTCTCCAAGAGGTTATTAGTCGCTTCAGGACATAGTTGGTTTTAGGAAGAGTAGATGCAGATAAAGACTGCCTTGTAATGGGGCAAGTTGTATTGCCTCTATTCATCCATTCTTGGATGGCTTTCCTTTCATATGTTTGACCAGTTTCAAGGGTGACAGGATCATTGAATATCTGTCCAGTTATCGGACAGACAAAATCTTTAGGTGGCCTTGATGGAGCAGTCGACTTATCCGACAATGGAAGAGAAATGCAGCTGTGACTTCCTTCATCACTACTATCAGGAGAGCTGTCATTATTTACAGAGATTTTAGAAAGGTATTTTTTTTCATTTTTGTCCTCTCGGCCGAAATTAATTACGGGCGCTAGCCCAAATATACAAAACATATATACTGATCATGTAAATAATATGTATATTTGTACTTAATATACAAAAACATATGCATCTACCGGCTATTACTTTTTAAGGCGTCCCAAAAATGTAATTATCCCTAAAATGTTTTGATCACCTCCAATATTAGAAAGTGACTTGTACTGAGACGTACCCTTTTTCTAAGGATTGACTAAGGCTCCGCCTTTGAGAATTTCTTTTCCCTGCAGTTTCATGCTGCTCCTGCATGTGTAAACAACTATCAGAGCAGTCCCATGGATTCAAGTCCGGGAACCCATTGGTAAAAAAGTTAAAACAAACATTGCATAAGTGGGGGTTCTGAAACGTACTGTCCTTTTTTCATCCGAGTCTGCTGAGCTAATTTTTGACTCTTGGGATGAATGCAAAGAAATAGAACTTGAGGTGTCCTTAACACGTCCAGACAAGAGACGTAACACAGGTACACCTTTCTTCGAGGGGGTATCTGATCCTTTTGGTGAAGGAGCTTTAGGGGACTCCAGTCTAGGGAATTCCATTGAAGGGAAGGACTTAGGAGATTGTCTTTGGTTTGTATTAATTTGCTTGACTTTGGACCTGGCTTCTACATCCTTATTCACTCCACTACAATAGGGTGAATTTTTTTCTTGATTCCTTTTATTCAATGTAGTGTGTACATGAGGCTCGGGGTCATAATATTCTTCATCCACCTCAGGAATTCCTTTCTGAGTATGACAAGAAAGAGCAGTACTTTACTTAAATAAACACACTAGAGCAAATGATCACCGATTCATAATGTAACAAGATGCATGTAGTAAAGTTAAAGGTACAAAAAACTAACTAGCGGATCCCTCGTTGTGGAGTCCTCCTGATTCTCAGACGATGGAGAAGTCATATTCAATCTGCTAAAATCCAAAGGATTAGAGAAACAAGTTTTGACATTCTCTTTTTACAGTTTTCATAAGTCATAACGAATTCATAAACATGGAATGCCATAATGGCAGTGCAACAGAACTGTGGTGATTGAACTAACAGTTTATTCAGTGATACAAGTTAATGAACCTGACCTTGAGGCTCCATTTGCATTCTCATTGACTCCCAGAATAGGAGAAAACCCGGCGCTCTTAGGCAATATTGGGCCAAATTTGACATAATCAGGAATTGACCGGCATACCTCATGCAGTGGAGTCATTGGTGGCTCTGCGATTGGCAACAGAGGAATTGCCTTCTTTGAAATTACAGAATCATAGTTCATACAGTCCTTATAGTATTTTGCATAAAGCCTTGTATTCTCATCCAATGACTGTCCATAAAGCTGCTCGAGTTTCTGCATTTTCTCAGCTTGATCAGGCCTTACAGAAAATATCAAAGATTCATTAAAATCGTGATCAAAATCCATAGTGAAAGACAAGTCACTTGAATCAGGAATGACATCCATCACTATCCGATGTCTCTCCTCCGAGTACCACCCGACAATGGAGCTCATGTGCGGGATAAACAGACTTTTCCATAGCTCTGGTGCAAAATCAATCCGCGAGAAGAAAGGGTCAACAATAAACATCTCCAAGATATGAAGTACTGCATTGTGAATATTATTTCTCAACTTCCACAAGTAAGAAAGGTTTAAATGAGCCCAAGCAGAGAGATAGAAATTAGGGACCCCTGCAGTTATCTGACTAGAATCCAACATTGCACAAACTTGCAGCATTTTTTCGGCGTAGTCTAGTCTGGCCATCTTAGTTTCAATGTTTGATGTGTTGATTGCTTCTTCAAGGGAATCAATTCCCCAGTCCAAATTGGCTAAAACTGCTTGATCAGAGTATCGAACTTCTGTATCTCTATCGGAGTTCCCATCTTCAGCTGCTAACCTCTCAGCACATTGTTCTTTATGCAAGGTTCTTTGTTCTTTATCAATAAGCCTATCCTGAATGAAACTTCCTACAGTTGTGATCAAGGACCTAACTATGTCTTCTTGATCCATTTCAAACCTGTAATTTCCAGCCATATTTCGTCTAAAGTAAAGCTCACCTATCAAACCTATAGTCACAGTTCATTCAATTCAATTTAAGTCCATTAAGATACTTCAACTTGGAAAGGAACCAAGAAAAATTCAAAAGTGATAATATCAGAAGCATGAGAATTGAGAAATCTAAAAAAGCTAAACGAACAAATAATAAAGATTTTATCAAGTGCATGAAAACAAACACATTCAGGCATTATGTCAAACAACTTGAATTCAGCAAACGAATAGGATTTTAAGTGTTTGTAGAACAAAATTAGCTAAATTCTATACTAGAAATAGTTCAAATATAATGTAAACTGAAAAAGACTATACCAAGGTTAGGACCATTGTCTTTCATGCTGCAAAAATCTACAATAACAATGTACATTTATACTATTTAATGGAATGAGTTGTTTTCTAAATGAACAAACAACTATGATCCTATTTAATCTCTCTACAGTGTGAATAAAATTGACAAGAGGGGGTTGTCGGTTCGAGTCTCCCCGAGTAAGGTGGGAAGTTCTTGGAGGAAGGATGCTGGGGGTGTATTTGGAAACAGCCTCTCTACCCAAGGGTAGGGGAGGTCTGCGTACACACTATCCTCCCCAGACCCCACACCCTCCCCAGACCCCACTAAGTGAGATTATACTGTGTTGTTGTTGTTGTACAGTGTGAATAAAATGGAAAATCCAATTTGAAATCATCAAATTATAGGAGTAATTTAAGACCACTATAAATTCCTTCAAAAAATATTATACAACTGATGTAAGCAAGTGAAATTCATTTTTAGTTGTTTATAGGAGAAGTAAAAGTTCTGTTCTTGTTTTTTTATTTTTTATTTTTCTGCTCAACGAACTAACTATTGAGGAGCCAGATTATCTTAAAAACTATCATATTAATTAGTGAGCCTCGATAATAGAGGGTAGAATTTACGAGTTAAAAAGTGGGAGTCCTGGCTTAGTTTAAACTAAAATACTTAAGAGTTTGAGCATATATGTAGTTCTTGAAGTCTTATGTTAGTGTGTGTGTGAGAGAGAGAGAAAGGGAGAGAGAGAGATATACTTGAGTTGGTGAAGCCAAAGGGTAATTTGATTAAATCAATCGGAAGAAATCCATGCAAGAAACCTTGCTAAAGAAGCTAAGAAGATTTATATTCTCATCATATGAGACTTACAAACTCTTTCAAGAAAGCCAATATTCCACAGCACAGCAAATCTACAACCAGAAATTTAGAGAGTACAGAAATTCCACTTCAGATTAATACAGAAAATTAACTAATATTAATATTTATAGCAGCCGGCCGGCTTTGCTTTTCTTGATGACATAACTACGTGAATATCAATCAATTTCAATATATTGCCTTGGTCAAATATACTACTATATTAATTAATAGAAATAAATATAACATTAGTTTAAATGATTGATCGTTTAGGCTGATATAGGACAAAATGGTATCTAATGTATTTGGTTGTTTCCGTTTGAATTGTACCTTCGCTTTTAACTATTCCACGGCTTCCGATGTTGCCTGTTCAACTCTTTGTCGATATTAGAATAAGTTTTCAGTTATATTTTTAGTTAATCCTCACATGATTTAGAAAAACAAAAAGATTACAGCTTTAAATGTATCATCGTTCCATGATTTTATTATTTTTTTGTTTTTCTTTATGAATGGATAAATAATTATCAATTGATCAAGGACCAAAACTAGAAACAATATCTATATATACTCCGTGTTTGTCCAAAAAGTGTTAAGAGTTAGGGTCCTTTTATAGATTTCATATAATAATTAACCACGTAAATATAAACAAATAACTAAGGGATGATGATTAATTAGTGAAAACTCACTTGGAAACACACATTTTATACATTCGCATGTGCAAAAATCAATTTTAAAGTAAAGAAATGAAATAATATCAACCAAACACACATTCTTTTTCCAATATGCTTATTGGGCTCTGATCCAATTTGACTGGCTAGTTTAATGGGCTTGTACTAACACACTGAATATTGGGGAGATTTGAGGCCACTGTTTATATTTTATCCTTGTTTAATGAAGTTTTGCAAAAATAACCATGAGCCTTCGCAACAGAAAGAATGGAAAATTACGCGTGTTCAATATATCGGCTAAACTTCCGAAGTTACTGGTAGTCCTAGGGGCGGCATCCTCCTATAATAGTTAGGGCAGAATACATAAAATGACATTTGAAGTTGTACTCAATCCCTATTACACACACGTTGGCTCGGGGAATATTTTCAAACACTCAACCTTTCAAAATTGTACGTATTACACACCACTTGCCTACATGGCGCGCGTGTCCTTTACACATAATAAGGCAAGTGAACTAAAAAAAATTTGTATCTGAAGCCTCATAAAACCGCCACATGTCCATTTTTCCCATTTCTTTTTTTTATTCATCTTCTTCATTTTTCTTCCTCCATTAATGCTCACAGAACCTCTTTCTATTTATTTTGTTTGGTTACTTTCCAAACTTTTTTTTTCGTTTTTCAACTAGTAAATAAAGCATTTTCGGATTATCAAGCGGTTGGTGTGAAATTATTGGCTCGGAAAGTGCAGTTAAATTAGACCCCAATTTCGATTCAAAAAGTGCAATTATTGGTCCGAAAAATCAAGAGAAAGGTACTAAAATTGTTTATGTGAAATTATTTTTTTACTAAAATTGATATCTGAATACTTAATTAGTTGTTGATTAGAAGCTCCATTTCAAGTTGGAACTCATTCGGAGATGAATTGAGATTTGGATGAAACTTGTTGAAGAATGCGAAAGAACAATGTTTTGAATTAAGTATTGGATCTTAGACTTGAAGAAGTATAAGCTTGATTTAAAGAATTTTAGTAGATGAAATTAAGATGAAAGTGGGCACAGTCATGGTGGTTGGTTTTGTGAAGAAGATGAGTCCCTTTTCTTTTTCTTTTTCTTTTCCTTTTTCTTTTTTTTCCCTTTCCTTTTTTTTAATTTGCTCGAGACCTTTTTTTAAATTTTTTAACTTAATAACACATGTCACGATGATATTGGTGCGTGATTATACACCTATTAAAAGAAGTGATCAAATTTCAAAGTGGTATGTAATAGATATATTTTTTAAAGGTTGAGTGTTTGAAAATATTCTCGTAGTCAACACGTGTGTAATAGGAGTTTGAGTACAAGTTCAAGTGTCATTTTATTTTATGAATTCTGCCAATAATTAGCAGTGCAAAACAAGCATGTCATCGGTCTGAGGAAAGAAAAGGACCAACTTTTGTACTAACTTCATTCTATCTATTTTGTTAAATTGTTAAAAAATTTGTGTTCGGTGAGCAAATCTTACATGTGTTGTTCCACATGTTATGCCAAACAGGCTGACCTTGGTATTGTAATTCTTTCTCCCTATGTTGTTAAATTGTTCATAAGTTTTTTCGAATGAAAAAAAATCTTATATGTATTAATTTGTTTAATTATTCACATGTTTTTCTAGACGTACTAAACTTATTACTATTTTCATTCTACCTATCTAGTTATATTGTTTATATCTTTTGCGGGATGGTCAAATATTGCTTATGGTGTTCAATTATTCACAATTTATGTCGTGAGGGCTAAATTCAGTACTATCTTCGTTCTACCTGTCATGTTAAATGCTCACAAATTTATTGGATGGATAAATTTTGTTTGTGTTGCAGTTGGAGTTCCATAAATGTGTCAGCCCACTACAGAGTTCAGCATGCCCAATAAGGGTGACCAGGCCGAATTGGAGCCTCCTTGACCCGTTAAACTTAGTTTAATTATTCAATATGTTCATTCTTTTGTTGGAAATATGTAAATGGGATTTATTTTTAACCTTACAGATTTTTCCATCACTCAATAATATCAGTTTCTTTCACCACATGCTTATCTATGTTCTCTCAAAAACCTAGGGTTTGCATCTCGCATTTCATCAAATCTAGCTCGAATTCTGAATGTTATCATGGTATTAGAGCGAGGAATTGACTAGTTCTGATCATTTCCCTTTATCCAGTGTTACCTTTATCGGGTGGTTCGACATTTTTATTCGACTTTTTGGTGCGCATCTTACCGCGTTCAAGCGAGTTTTCCGGCGATTTTTTTGATTGTTCTGTTGTTCCAGTGTTCCTTTTTCGAGCTATTATCAATGTTTGGTAATTTCTCTTCCTTCTTGTCTTTCGCTACTGCTCCCGTGCACTTGTGTGGGTTCTCGTCGGAATTTCACTAATTTTTTGCTCGATTGTGTTTGGTGTGGGTGATTTTGTCTCGATGAAATTGTTGCATAATTGGTTGTTTCATAATCATAATCTGAATTTGCTTTAGTATATTTCAAATATGGGATCTTTCGGGATTCTAGTACTGTCAGCTCTTCTTCTATCGAACTGTCACATCCCTTATATTTGTACCCTTCTGACTCCCCTAGCACAATATTGGTGACTAAAATCCTTTAATGTCATGGGTTACGGGGGTTGGAGGAGGAATATGTTGATAGGTTTTCCCAACAAAAGCAAATTAGGGATTATTATAAATGGGACGGTTGCTAAACCAAATGAAAACTCTCCTCTGTTTGAACCATGGTGTCGACGTAATGATATGGTGACTGCTTGGATATTAAATAGTTTAGAGGCATAAATTCGGGAAAGTGTTATGTACATCGAGTCTCTCCAAAAACTATGAAAGTAAATTGAGGAACGTTATGGAAAATTGAATGATAAAAGGCTCTTTCAGATCAGAAAAAACCTTGCTTCCATCTCCCAAGGTTCTTCAAATATTGCTTCTTATTTTAATTGGATTAAGAAGTTTTAGGATTAACTAGCTATTCCATCTCATGCCAAGAATGTACGTGTAGATGTAAGGAAGCATTTCAAAAGTTGGAGGATGAAAAAAAAGTGCATCAGTTTCTTATGGGTTTGAATTAGGCTTATTCTGGTGCTAGGAGGAATATCTTACTCATGAAGCCGCTGCCTGACATTGATAGTATCTATGCTATGTTAATTGAGGATGAGAATCAAGTATAGGTTCAGCCTGTTAGTCCAAATTTTTTAGTTTTTATTCAGCATCCTTCTCCCCCGGGGTTCAAAAACCTATAATTCCAAGGTGAATTTTGATACTTCTAATAATGTGAATTTTGAGATTTACAAAAAAGGGAATTCTAATATGTTGTAGCGATATTGTAAGAAGCCCAGTAATTTGATTGATAAATGTTACAAATTGCAGTGATATCCCCCTGGTTCTGGCTCTAAATTCAAAGGAACAGCAACTTATGCTCATGTCTCATATCCATCTCGAGCAAGTGCTCCTGACAATCATGTTACTGAAGGATCCAAGGTTGTTCCACTCAATATTGGGGGAAATATTTTGTTAAATAATCAATATGAACAACTGGTTTCCTTACTTCAATTGTCCAAGCAATCTTTCGTTTCTCATTACCTTGGTGTTGCCTCTTCCAATTTTGCAAGTTTGATAAGTAGTACTGATTTTAGTAATTGTATATCATATGCTGACAATTTCTCTAAAGTAGATGACAGTTTGTAGATCATTGACACTAGTTTTACTAATCACATGACACCTCATAAATCTTTACTTACAGATATCACACCTCTACCTTTTTATTACCTTGTAACTCTCCCAAATTGGTATAAGGTTAAGGTTACCTGTACTGGATCACTTTCTCTTTCTCTCACTATTTCTCTTCCTCATGTGTTACTAGTCCCTTCCTTTCACTATAATCTGATTTATTTGCATCAATTGCTTTATCATCTTAAGTGTAATGTTTTCTTTACTCCTTCTCTTTGTGCTTTGTTGTGGGGCCCTTTTCTATAAGCCTCTAGTTCTTGTTAAACTTCAAAAGTGGTTATATATTCTGCAATCTAATGCTTTCTGTTGATCATGGTTCTTCTACTTTTTTCTATGTATATACCATAATTGCCCGTGTAAATTATTTGAATAAGAGCAGTTTTACTTCTTGTTCTTCTATTTTTGCTCCTTCTGATATTGTTTTACCTGGTTTTGATGTTTCTGTTGTTTCTATTTTGTCTACTGACCATATGTATCACTTGAGATTAATCCATGTTGCTTTTAGTAAAAATGAAACATACTCCCTATCTTTTTCGTAAATCACCTTAAAAGCAAATTTTTCTTTGCCCTATTTGTCCTATGGCTAGACCAAAAAGACTTCCGTTTCTTTGAAAGTTCCATTCATTATACTTGTCCTTTTCAATTTGTACATGTAGTTTATGGAGTCCATATCCCACTCAAACATATAATGGCTTTAGATATTTTATGACTATTGTGGATGACTTTAACAAGGCTACATGGTCTCACCTTTTGTCTTCTAAGGCTAATGTCTTCACTATTTTGAAATCAATCATTCATATGATTCATACTCGGTTTGGTTCCCCTTTTAAAACTGTAAGATCAGACAATGCATTTGAGTTAGGTAGTAGTTTTGAAGCTATTTCTTTTTTTTCTGCTCAAGGCATTATCTATCAAACTTCATGTCCACACACACCTCAACAGAATGGTGTAGAATAAAGGAAGCATAAACATCTTCTTGAGACTGCTAGGGCACTCATTTTTCAATCCACATTGCCTATTAATTATTGGAGTGAGTGTGTTTTAGCAGGAACATATCTCATCAATAGGTTCCCCTCTCCTTTACTTTAACATAAATCACCTTTTGAACTTCTGCATGGACATTCTCCTTCTTTCACACATTTAAACATTTTTGGTTGTTTATGTTTTGTTGTTGCGCCTAATCCCTATAGGGACAAGTTCAATTCTACGACAATTCGAGTTGTTTTTATTGGTTATAGTGCTTGCAAGAATGCTTATAAATGTTGAACCTGTCCACTTCTACTACTTTTCATTCAAGGGATGTAGTGTTTCATGAACATATTTTTCCTTACTCTAACTCCTCTACTACTCACTTGTTTCCTCCTCCAGCTCCCTCCTCAACTACTTCTCCATTTTTTGTCTCTTCTCCTCCCTCTTCAGCTCCCGGTAGTTCTATTCCCTCTTTTATTCCTTCTAGCAGTCCAACTACTTCTCCTCGACCTCTCAAAATATCTTGTAGACCAACTTAAACTCCTGCTTATCTAAGTAATTGTGTATGCACCTATGTTTCTGATTCTAAGGCTATTCGTTACCTTCCTTAGAGAGTTTTCAGCTTGCGCCTCAATTCTATCATCAGGCTACCTCAAATCCTGATTGGTAGGAGGCTATGATGAAGGAATTTCAGGTTTTAGAGGAAAATACTACTTGGTCTATTATGCCTCTTCCTTTATGGAAGAAAACTATTCCTTGTGAATGGGTATATAAGTTAAACCAAAAAGCAGATGGTTCTATTGAAAGATACAAAGGTACAAGAGGGAGTGAATTTCACTAAGACTTTTCTCATGTGATCAATTTGAATACAGTTAGATGTTTGTTGACTATTAAAAGAAATTGGGATGTTTATCAATTGTATGTAAATAATGCTTTTTTGCATGGTGATTTGGACGAAGAGGTATACATGAATATACCCCTTAGTTTGTATGTCCATTCAATTGATAATTCTACTCTTTCTTGTAAGCTTGGCAAGTCTTTATGGCCTTAGACAAGCTTCTGGGGAATGTAATGATATGTTCTCTTCTAATCTTCAATCTTAGGGGTTCCAGCTATAATGACCCGGCCGGTCACTTTGAAAATTGTAGCCCATTCGTCGTTTAATGATAATTTTGTGCTTTACTATTATTTTATGACTTACCAGGTTAGTCGGTTCAGGCCCAGAGTGATATCAGAGTGAATTGAGACACTTAGTCTCAAAATGGAAAGCTTAAGTTGGAAAAGTTGATCGGATGTTGACTTATGTATAAACAACCCTGAATTTGAATTTTAATTGTTTCGCTAGCTCCATTGGGTGATTTTGGACTTATGAGGGTGTCTGGCTTGTGATTTGAAGGCCCGTATTGGAATTATGCTTGAAATAGAAAAAGTTGAATTTTTGGAAAGTTTGACCAGGAGTGGACTTTTGGATATCGGGTTCGGATTGGAATTCCAGAAGTTGAAGTGGGTACCTTGAGTTATTTGTAACTTGTGTGCATAATTTGAGGTCAATCAGACGTGATTTGATAGATTCCGACGTCCTTTGTAGAATTTGAAAATTTCAAAGTTCATTAGGCTTGAATTGGGGTGCGTTTCCTGTTTATGATGTAGTTTGAAGTTGTTTTTTTATTGATCGACTAAGTTCGTATGATGTTTTAAGACTTGTTGCTATGTTTGGTTAAGGTCCCGAGGGACCCTCTGACTGATTTCGGGTGGTTAACAAATCAAGGTTTGAAGTTGAAGGATTGTTGAAGTCTAAGTGTTGCTGGTGTAATCGCACCTGCGGAGTTGGAACCGTAGATGCGAGCTTGCAGGAGCAGGTGAAGGTCCACAGATGCAGAGTTTGAGGAGAGGACGCAGATGGTCGCAGGTGCAAAGGTTTTCCCACACCTGTGTGACCGCAGATGTGGGGTAAGGACCACAGAAGCGATGAAGGGAAGTGGAGCTTGGCTCCACAGAAATAGATGATTCTACACAGGTGCGCGTTACACCCCATATTTTCGTACGTGGGAGTACATCGTAAGTCAATTGATGTAAGCTCAAAAATAAAATTATATTTGGAAGCATATAAAGCAAGTTAATCATGTTAACTTGGAGGTCACAAATATGTAAGATCATGAATAACAAGTATCGAGAAGGTTGGAAAGCTTAGAAGATAAATTAATTGAAGAAAAAAAATTTCATCGAAAGTCAACAAGATTGGAATGTTATAACATGTACTTTGGGGTGATACTAGGGATCTTAACATGATAAGGAGGTTATGCTATGATTTATTTTAGTCGTATGATAGTCATTTGCTACGTTTTGAAAGCAAGCAAGTTGTGGAACAAAAGTTGGCAAAGGTCATCACAAGTTACATTCATAATATGCTCAAAATTGGATCAAACGTAGATAAGCTTTTCTCCAATATACTTACAGTTATTGGATGGTCAAATTGAAGATCTATGAGTATAGTTTCCAACTCATTAAACCTTTTGCCAATATGATATCGTAGTATAGAGATATTTGCATTTTTGCGAGATTGTGCAAACAGCTCACATGGGACCCACTTAGGCGGTGCTCGACCTACTTCACTTTAAAAACTATTTGGATGCCTATTTCTGCTCATTTTCGAGTCAAATTCATATACACACTTCCTAACCTTCCTAAACAGATACCATAAGGGTTTGAAGTGATTTCAAAGTGATTACACCATATTTCAACATCAAAAGTTAGTTCTAGTGAAGAACAACACCTCTTTGAGGTTGTGTTGTCATTGAGGATAGTTGTGGGCTGCGTTTGGCTGAAATTTCATGTTTTTGCCCCTAGCTAATGTGATTATAACACCCTACTAATTTTTCTTAAGCTTGCTTGTATGTTGGTTAAGTTGTTAGGATGATAAACTACAAGATAATACTTGGATTAGCTTAAGTCACTTCTATTGTGTTGTATTGTCATTGAGGGTTGTTGTAAGCTAAATATAACATGG
Organism: Nicotiana benthamiana; assembly: GCA_034376525.1. Taxonomy (NCBI): domain Eukaryota; kingdom Viridiplantae; phylum Streptophyta; class Magnoliopsida; order Solanales; family Solanaceae; genus Nicotiana; species Nicotiana benthamiana. The sequence continues at coordinate 100,787,535 of CM067336.1, forward strand.
ATTTTAACCTGAAGCTAATATAATAGGTATGTATATTGTATTCTTGCATGTGATTAGTGTTATTTTGATGTTAATTGGGTTAAATGTATGGACTAGACATGAACTAGTGAATAAAGTTGCTAATTCAGGATAGTTGGAGTTGCGGATTGTTTTTGTTGTTATAAATATATGGCATAAGGCTGGAATCATTGATTAACGACTTCATTATCATGTTAATGATAATATTAAGTTGAAGTAAGAAGTCTATAAGGTGTGATATGGGGTATACAGATTCCAATTGGGGCTTGCCGCTCGTCGTGAAGTAGTTGTCTGTATATTATATTGGAGGACGCCCTTGTTACAGGGGAGATGCTTCCCAAAGTTACATAAACGAGCTACTAGTTTAAGTTACGGACTTAACCTTTACTGAGTATTGAACTTGAATCTCCTTATGCTATGGTATATTGAGTTGAGTTGATTGAAGAATTTCTTGGAAGGTATTAAGGACTCAAAGGATTTAAGGTATGTTAAAGCACTTCCTTATTTTTTTTGGCATGACCCAAAGTGAAACAAACATAAATGATAAGCTATTTCATAACGGATCTACTATTAGAAACTAAGGTTGTCCATGTTGTTCTTTCCTTATAAATTTATTCTAAGAAAGTATGTATGATCCTTGAATCCTACTAAGGTTCATACTGATTGTATGGTTGTCCATAATGTTAATCAAAGGTGCAACGACCTTATGTCGCCCCATAAGGTTTAGAACATGATTCCATGAGTCTAGCATGCATTATATATAGTATCTATTAGAAGGTGCAACGACCTGATGTTACCCCAGAAAGTTTAGAACATAATTCCATGAGTCCAGAATGCATTATATATAGTATCTATTTTACTCTACCGAGTCGTGCTATAGTCGGACGGGGTACGGCACCTATTGTGCAATCACTAATCAGTTGGGTTTACCGAGCTCCACCTGATCGGGCACGATTCTACCGAGCTTTTGTGATGGCTGGGTATGTTTTTATCGAGTCCTCTTCGAGGTCGGGTACAATATGATGCTGATGATGATGATGATGACCACATAGGCGTATGTTAATAAAATTCTATTTACATATATGTATCATGCCTTTCATGTCAGTAGCCATTCAGAGGCAGTCAGATGCTACAGGTTGTGAGAGATCATTGAGTCTATAAACACATGTCATAGGTGTATACTAATTAAAGTATGAGGCTGAGTAAGAATTAACCAAGACATTTACACAAGCTCGGAATTCCTAGCCAAAAACCCTTTTTTCATTTTTTTCAAGTTTGTTTTTCATTTTGCATTTTGAGCTAGACCTATTAGGTGATCTTAATCATCCCTAATTTCATCATGTTCCTCTCAAAGTTTTCTCTACTCAGTGCTTTAGTGAAGACGTTAGCAATTTGTTTATCATTAGCACAAAATTCTATGGAGATCAATCCTTTCCCATAGTTATCTCTCAAGAAGTGGTGTTTAACATCTATGTGCTTAGTCCTCTTATGATGAACATGGTTCTTTGTCATACTATTGAATTTTGCTTTTTAGTAGCCCATGATACAAGACAAGAACCAATAAAGTGAGCCATACCTAAGATGTTTTTCCTATTCACAAGGAAACCAGCATAATCATCATCAACATATCCTACTAGATTGAAATTACTACCTTTGGGATACCAAAGACACATATCAGTGTGTCTTTCAAATATTTTAGTATCCTCTTGACAGCAATCAAGTGAGACTCTTTTGGATTAGCCTAAAAGAGAGCACAAAGTCCGACACTGAAAACGATGTCAAGTATGCTGGCAGTAAATTCAAAAGTGAACCAATCATACCCCTATTAAACTTTTGATCTACTGATGAACCAAGTTCATTTATGTATTTAGTGGAAGTTGCAATGGGGTTGTATTTTTCCTTTTATTCATCCATTTTAAACTTTTTGATAAGCTCTCTTACATACTTCTGATAGTTGATCATGGTTCCATTTGGGCTTCGTTTGAATTGCAAGCCTAAAAAGAAGTTAAGCTCACCCATCATACGCACCAAACTCACTCCCCATAAATTTTCCAAAAATTACTTAGCTTATCAATGGTGGCCCCAAAGATTATGTCATCAACAAATATTTTTACCACAAGGAGATCCTTACCTTTTTCCATTAAACATAGAGTACTGTCAATTTTACCTCTTTTGTAGCCATGTTCAAGTAGAAATTTTGACAGTCGTTCATACCATGATCTTGGAGTCTGCTTTAGTCCATAGATAGCCTTGTCTAATTTGTACACATACTCAGGAAATTCCTTGCTCTCAAACCCTTGAGATTTTTTCACAAACACTTCTTCTTTCAGGTAGCCATTCAGTAAGTCACTTTTGACATCCATATGATTGAGAGTGAATTTCATGTGTGTTGCAAAGGCTATGAGGAGTCTTATTTCCTCTAGTCTTGCAACTGGAGCAAAAGTCTCATAATAATCTATGCCCTCCTCTTGGATGTAGCCTTGGACCACCAGTCTTGCCTTGTTTCTTGTAATTGTTCCATCTTCATCAAGTTTGTTTTTGAAGACCCATTTTGTGCCAATAACTGATCTACCCTTGGTCTTGGAACTAGATGCCAAACTTTACTTCTCTCGAACTGATTGAGTTCATCTTGAATTGCATTCACCCAATCTGCATCCTGCAAAGTCTCAACAATATTTATAGGTTCAATAAGAGATAAAAAGGGATCAAAAGCACACAAATTCTTTAATTGTGATCTAGTTTTGACTCTAGATGTTGGATCAGTGATTATATTCTCAATAGGGTGAAAACTTTGATACTTGTGAGGTTTCACAACCAACTGATTTCTGCTATATATTGCTCCCATGTTCTGTTCTGAGGAACAGGGTCATGAACAAGCTTTTTTAGGGGATTTATTTCAGTTCCTCTTTGATCAGTTCCCCCTGTCAGGTTGCCCTGAATGGAAGAACTTGTTCCATAACATGTTCCTTCTTTTGGTGCCACTTTAACTTGTGATGAGGCTTCAATCAAATCCTTTACCAATCCAATAGCTTCATCTTCATGTTTATGTCTCTCAAAAAGAATGTTAGTTTCATCAAAAACTACATGCACACTTTCTTCAACACACAAAGTTCTTTTATTGAACACTTTATTGCTTTGCTATGTGAATAATATCGCAAGAATACTCCCTCATCACTAATGGGATCAAACTTACCTAAGGAGTCCTTTCCATTATTGTGTACAAAGCACTTGCATCCAAATGCCTAAAGATGGGATATATTTGGTTTTCTCTCTTTCAGTAACTCATATGGAGTCTTATCTATAAGAGGTCTAGTAATGCATCTATTGATAATGTAACATGCAGTGTTTATAGCCTCTACCCAGAAGTTGTGGGGGAGTTTACTAGAAAGAAGCATAGTCCTAGCCATGTCTTCAAGAGTCATGTTCTTTCTTTCAACTACTCCATTTTGTTGAGGAGTCCTATGAGCAGAGAAGTTATGATCTATACCATGCTCATCACATAATTTAACAAAATTAGCATTTTCAAATTATGTTCATGATCAGACCTAATGGATGCAAGTTGATTATCTAACTTTTTGTGAGTTTTTCTAACAAAAGCGGTAAACATGTCAATTGCTTCATCTTTAAATGTTAAAAAATATTATCCAGGTAAATCTAGAATAATCATCAACAAGTACCATTACATATTTTTTTCCAGCTCTGCTCATGGTTCTCATTGGACCACAGAGATCCATATGGACTAGTTTCAACGACTTGGTTGTGCTTACCATTTTCTTGCTTTTAAAGGATAATCTAACCTGCTTCCCCCTTGCAAATGCCTCACAAACTTTGTCTTTATTGAGCTTGATTTTAGGTAACCATATCACCAAGTCCTTAAAGACTATTTTGTTTAGCTGATTCAGACTAGCATGACCAAGTCTTTTGTGCCACAGGAGGGGATTATTATCCAACACACTCCGGCAGGTGAGTTTATTTTTTGAAAGAGTAGACAAATCTATAATGTAAATATTGTTAACTCTTTTTCCCTACAAAACAATCTTGTCAGTGGTAAGGTTAATTACAAAGCATTTAGTAAAGGTGAATGCTACAAGGTTACCTCTATTACAGTTGTGACACACTAATCAGGCTGTATTTAAATCCATCTATCAGGTAGACATTCCCAATAGAGTGATAATATGTCTTACCTACCTTTCCAACCAAATAATCTCACCTTTCTTTCCATTTCCAAAGGATTCATTAGCTCCTTTAAGTCCTCAGGTGAAAGGAACTGGTCCTTACTCCTAGTCATATAATTTGAGCAGCCACTATCCATGTACCATACTGGCTACTTCCCTTCACTTAGACTTGCAAAAAGAAATCAAGGGTTAGTCTTAGGAACCCAAACTAATTTGGGTCCCTTTCTATAGGCAAAGGGAGAAATCAAATTCTTTTTAGCCCACCCAGGCAGCCTATTTCTCTCTTGAACAAAAGCTTTGTTCTTTTGACTGGTCTTTTCTTTTGCATTACATTCATTTTTGTAATGGTCAGTCTTGCCACAGTGTGTGCAGATTTTATTCTCAGGAAAAGTAAGGTACTTGCTTTTAGGGTCCCACTTTGGTGCTTGAGTCCCATAGACAAGTCCTCTTTTGTTGCTACTGTGATGTTCTTGTAGCTAGGAAAGTGCACTAGAAGCCTTGTTCCATTTGCAAGTTCTGTCTAGTTCATGTTTTACCTTCCCTAGATCTTCTTTAAGACTTTTATCAGCTCATCTTTCCTGTACAACCCATCCTTCATTTTTCCTAAGTTTTCTTCTAGAGTGAGATGTATGTGGTCAGCTTTATTTTTACCTGTTCCTAGTTTCAGTTTTAAGTTCTCAAACCTAAGTTCTAGGACACTAGTGTCAAGTTCAAGAACCTCGTTCTTCAAATCAGCATTTTTGCTATCACTCTCATTAGCCCTAGGCTCTAGATTTTTGCACTTGGCTTTTAGGATCACACATTCCCTAGACAGATCTTCCTTCTTATTATTAATTATCTTAGACTCATCAGTGAAGTCTAGCAATAGCTCAGACAACCTTTCTTTAGACATGAATTTAATCTTTTCTTTGAGATGAAGGATACGTACCTCTTATTCATCATCTAATTCTCCGACGGCCATAAATGCTTGTTCATCTCCCGTTTCAGCTTTTGAGTCCTCATCTGATGTTTCTCCCCAAGCAGCAACCATAGCCTTTGCCGATCCTTTGTTTCATTTGGGTTAAACGTGTTCCTTCTCCCTGTTCCTTCGTTCAGCCCTTTCCTTCTTCCATTCAATTTCTCATTGAGGATAGTTCTTGATCATGTGATCAGTCTTACCACATTTGAAACAAGCCTCATTGGTTTGTTTCTCAGGAACCCTTGGTTTGTTGAAGGTTGTACCTCTTGAAGAACCATTTCCTCTCATCAGGTACTTTTTGAAATCTTTTGTGATCATGGCCATTTCATCATCCTCCAGCTATGAACCTTCAGCTATTCTGAGAGCCAGACTTCTTTCCTTCTTGGGTGCATCCATTTTCATGGTTTACCTTCTCAGTTCATAAGCAGTGAGGTTTCAGTTCATCCATCTTGAGGGTAGAAATATTCTTTGATTCCTGAATAGCAGTGATTTTGCTTTCCCAAGTCACTAGTAAAACCCTTGTCAAGATTTTCTCAACCTTGTCTTCTTCAAGGATAATTCTCCCAAGAGATTTAAGTTCATTTGTAAGTATTGTGAAACTTGTGTACATCTCCTGGATAGATTTTCCTTCCTCATACTGAAATTATCATATTGAGAATATAGCAGTGTTCCTCTTAATCTCTTTACTTGAGGAATTCCTTCATGAGCCACTTGTAAAGCGTCCCATATTTTCTTTGCAGTAGTGCAGCCTTGAATCCTGTTGTACTCATCTGGACCTAGTCCACACATAAGCTACTTTTTGGCCTTGGCATCCTTCTCCCATTTCTTCACATCTTCAGTAGTACAGTCAGCTCTTGTTTTTGGCACGTCCACCCCTTCAGCATTCTTCTTTGTAGTTGCTAGAGGACCATCAGTGACTATGTCCCAGAGTTCATAGTCTTCTCCTATGATATTATCCCTCATACTGTTCTTCCACCAAGAATAGTACTGCCCATTGAAAAGTGGAGGCCTGGCAGTGGATTGCCCTTCCCAGTTCCCAGGTGGTGCACTCATTTTGATCCTTTCATAAGGTGTTAGCCTCTTCAAGGATAACCCGTTCTGATACCAATTGATGTTTTATACATCAATACTACACACGAGGGGGGTGATTTGTGTAGTACCTAATTTTCGCTTAACTGCACTATAGAGGAACCTGGTTCTTTTAGGTGTTCTAACTACGACTTTTTGAGGAATAATAAATACAGAAAATAAAGAACATAGAGATTTTTACGTGGAGGATTTTCCGAAGGAGGACTTTTACGTGGAGGATTTTTAGGTAAAAAACCACGACCTACTACTGAGTAGGATTTTCCCAAACATCCACTAAAATCACTGAGCCAAAACAGCATGTACAAAAAAACTCTTTGTAAACCTAAGGATTAACTCTAATCCCGTTGTGGCACACAACCTCAACTGTTGCGGCAACTTCAAGTTACCTATAATTTGAACACTATGGGTACCTAATATAATTACTTTTATGAAAGATGAAAGGTACAACTTTAAACCACCTACTACAATTGAACTAGAATAAAAGATAGACACAATGGAACTGATTCTTCTATCTCGTTCAAGCATCTTCAGGAGTGCACACTCAAATCTCACATAAATTGCTTGCAAAATCTCCTTGATCTTTTGCTCTCAATTTAGTTTAACTTCTTCGTTTGTGCATTACCTGTAAAAAAAAGAACAATCATTGTCATTTAATAGGTTAGTAATCAGAGTTTGATTGGGACTCAATTGTTTCTCTTCTATCGTGGAAGAGTTCATGATGATCTCAAACTATAACACCATCTTTATCCTAGATTGTGTTCTCTTCATATAAAGAGACTTTATCTCTTCATCCAATATGCAACTTTTTTTATCAGATCAAGAGATATTGATGCTTGATCAGTAGAACTTATCTCTTTCACGTGCATCTCACATGTATATGTTGATCATGTCTGTGCTTCACAAGATGGACCTGGTCCATGATTGAGTTCTTTTATCATTCTTCAAAACTTCACCTATTCTTGGGCCCACACGTTTATCGTAAAAATTGCAACTTTTCCATGGAAACTATGAAATTGAATCACCCGTTGCTAGCTATGTACTCTCCATGTGTTATAGAAAGTTAATTTCAAATCATGCTAGAAATTACGTTTAGGCTATGTGTTGGTACTGTTGGGACCTACAGGGGCCTTGAAATACCTGTTATTTGTTGTTTGCACTCAGTATCAAATTCTACTTGCATATCATATCTCAGTCTCTATTATTCTTTATTGATACATCATGTTATTGCTGTTTGAGATGATTTTCATGACTTCTGAGAGTCCGAGAGACTGGAGAGATTGGTGACTGAGTTTTGCCTGAGTGCCGAACCGTGAGAGATATGTACATATGTGGATGGGTTGCACTCCGCAACGAGCCTTAGGGCTGTATATATGTGGATCAGGTTGCATGTCGCAACGAGCCTCAAGGTTGTATATATGTGGATCGGATTGCACGTTGCAACGAGCCTTATGGTTGTTTATATATTAATGAGATCATACTTCACGCCACAGTGATAAAGCGCTTGGGATGAAGGTGCCTCGCCGGAGTCTGTACACTGGAGTCTGCACACCCCCAGTGAGCGCAGGTACCTATTGAGTACGAGTGATGAGTGCCTACTGCCGAGTATTGAGCTATTAAGAAAGATTGAGTAAATGTTGCTCTGAGTGATTTCCTTATTGATTCACTTAACTGCCATATATCACAGCTTTATAATTTCTGAGAGATATTACGTTCGGATTTACTTGAACTTGACATGAATAAAGTGATTTGACTTAAATTTCCAGATTTGAAAGCATGCCTACTTTCTCTTGTTGAGATTGCTGAAATTGAACTATAGCTGTGTAGCTCGTCACTATCTTCAGTTTTTTATTTAGTTTTGTTACTTACTGAGTTGGTTGTACTCACGCTATACCCTGCACTTCGTGTGCAGATTTAGGCATTTCTGGATACGGTGATTGTTGATATTTCGAACAACTGATCATTGGAGACTTCAAGGTAGCTGCTTAGTGTTCGCAGTCCTTGTTTCTCCTTCTCTATATTTTCTTTTATTGTATTTAGATCCAGACTTTCACAGACATTGCTTTTATTTTTCTAGATTAGTGATGTGTAGATGCTCATGAGCTCAGAGACACCCCAATTTTGGAGTTTTACGCATTTGTTGTTTTGGGTTTTATCCCGTTTATGAGAATTTTTATCATTTAAAACTACTTTGACCCATGTTGTTAACGATTGGAAAATATTTTAGAAATGCGGGCTTGCTTAGTACCACGTTAGGCTCCATCAAGGTGGGTTAGAGTTCTGGGTCGTGACACTAGCCTAGTTTAAATGATTACTCTCTATTTACTAGGCTTTATGATGGTTGTTTGACTGTGGTGGTTGTTTATGTTGATGAGATTCTTGTGGCTGGGCACATTCTCTCTGAGATAGATGCTCTCAAAAGATTTTTGGATGCCCAATTCAAGATCAAAGATCATGGTGAGATACATTATTTTCTTGAGCTTGAGGTTGTCAAGCAGTCCTATGGTTTCTGTATCAACCGGCACAAGTTTCTCCAGGACCTTCTGTTAGAGTTCTATTGTTCTAATGATACCCATGTGATGTCTCCCCTTGATCCTCATATTAAGTTGTCCTATGAGGTTGCGGACTTGTTATCTGATCTTTTATTGTATCGACGGCTCGTGGGCAAGCTGAATTTCTTATAACACACTATGCCAGACATTTCTTTTATGGTTCAACGCTTAAGTCAGTTCATGTCAGCCGCTAGATTTCCCCATATGGTTGTTATGTACCATGTTCTCATGTACTTGGCTGGCACTCCAATTTTGGGTACTTCTCTCTATTTAATTCTCCTAGTTTTGATCTCAAAGGCTATTGTGACTCTGACTGGGCCGGTTGTGCTGATTCCAGATGATCAGTTAGTGGTCTTATTTTATTTTTTGGTAGTTGTCCCATTTCATGAAAATCTAAAAAGCAGCCAACTATTGTTCTCTCTTCTGCTGAAGCAGAATATAGAGCCCTTAGGTTGCTGGTTGCTGAGGTTATTTGGGATGTTCGACTATTGAGTGAGTTTGGTATTGCCAATTTGATTCCGATTGAGGTTTATTATGATAGTCAGTCGGCTAGCCACATTGCCGTTCAGAGAGAATATATATGAGCGTGTGGAGAAAGAAAATGATATTATTGAGTGATGAAAAAATATGTACAAGATAAAAATAGATCCCCTTTATATATTTACAACAAAAGAATGAACATATTGAATAATTAAACTAAGTCTAATGGGTCAAGGAGTCTCCAATTTGGCTTGTTGAACTCTGTAGTGGGCTGAGATATATCTGGAACTCCAACAACCCCTCTCAAACTGGAAGGGGAGCCCATTCAAAGCTTGGAAATGAAGCTTTGTTGTTGAACACCTAGCAAAGACTTGGTAAAAATATTAGCCATCTAAGAAGAAGTTGAAGTAGAATGTAGATTGATAAGCCCAGACTTTAAAGTATTCCTAACAAAATGGCAATCGACTTCTATGTATTTAGTCCGTTCATGGAAGACATAATTCTTGGTAATGTGGATAGCGGACTGACTATCACAATAAACCTCAACAGGAACCAAATTGACAATACCAAACTCACTCAATAATCGAACAACCCAAAAAACCTCAGCAACCAGCAACTTGAGGGCTCATATATTTTTCTTAAGCAGAAGAGAGAGCAATCTAATGGGGACAATCTAAGTGGCTCTATATTTTGCTCTTCAATCTAAGGGGTTCCAGCCTTGTTTAAATTATTACTCTTTGTTTTCTAAGCTTTATGATGGGTGTTTGACCGTGGTGGTTGTTTATGTTGATGACATTCTTGTGGCTGGGACAGTCTCTCCGAGAGAGATGCTCTCAAAAGATTTTTGCATGTCCAATTCAAGATCAAAGATCTTGGTGAGAAACATTTTTTTTTTTTGGGCTTGAGGTTGTCAAGCAGTCCTGTAGTTTCTTGATCAACCAGCACAAGTTTCTCTAGGACCTTCTATTAGAGTTCTATTATTCCGATGTTACCCCTGTGATGTCTCCCCTTGATCCTCATATTAAATTGTCCTATGAGGTTGGGAACTAGTTATCTGATCCTTTATTGTATAGACGGCTCGTCGGCAAGCTGAATTTCAATTGTTCATAGCTTTAATTAATTTCTTCTCAATTCTGAAAAGTGTCAAAGTGAATTTTAAAGTACTTTTGCAGAACTTGTTAACTATATTTCTTTGCAATGCCTATTATAGCCTCGGCATGTTAACTATCGTTCTTTATGTTTGTGCAAGTACTTTTCAATCTTAATAGTGGGGGGAAGAAACAAAACCTTTAGTTGTTAGCCTTTATTGTGGGGCAATTTTGGTGACTAAAGAACCCTTTTGCCCAAAATAATAGAAGGAAATCTATGGAGGAAATTAAAAACCAAGTGTCGGTGACAGTGGCATGAGGACATTAGTGGAGAATGATGTGTCGCTTTACTTTTTGTTGATATAGAACTTCACTTTTTGATTAGAATAAGTAGCATGCAACTCTGTTTCTAGGGTGGTGTAAGAGATTGGTTACTTTGAAGGCACAATTATCCTGACAAAATGTTACATCTATTACTAATATATATATATTCATCAACTGAGGCAGACATAAAAATGACAAAACCTGTGAGGAAATTTAACATGATAGTAACCGCCCACGGTCCACCCAAAGGGCAAAACGAAAAAAATAACAACAACCCAGTATAATCCCACTTAATAAGGTTTGGGGAGGGTAATGTGTATGCAAACCTTACCTCTACCCTGGGGTAGAGCTGTTTCCAAATAGACCATCGGCATCCTTCCCTCGAAGAACTTCTCACCTTACTCTTGAGGAAACTCGAACTCACAACCTCTTGGTTGGAAGTGGAGGTTGCGTAATGGGGCAAAGGGAAAGCTAGTCAAAATTTGCCATCTTAGAGCAAGAAAAGGCTGATGATTTTTAAAGCAATGTTGCAGCTAGTAAATTAAGACAAGACGGGTTGCTCTGATGGTAAGCAACTCCCACTTCCAACCGAGAGGTTGTGAGTTCGAGTCTCCCCAAAAGCAAGGTGGGAAGTTCTTGGAGGGAAGGATATCGGGAGTCTATTTGGAAACAGCATCTCTACCCCAGGGTAGGGGTAAGGTCTGCGTATATACTATCCTCCCTAGACCCCACTAAGTTGGATTATACTGGGTTGTTGTTTGTTGCAGCTAGTCAAATATTAGTAGGCAAGAGCAAACCAAAATTACTCAAATTTCATTAGCTTTTGATGAGAAATCCAGGGAAATTATTACTATTATTTTCAATTTGACAAGAGTTTTCATATATATACACTTGAAAAATAAGGGTCAATTCTTGATTTCTTATTGAGAAGAGAACTGAACCTTTCTCCCACAAAACTTGCACATCAAAATGTCATCTAACAGGGGAGGAGGAGGGCACACCATTAACAACCTCTCATCCATAACCCATGAAATAACCGACCCTCTAGTTGAAGGCAGTGAGTAAAAATGAAGAGACAATATACACAAGAATCATAAACGGGACGAGTACTTCATCTCCAGAAGAAATTTGGTTAGTCAAAGCTTGATGAGCGGCTCCACCTCCCTCGTAAATAGTCTTCTAACGAAACATTATGCTCAATGCTGCTTAGTGAGAGAGAATCCTCTTCAACACCAAGCAATGCAAGGTTAAGGTGTGACCGGAGATTAGACTGTGAAAAAGTGTCATCTTCCAACATATCGGCCCCTTCTATGGCATTTAACGGTAGCCTTGTGTCAGATCCTTCTGAACCATTGACTTGTAACCTTGCCCACTTGGTTGTTTCAGCATCACCTTTGAGCAGCTTCGAAACCTACATATACCAGAAGCGTAAACACTAGAGACTTCTATATCTAGCCAAGGACAAGGTGATTTCACAAGACAAATATTTTAGCACGTGAAAAATCCTAAAGAGGAAAGAACCATGGTCCTCAAGTATAAAACAAATTTTCAAGAATCTTGAACTCGGTGCTAATCATAAGACTAATGGATGAAGAACAGGAAAGTCGAAGAACATTGCATCATGATAAGTGCCCCAACTCTAATGCTTCGCACTTGATTATCCTCATTTTTCTTAGAAGCTAAAAAGATTAGTCAAAGCATTATGTGCCTAAGATTTCTCCTAGTATTCGCCAGGTACATAAACACCACAATCAACAAGGGGATATGACTTACAATGCTCATTTGTGGTCGAGCTCGTGGAGCACGTCTGATACAAAGGGCAGCAGCTAGCACCATGCTTTCTACTTGTTCATGATCATAGTCAGAACTCAACTGTGGGTCTAGTAATTGGGTATACTTCCCACAAGTCAGAATTGGCTTTGCCTGAAAAATTTGACACTTGATGTTGTAGTTTATGATGCAAAACTGACTCAGTTAGAAGCTAATTAAGCAGATGAACACACAACACATACCCAAATAACCAGGCTCTCTTGACCCTTCGGGCAATTGTTACTTATCGGCTTTCTTCCTGAAAGAAGCTCAAGAAGTACTACTCCAAATGCATAGACATCAATCTTGTCATTAACCTTTCCATACATGAAATATTCGGGAGCCAAGTAACTGCAGTAAAACACATTTTACCAGAACAATTCATTAGAGGAAAATAACACTAAGTCACATATTTTCTATTCTATTTCTCTTTGAACAAGTTCACATGGTTCTATTTGATAAGAACTTAATGCGCAAAGATTTTTTTAAATAAAATAAATCCTGCAAAATCAATTATATACACTCTTTTATGAAACTTCTTGCTTGGTGTTTCTTTTGAAAGTGGCAGATGTATACATGACCTAAAGGACGAGGAGACAACCATGTAACTAATCAACTTCATCTTCTCCTTTTGCCACTATAGGATTTAAGTGTAGGATTAGAAGCATTGAAGCATCCAAGTACCATAAAATATTATCGCGCATAACTCGCCAGATGCAGAATATGGGACCAAAATTTGTAGAGCAAGATCAGAAAAGATTGTCCTACGAGGACCTTACCAAAAAAAAAGAGAGAGAGAGAGACTGTCTATGAGGATAGAATATCGTGAGACCCCTCAAAATTATGAACTATTCATCAAACGCAGCATCTGAATTCAGAATCTTCCCTTAACCCACTAGGGCCCAAGTAAATGATTTCCCCTCAAGTTTCTCTAAGTTTGAAGAGGACTAGAGAGCTAAAGAAGTTACGTAAGCAAAAGAAGTTACGTACCCGAAAGTTCCAGCTACATCAGTGCATGTAATATGAGATGAGGTGGTTGTTGCCCATTTAGCAAGTCCAAAGTCAGAGAGCTGAAAAAGGAAAATGCCAATTAACTACTAGCTAGATTAAAGTAGCAATCTAAAATCCCAAAAGAAGACAGGAAATGAAGCAGCAAAAGAGTAAAAGAGCATCACCTGCGGCTCAAAATCATCAGAGAGTAGTATATTTGACGATTTTACATCACGGTGGATCACTGGTTGAGCATCTCTGCTGTGAAGATATTCTAATGCCTCAGCAACACCAACGGCGACTTTGTATCTCTCTTTCCAACCAAACAGAATTGAATCCTTCTTATTACCTAAATGAACTTCCCCAGTCAAAGATTGAAGACCTAAAATCTTCTATTTTTGTTCATAACTCTAATTTACTTCTAGACAATATTTGCCTCTTAAAACACGAAGTATAGGATAATACAGTAGTAATAACTTTGACCGGAAAAGAGCCAAAATTTTAGAAAATGTTATTAGCATACCATGTAAGTTCTCTTCAAGGCTTCCCCTTGATAGAAAATCATATACAAGGAGAAGGCGGTTGTCCTCAAAACAGAATCCAAATAGGGAGATTATGTTTTTGTGACTCAAAGCAGTAATAATCTCAATCTCCAAAACAAACTCTCCCACTACATCTTCGGATTGTTTTAAGATCTTCACAGCAAGTTCCTTGCCATCAGGAAGGCAGCCTTTAAAAACCTGACTGCTTCCTCCTTTACCAATCATGTTCTCTGTATAATCATGAATATGAATGTGAAACAACTATAAATATGCACGGTTGAAACCTCTTGCAAAACCGAAGCTGAAAAAATCACAAACCTGGGGAAAAGCTCAAGGTTGCCAAGAGAAGTTCCTGGAACTTAAACAATCTACAAGTTGCAGAGTACTTCCCATGAAGCCCCTCTAGTTCTCTTGGTAATGTTCTTGGTGATTCATCTTGAGAAGATTTAGAGGACGTCGTCTCGTGATTGACAGGAACAATTGCACCGCTTTCTTCATCTAGTACAGGAGCTTGACTTTTATCATTATCACCCGAGTGTAGATCTTTCTTGGCTGCGTCTTCAATGCACAAAAGATGTCTACTCGGCAGACACAATGCCCACTGAACGACAGAGAGTTTTCTTATTGACAAAGTGTCAGCAGCTTGTCGATTTGATAAAATGGCTCGGCGAAGCAACGGCCAACCAGGCCTCGCTTCCGGTAAATCCTTTATCAGCAATGAAATTGAACTAGATCCTGACTGTTGCTTTTGCACTGGTACAATAGCCATTGAATTATCATCAGTGTTACTGTCCGAGGACTCTTCATGTGTTTGGGTGCAAGATTTATCTGGCAACGGACAAGCCGGCGAACAAACTGAACAGTTCTGTTTAAGGGGATTCTCTGTAGATGATACAGAAGCAGCTTTTAGTAATGCCTCACCCAGAGTCTGATAACCATCTTGCCTGCGGGAAATTGTTGGACTCAGCCCGGCACTGTCGTTTAATACTTTAGAGTTCTTAGTCAGCGACCGCTGAATTACACTGAGCAAACGATTCCCATGGGGATGCTCAAGTTCTACATACACAAGCAGTAAACAGAAAACATAGCAACTCAGTCATGATGAATTACATATCTTGCTCAATGAACCAAAAAACCAATGGCAATGCCAACCTTTTGAACTGGCATATGCTGCTAACGACGCCTCCCTTTGAAAAACAACTTTTCCATTATTAACAGCCAATACTGAACAATCTTTCGGCAACTTTCTAGCGCAGTACTTTGCAACTGAAGCTGACGAACGGATTGTATGATGACTGGCAGTCCCGAGTATAACATCTGTTGCTAAGTAAGCATTTGCCTCACGAACAATAATTTTTCGGATTGATGTACCTCTGCAGATCTTTAGCTTAAGATCCACCTACAATGGTACCCGAAAAAATTCAGACTTTTGCTCCAGCAAGACATCAACTAGATAAAGCATACTGAAAAACAAAATTATGATAATTCCTAATGAAAAAAAGAACCAAAAACGTTAATGCTTCAGTATTTCCATCCACCAACAATGTCACAATCCAATTCAACCCCACCAAAAAACAAAAAAACTTAAAAATGGTTTTCAATAATATAATTCACTTGACATAAAATACTCCAATTAAAATAAGCCAAAAAAAACTCAATATAACTTTATTGGGGAAATGATGAAAATTTTGAGAAAATTACCTGCTTGAGATTACAGAAGCCTTCATAAACAGCAAGAACTGAGTCAAACGCTTTGACCAATGACAACAGTGACGATTTCCCATTACGATCCACAATTTCTGTACCAAAAAGAAAATCCCATTTCACCAAGGAATCAAAAATTCTCACAGAAAGAATAACTAGAAAAGAAAAGTTTCTTTTTTCAAGCAGAAGTAAAAACATGTCGAAAACACGTTTTGAGACATAATTGTCTCACTATTTTCAAGTTTCTGTTTTAAGAAAGTAAAAATTAATAATTTTTGCTTTCCAATTTCAACTGGAAGAAACAATGAAAAGTGAAATGATTTCAGGGGAGTAAAAAAGCTTACTTTAAGTCCAATTTCAGCTCAAAGAAACGAGATGTAAAGAAAAATTAAAACCAAAGATAGGGAAAAAAACCCAAACTTTTTTTTAATGTTTTTAACAAGCTAAAAACAAAAAACAAAAAAAAAAAATTCAAAACAATTATACAGATAATGGTCCCAAAAATCCAGTTTTAAAGCGGAAGAAATAAGAATTGGAGAAAATTAAAGTAAACAAGAGGCCAAAAAATGGCACCCCCAAAAAAGATTTGGAAATGAAGAAAAGGTTGCAATTTAAATGGTTGAGAAAAGGAAGAAGAAAGATACCATTATTGTTAAGAACATGAAGAGCAATGACAACATCACCAGGTTGAGCAACTTTAACAAGAGCCCATGTTAATAGCTCTCTACTTGCTCCGTCCAGCTTCACTCCAACCACAATTGTCCTGTTACTAGAATACCCACACTCTTCTTTCTCTTCAGAAAGAATCTGTGTCATTTTTCTAAAAGATTCCGGCGAGTTTTTCTTTGGCGCCGGCGGGGGATTTTATGAGAGCTGATGTTGAGGTAAAAGGAAAAGGGTGAAGTTAATATATATATATATATATATATATATATATATATTATATATACACACACATAAAAGAGAGAGAAGGACAGAAGAAGCCTAGTGTTTGGTTAAATTGGGAGTAGTTTGGTTTTCGAGGTCAGGTACCAGAAATTTAGATGAGGGAAAACAAATTGTGAAAAAGATGCGTAGTGTGTGTTTTTAAGTTACAATGATGACCAGAGCCCCTCTTGTCTGGATGCTGTTTGATACCAACAAGCAAAACACCCCGATCACCCCAAATTAATCAAGTAGGAACTATTATTATTACTCCCTTAACCTCATATTAACACCCGTAGTTACTAAAAATAATCATTTCAAATTATATGTTATTTTAGAAGTTCAAGATAAAATTTTATTTTTTTTCCTTTCTTACCCTTACAGCTTGTGTGGATGGTAATTAGTTGTTACTTATTATATTGTATCGTATTATTATTTCAATTACAATATTTGTTTTTATTATTACTTAAATTTTATTGTATCGTATCGTTAAATCTGTCGTTACATAACGATAAAATGAGCCTTATGTAACGACGGATTTGGTGTGGTCGCGTCGTTACCCTATATTTTTCTCTCAAACTCACCATTTATTATTATTAAATTATTTTATTTTATCATTTACCCTACCTTTTTATATACAGTATTATAATTTTTCTTTATAATATTGCAAGTTTATTCATTATATTATTGATACGTGATACCATGACACGGCGGCAAAATGACACAATCCATCAAGTATTGTATTCACCGAAAGATATAGTACAATACAATACGATACATTATGAAACAATATGTAACAACCATCCAACTAAATTGTTATTTCTTGAAGATGAAGATAACATATAAATAGAATAAATATTCAATGAAGAGAAATTATATTTTAAGATATAAATAAGGGTAAAATAGTCTATTTTTATTTTCTAATTAATATTTTTTAAGGGCCGTGTAAAACATAAACACGACATATAATAAGAAATAGGGAAATTATTATTATTATTGTTGTTATTGTTATTATTATTGTTATTGTAATCGTCGCCGTTGTTGTTATGAACGTTTTCAGAAAGAAATAGTAACCTTATGTACTCAACTTTTTCTTTCCTGTGAGAGCAGAAAATCTCTTGGCAAGAGAGACTTACTTTTTGACTTAAATAGCTTGATGTAAATTCCAATTAATGGAGCTAGTAGATTGGATAAAAGATTCTTATTGAGAGCATTTTATTTTTTTAGTAGACTTAGGTCTCATTTGTTTTTATTAAGATTATGACGTCTGAATTTAAATATACATCTAAATATCAAAATGTGTATTAAGATTAAGATATTCGAATCGAAATATACATCTGAGTATATTAAGATGTGTATTAAGATCATAATAGAAATAATTAAGACTCTTTGATTTTTAACATCTGAATATATAAAATTTATTTTTATTTGAAAATTAATTACATAAAATTTAAATAAAATACTAACAAATTCAATATTCTATCAATAAAATATATAGTTTTTAAAATATGATAGTTGTTGGTGGTGATGGCTAACGGATGAATGCCGACTAGGGACGGTGGTTCGTGGTACTTTTGGTTGGTAATTGTGGTTTGTCCTAGTAGCTAGAAGTGATTGGTAGTTGTAGCAATTATGATTGAGGAAGGTGGTGGTGGGTGGTGATAGACTGATAGTTAATTATGACGGGTGGCGGTAGTAGTTGCGACTGAGGAAGGTGGTGGGTGGGTGGGTGGTAGGTTATAATGATAGGCAGTTCCAGCTATAGTTGTTGATGGTGATGGAGTCAGTTGTAGTAGTTGAGGTAGAGAGTGTTGATTGTGGGTGAGAATGCTATATAGTGGTGGGGATAGAGGATGGTGATGGTCGATAATGCTGGCGTCTATGATTCAGGATTATGGTGGCGTGGTGGTAGTGGAGGTGGTGATAGTGCTGGCGGTGGCGATATGGTGGTAGTTGATAATAGTAGGCGGTGACGGCAATTAATAATGAATATATAATAGCATATATAGATCTTAATCGTACAGACCTATTCAGATTCATTAAGTGATTGTGAAGTAAAAAAAAAATAATCTTACTTAATGATTAAGATCTGAATAACTAAGATTCAGACTTTAAAAATAAATACATTTTATATCTGAGATCTTAATAATTAAAATTCAAATTTCCATTAAGTACAAACAAATAAGGCTTTACTGAATGCAGACACGAATTAGCCTTATTAATGAATTTAGAATGCTGCAATTCTAAAGAGAAAAAGATAATAAGGAATTTTAATAGAATTTGGTAAAGAAAAAAAATATATGAGGAGATTTTTTTTTTCTATTGAGCCGTATTATTACTATGTATGTAAGTAGAAATACAAGTTATCATTATATCTTGGATGGAAAAACATCCTGCAGAGAGTGCTTCTTATTTAATAGGTTTTACGCAATACAAATATAAATTAATCGGATCAATGAACTGGATATCAAATACTTATACGGAAAATAATACAAGAAATCATTAAAATACATGGAACTTAAATAGAATTATTTGGACATTTTGACGAATTATATTGTAATAAGTAGTAGTAATGTATGAGGCAAAGTAGCATTTGGTTACTTCTATGGAGTGAAACCACTGTTCTACACAACACAAACGTGGATATATCATATGATTATACCAACATATAATACTACAAGAAATCATTAAAATGAAAGCAGCGGAAGCAATCCCAGTATCAAAATCACATGTAATTTAGATATTTAGTATAAACGAAATTTCACGGGTTACCTCTTGAAGCGTGAACATATCTCTTCTACCACGTGAGCCTTCTGTTCCATAACTTCTCAATGGAATCTCAATCACCCACATAATCGTGATCCTCCAACGTTCCACTGTATTCTACTGTGTTACCCAAATAATAACCGAAAAAAGCAATTTTGTGTGGGCGAAATTTCTAGGAAAACTTGGCTGAAAATTTCAGCAACCATATCTTTTTCTTCTGGTGGAAAACCTTATGTATTTATAGCACAAGTTTTAAGGATTAAGACCCTTTTCCAAAACCTGTTGAGTTTTCTTTTCCACCAGAAAAATGATTCCTTTTTTTCCTATTATTTAGGCACAATAGGGACCACAAAATTTAATTAACAAGGCTTCTAATTGTGGAATTAATTTATAATTTTTAAAATTAATATCTACCATAATTAATTATGAATTATTCCACTAAAAATTCATAATTGCACTCCTTATTCAATTTCTAAATTCATCCATTATTGATCATTTCCTTTAGACTTTAGCTTTACTTATTTCATGTGTCAGATACAAAATTCACCGGTCGGGTTTACAAATGAAAACTTATAAGCTTTCATAAAGGTGTATCATCAATCTCTAAACCGAGACATGGATTACATCAACTAACTATTACTTCGCCAATATACATTATTATTATCCAATTTACCAGGTATATTGACCCACGAAAGAATCTCGCCTTTTAATAAATCAAAATAATAATACTATACACAGCTAATAATAGTTATATCAAGATTAAGAGTATAAATATATTTAATGGCTAGAGAGTTTATTTTATTAAGTCAGTATAAAATACTTATCTCTACCTGGTCTGTTCAATGCATAAAAAATATACTAGCACAAGAAGCTGGAATTAAATCATTCTCGTAATCAAGATAAATTATATTTAATCTTGTGCTACAATCATTCCTGATGGTTTGTCCAATTCCATCATTGGATTGTAAACTCAAACTTTATACTTATAAGAACCGATAATTTAATCTTTCGTGTATAAGCTAAACTATGTTCACTAAATCATCTACTATATAAGCAAAAGACACAGACTATTATATAATCTATTTAAAATATTAATAAAACTGAATAAATAATTATTTCATAATAAATATTATATCTAAACCAAACTCATGGTTAATAATATATATCCCAACAATTGTAATAATGTTATGAAATAATATAAGAACAAGAACAATAATACAAGAACAAGAACAATAGAGAGAAAAATAGAGAGAGGAATATTCTTATTGATACTTTGGGATGGTTTACAATGGAATAGAACCCCTTTTTTTATAGGGAGGTGGTGACTTAGCCACCAAGAAGTAGACCCTAGAATCTCTCTAAATATGGACATTCACCTAAAATAGAATATTTTATAACACTCCCCCTTGAATGTCTATTCAATAATGCCTCGTTAAAACCTTAACTAAAACAAAACCCAATGGGAAAAAATTATAGAAAAGGAAAAAGAGTACACATGTTTGAATATGCGCCTATTGGTTGCCTCGTTAAAAACCTTGCAAGGAAAACCCATTGGGACAAAACCTTGTAAGGGAAAAAGAGTGCAACGTGCATTAACTCCCCCTGAAAAGAGCATCAATTCACATCCTTGAGCATTTGCATTCCAATCTTGTGCACCATATTCAAAACGATCTTTTGTAGAGATTTGATAAATAAATCAGCCATATTGATTTGAATAAATATTCCGCACCTTGAAATTATCATTCTTGATAGATATGAACATCTTCATATAATGTCGTGGAATGACTCTTCAATATCTCCATAGAGGCATTCTCGATGCCATCATGCTTATAGTTATAGCAAGATTCATATGTACACAAGTTGCACTTAGGATGTGGTACTTCAGGACCAAGAATTGTATATGCTTCAAGCAACTTCAATCTTTCATGGATTGACATATAAGTTAAGTCATATAAGCCATATAATAGACTTTAGATGCATATCAAGTTTTCATGTCATGCTAAACAAATAAGATATCGAAAACTGATTACACATACCATTGACTTTATACTTTCAAGTATTTGAACTACATGTCCAAAACTACATGTCTTTCATATGGAATCAATTCTGCTTGGATTGTATCTCTTCCATTTAGCCAATATTTTTGTTTGTATTCGACAAACTTTAAGATCCTCATCGATATTTAGCGCTATCATAGATGTCGTCGACGAACATTTTATATCGGTTCCAGTAAATTTTCATAAAGACATAACATGGAGATCTCTTTATTCATATATTTAGGTGCCTGAATCTCTCATGAGATTTTATGAAGTGTTATGTCATGTGATCTTCTAGATCACTTGCCTCCCCTTTATGATCACTTTGATCATTTGCTCATCTTCTTTATTAAGAAGTTATTTTGAAACCGATTTGTCTATACGCTTTAAGCGTATCAAAGACTTTGTCCTTCTGGGACTTAATATGAGCATTTGCAGTGAGAATATAGTTACTTTCTTTGGGTCAGCAAATGCGTATAGCATGCTTTGCAATATGTTGCAATTGAATTATCCTTTTATGAACTTTTGGTTCATATTATGATATTCGAGGATCTATATATACAAATGATAATTCATACCATGTAACCTTTTCTCAAGTGTTTATCATGTCTCCCCCTCATGTTAGAAAATCTAACTTATTTCCTCAACTTTGAGAGTCCATCTTTGTGCATTATGGTGTTAATGAAAATATACACCGCACTTCAATAATAATAAGATGAAATTATTTGGTTCCTGACCCTGAACCACTTGTGAGGGGAGAATATAATATACTCTCGTATACAACGTATATCAAACTGATATATATATATAACTTTGTTCTCATAAGAAACAGTTTAGCTATTAAGTGGAGGCACTCAATAATTATCTTGCTAAACCAACTATGATATAAACCAACTTATCAAGATGAACTATCTTGAATAGAAAATCTGGAAATTATGCTCGAAGTTATATTACTGAGCAATTTACCTCGCAAGCACCGGCCAGGCTGCGGGTTAATAACAATCGCACATGTAACCATATCATAGATGCATCATATGTGGTATGCACGGCAGGTGAATGTGCCCATATTCACCTTTGATATTTCGAGAATTTATGGGATTCAACCCGAACTCTTTAGTTGGTCAATTAATTAATAAGAACAAGTAATACAAGAGAATTCGTAAAGAACTTTCTAGTTCTTTAATATTTACCCATGTGAATTCTCTATTACTGCACATCATACTTAAAATGATATGGCTAACCCGAATGCCAACTGAATAAATTATCAATATTGATAAACTTCAAATTTACACCATGACATGTGCAATTATCAATAAACTTCAAGTTTATTATGATATGGGTTTTTTTTATATCAATAAACGTCCACTTTATTGTGGTATTCTTGTGTAGTACAAACTGGAGAATAAAGCGGGTAGTTTTTCACATACAGATTATCCCGCTACAAGTTGTAGTAATAGAAGATATCAAATCTTTCCTTTATTTATAGTCTCAACATAATCAATCGCTTTCGCATATACTTTGGAAACTGAATAAGTTTCTTTGAGACTTACTACAACACAATACCTTATTGGTAATCAATTGTGTTTCTCCAACATAGTAATAATTGGCTCTTCTAGAGCTCTCAATTAATTTTGTACTACCACAAATTCATCAACATCCATGTGGTGAATATCTCTTTTAAAGAGAAAGTTATACCATTATGGTCATGTCAAAATTATATGCAAGATATGTTTCTTGCATTATTATTGTCCTTTGATAATCACATTGACAAATTATTTTGGCGTACAATAGGTACGTGACCAAAGACTATTCATGCCATAACAATGACATTATTTTCATATATCATCTCAAACCTCCTTCTAGGGGTGAATGTGGTATATTCAATACCAATTTCATGTTCATATTCTTCCAATAATGAATATGTATTCGTGAATCAGATGTTGTCACATTCACTGTGGGGATATGTGATTTTGTTATCCTTTTCAAATCTGTAAATGCGTCTGGCATTCGATTTGCTATTCTTTGCAAATGGATAATATTTTGCACCTCTTTTTCACAAATAGAGGTATGTGGATCAAGATGAGATAATGATGCATTTTTCCACAAAATTTTCCGTTTGGTTTCACCAACTTCTCCCCCTAATTTTGGGAAAAGTGTCTCATCGAATTGACAGTCTGCAAATCGTGCAGTGAACAAATCCCCTGTCAATGTTTCGAGGTAGCAAATAATGGAGGGCGATTCAAACTCAACATATATTCCTAACCTTCTTTGCAGACCCATTTTGGTGCAATATGGCGGTGCTACAGGCACATATACTGCACATCCAAAAATTCTTAAGTGGGATATATTAGGTTCATGACCCAAAACTCATTGCAACGGGGAATATTTGTGATAATTCGTCGTTCTGAGACGAACTAGCATTGCTGCATGCAAAATGGCGTGACCCCAAACCGAAGTGGGCAGCCTCGTTTTCATAAGTAAATGAGGAATTCAAGATTGTTCTCATCTATTGTCTCAATATGATATCCATTTTGAATGATAAATTTAAAACTCAACAAGTTCCTTTTAGACTTGCAGGAGAACATTGCATTCTCTAAAATGTTGTTCCTTTATGCAGAGTTATAGTTGCTCTTCCGGAGCCTTTAATCAATTTACTACTACCAGAATTGTAGTAACATCTGCCTTACACATACTTAAATGAGAGTAATATTTCTTCTCTCGGAATATCGTATGTGTGGTACATGAATCAATTAATCAAAAGAGATATACGTACATGAGAATAAACAAATTTAATCCGTGACTTCATCATTAACCAATATTTTCAAAATCTGCTGAGGTTAGTCGGTTAACTTAGTTAATAGTCGACTAACTTGGGAAGCAGTCATTAGGTTAGTCGACTAACTAAATCAGATAGTCGACTATCTTGCCTTGCGGAAAAGTCCAGTTTTAATGCGAAATATTAGTTAGTCGACTAACTAAGTTGATAGTCGACTAACTTAGTGAACAATCATCAGGTTAGTCGACTATCTAAATCAGATAGTCGACTAACTTAGCTTGCGGAAAAATCCAGTTTTAATGCGAAATATTAGATAATCGACTAACTGTTAGGTTAGTCGATTAACTCTACTGGAAAAAAATATCTTTGAAATTTAAGCATATTGAAACATTCTAAAGAACTAATACTAACATTATATCATAAGCTAACTAATACGAGCTGATACTAATGACTATTAGTTTATTCACTAACTAATATAAATAAGTAAAATAAAATCAAACAATTCCATCTTCCTTCATCACAGATCCATCACCAATTAAGTGGTCTATTTTCCCCTCAGGGTGCTCAAAGAAGTCTGCCACATCCAAGTGGGTGATGTCAAAATTGTCATCAGAGACAGAATTGGTTTCAGGGCGTTTACCTTTTAGAGATGCTTGATAAAGCTCAACCAAATATCTTGGTACACGGCAAATTTTCGCCCAGTGCCCTTTCCACCGCAACGATAATATATAGTTTATGAACTATTTGCTTTTGGATTCTCATCGCATCGTACTTGTGGCAGAGTGACCAACTTCAGGTTGTCATATCTCTCCTTTAAGCAATTCCACAAGATAGGTGGATCTTTGACTGTGATATATTCAATTTTCAAACCTTCATCAAGGTGATGGCGCAAGAAAATCAAGGCCTTAGCACAGTTTCAAACCTTCATCAAGGTGATGGTGCAAGAAAATCAAGGCCTTAGCACAGTTTCAAACCTTCATCAAGGTGATGGCGCAAGAAAATCAAGGCCTTAGCATAGTCTTGGGTGGATGCATTATTTCTGTCTTTAATGGCGTCTCCAAGACCCATTGCATCCAAATGGATTTCAGCATCCAACACCCATGTCATATAGTTCTTGCCCGAAATTTCAAGGGCAACGAACTTTCTTTTCATAATGTCAGACATAAAACAAAATTACATCAAGAGCGTGTCCATACTTACGGGCTTTATTACAATTATCACATTCACTTCAGGGAATGGATCATAATCATCTGTATGTGCTATATACAATCTCATGTCAAATATTACTTTCATAAAGTGAAAGATTATTTTGAGAATCTTTATTATTCTCATTATCACAATGATGACGATTATAATTCCGTCTATTGCCACGTCCACATCCATTGATACCTTCACGGTAATAATTTTGTCTTCTTTCAGACTTATCACATACTGCTATCACATTCTCTAAAGGGAATGAGAATGAAGCAAATTCAATGGGACGGATTTTCAATTCTTTGCCCACAATCATACATGAATTTAATCATGGCAAGACATAGAAATTTTACCACTTCACGTGTTTATAATTTCTTACAAACTCCATTAGAGTTATAATCAAACTTTATTGTCTATGTTTGTATATGAAATCAATCGTAGAATTTCAAGAATTTGAATGGGAAAAGTAAATTACTTACCTTTAAGGTATACCAATAAATGTTGTGATATCAAATATACCTCTTGAGTTTCCATCCCGTTGCATTATTTTATGATGATACCATCTCTTCTATTTTTCCGTATAGAAATTCTCATATGGAGCAGTAGCAATCGTTATTACACTCTTTTGCTTGGAAATTCACCTTCAAAAAGAAAACAAAAGTAAACAACGAGAAAGAAAAAAAATTGAAGAATTTCAGTAACCAAAATATCACAAATCTTGTTTCACTCAAATAGAAAAATCCAAACGACGGAACACAAATTAGAGTGGATGAATCTGATTGCAACTCGAGATTCTGAGAGCGATAATTGTTTGGATATTAAGTTCAATTGGTTAGAGACTCGTGCTGATAACGTGTTATGAAATAATATAAGAACAAGAACAATAATACAAGAACAAGAACAATAGAGAGAAAAGTAGAGAGAGGAGTATTCTTATTGATACTTTGGGATGGTTTACAATGGAATAGAACCCCTTGATTTATAGTGAGGTGGTGACTTAGCCACCAAGAAGTAAACCCTAAAATCTCTCTAAATATGGACATTCACCTAAAATAGAATTTTTTATAACAAATAAGTAGTAATATAATTGTTGTGTGCACTTGGGATATCGAATTTATTTGCAAGACGTGAGAATAAATTTACCAATAACACAAAATACTCAGATTAATATAAAATCACACACCCAGTTTGTTATATAGCGCACTTCTAACGTGTATTATTTGTTATATACTCAGATTATTTTCTCCTCTTGTTATTAGTTCTTAACAGGGGCGGTCCGACAAATTTTGTGGCTTAAAGCCAAACTTTATGATGGACCTTAACTTTTTAGTTTTTTAATTATTTATTTAATGTCTACTTTTTAATATTTAATTTTCTTAGACATAAAATTATTAATAATTTTTTTATAATCAGTGACTCCTAATAAGTATTTCTTAGTTGATAATATAGCTAATACATTTAACATGTGTTGTGGCATTGTTATTCTTCGGTAAGATTTTATCAATTTTAACTTTGAAAACTTCTTTCTGCTGAAGCAACGGTAATATGAGTTATGAACACAATTCCATAAGCAATTTACTCATTTGGAAAAGATTTAAATCATTCTATTTGATTAAGTGTATCAATTAAATTGTTATCTTCTAATGGTACTATTTTTCTTAATACTTTTAATTCACAAAATAAATTTAAACCATCAATAACGAATTGGTTATTGTGCTTTATGGAACATTCAAGATTAAGGCAATATTTTTTCAAATTTCTAACATCTAGTGGTCTTAGTTTTTACTGCCAAATACAAACTAAAAATATTTTCATATGTTTCGAATTGTTCAAATCTATTATGAAGTGAAAAAATAGTATTATCTAGTGTTACTTCAAATCTATAAAAGTACTCAACTCTAAATGACTCTTCGAAAGATTTCATTATTGACACTCACATCAAATTCTTACTTCCTATATATCATACGTTTATTAAGAAATTCGGGTTTGATATTTATAATTTCCTTGGTAAAAATCAAAGTAGCTGCATATTCTTCTTTTCTATATTTATTAAAGAAAGAAATCAACTTTTCCATTAGCAATATTTTTTAAACTTATACATAATTTACTTGGTGTAAAAAAAATAAAGCCCCCATAAACATGAAGCCTAAAATGATTACTTTACTTATTTTATGGAAGGACCGCCCCTGATTCTTAAATAAGGTGTGATCCTTGTTGCTACAAAGAATTATGAGTCGTCCAAAATAATAGTAGAGGAGAACACATCTCTATCAAAGTGTATATACAAAATGAAGTCAAACACTACCAAACTAGAATATAGATCAACGTAAATTCCAGTTATACGAGTTAGGTGTTATAAACTAAAGCAAAAGACAAGAACAATAGAACAAGAACAATAGCAATAGAGAGAAGAGTAGAGAGAGTTCTTCTTATTGTGTTGAGAGGGGTCTCAAGGGATGATTTACAATGGTAGGGGGCACCTCTATTTATAGGGGAGAGGAAGATTTAGCTACCACCAATAGAACTCTAAAATCTCTCTAATTAGATACATTAAAGACATTCACCTTAAATAGAAGTGTAAGAATCTTCTATTTCATAACACTCCCCCTTGAATGTCTATTCAATGATGTGCCTCATAAAACCTTAAAACCAAAACCCAATGGGAAAAATTAAAGTAAGGAAAAAGAGTACACATGTTTGAATATGCGCCTATTGGTTGCCTCGTTAAAAACCTTGCAAGGAAAACCCAGTGGGACAAAACCTTGTAAGGGAAAAAGAGTGCAACGCGCATTGACTCCCCCTAATGAGTACATTGATTTATATCCTTGAGCATTTGCATTCCAATCTTGTGCATCATCTTCAAAACGATCTTTGGTAGAGATTTGACAAATCAACCATATTGACTTGAATAAATATTCCGTACCTTGAAATCATCATTCTTGATAGATATGAACATCTTCATATAATGTCGTGGAATAACACTTCAATATCTCCATAGATGCATTCTCAATGCCATCATGCTTATAGTTATGGCAATATACATATGTACACAAATTGTACTTAGGATGTGGTACTTCAGGACCAAGAATTGCATATGCTTCAAGCAACTTAAATCTTTCAAGTTAAGTCATGTAAGTCACATAATAAACTTTAGCTGCATATCAAGCTTTCATTAGTGATACTAAACAAATAAGATATCGAAAAATTGACTATACATACCTTTGCCTTTATACTTTCAAGCATTTGAACTATAGGTTCAAAACTACATGTCTTTCATATGGAATCAATTCTTCTTGAATTGTATCTCTTCCATTTAGTTGCTTTCTTTGAGTCAGCAAATGCGTATAGCATTCTTTGCAATATGTTGCAATTGAATTATCCCTTTTATGAACTTCAGGTTCATATCATGATATTCGGGGATATACATATACAAATGATAATTCATCCCATGTAACACTTTCTCAAATGTTTATCATGTCTCCCCCTCATGTTAGTAAAGCTAACATGTTTCCTCAACTTTGGAAAATCATCTTTGTGCATTATGTCAACATACACAGCACCTTAGTAATAAGATGAAATTATTTGGTTCCTGACCTTGAACCACTTGTGAGGGGAGAATATACTCTCGTATACAACTTATATCAAACTGATATATACAACTTCGTTCTCATAAGGAACAGTTTAGCTATTAAGTGGAAGCACTCAATAATTATCTTGCTAAACCAACTTTGATATAAACCAACTTATCAAGATGAACTGTCTTGAGTAGAGAATCTGGAAACTATGCTCGAAGTTAGATTACTGAGCGATTTACCTCGCAAGCACTGCCAGGCTGCGGGTTAATAACAATGGCGCATGTAACCATATCATAGATGCATCATATGTGGTATACATGGCAGGTGAATGGGCCCATATTCACCTTTGATATTTCCAGAATCAAGGGGCTTCAACCCGAACTCTTTAGTTGGTCAGTTTATTACTGAGAACAAGAACTTCTAGTTCTTTGATATTCACCTATGTGAATTTGCACATCATACTTCAAATGAGATGGCCAACACGAATGTCAACTGAATAAATTATCAATATTGGTAAACTTCAAATTTACACCATGACATGTGCACTTATCAATAAACTTCGGGTTTATTATGACATGGGTTTTATACCAATAGATATCCACTTTATTGTGGCATTCTTTCGTTTGTGTAGTACAAACTGGAGAACAAAGCGGGTAGCTTTTCATATACAAATTACCCCGCTACAAGTTGTAGTAATAGGAGAATCAAAGCCTTCCTTTATTTATAGTCTCAATATCATCAATCGCCTTCGCGTGTACTTTTGGAAACTGGATAAGTTTCTTTGAGACTTACTACAGCACAATACTCAATTGTGTTTCTCCAACATAGTAATAATTGGCTCTTCGAGAGCTCTCAATTAATTTTGTACTACCACAGACTGAGGTTCGAGATCCTCACATTCTTGCATTCCGTATTTTCAAGAGTCTCAGGCTCAATAGATTCTTCGTGAATCTCGGAATTAATCAAATCATGAGCGTCCTCATGTGATTCTTTCATAGTGTCATTTAGATCGTTCTTTTTCCTCTTTCTAGGATTTCGATCTTTGGAACCTAATGGTCTGCCACGCTTCTGGCGTGCATTTGACTCATTGGATATGACACTAGATATTTGTCCAATAGGGACTTCAATACAGATCGGAACTTTTTCCCGCGTGAATGTGTGATTTCGTTATCCTCTTCAAGTCCGTAAATGCGTCAGGCATTTGATTTGCTATTCTTTGCAAATGGATAATCTTTTGTACCTCTTTCTTTCAAATAGAGGTATGTGGATCAAGATGAGATAATGATACATTTTTCCACAAAATTTCCCATTTGGTTTCACCGACTTCTCCCCCTAATTTTGGGAAAAGTGTCTCATCAAATTGACAGTCTGCAAATAGTGCAGTGAACAAATCTCCTGTCAATGTTTCGAGGTAGCGAATAATGGAGGACGATTCATACTCAACATATATTCCTAACCTTCTTTGCAAACCCATTTTGGTGCGGGATGGCGGTGCTACAGGCACCTATACTGCGCATCCAAAGCTTCTTAAATGGGATATATTGGGTTCATGACCCAAAACCAATTGCAATAGGGAATATTTGTGATAATTCGTCAGTCAGAGACGAACTAGCATTGCTTCATGCGAAATGGCGTGACCCTAAGCCGAAGCGGGCAGCCGACAAAGTAGCATTGCTGCATGCAAAATGGCGTGAACCCAAACCGAAATGGGCAGCCTCGTTTTCATGAAGAATTCAAGATTATTCTCATCTATTATCCATTAACTTTGCAAACGCAAGGTTGCGTGATGGCAACAAGCACACATTAGACCATCTACAGGATGCGTCTATCAAGACCATGAAATACCTAAACTACCCACTAGGTGGGTGAATAGGTCCACAAATGTCCCCTTGTATACGTTCCAGAAACTGGGGTGACTCTGTCCCAACCTTTGTTGGGGATGGTCTAATAATCAGCTTGCCTTGATAACACGAAGTGCAAGGATATTCATTACTTGAAAGAATTTTGAAATTCTTTAACGGATGCCCATATGAGCTTTCTATAATCCGTCTCATCATGGTTGATCCTGGGTGACCCAGTCGATCATGCCAAAGTACAAATGTATTGGACTCAGTATTCTTTAGATTTACTGTTGAATGTGCCTCAATTGCACTAATTCTTGTCCAATACAGGCCACAAGATAAAGACGGGAATTTCTCAATAACCCTCTTTTGGCCGGAGACATTCTTTAAAGTGAGGACGAGATATTCAAGATTATCTTCATCCATTGTCTCAATATTGTAGCCATTCCGGCGTACATCTTTAAAACTCAACAAGTTTCTTCTTAGACTTGGAGGAGAATATTGCATTCTCTAAGATAAACGTCATGCCTTTGGGCAGAGTTACATTTGCTCTTCCGGAGCCTTTCAATCAATTTACTTCCCATGGTATGACATACAAAAGGAATACATGAACATAAGAATAAACAAGTTCAATTCTTTTGTGTCACATAATATCTTCAAAATCTGCTACTAACAGTTGGCTAACAAAATCAGATATGTTATCCATAATCAATTCCTTTGCAGTTTGAAAATTTCAGCGTTTTTCATAAGACAATCGATTATTAAACACACACAATCGATTGTTGGAACATAGACAATCGATTGTTAAACACACACAATCGATTATTTGTTATTTTTGAAAAACTTCGTAGCATACTGTCTTAAGACAATCGATTGCTAAACATCGACAATCGATTGTGGATGATTTTTGAAAAATTCCAGATTACACTGCCTAACGACAATCGATTGTTAGATATAGACAATCGATTGTGGGTGATTTTTGAAAAATTCCAGACCTCACTGTTTCAAGACAATCGATTGTTAGACAAAGACAATCGATTGTTGGCTATTTTTGAAAAATTCCAGAACACACTGTTTCAAGACAATCGATTGTTAGCCAAAGACAATCGATTGTTGATCAATTGTTTTTCAACTTTAATGCAAAAATAGTTGATAATCGACTAGTTTTTCAGGCTAGTCGATTACCCCCACTGGAAAATAAAAGTTTTATTGATATTTGAGCATATTGAAGATATTCTAAAGAACTACTGCTAACATTGCATCATGAACTAGCTAATACGAGCTAATACTAATGACTATTAGATTATTCACTAACTAATACAAATAAGTAGAACAAAATCAAATAACTCCATCTTCTTTCATCACGGATCCATCGCCGATTAGGTGGTCTATTTTTCCATCGGGTTGCTCAAAGAAGTCTGCCACATCCAGGTGGGTGATGTCCTCATTGTCGTCATAGACAAAGTTTGTTTCAGGGCCTTTTCTCTTTCGAGATGCTTGATAAAGGTCAACCAAGTGTCTTGGTATACGGCAAATCTTTGACCAGTGCCCTTTCCCACCGCAACGATAACATATAGTTTCTGAACTATTTGCCATAGGATCTTCGGGATCCCGTTTCTGCTTTCGGTGGTTATCTCTCTTTGGGGGGTGACGGACTTCTTTGGAATTTCTTCCTTGTCCACGTCCTTGGCTTTGACCCCGTTTATGACCGTGATCATGGTCCCTTTTATGTTTGGCATAATGCGAGTGCACCATATCTGCTTCAGGCAGTGGTGTAGACCCAGTTGGTCTATTTTCGTGATTTCTCATGAGCAGGTCATTATTTCGCTCAGCCACTAGTAAGAGAGAAATCAGTTCAGAGTACTTCGTAAAGCCTTTCTCTCGGTACTGTTGCTGCAGTACCATATTGGAGGCATGAAACATTGTAAACGTTTTCTCAAGCATATCGTAATCGGAGATGTTATCTCCACATAGCTTCAGTTTAGAAGTAATTCTGAACATAGCAGAATTATATTCAGAAACGGACTTAAAGTCCTGTAGCCTCAGATGGGCCCAATCATATCGTGCTTGTGGCAGAGTGACCAACTTCAGGTTGTCATATCTCTCCTTTAAGCTGTTCCACAAAACGAGTGGATCCTTGACGGTGAGATATTCAATCTTCAAACCTTCGTCAAGGTGGTGGCGCAAGAAAATCAAGGCCTTCGCACAATCTTGGGTGGATGCTTTTTCTTTATCTTTGAGGGTGTCTCCGAGACCCATAGCATCTAGGTGGATTTCAGCATCCAACACCCATGTCATATAGTTCTTGCCCGAAATTTCAAGGGCAACGAACTTTCTTTTCATAATGTCAGACATACTCGAAAATTAAATTAGGAAGAGGGAAAATACCTTGGATTTTCGAGAATGATACTTGAGACGGTAGAGTCTCGTGCTGATAACGTGTTATAAACTAAAGCAAAAGACAAGAACAATAGAACAAGAACAATAGCAATAGAGAGAAGAGTAGAGAGAGTTCTTCTTATTGTGTTGAGAGGGGTCTCAAGGGATGATTTACAATGGTAGGGGGCACCTCTATTTATAGGGGAGAGGAAGATTTAGCTACCACCAATAGAACTCTAAAATCTCTCTAATTAGATACATTAAAGACATTCACCTTAAATAGAAGTGTAAGAATCTTCTATTTCATAACATTAGGAACAATTTTTTATTTTTTTAGCTTGGGTTGGGGGGTGGGTGTGGGGTTGAGAATTCAGGAATTTTAATATTATTAAAAAACCAGAGCATATTCCTTCTTTCCTTATCCATCAAGTGGGATTTTATTTAGTCATTAGATTATATTGAAATATATAATTCAGACCAAATCCGTGTGCATGTTTTTTATTCCCCTTCAAAATCTACAATCACCAAGATTTCCTTCAAAATCAAATTCCAATTTAAAAGATAGTTCTAAATATCACATATAACCTTTTTTCTCGAGAAATTGGACACAGACTAATTCACCTGATAGAAAATAAATTTTAAATGAATTGAACTTCTATATTTTAATAATGTAAAAGAATTTTTGTACTGTCAGAAGTTTTTATAATAAGTGAAAATAGTTAATTTAAAAATAAAGTATAAAACTTGCAAGGACTAGTTAAGTATACTAATAATGTAATATGATTAACTTTATCGATATTTATAAGTTAAAAAAAAATTACGACAAATATTAGGCTTCAATCAACTTAAATAAATTCAATGAGAAATTGAAGACAGAATGAGCTGAAATTAAAAGTATCATTAAATCATAAGCTTTCGCAGCTCTTTTTACCAAAAAGCTAACATTTATTTGCAATGAAGGTGTTTGTCAAAGGCATTGATTCTCATTCTTTTATAGTATCAAAACTAAGAAAGTCCCTAATAATGCCGCATAAAATAAACAATATAATGTCTTTTGTACTGTTTTCTTTTTTGATTTTTCACTCAGTATTCAACATTATATTAGGATTTAATTAAATTTAAATTAGTGTTGGAAAATCTCATATTAAGGATAAAGCGCATTCTACCAAAAATGAATCTATACTCAGAACTCAAATCTAAAACCCTTAAATTAAAAATGGAAGAATAACTACTACTCCGTTGTAATCCTTGTTGGTCTTTTAGACTTTTACTACTTGCTTTACCTTCTCGCTAATATTTTAACAACAGATCTTGACTAGTCTTTTTCATAGGCTTAAAAGGATTTTTCTTTCTTTTCTATTTTGCTCCACTAGCAATGATACAATCTCACCTTTTGGTAAGAGTTAGGGGACATAATAAACGTACTTAATTGTACTATATTAATAAACGGATTATCATTAGTTGGGCGTCATAATTAGATTTGATTATACTTTTACCAAAAGAAATTGATTTGAAAAAGACATAAATAAAAACCCAATAGATTAAGGTCTTTATTAAGATTATAATCTTCTTTTTTAGATGGTATGATAATATTAAAATTATCGGATGCAATTGTTTTATGTATATGTCTGAACAAATTTTACTATTTTGTTATAGGTATACAAAATGTATAACTAGATCTGTTATCGAATAAAATCTAATTTCTACATCTAGCTTAAACTCTTCTAAACTTGTGGTATGACTTCTAGCAAAAATTCCTGAATTATTATTGTTACTTAAATAAATAGACATTAAAAAAATTATTTTTATGATAATTTATAGTACGGTAAAATTTATAAGGTAAAAAGGTAAGAATTTTTTGGTGATTAAAGTCTTATGTTGTAAAATCCTACTCAGTACTTACTCTCTCTCTCTCTCTCTCACTCTCTCTCTCTCTCTCTCTCTCTCTCTCTCTCTCTCTCTCTCTCTCTCTCTCTCTCTCTCTCTCTCTCTCTCTTATTTTGTAAACCTTTGTTACAGTATTATCAAAATTATGAACTGAAATTATTCATTCTTAACAATTTTGATGGATTAACCTATAAATTCCTAGGAGAAACCGGTTAAGTCAAACCCAAAATTAACCAAGAATGGGTATATATTTTTAACCGTGGCCAGGGTGAGGTTAAAGTAAAAAGAGTTAAGAATAAATTTATTTCTTTAAAAAAGTTGGGAGGAAGAGATGAACAGAGTGAAGAATTATATATATATATATATATATATATATATATATATATATATATATATATATATATATATATATATATATATATAGTACAATTAAATTTTACGTGATTTATGGACAAGTGAATCGATTTGATTTCTAAATGATAAATAATTAAATAAAATGCAAGAGTTAGCGCTAAAATCGAGATAAGATAGCAAATAGCTTGGTTCCGGGAGCAGAGTTTTCGAAGATAGTATAATAACAATAAGAGATAAATAAAGTGTTATTGAGCTTAGAATAATGCGCATAACATAAGTTTGTCAAAAAATTCGTGTCCCCATAGTAGTTGTTGAAATCCCTATTTATAGTAGGACATAACAAGGTCCTAATATCAAGCCCCTCTTAAATAATAATTATGGGGGCCATTAAAGAATATGTAACTACAAGCTATGAATATCATGTTCTCTATAACGGACTACGTATTAATACTGCAGAATATTCTTCATTGAATGATATCGGGTAACAGGCATTCATTTGTCTTCATGAGCAACATTCCTTTCGGGGGCTTACCGGTGCCAACCAAGATTTCGGCCTCCGGTCTTGACTTTCACTTGTCTCATTTTCTATCTGTCCCTGGTTCCACGTGTCGCTATATTATACAAGCATTTAATACGAACCGATTTTATCATATACAGATAGTCCCCCACTTTTCGGTGGCACATCCTTATGTCATCGTGAAGTTGCTAAAGATACCTTTCTTGGCAGAAAATTTACTGACTTCATCTGAAAAGCTTCTAAAGCTTGATTAGACCTACGGCACTTCACATTTAATTCTCCGAACATGCATCATCCCACGATTCAGCAATATTTTTGCCGCTTCTCAAGGTAATCATGACCACGTTTTAGCCACATATTCCTTTACTTATACATTTCAATCTTCTTCTCTTACACTTCATAATTTTTCGAACTCTATCAAACTTTCTTTACTCAATTCATTCTTGCTTTTAGCCTCTTTCTTCAGAGAAACCCTTACTTCCTTTTGCTAACTATGGGCTCCTCTTCCAGAAACTCCAACTCTTCGAAGAACAAAGAAAGCACTGATGATGATGCTTCTCCTACAGTGAGCACCATTATCCCTAAAAAGCTTACTATGACTAAGGACTTAGAAGAGAAATTACATTCTTCTAACTTCTGTACATGGGTTGTTGGTGTACCCTTTTTCCATCCGTCTTTCTAGCATCCCTGCTGTGAAGGAAGATTGTGGTTACCATGATTTGAATATCATCTCCCTCGATCTAGCAGAGTGGGTAACCTTCCCCAAGAAAGGTTTTACTTACGTTTACACATAATCCTTCACTTTGGGGTCGTTTTTTTAGCAGAGGATTTGACTTCGTAATCTTGGAGTATTACCTCAGTTACCAGGTGTGCTTGGCACAAGTGAGCCCTTCCTTGTGGCGAACGGTAGCTTGTCTTCACCAGCTATGCCAAGAGACAAGGGAAGAGCTCTCCTTGGATCAATTGATGAACCTTTATTCCCCCAAAATTTTCTAGGGGAGGGGGATGTAAACTTCATCAAACGTGGTTACCATGCTTTACACACCAACATGGATGACGACAACGACCGTGGTTGGATGGAGCGGTTCGTTGTGATTGATATCAGGGACATTATACCGGCCACAAATCCATCATTTCCTAAATCATGAAATCATACATGTAAGTCCAACGTCCATCCTTTCGTCCGATTAAAGGTTATTCCATGCTATAGCTGATCTTTCTTTCACTATTATTTCAGTAATTCGGTGGACACCATCAAAGGCTGAAGGCTTGGACTAGTGGATCTAGAAAATCTTGCATGTTACCATGCTTGAGACTCTCGGTAAGTTTATTCTTGAGTTTATTTTGATTTTTATCCACATATAAGAAAACTAGCTAACTTCTCCTTCTGTTGAATTCAAGTCTTTTATAGGGCTCTGTTACTGTCCTTGAGGAGGACGTTTTGGATAATCCCACAGATGCGGAGAGGTTGTTGCAGGAGTCCTTTGTTCTAACGGGTGTCGTCGAGCTTATTTCCAGTGTGGGTGCTTCCTCTCGGAGTTCCTGTTGGAGAAAAAATAACAAAAAAATGATGCTCTTTTATGGCCGATGGTAAAAATAAAAAGTTCAAGAGCGTCGTGCCCGAGCCAACCACATACACCATGGTGATCGTTGATGATGGATGGGCTAATGGTGATGGGGCTTCTCTACATAGAAGACGACGAACTTCATCAATTCTACAGACTGATCGATCAGTTAAGCTCGTTAAGCCAACCAAGAACGAGGTCTTGGCGCTCTAGGGAGAGAGTGATATAGTATATGAAACCAACTCTTACTTTCGGGCCCCGCTCGCATCTCCCCGTAATATAAGGATAGGTACCAGATCATTTCGGTCTTTGGTTGGAAAGCAACCAACAACTAGCACTGCCTTTGCCGCAACTGCTTCTCAACCTACAACACCATTAGTTTCATCACCTTCCCCCAAATCGTGCCTTCTCCACCAGCAAGTGCTGCATCATCTCCTCCAGCTGTGGACATTCGAGAGGAGAGTGTCCCTCCTCCCCAGTCCCTAGGAATTTGGGGAATAACTATTTGCCTCCTCCGTAGATCCTTATAGGGGCAAGAGTGTTTCCCTCTCGGCCGCTATCGGGTGCCATCTGTTGTCCTGGACAGTGGAACATGCTAATTACCTGAAACCTATGGCTTCAGAGAAAGATATACTAAAATAAAGTGTCTTTCGGGATAGTGTCTTTCGGGATAGTGTATGGTAAACAATGCCATGCATAATGCAGAAACATTACGATATATGTTCCCTTTGCTATTCCTTGTATCTTTGCTCTGACATGATTTTTTATTTGAACTTTATATTTATAGGCTAACTTCCTTGGTTCTAAGGGACTTCGGAGGTTAATCCTTAATAAATAGAAACTTACATCCGAGTGGGATCAACTGTTGGACGAGCGAGATCAAATTGCTACTCGACTCCCTATACTGGAAGCACAAGTTGCTAAGGCTGTTGAGTTGGAGGCTTGGTTGAAGCAAAGCGAGTAAGAGGTGGTGACCCTCAGTCAAGAGTTTGCGGCTAAGGAAAAGTGGTCGATATCCACAATTTTATTCTTGTTGCTGCTGATCGTAAGGCTGTCTCTACTGAAGACTGAACAATTTGGAGGTAGCCTTGAACTCCAAAGCTGAAGAGGCTATTGCTGATGCGATAAAGCATGCCTGATTGGAAGAGAGGTATAGGAAGGCCATGGAGCATAATAAAGTTAACAACTCCACTATCTTGGACCTTGGTGTCAGCCTCCAGGCCGCTAAATCTAAGTGAAATCACCTGTCAACCGAGGTTAACCAGCTTAAGGAAGAATTTCAGTGCCGAGCAGCTTCCCTCATTGCTGAAAAAAATATTCTATGTACAACATAAGGAGAAAACCTTGGAAGAATCCAAAGCGGGAGTTATTGAATTTGATGCCAAATTCGCCAAGGCCCGTGAGCTGGAGTCAACTGCCCGAAGGGATATCTTGGTCCAACTTGATGCAACTGAATCTTCTAGTTCTGGTTTCGAGTTCTCGGGAACTGAAAAAGAACCTGAAGGGGATGATGATGATGAAGGGCAAGATCTCGAGCTGGCAGCAGAATCCGTCTACTACTCTTGGGGGCGTAGATGCTTCTCTTTCATCGGGTTCCAGGGATGCAGTAGTTCGCATTTTTGCTTTCTTTTAACTTTGCTTTTCTTCTCCATACTTTTGTACTTGTGTTGCTTGGCATTTTTGTTGTATATAAAAGTGTTTTTTCGTTTAAGTACTGCGTGAACTTTACTTTTTTGCGTCAATTTATACAAGGCTTCAAGTGTATTTTTTCCCGATGGCATTTGGATTTCGAGCATAGGTTCTTCATAGCCAACCTTTTTACTGTGAGGGTTTCATAAGAGATGTTCCACTTATGTTTACGGTGCTCTTGAACAGGACGGCTCCTATTAATTACGACACTAGCATTTAAATTACTTGATTAACTTTCATATGATAAAATTAATTTATTGTTTGGATAAGAAACAAAAAAAAGGACTTTATTTTATTCCTTCTATATAAGCATTTGTTGTGCTGAAAAAGAAATTGCTATTACTTGTGGCTAATTGTACAACTTGTTTCAACGGGGTGGTTACGCGGTCCTTGGCCTTGATGATACATCTTTGTTTTTGAATTTCATAGTCCCTGTGTATGTGGCATTCATATTGTCATATTCTCATATCCCCTCCCTCCCCTCCCCTGCAGTGTTACAATGCGAAGAATGCGAATTTGAACACTGAAAGTCGTGCTCCTTTGAATATCCCACTAGTGATTGGTTGGATATTCTTTGGTCCGATAGCAAGCTTCATTTCCCATTTGAAATATTTCTACAGAGATAATGATTACCTAACCACCCCTTAATGACTTGCACACGTGAACGGTCGGTAACCTTTTGCTCGATAGTTGATAGGAATTTTGCTATCAAGCAAAAGACTATCTAACTATCACGTAGTGTCGTATTGCTTTTACACCTTGTCATTTAAAGGTCTAACGTATGATGATGATGCTTTTTTCATAGTATTCTTTCTGTTGCTGCCTCGTTAAAAACCTAGTCAAAAAATCCAATTGGGACAAAAATTAGACGAAGGGAAAAAGAGTGCAACACATTGTTTTAGTATAGGTAGTGCTTTATCGACAATAATATGTTTTGATATGTGCCTCACCAGTTACTCGGAAATTTTACTCCGTCTTGATTTTCCAATTTAAATGATACTTTCCCGGTGGCAGCTAAAATCTGGTAGGGGCCTTCCCACTTTGGACCCAACTTTCCTACGTTGATATCTCGGGTATTTTGAGTCACTTTTCTTAAAACCAAGTCTCCTTTTTTGAAAAAATGGAGAATGGCTCTTCAATTGTAATATCTTTCCATTCTTTATTTTTGGGCAGTCATCCTTATACGCACCAAGTCCCATTCGTTCGTTGAGCAGCTCTAATTTGACCATTAGTGCTTTGTTGTTTGCTTCTTCGTCCGCCCGAAATTATCTCATGGTAGGTTCTCCTACTTTTATCGGGATCTAGGCTTCCTTTTCGTATACGAGATAGAAAGGTATCTCCCCTATGCTTGATTTAGCTGTTGTTCGATATGCCAATAGATTCCCGGTAGCTCTTCGGGCCATTTGCCTTTGGCTGCTTCCAATCTCTTTTTGAGATTTTGTATTATTACTTTGTTCATCATTTCCTCCTGTCCGCTTGCGCTTAGGTGATACGATGATGATGTGATTCTTTTGGTTTTCATGTCTTCAAGGAATTTTGTGACCTTTACGCTTATAAACTGTGGCCCATTGTCGCAAGCTATCTCTTTTGGTATCCCGAACCTGCAAATTATGCTTTCCTACAGAAAATCGACTACTTTGCGCTTGCCGATTTTCTGGTACGGACCTGCTTCAACCCACTTAGAAAAGTAGTTAGTTAAAATCAAAAGAAATCTTACCTTATCGAGATCTGGCGGCATCGGACCGACTATGTTCATCCCCCATTTCATGAATAGCCAGAGCGGCAAAATCGAGTGCAATAACTTTGCCAGTTGATGCACCAACAACACGTGGCATTGACACCAAGGAATCCACGCTGGAGTGATTTCTCCAAATCTCTTCGTGGACTTCTTCCATGGAATAGTTAGCTTCTGAGGCTCCCAAACATTGAGCCAATGGGCCTTGAAAATATTTTCTTTAAAATTGACCTCCCCTGAAGAAGTATCGAGATGCTTTAGTACGCAACACTAGGGATGCCTTGGAATAATCGGATAGTTTTTCGTGTTTGAGATATCAATGATCTTATTCCTTAGTCCCAGACCAAATTGGTCGCGTTTACTTTATAATATTCATCCACATCCAATACCGAACGCATAAGTTGTACGACCATACTGTAGTCTGACCTCTTCATTTATGTGGAAGAGCCTAGATTGGCTAACGCATATGCTTTTGCATTTTCCTCCCTCGGAATATAGGTTATTGATCATTCCCTGAATTGTGCAAGTAGAGCCTGGACTTTCACTACATATTGTTGCATGCGCTCCTTTTTTACATCAAAGATTTCGTGGACCTGATTTACTACCAGTTGGAAATCACATTTGATTTCTATGACCTTGGAGTCCAGTCCTCGAGCCACTCGAGACCTGCAATCAAGGCCTCAATCTTCGCTTCATTTTTAGTCAAGGGAACATATCTAATGGCCTGCCTGAGGGTTTCTCCTGAATGCGTGATTAATACTATGCCAATACATGAGCCTTTTACGTTGGAAGCTCTATCCGTGAACAAGGTCCAAACTCCCGATGTCGATTCCGACACCATTACTGCATTTTGGTAGCCAAGGCAGCACTCCAACACTAAAATAAGCTACAAAGTCGGCCAAAACATAGGATTTGATCGCAGTCCTATGTTTATACACTATGCCAAATTCAATTATTTTGACTGTCCACTTGGCCAGTCGACCTGAAAATTCAGGTTTGTCAAGGATATTCCATAGGGGAAAGGTTATCTCCATGGCTATCAGTGACATTAGAAGTAAGGTTTAAGCTTTCGAGCAGCAACTACGAGAGCTAAGGCTAATTTTTCAAGGTGTGGGTAGCGAATTTCCGCTCACGTTAAAATTTTACTAACATAGTAAATATTTCCTCCATTTTAATTTATGTGAACCTGTTTGACTTGGCGCGGAGCTTAAGAAAAAAATAAAGGCTTTTGGAAATTGTGGTCCTAAACAAATCCAAATGGGGCCCAAAGTATTTGTGTGGTTATAAAAGCTTCTCATTAAGGGTAGAGTTGTAACTTTAAGCTACATTGTTACCAAATTTAGAAAGGGTTCATTCTTTTTCGAACGTACCAAAAACAAAATAGGTTCACATAAACTGAAATAGTGGGAGTAAGAGATTGTGTACCTTTATCTTCTCGGACTAAAACGACAGTTACCGCTACCCCCAAGACCTTTAAGTAAATAAGCAGTTGTTCGCCTTCCTTAGGTTTCAATAATAATGGAGGGCTGGATAAATACCTTTTCAAATAATTCAGAGCATGCTGG
Source organism: Nicotiana benthamiana (assembly GCA_034376525.1). Taxonomy (NCBI): domain Eukaryota; kingdom Viridiplantae; phylum Streptophyta; class Magnoliopsida; order Solanales; family Solanaceae; genus Nicotiana; species Nicotiana benthamiana. The sequence continues at coordinate 100,830,064 of CM067336.1, forward strand.
CATTCCGGAGTCTATTCGAAGTTGTTCTTCTTCAGAAGTGAGAAGAAGTGATGGCACTTTTCTAAATATCATGAAATAAACCTGCTTAGATCAGCCAGTCTTCCTGTCAACCTCTGAACCTCTTTCACATTTGATAACTGGTCGGGAATGACTTCAATTGCTTTAATTTTATCGGGATTGACTTTGATCTCCCTTGTTAAGCTTCATATTGTGCTTTCTTAGGATGTGAAAGGTTTCTTGGAGATGTTTTAGATGATCACTTGTGTTCAAAGACTTAACCAGCATATCATCTGTATAAACCTCCATCGTTTTCTATATTGTCTTTGCAAACATTTGTTTACTAGCCTCTGATAAGTGGCTCCAGCGTTCTTAAGCCCAAACAACATCATTTAATAGCAATATGTTCCAAAGTTTGTTATGAACGACACGTTTTCCTTATTATTCGGGTTCGCTTTAATTTGGTTGATCCAGAAACAGGCATCGAGAAACTCATCAATTCGTGTCAGGCCATCGCATCAATCATTGATCAAGTTTTGGCAATTGGAACGAGTTTTTTAGGCACGCTTATTCAGATCCTTATAATCTACGCACATACAAAGCTTATTATTCTTTTTTAGAACTACTCATATATTGGTTATCCAGTCAGGGAACTTTACCTCTAGGGCCACTTTTTTGACAAATTTATTTCTGACCTCGGCAATAGGGAATTTCTTCCACCTTACGGGAGGGATGCTAGGATTCATGCTAAATTTATACACGGACACCTTTGGAGGTATACCTGTCATATTCACAAACGACCACGCAAAATAGTCAACAATAAATTTAAGAAATTATATAAATCCTGACACGATCTCGGGGTTTAATCCTGTACCCAAGTGGAACTCTCTCTCCAAGAATTTCTCAAATGCGACATGCTCGAGTTCTTCCGCTGTGGATTTGGTTGCCTCTGTTTCTTCCGATGCCTGGAAATATCTTGGTACATGATAAGAGTCCGATGACTACTCCCCTTTGTTGTCTACGTTTGGATTGGCAACAGAAATAGATTTTTGTAATTGCTATGACACGTGCTCCTTCCCTAGAAACTGAGATCATGTTTATCTCCCTTGCTACGAGTATGTCTCCTCTTATTTGTTTAATCCCCTCCGCAGTTGGGAAAATTTAGAAGTTTATGGTATGTTGATGGCACATCCTTTATCTCATGTAGATATGTTCTCCCAAGAATAATATTGTAGTCCAAATTGCCATCTACTACTTCTAAGAGGGTCATCTTCATTACCTCTTCAACATTCGTTGGCAGTAAAATTTTCCCTTGGGTTGTTACGCTTGCTAAATTGAACCTAGCGAGGAGCTTTGTGGCCTGAATTATACTTCCGATCACCTTGGCTTGTTTCAGCACTCTCCATTGGATAATATTGGCTGAACTTCCTAGGTCCACCAAAATACATATAATTTTAAAATCTAAAATATTAAGAGAGATTACCAGGACACTGTTGTACTGTAGTAAGTGTCCATATACATCTTCCTCCATGAAGGTGATGTCGTCCTCAACGACTTCTCGGAGTCTCTTGCTATGGGTCACCAATACCTTTGTCTTTTTTGCTGCCAAAAAAGTTACATCATTAATCTCGTTCCCTCCGAAAATCATATTGATTGTTAGGTGATGGGGGTTTTCTCTTGCTTTTAAGGGTTCTGTATTATCCCGATTGCGGCCTATAGTTATTCTTATCTCGATAACTTAAGAATTCTCTAGGATGACTAATTATTAGTAATGTCGCCAACTCCTCACACAAATGACAGCAGTCCCCTATCTGATAGTCGTTAGTCTTGTGATACTCATACCATAGATCCCTCAGACTGGGATCAGATCTCATCGGTCTTGGGATCGAGCTTCTTTAATTTTTCTTATTGCCGAAACTAGTTTCACTACGCTGACATTGAAAATGTATTCAGACAACATGGGGTAGGTATAGTCCAGATACATATTTTTCTTGCAAAGACATGTTATTTCGACCGAGATTAGATATTCTATCGGTAATGAATCTATTCGATGATCGAAAACCTCTGCCACATCCTTCAGCCCTTTTGCAGGGCAAAAATCGACCTTTAGATGACCATTGGTCTGCATCGAAATCATTTTTCAACTTTGACTTATTCTTCTCTTGGTCCCGACCCTTGGTCGATGTCAGAAAACCGAGATGGTCATCCTCAATTCTTATCTTTGACAAGTAATGGTTGTGAACATCTCCCCATGTCAATTCCTGGGACTCGAGAAGACTTCCTTTTAATTTTCGGGAATCGCTAAAACTCCTCGAATTCAGCCCCTTAGTAAATGCCTCCGCTTCCCATTCGTCCGGCACGGCTGGCAGCAACATCCTCTCTTTCTATAATTTGGTCACGAACTCCCACATCAATTCAGACTCTATTTGTGCAATTTCGAATATTTTGGCCTTTCGGACATGTACCTTTCTGGCCTTGGCATGGGCCTTGACAAAAGAATCAACTAGCATCTTGAAGTAATCTATTGAGGTATTGGGCAGAAGTGAATACCATGTCAGGACCCCTTTTGTGAGACTCTCCCCGAACTTGTTCAACAAGACCGATTCAATCTCGTGTAGATCCAAGTCATTTTCTTTTACTGCTATTGTATAGATGGTGTGATAAGTATATATTATATATGTTTTTAGGTATATATTATATTAAATAAACAAATACTTTATATATAGAAATGTTTTCTTGTTCAAAATTTGTACAAACTATTAATATATGTTGCAGGAAAAGAGAAGAAAAAAGAGTGTTCAAGCAGATACATCAAAAAGTCAAAGGATGGCATCCCCAATCCAAGGATGTCATCCTCAATTATAAGGATGTCATATATGAAAAGAAGCACGTAGAAGAAATTGATTCAAGATCTAGGGACGATTCATCCCTTAGAAGTTTATGAACGTAATTTCCTATAAATAGTCATGACTTTTCGGTGGAAAAAAGAACAATTCTTGTGGTGAGAACACCAACTTTAAATAGCTTTGTTTTAGTTTCAAAAGTTATTTCTCTTATTGTAGGAATAATTTTTTTTTATTTTATTTTTTCTTCATAATGGAGTAATTTTCTTTGGTTGGGATACTAGATGAAGCTATAAAAATACTATAATAGTTATCTTAATTTTATTATCTTCTTATGTTGAGATTTTCTCTTTATCATCATTACACACCAAAGTATTTGATATTGATTATTTCTATTTATTTGATATAATTATATCACTTACTAAAATCTTTATCTTGTTATTTTGTTTCTTATTCGAGAGAAGAGAAAGATTTAAATAGGTTTGTTAATTTAGAAAAGGCTAATCGAAAGAGGCTTTTACTCAGTTGGTGTACTCAATTAAGATAATTCTTGTTTGAAGCAATTACTTTAATTGGTTAACTATACTAATCGAAAGAGATGATATTAATCAATTATTATTTAATATAACTAAATGTCAATAAATTAATAACATTAAGCGCAAGCGGTGCTATTTATATGTTGTTTTTATGTGGAGTGATGTCTTAGAAATAAGTGGTCACTCTTTAAACAAGATCTTTGTTTCACTGTTAATCGATTGACTACACTGATTGAAAGAGGTGTTATTAATTGGAACCTTTATGTGATTTGGTTGAATTAGAAATAAGCAATCATTTTGACTAAACAAAGAAATAAGTAATAGAATTTTGATCTTATTATAATAGTTTTATCTTGCTGAATCAAAGTATTCCAACCTCTATCTTCTATTATAAAACTATTAAAATATTTATTGCTTTTATTTAACTATTTTTTCAACAAAAATCTCTTTACCAATCTGATTCTCTCAAATAGTGACAAAGATAATACAAAACTGTAGCCTAGGTGGTTCCAATCTCTGTGGGACGATATCTTAAACTTTACTATAATTTGATAGAGTACGAACAGAAAATCATATACGCCCAGAGCTCATCATGGTGATGTGCTCCTGAAGATCCAAATTCCCACTATATTTCACCACATCTGGCATTTTGAATCGCTATAGGATCAATTATGGTGTCGCTCTTGGTTTGAACGGCAAATGGATGTACTTCTTTGAGTCCGATCCTTTTAGCACCGGTGGTGCACTCGGGATTTGTTCCATTCAGACATTTATTTTCCGCATAAACCACATGAGTTTGATTTTAAAGGGATCATTCTCATTATTTTTAACGAGTCTGCTGCCGTTCCTACCGTCCATGTTGAAGCCGACCTCGCCCATCGGGATGTGGTTATCAACTCTTTGTGTTGTTTGGTTTGCAAGAGCACTTGGAAAAATTGGACGTCTTCTATTTGCGCTATTGGAAGCGCCCGACAAATTCTTGCTTCAACTCCGTCATGACTTGGTCTTTTCGTGAGAGATGGCCCATAATAGCCTTTTGTTGCCCCCTTAAGATTTTCACTATTTCCACTACGTGCTCATCTTTAGTATCATCAGAAGTTTCCTCTCAAACATGATGTGGATGCTGTCCTCCATGGACCAGCGTGTCTACGCCCTCCTCGGTGGGGGTATCGCTGATTGATTCGTCACGTTGAGGCTGATTTCCTTGGGCCTCAATGTTGTGCGTGTTGTTGACACCGTTATCTGCCTTTTTTTATAATTTTTGCTAAGAGCTAAAGAATTTAAACATGTTAGTAATAGATGCAAGTATCAACTTAATTATGCAACTATCTAAGCCCCACGGTGGGCATCAAACTATTTACCCGCAAAATTGTACAGTTAAATTTATTCGTGGTTTATAGACAAGTGAATTGATTTGATCCCAAAATGATAAGTAAATTAAATAAAATTCAAGACTTAGCATTGAAATCGAGATGAGATAACAAATAGCTTAGTTCCGAGAGTAGAGCTTTTGAAGACAGTAGTAATAGCAATACGCAAGAAATAAAGTGTTATTGAGATTAGAATAATGTGTATAACATAAGTGTGATGACCCAAAAGGCCATCTTCTATTTTTGAACTCGATTCCATATTCTGAGGCCTTAAAAATAGTTATTTTATCTCTCTACAATTTGCGTGCACAGTTTGGACGTGCTTTCAGAAAGTTCTTATATGAAATAATAATTTTTGGTCTAAAAAGTTGATTTTGGATGACTTCGGTCAGTATTTTTGGGTAAACAGACCCGGACCCATAGTCTAACGGTCCCAGTGGGTCTATAGTGAAATATAGAATATAGATGTATGCACAGAATCGAATTCTAAGGTCCCTAGCCTGAGAAATAAACTTTTGATGAAAATTGTAAGACGGAAACTATAATTATTTTAAAAAATCGATTAATGTTTGATCTTGCTAGTATCGGGCTCGTATTTTGGTTCTGCAGCCTAGTACGATTTATATGATATTTATACATTATTTATGTTGGTGAGAAACGAAATTAATTTGACGTGATTCGGACCGTTGGTTGGGAAAATAGATGGTTTGAAACTATCTTAAAAGTTTCATGCAATTTGGTGCTAAATTCGTAGTTTTAAGTATTATTTTGACGATTTGATCGCAGAGAAAGTTTGTATGATGTTTTAAGATGACTATGCATGTTTGGTTTAGAGCCCCGACGGCTTGCAAGGGCTCGGGTTAGTTTCGGATAGGCTACAGAGTGATTCGGACTTAAGGAATTTCGCTGATATGCTTCAGGTCTACAGACATTGCACTTGCGTAATCTAGCTCGCAAATGCGAGCATCGCATTCGTGAAAAAGTTTCGCATTTGCGATCAGAAGGGCTGGGAGGGGACCTTCGCAATTGCGAAGCTCAAGATCGCAATTGCGATAATCACACGCGGCATTTTGCGAACTATTGTTCGCATTTGCAATAGCAGCATTTCCTGGACATTCTTCGCATTTGCGAAGGGATAATTGCATTTGCGGCGCTTGCAATCGCAAATGCGATAGCTGTAGCTGTTCAAAAATGATTTTGGACGGAATTTTTCATTCATTCTCCCATTTTTCAAACCTAAACCTCAAGAGGCGACTTTCCAAAGGTTATTTCTTTCCCAAATCATAGGTAAATGATTTTTAACTCATTTCTTTCAATCTTTTCTTTCTTTTCATAAGACATCATCCTAGGATCTAGGGTATTTCATGGTGGGATTAGGGATTTTCGGATAGAATTTAGAAATTTCAAAATTTGGGGATTTAGACCTCAAATTGAGGTCGGATTCCAAAACAAATTGTATATCGAGGCTCGTATGTGAATGGAAATTCAGGTTTTGGTCTGATTTTGCATTTTGACCACGTGGGCCCTGGGTCGATTTTTAGCTGTTTTGGGAAAAATATTGGGAAACATATAATTATGCATTTGAATTGATTTTTCTAGAAATAATTAATGTTATTAAGTTAATTATGGCTAGATACGAGTGGATTGGAGGTGAAATCTAGAGGAAACACGGTAATTGAGCTTTGAATTGGCTGTTGGATTGATTAAGTATTGTGTCTAATTTTGACGTGAGGGATTAGGGATCCCCGACTTAATTTCTACATGAAAATCCATGTGTGTGGCGTATAGGTGAGGTGTCGAGTACCTATGCGCCGCCAAATTATCTGTTTAGCCTGTCCTTTTTTCTCGTTCCTAATATATTGTCTTCATGTCCTAACTGCTACATGCTTATTAGTCTTCCATATTTAGTTGCTTCTTGTTAAATATTGGTTTCTTTGTTGAAAGTATTAATTGTTCCACAGTTTTATCGTATTACATTATTGGTTTGATTTTATTTATTGGTGCTCCATGGTACATTTTGGTTGGTGTTGCAGTGTAGTATTAATTGAGTGAAGTTTCATAAAGGTATAGATTTCCGTTTGCTTTGGTTTTAGGCTTAAATATTGTGGAGGGTTTTGAGCTAAATTTTGAAAATTCTTATTTTTATTGTGTGATTGGTACTGATATAGTGGGATCGGGTTGCTCAACACAACAGAAGGAATAAGGGTGAATGTGATTGTCTAGTGGGATTGGGTTGCACGCCGCAACATGAGTAATAAGGGTAGATTGGTGGGATCGGGTTGCACTCCGCAACAAGAGGAATAATGATGATATATTGAGGAGTAAAGAGGGTAGACTGGTGGTATCGGATTACACGCTGCAACAGGAGTAATAAGTGTGAATGTTCATATTGTTACTTATGATATGGTAGGGTCGCGATGCACGCTGCATTATTTTATTGTTTATGTATTCTTCCCCTGCCATGATGTTATTCTATAGCATTGTAACATTCTTAAGGATATGTTATAGATGAGTACTGCAAGATTGTTGAGTTCCGTATTTATTTTTGCTACAAGTTACTATTCCATTTCGTTTCGTACTTCCATTTGCTTTATTATGTACTGTATGTAGGCTATATATTGTAAATACCACGCCATATTCTCGTCACTACCTCGTCGAGGTAAGGCTCGACACTTACCAGTATATGAGGTTGGTTGTACTGGTACTGCACCCTGCACTTTCTGTGCAGATTTTGGAGCTGGTTGTGGCTGATCGAGAGGTCGGTTGCAGGAATTCATCTAAGAGACACATAGTAATCTGCAGACCCTAGTGTCCCCTCCTATGATTCTACGTTCTTGTTTTATCTTTTTTCGAGACAGATGTACGTTTCTTTCATACTAATACTTGTGGATGTTCTTAGTATGTTCATGGATTGTGACACTAATTTTTGGGTGGTAATAGTTTCGGTATTGTTAATAGTATATGGATAACCAGCTTATTACGTACTTCCCCATTTATTTTCAGTATAATTTAGCTTTGTTAATTTTATCTATAAGATATAAAGGGAAAAGATGAATAGAACTGTAACGTTGGCTTGCCTCGCGAGTGCGATGTTAGGTGCCATTACGGTCCCGATGGTGAAAAATTCGGATCGTGTCAATAAGTTTGTCAGAAAATTTGTTTCCCAATAATGGCTATTGAAATTCCTATTTATAGTAGCACATAGGGAATACGGTCCTAGGATCAAGCCCCTCTTAAATGACAATTATAGAGGTCATTGACAAATGTATAGCGGCAAGTTACGAGTGCCATATATTCTATGATAGACCATATATTTAGTACTGCAGAATATTTTTCATTATCGAGTGACATGCATACATTTGTCTTCATGAGTAATATTCCCTTCGGGGTCTACCCGGTGCCAACCAAGATTGCTGTGTCCTCTCCTGACTTCCACATGTCTCAGTTTTTATATGTCTTTAGTTTCACGTGTCGCGCTATTATACGAGCATTTACTATGAACCGGTTTTAAGTAGACTATTCGTAACTACTTAACCATAGGAAGCTGAGGCCACGGGGGAGATAAGTAGACTATTCGTAAAAACCACCTTAACAAAGAAATGTTTGCTTGCTATTGCCACCTGCACTAAATTTTAGTAGTGTTATTTTTAAAAGGCTAACTTTCTTTAACAGCAAATTTGTTTGTGGGGAAGTGTTATGTATCACAATCTTTCTAATCATACCGAAGCCATTTGCACATTTTTCTTCCCACAAGTTTTGAAGGCAAGATTTCCCATTCTTCCTTTTAAATTATTCTGGTAATAATAATAATAATAATAATAATAATAATAATACACAAATAAATATGACAATAATTATTATTAACATTAAGATTATGAGGCTACTAATACTATTAACTAAATTCTACTTTATTGTAAAAAATTTATGTTGACAAGTCACTTGTACGTCTTGTAACATGCATGTCATTTATCTTACTTTGTCACATATTCATTTTTTTTGTTGAAATTTTACATGTAATTAACTTTTAACTGATTTGATAGTGTAAAATCTCTTTACAATTTTTATAGTATATAACTTTAACTAATTAGCCCAATAATTAAAGCTCGTTGGGTTTTTTGGATTTGATAGTAGCATGAAATTGAAGATGTAATGAGGCCATAAAAACTGGTCCACCATCAAAGATGCTATTTAGATATTAGCTGAAATTAAGTATCATTTAATCACAAGCTTCCATAGCTCTTTTTACCTAAAAGCTAATGTCTATTGATTCTCTTTCTTTTATACGTTCCCTATTTAATTCCAATGATACTCTCACCTTTTAATAACAGTTAGGGGACATAATAAGTGTACTTAATTATTGGATTATCATTAATTGGGCGTTACAATTAGATTGAGTACGTTAGCAACAAATTGTTTGAAGGTAAGACGTGTCCGTTTAAGCTTTTATACCTTGTTTATAGTTATAATTTGTGAGAGTTACAGGAGCAAAGACATCATAGTATATATTGTGGATAATGGCACTTTAAATATTTCATTTTATACCTCAAATTTCTATCTAATCCCTAATATTCATTCGTCTTTGGTGTGTCGTTTTCCCATGCCAATATCCAAAGCTCCTTATCCTATAATAATAGGTCCACTTGCATAATCAACAAATGCAATGGATTAAAAGGGAAAAAAATGATGCTATAAAGATACACATTATTTATTCATAAGAAATAAGAAATTAGGGTTTCCTGTTAGTTCATTATTTAACCTCCTTTACATTTCCCGATTGCCTACTTGATTGTCCTTTTGTTATGTAAATTGATGTGTATGTAGCATGAAGTATGAACTAATTTTGACTCTTATTATGGGAAAATTCTACTACCTAAATTACCTCGTTTTACACCGCAATCTACTTTTTTGAACAACCAATATTAGGTGTCAGAACAAACAAAGGTTCGGGTGGAATAGTAAGTACTCTTCTTCCTTAATTATAGGTTTCGGGTTCGAGCCCCTGGGTATGAAGTTGCCTTAATTAGGGAGCGCTTTATCCTTCCCCCTCCTCCCTCCTTCCTCCCCCCTCCCCAAATTTGAGACTTTCACAAATCCGGATTTAGTCGGGCCCTTATATGAATATCGAATACCGGATGAGAAACCAAAAAAATAGTAGGTGCCAGCCGCTAGAAAGGGGGTCATTTTCTTTTTTTAGAATTTTTTTCGCATGAAGTCGCACAATTTTATGGAGAGGTCTAAAGTAATTGCAAAATATATATTACACGTTTCATTTTAATTTCCTCCATGTATGTATATATATTGAATAGGGTCAAATTTGGCCCTCAACGTCTCCATGCCAACGTGTAGGCCCAGTGGGTACACACCGGCCAGAGTAAGGGCACGGTCCGGGCGTGGGGGTGAAGGTGACGTCATTTAGAACTTAACTTCTTCACTAAGCGGAAGCCACTTACTTTTGTACTTTTTCTTTGATTATTTCGAGGAAGATCTCCTACTATATAAAGGAGACCTTCATGCTGTAACAGGCATGATGAGTATTCTCGAATAATACAACTTCTCTCTCTATATCTATTTCTGTCTCCTACAATTGCTTCTCTCTTAAGCTAAAATTATTATCTTTATATTTGAGATCTATAATTACAATATCGTCCATCTAACCTCTAGGTCAAATTATATTTGATTACGATTTACCCATGTTATCTTTTGATTGTTTTCTAAGCTTGCAAAGTATATTGATAATTTTTAAGCTATGGGAATTTCGAGAATCAAAACCTTAGTTTGTACATAGAGAACAACCAACAACTATTCTCTACACCACACGAACAAAAATAGATGAAAACAACGCAAGAATGAAAGCGATAGCAGATGTTGCAACCAGCCTCATCGGTCCTCTCAACGAAGCCAGTGAAGAGGGTGTTTGATTACAACCCATAGCACCACAACGAGTGGGGAGATCCCCCCCTCCACCCGGAGATCTGACGATCTTGCGGGAAAAGGGTGTTTCTACATCTGCAACCAAAGAAGTACCCTCGGAGGTTAAAAAGCTAGTGGAAGAATGGCTAACAGGTTCCCTAAGTGGCTTGATCGAAAAGTTACCACAAGGTAACATCAGATGTGCACTGACAGTAGATCTTACCGTCACCATAGATGAACCCGAAATGGTACAAGCAATAACATAACGGATGAGGTACAGGCCAACGATGTCATGCTCACAGCCATTCTTAAGAAGATGGAGCAGGTGGAAAACGAAAACCGATCACTTCGTGACCAGATGAAGGAACACTAGGAGAGGGTAGACAAGATCCCCAATGCCCCCAAGTTGCTGCCAAAGCGCGACCTGGGAAGATTTATTGAACAACCCTACACTGAAGAGGCTGCCCCGCACTCTATTCTGAAGACCTTTAAAATTTTATCCTATCTAAGAGTATACGATGGGACCACAGATCACGAGGATCATCTGATCCACTACGTCACGGCTGTAAAGGGCAACAACCTATTAAAGGAAAAGGTACCGTCAGTACTGCTGAAAAAATTCGGTAAAACGCTGACAGGAGGAGACCTGACGTGGTACTCCTAGCTACCAGCTAAGATCATTTTCACGTTCAAAGAAATGGCAGACAATTTCGTCACCGCCCATGCAGGAGCAAAGAAAGTAGAAGCAAGGGTTAACGATATCTTTGCCGTCCGTCAAGCCATAGGAGAAGGACTCAGGGACTTACTAGCCAGGTTTAACAGGGTGAGGATGAGCTTACCCAACGTATCAGAAGGAATGATGGTGGCCGATTTCCAGAATGGACTAAGCAGAGATGGTTCGAGGGAGACCAAGAAGCTATTAAGCCGTCTCATGAAGTACCCTCCTACCACATGGGAAGAAATCCATAATGCATATTGTGTCGAGGTAAGAGCAGACGAGGACGAACTCAATGGGCCGGCTTAACGGTTGAGGACAATACATCTAGAAATTAGAAGGGATCGACGCATCGAGGGACGGTGGGAACAAATTCCGCATCTCAACAAAGAAAGGCACCAGCCTTATGGTAGATACTCCCATCCGCTGCCACCAAGACACACGGATGCAATTCAGTGACATGTTGTTCTATTCCGAAACGAAAGAGGTATGCCTCCTTTATTATCCGCCCATAACTTTTGTGTGTCTCCTTCAGAGATAGTGTACGCACTAGAGAAGCTGGGCAGCAAGGTACAATGGCCAACGAAGATGAGATCAGACCCCACCACAAGGAAATCAAACGTCCTGTGTGAGTTCCGCCAGGAACGAGGGCATAAAACTGAGGACTTCATAGGCCTACGACAAGAAGTGGTCAGAATGCTAAATCAAGGGTACCTGAGGGAGCTACTCGGCGACAAAAGGAAAACCAACTTTGCACGCAGACGTGAGCAACCTCACGGGCCGCCGAAGCCACCCTCTCTATCACGTATGATTAATATGATTGTCAGAGGTGGCGACGACTCAGAAATCAACCCCGTCAAACTCACCACCACACACAAACTGAAGCGAACCATCGCCCACGAATGGTATGACGACTTCGAAGATAGTATTACCTTTGATAAGTCCAATGCCGATGGTTTGTCTTTTCCTCACTATGATGCCTTTGTTGTCACTTTACGTATTGCAGATACATATGTTAAAAGAATCATGATTGATGATGAAAGCGGCGCCTGTATTGTCCACCCGAGGGTCCTCATACAAATGGGACTCGAGGAAAAGATAATATCGTGCTACATAACACTAACTGGTTTCAATAATACAGTAGAACGGACCTCTAGAGAAATATCCCTGCTCGTTTTAGCGGGAGGAGTCATGCTGGAAACAAATTTCCACGTAATGAACCAGGATATGACATACAATGCCATCATAGGACGCCCATGGATACACGCCATGCGAGTAGTCCCGTCAAACTTTTATCAAGTGATCAAATTCCCTACCATATGGGGAATACTCAGCATCCAAGGAGAGCCACGCACCGCAAGGGAATGCAATAAAATAGCTCAAGATTGCGCCCATACCAAACAACTTAACGGGGCGAGTGCAGAGGCATAGCAATTAGCTATGTCGGGGACCAATGTCGACCTGACAAGGGACGCCATTAAAGATCCTGATACAGTAGAGGCCTGTAAAGCTACGATTTAAGATCTCGACCCCATCCAATTGGACGACACCGACCCCACGAAGAAAGCCTACATCGGGCATGGTCTCACTAATCCAAGTAAGTATTATTAGTTTTAACTAACCATGCAGATCCATTTGCTTTTTCCCATTCAGATATTTCAGGGATCTCGCGAGACATCGCCACCTACAAGCTAAACTTTGACTTATTACACCCGCCCGTGCGGCTAATGAGAAGTAAATTCAATGTCTCTATCAACGAAGCAATCAGTGAGGAAGTAGACAAACTACTAGCCAACGGCTCCACCAGGGAATAAAAATACCCCCAATGGGTCGCCAATGTTGTCATGGTCAAAAGGAAAAATGGGAAATGGAGAATGTGCGTGGACTTCACCGACCTGAATAAGGCGTACCCTAAGGATTCATTCCCACTGCCCCACATCGACTAACTGAACACCGCTACTGTAGGACACGATCTGCTAAGCTTCCTAGACGCTTACTCCAGCTACAATCAGATCATGGTGGTCGAGAAGTACCAGGAGAAAACAACTTTCATCACCCACCAAAGGACATATTGCTACAAGGTAATGCCCTTCGGGTTAAAAAAATGCAAGAGCTACATACCAGAGGCTCGTCACCAAGATGTTTAAAGAACAACTCGGTAAGACCATAAAAGTCTACATCGACGATATGCTAGTAAAATCAGCAAAGAAAGAAGACCATATCAACCACCGGAAGGAAGCCTTCAAGATATTGAGGAGGTACGGAATGATGATGAACCTTGAGAAGTGCACCTTCGGCGTGGCCTCAGGAAAATTCTTAGGATTTATCAAATCACAATGAGGCATTGAGGTCAACCCAGACAAGATCAAGGCGATAAAGTACCTGAGGTGTTGAACAACAAAAAACATGTACAAAAGCTGATAGGGCGGATAACCGCTCTATCCAGATTCATCTCCTGGTCCTCCGACAGGTGCCATAAATGATTTAATGTACTGAAAAAAGACCAATGGTTACAGTGGAACGAGGAATGGGCGGAATCTTTGAGAATTCTAAAAGCGTATCTATCCTCACCACCCCGCTAGTCAAAGCAAGCCCAAGCGAATCCCTACTGGTTTATTTGGCCGTATCTGAGGTCGCCGTTAGCACAGTCTTGGTCTACGAAAACAAAGGTACGCAATCCCCTATTTATTACATTAGAAAACCTTCATGGATGCCGAAACATGATGTCCGCACCTTGAGAGATTAGCTCTGGCATTAGTCGTGGCTTCATAGAAGCTCCGGCCCTATTTTCAATACCACCCTATAAAAGTGGTAGCGACCTTCCCGTTGAGAAGCATCCTACACAAGCCTGAATTATCAGGCCAGCTCGCTAGATGTGCCATTGAGCTCAGCGAGCACGACATCTTGTACCACCCAAGATCGAGATCAAGTTGCAAGTACTTACCGATTTTATAGCAGATTTCAGCGCGGAAATCGTGCTAGAGGCAGAATATGAGGCGCAACGTGCCTCCTATAATGCCGACCTATGGACTCTCTATAATGACGGTGCTGCCAATGCATCGGAACTGGGACTGGGACTCGTCCTTGTGGTTCACATAGGTGTAACAATTCGCTAGTCCATACGATGCCCAAAATGACTAACAACGAGCCCGAGTACGAGGCCGTTATTGCAGGTATGAAACTAGACATCTAGTATAAATAATAGTCATAAATCCACATGCTGATGGCAGATTTCGAAGAGTACCACTTTGAGCAAATCCCGAGGGTATAGAATGTCTAAGCAGGCGGCCTAGCAAAACTTGCCACGACAACTAAAATTTTCACAAAGAAAGCATGGTCACCCTCCCCCATTAAACCATCGATCATACTGAGGTAATCTCTTTAAATTTGACTTGGGACTAGCGCAACAAATTTGTATCCTACCTACGGGATGGAACATAGCCAAAAGACAAAAAAGAGGCAAAGAAACTCCGCGTACAAGTTGCCCGGTATTTCCTGATAAACAACATCCTCTAAAAAAAGGCATTCGGCGGACTCTTGGCCAAATGTCTAGGGCCACACCAAACGAGGCCAGTACTCGAAGAAGTGCATGATTTCCATTACGGTGCCCACACATGTAATAACACCCTCGTGCAATGCCTCATACAGGCCAGCTATTACTGGCCTACCATGAAAAAAGAAGTTGCGGATTACGTTCGCCGGTGAGAACAATGCCAAAAGTATGCCCCCATAATACTTCAATCAGGAGAACCCCTCCACTCGGTCACCTCCATATGGCCCTTCATCAAATGGGGAATGGACATAGTCGGACCCTTACTCGCGGGACGAGGAAAGGTACGATTTTTACTAGTTTTAACTGTCTATTTCACCAAGTGGGTGGAAGCATGTGTATACGCTCAAATACCCGAACAGGAGGTCATCGCCTTCACATGGAAAAATATCATATGCCGCTTTGGCATCCCCAAGAAAATCAGCTGTTACAATGGATGACAATTTGTCGGTCAAAAAACGATAGAATTCTTCAAAAAATGGCATATCAAGCGAATACTCTCAACGTCATACCATCCCGCCACCAATGGCTAAGCAGAATACTCCAACAAGACAATACTAAATATACTAAAAAAGAAACTTGAGGAAGCCAAATGGCTAAGGCCTGAGCTACTGCCAGAAGTATTGTGGGCCCATCGGACCACACCCAAATCCAGCATAAGGGAAACACCGTACTCACTGGTCTATGGAACCGATGTGGTCATACCAATCGAGATCGGTGAACCAAGCTTGAGATACTCGCATACTAGTGGAAGAGAAAATGACATGAACAGGCTCCAAGACCTCGACGAAGCCGAGGAAAGAAGAGTAATTGCCCACATCAAAATGGTGGCCCAAAAACAACGGGTCGAAAGGTACTACAACAAGAGGGCCAAGATAAGACCACTCAAAGTAGGAGAATTTGTCTTCAAAGCCAAGACATTGGCATCCAAAGACCCAAGCAAAGGAAAGTTAGGTACTAATTGAGACGGACCCTACAAAATCACAGCAGCAACCAATAAAGGAGCATTCCGGTTGGAAACAATGGAAGCAAAAATACTACAAAACAATTGGAATGTCGCCCACCTCAAGTATTAGCATTTCTGAAAGACGTCTCCCGAGTCGTACTCATTTTCCCTTACCCGAGTTTCATCCCAATTGGGTTTTCTCGGGGAGGTTTTTAACAAGGTGACGGAGGGGACACCTGGAGATATTTGTGGAACAAGTTTATCATATAAACCTCTCCATACGCTCTCTAGGCCGACATGATAAAGGGACTGGACTAGCATGATCTCCAATGTGTAAACGGTTACGGCTATCTCCAATGAATAAACGGCTACGGCTATCTCCAATGTGTAAAAGGCTATGGACATCTCCAACGTATAAACAGTTATGGCTATCTCTAATGCATAAACGGCTATGGCCATCTCCAATATGTAAATGGCTATGGCTATCTCTAACGTATAAACGGTAATGGCCATCTCCAATATATAAACGATCACGGTCATCTCCACTACACAAATGGCTACGGCCATTTACAATGCGTAAACGGCTAACTATCGCCACCAATAGTCGACCCTGTTCGACTATGGCAAGAGTCAGCCATATGGCCAAGGCCATCAACAAGTTATAACCAAGGTCATCAACTTAATTCTGGCCAAGGCCATTGACTTCATCATGGCTAAGGACATCACCGCCAACCTCGACCCACTTCAACTATGGTAGGCAAGTGATTCGATGACAGTCAAAGTCACCCATATGGATAAGGCCATCAACAAGTTATGACCAAGGTCATTAACTTAGTTCTGGCCAAGTCCATCGACTTCATCATGGCTAAGGCCATCGGCGCCAACAGTCGACCAAGTTCAGCTACGGCAAGCAAGTGATTCGATGACAGTCGAAGTCATCCATATGGACAAGGCCATCAACAAGTTATGACCAAGATCATCAACTTCATTCTGGCCAAGGCCATCGACTTCATCATGGCAAAGGCCATTGCCGCCAACAGTCGACCCAGTTTGACTACGAAAAGCAAGTGATTTGACGACAGTCGAAGTCACCCATATGGCCAAGGCAATCAACCAGTTATGACCAAAGTCATCAACTTAATATGGCCAAGGCCATCGACTTCATCTTGGCTAAGGTCATCGCCGCCAACAGTCCACCCAATCGACCACGGCAAGTACGCGGTAGACTCGACGATAGTAGAAGTCACACCCACGGACAAGGCCATCGATATTATATGGCTAAGACCATCCACACTATCATCAGTCGAGGCCATTAAGATCAGCTACAACAAATTAAAGACCTGACATAGGCCGAAGATATATGTGTGGCTAAGGCTATATAGGTTAAAACAACGACCAAGTTAGATCGTTCTCCACTGATCACCAACCTAGTTTAACGGTAGCACAAAGCATTTCAACAACAAGCAGAAACACTGTCAAAATCCAACAAGTAAATAAGCAACCGATCTACGGAGATGGGGCACCAGAGAATCAAAAGAGCAAAGAAAAAGAATAAATTAACTGAAAATCTATGTTTCATTATCTCTAAAAAATACACGTACATCCGACCGTGAAGAAGGCCCCGGTTACATACAAATATATATATACAAGCCCTAAGAGCCTTCACCGCTTCGTCCATCACGCCCTGCTTGGCTGCTATTTGGTCCACCATCGCCTCTAGGCTGGTAAGTCTTAGAGATCCAGGAGCCAGACTCTAGACGGTTGAAGTCATTAGAGCTATAGCCCACCCTATCAAGGGAATCGGAGCTATAACCACAAGTCGTACGGGCGACGCGGGCTAAGCGTCGTTGCTTCTCAACCTCCGCCTCAGTGGCCCGACTAGCAGATAAATACTCCTCGAGTACGACCAATATAGCCTTGGCATACACCCACATTTTGTGCACCTCACATGCGCGTCATCTTCGGGCTTCGACAAAGTGGCCGGCTTAAGGGCCTCAACCTCAGCCGCCATGGCGTCGAGCTCAGCGGTCAAAGCAGCAACTCTTGTCTGCAACTGAGCCGCCTCCGCCGCTACTCCATGGATGATCTCCAACTCCTCTACTTTTGACTGGAGGAGAGTCTCTAGCTCGATGTTTCGAGCCAAAGCAGCCATCAGTTTCTCATCAACTTCTCCAACTCGGCCACCCTCCACTTCAATTGAGCTTCCGATTATTCAAGACCCTCACGAAACACCCGAAACTGAGGGTCCTGCTTGAGCACATCTGCGCCATTTTGTTGAAGGTGTCCACCTTCCTTTGCTCACGCCGCCTTCTCTGCGCCTCCAAGCCAAGGGTCTAAAAAGAAGAGGAAAGAAAGGAAACACAAGTCAGTACGTACCAAAGTCGCCTTTACGACCCATAAAAGGAGAGTTGAAAGCTACCTGCAAAGCTGAGCCAGCGATCCTTTGAGACAGGTCCTTATTACTGATACCCTTCACTGCCTTACGCTCTGCGTCTGCACATAGCAAGGTCATCTCCGCCGCGGCCTGCTCGCCGCTCTCCAGTAAATTATACCCTCTCGCGATGGGGATTCGGCGGGTAGACCTACCTGCCCTCATCCTCACATGGGTTGGTTCCCCCGTTATATCTCTAAGAGCGGCCTCAGGGCCTGTCCTTTCAATATCAATGTCCGCTTCCCCAACTGTAGACGACAACCTGCCATCTTGGACACGGGCTAACTGGCAGCGGCGGAAACTCTCCTTCGAGGAGCCAACCTCCCTGAACGGATGGCCTCAAAAATAAAAGTTGGCTTGGCTCTTGATGGGGCTCGCTAGTCCTCTGTGGCAATCCCCTTACCGGTAATCAGCTGCCACCTCTTTCTCTACAGCGGCTCTTCACCTTCAGAAGCCTCCTTCACATGCTTCGGAGATGGCTCTGAGGGAACCATCTTCATCAGCGGGCACGACCTCAGGCACTATCAAGGGCATGGCCTCAGGCGTCATCCCTGGCACAACTTCAGGCGCCGACTCGGATGCTGCCATCGGCACAACCCCTACTGAGAACCCGTAGGAATGTCATCACTGAGCGAGCCGCATGATACGACCTCTTCATCTGAGTCAACTTCTGCCCCAGACGGGGCAACCGTGATCTTCTTCTTTTTGGAAACAACCCGACCTGCTAACACAAACAACTTAGGTAACAAAAATTAAAGCGGCCTTTGAAATCAAAGCCAAAATAAAACACTACCTGGTGGGCCGTACTAGTTTCGGAACGCGGGCAAGTGCGACACTCCTCCGCATAAGGTATCAACCCCTCTACTCATGATCTAATATTTTCGATGAACCGGGGTAGAGAAGCCGCCACTACAAAAAAAAATCACAATGGATGAAGAGTCAAGACCCCAAATAATCACGAAATCCACACAAGGATTCTTCAATTTTGCGTTCCACCTCTCTGGGAACCCTTCAGAATTGGGCACCAAGTGCTTCGTCCTGATGTAGAAGCATCTTTTTCAGAAGTCGCGATTGATCTTGTCATCAAACTTTACTATAAAGTTCTTTGTACCATGGCTCTTCAAATGAAGCATGGTACCCCTCAAGTAGCTTGGGTTGAACATCTGCAGAAGATGATGAACTGAGACCTTGCTCCTCGCCCTGGTCACAACGTAGTAAGCATTCTACACACCTTTAACATATAGGGCGTGAGATAGGCCAGACATACCCTATAAAAGCGGCAGAACTCCTCTGCTAAAGGGTTAAATGGTAGGCTGTATCCGATCCTAAACGGATACTCATAAAAAGTACAAAACCTAGGCTTGTACACATTGAAATAGTCCGTACCAGCCGGAACCATTTCTACATGGCCCGGAATATTATACGTTGATCGAAGGGTGTCTAAGTGGGATTGCAGCAGTTCACTATGCTCACAAGGAATGAATGAGGTCTTCATTTTAAAATCACTTCGAACGTGCATCGCTTTCGGGAGCACATTATCTACCGAAAAAGGAACAAGGGCCTTTTCCACCTCTTCCTCTTCACCGCGGGAGGTAAGCCTAGATGGAGCAGTGTCCTTAGTTTTATTGCTACTCTGATGGTATTTCCCCATATGAAGTGGTTTTGAAATACTGGTGACGGGGAATACAACCACACAAAAACAGGTAAGGTCTCACACGAGATATTGATTACAAGAAAGCAAGAAAGAAAAGGGAATAAGAAAATATTCTCAAAGGTTCGAAAGATGAATCAATTTGAACTTTTCCCCTATTTATAGGATGAAGTTATGCGGCAATCGAAAAGGTATGATCAAAATGGGTGCGGAAAAACCAAATCGTCACATCACCGCCTGAACTACCTCCGGAATAAAAGTAATAATGACGCATGCGAGCGATGACATTATCCTAAAAAGGAAATCACATGTCAACGGAACAACACCATTGGGCAAATCACGTCGTTCCTATTGCCGCCTGAGCACGAGGTCAAATCATCCAAAAGACGAGGTTCGCAATTTTGTCCTTTGAAGACGCCCATCGGGCACGTCTCCAACGAACGGAGGGACTAACTTTATAGGGTCAAATTTGGCCCTCAACATTCCCACGCTAATGTGTACGCCTAATAGGTAGACACCGACCAGAGTGAGGGCACGACTCGAGCGTGGGGGTGAAGGCGACGTCGTTTAGAACTTAACTTCTTCACTAAGTAGAAGCCACCTATTTTGTACTTTTTTTTTTTATTTCGAGTAAGGTCTCCTACTATGTAAAGGAGACATTTACATTGTAACATGCATGATGATTATTCTCGAATAATACAACTTCTCTCTATCTCTATCTCTATTTCTGTCTCCTACAACTGCTTTTCTCTTCAGCTAAGATTATTATCTTTATCTTTGAGATCTATCACTACAATATCGTTCATCTAACCTCTAGGTCAAATTATATTTGATTACGATTTACCCTTATTATCTTTTGATTGTTTTCTAAGCTTGAAAAGTATATCGATAACTTTTGAGCCAAACATATATATATATAATCTTTTATTACTACTTGAGAAAGCAAGTGGGCATGATGTCTGATGCCCTCTAGGATATTCTCCAATTAGTAGGGAGATAAGTGCTGCAACAAAGATTGTACAGTTTTTACCAAAATTGGTGGACGAGTTAATGAATAAAGTTAGCTGTATGATAACAATAATAGGGAATTTCACATATATTTCTTTTTTTCTAATTTGACGTCGATGGTATTTTGGCCCTATAATAGCAAAAGATGATACTCCATAAGCCAAAACCTTACATATACACGCACGGTTATTATTTGGTGTACACTGATTTTTACTTGAATTGTAAGTACCAAATAATGAGTTTTACTATATATGGTTCGTTATGCAAATTATTCTTAGCCTTGCCCCTTTGTGTTGCATGTTGACCTCTGCTGTGTATGCAACTGTGCATGAATCTTACCTATGCCAGAATGGAGATTAAGCATGCAGTAAATATATGAATAGGAGCGAAGCTACGTGTCTTAAAAGGGGTCAATTGATCAACTTTGCCGAAAAACTATATTAGGTATGTAGGTAAAATACTAAGTTTTAGAGGTATTTCACTCAAAAGATATCGAAACTTTTTTGAATAAATCAATCGAAGAAAATGAAGGGATAAATCTTAGCTAAGTATAATAATCTCTAGAACGAAAGATGGATAAGAAGAATACGGATAGTAAGACTTCTTTATCTATCCAGATCAACCAATCTTTTAAAATAAATCTTCTCACTCGTTTATGTAAGCAAATTTACAGTAAGTATTATGGATCAGCCAAGAAGTGTCCCCTTACAAGGTTGTTATTCGCTATATTTATAAGGAGCGGAAAAAGGGCCTAAAATGCCCCTCCACTATAGGAAATAGGAAATCAAAGCCTTCCGTTAAAAGTTAGCCTCTTATATGCCCTTGCCGTCTAAAAATGGGCTAAAAATGGCCTTATCCACTAACGGAAGATATGTAAATTCACGTGGAATTACGTTAAAAAGTAGAAGGGCATTTTAGACTCTTTTTGGATTGTACAAGGTCATATACGAGTCAGTTATAGTAGTCAATTCTCAAGCACTTCACTCCATATCAGTTTACTCACACACCTATTTTAGACCCTTCATTGATGTCTGATTTCTCCTACTAATTGAGTCACCTTATCAATTTCGAGTTGAGTTCTAGTTTAGGTTTAATTGTTTTTCATTTTTATCAGTTTGTTTTGGAGATTTCTCTAAGACAGTGTCGCAAAGTTAGAGTAGCTTAAATGGGTCGATTAGGAGGTGTCGTTGTGGACTTGCTGCTAATTATTTAAATGCTGGGACAAGAGTTTTCAAGTGCCCTAAGCATGAGGTATGTAAATTTGTTGATGGGTTCTTTTAATTATTTCGATTTGACTGTAATTTTTTTCTTTCTTTTTTTTGGTTTTAGGATGAAAAATGTTCCTATTGCTGGGAATGACAAGATGAGGAGCTTCCTCCTAGAAATTCAAATCTCATATGCAGTTTAAAGAAAGAGAAGGAAGCTCTATTCCGTGAAAGAAATGTACTCCAAAGAAAAGTTGCTAATCTTGAAAATGTTAGGATGCTCGTCGATCACGGAGGATTAGAATCCTTGGAATTGGAAAGAAATATTCTAGTGAAGGAAGTGGTTGATTTAGAGTATTCACCTCTGCATGATGCTAAATGTCGAAAGAAGATGTGGATTTTCTTTTGTGTGATATTGGGATGTTTTGTTATGTTCTTTGCACTAGCGGAAAATGATATGTAATGTTAGTGTTATTGTGGTTTAGTTGTTGTATTTTATTATGTAATGATTTATTTTTTGCAAGGATTCAATGAAGTCATTCCCATTCATTAGAATATTTTTGTCTAAGATTGAGTTACTTGCTGTGATAATTAGTTTGTGTCTATGATTGAGTTACTTGTTGTGATAATTTATTTGTTGGTCTAAAATAGGTGTGTGAGTAAACTGATATGGAGTGAAGTGCTTGAGAATTGACTACTATAACTGACTCGTATATGACCTTGTACAATCCGAAGAGGGTTTAAAATACTCTTCTACGTTTTAATGTAATTTCACGTGGATTTACATATCTTCCGTCAATGGATAAGGGCATTTTTTAGCCCATTTTTAGACGGCAAGGGCATATAAGGGCTAACTTTTAATGGAGGGCTTTGATGTCCTATTTCCTATAGTAGAGGGGCATTTTAGACCCTTTTCCGTATAAGGAGTGAAACCCTTCTAAGCTATAAAAGATAAGTTATAAGGAATGTTCCAAGAAATATTCCTAGTATTCCCTAATGGGTTTGTATTATTACAAGGGTCGTACAATCTCTTATTTGTCTTAAGGTCGTCCTCCGCCGAACGTTCGGTTACGTGGACCTCGCTGTTCGTCTTACTCGTCGATGATCGTGGTTGTTCGAAATTTAGACCCATACAACATGTATAATATATATCGAATACTCTTTATTGAATTTTTTTTTTATTTCTTTCAAGTTTCAACAACTTTAAAAAAATATCTGATTTTGCCTCGGGATATACATATCGCTGGCGGCAAAAACAATATAATTTGCTTTCATGACGCTTTCTTACCTCACTTGCCAAGTCATCCTTAATTTAAATATTAATAGAGGCCAAGCAAACAAATGATACTTATTATTCTATTTGTCGGATTTACCTTACATATAGCCAAATTTTAGAATGCTGAAAACTATCGGTAAAGGGCGGCATTTTTCAGTTGCCGCAAAAGTGGACCAACGTTACACCGTAAAGTATGCAATAATGACAACTCTATTCTGCTCTATTTAAGTCAATCAAAACAATATTACTGAAAGGTATTTCCTTTTAAGAAATAAAAACATAGTACGGGCAATGAAAACAAGGAGCATACTAACAAAAGAGGATACTACTAAAATAATTGAGAAAATACCAGTATTTAATTTACACTAGGAATAAGGGTCAAAACTCAAAGCTGCTGCCTTTACACTCTCTTTTGAAATTAAACAACTTTGAGCTTTGTTAAACTTTTGATCTGAGCTTTATTCTGTTATCAGGAAAAAGTCTCATTTTTTTCTCTTGATCCCTTAGGGAGTTCCAGCTTCAGAGTTGTTTGGCTCAAAAGTTATTAATATATTTTATAAGCTTAATAACAATTAAAAACAAATGAGAGTAAATCGTAATCAATTATAATATGACCTAGAGGTTGGAAGGACAATATTGTTATTATAAATCTCAAAGATAAGGAGATAACATGAGCTTAAGAGAGAAGCAATCATTAGAGATAGAGACAGAGAGAGAAGACGAGAAGAGTGGTATTATTCGAGGATAATGATCCCTATTTACAATGTAAATGTCTCCTTTATATAACATGAGACCTTCCTCGAAATAATAAAAAAGGTACAAAAGTAGGTAGCGTCTTCTTAGCGAAGGCACTGACTATTTAAACGTCACCTTTGTCACCACGTACAGATCATGTCCTTACTTTAGTCGACGTATGCTCAAAGACGTACTCATCGGCATAGAGACGTCTAGTATCAAGTTTGACCATATACAGTTAGTCCCTCCATTCGTTGGAGGCACATTCGATGGGCGTCTCCAATCGACGGAATTGCGAACCTCGTCTTTGGAGAATTTGATCTCATACTTAGGCGGCAATAGGAATGATGTGAAATGTTTAACGTTGTTGAGCCTTTGATGTGTGGCTTCCTTTTTGGGATGACGTCATCACCCGCATGCGTCATTATTACATTTATTCCCGAGGCAGTTCAGGAGGTGATGTGACGTTTTGGCTTTCCGCGCCCATTTTGAGTGATGCCTTTTTGATTCTCGCACAACTTAACCCTATAAATAGGGAAAAGGTTCAATCTGATTCACCTTTCAAACCCTTGGAAAATATTTTTCGACTTTCTTCATTGTCCATCTCTTTGATCACTGCTATTTCGTGTGAGACTCTTTCACCTTTCTGAAGCCTTATTTCTCGCTATAAGCACTTTATTTCTTAGACGGAAACATCATGGTAAGACATCATCAAAGTAGAAAGAAGAAAAAGGATACCGCCCCATCTAGGGTCCTGCCTTCCCCTGGCGGCGAAGAGGAGGAGGCAGAAAAGACTCTCATTCCCCTCTCGGTGGAAAATGGGCTTCCCAAAGAAATGCACATCCGACGGGATTTTCAAATGAGAAATCCATCTCTCCCCTGGGAACATAGTGAGTTATCACAGCCGCATTTGGACAATCTCTGTGTGGCGCATAACATTCCAGGCCACGTGGAAATGGTTCCAGCTAGAACAGATTACACTAATGTGTAAAGACCCGGACATTGCACCTTTTATGAGTATCCGTTCTTAATCGGTTATAGCCTACCGATTTATCCTTTAGCAGAGGAGCTTTGCCGCTTTTTTCACATATGCCCAGCACAACTTACTCCCTACACTTTGAAGGTGTGTAGGATTCTGAGCACGTAGGCGGACAGGGCTGAGTGCGAAATCTCAGTCCACCATCTTTTACATTTATTCAGCACTGGTTACCTGGTGGGTACCATGTTGCAACTGAAGAGATGCAGTACAAAGGGTTTGTTGGTGAAGGCTGACGACAAGGCCAATCGTGGCTTCTGGCGCAGGTACTTCTATATTAAAATGGAGCATCTGGTATCGAACACTAATGGGTTCCCCAAAAGGTGGAACCCTGAACGTAAGTATCTTTGTATGTGAGATTCTTGGTTGTATATTGTTTTAACTGTTCGACCGCTGTGACTTATTCTCTTATTTTGTAGTGAGCGATTCTCCGCCCCAAACCATAGATGACATTAAATAATGGATGGAAAAATTGATACCTTATGTAGAGGACTGTCGTACCAGGGCCATGTTTCATCAACAGTACGGCCCATTAGGTCACTCTTTGGCTTTGATTTGGATACTTTCTTAGGTTTTGTTAACTGACTCACTCACGTTGGCAGGTCACAACGTACCCAAGAAGAGAGTAGCCATGGTTACCTCACCTAGGGCAGGGACTGACTCTGAGGGTGAAGACATACTACCGTGTGGCTCGTTCCATGACGGTATACCCGTGATCCCTCAGCAGGAGGCTACACATGTGAGGGCGTCTATAAGTAAAGCACTTCCTTCGGTATCTCCTCCGCAGTCGATGGAGGAAACTTCGGACGGTGAGGAGCCGCTGGAGAGGAAGACACGGCGGTTGATAACGGGTAAGAGGATAGATACTAAATATGAGAGGATTAGCGAGCCTCGTCAATAGCCAAGACAGGTTTTCATGGCCATCCATTCAGGGAGGTCGGCTCCTCAAAGGAGAACTGCATGCCGACGCCCCCTTTTCATAAGCGAAATCGAGTTTTGCGACATTATGGGCAAAACAACTCTCATTCCCGTTTGGGAGTTGGGTTATGGAATTAGAAGAGTCGCCACCTAATGATTATAGTGCATTAGGACACTTTAAGATGAAGATAGTGTTTTTGAGAGAAAAACCAGAGTTGGGTAAGGGCTTGAAATTATCTCGAGGGGAAGGAATTAGGCACCCCTTAAGATCCACATATGTGCTTCCCGGCCGTGCTAATTGTGACTTTAATATAAGATGAAGCAAGTAGACAAATAAGGTGCACATGTATAACATTCACATGAATTGAAGCTTGAAAGAAAGGAAGGAAATAAGTTTGAAGAGAGGGTTCGTTTGAAAAGCATTTAAATAAAGCACGTAAAGGAAAAAAGGTCCTAGGTTTAACTATAATATTGATCACATTGGCATAATACCCCGCACACACTTTTCAAAGAGGGGTCGCCATATGGTATTAGAGTACTGGTCATCATCTCCATATTCTACCCCCCACCCCGTTAAGGTATTAAAGTGCGTGGTATCGTTTACTTATTGCATGCTAATACCCGTCCCGACCTGTTAGTCCTGAGGTATTAGGACTTCTAATCCGAGAAAAGTGGGGAAAATGAGATAGGATACATATATGGAGTATTCACAGTTAAAAATTCTAGAGCAACAGTCAAAAAACAAGTGGCATATAAGAGGGCTGCAAATAAACAATTAAAGGCTCAAATAAACCATGTAACATACAGGAAGTAGTTTAGCATGACTTCAATTACTGATTTGGTCTTTAAAATAGGTTAAGAGAGCGGGAAGATTAGTTTAACACATAAGAGGTGGATAGAAAATCTGCTTCGAACTTCCCGGGACCATTTTAGGAGTTGACAGAGTTTTAGAAATCAGCATAACTTTAAAAGAAAACGCAAAGCTTCAGACAAAAGTCTGTCAAAAAGATCTAAGGTTGCAGACAAGTTCCGGAAAAGGCCTATAGGTTGGCCACGTGGGTTGAGTATAAGGAAACTATACTAAAACGAGTTTAAAGACCTTAAAGAAGTTTTGAAAGACCTTAAAGCACATGGACTTGAGCAAACAATCACAGGTTCAATATAGAAAATAGTTTATAAGTTCAGAACATTACGAAAAGGGTAGACCTGGGCCCGTTTTGAAACAAGCCAACTTAGGATAAGTTGAAAACTGAGTCGTTTGAAACATTAGGCGGGTCTGGACTTAAAACTTATAACCCTTTAGTTGCTGCTTTTACGTAATTGCGACCTACTATTTTTTGCCTAGCGTTTATATAGTTCCTATAGGCATGCTTTCTAGGTGAGATTATAAGATGCAAACCTACGTGCATGGTTTCTACATGAAGTTGATGCAATAGCATAAAATAGGCATGATGACGATTACACGTGGATAAAATAAAGGCCCTAAGACATGGTATCTATATGGTTGATGCAACAGCATAAAATAGGTATGGTAACTATATAAGAAATTGATGCAATAAGGTAAAGTGAACCTATAGGCATGATATCTAATGAACGCATGCAAGAAACAGAAAAAACCTTTATAAGAATATTTTCCATATGATGGTAATGCAATAATGAGAGAACTATAGATATGGTATCTAATATTGAAATAATGCAAACCTATAGGCATGACTTCCATATGAATGAAAGAAAGTAAATCCTCCCATGTCCCTTTTGCTATACCCCCGAGTTTTTATATTACAAATTATTACAAAACTAGGCAGAAGAGTAAAGAACATTAAATAAATAAAAAGTTAAAAAAAAACATCAGCTTCTATAACAGGCTCGAGGAGTCTCGAAGCAACTTTAATGTCCAACATATGCTTTTTACCAAATCCGAGCTCCCAAGATCCGAGGCTTTTCTCTTTTAGAGTGTTACAAAGTTTCAAAGGCCTTCAAAGGGACCCAGGCATTGCTAAAGCTCTAATTAGAATAGTGCAAGTGTGGAATTACCAGCCCTAGAGCATCCAAGTTAAGAGGAGACTCCAAGGTCCCTAAGCATGACAGGAACTTAATGGACTAAGAATAAGTGCAAAGTGAGGATTAGAGGCAAACCAGTGTGTGAAGTGGTCATATCCAGCCTATTGAGTGAGACTGGCATACCCCAGACTCCTTACAAAGGTTACAAACAGGAGCAGACTTGTAAACAAGTCAGACAAGGGCCTGGAAGGTGATTAGGACACCAACAGGCCTTTGTCAAGGCTCAAACACATAAGAGAGGGGAAAGGGAGTGGGATCATTCTGAGAATAGGCTGTTAACAGCCTTAGTTTTAGATTAGAAGTGGCAATGAAGTGCCATTCTCATCCAAAACAAACTCATAAGTGTTGGAAACACGTTCTCAATGCAATATACTAAAACGTGTGTTCTTTTGTGTAGGTTTTGATGAATGACAAACGAAGCGAAAATTGATATATGACGAAGTTCAAGAAACAAGCGCACAATTGATATATAACAAGATTCAAGCTCAAGACAAAGTTTTATAGTTTAATTGAGTCATTCTTAATTGTGATCTTGATCCTACAACTTGACTCATAACATGGCTTCTCTCATAAAATTATTTTCCAAAATCATGCATATTTAATTTAATGCTAAATGATTTTAAATCATGCATATTTTCATTAGTCAAAATGATTTTTAAATGCCTCTGAAAACTGGACTAAGATAATCGATTATGTACTAATGATAATCGATTATGTTGAGCCAAGACTGCATGACAATCGATTGTGAACTAATGACAATCGATTGTGTTAAGGCAGTGAACATCAGGTTTTTTCAAACCTGCATGACAATCGATTGTGAACTAATGACAATTGATTGTGATGAGGCAGCGTCCATCAAAGTTTTTCAAAACTCAGAATAATCGATTGTGAAGCTAATGACAATCGATTGTGAAGAGACAGTGTCCTTCAGATTTTTCAAAGTCACAAAATACTCGATTGTGAACTAATGACAATCGATTGTGTTGAGCAGTGACTTCCAGTGATTTTCAAATTTATTAAATAATCGATTGTTACATTGGACAATCGATTGTCAAGAGGCAGTGTCTAAAATGTTTTTCAAAAACTGATAAGTAATCGATTGTTGACTTTGTGTAATCGATTGTGAAGCTGACCGTTGTCGTAAAATTTTCAAATACCGTCAGGTAATCGATTATTGATTCTGTATAATCGATTGCTTTGATTAAAATCCGGAAAAGATTTTTTGAACGTTATTGGGTAATTGATTATTGATTCTGCATAATCGATTGTTTTGATTAAAATCCGGAAAAGATTTTTTGAACGTCGCTGAGTAATCGATTGTTGATTCTGGACAATCGATTGTTTGTGGTAAAATCTGGAAAGGATTTTTTGAACGTTGCCAGTAATCGATTATGGATTGTAAGTAATCGATTATCAAGCGTAAAATCTGGGATTGAATTTTGATCTGACTGGCAGACAATCGATTGTTGGGGTTTGACAATCGATTGTCAGTGAGTAAAATCAGCAACTCTTAATTGGCAATTAGGCAACGGTAATGCCAAGTTTTTCAACTATAAATACAGCTTCATTTCAGTGTTTTAAACACAACAACATACTACAACTGATCATTACATTGCTATAAGCTTGCATACTTTTGTTTATCATTTTATATTCAATTTCATAAAGCTTTTGAGAGCCATATTCTTGTCTAAAGTTGTAGTGATCCAGAGCTTACTTCTTTTACTCATATCTACTCATTAAGGAGTATTTTGTTTGAGTGTTTTAGTGTTGTATACACTTGTAAGAGAATTGTAATTCTCTTGTTGTAAGGAACTTGTGTTTCCTTGGTTGAAGTCTTGGAGTGTTGTAACTCCGAGCAAAGGTGTTGAGGCTTGCGTCCTCAAGTTGTAAAGGTTTGTTAAGCACCCGGAAGCTTGACACGTTAGTGGAAAATCTCGAGAGAGTCTCTCGGGGACTGGACTAGCCACACGTTGTGGTGAACCAGGATATATCTGTGTGTAAGTTATTATTTATCGCACTTATTTACTTCCTGCAAATTTTAATTTCCGCAAGTTTACGCTAAATTTTATTATAACGCTATTCACCCCCCTCTAGCGTTAAGCGTATTATCTAACAATAAGAAAACAGGGACTAAAGGGGAAGGGGAAATCACATAAGGATATTGAAAGAACAAGATTAAAATGGTTCAAGAACTCACTGAATAACAAGCAGGCAAGGGAAAAGGAGAAGGACTACACATGCTAGTCTTAAAAGGAAATACTGAATATAAACAACCAAAGGGAAAAGGAAGGGGGATTAACATGCTGAAATTTAAATACAAACATGTGAGGGATAAAGGGAAAGGGTTAAACATAACTGAAACATAAAGAACCAAACAAGGGAATAAAGGGAAGGGATTTAACCATACTAAAACTTATCTGAAATACCATAATAAACAAGGGAATAGGAGTTAAACATATTAAAATGCTTAAGATACAGACCGGGGAAGGGGAAAAGGGATTAAACATTGAATTTAAACATAACAGGCAAGGTAATTAAGGAGAGGGATTAAACATGCGAGAGCCTAAACTGAGGTGGATATAACAGCCAATAACTAAGGATTAAACATGCTGAAAATATAACAGACAAAGAACAAAGTGAAGTAAACAAGTAGTTGAGAGTTCGTAACTGAAATTAGGAGCCTACTAGTGCAACTTGAGTAACAAAGCAAAGAGAAGTCTTATAATTAGGCTTGGCTTTCGGCCGGCTAACCTTTAGCAGAGGGAGATCAAGTAGCAAAGAAGAGAAGAGAAAACCATAGAGTCTTTTAGTAAGTAAGAGTAGAGAGAACTCGAGTATGAGTGTCTGTTGTGAGAAAAAGAGGAAGCCTATTTATAGTTTTGAAAAGATGCAGCAATAAGGAAAACAAATATTCAGAAATCAATTAATATCAATTAAGGAGAAGGGAACCCCTTCAATTAAGGAACCAGATGGAAAATAAATAAACCTAAGTCTAAATTTGGAAAGAAAGTATAGTATTAATCACAGAATATAGGGTAGATACATATAATAAATTTGAAAATCACACGGTTGAACATATAAGGCGGGTAATTACCCAGGAAATCAAGGAATCAAGATACTACTCGTTTGAACTTAGTCAGTAAACAGGGAGCAATTAGAGAATCAGACAATTGTGCAAAAAATCAATTAGAGTTTCAGGGAAAGGGAAAAATCAGCACTATAAAAGATGCATAGGTTTTGAACATACAATAGACTGGTAATAGTAGAGCAAACATGTAGTGAACACAAGAAGCAAACAGAGGCGGCTAGGGTTTCACAGAGAAAGAAGAATGGAAAATACCCTTAAAAATTAGGGTTTTCACTACAGTTCAGAACACAAGGAATACCATAGATGAGGATGAACAAGAGCAGAATATTATAAAGAAAGCACAGAACAATTAAACGAAAAACCCTAGAAGGTAATCAATAAGGCAAAACATTTAGGGCTATAGTAGAAAATTTTCAAAATCATGGAGAAGAACACACAATAGCAAGATCAAAGAAAATTATACATGTTATTAAAAACCCTCGGTTTTAAAAATAAAAGACGAACATTTTTTTTTTTGAAATCCGACTAGGTGAAGAAGGAGATGAGAAACACTTTAAAAATTTCAGAAAACAACTGGAACTCAAAGAAGGTCGTGAAATAACACAGAGAAAAATGAAAAAGAACTTCGAATCATTAGGGTTTTCATAAAGGCCTCAAAACGGCGAGAAAAACTTGAACGGACTCATCGGAGCTTGGCAAGGACCCAAGGCTTCAAAGACTTGACGGAGAAAGGCCTGACACAGCCGTGAAACTCCATTGAAGGACCTCTAGTCCAGTCACCTTAGCGATAGCGTTCTGATCTTAGAAACCAAAGGCCAGGAGAGGTGATGAGTGGACGAGTATGGAAGTTTTCGGTCCAGGACAGCTATTAATGCCGGCGGAGTTAGTAGGAAGTGATTAGGGTTAGAGAGATTTAGAGAGCATTAGGATTCAAGGGAGGCTAAGGGGGTTTTGGGTGTTTAATTTGGTAAGTAATAATGTGGGTCGTTGATCTGTGAGATCAACAGCCAGGATTAGAAAGGGGAACTGGGCGGGATAGGTTTAGATTTGGTTTGGGTCGGGTGTTTAAATTTGGGTCAGGAAAATTGGGGTTTAAATTGGGCTGGATTGGGGGTTCGAATTTAGGCTAAAATTGAAATGTTAAAGGGCTACAATTTAAATAGCCTTTTTCCCAATTTTATTTTATAAAAATAGCAAACAATTTTATAAAAATCCAATAAAATTACTTAGATATAAAAAACATTAAGGAATTAACAAAAAATATCAGGAATGGCTTTTGTAATTGAAATACTTATTAATTTGAGAAATAGGCTAAAAGTGCAATTTAATGCAATTTTAGATTTTGAAATACCTAATGACTTTATAAAATCCTGTAAAAATTACATAAGTTATTTTCTATGCAATTGAGAGAGTAAAATAATTTATTTATTAAAATAACAAGATTTGATACCAAATATTGGATTTTACAATACAAAATAAGTTATAAATTGGTTTTAAAATGCTTGAAAAATACCAAACCTTTTGTGGATGCTTATATATGCATTCACAAAATATTTTAAAAGTATTTTTGGTACAAAATACATAGAGAAAAAATTGGGTATCAACACTGCGCCGATACCAGCTCAGCCCATGCTCTAGAGGGCGGTTCGTCATCCACAATTGGAGGAGTGGGCGTCGATGTTGAGAGGGCGAGCCCTGAGGCTTCTCCTGGAGATGTAATGAGGGGTCAATCCCGAGTGGGGATGATGGCGGGTAGGTCTAACTGCCGAATCCTAATCCTGGGAGGGTATATTTTATTAGAAAACAACGAGCAAGCTGCATCAAATATGACCCTGCTGTGTGCGGGCGCAGAGCGTGAAACGCTGAAGGGCGTCAATAATAGAGATTCTCGAAGGGTCGCTGGTTCAGCCTTGTAGGTAGCTTTTAGTTTTTCTTTGTGGGTCGTGAGGGCGACTTGGATACGTACTGACTTATCTTTCCTCTTTTTCTATTCCTTTTTAGATTCTCATTTTGGAGGTGGAGAGGAGGTGGCGTGAGCAAAAGAAAACGACCACCTTCAACAAAATGGCGAAGAAGTACAATCAATGTCATGCCAAGAATCAGGTGTTGGCAGATATGCTTAAACAAGATCCTAATTTTCGAGTGTTCCGTGAGAGCCTTGAACAATCGTAGGATCAGTTGAAATAGAGGGTGGCCAAGTTGGAGGAGGTCGATGAGTAATTGATGGCTTCTTTGTCTCAGAACATCGAGTTGGATACTCTCTTTCAGTCGAAGGAAGATGAGTTGGAGATTAGCCGCGGGATAGCTGCGGAGGCGGCTCAATTGTAGACCAGAGTCGCTGCCTTGACCGCCGAACTCGACACCAACGCGGATGAGATTGAGGTCCTCAAGTGGACCGCTTTGTCAAAGCCCCAAGATGATGCGCATCGTGAAGCGCATGAGATGTGGGTGTACGCCGAAACCAGATTGGTCATACTCGATGAGTACTTATTCGCGAGTCGAGCCACTGAGGTAGAGGTTCAAGAACAACGACACGTAGCCTATGTTGCCCATGAAACTTGTAGGTATAGTTCAGACTCTCCAGATCGGGCGGGCTATAACTCCAAAGACGTCAACAGTCTAGAATTTGGTTCTTGAATTTCTGCAGCTTACCAACCCGGGGGAGGTGACGGCAAAATGGCGACCAAGCAGGGATAATGAGCAAAATGGCGGTCACGCAGGAGGTGACGGGCAAGGCGGAGAAGCCCGGTAGGACTTGTATATATTTTTGTTTTCCTTTATTTTGGAATGTAAAGATGACCTTTTGTAAGGTCGGATATATATGCATTTTTGAACGATAATGAAAGTCATGCTCTTGCTGCCATTCCTTTATTTTTGTCTTTTATTTTTGGTATCTCGTTTTTGTAGAGCGGGCGCTTGCTTTAATTTTCATGGTCGAACTAGGTCGACGATCGGTGATGGCCTTAGCCATAATATTGTCGATGGCCATAGCCATATAAGTGACTTTGATTGTCGTCAAATCACTTTCTTGCCACAATCGAACTGGACCGACGGTTGACAGCGATGACCTTAGCCATAATATTGTTGATAGCCTTAGCCATATCGCCTTGATGGCCATAGCCATATAGTGTCTATGGACTTACCCATATGATACATTGGAGATGGCCTTGGCCATTTACACGTTGGAGATGGTTGTGGCCATTTGCACATTGGAGATGCCTTAGCTGTTTATACACTGAAGATGGCCTTAGCCGTTTGATAAATAGGAGATGGCCTTATCCGTTTGATACATTGGAGATGGCTTTAGCCGTTTGATACATTGGAGATCATGCTAGTCCAGTCCCTTTATCATGCTAGTATGGAGAGTGGACAAAGAGGCTGGTATGATAAACTCATTCCACAAATATCTTCAGGTGACCCCTTCGCCGCCTCGTTAAAAACCTTCCCGAGAAAATCCAATTAAGACAAAACTCTAGTGAGGGAAAAAGAGTACAACTTGGGAGACGCCTTTTAGAAGTGGAAATATTTGAGATGGGCAATATTCCAATTGTTTTGGAATGTTTTTCCCACCATTGTTTCTAATTGGAATGCTCCTTTATTTGCTGCTGATGTGATTTTGTAGGGTCCGTTCTAGTTGGTGCCTAATTTTCCTTCGCTTGGCTTTTTCGATGCCAATATTTTGGCTTTGAGTACACAATCTCTCACTTTGAGTGGTCTTATTTTGGCTCTTTTGTTGTAGTAGCATGTTGTTTCTGTGCCACCATTCTTGTGTGAGCCATTTCTCTTCTTTCCTCTGCCTCATCGAGGTTTTGAAGTCTGTTCATGTCGTTCTCTGCTCCGCTGGTATGTGAATACCTTAAGCTGGGCTCGCCGACTTTGATCGATATGACCGCGTCGGTCCTGTAGACCAGTGAATACAATATTTCTCCTGTGCTGGATTTGGGTATGGTCCGGTGTGCCCAAAACACTTCTGGTAGTAGCTCGGGCCATAGCCCATTGGCTTCCTCGAGTTTCTTTTTCAGTATGTTCAGTATTGTTTTGTTAGAAGATCCTACTTGGCCGTTGGCTGTAGGGTGATATGGCGTCGAGGAGTATTCGCTTGATATGCCATTTGTCGAAGAACTCTGTCATCTTTTGGACGATGAACTGTTGCCCATTGTTGCAACTGATCTCTTTAGGAATGCGGAATCGGCAGATGATATTATTCAATATGAAGACGATGACTTCCTGTTTGCATATTTGGGCGTACGCACATGCTTCCACCCACTTGGAGAAATAGTCAGTTAAAACTAACAAAATCGTAGCTTTCCCCATCCCGCTGGTAGGGGACAGACTATGTCCATCCCCCATTTAATGAAAGACCATGGGGAAGCTTGAGAGCTGTTTGGCTCAAAAGTTATTGATATACTTTGTAAACTTAAAAACAATCAAAAATAAATGAAGGTAAACCGTAATCAAATAAAATATGACCTAGAGGTTGGAATGACGATATTGTTATTAAAGATCTGAAAGATAAGAAGTCGACGTATACTCAAAGACGTACCCATCAGCATAGAGACGTCTACGATCAAATTTAACCCTATTTAAGAGCAGTTTTTACTCATATTCAGAAGTTGATGGGTAAGTGTGGATATTTTTTCGCAAAGAATTTGGATAATAGTTTAGCCATTTCAAGTTGGAGCTACGAATAATATACGAATAAATACGGGACGATTTGTTGATAACAAACAAATGAATAAAATTGAACAATTTCAAGATTAATTTTTACATTTTTCCTATATTATGGTGAAGATGTCTTCCCACTTATTTAACCTTTTGCATACATGAAGGAAATAGAGTAGCTTATACTATGAGTTGCGGCTTGGAGGGCTCATTAATTTTAGTTGCGGGTTGGACGGTGAAGCAACCTCTGAAAACGGCCCTTTACTAACTGACAGTCGCCACTCAAAGTCACGACAGGATGCCTCTTTCTGCACCATTATTTATCACGTGATTCCCACACCTACTTTCCAGGCCACGTGGCCCTTTTTTATTCGTTTTCTCACCTAAGCTAACGGCTGCCTAACACGTGCTTCTCAAGCTGACTGCCCTACAGTTTCTTTATTTCTACTTTTAGTATGTGTCACATAATTTAAACTACATATCCACTTGCTTAGTGAAGCTTCAAGAAAACGGAGCCAATGAAATCTATACTCAACTCATAAGTAAAGTTCTGGATTCATTATTCATATTTACTATTTATTATAATTTTAAAATATTTTTACACATAAACTTATGTTCCGTGCGAAAGTACCGCATTCAGTCGAACCCTATAATTCTATACTGCATCCGCCCTGACAGCATGTGATTTTCCTTTAGTTACCTCACTGCTATTTTCACAATTCTGAAATACAAAATAATGTACACTATTATATATACGTAGGTGTACGTGTGTATAACAATAAACAAAGATTATTAAACACAAATTCATCAATTTACGCTTGAAACTAGCTACAAATACTGTCTCTTAATTTTGTGAATAATCTCGTTTGGGGCCTTGGGCAACCCTTATCCAATCGTCTGTTACACGATTTGGAGTACTGAGAATCAAACAATCTTATTAAACTATACTAAATTTTACCTTCATGAAAAATATAGAAGGTGTTTGAATGGACTTAAAAGTTGGTTAAATTAATTTTTAACTACTTTTTTATTTGAAATATTTGGCAACTAAAAAACTGTTTAAAGAAAAGCTAAAAAGTGCTTAAAAGAGCTTTTTTTAAAAGCAACAAGTTGGTTGACCCTAACTTTTTTGATTTTGACATAAAAATCATTTAGTTTGACCAATAAAACTATTCTCTTGCCCGTTTGTATAATACCAAAACTACCCTCTTCTTACCTCTTCATCTTCATTTTTATAATACCAAAATCTTTATATTTTTGTATTTTTAATAAGAAAAAGTGTTTATCTCCACTTGTTTGCCAAACGCTTCAACAACTTTTTAAAGCTTCAATACTTTTATCCAAACATATAACTGTTTATTTATAAAATAAATTCCACCACTTAAAAACTGTTTTTAAATACTTGTGCTTAGAATTTTTTTTTTTAAACCAATCCAAACGGGCTCATAATATAAAGTACCATACTATGCAAATAACCCAAATGCAATAATTTTGAAGCATTGCAAATGTGTTCAGGATTGGACCTTCCTCTTGTGGTTCTTTGCTACCATTACTTTAGTTACATTAAATTGTTCAGAGCGTAAAGTATTGTCGGTAGATATTAGATTATGACAATTCCATATTTCCACTGACTCTTCACGTGTGAATAAATATCCCAAACATATGGTACCACCATGCTGTATCCATCATTTGACAATTTTTTCTCATTTTCTCTTTAATTTGTTTGTTATTTTTATATATTTTCTATTTGGGGTTCTCAGAACAGAAAGTGGTTCCATAGTCCACCCACAATTTATTACAATAATTGTAGGTTGGCTCACATGATTGCCAACAGAATATAAAATATTAAAAGGAAATTTGAGTCGCCTGTAGAGTTTAGACTTTAGAGTGAGTCATCTTGATATATAGAAAAGAGTTGTTATTTTACAGGTAGATCCTCATGTTATGTCTATACCTAAAAGTTGTTTCTCTCCATCATCTTTAGGAAGTAAAAAGAAAAAAGAAAAAGAAAAAAGATCTTTGTAATATTTCCCCAGCTTGTTTAACAAATGAATTACTGTAAAGTACATATAAAATGTGTTTTCAATTAAAAAAGATTTTCTCAACACATGATGGCGTGCTTAAGCTCAAAACTGCTCATTTGTCGAGCATTGCCTTAAAAGTAGAAATTAAAGATTACATAATTATTGGCCCCATATATACAAAACAATATTTTCATGCGATCACATACTATCATAACAAGTTTATAAATTATATGGCTCTCTCCTGTCCTGATTGATTTGTCTTTTTATTTTGGTTCAAAATAAGTGTCCATTTATATAATCAAAAAAAAATTTAATTTATTTCCCAAAATTATACTTATGTACATATTCCTAAAACGTCTTTTAATTATATTAAATTATACTGCCATATTTAATAAACGGTAGTTTAGTCACACTAATTATATTTTTTTTATAGAATTTAATATTTTTTTTAATGGGTGTGCTCGAGACAAATTGATCATTTATAGTGGGCCGAAGTATATTTCTAACCCATAGGCTTTTGTTGCTTGTGACCGAGAAGAAAAGAAAGAAAAGTGGGAAATAAAACTTTAATTAGGGTGATCGAGCTTTTCTAGTGAATGGAGTAAATTTCCCGCCCCTTTTATTATTGTAAAAGAAAAAGAAATTAAAGAAGATAACTCTTCCATAATTAAACACTCTAACCCTCAATTTCCATACATACATTTAATGACCTATAAAAGTTATACTACTTATTATTTAAACATAACAAATATTTTAGAGTCGTACAATTATGTTTAGGTTTTAGAGGTCTCTAATTATATAGAGCAAATTTCATTTATGGCATATCGGTAGAAATTAATAGCATCTGATAGCTCATAAATAGACATATACAAGTCAAAGCCTAAAAACAATGACAAGTGCTAGCCGTAAATTCACTGAACGGATTCCCTCGTTGGGAACCTCATTTCTGCTCAGTTCTATTGAGTCTTCATTCCCTAAAAGACTCAAATTCCATTATCTAATATACCAAGTTAACTGGATCTTTCTGCTTATTCACTATCTCCATCTTTTTTTTTTTGTTTTATCTACTTAGTTTTTGAATACAAAGTTAATGCTATATAATTATTACATGGTCCAGTTATTTTCTTGATCTACTGATAGAGATAATTCAAGATATTATAAGGTAATAAGCTTCATCCCTACCATGCAATTTCTCTAATATTCTTTAAATTTTTGGAAGTTTTTGTAAAGATCATATTTTTTTTTCATTTCTAGACATACCATTTGCTGGATTTGAATTTTGTTTTTTATTGAATGATTTATAGTGTTTGTGATTTTCTATTATTCTTCAATTTTTCTGGATATTCTTCATCAAAGATTAGATTTTTGTCCATTTGTAGGAGTAACCATAAGCTGGATATTGAATTTAGCTTTCTTTTTTTAATTTATAAAAATATGGTGCAAGTTGAGAGCAAGTTGGATGTTGATATTGTTTTTGCTTAATTAATTGTATGGTGTCAAGAGATTTCTGGATTACTACATTTAGATGGAATAGTCAAAATTATGTTTTGACAAATTGGAGCGTTCTGGTGAAAATGAGGGTGGTATTGAGATAGAATTCTTATGGTACTATTGAGTTTTGACAGATTATTGATAGTTTGTTTGAAAATTAAGTGCTTTATATTCATTCACGATTTTCAGAAATTTGGATCGAGGAAGTGAGAACTAGGGTTTGTAAAATAATAAACAATTATAAAAATGGAGAAAAAAAAGGTGTCCTTGGAGTTGAGTAAGTTCCTGTACAGCAACATATTTCAATAGCAGCAGCCTATAGGGAAAAGAGGAAAGCAAGAGGAGCAGTATGTAGGCAACGAGAGAGACATCCTTTTCTTCTTTCTCTGATTTTCGCTTATCATTTTTGGCTAAAAATTTAAAACTCCAACATTCTTGTTACCATTTTCGGCAACTGTGAGTCCATGGATGCTGGTGGCTGGTTTCTCAATAAGAGGAAAAACAGAGGAGTTGACTATGAACAAAGTTAAAACACCTACAAAATAAATTAGTATTATACAAAAATTATATAAAAAATAGACTATCACTATACAATCTATATACAAATAGAGTGTCACTATACAAAATATATACAACAATAGATGTAACTATATAATTTATATACAAAATAGATGTAACTATACAAAATATATACAAAAAAGCCTGTCACTATACAAAAACATATGATACACTCCAAATACACAATGTGCACACATTACACATACAAAATTGTATATAATTTATATACACTATGTTTACATATTTAG
Organism: Nicotiana benthamiana; assembly: GCA_034376525.1. Taxonomy (NCBI): domain Eukaryota; kingdom Viridiplantae; phylum Streptophyta; class Magnoliopsida; order Solanales; family Solanaceae; genus Nicotiana; species Nicotiana benthamiana. The sequence continues at coordinate 100,870,323 of CM067336.1, forward strand.
AAAATACATATTATATATGATTGTGATACATTGTTCGGACAGATTATACATTCACGATACAAAAAATATTTGGGGTACACAAATATATACACAAGCACATTCGAGATAAGCTCAATATTCACTGTCGAACTTATGATACAATATTTATACATTGCAAAAAAAAAGGGTTAGCTCTATCGCACCAAGTAGGGGTCGAGAACCTACAACCTTTAGCTTAGGAAACAAGCGCTCTAGCCACTAAGCTGTACGTGCTTATGTTATCTTTCTCATTCCTTTCGACTGCTATATACATTACTTTTGGGCCGAATGACCATTTTTTGAAAGCGGTACAAAACATGTATTATTAAAATTTTGAGAGTCTATAAAAGATAATTTACCCAATTATATATCATCCTACGTACCCTATATGAGTGCCATGAGAAATTGTCAAAAGCAAACATAGTGGATAAATTTGTTGTTAATTAGAGCCGTATTTAAAATCTAATAAAACACGTCATGGCAAGAGAAAGTTGCTCAAGTGGCGAGCATATGTAACAGTCACCAAGAACGCAAAATTGAAACTTCTAGAAGGACTAAAAAACTAATAGTAATTAATAAAAATAACCATGGAACAATGGACATACGCTCGACGTCTCTACTTTAACGGGTACGACCAGCGGACACACACCGAGTTAGGCGTGAGGATAGGAACGACGCTGTTTAAATTTGGCGTCCTCACTAAGGGGATGTTACCTACTTTTGTACTATTTTTATTATTTCGAAGATGGTATCTTACTATATAAAGGAGACCCTAAAGCAATAAAGTAAGCATCATTATTCTTGGATAATACAACTCCCCCTTTCTCTCTCTATCTCTAAGAAAGTATTCTTCCAATATCATCATATTTACTAGATCAATATTATTTTCATATTTAGATCATATTATATTTGACTACGATTTATCCTTTTTTTAAAAATATTTTTTGTTTGCCAAGTATATTGATAACTTTTAAGCCAAACAAGCTTACACATGGATCTACGAGAAACTGTAGAGAATAAGACATAAGAATATAGTACATGAGCCCATTAATAGAACTTCAATTCCTTAAATTAATTTTAAGGTCAAATTCTAAGTTCGAAATTAGATGTTCGATTTTTCCTGTTATGGCATTTAATAAGTTTGTACTCTCTCTAATTATTAGTTTTCTAGCACGTCCTAGGTAGTATTGCTATAATAATTACATCTTCGTAAATTTGTAAAAGTACCATCTAATTAATTTGATACCTATGTAGTTCTTGGCAGGTATGATCCCTTGAGTATATCTATTTCTAGCAGTTAGCGGTAGCTGTTATTTGCTTTTACTCTGAGGAATCCGTTTTCAAACTCTAATTTGTTTGGCATCTGTAACTGTTGACTACTTGGGCCATTTCCGTTTAGAAATTCTTCTCAAAAGCATTTGAATTTATGAAAAAGAAGAATAGATTTTTCCAGAAGGCCAACATGATATGCTAACAACCAATAATTCCAAGAATTTACACAAAATATTGGCAAAATATTTGTAAATAAAACTTCTCTGAAAGAAGAATTAAACTAAATAGTTGTCTCATCCAACCGCTTAAACTAAAAATATTCGTAAATATCTAGTGTATGTCAAATAGATGTATAATTTGGCGGAACTCGAATTTATATAGTGTGAATGAGTCACAACTAATATACCAAAAATTATGGCAGCCACTAAATAATAAATAAGACAATAAAGCAACAAGGAACACTATAATTTAACGAGGTTCGGCCAACTTTGCCTACTCCTCGGACACAACCAATATTTTATTCCACTCCAAAAATACAAGTGAAATAGTACTAAAGAGAGAAGATACAAATGCCTTAAACAGATAAGAAGACAAATGAGAGGTGTGTTTAAATCCTAAATATTATGCCTCCTTTTATAGGGAGAAACTCTCCCCAATTTAAGTCCTTCACTGATGTGGGATTAAGTTTTGCCAAACTTCAATAAATCTCCACCTTGGAAAAATTCCACATCTTCAATTTTCTCTCTATAACAAATTTTGATTGTGTCTTCATCTTCAATCTTCAGTGTTCAACAATGTTGATCAAATCCAAACAATGTTGAAACTTGATCGCAGTCACCACTTTTGTCAGCATATCAGCAGGATTCTCCGTAGTATGAATTTTCTTCACCATGACTCCACCTTCTTCTATGATTTCTCGTACAAAATGATACCGAACATCAATATGCTTCGTCCTTGCATGATAAACTTGGTTCTTCGCTAATTGAATAGCACTTTGACTATCACAAAAAATTGTGATACCTTTTTGTTCAACACCAAGCTCCTTTAGCAATCCTTGAAGCCAAATTACCTCCTTCACAACCTCTGTAATAGCCATGTACTCTGCCTCTGTTGTAGACAAAGCAACTGTTGACTGCAAAGTAGACTTCCAACTAACTGGTGCCTTTGCAAAAGTAAACACATAACCAGTAGTTGATCTTCGTTTGTCCAGATCACCCGCAAAATCTGAGTCACAATATCCAAATACAGACTGATTGCTTTCCTGCTCAAAAACTAACCCAACATATATAGTATTATGAATATATCGTACAACCCACTTCACAGCTTGCCAATGCTCCTTTCCTGGATTATGCATATATCTGCTAATAACTCCAACAGCTTGTGAAATGTTAGGTCTCGTACAGACCATTACATACATCAAGCTACCAACAACATTTGTGTATGGTACCTTTGACATATACTCTCGTTCAGCTTCATCCATTGGCGACATAGTAGTACTTAGCTTAAAATGGGGAGCAAGTGGAGTACTAACTTGCTTAGTCTTGTCATGTATGCCAAAACGTTGTAGTACTCTCTTCAAATATTCTTTCTGAGATAAACAGAGTTTCTTTGAACGTCCATCTCTTATTATCTCCATGCCAAGAATTTTCTTTGCCTCACCCAGATCCTTCATCTCGAACTCCTTCTTCAGTTGAATCTTCAACTTATCAATTTCTTCCGAATTTTTGGAAGTCATCAACATATCATCAACATATAGGAGAAGATATATAAAGGAACCATCTTTAAGCCTGCTCAAATACACACAATAATCGTATTTGTTTCTCTTGTACCCTTGCTGCAACATAAACTTTTCAAATCGCTTGTACCATTGTCTAGAAGATTGTATCAAACCGTACAATGATTTTTCAAGTTTGCACACCATATTTTCTTTTCTAGCAACTTTGAATCCTTCTGTATGATGTTGGAAACACGTTCTCAATGCGATATACTAAACGTGTATTCTTTTGTAGGTTTTGATGAATGACAAACAAAGCACAAATTGATATATGACGGAGTTCAAGTACAAGAGCACAAATGTTGAGATTGAAGCTCAAGACGTTGTTTTTTAATTGTTATTATTGAGTTATTCTTAAATGTGATCTTGATCCTATAACTTGACTCCATAACATGGCTTCTCTCATAAAACTATTTTCCAAAATCATGCATACTTATTTCTGTATCAATAATTTCAAATGATGCATATTTACATTAGACAAAATGTTTTCTAAACATGCCTCAAAAATCTGGGCTAACATAATCGATTATGAACTTATGATAATCGATTGTTTCTGAGCCAAGACTGCATGACAATCGATTATGAAGTAATGGTAATCGATTGTGAGTAAGACAGTGAACATCAGGTTTTTCCAAATCTGCATGATAATCGATTGTGATCAAATGCCAATCGATTGTTGTTGAGGTAAAGTTTTTTCAATACTCAAAATAATCGATTATGAACTAATGGTGATCGATTATGTTGAGACAATGTCTTCCAGTGATTTTAAATTTAATTAAGTAATCGATTATGTCTTTAGATAATCGATTATCACTGAGACAGTAAGTTTCATGATTTTCAGAAAATAACAAGTAATCGATTGTTGCAAAGGACAATCGATTGTTGAAGCTGACCGTTGTCAAATGATTTTCAAATACCTCAAAGTAATCGATTATTGGTTTTCATATAATCGATGTTTTGCTTAAAATCTGGAAATGATTTTTAGAACGTTGCCAATGTAATCGATTATGGATTTGGTATAATCGATTATCTGTTTTTGAATTTTGCCAGTAATCGATTATGGATTGTAAGTAATCGATTATGAAGCGTAAAATCTGGGATTGATTTTTGATCTGACTGGCAGATAATCGATTGTTCGGTCATGACAATCGATTGTCACTAAGTAAATTCAGCAATTCTTAATTGGCAATTAGACAACGGTAAGACCAAGTTTTGCACCTATAAATACAGCTTCAACTCAGTGTTTTAAACACAACAACATACACTAACTGATCATTACATTGCTTTAAGCTTTCATTCAATTGTTCATCATTTTCTACTCATTTCATAAAGCTTTTGAGAGCCATATTATTGTTCAAAGTTGTTGTGATCTTGAGCGTATTATTTTACTCATATCTACTCATCAAGGAGTACCTTTGTTAAGTGAGTGTTCAAGTATTTCAAATACTTGTAAGAGAATTTTGATTCTCTTGTGTTGAGGAACTTGTGCTTCCTCTGTTGAAGTCTTTGGGATTGTATCCCCGAGCAAGTGAAGTCTTTGGGATTGTATCCCCGAGCAAGTGAAGTCTTTGAGGTGAGGAACCTCCGAGCAAGTGAAGTCTTTGAGATTGTATCTCCGAGCAACTGTAAAGGTTTGTTAAGCACCCGTAAGCTTAACAAGTTAGTAGAAAATCTCGAGAGAGTCTCTCGGGGACTGGACTAACCACTGTTGTGGCCAACCAGGATATATCCTTGTGTAAGTTATTTTTATTGCACTTATTTACTTCCTGTAAAATTTAAATTCCGCAAGAAAACGCTAAATTTCATTAAAACGCTATTCACCCCCCCTCTAGCGTTAAGTGTAGTTTCTAACATATGATTCATGTAGATTTCCTCCTCCAAGTTTTCATGTAAAAACACAGTTTTTACATCCATCTGAACTAGTTCCAAATCAAATTATGCTACCAAAGACAGCATAATTCGAATGGAGGAATGTTTTACAACTGGAGAAAACACTTAATTGTAATCAATTCCCTCCTTTTGAGCATATCCTTTGGCCACCAATCTTATTTTGTAGAGAATATCTACTTGTTTATGAAATCCTTCCTTCTTTGCAAATACCAATTTGCACCCAATTACTTTCTTTCCCTTCGGGTGATTGGACAATCTCCATGTATGATTCTGATGAAGGGGCTGTATTTCATCATTCACGGCAATCCTCCACTTATCTTCTTCTGAACTTTGGACTGCGTCTTTATAAGTGGTAGGAAAATCATCAACAACAGTTGCGGTCGCACAAGCAACTGTCTCTATGAGACGAACAGGTTTTGTTATTGTCCTTTTTGGCCTACTGGTTGCTATTGATTCAAGTTGTTGTTGAGGTTCCTGAGTTGGAATATTCTCTACTGGCTCTCCTTCTAGAGGATAATCTTCATTTATTTCCTCTTCTTCTTCTTGTGTAGGAAAAATAAATTTTCCCTCAAACTCCACCTTCTTAGAAGAACCATCATCTTGTTTGGTATCTTCAGGTGTTACCTTATTTACCATAGCAGATTCATTGAAGGTAACATTCCTGCTGAATATTACTTTCTTTATCATAGGACACCACAAGCGATATCCTTTGACACCAGAATTAATCCCCATAAAAATAGCCTTCTTTGCCCTTGGATCTAATTTTGACTCTGTCACATGATAATATGCAGTTGAACCAAACACGTGCAAAGAGTCATAATCTACTGCAGGCTTTCAATACTATTTTTCAAACAGTGCCTTGCCATCAATAGCAGCAGATGGTAGATGATTAATGAGGTGGCATGCATATGTAGTTGCCTCAGCCCAAAATTCTTTGCCCAAGCCAGGATTGGACAATATACACCGTACCTTCTCCAGCAAGGTCCGGTTCATGCGTTCTGCCACTCCATTCTGTTGTGGTGTGTGTCTGACAGTGAAGTGTCGGACGATGCCATCATTTTCACTTACCTTGTTGAAATGATTATTTTTGTATTCAACTCCATTGTCTGTGCGAATACACTTGATCCTCCTGCTTGTTTGATTCTCCACCATCTTCTTCCACTTGAGAAAAATTCCCAGCACTTCATCTTTGCTCTTCATTGTGTACACCCATACTCTTCAGGAAAAATCATCAACAAAATGTTACAAAATAGTGCTTCCCATCCAATGAAGGTGTTTTGGAAGGACCCCAAACATCAGAGTGTACATAATCCAAAATGCCTTTAATATTATGGATCGCTGCACCAAATTTAACCCTTGTCTGTTTCCCTTTGACAAAGTGCTCGCAAAACTCCAAGTTGCAAGTATTTACTCCTTTCAACAATTCTTGATCTGATAGTGTCTTCAAGGATTTTCCTCCATCATGTCCAAAAGGCATGTGCAATAGCCTGGTTGTTTTTGCCTTTTTGTCGTCACTGAACGTCACTATTGCTGTCCCAATAACTGTATTACCACGATAGTGGTACATATTATTGTTCTTCCAATTTTCCTTCATTACCACTAGTGCACCAGAGCATACTCTCATCACTCCATTTTCTGCAACGATTTTGAACCCTTTTGATTCTAGGGCTCCCACAGAAGATGAGATTTTTCTTCAAATCCGGTACATATCGAACATCTGTTAATGTTCTGATCATTCAGTCATGGTTCCTTAATCGTATTCAACCAATTCTATATGAGGTAAGAGGGTTGTTGTCCGCTATGTGGATGGCTCCATATTCTTCTTCTTGAAATTCCACGAACCAGTCATTGTTGGGACACATATGATAGCAACAAGCTGAGTCCATCAACCATATTTCTGATGATGTTGATGGCTCTGTTGTAACTAATGAGAAGTCTGAATCATCACAATCTGCTACATTTGAATCCTTAACGGCCTTTCCATTTTTATGTTTGGCCTTATTCTTCAATTTCGGACAGTCTTTCTTCCAGTGCCCCTTTTCTCGACAAAAGACACATTCATCTTTGCTGAGTCTAGATCTTGACTTGGATCTTCCTTTCTTTATCCTCGTTTGATTTTGAGGACGACACCTCACAAACAGTGCTTCTCCTTCTCCGCCCTTATGTTTTTCCTGCTTTCTTTGTTCATATCTATACAAAGCCGAACAAACTTCTCCGAGAGAAACTTCGTCATTTCCATGGAGTACAGTAGTTTTAAGGTGCTCGTACTCATCATGAAGTGACGCCAACAACATCAAGTCCAAGTCACCATCATCATAAGTTGTGTCCATATTTTGCAAATCTGTGACCAACTTATTGAAACTAGTGATATGTTCATTCATTGTGGTACCAGGAACATAGGTGAAGTGAAATAGTCTCTTCTTCATGTATAATTTATTTGACTATTTTTCTTCAAAAATTTTATCGTCCAGTGCTTCCCATAATCTACTTGTAGAATTTTCCTTTGTGTATGGATATTTATGCTCTCTAGCAAGGTAGGATCGAATGGTACCACAAGCAACACAGTTGAGAATCTTCCAATCTTCTTCTGCAATAACATCTGGTTTATTTTCTTCAACGGCCAGATCTAGCCCTTGTTGAAAAAGGACATCTAGAACCTCGCCTTTCCACATCCCAAAATGTCCGGACCCGTCAAAAATTTCTATCGCAAATTTTGCATTGGACACAATTCTTGTCATAAGCGAAGATGCCAATGATAACGCATTGTTGACACTTGGTGTAGATTCTTCTTATTTATTGTCTCCCATTTTGACACAAATATTATTTAATAGCTGATGACACAAATCAATATTATTTCCTTTCTGATTAGGCTGCAACCACAGAGCATACTCAGATAGAACCATGACTCAGTTACCAAGATAAATCATTTCTGATGTGGAAGATCAGACTAGGCTACAATCCACAGAGCATACTTAGACAGTATACCTTGACTCAGTTACCAAGATAAATCCTTTCTGATGTGGAAGATCAGACTAGGCTGCAATCCACAGAGCATACTTAGACAGTACCTTGGCTCTGATACCAATTGTTGCGAAAGCCAAATTTATATAGTGCGAATGAGTCATAACTACTATACCAAAAATAACGGCAGCCACTAAATAATATATAAGACAATAAAGCAATAATAAAAGGAGCACCAAAATTTAACGAGGTTCGACCAACTTTGCATACTCCTCGGGCACAACCAATATTTTATTCCACTCCAAAAATATAAGTGAAATAATACTAAAGAGAGAAGGAACAAATGCCTTATACAGATGAGAAGGCAAATGAGAGGTGTTTTTAAATCCTAAATATTAGGCCTCCTTTTATAGGGAGAAACTCTCCCCAATTTAAGTCCTTCACCGATGTGGGACTAAGTTTTTCCAAACTTCAACATAATCATGTATAATCAGTACAAGCTATTTGTATACAAATCGAGTTTTTAACCAATATTGTTCCTTATCTTTGAGGGTAGGTCTATTTTGGTCCCTCAAATATAACTCTGAGCATATTTAGTCCCTTAAGTATGCTAAAGTGGAGCACATTTAGTTCCTTATCTTTGAAGGTAAGTCTATTTTGGTCTCTCAAATATAACCCTGAGCATACTTAGAAAGTATGGGTTGGTTTCGGCACTCACAGTCTTTTTAATTTACTTATAGAAAGTATTTTATCAACAAACACCTACTAATAGTACATAGCTGATAAATTGAAGATATTAATGTTGAAACTTTTATTTTTAAAAATTTTGGTTTGCTTCAGGAATCGGAATTGGATAACACGATTAGTTTTTGAAAACATCCTGTCAGTGGGACTAAAGGTAAGCGTGTTTAACGGTTCAACCGATCCGGGCCGGGTCGAATTTTGTTCGACCCCTCCGGGTTCCGGTCTGGTCCGGGTTGAACAGTACCGGGTTTTTAAGGGGTCGGGTTGGTTCGAGTTAAAATTGAACCATACGGGATACGTGTTGAAAGGGGCCGGGCCGGGTTTAGTATATTTTCAAGTTTTTTTTTGAAATTAAGTATAACTATTAAGTTATAATTATATTAATACTTTGTAATCATTGAATGAATACAAGTAAGATGGGAAAAATTTGCACTTATTGCAAGTGCTGCTTTATTTCTCAATTTCAAATTAATAAGTAGAAAATAAAATGTTTACATTTTTCTAACAAGTAAACTAGTGAAGTAGTAATTTCAAATGTTTTGCATCGCCTTAACAAGTTCATCATAATCAATATGAACCGATTGACCTTCTTCTGGGGAGTTAAATTCCGATGGGTTTCCATGGGTTAATATATCTCCAAGTTCTTCATCTTCTGGGCTATTAACATCTTCCTTTCCTTGATTTCTTCGTTCCGATCTAATCCAATCTCTGAAACATACTAAAACTTCCAAAGCATTGCTTCCCAATGAGTGGCGGGTGTCTCCAAGTTGTTGTCTTGCTTGGCTAAATGCACTCTCCGATGCAACGGTAGAAATTGGCACATTCAGCACGTCACGAGCCATAGTGAAAAGAACAGGAAATTGCTTTGCATTTTCATGCCACCATCCCAATGGTGAAAAGTCCTTTGTGCGAGGCTCCTTTGGCTTCTGCAAGTAGAATTGAAGCTCATCAAAATTCCTGCTACTGGTTTGAGTATTAGAAAATGTAGAAAAAATATTAAAACTATCAAGGCCTTCATCATCCATATTAGAAGAACCGCTACATTGCACAGCGGGATTAACATTGTCAGAAGCACGAGCAGTATTATCACATTCATTTGCATAATAATTATATAGTTTTTGCAAATATTTATTTAGTTTGTTCATAAAATCATATAAATTTGGGGTTTCAGATTCTCCGATCTCCATATAAGTATATAAAGCATTCATTAATTGGTGACAATCAGACATTTTAATAGAAGGATTTAAAACTGCACCAATTAAGTAAATTGGAGGAATTGGAAAGAAATATTTTTTGAATTTCGCTTGCATATTTACAACAACATCCATATATTTTTCTTTCTTCTTAAATTCATATAGTAGCAAAGAAATTTCAGCTATATGTACTAAAGCCATAGTAACAGTTGGTAATATGCGCCAGAAAACACAATAGTAGCAGTATAAAATTTATGTAAAAATTTAACAACATCATTAATGACATCCCAAGTATCACTTGTTAACATACGCCTAGGATTAGTACAATGTGCATTAGCAACTTCAGTTATAGGAAATCTATATTTGTAGCAATATTTTAAAAATATATATGTATAATTACATCTAGTAACAACTTCGTCTGGCATGAATCTAGGTGTAAGGTTATACTGCATACACTTTGTCTTAAATTCTTTTATTCTAGATTGTCTATTATTTCCCTGAATAACACCAACTGCTCTTCTAACATGAGTAATCACAAATGAAAATAAATCAAGGCCACTTTTAACAATTAAATTATAAACATGCAAACATGAAAAATATCATCAAAAGGTGGTTGCAAATGCAATTTTAAAATTGAAACTGCAGCATTATTGTTTGAAGCATTATCAAAAGACATACACAAAACTTTTTTGTGTAGATTATAAAATTCAACAACGTCAACAATTGTACTACTTATAAACGTAGCAGTATGACTCTGATCTTCATCATATTTAAAAGCGATAATACGTTTTTGCATACAAGTATTATCATCTATCCAATGGCATGTAATTGTCAAATAATCATTTCGATGAACAGCATGACCAATATCAGAAGTTAGACATACTCTAGAAGGAAGGTGACTAAATAAATAACGTATGTATGTTTGATATTGTCCATGAAGTCTAGAGATATCTGCTCTACAAGTACTTCTAGGGATACCTTTAAATAATGGATTGTAAATTCTTTGAATATACATAATAAGATACGATGAAGAAGCAAAAGAAAAAGGTAAACAACCCAAAGTAATCATTTTTGCTAGTTCCTCCCGATCCCTCATTTTATCATATTTTAATAAACCTCCAGTAGTAGGGTTAATAGTTGTTTGACTTCCATCCCCATTAACTCCCCATTCTATGGGATGGACACCCGACATATGTCTAGTAAGTGTCCCAGTCCCCCCTAAATTACCTCCGGTCAAATGTTTAAAAGTTTCATTACAAAGTTTGCACTTAACTCTATCAGTACCTTCTATTATTTCAAAAAATTTCCAAACCGGATTTCTTTTTTTACGATTAGAAGTTGGAGCCACTGGTGGTCTTCTACCCCTTGTAGCACTAGCAACTCCAACTCCAATACTACCAACATTTCCACTACTAGGTGTAGGTGGTATCTCATATTCTATTCCAATTTCATTATCTTCTATTCCAAAATCTTCTTGTAATTGTTCATAATCAATCTCTACATCTTGCAAATTAGGCGATGATTCAGAAACATGTGTTATTGGGTCATTATTATTACTACCAGAAGCTACAGGACTACCTCTTTTTTTACTTCCACCCCTACCAGTAACTTTTCTACACGCTCTTTTAGCAACATTAAACATATTGTAAAAATTAAAATATAAGCTAAAATCAAATATGCAATTAAAATATTAAATAAGAGAAAGAGTTGGAGGGAGTGCACCGAATTCGACAATAAGTTGAGCACTTGATTACGCAAATCCGGTGTCACCACGAACAAACGTCAAGCAAGTATTTCAATTTTGAACTTCAAACTTCAAATTCCGAATGACAAATTGCGATAAATTAAATTCGGGAGAAGAGTAACAAATAAAATATGTAATCTTGCAAATTGAAGGGAAGAGATAGATTGATAATTTGAGAATTGAGATTGAGATAAGAATTTTGAGTGAAGAAATGAAGAAGAGATGAGGGGTATTTATAGATTTTAAGAAGGGTTAATATTGTAATTTAATAAATACAAAAAAAATGAAAAATGGTCATTTTTGCAAAGAAATCCGTTGGCAACGGATCAGTAGCCGTTGCCAACGGAAACGTGGGCCCCAGCAATTCAAAAATTTAAAAAAAAATAAAAAAAAATGTTACCGTTGAACCGGGCCGGTCCGGTCCGGTCCGGGCTGTACCGGTTCACGGTACTGTTCACCATACCGGACCGGTCCGGTCCGGTTCCGAAACAAAAATATTTTAACGGACCAACCCCCTACCCCCTTTGAACCCAGCCCAGCCCGGCCCCCACCTATCGGTCCCGGGTTTTACCGGTCCGGGCCGGTCCCGGGTCAACCCGGCCCGGTTGACAGCTCTAACTAAAGGTGCTCCACTTTAGTAAACTTAAGAGACAAAATAAGCCCAGGGTTATATTGGAGGACCAAAATAGAGATACCCTCAAAGATAAGAGACTAAAGATACTTATTGAGGGATAAAATATGCGCAGGATTATATTTGAGGGACCAAAATAGACCTACCCTCAAAAATAAGGGATAATATTGGTCAAAAACTTTATAAAGATCTCTTTTCAAAATAGTACACAATTTTTCTTTTCAAATAATTTTCTCAAAGTATCTTTTAGAAAACTAAAGCCTAAACAGATCCAAACCCTACGCATCTAATATATTTTTTTAATAATTCTTTATTGTTCTTGATAGTACACAATTTCTTTTTTCAAATAATTTTCTCAAAGTATCTTTTAGAAAACTAAAGCCTAAACAGATCCAAACCCTACGCATTCATGGATGTCTAATATTTTTTTTTTAATAATTCTTTATTATTCTTGTTGTTATAAGGCAAAAAATTTCAATTGAACATATTTTCTCAACACATGGCGTGCTTAAGCTCAACATAGTCACTTGTCAAGATTTTCCTAAAATAAAAATATGAAGATGACCCTAATACCATTCATTTAACGTAACAGCCAAAATTATGATATCCACATGATTGAATATAAATATCGGGGGAAAGAAATATCAAGTCACAATTAGCATTAAAAAGCTAGTTTATTTTTTGCAAAATATATAGAGACCAATGGTGATGGGAATTGACAACATTTGAAATCGAAAGGTCAGAATGAAGGTGAATTTAATTAGTATTCTAATTAATGCATAGGTCAGATTATTTTGAATACTTAATGCTGTGTCCCAAAAGGTTGGTGCATCTCCTTATCCAAGCATGTGAGTTTTCTAAGATATTCTTATAAGTAAGGCCTTGTTCATTTAATTCTTTGTAGTTACGTTCTTTCATTTCCTTCTTTTATTTCTCTTATTACATATATATTGTTGTTTTATTTTGGCAAGAATTGTTAGTTATTTACAATATTTATACCGGCTGTTTTATTTGTAGAAGGGATCTGGTTCAATAACCACTACAACATTATACATTTATAATTACAAAATATATTATAATTAAATATGAAATTTTTGTGATTAAACACTTTAACCACAATATTGTTTTCCATAGCATTCATAGTGAGAAGTAGCATAACTAAAGTTAGCTACGTCAAACTTTGCATGGTTCATGGCTAAAGACTAATATTTATTGCTACGAATTCTTCTGGTACTGTAACAATATTCACATAACCTTTTTTGAAATATATACTTATAGCAAAAACTCTTATTCTTTTTCTACTACAAATAAACTTTGTAGCAGTCAGCCACAAAGTATTTTATCGTGGCAAATAATTAATTTGTTTGCTACGAAAATTAGTATGTTGTTGCTATTTGTATACCTCAATCTCGAGGCAATTCTTCTTTTATTTAAGTACGAGTTCAAAAATTTATAGCTATAATTAAGTATTTGCCACAAACATTTTGATATACAAAGGTTCAAACTTCGACACTCTTCTTTGAATCTTATAGTAAAAATTCTCAAAAGATTTTTTAATATCTCAAACGTCAATACACTACAAAATATAACAACAAATAACAACAATCCAGTATAATCCCACTTAGTGGGGTTTGAGAGGGTAGTATATACGCAGATCTTATCCCTACCCTGGGGTAGAGAGGCTGTTTTCAAATAGACTCCCGGCATCCTTCCCTCCAAGAACTTCCCACCTTACTCTTGGGGAGACTCGAACTCACTACCTCTCGGTTGGAAGTAGGGATTGCTCTCACTTGTCTAATACAGTACAAAAAGCGAGACATTTAAGTGGCTTAACTCCTTCATTTTCTTTCTGAAAAACTCCTTATGGTGAAATTTTGAAAAGCGATCATAGATTTCGGTGCATGAATATTCTATTTTTGTGTTGAAAGACGAAAATGCATTTTAAACTTAGTTGTGTGATATACAAGTAGTCAATGATTTCTTTTTCATGTTCTTCTTTCTTTCTTTTTCTTTTTTTTTTTTGTGTGTGGGGAGGGGGGGAGCAATATATAAAATTATTTGGGTGTTTAGGTTTTTAATCTCCGTATAAATTATTCTATGTTCGATTCGGCATAAAGTAATATCGAAATAGATACTATAAAATCAGTATATCGAAATGAAATGTAAACAAAGAGTCGCATAAAATAATGGCGAATTTTCTTAATTTGGGTAACTAACAACAATATTATCATAAAAGACAAAAATATATCATAGGATGAGTTAGAGATATCTTTTGTTGAGGCAATTTAAGATGTTTCAAAACATCTGCTTCATTGTTCGTCTTTATGACTTAGACAATCAATATTTGGGCCGATCCGGATGGGCTTATATTCTTGTCTATCGATGAACGGTGGATTTACACAAATAGCCCCTTTTTCAGGCCATATGCTGGTCAACAGACATCTTGATCAAGTCAAACTGATAAAACTAATATGAGGCCTTTTATTTTGTTGTTGGTCAGTGAAAGCAAGGATTTTGACCTAATCTACTAAAGAAATTGGAAGCTACTGGCAGATGGTTCATACACTAGTAAAATAGTGAATCATGATATCACTAATACTTGCGGTGGGATGAATAAAAACCCTTTCACATTTAACTAGAGGTTTTAGATTTGAAGGTCAGAGTAGGAAATAAGAAAATACCCATGTCACGATAGCCAAAATGTCAAGCATTTCAAAATGCTTTGAGTAATTCCGGGAGAAATTCAAATAGCCGGATTTATAAGTGATAATTGAAAAATATTCACAATTTTAAAAGTAATTAAAATTTAGCCATTTTTCATTAAAAATAAATCTGAACGAAAATATTGTTTAAATTCGAAAAATATTCCAGCATAATATACTAGTCTAGCATAATATGCTATAAATTCATACACAAGTACTCCAATCTCTAGCATATGATGCTGGAACTTTCCGTGTGTTGGAATTTCAACATAATATGCTAGAAGTTCATACACAGAAATCTCCAGTATATTATGCTAGAACTTTTTGTGTTACATCAAAATAGTAGCTATTTCTCAGTAACGTTGCTAGCAATGTTTCAATTATCAATTCGAAAATTGACTTGTGACGACCCAAAGGATCATCGCCTATTTTCTTATCCATTCCGTACTTTCGAGGCCTTGAAAATCTCATTCTAGTCACCTCGAGTTGCATGCGCAGTCCGGACGCATATCCAGAAAGCTTAAGTGTGAAATTCTGTGAAAAATGCTAAAATTTGGTATTAAAATGAATAAGTTTGACTTGGCTCAATATTTAGAAAAAACGGACTCGGACCTGTGATTTGACGGACCCGAAGGATCCATAGGAAAATATGGGACTTGGGTGTATTCTCGGAATCGAATTTCGAAGTTCCAAGTCCGAGAAATGAATTTTTTAACTAAAATTATTTTTCTAAAATTATTAAGGAAAATAAAAATAAAAGTTGATTAGAACGTGTTGGTATTGGACCCGTTTGTTCCGGCTTACGGTACATGTCTTATATGTGGTTTAAGATATTTCTGTGAAGTTTGGTTGAAATCGGACGTCGTTTGAAGTGTTTCAGACTTAAAACTCTAAAATTAAAAATTTATGAAATTTGAAGAAAACTAGTGGTTTTGAAGTGTGATTCATTATTTTTGATGTTATTTTGGCGATTTGATCGTACGGTTAAATTTGTAGGATGTTGTTGAATTAGGGTGTATGATTGGTTAGGAGCCTCAAGGGCTCGAGTGTGATTCGGATGTGTTCCGGGATGGTTTTAGATTTAGAAAAAGTTGCAAAAAATTCCTGTCTTCTGGTGTCCAGTGATTTATGCTATGCGATCGCGGATCATCAGATCATTCATATCGTTGTTGGGACACTCTTTCGCCATTGTCCGAAATTCTCCCATATTTCATGTAAAGGCTCCGTCGGCTCTTGCTTGAAAGCTAGGATCTCATCTCTAATAGCCGCCATAAGACTAGGCGAGAACAACTTCGCCATGAACTTACCCGCCAATTCATCCCAAGTAGTGATGGAATGATTTGGCAATCGCTCCAACCAATCCAATGCTTTCCCCTTAAGTGAGAAAGGGAAAAGCCTTAGCCTCAGTGCATCTTCCGAAACATTCGTCTGCTTCCTTCCCCAACAAGTATTCACAAACCCTTTCAAATGCCTGCAGGCATTTTGGTCCGAAGCGCCTGTGAAATACCCTCGTTGCTCGAGCAAAGTGAGCATGACATTGGTGATTTGGAAGTTCCCCGCCCGGATTCGGGGAGGAACTATTGCACTTGCGTACCCTTGATTGGGTATAAATCGTGGAGCAACTCTCGGTGGAGGTGGAGGAGGGTTTGGTATGTTGTCATTAGCATTAGCATTAGCATTTCTACCCCTCCTTTGTGCTTGAGGTAAAATCTCATCTTGTTCCACTTCCTCCACTCCAACATTAATAGGGTCATTCGCATTTAAAGCCATTGGTACCTGAGTGAAATGAACAAATAAAATAAGTAAAAAGAAGGAAAGAGAAGCAAAAATACAAAACTAGCCAACAAATAGTCAAACACCGTAAAGCTCCCCGGCAACGGTGCCAAAAAGTGATCGGTGCAGACTCAATCCTAATAAAGAGTAAGTGCAACTACTAATAACCCAATAGTGTATCAGGGTCGATAATTCCACAGAGAGCTTCGAATTGGAGTTGATGTATTTGCTAGCCTAGAAATGCGTTTTGGCTTCTAATTGATCTTCTTATCATTTTTGGTTTTCTTTTGTTTTCAACTAAATTTACCAACTACTATTGTAAGTTAAATTTTGCTAAGTTACGATGGTAGTTGTATGCAATAAGATAAAGGCACTAGGGTCATGACACTCACCTAGGTGGCTTATTAACGGGTATAAAGATCTAATGCAAGGATGATAATTATGGGGAATATGGATAATCGTTGCACTTTAGCACTCACTCTCACACCTCTATGTAGAGAGAGTAATTTTTCCCAATTGACCCTCTCGAGACCAATTGGGTAGGCTAATTTTTCCAAGCAACTTAAGGTTCAAGTAGGGTGATTACTCTCTCGAGGTTTAACCCATTACTTTGGAATACCATTCTCATGGGTCCATCCCAAATCCTTGTTGGGTTGAATGTGAGGTCATATAATCTCTTTCTTAAGAAGAGTCAAAACCCACTAAGCTTGACTTAGTGTTTGCAACCACCAAGTCTAAGTGAAATCATACAAACAACCCAAATACCAAACACCGAATATGATCTAAGCATTAATCAAGAACACCCATTAATTATCTACACTAGGGTTGAGCCACAACCCTAGCTAATGGGTTTAGCTTGACATGGAAGAAGCAGAAATAGAAGAAATACTAGAAGAAATTAACATATTCGTTAACTACAAGATTAATCTACTTGATTCCACTCTAATTACAAGAGAAAATTGCCTAAAGTAGGCTAATATCAAAAGTTACAACCTCAGCTGCTACAGAGAATGATAAAACTTGACCTAAAAAAGTAAAGTGTTCTATTTATACTACATAGGAAAAACTGGAAAAAATGCCCCTGAAGGTCCGTTGCGGGCCACATAGAATCATACGGCCACGTAGGGCATATGGTCTTTAGGTATGGCTTCTGAGCTTGAGGATGCGGACCGCGTAGGAATGACATGCGGCCACATAGGACAAGTTATGCGTACCGCATGGAAATGGCACGCGGCCGTACAGCTACAGTGATGCGGACTAAGTGGACACAGAAAGTTTCCCAAAATTGCTGGTTCTCTGAATTTCTCCAACGCGAACCGCACTGTTTTGGTGTACGGCCGCGTGGGCCTTTTGCCTTGAATTTTTGAACCTCTGATCTTTTGTCAATGCGGACCTCGTGGAAATGGATGTGGTCCACGTGGGATTTCCTCTGTTTTGGTCACCTCTGAACTATTCTGCGCGGCCACGTGGCAAAACAGGGTGGTCCGCGCAGGTCAATCTTGACTTGGCTTCTTGCAAAACTATTCTGTGCGGTGGCACATTAGAACAATGCGGTCCGCACAGGTGACCTTCTTCCCACTTGAGTTATCTTCTGGCACTTGGCATGTTTCACTCTTCTTTTGAGCCGATTTGTGATATACATCATTTTATCGCTTAAACCTGCAATCAAACGCACTTGGTAAGTAATTTAAGACTAATTTGAAGCAGTTTATGCACAAAGCTCAGGTAAGAAGGGGTATAAAACATGTATAATTCAAAGAAATCACAGATGCAGGTATTTATTCACTCGGTAGTGGGTTTTGAGTTGATTGAAGATTTACTATCATAGCTGAGCAAGATGACCGCCAACGTCCGCGATACCGAATTTTTCTACCTTTTTATTCTAAACTCCATACTGTGTACTACTGGCCTTGTAGATGTTTTTAGTCTCTTTTAGATGTTCGTTACTTGTGACACCTCGATCGGGCTATATTGGATTGTAATCACATTAATTAATATCCTTAATTCATATTCGAATTGTTGTATGACTGATTAACTGCTTTAAAGTAGTGTTCTGAAATTGTCTGGCTAGCCTTGTCTGACCGGAGCGGGGTTTGGGTCATGACAACGCCAACTCATAATGCTCACTCAAATTTGTTAAATACATTCGTCCGCTTTAAATAAAACTAGAAGAATGGTGGCCCGTGCTGACATACTAATATTAATGGATTGGTCTTATTTTTTGGGTATTAACATCTGTAATCTTCCCCTTAAGACTTAGAGCCCAAGCATCAGCTCTCAGTGCAGTGGAAAGGAGGGTTAGCTCTTGTGTATGCACAGGCTATAAAATCCAGTTATTTGAAATCGTTCCCGATATACAATATTATAATAAGTCATTTGTATATGTAAAGGAATATTGCGTCTGTTGCACCATCTTTAGTTCTCATCACGAAGATCTTTTCATCAAAGGAAAGAAGTCTTTAACTTCCAAAGAAAGGATTATGTAGCAGACTGCTCCAATGAACATTTCCTTCAAATTTGGAGTAATTATCACATAAGTACTATTGTGATATAAAATATCAAATACTATCCAATGTGAATCATATTGCATCAGATGTTACTTTTGATACATCTGTAACTCAAGGTAAATAAATTTCACATATTGCATGTATCTTTTTGGTTCTGGACATAAATGGAATTTTCACAGCTTATGCTCTTGGCATTTATATATAGATTCCAACAATCAAATTTGTAATATACATTACTACAACTTGACTTCTTTTCAGGAAGGACATATTTAGATTGTTGCGACTGTAGTAAATCTTATGGTCATATTTGGGGTGAAAGAGATGCTCGAAGAAGGTTGACAAAATTAGAAGTAAATTTCACTGCAAAAAATGTGATCGTCTTGAAGATTTTAGTTTATGATGATGATGGCCAAATAATGAATGAAGCTAGAAATGTGGTGTATAAAGAAGTTTCCCATAATTTGGTTTGAGATGGATCTAGACATGATCGAATTATCAGGTATTTACAATATCTTTTTCTAATTTTTATAATTGCTTTAGCTTTTGAGTAAATATTACTGTTTGCACAATTTGGTATTAGAAAAGGATTGATTTATGAAATAACCCTTTGGCTTCGTCTGTGTCTTCAGTTAGGGTAGGCTGATGTTTTGTTATTTTTCTTTTATTGCAGATGAAGTTGTATTTTCATACAACAATGCTTATTTCATGGCCTATTTAGTAATGGTGTTACTGGGTTGTTGTTGTTGTTGTTTCAAGTTTGAACACCAAGAATTCCTAACTTAGCGAATGACCAAGGACCAAAGAAAGTTAAACTGACGCAGCTTATGGTTATAAACCAAAAGTGATTTTTCAATACTTTGTTCTCATGCTCAAAATCCCTTGGTGCAGGACATCACATTTCCAGCTCTCAACCAACTTCCCCTGAACTAAGAATATTTGACTTTCACTTTCTACCTAAAATCATCTGCTGTATGGTTTAGCTAAGAGGTTAATGACAATAGATTTAGCTGGATTTGCATATTCACTATGTAGCCATTAGTCAACATATGGCTGGGAGCAGCATTAGGATAGGTGGCGGGAGAAAACGCCGACATCAAATGCTGGGACAGCCTTAATCATAAATTTGGATGACGACGATTTAGGGGAGACAACTTCTACTGATGGGCTTCATTAACACAAAACCTGATGTGGAAGGCTGGGCAAGCGATTCATGCACATTTCTGAATGCTAGCTCTGCCATGGCATGCCTAATGTGCAGTGAAGATGCTTCTGGCAATTGGAAATGTGAAATATGTACATTTGTCTATAAGAAGCATGATTCTGCATGCCAAATGTGTGAGCACCGTAGATAAATTCATTTCTTGCATCTAAAAATAAATGGCTGCTCAGAGGATACTCTTGGCTACTAGTTAGTTTTTGAATTGTTTCTACCTTACTGTTTTACCAGTCTAATGTTCTTTTTGGTCGATAGCTGCCTAAAAATTTCATATTGCATTTGTTGGATGCATAGTGACACGTCCCGCGCCCATTCCGCCCCAAAACTGCGCGCACACCTGTCCAGCGCCAGCGCCCAGCACACGCCAGCGCCAGCGCCCAGCGGCCAAATGGCTATAATCTGCCAGCACTGCCCAACGGCTAGTCTGCCAGCTGTGCCCAACAGCTAGTCTGCCAGCAACGGTCAAGACTGCCCCAACAGCCAGAAACGACTAGCCCAACGGCTAGTGCCCCACTTGTAGATATTAAGGACTTGTATAAATAGCTTAGCACTTAGCAATTGTTAGGCATCCAGATATCCAGATATCCATATATACTTCCCACACTTAGATAAATCTTGTATTCTCAAGCAATTGTATAGCATTCTCAAAGGCAATACAAGCTCATTTCCCTCTAAACTTTCTTTGTTTGCTATCAACGTTCCCTTAGTTCGATCTTAGGCAACAAGGCTTACTAGACTTTGCCATAATTCCGCAGGCAAACCATCTAGCGCCGCACGACACTTAGCTTGAGTTCTAAGGCCGTAACAACGTGGTATCAGAGCCGGTGCTAAGGATAAGCAATGGCCAGCGACGAAGAACTTTTTGCATCCAGCACTGCCGAAGTCCTTGCAAACGTTACCAGAAGGTCCAAGAGCAAAAAGACAACCAAGAAGGTAGGAAAAATGCCAGCAGATCCTGTCCCAAGCGATGCTGCCAACCTTCCAACAACAGAAGTGAGTGATTGGGACAAGAAGAGCTGCCTACAAACATCACTCCAGAATTGGAATTGGTTACCAGGGTCGAGAGTGCCCACAGAACAGCCGAGGTGTTGGGCTATCGGTTCAACAAGTTCGAAGGCGACTATGAATCCTTCAAGGAGTCTTTAATCGAGGAAAATGACAACATTCGCAAAGACATCGACGAGCAGCGGGAAACACGGGAAGAGGCTCAAGCTTCCATAGAAAAACTCACAAATCTGGTAGAAGTCTTGAGCGCCAGAGTGAAAGAGCTCGAGGAAGCTGCACGCCAAGAGAAACATGCTGCTCCGACCACAGAGCACGAAGTAAGGATCGACGCTCCCAAGCCACCCATCTTCAAAGGCATCTGTGATGCCCAAGAAGTTGAGAGTTTCATGTGGCACCTTGAAAATTATTTCAAGTTTAGCAGGAGGCAGCGACTAGATGAAGATCCAAACTACCGTGATCAACTTGACGGAGAACACAATGCTGTAGTGGAGACGTATGGATGCGGATATTGGTGAGGGACTTTGCACGATCTGTACATGGGAGCAGTTCAAAGCAGAGTTCAAAAAGATGTTCTTTCCCAGCAATGTCTTCGATGAAGCCATGAGGAGGTTACGAGAATTGAAGCATACGGGTTCCACAAAGGCCTACATAAGGGAATTCACTACCCTTACTCTTCAAATTCCCGAACCCACCCCAAGAGACTTGTTGTTCTACTTCAAAGATGGACTACAAGGCTGGGCAAAAACTGAGTTGGAACGCCGACAGGTTTCCACTCTTAATGAGGCTATCTCACAAGCTGAAAGTCTAACTGACTTCAAGCAGGACCAAGGCAAGGCAAAGGAGATACGAAGTAACCATGCTAAAAGCGGGGGAGAATGCGGAAGGAACAGAGACACCCGCATTTCCAGGAAGTCACTTAGACAAGAACTTGCCGCGAAGGAAAGTCAGCCACACCAGCAGCGCAAGGAGACAAATTGCTACATTTGCGGAGGGCCGCATTGGTACGCGAAATGCCCTCAAATGAAGAGCATTGGTGCCATCATAAAGGACCACCAACAGAAGGAGGTCAAGGAACAAGGTAACAGTTCCGGGGGCTCCGCACATGTAGGCATAATCGGACTTTGCGCTACAACCACCCATCAAGCCGGACAACTGGAGGCTTTCCCCACACAATACGTGGACATGGCCATCAATGGCAAACCAGTACCTGCCTTGGTGGCCACTGGAGCAGAAGCCAACGTTATGACAGCAACAAAATTGGGTCTTACATACAGCCCAAGCGAGACTAGGCTTAAGACGGTCAATGCCCCACCTACGCCAGTAAGCGGTATATCCAATTTTGCCGTGGCTCCCCTGGACATCTTTGAGATTGTGCTTGGTCAAGAGCTTTTCCGCCAATGCCCTTCATTTGTATCCCCATACTTCCAAAAAATGTTTGTACTGGAAACGGGAGGATCATGTATGGTGCCATTGGTCGAAATGCCCAAGACAACACAACTCTCCCATCTTTCGGCCATGTAGATTGAGAAAGGCCTTAAGAGGGGAGAACCAACTTATCTGGCCATCATCGAAAGTTTGAATGAAAATAATGGTGCCCCATATCCCGTACCTCCTTGCATTAAAAGGGTACTGGACGATTGCAAAGACGTCATGCCCGAGGAGTTACCAAGGCAACTTCCACCAAGGAGAGAGGTGGATCACCGAATCGAGTTAGAGCCGGGCAAAGGAAATGTGGTGGCTGACGCTTAAGTCGGAAGGTAGAACTTGCCGCCATAATAACAACCAAATGCGACATTCGAGAGTCCATTAAAGAGCGCTTACTGCATGATCCGGAAGCAAGGAGGCTGATGGAACTAGCATCGGAGGTTAAGACCCGAAGTTCTTGGGTCGAAGAAGGCTTCTTGCTTGCCCCTGGTAGAAGGGTCTACGTGCCAAGATATGGAAATATCAGGCGGCAAATTATGAAGGAAAGCCACGAAGGGCTGGACACCCAGGGCAACACCGTACGCGTGCCCTAATCGAAGCAGTCTACTATTGGCCAAAGAAAAATTTGCCTTGTCTGCCAACAAGACAAGGTAGAGCAACGTCAACCTGGAGGACTCTTGGAACCACATCCCATAGCGGAGCGTCCGTGGGAAAGCATCACCATGGACTTTATCATTGTCCTGCCAAAGTCCAATGGTTTCGGCACCATCATGGTGGTGGTGGACAGATTTTCCAAATATGCCACCTTCATGCCCGCCACACCGGGATGCAATGGTAAAGAGGCAGCCCAGCTGTTCTTTAAGAACGTTGTCAAGTACTGGGGCTTGCCAAAGCACATAATCAGCGACCGCGACCCTCGTTTCACCGGGAACTTCTGGAGAGAATTGTTCAAGATTCTAGGTACGGAGCTACACTGCTCTACCAGTTTCTATCCTCAGACAGACGGCCAAACCGAAAGGGTCAATGCCTTGTTGGAATGCTACCTAAGGCATTATGTAAGCTCAAATCAACGGGACTGGGCTAAACTACTTGACTTGGCCAAATTCTCTTACAACTTGCAACGGAGCGAGTCAACCGGGAGAACACCGTTCGAGCTTGCTACGGGCCAACAACCGCAAACTCCCCACTCACTGCCAGTGGCATTTGAAGGGAGGAGTTTGGGAGCCCATCACTTAGCCAAAGGATTCGAGGAGCAGTTAGTCACTGCAAAGTCTCACCTAGCCAAAGCGGCCAAGCGGATGAAGAAATTTGTCGACCGGTCGCGACGCCCCACAAATTACAAAGTTGGAGACTTGGTGTTGGTCAAATCCAACTCGAGGCAGTTTAAGGCACTAAGGGGCGTAAATCCCAATCTAGTGCGCAAATATGAGGGACCTTTTCGAATTCTTGCCAAGGTTGGCAAGATCTCTTATCGGTTAGAGCTACCACCAGTTCTCAAAGTTCATCCGGTCTTCCATGCCAGTGTTCTCAAGCCTTATTTTGAGGATAAGGAGGATCCGACTAGGGGGCAAACAGGTAGATCACCCATCACAGTCACTGTCTCGCATGATAAGGAGATAGAAAATATCATCGATTATCAAGCGGAGCAGAAATGGGGTCAACCGACAACAGCCATGTTCCTTGTCCACTGGAAAGGACAATCTCCAGAAGAAGCTACATGGGAAAGGTACGAAGACCTATGGCAGTTTCGGGACAAAGTAGATGAGTTCAGACGGATGCAGTATACTCTGAGGTCGTCGCATCATCAGGCGGGGGAGCATGACAC
Organism: Nicotiana benthamiana; assembly: GCA_034376525.1. Taxonomy (NCBI): domain Eukaryota; kingdom Viridiplantae; phylum Streptophyta; class Magnoliopsida; order Solanales; family Solanaceae; genus Nicotiana; species Nicotiana benthamiana. The sequence continues at coordinate 100,895,003 of CM067336.1, forward strand.
GTCCCGTGCCCATTCCGCTGCAAATCTTCGCACACACCTGTCTAGCGAACGCCAGCGCCAGCGCCCAGCACACGCCAGCACCAGCGCCCACCACGCGCCTGCGCCCAGCGGCCAAACGACTAGAATCTGCCAGCACTGCCCAACGGCTAGTCTGCCAGCTGTGCCCAACGGCTAGTCTGCTAGCAACGGTCAAGACTGCCCCAACAGCCATTAACGGCTAGCCCAACGGCTAGTGCCCCTCTTGTAGATATCAGGGACTTGTATAAATAGCTTAGCACTTAGCAATTGTTAGGCATCCAGATATCCAGATATACTTCCACAATTAGAGAAATCTAGTATTCTCAAGCAATTCTATAGCATTCTCAAAGGCAATACAAGCTCATTTCCCTCTAAAATTTCTTTGTTTGCTATCCAACGTTCCCTTAGTTCGATCTTAGGCAACAAGGCTTATTAGACTTTGCCATAATTCCGCAGGCAAACCATCTAGAGCGTACGACACTTAGCTTGAGTTCTAAGGCCGTAACAATAGGCTTAAGTAGTAGTATTGTTATGTATATATGGGGTTCTTGGTATTTATAGTGATACACATTCTCTAGGTATTTTGCTCACTGTCAGCCATTGAGGTCGCTTCGTTCAGTTCTACATCCATTGAAGTGGATATGTAAGAAACAACAGTCATATACAACCTTGAGAGTGTTAGCCCCATCTTTGGATATAACTGGAATAGTTCAACAGTTGTGTAATAATGCAGGAAAGATTTGAGTTCTCAGTTAGCTGAATAATCCATAATGAAAATGAAGCATACACATCAGTTCTAACATTACTGTTTACTTACTGTTCATTTTTCATTCTTGCATTTGTAGTGAATATTTTTATCTCGCATATTTTTGTTTTTATACTAACTAACATATTTTTATTTGAGTACACCTATGAATGTCTTTATCACTTTTAACTCTTGGAATATTTCACAATTTATCTCGCATTTCAAGAAAGCTACTACTGTCATATACCATACTTTTAACACAATTCAAATGAGCAAATAATTAAGAGCAATATTATCATGCTAATATTTTTTTTTACAATTCACACATTGTGCGGGTACATATATTAGTATATATTAAAATAAAAAAATTTGCATTGTGGTTAAGCCAAGTGGCAAACTACTATAAAGCCACTTGGCAATCTCAAAGAAGTTGTGGGAGATTGTCAAATAAGGAAATATCACTTAAGAACTATATATGGAATTCCATTTATTGAAATTAAATTGAAATGAATAAAGTTCAATCATTGCAATAATATTTTCTAACTAAAATTTTTTATTTGAAAAGTAAAGAATTTTGATATCAATGGTATTTGGATTCCTTTTCTAATATCGAGTGAGAAGAATATAAACTACCGTAATCTAATGTGAAATTTTAGTTTATTTTAAAAATTCAATACCTTTTAATAAGTTGAAGAATATATTTTAAGTTTTTAACCTAAAGTTCAGAATATAGATATATTAAATAATTTATTTATTTCATAATGGATGATCCAAAGTATCTATTTTAGACTAAGTCTTCTAAATTTTAAACAAGTATAGAATAAAAATAATTTTTTAAAGGCTAAAAGCTTCAACAAACATAATAATTATTAGAAGTTTAATAATAAAAATACCGTAAGATTTTGGTGAAGTACTATATAGTTTGATCATATGCACTTTATTTTTTTCTATTATTTAATAAAATACTAAATGAAAAAAATAAATAAAATATCATACTTACTAGGGAAAATAATTTAGAAAGAGGGGGGGATAAAGATAGTGTGAAAGAATTTATACTTTGAATTAATTTAAATGATAAAATGAAGTAAATAAATAATTATTACTCAAAAATATTATTGATAAATTCAAATATTATATAGTGAAAGATTAAAAGTAAATAAAAAGATTATTTTAATAGAAATAAAAACCATATTCATTATAGCATATTATAATAGAAATAATAGAGAGAAATATAAAGTAGGTGATAAGTTAATAAAAAGTGAAGTAATAATGTAACTACATTAAATAACGGATAACAAAGTAACAATAGACAAAGAACAAAAATAGAGAATTTATATCTTATCTTAATTTATTTACGGTAAAAATTAATTATATAATATATTAGTATAATTTATTTTATATCTCAATTAATTGAAAGCGATACATACATACATACATATATATATATATATATATATATATATATATATATATATATATATATATATATATATATATATATATATATATATATATATATATATATTAGTGCTATATGCTAAATTATATAAGACGGGAGGATAGATTCTTCTCTAGTGGCTCAGGTATAGACAAATACTTTTTAGTGCGTTGTTAATATTTATGTTCTCTCAATTTATATGATCCAATTGATCGAGTATATATATATATATATATATATATATATATATATATATATATATATATATATATATTGTACATTTGTGTGTGTTAGAATGAAATGAATTTGGATAGAGTAAACACATAGATGAATATAATGCACTACTTGGGATTGCTATTTACATTAAATCATATGGTAAGATTCATTTAATTAAGAATTACATGCAAGAATTCATCTTCTTTTAGTACATGTGCATCATAAAAAAATATTTAAAGTAGGTTAACATTTATTTAATTATAATATATTAATCTTAACTATATCCCAAAGATATCATTATTGTTAAAACTAATGCGACTTTAATTGCGTTTTTAAAATTGAGATAACTAGCAAAACTATTGAGCAAATTACAATCCAAGTTGGTAAGTCCTAAAAGTTAGAATATATTGATTTTTAATAAATTATCATGTATGTATATATTAATTTGTTACTGTATAATTTTAGGTTGGTAGAAGTTGATGTTGATGTGAGAATTTATTATGTTGAGATGATAATATAATATATTTTTATAATTTAAATTAAGATATTACTAAATGTATTTTTATTTTGTTATTACTCCATATTCTATGACTTCACTCAGTTTTAATATAGATGAGATAGTTTGACTTGACACAAAATTAAAGAACAAAAAAGAAAAATTTTGAAGCCTATGATCCTAATAGTTTTGTGGGCCATGATATTTGCATGGGTGTAAGAACTTCTCATGTAAAATGGGTAAAATAAAAAATTTAAAGTTTAATTATTTCCAAATACAAAAATTTGTCATTCTTTTTGGAATAAACTATGTAATTTGAAAGGGAAAGAGTAATTATTTTTCAATCATATTGTATTTTTATTTGTTTTTATCACCGGGTATAGTTATTTAAGTTTTTATTTAAGTTTATGTCAATACTTATTCATATAATTTATTCTTTAACGGTACTAGTTAACTCAATAGCTAAAATAATACGACCAATACAGCTTAGTGATATTTTTCAGAGTTATTTTAAGGTAGTATTAATAATAATACAGCAAAAATAATTAACTACACTTGGCCAAAATTTGTATACTAACATGTACACAAATGACCTCTTCTTGAACACGGACGAAGTAGATAACCCTTACAAAATGAATTCTTGTGCTAAAGGCACAACTATGTTGATTAAACAAAGTATCCAAGACTATTGAGCATGCCTGCATCTTCGAACTCATCACAATCACATCTGAATTCATCAGTTCCTATAAGGAAGAGCTATAGTTTTCAGTTTAGTAGCCAACATTTTGCCATTCCAAAAAACACAACATAGGGAGAAGTTCTAGAATACCTTCAAAAAACAAGTAAATACTAATCAGCTAAACAACAAAATGAAACTAAGAGTGTGACTATCCGACCCGTCGTCGCGTGAGTAACTATCCGTTCTTTCCATTTTCAACTTTCTTATGCTTCATTATCCATATTTTGGTGTAATCGAGTTGATTTGAAGTGGTTTTAATAAGAAATGAGACACTTAGTCTCTTTTAAGAAGACTTAAATTGAAAAAGTTAACCGATCATTGACTTATGAGTTAGAGGGATCAGATATAAATTCGATGGCTCGATTAGCTCTGGGAGATGATTTAAAACTTAGGAGAGCAATCAGAAGAAATTTTGAAGGTTCGGTGTAGAAGTTAGCCTATTTTGGCGAAGTTAGGATTTTGGCAAAATCCGGTTGGCATGCCAGATTTTTATCCGATGGTCAAAATAGAATTTCGAGAGTTTCAATAGCTTCGTTATGTGATTTTGGATTTGTGTGCATAGTTTAAGTTGATTCGGAGGTGTTTAGATCGGATTTTTGATCGAATATGAATTTCGGAAGTTTTACTTTAATATATGCTTGAATGCGTGGTAAATTGATGTTGTTGGATGCGTTTTTATGATTGGAACAAGTTTGTATGATAATTTGAGGTATGTTGGTGTTTTTGGTTAAGTCACGGGGGCCTCGTTGTGATTTAGGATGATTTCCGGGAAGTTTGGACTTAAGAATTTCTGCACAATTGCACAAATTGCAGTAGCAGTGCAAGCAAAATTAAGCCTTCACGATCGCGTGGCATGGGACGCGATCGCGTAGGCCTGAGGTGGCTGGTCTTCGCGTTCGCATAGGTATGGTCGCGTTCGCGTAGTTGTGATTTCATTGTTCATCGCGTTCGCGGTCAGGGTGACGTGTTCACATAGAGTAAAAGGGGGGCCCAGTGGATTTTGTTAATCGCAATCGCGGGAGGACCCACGCGATCGCATAGAAGGAGAGCTGGGCGTCATTATGTCTTTTAATGATATTTCATCCGCGACCTATCACACTTTTTCTCTATTTTTACACCATCTTGAGAGCTTGTTGGTAGATTTTGAAGGGGATTTTGACGGAAAATGATTGGAGGTAAGTCTCGTGGCCTAGAAACACCATTTAATTGAAGATTCATCCTTTGATTCTCTGAAATTTAGGTAAAAAAATTTAAGAAGCTAGGGCTTGATTTTTGAAATATAAATTTAGGATTTGATGGCCCATTTGAACACCAATTTTGAGGAACTTTATATGTACGGACTCGTGGCGAGACGAGGAATCCGTTGATGTGACTTTTGTAACTTTTCGAGAAGCGGGCTTGAATTTGCCAACTTCGTAATTTTTAGTATTTTCTGAGTAGTTTTGATTGGGTTATGTTTCTTTAGCATATAATAATGTATTCGTTGTGATTTTGACTAGATTCAACGCGCGAGGAGGTCGATTCAAGAGGAAAAGGCATTGCGGACTAGTCTTCGGCTGGCTTGAGGTGAGTAATAAATGTAGATGATGACCTGAGGGTTTGAAACCCCAGTGTCTCACATTGTGACGATGTATTGAGGCGAGACACGTATTCTACGGTGAGTGCGGGTTCGTTTGTGGACGGGGACTATGGTTTAGTTCGTCTGAATAATGTCTATACTATGTTATTGACTAGAAATTGACTAGTAAATATCCTGCTTGGATTGTTATGAGCATATTGGATTGCGTACCAACTATTTGGATCCCTTAGGGATTATTATCACTGTTGCCATGAAATTGAGCATGTTTCTATGATATCAATCCTGAGTTAAATACTGTCTAGAAATGATTAGTAATCTTCAAAGGTTTTAAAACATTTAAGCTATAATACCTGTTAAACGGGACCAGAAATGGTAAACTTGATTGTGCCTATGTGACTTGAATGCCTATATAATTGGACTGATTTTGGACCGGGGTGCACGCCGCATCGAATGCTGCTATGTCATTGTGCTTGGACTGTAGGAGTTCCTCCTGAGTCTGAACCTCCACAGTGAGCGCGGGTACCCAATGGATCGGGTTGCACGCCGCAGCGGTCATGTGCATTGCATTGCATTCATACATTGATATCTATGCGTCTATCTGTCATTGAATTACTATTGTTTCATCGTTAAATGCGCTAAGTAGTAAGTTTCAGCTTTACATTGTGATATTTCAGGATTTCTTACTTTCAGTCATTATATATGTCTATTACTGCTGAGTTGGAAGTGCTCACTTTACTCCCTGCACCATGTGTGCAGATTCAGGTGCCTCGGAGTATAGTTGAGCTATTTGCTGCTTCAGAGCTTCTCAGGAGTTGTCGACGTAGCTGCCTGACGTTCACAAGACTCAACTCCTCCCCTATACTTTTATTATTTTTTCGCATTTGTGAACATCGGTATTACCGAGGAGTTATCATTTTGTTATCTTAGAGGCTCTAGACTCATGACCCCAGGTCTTTCGGAGTTTTATTAGTATTATCATGATTTTTAGTATTGTTTCTATTTATCTTACTGATCGGAGTTGAATTATCTCGAAACTTAACCTATTTAATTGGAAATGGGTTGTGTGGTTGAGTTGTGAGCGTTATTGGTCGGGCTTGCCTATATATTGTGTTGGGCGCCATCACGACCGAAATTGGGGTCGTGACAAAGAGGAACCTGAGAAATAGATATAAGTAAGATATAACTAATCTAAAGTATCGTTGTTTGATGCTTTGTCGAAAACTTCACAGATATGATGCAGTAATGAATTTGTTTAATCAAAATATCTTTTCTCATGGCAATTAGAGGCTACTTAATGACATAAATTTGAGATTTTGCATGCAAGGGAGCAGATGATGCTCCAATTAGAATGTATAATCGTCTTGGTGAGGAAGAATTTACTCAGACTTCAAACGATGTAAGACATTAGCATACCCCTAATGGAACAAATTGCAAATAGTGAAGGACATCTATGGTTCGTGGTAATATAGGACTATAGAGAATACTCTGGTACGAATGAGACTCTTCTATGCTAAAACATTTTTGTTGAAAAATTGTAAGAGAGGATAAACTTTTTAAAGTGTTCTTAAATGCTTAAATTATCAGATTAATCAAAGAGTAGAAGTATTGGCCCAAGTTCATTTAAAGTTTTGAAGATTGACAAATGAACACAGGGAAGGACCTGGTCCATCCTAGGAGACAGAGTTAGTCATAACCATTGCACATGGAAGACACGTGAGGAAGATATGTATTGAAGATTGCGCAGCAAAATATCTTCTGAACGGAATCGAAAAGGTTGCATTGAGTTCTGAGGAGGACAGTCTCCTTATGACAGGAGAACACAATCCTAAGCTAGGATAAGGATGGGAGTTTGTATTGGTTAAGGACTCAAATGGACTAAGGATAGCATTGGAGTCTCGATCAAACTCTAATTATTGTTCTATTAAATAACCAAGTTGTTCTCTTTTCCTGGCAATGCACATACGCAGAAGTTAAGCATATTTGAGAGCAAAAAGAGTGAGACTGTTTTGGCAAGCAACATATGCAAGATACAAGTGTGCACGCGTAAAGATAAATGAACTAAGAGAGAAGAACCAATTCCATTTGTGTGTTTATTTCTAGTTCAATTGTAGTAGGTTTTCATATTGTACCTTTCAGCTTTACTAGAAGCAATTGTATTAGGTACCTTGTGTAATCAAGTTAGAGTTAACTTGATAGTGTCGTAGCAGCTGAGGCTGTGTGCCACACTAAGATAGAGTTTAATCCTTTGGTTTACAAAGAGTCTTTGTAAACGTTGTTTGGCTCATTAATTTTTAGTGGAGTTTGGGAAAATTCTATTGAGTAGTAGGTCGCGATTTTTTCACCTTTTAAGCCTGGTATTTTCCATGTAAAAATATCTGTGCACTTTACTTTCAGTTCTTATTATTCCGCAAACTGCTGTAGTTAGAACACTTAGAAGAACCAGGTTCTTCTAACGCGAAAATTAGGTACCACATAAATCACCCCCTCCCCCCTTCTTGTGTGCTATTGACGTTTATTTGCATCAATTGGTATCTGATTGGGTTATCCTTAAAGAGGCTAACACATTAGGAAAAGATCAACATGAGTGCACTACCTGGGAACTGGAAGGGCAATCCACGCCAGACCTCCTCTCTTCAATGGCCTCTACTACTCCTGGTGGAAAAACAGAATGAGTGACCATATCATGGGCAAAGACTATGAGCTTTGGAAAATCATTACTGATGGTCCTTTAGCCACAAACAAGAATACTACTGAAGGATTGGATGTTCCAAAGACTAGAGCGGATTGTACTGCTGAAGACCTCAAGAAGTGGGAGAAAAATGCTAAAGCTTAAAAATGGCTAGTGTGTGGGCTTGATCCTGATGAGTACACTAGGATTAAAGGCTGTACTACTGCCAAGGAGATTTGGGACACTTTATAAGTGGCTCATGAAGGAACATCTCAGGTGAAGAGGTCAAGAGGAACACTGTTGTATTCTCAATATGAGAATTTTACAATGAAGGATGGAGAAACTATCCAAGCGATGCATACCAGGTTCACTACACTGTCAAATGAACTTGAGTCACTTCGAAGGGTTATTCTGGAAGAAGACAAGGTGGAGAAGATTCTAAGTAGAGTTCTGCCAATCTCCTGGGAAAGCAAAATCACTGCTATTCAGAAATCCAAAAACATTGCTACTTTGAAATTTGTTGAACTGATTGGAAATATGACTGCCTATGAATTTAGAAGGCAAACCATGAAGATCGATGCTCCAAAGAAAGAAAGAAGCCTGGCTCTCAGAATCTCAGAAGGATCAGATCTTGAAGATGATGAAATGGCTACGATAACAAGAGATTTCAAGAAATATCTAATGAGAAGAAAGGGTCCTTCAAGAGGAACAACATTCAACAAACCTAGGTCTCCTGAGAAGCAGACAAATGATGGTTGTTTTAAGTGTGGAAAGACAAATAACATGATCAAAAACTGCCCTCAATAGGAAATTGAATGAAGAAAGAAAAGGCGGACAGAAGGAACATGTTCAACCAAGAAGGAACAAAGGAACAACCAAAGCTATGGTTGCTGCAATGGGAGACACGTCAAATGAATATTCAGAAAATGAAGCTGAAGATGAGAAAGCTCTTTTGGCCATCGGAGAATCGGAAGATTAGCAAGATGTAAGTATTTTACATCTTAAAGAAAAGATTAAATTCATGTCAAAAGAAAAGTTGTCTGAGCTTTTGATAGACTTCATAGATGAGTCTGAAATCATAAACAATGAGAAAGATGTTCTGTCTAGAGACTATGTAATCCTTGAAAAAAATGCAAAAGTTTAGAGTCTAGGGATGAGGAGAGAGATAACATAAATACTAGTTCTTCAACTGGAAAACAGTATCCTAGAACTCAGGTTTGAAAACTTAAAACTGAAAATAGGGACAGGAAAGAAAAAGGTTGATCAATCATTTCTTACACTAGAAGAAAATTTAGGGAAAATGAAAGATGAGTTGTACAACAAAGATGAATTGATTAAAGTAATAACAGAAGACTTAGGAAAGGTAAAACATGAACTAGAAATAACATGCACATGGAACAAGGCTTCTGATGCACTCTCTTGGCTGCAAGAACATCATAGCAGCAGTAAGAGAGGAGTTGGATTTGTGACACAAGCTCCAAAATGGAATCCCAAAAACAAGTACCTCACATTTCCTGAGAATAAGATCTGCACACACTGTGGTAAGATTGGCCATTATAAAAATGAATATAATATTAAAGAAAAGGCCAGTCAAAAGAACAAAGTTTGTTCAAGAAAAGCACAATCTGCCTGGTTGGGAAAAAAAAATCTAATTCATCCTTTTGCTCATAGAAAGGGACCCAAACTAGTTTGGTTCCTAAGACTAACCCATGATTTCTTTTTGCAAGTTCAAGTGAAGGGGAGTAGCCAAATATGGTACATGGATAATGGCTGCTCAAAACATATGACTGGTAACAAGGACCAGTTCCTTTAACTTGAGAACCTAAAAAGAGGTAATATCTTTTTGAAAATGGAAAGAAAGTTGAGATCATAGGAGTTGGAAAGGTAGGAAAGATAGACTCTCATTCCATTGAGAATGTCTAGTTGATAGATGGCTTGAAATATAGCCTGATAAGTGTGTCACAACTGTGTGACAGAGGTAACCTTGTGGCTTTCACTTCCATAAACTATTTTGTGATTAGCCTTACTACCGACAAGATTGTTTTGCAGGGAAGAAGAGTTAACAATATTTACATAGTAGATTTGTTGTCTCTTTCTGAAAATAAACTCACTTACTTGACTGTGTTAATTAATGATCCCATTCTTTGGCACAAAAAACTTGGTCATGCTAGTCTAAATCAATTAAACAAATTAGTTTCCAAGGACTTGGTGATAGGGTCACCTAATATCAAGTTCAAGGAAGACAAAGTTTGTGAGGCATGTGCAAGGGGGAAGCAGCTAAGTTCATCCTTCAAAACTAAGAAAATGGTAAGTATGTCTAAGACGTTGAAACTGGTTCAAATGGATCTTTGTGGTCCAAAGAGAGCCATGAGCAGAGGTGGTAAAAGATATCTTATGGTGCTTGTTGATGATTATTCTAGATTTACTTGGGTGTTGTTTCTAACCTCTAAAGATGAAGCATTTGAAATGTTTACTACTTTTGTTAGAAAAACCCAGAAACAATTAGGAAATTAACTTACATCCATTAGGTCTGATCATGGAACTGAATTTGAAAATGCAAAGTTTGCTGAATTTTGTGATGAAAATGGAAAGATCATAATTTTTATGCCCGTAGAACTCCCCAGCAAAATAGGGTAGTTGAGAGGAAGAATAGGATCCTTGAGGATATGGAAAGGACCATGTTACTTTCCAGTAAACTACCTCATAGCTTTTGGGTAGAGGCTATAAACACTGCTTGCTATATAATTAATAGATGCATGACCAGGCCTCTTGTAGAGAAAACTCCCCATGAGTTACTTAAAAGGAGAAAACCAAACATATCTCATCTTAGGGCTTTTGGTTGCAAGTGTTATGTGCACAATAATGGCAAAGACTCCCTAGGTAAGTGTGATCCCAAAAGTGATGAGGGAGTCTTCTTGGGATAATCTTCACATAGGAAAGTATATAAAGTGTTTAATAAAAGAACTCTATGTGTTGAACAAAGTGTACATGTTGAGTTTGAGAAATCTAACACTCTTTCTAAGAGACAGGAACATGAAGATGAAGCCATTGGACTGGTGAGACAATTGACGACTTAAGTCACAGTATAAGTTAAGGAGGCATCCAAGGAAGGACCAGGTGATGGAACATGTCCTTTCACCCATGGCAACTTGACATGGGGAACAAATCTGAGAGAAATTGTACAAAATTCTCTGAAGGATCCTGTACCTGAACCTGTTCCTCTGCACCATAGCAATGAAGGAGAAGCTAGCAGAAACCAACTGGTGGGAAAATCTTACAAGTACCTGAGTTCTCACCCCATTGAGAACATAATCAATGATCCTACATCTGGAGTCAAGGCTAGATCACAACTGAGGAACCTGTGTGCATTTGATGCCTTTTTGTCCCTGATTGAACCTAAAAATGCGAGTGAAGCTCTACAAGATGCGGATTGGATCAATGATATGCAAGATGAGCTCAATCAGTTTGAAAGAAGCCAAGTCTGACACTTGGTTCCAAGACCTAAAGAGTGTCACAACTCCTTTTTTCACTATACACCCCCGCAAAAGGGCGTAAAGGAGTTTTTTCAATTAAAGGACAATCGAAACGGGATTTATTTATTATTTATTCAGAGTCGCCACTTGGGAGATTAATGGTGTCCCAAGTCACCGGTTGAATCCGAACCGAGGAAAAAAATGACTCTGTTCACAGTCTACGAACCAGAAATCTGGATAAGGGACTTTGTTAACCCGGGAGAAGGTGTTAGGCATTCCCGTGTTCCTTGGTTCTAGTACGGTCGCTCAACTGTCATATTTAGCTTATTTATCCGATTTTATTATATGAAGAACCTATGTGCCAATTTTATTTTTTTACCGCTACATATATATATATATATATATATATATATATATATATATATATATATATATATATATATATATATATATATACATATACATACATACATATATATATATATATACATATATATATATGAGAAAGTGAACGTTGTTTAAATTGTGCTTTCGGATTGCGCCGCATCAAATGAACCCGCAATCCTAGGCACGCTCTATTCAACGTTTTAGGATTTAGATTTGGGCAGCATAAAATGCCCATCCATATTTAGGAATGTAATTTATTATAGTCGCGCCTAAAAGAGTCTAGCACATTATTATCTTTTGGGAGGGTCGTGAAATTCACTAAACGACCCTTCCCGATTTTCTAAATATTTTTAAACGTTTATTTAGGGCCCCGCAATTTGTATTTTTGTTAGGCGTGGCTCATCTCATTTTATTTTAATAGGATAAACCTAAAAGATAGCTATTTTTTTCTACCTTTGATTTTAGTTTCTCTAAAAGAAAAGAAAAATTCCTAATTGATTATTATTGGAGCTCGGGCTTTGAGCTCAAGTTCGGGCCCAAACAAAAGGACGACCCTTTTAGTTTAAAACTCACTACCTAACTCAAAACCCAAACTTACTAAAAAAAAAACTAACAAATCAGTACTCATCTAATCCCGGGTCCGACCAACTCAAATCAAGCGACATGCAAAGTAAAACCAAATTCTCAGTAATATTTGGCCCAAGCCCGATTTCCAGATACATGTTATGGGACTGGGCCTTCAGCTCACGTAACACAACCCAAAGGTTCTTGGGGATCTGATTCCCAAGAAGAATAACGATTGCTTGAATAGACCCTCACAACTACAATTTGACTCTGTTAGCTCTTTAAACCTGACTAGCAACTAGTAATTAAGGAGAAATGGCACTCACTTAGATTAATGAGACCATAATCTAACCATTACAACACACACATTATACATTTAGGCTAATTAGCGCCACTCAAATGGCCAGCCCAAAACTGTCCCTTAAAGCTATTTCTAATTATGGACTGAACATGAAAACAATTCCCAAAGCTCCTATCACGTTTCTGGGTCACTTGCTAACCAGGTTTTGAAACAATCGAACTACTGGTATTTCAATTACCCAAACAACAGACTTGCACATATCTCCAGTTTCATGAATACATACCTAGCTTAACACAATCCATTACAAATTAAGAGTTAAACCCAATCTAAATTACATATTGTTCCAGTCCAGTACAAACAAGCTAAAATTCATCCAAACCAAGTCCTAAATTAACTACAGTAAAATAAATAGACAACAAGTAAAAGAAACTTCAGCAAGCACCAGGTATCAATTGCATTGTCACTTCACAGGAGAAATTACATCAGAGTAAGCTCAAGCGTGTACCTGGAATTGAATCACAATAAGAGGAGAGATCAGCAGCAGTCACAGTTAATCACAAACAGCCCATAAGTGAAATCCGAAATCCAGAAGTGTTTAAATTGAACAAAATTAATAGATTCACTCCAAACAACATCGAAATACCCCCAGAAATGCGCACACAGATGAACAAACGCCAACAAGGACACCCAAACTTCACTCAATCAAACAATTCCAACTCGAAGTCACTCAACACAACTCGAACCCATCCAAGACTGATCTAATTAGAATCCAGAATCTTTCTGAATTCTCAAATATCAAGAAACGAACCTCAGAAATGTGAATCGGCTATCAAAACTAACATTCAGCTAAGAAGCAGTATAAACTTCACTTGAAATCATTCTAAACTAAGAAAATGAAATCCAAACACTTCAGAAGCTTGAAATATTCATGAAATCCTAATGGAACAGTATTTTTTTTGGTTTTCTGAAGTTTTATATTCCCATTTTTTGTTTTCTTTCTATGAAAGATGAAATCTAAAGGAATTTGGACCTAAAAAGTTAATTTGCAGGTGTTGGAGCCTGAGGAGTGTTTTTGGGGAATTTTTAGAGGTCCCAAACTTGTATGTTAAGGCACTAATGATGCCTTTTTATAGGCCTAAGGGAGGGCAGCCCTCAATTTTCAGTTTTCCTTTTAGTCCCTCCTAATTTTTAGTTTAGTCCCTATATTCTTGACTTGTTAAACAAATTACACCTTTTATTTGAACTGAAAATACCTTAACGCTCAAACCTAGAAGCTTCTAGGGAATTCTAGCTAGATTCCACCCTGAATTTCCTCTCTTTCCCTCACTATCCCCTTGAATATTCCCCGAACTTATTAACTACATAGTTAAACTAACAAACATCCCTTAATCAAATCAACCCAAACCCCAAATAAAACTAAACCAAATTTAAAACATGATTTAAGCCAGGAAGAATGCCTTCATACTAAATCAGGAGGGGAAATAGTGGTAACCAAACACTAACCTAAATCAAATCGTACAAATTCCTAATGATAATCCCACTGATAAGCAAACTAAACAAATTACAATCTAAGTAAACCAACACTGAATTAATGAAATTTGAACAAAACAAAAGAAAACAAATAAGATGAAAAGTAACAGGAATTTAATCACTGGGGGATAAAACAGTAAGACGAAGAAAAATAAGAAAACTAAACTCACTCAAGAAACTTGGCCGCCATTTAGTTCAACATTGGACTAATTTCTGCTGATATTTGAGTACCTATGGTGATAGAAACCTCAAGAGGAAGAGGAGAGGGACATGCAGCGTCGATTTGGAGCAATTTGAAGCATTTAGGGTTTCGTCGGAAAAAGTTTGAATCCAAATTCGAGGAGTTACAAAGTGATTCTAACAAACCAATTGGTGTTTGGGATGAGGGTGGTAAGGAGAATCAGTGGTGTGAGTTCGGGGCAATTTGGAAGAAGTTGAGTCATGGCCGAAAAGGTTTGAACGAAGATTCGAAGAACTCCGGCGAGATTCGAGGAAAATCAAGGGCCGGGTTGGAAAGGGGAGTTCATGGGGACTCTATGGTGTAAATTTGGTGGCCGTAGGCTTAGGTGGTATTCGCCGTCGGCGGCTCCACTTTGGGATGAGGATGGTAAGGAGAATCAGTGGTGTGAGTTCGGAGAAATTTGGAAGAAGTTGAGTCATGGCCGAAAATGTTTGAACGAATATTCGAAGAACTCCGGCGAGATTCGAGGGAAACCAAGGGCATGGTGGGAAAGGTAGTTCATGGGGAATTGTGGTGTAAATTTGGTGCCGTTGGCGTAGGTGGTGTTCGCCGGCGGAGTAACAGAGATGATACGAGGAATATGATACTGTCTTTTAGGGTTAGTGACAAATTCAGACAGTTTTATTATAACTCAACAATTACTGTGGGCCGTTCGATCAGAAGCATTCAATGGCTGAGATTGATTGACTAGGGGACGACGTCATTTGGCGTCTGAGGGAATGGACCAGGTGAGCGTTAATTTGGGCCTGGACTGGGCGCTTGTTGGTCCCATTTTTGTCTTTTGAATTGAATTTATTCAAAGCCCAAATTTCAACTAATTCCCTTGTCTTCTTTTCTTATTCTTCTTTTGTTTTAATTTTTATATTTTATATATTTTTTAAATTTTGTTAAAATGAATGCATAAAAAGTCATAGACCAAATTGACACTAAAATCATTATTTAATTTCCAAAGTTAACTAATTTCTGCGTTTCAACTAAAATTAAAAGAAATTCCACAAATTAAAAATAAAAGTGCACAAAGTCATTTTTTATCATTTTATTTATATGTAAACAATTTTAAACTACCGGCAAACACTAAAAATATGAAATTAATCCCACACAAATGTCACATGTATTTTTGTATTTTTATATGATTTAAAATACACAAGTAAAATGTAACAATTACCAGAAAATTACGCAAAAATTAACAAAAATTGTAAAAAAAAAATTATTTTGTTTGAATGTTGTGGGAATAATTCATATAATAGGGAAAATCACGTGCTCACAAAGACAGGTCAATCATTGGGACAAAATGGGTCTCCAGGAACAAGTTGGATGAAGATGGAACAGTTACAAGAAACAAGGCAAGGTTGGTGGTTCAAGGTTATAGTCAAGAGGAAGGAATTGATTATGATGAGACTTTTACTCCAGTTGCTATACTTGAAGCAATCAGACTACTCATAGCCTTTGCAGCACATGTGGAATTCACTCTTCATCAAACGGATGTCAGAAGTGCATTCCTAAATGGCTATCTCAAAGAAGAAGTGTTTGTGAAGCAACCTCCTGGATTCGAAAGAAAAGAATATACTGACCATGTATACAAGCTAGATAAATCTCTCTATGGTCTCAAGCAGACTCCAAGATCTTGGTATGAAAGATTGTCAAAATTTCTTCTGGAGCATGGGTACAAAAGAGGTAAAATTGACAGCACCTTGTTCCTTAGGGAAAAGGGCAAAGATCTTCTTGTTGTACAAATATATGTTGATGACATAATATTTGGGGCCGCTATAGATAGGTTGAGTAAGGACTTTGCTAATTTAATGGGAAATGAGTTTGAAATGAGCATGAAGGGAGAACTTATTTTCTTCTTGGGGCTACAGATTAAACAAAGTCCAGATGGAACCATGATCTATCGGCAGAAGTATACAAAGGAACTAATCAAGAAGTTTAAAATGGAAGAATCAAAGGAAATAGATACACCTATAGCAACTGCCACAAAACTATATATTGATGAACCAGGTTCATCAGTTGATCAAAAGTTGCATAGGGGTATGATTGGTTCACTTTTATATCATACTGCCAATAGACCTGATATTGTTTTCAGCGTAGGACTTTGTGCTCGTTTCTAGGAAAATCCAAAAGAGTCACACTTGACAGCTGTCAAAAGAATATTGAGATACTTGAAAGGCACAACTGATCTGTGTCTGTGGTATACCAAAGGTAGCAATTTTAACTTATTTGGATATGTTGATGATGACTATGTAGGTTATATAGTGGATAGGAAGAGCACTTCAGGTTTGGCACACTTCCTAGGGTCTTTTCTTGTATCATGGGCTACCAAAAAGTAAAATTCAGTAGCATTCTCTACCGTTGAAGCTGGATATGTTGATGTTGCTTCATGTTGTGCTCAATTACTATGGATTAAGCAACAACTGGGAGACTTTGGAATTGAAGTAAGGTGCATACCAATATTTTGTGATAACACCAGTGCAATCAGTATGACAAAGAACCATGTTCATCACAAAAGGACAAAGCACATAGATGTTAGATACCACTTCTTAAGACACAACTATGAGAAAGGGCTAATCTCCATAGAATTCTGTGCTACTGATAAACAAATAGCTGACATCTTCACTAAGGCACTAAGTAGAGAAAATTTTGAAAGGAACGGGTTGGAGTTAGGGATGATTAAGATCACCTAAAAGGTCCAGCTCAGAATGTACAATGAAAAAAAATTGGCTAGGAGTTCTTAATTGTTAGATAATACGCTTAACGCTAGAGGGGGGGTGAATAGCGTTATAATAAAATTAGCGTAAACTTGCGGAATTTAAAAATTACAGGAAATAAATAAGTGCGATAAGTAAATAAATTAGAACAAACGCACCGATGTATCCTGGTTCACCACAACCCGTGGCTAGTCCAGTCCCCGAGAGACTCTCTCGAGATTTCCACTATCTTCGTCAAGCTTACAGGTGCTTAACAAACCGTTACAGTTGCTCAAAGATACCACACCTTAAGACTTCACTTGCTTGAGGATACCTCACCCCAAGACTTCAACCACTAAGACATTGGGTACTTAGCAAACCCGACAAATGAGAAGATATGTTCTTCTCAAA
The DNA here is from genome assembly GCA_034376525.1 of Nicotiana benthamiana. Lineage (NCBI taxonomy): Eukaryota > Viridiplantae > Streptophyta > Magnoliopsida > Solanales > Solanaceae > Nicotiana > Nicotiana benthamiana. The sequence goes on from CM067336.1 coordinate 100,912,493, forward strand.
CAACTCTCTTTTACAACAAATACTCTCTCAATAAAGTGGATAAAGAGAAACAAAATAAGCTCTATGAACAACACAAAGTTGTCTATCAAATGGCTCAACAAAAGCTCTAAAATGATGCTTGAAAATGATCAATATGTATATCAATATATGCAGGAGTTGTGTGTTTAAAATAAGCTCAAAAAACCTCTTTTTATAGGTGAAAAAGTGGTGCTGACCGTTGCTTAATTGATAAATAAAATCCCTGATTCTGTGCTCAGACAATCGATTGTTTGGAGTAGACAATCGATTGTTTGACCAACGTTCAAAAAACAGATTCCTGATTTTAGGCTAAACAATCGATTGTATGGACTAAATAATCGATTGTATTCAACGTTCAAAAATCAATTTAGGATTCTGTGGGAACGGTCAAAATATAATCGATTGTATGAAAATGACAATCGATTGTTTATGAATATAATCGATTGTATGACAAAAACAATCGATTGTTTAGATGTTTAAAAACTTCGGTTGCACACTGTCTCAAAATAATCGATTGTTAAAAGTAGACAATCGATTGTTCGCTATTTTGAAAAACTTCAGATCACACTGTCTTAATACAATCGATTGTTAAAACTGTATAATCGATTGTTTGCTATTTTGAAAAACACAATCGATTGTAAGGAGCATATAATCGATTGTTTGGGTCCAGATTTAAAAGACATGTTTAAAAACCATTTTGACTGAAATACAAATCATTTTGGTTTAACACAAAGATGCATGTTTATGATAAATATATTTTAATAAAATATTTTATGCATGTTTATGATGACTTAATGTTGAGCCAAAGGATAAGATAACTTAAACGTTGTCCTTACATTGGTTCTACCAAATGACCTACGTCTTGGGTCTTCGGTCTTGAACTCTTTGGCTCGTTCATGCAATTTCGTCATCAGTGTGCTTCTCGCCATTTGATTGATTGTCATATTATATCGTTGTTTGACACTTGACTTTATTGTTTGTCATTCATCAAAACCTATACCTGAAAATCATGCTCATACAACCAAAGCGCACATATCATAGATATACATGATTTCCAACAATTTCCCCCTTTTTGATAATGACAAACAACGGAAGATATGCATATTGAATTCCCCCTAAATAGATGATATATCTCAACATACAATTTATGCAACCAATTCAATTCAATATAATTCTCCCTTAATTGAATATTCCCCCTCAATTAAAGCATGCATATCGCCCATATTCTTCCCCCTTTTGGCATTAGCAAAAAGAGTATACCAAAAGTTATTTAAACCATTGACGATACCAATCGTTATAGACAAGATCATATAAAAAGTTAGTAAATGGCGTACTAATAATAACGATCATTTTTCTCAACCATGCCAATTGTTATTTAAACCAAAAATATTCATCAAAACATGAATCAATCATTTATTATAAAACCAATTGATATTAATTGTTATTCAAAAATAAGACTTGTTAAAGCATGTATCAACCAAAACTGATATAGATTATTTGCACATATCAACTTATTGCGTTTTTGTTCAAAATACGATAACTAACCGACGTTCCCCCTTAATGCATTAAGGTTTCGTGCTTGGTGCATCCACTACAATATTGTAGTCTTCAAGCACACCTGCAAAAAGAACCTAAAAATAGGTTTTTGGTACCCAACTTCTTTTGGGTCCTTGGGGGTTAGGATAATAACAATTATAATCAACACATAAATCTCTATGTTTAGCAAAACAAATGGGTGCAATGTGTCCTACCCGATTACAATAGTGACATATAACATTAGGATTGTGCATATGTCTAGGTTGAGCCAAATGCGTTCTAGGTGATCTAAAGTTGTTCCCCCTAGAAGCGTTGAATTTCCTAGAGTCATGTCTAGGTGGTCTAAAATTATTCATTCTAGACTCATTTATAAAATTCCTAGAATTGTGTCTAGGTGGTCTAAACCAATTAGTCTTAGACTCATTAGTGAGGTTCCTAGAATTCTTTCTAGATGGTCCGACCTCATTAAGTTCATCCTTTTTAATACCTTCAAAATTTTAGGACTATCAACACTACGTGTTTCTAGTGCTTTCCTAAGTTTTGTGTTCTCTAGTATTAAAGAACTACAAGAAGAACAATTGGAACATTTATCAATAGAAGAGGCTTCATTCAATTCCTTGATTTTATTTTTAAAATCAACAATGTCATTTTTCAAAAAATTATTTTCGTTTTCTAAAACTTCAATTTTATTTTTAAGAACATCATTTTCATTAGTCAATTTTTTAAAATCTATTTCTTTCAAAGAAGAGGATTTTTCAAATTCTTTTTCTTGTAAAGAAAGTGTTTTCTGAGAATCTATTTCTTGCAAAGAAAGTGTTTTCTGCAAAGAAAGTATTTTCTTCAAATCTTTTATCATTTTAGAAGCATTAACAAATTCACCATACAATTCATCATAGGCATTTTGTAACTCTTCAAACGAGTGAGAGTTAGAAGTACTTACCTCTTCTTCTTTGTCGGCCATGAAGCATAATGCGGTAGTTTCATCGCCCGAGCTGTCCGAATCCCGTGATACGCGCCTATGGTGTTTCTTCTTTTTTTTGTCCTTCTTCATAGACTTACAAGACTTTTCAATTATATCATTTGAAATATTATCATCATCCCTTTCCGAATCACTTACCTCTTCTCGTTTAGAGGATGAGGCTTTGAAGGCGAAATTCGAATTGCTTCTAAGATAGGGATTAAGAATTGTGCTATCATAAGTTTTGAGGTTACCTCTTAGTCCATCAATTGTGATATCCGTGAATTCCATCGACTCTTGGATGGCATTGGCTTTGGAGCGCCATTCGGGAGTAAGACTCCGTAGGACTTTTCGAACAAGATCTTTGTTCGTGTAAACTTTCCCGAGAGCATGGAGATCGTTGACAATTTTTAAAAATCGTTCAAACATAACACCAATGGGTTCCTTCTCCATTTTAAAGATTTCATATTTATGTGTTAGAAAATCAATTTTGGCTTCTCGGACTTGAGACGTACCTTCATAAATGATCTCGAGCTTATCCCACATCTCCTTGGCGGTTGTGCAGCAAGAGATTTTTCGATAAACATCTGGACTCACCACACAATATAATACATGGATGGCCCTTGCATTATTTTCAACTTTCTTGATGTCCTCGGCATCATATTCATCTTCCTTCTTTGGAACCGTGGTTTCTCCAACTTTCTTTGTCGGCATTGGTTCACTATTTTTGATGATTTGCCACAAACGAAAACTATTTTCTTTGAGAAAGATGCTCATCCGCTCTTTCCAATATGTATAGTTTGTTCCGTCAAATAGTGGAGGGCAAGTGGTGGACTGTCCTTCATCCATTGTTCCTGCGTTCAATATTCTCAACAGAAAAAATATATATTTCTCTCAACCGGTTAAGGCTTTCAGAGAGTTAGGCTTTGATACCAATTGTTAGATAATACGCTTAACGCTAGAGGGGGGGTGAATAGCGTTATAATAAAAATTAGCGTAAACTTGCGGAATTTAAAAATTGCAGGAAATAAATAAGTGCGATAAGTAAATAAATTAGAACAAACGCACTGATGTATCCTGGTTCACCACAACCCGTGGCTAGTCCAGTCCCCGAGAGACTCTCTCGAGATTTCCACTATCTTCGTCAAGCTTACGGGTGCTTAACAAACCGTTACAGTTGCTCAAGAATACCACACCTTAAGACTTCACTTGCTTGAGGATACCTTACCCCAAGACTTCAACCACTAAGACTTTGGGTACTTAGCAAACCCGACAAATGAGAAGATATGTTCTTCTCAAACAACTCTCTTTTACAACAAATACTCTCTCAATAGAGTGGATAAAGAGAAACAAAATAAGCTCTATGAACAACACAAAGTTGTCTATCAAATGGCTCAACAAAAGCTCTAAATTGATGCTTGAAAATGATCAATATGTATATCAATATATGCAGGAGTTGTGTGTTTAAAATCAGCTCAAAAGACCTCTTTTAATAGGTGAAAAAGTGGTGCTGACCGTTGCTTAATTGATAAATAAAATCCCTGATTCTGTGCTCAGACAATCGATTGTTTGGAGTAGACAATCGATTGTTTGACCAACGTTCAAAAAACAGATTCTTGATTTTAGGCTAAACAATCGATTGTATGGACTAAATAATCGATTGTATTCAACGTTCAAAAATCAATTTAGGATTCTGTGGGAACGTTCAAAATATAATCGATTGTATGAAAATGACAATCGATTGTTTATGAATATAATCAATTGTATGACAAAAACAATCGATTGTTTAGATGTTTATAAACTTCGGTTGCACACTGTCTCAAAATAATCGATTTAAAAGTAGACAATCGATTGTTTGCTATTTTGAAAAACTTCAGATCACACTGTCTTAATACAATCGATTGTTAAAACTGTATAATCGATTGTTTGCTATTTTGAAAAACATAATCGATTGTAAGGAGCATATAATCGATTGTTTGGGTCCAGATTTAAAAGACATGTTTAAAAACTATTTTGACTAAAATACAAATCATTTTGGTTTAACACAAAGATGCATGTTTATGATAAATATATTTTAATAAAATATTTTATGCATGTTTATGATGACCTAATGTTGAGCCAAAGGATAAGATAACTTAAACGTTGTCCTTACATTGGTTCTACCAAACGACCTACGTCTTGGGTCTTCAGTCTTGAACTCTTTGGCTCGTTCATGCAATTCCGTCATTAGTGTGCTTCTCGCCATTTGATTGATTGTCATATTATATCGTTGTTTGACACTTGACTTCATTGTTTGTCATTCATCAAAACATATACCTGAAAATCATGCTCATACAATCAAAGCGCATATATCATAGATATACATGATTTCCAACATTAATTTTTGTGAATATTAGACTAATTCCTACCAAGTCTCATACTATAAATAGTATACTCTTGATACATGTATTTATGCAACTCAGTAATCTCTTATAAATCTTCTATTTTGACATTTAAGGCATAATCGAAAAAAGTTTCACTTGAAGAACGTGGTTCATCAAATTATGCTCATGAAAAAGAGTATACCAAACGTCCCAAAATTTCTATTTGTTGGGGTTAATTGAACCACTTTCATTGAAACTAGAAGTCTACATATAACGTAATCCTTTCCTATTTTTTTGCGATTCTAATTAATCACTAAGGCGACCGGAATACCTATTCTATTAGACTTCTATTGACTCCTGAAAAGGCTTCCATTTCTGAAAAAATCATTACCTCTCTTTAAAAGCCTTCTAATCACATCATAACCGTCACTCCATCACACAAAAACTTCCGATCATCACCTTCGTCTCCAAGACCTCCAAAACTCTCCAAAATTCTCCTAAGCTTTCCAGAAATTCAAAATCATGACAAATCCTTAAGATAATCTTGGAACTCCACCTCCCATTTCACCAACTCCACCCTATCTGCTTCACTTCCCATCGAAACCCCAAAACCTAAATTTCGTAGTCAAAAAATGCTGGCAAGAAAACTATAACTACTGGTTCCCTTAAGAAATCCTTGAATGCAAATCTACAGTCCAGCCGAATGAAGCAAGTCTCAGCAACAGAGAACAATTCAAAATCTGACTCCGATGATTTCCTCTCTGCCAGTTGAAGGAGATGAATCCGGGTCTTCTGATCACACATCAAGAAATCCCAAAAGAGGTAAACATTTGCTTTGTTCCTGTGCATGTAGTTCAAAAGAAAGAGAATAGGTTTGTTCTGAAAGGGGCTGCAAAAGATGTGTCTGGGACTGATTCTGCAAAATTGAGGAAGAAAAGGAGGAAGGAGGTGCTATCTATTTGTGGAAAGAGGGAAGAGGGGATCTCTATGTCAGGGGGAAGTGGATCAGGGGAGGATGCTGAAGGGTTAGTTGATTTATGAAAACAACCTGTGGAGGAAACTCTGGTTGAAATGTTGAAACAAGTTGGGGCAAGATATGACCCCAAAAAACTCAAGGCCTCCTCACAAAGGACCCCTACTGTGTCAAAACCAACCAAGAAAACCAAACCTTCATCACCCAAATCTGCACCTAGGGCTAGAACAACCAGAAGCAAGGTTAGAGAAAGTGAAGCTGAATTGAAAAAAGCCTTAGAGGAGAGTAAGAGAAAGAGAAAAGAAAAAGGGAAAGGGAAGGTAGGTGAAACCTCTACAGTTGCAGCTGAATAGGAGGAAGAGGAGATAGAACTGGTCCATCAAGAAAAAAATACTACTGTGGAGGTTCCAATTGCCAAACCAAAGGTAGCTAGGATTTCTTCCAAGAAGCCCGCAAAGCCAGTACTTGCTGAATCCTCTCTTGCCAAGAGAACTAGGTCACCCTTTAAAGGAAAGCAAGTTAAAATGGCTGAAAAAGAAGAAGATGAGAGTGAAGGAGAAGGAGATGAATCTGAAAAAAGAACAGGATAGGTATGCCAACTTTGGCAAGAGAAAGATCTTGAAGGGGAGATTGTTGAAAGACCTAGAGGAGCCAGGTATGATGAGACTTTTGAGAGCACTGGAAGCACAAGGCTGGAAGGACATGGTCCTTCAGATGAATGGAAAATTGGCCAGGAAAGAAATTATTGAGTTCATGGCCAATGGGACAGTGAAAAATGGTCTGGTGACCAGCACAGTGAAGAGAGTGAAAGTAAAGTTCAATGCTGCTAAACTGGGAAAAATTCTGGACATTCCTTGTGAAGGGTATGATGACTACACAAGGCAAAGGTGGCCTTGTCTGGATGGTTTGCTCTCTGATCTGCAAATTACCAGAAATTTCTGTGACACTCAAACAGATAAGGAGGTGCCTGAGGCCAGGGCAGTTCAGAAGAGTGAAATGAGGCCAGAGCACAAAGTGCTTTTTGAGTTTGTCAACAAATGCCTTCTACCCAGATAAGAGAGAAGGCATACAGCAAATTATATGGATCTGGTGCTCATGCAATGTATGAATGAAGGCAGGCAGATCAATTGGCATGCCTTCATTGTGAAGCTGCTAGAAAGGGTGATCAGTGGATCAAAGGCTCATGTCATTCCCTATGGTTTTATCTTGACAAGTGTGCTTGAACGACTTGATGTTCCCTTGACAAAGTGGGAAATGGCTTCCAGCAAAGAGCACATTGGGACCAAAACCCTTCAAGCATGTGATTATATGCTCAGTTCAGCCCCTGTTGAACCTGGTTCATCTGCTAAGACTCCTGTGAATAGCAAGGTCAGAGCCTTGGTTCAGGAGGTTGGGACTAAGGACGGTAAAATAGCAAGGCTCAATGCCAGAATTGCTGAATTGGAGGGAGAAATGGATGGGCTTAGAGTTGATCTTGCCAAGGAAAATGAGAAAAATGAAGGCATGCTACAACAAATGTTAAATCTGCTGCAAGCCCAACCCTCCAGCTCTTCTAAGCCTTCGATGTTCTGTCCTTAGTGTCCAGTCTAGTATCTCTTCTGTAACAAAGTTTAAGAAGTTTGTTTGTTAGTTCTGTTCTTATTTTGCTCATTGTTGGAAATTTTCTTTTTCTTTTTGTGGACTGCTTGTAGGAACACCTCTTAATCAATGAATGCAGCTTCCTTGTGCTTGTTAATTTTGTTCTTAATAGTTATTTTTGAGCTAATTTTTAATTAACAAAGAATGTGTTCACTTGCAGTTGCCCCAGTGGCCATGAGTATTAATTAATTTTCGAGGATTCGTATTATTTGTGCAGCTTTTCGATGATGCCAAAAGGGAAAAGATATTGTGCGTATGATTAAATTCATTATCTGAACTAGTGATGTTTATGACCTAACTTAAATCTGGCCCTTTATGACAAATTGGAAATTCTCTAAGTGTTGATATTTTAGCCGAGTTTTACAGGTTTTCTGATCTTTAAAAGCACAGAGTTTGTCATCATCAAAAAGGTGAAATTTGTTGGCCCAAGTTCAGTTGATGTTTTGAAGATTGACAAATGAACTCAGCGAAGGACCTGGTCCATCCTATGAGACACAGTTAGTCATAACCATTGCACATGGAAGACACGTGAGGAAGATATGTATTGAAGATTGCGCAACAAAATATCTTATGAACGGAATCGAAAATGTTTGATTGAGTTCTAAGGAGGACAGTCTCCATATGACAAGAGAACACAATCCTAAGCTATGATAAGGATGGGAGTGTGTATTGGTTAATGACTCAAATGGACTAACTAGCATTGGAGTCTCGATCAAACTCTAACTGCTATTCTATTAAATAACCAAGTTGTTCTCTTTTACATGCAATGCACATACGCAGAAGTTAAGCATATTTGAGAGCAAAAAGTGCGAGACTATTTTTGCAAGCAACATATGCAAGATACAAGTGTGCACGCCTAAAGCTACATGAACTAAGAGAGAAGAACCAATTCCATCTGTGTGTTTATTTCTAGTTCAATTGTAGTAGGTTTTCATATTGTACTTTTCAGCTTTACTAGAAGCAATTGTATTACGTACCTTGTGTAATCAAGTTAGAGTTAACTTGATAGTGTCACAGCAGCTGAGGCTGTGTGCCACACTGAGATTAGAGTTTAATCATTAGGTTTACAAAGAGTCTTTGTAAATGCTGTTTGGCTCATTGATTTTTAGTAGAGTTTAGGAAAATCCTACTGCACTGAGTAGTAGGTCATGATTTTTTCCCCTTTTGAGCCAGGTGTTTTCCACGTAAAAATCTCTGTGCATTTTACTTTCCGTTCTTATTATTCCGCAAACTGCTGTAGTCTAATTCTTCTAACGCAAAAATTAGGTACCACACAAATCACCCCTCTTACGTGGTATTGATGTTTATTTGCGTCAAGAAGCATGCAATTGACTTAACCTTTGTACTCTAGAAAGGGACAACCGGTCTGACCATAGAAACCTTTCTCAGCATTTTTCCAAATTCAAGAATATGAAGTGTAATAGGTTCAGTACCCTATGTAAATATCCTCTCTTGTTTCAGTAGTTGTATTTTTTCTTTTCCTAACTAATATTAGGTTACTAATATATCTCTAAGTGTTGCATATTTTTTTTCAAATATATTCTAGTATTCATAGACAATCATATTCTAGTATTCATAGACTTAATCATATGGACTGAAATATTTCCCAACCTAAGTAGCAGAGTGCGTTGTAGAGAATTTGATAAGGCTATTTGGTTTGGCAAAGCATTACTTTTAATCACATAAAGATTACTTTTGAGCAGCGATTCTGAGCTTATGGATATATATACCATATTTGTAAACTTAACATAGAGTTCTTATTACTGAAATATCTAACTTTATTTTCATTAGTCCATTAATAGGATTATGAACTTAACACGTGTGTGCCTAAAAAATTATACATATTCTGAAGTACAAATCTCTTTGCATTAGAGTAATGCTGAATTTATGCATCGAATACCAAAGTGAAGCAACAAATTTAATGGAAATAGCAACAGCAAAACCTGCAACTCAATCGATACCAACAATTGAAAACTCTTCAACTATCAAGACACCTCTTCTATTAGTTAATCAATAAACCATTATTAAAGTTGTTAATATTTTTCCGTGGATTACTTGCTCGTTGGCTCAGACAAGAGGGTTGCTTTGATGGTGAGCAACCCCCACTTCCAACCGAGAGATTGTGAGTTCGAGTCTCCCCAAGAGCAAGGTGGGAAGTTCTTGGAGGGAAGGATGCCGGGGGTCTATTTGGAAACAGCCTCTCTACCCCAGAGTAGGGGTAAGGTCTGCGTACACACTATCCTGCCCAGACCCTACTAAGTGGGATTATACTGGGTTGTTGTTGTTGTACTCGCTCGTTGGCTCAACACCCTCAGTTTTTTCTTCAACTTCTCATCATCAAGTGTAACTATTATGCAAAATAGAAATTATATTTCCGAAGTGAAATTTAAATTGCATCAAAAGTACTTGGAATGAATTGAAAAATTGACAAAGTGACCGAGATAACTGGATTTTCACCAACATAGCGCAATTTCTGAGATTTTTCACCTTTTCACTCTTGGCCTCCTATGAGATGTCAACATTTTTTAAAACTCTATCTGAGTACAGAAAATCCTGTTTTATGTGCAAGACAACAAAGACATGTTGCTTTATACAGCCATAGCGAATAGAATTTTCTTCACTTATAACAAATAAAAAAATTTCAGATGATAATTTAATTTTTATACTTGAGAGTGTCCCAGAGAAGAATTTCTTTAAACCAGGCATGTCAAATTGTTAAAATTCCTCAATTTGATAACTAAGAGAGAAAATATCTTCCGGTCCAAAGATCATTATAGATAGGTTCTGAAACATAATTAAGATAGTAAGCAAAGCCAATTAGAAATCAGTAATGCAACAAATACAACTTACCTTCATGATATTACCCATATGCATCTGGCACTGGTTTCTTGCTTATAAGGAAATTGGATTACTTTAATCAAAACTTTCATCAAAAAGAAGGCTATCTTTCATTCTATTCTCTATATTATTAAATACCACAGATACGAGTAGTAACAAAAATTACATAAAAATTATTAATTGATACTTCCTCGCTAAACTCTAGGTTCCGCGAGCACATGCAGTCCTCCATGATATGTCTGAATACGTATAGTGAATTTCTTAATCACAATATAGATTATTATCATCAGTTAGTGCTCTGGCAAAAGTAGATATATCCGATTGGAAAGCTGGTCGTAATAATCAGTGGCGAAGTCAGGAATGGTGGAATTATCAAATTTATACCTTAATGTAAATAATGGCTTTTTGGGGGGAGCATTTGATGTACATAAGCTTCACTAACCTTCCTGTAGAGTTCTCCCATATTGATTACATGACATCAAGCTCACATATGGTATTGCAGTTTTTGACTAAACACCAAGATACAAAATTTCAACAATGGCCAAGATCAATTTGCAATTCAATACAAAGTAATTTGTCTTCTGCAAAGTAAAAGTGAGAGATTTCAAACACATTATAAATATTAGTACAATATTTACAAAGCATAATTATGTATTAAATTTCTTGTTGAATTCTTCGCTGCAATTGTATACAAAGATCACTTGTCAGGTTACATCACACAAATATGACAACGTTTCGTAACTTAGATAATGGATTTCTTTAAAATGCATAAATTCAGCCTACACTGCATGATTTTTGCAGTCTTAAATACTCCTCAACTTCAAAGAAGAAAAGTAGAACAACCAACCAAACAACAAAGTAAAAATATTCAGTGTGAATGAACAAAAACAAAGATCCCATATTGTGGACCAAATCAAAGAAAATAGAACATCAATAAGAGGTAATTAACAATCATAACTTGCATCTTTAGTTTGTGCAAGAAGGTAACACCAACATAATGACCCAAGGCTTAAATTATAGCCCCCGAATCATCAAGATTAGAAAAATTGACTTTCTTCTGGAGAAGTCATTGCTCAGCCACTCCTTGAGATTTCTCTGTTGCAGCCCAAATAGGATAAGGACAACAGAATAGTCCGAATAAGATGACTCAAACACATCATAATTCATCAAATTACACATGGGTGCATAGTACACTTCAAATAACAAACATTTTTATACCTTAAATTTTCCATCGGTAACGAACACAAAATTCGTCAAAGAGACATAATGCATGTGTAAATCAGGTAAAATTACTAACATGTACATAAGAATTCAAGCAAGAAATCATGTTTTCAAAAGAAATGAAAATTAACATTACCAATAACAATAATGCAAGACCAGGAAAAATCCTACAAAGCACTCACCAGAGTTAACCTTAGTCTTGGAGGTGCGATCCAGAAGTGCAAACCAATTTAGGGAAATTACAACAACAACAACCAGTATAATCTCACTTAGTGGGGTCTTGGGAGGGTAGTGTGTACGCAGACCTTACCCTCACGCTAGGGTAGAGAGGTTGTTTCCAAATAGATCACCGGCATCCTTCCATCCAAGAACTTCTCACCTTGCTCTTGGGGAGACTCGAACTCACAACCTCTCGGTTGGAAGTGGGGTTTGCTTACCATCAGAATAACCCATCTTGTCAATTTAGGGAAATTAGCACGCAATAAATTTTTGTGGAGACATCAATACAAACCTAAGGTACAATCCAGGTTACTTTTTGCACAATAATGTAATGCTGCGTTCGTACACTCGTCTCTCGCTTATATATAGTAGTAAAGTAAAAACAAGCGCTACAACTATTTGATACGTATAAGCTTAAACACTGTATATACAGGCCTATACCAAATAGACAGTACTTTTCTTTGGCAGAATATTTCGAAATATGTCTCTCCACACTTAAACCTGAGTGCGTGAAACCCTTAATTTTTTCAAAAAATTTCTACGGGCCTCTGCACCCTCCTCTTCACACTGCTCCTTCCAATTCCAACGGCCACCCGTCAAGGCAAAGAGCTGCAAATATCTGCAGAATATTGAAGGAAAAATTAAAACCTCCTAGAGCAAAATATCATTCTATTTTAACCCTAAAAAGAATATATCACATGGAATATTACAACAGAACCCTCTTATCACTAACATTTTGCCAAGGTTTTGGATTTTGAGTTGTTTCCATTGCTTCCAAGATCAATGTGAAAATAGTTTATAGAGAGCAGCACATTCATATTTGATAAGTGATAAACCTGCAGTCTGGACTCAGTTGTACCGTGCAACTTTAAAGTTGACCCTTAATTAGATAGCACCTGTGGCAAAGCAAATGGAGGACACTCAACAAATGATATGATATACTACTGCCCTTTGAGTTGTTAAATCTCTTAAGAGGAGAAGAAAAGAGAAAGTGCCTTTGTGAGATGGATGGTTCATGGGTGGAGAGGATATAAATACTCCTTGTGTTTCATATTGTCTTAGATACTTTACTTTTTAGTTTGTTCCAAAATAAATGACATATTTTTAAATTTGGAAATAATTCAACTTTAAACTCTTCATTTTATTATTTTTGCCTTTAAGAATCATTTATAACAACACAAATGGTATGACCCCTTGTCCCTTAATCTTTTAAGACCATAAGTTTTAAAAGTCTTCTTCTTTTTCTTAAACTCCGTGCCGAGTCAAACTAACTCAAACAATATAATTCTTAAACTCCGTATCGAATCAAACTAACTCAAACAATATGAAAGGGAGGGAGTAATAGAGAAGGAGGCGATTGGTCTCAGGGATACATACAGAGGTGTTCAAATTGTTCGCTACCATAGTTAAGGGGCTATTTACTTATTTCACCAATGTAATATCTCTTTTTACAAATATCAATAACAACAATAACAATATACTCATCAGTCTCGAACAAGTTGGGATCGATAATATGAATTTTATTCTTTTTCATTTAGTTCAACTCATATATATATATATATATATATATATATATATATATATATATATATATATATTATGCTCCCAATTAGTAGGTATCACCTATAAGGATTTTTTCCCTCCATTGTGTCTTATCTTTAGGTAGTCTGTATTGATTTGTAGCTCTTTCGAGATAACTTTCTTCCATGTGATTTTACTCTACCCGTCCTCTTTTAACACCTCTCCCATCAATAATTTTACACTTACGGATCAGTGCATCTGTACCGGGACAGATTTATAAAGGAAATTTGAGGCAAGTGAACTCATGATCTCTCGACAAAATTAGTTATTTAACGTTGGCTTGAGCTTTCCTCGGCGTACGTTCGTTACCATTACTAAGAAAGCTCTACAGAAGACTCTGAAGGCGTAGGAACTGGCTCACTAGGTTCTTCAACTAAAAAGTAGTATCTCAAAATTCCTCTCTTTCGATCCCCACTTACTAGCTGACCCAACTATCATGTTTCTGGATTGAGTAGAAAAGGGATATATGAAGATCCTTCTTTTGAATGGGTCACCAATAGAAGCGTTGGTTCTTCAAAATCTAACATCGGGACCACCTTTAAAGAAAATATGGTCAGAAATCCATAATATAACCAATCTTGGAGAAAGGTGAGTGGGCTAGGATCGGGCTATTGGATCGAGCAAAGTTAGTTCTCGCGAAGATCTTCGATCCAAATATTATCTACTCTTTCTTAGAAGATGAACTACCTTGATCCGTCTTCGGCTTTGATTTTGTATGCTCAGAAGCTCCAATAAGCCCTAAGGTTCCTTGCCGCCTTAGCTGAGACGTGGTTATCTGAAGTGGATTCTCTTTTTCATAGTAGATGCCGAACCTACTGTGCCCCATTGACTAAGAAGGGGGCGGACACAACAACTACATGGACCCCTTCCTTTATGTTGTTGCCAGTACTTTCCGAGCTTCATTACCATGAACAACCCCTCTTCAGTTTAGGTAGATCTTTCTTTAGACCAGATTCATTCAACAACACAAAACTGAATTTAGAATCAGAGTCGTGCTTGGAACCTATCGTTAGAACAAACAACACACTAGCGACCGGTCTAGCTCCAAAAGGATAAGGAGTAGAGCAACTTGCGTAAAAGAAGGATCTTGAGAGATTGTCCTCTCGGGGATATTTGGGACAAAATTAGAGTATTTACTCTAATTTTGTACGCTCTTTTGTACTCTTGTAGCTATCATGAAATTGCTCTCCGCTTGTGGACGTAGGTTACACTGATTGAACCATGTTAAATTGGTGTCTTCTTTATATACTTTAATTGTCGTTGTTATTAACTTACATTATCTCTATTATTATCATATAACATTGTCTGACTAAATTTCGCACTATCCAAATTTTCCGAACCTAACAGATAATTGTAGCACATGCAACAAAAATCAACGCGGATCACTACGCAAAAAACCAAAGAAGCTAAAACAAACACAATCAGAGGATAACACCAGCAATAAATGATCACCAATAATAGCTAACAACATAGTACATAGGAATAAATACAAATTAAAGAGAATGTAGTGCGGCGTACCGCGGGAATAGGAACGTCGATGTGTAAATTCTCAGCTTTGTGAAGTGCTTGCATATATCTGGCAAAAGAGTTGACTCTTTGGTCTTTCTTTTCATCTGAGAGTCGCATTGGAATTTTAAGATTCACATTTGATCTAATTAAGGACGATATGTCTACCATACATTATGTCTGAGAAACGTCATCCATCAAATCTAGATACTCAAGTTTAGATGTATTTATCTCCAAACACAACTTACTAATTTATTCGTTTCTTCTTATGGGGTCCAGCCCATTTATTAAGGAAGAAAACTTCTTGCTTGCTTCTTCATTTTTAATATAGGTAGCAGCAGCCCATGTTTTCTTTGTCTGTCAAAGAAAGTAGGCAGCAGAATATTGAAATGTCAAATTAAGTTGGAAATATTTTGTCTATAAAATGAGAGCTTCGTCTTTTATTTTTACACAACCAACAAAGCTAGAAAATGAGTGAGATTTCACAGACAGGGTATAAGAAAATAGTCTGTGAGGAAAATATAAAGTGAGCGATATTGTACTGAGGTGAAATATCAAAAGAGGGTTATTTCTTTTGAGTGTTGTAGTGGTCTTTGGAGTATTTTACTCGGACCTACAAAGTGTAAAATTCCTTACTATAGTGATATCAGTTGCTCTTCTCAGGGTCGTGGTTTTTTCCCTTATTCAAAAGAGTTTTCCACGTAAAAATTTTGGTGTCATTGTTACTCTTTTTAATTACCGTATCTCGGTGCTACATTATTATTCCGCTTTTATTAATGTGAATATTATTTCTCCGGGGGGTTTATTCGCAACAACTGGTATCAGAGCACATGTTCTGCTCGTTCACTGAAATACTATTCACTATCGGTAGTACTATACTCGATGAAAAATAAAAATGTCCGGAGTAAAGAACGAGGTAGAAAAATTCAACGGAGATAACGGTTTCTCAACATGGCAAAGAAGGATGAGAGATCCACTCATCCAATAAGGATTACACAAGGTACTAGATGCTGATGCCAAAAAGCCTGATATCATGAAAGCTGAGGATTGAGCTGACTTGGATGAAAGTTGCTAGCGTAATCAGGTTGCACTTATCGGATGATGTGGTAAATAACATCATTAATGAAGACATTGCACGTGAAATTTGGACAAGGTTGGAAAGCCTATACATGTCCAATACACTAACAAATAAATTGTACCTGAAGAAGCATTTATACGCCCTACACATGGGTGAAGGTATAAATTTTTTGTCACATTTAAATGTGTTTAACGGACTTATCACACAGCCTTCCAACCTCGGAGTGAAAATCGAGGAGGAAGATAAAGCCATCTTGCTATTGAACTCGTTGCCATCTTTGTACGATTATTTGGCAACAACCATCCTGCACGGTAAGACTACTATTGAGTTGAAAGATGTCACATCGGCTCTTTTACTCAATGAGAAGTGAGAAAGAAGCCTGAAAATCAAGGACAAGCTCATATCACATAAGGCAGAAGATGGAGTTATCAAAGGAGTTCTAGCAACTATGGTAGATCCGGAGCTCGTGGAAAGTCAAAGAATCGATCCAAATCAAAAGCCATAAATTGCTACAACTGTGATCAACCAGGTCACTTCAAAAGAGATTGCCCAAATCCAAGGAAGGGCAAAGGTGAAACTAGAGGTCAGAAGAATGACGACAACACAGCCGCCATGATGCAAAACAATGACAATGTTGTCCTCTTTATAAATGAGGAAGAGGAATGCATGCACCTATCAGGTCCAGAGTCGGAATGGATGGTTGACACAGCGGCATCTTATCATGCCACACCGGTAAGAGATCTTTTTTGCAGACATGTAGCAGCTGATTTCGGCACACTGAGAATGGGTAACACGAGTAACTCAAAGATTGCGGGGATTGGTGACATTTGTATCAAGACAAATGTCTGATGCACATTGGTTCTAAAGGATGTGCGGCATGTACCTGATTTGCGGATGAACTTGATCTCGGGGATTGCTTTGAACCGAGATGGATACGATAACTATTTTGCAAATCAAAAGTGGAGACTCACCAAGGGATCATTGGTGATTGCAAAGGGAGTTGCTCGTGGCACGTTGTACAGAACAAATGCAGAAATATGCCAAGGTGAATTGAATGCGGCACAAGATGAGATTTTTGCAGATTTGTGGCATAAAAGAATTGGTTATATGAGCGAGAAGGGATTGCAGATTCTTGCCAAGAAATCACTTATTTCTTATGCCAAAGGTACAACAATAAAACCCTATGACTACTATTTATTTGGTAAGCAGCATAGAGTCTCATTTCAGACATCGTCTGAAAGAAAATTGAATATACTTGATTTAGTATATTCTGATGTTTGTGGCCCAATGGAAATTGAATCAATGGGCGGTAACAACTATTTTGTTACTGTTAGATGATGCTTCACGAAAATTGTGGGTTTATATTTTGAAAACCAAAGATCAGGTATTTCAAGTTTTCCAGAAGTTTCATGCTCTAGTAGAAAGGGAGACAGGTCAAAAGCTAAAGCGTCTCCGAAGTGATAATGGAGGTGAGTACACTTCACGGGAATTTGAAGAGTATTGTTCAAGTCATGGGATCAGACATGAAAAGACAATTCCTGGAACCCCACAGCACAATGGTGTAGCAGAAAGGATGAACCGCACTATTGTGGAGAAGGTGAGAAGCATGCTCAGAATGGCTAAACTACCTAAGTCATTCTGGGGTGAAGCAGTTCAAACAACCTGTTACCTGATCAATAGGAGTTCATCAGTTCCATTGGCGTTTGACATGCCAGAGAGAGTTTGGACCAATAAGGAGGTGTCCTACTCGCATCTGAAGGTGTTCGGTTGCAGAGCTTTTGCACATGTACCGAAAGAGTAGAGAACAAAGTTGGATGATTATCTGTTCCCTGCATATTTATCTGATACGGAGATGAAGAGTTCGGGTACAGATTGTGGGATCCTGTAAAGAAAAAGGTCATCAGAAGCAGAGATGTAGTCTTCAGAGAAAGTGAAGTTGGAAGTGCTGCTGGTATGATAGAAAAGGCGAATAATGGTATAATTCCTAATATTGTTACTATTACTTCTATTTCCAACAATCCCACAAGTGCAGAAAATACGACCAACGAGGTTGCCGAGCAGGGGGAGCAACCTGGTGAAGTTATTGAACAGGGAGAGCAACTTGATGAAAGTGTCGAGGAAGTGGAGCACCCCACTCAGGAAAAAGAACAACCACAACCTCTGAGGAGATCATAGCGGCCACGACATCAGTGATGAGGGAGAGCCAGAATGCCTTAAGGAGGTGTTGTCCCATCCAGAAAAGAACCAGTGGATGAAAGCTATGCAAGAAGAGATGAAATCTCTACAGAAAAATGACACGTACAAGCTGGTTGAACTTCCAAAGGGTAAAAGACCACTCAAATGCAAACGGGTCATTAAAGTCAAGAAAGATGGAAATGACAAGCTGGTCAAATACAAAGCTCGATTGGTGGCTAAAGGCTTCCAACAGAAGAAAGGTATTGATTTTGACGAAATTTTCTCACCTGTTGTCAAAATGACTTCTACTTGAACAATTTTGAGCTTAGCAGCTAGCCTAGATCTTGAAGTGGAGCAGTTGGATGTGAAAACTGCATTTCTTCATGTAGATTTGAAAGAAGAGATTTATATGGAGCAGCCAGAAGGATTTGAAGTAGCTGGAAAGAAACACACGGTGTGCAAATTGAATAAGAGTCTTTATGGATTAAAGCAGGCACCAAGGCAGTGGTACATAAAGTTCGACTCATTCATGAAAAGTCAAACATACATAAAGACCTATTCTAATCCATGTGTATACTTCAACAGATTTTTTGAGAAAACTTTTATTATATTATTGTTGTATGTGGATGACATGTTAATTGTAGGAAAAGACAAGGGGTTGATAGCAAAGTTAAAGGGAGATCTGTCCAAGTCATTTGATATGAAGGACTTGGGCCCAGCACAACAAATTCTAGGGATGAAGATAGTTCGAGAGAGAACAAGTAAAAAGTTGTGGCTATCTCAGGAGAAGTACATTGAACGTGTACGAGAACGCTTCAACATGAAGAATGCTAAGCCGATCAGCACACCTCTTGCTAGTCATCTAAAATTGAGCAAAAAGATGTGTCCTACAACAGAGGAGGAGAAAGGGAACATGGATAGAGTTTCTTATTCTTCAGCAGTCGGAAGCTTGATGTATGCAATGGTATGTACTAGACCTGATAATGCTCACGCAGTTGGTGTTGTCAGCAGGTTTCTTGAAAATCCTAAAAAGGAACATTGGGAAGCAGTCAAGTGGATACTCAGGTACATGAGAGGCACCACGGGAGATTGTTTGTGCTTTGGAGGATCTGATCCAATCTTGAAGGGCTATACAGATGCTGATATGGCAGGTGACATTGACAACAGAAAATCCACTACTGGATATTTGTTTACATTTTCAGGGGGAGCTATATTATGGCGGCCGAGGTTGCAGAAGTATATCGCACTCTCTACAACTGAAGCGGAATATATTGCCACTATTGAAGCTGGCAAAGAGTTGGTATGGCTCAAACGGTTCGTTCAAGAGCTTGGATTGCATCAAAAGGAGTATGTTGTCTATTGTGACAGTCAAAGTGCAATAGACCTGAGCAAAAACATCATGTATCATGCAAGGACGAAGCATATCGACGTGAGATATCATTGGATTCATGAGCAGGTGGAGAACGAATCTTTACAGGTCAAAAAGATTCACACAAGCGAAAATCCTGCGGATATGCTCACCAAAGTGGTACCAAGAGACAAGTTTGAGCTATGCAAAGAACTTGTCCGCATACACTCAAACTAGAAACTGCGGTGTTATCCCTTTCGGGTGAATGGGACTGGAGGGGGAGATTTGTGGGGTCCAGCCCATTTATTAAGGAAGAAAACTTCTTCCTCGCTTCTTCATTTTCAATATAGGCAACAACAGCCCACGTTTTCTTTGTCTGTCAAAGAAAGTAGGCAGCATAACATTGAAATGTCAAATTAAGTTGGCAATGTTTTGCCTATAAAATGAAAGCTTCGGCTCTTATTTTTACACAACCAACAAAGCTAGAAAAAGAGTGAGATTTCACAGACAGGGTATAAGAAAATAGTCTGTGAGGAAAATATAGAGTAAGTGATATTGTAGTGAGGTGAAATATCAAAAGAGGGTTATTTTTTTTGAGTGTTATAGTGATCTTTGGAGTATTTTACTCGGACCTACAAAGTGTAAAATACCTTACTGTAGTGATATCAGTTGCTCCTCTCGGGGTCGTGGTTTTTTTCCTTATTCAAAAGGGTTTTCCACGTAAAATTTTTAGTGTCGTTGTTACTCTTTTTAATTACCGTATCTCGGTGCTACATTATTATTCTGCTTTATTACTGTGAATACTATTTCTGTGGGGGTTTTATTCCCAACACTTCTTAGACGTTCAAAGGATCCATCATCATAAATTTTAACCATGAGAATTTTCAACACACGAGAGCTTATAACAAACTTAGAGACATTATCATACCCCTTTCTTTCAACATAAAGAGACTGCAACATTGGACAACTAGATATAAGCTTATCAACATCACGTTCGCCGCCTTCATAATGAACCGTAATTAGACTAAGAGTTTTTAATTTTGGAAGACAAATATTTCCTGGACAATTGATGATAATTTGGCCTCGCAATTCAAGAAATTGTAGCGTTTTGCATGAGTATGAGCTAATAGGCAAATTTACTCGGCTACTAGTTTCACCAATTTTTTGCAAATTAAAGTCTTCAACTCTGTTAGCAATAGCCCAACGTACCCATGCATGAATATCATCCTGGTCACAAATTTTGGTCCATAAAAGGGAGAACTTTTTCAACTTGTTCAAAAACAACACGTTGCGGTACATCAAAACCCTGTTTACAATTCGGGTAAAGTTAGATTTTCTCCACTTTTTATTAAAGCAATTGAAGTACAAAGTGCCAACATGGGTCCATAGATTTTTCCATCTTTTTGATAGTAAACTTATCCACACAGCATATTGAGTTGGAAGAAAAGAGAGAATGTGACACAAAATTAAGTCAGGCAAGTGGCTGATTCTATCAACAATGACATGATTCCGTTGGCGCTTTGGGTGTTGGCCGATTGAAAAAAGAAGAGAAAATTTATTAGGGTTTTAGAAGAATACCTAATTGTATTTCATGAGGTATTTGTTAAACAGCTTTTCCTTCGAGACCTTTAGATAGAATTTTACTCAAGATTAGTATTCTTCACAATCCAAACTCTAATGTTTCCCAAAGTAGACTCAGTTTTCTAGAGATATGTGAGTGGTTTAATTAATTGAATTATGATAGATAAAATGGGGAATTTTTAAAAAAAAGAAATTACGACATTTCTTGGTATTGAAAACATTAATTACCATAATACTCCCTCCACTCCCAAATAAGTAATTTTTTTGGTGTTTTTATACGGATTAAGAAATCCAGCTTTTAGCATTAATTAGCAATTGAATTGACTATATTAACATTTACTATCTCACATAAACACTCCTAATATATATTTCAACACTATTTACTCTATGGACAATGTAAGAAAAAATAATTAATTCATTCTTGAAATCTGAAAAAATCATCTATTTTGGACCACAAGAAAAAGACCGAAAAACCACTTATTTTGGACCGGAAGAAGCATATACTATATCAACACATCAAACCGATTACTATATATTGGTAATTTTGGTATAATTTATCTCTTCTTATAATAATTTAAAAGTGATTGATTTGATTTAAAATCTGTTTCCCGTGTCCCGTTGAAGGGCTGATATTAAATTTGTGTGCATTTTTAAAAGTTGGACAAAAATAGGCTCGTTTAATCTTATAGACAAAAATAACCTCATTACCCTACCACTCTCCTCCTCCTCCTCCTCCTCTTCTAACTCTGTTAGCTTCTTCTACCACGCTTGTTCTTCAACATGTTGGAAAATAATTTCTGCAGAAATAATATCCATGGTATACAACTATAATAATTGATTGCGGATTACTAAATACAATAACCAATGATAATAATAAGAGAAAAAAGGACATTGCAATTTTTACATGGAGACCCTTTTGAATAGGAGAAATATTACGATTCGAGAGGAGCAACTGATTTCACTATCGCAAGGACTTTACAATTTATGTTACCGAGTAAAATACTTTAAACCCACTATACACTCGAAAGAAATAACTCTCTTTCCTTCAAACTTTCATACATAAGATATGGGGTTGGACACATATCTATTACAATAGACGACATACTCCTTTTGAAGGAATTCTTCTCTTGAAGAAACCGTTTAAGACATATTATCTCCTTGCCAGCTTTAGTAGCACTAATGTACTCCGCTTTAGTTATAAAGAGTACGACACACTTTTGCAACCTCGTTTGTCCCCTGAAGATGTAAATAATATCAGTAGTGAATTTTCTATTATCAATGTCACTTGCTATATCAGCGTCTATATAGCCCTTTAAGACTGGATCAGATCCTCCAAGACACAAACAGTCTCCTACGACACCTCTCAGGTACCTGAGTATCCACTTGACAACTTTCTAGTGTTCTTTCCTACGATTTTCATGAATTCTACTAACAACACCAACTGCATGAGCTATATCAGGTCTAGTACATACCATTGCATCGAGCTTCCGAATGATGCGAATAAGAGTTACCATGCTCTCTTTATTCTCATTTGTTATAGGACAAATATTCTTACTCAACTTCAGATGACTAGAAAAAGGTGTGGTGATTGTCTTAGCATTCATTATGTTGAAGTATTTCAGTACACGTTCAATGTTCTTCTCCTGAGACAACCACAACTTTCTACTTGTGTCACGACCCTAAACCCGAACCCGGTTGTGATGGCGCCTCTCGTGGAAACAAGGCCAGCCAATTAAACCCAATTCACTTTTAAACAGTTAAACAACATAAAAAAACAGTCTAAAACATGATTTAATAATACTAAGTAGCGAACAATATCAATAAAGTGCGAAAGTACAACCTGACACAGCCCTAACTGGGGTGTCACAAGTCACGAGCATCTAACATCACTGAATCCTCAAATGTAACTACAGAGTTTAAATACTGAACTAAAGACATAAAGGAAAGAGATAGGGAAGAGCTCCAGGCTGCGAACGCCAACAACTACCTAAAGACTCCTCGAGATCTGCCTGAAGCTGAAATGAAACAGCACTCCGGAGCGGGACCAGCAATGCCTGAATATGTACACAGGGTACAGGGAGTATAGTAAGTACCCGAACTCTGTGAGTAAAAAATGTAAATAACAATTGAAAGTACAAAAATACGTAAGTCACAAGGCATTCTATAATGAAACAGTAAAATCATTTAAAAGCAGTAAACCAGTAAAAAGTAAGAAGAATCCTTTTTCAACAATTAAACAAGTAATTGACAGGCAGTTTGTTGAAACACGTTTGAAGTCCAAGCACAAGAGAAACAAAGAACAAGATCAAGTAAAGCAACGAAGATATACATGAGTCGTTTTATATTGTGATCTTGATCCAACAAAAGATTCAAGTCTTGGCTTCTCTCGAAAAATCATTTTCATCAATCCATGTATCTTTGATTTAAAACAAAATGATTTTCAAACGTTTTCATTTTAGCCAAAATGATTTTTAAACAAGTCTTTCAAATCTGAACAGAACTGCCAGATAATCGATTATGTGATTTGATAATCGATTATGTTAAGTCAGCTAAAATCGGAATTTACAAAACAGCAACATAATCGATTATGTAATATGATAATCGATTATCCTTTTTATTCAGATTATACTAGAAATTAAAAGGTCAATAATCGATTATCCTATATAGCATAATCGATTATTCACTGACCGTTGCCAAAGTTTTTTAAACGCTGAAAGATAATCGACTATGCACAAGGCAATAATCGATTATGCTAGCATAAAATCAACGTCTGATTTTTGAACGTTAACAGGTAATCGATTATGCAAATTGAATAATCGATTATTCTAGCTTAAAATCAGCATATGATTTTTGAACGATTTGCAGATAATCGATTATTCTAGCACAAAATCAGCCATTAGTGATTGGCAATTAAGCAACGGTCTTGGTGACTTTGAGGGCTATAAATACACCTCTAAACCTCTCTTTTAAGTACAACAACTGATTACAATTCTTGCATAAGCTTACATACTCTCATCTTAATCATTTCATATTTATTTCATAGTTTTTGAGAGCCAAATTCTTGACGAAGTTGTTGTGTTCTTGAGTGTATTAATTTTACTCATATCTACTCTGTAAGAGAGTCTTGTCTTGAGTGATAAGTGTTTGTATACACTTGAAGAGAAATTCTAATCCCTTGTTGTTGTAAGAAGGAAAGGTTAGTTCCTTCACGTGAAGTCTTGAAGTGCGGTATCTTTGAGCAAGCATCGTTGAGACTTGTGTTCTCAGTTTGTAACGTTTTGTTAAGCACCCTTAAGCTTAACAGAGTTAGTTGAAACTCGAGAGATTCTCTCGGGAAACTGGACTAACCACATGTTGTGGTGAACCAGTATAAGTTCGGTGTGTTCTCTCCTTACTACTTTATTTACCGCACTTACTTTACTCCTGAAATTTTAATTCCGCAAATTTATCTTGATTTTTATTAAAACGCTATTCACCCCCTCCCCTCTAGCGTTAAGCGTATATTCTAACAATTGGTATCAGAGCCTAACTCTCTGAAAGACTTAACAGTTTGAGAGAAACAATCCATGGCTTCTACTCGTAACGTTAATGCAGGACTAGGTGAAGGACAATGCTTCACAAGGCCACCACTCTTTGATGGCACCAATTACACTTATTGGAAGGAGAGGATGGGAATTTTCATTCAATCAGACAATTTCCAATTGTGGAAAATTATAAAGAATGGAGAACAACTACCCACTAAAAAGGTTGGAGAAGAACTCGTCCCAAAGTCGGAAAACGAATATGATATGGACGATATCAAAAAGGTGGAATATAATGCAAAGGCCATCAACATGATGTATTGTGCTGTAAATCCCGATGACTATCGAAAAATCTCATGTTGCACCACGGCCAAACAAATGTGGGACAAACTGGAGATCACTTACGAAGGTACGGATCAAGTCCGAGAAGCTAAAATATATTTTCTAACCCATGAATATGAATTGTTTCATATGAAGGAGAATGAGAAAATAGATGACATGTTTGAGCGATTTTCAAAAATCGTAAATGACCTTCATGCTCTCAAAAAGACATTTACGGATAAGGAGCTTGTCCGAAAAATTCTACGAAGCCTTACTCCGGAATGGCGTTCCAAAGCTGACGCTATCCAAGAATCAATCGGCATCACAAATGTCACCATAGACGGACTTCGAGGTAATCTCAAACTTATGAATCTACCATTCTTCACCCTCCTTTAGATGATCAAAGGAAAAGAAGGATTGCACTCAAAGCATCTACGACTCAACCTCAAAACGATGAGGAATCAAGTGATGAAGATATCGAGTTCGGACCCGTGATTAAGAAATTCCAAAAATTCATGCGGAAAGAGTTTAAAGGAAAGCGGCCAGGAGGACCACTCAAATGCTATGGATGCGGAGAAGCTGGACACATCAAATCCAACTGTCCAAATAACAAAATAGAAAAGAAATTTGCCAAGAAACAAAGAGCCTACATCTCTTGGGGAGGTGACTCCGGGGATGAATCAAGTGACGGAGAAAAAGATGAAACTGCTAATTTATGTCTCATGGCACATGAAGAAACTCAAGAAGAGGTATGTGAATCTCCTTCTAAGAATTTTTTCTCTCTTGAAGAAATGCAAAATGCCTTTGATGAATTATATGGTGAATTTATTAGAGCTTTCAAAACCATAAAAGAATTGAAGAAACAATTTTCTTTGAAAGAAAAAGATTTGGAAATATTGACTCTCGATAATGAGAAGCTAGAAGAGGAAAATAAGTTTTATGGCAAAAGAAACGCCGATAAACCCGAGAGTTCAAATAATGGTTGTACTTCTTGCAAATCTCTAAAAGATGAAGTAGAAAAACTTAAGGGCACCTTGAATAAATTCAATTCCTCACACAAAAATCTAAATGATGTTCTTGTAAATTTAAAATCTACTAAACATGGTATAGGTTTCAAAAATGAGTCTAAAGAAAAAGTTGAGACCATTCCTAAACAACCTAAGGCTCAACCTAGGCAAAATAAAATAAATGTTAACACTCAACATAGAAATAATAATCCTAGAATCGCTATGCATCCTAGAATTAGCACTAGAAGAAATGTTGAGCAATTTAGAACACCAAGAAAAGACCTTCAAAAATTGCAACCTAGAAATACTCAACCTAGAAATAATTATCCTAGGATCGCTATATATCCTAGAACAAACACTAGAAGAAATGTTGAGCAATTTAGAACACCGAGAAAAGATTTTCAAAAATTGCGTCAAAATTATACTTTCAAAAATAGAGTAAATGAATTTAGACCCTCCAACTATTATCATCCTAGAAGAATGCATAACCCCAACGTCATTTGCCATTATTGCAATAGAATAGGACATATAGCTCCTGCTTGTTTCACTAGATATAGACATCTCACTACATGTCAATCACACCACCATTTTGCACCTAACACACAAGGACCCAAAACAGTTGGGGTACCAAAAACTCATTAATTTGTTTTGTAGGTGTGTTTAAAGGGATCAAGTGTACTTTGGTACCTTGATAGCGGATGCTCTATACATATGACTGGAGATGCATCAAAATTCCTTCAAATAAAACCCACGGAAGGAGGAAGCGTTGTATTTGGAGACAATAATAAAGGAAAAATAATCGGCATCGGCTCCGTAGGTAAGAACGAATCCTCCTCTATTAAGAATATCTTATTAGTAAAAGGGCTTAAACACAATCTCTTTAGCATAAGTCAATTATGTGACAAGGGAAATCTTGTATTGTTTGATTCGGAAGAATGCTTAGTTATATGCCGCAGTGATTTTAAAGTCATTCTTCGTGGTATTAGAATTGATAATATTTATATGGTTGACCTTGAAAATTCTTCATCAAATTATGTGAAATGCCTTATGAGTAAAGATGACGACATGTGGTTATGGCATCGTATAGTAGCTCATGTCAACATGAATCTTTTAAACAAATTAGTTTCACAAAATTTAGTAATTGGTCTTCCAAGTCAAAAATTTGAAAAAGACACTATTTGTGATTCTTGTCAAAAAGGGAAACAAATAAAAGCCTCTTTTAAATCTAAAAATGTTGTTTCAACCTCTAGACCTTTACAACTTCTTCAAATGGATCTTTTTGGACCATCTCGTATTAAAAGTCTTGGTGGAAATCTCTATGCTTTTGTAATTGTTGATGACTACTCAACACATGGATGTTATTCCTTGCTCACAAAAGTGAGGCCTTTCAAAGATTTAAAAGTTTTCTTAAACGTGTTCAAAATGAAAAGAACACAACCGTCACTTCCATAAGAAGTGATCATGGGGGAGAGTTCAATCATAATCTCTTCGCGGATTTTTATGACGAACTCGGCATTGAGCATACTTTCTCTGCTCCACGTACACCACAACAAAATGGAGTGGTGGAACGCAAAAATCGATGTCTCGAAGAGATGGCTAGAACCATGCTCGATGAGGCAAAGATTCCCAAACATTTTTGGGCGGATGCCGTGAGTACCGCAAGCTATGTTTTAAACAGAGCTGTCATAAGACCGATACTCATGAAAACTCCCTATGAACTCTACAAGGGAAGGAAACCTAACCTCTCCCATCTTCGAGTTTTCGGTTGTAAGTGCTTCATTCATAACAACGGAAAAGATAACTTAGGAAAATTTGACACAAAATCTGATGAAGGGATCTTTCTTGGTTACTCATTACGTAGTAAAGCATATAGAGTTTTCAATAAACGTACTTCAACTGTCGAGGAGTCCCCTCATGTTGTATTTTGTGAAAATGATGCTCGCTTGGCGAGAAAGGATGTTTGTGTTGATCTTGCAGATTCTTTAAACAAAATAAGTCTTCAAGACAAGGTACAAGAGGAAAATCCAAAGGAAATTCAAGATGAAATCTTGGAACAACCATCGGAGGAAGCACCACCACAGGAGGAAGAAACGGTGCTGCCCAACGCCTGGAGGACATTCAAAGACCATCTTCTCGACAAGGTAATTGGCAACATCGAACAAGGGGTAAGTACACGAAACACTCTTAAGAACACTATAGGACACACGGCTTTCGTTTCTCAAATAGAACCCTCAACCATTTCCAAAGCAATTGGGGATGAGCATTGGACCTTGGCAATACAAGAGGAGCTTAACCAATTCAAACGAAATGACGTTTGGGAATTGGTGCCAAGACCCGATAATCACACCATAATTGGTACGAAATGGGTTTTTCGAAATAAATTAGATGAAAGCGGTACATTCACTAGAAACAAAGCTAGGCTTGTAGCTAAAGGATATAATCAAGAAGAAGGAATTGATTATGAAGAAACTTATGCACCCGTAGCACGGTTAGAAGCCATTCGTCTATTACTAGCTTTCGCCTCTTCTATGAATTTTAATTTATATCAAATGGATGTAAAGAGTGCCTTCCTAAATGGGTTTATTCAAGAGGAAGTATATGTTGAACAACCCCCGGGTTTTGAAGACATTAAATCTCCCGATCATGTCTTCAAACTTAAGAAAGCCCTCTATGGTCTTAAACAAGCTCCCCGAGCTTCGTATGAACGTTTAAGCAAATTTCTCTTGGACAATGAGTTCAATAGGGGGAAAGTTGACACTACACTCTTTATTAAGAACAAAAACAATGACATCTTATTAGTTCAAATATATGTACATGATATTATTTTTGGTGCTACTAATAATTCTTTGTGCAAGGAATTCTCTGAATTAATGACAAGTGAATTTGAAATGTCAATGATGGGTGAGCTAAACTTCTTCTTGGGGTTGCAAGTGAAACAAATGAAAGAGGAAACTTTCATTTGTCAATCTAAATATTGCAAAGAGTTGCTAAACCGTTTTGAAATGAGCAACGCCAAAGCAATGGCCACTCCAATGAGTACATCCGACCATCTTGACAAAGATGAAAAAGGTAAGGAAGTAGACACAAAGAAGTATCGAGGTATGATCGGATCCCTTCTTTATCTTACTGCAAGTAGACCGGACATCATGTTTAGCGTGTGTTTATGCGCTCGATATCAATCATGTCCGAAGGAGTCGCACCTAACTGCGGTAAAACGGATAATGAAGTATCTTGTTGGAGCTATAAATGTGGGACTTTGGTATCCCAAAGGTTCTTCATACCAACTTATTGGCTATTCCGACTCCGATTTTGCGGGTTGCAAATTGGACCGCAAGAGCACTAGTGGCACTTGCCATTTGCTCGGTAGCTCTCTAGTTTCTTGGTTTAGCAAGAAATAAGTAAGTGTTGCGTTATCCACAACCGAGGCTGAATATATAGCCGCGGGGAGTTGTTGTGCTCAAATCCTTTGGATGAAACAACAACTCTCGGATTATGGTCTTAGTATTGATCATATCCCTCTTCGATGTGATAATACTAGCGCCATAAGCTTGACGAAGAACCCTATTCTTCACTCAAGAACGAAACATATAGAAATTAGGCACCACTTCATAAGAGATCACGTTCTCAAAGGCGATGTCGAAATTGAGTTTGTTGAAACCAAATATCAATTGGCCGACATCTTCACCAAGCCTTTAGAGAAAGAGTCCTTTTCCGCATTCGTAGTGAACTCGGAATACTTGACTCAACGATGATCTAGTACATGCATTGCATTTTTTTTCTTTTAACGATTACTAACTTGAGCGTCGGAGGCGCCTAATTCTTTTTTGCAGGTATCGCCCCAAAGTTAGGGGGAATTCTCGGGCACTGGTGATAAATAATCGATTTTTCTTATTCAATAATCGATTATTAATTCTTTCTGTTTTCCGAATATTTTGCTGGAAAAATAAAATAATCGATTATCCAACTGACAAAATCGATTATAATACGTATCTCTTGTGCTTGAAAATGGCGGACACTTTGCATAATCGATTTTTAAAATACAACAATCGATTATATAACAATTCTGTTTTGCAAGAATTTGGCGACACTATGTAATAATCGATTATCAACATTGCATAATCAATTATGTTGATGCCGACGATGAATAATATATTGTCTATTTATTCCTTGTTTCCATTATGTCTCATTTGAATAATATTTTGTCTACTTTTCTTGCTTTATTATGGATTTTCAATATTTTTTCCTCAATAAAAGTTTATTATTTTTGTTAATGTCAAAAGGGGGAAGAATAAGGGCTATGCACATTAATACATTTGGCATAAATTGAGGGGGAACTCATAAATTGAGGGGGAACTCATTCACATATTTATATACTTGTCTTGAATTGTCATTATCAATTATTTAATATGCATATCCCCATATCGGTTTGCCATTATCAAAAAGGGGGAAATTGTTGAAACACGTTCTCAAGTCGCTAAAACTAAAAGTGTGTTCATCTTTGTAGGTTTTGATAAATGACAAACCGACGCGCATGGAACATTGACATATGCCGAAGTCCAAGCACAAGAGAAACAAAGAACAAGATCAAGTAAAGCAACAAAGATATACATGAGTCGTTTTATATTGTGATCTTGATCCAACAAAAGATTCAAGTCTTGGCTTCACTCGAAAAATCATTTTCATCAAACCATGCATCTTTGATTTAAAACAAAATGATTTTCAAACGTTTTCATTTTAGCCAAAATAATTTTTAAACAAGTCTTCCAAATCTGGACAGAACTGCCAGATAATCGATTATGTTAAGTCAGCTAAAATCGGAATTTACAAAACAGCAAAATAATCGATTATGTAATATGATAATCGATTATCCTTTTTATTCAGATTAAATTAGAAATTCCGCAGAGGTCAATAATCAATTATCCTATATAGCATAATCGATTATTCACTGACTGTTGCCAAAGTTTTTTAAACGCTGAAAGATAATCGATTATGCACAAGGCAATAATCGATTATGCTAGCATAAAATCAGCGTCTGATTTTTGAACGTTAACAGGTAATCGATTATGCAAATTGAATAATCGATTATTCTAGCTTAAAATCAGTATATGATTTTTGAACGATTTGCAGATAATCGATTATGCAAATCAGATAATCGATTATTCTAGCACAAAATCAGCCATTAGTGATTGGCAATTAAGCAACGGTCTTGGTGACTTTGAGGGCTATAAATACACCTCTAAACCTCTCTTTTAAGTACAACAACTGATTACAATTCTTGCATAAGCTTACATACTCTCATCTTAATCATTTCATATTTATTTCATAGTTTTTGAGAGCCAAATTCTTGACGAAGTTGTTGTGTTCTTGAGCGTATTAATTTTACTCATATCTATTCTGTAAGAGAGTCTTGTCTTGAGTGCTAAGTGTTTGTATACACTTGAAGGGAAGTTCTAATCCCTTGTTGTTGTAAGAAGGAAAGGTTAGTTCCTTCACGTGAAGTCTTGAAGTGCGGTATCTTCGAGCAAGCATCGTTGAGACTTGTGTTCTCAGTTTGTAACGGTTTGTTAAGCACCCGTAAGCTTAACGGAGTTAGTTGAAACTCGAGAGAGTCTTTCGGGAAACTGGACTAACCACACGTTGTGGTGAACCAGTATAAGTTCGGTGTGTTCTCTCCTTACTACTTTATTTACCGCACTTACTTTACTCCTGAAATTTTAATTCCGCAAATTTATCTTGATTTTTTAGTAAAACGCTATTCACCCCCCCCCCTAGCGTTAAGCGTATATTCTAACACAGTTTAGGTAAAGTAAACAAATAGAAGTTCTCCCATCGGGAACATTATCATCAATTTCGCCCCTCAAGCAACATTTCAGAACAGTACCAGCCCCTCGGGCTCATTGTCACATCACAATGGGTACCCGCGCTCATTGGGGGTGTGCAGAGTCCCGGAGGGTCCCCTTACGGCGATGGCATCAAAACTAGGCCCTCGACCTCATATCAATCAAGACATCTCGTGGCGTACATATCTGAGGCCCTCGGCCTCAAATTAGTATCAGTGTTTCCTCACAACATAGGCCCTCGACCTCACTCAGCCAATAAATCCTCACAAGCTCCTCGAGCAATAGTAAAATAGTGTTCCTCAACCCAAACATCATTTAAAATATCACTTAAGTCTTAAAACTAAGTAAACATGGCTGAGTATGAAAATACTGAAAAATAACATGACTGAGTTCAAGTAATAAGTCAAAACGGTAAGAAAATATCAATAAAAAGCCTCGAAGGGTTCAAAAAGTTGGCACGAAGCCCAAATATGGTATTCAACACAAATAATGGTGATAGCAAATAGATTTCAGTCAAATACGCGATAAAATTATCAATTGGGACGGACCAAGTCACAATCCCCAATAGTGCACAACCCCACGCTCGTCATCAAGCATGTGCCTCACCTCAATATAGCACTATGATGTGCAATCCGGGGTTTTGAACCCTCAAAACATTATTTATAATCATTACTAACCTCTAACCGGCTAAATTTCTAGCTCGCGATGCCCTTTCCCTCATATCTGCCTCAACGCGTGTCGAATATATCCAAAATCAGAACGAGAATGTCAAAATATGCTAAGGGAACGAAGCTGAAGAGAAACAATCAATAAATGGCAAAAATACCGAAATTACCAAAACTCGACCCTCGGTCCCACGTCTTGGAATTCAATAATTTATACACCAATAGATTCCTTATCTCCCCATGAGTTCATACATATCAAAAGTTCGGAAATCCGACCCCAAATGCTCCATCAAATCCTCAATCATAGGTCTCCAATTTTAAGCCCTAGTTTTCCTAAATTTCACCCTTAATTTCCTTAATTTCTAGCTCCAATCCATGAAATAATAGCATAGGAATGAGTTTCAAGTCCAAATTACTTACCTTAATGACGTTCCCTTGAAATCCCTCTTTCAAATCGCCCAAAAAGCTCCAAACCAAGGTTAAAATGGTGAAATAACTCAAATTCGTGAAGTAAAATAACTTATATGTCTTTCCCAGACCTTTTCACATCTGCGGCACAACACCCGCTTCTGTGGTACCGCATTTGCGGTTAATTCCTCCGCTTCTGCGGAAATAACTTAAGAGAGCGAAATTGCATCTGCGATAACCCATCCGCATCTGCTACTACGCAGGTGTTGTCCCACACCGCAACTGCGGTTCCTGGAAAAGTCTCAACTATACGCTTTTGTGGGTCCTCTTCCACACGTGCGACGCCACACCTGCGGTCCCCAAATCGCAGGTGTGAAAACACCAAAAGTAGCAATTTTAGCAGCTGCAATAACATATCAACTCCTCTGTTAGCCATCCGACATCGCCCCGAGACCCCGGGACCTCAACCAAAAGCACAAACATATCCTAATACCTTTTTCAAATTTGTTCCAATCATAATCATCTCAAACAATATCAAATCACCCAAAACACATCGAATTCAAGCCAAACTTTCTAAACGAATTTCGCTTTTGATCAAAAACCCAACAAATCACGTGCGAATGACCTGAAATTTGCACACACATCCCAAATGACATCACGAAGCTACTGCAACTCTCAAAATTCCATTCCGACCCCTACATAAAAATCTCACCTACCAACAGGAAATTATCAACTTTTCCAATTCAAGCCTAGATCTACACTAAACCTCAAAAACCCATTTCGATCACACTCTTAAGTCTCAAATCACCTACCGAAGCTAACCGAATCATCGAAACTCACATACGAGCCCTCTAACACATAAGTCAACATCTGGTTAACTTTTCCAACTTAACTTTCCTTAAAAGAGATTAAGTGTCTCAAACCTTACCCAGAATCATTTCGGATTCGATCCGACCAACCCAATACCACAAAACATGGATGAACAAAGCATAAAGAAGAAAAAATAAGGGAAACAAAGTGGTAACTCATGAGACGACTGGCCGGGTCATCACATCCTCCCCAACTTAAACAAATATTTGTCCTCGAACGAGTCAAGAAATATACTTGAAGCCTCGAATAGGTGAGGATATCTGCTCCGCATCTACGGCTCGGTCTCCCAGGTATCCTCCTCTATGGGCCAAACTCTCTACTGCACCTTTACTAAAGTTATATCCTTTGACCTCAACTTTCGAACCTGAAGATCCAAAATAGCTAATGGCTCCACATCATAGGTCAAATCATCATACAACTGAACCGTACAGTAACCCAGAACATGAGACGGATACCCAATATACTTTCGGAGCATGGCAACATAATATACCGAATGCACACTCGACAATCTGGGTGGCAAAGCAAACTCATAAGAAACCTCCCCAATCCTCTGAAGCACCTCAAAAGGCCTAATAAACCGTGGACTCAACTTCCCTTTCTTCCCAAATATTCTAACACCCTTCATGGATGAAACCTTTAACAGAACCTTCTCACCAACCATGTAGGACACACATCGACTACACTGCACGAAGCCTCTCTTGAATCACCTTCACCTTCTCCAAAGCATCCTACACCAAATCATTCCCCAATAGCCTAGCCTCACCGGGCTCGAACCAACCAACTGGAGATCTACACCGCCTCCCATACAAAGCCTCATATGGAGTAGTCTGAATATTTAATGGGTAGATGTTGTTATAGGCGGACTTTGCAAGTGGTAGAAACTCATCCCATGATCCTCAAAAGTCAATGACATAAGCACGCAACATGTCCTCCAATATCTGAATAGTAGTGCGCTCAGACTGCCTGTCTGTCTGAGGATGAAAAGTTGTGCTCAGCTCCACCTGAGTCCCAACTCTCTCTCTCTCTCTCTCTCTCTCTACACGGCCCTCCAAAACTGCAAAGTAAACTGAGCAAATGATGGAAACTGAAACATCATGCAAGCGAACAATCTTTCGGATATATGTCCCTGCCAACCGCTCAGAAGAATAAGTAGTACACACAGGAATAAAGTGTGCGGACTTAGTCAGCCGATCCATAATAACCCAAATAGCATCGAACTTCTTCAAAGTCCGTGGAGGTCCAACAACAAAGTCCATACTGATCCTCTCCCATTTCCACTCAGGAATATCCATATGCTGAAGAAAGCCACCCAACCTCTGATACTCATACTTCACCTGCTGACAATTGAGACACCGAGCTACAAATCCCACAATGTCTTTCTTCATTCTTCTCCACCAATAATGCTGCCTCAAATCCTGATACATCTTTGCAGCACGCGGATGAATGGAATACCGTGAGCTATGGGCCTCTTCCAGAATCAACTCTCGAAGCCCATCCACATTAGGCACACAAATCCTACCTTACATCCTAAACACCCCATTATCACCAATAGTCATTTCTCTAGCATAATCATTCTGAACTTTATCCCTAAGGACTAGCAAATGCAGATCATCATACTGACGCTCTGTGATGCGATCATATAAGAAAGACCGAGAAACCACACAAGCCAATACCCGACTAGGCTCCAAAATATCCAACCTCACAAACCGATTGGCCAAGGCCTGAACATCAACTGCAAGAGGTCTATCCCCAACTAGAATATATGTCAAACTCCCCATATTCACTGCCTTTCGGCTCAAAGCATCAGCCACCATATTGGCCTTTCCGGGATGGTACAATATAGTGATATCATAATCCTTAAGCAAATCCAACCATCTCCGCTGCCTCAAATTAAGATCCTTTTCTCTTGAACAAATGCTGAAGATTGCGATAATCAGTGAACACCTTACAAGATACGCCATACAAGTAATGCCTTCAAATCTTCAATGTGTGAACTATGGCAGCCAACTTCAATTCATGAACGGGGTAGTTCTTCTCATAGGGATTCAATTGACGATTAGCATAAGCAACAACTCTACCCTCCTACGTCAACACACAACCAATCACAACTCTCGAAGCATCACAATACATGGCATATGAACCTGAAGCTGATGGTAAAACCAACTTCGGAGCTATGGTCAAGGCTGTGTTGAGCTTCTAAAAGCTCTCCTCACACTCATCCGACCATCAAATGAAGCACCCTTTTGAGTCAACTTGGTCAAGGGTGATGTAATAGATGAGAATCCCTAAACAAACTGGCGATAATAGCCTTCCAAATCAAGAAAGATGCAAATCTCTGTGGTTAAGGATGGTATGGGCCAACTCTGAACCACCTGTGTCTTCTTCGGATAACCCTGAATACCCTCACTGGACACCATCTATCCTACGAAAGCCACTGCACTGAGCCAAAACTCACACTTGGAGAATTTTGCATAAAGACTCTCCTCTCTCAATCTCTGAAACACAACTCTCTGATGTCTGCATGCTCCTCCTGACTACGTGAATACAACAGAATATCATCAATGAAGACTATGACAAAAGAATTGAGATAAGGTTGTAACACACTGTTCATCAAATGCATAAACGTTGATGGGGCATTGGTCAGCCCAAACGACATCACCAAGAACTCATAATGACCATATCAGGTCCTGAAAGTTATCTAAAGAATATTTGAATCCTTGATCTTCAACTGATGATAACCTGAACGAAAATCAATCTTGGAGAACACCCTCGCTCCCTGAAGCTGATCGAATAAATCATCAATGTGAGGCAAAGAATACTTATTCTTAATTGTTACCTTGTTAAATTGCCTATAATCAATGCACATTCTCATTGTTTCATCCTTCTTCTTCACAAAAAGAACAGGTGCACCCCAAGGTGACACACTAGACCGAATGAACCCCTTATTAAGGAGTTCCTGAAGCTTCTCATTCAACTTCTTCAACTCCGCTGGTGCCATATGATATGACAGAATAGAAATAGGCTGAGCGCCCAGCACCAGGTCAATACCAAAATTAATATCCTTATCCGGTGGCATGCCTAGCAGGTCTGCAGGAAACACATCGGGAAAATCCCTCATAATTGGAACAAAATCATTGTTGGGAGTCTCAGCTCGGACATCCCTCACAAATGCTAGATATGAAAGACAACCCTTACCAATCATACGCTGGGCCTTCAAGAAAGAGATCACTCTACTAGAAACATAATCAGTCACACCTCGCCATTCGATCCGTGGCACACCCGGCATAGCCAATGTGACTGTCTTAGCATGACAGAATAGGATAGCACAACCCGGAGATAACCAATCTATGCCCAAAATGACATCAAAATCCAGCATGCTCAATAGTAATAGATCCACTCGGGTCTCCAAACCCCCAATAGTCACCACAAACAACCTAATACACGGTCTACAACAACAGTATCGCTCATCGGGGTATATACATGGACAAATAAAGAAAGAAATTCATGGGGCGTACCCAAATAATGAGTATGATGACACAAAGGTAAAGGTGGAACTGGGGTCAAATAATATAGAGACATCTGTGTGGTACACTGAAACAATACATGTGATGACAGCATCTAAAGCAATAGGATCGGGTCTTCCTGGAAGTGCATAAAAATGAGCCTGATCGCCCCCTGATCGACCTCCCCCTCTCGGGAGACCCCTGGCTGACTGACGTCCACCCTTAGCTTGCTGAGCGGATGATGGTGAAGAAACTGGTGCCGAAATCGATGACTGACCCCTCTATTTAGATGAACTAGCAAAACGATGAGGACATTGTCTCCATATGTGACCCATCTCACCACACTCATAACAACTCTCTGGTGCTGGAGAAGGGGTCTAAAGGGAACCCCTCTCACCAGAGTGATTAGCACATGCACTCGGCATAAAAGAGCACTGAACTGATGGAGCACGGGTCAAACTCTAAGCTGGAAGGGCACTGAGTGATGACTAGCCCTGCTGAGATCCATGATAACCATGACCCAAAGACGCCCCATGATAAAGTGGGCGAGCTAGCTGAGCAGTCCTGAATGGACAACCTTGGCCATGCTAAAACTGACCCCTTAAAATATCACCACTAAAGCTACCGGATCCCTGAAGCCTATTGGCCTCCCTCTCCTCTCGCTCCTGACGGCGAACCGACTCAATCTCACGGGCGATATGAATAACCTCCTCGAATGTATCACCAGATACCCTCTCCCTGGTCATGAGGATACGGAGCTGATAAGTAAGACCATCAATAAACCCCTTGATCCTCTCTCGATCTTTCAGAACCAACCAGATAGCATGACGAGCCAAGTCAAGGAACCTCAACTCATACTGTTACAGGGTCATCTCCCCATGAAATGGCCACTCAAACTGTCTACGCAGATCCTCTAGCGAGAATGCAGCACATACTTCTTCATAAAGAGAATGGAGAATTGCTTCCAGGAAAGGGGTGTTGCACCATCAGGCCTATGCCTCTCAAAATTCTCCCACCAAGTGAAAACAGCTCCTAAAAATTGATAGGTGGTAAAAGTGACCCCGCTAGTCTCCAGAATAGCTGCAGTACGAAGCATCCTCTGACACTTATCTAAAAAGCCCTAGGTATCCTCACCCTTTACGCCACTGAAGGTCGGAGGCTGTAATCTACCAATTCTCTCTAACCTACGCTGCTCATCCTTCGGCATGACAGTAACCACATAATCCTGAGCAGGTGCAACTGGCAGAGCTAGATGTGCCCCTGATGTCTGAATTCCCTGCACGACATGCTCAGGTGTGCGAATGGTGGGAGTCTGGTTGCCTTCCCCGACCTTAGAAGCAGTTGTTGTTGTAGTGGCTGAAACCGCCAAAGCCAGGCCAGTGCAAACTGGTAAGATCTAAGCAAAGGCCTCCTAAAGACCCGGAATCACAATAGCCACTACTGGTGCCTGAGCTGGTGCTGCTGGAGCGTCCACAGCTAGGACCTGGTCCTGAATTTGGGCAGTTGGTGGATCTATAGGTGCTGCCATCGCTGCTCTGCCTCTACCACGAATGACCGCATCCCCAGCCGCTGGTGGCCACAGCCGGTGGCACTGGTGGTTGTTTGCCCTATCCAGTAGTGCGTGTCCTCACCATCTGTAATATAATAGAATAAAAGAAGTTTAGTACTCGGATCAACAAGTTTGCATGACAAGAATTTCAAGAATAGATGTTTTTCCTAAAGGTTCTGCAGCCTCTCGAGGATAAATGCAGACGTCTCCATACCGATTCGCGAGACTCTACTAAACCTGCTCATGACTCGTGAGACCTATATAACCTAGGCTCTAATACCAACTTGTCACGACCCTAATCCCGAACCAGATCGTGTTGGCATCTCTTGTGGAGACAAGGCTTGCCAATTAAACCCAATTCACTTTTAAAATAGTTAAACAACATAAAACCAGTCTAAAAGATGATTTAATGATACTAAGTAGCCAACAATATCAATAAAGTATGGAAGTCCAACTTGACACAGCCCTACCCGGGGTGTCACAAGTCACGAGCATCTAACATCACTGAATCCTTAAATGTAACTACATAGTTTATATACTAAACTAAGGACATAAAAGAAAGAGATAGGGAGGAGCTCCAGGCTGCGAATGCCAACAACTACCTAAAGACTCCTCGAGATCCGCCTGAAGCAGGAATGAATCACCACTCAGGAGCGAGACCAGCAATGCCTGAATCTGCACACAGGGTGCAGGGAGTAAAGTGAGTACTCCAACTCAGTGAGTAACAAATGTAAATAACTACTAAAAGTACGAAAACACGTAAGGCACAAGGCATATTATAATGAACCAATAAAATCATTTAATAGTAGTAATCCAATGAAAAGTAAGAAGAATCCTTTTTCAACAATTAAACAAGTAATTTACAGGAAGTTAAGGTAAAGTAAACAAATAGAAGTTCGCCATCGGGCACATTATCAACAATTCTGCCCCTCGGGCACAATATCAACAATTCAGCCCCTCGGGCAACATCTCATAGCAGTACCAGCCCATTGGGCTCATTCTCACATCACAATGGATACCTGCGCTCATTAGGGGTGTGCAAACTCTTGAAGGGGACCCTTACGGCCCAAGCGCAATAACAAGGAATCTAGTAGAATCAAAACTACACCCTCGACATCATATCAATCAAGCCACCTTGTGGTGTACATATCTCAGGACCTCGACCTCAAATCAGTATCAGCAATTCCTCACAACATAGTCCCTCGGCCTCATTCAGTCAAAAATATCCTCACAAGCCCCCCCGGGTAATAATAAAATAGTGTTTCTCAGCCCAAACATCATTTAAAATATCATTTAAGTCTTAAAACTAAGTAAACATGGTTGAGTATGAAAATAGTGGAAATTAACATGACTGAGTTTAAGTAATAAATCAAAACGGCGACGAAATATCAATAAAAAGCCCTGAAGGGTTAAAAAAGTTGGAAAGAAGCCCAAATATGGCATTCAACACAAATAATGACGATAGCAAATAGATTTCAGTCAAATACGTGATAAAATCATCAATCGGCACGGACCAAGTCACAATCCCCAATAGTGCACAATCCCACGCTCGTCATCAAGCGTGCCCCAACTCAATATAGCACTACGATGTGCAATCCGAGGTTTCAAATCCTCAAAACATTACTTACTATCAATATTCACCTTGAGCCGTCTAAATCTCTAGCTCGTGATGCCCTTTCCCCTTGAATCGGCTTCCACGTGCGTCGAATCTATCCAAAATCAGAATGAGGACGTCAAAATGGAACGAAGCCCAAGTGAAAACAATCAATAAAGGACAAAAAACCCGACACCAAAACCCGACCCCGGGGCCCACATCTTGGAATTCAATAATTTTTACACCAACAGATTCCTTATCTCCCCACGAGTTCATACATATCAAAAGTTCAGAAATCTGACCCCAATTAGTCCATCAAATCCTCAATCATACATCTCCAATTTTAAGTCCTAGTTTTCCCAAATTTCACCGTAATTTCTAGCTCCAATCTATGATATAATAGCATATGAATGAGTTTCAAGTCCAAATTCCTTACCTCAATGACGTTCCCTTGAAATTCCTCTTTCAAATCACCGAAAAAGCATTAAAGTCGAGGTAAAAAATTGTGAAATAACTCAAATTTGCGAAATTAAATAACTTATATGTTCTGCCCAGATCTTTTCGCATCTGCAGCACAATATGTGCTTATGCGGTACTGCATTTGCGGTTAAATCCTCCACTTCTGCAGCAAAATATTTGCTTTTGCGGTACCACATTTGCAGTTAAATACTCCACTTCTACGAAAATCACATAAGAGCCCGAAATCATATCTGCGATAAGAAATCTGTATCTGTGACTCCGCAGGTGAGGTCCCACACTGGATCGGCGATTCCTGGAAAATTCTAACCAATCCGCTTATGCGGCTCCTCTTCTGCACATGCGGCGCCACACAGCAGCTGTAATAACATCTCAACTCCTCCGTTAAAAATATTGAATCGCCCCGAGGCCCCGAAACCTCAACCAATAGCACAAACATATCCTAATACCTTATTCAAACTTGTTCCAATAATCAAATCACCTCAGAGAACATCAAATCACCCAAAACACTTCGGATTCAAGCAAAACTTTCTAAAATATTCCGAACTCAGCTTTTGATCAAAAACCCAACCAAACCACGTCCGAATAACCTGAAAATTTGCACACATTCCAAATGACATCACAAAGCTACTGAAACTCTCAAAATTCAATTCCAACCCCTACATCAAATTCTCACCTACCAACCGAAAATCACCAAATTATCAACTTCGCCAACTCAAGTTTAGATCTACTCCGAACCTCCAAAACCTATTTCGATTACACTCCTAAGTCTCAAATCACCTCCCAAAGCTAACCGAACCATCGGAACTCACATTCGAGCCCTCTAACACATAGTCAACATTCGGTTGACTTTTCCAACTTTACTTTCCTTAAAAGAGACTAAGTGTCTCAAACTTTACCCAAAATCATTCCGGATTCGATCCCACCAACCCGATACCACAAAACACGGATGAACAAAGTATAAAGAAGAAGAAATGGGGGAAACATAGTGGTAACTCATGAGATAACTGGTCGGGTTGTCACAACTTGTTTGCTCTTAAACTATCTTCATCCCTAGAATTCATTGTGTTGGGCCCAAACTTTCATATCAAATGACTTGGATGAATTATACTCACTCTGAAGAGACCTCATGTGAATATAAAGTTGTTCATTTTATCTTTCTGATACTGAAATACAGAGTCCATTATAATATACAAATACTACGAGTTTGACACCATCCGATATAACCCTGCGATTCTAGCCATGTGCAAATCTGCAAAATTCTCAATTGCCACATTTAGATCTTGCATCCATCAAAACCATTCTTGAGAATCTTCCACTCTACTCAGGTCTCAATTAAACTGATCAAATGAACCAAACGACTTGTGCTCTATTATTACAACAACACCCAAGGAAGTAATCCACACTTCTAAGCCACCAAGTGAATCTCTACTCCATGCACACTACATCCTTTAAGAATAACAATTTAAACATTCCATGCTTCCCATATACCCATAAAACATAATATAACAGTTGATAGCAGATTCCCCCACTTGGCTCAAAGCCATGGATTAAAGCATCTGATGACTCACAATAACCATACTCCATTATTGTCATAATACCGCAGTGAGATTCAACTCAATCCTTCATAAGCTCATGTAACATAAACCATCTAATATCTCGGATCATCTACAAATTCTCGCATTCACCCTTGTAATAGTCAAACCAACTCTCACAAACGATCCAAACTAAAATTGCAACACATATAATTCATTAGGATAAGAGAAATCTCAACAAACAACATAGGGATCACACAAACCTAAGGACACCCCGCAGGAGATAACCCACCTATTTCGCCTCAACTAACATCTCTCTCTACCCTTCCACGGTTACAAAATTTACATAATTACTTAATCTTTATGAGTCTGAACTCATATCACAACATGAAAATCTACTACACTCCTCCACTAAACAACATGAAAAGATCCTTCAATATACCTATAACCTGAGGCTATACATCAATTTAAGATAGAAACCAAACACCCAGTAGTTCTTTTTACATCTCGCGCAACCTCTTCTCACCATATTTGAACTATATGAACACATTTCACAGTCACACCATACTCATCACATAGCCATCTAACCATAAATTCTGCTAATAGGGATACTACCGAACATATAAGTTTAAAAGCATGTGCTCACTCAACTCTGAGCTCAAGCTACAGTCAAAACCTGGTCTCAAGTCTTCCAAAATGTCCCATCACCATCACTCAGAAACCACATCTCGCACATCAACCATAGAATCAGAAGTCGTCGATGCACAACTACTACCGAG
Source organism: Nicotiana benthamiana (assembly GCA_034376525.1). Classification (NCBI taxonomy): domain Eukaryota; kingdom Viridiplantae; phylum Streptophyta; class Magnoliopsida; order Solanales; family Solanaceae; genus Nicotiana; species Nicotiana benthamiana. The sequence goes on from CM067336.1 coordinate 100,955,595, forward strand.
CGTTCATATGTGCATACGAATGCGTGGAAGGAGTTCAAGGAGTTACGCTTCAAACTGAATCAATGTTGCATGATAAGGAAAAAAGATGGGAAGTTTATCCTAAATTCCATGAATCCTCTCGAAGATAGGTATGGACGTCATCATACCAATCCGCAAGACTCTACTAGACACTTGCTCATGACTTGTAGAACCTATGAACCTAGAGCTCTGATACCAATCTGTCACAACTTAATATACACTAGTCGTGATGGCACCTAACCTAATCTGCTAGGTAATCCAAGTAATAACTATCCAATCTCCAGTATTGTTAATTAAACAAAAAAATTATTTGGTTTTATTACATTCCCCAAGGACTGTAGTACAAATCATGAGCTTCTAATAATAGAGTTTACAAAGCTAATATGAAGAACACAAATTATTTGTTTGACAAATACATAAAAAAATGTAAAATTCTAAGACTATCACGAACAAGAGGCAGCTACAACAGGGACGTAGGCATATCTTCCAATTTAGCTCCCAGTGAACATAGCAACATCGACATCCGAAGTCTACACACAATGTGCAGGAAGTGTAGTATGAGTACAACTGACCACATGTACTCAATAAGTAACAAACCTAAACTTAGGTTGAAAGAAGTGTCGAGCTGGAATATAGGTGGGGTCCAACACCAATATCCAATAACAGTTCATGACAATGTAAAGCATATAAATAAGGAAGCAACTCAGAGGTAAAGCGTTCTGCTTTTTCACAGTTTTCCCAAAACAGTTCTGCCTTTAAAGAATATCAGTTAAAACTCAATTTCTTTACCAAAAACGTCATGAAATATGAGACCGTTTGAAAATCTATATTTCCTTTTCAGAAAAATCCTTTTATAATAATAAGATGCTTTATTTTTCTTTCCAAAAATCAAGTGTGAGATACCTCTCTATGACCATATATCAATATGTGAAAAAAATCATGTATGATGTGATACCGTACAACATGAGGAAAATGCATCTCGATGCATGTATGTCATATATGCATGCTAATGCCATGTATCTCAAAGATGAATCATATACTCACATTTTCAGAGCACTCAACCTCATTTTATCACACTTTTTACTCTTCATAATCAACCACTCGGTTACGGCGCAAAGAATATATACATCACCAACTATAAGTCACCTAGTACCAAGGAAACAGGGCAATCCAGCCTCATGGAGAAGATCCATCCCCAGTATATATACATAAATGCCTAACCACTCGATACTATATATGGCCCATGCGGCCCAGGGAAGATTCGTTCCGGAATATGTACATCACTGATTATTAGTCTCCAGTACCGAGGAAAATAGGCCGATCCAACCTCATGTAGAAGATCCATCTCCATACTAAGGGAAGATCCATCCCTGAATATAATCAATCGCACTCACTGGGGATATTAAGACTCCAGAGGAGACCCTTCATCCTAAGCGATATAACAAGCCAATCATGTCATAAATCAATTAGGTTGTCGGCCTCAACGGTCATATATCAATAACACATGCTGCGGCGTGCAGTCCGATCCCATAATTGTGACTCATAATCAAGCTCTCGGCCTCACCCAGTCATCAATATCTCCAGTCTCACCCACGGGCTCACAATGTCATGAAAACTCCCCCGGAATAATAATATGATGTATCAATAAGTAACAACTGTGACTGAGACATTATATAAATGCATGAAAGTGACTAATTACGAAATATTAAAAAAATCGATGAGATGACAGCAAGAAACGACCACTATGGATCCCAACAATATCAGTATAAAGCCTAAATAGGATATCTAGAATGATGTACAGATCAATTTACTTATCACATGGTGAAAACAGAGATATCAACAAAGTAGGACCATTATACAATGTACTGGAAACAACAATGTCACTATTCACCGGGTGCACACCCGTCACCTAGCATGTGAGTCATCTCAAAATCAATCACATAGCACGTAATTTGGGATTTCATACTCTAAACACTAAGTGTAAAATAGTCACTTATATGAAATAAACCAATTCTGACACTGAACAAGCCAAGTAATGCTCCAAGAATGCGCGCAGCGACCTCTGAACGACTCAAAACTAGCCAAAAACAACTCAAATACATCAGATAAAGCCCACAGAAGTAATTACAATTGATAAAGATTGAATTCTACATCAAATCCCAAATCCGACCAAAAATCATACCCAGGCCCACGCCTCGAAACTCGACAAAACTCAAAATCTCCAATTTTCTCTTTCAATTCACCAGCTAATTGCTAAAAATGAAGATAGACATGAAATATAATCAAAACTGGGTGGAGAACACTTACCCCAATCCTTGTGATGAAATTTGCTCCAAAATTCGCCTCAATCCGAGTCCCTCATCTCAAAATATGAAGAAAGAACAAAACCCTCAATTTGTATAACTCTGCCCAGCACTTTGGCATTTGCGGACACTTTAGTTGCATCTACGCACTCACGTCGCTTCTACGCTACCAACCGCATCTTTGCTCAATCCACCGCATATGTGCCTTCGCAAATGCGAGCAAATCTTTGCTTCTGCGGACCCCTGTTCCCAGCAATATTTCCACTCCTACAATCCCTTGGTCGCTTCTGCATACATCGCACCGGCACAAACCAGCCCCAATTGCATTCACACCAGAACCAGCAACCTACAGCCTTGGCCAAAATCTCCAAAATGCTCTGAACCTCGCCCGAAACTTACCCGATCCCCTCGGGACCCATCTGAACATGACAACAAATCACATAGTATAACACGACCCTACTCAAGGCCTCAAGTCACCCATAACAATATTGAAATGACGAATCACACCTCAATTCGAAATCACTAAACTTTAAAACTTCAATTTTTACACCTGATGTCGAAACCTACCAAATCACGTCTGAATGAACTCAAATTTTGCACACAAGTCACATTTGACATTATTGACCTGCTCCAACTTTCGGAATCCAAATTCGTCCCCGATATCAAAATGTCCACTCCCGGTCAAACTTTTCAAAATTCTAGCTTTCATCATTTCAATCTAAATTCCATTATGGGCCTCCAAATCATGATCTAGACTCGCTAAAATCACCCAACGGAACTAGCGGAACCATCAGAAATCCAATTTGAGACCAAATTCTAAAAAGTCAAAACTTGGTCAAACCTTTCTAATTTAAAGCTTTTAACTAAGAATTATTCTTCTAAATCAATTTCGAATAACCTGAAAACCAAAATTGACGATTCACATAAGTCATAATACATTATATGAAGCTACTCATGCCTGAAAACTATCGAGCAAAATGCAAATGCTCAAAACGACCGGTCGAGTCGTTACACCGGGAAATTGTTTCTTTCTTGTATTATTAAGTTGTTCTTATGATTGTTATTTCCTATTAGCTTAGCAAGAATACTATTATGATTGATGTTCAAGTTCTGCTGAATTGAACTAAAAATTTAATTTAAACTCAACTAAAATTATTGTCTTTTCACATATATCGTTTGGTTTCTTTTCGATCCATTAAAATCCTCTGAGTGAGTGTTGATACGGATTAGGGACATGTATCAGGAAATTTTTTCCGTTCTTGATAGTGTCGTCGATTTAATGTATGAAGTTTTCAAATGTTTATTCACTTTAAAGTTTAAACTACACTTTGGCACATCTGGTGTGCTTCTTATCTAGCTCTAGCACTTTTATGCTAAGAAACTGGGATGGCAATTGCTTGAACTTTTAGATTCAGATATTACAAGTTAGAAACCTCTTTGAGATATATTTTTAATCCTGTTATCAGAGATTTCTTATATATTTGTATAAGCAATGATCCTACCTTTAAATTTTAGCAATTTTTGAATTGAAAAATGTTGCATTCTACTATATGATAGGAATTTGGAGTGTTAAAAGGACATAAATTATATAGTTTTCCAACTATTGAGCTTCCATTCTTTGATTCTAATGTTTCATATGTTGAGAATCTAGTAATTTTCTTGAATACGTGAAATAGATTTTTGAATTGGTTGTAAGAGTCTTATTTTGTCTGCCACCCCCTTCGGTGATATAAAGGGCCTATTTGTTTTTCACTCTCTGGTATTTGTTGAATTTATGCTAAATTGGATCTGAGTAGAGTGCAATGAATATAAAGGATTCATGTGGCTTTCCCCAATTAATTGTTGCATTGAAGCCTAAATTTAATTGATTGATATTGTTGCTTGGATTTGTTAAAAAACTTCTTGCAAGTTGTCGTTGGATTTATCTAGCTTCCGCTGCTATAATTAGTACTTGACCTTTTTGTCACGACGCCAACCCAATCGTGACGGGGTATTTTGGTATTTTGGCCAGTATACTATTAGGCAAGCCCGACCACCTATAACAGTTACTCGAATTATTTCAACAAATAAAGATAAAGCTAATTAAGTCAAAGTTTGATATACTGATAAAAATACGAGAAATCTGACAAACTACCGAAACAGTCGCACTAGGACCCAGTGTCATAACCATGAGCCTCTAATGGCAGAATAGTATCCTACTTCAAAGTCTGTCTAACAGTGATAATGCGGAAATAAAGGATAAAGATAGAGGGGAGAATCATCGGCTGCGAACGCCCTGCAGCTATCTCAAATACTCCCGAAAAGAACTCTCGATCAGCTGGAATCACAAAGCCTGAGACTGCCCGGGATCTGCATACAAGGTGCAGGGAGTAAAGTGAATACTTCCAACTCAGTGGTAATAGACATAACTAAAGTATGAAGGTAAGAAAACACAAGAAATGCACAAAATTCTCTATATCTAGCAATTCATATCCAAAACAGTGGAAACAATACACAACAAATAATACAGTTAAGGAATAATGCATGACAGAATGCAACACATACAATGGTACAATCCAGTACTCACTACGGCATACAGCGCGCTCCACTAATTTAATGTGTACATACTCCGGAGGGTATCCTACAACCCAAGTGCAATATCAGCAAGGTATTGGCATAAAATAGGCTCTCAACCTCAATATCGATATATAATAATCGCTACGGCGTGTAGCCCTATCCATATCAATAAATCATCCTCATTACACAAGTCCACAGCCAATCGGACATGGCATACTATATAGATCTCAGTCCTCATATCCTTTGCATTTAAGGTTCATGTAGAGAACACAGTTATTATATTGTTTTTAATAGTTGAAAATATGACTGAGAATTTATGTTATGCACACAAGTGAGAAAAACATATAAAAATTCCCTAAGGATTCTACAGGTCGGCACAATGCCCCAAACACGGCAATAATCCCAATTCACAATAACAAGGCATGCGTTTCAATCGCCAATATAGTAGAAATAATTACTCGAGATGGACTAAGTCTCAATCCCAAATAATATACAACCGCAATCATCATGAAATGCGTGTCCCGCTACAATATAGCGTTATGACGTGAAATTCTGGGGTTTCAAACCCTCAGAGCAGCAGTTACATCAATAACTCACCTTTTGCTGGCCAAAAACTAGCTAGCAATGCCCTTGCCTCTCGAATCGACCTCCTCGCGCATCGAATCTGGCTAAAACCACAACGAATACATTACAATAGGCTATGGGAATATAACTCAAACGAAAAGACTCGAAAAATATCGAAAGTCACGAAATTTGCAAAACCCAAGAGCCGTGCCCACTTCTAGAAAAATTACGAAAGTCATATCAACGGATTCCTCATCTCTTCACGAGTCCGTACATATAAAGTTTACCAAAATTGGAACTCAAATGGCCTTTCAAATCCCAAAAATTTGTTTTCAAAAACCAAGCCCTGGATCTTCTCAATTTCAACCCAATTTCATGAATTTAAGTGTTGATTCTTCAATAAAATGATGTTTCTACAAGAGACTTACCTCCAATAAATACCCGTCGAAAACTCTCTTCAAATTGACCAAAAAGCTCTCTCGGCAGAGTAAAAATGGTAGAAATAATAAATGGGTCGCGGATGAAATATCACTTAAAAGCATTCTGCCCAGGTGATTTTCCTCTTACGCGATCATAGCACAGCCCACGCGATTGCAGAGGATTACCTTCCTCCTCTACGCAATCGCATGCCTTCACACGCGACCGCAGAACACTGCCACTCGACCCTACGCGATGGAAAACAACCTCAAGTGATCGCACTGGCCAATCACCCAAACTTATGCGATCGTAGAACCCCTTTACGCGATCGCATAGAGAAAATCTGAGCCCCCTCCAAGTCTTACTATGAGATCGCAGCCACACGCTCGCGATCGCGATAAGCAAATTTTGCTCTGCAATTTCTGTTGCATTTTTCCAACTCAAAAATCCCCGTTAGCCATCTGAAATCACCCCTAGATCCTCGGGACCTCAACCAAAAGCACGGATATGTTCTATTACCTCATTCAAACTTGCTCAAGTCATAAAAACACATCCAACAACACAAGAATCATCAAATTACCACGGATTCAAGCCTAAGTTAAACAAAAACTTCCAAAACCTGCATTTGATCAAAAACCCAACCTAATCACGTCCAAATCAATTGAAAGTTCTCACACACATCCAAAATCAGCAAACGAAGCTACTGCAACTCTCGGAATTCTATTCAGACCCTCGGATCAAAAGCTCACCTATCAACAAATGCTAACTTAGTCAATTCAAGCCTAATTCTACACCGAGCCTCCAAAATTACTTCTGATTGCTCTCCTAAGCCTCAAATCATCCCTTGAAGCTAACCAAATCATCATATATCCATTTCTAGTCTTATAACTCACAAGTCAACATCTGGTTGACCTTTTTAAACCAACCCTTCCGTAAAGAGACTAATTGTCTCATTTCCAACCAAACTCTATCGGAATTACTTCAAATTCACCAAACACATAAAATGAAAAATGTATAAACATAAAATGGGGAAAACGGAACTGAAATACATGAGACGACGGGTCGGGTCATCACATCCTCCCCAACTAAAACAAACGCTCGTCCTCGAGCGGGTCAAGAACATACCTAAAGTCTCAAATAGGTGCGGATATCTGCTCTACATCTTCTGATCGGCCTCCCAAGTGGCCTCCTCCACGGGCCTACCTCTCAACTAAACCTTCACCGAAGATATATCCTTTGATCTCAATTTTTGAACTTGTCTACCCAAAATAGCCACTGGCTCCATATCATAAGTCAAATCCTCATCCAACTGAACTGTGTTGAAGTCCAAGACCAGAGACGGGTCCCCAACATACTTCCGGAGCATAGGCACCTGAAACACCGGATGAACGCTCCACAATCTGGGTGGCAAGGCAAGCAAATAGGCCACCTCCCCAATCCTCCTAAGCACCTAAAGGTCCGATGAATCGCAGACTCAGCTTTCCTTTTTTTTTGAACCTCATCACACCCTTCATGGGTGAAACCTTCAGCAAGACCTTCTCACCCACCGAGTAAGATACATCCCGAACCTTCCGATCCGCATAACTCTTCTGACGCGACTACGTTGTATGAAGTCTCTCCCGAATCACCTTCACCTTCTCTAAGGTATCCTGGACAAGATCTATCCCCAACAACCTAGCCTCGCTGGGCTCAAACCAACCGATCAAATATCTACACCGTCTCTCATATAAGGCCTCATACGGCGCCATCCGAATGCTAGATTGACAGTTGTTGTAGGCTAACTCTGCAAGAGGTAGAAACTCATCCTAAGAACCTCCAAAATCAATCACGCAGGCACGCAACATATCCTCAAATATCTGAATAGTATGCTCGGACTGTCCGTCCGTCTGAGGATGAAATGTTGAACTCAGCTCCACCTCAGTACCCAATTCGTGCTGAAAAGTCCTCCAAAACTGAGAAGTGAACTGAGCACCTATATTCGATACAATAGAAACTGGAACACCATGCAATCGGACAATCTCAGGAATAAAAATATCTGTCAGTCGCTCCGAAGAATATGTAATACACACTGGAATAAAATGTGCAGACTTGGTCAGTCGATCTACAATGACCCAAATCGAATCTAACTTTTTCAAAGTCCGAGGAAGACCACTCATGAAATCCATAGTAACTCTCTCCCACTTCCACTCAGGAATAACCATCTGGTGCAGCAAACTGCCCGGCTTCTGATGCTCATATTTTACCTGCTGACAATTGAGACACCGAGCCAAAAAACCCACAATGTCTTTCTTCATTCTCCTCCACCGATAATGTTGTCTCAAGTCCTGGTACATATTTGCGTCACCTAGATGGATGGAATATCGCATACTGTGGGCCTCTTCAAGTATCAAATCTCTAAGCACATCTGCGTTGGGCACACAAAAACTGGCCATGCATCCTCAACACACCATCCTCACCTATAGTCACATCTCTAGCATCTCCGTGCTAAACCATGTCCTTAAGGACAAGCAAATATGGATCATCATACTTGTATTGTCTGATGCGATACAAGGAAGACAGAGAAACCACGCTCGCCAATATCCGGCTAGGATCCGAGATATCTAAACGAACCAATCGATCGGCCAAAGCCTGAACATCAACTGCAAGGGGTCTCTCCCCAACTGCAATATACGGCAAACTCCCCATACTAACTGCCTTTGCTCAAATCATCGACCACTACATTGGCCTTTCCCGGATGATACAAAATGCTAATGTCATAATCTTTAAGTAACTCAAGCCACCTCCGCTGTCTCAAATTAAGATCTTTCTGCTTGAGTAAGTGTTGGAGACTATGATGATCGGTGAAAACCTCACAAGATACCCCATATAAATAATGCATCCAAATCTTCAAGGCATGAACTATAGCAGCCAACTCTAAGTCATAAACAGGGTAGTTCTTCTTATCGGGCTTCAACTGCCGAGAAGCATAAGCAATCACTCTACCCTCTTGCATCAATACACAGCCAATACCGACTCTCGAAGCATCACAATAAACGGTGTAAGAACCTGAAGTTGATGGCAATACTGGAGTTGTGGTCAAAGCTATCTTGAGCTTCTGAAAGCTCTCCTCGCACTCATCCGACCATACAAACGGCGCGCCCTTCTGCATCAACTTTGTCAAGGATGAGGCAATAGATGAGAAACCCTGAACGAAACGGCGATAATAACCCGCCAAACCGAGGAAACTGTAAATCTCTTTGGCCGAGGGCGGTCTAGGACAACTCTGAACTGCCTCAATCTTCTTTGGATCAACCTAAATACCATCAGTGAACACCACGTGTCCTAAGAAGGCCACAGAGCTAAGCCAGAACTCACACTTGGAGAACTTGGCATATAATTTATCCTCCCTCAATCTCTGCAATACACTCGCAAATGCTCGACGTGCTCCTCCTGACTACGCGAGTATACCAAGATATCATCAATGAATACAATAACAAATGAATCCAGATACGACTGAAATACAATGTTCATCAGATGCATGAATGTTGCTGGGGCATTGGTCAGTCCGAAAGACATTACCAGCAACTCATAATGACCATATCTGGTCCTGAAGGCAGTCTTATGAATATCTGACTCCCTAACCTACAACTGGTGATAACCCAAACGAAGATTTACCTTAGAGAACAACCTCGCTCCCTGAAGTTGGCCGAATAAATCATCGATACGAGGTAGGGGATACTTGTTCTTCGCTGTTACTTTGTTCAACTACCTGTAGTCAATGCACATTCTCATTGTGTCATCTTTCTTCTTCACAAATAACACTGATTCACCCCACGGTGACACACTCGGCCAAATAAACCCCTTTTCTAAGAGTTCCTAAAGTTGATCTTTTAATTCTTTCAACTCTTCTGGTGCCATACGATAAGGTGGAATAGAAATGGGCTTGGTTCCCGGCACCAGGTCAATACCAAAATAAATGTCCCTATTTGGAGGCATACCCAGCAGGTCTGCAAAAAATACATCGAGGAAGTCCCTCACAACAGGAATAGAATCTATACTTGGAGCCTCAGCTACGACATCACGCACGAAGGGAAAATATGATAAACAACCTTTCCCAACCATGCGTTGGGCTTTCAAGAAAGATATAACCCTACTAGGGACATAACCAGTCATACCACGCCACTCGATCCTCGAAACACCCGGCATAGCCAAGGTGACTATCTTTGCATGACAGTCCAGAATAGCATGATACGGAGATAACCAGTCCATGCCCAGAATAACATCAAATTCTACCATGCTCAAGAGAAATAAATCAACTCGGGTCACCAGAACCCCAATAGTAACAAGACAGGACCGATATACATGGTACAAAATAATAGTGTCACCCATCGGGGTGGATACATACACAGGTAAAGCAAGACACCCTCGAGTCGTACCCAAATAATGAGCAAAATATGAAGACACATAGGAATATGTAGAACTGGAATCAAATAAGACAGAGGCATCTTTGTGGCAGAATGAAATAATACATGTGCTAACAGCATCGGATACCAGGGAATCTGTCCCGCCTGGGAGAATGTAAAATCTAGCCTGGCCGCCACCACCTGATCGGTCTCCGCTAAGGCGACCCCTGGCTAACTGGCCTCCGCCCCTTTCTAACTGGGCTAGTGTTGAAGGAATTGGAGCAGAAGACGAGGGAAGATCCCTCTGCTGAGAGTGGCTACACGACATCGAGGACACTACATCCTCATATGGACATACTCACCATACTCGAAAGAAATACCAGATGCTGGAGAAGGGGACTGATGGAAACCCCTTGCACCAGAATGACCAGCCGATACGCCCTGTGCAGAAGAACCCTGAGCTGAAGGAGCATGTGAAGAGCTATGAGCTGGGAGGTCACTAAGTGAAGACTGGCCCTGCTGGTACCCCTGCTGACCATGGCCTGAAGACCCCCCACGATACTCAGGACGAGCCGACTGATGAGGTCTAAAAGAACGACCTTTATTCTGCTTAAACAAGCCCCTAGACGGAGCACCACTGAAGCTGCCTGATCCTCGAGGCCTCTTGGCCTCCCTCTCCTCTCTCTCCTGACAGCGAGCCGTCTCAATATCACGAGCAGTATCCATAGTATCCTCAAAGATATGGCTCAGAACCCTCTCTCGAGCCATCAGAATATGAATGGGATATGTGAGTCCATCCGCAAAACTACAAATCCTCTTCCGATCAGTCGAGACCATCCATGGAGCATATCGAGCCAACTCCGAAAATCTCACCTCATACTGAGTCACGGTCATATCTCCCTGATGGAGGTACTCAAACTGTCTGCGCAGCTCCTCTTTCTAAGACTGCGGTACCCACTTCTCCAAAAAGAGAGTGGAGAACTTCTGCCATGATAAAGAAGCTGCACCTCTCAGCCTACGCCGCTCATAAACCTCCCACCAAGTGAAAGCTGCTCAGATAAACTGAAAGGTAGTAAATGACACCTCGCTCAACTCCAAGATCCCTGCAGCCCGCAGCATACGAAGACACTTATCGAGAAAACCCTGGGCATCCTCGCCCGGAACACCACTGAAAGTAGGAGGTGAAAGCCTTTTGAACCTCTCAAGACGACGTTGCTCATCATCTGGCATAGCCGGAATCACATCATCCTAAACCGGGCAACCGGCTGAACTCGGGCAACCTGCTGAACTAGGGCAACCTGCTAAACTGGTGGTGCCTCTAGTGTCTGCAAATCTTGCACTACCTGCTCAGGCGTGCAAGCAGTAGGGGTCTGATTTCCTCCCCCAGCCTGCGAAGTAGCTGCTGCAGTAGTGGCTGAGACGGCCTGAGCTAGACCACTGCAGACCGATAAAATCTGAGGTAGAGCCTCCTGAAGACTTGGAATCACAATTGTCACAGCTGGTGCCTGAACAGGTGCAGCTAGAGTCTCTGCAGTTGGTGCCTGAACAGGTGCTGCTAGAGTCTCTACAGCTGGAGCCTGCTCCTGAGCCGGGGCAACTGGTGGGTCAACAAGTGCTGCTCCCTCGGCTCTACCTCGACCACGACCTCGACCGTGACCGCGTCCGCTGCCTCTGGTGGCCTCAGTAGGTGGCATAGGTGGTCTTCCGCCACGTTCGATAGCACGGGTTCTCGCCATCTGCTAGTGAATAAAATAACAGAATTTAGTTCTCGGATGAACAAAGTCGCACGATAAGAATTCCAAGAATATGAAGTTTCCAAAAGGTTCTGCAGCCTCTTGAGGATAAGTACAAACGTCTCCATACCGATCTACGATACTCTACTAAAACCGGCTCAAGACTCGCGAGACTCGGTAACCTGGCTTTGATACCAGCTTGTCACGACCCCAACCCAGTCGTGAAGGCCCCCAGAACACTATTAGGCAAGCCCGACCACTTATAATAGTTACTCCAATTATTGCAACAAGTAAAGATAAAGCTATTTAAGTCAAAGTCTGATATATTGATAAAAATGCAAGAAATCTGACAAAATACAAAAACAGCCCCACTAGGACCTAGTGTCATGACCCTGAGCCTCTAATGACGGAATAATATCCCACTACAAAGTCTGTCTAACACTGATAATGCGAAAATAAAGGATAAAGATAGAGGGGAGAATCATCAACGGCGAGCGCCCTGCAGCTACCCCGAATACTCCCGGAAAGAACTCTGGATCAGCTGGAATCACTCAGCCTGAGACTGCCCTGGATCAGCACACAAGGTTCAGGGAGTAAAGTGAGTGCTTCCAATCAGTGGTAATAGACATAACTAAAGTCTGAAGGTAAGAAAATACAGGAAATACACAAACTACTCTATATCTAGCAGTTCATATTCAAAACAGTGGAAACAGTACAAGACAAATAAAATAGTTAAGGAATAATGCATGACAGAATGCAACAGATATGGTACAATCCACTACCTGCTGCGGCGTGAAACCTGCTCCACTTATTTAACATCGACGGTACTCACTGGGGTTGTGTACAGACTCCGGAGGGGCTCCTACAGCCCAAGCGCAATATCAGCCAGGTATTGGCATAAAACAGGCTCTCAGCCTCAATATCTATATATAATAATCGCTACGACATATAGCCTAATCCATATCAAAATATCATCCTCACTACAGGGTCCCCGACCCATCTCATTCAAACAAGTCCACAGCCAATCGGGCGTGACATACTATAGGGATCTCAGCCCTCATATCCTTTTCATTTAAGGTTCATGTAGAAAACACAGTTATTATATTATTTTTAATATTTGAAAACATGACTGAGAATTTATGTTATGCACACAAGTGAGGAAAACATATAAAAATCCCCTAAGAATTCTACAAGTCGGTACAAGGACCCAAACACGACAATAAGCCCAATTCAAAATAAAAAGGTATGCATCTCAGTTGCCAATATAGTAGAAATAATCACTTGGGGTGGACTAAGTCTCAATCTCCAACAGTATACGACCCCGCACTTATCTTGGAATGCATGCCATGCCTCAATATAGCATTACGATGTGAAATTCTGGGGGTTTCAGACCCTCAGAGCAGCAGTTACATCAATTACTCACCTCTAGCCAGCCGAAAACTAGCTAGCAATGCCCTTGCCTCTCGAATCGACCTCCTCGCGCGTCGAATCTGGCCAAAACCACAACGAATACGTTACAATAGGCTCAGGAAATATATCCCAAATGAAAAGACTCAAAAAATATAAAAATCACGAAATTTGCAAAACCCGAGCCCCGGACCCACTTTTCAAAAAATTATGAAGCTTACATCAAAGGATTTCTCATCTCGCCATGCGTCTGTACATATAAAGTTTACCAAAATCAAAACTCAAATGGCCTTTCAAATCCCAAAAATTCTTTTTCAAACCAAGTCATAGTTCTTCACAATTTCAACCCAAATTCATGAAGTTAAGTGTTGATTCTTCAATAAAATGATGTTTCTAAGTCAAGAGGCTTATCTCCAATCAATACCCGTCGAAATCCCTCTTCATTGACCAAAAGCTCTCTTGATGGAGTAAAAATGGTGGAAATAATTAATGGGTCACGGATGTTATATCACTTAAAAGCATTCTGCCTAGGTGGTTTTCCTCTTACGCGATCGCAGCACAGCCCGCGCGATCGCAGAGGATTACCTTCCTCCTCTACACATTGCACACCTTCTCACGCGATCGCATAAAACTGTCACTCGACCCTACGCGATCGCAAACAACTCACGCGATTGCACTGGCCAATCACCCAAATCTATGCAATCGCAGACCCCTTTACGCAATAGCATAGAGCAAATCTGAGCTCCCTCCAAATCCTACTATCCGATTGCAGCCGCAAGCTCGCGATCGCGATGAGAAAACTTTGCTCTGCAATTTCTGCTGCATTTTTCCAACTCAAAAATCCTCGTTAGCAATCCGAAATCACCCCGAGGCCCTCGGGATCTCAACCAAAAGCAGAGATATGTTCTATTACCTCATCCAAACTTCTTTGAGTCATAAAAACACATCCAACAACACAAGAATCATCAAATTGCCATGGATTCAAGCCTAAGTTAAACTAAAACATCTAAAACTTGCATTTGATCAAAAACCCGACCTAAACACCTCCGAATTAACTAAAATTTTTTACACACATCCAAAATCACCTAACGAAGCTACTGCAACTCTCGGAATTCCATTCCGACCCTCGGATCGAAATCTCACTTACCAACCGGATATCGCCAAAATGCTAACTTAGCAAATTCAAGCCTAATTCTACACCGAGCCTCCAAAATTACTTCTGATAGCTTTCATAAGCCTTATATCATCCCTCGAAGCTAATCGAATCATCATAAATACATTCCAAGCCTTCTAACTCACAAGTCAACATCCTGTTGGCTTTTCTAAACCAACCCTTCCTTAAAGAGACCATTGTCTCATTTTTAACCAAACTCTATCCGAATTACTTCAAATTCACCAAACACATAAAATAAAACATGTATAAGCATTAAACGGGGAAAATGGAATGGAAATACATGAGACGACGGGTCGGGTCGTCACAATTTTCCTCTAATTTTGTGCCTGCCTAAACCATAAATTTGAAGGTGATTAGTCTATTGAGATATAATATTTTAGGAGGTTTTGATGGTTTATTAAGAGAAATATATTTTTATTATTATGATAGTGTTCTCGTCTTAATTGCTTTGCTAAATTAAGTAATGAGTTGAATTCAAAATTGGCCAGTATGGAAGCAAAAATATTTCTTGTTGCACTGTTTCTCTCGGCACTGTTATTTCCTTTGACCTCCTCATCAAATGATGGCTTGGTCAGAATTATAAAAAAGAAGAAACTTGATCAAAATAACCGAGTTGCTGCATGCATTGAGTCCAAGACGATTTGAAGGCATCTATTAGGAAGTATAAATTCCGTCGGGACTTAGAGGAGGATCCAGGTATTATAGCATTGAAGAACTATATAAATACTGAATACTTTGGAGAGATTGATATAGGCACTCCAGCTCAAATATTCATCGTAAGCTTTGACACTGATAGCTCGAATTTCTGGGTGTCTACGTCGAAGAGCACGTCTGTAAGATTCTATACATGGCTTATGGTAAAAAGCATGGAAATGAAAGCTAACAGGGGTCATGCGTCCATCTTGGGTCATTTAATTTGATGATTGTCTATCTTGGTGCAGGCTATCATTGTCTCTTATTCCTTGTATGGCGCAAGTCGATCAAATACTTATATGGCGAACGGTACGTTATGTGTCCAGACAAGAGGGGTTGCTCTGATGGTAAGCAACCCCCACTTCCAACCGAGAGGTTGTGAGTTCGAGTCTTCCCAAGAGCAGGGTGGGAAGTTCTTGGAGGGAAGGATGTCGGGGGTCTATTTGGAAACAGCCTCTCTACCCCAGGGTAGAGGTAAGGTCTGCGTACATACTACCCTCCCCAGACTCTATTATGTGGGATTATACTGGGTTGTTGTTGTTGGTACGTTATGTGTCCATTTTTACATATTGATGCAAATTATTTCTCACTATCATTTGCTTGCTTATTGCGGCATGAAACATATGCTTAGCCTATCATTGTACAAGTGTTTCTACCTTGGATAGAGGATTCCCTTCCACCTTTCTTAATGTCCTTATGTGTTTCTCATAGTGCATCAAGGAATTCTCTTAGAGGTTAAAAAATGAGTGCATGTGATTTATTTTATATGGCTGTTTATTTTATGTTTCCTCAGTATATACCATAGTGTAAGTTTTTGAGAGAATATTAATTTATGTTTCCTGGTTTCCATTGTTAACATATGAGATTTTGTTCCTATATTTCCTGGTTTTCATGTTTAACATGCTTCAGTCATTGTAACAACATATTATGTTTTTAACATGCTTCACTCATTTGTAACAACATATTATGATTGTAACATTATATTATGTTTTTAACATGCTTCACTCATTTTGCATTTGTATTTTGTGCACTGCATTTCTTCATTTTCTGCATTTTGCATAGTATTTCTGAATTTCTACACAGTATATCGGTATTTTTGGATAGTGTTTTACGTTTTCGCATGATATTTCAGCATTTTCTACGTTTCTCCATAGTGTTTTTGCATTCCTGCATAGTGTTTTGAGTAACTTCTACATTTTTGCACAGTGTTTTTGCGTTCAGCAGTGTTTCTGTATCTTTTGTGTCTTTACATAGCGTTTCAGCAATTTCTACATTTCTGCACATTATTTTTGCGTTTCTGCATAATGTTTTTGCATTTCTGCATAGCGTTTCAGCAATTTCTGCATTTTTGCACAACGTTTTAGCAATTTATGTGTTTCTACAGTATTTTAATATTTTCTGCGTTTCTGCATTGTGTTTTTATGTTTCTGCATAGTGTTTCTGTATTTGTGTATAGTATTTCAGCAATTTCTACATTTCTGCACAGTATTTTTACATTTTTGCAGTGTTCCTGCATTTTTGCACATCGTTTAACAATTTCTGTGTTTCTGTACTGTGTCTTAACAATTTCTGTATTTTTTTGCTAGTTTAGGCCACACTTTTTCAGGGTAATCAAATGCCTAAAATGTTGTAGTGCTTGATGAATGAGCAGGTACACTTGTCGTGCATATCTTATATTATTTTTATTGCGTTAGGCTATAAATGTGGAGACAAGAGGGGATGCTCTGATGGTAAGCAACCTCCACTTCCAATCGAGAGGTTGTGAGTTCGAGTCTCCCCAAGAGCAAGATGGGAAGTTTTCGGAGGGAAGGATGCCGGGTTTCTATTTGGAAACATGCTCTCTAACCAAGGGTAGAGGTAAGGTCTACGTACATACTACCCTCCCCAAACTCTACTAAGTGGCATTATACTGGGTTGTTGTTGTTGTTGTTGTAGGCTATAAATGTGATAGAGCCTACACGAGCAGAAATTTTTATATTAACTCATGAAAAACATAAGGATGGTAGACCACTAGATGATGATTCTGTCAAGACAATCATAATAATTATTTTTCTTTTATTTTATAAATTGGGAAACATTTAGAACATGAAAAATATGTTTCTTTATTCATTCAAAGATATTAGGTATTTGTGTTGAATTCTAAAATAGATTTATTTGGTATTGTATGATCAGCAATAGTGAGAGATTTACTTAGCAATATCCTCGTAGTGTTGCTTGAGAAGATGATGTATATTCCCAGGTGCTGAAAAACAAAAAAGTAGGCATGTCGTGGTTTAGAACTTGGTCCAACTCTTTCTATTCTATAACTCAATTTCATAAGCTTTAGACATTTAATAAAATTTTGATCATATAAAAGTTTTTTACCTAATATATTAATATTTATTAGATCTTTGACGCCAATAGTGGATATGAACGAGTGTCACAAATATCAAAAATATTTAGTATTGCTGAAAATGCTCGACCTTCTCATCGTATTAGCTATTGTTTGGGTTTTCCTCCTTCGACTTTTATTAATTTGTTATTATATTTGGCCTTAACTTGGATGCGCTTTGCATTTATATATTTCCTTTTCCCACTGTTGTTGATGTCGTAAGGTTGTCATAGTAGTGAATCAATTTTAAAATAATATTTTTCTCGATTATGATTATATGATTTATTTTTTCTGTTAAAGGTCCATCATTAATCTGCTTGATAACTTCATTTAATTGTTCCATGTCTGCTTACTTAAAATTGAGGCTATTCACTTTCTAGTTATAACTGTCTAAGTATTCATTGTGATTGAAGTTGGAGACCTTTACGAAAAAGAGAGGATTTCAAAAATAGTTTGTCAACTGTATTGCTTATGTTGAATTGTAGTACACGTGAAAGATCCTATCATGTCATTCATCTATTCTAATAGCACCCGCTTGTTTTGATCCGACTTATTAAAATATTTGTTCCCCGGTAGTTGTTCAATCTAATATTTTACCTCTAATTCTATCTGACGAAGATTTCATGAGTATCTTGTTGCAATGGTTGATAGGACTTACTCTTGCAGTTATAATTTATTTTCTATTCTTAAGCTAGCTATAATTTTTAGAGAAATTTACTTTTTAACTATTTGTGACACATACAATATGATTAAGCCTGAGCTTTTGTCGAGGTAATGTGCATTATTTTCTGTCAATTATTTGGGAGATTCATTAATAGTATGTAAGCATAATCCGGTATACATGTTTAAGGAAAAGAATTTGGCGACTATAATATTTGTTAATGAACTTGGCGAGCAACTTCTTATTACTTCTCCAAGCTAATACTCTGCTTTTGATTATTTTTTTGTGTCTTTTCTATCATAACAAAGAAAGAAACTCTCTTTAATTGTTTGCACATCCAGTTTGTTCAACTATTAATCTATCTAGCTATTTTTTCTTATAGATGTTAGGCGAGGGAGTTGGGTGACAATGATGGAATTTTCAAGATGTTTTTTTCACATTATATTTTATCTTTTGACACTGTTATTTTATAATTTCAAGACATATAGTCTGATGCTCGAGAATTAAGCAGGTGGATGATTTTAAAATGATAAAAACTTGCGAAAATCATTTCAAGACCATCATTCGTCTAGATTACTTGTATAATGACATTAGCTACTTATTTCAAGCAATATAAGTTTTTTTTAAGTTACTGTGACATTAATATTTTTTATTAACTCTTTCTTTTGTTTATTAAAATTTAATGAGATATATTATATTTATTTAATTAATATTAAAATATTTTAGTATTTGGATCATATTTTAGACTAATGTAGTAAATATTATTAATGGTGGCCAAACTATTACTATTATCGCTTGTGACTTTTAGCTAATTTAATTGGATATACCGACTATAAAAATGGATGATAAAAGTGCAAATTAAGATGGTTTCACAAGGGCTTTTACCGCCGTCATAATTGCTAGAAAATAATTATCTTTAAAGATATTGACTTTTAGCGGCAATTTAACTAGACGTATTAGCTATTAAAGGGGATGCGATAAGGACAAACAAAGATATATTCAGAAGGGATACTGTAGCCATTTTAATTGCCACAAAAGAAGTCATTTTGACAACAAGTGAATTTTTTTTATCAAAATCAATACCTTTCTTTTGTTCGAAACTTTTTGCCACAAATCGACCTTTGTATATGACCAACTTGCCATTTACTATATTTCTTGAATTTAAAGATCCATTTGTATTTGCATGGTCTTTTACCCTTTGGAAGTTCAACTAACTTATACGTTCCATTTTTCTGTAGGGTTTCCATCTCTTCTTGCATGGATTTCATACCCTAGTTCTTTGCTAGATGGGACAACACCTCCTTGAGACTTTCTGGCTCTCCCTCATTATAGATGAGGACATACTTTGTGAAAGGGTGCTTGCATGACTCTACCCTTGACTTTCTGATATGCTCAGAGGCTGAGGTTGTTTTTCTCCCTGATTGGGGTAATCCACTTGCTCGATATCAAGTTTCTCCCCCTACTCAATAATCATCAGGTTGGTCCCCTTGCTCGGCAGCCTCGTCCGTTCTAGTTTATGCACTTGTGGGATTGTGATAAGTAGAAGGAATGGTAACAAGGTTAGGGATTATACCATTTTTGGCCTTCTCTGACTGATCATCGGGGTCAACACTAGGCTGGAGATTTGGAGACAGTCCTTGGAGTCTAAAGGTTTTTAGTTATGCAGGAGTAAGACAAACTACTTGGAGTGCAAATTTAGCAATACCATCCACGAAACATACATGGAAGTGAGACTGGATTCATAAATCATACCTAAGAGAGGCAACTTCAAGCATTGTGGGTCAGTAATCCAAGGCAATAGGGAGATCGATGATGATGCCACACATCGTATTGGAGCAGTGTGGATGAAATGTAGGCCTGCGTCCAGTGTTATGTGTGATAAGAACGTGTCACCAAGACTTAAAGGTAAGTTTACAAGGTGGTAATTAAGAAATCTCATGTCCAAAAGAAATCTCATGTCCAATAGATGAAGGTTGCGGAGATGGATGTGTGGGCATAATAGGAGAGACATGATTAAGAATGGAGATATTCGAGAAAAGGTAGGTGTAGTATTTGTCGATGAAAAGATCCAGGAAGTGAGGTTGAAATGGTTTGGGCATGTGATGAGGAGGTGTTCGGACGCTCCAATGAGGAGGTGTGAGAGATTGACGATGGCAAGTCTGAGGAAAGGCACAGGTAGGCCGAAAAAATATTGAGTGAGGTAATTAGACTTGACATGGTGCATCTCCAGCTCACCTAGGACATGTCACGTGATAGGCGTACGTGGAGAATGAGGATTAAGATAGAAGGTTAGTTTGCAGTGCACATTCCCCTTTTCCTTTCACCAGTGGTTGCGTATTTTAGTATTTTCCATATGCTTAAAAATTTTTTACTACCTGGTGTCGATTGTGTTTTGATTTCTCTACTTTCCAAGTGTTGTTAATGTTTTTCTGACTTTTACACTCTGTATTTTTTCTCTCTATATACCTTTGTGATTTGCATGCTTGCTTAGAGCTTAGGATTTACCAGAAATATCCTCTCTACCTGCATAAGGTAGGGTAAAGTTGCATACATAATACCCTCTCAGACCCTCTATTTGTGGGATACACTGATTTTTTTTGTCTCTGTTATTGTTTTTGTATATTTTAAATTTATAATTTTAAAAATGCAATGAATTCAATGATAAAATCATAACAATTTAATCCATCAAATTGAAATTCTGAATCGACCTCTATAAGTGTAAGGTGTTGTGAGCGAATATTTAAGACCTGGTGACTTAATTTGAATAGTATTTTTGTCCACACCCTTTCAGTAAATAAAAAGGGGAACACTTTCTCACTACTGTCAAAACGAGAGATAATTTTTAAATGTAGTTCTAACTCAGACTGTAAATTTGAATTAAAAAAAGAGTTGTTCAAGTGGTGAGGTTGCAGTTTTGCATCGCCTAATAAACAAAGTGGTGAGCTCATGGAGAAAAGTAAAAATAAAAAAATAAAAAATATTTAAATGACAATGACTTTAAATAAATTACTAAAATATATTTCAAATCGGAGTGCTCAAAGCGGCTTCCCGGAGTCATTTAAAGTTTAGCAAATATAAACATCCACCAGAATTTTGTGCTCCTCCTCCTTAATGGTTGGAAATAATTTTAAAGTTCACTAAAAAATATTTTTCAAGGGGTTGTATATCCATTCAAAAGATGGAACTGTGAAGGAGTATTATTTCCCAATTGTTAAAGGCTAAGGGGATAAATGAAATTTATAACTCTAAATTTATAGCAGTTACTCCCCAATGATAAACTCAGGATTTTGTACAAACTGGTTCAATCTTAAAAATATATAACTTTAGTCGTAATATAGTAGCTGTCAAGTGGATTCAAATAAATATTTATACAAAATTTATACAACTTTAATTATAATTTATACATATACACAGTTTTATTTTTTGGTGAAGGGGGTTCAGACGTTCAGTTGAACCCGCTACCCACCACTTGGGTCCGCCATTGTTACTTCCTCTGGTCCAAAATAAGTAATTTTTTTGTCTTTTATTTGTGGTCCAAAATAAGTAATTTTTTCAAATTTCAAGAATGAATTAATTATTTTTTTCCTACATTGCCCTTGTAGTAAACAGTGTTAGAGTATGTGTTAGGAGTATTTAAGTGAAGAGATAGTAAAGGTTAATATGGTTAATTTTATTGCTAATTAATGTTAAAGGTAAATTTCTTAATATAAGTAAAAACAACTAAAAAATTACTTATTTTTGACCGGAAGGAGTAGTAAGAAGTAAAGCAATTGTCATTAAGAGTTACACAGACAGTTATGACCACTAAAAAGGAAAATTACCAGCTATGTCCATTTAGAAGTAGCTCATTACAAAAATTGGTCAATTGGTAAAATATTGCTAATATTAGCCAAAATAGCCAATTAGCTATTTGTAGCAAAAAAATATCAAATTTTTACTTTCTTTTGAGTGGGTGCTATTAGAATAGATTGAGTGTATCTTAAGGAGTTTGAATCTCAGTTTTGGGATAATTTGGTGAAGTTTTGAGGTGGTTTGAATTTAAAATTCGAAATAAAAACTGAATATTAAAAAATGATACGTGTATCACACTGTGTATCACATATGTATCATATTTGTATCGACTATGTATCACATGTATATCCATGTATATATGTGTGTGAGATACATGTGCGATACATGTTTGATACATGTGTCACAGAATAATTTTTTGACATCGATTTAATTATGAATTTTGATACAAAACCAGTTCAAATCACCTTCAATCTTCCTCAAATTTTATATATTAACTTATTTATATGTGTTTAATAAATTTTAATTATACCATTAAAAAAATTCCTTATTTGTTTTGATTTTTAAAATATTCGCTACAACTTAATAAGTTGAAATTTATATGCGATATTTCTATAAGTTTTCCCGCTAAAAATGAAGTCATGTGCCCAAGGCAATGAATTTTCAATATTAAAATCTTTTTTTGCTCCTTCGGACAAGACAAGTTATTCGCGAACTAATTTGACAAAACTTGTTGTTTGACTATTGAAATTAGTTATACTTACGTAGATCTGATTCACATGTGAACTCTTTGGGTTAAGTTTTATTCAAATCCGACAAGTAGTAGTTTCCTCACACCCTTCTGCGTGGCTGACGGATAAAGCAAGTCTCTATTTTTATTTATACAAATAATTAAAAAGTTGGAGGGGGCGGCGGAGGTTGGCACGAGACTTGAAGTTGACTACATTATCGACGGTATATATTTTACTGCTTCATGTTTCAATGATATATTTTTCTTATTAATTCGTTATAAAAAAATGATATATTTTTTATAATTAAAAATAATTTAGTTTTAAATACTTTATTTTATTTATTTTAGTTTAATGAGAAACTTTTATAATCACATAAATTTTATAGCCCTACAAAGTTTTTACTCTTTGAGTTTTTAAAAATCATAAATTTCAATAATTTTTTTATTTTTTCTTAAATTTTATACCGATCCAAATCACCTCATTTAAATTTAGACATACGAAGTATGTTTTCTTTTTTCATTTTGGATAAAAGATTGCATATTTAAAGCTAGAACTTTTGATAGTATCTATTTTACTCTCTTCATACCTTCTTCACTGAAACTCATAAAATCATACTTTGAAAACACTAATCATTAGGTTCTAATTTAGCTGAACTTCTTTGACTGAGTATGTAATTTAAGGGGGAAAAATTATTTGTAATTCTAAATAATTCAAAATAAAATCTCGAGTATTTGTATATTTATAAAAGATTCGATTCAGGGTGAAATTAAAAATTTAATCTAAATTATTTTCAAATTTAGAAATGAATTATTCTTTTTGAAACAAACTAAAAAGGAAATAGGTTCACAAATGGTTTCCGAGCGTGTACTAATTAAATAAACAAGAAAAAAGTAACTCCAAAAACTGATTTTCTTGGTTGTCAAATTCTTCCACAGAACCTTTTTCCACACACTCTCTCTCCACAGAAAGATTTAAACACCTTTTAAGCTTTCTTCATAGAGTTTGTCCTCTTTTTCTTTGTGACCCCAATTCTCTAAAATCGACTGAGTTTTTTACCAAATTTTGAGTCTTGACTTCTCTACTGGATTCCACAAGGTTCCTTTGGTATGTCCTCTTTCTGTTTCTTTTTGCTACTTTTCGTTTTAATCCTTTAGAATTCTTCTTTTATGGCGATTTAATTGGTTTAGTGTACTAATTTCTGGGTTTGTGTTGTGATTCCGCTGTTAGTTTCTGGAAATTGTGGGTTCTGATAATTGAATTCTAATTTTTATTCAAGCTTATTGTTTAGTGATACTGATTTAAACTTTTTTATTACAAAATAGTTGTGGGTTCATTCTCACTGTCCCTTTCCCCCTTCCCTTCCTCTTTCCCTATGTACTAGAAATTTAAAAAAAAAAAAACTAAAATTGAAATAGTGATTTTTAATTATAATAGCTTAGTGTATCCATCTTTGTGGCATCAGTTTTGCTTAGAGAGTGGTCGTAAAGTTGTAGACTGAGAATGTGACAATAAATTATGAAGTTTGGATATCCCGTTTTGCTGTGAGTTAATTGCAGAATGCCTTGTCATTAGTTATCAGATCAAATAAACAAGTAAGCGTATTCGTAGGAAATTTCAGAATTAGTCAACATGAGTTATGTGGTTTTGCAGACATACTTTATGATCTCAGTTGTCTTCCCATTTTGTAGCTAACAGTCTTCATAGGAATTGTCAAAGTAAGTTTTCTCTCTGTCGCTTGATATGTTATCTATGTACCTCTGGTTGCTTCTGCCTATTGAACTCACATGTATTAACTTGGCTTAGACAGAATTACTAACTTCTACTAGGAGATTATTTTCGTTGTCTTTCAGTTTTGGGGAAAGTTAAGACATTGAGGTTGTTTAACAGATGATTTTGTTGTAATCAGGTGCAGGTGTAACATTCTTGGCATTCTATGTTTACGAGACCATGCAGCTATATCATCATCCTTTGTCCTTGGACAGCCAGAAAGTGAGACTTACTTTGGAAGAGAAAGGCATTGATTACACGTCGCATCATGTGAACCCTTTAACGGGCAAGAACATGGACGCGTTTTTCTTCAGTATGAATCCAAGTGCAAAAATTCCTGTGTTCCAGAATGGTTCTCACATCATATATGATACAGTTGAGATCATTCAGTAAGTCTTCGCTTCACCTTGCTACACTTTTCTCCAAGCAATACAAAAGTGTAAGCATGAACAGTTAAAAAGGACTTGTGATTCCTATTGTCATTAAACATATTTAGTTTGTATTTTCTTATTTTCCGATTCTTTTTCTGAGATTTGTAGTGGAAGAGTATTAAACTGTTTCATCATGCACAGATATATCGAAAGAATTGCAGAAAAAGTGTCTTCTGGTGGAAACAATCTGAACCTCAGCAGCAGGGAAGTAGTTGAATGGATGCATAAAATACAAGAATGGGACTCAATGTACTTTACCCTTTTCCATGTCCCTGAGAAGTATCGGTTATATGTTTCGAAATTCCTGAGACGTGTAATAATTGCCCGAATGGCTGAGTCTCCTGACTTAGCAAGTGCCTACCACTGTAAGTTAAGAGAGGCATATGATACGGACGACAAGTTGAAGAATGCTGACGTTTTGAGACGAAGTGAGGATCATCTAGTAAGGCTTCTTGATGAGGTAGAAGTTAAACTTGGTGAAACATCATATCTGGCTGGGGAAGAGTTCAGTCTAGCTGATGTAGTGCTGATTCCTGTTCTGGCTAGATTAGAATTCTTGAACTTGGAAGACGAGTACATGAACAGTCGTCCAAACACAGCAGATTATTGGATGTTGGTTAAGCAGAGACCTAGTTATAAGAAGGTGATTGGCAGGTACTTTGATGGATGGAGAAGAAGGAAAACATTGCTGAAAACATGGTGTTTCATCCGTATCAGAAGTATGCTGCGAAAATATTGAGAGCTCAATTTGCAGGTCAGAGGGGAACATCACTTGAATAGTGCAGCTAAACTCTTTTCTTCTTGTCCAGTTTAACATCTTTTTTTCTTTCTTTTTTTTTTGGGGGGGGGGCGGGGGGAGGGGGGCAGGGGTGGGGGAGGTAGGGGGATATTGTAACGGCAATAATTCTTAAGATGATCTAATATTTTGCATTGTTTTTATTTGCACTTTGTTGTAGCGGAGAAAAGAAAGTTCTTTGCAATTGTTAATAGATATGAAAAGTCTAAAGTTTGCTCATTGTTGAGAATTGAGATTATCATATTCTTCTATGTAGACAGTCTGACTTCTTCGAACATCATGAAGATTGCCTGAAATTGGTGGAGCCAAGACCAATTTTTGTGGAAGTTCACGGAGCTACGTACGTAGCCACTATGGACTAAATATTCTGGTCATCTGGTGTAATGTTGTTCGTTGAAGGTCTTATCTACCTGGTGCTCTTCTTCTTCCCAATAGGCTATAGAAAATCTCTTATTTCTTCAACACAACCTGATCCAAAGATTTAGTGTCTCATTCGGCTCATTTTCACCCTCACATTGCAATCTTCACCTGAAAGTATCACAAGGACTTTCCAAGGATGCATGAAAGAACAATATCTGATCAAGTTAGACCAGCTGCAAGTACAGGTCGAACGAACAATCTAACAGATCTTTCCTGATGTCTATCCCCCTTTTGCTAGTGTAACCCACTTTGTAGCATTAGAATGAGTTCTCGAATAAAAGAAGAAAAAGAAAGCACTGCAACTGAGATTATACTACTAAAATGACTCTGGCAGGATCAGTTTCCAGTGTAAAGAACATACATTTCCACAAAACTACAGCAACAATTACAATGTAGCAACATAAATAAATCAATTTTCTCTGACAGTACTTCCCATCAAGTAATAATAAAAAGAATTAGGAAAGGTACCTCTGTGAGGCATGAATAATGATATTGCCAATGCAACACATCGTAGTATCAGAGTATCTTTTTATCCTTAACCTTAACAAATAAAAGGGAATAAGTGCTTTACAATTCTGTTGGTGGCAAAGAATACAAGTACAAAGGAGCACTGGAAAAACTTGGAGGCTCCTGAGATCTTTTGCCTTTGGAAGTTAAAGCTATGTCTGTTGTGAATGATTCTGTTGAGAAGTATGTCCCAAATTCTCCATTTTAGGGTTATGGGAACTCCTAGATTCATTCTCTTTGCTTGTTACACCTGCACTGCACATACTATCTTTTAAGTTGTTTCCTGTGCAACCCCAGCCACTTCCTCCCCAGGGAGGCCTTTTTGAGTTAATACACTTTCGCTGCCGAAAATATTTCCTTCCCAAATTATGATAGCCCCCAGTTCGTTCAAAACCAAATTGGGTATTTGCAACGTCTTGCGGGAGGTTTTGCCCGGATAGGCATGGAGGATTATGAGCAGAGTGGTCCGGAAAACAAGAATGGCGATCTTGTCCAGCATTTTGAGGTGGCTCGCTAAAAATTCCAGCACCTGCAACAGAAGAAATGGAATCTCTTCTATCACGGGGATATGTAGGCAAAGGAGGAAAAGGATGGAAAGGTACTCCTGGGGCAACATCCCAAACATCACGTCTTTCTTTTTGAAATGACCCAAACTGCTGCACTTTGGAAAATGGAATTCCATAAGAGACTGGCAATCGTGAAATAAACCTCTGCTGCAAATACCCTGTGACCATTGGATGTGGATGCTTCTTGCAACTATGTTCTTGTAGACTACAAGCTGCACCTGAGGAAGCAACACAGGAGACTCTAGAAGCCTTCATGGGGACTGAAAATCCAGGGGGGACATCATTCATGTCCTGTGTTCGATCATCAGCCATATTGGTTTCAGTTCTTTGATCTAAACTTGATTTTGCCTCCTGATCCCATCGACTTTTACGCTTACGTTTCCTTGGCCCATTGGATGCCCCAACAACACATGAAGTAGATGGGCCATCAAGGATACCAGCATCTGCTGTAGTAGATTCTACCATTATATGGCAGGTACATTCTTCTGTTTCTGAAGGTTTCATACTCCAATCACCACAATGGTCTTGTAATTGTGTACACCTATTGTACCGTGGAGAAGGATGCTCAATCTGGCTGTCATCTCTGTCAATGCAACTACTTTTTCTAGGAGGTCTAGGTATCCACCTATCTCTGAAGTTCCTTGCAATTTGATGAATCTGAGACACCATAAACACAGTAAATCAATTAGACTATTGTCAAAAAAATTATGACACAATGGTGATATCATGAAACCGAAGCCAACATCTCAGGCTACGGATGATTCAAAGACTAGAATTATCCCCCAAAAAGTAAAACAAATAGAAAAAACAGAAACATTGCAAGCACATGAAAAATCATTTTCATGGCAGCAATCAGACTAGCAGAACGGAAGATCCAAGGAAAAAGTAGAATCAATTGTGATATGCATGTAATCTCTATAGGAGTACCTAGCGCGCTTCACATAAAAATATAGATCTAGCCTGCCAAAGAAGAGCCAATAAGACCCTGTAGCCCAATCTAAAGCAAGGAGCTCAACAAGAAAGCAAATAGTCTCCACGTTTCCTAGAAATTTCCTTCTATTTTTGGAAAAGCCAAGACTCCATTCCAAGTTAGCTTGATCTCCTTAATCAAGTTCTAATAACGAAATTTTTCTCTAACTAAGATCAACAGTGGAAATATTGTTCATCAATATTGACATGAAAGATCCGGGGCTATCCTTTTCTCTAAACTAGTTTTCTTTCTCCGTCAACCACTCCATTAATTTTTGGGGCAGCTCTGGGAGAATGCTCAATCTGGAAAAGCCAGAGTTGCCTCTTCCCCTCCCTCTAATTCTCATTAAAGTACTTGCAAAGTACTATCACACTTTCTTCAGTAAACAAATTACTCATCACCAAATGCACCTTTTTTTAACATAAACAAGGTATCTTCAATCATAACTTGTACTAGAGAATAGGTCATCACTAGCCTCGTTATTTGTGACAACTTAAAAACAAAGCAAGCTCAACACATAATATGGGCACAATCTTTGTCTAGGGTGTAAGGCGTCTCATATCTGTCACCTCCCTTGAAACAAGGTGAGGAACAAAGAATATAGGCTTATGCATGCTTCCCCTGAGTACTGTCTAGGTTTTGGTCAACAGTTTCTAAAGATTTTCACAGACAGATAAGAAGTGGTGCCGTTGGTCATATGTGCCCTCTCCTTTGTATTCACCTTTTTTTGGGGATAAGCATGGTGTCTGTGCCAGCTTGCGCGCACCTCAACTAATTCCACGGCTTATCTGCTACCTCCCACCAGCAAATTTACAGAAAAATTTTGTCCGCCTTGGCTTGGATGGATGAGAAAAAACGCTAGTGTTTTTTGCCTCTGCTGGGATATGAACCTGAGACCTTATGATTCTTAACCCACTTCATTGACCACTAGACCACACACTTGATTATTATCATATTCACCTCATTTCGATATTAACTTTTGTATAGATTATAATGTTAATTAGGCAAGAAGAAATCAGTCTTTTTTCTTCACATACATCATACATCCATAGGTCTCTCCAATCATCACGCGAGCACAAAATGGGAAGCATTTCAACTCACACGGAAAAGCAAGAAAAATAGGAGGGAGAGGGGGGGGGGGGGGGGGGGGGGGCAATACAAAAGAGTCAATAAACTGAATATATTTTGTTAGAATAATTGATATTACCATTTACCACTTGATGAAATGATACGGGCATAAGGCAAGAATAGATTACCTGTTTGTCTGTGTGATCTGTCAATCGCAAAATTGAGTCCCTAAAGCTGCAAGAGTAACAAGAACGTCAATTTCAAAATCTCATGTTTTCACTTCATAAAATAAGCACAAAAATGGAATAGAATATACATCAAATGCAAAAGGAGGTTAGCAATAAGAAGTGTCCAAGAAGAAAGAAGCAATATTATCTTAGCAATCCACATTATTTCAGCCGTTGCCAGATTATCGTTCATATGGACATTAATGTCCACCCAACACCGCCATGCCACTCTCTAGTCCAGTACCACATCATCCTCCAATTATCAGTGCCACATGCTTCACCACCTTGAGTTTGAGGGGCATGCTGGAACTCAAGAGGTTTAATGGAGTTATATTTTAAAATTCCAGTAGATTTACAAAATATCTAGATTTTTCGATCGTGAGCAGCAAAAATTTGGTAAAATATCCACATAAATAATTCTATAACTTTATGTACGGTAGGAGATTCTTTTGGGCAAAAGCTGTCGGAGAATAATTGTTTACATTATTATACATAGCCTATGACACCAATTACGAGTCTTCCCACTGCTTTCCTCTCGTTTCACCAGACAAAATTAACATGCACGTGGATGGATCAAAGTAAATCCCCCCCCCCCCACCCAAAAAAATAAAAAATAGAAATATGAATTCATTCAGAGAAAGAACGAGTTGTTCCCATGAGACGTGACCAATATAAGCAGTCCAGATGCAAAATCATTTATCTACATGTTTAGCTCGAAAATTGCTATTTTTATTCCTTGGGGGGTGGTGAGTATCTTCAGATTAAATACTTAAAGTCAACTATTACAGTGTTTTTAAAAGCGAACAATGCAGAAAAGCGACAAGGTTCATGGGACTTGAAGCGAAAAGCTAGAAGTGAAGCGCACAACTCACGGAGCATTTAAAAATATTTAACATCTAAATTTAGCACTATAAAAATCAAACTATAACTGAAATAACCATTTTGGCATCCAAATTCCAACATATAATAATGCCAATGTTATTACAATTGCTCAATGTTGAGATTCAAGTAGCAATCGTTTTTGGATCACTTTGCACGTTATTGTTTGAATCGCACTTCGTTGAAGCACATGGCTTCACCTATGAAGTGATAAGCCCTCGCACTGCAAGGGTTCATCATGCAAAGCTGCAACTATGAAAAACTTTCTTTGTTTTTTTCTTTCTTTTCCAATTTTATGGGGAAATCGGGTGAGAGGGAATGCACATCGTAAGGGTTATTGCAAATAGGAGCATAACATAGAAAAGGGTGAGACATGCAATTTTATCAGTTCATCTCCAATTTAAAATTAATAAACAATCCAAGTGGTAAATCCTTGAATATTTAGAATCTCCGGTCTAGTGAGTTCTGTCGCATCCTGCTTTTATCTCTTTCATTTTTTAAAACTATATAAGAGAAAAATTTATGCAGTGTCTAGTTATATTTTTGTGCTTTTTGTTCATACTATTATTCATGTAAGGTTTAAACTGGAGTTACTTTAATCCCTAACATTGCAGTAATAAATATAGAGTAAGTTGAAAAAACAGCAATCTACAAGCAAAACATCCAAGCAAAAGATAAAAAAAAGGGTGAGTAAGTCCATGTAAGTGAACTCCAACAGTATATACTGACCTCTCTACTCCGGGTCTAGAGGGACCTCCGTTAATGTGATCATGCGAAAGAATCTCTCTCACTGCCAGATACTCTAAAACCTGTCAAAAGGCCAAAAGTTGACATATTATGTGGCAAAAAATCTTGATAAATCTTAACAGACACGTCCATATAAAATGCTAGAATCAATTCTGTCCTCCCCTTCTGGAATAACGTGATCTAATGAAGCTACGGGTACAATGCTCAATTACATATCCTCAATTGTTATGCTGGCTATTATGCTTCATCATATATGAACTTATATGCACATAAGACTGACATCCAAAGAGCCTGCAGGGTGAATGAATACATCTTCAAGCCACATCGAGTCTACTGAGTATTTCTACAAAGAACACTCTGAGCAAAAGTAATTTAGACCAAATAAAATGCTAGAAACAATTCTGTCCTCCCCTTTTGGAAGAGTGTGACCTAATGAAGCTACAAATACAGTGCTCAATTGCATATCCTAAA
Source organism: Nicotiana benthamiana (assembly GCA_034376525.1). Classification (NCBI taxonomy): domain Eukaryota; kingdom Viridiplantae; phylum Streptophyta; class Magnoliopsida; order Solanales; family Solanaceae; genus Nicotiana; species Nicotiana benthamiana. The sequence goes on from CM067336.1 coordinate 100,987,243, forward strand.
TTGTTATGGTGGCTCTTCGATGCTTCATCATATATGAAATTATATGCACATAAGACTGACATCTAAAGAGGCTGCATGGTGAATGAATACATTTTCAAGAGACTTAAACTTTTGCTCACACCAATTCCATCAAGATTAACTAACAGTTACAAGTTTTCTCCACAGCCTCTCAAAATTTGATACTGCTAAAACAGCATGTTCATCAATTCAGTAAATTTAATTACTAGGACTGCAGAATTCTAAAGAAGTTACCTTAAGCAACTTTCTGAGAATTGGGATCTTATTGAATTCCTTCCGGTATCGTTTCATTATGTTGTGTAACATCTGCAAACCTAACAAGCAAAGAAACAATCAGTAATCTATTTTTGGGGTTTTTTTTTTTGGGGGGGGGGGGGGGGGGGGGGGAGGGAATTGAAGCATGCATGCACCACACCACTACCATTCTTATTAATAATATCCACCAAAACAGTGCGCGACTTGGTCTTCAAAAGCACATCAAGGATCATAGAGAGATCCCGGTTACTGCACAAAAAGATATATTAAAGGAGGAGGAGGAGGAGGAAGAAGAGAAAAAGATTAATAAACAAAAGGTATCACCACTAAGCAACTTGTAACACCTGAAAAAGTTTCCAATAGGAAATCCATTGATTACCTCTGAATAGCTTCACCATTGCAGCTATCTCCTGAAGCAGCAGTTAAAAGGAGGAGCTTCAAGTAGCACCTAGATGCATCCTGGTTGGGAAAAAAAAAAGTTAAGTTTAAAGGACATATTCGAATGTAGAGTGACCTATCATTAATCGCGTGCATTAACCATAGCATAAGCGACACTGTAAAGCGGACAAAGACCTAAAACTATCTCAAGTGTCAAACCGTCGTTAGCCAAAAAAAAAAGGTGCCAAATCATAAACCTACTTTCACCCCCCCCCCCTTCTATGAGCACCCTCCGGGCCTCCTTTCACAATTTTGTCTATGGTGTTTCATTAATACACAACAAAGAGGCCACACCAAAGTGCAGTGGAAGGATGGACAGAAAGCTGGGAAAATGTGCACTCCAGAAGGAATAAAAAAAAAGACTTCCAGAATGTTTAGTTTTTTTCCAAAATTCGTGACCTAAGCACTAGAAACAGAACCTGGCGAATAAACAAAGCAGCCATTACTTCCGATCTATGAGAAGAAGAAAAGCAGGCAATATAGAGTACATCCTGTAGCTTGGAACTACTTACCCTGCGTTTGCTTATTCCGCCATCATGATCCAGCAACTCATTAAGTTTCTCTTCAACTGCAAATTCAGGTGCAAGTGTTTATTCAATGATACTTCCAAATCTACAGATACCACAAACTTGATAAAAATGATATACCTGCTTCAGCACAAGAATTTGAGGAATCATAAGGTGGTTTCCTGAATTTAGGTTGTGGAATTTGCAATTTGTTGTCCATATCAGATAGTGATGTTAAATTCACTGCACTATTCTTAGATTTTCCCTTTTTAACTGAAGATGATCGACGAGAAGATTTTGACGATTCATTACTGGCTCCTCCATTGCCTGATTTCTTCCTCAAAGACTTGCTAAGCATTGCATTTGGAGATGGAAATGCCATGTCCAGTGTAGAAGAAATTTTTTCAGCATCTAAGCACTCTTTTTTCACTTCAGATATAGTTTCAATGATCATATCTTCCGAAGGCAAGGAATTTCCTGCAGGTAGCACTGAAGAATGCAACAGGATTTCTAGTCCCTCTATTGCCTCAGATGATTCCAGCTTCTTCAGAGATGATGAAGGGGATTCATTATGGAACTTGTTGATTTCCTCCTTGATTTTAAAGCTAAAAACAGCAGCAGACTTGGCCATTTTGGTATTTTCATGTTCCATTATATCCCCTATGTGTGTTTGGGTGGAATTCTCCGGGTTTCCAGTAACAGGTTCATCCAGTTTATATTTGTTTTTAGGTGTTTCTTTAGTTCTAATTTCTGCGACATTAAATGAACTTCTTGCAGATATAATGTTGTTTAGTTCATCACCCATGTCACCATCTTCGCAGAAAACAACGGGTTCAGGATAGTCATCATCTGAATCATCCTGCACTATCACTTCTGCATTCAGTAGGTTGCCGCCTATATAGCCCCGACAGTGAGGCGAACCACAGACACATTTCTTCGCTGCAGCCCCGAAAACACGCACATAATTGTAGTCAAATGTAACCTCCTCCCCCTGAATAAGCAAATCAAAGCACATATTAGTTGGGAACATAACAGAAACAAATTAAAAGACATTTAAATAGATTGCTAATTTTTTACAACTCAAGATGTGATCCATACAGGTGACACAATCAAAATGCCTAGTAAGGAAACAGCTAGCAACTTGTGAAGCAAATAGATTCCAGGAACCAGTTGGATAAGCATGCCTATTTACTTCTTCCCACCACTCCCACCCGCCTCTCACCAGAAACATGAAGAGCAGAGAAAGAAACAGGCTTCCGCTAAAGAAAAGGTGAAAAAGAAAAAATAGAGCAGAATGGTAGGATGGAAACATTCCAACAGTAGAAAGAGGCGAAGAGGTTTCATTTGGTTTATTGCATTTAACAAACTTAAGGTAGCAGGTGATAGCCCATATCCAAGCACTTAATTTGCTGCAATACAACAATGTTGGTTAAAAAATTAGATGATAAAACAAAGCGAAACGCCCATCTAAAAAAACAAAGTGAAACGTGTATATATAATGTAAATCCTTTTCCATATAGGGAGGAGGGGAGAAGAAAAGGAAAAAACCTACACTATATTTCTGAGTCAAAACTACTTAAACTTCCTTCAAGAATTTAGCAGCTAATACAAGTGTACTACTAAAACTACATTGTTATTTATTTTTCCAGAAGGACAAAAAATAAGACCTTTTTCTTGATAACAAGTGAAAACAGGAGTACTATTAAAATCATCATAGGCAGATAACCCATCACAAAATTATCGGTGTCCAATGAAAGCACTTAACTTTCTGTTCATCCATTAAGTAGCTTCAAGAAACAAATTCAACAAATTAGACCTAGACTACAATTTTCTTATGGGAAACTATCTGTAAAATTAACTTAACTAGATTATGTAAGGAAAGCTCAAGCATCACTATTCTCATTGTGCCAAGATCCGGGTTCAAATGAACATTGCTTGCTCAAATGCCACTTGCTACAACAAAATTTATAAGTAGATGCCACTTGCTACAGTTTCTTTGATACATAGATGCCACTTGCTACAGTTTCTTTGACACATGGATGCCACTTGCTACAGTTAAGATAGAAAATTAAAGCATTTTTAGTGAACTTCGAAACACCAACAAGTATTTACCTAGCAACAGGCAATAGTTAAAAGACTCTCTTCATTGCACCTACACAGACTTGAACTCATTTCATAGGAATATACAAATCCTATAAATAGTGCAACACAACTGAAGGGCGAGTCTTGGGTTAAAAAGTTTTAGCAGTTAATCTGCAGCTTAGAAGGGAGTGCTAACTCTCAAAAACCATGCATTTAGCACAACTAAGAATAGCTAATACACCCTCTTCAAGAGTGCCTACATAGAGTTTTCACAATCCCCTGTTCAAATCTGCAATTGGGGTCCAGTCCACGTGCAGATAAGTAATGTTTCAGAAGTTCGAAACTCATTATTTGTGAACATAATCTTAAATATTTCCACATGAAATTCCTTTTTTACAAGAACAAAGTAATAGGGAATGCAACCCAAACACATCTCTAATCAAGGCCCAAAGGCCAGAACAACTAAATGACCCATCTAAAATTAGACCCAGATTCTACCAACAATTCTACCATGAATTGCCCTTTAAGTGGCAAATCTTAATTCATAACAATGTCTTTTTTGGCTGATTGTACTTTTTTGGAAGAGTAACTTCTCTCTGCAAGCAGTATGCATGTATTCACTGACAACCTACAAAAATAAGAAGTATATAAACAATCTCCAAAGCACTTGCTAAATGCGATAATAGAATGTTATGGTGATTGTAACAACACGCCAATAACTAACACGGGGACCATAATGCAAATTCCCCAGCTTAGGTGTTAAGATCTCGGAACTACTCCTTATGTATTTGTTGCCCTTACATATAACTGGAATGTCCATTAAGACATGAGAAGAATCCATTTTTCTACTTCACTAACTAGGAAAAAGCGACAACCATCCTGTAAATTGTAAAACATTTGAAGCAAAATCACAATCAGAACGAGACACTTTACCTTCTTGATATCCCTTAGAGCAAAGAGTCCAATGCAAACCTCTCCATTGACCATCCACTGTCTCAGCAAGCGAAAGAAAGTTGAGTCACAACAGTATTCAATCTATGTGAATGTGTACAGAGAACAAGCTTTAAAAACATATCAAGCATTTCTGCTGAAGACATTAAGAGCAGGAGGAGAGTGGAGGGTGGAGGGGGACGGAGCTGGACTGATCTTCATGCAATTAGCGAAAGATCCAATTCACATTAAGGTGCACTCTTTAGATGCACTTATTTACTTATCACCAGTGATAGAAAATAGGATGAAATTGCAAACAAAAAATTGGCTGTAGTCAATCACAGATAGTTGAGAAACCAACCAACAAGGTAAAACAATAATCTTAGTAGTTTGCAATACAAGTCTAATAGATAGAAAATGTTAATAAGAAAGCTCTATTTCCTATCCTTGTTTTACAGTTAGCAGCCAATGACCGTCCTAGTTTCAATAATTAGCCATTCCATAGACAATAAGAGTGACCTGCTATACTTATGAGGAGACCGAGTAAACAAAGCAATACTCCTGAATTAGATCACTGATGATTAATATCAATTAAGCTGCACTGATTTAGAAGCATAATTCATTAGAGGTACATCAGATACTAGAATAGTACCTTATCAGAATAAATATATGGTAATATTATATACAATTTTTTGGTATTTAAACTTCTCTAGAATTTTACTTTCAATGAATAACTCTGCAAACTTCAGAATATTTTAGAAATAAATAGGATCATGTTGCTAATTTGCTCGAGCATTAAAGTAGAACTATAGAAGTGTATGATGATGGTTTTGGCGTCGCACCGTAATAAGCAGAACATATAAGTCAAAATAAAGAAAAGAGGATGGATAATTTTTCACAGGTGAAAAATATCCAATTTTCTCTTAGGACCCGCTTACAGTGTGGCGATGTGATGTTACAGGAAGACTATTTTGGTACATCCGATGGGAAGAAGATGGAGGCATTTCATGGCAAGTAATCTTTGCTCTTATTAAATCCTACGTGATGTTTGACTTCTTCCGCATTCTGCTCACTTGGAGAAGCAGAATTCCTATCAGGACTAGCGCAATTCTGAAAGAACATTCAAGGTATTTTACAGTTCTCTGCATATTTTTCTGTATTTCACTATTTGAGCTTTTGACTTGCATAGAGGTGGTTGTATTCTCTGGTGATACACTTTAAGAATACACCCACATGTTTAACCTATTAAACATAGTTCTAATAGGAAAAAGAACACTAGGTTTCCGTACATCAGCGGACGCTTGAAAAATATATAATGAATGGTTAAAATTCATAATACAGATCTTAAAGTGACAACCACAGAAATCCACAATCATAGGCTCAATCCAAAGCAAGACAGGTTAGCATCTGTACAAGGTTTCACTAAAGCTATAAGAAAGTGGCATTACAGGTCTCTGACAGTAAGTAGCAAAGGATGATTCCACAATGAGGATATAATTCAGCAGCAACAAGTATTAGAAAAGGTCTGGCCCGCGACTGTAATAACTTGGGGCAAAATGCCAAATATTGCATTACCCACAGAAGAAGTCAAAAAGAATTGTATCCCCAATGACAAAGAACTCTACAGGTGGTGTAATTTAAAACTGAATCAAACCAAATGATACATGGGAACATTTGCTACCATATAAATGACAATTTCATTCTAAAATGCATCTCATATAAGTAAAAATATGTGCCTTGAAAGTGCACATGTCACGAAATAGACAGTTGAAATCATGTAATCCAAATGCATTAGCACAAAACTTTTTTTCTTTTTTTGCATATTGCATCATTTTTTTCCCAATGAAACCATTCAGCTTTACAAACAATACTAATCTCCTATATAAACAATACATGTTCAATCAAAGCAACTATACACAAAATGAGGCAGCAGAAGGGCCAATAGAGGGGAAGGAATTTCTGGTTTTCGCACAAAAACTTTTTAGAAGAGATTGACGTACTTTACAAAAACCGAATGCTCCATCCATATTGAACCTGTTTGACTGGGCATGGATGTTTAAGAAAAAAAAAAGACTTTTGGAATTTGTGATACTAAACAAGTCAAAAAGGGGCCCAGAGTATTTGTGTGGTTATAAACGCTTCTCATTAAGGGTAGAATTGTAAGTTTAAACTAAATTATTACCAAATTTAGAAAGGGGTCATTCTTTTTGGAACGGACTAAAAAGGAAATAGGTTCACATAAACTGGAACAGAGGGAGTAGAATATGAAAGCAAAATCTTGGACAAAGTGTAAAGCGCAGTTGAAACTGCAATCACCTTTTCTGTACGGCAATTAGGATCACAGCTATGGTTAATGAAACGGCCCAAATTCCCTTTAGCACACGCATCTATAACCTGAAATATAAGGCATGAAAAGAACATTACACAACAAGGTGATTTAGGTGAGATAAAACTGAACAACTAAAATGCCACAATTCTCAGTCTTTACAAATCTACACTAGTCACTGGAAAGTGATAGCAAGATTAAGTCAGTACATACAGAGAATGTCACAAAGTATAGACGACTGGATAACAGGATATGTACCCAATTAAGACAACTCATAACTTCATCTGACCACCACCCCCGCGCACACACACATACACAAAAAAAAGAACCAAGGCAAACAGTAATACCTCACTGCCATTAAGTGTCATAAAGTAAAAATGCTTATGACCCTTCAGGGCATACTCCTTTTGTCTTGCCTCGTGTGCATGCAGATCCAGGACCTAGAAAAGTTATAAGTACACCTGTTATGTACAAAATATGCAATGGGAAACTGAGCTACCTCAAACAAACAGATGAACAGGTAACATATAGAAGTCAAAAAAATTATCAAATTGCTATCCTGCCAAAACATAGATGGATGGTAGCCAACAGGTTGGTATCCTCTTCCAATCCTACTTTTTAATACTATATTACGAATAAATTCAGCTATGTGAAATTCACAACCTATTAGCTTTGCATCTCTAGCACCGAGAGGCAACACCATATAAAGGTGCGGTTGGTCGATTGCCAACTTTAAAAAAGCCAAGTTATGAGGAATTGCCATAATAATGAATGCGTCAGGATGCCCTGTCCTAAGAGTGCACACTACAGCAATACCATGGTGTGCTGCAAAATGGGCATAGGGTTCCATTACAACATTTGGGTGTGCGGGAGTATGAGTTGATGGTCTCCACATCACGGAGACAGTGAGAGTGAGAAGTCAATCCGACCATATTGACACTCGGATTTGCAAATTGATACAAGACATAAAAGGCTTCCACATCATGGACGGATGAGGGTAAGAGGGTAAAGAAGCTAGTCCAATATTGGAACTCAGATAGGTAGTTGGAATATATATATATGCTCGTTCACAGGAAAGTGAACGTTAGTAGATACACTAAAGAGGAAGAGATAATATCGTGTATCCAGAAGAGACTAACTGAACGGGCGAAAAGGTTAGAGAGATTGACAAAACAATTATATTGTAAGATAATAAAACATGACAGGAAGAGAACCATTGCAAAACCAAGACTTAAGGACAAAATTATAGAGATAAAAGAAGTGATTATAGGATAACCTCACTAAGACTAGTGTGGGAAAAACAAATGTCTTTTATCTCCTTTTCCATCTTTACCTCGCACAGATGGTCAAATATTGTGAATAGCAGACTCACCTCCCCAACATATTCTATAAGAAACTGCCCTTCGGAGACATCCTCAAGTAGCTGCAGGCCATAACCCTTCTTTCCACATTTGAAGCACTTCAATTTAGCATACTTGCGCTTCTGGAACTGTAATCAGACATAAATGGAGGTTACACCACCTGCATAATATAAGCAATATACAGTAAACTTGAATGCCATGCAAGTGTAAGAACCTGCTGATTCGAACAGCTCTCTCCACATGGACAAGACCCTCGAACACACTCAACGTTGAGCATCCGATTCAGGCATCCATCTCCGCAGCCCATTCGGCCATGTGAAGGAGGGTTGCAATGGCAGACCATGATCTAATAGAAAAGGATAACAGAGGAAGATATAGAAGATAAAGAAGGAAGCAACTCCGAACATATTCATAACACCTTTAAAACTTCTATCTTTACAAACTCAAACGTGCTAACACGATGCTCAGAAGTCCTGCTTCCCTCCTACTAGATAATAAGTTTGAAAATGCAAGGAAACCACAGTTAATACTGAAAGAGTACAAAACACCTTTTTGTTGGAAAGCTCAACCCAGAAAAGAGTGTTGCTAAGGAGAAATTAACTCAGGGATTGCGGTCCTTTTCTTTTGGGCACCTATTATATAACTCTTACATCCTGAGTGTGAATCGAAGTTGCTTTCATTTAGAAGTAAATTACTGTTCTATTATTTTTAATGCATATTATCAATCAACTTAAGGATACCGATAAATATCGAAGACTGCCTTTTGATGAAATCATTGAAGGGACGCCCAGAAGCACCAGTCCCCTTGTCAACATGCAATATTCTTAAAGTGAACTAGTTCATACAAGTAATGTCTACTTCCAGGGTTAAATTTGTCGGCTTGAAAGATTTCGTAAACATTGTGGCACCCCACTAACCAGGTCATTATTTTAGGGACGGTTAAGGGTCAAATATATCCTTGTACTATTAAAAATAGGTCATATTTATCCTCCGTTTGAATTCTTTATCAAATATGTCCCCACCGTCATACATTAGGGCCATATATATCCCTCAGCCGTTAAAACACTCTCCCATATATTTAAATTACGGTTAAGGGTCAAATATATCCTTATACTATTAAAAATAGACCATATTTATCCTCCGTTTGAATTTTTTATCAAATATGTCCCCACCATTATATTTTTATCAAAACACCCTCACATATATTTTTTGTAGCACGTGCCATCTTATGATTGGACTAGACGACCCGCCCCACTCCTTTAACTAATATCCACAATTAGCATACATTTTCGTCTTATCCGATTTTGAGGGTCATTTTCATGAGCCAATTTATATAGCTATAATTTTATATAAAAATAGAGTTTTAGCCTTTGTATTATTGGGCACATGCTAACATGGGCCATCGCTAGTATTAAAGGGATTGAACGGAGAAGAAAACTAAATTTCATTGGGTCGGGGCGGGTTTAATTAAAGGAGTGGGGCGGGTCATCTAGTCCAATCATAAGATGCCACGTGCTACTAAAAATATATGGGAGGGTGTTTTGTAAAAATATAACGGTGGGGACATATTTGATAAAAAATTCAAACGGAGGATAAATATGGCCTATTTTTAATAGTATAAGGATATATTTGACCCTTAACCGTAATTTAAATATATGGGAGAGTGTTTTAACGGCTAAGGGATATATATGGCCCTAATGTATAACGGTGGGGACATATTTGATAAAGAATTCAAACGGATGATAAATATGACCTATTTTTAATAGTACAAGGATATATTTGACCCTTAACCGTTTTAGGGAACCATAGAGTAGGCACAAACAATATTCTTTCAAATTAAGTACCTAAAACAGCCATTCAAGCCAAAAGTATGCTTAAAGCTAAGACAACATCAAGGAAAGACAGATAGAGAATGCGTAAAGGAGCATATAAGAGACAAAATAGAAATGATTTTGGTAGTTTAGAGTTACATTTGACCAAATATTTTTCAAGAAGACTTCGACAATGCTTAAGGAGAAGATTGATAAGAGTTATGTAATGTAGGAAGCAACATTCCACATCTAATCTTAGGAATAGCCAACTCCAAAGGCCGGAGAATTCCAAAGCAAGTAGAGAGTTATAAATCAAGCAAGTTAAAAATAAGGGAAGGGCCGGACCACAAGAGTCTATTATACTCAGCCTTACCTTGCATTTCTGCAAGAGGCTGTTTCCACGGCTTGACTCTGTGACCTCCTGGTCACATGGCAGCAACTTTATTCCTAATACACATAACTATATGTTTTCAAAAACATGACTCCCCGAATTATTATTCTTATTTCAACATCTAACCACCTTGCCACGCCTGGAGAAGAGGGAAATGTTTCTAATTTGTGAAATGGACAGCAACAGTGACAATGAAGTAACTCTACTAAGAGTGAAGCAACTCTGCTGAAAATAGCTTTTGTTTTTAAGACAAACCTCCCTCAGAGAAAAGGTGGTAGGTTAAATATTTGGTGCATGTTAGGGTAAAGCCAGCTTTACATTTACTCTTTCCTGATGAATTTTTATATTTACAGACTAGACTGCTCCAAGACCACTGCAGCATGGGCCTTTATTTTCCTGTTGTTTTTTATTCAAGATGCAGGCCCAGAGTGTATGAGGTAATAATGCAGAGTGGATCAACCATTCACCTCATCAATAGTTTGACTTTTGCGGCTACGATGCAGGAATAAGTTCCTCCTGATCAGAGTCCAAGATGATTGATGGGCAACTGCAACGCAGACATGCAAGGAAGATAAAAATTAGCACAAATGTCTTCAATGAAAATTTACTCATAGTCAACACCAGCGCCATTGCAATGCTACAATCATTAAATACCAAGTGCCTTCTTCTGTCCTGATTGATTTGAATTCAAGCGTCTACTGAGGGCATCTTCCTCACCAGAGGCATCCGATATTTCCAGCTCAGCATTAATTTCTGAATTTGATTTTTCTTGTGCTATCGAGCAATCAGCAATGTTTCTATCCAAGTTATCCTTACAAGTCCTTTAATGGTACAGGGGATACATATAAGCAACAAACTCTTGGGAAAAAACAAACATCACTTTTGCACAACCACAATAGTTTGCAGATCCATTAGCAAACCTCAAATATTTCAACATTCAAATACTATAAGAAACTTGCAGTAAGAACAGATTAGTCGCAGAAGACCACTATATTCCATAAAACCACAATTGTAGACCTGATAGCTATCTAGTATGTATTCTTTTAATAGGTGAACTTCAGTTTGCACGAGAGGATCCATACGCAAAAATAATATATAATTTTTCTGCTATAATATGATAATACTATATCAGGTAGTAGCTAAAAATCTTGAAAGAGAAATATTACTCCCTCTACCCAAATTCATGTGGCGGTATTTGACTGGGCATAAAGTTTAAGAAAGATAGACTTTAGATAGACTTTTGAAACTTGTGGTGTGCATCAAGTCATAGACATTTGTGTGGCTATAAATTATTTCACTAAGGGTAAAATGGGAAGTTTAAAGGAAAAATTGTTTCTAAATAAGGAAGTATGACATTGTTTCGGGACAGAATAAAAGGAAAGAATGCCAATAAATTGAGACAACGGGAGTAATATGTTTGTCAATAAAGTTGTAGATGATTTTTTTTGATAAGCTAGTAAATATAGTAGGTAAATGAATGCAACCCCTTCTTATTCTTCTTCTTTTTTGCTTTTTTTTTTTCACATTAATGGTGTCCGGCTAGATTGCATGCACCTTAACCAATCAGCATTCCAGTCAAAGCACAAGTTGCCAAGGTAATACTGCCAACTAACAACAACAACTACCCAGTATATTCCCACCAGGTGGGGTCTGGGGAGGGTAATATGTAGACAAGCCTTACCCCTACCCGAAAGGGTAGAGAGGCTAATACTGCCAACTAAGGCTAGAGGAAATGGGCTCAAACCAACATTTGCTAACTTAGGATCCCCAAGTCATTATGTGACTCCTCTTTTGCAAATTTAACTAAATAGATCAGTGATTAGACACAAATACCTACAGAAAAAGGGCTTATTTCCAATTGGATCGGGTAGGAAAGGAAGAATGTAATTAAATTTTACTCAATAATTCAATATAGAATCACCCATAGCAATAAGCATCAAAGGTCTGCATGCTGGTCGTGATAAACAGAAGCTGATGATTAAATTATGGACACTCCAAGAAGGGAAAAACTTATAAAATCACTTTCTCATCTTCTTCTTTTCTTTCTCGATAACTGAAGGGTCAAAGATCGTGTTTTATTAGCTTTCTAACCCAAGCAACACCATATTCAGGGATGCAAGTGTGAGCTTGTGCAATTTACTAATAAAAAATCGCTTTGTTAGCTCTCTAAGTAACAGGAAAAAAGTTTTCTTACAGCACCAAACTTCAAAGAGACATAGCAGAAAACTAATAGGAAAAGTGGAATATCAGCACATTCATAACGAGGAGCACGAGCAACCACATACCATTTGCAGTTTGTTTCATCAATTTGATCAGCAAGTTCGGAAGCTATACGCCTCCACTTCAGGCAATCATCACACTGCACCCAGGCATTTCTTGGTTGTAAACGAAGCTGACTCACCACACCCGGTGTAATGTCCAAGTCTGAAATGCCTCCATTTAAGGTTTTATATCTCGATCCAACTTCTCCAAATCCGTATGGTGCTTCGTTTTCTAAGAGATTAATTTAATATGGTCATTTAATACTACTTTTGAATGAAGGTCAGCCCAACGTTATTGAACTCATAAATTAATATCATATTTCCATTATCTTAACCATACCTGTTTCTTGGTGGTGTTTCATCTCACATAAACTCGTGACATGGTCACTCTCATGTTTCACTTCAAGCTTATTATCTTGTTTTTCTTTGTTTCCCTTCTTTTTAGAAGCACTTCCTCTACTTTTGGATGACTTCGGGTTCGGGACTTGTGACCGGCCTTTGCCAGATACATCTGATCTTTCACCTTTGGGAACATTTAGTCCATCATGAGAGGATACTTTTTTCTCAGACAACTCAGTCTCGGGTGACTCAGTACCAAGGCTAGAGCAAATATTACCATCTATGCCACTTTCAGACTTTGAAGTAGCACAGGAGATACTTAAGTCTGACACTCCTGAACAAGGCAACAGTTCTCCTGAAACAATCTCAGTGCTTGATATGTTGCCTAAGCCAATCCGCCCTGGTGTCAGAGCAGAAGTATCAGAACAACCAGATCCCTCTTGTACTTTTTCTCCTTGGATGAGTTGCCCAAATATTTGAGAACCGCTCATACTATCTGGACTAAGCAGATCTTTCACACCAGAACTGGCTAACTTTGGGAGGCTATCTTTTTTCCTTCCTTTCTTGCTCCTGCCATACACACGCAAACTCAGAACATCACCAGGAGCAACAGATGGCTTAGGCATAATTAAATCATTCAACTCTTCTCGGCCTCTCTCATTTATTTGAGTCTCCGGAACCAGGTTGATAACTTCTGAGTCAGGTGAAGTTCCAGCATCTGAGCACCTGTTATCAATTGATGTCCCCTCCTCAGAAAATGAGTCATTGTGATAGTCCAAGAGTTTGTCCGCTGGATTTTGACTGATCTTCTTTCCAGATTGGCATATGTCTGATACAGAAACATACACATTATCCAAATTCCCATTGCACCTGCCGAACTGCCGACCGGGCAACTCACCCTTCAGCTGATCATCAAAATTCCTGGCAACATTTGGCAATTCTTTGAACTCTTTTCCCATAGTGCACTGTTTGTCAGTGTGATCATCAATAAGAGGGACAACATCCATCAGGCAACGTGAACCAAATTTAACTTTCAAGGTGATGGGGCCTGTAGGAATGGAGATTTTTCCCTTTGATTTCAGCGAGTTTTGACCAGTGTAATTCTTACCCTGCTTCTCATTTTCCTGACCATTCTTTGTTGTTTTTGATTTTATGTGCTCGCTTTGAGCTATCTCGAGTGCGCTGTTGTGTTCAACAGCTTGCACCATATTTCCCAGCAAACCCCAAATTGATGAACGGGCGTGCTTACTAAAATAGCTTATTTACTTGTAATTTACAAGAAATTGAAATCTGGAGATGCTTTCTAAACTGTTCTTCTCCTGCCACTTCTTGTTGCAGCCTGATTCTGGCTTAACTTAGCTTAGCATCCACTCCTCCTCCGACAGGCGATACACTAGTTGTTGGATATTTACTTTCTAAAGCATCAACAACTTTTATAGTCTTCTTATTTTCATCATTCTTCTTTTGTAAAGACACCTCGGCTATGCTGATTGAGCCAAAAGTAGCAGTGTTGACATCAGTTCCTGAAATATCACATGCAACCATTCACTGAGAAACATCATCATCTTTGATATTACAGGGATCAGATGATTGCAAAGCGAAAGATGAGTTAGCGGTGCAATTGGGATATATGACAGGTGAATTTTGATGACTGCGCGAGCATATCAACAGTTTTACCTAGCAACACTCAGAGAAAGTAGAGATCTCAGCAATCATTTGTCCTTATACCCACACACAAAAATTCACTGCAGTAATCTGTGAGTGCAAATAGCAGTTAAGAAATTAAAATAGGCATCAACAAGTTTTTCAGAAACCAGACACAAAAAGGCACTAACGCCCACCTGATCAAAGATAGTAAATCGCATAGAGATGAATAGTCAAATTACCAATCTACCCATTATGCAATTCAAAAAAGAATGATCCAAAATTCTCTTCTCTAATTAGGATAAAACAAGACAAAACAGCTCTTTCAACCCACTTCTAAACCATTGCCTAAACACGCTTACAGAAGATTTAGCAGTTCAACAGAGCACAACCCAAAAAATAATCTTCTTTACTAACAAATTAACTAAAAGAGCACAAATCCCTCTACCTACAAGCCATTATAATCAACCTTAGTAAAAAAAAAAAAAGTAAACCAAAAAAGGAAACACAAGAGCATCTACATACTTAAAGAAGCTTAACCAATTCAACAGTACATAATTTGGACAAAATCAAAAAAGAAAAACACCAAATAGCCAATTTATATTGCATAAGATATAGACAAAAGGCGAACCTAATAAAGAAAAGATTATCTCTAACTACATTCAGCTCTATATTTCGCGTGTGTGTGTGAACGCAGAGAGACATAAAATTCGTCTCTTTTGCACCAAAAAATGAAAACCTGAGCGGCTAACATTACCCAACCCATCAAAACCCTAATTCCAAAGCAACAACGCCAATGCGGATACATAACAAGTACAAAAATAGCACGCACCATTCACACAATAAATTTTTTTAAAAGTCCAACTTAAAGCCAGAGATCATGTAGGGAGAAGATGACAAAGGCGACTAACCCGGAGGGAAAAAAATCAATAGAGAAAGAGGTTGAAAATGGTATGAAATCGCAATTTCAAGGTAAATAATTTAGAGAATTTAATATCCAACTATTTTTTGTTTTTCCTGTGTTGGCTCGTGTAGAGAGAGAAAGTGTAAGGAATCGCGTAGCGGTGTCCGCAAACGGTTTTTATGGTATGAAAAGGGAGAAAGAGCTCCTCCGACCGGCACGAAAAAGAAAATATTGTGAATTTGCAAAATAAGATTAATGTATCATATAAGTTTTATCAATTAAATGTTATTATCTGTTAATAATAATTAATCTTATGTTTGTTTTATTTTAATTTATAATTTTTATAACTATTTAATGTTGGTCTGACAGCTCACACACATTTTTCGCATCTCCAACTACTTCAGTATATTAGATTACTCTATATCATCACGTCCAATTATACCGTATAAAAAGTATAATGCGGTCGTTGCAAATATAATCCGGTTTAAAAGTTCGGAATCGAATACCACAGATAACTAAGGTATAGCTACAGTTATTCACTATCACCAAGAAGACAAGCTTGAACAATTCCTAACTTATAGATATTTAGATTATTGTGTTTAACTAATTAACTAACAAATTAAAATAGTAAATTAACAACTAAATATACTAAGGGTTAGAGACAAGATTAAGGAGGTCTAGAGTTATGATTTCCCCAATTGTCAGAACCCTTCCCGCTTAGTCTTCTATAATTTCGCCAAAGTATTTTCTACCGATCATGAGCACTTTTATTACCGTAAATCTCTCCGAGTAATCACTAGAATTTATTAGACGCACTCTTCTGAGCTACGCTAGCTAGCTTTTAATACAGTTCACTTCAGATCGCACCCAAGGCTTCGGTATCCCTAATCTCGCCTTTAAACCCTCGGTTATTGATCCCTCATATACTCTGGGAGTGGTGTTGTTCAACAATTACCTAAATATACACTCTATCCCGAGTTATGCATACTAAATAGGCAAGGCTAATTGAGAGCTCTTCAATTAACTACAATAAGAACGTAGTTGAACTAATAAAAATTATACTACGGCTCAATTATATAAAAATATAACAAGAATTTATCCTACAAAAGGTTTTATCAAAACTCTAGATAACAAATTAGGTATTTATAATAGTATGTAAACCTACAATACTAAAAGTCATAACAAACAATGAAAAATAAGAAGAGGAAAGAAAAACTTGTAGAAGAATTATCCGCCTTGATCCCAATGCATTCTCTGCCTCCTTAGGTCAAATCTATGTCAAAAATATGTCTCATCCTCAAAAATACCATTTTTGCATGTATATAAATCAAGTAGGGTCGCGCCCAAACACTTATACATTCTCTTACGCGAAAAAGGACAAGTCTTAGGCCTGGATGGCCGCGGTTCTACCGTGGTCGCGGTCAAACCGTGGCCAAACATCCTCTCAGATTCTTCATTTGTCCGCGACTACCTTCTGTCACGGTTCTACCGCGATCGCGATAAAATCATGGTTTTCACCCTATTCCGTTTGGAATTTAAAAAAACATAAACATGAAAGTTGTAGCCATTTGAGTTATCTTTTTAACCATATATTATGTAGTCCAAATGGAGTTATAAGCAAAACGTTATGTCTATTTACTAGACAATACGTAATATACCTCATCGAGTCTTTGTTTGTTCTCAACTATTAAATTTGACCCCCGAACACGATTCCGGCTTAATTCCTTGAGCTTTTACTCAGACTTCGTAGCTTGAAATCACTTAAATTCATTCCATAAAATCTATATAGCTCGAAATCATACCTACAAGGCATAAAACACATAACGAGTGCAAAACACTAGCGATAAAAATGCAAACTCAACTAAAGTGCAGTAAATTAGAGTGTAATAATCGACTAAAATACATAATTATAGCCTATCATCAATACCCCACACTTAAACCATTGCTCGTCCTCGAGCAATCAAACTACACTTTCTTTTTAGACACGATATTTTTAAACAACTCTCCTAACTCGTCACACCAAGAGTATTTAAAATAGACTAAGCACAAAAACGTAACATCTTCACCTCAAGATTTGACTCACGAGTATCACCCATTATTCACAACTCACTTACTTACTCTAACATAGAGGTCACTTACATTACATTTCCTTCATGAATCAAGTGCCCTCACATAACAAAAGAGAGTAGTTCCACAAAATAAAATTTAAGAACACTTAGGAACTCAAGATAGAAAGAATCACTCACTCTCAGAATAATATTCATATGCCACAAAAGATGCACCATAAGCTTGCCCGTAGTGTACTACTTCACTAATAGAGCTCATTTAATTTAGGATCAATTAGGACTTTATTTGATTGTAATGTAGGTTACGGGATGGGTAGGATACATTTAGATATAAGAGTAAATACACCTCCCTAAGCACTTTAATACATATACTTTAACATTCAAACTCCATACTTATATCAAACCAAACTCCACCTTCACATCAATGTATATTACCATATATTACTTTAAGCACACTTACATCAAGAGCCACCACATATCAAGGAGTTATTTTTTTTTTACAACAATCCAGATATTGTTTTTTCAATTCAAGTGGCTTTTACTTTGTCAAAACAGTGCACCTTTCTCTTTATTTCATTAGTTCCACTAAAAAGCCAAACCAACCACCCCACACTTTAACTTTTACAAAGTTTATAACAATTTAAGTGTTCATGAGAGGTTAGAAGGTCAAATAGATGGATAATTCAAATATATGGGAAAGGCTTGTAATGTGGTTGCCAAAGAAACATGATTATAGGCTCAAATGGGTTAACTACGATACATAACAATTAGGTGGGTAAAATATACATATCTGGCTCAACAAAGAAATGCCTATATCACTTCCTAGACTGAATAAAACTACTATTTCGCTTTGCAAACACACGGGGCAAGTTCTAGACATCAAATGCAATGCACAGAATACAACAAACCTCACACACACATGGCACATAACTCACCCAGGATTGGAATAATGGACATTCTAGTCAAAGCAGTTAAGCAAAGTTAAGATCATACATTTTAAAGTACTTATACAAGAGTCAAAAACTGAGGCTAAGCGTCACAACCAAAGTGCTCACTATTCTCAAGGCATAACAAAGTCAAGAGATATTGATTCAATTAAAAACACAACACAATGGCTCCTACTCCCAAAAAAAAACTAACTACACACGGTTCAAATAAAACCCTTAGAAAAAATCGTGGTTTAAAGAAAAATCAAGGGGGAATTGCTACACTATCTAATAATAGAAAATCTTTTTTTAGACTTAAATCACTCAAAATATTTGTCTAATAGATCCATCATTGGGAAAATTTCAATCTTTTTTATTTTAGAAAAATGTTCAATTAAACTAACACAACTAAAATGGCATAGAAAGTCACCAGACAATCTCCTTGCCCCACACTTAAAATTGTGCATTGTCCGCAATGCACACCATAACTAATAAAAAGGATAAAAGAGACTCTCTGGTAGGCCAAAGGTTGAAGCACTAATAGCTCATGGGGTACTCAAACTTCTCCCAAGCTTGATCGTTCGTGCGGGTACCTCACACCTACTTTCAACCAATTGGTTTGTTATTGCATCATTCCAATGCCTTTGCTTTCCATGCTCTTAGAGAATAAAAAACATTACACTACAAAAATAATACAATTAAAAAAATTAATACAAAAAATAAAAGAAAGCAGTAAACCTAGGTTGCCTCCCAAAAATCGCTTGATCTCACGTCGCGACACGACATGAATCACTTTCTGCCTCCACTTCGAACTTATAAATCACACCCCAAGTTTTGATTCAAGCTTATGATTATGCTCTTGGGGCGGTACAAATTCTTGCGAGCCAAAAATTAGATAGAGTCTTACGCACTTTTTATATCTCGACCGAGGAATGACACCTTGCCTAGACGGCCTTGAGAATTTCAAAATATAAGGCCCACCTACCTCTTTATTGGACTCCTCTTTATGCTCGTAAAGATCCATTCTTATTTTACCGTTCGAACATAATGTAGAGAAGTGTTTGGAATGAGGTCCAACACGCTCAATATATGAACTTCAAGATTTTCGACCTCCTCAACACCCAAAACACTAGAGCCAACTAAATTTATATCTTCAACGTCCCTGGTTGATACTAGTGTTACTTCTTCAACATCGGCATCCTCAAAGTCTGGATGGTTAGAGTGTTGGGGTTCTACTTTGGACCCTCCATTGACATCTCAATTTTCATCTCTAATGCAAACTGCTCCTGGCTACTATCCATAATATTGATATATTGAGCATTAAAATCATCAACTAGTTGACTCACTTGAGCCTTTAAGTTGTGAATAGTTTCATCTTGTCTTTCTATCTGCAGCTATATTTTACTTTGTTGTTCTATAAGACACTTTAACATATCTTCGATCTTCTCGAGGTTCTTTGTTCCTATTATCTTCACAAGAAAACATAGAAGTATCATAATAAGGGATTGATGGAAGATAAAAAATATAAGCACAACCATGAAAGTGACCATCTTGGCCACCATACATATCACACACATTCCACGCATAAGATTGAGTTGGTGCACATAACTCGCTCTCGGAAATATTTTGATAATTTTGCCAAGGGTGGTTTTCATCACAGATTGCATAAGGAGGGTTAAAAGTAGAATTACCAACATCAAAACTTTCATAATTCCACGATGCCATATTTTTTTTAATTTTTAAAATCAACAAGTAAAATTAAAAAGAAAAGAATAAAAAATCAAATACAAAAAATATAAATAAAAGTTCAAACTTGAAACCTAGTAGTATGTACACCTACAGCTACACCGTTAGCTCCCCGGCAACGGCGCTAAAATTTGATCACGCCCAACTATGCCTTATAAAAAGGACAATGCGGCCGTTGCAAATATAATCCGGTTTACAAGTCCGGAGTCGATTCCCGTAGAGAACTAAGGTTTAGTTCAACTGTTCACTATCGCCAAGAAGACAAGCTTGAACAATTCCTAACTTATAGATTTTTATATTTTTGTGTTTAACTAATTAACTAACAAATTAAAATAGTAAATTAACAAGTAAATATACTAAGGGTTAGAGACAAGATTAAGGAGGTCTAGAATTATGATTTTCCCAATTGTCATAATCTTTCCTGCTATGTCTTCTATAATTTCACCTAAGTATTCTCTACCGATCATGAGAATTCTTATTACCGTAAATCTCTACCGAGTAATCACGATAATTTACTAGACGCACTCTCCCGAGCTACGCTAGCTAGTTTTAATACAACTCACTTCAGATCGCACCCAAGGCTTCGTTATCCCTAATCCTGCCTTTGAACCCCGGTTATTGATCCCTCATATACTCTGAGACTGGTGTTGTTCAACAATTACCTAAATATGCACCCTATCCCGAGTTATGCATACTAAATAGGCACAACTAATTGATAGCTCTTCAATTAACTACAACAAGAATGTAGTTGAACAAATAAAGATTATATTACGGCTCAATTATATAAAAACATAACAAGAATTTATCCTACAAAAGGTTCTATCAAAACTCTAGATAACATATTAGCTATTCATAATAGTATGTAAAACTACAATACTAAAAGCCATAACCAACAATGAAAAATAGGAAGAGGAAAGAAAAACTTGTAGAAGAGTTCTCCGCCTTGCTCTCAATATATTCTCGGCCTCCTTAGGTCAAATCTATGTCAAAAATATGTCCCATCCTCAAAATCCCGTTTTTCCATGTATATATACCAAGTAGGGTCGGACCCAAACACTTATACCTTCTCCTACGCAAAAATGGACAAGTTTTAGGCATGGATGGCCGCGGTTCTACCTCCGTCGCGGTCAAACCGCGGCCAAACATCCTTTCAGATTCTTCATTCGTCTGCGACTACCTTCTGTCGCGGTTATGCCGCGGTTGCGGTAAAACGCAAGTTTTCACCCTGTTCCGTTTGGAATTTGTAAAAGTGTAAAACTTGAAAGTTGTAGCCTTTGAGTTATCTTTCCAACCATATAATATGGAGCCCAAATGAAGTTTTGGTAAAAAAAGTTATGTCTATTTACTAGACAGTGCGCAATATATCTCATTGAGTCTTCGTTTGTTCTCAACTATCAAATTTGAGCCCCGAACACGATCCCGACTTTATTCCTTGAGTTTTTACTCAGACTTCAAAGATTCAAATCACTTAAATTCATTCCATAACATCTATATAGCTCGAAATCACACCTACAAGGCATAAAACACACAATTAGTGCAAAACACTAGCGATAAAAGCGCAAGCTCAACTAAAATGCAGTAAATTAGAGTGTAATAATCGATTAAAATACGTAATTATAGCCTATCATCACTATACAATAAGAACAAAAAGTACGTAAATGAAAAGAAACATTTGATGTTTTTTTTATTTTATAATTTTCATAGTTGTGAAAAATTATGCAAATAATTGGATAAATTCAGTTGCGGTTCCATTATTTTCAAGAAATAAATTTGTATTTCTGCATTCTTAAAAATTGTGTATATCTGTTAAAATATTAAAAGTTATTACATAATTACTACACATAGTTTTTCCAAATAAAATTTGAACCTTTTTTACTTTCTTCTTCTGTTAGGATCGAAGTTAGTATGTTATCAAATGCATGTTGAGTGGTGATATAGCTAGAGAAAATTTGTTCCTGACATAGCAGACTAAGCATTAAATTTTATTGTACTCCATGCACTAATAATTGTGCTCTAGTTTCGCTAGACAAATAGAAATTATACTTTGGCTACTTGTTAGGCTACAAAACTCTATTTTGACACACAAATTGAAAAAGGTGACGAAAATATCTGTAAGTTGGTGGGCTGAAGTTTCTATATTCTGCATTAAACAGAAGAGTAATTGGTTGACACGTCAATAAAGGGTGTTTTAGATATTTTATTTGTCGCCTTTTCTCTTTGCCCAAAATTTCTTTGGTCTTCTCCTTCTTATTTTTAGGTTTCTTTTATTATTATTTGTATGGAACCACAGTTTACTGGAAGAGGTATTTGACTTTTGCTTATGACAAGTTTTTTTTCCCTTAGTGTCATTTGTGGTACCTGAGAAAAAGATAATAATTTCGGGATAAAATTTAAGATTGTCTTATATTTGATTTTGTTATAAATACACTTCTATTTAAGGTGAATGTTTTTAATTAGAGAGATTCTAGAGTCCTATTATTGGTAGCTAAATCATTCTTCTCCCTATAAATAGAGGTGCCCTCTACCATTGTAAATAACTCCTAACATTCTCTAAGTATCAATAAGAAGAACTCTCTCTACTCTTCTCTCTATTGCTCTTGTTCTTGAGTTATTGTTCTTGTCTTTTATATTATTTCATAACACGTTATCAGCACGAGACTCTACCGTCTCAAGAACCATTCTCGAAAAATCTAAGGTATTTCCCTCTTCCTAATTTAATTTTCGATTATGTCTGACATTACGAAAAGAAAGTTCGTTGCCCTTGAAATTTCTGGCAAGAACTATATGACATGGGTGTTGGATGCTGAAATCCACTTAGATGCTATGGGTCTCGGAGACACCATCAAAGATAGAGAAAAAGCATCCACCCAAGAATGTGCGAAGGCCTTGATTTTCTTGCGCCATCACCTTGATGAAGGTTTGAAGATTGAATATCTCACCGTCAAGGATCCACTCATCTTGTGGAACGGCTTAAAGGAGAGATATGACAACCTGAAGTTGGTCACTCTGCCACAAGCACGATATGATTGGGCTCATCTGAGGCTCCAGGACTTTAAGTCCGTTTCTGAATATAATTCTGCAATGTTTAGAATCACTTCTAAATTGAAGCTATGCGGGGATAATATCTCCGATTATGATATGCTTGAGAAAACGTTTACAACGTTTCATGCCTCCAATATAGTACTGCAACAACAGTACAGAGAGAAAGGCTTTACAAAGTACTCTGAACTGATTTCTCTTCTACTAGTGGCTGAGCGAAATAATGACCTGCTCATGAGAAATCATGAAAATCGACCCACTGGGTCTACACCACTGCCTGAAGCAGATAAGGTGCACTCTCATTATGCCAAACATGAAAAGGGCCATGGTCATGGTCGTAAACGGGGTCATAGCCAGGGACGTAGACAAGGAAGAAATTCCAATGAAGTCCGTCAACCCCCAAGGAGAGATAACCGCAGAAAGCAGAAACGGGGTCATGAAGATCCTAAGGCAAATGGTTCAGAAACTATATGTTATCGTTGCGGTGGGAAAGGGCACTGGTCAAAGACTTGCCGTATACCAAGACACTTGGTTGACCTTTATCAAGCATCTCGAAAGAGAAAAGGCCCTGAAACAAATTTTGTCTATGACGACAATGAGGACATCACCCACCTGGATGTGGCAGACTTCTTTGAGCAACCCGAGGGGAGAATAGACCACCTAATCGGCGATGGGTCCGTGATGAAAGAAGATGGAGTTATTTGATTTTGTTCTACTTATTTGTATTAGTTAGTGAACAAACTAATAGTCATTAGTATTAGCTCGTATTAGTTAGTTCATGATGCAATGTTAGAAGTAGTTCTTTAGAATATCTTCAATATGCTCAAATATCAATAATATTTTTATTTTCCAGTAGGGGTAATCGACTAGCCTGAAAAACTAGTCGATTATCTACTATTTTCGCATTAAAACTGAAAAACAATTGATCAACAATCGATTGTCTTTGTCTAACAATTGATTATCGTTAAGACAGTGTAATCTTGAATTTTTTAAAAATCATCCACAATCGATTGTCTCTGTCTAACAATCGATTGTCGTTAAGACAGTGTAATCTGGAATTTCTCAAAAATCATCCACAATCGATTGTCTTTGTCTAACAATCGATTGTCGTTATAACAGTGTAATCTGGAATTTTTCAAAATAGTCAACAATCGAATGTCTATGCATAACAATCGATTGTCTTAAGACAGTGTGCTCTGGAATTTTTCAAAATAGCCAACAATCGATTGTCTATGCTTAACAATCGATTGTCTTAAAACAGTGTGCTCTGGAATTTTTCAAAATAGCCAACAATCGATTGTCTATGCATAACAATCGATTGTCTTAAGACAGTGTGTTCTGGAATTTTTCAAAATAAGCCAACAATCGATTGTCTATATTTAACAATCGATTGTCTTAAGACAGTAAGATCTGAAGTTTTTCAAAATAGCAAATAATCGATTGTGTGTGTTTAACAATCGATTGTCAATGTTCAACAATCGATTGTTTGTGTTTAACAATCGATTGTTTGAAGAAAATGCTTAAACTGAAATTTTCAAACTGCAAAGTAATCAATTATGGATAACATATCTGATTTTGTTAGTCAACTGTTAGCAGCAGATTTTGAAAATATTATGTGACACAAAAGAATTGAACTTGTTTATTCTTATGTTCGTGTATCTCTTTTGTATGTCAAACTATGGGATAGCAAATATGGATATCTCACAAAGCGAACTTGGATCAACGTCCAACTGTAAAAGTATTTGCCTAGTTGATTCATGTACTACACATACAATACTCAAAGAAAGGAAATATTTCTCTCAACTAAATATGTGTAAGGCAAACTTTACTACAATCTCTGGAAGTAGTAAATTGATTGAAGGCTCCGGAAGAGCAATTGTAACTCTGCCCAAAGGCACGACGTTTAATCATAGAGAATGCAATGTTCTCCTCCAAGTCTAAGAGAAACTTGTTGAGTTTTAAAGATGTACGCCGGAATGGCTATCATATTGAGACAATGGATGAAGATAATCTTGAATATCTCGTCATCACAAAGAATGTCTCCGGCCAAAAGAGGGTTATTGAGAAATTCCCGTCTTTATCTTGTGGCCTGTATTGGACAAGAATTAGTGCAATTGAGGCACATTCAACAGTAAACCAAAGGGTTACTGATTCCAATACCTTTGTACTTTGGCATGATCGATTGGGACACCCAGGATCGGTCATGATGAGACGGATTATTGAAAGCTCATATGGGCATCCGTTAAAGAATTTCAAAATTCTTTCGAATAATGAATATCCTTGCACTTCGTGTTATCAAGGCAAGTTGATTATCAAGCCATCACCAACAAAGGTTGGGACTGAGTCACCCACGTTTCTGGAACGTATACAAGGGGACATTTGTGGACCTATTCACCCACCTAGTGGGTCGTTTAGGTATTTCATGGTCTTGATAGACGCATCCTGTAGATGGTCTCATGTGTGCCTGTTGTCATCACGCAACCTTGCGTTTGCGAAATTGATGGCACAAATAATTCGACTACGAGCACAATTTCCAGATAATCCAATCAAGTCCATTAGACTGGATAATGCTGCTGAGTTTACATCCCAAGCATTTAATGATTATTGCTTATCAATCGGGATAAAAGTTGAACATTCTGTAGCTCATGTTCACACTCAAAACGGTCTTGCAGAATCGTTAATTAAATGCCTGCAGTTGATTGCAAGGCCATTACTTATGAGAACGAGGCTGCCCACTTCGGTATGGGGTCACGCCATCTTACATGCAGCAATGCTAATTCGTCTCAGACCGACGAATTACCACAAGTATTCCCCGTTGCAATTGGTTTTGGGTCATGAACCCAATATATCCCATTTAAGGATTTTTGGATGCGCAGTATATGTGCCTATTGCACCGCCATCCCGCACCAAAATGGGTCCGCAAAGAAGGTTAGGAATATATGTTTGGTTTGAATCGCCCTCCATCATTCGCTACCTCGAAACATTGACAGGCGACTTGTTTACTGCACGATTTGCAGACTGTCGATTTGATGAGATATTAGTTAATTCGAGAATATATTTTATACTAAAATTGTAGGATTAATTATCTCATATAGAAGGTGGGATTACTAGTCTCATAGAATATCCCTCCATTGTAGTAAATAATCCCTTATATTAAAGGTAAATGTATTTTAAGATACTAGTCTTATAGTATGCACTTTGTGTATATTCTCATATTAATGAGTAAATAATTTTAAAAAATAGTCAAAACATGGACTGTACTATTAATGACATAACAAGTTTGATGCATATATAATAGTTTATATATCTATGATCTTCGAATTGG
This sequence comes from Nicotiana benthamiana, assembly GCA_034376525.1. Lineage (NCBI taxonomy): Eukaryota > Viridiplantae > Streptophyta > Magnoliopsida > Solanales > Solanaceae > Nicotiana > Nicotiana benthamiana. The sequence continues at coordinate 101,013,611 of CM067336.1, forward strand.
TATTCATACCAATATTTTTTGTTCCAGTTTTTCTCAATAAGCTAGCATGTAGGAACCTGCTACGTGTGTTTCCAAGTATTTAAAGGCCAAGATCCTATTGACATGTGTAATTTATTTTGTATTATTTTAAACCAAGGAATTGTTGGGTTTCTAATCTAATTAGATAAGAGGCGTGAATGAGAAACTGAGGGAAAAGATTTGGAGCGAAACGAAAAGTTTGAAGTTATTTCTTTTACTAATACACTTAGTTCCTCATCCAAATATGGAGAGAAAATCTTTGTGATTATATGGAGAAGTACACCTTCTAGCTCTTAAAGAATTAAGAAGAAGTGGTGCCTCGCACCATCGTCGTCGCTTGGCTTCGGCTTCGACTAAGTCTTCGGTTGGTCAATTGATATGATCGATTGATAATTTTTGTGGACCAAAATCACGTTTTCAGTTGTATTATTTCTTTTCTAATATTTTTTTGCGGAATTTAAATTTAAATTTAAATTTTGCGGTTCTCAATGGTCGTTTTGAGTTAAAATTCACGACAAACTTCTGCCAAAATGATAATTCATATGAACAGGCACCTTCGCACATATTCAACCCACAATGTTTGGTTATAAATTCAGAGGTTTTGCCTCATTTTACTCTCCCCTCTATTTTTGGAATTTCTGCATTGTTTTCCAAAAGCAAAAACGTAAGTATCAGTGTGGTTTATTGCCGTTTGAGTTCGATAAAGTTCTGTAATTTGCATTTTCGGTATTATAGAATAGTTTTTCCATTATATCTTGGGTGAAATTAATCCGAAAAACCTTGGGCAACATTTAGGGGATTAAATTCTTTAAGGAAACAAAGTTTTCTATTGGGCTCGGAACGTTATTCATTTGGTTATGTTTCTATCTTCTTCTTCTGGTTTCATTTTATTTTTGCAAAAATTATATTTTCGAATACAGATAATAATAAGCTTAAGGAATTTAATTTTTTAGATTTGTGTTCATCTTACTTTATCCTTTGGGAGATTAAAATTATATCGATTTTGTACTCTCGTTTTGGAGACTAAAATCTTCAAATTTTCTACTCCAGCTTGAGATTAAAGTTTTTCTGACTTTCTACTCAATGCGAGATTAAGATCCTTATAATTTTCTACTCGGTTGTTTGTATTTGGTTTGAAGATATAAAAATTTCATCGACTTACTAATTTTGGTTGTGTCAATTTCTTTTACAGAAAAATGAGAATAAGCACGTAACAAAAGAATGGTTTTGTTGGGACTACTACTGCTGCAATGGCTACTGCATCTTTAAGTCGCACAACTCCTGCACTGGCTATGGCACCGGCAGAAAAATCCAAAAAAAAAATTCAATATGGACTTTAAGCGTTGGCAGCAGAAAATATTATTCTACTTGACCACACTCAGTTTACAATGCTTTATCAGCAAGGACATTCCAGTTCTAGGAGAAGAAACTCCTAAAAATGAGTGATTTATGGACAAGGAGGCATGGAAGGATTCTGACTTCTTATGCAAAAGTTATATTTTATGTTGCTTGGAAGACTACTTGTATAATATTTATAGTATCATGGAAACATCATGAGAGTTGTGGAACGCTCTTCAAAAGAAGTACTAGACTGGCAAATGATTGTTTTGACCTCCTTGCTGAAGGTATAAATCGAGTCAATATTTTTATTCAATATATTAATTATTTTATTAATTATAAATTTATGATTGAAGTCATGGTCATAAATGAAGTGTTTCAAGTTACAACAGTTTATTGAAAAGATGCCTTCGTTGTGAAAGGACTTTAAGAATTTCTTGAAATATATGCGCAAGGAGGTGATGCTTGAAGACCTTATTGTTCATCTACAGGTTGAAGAGGACAATTGTGGAAAGGTTGGACATAAGGAAGTGGAGTGTCGTGTACCGAAGAAGGACAAGAAGAAGAGTGCAGCAAACATGATTGAAAAGAATAATAAAATGGAGGACTTATGTACCATGCTATCTGAATGCAGTTTGGTAGAAAATTCAAAAGAGTGGTGGAATTATTCTAGAGCCACTTGCCATATTTGTGCTAGCAAAGAGTTATTTTCCTCTTATGTTCCTGCAAGGCCCAACGAGACTATCTTTATAGGAAACTCCGCAACAACAAGAATTGAAGGAGTTGGAAAGATATATTTAAAGATGATTCCAGGCAAAGTTGTGACTCGAAACAACATTCTCCATGTTCCTGAAATTCAGAAGAATTTGGTCTATGCTAGACTTTTCATGAATGGATTTAAGTATGTGTTCATTTCTGAAAAAGTTGTATTAAGTAAGAATGATGTATAAGTAAGAAAATATTACCTAACTGAGGGCCTTTTCAAGTTGAATGTAATAGTTATTGATATCAATAAAGTTCAAGCTTCTTCTTAATTACTTGAGCCAAATAATTTATGGCATGCACATCTAGGTCACGTCAACTTCAACATTATATGAAAAATGGTTAACTTGGAAGTACTATCTAAATTTGAATGTGATAATTTAAATGTCAAATATGTATGGAATATAAGTATGTTAAACATTGATAATAGGTGAATTTAACTATATTCGTACTCTAAATAACCACCTTCTTGCATTGTTTTGATAATGAAAGTGATAACAAAATGTTCTTATTAGTGTTTTTCTTGATGTGCATGCTATATATAACTAGAGAAGGCTAGGGAGTACGTTTGAAGTCAAAGAAATAAAGAAAAAGAGGCCAACTGTGAAATATCCCAAGTGAACCACGCAAAAACAGGCTGAAAAATCAGAGAATTGAGTCTGCCGCGATTCCACCGCGACCGCGGCAGAATTGCTGTGGGAGATAGCTGCAGACCTTGGTATCTGAGGGGATGTTTGGCCGCAGTTCTACCGTGACCGCTGCAGAACCACGGTAGGCGTGCTGAAGGCTAGGGACAGTTATGTCAAAGCGTGAATTTTAGCCCTAAAACATATATTAGTCACTAGGTTTCACCCCTTAGAGGCATGTATTGATTTCTTAGAGTTCTTGGAAAGAAAAACAATTATGAGAGATTAGCTTAAACATATTTCTTCTTCCCTTTTGATTTTTATTTCTAGATTATGTTTAATACTACTTTAGTTTGTTGACCCATAGCTATGAGTAGCTAATTTTCTGTCTAAGGTTTTGATGGAACCTATTGAGGGTTGAACTTCTCGTTTATGTTAACCCAAATCTGCCAGTTTTAATCTATATTTATTCAACTATGTTCATGTTGTAGTTAATTGACAGGATCCTCAATTAGCTATGCCTATTCAGTGTGCGTAACTTGGAAAAAAGTGCATATTTAGGTAGTTGTTGAATAACACCACTTCTAAAGTAATAAGAGGAATCTATAACTACAGGTTTAAAGGCGGGATTAGGAATAACGAAGCATTTGTGCAATTTAAATGAACGCTGTTAATTAAAGCTAGCTAGTGTAGCTCAGGATAGTGCAATAGTATATTACGCTAATTGCTCGGGAGAGAGTTACTGTAAGTTGAGTGCTCATTATTGATATAGAAGTGTTGGTAAATTTGTATGAAACATAAACAGAAGGGATTCCATCAATAGGGGAAGTCATTACCTTAGCTTTCTCTCATTATTATCTACAACCTTGGTAGTTAGCTATAGCTTGTTACTTTTCTGCACTTTTAGTTCGTAACAAAACCTCCACTTGTGATTCAAAAGTCTTGGGAAGCTGGTTCTGAAGAATTCAGTGGATCTAAAGGTGGTATTTGATAGGTTGACTCTCTGTGGATTCTACCCTGGGTGCAATACTCGGGTTTTATTTGCAACATACGCAGAGTCCTTTCTAGAGGGCATACTTGGACGTGATCAAACATCCTTATAAGTCGGTTGTAAGGAGTTCAAATTATTTTGACTTAATTCACATAGATATTTGCGACATGAAGTCAATACCATCTCGTGGTGGGAAAAAATATTTCATAATTTTTATTGAAAATTGTACTAGATATTACTATATTTACTTACTTCATAGCAGAGATAAAGCAATTGAGGCATTCAAGAAATACAAAAATAAAGTTGAAACGCAACAAAAATAAAAGATCAAAATAATAAGAAGTGATAGGAGTGACAAATATAAGTCTCCTTTTGAAGAAATATGTTTGGAAGATGGCATTACTCACCAAACAACTGCCCCTTACTCGATGCAATCTAGTGGAATTGCGGAAAGAAAGAATAGAACATTAAAGAAGATAATGAATGCCTTGTTGATAAGTTCAGCCTTGAGTTTCCCTATCGTATTCTTGAACTATAGCGTTGTCACGAACCAAGCGTAGTTGGGCTTCGTAGGCAGGGGCCTTGGCCAAAGCGTCTGTCTCCAATAAAGCTTGAGCTTGCACCTGAGCCCTTATCTCACCACAAGCATTTCTGACGCAATCGATGTCGCCCTTGAGGTACTTCAAGACCTCTGTCTTTTTCTGCAGCTAATATAACAAAAATAGGGTTAAACTTAAGATCTAAAAGGAGCGAAGCGCATGCTACAAAAGGTTACCTGCTCCATCATATAGCTCTCGTAATTCGAGCTCAGGTACGCCTCATATCGCCAATGCAGCAACTCAATCTGCTTCTCCTTGCTAAGGAGCCTAAGGGAATCGCCCTCATCCATAACTTTTTGAAGCCTGACTCCTTGATGAAGCATCTCAAATTTGAGCCTATCACAGGCATGCAAAAGGAAAATTCGATGAAGATAGGAGGATGCGCAATACAGAAAAACTGCGTCTAAACTCACTATGAAGTGAAACCACGGACTTCCATGAAGTCAGAGAACACTCCTTTTGATTCTTCCTTTTCGGCCCTAGGAGAACCCATGTCGGGCAAAGCATATTCACTCGGAGGAACCGCCATCTAGGAATCAGATACTCTGGGAACAACAGGCTCAGACGATGCCCTCTCCTCAAAGACACGGGCTCGTGCAGTGCCACTTAAAGCGCCATCACACTGCGGGGTCCAATCCTATTTATCGCCATCGTCCCTCGGCTGGGAGGCCGACGCCTCCTTCCCCCCTTCGGAAGAGCACTACCTCATCCCAACAAACTGCCTGATACCTGCAACAGCAAAGCCAATACAAAAGAAAGGGAGGACATATTACCTCATATATACGAAGGCCAAGGCAAAGGCAGCGTGTGCGCATGCCTTGTTATTTTGCTCACCATCTGTTGCGGAATACAACTCGCCACCTACGCTCATCGCAGGTTGAATTGGTCACCAGCCTCCGGACCCTGCCGGGCAGGTCAAGGACTCCGCCCGACGTCCATGAAGTTGCTGCAAAAAGGGAAAAACATAATTACTCAACTGATTTCGCTATAAGCAGAATCTAAAAAAGCACCAGACATTCCGCTCACATGCGTAATTCCATCCCTCGGGAAATGGTACAAGCTCCACAAGGATAATGTCGGTTGTCCGGACCCAGATGAACCAACCGGCCCACTCTTGATCCCCATATTGTTTATCATCAACAATATAGGGCGTGGATGAATGACACCTCAAGGTTAGCAGGCCTTGGTGATGAAAGGGCCGGTATAGCCTGGTGAGGTGGCTAAGCGTGAATTCAAGCCTAGTCGTCTCCGCAAAGAACCTCATCAATAACACCACTTGCCAAAATGATGGATGTATCTACGCTAAAGTAACCTGATACTTCAAGAAAAAATCAAGCACAACCCTATCAAGGGGGCCAAATGCGAAAGGATATAGGTATAAGCTCAAGAATCCATCAACGGAATCCGTAATACTCTCATCCGGGGGAAAGCGCCTGCAACGTAATATCCTCGCTCTATCCGCAGTATCTCCTCACCATCTCTAGATATTCCCTTCTTATCAAAGACACGATCTTCAAAGCAAACTCCCGCGGATCCTAAGAGCCGGGAGCTACACTCCCCACTCCTTGCTGGGTCGGCTCCGAAGTAGTTGCCATGACTATGGTAACATTGACAAACTAGAGCAAGGACATGCGCCACCGCCTTTTGTGCCTGAAGAAATAAAGAACCCTATGCCAAACCGGAAGGTCAACTATCTAAAATAGTGATGTCTTTCAAAAAAGACAAAGCCGCCCCACATATATGCGAGAAGCAATGATGACTTTCCCACTCGGAGTGAGCCCCGAGAAGATAACAACCTCGATACAGATTGATGAGGTGATACCCAACCCTAGGGGCATCCATCAACAAGAGGCCAGGCCTCAAGAAGTCAACTGTATTGTCTTTAGTCTCAAAACAGTGTCCGACCTCGAGGACCTCTGCCAAAAAAGAATTCCGGCTTCGAGAAGTCTTCAACGCCATCACTCAACTAAAGACGGTACTCGATCTCATGGTTTCCTTTTCTAAAAAGAGAAATACGCACGCGAAGCTCTGATCACGAAGGCTCCACGAAGGCCCGAGGCAGCACCTAAGTACAAGAAACTCCTCAATAGAAGTTTATCCTATACGCTTTAAAAATCTATCTGCATCAAGGTCAAACGGGACCCCAGGTACGCAAAGTTGACCTTCATTTAGGATAACATTCTCGAAAATTCCAAAACTCGGTGTATTACCTCCATGCATCTTGGGGGCCCGACATCCCGAGCCTATCAGATCAATTCAGGGAGCCATATCGATCAGCAGAGGATCAGAAAGAATGCTCGCATCCGAGTCAGATATCAATGGTCAATTTAAAAGGCCTCAAGGGGCATGAGATCATGGAATTATAAGGCAAGAATTTAAAGCAGAAGTCAATGAGGCATATTCATAATCATAAAAATCCATGTACAACAGCCCTCGAGGGGTGCTTATATGCAATTACAAAAGCCTACGAAGGTTCTCTACACTTAAAGAAACAAACAAAAGGATGCATACACTAAGTAAAAGCCCGGAGACCAGTCCATCTTCGAAGGTCCTCCTCGTACAACGGGTTCCTCCGGATGCTCTTCATTGGAAGTTTCATCCCATCCTTCAACACTGATATATCAACGGGATAGGGAAAGTAGCAGGGAGGGATGAAAAAATGTCATAGCTCTCTGAAGCTCGAGGACCCTCGCTGGCAAAGAGAACCCTAGAGAGACAGTGGACTAATCAAGCCTCAGTCCCATTTGTGCGGCTACTTAGAATCCATTTTTTGGAATATCTAGCTGTGCAAGCCCCCATCTTGGGGCAGAGCACCATGTAGAGTCGAGGTATGAAGGTGACCAGCAGTGTATAATCTGAGCTCTTTTTTGAGCAACAGTATGTAATCCGAAGAGCTTTCTGCAAGCAAGGAAAGTCAGCCCCCGTGTGTCATCATCCTGAGTGAACAATAGTAAACATAACACTACTATAGAAGCAACAGGACAAAACGATTATGTTCGGCAAGGGGAAGCCCTGGCAAAAGGCCACAACACAATCTAAGGGAGTTTTGCCAAACGGACTTGAGGCTATGAGCTTCAAGCATGATGTTCAAGGGTAGAGGAAGTTGATAAGAAGAAAGGGGAAAATTAACTAGCGAAGGCACTGGGATAGGAAAAACAGCACCAAGGCACCCCATTTATAAGGGGTTACGAGACGATGATCAAGGCTTTGGAAGATTGACCAGTGGACGCAGTTACTGTATTCTTGAAAAACTGAATCGACGGCGGTACCTTCATCTTGGAGAATGAGAATCAGGAGTTCATTGAATGAAGTTGAAATACACAAATTCATAATATGCCCAGGTTGCCACAAAAGCTCGCACTATAGGTTGCATCACTGGCGTGACATCGCTGTAGAAAGCTCGAGGAATCAAGTGTCAGAATCATTTCCCTTTGCTTAGTTCTAGGAAATGCGTAGACTATCTGTATGCGGCAAAAATCATCGACCAGCCCTACATCTCGATTGCCTCCGATAGCTCAAGCTCGACCTGAATACCAACCCTGAGGTCCCCCATAGTCCAGTCCTACATTCGGGAAATAAACCCCTCAGTTTGATTACTGCCTCGTTTTATCTTATATTTCATCGTTAGACATCACATTCTAGCATCAACTGCTCTAAATAACTAGCTAGAGAATAGATTACGTATTTTTAAAATCCCATTTACAAATTTAATTCTTATTACCATTTTCACGGTAAACAGTTTGGCACCCACTATGGGGCAAAAAATAATAGTTATTATTTTCTTGCTTGTTTCATTGTACCAACACATGTTATCTTTCACACATTTTCTTGTCCAAAGGTCTCTTGATTTCAGGTCAAAATGTCTGGCTCGGTAAAAAGAGTTGAGAACAACAATCTCAAAAACCACGGGAAAAATGGTGTGGCTATCCCGGCCGCTGGAGCACCACCACGGAATCCCAATAATGCGCCCGGACCGATTTTAGCGGACGCGTATTCACAAGACGCACAACAAGTCGATGAATTCTATCCTAACATAACATAACATGCTTCATGAAATACAAACAAGGCAGTTTAAGGAAATAGGCAATTAAGTCAACTAAATATACTTCTCTAAACTAAAACAGGCTAAGTTTGCAATTAGAGCAAACATGTTATAAAAGAACTCATTTTAAATACTTTAAGTAACATCGTATTTTTCAAAAATTAGCTCAAGTACGCGCTTGTCACCACACATACAAGGTATTCAATTACCAAATATCATATCCTAAGGGGCAAGGTCCCGCACACAAGGTTAGACAAGCCACTTACCTTGAACCAGCTCCAAAATCAACTTGGAACCACACGTTACCACGAGTATCTGAATCTAAATGGCCCAAATCTATTCAGTTCAGTTACATATTGTAAATAACATCTCAAGCCACTGATTCTACGATTTAATTCAAATCTATAACTCAAAATTAGGTATAATAACCAAAATTCCCCTCAGTCCAACGTTTCGGAATCGGGTAATATTATCATTTTCAGAACTCTCATACTCTCACGAGTCTAGCCATATAAAATTCTCTCAAATTGGAGGTCAAACATCCACCCACAACGCAATAATTTGGCCTATGAAGTTTTATCAATTTTTCATTCAAAATCTAAAATTAAAAGAGGAATTAATGCTTAGATTATTGGGTTACAAGCAAAAAGGAGTTTAGAATCATTACCTAATCAATGTCCCTTAAAGACCCTCGAAATCTTGCTCAAATCCGAGCTCTCAAGCTTGAATTTTGGTAAAAATGGCTAAACCCTCGGTTTTGAATTTTTATAACTGTCCAGATAATTAATGAATCGCGAAAGCGGAGGAACTTACACGTTCGCTAAGAAGGAAAAATGGAAGCTGCTAAATTGCTCTTCCCAAACGGGTGGAACAGTACGCGAACACGAAGTCTTGGACTGGCAAAGCTACCGAACGCGAGATAGGGAATGCGAACGCGGTGAAGAAAATAGGCACAATCCTCAGCGCCAAATAACACTACGTGAATGCAAGGGCTTGGTATGCAAAATAGGATATGCCAAAGCTTAGCGAACGCGGGAGGATTGAATGCGAATGCAAAGAAGAAAATGGTCCTCCTCCAAGATTACTCTATGCAAATGTGTGGAGGAGGACACGATTGCGAAAGCGAAAAGGGGTATGCAAAAGGTAAAGGAATTCTACAATTTTGAACAACTCCAAAATGCCCTGTTGAGCATCCGAAACACAACCGAGGCCCCCGGGACCTCGACCAAACCTACATACAAATCCCATAATATCAATCAAACTTATGACAATCCTTAAACCACCTAAAACTAGGTGTGCATTTGGATCGAATATCCGAAATCCGATCCGATCCACTTTATTTCAGATTGGCAGATTTCAAATTTCGGATTGGATACGGATTGTGTTTTATAAAATTATTCGGATTGGATTCGGATAGGTATGATTTTAATCTGATCCGATCCAAATCTGAAATTATATGTACCTATATAAATACTACACTAAAATTTTAGGGTTAGGCCTATTCATTTTTCACACACCTCTCACTCACTTGTAATTTTCTACCTCTCTTCTCTTCAGTGAAGGCTAAAGAGTCTCAAAGACTCAAAGTCTCAAACTTCTTGTTTTACTTTGATTTTTATGTCTTTTTCTTCCGCATCTCTTCTCTTCTCTTGTGTCTTTTATATCTCTTTCATGTTCTATTCTTTAACTTTAATTTTAATTTGATTTTTTGTTTGTTTTGGTAGATGGAATATGAGGCAGCGACACCAAATAAACATTAAATTGTTGAAAATTTTGGTAAAAGTGATGCTTCAACTGATTCCACAACCAACAACCGTGACTCTCAATCTGATTGAATGTTGTTTTAGGAGATGAATGGTGTTTTCTGATTGAATGGTGTTTCAGGAGATGAATGGTTCTAAGTCATAACCAATAGTTTTCTGAAAATTTGATCCGACAACCCAAAAAATTAGCCGATCCAAACTTTAAAATCTGATGTGATCCAATATTAATTCGGATCGAATTTGGGTTGGCCTTTTTCAGAATCCAAAATTCGAAATCCAAATCCGAAATATGTCAAATACGATCTGATCTGTCAACATCCCTACCTAAAACAACGTCGGAAACTCGAATTAATCACGAATTTAAAGCTAAGAACTTCAAATTCTCTCAAAACACGCTTTCGATCTAAAACCTAACTAAACCACGTCCGAATGACTAAAATTTTACACACACACCCCAAATGACATGAAGGAACTATAAAAAATTTCGGAATTTCATTCTGACCCACGGATCAAAATCTCACTATCGGACCAGAAACTTAAAAAATTCAGACTCCGGCATTTCAACCCTAAATTAGCTACGGACCTCCAAAACACTTTTTGAACACGCTCCCAACCCCGCAATCACCCAACTGAGCTAACAGAACTATCAAATTTCCAATCCAAGGTCGTCTTCACACTGTTCTGACTATAGAAAACTTTCCAACACTTAATCTCTCATTAAGGGAATAAGTCTCCCAAAACTCTCCGAAACTCAAAATCGAAAATCCCGACAATTCAAATTAGTATAAATAGACTTGGGGAAAGAGTTAATAGGGGATCTGGGTGTTAATTCTTAAGAGAACCGGCAGGGTCGTCACACTTCGATTGCTTTAACAAGAAGTGGAGAAAATGTAGTTTTGTCCGATTTGTTAATATGGCTTTGATGTATCAAAACGTGTTGAAAACAATCTCTCTTGTTTGGACTAAAATATGTGACAACAAAGATATTCACCCATGGTTTTATCGGGCTAGTGCTATTGGAGTTCAAAATCTTAATTTGCAAAACTGTAAGAATGGTCAAATGAAATTGCCTACTTGTGTGTACTACTGCAAAACTGATACGAGGTTATATTGGTAGTAGATCAGAGTTGTACCTAGCAGTTAAGTTAGTTAAGGTTGTCTGTCAGCTGAAGTTTGTGGTTAGAGCAATTGAGTCCTTTAATAGTTTAAGTGTAAGTTCTGGTACTTACACATTAGTCCTGTTAAGTATTACATTTTAGCACTTAGAGTCCCACAGAGTTAGTATGATTTTTTGTCTTTTAGCTAGTAGTGGAGGCATTATACCTTGTAACTGCAGTATCTGATCATGAATGAAAATATTCCCATTTAAATTTCTTCTTTTCTTTCTTCGCTAGCTGTAGAATTAACCCTAAACCTATCTACCACATTAGTGTATCAGAGCACCTTTCCGGATATATGGAGAAATGTAAACTGAGATGAACGAGGTCGTGAATATGATGTAGAAGATGTCTAGAGATATGTACATCTTTATAGCTAGACAGAACCAGCTCGAAGCTAACGACAAGCATATTTACTGAGGGCAAGAAGAAGATCTAAATGAAATCGGTTAATTGCTCAATGATGTCATTCAAGTAGGCAAGAGAACTGAGCGAGAGAAGAATATGAGCGACACTGGAGAAGAGCTGTACTCTCCAAACGACAAGCCCTTTGATGTTGGTGAGTTAGCTACTCCTTCGACTGCTTGAGATAATGCTTCTTTAGGAATCAGTGGAGGAGTAGTTTCTTACACTATTCCTCCTGTTAGTGAACCTATACAGACCTCAATGCACTTGCAACAAGCTGGTCCTAGCCACCCTTCTTTAGGTTCCATATCTCACATACTTGTTGTACCAAATCAACCCTTCCAGCCATTTCACACCTAAGGCATTCAGCCAAGCCATTCAGCCAAGCCATTCAGCCAAGCCATTCATTATCCCTAAGAGCTAACCAAATCTCACCACAACCATATATTGATCCACCTCACCTAAACATATCTGCCTACCCATATCAAAACCAACACTTAGGAAGTGTTAACCATTACCTAGTACCTTCACACCTTCCTAATTACCAGATGCACTACCCACCAACTTACAACTTTCCAAACACTCATACACTTCCTACATTATACCATCAACTTCTCTATGTGCCTTAGCCACCAACACCCCCACTCAGAACTCACTACACTTTATCAGAACACACACGTGAATCAACTCAACAACCAACCCATAACAACCATAATGTTCCCTTCCCTATAATTACATTCACAAAATACTCAAAGGTTGAATTCCCAAAGTTTGATGGGGAAGACCTAAGAACATGGCTATACAAGGAATATCAGTTCTTTACCGATGAAGAGTCACTTTACAACATAGAATGAAACTAGTGTCCCTACATTTTAAAGTAGATGCATCACAATGGCATCTGGAGTATATGAGGAGCAGGGAGCAATTACCACTACCTAGTTGGGAGGTGTATATTCGGGCGTTGTGTGATAGCTTTGATGTAGAATACTCAGACCCCATGACTGAGATAATGAGCATCAAACACGCAGGTTCAGTGGAGCATACTATTAGCATCTTCTTGCGTAATCTTAAGCATGCGTTGAGTCATGCAGTCAAGGTATGGAACCCCTATACCCTACCCCAAGCATAATATTTTGCAAGACTTCATAAGGCTAATTTTGCTGCACAAAGTAAAGCCATCAAGTCTGCCTCAATAGAAAGCTCTTTGCATAAAAGCCAAGTCTCAAAGAATCTACAAAGGAGCAATAACATTATTCCCATAAGACCTACTACAGCTAAGTTTGATAACACCAAGAGAAGGAGACTTACTCCTGCAGAAATGGAGGAAAAGAGAGCACAAACATAAGCTTCTTTTGTGATGAGAAGTATGTAGCAGGAAACAAATGTCAAGCTAAAAGGCATCTGTTCTCATTGGAATTTGAAGAAGGTAGTGGGGGTAGAAGAATAACAAGATGAAGAACTCTTAGTGGAAGAAGAGGAAGAGGAAGTGGAACCCTCAAAGAATAGTGCAATATCACTATAGGCTTTAAATGGAACAATGGGATACCAAACACAAAGACTTAAGGGATTTACTGAACAACAATCTTTGGAGATATTCATAGACTGTGAATCAAATCATAACTTTATAGATAAGGATACAACTAGAAGACTAGGGTGCAAAATCAGCGAAATCAAGCCCCAACTGGTGCAAGTTGCAGATGGAAGAGAGGTACCAATAGATAGCATATGCAAATGATTCCAGTGGCTGATGAAAGGAGCTGTATTTGAGGATGGTTTCCTAGTATTTTACCATTGGGAAAAGTGATGTAGTCCTTGGCATTCAATGGCTATTTCCCTTAGATGATATCAAGTTCAACTTCAAAAAGTTTTTGATGGAATTTGAGTACCCCAAATTTAAGACTGTTAAGGCCAAGTCCTTAGACAAAATGGTGGTAGGGTGATCACAGCTCTTTATGATGAAGGTTAGGGAAGCAGAAACCAATGCTCAGGAGTTAGAAGAAGATCAAGGAGAAGAACATCCTTTAGAAATCAGAAAAGTGCTCGATAAGCATGTAGATGTCTTTGGGGAACCCACTAAATTTCCACCTTTGGGGGGGGGGGGGGGGAGTTACCATCACATTCCACTGTTGGAAGGCATTTCACCAGTCAATTCAACCCTATAGGTATTCACCATTCTAGAAAGATTCCATTGAAACCATGATTAAAGAAATGCTGAAATAAGGAATTATACAGTACAACTCCATCCCATATGCATCACCTGTTGTACTGGCAGGGAAAAAAGGATGATTCCTGGAGATTATGTATGGACTATAGGGAATTAAACAAAGCAACTGTGAAGGATAAGTTTCTCATTCCAATCATAGAGGGGTTACTTGATGAGCTAGGGGGATCTCAAGTTTATTCCATAATAGACCTGTGGGCAGGCTATCATCAGATAAGGATTGCAGCAACATATGTTCCTAAAACAACCCTCAAAACACATTCTGGCCATTATGAGTACTTGGTCATGCCATTTGGCTTTACCAATGCACCTTCAAGTTTCCTAGGATCGATGAACCACATCTTCCAAGACCACCTCAGGAAATTCATTCTAGTCTTTTTTATGACATTTTGGTCTATAGCTGGAGCTTGGAGGAACACATATAACACCTCAAGGTGGCCTTTGAATTATTGGTTCAACATCAGTTGTTAGCCAAAAAGGATAAAAGTGTTTTTGCTACCAAAAGAGTGGAGTATTTAGGACATTATATTTTAGCACAAGGAGTATCTACTGATCCAAGGAAGGTGGAAGCAGTGAGAACATGGCATGAACCACAGTCAATGACACAAATGAGGGGATTTATGGGCTTTGCATGATACTCTAGAATGTTCATCAGAAGTTATGGTATCATTAGCAAACCTCTCACTAGCATGCTCAAGAAGGACAACTTTATATGGAGTGAGGAGGCTAGAGATGCCTTCAAGCAACCCAAAGAGTCACTGACCACTTCACCAATCCTAACATTGCCAGATTGCACCATAATGTTTGTGGTTGAGACTGATGCCTGGAACTTGGGTATTGGGGCTGTCTTAATGCCAATGGGGATCCCCATTGCATTCCTCAGCAAAGGACTTTCCAAGAGGCATCAATCTCTATCTTTGTATGAAAAAGAGCTACTGGCTTTGGTGCTAGCTATGAACAAATGGTCACAATACGTAACATGGAAGCATTTCATTGTTAAGAGAGACCAAAAAGCTCTTAATTTACTACTGGAGTAAAATTTACACACAGGTACTCAACTAAAATGTGTCACTAAACTTATGTAGTTTAATTTTGAGATTGAGTACAAGAAAGGCAAGGAAATCAAGGCAGTTGGTTCTCTATCAAGGCTGCCTCTGATTGGTTTGGCTTCAATGGCGTTATCCAGTATGAAGACAGACCTGTTAGATTTACTAATGAAAGGTTTGAACAAGGATGAAGATCTTACAACCCTGATCCAGGCACTAAAAGAGAAGGGGGTTGAGTTTAATAAATATACCTTCATTTAAGATCAACTAAGAAGGAAGGGAATACTAGTAGTAGGTCCTGATCAACAATTGAGAAAGAACATCATACAACTTTGGCATGATTCACCAACATAAGGGCATTCTGGAATTGATAACATTTACAAAAGGTTGTCAGCACTCTTCTGGTTGAAGGGGATGAGAGAAGAGATTCAGAAGTATATAAGTCCTATGATATATGCCAAAGGAATACATATGATAATGCACCTTATCCTGGGCTGTTGCAACCCCTCAAAATTCCAGTGGCAACATGGAGTAGTATAAGCATGGACTTCATTGAAGGGTTGCCTAAATCCAAGAGGAAAAGTGTAATTTGAGTTGTGGTAGATAGACTTACAAAGTATGCTCACTTCATTGCACTTTCCCACCCTTATTATGCTCAAGATACAGCAACTTCATGATGAACATTTACAAGTTACACGTGTTACCAAAGGATATTACTAGTGATAGAGATCCCATGTTTACAAGTAAAATCTGGCAAGAGTTATTCTCCATGATGGGAGTGACATTGAACACTTCCATTGCATACCACCCCCGGACAGATCGTCAGATAGAGGTAGTAAATAGGTATTTAGAGACCTACTTGAGGTGCTATTGCTCAGATTCTTAGGTTGATTGTGTTCAGTTCTTGGCCTCAATTGAATGGTGATATAACACTACTTTCCATTCCTCAATTCAATGCACACCTTATGAGGCTTTGTATGGCCAACCCCCACCTCTACATCTACCCTATGCTACCAGTGACTTAGGATTGGAGGAGGTAGACAGAAGCTTGTTAACTCGAGAATTCAAAGGATAACTACTGAAGTACCATCTTAAAAAAGCATACAAAGAATGTTGGCCCAGGCCAACAAGCAAAGATCTGCCAGACAATTTAAAGAGGGAGATTGGTTCTACCCTAAAATTCAGTCATATAGACAAATTTCTATTTAGGAAATCCATTTCCTAAGATATCTTCTTGGTACTATGGCCCTTACAAAATTCTGAAGAAAATAGGATATGTAGCATATCAACTATGCCTTCCTTCTCAACTCCTTTTTACACCCAACCCTCCATGTCTCCCAACTCAAACCCTGCCATGAGCTTCCAGCAACCATTTCCCATCCACCAGTTATATATTTGACAAGTTCTTAGTGTCCTCAACCTGAGAAGATTTTGGAGAGAAGAATGGTTCAAAAGTGGAACAAGGTTGTGGCTCAAGTTTTGATTCAATGGAAATAGGCACCTGCAGAATGTGCAACATGGGAAGATTATCAAGCGTTGAGAATATACTTTCCTGCTTTTCTTCCTTGAGGTCAAGGAAGATGTTAAGAGGGGGACTGATACGAGGTTCAATTAGCAGTAGATTAGAGTTATACGAGAAGCTTGCGTAGTTCTACCTAGCGGTTAAGTTAGTTAAGGTTGCATGCTAGCTGAAGTTTGTAGTTAGAGCAATTAAGTCATTTAATAATTTAAGTGTATGTTCGGGTAATTACACATTAGTCTTGTTAAGTATTACATTTTAGCACTTAGAGTCCCAATGAATTAATTATGATCTTTTATCTTTTAGCTAGTAGTTGAGGCATGTATACCCTGTAATTGCTGTATCTCATCATAAATGAAAATATTCCCATTTTAATTTCTTCTTCTCTTTCTTAGCCAGCTATAGAATTAGCCCTAAAACTAGCTGTCGCATCAAAAACCCTAAAGGTTCTTGAATTGCGTGGCTAAATACTTATCAATTGTTCAGAAAATATTTGTCTTCCAAAATTAAAAACTCTTTAGTCTAATTAATGTTCGTTATAGAGGCAGTGAACGTGATGTTATTAAGCTTATACCTAGTTGTCCCATGTTGCAATATCTTTATGTTGAAAGGGATGAGTATGACAATGTAACTAATAGCTTGTTTGGCTAAGCTTCTTTGAGGCAAAAATACTTTTTTGTCAAAAGTATTTTTTTTTCTAAAATTAAGATGTTTGGCCAAACTTTTGAAAGGAAAAAAAGTATTTTTGGGGAGAAGCAGAAGCAGTTTTGGGGAAGCAGAAAAAAGTAGTTTCTCTCCAAAAGCACTTTTTTGAAAAGCATTTTTGAGAAAACTACACTTAGAAGCAGTTTTTTTAAAACTTGTCCAAACACTAATTGCTATTTAGAAGTACTTTTTAAAATAATTAGCCAAACACAAAATGCTTATCACCAAAAGTACTTTTGAGAAAAGCTCTTTTAAGAACACTTCTCAAGATAAGCTAATTTTTTCAGCTTGGCCAAATGAGCTATACGTTTGTTATAACTTCTCCTATTTTGAAAAAGCTAAAAGTTAGTACTATTTATGATGATGGATCGTTTGAAAATAGAAGTGATAAGGAAAAAAGTGATTTGTGTTTGGAGATAAATACACCTAAACTTGAGAATATAAATTTCACGGATGATGTTTCTGAGACATATTCTATTTTGGATGTATCATCCTTAGTTCGAGCAAATGTGAATCTTAAAATTCCAATGCGACTCTCAGATGACATAAAAGATCAGAGAGTCCACTCTTTTTCCAGATTGATGCAAGCATTTCACAAAGTTGAAGATTTATATATCGCAGTTCCAAGTATTGCAGTACGGCACCAAAAAATACTCTCTTTATTTTTACTAAGCATTATTTTTTTTAAATAATTCTTGTGCTTAACTCTGTCCATCAACTCTTAGGCATGAAAAGAATTTGAATTATGATAGCTAACATTCTCTTTATTTAGTTACTATTTTTAGTCATGTTTTAGTGTTGTTATTCTCTGATAAATTGCGCCTAACTTGTTTGATTTTGTCATTTGTGCATAGTGAACTATCTATTGCCGATGTGCTACCGCCTACCGGTATTCAATATCTATTCCGTTAATACAATCTTTTATAAGTTAACGGATATAGAGCAGTAACATAGAAGTTCTATCAGTGGATTCTTGCTCTGATAACATTTTTTGGACTATTAAAACTGTTAGGCAATGTGTATTAAACCAAAATTTACACTGTTAAGAAAATAAGAGGAAAAAGAAATAGAATAAATAATTTCGAGTCCCCTATTTGCTTGTGTGTCCTTAAGAAATTTTAACCCCCTCACAGTTGCCAAGGTAATGGATTAAAGCCTCCCAGAATAAAATGGAATAAACCTTCCTGCGACAGTGGAAATACTAGAAACATGATACCAACAAACTCAAAGAGTGGAGCAAATCACACTTACAATTTTTAAGGAACAAGAAAGCACAAGACTTTTTGGACTAATGAACTTGCACAAAGGGAAAGTGATTATGTAGTTTTTGAATTTCTAAGTTTTTTTTAGAATGGAAGTCATGCCTAAATTTTTAGGCAATTGTTGGCTTAGTGAAAAGGTATAATGTCTGTTCACTATGAACAAACATCTCATAGAAAGACAACCTATTGTCTTTTAATGTTACCTAATAAACTGGGTTAACTAGTTTAACCAGATAAATCGGGTCAGTTTTTGAATCCCAACCTAATCCGTTTAATTTCCCACCATTACCCAATCCACACTACTAATCTTTAAAGCCCAACAATCCCTACATGAATGGGAATGGATATATAAAGAAGAAACATACATGGTAACTATGTGATTCGCAAGAAAAGATCAATCACAACTGGATAAGTAGGTTTTTCTTTGAACTTTTCATAGTAAACATATGTCGGATATACTCGGTCAATCGGTAGATTTGATATATTTGAATCGTCGAACTTTCGTGTATACCTAAACAACCATATGTCACACAATTGACCCTTAACCGTCTTTTGGTTCTTATTTTGTGTTCATTTCAGCCATTAACACCGCCTGGTCTCATATGTGCGTAGAGAATCGGCCTTACAGAATTCTCCTTGAACGACTTACACTTCACACTTACGTAGATGATTCTTAAACGTGTAATCCTATAGATTTACACTATTTGATAAAAACCATATCAAACTTAGGTAATCATTAAAAAATGTCTTTACATTTTATCCTTGTTACTGAACATTGTCTTCATCAAGAAAATGGACCAAAATATTATATTTGACAATGTTGAACCGGTCATGCATAACTTTGTTTGCGCTCCTTCAACCTAGATCTCGGACCTCCAAAAATATAGGTAGAGTTACCGCCATGATGACTTATCCTCGGCCATAGTCACATTCCCTTAGATGATTTCTCAACTCCCTCTCAAGTTAGGCCTTTTGTAAGTGGATCCACCACCTTATCCTTTGATTTACATAATCAATTGTAATAATTCTACTAGAAAGTAGTTGTCTAACGGTTCTACGTTTGCGTCTTATGTGACGAGACATTCCGTTATACATAATGCTCCTTGTGCGTCGTAACGCAACCTCACTATCACAATATACACAAATAGGAGCCAAAGGTTTGGGCCAAAATGGAATGTCTTCTAATAAATCCGGAACCATTCAACTTCTTCACCGGCTTTATTTAAAGTTATAAACTTTGATTCCATTGTAGAGCGAGCTATGCATGTCTATTTGGATGACTTCCATGGTACTGCTCACCCGCCAACGGAAAACACGTATCAACTTGTGGATTTTATTTTTTTTGAGACGGTGATCCAATTTGCATCACTATATCCTTCAATAACCATAGGATATTTGTTGTAATGCAAGGCATAGTCTTGCGTATATTCTAAGTATCCCAAAACTCGTTTCATTGCCACCAAATGGTGCTTGTTAGGATTATTTGCGAATCGACTAAGTTTACTTATCGCACAAGCTATATCAAGACGTGTACAATTTATTATGTACATTAGGCTTCCCAACACAAGAGCATAATCCAATTGAGACATGCTCTCACCTTTATTCTTTACCTGATTATGGTTCGCGTCAATTGGAGTTCTTGCACTTTTAAATTCCAATTTGAATTTTTCAAGTACCTACTTCACGTAATGAGTTTGTGACAAAGCTAGACCTTGAGGAGTCCTTTGGATTTTAATTCCTAGAATAAAGTCGGCAATTCCTAAGTCTTTCATGTCAAACTTACTAGCAAGCATACACTTAGTAGCTTGTATGAAGGCAATGTCTTTGCTCATTATTAACATATCATCAGTATACAAACAAACAATGACTATATGATTTGGAGTGTCCTTAATGTAAACACATTTATCACACTCATTTTGTTCCTTGGAGGAAGATTAACCAATTCTCAAGTGTGGTTGTTCAGTATGGATTCTATTTCACTATTGACCGTCTCTTTCCCATATTGTGCTGCTGAAGAAGACACTGATTCCTTAAAAGTTTGAGGCTCATTTTCTAGCAAGAATGTCAGGAAGTCTAGACCAAATGAAGTGGATGTAATTTGACGTTTACTTCTTCTCGGATTTTCCTCATTAGCAACCATATCCATTGTTTCTTCCCGAGGTCTCTCAGACTTTTCGTAGGACGAACCACTTCTTATTATACAGATAAATATTTTTCAAAGAATTCAGTGTTATTTGATTTTGTCACCATATTAACTTGAATCTCGGGATTTTCTGATTTATAAACCAGAAAACGATATGCCTTACTATTGGTTGCATATCCAATAAATGCATAATCAATCATTTTTGGACCTATCTTAACCCTTTTAGGTTTAGGAACTTGTACCTTAGCTAAATACCCCCACACTTTGAAATATTTCAAGCTGGGCTTCTATATTTTCCATTTTCCAGAAGGAATGGACAGTGTTTTACTATGAGATATACGATTGATTATTCAGTTAGCTGCAAGTATAGTTTCCCCTCACAAGTTTTGTGGTAAAATTGAACTTATCAACAACACATTCATCATCTCTCTCAAAGTTTGATTCTTTCTCTCCGCAATTCCATTAGATTATGAAGAGTAAGGGGTAATTGTCTGGTGAATAATGCCATTTTTCAAACATATTTCTTCAAAAAGATATTCATATTCGTCACCCTTATCACTTCTTATTATTTTGATCTTTTTTTTAGTTGTGTTCAACTTCACTCTTGTATTGCTTGAAAGCATCAATTGCTTCATATTTACTAGTAAGTAAGTAAACATAACAATACTCGTACTATTGTCAATAAAAGCAATAACATACATTTTCACACCGCGAGTTGGTGTTGACTTCACGTCGCAAATATCTGTGTGAATAAAGTCTAAGTGACCTGAATTCCTTCAACATACTGATAAGGATGCTTAGCATACTTTGATTCCATACATATTTGGCATTTGGAATTAATCCAATCAAATTTTGGGAATACTTTCAAATTTATCATGTTTTGCAACGTTTTGAAGTTGACGTGACCTAGACGTGCATGCCATAAAGTGTTTTGACTCAAATAAGTAAGAAGAAACATTAAATTTATTGATAGGAACTGCTATTACATTTAGCTTAAAAAGGCCCTTATTCAGGTAACCTTTTGCTACATACACATCATTCTTACTTAGTACAAAACTATCAGAAATAAAACTATATTTGAATCCATTCTTGACAATAAGTGCGGTAGACACAAGATTCTTGCGAATTTCTGGAACATGGAGAACCTGGTTTAGAGTCACAATTTTTTCCAACGTCATCTTCAAGGTAATCTTGCCAACTCCTTCAATTTTGGCTGTAGACAAATTTCCCATGAAAATTGTCTCGTCAAGTCCTGCGGGGGCATAAGAAGAAAATAACTCCTTGTTAGAACAAACATGGCAGCTAGCTCCAGAATCAATCCACCATTCTTTAAGATTTTCTACCAAGCTGCATTTAGATAACAAGGCACACTAGTCCTCCATTTCTTCAATACTTTCAACCATGTTTGCTTGATTCTTCTTCTTCTTTTTCTTTTGTACATCATCCTTTGGTGCACGACAGTCCACAACCTTATGCCTAGACTTTTCACAGTTGTGGCAATTACTCTAGAACTTTTTCTTGCTTGGGTAATTCTTTTGTCAAGAAGCCTTATTTCTCCTCTTATTTTGTGGCGCCTCCTCAACAATGTTAGCCCTTATTATTTTCGAGTTGCCACGTGACTTCTTTTCAGTATTTTTATTGTCTTCTTGTATCCTCAAACGAATAATCAAGTCTTCAAGCGTCATTTCCTTACGTTTGTGTTTTAGATAATTCTTAAAGTCCTTCCACAAAGGAGGTAACTTCTCAGTGAAAGCATCAACTTGAAAGGCCTCATTTATGACCATACCTTCAATAATAAATTCATAATTAATAACAAGATAAATCTTATTAATAAAATTATTGATTCGGGTCATACATTCAGCAAGGAGATCATGCACAATGACTTGTAATTCTTGGACTTGAGCTATGACCGACCTAGTGCCAACCATCTTGAAATCCAAAAATCGTGCAACCACGAACTTCTTAAGTTCGGCATCCTCAGTCTTGTACTTCTTCTCAAGCGCGTTTCATAATTCTTTTAAAGTTTTCAAGACACTATAGACATTGTACAAGCTATCTTCCAAACAACTCAAAATGTAGTTTTTGCACAAGAAATCAGAATGTTTCCATGCTTCAGTTACAACAAGTCATTCATCATCCGGAGTGCCTTCAGCTATGATTGGAGGATCCTCCTTGATGAATCGCTGCAAACTCAACGTAGTAAGATAGAAGAGCATCTTCATTTGCCAACGTTTGAAGTCAATACCAAAAAGCTTTTCGGGTTTTTCTGCTGGTGCCATAGCATGAGCATGAGTTGAACGCCCGGACAAGGCATCAATACTTGTAACAATAGCACCTGTTCCATTAGCACTAGTTTGGTCCTCATTTGCTATTTTCTTGTAAAGTTGACAACAAACATAACTTTTTCAAAATTAGTGAAGGTTTTATATGTTCAAACTGAATACGAAACCAAACATTCAAAACATAAATAGTGAAGTTTATTATATTCTTCAAACCGTATTCAAATTTAATACCCCAATAAAATTGTTATATTCTTTAAACCGGAGTAAAAAATATATCGGAGTAAAAATTAATTAAGCTTTAATCTCCAAAATTGATGCAAAAACTCTACTGCAAAAACAGATCAAACTTTTGACAGAAATTAACACACTACAAAATCATATTAAATTGTTGTGACACTGCTGTCCAAAATAAAAACAGCACTGAAACGTTGTTATCAAAATAAAAATAACTCCAGCTATTTAACCGAAACTAATGCTCCAGAAAACAGAAATTAAACTGCTGCAGTCGCAAAATGAAATGCTGCTATCACCACTTTCAGCAGTAATGTTGCTGTCTAAATAAAATAAACGCAAAAACTTACCAAAAAGAATAACAGTGCTGATTTAACGCAAACACAATTAAAATTCCTTAAGCTGTTAGGCAACGTGTATTCGACCAAAATCAACTCTGTTAAGAAAACAAGAAGGAGAAGAAATAGAATAAATAATTTCGAGTCCACAATTTTTTAAAGGAATTTTAACCCCCTCACAGTTGCCAAGGCAATGGATTAAATCCTTCCAGGATAAAACGAAACAAACCTTCTTTCAACAGTGGCAATACTAGAAGCAGGATAGCACAAGACTTTTTGGATTAATGAACTTGCAGAGAGAGGGAAAGTGATTATGTAGTTTCAGAATTTCTGAGTTTTTTAGAATGGAAGCCATGCCTGAATTTATAAGCAATTGATGGCTTTGTGAAAAGGTACGGTGTCTATTCATAGACATCTGATAGGAAGACAACGTATTGTCTTTTAACGTTACTTATTAAACTGGGTCAATTAGTTTAACCAAATGAATCGGGTCAGTTTTTCAAGCCCAACCCAGTCCATTTAATTTTCCATCATTATCCAATGGGATTTTTACATATACATCCCATATAGCAAACCTTATAACCACTTATGTTTAAGGTTTGTGTTTATTACATTTAAGTATACCACCTTTCAATTTATATACCAAAATTATATTTAAGGTTAATAATCAACTCATTAATTATTTGCTTGATTTGTGGAACAAAATCTTTTCAAACTATTAATTAGAGGCTTAATTTGTGGAACAAAATCTTTTCATATCTATAATCTCTATCCCTATTTAGTTAGTTAAAACAGAGTTTGATGTTGTTACGTAGAGGGAGTAGATCTGAAATTTCAAAGTTTTAGTTCACTGCCTCCAAAAAGGTTAGCTCTAAACCGAATTTCTATTACTTCGTTCGTTTTAAAAAATTGCTTTGTTAGAAATGGTTAATTTTTTTAGTCAGGTTTTAGAGATACATGTCTAACCTAGAGGCTTGATTTGTGGAACAAAATCTTTTATATTTGTTTTTTTTACACGTTCACATTTGACTACATTGCTCCTTCTTCTTCTCAGTCCCAAATTCTCAAATTCCATTTTTCTATGAAAACGAGGGTTTTTTGGGGGAAAATATGCGATTTCTGTATTGATTATTAGCAAAACCGAACTTGGCTGGAGAAGGAGTAGATTCGTCCCTAACAACGATTTTGTTTTTGTTTGTGGGTGGAGACTGAGGTAACCGGCAGGCTTGCAAGGAGGAAGGGTCCACCGCCAAAGAATGAGAAATAAAGTTGAACGAAAGAAGAAGTAGAGTGTACTGTTGTAATGAACTTTGGTTGTACTGAACAATTTTTCATGAATACTGAACAATTTTTCATGAAGTGGAGAATTATGTCAGTTTGGTTGTACTGAACAATTTTTCATAAATACATTAGACATGAGTATTCGATCTATCTAATAACATATTGGTCGTAACAGCTATCTAATAGCATATATAATAGCTTCAGTTGCCATTCTATATAACTGTCAGTTCTTATATAATTGTGGGAATAAATTACTAATGTAGTGACTACAATTGCATATAACTACACATCTATACTACATATAACTACAATTGCATAACTACAAATTGTTGGAAGTCCAATGCTACATGTACTGTTGCAGTACATTTGCGCTGTTATGTTTTCGGATAAAACTTCTTGTCTTGAACAATGAAGAATAATGAATTGACGTTGCATAGAAATGCCATTTGTAGTTTTCAGCAACTCATACCATCCAATAGATACAAAAAAATACGTTATTCAGACATATTTTTCAACTGACTACGATAAACTACAAGTAACTACAATTAACTATAAAGTTCATATAACTACAAAAATTTGACTACATTTTAAAAACACACTGGAAACACTGCATATAACATTAACTACATTTACCTACATTTGACTAGATTTTAAAAACTCACTGGAAACACTTCATATAACCTTAACTACATTTACCTACATTTGACTACATTTTAAAAACTCACTAGAAACACTTCATATAACATTAACTACATTTACCTACATTTGACTACATTTTAAAAACACACTGGAAACATTTTATATAACCTTAACTACATTTACCTACATTTGACTACATTTTAAAAACTCACTGGAAACACTTCATATAACATTAACTACATTTACTTACATTTGACTACATTTTAAAAACACACTGGAAACAGTTCATATAACCTTAACTACATTTGACTACATTTTAAAAGTTTTTTCCTTTATTGGGTTAGTTGAATAGGATTGCCACATCATAATTTCATGATTTTGTTTACTTTCATCAATATATATATATATATATATATATATATATATATATATATATATATATATATATATATATATATATATATATATATATATATATATATATATATATATATATATATATATATATATATACATACATATATATATCTTATGTAAATCAAACACTCAAATCCCTTCCAAGCTTGACAGTAGGTTCTCATTTATTCAATTCAATCCTTATTGCCAGTTGTAATTTGTCAGTTACCATATTAAGACAAACTGAGAGGTTACTCCTCAACTAAGGAAAATTGCAATTTCCAAAGTCAAGAGTTCGTGTTAATTTGTCAATATCATGGAATTATAATGCAAGAAATGATTTCCTATTATAGAATTTTAATCAGAATTAACTAATCAGTAAAATTCAAATAATAATAATTAAACGTATGATCTGTGAATGTATATGTATATATAATGATTGTGGCATAACAGATATCGTCCCTTCACCTTTAACAAAAGGTTTCGGCCAGGGGCTGGTTTCAATATTGGATCTTATGTGTTTATAACCGAAGGATTTACTTAAGGGAATTATGTACCAGATCTTAGGAGCATTTAAGATATTACCTTAACTGACTTAACATTTATTTGGTACAAAATCAAAGATTAATTAGGAGCCATAAATACAGGCGTTATTTTAGGCTACAATTTATTTAACATAGATTTGAGCCTTAATAAATGGCATTATTTTAGGATGCAACATCAGCAAAGATTTCGTTTGGTACATATTTTGTAACAAAAACATGGGATACGAGGGTAATAACCAAACAAGGCACAATAATGGTAATAAGGTTTGCTATATGGGATGTATAGGTAAAAATCCCTTATCGAATTTACACTACTCATCTTTAAAGCCCAATGACTTAAAAGTCCAACAAAAACTTAAATATAGGAGAATAGGTTTTGATACAAGAGAATAGTAATACAATTATTTTAGCGTATCCTCTATGTACCATTTTTATTTTGATAAGGGGTTGACTCGTTCTTGATGCCATTCTCATACACCTTTATCTTTTGCAGATCAAAATAAGAGTAATCAATGACATTTCTAAAGAGATGCAGTACATTGTTGATTGGATGATGATATTATGTTGAATATGAGATTTGATTAATACAATGCTGTCAAACACTCATTTAAGACGCGTTTAAGCCTCGAAGCTCAAAAATCCTCATGGAGGGTGTTTCTCCTCACTTAAGTTGAACTTCAGAGTAGGCAAGACACTAAGGCAAGTCTTATTGTCCATGTTGACCATGCATTATATCTTGACTCAAGCGGTACTAAATATTAAATATAATCGACTAAGAGATATATTAGATGCTAATGAAACCATATTGAAGGAATGTGTTATTTTTTTCTTGTATTACAAATATATTATTGCGCTTCGAGCCCTAATAGATCTTAACTGTTTTTTAAAGCTTTTTGACTATGACAACAAGGATTAATATTGATATTATTATATATATATTTAATGTCAAAATTATTTATTGAAGTTTCAATTTAATTATATAGTACTAAATTCATGTATGTTTGTTTGTCATTTTTTAGTTTTATATATGGATGCGTAAAAGCTTGTTTTATTGTTCTCATGATAAAATCATTAATTGAGCGAACCTTGTCGTGTGCCTCGATGCGTCTATTCATGTCTCAAAGCCATTTCAATTGACGTATTTCGGGGTCGCCAATTGTGAAATTGCATTTTTCTACTAATAAGACTCAAACAAAGTTCCAAATAGCTGGATTGCCAAGGAAGTCTCAAGTTTGTCGAATTGAATTTCTCTAAGACTTGTGTAATTCATAAGCAAGACCATATTCTATATATCTTTATTAATTAGATTTTTATGATTGATGTAATAGAAGTCTAGTTTTGGTGACAATTTGCCTTCTTGAGACTTATATGTCGGAATCTACAATTTGACGCTTCTTATTTGTTTCTTTCCTGGTGTCCGGTACCCATAGGAATTATGAGATAAGTGTTAGTTGCAGTATTAACAGCCTATCTTAGTTTTTACAACTTCATTCTATCACAAATCTTAATTATTAGTTGGCATTAGTAAGGTTACCTCCATACATGTTTTACAAGCGTGTCATAACAAATCTTACATTTGATGGTTATAATTCCATTAATCTCTTAATGGAAGCTAATCATAAAATGTCATAGTGAAGTCCCTACATATTTAGTTATGGGCTTATGGTAGTATCTAAACTGTTCCATTACATTCAATCACAGTTTATGTGAACTTATTTTCTTTTTAATTCATTTGAAAAAGAATGAACCCTTTCTAAATTTGGAAATAATTTAGCGTAAACTTCCAATTCTACCTTTCATGAGAAGTTTTTATAACCACACAAATACTTTGGACCCCTTTTTGACTTGTTTAGAAACACAAATTCAAAAAGTCTTCATTTTTTTAAACCTCATAACCAGTCAAACAGGTTCACATAAATTGGAACGGAGGGATTAGTACTTTTACTGTATCGGCAAAGTTAAAGAGACAATGGAAGTGGTTAAAACTACAAATAGCAAATTGACTAAAAAAACAGTAATAAATTTTTCTGTTAAAAAAAACTGAAATAAAGAAAATTCCATTGCACTGTACTCCTTTACTTCCAACGTTCATAACAAGGAGAGAACATGCACAACTATCTTTATTTCGAACATGATGACTTTCCCTGCATAATGCTATTGCTTCAAGTTTGCAGAGACCCTTCTACCTAAGCTCCATCCTAAACCTTCATACAACAACAACAACAACAACAACTACCCAGTATATTCCCACCAGGTGGGGTCTGGGGAGGGTAATGTAGACGAGCCTTACCCCTGCCCGAAAGGGCAGAGAGGCTGTTTCCAGTCGACCCTCGGCGTATAGGATAAAAAAGGGAAAGCTGCATTAAACCTTCATACTGTGATCATTTTCATGTCAATACTAGCACTGACAATGAACGATTACGATACTGAACTTTGGAAGCCATATATTGGCTCAATCAGCAACATGAACAATTTTATGTCAACCCAGTCGTTTCCTTGCTACTAGCGTATTCAATCCTTCCAGCTCTTTCAGCAATTCTATGGCCAACCAGTGCAGAAATATTTGACGATGATATACATTCACCAACTAAAACCAATTTGAAACACTGAAGTCCCTTAGCTTCCTAAGGTGTCTTTCCATGTCTTGCCTTGACTTCTTCCACTCCTCTTTCTCTATCACAGTGGTTGGATCATCTCTTTCCTCCTAAAAATGACACGATGCCCGCTCATCAGAGATGGAAAGACATCCACAATAATACAAAGATAAGTAAGAATTTGAGTTCAGAATACTCACTGATGGTATAATTTTGAACGAGTTCCCATTATCACGGATGACAAGCAAATCATTCTTTCTGTCCCTGTTTCTTCCTCCAGGAACTGTCACCTGTTAAAAAAAAATTAACTTTTAAAACTAACAATAAAGAGAGCAACCAAAAAGCCATAAATATTAGGGAAAGGCAAAACGTGTAAGCTAGTCAAACCGCAGGACCTCATGCCTTCATACTATATCTGAATGTTTCAATAGATAGGACAAGTTCAAGTTCAAATCAACCGTGCTAATAGCTGGCGTACTCGTTGGCATAGACAACCCCCCCCCCCCATACTATTGGTGGTGATTAACACATATGTCCTTTAGATTCTATATCTGAATGGATAAGACAAATTCAAGTTCAAATCTTCCATTCCGATAGCTGGTCTACTGTTTGGCATACAACAACAACAACAACAACCCAGTATAATCCCACTTAGTGGGGTCTGGGGAGGGTAGTGTGTACGTAGACCTTACCCCTACCCTGGGGTAAAAAGGTTGTTTCCAAATAGACCCCCGGCATTCTTCCCTCCAAGAACTTCCCACCTTGCTCTTGGGTAGAGAGGCTGTCTACTACTTGGCATAGATACTCAGAATTAGCAGTTGGAATAAGGGTAACAGTTTTATGTCCATCCATCGAGCAAACAAAAGAAGTGTGGAGGTCATTAGAAAAATTACGGATAAAGGTAACAGTTGTTGTAGGGCATTCTTTCCCACCTGACTGTTCTACTGAAATCTTGAGGCATTCAAAAGAATGCAGTACTGAGAAAGAGGATCAACATTTTTTTTTTAATTTAACATTATATTCATTAATATCAAAAGATGTACAAGATGAAGTTTTAGTAGGAGCTTTGACTTGCTCCAACTCGTTTACATCATTCCTCTATACTGAGGGCCTATTCTAAAGCACTACTTATACTCAGTATTGGAAATTCATACAAATATAGCTAAGGAAACTATCTATTTGCCTCAAGCCAATCTTCCATCGACTGCATTTTCTGCCTCTGGTGCGAATAAAAAGGGCAATCTCTCTACAGATATGAGTCTCTTCATACTTTTTCAAATCAAATCTGATTCTATTCCTTTCCCTCCAGATAATTGTAATTGTATTAATGAAAACACAAGCTGTTATAATATTAAGGACCACTCTACTTTTTGCCTTAGTACGTATCCATTGCAATTCAGTTTCCCAGACACCTACTGCCCTATGATGCCCCAGCCAGAGGCAAAGTCTAGTCCACAACCTTCTTGTGACTGAAAAATAAAAGAAGAGGTGATCAAAGGTTTCTGGCTGTTGATGGCAGAATATACAATTGACAGGAACTTGAATGCCCATCTTCATCAATCTGTCTACTGTAGGAAGTCTTTTCTGTGCAGCTAACCAAACAGTAAATCTGTATCTAAGTTGAGCATTGGTTAGTAGCATCAGGCTTCTCCATGGAACTTTGCTGAAAATAGGTAGCAATGTGTGGTACAGCTTATGAACATGGAATTGCTCCATTGTACAGAAACTGTGTAGTTTGTTAAGAAGGCTGCCTTGGTTAAGTTGATTCCCCATGACAATAGCTCTACTATCCAGAATTTTCCTCACAACCCAAGAGGCTGCCTTAGGTGTGATTATAGTTTCCAAGTCCATTTGCTTAATATAGTAGCTGCGCACCCATTTTATCCATAAGCAGTCTTTCTTACTGGCTACCAGAGGTGTTTGCTAATAGCAGCCCTGTTCCAGAGTGTCATGTCTATAATGTTAAGCCTACCAAGAGATATAGGTCTGCATACTTTATCCCATGCCACTGGA
The DNA here is from genome assembly GCA_034376525.1 of Nicotiana benthamiana. NCBI lineage: Eukaryota > Viridiplantae > Streptophyta > Magnoliopsida > Solanales > Solanaceae > Nicotiana > Nicotiana benthamiana. The sequence goes on from CM067336.1 coordinate 101,044,527, forward strand.
GCTTTCCTGGACAGATTTACATTGCCAGTCCACAAGAAGGTTCTGCATATGTACTCAACAGCTTTCAGAATTTTCTTAAGCAGAATGAAGATCTGAGGCCCAATAAGATTTGAATGCCAAAGATAACTGCTTTAATCAATTGACATCTACCTGCATAAGAAAGAAATTTAGCAGACCAGCAGGTAACTTTAGCAGTAATCTTTTCAATTACAGGCATGTAGTGACAGATAGCAAGTTTTTTGGAGTCAAGAGGGACTCCTAGATATCTGAAAGGGAGCTTGCCCTCAGTAAATCCCAACTCCTCCAGTATCTGTTCCTTGACAGAGTGTTGAAACTCCAGCTATGTAGACTGCACTCTTTGAAGTGTTAGCTTGTAGGCTAGAGGCTTCAGAAAATGTGTAAAGGCATCCTTTAAGATCTTAACAGAGATTAGGTCAGCTCTACAGAACAGTAGTAAATCATCAGCAAAGCATACACGAGTACAATTAAGTTTCCTGCACTTAGGATGAAAATTGAAATCTCCATTTCTGTGCAACTGTTCCAGCACCCTATTTAGATATTCCATAGCCAACACAAACAAGTAGGGGGACATAGGGTCACCTTGTCTAATACCTCTTTTAGCTTTGAATGGTTTAGTTAGGCCTCCATTCAGAACCAGAGAGTAGGAGACAGTAGACACACAAGCCATTATCCATTGAGTAAACTTAGCAGGGAAACATATGCCAATTAAACTTGTTCAAGGAATCTCCATTCCAATGTATCATATGCCTTCCTCAGGTCCACCTTTAAGACACACCTAGGTGATATTGCTTTTCTAGAATAGCCTTTAAAGATTTCATGACTAGGATAATGTTATCAACAATGCTTCTCCCTTCAATGAATGCTGACTGAGCCTGTCCAACCAATTCCCCAAGCACAGTTTTCATTCTTCTGGTGATGATTTTGGAGATGATTTTATACAATGTAGTGCACCATGCTATAGGCCTGTAGTCTTTCACAGTTGCATGGGTTTTGTCTTTAGGAAAAAGAGCAATGGCAGTAGTGTTGATCATTGGAGGCATTCTGCAAGTGGTGAAGAATTCCTTAGCAGCAGCAAGTATGTCCTCATTAACTAATTCCCAGTTCCTAGTGAAGAATTCCACATGGAACTCTAGTTTATCAAAGAATCTGTCCTTGTTTGTCAATACAAGGAAAGCAGCTCCAGATGAAGACATTATACCTTTTGGAAACACCTTTGATGGAAGAGATTCAAAACCTTGGAGCTCCTCCTAAAGTGCTCTATCGCACTCTAAAGACTAAGCTTAGGCATCTAAGCAGTGGCGAAGCCACATGATCATAAGGGGGGTCAACTGACCAACCTTCGTCAAAAAATTGCACTGTGTACATAGGTAAATATTATGTTCTAAAGGTATATAACACATATTGAACACCCTTTGTCGTGAATTTTTTTTCACTTCTTTTAAATTTGAACACCCTTGGAGAAATTCCTAGCTTCGGCACTGCATCTAGGTCATAGTCCAAACAGTTGGACTGCTTTGCACTTCTCTACAAATGTACATTTAGAGCAATTGAACACACCCCAACCACCCATTCAAATAATGAAATCCTTTGGCATTATCAGCAAAGTGGAAATGGCTCTTTTGAGATTCGCAATCAGTTCTTGCTCTTTAGCAAAAGACAAAAAAAAAAAAAAAAAAAACCTGTGTAACGCAGTCATTCCAACCTTATCAGTAAAGTGGAAATGGCTCTTTCAGGACTCGTAAATGTTTTTCGGGAGTAATTATCAATTTATTCCTCCTCTATCGCAAACAAAATACTTAACCCTGATCTGTGCAAGACCGTCATCCCAGCATTACCCTTCCCCAACTTCCATGGAACAGAAGAAATAAATTCAAACTTTAATCCTTCAGTTCCGCTGTTTACTCCTTACCAACTTCCACCCAAACTCCTGACCCCTACACCCTTTCCCTTGACACCACAACCATCTACTTAAATTCCCATACTTCTTTGCACTGTAAAATTTGGTCAGACTTGATTGCTGAGCTATGTTAATTGTTAAACATATATCTTCAAAGTACTAAAAATCCAATACTTAGAGTTTCCAGCATTAGAACTACATTTTCAGAGGAGCAGATTGAGCTATATGAAAATGAAAAAGCTACGTCCACGAAATGATAAGCACTCGATCAGGTAAGTTACTTGATGCATAAAAAGTTAGCAAATCAAGAAGAAAGAGCAATAGAACAAAGTTGTCGCAATCCCTTACCACTACTTTGACTCTTGTGATTGATTTGGTTTTCGAATCAATAACGTATATTTCTTCAAAATCAAGAGCAAATTCTGGATCACCAACCCTGCGGTTTCTATAATGCTTTGTTAAGAATACCTGCAACAGAGACACACCGATCACACAACCCATAGAATGCAGGAGGAAGTGTTCTTATCCTCCTATTCAATTGATCAGAGCTTTCATACCAGCGCAGATGAAATGCTTTGGATTAAGTACTTGAATGTCATAGACTCATTAAAAAAAAGTCCTTGAATGTCATATTTGGGTGATATAACCATAAAAATTTGATGAATTATTTTCAGGATATAAGGATAGAGTACAACAGGTCAGAATATAAGGCTTAAAGAACAAATATTCTTAAATAACCACCAAAGATGGCAAAGAAAGTTCAGGGCCTCCGTAAGACAAATAAAGAAAAAGGATTAAGGGGGGAGATTTGCCTCACTACAGAACCAAAAGCAAAAGTGACAAGAAAAAATGAAGCAAGAAAGTTAAATTGCCTTTCTTTATCTTTTCCCTTTTTTGTTTTCTTATGTCTCCATCGAAGCTCATCCCATGTAATTGTCCAGCTTTCATTTGACTTTACAATTTAATACTACCTCACAAGCTTAATATCTTTAGCAAAATAAACTGCATAGACAGCATATGACAGAACAAATGTTCTAATCTGTTGAAATAGAAGACATCCATACCTTTGAAACTTCCCTTTCTGATTTATACATAGGATCTCTAGGTGCATCAATGGGAGGCTCTGTCACGTTGTAGCACCCATAATCACTCATCGCACACCTAATATACTACATGATAAAACATGTGCTTGATCGATAAGTTACGTAAATACTAAATCTACTGTAAGATGAATCATAAGTATTCAAATGCAAGTCATATGGCACCCATAACCATAAAATTATAAACACTATACCTTCTGAGGCATTGGTGCAAGAACTCTGGGAATGGCATATATATCAGTATCTGGTGGCGTAACATACATCTGCATACAAAATAGAAAAGACACTTCATCAGCTAGCACATTACTCAAATGCTCCAGCATTACATATGGGGGAACGGATAGAAAAGCAAGGTGCAGACAGCAGGATCGGGAAGAGAGAATAAAAATAAGAAAAAGAAAACAATCTAGAGGCATTTGAAATCAAAAGTAATACAAGAACTAAAATTCAAACTTCAGTATCCGAGTTCCCCTAAAACCGCAAACTTAGTTATAATGTTCTTTTCGTTTGTGTTGACCTACCCGTGTTCAAGATACACATGGGTGTGGAAATACAAGGTGCAATCCTTCAAAATACTCTAAAAAACTTGCTCAAATTGAACTATGTTTATGGGATATTCCGTTGACATACCAAAAACAAATCCATATTTGAAGCCATGTAACATGGTAAGACAAACCCCAATTTTTCTTTAAATACATCTGTGGCATGCAGGCCAGCTCAGGTGCATCTTGGACAATTCATCAGCCACCATGTCCAGCCCACAAGCATAGGTTACAAAGGTAATCCTGCCCATCAAGGTTGGAGCAAATGGTCATCAAGTATCATAGCTAAGATTCCAATAGGGATATATAGGTCATTACTCCCTGACCCAACCTGGCCAACCCCCTTGAGACAACTATGATTTCGTATTTTCTTAATTGACGGTAGTATTCGGACCAGCTTGTGCACACCTCATCTATTCCAACTGATACCTGCTACCTCCCACCAGCACTGGTATTGGGTAATTCTGCCCACTAAAACTATGGGAAGAAATCACCTAGGATTTTTTGCCTGGATTTGAACCTGAAAACTCATAAACCTGATAATCTTTTCAGTCAAAAACCAATAAAACAAAGCATTTCAACTTTTCACTCCTTATATGAAGACACATTTACGGTCATAGCACTACGCACAGTACTCAAATAATGCACCTCTCAAGGCTATACAATGTGCAAAATATAGCACCATGCTAGTAGTCAACACTAGATAAATGCAAGCAAAAGAAACAAGAGGGCTGCAGAATAATAACCTCACGAAAGTCATAAACATCATTATCAGGGTCAGGAGGTTTACGAATGAAGAAATCACAATCAAGGAGGCTAATTTTATGAAACTCCTCCTCATTAATTCTATAATCCACGATTTTCTCGGAGTCCCATCCTTGAGTAAACACAAAGCTACTGCTATGAACCATCGCAATGTCATCACCAGTAGCAGCAACAGCTAAAGAAGCACCACCTAAGAGGGTATCATAGTCAACATCAAAGTCTTTTTTATTATCAGCTTCTTCCACTTCATCCTCGTCCATATCGTAATCATCTGGTCCTCCCCCGTCTGCATCTCCGTCGTCGGCGAATACCCTGAAATCCCACCTCCTTTTTGTGGTTAAACTTTGTTTTACAGAATTGGGGTTGTTGGAAATTGGCTTAGCAAACGAAATGGTGAAAAGGGATTGTGAAGAAGGTGTAGTGGAGAAGGTTGAAAGGTTTGGTGGAAGCGGGAAGAAGAGCTGAGCAGCTCTCATGGTTGTTCAGTTCAGAGGGAGGAGTGGGGAGTGGATTAGATTTGTACATTTCAATACTCATAGTTTTGTTAGATTTGACACTTAGCCCCCTTAAGATATTTTAGAAGTGGAAAGCATATTGAAAAGGTGGAAATTAAACCCTTGCAATTTTAAATACTTAGCAGATAGAGAGCGGTCATTTCTTTCTCTAGCTATTTACGTTATTTTTTACAAAATGGAAAAGGGTCAGACCTGCACCTAACGTCTAAAAATGTCCTTCGTTAACCTATTTGCTATGAATAAACCTATCGTTAAAAATCTAACATATTTTTGCCCTTAGTTCTAACGGGTGAGATATGATTTTTTTATTATTTTATTAATTCCACGAAGCTATTTCTCAATGGCCATTAATTAAGACACCCCAAATCGAATTTTACCCCACCATAATCCAAATAGATCGACCCGACCCAGCAAACATTATTTTACCTCCCAAAACACCCGATGTTAAGGCATTTTCCACCCACTTCATTACCAAATTAATGAAATTTCTCACCACTCTCATCTCTCATCTCCAACCTTTTAACTCGAAATCTTTGATAAATTTGCATTAGTTTCTTTTTAAGCTTCAAATAGCAGAAATTCTACTCCTTCTCGTGACCTAGGTGATGCCCGTGCATGTTATTGCAGACTGGTAGTCAATTATTTTACTGCTACGACACATATGAATGGTGGTCATAGATTCTATAGATGTCCTCGTTATGAGAGTAATGAATGTCGTTATTGAGAATAGCGCGATGAAAACTTCCACCTCATATATTAATGTTTATCCACAAGCAAAAAATTGCAGTGGGTGATGCTCTTCGTCAAGAAAGAAATAAGTTTAGGAAGATGGTCGATGATATGGTTGGTAATAAATCTGGAATTTTGAATAATATATCTGCATTGGAGGATAAAATTTCAAATTTTGAGTTGAAATTGAAGCAATGTAAAAAGTTTATTATATGGTCATGAGTTGTCTATGTTATATTTATGGCTTACAAAATGATGTAAAGAAGTTGTGTTTTGGATAGTAGTGTTCAAATGTGATTACCATAGGAATCTGTTGGTCGTTGTGGTTTACAAAATCTGCAAGATGATGTAGAGAAGTTATTTTGCTTAGTAAAGGTTATGATGTTATGGCTTACAAAACTGCAAATTGTTGGCATAGTTGTTAAATGAAGGAAATTGCAACTTTTAGTTAGGTTAAATTTGCAGTTGTCTTTGTAGTCAAGTTTTTCTTAGTAAGGGTTGTGATCTTTGTATTGTATTTTTGTATTGTCGTTTTCATTGAAGTTTCAGTTTTCATCTCTATTTTCATTGGTATGTTATGCTCATTAAAATCAAAAGTACTTCCACAAGAACCAACATGATGTTATGCATATTCGAAAACAAACAACATCAACACAATATTTTTTTATAATCAATAGATAACAAGGCATTGTTATATGTAGCCAACAAAATACTTAACAACCAATTGTCGCAATGTGCTTTACCCTAATATAAGGCCAAAAAAAAAATGGGGTGAATCCATACAACTTCCAGAATTGATTCACCATAAAAATAATACATAATAAGTTATGACTCGGTCATCACAGAAATATAGTTTCGTTCCCTAGATTAAAAATTAGTCATTCAAACACAATTGAGGTCCCAAGAGCTTGATCTTCTTAGCCTTTAATTTACAAATTTTTTTCCTTTTCTGCCAACAATTGTCTTGATGTCATTATTACTATGCCTTTCCGAGTGACTTTCCTTGGTGAATAGGGCAAGTTTGTAGGCACATTGGCACCAGATTCATCAACCTTGAATGCAGTCTTCCTTGTACTAGTTGGCATTTGTCTCAACTTTTTCTTTTGAAGACTGGTCTTAGCTTCAAATATCACCTTAGGTCTCAAAGATGGATGTTTTTCTTCATCTTTAGATATTGAATCTCCATCTTCATAGTCATAGTCATCATCCAAAATAATTGATGTTATTGCTGGTAGTGTTGTTGCCGATGTTGATGTTTCACTGTGAGTAGAGGTGTTTTGTTGATGTATGTTGTTGGATATAAATTATTCATGCAATTTCATATGTAAAAGATAAATTTTTAAAATAAAATATAAATAATAATATCCTATCCTCGCATATTTTCTAATAATTCTTGTAGGAAAAAAATTATGAAAAGACAAAGAATGAAGCAAAGCCATAGTTGCACACATTATCGTCATATTCGCAAATGTGAATTACACATATGGGCTTATGCAAAGAGATAATTAGAGATGAAAAGGAGTAAGTTACATATATGGAATCTATATACGTGAAGGTCACATTCGCATACATGGAACTTACATTTGCAAGTCTGAGCCATGAAGTCAAGAATGGAAGCAAAAGAGTCATAGATGCATGCATGAAATCTATATTTGCAAAGGTCACATTCGCACATATGGAACTTACATATGCAAGATAACTCATGAAGTCAAGAGTGAAGCACACGTGTCATATTTGCATATATTGAATTTACCTACACAAAGATCACTTTGCATACATGGAAGCTACATTTGCAAAACTAACTAATGAAGTCAAAAGTGAAGCACAAGTACCATAGTTGCATATATAGAATCTACGTACACGAAGGACACTTCGGATACATGGATTTTACATTTGCAAAAGTAGAACAAGACAAAGCTAATCATCTTTTCCTATAAATATCAAGCTCTCTTTGAATATCCAACCTTAGTAAGACAAGAACTAGTCTTGGTCTTCTTTCTTTGTAGTAAAAATATTTTCTTAGTATTTTATATATTTCTAATCTTCTAAATATCTTTTTTTAGCTTTTCTTGCTCTATAATAGAGTAATCTCTTTTTGTTGATAGTTTATAAAGCTTAATATATTTTATAATACTATCTCAGTTTTTATATTTTTGGCTTCAAACTTTTTATTTACATTTCATACTGTGCTGAAATAATGATTTTTAATTATTCTACCTTTTTTTGGTCGAAAAGATAGAGTTATATTATAGAATATCAAACAAGTACAGTGTAATTGTTAAGTAGATGCATAAAAAGGCATCGTTTATCACATCTACCTATTGTATCTCTAAGTTATTCATATATTAATTTTGTAATTCTCCAAGGAATAAAATTAATATACAATAACTGATAAATAAATAGTAGTGTGAAAATAATTTTTCAGTAAACTATTATTTCAAGTCAGTAATCTTGCTTGCCTCAGTTTTAATTCTCACGGAGGAATTATTATAGGCAAGATTATTGATCCTTGGTAAAAATATTCTCACGTAGTTTTTACTTTCTTTTAGCACAATTCAAGCAAGAAAAATATTTCGGTTTAAGCATCACTAGTCTTAAATTTATTAATTAATATATTCTCACGGATTGTTATTAATTGATTATTTATTAATGAGCAAAATATAAGTATATTAGAAATAAGCAATTATTCTTTAGAAAAATAAATATAGAAATTAAGACTTTCCTATAGTAATATTATCAAGTGAATTTAATGATTACTCCTTTTTAAATTATAAATCTTCCAAAAATATTTTATTTTGTTTAAGTAATTGAAAAGTTTTAAACCTCTCTCGGTTTTCATCAATTTAATTATCTCAAGTAGTAGCTAAAATATTACAAGTCTGTAGCATATATTATCTAGTTTTTATGGGACGATATCTTAAACTATATTAGTATTTGACAGAGTACGAACATGAAATTTCAATACACATTGGTCTCGTCAAAATTTTAGCGACGTTGCCGGGGATTGGCATATATCTACTTCAAATTAAATATTTTGTTACTAATTTAAGAATTTATTATTTGTAGTAGTATTAGTATTATTATTGTTACTATTACTACTACTACTATTACCATTATTTTTGTTATTATTTCTGTCAGTATTTTCACTATCTACTATTTAAGTACTTCCTACTACCTTATCATTAGTTTTCCTTTAGAATATTTAGTATAATAATACTAGTGCTTTTATCCACAAATACTATTATAACTTAATCTCTAATTACTATTATTTACTAGTACTAGATTTACTTATACTTAATATATATCGTACTTTTTTTCTATCTATTTTTGTTATCTTTAAAATTTTATTTATTTGCTTTATTAACTACTAATACTGATTTAAAATTATTGTTATTTTTTTCTCTTTAAAATTTTGAGTAGTTTATGATCCGCTCTTTTATAAAAAAGTTGGCTAGTTGCGATCAAGAAATTAAGAAATCTCTTCGATTGTGCAGGTTAGAAAAAACATCATCTTCTCAAAGCATAGCTCGTGAAGGAATGGAGAATGAAGAAGTAGAAGACATTCAACCACCAATCCATATGGATGATCAATTTGATGAAGTAGCACCAAGGCCAGCAAATAGAATCCTAAGGGATTATGCTAGACCTGACCGCTTCAATTGTGAATTTAGTGTCAGAAAACCTCTAGTGGCAACCAACAACTCTGAAATCAGGACTGACCTGATTCAATCAATTCAACAGTCTTTTAATTGACTTTTCTGGAACTTGTTGAAACGACTAAGTATAATGAAGTACCTCCTGAAGTTATCAAGTTAAGGTTATTTCTTTTTTGTTTAAAAGGAGATGCCAAGACTTGGTTGCAAAGTTTGCCACATGGTTCTATTACCACATGGGACCAAATGACTAAGAAATTTTTAAATAAATATTTTTCCTCTGCTAAATCCACAAAGTTAAGACAAGACATATCTAATTTTTTGCAGACTGACACTGAGTCAGTTTATTAAGCTTGGGAAAGATTAAAATCAATGTTAAGAAAATGTCCACACACGACATTTCTGAACACATGCAACTGCATATTTTTTTATCACGGGTTAAAACCTTCTACTAAAAATGTGATTGATGCAGCTGCAGGGAGTTCTGTAATGGGAAAGACTACAGAGGAAGCATTGCAATTGTTGAACAAGATTTCTGAGAATGCCATCCAATGGCCATCTGAACGTGTAATCATCAAGAAGGCTGATACGGTAAATCATGTTGATGCTTTAAATACACTAACATAACAAATTGTTTCTTTGGCACAAAAGTTGAATCTTTTTAGGTGAATATACAACAACCAACCAATCTGAGACTTATGACATGTGTGTAGGAAATCATTTGAACCATGAATATCAAGCAAACAATCATAATGACGAAAAGGTCCACCCCGTCGGTTATTAACCATACCCTTTTGGGAGTCCAATGGCACAAAAGCATCAAGGATTTCAATGGATCAATCAAAATAGTGCGGGGAAATTTTAAAGCAACAAGTATAAGGTTCATCGGGATACCAAAATCAGAACCTTGGGCAACCCAACTATAGACCTTATGAAAAAGCAGTGACATATCAGCAAGGCTTCAACAAGACCATTCAAGTCTTGATGACCTTTTGTATAAGTACATTAAGTTCACTGATGAAAAGATCGAAAGCCAGGATTCAACGCTCAAAAATCTGAAAATGCAATTAAGTCAACTGGCAACTCTTATGTCGGAAAAAATTCAAGGTCCCTTGCCAAGCAATACAGAGAAAAATCCAAATGAGCACCTTAAGGCCATCCCCTTACGGTCAGGTAAGGAGCTTGATGAACCATATACAAACCAGTCAGAACAACAGGTAAACAAGGGTAAGAATGTTGAAATACCCTCTAAATTATCTGAAGATAAAGAAGTCAAGAAAAAAGAAGAAAATAAATATTGAAAAACTAACTCCTTTCCCTGTGACAATTCCTTTTCCACAAAAAATAAAGAGAAAGTCTTGATAATCAATTTTCAAAGGTTTTGGAGATTTTAATACAAATTCACATTAATATTCCTTTCACTTATGCTTTGTTGCAAATGCCTTCTTATGCCAAATTCCTAACAAAATTATCAAGTAAAAGGAAATTGGAAGAAGTTTCTGTGGTGATTCTTACTGAAAAATGAAGTGGTATACTTCAAAATAAGCTACCACAAAAAATTTGGTGATCTAGGTAGTTTTACAATTCCATGCACTTTGGGAGGAGTATATTTTGAAAAAACAATTTGTGATTCTGGAGCTTCAATTAACTTGATGTCATTTTCTATCTTTAGAAAATTAAATCTTGGTGAGACGAAATACATAGGTGTTTCTCTTTAGTTTGCAGATCAAAGTACTAAGAAACCTAAGGGAATAATTGAAAATGTGCTCGTAAGAGTAGATAAGTTTGTGTTCTCTGTAGTTTTTGGGTAGACCATTTCTTGTCACATGTAGAGCAATCATAGATGTCTATCAAGGACAACTGATTTTGAGAGTTGATGAAGAAATAGTCATTTTTGATATGCAAAAGATATTAAGATTTACAGGATATGAGACATCATCTTCATGTTTTTCGATTAACATGCTTAATTATCTTACATATGAATTCAAATATGATCAGTTGATTCCAGACTCAATGGAAAGATGTTTGGCCAAATCTGGCACCATACAAGATGATGATCTTATCATCAGAAGAGAAGCCAAAATACTAGAAAAAGATTATGAAAAGGAGTATATGCAACCAGAACAAGTTAAACCATAAATTGAACTCAAAGTTCTTCCATTTCATTTAAAATATGTTTATCTTGAGGAAGAATTATTTTCCAGTACTTATTTCATCTTCTCTTACTACAGACAAGAAGAAAAATTGATTGAAGTGTTGAAAGCACACAAAAGAACTTTGGGATGGACTATAGAAGACATCAAAGGGATTACTCCAAATATTTGTACGCACATAATTCTCGTGGAGGATAGCTACAAGCTGATAGTCCATCCCCAAAGGAGATTGAATCCAGCTATTGATACCCAAATTTTCCTTATATATTTTTATACCCCAAAATTCTTCCAAAATAGCGTATATGTGCATATATGAGAAAACCCATGAGTTTTGGTATTTTAATGATTTTTAAAACCAATTTATCGCCTATTTTAATACCAAAAAAATCCCGAAATTATTCCCAAAAATTGTCATTTTGGTGAACAACTTATTTTATTCTTATATTTATAACAAAATATAATTAATATGAGTTTTTCATATTTTTACAAATTTATTTAGCATTTCTAAAGCTAAATTGTATATAATTATAATTGTAGCCTATTTTGTAATTAATTATGTTTTGTGATTATAAAATTATTCCTAATATTTTTATATTATTTTTTATATATTATTAAATATTTCAGTATTTTTAATTTGTTTGTAAATTATTTTTAACTATTTTAATTAATTAAAAAGGGGAGGAAATGGCTATTTAAGAACTGGCCCATTTGTATTTAATTTTAGCCTCAATTTTAACCCATTTTAACCCAACCCACTTTCAATTAGGATCCGACCCATACCCCATTTGGATACCCGGTCCAGCTGTGTTTTGATCTGAGCCGTTGATCAAATTCGATCAACGACCCAGATTATATTACCTAAATTAAAGCCTAGGGGGGTCCCTCATTCTTTCAAAGACCAATATCTCTCTCTAACATTTTCTCTCCCTTCTCTCTAGAACCTTCTGATTCTCTCTTTCTTCTCCGATGGGTTTCATCGCCTCTCCGGCCAACTCCGTCATCACTTCTCTCGACCTTTAGTCGCCATGGGACCTTATCTCGTTGTTTCTCTCAAAGTTTTGAAGCCCCAGAAGCTTCCACCATGAAAGGTTGTCCTTGGAAACCTCGCTCGGCTATCTCCGGCCTTTCTCAGGTGGGTTTTGGTCCGATGATGCTTTATATGTCGTTATTAGCAAGTTTCACGGCCACGTTTCTCATCTCACTGATTTTATTACAAACCCCAATTTTTGTCTAAATCTCTTAATCCATGTCTTTTTAAACGATTTCTGGTTTAATCTTTGTGTTCTACACTATTTGTCACTCGACATCTTCGATTGGCTCAAGTTTAAACGCTCTTGTTCCTCTTTTCAAAACTAGGGTTTTCGACCCCTTCTAAAATCACTACATTTTCTGTTTCTTTGAGTGTTATGTGGTTATTCCTATGATTATGTGTTTGATTATATTGTAAACATGTTTGTTTCTGAGTTCTATGCTTTGGAACTTTCCTAGGGTTCCGACTCCCCGCTGTTTTATGTGATTTCTTACCTAGGGTTCTTAACTTTGAGACTATTGTGTTTAAATAAGTTTGAATGCTCCCCCTTACTAAATATTCTGCTAATTCCGAGCATCTCTTTGAATCCTTTATTTGCATGGGTTCCCCTTAAGGGTTCTTACACTAATTTTGAATTATTTCCTTACTTGTGAGTTGATTCCTATAATTGGTATTGATTCCCTCTACTTTTGATTTTTTCCGTGATTCTCTGACTGATTTTTCAGAGTTAATTTATATGGTTACCATACTTGGGAACCTAAGTACATTTCCAATTATTCTGCATACATTTTCTTTGTTTTAGGCATTGTGTACCTATCCTTTATTACATGTTCCATGCTTACTGCTCTTATTATGGTATAATGAGTCATCTGACTAATTCTTTCCTTACATGATAATCTGTACTCCTATTCGAATCATGAGTCCCTGATTTAAGGGAATTAAGACCTGTGATTGATTCAATTGGGTGCTGCTTCTATAATTATACCATATTCTCTACTGTTTTCAAAAACTATAAGTATTACTCTTCTTTTCTCACTTAACATACACACAGAGACGAATAAAACTCATTACTCTGAATTCTCTCTCTTTTTCACATAAACATATTTGGTGCTCCCTATTGTTTCTACACAACCTCTTTCACTTTCCTGTTGAATGTTGATTACTCAATCGACTGAAAGCCAAGATTGAGTGATCCCAGTCACTTTTACCACCCTGCTGGCCTCTACTTTGTTGCTTGCTTTGGACTACCTGCTGCTTACTTCTTTGCATCATGCTGTTTTTTTCTCTGCATACTCTCTGAAAGCTATTGCTCACTTCTCTGCACATTATTGCTCACTATTGCTCTGTGTTACATTATTTTCAACTGGTATGTATCCTATTTAAGTTACAGCCTCAAAACAATATGCTTTTATTGGTGCTGCACTTTCTTTTGTTCCTTGTGTGCTTCTACTTATGGTTCTGTTGTTCCTATTGTAACTAGTATGTATCTGTGTTAATTAGTAGGCCTAGCTTAACCTGTCATGTTCATTGCCCCATTTCCTACCCCAAAGTATGTTTTACTTACTCCTGTACAGTACTAGCATGTGTTCAGGATCCTCTTGGCTACTCCATAGCCCTAAAACCTCTTCCCGAGGTTGATTTGGTTTGGTGTCTGGTGTTGTAAGAACTAGACTCCTAGTTTGAAGCATGAACTTTTCTTTAATGTGTTATACATGTGTAACTGGCTTTCTTGCTTGTGAGCTATTTGTTCCCTTTACCTTTTCCCTTGTTTGTGTGACCCTTTGTTTTCAAAACTGGCCATCTTCAATTGATTTTAAAAGGACTCGTTCACTCTTCTATTACTATCTTCTCAAACTGTTCTTCATGTAAAACCTTTTCCAACTCAACTTCTTCAGATTTCATCACAATCACACTACTCTTAGAATTTAGGTTTTGCCCCCTTAGTGTAAGCATTGCTTTGGATATCTTGAGACCCAATGAACTTTGATGCACAAGGCTGGCAATTCCACACTTTCACTTGTCAATGATGATTTGTCTTGGGTGCCTGGTATTGGCCAGGGACCCTTAGGGAACTTTGCCGCATCTAAACTCTTTCTAAAGGCTTTGAAATTCGAAAGGATTGGGGTTGGAGATTTGGGCCTGGCTGAAGGCTCCCTATAGAATAACTTTCTTATTTTACTATTCACTACTGTAATTTAATTACTTGATCTGTAATAACTTGCAAAGGAAAATGGAGGTTTATAGTGAAATTGGGGAGGGTTATGCATGTTTAGTTAAGGGAACGGGTAGAGAATATGTCTATAGGATTTTACTTACCTATTCATGCAATAGAAATCATGTATAAGGCATGCATTCTACATATAGAAATCCTGCTCCTAGGTTTGATACCCAAATTTTCTCTATGTATTTTTATACTCAAAATACTTTCAAAATACATGTATATACATCTATAAGCATCCCCAAAGGTTTTGGTATTTTTCCCAAATTTTTAAAAGATTTTTAAAACCAATTTATGACCTATTTTGCACTATAAAATCCAATAATTAGTCCCAAAACTTGTCATTTTGGTAAATAATTTATTTTATTCTCACATTTATACAAAAATATAATTTACATAATTTTTACATAATTTTACAAGTTTATTTGATATTTTTAAACTAAAATTGCATGAAATTACAATTTTAGCCTATTTCTCGACTTAATAGCATTTTTAATCACAAAGTCATATTTTTAGATTAATACTTACATATTTTTCATTAACCGAGTACTTTTAATTTTATTTTTAAACATTTTATGCTATTTTTATAAATTCAAAAAGGGGAAAGTGGCTACTTCAATTTTGGCCTCATTTTCTTTCAATTATAGCCTGATTTGAACCCCAATCCACCCCCTAATTAAACAACCCAATATCATTTCCTACCCAACCCAGACCCAATTAAACGAACCCGCTCGGACTCTATTTTAAATCGTGGCCGTTGATTGTTTTAATAAATAGTCCACTTTTGCCCTTTCCTTTTTAACACAACCGTCCCCCTAACCCAAATCATTCTCACAAAGCATCCACCTTTTAATCCTTTCGTTCTCTCAAACTCTCTCAACTCCTCTCCAAAACCCTAGCCCATTCCCACCTGTTTCCACCTTATGTCATAGGAAACCATGGCATTTCAGGTCCTGGGTGGCCTGTATTCACCTCCCACGTGCCCTTATACTCCTATTACGTGAAGTTTCAAGGTCCTATCTTGAAGACGCTGGCTCAGAGTTCCTCCCATTCAGGTACTATGGCCATCTCCGGCCCATCCCCGGCGTGTCCTAGCCTTATGAGCCCGTCTCGAATCGGACCAGCCAATTTCCAGGCCTTTCTCATCTTCTAGGGTTTCAGAGAAATCCTAAGCCCTTTCGAGGTTTTCTTGTTTCTCTCTAGATATGCTTTTCCGTGCTATTTCTGAAGTTTTCAAAGTATTTCCTACATCATTTCAAGTTTTTGCTTTCAAAATTGTTCGTCTTCTCGAACCTAGGGTTCTTGATTTTTACTTGTTCTACTGTGATTTCTTGCGTTATTTTTCTGTATCTTGCTTTACTGTAACTCCTAAGTGTTGTCACCATGATTGCCATGTGTTTTCTTTTACTGTGGTTCCTCTTAGGGTTTCCTACTGATTTCTTTTACTGTGTTTTCTTTCATTATGCTTCCATGAAATTTTTACGTTCCTTGGATTTTTTGAGTTTACTTTGCCTAATTTTCTATGCTTTCGCCTTTGTATTTAATCCATGGAGGAAACCCTATATTTTGGGGGGTTTTCAACCACTTATGTGCGATTGTTTTGCTTATGGTCTTGCTTCGTGCTTGATTTCAAAAACCCTAATTTCTAAGCTCGTCTCATGTTCTCTGACTCTTGCTAAGCCTTGCAAGATCTTCTGATTTCTCTCATGACTATGTTCTTCTACTTTTGATTGCATGACCACTCTGTTTGTTTAATTCTAGCCTCGTATGTTTAAAGTTAGGCACTTTTTATAGTCAGACCTTTCTCTTTCAAAAAACAACCCTAATTTTTGGGGATTGATTTCAGACTACTATTATATGAGCTTATTTGATTCTTCCCCTGTCTAATTTGGATCAACTTTCTGACTTGATTCATTGTTGAGTTCGAATCTTTAATTCCTTTACTTACTATGTGTTAGTTGATTTTATTCTTACCTTATTTACCTGAACCGCATATTTGAAGAACTTCTCTTATGTATTTACCCTTTATTGCACAATGTGTGACTGATTTTCTTTCCTTAAATAAAACCCTGTCCTTTACTATTCAAGGTCGACTCCTTAATTAAAGGAATTCCCTTCTCCTGATTGATACTAAATTATTTCCTTGCCTTATTCCCTGCCTGCTTTCAAACTATAAATACCCTACTCCTTTTCTATAAAACACACGAACAACTGAGTTCAAAAACACACACACACACACTCAAAGCTCTATTCTCTGCATTTTACTGAGCATTCTACACTGCCTGCTCTTATACATTTGGAGTTTCTTGAGTTTGTTCCTATTTATTTCTGGATGTCTGTTTGCTGCTGTTAGTATGCTATCCTAGATTTATAACTGGTATGCCCTTCTATGCTCTATAAGCATTCTTATTCAATTTCTCTAGTTCTACCCCTTTCTTTGTGTGTTCATTTATGCATTCCTGCACTATTTAATTACTTTCAAGCATGTTAATCCCTCTCCCATGTTCCCTTTGTATGTGAGTTTGTCCTAGGTCATAACAGCATTATGAATTGCTGTATGAGATTCAGGACTAGACTCTTTTTGATTCTGTACTCGATTGTTTTCCCATTCCCTTTCCCCAAATGTGCTGAGCTCTAACTTGGGTCTGTTGATGTCCTTATCATCATTCAGGCCTGAGTTTGACTCTTTAAGAGTCTGCTCCTATTTGTCTGAATCTGAGTGGGAGGTTAGGGGTGTGCCAGTCTATGCCATGACTAGGTATGACCACCTCCTGATGAGGTTTCTCTTTCACTTTACACCTACTCCTAGCTCTTAAGTTCTACCCCCTATGGTAAACCATGCTTAGGGACCCTATAGTTCCCCCTGAACTTGCATGCCTAAGGGCTGGTAATTCCACACATTGCACTACTATGTTACAACATTCAATCTTTAGAGTGTAAGCATTGCCTGGGCTTTTGAAAAAGAAAACCTTTGGAACTTTGAAACACTCTAAGAGAAGGCCTTGGAATATGGAATCCGGATTTGGTGAAACACATGTGTTGGATGTTGAAGGTTGCATTGAGCCTCCTCAGGTGTGACTTTAGTTTTGATGTACTTATTTCAGTAATTTTCTTTCCAATTTTGTAATAACTATGTAATAAAACTCGGGGAAAATATTAGCAAAGAGTGTGGGATGTGTTTATGTTGCCTGCATAAGTCAAAAGGGTAGAAATCCGATCTATAGGTCTTTTATGCTTTGAATTATCTAGAAATCATGCCTATAGGATGTTCTAATGCTTAAAATCATCTAGCTATCATGCCTATAGGTTTAATACTTCCAAGACACCTAGATAACATGCTTGTAGGGTTTAATGTCTAATCATGTTGCAAATCATTAGAGATACTGCCTATAAGACTTTAACATTTGCCTAATCAATTGCATATAGAAACCATTTTCATAGGAAATGCATATGCGTTAGGCAAACTGTAGGGTAACTAAATGTTCATCTATTTGCTAACTCTTTAACAGGCTTTACAATCCAATATAGATACCATGCCTATAGAACTCCGTCTCAACTTGTCTGGCTCGTTTAAGCAACAACAGTCCGTTAACTGGCCCTTAATGTCCTAATGTATTGTTTTCAATAAAACCTTTGTAAATTAGTATGTTTTTTAACTCTTCAAGTCTGCATCCTTTTCTAAGCAGTTCCTTTAAACATTCTGCCTAAATGTTTTATTCAGTACCTGAAATTGTCTTTTAGAAATAGTCATGTAACTCACTCTTTTCTTAATACATTCCTCTCTCTAAAATCTTTCGTAACTATTCTGTATTTTTTCCTACTCAAATAGTCTGCTGATTTTCAAATCCATTTACAAATTTATTGCAGTCTTTACTTTCTTTCAAACTCTTCTGCATTAAGACCTCAATAACTAACAATCAGACCCGAGGGGCTTGATGCAGACTTTTACCCAGCTTTATGAGTTAAACTGATTCGTCCGCCTTCCTTAACTCTACAGACCAAACCAGTATGTGCAAGTCATGCTAAACTAATTTTTGTGGCATCTACGGGGTTTGTATGAGCCCTTGAGTGTTTGATTTGTACCCCACTTATTTGTTATTTGTTTTGATTGACACATTAGTATTTTGTCCTTTTAAACTCCATATATGACTCCCTCCATTTCCCCCTTTAGGATTAGAAGTCCAAATACCCCGCGACTGATAGGTCGGGATGGGTATTAGCATGCAATACGTAGATGAGACTAATCGCGTTTAAATACCTTGACGGGGTGGGAAGAGTAGAATATGGAGATGATGACGGTGCACTAATATCAGAGGCGAACCCTCTTTTGAGGAATATGTGCGAGGTATTGCACCGAATGATCCATATTATATTTAAACTTAGGACCCTTTCTCTTGTTCCTTTATTTATGTTCTGTTAAATCATTTTTTCCTCAAACTATGTTTCTTTTCAAAACCAGTTATGCCTTTCTTCTGTCAAAATTATCAACTAGTTTATTTTTCTTATATGGCAAAGCTGCTTGTCTACTCCTACTCTTCTTATAGTCACAATTAAGCATGGTCGGGAACCACACTAGTGGATCTTTAGGGTTCCTAACACCTTCCCCTCGAGATAATATCAAGCCCTTACCCGAACTCTGGTTTTCTTTCAAATTTTTCTTCTTTTCTCTAAAAGTATCCTAATGCACTATAATCATTAGGCGGAGACTCTTCAAATTCCATAACCTGATTCCTCAAAAGGGAATAAGAGTTATTTTTCCCATAATTTCGTAAACCCGATTCCGCCTTCTTTTAGTAGGGAAAAGGAGGCGTCGACAGCATGGCGACTCTGCTGGGGATTTTCTTTAAGGCTTTTACCATATATGCCTTTGTGACTTCGTTGCTTCCTTAATTACATTTATTTCGTGTCTTTTGTTATTTCATCATAATTACTAACTTGGCTCTTCATGTTTTCCTTTTCCTTTAATTTATTCCTTTATTACTTTACTATTATTTCAATGTCGTTGTAATTTTCGAGTATATTTATGAACGTGAAAATACATGTAATTTGTTTCATTATTGTAACTGCATTCTTCAACATCATATTCCACTCATACCAAAACAAAACCTATCGCAACGCTTATAATGAGTGGTTGCGCCCTTCAGATATTATAAACCCCCTAAATGTGGCAAAGGCATATTTGCGGAAAAACCAGTCGATCAACGGTGTAGTCGACGGTTCCGCGCCTTTCCTTCTTGAGTTGTCCGCTCAAGGGTACCTTATCTAGCACTTCAAAAGTAGAAACCTTATTCCATTAAACTATTCATGCATCACGGTCAACCCTAGCTGAGTCAGTTATGTTGTCCACATAATGATTCCTTAAGATAGCCTAATCCAAAGTCCACCGGGTTTCCTCGAAACCCAAACGGACGTCTCCACGATATGTGCATTTATTTGGAGAACTAAATTCCTTTTTCTAATTATTTATTTAAATAGTCGAGTCTGGCGGGGTTAAGGGCCTAACACTTTGTTTTGTAGAAAATGAGGCACGAGGTCCCCAGATTCGGTATGGTATCTAACATCCACCCAAGGTTGCTAAGCCGGTGGGAAGATCTTTATGGCAGCGATCAAACCCTCGTCCGCAAGTACTTAGGGAATTTTCCCTCACTTCTTGAAATCCATCCAACAACAAGATCATATAGGCTGCCAATTTGATCGATCACTGTTCCATTTCGGAGACTTGGAAATGATCCCTTTTCTATAAGAGATAAGGGCCTAGGTGGTATCCCTTGGGAGACTCTGGGTTTGCTTATGCCGGAAAACCGCAAAAGTAGAGGCTTTCTTAAGATGATGGGACTCAAGAATAATCCTGACCTCTCTTGCTTGAAGGACTCCTACATACCATTTGACTTCTTGTGCGAGAGATATGGCCACAACAAGTCCTATCTCACCGACATGGACGAATTCACTCTCACTTCTTTGGCACATATACATAGAAGGGTCTTTGTGTTCATGTTTTGCTTCTTAGGCATGATAATTTTCCATATGAAGAAGGCTAGGATACACACCAGACTAGCCATGGTGACCAAGACCTTAATGGAAGGGATCGATGGGTTGTCTTTCAGCATAGTGCCTATGATCATCGCTGAAGTCTATCGAGCCTTGGGAAAGTGTCAGCAAGGGGCTCCACATTTCTAGGGTTCTGCTACTTCAACTTTGGCTCATAGAACACCTTCAGAAAGGCGACTACAGACAGGAAATCATACGCAGGGATTGGGAAGACCATATCACTTTTCATTACCCAAAGCGAATGAACTTCATGCCCAACATGTTCGCTCAGCCAGAGGACGCCAGTGGATGGGTAGAGTTGTTCGAGAATCTAAAAGAAGAGAAAGTTCAGTGGATGTTCGAGTGGTTCCTAACAGGGGAGTTCATTGTCCGTTCTCGAGACGCACCATTCCTCATACACATTGGTCTAAGGGGAACTCATCCTTATGTCCCTCTCCGGGCCATGAGGCAAGCTGGAAGAAAATAAATCATACCCAGGATAGAGAAAATGAGTCATTTCAGGGCTGACTTTCAAGATGATGATAGCCCGCACAGGTGTCACGCTCAGTATATATGGCACTGTAAGCTAGTCTTAGAGAAGGAGTCTATTGAACTAGACATGTATCATGCCGGGTGTGTGCCGCGCTATACAGGTTGGTTGGAAGATGATCACATTGGTTTGGGTCGTCCAGGATTTGTCCACGATCATAGGATTATTGATGAGAAAACTGAAGCGCAAGTCAAATACAATCAAATGGGCAAGAGAATGCGAGAATGCAAGAATGAACATTAGGAAATACAGGAAGCCCACGAAAAGCTGATCAACGAGTGGAAGGACATGGCCGTCAACGCCAACAACCGTTTTATATATTTGGAGCGAGGTATAGTGGAATTGGAAGGGAAGTTCTTGAAAAGAATTGAAAACTGTCAGAATGCTGAAGGAAGTGCAAGCGGATATATGGCCCAAGCCTATCTGTTGTTAGGAATGCACGAGTTGATGCAGTTATACGAGGGAGGCAAGAGTACTGAATCTGGCGAAGGTCCTTCTGGGACCAAGTAGTTAGGATTTTCATTTTTGTGCTTTCTTAATGTAATAAGGCCACTGACCATTAGTGACATTTTAATCATTCAGTTGTTTTAAGACTCGCCTTATTTTTATCAATATAATGAGGAATTTAGCATTATAAGTTCTCCAAATTTAATTTGTTGCTAGGACTACTTCGAGCACAACGAGGCACCCAAATTAGGAAACGACTTATACTATTGCAAAACGTGTTTAAACATCGCAATATGATTTTTCAGAACCCGCACTAACTTTTTACCTTTTGTTTTTCCTTTATTTATTCCCCTCCCCAAAGGTTAGTTCGTGCATTCTGGCACCATCAACATACTCAACAAGATTCAAGGGTCCTCCACCACCTCCTCCCCCAGGTCCTACCAGAAACAGGAACAAAGGCAAAATGGGAGATACAAGCACTAGAAAGGAACTTCAGGAAACTTCTCAGAATGCTGCAATTACCAAGGAGACTGCTTCTTATCTAGAGCAAACTTTGCTAAGATTTTGAGAGGAATTAGACCAAGTATGGAACCTGGCAAGTCTGTCAATCACTCTTGTTGCTCCCAATGTTAACACCCAGAACCCCGCACCACCACAAAACACCGCACAACCTCCAATGCAACCCACCCATAACACTCCACTACTCATCCCCGAACCACAAAACACCACAAAAAACCATAACACCCCTATCTTTGTGGACACTATGCCGCACTACAGTCATCTAATCACAAGTGCAACCGAGTCAGATGACAAGAGCTCCCTCATTCAGAATTTGGCCGCTGAGATCAAGAAGTTGACTAGCCGGGTCAAGGTTTCGAAGGTAACAAAGGTGTCGAAGGGTTGAATTACGAAGATCTCTATGTTCAGTCAGATGTTGAGCTCCTGGAGGGGTATAAACCTCCCAAGTTCGAGATATTTGATGGTACAGGTGATCCCAGGATCCATTTAAGAATGTATTGTGACAAGTTGGTAGGAGTCGGAAGGGACGAGAAAATTTGCATGAAGCTGTTCATGAGGAGTTTGAAGGTGATGCTTTATCATGGTATATTTGCCAAGATGTAAAGAAATGGACTAGTTGGGTGAACATGGCATCTGACTTTATGGACCGGTTTAGGTTCAACACTGAGAACGCACCAGATGTGTTATATATCCAAAATCTCAAGAAGAAGCCCACAGAGACCTTTCGCAAGTATGCTACTCGTTGGAGGTCTGAAGCTACTATGGTCAGACCGGCCTTGGAGGAGGAACAAATGAACATGTTCTTCGTCCGTGCTCAGGGTCTGCAGTACTACGAGAGGCTGATGCTAATAGAGGGCCAAAAGTTCTCTGACATCATCAAGTTGGAAGAAAGGATTGAAGAAGGCATCAAAACGGTATTGTCACTAACCTCGAGGCATTGCAAGCTACCAACAAGGCTTTACAGTCTGGTGGCTCATTGAAGAAAAAGGATGTAAATTCCATAATGGCTACGCAAAGGAACAATTCCCCTATGAAGTACCAAACCTATCCCTCAGCTCCACTCACATATCAACCTACCCTAAACTACCAAGCAGCATCACGCACTTACCAAATTCCACCACCCGTCTACCAATCATCTCCACCACCCACATATCAACCCACCTCACCCAGATATTTCCAACCTGCATCTGTATACCAAGCATATAATTGCCAACCTTCTCACTACCCATCACCGCCTACCCGCCAAAACTTTCCTCGACCTTTACCAAACTTCGACCGTAAACATTCCAGAAAATGTACCGCCATAGTTGAGACAATTGACCAATTATATGAAAAAATCAAAAAAGCGGTTATGTTACCCCTATCCCAGCCGTAACTCCAGAAAACCCCTCTCAATGGATCAACCCAAACAAGAGTTGCGCATACCATTTCGGGATGAAAGGCCATACCATCGACGAGTGTCGCTCATTGAAAGATAAGATTCAGAATCTGATTGACAACAAAATCATTATAGCAAAGGAGCCCGCTCCTAATGTCCGCAACAACCCTATGCCTGACCACAAGGGTGGAGGCATCCACATGATCGAGATCGAAGATAATTGGGACCCTAAGGGGTCAATCAGTTTTATAGTTGGAGGAGACGAGCCTAAGAAGCCAATATTTACTCTTAATCCCATTGTTGTTCAGATTTAGCCCTCTGAGGGCGATGTGGTAAATGTGTATGTGCCGCTCAAGTTTGAAGCACCTTCTGCAAAGGCGCCAAAACGATTGAGGTTGAGTTCGGGGTTCCAAAGGCACCTGCACCATTTGAAGTCACTGTTTTACCTCCCAGGGTACCAATTCCAGTCTCCATGATGGACGTGACCCCGTTCAAGACAAATGCTATACCTTAGGATTACACCACTAAGGCTAGAAGGAAGGGAAAGACATATACTGGGGAAGAAATTGCTGCACATGGCATGACTAGGATAGGCAGGGTATACATCCCAGAACATTTGGCTGAGTCCAGCAGGCAAGCCTCCGGGCGGGCCATTGAAATCGGACCCGTTGACTTTTGGAGGAAGGTAGAGGCCACAGAGTACTCAGTCGTCGAGCAACTAAACAAAACGCCAGCATAGATTTCTATTCTGGCCCTTATGCAAAGCTCTAAGGCACATAAAAATGCCTTAATGAAAATACTGAGTGAAGCTTATGTTCCCAAACAACATAACAGGAGGCGAAATGTCCAATATGGTGGGGCAGGTACTGGAAAGCCACAAGAGACACGATCACCTTCCATGAGGACGAATTACCACCAAAAGGGCTTGGTCACAACAAAGCATTGCACATCACTGCACAATGTAAGGATCACTTTATCATCAGGATCTTAGTCGACGGGGGATCCAACCTCAACATTTGTCCATTGATAACTCTAAGGATATTGGGTAAAAGATTGCACGAGATCAAAGACGGAGCTATCAGTGTCAAATTTTTTGATGGATCTCAGAGGTCCACCATTGGAGAAATTAGCCTATGCCTACAGATGGGACCTACCTGGTTCGATAATGAGTTCCAAGTCATTGACAGCATCCTTTAATTTGTTGCTGGGATGCTATCGCTGGGTCTATAGCCTCAACTTTGCATCAAGCTGTAAAATTTGAATGGAACCATCTGGAAGTGATCATTTATGGTGACGGTAGCAACCATATATACAATCGCCAGGCCATCCTGATGATCAGAGGAAGAAGGAGAATCGGTGGAGAAACATACTATCACATCGAGCGAGTCAACGCCATAGACAAAGAAAAGTGGTGGGATAACAAAATTGAGAGAATTCTAAATTCGAGCGGGTATGAGCCCAGAAAAGGACTTGGTAAAAATCTCCAGGGCATCATCAAGCCTATCAAGTTGAAGAAGCATGGTACCACTTTTGGCCTAGGTTATGAATATACCTTGGAGGAGTTCAACCACAAGTCACCACCATGGCACGGTCCCTACTACCTACTGGAGCACCCGCTACATCAGTTAGAGCAGACCTTTTAGCCTGCTGATGTCATATATTGATCAGAGGAAGATGAGACACTGGCAGCAATGAAGAACTTGTTTCTAGAAGATGATATGGATTGTTGTGTTATCTTCAAGGAGGAAGGGGAGGAAGGCCCTTCCATTCAAGCTGTGAACCGAGGGGAACACCTCACCAATTGGTCAGTCAGGACCACCAATACCTGGAGAGCCTCGGGCATTACTATTTTATATCTTGATGATGAACTAACGACGGTAACTTGCAATAAGGCAATGTGAAAAATGGACATAGATTTAGAAGAGGATGAAATACCAGAAGAAGTTATCAGAGAGGTCTAGAATTTTGAGAACAGGCATAAGTCCAACTTGGACAAAAGTGAGGTTGTTAATCTGGGAGACTCAGAAAATGTCAAGGAATTTCAGCGTACACTTGTCACCACCAGAAAAGAAAAAGTACACAGAGTTATTAATAGAATATGAGGATATATTCACCTGTTCGTACAATGATATGACTAGTCTCACCACATCCATTGTAGCTCACAAGTTACCGACAGATCTGGCATGCCCACCGGTAAAACATAAACTCAGAAAGTTCAAGCCAGACATGAGTTTGAAAATCAAAGAAGAGGTTACCAAGCAAGTCAAAGCCAAGGTTCTCAAAGTGGTAGAGTATCCAACATGGTTAGCCAACATCGTGTCAGTACTCAAAGAAGGATGGGAAGGTTAGAGTCTGTGTCGATTACCGGGATCTCAATCGGGCCAGTCCTAAGGACGACTTCCCTTTTCCAAATATACATATATTGATTGATAACTGCGCCAAACATGAGCTGCAATCGTTCGTCGATTGTTTTGCTGGATACCATCAGATATGGATGGACGAAGAGGATGCAGAGAAAATGGCATTCCTCACGCCGTGGGGAATGTACTGTTACAACATGATGCCATTCGGTTTGAAGAATGCTGGTGCTACCTACATGAGAGCCATGACCAGCATCTTTAATGATATGATACATAAAAAGATCGAGGTGTATGTGGACGACGTCATAATTAAATCTAAGAAAGTTACAGATCATATGGAAGATTTGAGAAAATTCTTCAACAGACTGAGGAGATACAACTTAAAACTGAATCCCGCCAAGTGTTCATTCGGGGTCCCAGCCAGAAAGTTATTGGGCTTCATTCTGAGTCACCAGGGAATAGAATTGGACCCGTCAAATGTCAAAGCCATTCAAGAGTTGCCACCGCCAAAGAACAAGAAAGAAGTAATGAGTTTTCTGGGGAGATTCAACTATATCAGCCGATTCATAGCTCAGTCCACTATTAATTGTGAACCCATCTTCAAGATGCTAAAGAAGGATGCTGCCACTAAATGGACTGATCATTGTCAAAAGGCTTTTGACAGAATCAAAGAGTACTTGTCTACACAGCCAGTCTTGGTTCCACCCGAGCTAGGGAGACCTCTATTGTTTTATCTTGCAGTATGTGATGGAGCATTTCGGTGTGTTTTGGGGCAACATGATAAAACGCGGAGAAAGGAGCAAGCCATCTACTACCTTAGCAAGAAGTTTACCCCGTACGAGACTCGGTATTCTTTATTAGAGCGTACTTGTTGTGCTCTAACCTGGGTTGCTTAGAAACTGAGGCATTACTTTTGTGCTTACACCACTTATCTCATATCTAGGATGGATCCATTGAAATATATCTTTCATAGGCCCATGCCTACCGGCAAGCTTGCCAAATGGAAACTATTGTTAAGTGAGTTTGGCATCATTTATGTTACCCAGAAAGCAGTCAAAGGACAAGCTTTGGAAGATCACCTCACCGAGAACCCTGTTGGAGGAGAATACGAACCTCTAAAGACATATTTTTCTGATGAGGAGGTAGTTTTCACAGGAGAAGACATTGCAGAATCCTATGATGGTTGGAGGATATTTTTCAACGGAGTCGCAAATTTCAAAGGAGTCGGCATAAGAGCACTCTTGATATCAGAAACCGGTCAGCATTACTTGGTATTCGCCAAGCTTAGATCCCGTGCACCAATAATATATCCGAGTACGAAGCCTGTATCTTGGGGCTCAAATTGGCAATCAAAATGAACATTCAGGAATTATTAGTGATCGGAGACTCAGACCTATTCATACATCAGGTTCGAGAATAATGGGAAACCAAGAATTCAAAAATACTCCCCTATCTACACCATGTACATGAGTTGAGGAAAAGATTCAGAAAGACAGAATTCCAGCACCTTCCTAGAACACTGAATGAGTTCACCGACGCCTTAGCCATTTTATCGTCTATGATCCAGCATCCAAATACAAACTTTATTGATCCCATCTAGGTCAAGATTCACAACCAACCATATTATTATGCTCATGTCGAGGAAGAAGCCGACGGGAAACCTTGGTTCCACGATTTCAGAGAATACTTGACAACAGAAGAGTACCCAGAGCTTGAAAATGCTACTCAGAAACGCACACTTCGAAGATTGTCCAATAACTTCTTTCACAGCGGAGGAATCATGTATAGGAGGACTCCCGATCTGGGATTATTGAGATGTGTCGAGGCAAGAGAAGCAATCAATTTTCTGGAGGAAGTGCATGCAGGGACCTGCAGACCACATATGAATGGTTTTGTTTTGGCAAAGAAGATACTCCGAGCAGGGTATTTTTTTGATGACTATGGAAACGGGCTGCATCCAACATGTCTTGAAATGCCACCATTGTCGGATACATGCAAATATGATAAAAGTACCTCCAAACTAGCTTATTTCAACAAGCTCACCATGGTCGTTCGCCGCTTGGGGAATGGAAGTTATTGGACCAATTGAACATGCAGCATCAAATGTGCACAAGTTAATCCTAGTGGCAATTGATTACTTTACCAAATGGGTTGAAGCAGCATCATACAAAGAATTCACCAAGAAAGTAGTAACAGATTTCATCCGTGATCGTATGGTTTGCCTGTTCAGGATTCCAGAATCAATCATCACCGACAATGGTTCCAATCTCAACAACGACCTAATGAAAGAAATGTGTGAAACCATCAAGATAAAATACAGTAACTCTACGGCTTACAGACCTCAGATGAATGGAGCTGTAGAAGCAGCCAATAAGAACATCAAGAAGATACTAAGGAAGATGATCGAAAAGCACAAGCAATGGAATGAGAAGTTGTCGTTCGCCTTATTGGGATGTCGTACCACGGTCCACACAACAACTGGGGCCACCCCTACATGCTGGTCTATGGTACAGAGGCGTTATCCCCGCCAAGGTAGAAATTCCCTTCTTGAGGGTCATATAATAAGCAGAGTTAGATGACGCAGAATGGGACAAAAGTCGCTACTAGCAGTTAGATCTCATCGTCGGGAAGAGAATGAATGTTGTCTGTCACGGTCAATTATTTCAGAACAGAATGTCTAGAGCCTTCAAGAAGAGAGTCAAGCCAAGTAAGTTCATGCCAGGACAGCTGGTATTGAAGAAAATATTTTCGCATCAAGATGAAGCCAAAGGGAAATTCTCTCCCAATTGGCATGGCACGTACTTGGTTCATCAGGTTCCAACTAGAGGAGCCCTTATTCTCGCAGAAATGGACGGAGAAGTCTGGCCGAAACCTATCAACTCAGACGCAGTGAAATGATACTACATTTGATAGTATGATTTTCCTTCATGATGTAATTTAAACTACGCTTGAACTGATTCCCATTTAAGAGGGGATACGTTGGCAGCCCTATGGGTTCAGTCATATTTTAATAAAAATTCCATTTTCCCCCCGAAATTGGAACTGGGGAAGAATTTTGAGGAGGACCCTCAAAATTCTGAAGTAAGTTTTTCAGTCTTTTCACTAGCACCAGCCTAGTAAATTGGGGCAGAATTTTGAGGAGGACCCTCAAAGTTCCGGAGCAAGAAAGGTTGTCGTGTCTTGAACCACGTTGCAGTTGTTGGTTCATCAAAAAATAAAAATCATTTTTATATATATGTATTTGCATTTACTAATTCGTGCACAAATATCGTTCGCATCACCATCGTTTAGCAACGCTACCCCTGTGATACGCGACGCCATGAGCTTGAGGATATGGGCTAACCTCCCCTCTACAAAACTCACAATATTTCTGTGGATGCAGGAATTCAGGCCACGAATCTAAGTATATTTGCTCTTCAGAATCAAAACTCTCCAAAGAGTCACTATCCAAACCCAACACTCCCTAGTAGTCCTAATATCGCAAACCAGCTAAGAAAACATACTACTATTCATTCTTTTACATTCCTGCATTGCATAATATTATTTGCTTTCGAGACTAAGCTCTATCTCCATCTACATCTTTGCATAAGGTTGTTATCTGCCTTTCGAGACTAAGCTCTGTCTCCATCTGTATTTTGCATACGACTACTCTCTGCCTTCCGAGGTTACGTTCTACCTCCATATTGCATAAGGCTATTATCAGCCTTTCAAGACTAAGCTCTATCTCTATATGCACTTTGCATAAGGCTACTCTCTGCCTTTGAGGTTAAGCTCTACCTCCATATTGCATATGGCTATTATCTGCCTTTTGAGACTAAGCTCTACCTCTATATGCATTTTACATAAGGCTACTCTCTGCCTTTCGAGGTTAAGCTCTACCTCCATGTTGCATATGGCTATTCTCTGCCTTTCGAGGTTAAGCTTTACCTCCATCATGCATAAGGCAATTTATCTGCCTTTCAAGATTAAGCTCTGTCT
Source organism: Nicotiana benthamiana (assembly GCA_034376525.1). Taxonomy (NCBI): domain Eukaryota; kingdom Viridiplantae; phylum Streptophyta; class Magnoliopsida; order Solanales; family Solanaceae; genus Nicotiana; species Nicotiana benthamiana. The sequence continues at coordinate 101,074,409 of CM067336.1, forward strand.
CCATCTGTATCGCATGAGGCTACCTATCTGCCTTCCAAGAATAAGCATTGTCTCCGCCCTGCATGGATGAGATATTGTCGCTTTATTTTTTCGACTAGCTGAAACATCGCCACCTGCATTTTAAATTCTCGCTCTAGCTGAAAGATTGCCACCCTTTGCATTTATCTGGCTGAAAGATCGCCACCCTTCGCATTCATTTGGCTAAAAGATTGCCACCTTCTCATGGGATGAAAGATCGCCAACTCGTTCAAAGGTGACATAGTTTGGAGGCACCATCTGCATAGCCCGAGAACACCATTCCATGGCCTGGGAACCCTTACTTTTATGCTCTTCATGGCCCAGGACATCACAGTGTGAGGACGTCATCCTAATCGTCCGAAGACAACATTCATGGTCCAACGGGAATTGCATCACGTTTAAATTACGCAATATATACACATCACGCATTTTCATGTAATCTGACGGGCTCACGACCGTCTCAGCAGGAGCGATCCCGCTCCAGTTCTACGCAGCCTGTCCGATTCCAAGCACCCTCTCAGATCTAACCATCGCGTCTGTCTATTCGAATTACCATTGGCATATTCAATCAGGGATATGTAAGCAGCTCAGAAACCAGAGCGCGATCAAAATCCTTTTACAATCGCCGTTTTCGGTCAAAATTGGTCATCTTATCTTTACCCGACAACTCTTTCATCCCCTCGGATAAAGAGGGGCAGCTCTTGATACCCAATTTTTCTCTATGTATTTTTATACTCAAAATACTTTCATAACAGCATGTATATGCATCTATAAGCATCTCCAAAGGCTTTGGTATTTCCCCCAAATTTTTTAAGATTTTTAAAACCATTTTATGACCTATTTTGCACTATATAATCCAATAATTATTCCCAAGACTAGTCATTTTGGTGAATAATTTATTTATTCTCACATTTACACAAAAATATAAATTACACTATTTTTACATAATTTTACAAGTCCATTTGGTATTTTTAAACTAAAATTGCATGAAATTACAATTTTAGCCTATTGCTCGACTTAATAGCATTTTTAATCACAAAATCATTCTCAATAATTTTAATGTAATACGTACATATTTTTTATTAACCCAGTACTTTTAATTTGATTTTTAAATATTTTCTGCTATTTTATAAATTCAAAAAGTGAAAAGTGGCTATTTCAATTGTGGTCTCATTTGCATTCAATTATAGCTTGATTTTCACCCCAATCCACCCCCTTAATTAAACGACCCAATTTCATTTCCTACCCAACCCAAACTCAATTAAAAGAACTAGTCCGGACTCCATTCTAAATCCTGGTCGTTGATTGTTTTAATCAACGGTCCACGTTTGCCATTTCCTTTTCTAACAAAGCCGCCCCCTAACCCTAGTCATTCTCACAAAGCAGCCACCTTTGAATCCCTTTCTTCTCTCAAAATCTCTCAACTCCTCTCCGAATTCCTAGCCCCTTCCCACCGGTGTCCACCTTATGTCACCGGAAACCATGGCATTTCAAGCCCTGGGTGGCCTGTACTCACCCCCCACGTGCCCTTATACTCCTGAAGACCCTGGCTCAGAGTTCCTCTGATTTATGTCCTATGGCCATCTCCAGCTCATCTCCGACATGTCCTAGCTATATGAGTCCATCTCGACTCGGACCAGCCCCTTTCCAGGCCTTTCTCATCTTCTAGGGTTCTCTGAAACACTAAGTCCTTTTGAGATTTTCTTGTTTCTCTCTAGATTTTCTTTATATCCGTACTATTTTTGAGGTTTTCAAAGTATTTCATACATCATTTCAAGTTTGTGCTTTCAAAACTGTTCATCTTCTCGAACCTAGGGTTTCCTTGATTTTTACTTTTTATACTGTGATTTCTTGCGTTATTTTACTGTTTCTTGCTTTACTGTAACTCCTAAGTGTTTTCACCATGATTTCCATGAGTTTTATTTTACAGCAGTTCCTCCTAGGGTTTCCTAGTGATTTCTTTTACTGTGTTTTCTTTCATTATGCTTCCATGAAATGTTTATGTTCCTTGGATTTTCTGAGTTTACTTTGCCTGATTTTCTATGCTTTCATCTTTGCATTTAATCCGTGGAGGAAACCCTAGATTTTGGGGGGTTTTCAACCACTTATGTGCGATTGTTTTGCTTCTTGTGTTGCTTCCTGCTTGATTTCAAAAACCCTAATTTCTAAGCTTGTCTCATGTTCTCTGACTCTTGCTAAGCTTTGCAAGATCTTCTGATTTCTCTCACGGCTATGTTCTTCTACTTTTGATTGCATGACCACTCTGTTTGTTTAATTCTAGCCTCGTATGTTTAAAGTTAGGCACTCTTTATAGTCAGACCTTTCTCTTTCAAAGCCAACCCTAACTTTTGGGAATTGAATTCAGACTACTATTATGTGAGCTTATTTAATTCTTCCCTTGTCTAATTTGGATCTACTCTCTGACTTGATTCATTATTGAGTTTGAATCTTTAATTTCTTGATTTACTATGTGTTAGTTTTTATTCTTACCTTATTTACCTGAACCGCGTATTTGAAGAATTTCTCTTATGTATTTACCCTTTATTGCACAATGTGTTACTAATTTTCTTTCCTTAAATAAAACCCTGCCCTTTACTATTCAAGGCCGACTCCTTAATTAAAGGAATTCCCTTCTCCTGATTGATTCTGATTGATACTGAATTATTTCCTTGCCTTAGTCCCTGCCTGCTTTCAAACTATAAATACCCTACTCCTTTTCTTTAAAACACACCAACAACTGAGTTCATATACACACACACACACACACACACACACTCAAAGCTCTATTCTCTGCATTCTACTGAGCATTCTACACTGCCTGCTCTTATACATTTGGAGTTTCTTGAGTTTGTTCCTGTTTATTTCTGGCTTTCTGTTTGCTGTTGTTAGTCTGCTGTCCTAGATTTATAACTGGTATGCCCTTCTATGCTCTATAAGCATTCTTATTCAATTTCTCTACTTCTACCCCTTTCTTTGTGTGTTCATTCATGCTTTCCTACACTATTTAATTACTTTCAAGCATGTTAATCCCTCTCCCATGTTCCCTTTTATATTTGAGTTTGTCCTGGGTCATAACAACATTATGAATTGATGTATATGATTCAGGACTAGATTCTTTTTGATTCTCTACTCGACTGTTTTCTCATTCCCTTTCCCCCAATTTGCTGATCTCTAACTTGGGTCTGTTGATGTCCTGATCATCATTCGGGCCAGAGTTTGACTCTTTAAGAGTCTGCTCCTATTTGTCTGAATCTGAGTGGGAGGTTAGGGGTGTGCTAGTCTATGCCATGACTAGGTATGACCACCTCCTGCCGAGGTTTCTCTTTCACTTTACATCTACTCCTAGCTCTTAAGTTCTACCCCTATGGTAAACCATGCTTAGGGACCCTAGATTTCCCTCTGAACTTGCATGCCTAAGGGCTGGTAATTCCACACATTGCACTACTCTGTTACAACATTCAATCTTTAGAGTGTAAGCATTGCCTGGGCTTTTGAAAAAAAAAACCTTGGAACTTTGAAACACTCTAAGAGAAGTCCTTGGAATCTGGAAATCGGATTTGGTGAAACACATATGTTGGATGTTGAAGGTTGCATTGAGCCTCCTTAGGTCTGAATTTAGTTTTGATGTACTTATTTCAGTCTTTTTGTTTCCAGTTTTGTAATAACTATGTAATAAAACTCGGGAAAACTATTAGCAAAGAGTGTGGGATGTGTTTATGTTGCCTGCATAAGTCAAAAGGGTAGAAGTCCTGCCTATATGTCTTTTATGCTTTGAATTATCTAGAAATCATGCATATAGGATGCTCTAATGCTTAAAATAATCTAGCTATCATGCCTATAGGTTTAATACATGAAGACACCTAGGTAACATGCATGTAGGGTTTAATGTTTAATCATGTTTCAAATCATTAGAGATACCGCCTATAGGACTTTAACATTTGCCTAATCAATTGCATATAGAAACCATGTTCATAGGAAATGCATATGCGTTAGGAAAACTATAGTGTAACTAAACGTTCATCTATTTGCTAACTCTTTAACATGCTTTAAAATCCAATATAGATACCATGCCTATAGAACTCCGTCTCAACTTGTCTGATTCGTTTAAGCAACAATAGTCCGTTAACTGGCCCTTAATGTCCTAATGTATTGTTTTCAATAAAACCCTTATAAACCAGTATCTTTTTTTAACTCTTTAAATCTGCATCCTTTTCTAAACAGTTCTTTTAAACATTCTGCCTAAATGTTTTACTCAGTCACTGAAATTGTCTTTTAAAAATAGTAGTGTAACTCACTCTTTTCTTAAGACATTCCTGTCTCTAAAAATCTTTCGTAACTCTTCTGTATTTTTTCCTACTCAAACAGTCTGCTGATTTCAAATCCATTTACAAACCTTTCTGCAGTCTTTACTTTGTTTTAAACCTTTCTACATTAAGACCTCAATAACTAACAATCAGACCCGAGGGGCGTCATGCAAACATTTACCCAACTTTATGTGTTACCTTTTAATTCCTTAACGTTAAAGACCAAACCAGTATGTGCAATTGATGCTAAACTAACTGTTGTGTGATCTACGGGGTTTGTATGAGCCTTTGAGTGTTTGATTTGTACCCTTCTTATTTGTTATTCATTTTGATTGACGCCTTAGTATTTTATCCTTTTAAACTCCATATATGCCTTCCTCCCTTTTTCCCCTTTATGATTAGAAGTCCAAATCCCCAGGACTGATAGGTTTGGACGCATATTAGCATGCAATAAGTAGACGAGACTAATCACGTTTAAATACCTTGACGGGGTGGGAAGGGTAAAATATGGAGATGATGACGGTAACTAATATCATAGGCGACCCCTCTTTTGAGGAATATGTGCGGGGTATTGCACCAAATGATCCATATTATATTTAAGCATAGGACCCTTTCTCTTGTTCCTTTATTTACGTTCTGTGAAATCATTGTTTTCCTCAAACTAAGTTTCTTTTCAAAACCACTTGTGCCTTTCTTCTTTCAAAATTATCAACTTGCTTATATTTCTTATGTGCCAACGTTGCTTGTCTACTCCTACTCTTCTTAAAGTCATAATTAAGCATGGTCGGGAACCACACTAGTGAATCTTGAGGGGTGCCTAACACATTCCCCTCGAGATAATCTCAATCCCTCTCCCGAACTCTGGTTTTATTTCAAAATTTTCTTCTTTTCTCTAAAAGTGTCCTAATGCACTATCATCATAAGGTGAGGACTCTTCAAATTCCATAACTCGATTCCTCAAAAGGGAATAAGAGTTATTTTTCCCATAATGTCTTAAACCCGATTTCGTCTTCTTTTAGGAGGGAAAAGGGGGCGTCAACACTAGGTTCCTTATCTTTCAGTATGTAATTTTTCATAACCATAATCAGTTAATAATTAAAATCTCTACTACTGAATTTATATATCATGTCATAAGACTATTACGTGCATTAGATATCATGCAATTAGGAGTCCACTTGCAATGTTTTGGTCATCTCACTAGTTATTCAATCACATAAGGCTGATTAACAGGTTTTCTCTAAAATTGGAAAATGATGTGCATGTCCGCTTTCTTTTACAACGCCTAGGCATGCCTTTGGCTGGATAAAATTGATTAATCATCTTAAGTCTAAGCCATTCGACCTCTTTAAATTTCCCAAACTTGTTTGCCTCCCTGAAGTCCGTTTGGTTTTACTACTAAATTCCCGTATTACTTTTTCACCTATATGTTTTCAACCAAGTTACTTTTCCAGTTCAAGACTGGACTACTGTTTTTCCTAAAAACGTATTAGAGTATTACGACCTCTGTAATTTTGAAAGACTATTTTTTGACAATAATATATTCAAAACTTACTCTCTTTCTTTTGAAATCTTAAATAACTTTTATGTCCCGCTATATGTTATTTTTCAGTCTGGAACTAAACTACTATTTTCTAAAAAGTAGAGTATTGTGCTTTTAAATGTCTTCTGTGATATGTTTAATACTAATGTATTTACTCCTCTTTCTTTTTTACACTGGTGCTATACGTTTTCTACCCTACCTGTCAGAAATTATTCTCATGTTCGCACGGTACTGCATACATATATGGCCTTAAATGTGTTTGAAAGAAAATGTTTTCCTCTATTCCTAAATGTTACGTATATTACTGCTTTATCTTCAGTTTTTCCAACTGTCCTTCCAAATTATGTCCAAACTATCAGCTTCTATTCTAATCTACTTTCGAATATTCCAGATTTTAAACTCTCACTCCCTGTGACCTTAGATGTGATTGAGACGTGCTAATTGTATGTCTATTCGTGGAGGGGTATTTGAGCCTTTTACATGCCTTTACGTGATCCCTTATATGAAGTCCTATTTGATTTTGTATGTCGCTTAGTATTTTGGCCTTTAAACCTAAGGGTTCAACCAAGTCCTCACCTTATAGGAATAGTGGTCCTAAAACACCCTCTAGGACCTATAGGATGGGTCGGGTAATAGCACACGATAAGCACTCATGGTCAATGCACACGATTAAATAACCTCTACGGGGCGTGAAGGGTAGAATATGGATATGATGACCGGTGCGCTGATATCTCGTGTGAGAATGATTGTTGGGTATTGCACCAAAGTGATCCATATTATGTTTAACCCTAGGACCCCTTTTCTTTTTCTTTATTTATTGATGTTTTCTTAAATTAATGTTTTCTTCAACTAAGCTTTCTCTTTTCAAAATCACTTGTATCTTCCTTCTTACAAAATTTTCAACTTGTTTATACTTCCTATGTGCAAATTTTGCTTGTTTATTCCCACTCTTCTTAAAGTCACGGTCGGGAACCACACTAGTTGAACTTGGGCCGCCTAACACCTTCCCCTCGAGATAATCTCAAGCCCTTACCCGAACTCTGGTTTTCTTTCAGAAAAATCATTTTCTTTTCTTTAAGTGTCCTATTGCACTATAATCATTAGGTGCCGACTCTTCAAACTCCGTAACCCGCTTCCTTAAAAGGGAAAAGAGTTGTTTTGTCCATAATGTCGTAAACTCAATTTTCTCGCTTTGAAAAAGGGGGCGTCGACACCAGCAATGCAAAAATTAGTATAAGAGGAGATCGTAAAGCTTTTGGCGGCATGTATTATTTATCCCATTTCTGACATCCCTTGGGTAAGCCCTATTCAGGTAGTACCAAACAAAGGAGGTATGACGGTTATAAAAAATAAAAGTAATGGACTTATACCTACCAGAACTGTCACAGGATGGAGAGTGTGTATTATTACAGACGTCTCAATGATGCCACTAGAAAAGATCATTTTCCTCTGCCATTTATTGATCAAATGCTAGAAAGAATTGCAGGATATAGTTTTTACTGTTTTATTGATGGCTATTCAGGGTATAACCAAATACCAATTGCACCCAAAGATCAAGACAAAACAACTTTCACATATTCTCGTGGAACATATGCTTATAGGAGAATGCTATTTGATCTATGCAACGCCCCTGCTACATTTCAGTGTTACATGTTAGCAATTTTTTCTGACATGACTGAAAAATTTCTTGAAATTTTTATGGATGATTTTTACACTCTTTGGCAAAACATTTGAGGATTGTCTTTACTACTTGACCTTAGTTCTTAAGAGATGAGAAAAGACAAACTTGATTCTTATTTGGGAAAAATGTCATTTTAGGGTTATTGAGGAATTATTTTAGGACATAAAATCACTATAGAAGTTGATACGGCTAAAATTGATCTCATAGCAGGATTACCCCCTCCCACAACCGTTAAAGGCATTAGAAGCTTCTAAGTCATTGGGTTTTTTACATACGGTTCATAAAAGACTTTTCAAAGATTTCAAAACCGTTGACTAACCGTTTGATGAAAGATATTAAGTTTGATTTTTCAAGTGATTGTTTGAAAGCATTTGAGACCTTAAAGAAAAGTTATCAACTACCCTTGTAGTTGTGTCCCCATAGTGGAATCAACATTTTGAGGTCATGTGTGAGGCTAGTTATATTGCAGTTGGAGCTATTTTAGGCCAGAGAAAGGATAAAATCTTTCATCCAATTTACTATGCTAGTAGAATAATTAATGAGGCTCAACTAAATTATGCCACAGCGAAAAAAGACTTACTAATAGTAGTATTTGTTTTTGATAAGTTTCGGTCTTATTTGATAGGAACCAAGTGTCACGACCCTATAATTAACCCGGTCGTGATGGCGCCTATCATGAAACATGCCAGCTGACACAACTCCTGAAGTAACCATTAATCAATAAGAACCATTTTAAGCCTTTAATTACTCACATGACTCATAATGTAAGTATAAATGAACAGTACGAAAATAATATACAAGCCCGACATCTGGGTGTCGCAAGTCACAAGCATTTACTAAGGTCTAAATACAATAAGAGTCCAAGAATGTACTAAATACAGTCTAAGGAAGACAAGAGGGAGAAAAGCAGTGTTGCGAACGTCGGGCAGCTACCTTGCTAACTCCGAGGACTCTGCCACCGAGTATCAACACCCACTACCGGGTTCAGAAATACCTGAACATGCACACAAGGTGCTGGGAGTAATGTGAGTACGCTAACTTAGTCAGTAATAAAGGTAAGTGAAATCTGAGAAGTAATAAAACACGTAAACCACGTCAAAATGCTATGATAAAAGCAGGACATTTCCAACACAGTACAGAAATCACTTACTTCAAAAATCATACTCAATTTTGGTAAAAACCTTTTAAAACAACTTTCAATAGTTTCAAATGAGTGATAATACAGTGAGTAAAACTGATAGAAAATGTAAACAGCCCCTTGGGCAAAACATGTATCACATACCGCCCCCGGGCATATTATCAACAGAACCAGCCTCTCGGGCTACCTCACAACCACTCGTAATCAGCCCCTCGGGCACAACATGATCGCCCCTCGACCCACAATATGAATCAAACAATAGCCCCTCGGGCTATATCACATTACTCACATGCACTGATTGGGGGTGTACAGACTCCGGTAAGGGCCCCTTACAGCCCAAGAGCAATAACAAGCCATCTTATTGCATAATAAATATATCACTTACTCAGGGTACCCACGCTCACTAGGGGTGTACAGACTCCGAGAGGTCCCTTATTGTCCAAGCGCAATAACAAGCCTTCTCTTGGCATAATCCAATAGGCTCTCGGCCTTATAACAAGCCACCTTGTGGCGTACAACTCAGGCCCTCGGCCTCAATATCATGAACCGGCACAATACCGCTGCGACGCACAACCCGATCCCATAATAATCTCACAATGCAAGCCCTCGGCCCTACTCAGTCAGTAATCTCTAAAAGCCACTGGGGCACAGTAAAATACGATGCTCAGTTCAAAAAATCATTTAAGATGTTAAAACAGAAAAAATATTCCTTAGTTATGAAAACAGTAGAATATATCGTGATTGAGTATAAATAATAAGTCAAAACAGTGAGGGATAATAATAAATAAGGGTCCAAAAAAGTTGACCAAGGCCCAAATATGACATTCAGCCCAAAACATGATGATAGCTAACAATTTTTGATCAAATATGCAGTAAAATAGTCATTTGGGATGGACTAAGTCACAATCCCCAACAGTGCACGACCCCAAGCTCGTCTTCTAGCGTGTGTGTCACCTTAAAATAGCACAACGATGTGAAATCCGGGGTTTCATACACTCAGGACAAACATTTACAATCATTACTTACCTCAATCCGGTCTAGACTCTAGCCCGCGATGCCTTTGCCTCTCGACTCGCTCTCTGAATTCTCCAAATCTTGCCAAAAGCAGATTCATAACATCAAAATATGCTAAGGGAACAAAGCCCACTCGAAAATATCAAATTTAAATAAAAAAATCCTGAAATTTCTCAAACCCGACCCCGGGCCCACATCTCAAAATCCGATAAAAATTATATCAATAGAATCCTCATCCCCTCACGAGTCTAACCATATCGAATTCATCAAAATCCGGCCTCAATTTCCCATTCAAATCCCCAAAAAGAATTCTCTATCTTTTCTTCCATTTTTTCTTAATTTCCACTTTAATTTACCAAATTGAATGATGAAATTCAAGACTAAATCATGGAATTAAACCAAATATGAGTGAAGAATACTTACCCCACTTGCTCTACTGAAAATCTCCTCAAATTTCACCTTCTCCCGAGCTGTCTCATGATTTTTTGTGATAATGGACTTAAACCATCGATTTTGAACTTAAACATTTTGCCCAGATATTTTCTTCATATGCGTTCGCGAAGCACAAAGATTCACTAACCAAAATTCCTTCTGCGCAAACGCAAGGACCCTCTCACGAACGTGATGCACAACTGACCCACCTCTTCACAAACGTGACCTCTACTATGGGAACACATAGAACAAATGCCTTGGTGTCCTAGCTATTCCACTTCCTTTATGCGAACTCGGAAAAACCCTCGCGAACGCGATGACCACTGACCTCAGCCCTTCGCAAACGCGGGACCACCTTCGCGAAGGCGAAAGTCAAAAACCTGCAACACCAACAACAGTTTTTCTACAACTCTTTCCAACATGAAATGATTCGTTCAACCAACCGAAACTCACCCGAGGCCTTCGGGACCTCAACCAATCATGCCAACATGTCCCATAATATCATTCAAAATTGTTTCAACCTTCGAAATGCTCAAAACAACATTAAAACATCAAATTTGTATCAGATTCAAGCCTAAGCATTCCAAAAAATATCAAATTCCTCTTTTGATCAGAAAGTCTATCAAACCTTGTCCGAATGACCTGAAATTTTGCACACACATCACAAATGACACAATGGACCTACTCCAACTTTTGAAATTCCAATCCGAACCCTATAATAAAATCTCACCTATCTGTTAGATAATACGCTTAACGCTAGAGGGGGGTGAATAGCGTTATAATAAAAAATAGCGTAAACTTGCGGAATTTGAAAATTGTAGGAAATAAATAAGTGCGATAAGTAAATAAACAAGAATGAACGCACCGATGTATCCTGGTTCACCACAACCCGTGGCTAGTCCAGTCCCCGAGAGACTCTCTCGAGATTTCCACTAACTTCGTTAAGCTTACGGGTGCTTAACAAACCATTACACTTGCTCAAGGATACCACACCATAAGACTTCACTTGCTCGAGGATACCTCACCCCAAGACTTCACTGTTAAGCTTACGGGTGCTTAACAAACCTTTACAACCTGAGGACACAAGCCTCAACACCTTTGCTCGGAGATACAACACTCCAAGACTTCAACCAAGGAAACACAAGTTCCTTCTTACAACAAGAGAAAACACTAAGCACTCACTTAAACAAGACTCCCTTAATAGAGTGGATATGAGTAAACAAATACGCTCAAGAACACAACAATAAATTCAAGACCTTGGCTTTCAAAATATGATAAAAATGATCAATAAATGATATTGGAAATGTATGAAAGCTTAAGAATGTTTTTGGTCAGAAGTTGTGTGTTTAATGAGTGATTTTGAGGTGTATTTAAAGCTCCAAAATCACTCCTAGCCGTTTCTATGATCATAAATACAGATTCTGAAAATCTGTTAGATAGTCGACTATCCGATATGGTTATTCGACTATCTTGGCAACGGTCACAAGGATAGTCGACTATCCTATATCAGATATTCGACTATCTGACCTTGCGGAAATGGTTCGTTTTTAAAACAACTAACTTATTGAAAATAAGATATAAAATATTTTTCAAAGCTTTGTTTGAAGATATAAATATCTTAAACATGAAAAACAATTGTAATGACCATTCCGAATCAATAAAAACATTTAAAATCATTTTGTTTTAAATGTATTGAAAATATTTATTATATAACATTTAAAACCAATAAAAATATTTTTATCACAAATAAAAATATTTATGATATGCATATATTGTAAAACCATTTATGATATGCATATATTGTAAAATCACTTATGATATGCATATATTGTAAAATCACTTATGATATGCATATATTGTAAAATCATTTATGATATGCATATGTTGTAAAATCATTTTATGAGAGAAGCCAAGACTCAAACTTAAAGTCGGATCAAGATCACAATAAAGACAATATAAATAAGACTCAACAAAAGGTCTTCATTTATTTTCATTGCTTTTCTCGATCTTGTCTTGAACTTCTTGGACTCCAATTCTTGTCCGCTCAAATAACGTTGCATAGCCTTTTCTTCCTCTATGCTCATTGTAATTTTGCATATCAATTCTTTATCTTCCTTTTGCATATCTACAAAATGAATAGCACTTTAGTTGAAATATAAATTAAAGTGTATTCAATAATAACTCACATTTATTTGGCATATATTATTTTCCATTAAATTGGTTTGTCAATTATCAAAACATATAAGTATGAACATATACATATGTTCCAACAATTTCCCCCTTTTTGATAATGGCAAACCTTCATGGGAATATGCATATACCCTTTATAAAAGACTATGCCAAATGTAACACAAGTTATTATTGAGTTCCCCCTCAATTTATGCAATAAATATTTAAAAAATAAATATGCATATAAATAAATAAGTATGCATATACCCTTATCTTTCCCAATGCATGGAAAATAAATATACCCTTAATCTTCCCAAAAGCATGATTAAAGATAAATATGCATATACCCTTAATCTTCCCCCTTTTGACATTAACAAAAAGATAATTTTATTAATGAAGAAGGAAAATTACAATAAGAGTAATTGAAAATATATTACAATAAATGAAAATACATTTCAAATAATGAAAATACAAATCAATAACATTCATCATCGTCTAAATCATCGTCATCTCTAGAAGTACTTGCGGAATAGACGTGAGAATACGAATAATTGACATGGTCAAAATATCCGTGGATTTCGTCACTAAGCCTACGCACATTTCTTTCCGTGCGAGACACATTACTATCGATTCGATTAATTGAGGTCGACAGAGAGGCAAGTTGATCCAAGATGGCTTGAGACACATCCGGTTGGGCACGAGGACGACGAGCTTGAATTGGAGGAGGAGGATTTGGAATTTGATCATGTGGTTGGTCATGGCCATGAAAAGAGGTCTCTTGAATTTCCCAATGTTTGGTGCGAGTTTTCTTGATACCAACATTGGTGTTGACTTGAGATGCTTCAAGAAGATGCATTATAAGTAATGCATAAGGAAGGGGTTTGTCACTTCCTATTGAGTCAAACATATGTGTAAGAACAATTTTACACCAATTTATGCGTGCTTTGGAAATAATAGCATGCATGATTTTTGCATCTTCACGGCCAATTGTCGTGTGATTGCTTTTTCTCGGTTTAAGAATTCGAGTGACAACATAAAGAATCAAACGAAATTCCGGAAAAATTCCTTTACTAGGAGCTCTCTTTTGCTCTTGAGAGAATTCAAATTGTCCAATTCCAATAAGGTTGAAGAGGACATTTTCATCATAGAGTATTCCTTCGACACCGGTATATTGTTCGATGTCTTGGCCATCACGAGGAAGATTTGTGATAGCTTGAATATTTTCTTCACTTAAAAGGATAGGAATGCCACTGACTTTGGTAGAGAGAACTCCATCTTTATCTTTCTTAAGGTTCGAATCGAAGGCTTGAATCAAAAGAGGATGAATGAAATCATACTTCAAATAAACAAAGTCAAGGATTGAACTTTGTAGAAGTATATTGGAATGATTAGAATCCGCTAGATATCTTGCGGTTGAATCGAGGTGGAAGAATATCTCGATTTTCAAATTTTCTAATAAATCGTTGAAGCTCATTTTCTTGTTCAAACCAAAGAACGGATCCATCGTCATAACAATGTAGAGATGGAGGAGGATTTGAAGAAGAAGGGATATTCTTTCCGGCACGAGAGCGTTTAGAACTTCTATTTGCCATTGAAATTTGTAGGCAAGAAGAACTTTTGGAAGAATTTTGGAATAGAATTTTTGAAGAGAATTTCTTGAACAAGAATGATTTTGGTGTGAAACAAAGAGTGCACACTAATTCTATTTATAGAGTTCAAGAAAACATAGCATTGAATGACAAAAGTCAAATTTTTGGACTGATTGGAACGGCTATAAAACGGTCAGATTTTTGAAACTTGACTGAGGATAGTCGAATAACTTATTGAATAGTCGACTATCTGGGAACGATATTCGAATATCTTCTGGGATAGTCGAATATCTGGAAACAGATATACTTGAATAACTTCTGGTTAGTCGAATATCTGGAGAAATAGCTTGATTTTCTGGATAATCAAGTTATTCGAATAACTTCTAGTTAGTCGATTAACTTCGACGACTTTGAAAAATCGTTTAAGCAGAAAATATTGGAAAAATAATTTTCATTTTATGGAATTCGTTTATTAAAAATAAACTATATTTTTGGTAAAAGTATATATCATAATTTTATGAACATAATTTTATCAAATCAAATATGCTATTTCTAAATTCACAAGTCAAGTAAGAAAAATAATATTGACTTGAATTGAAACTTTATCTTGGTTCCCCCTGAATTTAGGGCGATACCTGCAAAAGAAAATACGCGTCTTCCACGCTCAAGTCAGTAATATTCAAAATATAAGTGCAACCAAAAGAAAAAAATGTATGCATTTAGATCAACGTTTAACCACATTAGGACGTGACTCCTTTGAACATGATTTATATTTAGCACTTCAATAGCCGCTAAATATAATATCAATTCTGCTAGCAATAAGGTAAAGTGAGGAACGATCATACCTTTATAATTCTTGGTATTGCTTTCCTTACCTTTCACATTTCTGTCAAGACGGTCATATGAATTCATTGAATTGGCCATTGCTTTGGTGTTGCTTATTTCAAAGCGATTTAGCAACTCATTGCAATATTGAGCATGACAAATGAAAGTTCCCTCTTTCATTTGTTTCACTTGCAACCTCAAGTTGAAATTTAGTTCGTCCATCATGATATTTCAAGAATTTTCTAGTCATGAGTTTTAAACTCCTTGCATACAAATTTATTAGTTGCTCCAAATATAATATCATCAATAAAAGTTATTTTTAAAGTACAAGAAATATCATCAATAACATTCATGCAATTTCCTTAATGAAAAATTTCCCCTCAATTAAGGCAAACTAGAATGTAAAGATATCCCCCCTTACTTGAACCATATCACCTAAACACCTCTTCTTTTTGGCATTTAGCAAGAAGAGAGTACATTAAAGAAAGACTATGAGAAAAATGCAGTATGAAGATTTATAGAAATTTATCAAGACATACCAACAAAGCATAGATCTACCATTTGTTATAAAATAGTGATAAAACCATTTGTTGAAAAACACAACAGTTGCCTAATTACCAATTAAGAACTGCTGATTTTACTCTGTGACAATCGATTGTCAAGAATCCAGAATCGATTGTTTGTCAATCGTTCCAAAAATCAATCCCATATTTTACGCTTAACAATTGATTATCCAAGATCATATTGGCAACGTTCAAAAAATCATTTCCAGATTTTACGTAAAATAATCGATTATACAAAATCAATAATCGATTATTCAGCAACGTTCAAAAAATCCTTTTCCAGATTTTAATTTCAATAATCGATTATAGAATATCAACAATCGATTACCCGACGGTATTTGAAAATATTTTGGCAATGGTTAGTTATACAATCTATTATACTAAGTTAACAATCGATTATATATCAGTCTTGAAAAATCAATTTAGACACTGCCTCGTGACAATCGATTGTTACATACTCACAATCGATTATTTAATAACTTTGAGAAAGTCTGGAAGACATTGTCTCTTCACAATCGATTGTCATTAACTTCACAATCGATTATTTTGAGCGTTGAAAAACTTTGATAGACATTGCCTCATCACAATCGATTGTCATAAGGTTCACAATCGATTGTCATGCAGATTTGAAAAATCTGATGCTCACTGCCTTAACACAATCGATTGTCATTAGTTCACAATTGATTGTCATGCAGTCTTGGCTTAACATAATCGATTATCATAAGTACATAATCGATTATCTTAGTCCAGATTTTAGAGGCATGTTTAAAAATCATTTTGACTAAAGTAAATATGCATGATTTAAAATCATTTAGCATTAAATTAAATATGCATGATTTTGTAATAGTAATTGTTATTGGAAAACATAACAGATGTATCAACTGTTATTTAACAACTATTACGATTAAGCATATCAGAAATTTCAACAGTATAAGAACTAAATTAACAACAAATATGTTAACATCGGTTGCTTGCACATATCAACAATTCAGTTTTTATCGAAAGGATAACTAACCGAAATTCCCCCTTGATGCAACGAGGTTCCGTGCTTGGTGCATCTACTACAATATTGTAGTCTTCAAGCACACCTGCAAAAGTACCTAAACATAGGTTTTTGGTACCCAAACACTTTTGGGTCCTTGGGGGTTAGGCAAATAATAATTATAGCCACAAGATAAATCCCTATGTTTTGCAAAACATGTGGGTGCTATGTGTCCTACCCGGTTGCAGTAGTGACATACCACATTCGGGTTGTGCATATGCCTAGGTTGTGCTAAATACGTTCTAGGTAATCTATAATCAACATTCCTAGGAGCGTTGATATTCCTAGAGTTATTTCTAGGCGGTCTAGAATAATTATTTCTAGATTCATTTGCACAATTCCTAGAATCGTTTCTAGGTGGTATAAAATTATTAATTCTAGACTCATTAAAAATCCTAGAATTATTTCTAGGTGGTGCATCACAATTTCTAGCATGATTCTTATTCTTTTTACGCCTTCTATTTTTCTTAGGCTTTTTCTTCTTAATCACTTCAATAGTTTTAGGAGCAACTACACTATATTTTTCTAATGTGTTCCTAAGTTCAATGTTTTCTAGTTTCAAAGAATCACAAGATAAACAAATAGAACTTTTATCAATTGAAGAAGATTCATTCATTGCTTTAATCTTATTTCTAAGATCAAAAATGTCATTTTTCAAGAAATCATTTTCTTTTTCTAAAACATCAATTTTATTTTTGAGAACACCATTTTCATTAGTTAATTTTTCAAAATCTATTTCTTTCAAAGAAGAGGATTTTCCAAAATCTTTTTCTTGTAAAGAAAGTGTTTTCTGAAAATCTGTTTCTTGCAAAGAAAGTGTTTTCTGCAAAGAAAATGTTTTCTTCAAATTTTTTATCATTTTGGAGGCATTAACAAATTCACCATACAGTTCATTATAGGCACTTTGTAATTCTTCAAAAGAGTGAGAGTTAGATGTGCTTACCTCTTCTCCTTCGTCGGCCATGAGGCATTTGGCAGTTGGTTCATCACATGAACTGTTTGCTTCTTGAGCCGCATTTTCATAAGTGTCCTCAAGCTTGTCCCACATCTCTTTAGCAGTTTTGTATTGGGAAATTTTCCGATAGTCCTCCTGTTTCAAGGAACTATACAACATATTGATAGCCTTGGTATTGTATTCACTTACCATGGCTTTTCCAACTTGTTTCGTCAATTGTTCACCATACTTGATGATTTGCCATAGACGAAAGTTGTTTGATTTGATGAAGATTGTCATCCGATCTTTCCAATGTGTGTAATTGCTTCCATCAAATATTGGAGGCAAAAAGATAGAGTAACCTTCACCTATTCCTGCAAAAGCACTACTAGTAGAAGCCATAGAAGGATTCTCTCAAACGGTTAAGTCTTTCAGAGAGTTAGACTCTGATACCAATTGTTAGATAATACGCTTAACGCTAGAGGGGGGGGTGAATAGCGCTATAGTAAAAAATAGCGTAAACTAGCGGAATTTGAAAATTGCAGGAAATAAATAAGTGCGATAAGTAAATAAATAAGAATGAACGCACCGATGTATCCTGGTTCACCACAACCCGTGGCTAGTCCAGTCCCCGAGAGACTCTCTCGAGATTTCCACTAACTTCGTTAAGCTTACGGGTGCTTAACAAACCGTTACACTTGCTCAAGGATACTACACCTTAAGACTTCACTTGCTCGAGGATACCTCACCCCAAGACTTCACTGTTAAGCTTACGGGTGCTTAACAAACCTTTACAACCTGAGGACACAAGCCTCAACACCTTTGCTCGGAGATACAATACTCCAAGACTTCAACCAAGGAAACACAAGTTCCTTCTTACAACAAGAGAAAACACTAAGCACTCACTTAAACAAGACTCTCTTAATAGAGTGGATATGAGTAAACAAATACGCTCAAGATCACAACAATAAATTCAAGACCTTGGCTTTCAAAATATGATAAAAATGATCAATAAATGATATTGGAAATGTATGAAAGCTTAAGAATGTTTTTGGTCAGAAGTTGTGTGTTTAATGAGTGATTTTGAGGTGTATTTATAGCTCCAAAATCACTCCTAGCCATTGCTATGATCATAAATACAGATTCTGAAAATCTGTTAGATAGTCGACTATCCGATATGGTTATTCGACTATCTTGGCAACGGTCACAAGGATAGTCGACTATCCTATATCAGATATTCGACTATCTGACCTTGCTGAAATGGTCCGTTTTTAAAACAACTAACTTATTGAAAATAAGTTATAAAGTGTTTTTCAAAGCTTTGTTTGAAGATATAAATATCTTAAACATGAAAAACAATTGTAATGACCATTCCGAATCAATAAAAACATTTAAAATCATTTTGTTTTAAATGTATTGAAAATATTTATTATATAACATTTAAAACCAATAAAAAAAATTTTATCACAAATAAAAATATTTATGATATGCATATATTGTAAAACCATTTATGATATGCATATATTGTAAAATCACTTATGATATGCATATATTGTGAAATCACTTATGATATGCATATATTGTAAAACCATTTATGATATGCATATGTTGTAAAATCATTTTATGAGAGAAGCCAAGACTCAAACTTAAAGTCGGATCAAGATCACAATAAAGACAATATAAATAAGACTCAACAAAAGGTCTTCATTTATTTTCATTGCTTCTCTCGATCTTGTCTTGAACTTCTTGGACTCCAATTCTTGTCCGCTCAAATAACGTTGCATAGCCTTTTCTTCCTCTATGCTCATTGTAATTTTGCATATCAATTCTTTATCTTCCTTTTGCATATCTACAAAATGAATAGCACTTTAGTTGAAATATAAATTAAAGTGTATTCAATAATAACTCACATTTATTTGGCATATATTATTTTCCATTAAATTGGTTTGTCAATTATCAAAACATATAAGTATGAACATATACATATGTTCCAACACTATCAACCTGGAAAACGCCAAAATCCCAATTTTTCCAATTCAAGCCTAATCCTTCCACGTTCCTCCAAAATACATTCCGATCACGCTCCTAAGTCCCAAATCACCTAACGAAGCTAACCAAATAATAAAAATTCCAATCCAAGATCATATACTAACAAGGCAAAACTTAGTTAAACCTTTCAAATTTTAAGCTTCAAACTGAGAACTGTTTTTCAAAATTCATTACGATTACCCTGAAAACCAAAATCGGTGATCTGCATAAGTCACCATACACCACACATGGATAGTCATGCTCGAGAATCTGCGAGCAAAGTGCAAAATATCTAAACGACTGGTCGGGTCGTTACATCCTCCCCCACTTAAACATACGTTCGTCCTCGAACGTGCATAGAGTTATTCCGAAAACCATCAAATCGTTGTATAACCTTACCATGCACATACTCGAGGGTGATCCCACGTCACCCTATATCATATAGGTCCAATAACACAATGCAACTGAAATTCCAAAATCCATCCTAGCCGATTAACTTTGGAACCAATTTTTCCACATCCGGAATCATCTTTAAATTCAGAATCCCCCATCTATACACTGAATAAGTTCGAATTTGCTGTGATGAACTGTACCTGTAACAACAGATACAATTGCATGATACACCACATGACTCAAACACTCGTAGCGATACTTCTAATCACATATGTTGCTCCAAATAATCAAATATCAATAATAAACCTTTTATCAAATAAATCCTTATTCCAACACTTCTGTTTATTGACACTGATGAATGAAACACACAAAAAGTCATAACCATTCCCCAGATCAACCATTCATTAAGCTCCCTATCCTTTGGCAAGGGCCATAGATAATTTTTGAGTCGAACATCGATATTATCCTTCTAACACACTGAACTGAATCCGTTTGTATTCATAATAGATCCCTATGATCCCATATAACCCAGCACAACTACTTTGGTGACATGACACGTCAATACAATCTAAAGCCACAACTCACGCAATCCGCGCACCAATAAGCGACAATCCGAACATACTCAAATCATGTAAATGACTTAAATGAGAGAGAGCTATATCGAAAGCTCATTAGTACCCTCACAACACAATGCTAAGAACCCATCGCACACTATAGAACCAGAACAAACAAATCTAACCCGAAGAATCATACTTCCACAAAACCTCGCTGCAATGCACGATCCTATTTAAACCCTGATCCACATGAATTCCATCAAGTCACTATGCTCAAATTGACAACCACGCGCAATTAGATGTCTAGAACTAAAGCAATCATCATAACCACTGTGAATCAATTGAAATAACATTACACAAACCCGAAAGGACACAACTGATACACCATCCGCCGAGAAATACCCAATACTCCTCCCACTCGAATTCCGCTGAGAGCCCACAATAAAAACGCACCACATGTGCCTATAACCAAATAATCCCAATGCCTCGCAGCACGTAAAGGTAACTCATAGATCTCCCCAGATCACTAATAAGCTCAATAACAATTGAATCAAGACATCTCTCAACAATACATCTCGGAGTCAACCAAGTCGACTCAATGTAGAACATACATCCATATTGGCCTACTAATGAACCCCTTATCAAGGAGTTCCTGAAGCTTCTCCTTTAATTCCTTTAACTCCGTCGGTGGCACATGATACAGTGCCCGACACCAACTCAATACCGAAATCAACAACCCTGTGCGGCGACATGGCCAGCAGCAGGAAACATATCCGAAAAATCCCTCACCATCAGAACTAAATCAATAGAAGAAGTCTCTACCTTGACATCCATCATGAAGGCCAGTTAGAAAGACATCCCTTCTCAACCATCCTCTAGGTCTTCAAAATGAAATCACCTTGCTGTTTACATAATCCGTCAAACCTTGCCACTCAATCTGTGGCATCCCCGACATAGCCAATGTCGCCGTCTTAGAGCAATAGCCCACAATAGCACAACACGGAGACCACCAATCCATACCCAATAACACATCAAAATCCACCATAATAAGCAACAAAATATCCATCCAGGTGTCCAAACCCCCAATAGTTACCATATAAGACCAATTTACGGGGTCCACTACCACGACCTAACCTGTTTATGAGAACTCCCAGTCTCCTAATCCATACATCATGCAAATCACCATATCTGATCCCAACTCCACCGTCTGAATATACAACCACCCCTAATACCCAATCATCCCACTAGAGGTTCTTCTATAATTCATTTGTGCCACCAAGCAAACTCAATTATCAGCAGTCGATCCAACAAGAGAGTGTCGCAATACTAATGAAGTATCCTCAACTCAATCATATTGCCCTTTCTAATATATATACCCTCATCAAGACACACCAATAAGGGATCCCATTTATCTAGTCATCTGAAACTGTCCATGCTACCTAAGAATTTGTGACCTTCCTTTCAAAACTGAATCGTGACCTTGCACATGCAAATCTCAATCCTACACAACATACCACATATACCATACCATACTATGATAAACATGAGAACTTCATATCCATTCCGAGCCACAAGCAACTACGTACTCAGCTAGCCAAGAACTTTCTATTATTCCTACCTAAAGAAAATTACTACACATCCTATGCTCCTCACGCTCGTAGGAAATATACATCTATAACCGTGGTAGAAACCATCAAGAACTCTCTGAATTCCATTTGGAAAACACTAAACTGTTAGGACTGAATCCTTCTAACTCAAGAGCATTGCCGCGAAACACCTACAGAAACTCATTACCTCGTAAGCACCAACGAACTAGTCATATTCTTACCATGCCGATTCGGCCTACTACCAAGCTATCCCATTTATCCAATTTTCTTTTGATTTACCTTCAACTTGATACTTCTTCTCGCTATAAAAACACAATCCTCGACCGAGACTTACCATACGAGATCCAAGAGTAAAGCCACACCGTCCTACGATTCATAAGCTGCTAACTACTCTCTCAAATATCCCCAACAACACCACATTCGAAATACTTTCCCTGAAGAGACTTCCTGCAAATCTAAAGCCATTACCTTCATCTTCCTGATATTGATATGTAGAATCCATAATGATATAAAAATACCATGAGTCTTGACACTATCCAATGCAAATCTCAGTTTCTAGCCAAATATATAACCTGAAAATCTCCAATTATTTCATGGAAAATCTTGAACCCATTAGAACCATTCCCGAGAGTCATCCACTCTACTCAAACCACAATTAGACCGATCAAAAAGATCGGACGACATGTGCTCTAATAGCACTCCAACACCGCATAATGTTACCTCACTTAATGCAACTAAGCAGCTCCTTGTTCTATGCACCACACATCCTTTGCCAATAACAACTCAAGTTATTCTGTGGTTCTCAAACACCCATAAAACATAACATAACCTTTATTGAAATTTCCTTTACTCGAGCCATCCTCAGTCTCAACCTCTGTAAGCCATAAATGATTCACCAATATGCCTCAAACTGGAATCAACATAGCACATAACCGTGCAATCAACTAATCAATAGCAGACTCCCCCACTTGGCTCAAATCCATAGATCAAAACACACAATAACTCATGGTGCATATACTCTATTACTGCTATAATACCATAGTGAGATTAAATTCAACCCTTCATAAGCTCATGCAACATAGACTATCTAGTACTTCAAATCTTCTGTAAATCTCGCATTCACCCTCGTAACAGTCAAGCCCTCTCTCTTAGACGACCCAAATTCAAATTGTAACACATATATGTCACTAGTAAAAGAGATCTTCCAACAAACAACATAAGGATCACACAAACTTCAGAACACTCCGCATGAGATAACCCTCATACTTCGCCTCAAACTAACATCTCTTTATACCCTTCCACTGTTTTACACATTACGCAGTCACTTAGTCTTCCTGAGTTTGAACTCATATCACAACGTGAAATCTACTTCACTTCCCGACTAGGCAACATGAATAGATCCTTCAACACACCCACAACTCGGGGCTATACATCAAATCATGATGGAAATCAAGCAACAGATAGTTCTTGCTACCCTAAAGCAGATCCTTCTCGTCTCATTCAATTCATATGAACATATCTTGCAGTCACATCACACTCATCACGTAACTATCCAGTCATCACTCCCACTAATCGGGGCACGATCAGACATACAAGTCCAAAAGTACGTTCTTACACAATCAACGCCTCAGTGCTCAGGTTGTAGGTAAAACACAGCCTCAAGTCCATCAGACTGGCCCAACATCAACACATAGAGGTTACATCTCGCCCCTCGATCAGAGAATCACAAGCCATCAATGCATATATGATACTGAGCGCTCATGCACACATACGAACGCGTGGAATGAATTCAAAGAGTTACATTTCAAGCTGAATCAAGGACGCACGATAACAGTTCAAGAATGTGAAGTTTTTCCTAAAGGTTTTGTAGCCTTCCGAGGATAGGCACAGATGTCTCCGTACCGATCAAGAGACTCTACTAAACTTGCTCATGACTCGTGAGACCTATGTAACCTAGGCTCTGATACCAATTTGTCAAGACCCTAAAACCGACACGTTCGTGATGGTGCCTATCATGAAACTAGGTCAGCCGACACAACTCTCAAATTAACCATTAATCAATAAGATCATTTTTAAGCATCTAATTAATCACATGACTCATAATGTAAGTCTAAATGAACAGTGAAAAAATAATATACAAGCCCAACATCGGGGTGTCACAAGTCACGAGCATCTACTAAGGTCTGAATACAACAAGAGTCTAAGAATGTATGAAATACAGTCAAAGGAAGACAAGAGAGAGAAAAGTAGTGTTGCGAACATCGGGCAACTACCTTGCTAACTCCGAGGACTCTACCACCAAGCAATCAACACCCGTTATCGGGTTCAGAAATACCTGAATCTGTACACAAGGTGCAAGGAGTAATGTGAGTACACCAACTCAGTAAGTAATAAAGGTAAATGAAAGCTGAGCAGTAACCACGTCAAAATGCTACAATAAAAGCAGAACATTTCTAAGACGGTACATAAATTATTTACTTCAAAAATCATGCTCAGTTTCGGTAAAAATCTTTTAAAACAACTTTCAATAGTTTCAAATGAATTATAAAACAGTTAGCAAAACTGATATAAAACATAAACAGCCCCTCGGGCAAAACATGTATCACATACCGCCCCTCGGATATATCATCAACAGAACCAGCCCCTCGCGTTACCTCACAATCACTTGTAATCATCCCTCGGGCACAACATGAATCAAAAATTGCCCCTCAGGCCATAATATGAATCAAACAACATCCCTTCAGGCTACATCACATCACTCACACTGGGTACCCGTGATAATTGGGGGTGTAAAGCCTCCTGAAGGGGCTCCTTACGGCCCAAGCGCAATAATAGGCCATCTCGTGGCATAATCAATATATCACTTACTCAGGGTAACCGCGCTCACTAGGGGTGTACAGACTTTGGGAGGGGTCCCTTACGGACCAAGCGCAATAACAAGCTATCTCGTGGCATAATAAAACAGGCAATTGGTCTCATATCAAGCCACCTTGTGGCATACTACTCAGGCCCTCGACCAAAAAATCATGAATCAACACAATATTGTTGCAACGCGCAGCCCGGTTCCATAATAACCTCACAACACAGGCCCTCAACCCTACTTAGTCAGAAAATCTAAAAGCCACTCGGACACAATAAAATATGATGCTCAAAATATCATTTAAGATAGGGGTGTTCAAAACCGATCCGAAACCGAAAATCGAACCGAACCGAAGCTTAATGGCTTAATGGTAACGGCTTAACGGACGGAGAACGGATTGAATTTTTTTTATTAACGGCTTATCAGTTTGGGGGCGGATTATTCAATTTTCTTAACGGATAATCCGTTAACCCGTTAAGAATATAAATATATATATATATATATAAAATTTATTTTTACTTACATAATTATATATATTAAATATAAAAACTAAAAACCTTAGAAATGAATAAGTATAAGTGTATAACAAAAATAAATTTGAAAAACAAACCACCCCACCATTTGTCTGTCTATACCACTAGTGAATCTGTTAATCACTTTAAAAGGTGGATTAAAACCTCATTTAAATAGGATTATCTTGCACTACTGCACAAAAAATCATAATCATGTAACAAAATGCAAATTACATAAAGCATAGCAAGTAGCATCCCAAAGCATTATAAACAGACAGAAGCACTAGTGAATATATGCAAGCAAACATTATATTAAAGGTATTATTCAAGCTACCATGACTGAACAGTTCAAGATGAAACTACTGAGTCGATTTCGACCACTGTCAAGAGGGTTCCACTGCAATTCCATTGCCTCAGGATTAGAACAGCAAGTATATATAGCCATAGAATTAGCAGCATAAGACACTGACGACGAAGCTGCTCCTATTACAAGAAGTTCATTTCCCAGTGACTTGAATGCAATGCCCCATCCCATTCTCTAGTAATTATATATATATATAATTTATTTTTACTTCCGGTTAGCTTCGCTGCTTTCATCACCATTCAATACTCTGAAGGAAAATTGGATACATTTTAGAAAGGAAGCTGTTACTTTTCCTTGTGCGATATTAATCAACTTCTGCTTTCAATTATCAAGAGAAGGGTACAGATAAGGCACTTTATGGACCGGATAATGTAATAGAAGCAGATGAGATCATCATTGTAAGTTTCAATTGAGCCCTTAGGTATTAAACCGATAAACCGCCCGGTAACCGCCCGATAAGACCTAACCCGATACCAATCCGCCCGATATCTTATCGGGTGGCTAACGGATGAATACATTTAAAAGTCGATAACCGTTAAGCCAAACCGCTAAGAGTAAAAAGCCGTCCAATCCGCCCGATGAACACCCCTAATTTAAGATGTTAAAATAGAATAAACATGATTGAGTTATGAAACCATTAGAATATAGCATGACTGAGTATAAATAATAAGTCAAAACAGTGAGGAATAGTAGTAAAAATCCCCTAAGGGTCCAAAACATTTGGCACGAGGCCCAAATATGGCATTCATTCCAAAACATGATGATAGCAAACAGTTCTCAATCAAATACGCAGTAAAACAGTCATTTGGAACGGACTAAGTCACCATCACCAACAGTGCACAACCCCACGCTTGTCATCTAGCGTGTGCGTCACCATAAAATAGCATAACGATGTGAAATTCGGGGGTTTACACCCTCAGGACAAACATTTACAATCATTGCATACCTCAATCCGATCCAGACTCTAGCCCCCGATGCCTTTGCCCCTCGACTCGGTATCCAAATGCTTCAAAATCTAACCAAAATCAGTTTCATACCATCAAAATATACTAAGGGAACAAAGCGCACTCAAAAATATCCAATTTACATAAAAATCCCGAAATTGCTCAAACCCGGCTCCCAGGCCCACATCTCGGGATCCAACAAAAATAACATCAATAGAATCCTTATCCTATGACGAGTCTACCCATATCAAATTCATCAAAATCCGGCCTCAATTGCCCATTCAAATCCCCAAAAGAATTCTCAAACTTTTCCTCCATTTTCCCCCAATTCCCACTCTAATTTCTCAAATTAAATGATGAAATTCAAGACTAAATCATGGAATTAAACCAAATATGAGTGAAGGATACTTATCCTAATTGCTCCACTGAAAATTTCCTCAAATTTAACCTTCTCCCGATCTCTCTAATGGGTTTTGTGATAATGGACTTAAACCCTTGATTTTGAACTTAAACATTCTGCCTAGATATTTTCTTCATCGCGAACGCGGCAGCACCCTCGCGTTCGTGAAGCACAAAACATCACTGAACAAAATTCCTTCTATGCAAATGCGAGGAACCTCTCGCGAACACAATGCACAACCGACCCACCTCTTCGCGAACACGACCTCTACTCCGCGAACGCACAGAATAAATGCCTTAGGCTCCCAGCTACTCCACTTACTCTACGCGAACGAGCAAAACCTTCACGACCGCGATGACCACTGATGTCACGCCCCAAATCGTGGGACATGATCGGCCCACGACTGGGTAGCCCAAGTCAAGCAGACCTGACCTAATATGAGACCAGGTTTATCGATCTACTTCGCCATGCTCTTGTCATACTTCCTACCGAGAGAGAGAGTGTATGAGGAGGTTTATCAATGGTCTTATTCAGCCGATTCATATTCAGATGGCCAAGGAGGCCGGGAGTGAGATCACTTTTCAGGAGAAAGCCAATGTGGCCCGCAGAGTTGAGATGGTTCTGTCATAGTGAGGTGGTAATGGGTCAGATAAGAGGCCTCGTCATTTAGGAATATTTAGTGGTACCTCATCTGGAGGTAGATTCATATAGTAGAGGACATTCTCATAAGCCCTTTCAGTCGGCTCTTTAGGTTTCTCATGGTGCTTTAGGTAGCCGTGGTTCTCTGATACAATATTCCGATCGGTAGTCCATTAGTGCACCACCAGCACCTATTAGTTTACCACTGCTTCAGAGTTTCCAGGGTCGTCACCCGAGGGCTTGTTTCACTTGTGGTGACACGAGGCACATTGCTAGGTATTTACCTCGAAAGTTGAGCAGTTCTCCATATCAGGATTCTCGTGATACGGTTTAGGGACCAGATGTTCTATTATTGGCCCAGCCAGCTAGAGATGGGGGTAGAGGTGCTATAGGTGAAGATAGAGGTCCTTGAGGTGGAGCTCAGGCCACCAGAGGTGGGGGCCAGCCAACAGCAGGCCATCCCAGAGATGTGGTTCAGGGTTGTGGGCCCCAACCCTGATGTTATGCTCTCTCAGCCATGCCCGAGGCTAAGGCTTCAGATGCAGTTATTGCAGGTATGGTTCTAGATTGTGATAGAGATGCTTCAGTGTTATTTGATCCAGGGTCTACCTACTCGTATGTATCATCTTATTTTGCACTGTATCTGGTCATTCCTAGTGATTCATTGAGTATTCCTGTTTATGTATCTACATCAGTGGGTGATTCTATTATGGTAGATCGAGTCCATTGCTCCTGTGTAGTTGTGATTGGGGGTCTTGAGACTCGCATAGATTTTTTAGACATTGTCGATTTTGATGCTATATTGGGGATGTACTGGTTATCACCTTACCATGCTATCTTGTACTATCATGCCAAGACTGTGACCTTTGCTTTACCGGGTATGCCTCACATAGAGTGGAGTGGGACTTTTGGTCATTCTACTTATAGCATTATCTCTTACGTGAAGGCTCAGCGTATGGTCGAGAAAGGGTGATTGGCTTATTTAGCCTATGTTCGTGATTCTAGTGCTGAGGTTCCCTCCACTGATTTTGTGCCCGTGGTTCGTAAGTTCCCTAAGGTTTTTCCTTCACACCTGCCGGGTATGCCAGCCGATAGGGACATTGGCTTTTGCATTGATTTCGCTTTGGTCACTCAGCCTATTTATATCCCATCGTATCGTATGGTACTGCTTGACTTGAAAGAGTTAAAGGAACAATTATAGGATTTTCTTGAGAAGGGTTTTATTGGACCCAGTGTTTCGCCTTGGGGTGCGCTAGTGTTATTTGTCAAGAAAAAGGATGGGTCAATTAGAATGTGTATTTATTACCAGCAATTGAACAAGGTTATAGTCGAGAATAAGTATCTGCTGCCGAGGATTGATGATTTGTTCGACCACCTTTAGGGCACCAAGGTATTTTCCAAGATTGACTTGAGGTCTGGCTACCATCAGTTGAGGATTAGGGCATCTGATGTCCTTAAGACAGCTTTCCCTACTCGGTAGGGGCATTATGAGTTATTGGTTATGTCATTTGGATTAACCAATGCACCAGCAGCTTTTATGGATTTGATGAACCGAGTGTTCAGGCCTTATTTGGACTCGTTCGTGATAGTCTTTATTGGTGATATATTGATATATTCACGCAGCCAGGAAGAGAACGAGCAGCACCTTAGGGTGGTTCTTCAGACTTTGAGGGATAGTCAGTGATATGCTAAGTTCACGAAATGTGTGTTCTGGTTGAGTTATGTTGCATTTATGGGTCATATTGTATCAGTAGAGGGTATTCAGGTTGATCCGAAGAAGATTGAGGCGTGAAGAATTCGCCTAGACCAGCATCACCTATAGAGATTCAGAGTTTCATTGGATTGACAGGCTACCATCGAGGGTTCGTGGATGGGTTTTAATGGATTACAATCCCGATGACCAGATTGACCCAAAAGGGTGCCTGGTTCAGATGGTCAGACGAGTGTGAGGCGAGCTTTTAGAAGCTCAAGACAACTCTGACTACGGCACTGGTGTTAGTCTTTCCCACAGGCTCAGGGCCTTATACAGTTTATTGTGATGCTTCTCGTATTGGGCTTGGTGCAGTGTTGATGCAGGATGGCAAGGTAATTGCCTATGCTTCGAGGCAGTTGAAGATTCATGAAAAGAACTATCTGGTGCACGATTTATAGTTGGAAGCCATTGTTCACGCATTGAAAATTTGGAGGCGCTATATGTATAGCGTGAAGTGTGAGGTGTTCACGGATCATAAGAGTCTTCAATATTTGTTCAAGCAAAAGGAGTTGAATTTGAGGCAGAGGAGGTGGCTGAAGTTGTTGAATTATATTATCAAGGAAAGGTCAATGTGGTGGCCGATGCCTTGAGTAAGAAGTCAGCAAGTATGGGCAGTCTTGCTTATGTTCTGGTCGGTGAGAGGCCACTTACTTTGGATGTTCAGGCTTTGGCCAATCGGTTTGTGAGGTTGGATATTTCTAAGCCTAGTCGAGCATTAGTTTGCACAGTCACTCGTTCTACATTATTGGCCCAGCCAGCTAGAGATGGGGGTAGAGGTGCTATAGGTGAAGATAGAGGTCCTTGAGGTGGAGCTCAGGCCACCAGAGGTGGGGGCCAGCCAACAGCAGGCCATCCCAGAGATGTGGTTCAGGGTTGTGGGCCCCAACCCTGATGTTATGCTCTCTCAGCCATGCCCGAGGCTAAGGCTTCAGATGCAGTTATTGCAGGTATGGTTCTAGATTGTGATAGAGATGCTTCAGTGTTATTTGATCCAGGGTCTACCTACTCGTATGTATCATCTTATTTTGCACTGTATCTGGTCATTCCTAGTGATTCATTGAGTATTCCTGTTTATGTATCTACATCAGTGGGTGATTCTATTATGGTAGATCGAGTCCATTGCTCCTGTGTAGTTGTGATTGGGGGTCTTGAGACTCGCGTAGATTTTTTGATTTTAGATATTGTCGATTTTGATGCTATATTGGGGATGTACTGGTTATCACCTTACCATGCTATCTTGTACTATCATGCCAAGACTGTGACCTTTGCTTTACCGGGTATGCCTCACATAGAGTAAAGTGGGACTTTTGGTCATTCTACTTATAGCATTATCTCTTACGTGAAGGCTCAGCGTATGGTCGAGAAAGGGTGATTGGCTTATTTAGCCTATGTTCGTGATTCTAGTGCTGAGGTTCCCTCCACTGATTTTGTGCCCGTGGTTCGTAAGTTCCCTAAGGTTTTTCCTTCACACCTGCCGGGTATGCCAGCCGATAGGGACATTGGCTTTTGCATTGATTTCGCTTTGGTCACTCAGCCTATTTATATCCCATCGTATCGTATGGTACTGCTTGACTTGAAAGAGTTAAAGGAACAATTACAGGATTTTCTTGAGAAGGGTTTTATTGGACCCAGTGTTTCGCCTTGGGGTGCGCTGGTGTTATTTGTCAAGAAAAAGGATGGGTCAATTAGAATGTGTATTTATTACCAGCAATTGAACAAGGTTATAGTCGAGAATAAGTACCTGCTGCCGAGGATTGATGATTTGTTCGACCACCTTTAGGGCACCAAGGTATTTTCCAAGATTGACTTGAGGTCTGGCTACCATCAGTTGAGGATTAGGGCATCTGATGTCCTTAAGACAGCTTTCCCTACTCGGTAGGGGCATTATGAGTTATTGGTTATGTCATTTGGATTAACCAATGCACCAGCAGCTTTTATGGATTTGATGAACCGAGTGTTCAGGCCTTATTTGGACTCGTTCGTGATAGTCTTTATTGGTGATATATTGATATTCCTGCAGCCAGGAAGAGCACGAGCAGCACCTTAGGGTGGTTCTTCAGACTTTGAGGGATAGTCAGTGATATGCTAAGTTCACGAAATGTGTGTTCTGGTTGAGTTAAGTTGCATTTATGGGTCATATTGTATCAGCAGAGGGTATTCAGGTTGATCCGAAGAAGATTGAGGCGTGAAGAATTCGCCTAGACCAGCATCACCTATAGAGATTCAGAGTTTCATTGGATTGACAGGCTACCATCGAGGGTTCGTGGATGGGTTTTAATGGATTACAATCCCGATGACCAGATTGACCCAAAAGGGTGCCTGGTTCAGATGGTCAGACGAGTGTGAGGCGAGCTTTTAGAAGCTCAAGACAACTCTGACTACGGCACCGGTGTTAGTCTTTCCCACAGGCTCAGGGCCTTATACAGTTTATTGTGATGCTTCTCGTATTGGGCTTGGTGCAGTGTTGATGCAGGATGGCAAGGTAATTGCCTATGCTTCGAGGCAGTTGAAGATTCATGAAAAGAACTATCTGGTGCACGATTTATAGTTGGAAGCCATTGTTCACGCATTGAAAATTTGGAGGCGCTATATGTATAGCGTGAAGTGTGAGGTGTTCACGGATCATAAGAGTCTTCAATATTTGTTCAAGCAAAAGGAGTTGAATTTGAGGCAGAGGAGGTGGCTGAAGTTGTTGAATTATATTATCCAGGAAAGGCCAATATGGTGGCCGATGCCTTGAGTAAGAAGTCAGCAAGTATGGGCAGTCTTGCTTATGTTCTGGTCGGTGAGAGGCCACTTACTTTGGATGTTCAGGCTTTGGCCAATCTGTCTGTGAGGTTGGATATTTCTAAACCTAGTCGAGCATTAGTTTGCACAGTCACTCGTTCTACATTATTGGAGTGTTTCCATGATCGATAGTTTGATGATCCCCATTTGTGTGTCCTTAGAGACACGGTGCAGCGTGGAGGTGCCAAGAACGTTACCGTAGGTGATTATGGAGTTTTGAATTGCAGGATCGAGTTGGTGTGCGTAATGTGGATGAGCTTCAAGAATTGATTTTAGAAAAGGCCCACAACTCCAGGTACTCTATTCATTTGGGAATCGCAAAGATGTATCAGGATTTGCGGTAGCATTATTGGTGATGTAGAATGAAGAAGGATATTGTGGTATATTTGGCTCAGTGTTTGAATTGTTAGCAGGTTAAGTACGAGAATCAGAAGCCTGGTGGATTGTTGCAGAGGATTGAGCTTCCTGAGTGGAAGTAGGAGCTGATCACTATGGACTTCATAACCAGACTCCTGCAGACTCGGAAGAAATACGACATAGTTTGGGTCATTATTGATAGGCTAACAAAGTCAGCACATTTTATTCTTGTGGCAGCCTCTTATTCTTCCTAGAGGTTGGCTGAGATCTTTATACGGGAGATTTTTTGCCTTCATGGTGTGCCCGTATCTATCATTTAAGACCAGGGTACGCAGTTTACCTCGTGCTTTTGGAGAGCAGTTCAGCGAGAGTTGGTGGGGACACGGGTCAAGTTGAGCACAACATTTCATCCCCAGACGGATGGCTAGTCTGAGAGGACTATTCAGATTTTGGAGGATATGCTCCGAGGTTGTGTTATTTACTTTGGAGGTTTGTGGGATCAGCTTTTGCCCTTAGCAGAGTTTACCTACAACAACAGCTACCAGTCGAGTATCCAGTTGGTTCCTTATGAGGCTTTATATGGTAGGCGGTGTCGATATCTGATCGGATGGTTTGAGCTGGGAGAGGCTCAGTTGTTGGGTACAAATCTGGTTCAGGAGGCCTTGGACAAGGTCAAAATCATTCAGGATAAGCTTCGTACAACTCAGTATAAGAAAAAGAGTTATGCAGACCGCAAAGTTCGAGATGTGGCTTTTTTGGTTGGTGAGTGGGTATTGCTCTGAGTGTCGCTTATGAAAGGTGTGATGAGATTTGGGAAGAAGGGCAAGCTCAGCCCTGGGTTTATTGGCCTATTTGAGATTCTTGAAAGAATGAGAGAGGTGGCTTATAGACTCGCATTGCCGCCGAGCTTATCAGCCGTGCATCCAGTGTTTCATGTGTCCATGCTTCAGAAATATCACGGCGATCCATCCTATGTGTTAGATTTCAGCACTATCCAGTTGGACAAGGACTTGTCTTTTAAGGAGGAGCCCGTAGCTATTCTAGACCGGCAGATTCGTCAGTTGAGATCCAAGAATTTTTCTTCTCTTCGTGTTTAGTGGAGAGGTCAGCCTCTTGAGGCATCGACCTGGGAGTCCGAGTCCTATATTCAGAGTCGTTATCTCCATCTTTTCCCTGACTAAGGTACGTCCTTCTTATGTCCGTTTGAAGACGAATGGTTGTATTAGAGGTGGAGAATGTTACGGCCCAAAGTGTCATCACCTATTTTCTTATCCACTTTGTGCATCCGAGGCCTTGAAAACCTCATTTAGAGTCGCCTCAATTTGCCTGAGCAGTTTGGGCGCGAAGCCGGAAAGCTTAAATAAGAAATTCTGTGAAACAATGCTAAGTTCTGACGGTAAAGTGAATAAAATTGACTTCGGTCAATATTTTGCGTCAACGAATTAGGACCCATGATTTGACGGACCCGGAGGGTCCATAGGAAAATATGGGACTTGGGAATATGCCCGGAATTGAAATCCAAATTCCCAAGCCCGAGAAATGAATTTTTGAATAAAATTGTTTTCTGAAATGTTAAAGGAATGAAATCTGATTAGAAAGCGATGGTATCGGGCCCGTATTTTGGTCACGATGCCTGGTACAGGTCTTATATATGTTTTAAGTCATTTCTATAAAATTTGGTTGGAAACGGATGTCGTTTGATCTAATTCGGACTTTAAATGGAAAATTTGATGTTTTGAGAAGTTTGAAAGAATTTATGAATTTTGAGGTTTAATTCGATGTATATGATGTTATTTGGCGATATGATCATACGGATATGTCCGTAGGATGTTTTTGAGGCTGTGTGTATATTTTATTGGGAGCCCCAAGGGCTCGGATGAGTTTTGGATAGGCCACAGAGTGCATTTTGAACTTAGAAAAGTTGCAGGTTTCAGTTGTGCATAGCAGGCCTGTAGGCTTCACATTTGCGAAGCCTGGCTCGCAAATGCGATATCGCAAACACAAGTGGCTGGATGCAAATTTGAAGGAAGCCAGGCCAACTCATTCTCGCAAATGCAAGATTTTTTTCACAAATGCGAAAATTCCAGTTCCAGCTTTGGGTCGCAAATGCGACCAATTCATCACAATTCCTCAGTTGCAAATGCGAAAGTCCCATTTTTCATGAAGGGTTCGCAAATGCAAACCCTTTTTCGCAATTCCCATGTTATTAGAGGTCGGGGTTCACAACTATTCGCACTTCCCATACCTGCGACCTGCAACTTCCATAATTAGCCGATTTTAAACCCATTTTTCATATTCTCTCAAAATATAAACACATTAGGGAGATTTTTCAAGCGCAACTTTTCATCCAAATCAATTGTAAGTCATTTTAACTAGTTTTCTTCAATAATTAAAATCTTGTAACATGATTCAACTTAAGATCAAACATTTTTATGGGGAAATTGTGTGTTTTGGGTAGAACCTAGGTTTTTCAAAAATTGGGAATTTGGACCTCAATTTGAGGTCTGATTTCAAAACAAATTATATATTTGAGTTTGTGGGGGAATGTGTAATCGGGTTTTGGTTCGAACCTCGGATTTTGACAACGTGGGCCCGGGGAGATTTTGACTTTTTAGGTAAAACTTTGAAAAACTCATTTTCATACATTGGGGTTGATTCATTTAGCATTTATTGATGCAATTTGTGACTAGATTCGAATGGATTGGTGGCGGAATCAAGGGGCAAAGCTATAGTTGAGGCTTAAGTTGTGTTCAAGGCATCGAGGTAAGTGTTCGATCAAACCTTAGCTTGAGGGATTAGGAGTTGAGTCATATTTGTTGCTTGTTTCTTGTTGAGTACGACGTATAGGCATGGTGACGAGTAACTATATATTGGTGTCAAGCAAGACCGTGAGTCTTAAATTGAAAATTGTTGTATCCTTAAATGATATTTCGGATGCTTTAATTGATGATCTCCTATATTGAGCAAAGATTTGGTTTATTCTTGTAGATCTTGTTTATGATTGAGCATTGTCATTATTAGAGCTGAGTACAAGCTAAGTTAAGATTGGTTATAGCTGATTCTCCCTTGTCGGGATGATTGTTTCGATATCTTTGTTCCCTTGCGAGAAACTATCATATTACTTTTGTTCCCTTGCCGTGAGGTTATTATATTGCTTATGTTCCCTTGCCAAGATTTCTTGTAATTGTGTGATGAACTATAAATGGGAGCGGGTGTTACGTCTACCACAAGATATAATAAAATGGGAGCCAGTGGTGCGCCTACCACAAGATATGATGAAATGGGAGCATGTGGTATGCCTACCACAAAATATGATGAAATGGGAGCAAATGATACGCCTACCACAAGATATGATGAAATGGGAGCGGGTGGTACACCTACCACGAGATATGATGAAATGAGAGCGGGTGGTACGCCTACAAAGAGATGTGAGAAATAGGATCGGGTTGCACGCTGCAACAAGATAAAATTGAAAGTGAAAGTTGCCTTTACATCTCTTTATTCGTGTTAGAAGTTAAATTGTAGTTTCCTTATTATCCTTTGATATTCTGTTTTATCTGCAACCCCCGAAGCATGTTTCCCTTCCCCAGCTTTAATTGTTTATTACTTGTTTACGTTTTTGCCATATATTATATCACTGCACAACTTTATCTGGAGTCCGATCCTAGCCTCGTCACTGCCTCGTCGGAGTTAGGCCAGGCACTTACCAGCACATGGGGTCCGTTGTGCTGATACTGCACTCTGTGCTATTTTGCACAGATCCGGATATCGGAGCAGTATACGGTGTGCAACAGTAGTTTGGGAGCAGGCCTCAGTCCACGAGATTCTGAGGTAGACCTGCATGCGTCCGTAGGCCTGGCATCTCCTTTATTTTTACTTATATTCTGTTATCACTTGTGTTCAAGACAGACATTGTTACTTTCTTTCAAACGGTTGTATGTATAAAATCTTAATAATCCATGAGTATTGTGACTCCAGTTCTTGGGTAGAGGCATATGTTGACTTTCACATCTTTGTTCAACTTATTTAATTTAAGTCTTCTTCTTTAAATTCATATTTCTGTTGTTTTTAGAAATTTAACACTTGTTGTGATGCTTGATAAAAAGGATTTAAAAATAAAGGAGTCAAGAATTTATTATTTGTAGCTTGTCTAGTTTCTACTAGAAGGCGCTATCACGACCCCGATTGTGAAAAATCCGGGTCGTGAAACTCAGGCTATTTCCAGAAAAATTAAAATCAAGGTGGACAGGTCCTTATAATATAATATGTGTTACTCCATATGGAACAATTAAAGTCCAACAGAACAATGGAGATGACAAGTTCAAGGTAAATGGTCAAAGACTAAAATAATACTTTGGAGGACATTCTGAGCAACATTCATTGGTCACTTTGATAGACTGATGAATTTTACATGTAATAAGTCGCGTTGACGACATCAAACTCAGAATTATAGTAACATACGCATAGTCATTTAGGGTGAAGCAATGGAGCCTTATAACTCTAACATAAGTTTGATAATTAAATGCTTAACCATTTAATCTGGTCAATATCCAAGTTATTGTACAATCAGTGCATCTCATGAAAGCCTATACAAAAACAGTCACCTACACAGGATCAACTCCATGGTGATCGGTATGCCTAACTAACTGGTTGGTCAACCATTTAATATTTCAAAGTTGAATTCTGGCTCAGGTAATTTTTTGTTTATATTTAAACCAGGACCAAATGACTAATAAGGTCTTAAATTAGTCAGTCTATTACACATATAACATGTGTAGTCACAGTTTCTTTCAAGCTTTCTTCTGTGATCGTAAATTTGAAAGCCAAAAAGATTTTTTATTTTATTTTATATACATTAGTATTAATTTTTCCTTTTCCTTAAATTAATAGTTATATATGTATATATTTTATCACGTGTTTTATCCAGGAGGATAAAAAAGTTCACGTGTGAAGGAGTATATTCTGATGCATTATATGTTTATATAAAGTTCTATTTTCTTTATAACTTTATATCTAATTATTTTTCTCTCTTCTATCCTATTTGTAGGTTTTCAATTAACAAAATAAATTATTTATTATATGTCCCTTTATTAATTCTTTTCATCTTCACCATGTAAATTCCATATCTATGATTTTGATTTTGAGAAGGCATGAGAAAGAATTTTTATATCCGAATCATTGGAATTGAGAACAATTACGATCGCAAAACAGGTAGATTCAATAAACTTGGCTAGAACTTGCTCTAAATGTTTCTCAAGGCAAAATAGTAGGTGACAGTGATTTTTGGAAACTGAAATTAGGCTTTCTTTGATTTACCATTTTCTAGACTTCTTATTTTCTAACCAAATACATATAAATATTCCATTAGAACCTTTCTTTGAGCCTTTATCCCATTTTTTCAACACCTTGATCTCTTATAGAGAAGAAGAAAAAGGAAAGAAAAAAATGAGTACTTATATATATATATATATATAGTCATGAGATGTTCTAGATAAAAATGAGCAGAGCTTCATGTATATATTTCGAAAAAAAGGATGGAAGAAGAAAAATAAATATGTGAATATAAGATATTTGAGATTGCAAAGAAAAGGACAAACAAAGTGTTATCAAAGGGAGGAAATTTCGAGCATCAAGAAATATTTGCTTCAAGCTGAGGAAAAGAAGTCACTCTAAAAATATCCTTACCCTACCAGCCTGAAGCCTAACATTACAAGCCAAGAAAAGTCTTAGAAAGATTCTAAAAATCAGTGTTGAATCTATATTAGTGGAGAAAAACATAAGGAGCAAGCTATGATGACATGGACGGTCGTCTTAAGAATTTATACCTCGAACCCCTATTAACTGCTTTCCCCGTCTTTATTTCTGCAATTTTGATTTGCCAGGATATTCGGTTGTGAGTTTTAGAGAGTTTGGGATACTTAGTCCCTAAATGAGAGCTTAAGTGGTTGAAATTTGACTGTAATAAGAACAATGTGAAGGTGGCCTCGTAATGGAAAAACGATGGTTCCATTAGCTCCATTGGGTGATTTTCGGCTTAGGGTCATGATCGGATTGTATTTTGGAGGTCCGTAGCTAATTTAGGCTTGAAATACCGAAAGTCAAATTTTGAAGTTTCCGGTTCGATAGTGGATTTTGATCCGAGGGTTGGAATGGAATTCCGGAAGTTTGAATAGCTCCATAGAGTTGAATGTGATGTGTGTGCAAAATTTTAGGTCATTCGGACAAAGTTTGATAGATTTTTTGATTGCAAGCGTATTTTTTGAGTTTTGGAGTTCTTAGGCTTGAATCTGTAATTGATTCGTCATTTTGATGTTGTTTTAGGTGTTTTAAGGATTGGTATACGTTTTGACAGTGGTATTAGACTTGTTTGTGTTTTTGGTTGAGGTCTCGAGGGCCTTGAGATGGTATTGGAAGGTTGTCGGAAGAATTGGGTGTTGTTTGAGCAACTTCAGTTGTTGATCTTCTGTCATAATTGATAACAGTGAATTGTACATGTTTTATACCCCTTCTTACCTGAGCTTTGTGCATAAATTGCCCTAGATTAGTCCTGAATTACTTACAAGTTGCGCGATTGTATGTTTGAGCGACTAGATAATAAATATCACAAATTAGCTCAAAAAAGAGTGAAATCTGCCAAGCGTCAAAAGATGATATAAAGGGGGAAATAGGTGACATGCGCGGACTACACTGTTCTGATGTGCGGCCGCATAGAAAATATCAGAGACTTAGCGTTTATATGTAAATTCCACGCGGACCACAACGCTTTTCACGCGTCCGCAATGCTGATGATCAGAGACGTAGAAACTCAAGGCAAAAGGCCCACGCGGCCGCACACCAAAGCAGTGCAGTCCGCGTGGGAAGAAGTTCAGAGAACCAACAATTAGGGAAAACCTTCTGTGCGGCCGCGCACCAAAGCAGTGCAGTCCGCGTGGGAAGAAGTTCAGAGAACCAACAATTAGGGAAAACCTTCTGTGCGGCCGCGCACCATTTCCACACGGTCCACATGGCTTGACCTATGCGGTCGTGTGACATTTCTACGCGGTCCGCGTCCTCAAGTCCAGAAGCCCAGATCTGAAGACCACATGCCCTATGCGGCGGCATGACATTTCTATGCGGTCCGCACTAGACCCTCAGGGGTATTTTTGTCCGGTAATTTTGTGTGTAGCATATATAGAATATTTTACTTTTTTAGGTGAAGTTTTATGATCTCTGTAGCAGTTGAGCACGAGACTAGTTCATATTAGCCTACTTTAGGCAATTTTCTCTTGTAATTAACGTGGATTCAAGTAGATTAAGCTTGTAGTTAATGATAATGTTAATTTCTTCTAGTATTTCTTCTTTTTCTACTTCTTCCATGTCTAGCTAAACCCATTATCTAGGGTTGTGGCTCAACCCTAATATGGGTAATTAATGGGTGTTTTTGCGTGATGCTTGGATGATATTGGGTGTTTGGTATTTGGGTTGTTTGTATGTTTTCACTTAGATTTGGTGGTTGCAAACACTAAGTCTAGCTTAGTGGGTTTTGACTCTTCTTGAGAAAGAGTGTCTATGACCTCAATTCAACCCAACAAGGATTTGGGATGGACCCATCAGAATGGTAGTCCCAAGCAATGGGTTAAACCTCGAGAGAGTAATCACCCCACTTGAACCTTAAGTTGTTTGGGCAAATTAGCCTATCAAATTGGTCTCGAGAGAGTCAATTGGACAAAATCACTCTCTCTATCGAGAGGTGTGAGAGTGAGTGCTAAAGTGCAACGGTTATCCATATTCCCCATAATTATCATCCTTGTGTTTAGAATTCTATACCCGTTAATTAGCCACCTAGGTGGGTGCTACGACCCTAGTGCCTTTCTCTTATTGCATAGAACTAGCATCATAACTTAGCATAATTTAGTTTACAATAGTAGTTGATGAATTTAGTTGTTAACAAAAGAAAAAGAAAAATGATAGAAGATCAATTAGAAGCCAAAACACATTTCTAAGCTAGAAAATACGTAACTCCAATTCGAAGCTCTCTGTGGAATTATCGACCCTGATAACACTATTGGGTTTTAAGTATTCGCGCCCACTCTTTCTTTGGATTGATTCTCCACCGATCACTTTTTGGCGCGTTGCCGGGGAGCTTTACAGTGTTTGACTATTTGTTGGCTAGTTTTGTGTTTTTGCTTGTCTTTCCTTCTTTATACTTACTTTGTTTGTTCAATTCACTCAAGTACCAATGACTTTAAATGCACATAATCCTATTAATGTGGGAGTGGAGAAGGTGGAAGATGAGGTACAAGAGGAGATTTTACCCGAAGCACAGTAGAAATGTTAATGCTAATGACAACATACCAGACCCTCCCCCACCTCCACCAAGAGTAGCTCCACGAGTTCTAGCCAATTAAGGGTACGCAAGTGCAATAGTTCCTCCCTAAATCGGGCGGTAAACTTCCAAATCACTAATGTCATGCTCACTTTGCTCGAACAACGAGGGTATTTTATAGGTGCCTCGGACAAAAACGTGTCTACAAGTATTTGAAAGGGTTTGTGGATACTTGTTGGGGGAGAAATCAGACAAATGTTTCGGAAGATGCACTGAGGTTAAGGCTTTTCCCCTTCTCACTTTGGGGGAAGGCACTGAATTGGTTGGAGAGATTGCCAAATCATTCCATCACTACTTGGGATGAATTGGCGGATAAATTCATTGTGAAGTTCTTCTCGCCTAGTCATATGGCGACTCTTAGAGATGAGATCCTAACTTTCAAGCAAGAGTCGACGGAGCCTTTACATGAGATATGGGAGAGATTTCGGACAATGGTAAAAGAGTTCCCCAACAACGATATGAATGATGTTATGATCCAGCAGACGTTCTATCGGGGTATAAACACAACAAACCAGTGCATTGTTAATCAGTTAGCTGGTGGTAATTTTATGAAGCTTCTATACAATGAAGCTTGTGATGTTCTTGATGAAATGGCTGATA
The DNA here is from genome assembly GCA_034376525.1 of Nicotiana benthamiana. Classification (NCBI taxonomy): domain Eukaryota; kingdom Viridiplantae; phylum Streptophyta; class Magnoliopsida; order Solanales; family Solanaceae; genus Nicotiana; species Nicotiana benthamiana. The sequence continues at coordinate 101,115,821 of CM067336.1, forward strand.
CTTCTTCGACATGGCAAATCCGGGCAAATGTTCCTCAAGGTGATCCTAATATTATACACTTGCATAAGGAGTTGCGTGATTACGGCCAAGCCATCACAGAACTCACAACAACAATGAACCAATTGGCTAAGGCACAACTCCAACAAGTTCAAAATCCGCGCCAAGTCAATGCCATGGAGGGGGTGAATATGATGAAAAGAAGGCAAAGAGGGCAACAACAACCTCCGAAAAATTTTGACAAATTTGATGATGGGAATGGTGGTTATTCGAATGAATGTAATGAGGACCAAAGTGAGGAGGTCCAATATTTAAATAACTACCAAGGTAATAGAGGAAATGCAGGGAATCAACAATGGTGTTCCCAAGGCAATTGGGAGAGCCAACAAAATAGTGGAAACTGGAACAGTAATTGGGGTAATCAAGGCAATCAAGGTAACAATTGGGGTAGTGAAGGCAAATGGGGCGGAAACAATAATAAATGGAACAACAACAACAATAGTGGGTGGAACAATAATCAAGGAGGTAATCAAGGTAATCGGGGGCAAGGCTTTCAAAGGCCCCCGATGTACCAACAACCGAACAACCCACCCCGTTCCAATCTCAAGGGTCAATTTCTTTGGGTCAAGACATGGGTAGAATTTAGAACATGTTCAAACAAATGATGTAGAAGAATCAAGACTCGGATGCCCAATTAGCCTCCCAAAACACCTCAATCCGTAACTTAGAAGTGCAACTTGGACAAATATCACAATATCTAAACACTCGCCCGAAGGGTGCACTACCAAGTGATACGGTGGTGAACCCCAAGGGTGGGCACAATAACCATGTCATGGCAGTAAAAACACGTAGCGGAAGAGGGGTGATGTGCAAGAAAGTCAAGATAGGGTCGATGATGAAGAGTTGAGGAAAAATGATGTTCCATTAGTGGTTGAAGATATTGTTGAACCAAGTGTGAGGAATGAAGTGAGAATATATATTAATGAGGGTGAGGGGGATACCCAGGAGGCCGTGCACCCGTCTAGGGAACACGTCATTGACATACCGGAACCTATGGTGCCAAAAGCCAAGGCACTTTTGCCTAGGCCTCCTACGCCATATCCTAAAAGATTGGCAGAGAAAAAGGTGACAATAAGTTTAAAAATTTTATTGAGATGATGAAGCGTTTACCATCAACGTGCCTTTGGTGGAGGCACTTGAACAAATGCCCGGATATGCAAAGTTCATGAAGGACTTGGTTACGAAAAAGAGATCTATGGAGTGCGAGACCATCAAAATAACGCATCAAGTGAGTTCCATTGTGCACTCCATGGATCCAAAGTTAGAGGATCCCGATGCATTCACAATACCATGCACCATTGGAAACGTAGAATTTGCAAAGGCCCTATGTGACTTGGGGGCGAGTATCAACCTCATGCCTTATTCGGTGTTCAAAACTTTGGGGATCGGGAAACCTCTTCCGACTTTCATGAGGCTTAAAATGGTGGACCGATCCATGAAGCGGCCCTTGGGAATTATTGATGATGTCCTTGTTCGTGTTGACAAGTTCATATTGCCTGTGGATTTCGTATCTTGGATTGCGAGGTGGATTTCGAGGTGCCTATTATTCTTGGTAGGCCTTTCCTAGCTACGGGGAAGGCCTTGGTTGATGTAGAGGCGGGAGAATTGACCTTCCGCATTGATGACGAAAAAGTGGTTTTCCATGTATGCAAGCTACGCCAACCAACTAGCACCGAAGTGTGCTCATTTGTTGACATTGTCACGTCGGTGATAGTGGATGACACAAGCGCCATGGCGAATGTTGAGGACCCACTCGAGGTCGTGATCTTGAACGTGGAGGTTGATGATATTCCTAGGGTGGAGTGTGTGAATCCACTTCACGACATAGGCTCGTATTCCTATGAGTCGAGGAAGCTATCTCTTGATCTTGAATATCGCAAAACTCCACCCACCTAGCCATCCATTAAGGAGCCAATAGTGTTGGAGTTGAAACCACTTCCTCCTCACCTCAGTTATGAGTTTCTTGGTCCTAATTTCACTTTGTTGGTTATTCTTTCTTCTTGCTTGACTAACATGCAGGTGGACGCCACTTTGGCGGTTCTTCAAAAGTGTAAGCAAGCGATTGGATGGACCTTGGCGGATATTCAAGGTATTAGCCCCGCGTTTTGCATGCACAAAATAATATTGGAGGAGGATGCGAGACCATCTCTTGAACATCAAAGGAGAATCAATGAGTCTATGCAAGAGGTGGTTAAAAAGGAAATCATCAATTGGCTTGACGCCAGTGTGGTGTATCCAATTTCTGATGGTTTGTGGATCTCTCAGGTGGAGTGTGTGCCAAAAAAGGGAGGAATGACGGTAGTGACCAATGATAATAATGAGCTGATTCTGACTCGTACTGTGACGGGTTGGAGGGTATGCATGGACTACCGAAAACAGAACAAGGTTAAAAGAAATTACCTTTTCCCCTTGCCATTCTTGGATCAGATGCTTGACCGGCTGGCGGGCTGGGTGTTCTATTGTTTTCTAGATGGGTATTCTGGCTATAACCAGATTCTCATTGCCCCGGAGGACCAAGAAAAGACAACCTTCACATGTCCTTATAGCACATTTGCATTCTCGTGAATGCCATTTGGACTATGTAATGCTCCAGCGACCTTCCAAAGATATATGATGGCAATCTTCACCGACATGGTGCAAGACATACTGGAGGTCTTCATAGACGACATTAGTGTGGTCGGGGATTCATTTGGTGAATGTTTTCAAAATCTTGATCGTGTGTTAGCCCGCTGTGAAGAAACAAATTTGGTGCTCAATTGGGAGAAATGCAACTTTATGGTAGAAGAAGAAACTGTGTTGGGTCATAAAATTTCGAAAATGGGGATCGAGGTTGACAAAGCAAAAATCGAGGTAATCTCAAGGCTTCCTCCCCCTAATTCTATCAAAACAGTGAGAAGTTTTATTGGACACGCGGGTTTCTACCGGAGATTCATTAAGGACTTTTCTGAGGTAGTGAACCCGTTGTGTAAGTTGTTGGGAAAAGATGCAAGATATCTGTTTGATGACAAGTGTATGGAGGCTTTCGAGCTTCTAAAACAAAAGTTGACGACTACCCCCATCATAACCACACCCAATTGGAGCTTTCCCTTTGAGCTCATGTGCGATGCTAGCGATGTAGCGGTGGGGGCGGTCTTGGGCGAGAAAATCAACAAATTGTTCCATCTATTGTATTATGCTAGCAAGACAATGAATGAGGCACAAAGAAAATACACGGTCACCGAGAAGGAATTGCTTGCCGTTGTATTTGCCATGTAGAAGTTTTGCCTGTACCTTATGGGGACCAAAGTGATTATCCATACTGATCATGCCGCCCTTCGGTACTAGATGACTAAAAAGGATTCATAAGAAAGATTGATGAGATGGGTGCTTCTTCTACAATAATTTGATTTGGAGATCGTCGATAGAAAGGGAAGTGAGAACCAAGTGGCGGACCACTTGTATAGATTGGAGGAGGAAGGGAGGCCTTCAGATGGTATTGAGATTAATGATTCTTTTACAGATGAACAACTCCTTGCAGTTTCTATGCTTGACATGCCATGTTTTGCCGTCACTGAAAATTATTTGGTTACCGGTGTGGTCCCGTGTGAGCTCTCTTCCAACCAAAGTAGAAGCTCAAGCGGGATGCTTTGGACTTCAATTGGGATGAGCCATACCTTTTTAAAATTTGCACTGATGGCGTAATTCGCCAGTGTGTTCCCAAAGAAGAGCAACTAAGTATTGTGGAAGCTTATCATTTTTCGCCCTATGGTGGCCATCATGGCGGGGCAAGGACGGCGTCTAAAGTGTTGAGTTGTGGGTTCTATTGGCCTTCATTTTTCAAGGATGCCTGTGACTTCATGAAAAGATGTGATGAGTGTCAACGTGCCGGAGGGATTTCAAAGAAACATGAGATGCCCATTAACACAATTCTTTAGGTCGACATTTTTTATGTTTGGGGGATAGACTTCATGGGGCCATTCGTGAGTTCTTGTGGCAACACCTATATTTTGGTAGCGGTGGACTATGTGTCGAAATGGGTTGAGGCCATAGCCTTGCCCAATAATAAAGCTCGTAGTGTGGTGGATTTCTTGAAGAAGAGCATATTCACTAGGTTTGGCACACCCCGTGCCATAATTAGTGACGGCGGCTCTCATTTTTGTAACCGGGCTTTCGATTATTTGCTCGCCAAATATGGGGTAAACCACAAAGTGGCCACTCCGTATCATCCTTAAGCGATTGTTCAAGTTGAGGTTTCGAACAGGGAGATCAAGAGTATTCTATCCAAGTCTGTCAATGCAAATAAGACCGAGTGGTCAAAGAAATTGGACGATGCTCTTCGGGCGTATCCTACAGCTTTCAAGACTCTGATTGGTATGTCGCCATACCAGTTGGTTTTTGGTAAAGCGTGTCATCTTTCGGTGGAGTTAGAGCATAAGGTGATGTGGGCCTTGCAAAAGTTGAATCTAGAATGGGATGTAGCGGCTAATCTCCGGGTTGAACAATTGAACGAACTTGATGAGTTTCGGTTTCATGCATATTCCAGCTCGTCCTTGTACAAGGATAAGATGAAGTATCTCAACGGCAAGTATGCCCAGGGGAAAGAATTCAAGGTTGGCGATATGGTACTTCTCTTCAATTCTAGGTTAAGGTTGTTTCCAGGTAATCTAAAATCCAAGTGGACTAGTCCTTTTGAAGTGGTTAGTGTTACTCCTTTTGGTGCCATTGACCTCAAAAACAAGAATGGTGAAGTGTTTCGAGTTAATGGGCATCATGTCAAGCATTACCTAGGCAAGTTTGATGACAGCCACGTGGTGGCGCTTCTTCATTTGAAATGACAGTGATGGTAGCATGCGTCGTGCCGCAACGTTAAATCAGGCGCTTCTTGGGAGGCAACCTATGTCTTTTCATTTTCTTTGTGTTTCTGTTGTAGTGTAGGATTTTTGAGCTGATAGTGTATGAAGTGTTGCAGGGATAATGTTGAATCAGTGCATGGAAAAATGACAAATGCACAGTTTCTAAACAGTGCCCACGCTGCCGCACCCCATAACACTGCGGTCCGCGTAGGCTTGATAAACTGAAGGTGTAAACTCTGAAGACCCCACGCGGCAACATGGCATTTTTGTGCGGTCCGTGTAATAAGAATAAAAAATGCCCATCTCTCTAAAGTTTCCCATGCGGCCACGGTCCAAAGCAGTGTGGTCCGCGTGGGAACGACCAAATTAACCAAGTCTCTTAAGTTCCCCTCGCGGTCGCACACCAAAGCAGTGCGGTCCGCGTGGGCTATGCTTTGTTCTGAAGGATGAAAATCCTACGCGGTCCGCATGCCATTTCTATACGGCCGCGCAGGTAGGTGAGAACTGTGTCCCATGGTATTCTATAAATAGGAGCCTTGGGTCTCCTTTAAAACTTTTCGCAAAATTTTCATCTAAACTCTCACTCTACTGTTCATTCACTCCACTTGTGCACATATCCTCATTCTCATTAATTCCCTGGTAACATTTCATCATTCATTTAAACATAGTTTAATTTTTGTTTATTTTTCGTTAAATTCCACTAGTATAACTTCTTATTTTCTTACTTCTTCTTCTTAGTTAACTGTTAGGTTAGATTTTTTTTACACTCTTGATAAACCTTGGGTATGTATTTATGTTGAAACAACTGAGTAGGGACAATTAGGATCCTTCATGATAAAACTTGGACTGAAAAAACACAAAAAGAGCCTACCCAGTTCCGTTACCCTACGCGGTCGCACAACATTTTTGTGCGGTCCGCATATGTTTAGTTGGCATTTGTGAAAACCTTTAGGGGCGTCCGCGTGACCACCTATGTGCGGTTTGTGTGAAATCAGCGCGGCCGCGGTCCAAAGCAGTGCGGACCGCGTGGCTAGAGGTTCAGAGAGTTAAAATTTTGTAGTTTGATCTGAGCGGACCGCGTCCACTTTTGTGCGGTCCGCGTCACTCCTATGCAGCCACGGTCCAAACCAGTACGGACCACGTGACCGGATTTTAGAGAGGGTACAATTTTGAGGCTTAACCTGTACGGACCACGTCCATTTCTAGGGGGTCCACGTTGATCCTACGCGGCCGCAGTAGTCCACTTTTGTGCGGTCCACGTGGATCTTTTCTGAGAACTAAATGCTGGACAGTTTTGCATGTGCAGATCGCATGACCTTTTTGTGCAGTCCGCGCCTCCCCTGTCCGCAATATTGTGACTGCTACTTGTCTGTTTATCCTTCTGTGCTTGTACTACCAATGTTATACTTACATCTCTTGCAGACAATGGTATGTGGATGAAAACATATACAATGACGGGGTAAGGACAAACAAACCGGGATGGGTGGTTCTTCCCGAGGGAGGACAATCAGAAGGGTGATAAAACTAAATGCCAAAGACAAGTAAACAATCAAAAAGACCAAAAGAATAATTCGGGAGGCAGACTGGGCTGCCTCTCATTCAACCGGCAGCGAGTATGCGCCCTCCCGGAGTGTGACTTCAAAGTCCATCCCTCACACATGTCCGTAGAGATTCCAGCACCAGAAGTAACTTCTTCTGAGCAGGCAAATGTGGCCACTTCAAAGAGTCCAGTGAATGTGGTAGTCACGGACTCGTCTGATGAGTCTAAGGCAGAAAAAGAGGTTGATGAACAATATTCCACCTACCCTGTAATTTCATCATCAGAGGAGAGTGAGGGTGGTGAGCCGAAGATTGGGGGGCTTGAGAGAACTAGGAAGAATGAGGCTTGGGAAGATAGGTTTGCGAGTGAGGTTGATTTCCATCGGAACAGGGAGTGGTGGCCTAAGAGGAAGCTGATTCCGGAGCGGCGACTTATTAATGCTGACTTGTTCCATCACAACCCTCACGTACAAGGTCAATTCCGTACGAGAGAGGGTTGGGGGTTATTCAAAGAAAAAAAGGACATGGCAAATAGCAAATGGTGAAAGAATTCTACAGCAATGTCTACCATGTAGTTCAGGGCTCCACAACTACAAAAGTGAGGGACAATGTTATATTGCTTGATGGGAAGACACTAAATGATTTTCTGGGTTTGCAGAAGAAGATGAGTCCCAGTACTTGGAGAAGCTAGCTATGAAAGAGGAAGTTTGCTCATGGTTAGCCGGGATTATAGCAGCTCCTGGTAACGTCCCTGTGTGGCTAAGAGCACAAGAGAAGAAATTCATAAACACCCTCAACTTTGAAGCAAAAGGGTGGTTGACATTCGTGTGCAACCGGCTTGACCCGACCACGCATGACCACTCCGTGCCCATTGATCGTGTTGTTCTAGTTGCCTTGATCATGGCAGGATTCCCGTTACATGTGGGTAACGTCATGCAGAGGGTGATTGCTACTGTGAGTAACAAAACAAAGATGAACTACCCCTTCCCCCACACACTGACCCTGTACTTCAAAGAAATGAAGGTAAAACAGAAGAGATATGATATAATGGTGCCTCCGGTGCGCCCTTATTCCTAGTATGATCAAAAGGGTCCTAACAACCCTAAGGGCACCAAGAAGAGTCAAGCTTCTACTTCTTCCACAGCTGGCCAGTCTGAAGAGCCAGCTGTCACTGAGCAGCCCACCACTGAGACATTGCCTTCAGACCCATCCACAGCTCCCCCTACTACCATAGCTGAGCCGGTCATTCCGGTGTCAAAGACTCACATATTCACTGCCAACCAACTCACACACTCACTTGCTAGTTTGAACAACTGGATGTCGGCTGCGACATCCAAGTTGTCCACATTGACCACAGTCATTTAGGCACAGAGAGCTTCGATGACTGTTGAGATACCTGCCTATATTTATGAGACTTTGAAGAAGATCCTGGCCAACCAGGAAAAAATAATAGCGGAGCGGGGAAATTTGGCAAAGGCAGTCGGGGAGCATAGCAAAGCTCTCAAGGACTTGGCTAAGGTGCACAGAAAATTGAGGAAGACTAAGGCCTCGAAGGAGTCGGCGGCGAAGCTGCAGGTGCAAGTGGACAAGCTGATGGCGGATTAGCTACCACTTGACTTGTTGTTTGCAGATCCGTCCGTAGAGCCATCAGATGTGTGGCCACATGTGGAGGAGGGTAGGCCAAGGAAGAATAGAAAGCTCCTTAACACTGAGGGAGTAGTGATAGCAGTGGCTTCAGTCCAGGAGGGCCCTTCCGGTACTGCTGATGCTGAGCCCTCTTCAGAGCCATCAGTTAATGAGCCAGAGTTGTAGCAGGCACCTATCCCAGGAGCACAGCACCAGCAGGCTGAGGACCAGTGTGAGGTCCATTCCAGTACATAGGACATGGGCGCCACTGATGAGGCTTGAGGGGCCATTTCTATATCCTTTGCCTCTATTTTGATGCTTAAACTTGGTAGTTAGCATTGCGGACAATGCTATCTCTTATTCGGGAGGTGTGGCCCTACTTTTTGATTTTTATTTGGATGATAGTATATACATTCATTACTTTCAGTACATTCATAGGTATAGTTGATTTGTATATAAATTTTGATTTTAAACTCCCTTAGTCGTATATTCTACTCCCCCTTGTGTACATATTCATTTGGGTTTCATTTGAACTTTTTTTTTGTTTTTGTTATTTTTCGTTTTAATTACAAAGTTAGGCTCGTAGCCTCTTTTTGGTTTTGTTTTGATGTTGCAATAAGTCCTTGGTTTTCTTAATGCCACGGTTCTTTCCAAGGGTAGAATGTTGTTTGAACCGGGTGGCTCTTCCCAAAGATAGATAGCGTGACAACTTTCTTAAGGGTTGAGTCAGTTTTTGTTTTTTTCTTTTCGATTTTCAAGTTTTTGGTAGTTAAGAGTACCTCGGGCAAAGCTTCACATGTGCCTAGCATATTTGCCTTTGATCTTATGGTCAAAGACATTAAGTTGTGTTTAGGAAGGTGGAAGTCGTGGCCTTGAGACTCTTGTGTTGACCAAGCAATCATCATATGGTCATGTTGGGCCATTGTGTGCTTGAATTGTATCTAAGGTCATTGTGGGCCCTCGACTCCGTCTTTGGCAATCCTTGAGTGTATGTGTGACGAGAATTCAAATTGTGAACCCAAGTACCGAGCCGATGGTCTATAACTTGCCCCGCATGTCCGTTGAGGCAAAATCATATGTGGAACTTGACTTGAGAAGTGATTGTAGGCTCTCCTTGATCCAAAAATGCTATCTTGTTCAATTTTATGACCTACCAATTTGATGATCCCCGGTTCACCCTTTTGAGCCTTAAACCTTGTTCTTTCATAAACCAAGTTACAAGCATATACCCGTTCTCAATTAGATCTTCTCTTGGCACCCAAATCTTCCCTTGAGTAGTGGTGAATGTCTAAGTTGGGGGAGAGACAAGAAAGGAAACAATGTGGTAGAAGGTACAAAGACAAAAGAAAAGGAAGGCAATGAAAAAGAGAAAATGACAAAAAGCAAGTCAAAAAGAGAATAAGAATCACAAAGGGAATCAAAGGACAACAAAAAAGTGAAAAAGGTTGAAAAAGTAGACTAAAGGAGAAAAATGTTTGAATTGCAAAAGAAAGAGTGACAATGTGTCTCTCTAACCCCTTGAAAGGGGTGAATTACCCATTTGAGTCAAGAAAGTGTGCCAAAATTATTGGCGGAACTTCTCCATAGCAAAGACAATAGCAAGTAGCTCTTTTTTGATCACTGTACAATTGATTTGGGCATCATTAATGGTTTTACTAGCATAGTAGATCGGATGGAAGATTTTTTTGATTTGTTGCCCCATAACTACTCCAACCTCCACATCACTTGCGTCACACATGATATCAAAAGGCACGCTCCAATCCGGTGCGGTGATATGTGAGTATATGTATATTTATACTTGAGCAATTCAAATGCCTTCATGCAATCCATTGAAATGAAACTTGGCATCCTTCTCCAAAAGCTTACACAAAGGGTTCACCACATTGGAAAAATCCTTGATGAATCGGCGGTAGAACCCCGCATGACCCAAGAAACTTCTCACTCCCTTCACAGAAGTAGGGGGCGGACGCATAAAGATCACATTTATTTTCGCCTTGTCAACCTCAATACCATTCTTTGAAATGTTTTGGCCAAGGATAATGCCTTCCTCGACTATGAAGTGACATTTATCCTAATTCAACACCAAGTTTGTCTTCTCATATCTCGCCAAGACCTTATCCAAATGGTTCAAGAAATCATCAAAAGAATTCCCAACCACAAAAAAGTCATCCATGAAGATCTCAAGAATATCCTTCACCATGTCGGTGAAAATAGCCATCATACACTGCTGAAAAGTCATCGGTGCATTGCATAACCCAAATAACATCCACGAGAATGTGAAAGTACCATTGGGACATGTGAAAGTAGTCTTTCTTGATCCTCTATAGCAATAAGAATTTGATTGTAGCCAGAATACCTATCGAGGAAATAATAGAAAGCACGGCCGGCCAACCTATCAAGCATTTGATCAAGGAAGGGAAGTGGAAAATGATCTTTTGTTGTGGTTGTGTTGAACTTGCGATAGTCCATACATACTTTCCACCCAGTCACTGTTCTTGTAGGAATCAACTTATTCTTATCATTGGTAACCACAGTCATGCCCCCTTTATTTGGGACACATTGCACCAGAGAAGTCCATGAACTATCGGAAGTGGGGTAAACAACCCCGACATCCAACCACTTTATGATCTCCTTTTTGACCACCTCTTGTACTACTTCATTTAGCCTCATTTGATGGTCAACGGAGGATTTGGCACCCTCCTCCAAAGTAATATTGTGCATGCAAAAGGCGGGGCTTATACCTCAGATATCTTCCAATGTCCATCCAATTGCTATCTTCCTCTTTTGTAGAACCTCCAATGTGGACACTACCTGTACATTAGTCAAACACGAATAAAGAATAATCGGTAAAGTAGAAGAAGGGCAAAGGAATTCATACATGAGATGTGGAGGTAATGGCTTTAACTCCAAAGTGGGAGGCTCCTCGATTGAGGTCTTTGTTGGAGGAGTCTTCCGGTTTTCAATATCCAAGGATAACTTGCGGGGTTCATAAGTGTACGACCAAATTACTTGTAATGCAATCCACATAGCCTTCTTTCTCCTTTTCATTATCAAGGTTGAGTAAAATGACTTCCAAATTATCCTCAACATTCGTTGTGGCACTAACATCATCAATAGTCACATCGGTCACCAAATCCATGAACGAACATACTTCATTGTTATTCATTTGCCTTATAGATTCGCACACATGGAAGACCACATTTTCATCACCTACGTGGAAAGTGAGCTCACCGGTTCCACATCAACAAGAGCCTTCCCCATACCAATAAAAGGTCTACCTAAAATAATAGGTACCTCATAGTCCACTTCACAATCAAGAATCACAAAGTCCAGGGGGAGGATAAACTTGTCAACACGAACCAACACATCATCAATAATACCCAAAGGTCTCTTCATTGTACGATCCACCATTTGCAATCTCATGGATGTGGGTCTTGGTTACCCAATCCCTAAAGTTTTGAACACGGAATAGGGCATCAAGTTGATAATCTCCCTATGATCACATAAAGCATTGGCAAAGTCGTCACTTTCAATTGTACATAGGATTGAGAAAACATCTGGATCTTTCAATTTAGGAGTCACTGAGTGCACAATTGCACTCACTTGATGTGTCATCTTAATAGTCTCAAAATTCATTGACCTCTTATTGGTCAACAAGTCTTTCGTGAACTTTGTATATACTGTCATTTATTCCAAGGCTTCAACCAATGGCACCTTAATAGACAAATTATTCATCATGTCAATGAACTTTATAAATTGGTTCTCACCATTTTACTTGGCAAGACTTTCGGGATATGGAGGAGGAGGCCTTGCCATTGGTGCCTTAGCCTTTGGTAATATCGGTTCCGGTATGTCAACAATGTGCTCCCTAGACGGGTTCACTTCTTCTTGAGTCTCATCTACTTGTTATCAATTTCAATTCTCACCTTATTATTTGCTTGCACTTCATTGCTTGGCATCTCATCTTCTTGTGCCAATTGTTCCTCACCCACAATTTTCTTTTGACTAGACGTGGTTGAATAACACTCGTCCTAATGGGGCACTACCAAGTGATACGGTGGTGAACCCTAAGGGTGGGAACAACACGGGACATGCCATGACCATGACTATAAGGAATGGAAAAGGTAGGTCACAATTGAACTTCCAAATTGCGAATTGAAGTGTTGCGAGAGGCTAATTGAGGATCAAAGCCGGCGTTCTTCTCCATCATTTGTTTGAACACGTTCTTTATTTGGCCTATCTCATTGTTGGAAGAGCTCGGACCTTGGGAAGGATATGTAGGTGGATTACTTGGTTGACATCGAACGCCTTTGAAAACCTGACCCTCAATTGTTGTCGTTGTTGTTGTTCCACCCTCCTTGGTTGTTACCTCCCCAATATCCTTGATTATTGCCACTCCAATTGCCTTGGTTATTTTGACCATTCCAGTTTCCTTGATTGCCTTGATTGTTCAATTCTCTTGGTTGTTTTGATTGTTCCAACCACCTTGATTGCTTGAGTTCTAATTTCCTTTATTTCCTTGTGGTCTCCATTGTTGGGACTTGGACCTTGATTGTTGTTTAATTTCATCAAGAATCTCACAAATTTCCGTATACGGCGTTGTCATGAAATTTCCACTGGAAAGTTTGTTGACCATACATTGATTGGTAGTATTGATCCCTCTATTAAAAGTTTGTTGAATCATAGCCTATGTCATGTCATTATTCGGGCACTCTTTCACCATAGTACGATACCTTTCCCATATCTCGTGCAAAGGCTCATTGGGTTCTTATTTGAAAACTAGAATTTCATCCCTAAGAGTTGCCATATGGCCGTGAGAAAAGAAATTAGAAATGAATTTCTCGGCCAATTCATCCCATGTATGGATATAATGATTTGGCATCCTCTCCAACCAATCCAAGGCCCTTCCCCGTAGAGAAAAAAAGAATATCCTCAACCGCAAAGCGTCCTCGGAGACGTTGGTTTGTTTACTTCCCCAGCAAATGTCAACAAATCCTTTCAAGTACTTGTATGCATTTTGACTCGGAGTCCCGGTGAAGAATCCTCGTTGTTCCAACAGTGTAGGAATGACATTTGTGATTTGAAAGTTTCCCGCCCTAATGCAGGGCGAGACTATGGCACTTGCGCATCCTTTGTTTGGCAACACCTGGTTTGCCGCCGCTCTTGGAGAAGATGGGGTTGGGACGAGAATGTTATCTTGAGGCGGCCAAACTCGCTTATTCGCTTGAGGTTCAAGAGGAACCACATTAACTTCGTTATCATCCCTGTCATCCCCCGATGGCATGTTTCCAAGAGGATCATTATTGTTGAGAGCCATTGTATCACCTATAATTGTTTTACGAAAAGATTAGTAACTTGGAAGGAAAGGAAGACAAATCACACACAAAACCAAATATATAGCTAAATCCATTTTTAGTTCCCTGGTAATGATGTCAAAATATGTGTCGCCCAAATTCACACCACTAATTGGGATTGTGAAGTGGTCAATGCAATTATAATTACCCAACGTGAGTCGAGGTTGATTCTACAAAGAGAATATATTGGATTAGGTATATATCTAGACTAAGTATATGATAGTGCCAATGCACTTCCACATATTTGGTTGTTTCTTTCTACTTTTATTGATTATACTAATGTTTATAAATAAAAAGCTAGAGAAAGATATTTTTGGTGTTGTTTTTCAAGTTTATAAAAGATCTAGGATCGTGACTTCCACCTAGGTGGTTACCTAACGGATTGTAGGCTCTAGTGCAAGTTTGATTGGCCAGGTTCATAATATAGCAATCACACGCAATTACCACTCAATACTTTCAGTATTTAGAGTAGTTTTGCCCAATTTGGCTTTTTCAAGTCCAAATGGGTAATGCACAAAACAAGTGATAGATGCTCAAGTCGGGTCTTACTATCTCTAGATTCAACCTTTTAATTGGGGCAATTAATTTCTTGAGTTCACCTCAATTCCTTGTTAGCCAAGTTTCGTAGACTTAGTCTCTCTTTTTCAAGTAGGATCTAAGTCAATTAGGCGTGAATCAATGTTTGCAACTATTAATTATTAAACTCAAGAAAAGAACTATGCTAAATATCAATAATCAATCGTAAACAAGCCCTAAATTAGACACCCATTAGGTAACCCACACTAGGATTGGGTCACAACCCTAGCTAGAAATTTAGCTACTCATAGAGAAAATTCAAGATATTAAAGAAAAAAATTAAACTCATAATGGATGATAAAGGGAATAAAATCCAATGTTAAAATGATAAACTATCACAAAGTTACCCAAAGCAATAAAGGAAAAATGGTTATATACTTTATGATATTCAAACTTAACCTAATTTTGACAAAAAAGACTATTTATATACAACTAAATTATCGGACAAAATTGCCCAGGCGAATGTTCTGTGGCCGCGCAATTTTGTATAGTCCGCACTTTAAACGTGGCTTGACAAGACTTCTGCGGCCGCATAATTCTAGGTTGCGGCTGCACTTCTTCAGATTATGCGGACCACACATTTTTTAGTGCGGCCACACTCTTAACTTTGAGCTCTGGCATAGGAAACTTCTACGATCTGCACATTTCTGAGTGCGGTCGCACAATAATTGTGTGGACCGCACTTCTTTAAGGTCCCAAAGTCACACCATTCCGAACCTCATCTTATGCGGCCGCACTATAATTTGCGACCCGCATTTTACATAGGAAGTTTGACAGAGTATTCTTCATAGTCTGCGATTGCACGCAATATTGTGTGGTCCGCACTTTGCTCTTTTTTGCTTTGCTTTGTTTCAGTCCTTATCCAAAATTACTCCTTCTTGAGTTGATGTTTATCTTTTTGGCTCATTTTTCAATAATCCTGCAAGTAAGCACATTTTATCAATTTTCGAAAATACCTTTAAGCATTTTTAGCTAAAAAAAAGTAAAAGGGTGCAAACAAGTAAACAAAATCCCTACTTATCAGGGCTCCACACCAAACATTCTCACAAGTTTAAAAACATCACACAAACTCGCTTGCACGATCAAAATACCATAACAACATCCAAAACCATGAATCATACATCAAAACGCATGAAATTCAGAAGGAAACTCAAGAATCACTAGAATTGTAACCAAACGTCTGATTCCTATCAAACCAACTTCGAAATACACCATATTTTGCAGATAAGCTCCAAATAGAAAAAACAAACCTATTCCTAATCCCAAAACTAAAATTCGACCCCTACGGTCAAACTTAAATAATTTCTAGACATTCAAATTGCCAACTTTCGGCAAAACAAATTAAATCAACATAAGGACCTACAAATATTTAATTTTGGGCATATGCCCGAGTCTAAAATCACAATACAAACCTATAAGAGCAATCAAAATACCGTTCTGGTGTTATTTCACAATAGTCAAACCTATGTCAATATTTCTAACTTAACCTTCTAAACTAAGAACCAAATGGTCCAAATTATTCCAAAACTTCTCTAAAATAAAACTAACCATCCTCGCAAGTCACAAAACTACAAATACACATACAGAAAGCTTCAAAAGGGAAAAGATGATCAAATACACAAAATGATCGATCGGATCGTCACAACCACCAATCATCATTGCTAACTACTATCTAACACACCACTTACATCAAATATTACACTATCACTGATGTCCACAACCACTAATATTATTAACCATCATCACTCACCATTGCCAGTCAGTACTACCAACCGTCATTCCTAGATACTATAACCAATTAGTTCAATTTATCATATTATTAATCGCCACCAACACTACAATCAATAACCCCCGCCATCCATAACATCCAACCACGACGACAAAGAACATCAACCATTGCAATTATCATTATAACACAATCATTACCACGACCACCACTCACAATGTGTATCACTCTCACCCATCACTATCATTAAGTACCACCATCGACCAAAACCAACCATCTTATGAAAAAATCTTTTAATGAGATACTGTTAAATAATTAATTAATATTAATTATAAATATTCACATGTCTAGAAAATAAATAATCTTAATCATTTAATTTTCAAATTTAAACATAATATATCTTAATATTTATTTGTGTATTCAGATTTAAATATCCAAATCTATAAAAAATGCGACACCTAACTGTCTTTCTACCCATTTTAAGACTTTCCATCAGACAATGTTTATATCTTTTGTAATCTTATTAACGAGAAGTTATATTTGCTTAAATCTTTTTATTTTTACAGTTTCTACTAAATTTATAGGAATAATTTTTTAAATATTTAAAGGAATCATTAATTACTTATTTTTGATAAATTTAAGATTTAAAATTATTCAGAAATATATTAAGGGACTAGTATAAACTTATCCCTTATGTTAACATAAAAGAAAAAGATTATTACCTAAAAAAAGAGAAACATAAAAGAAAAAGGAAAGTGTTATGAAAATAATATTGTGGATGTTCATTTAATACTCCGCAATAGATAATCTTCCTGAAGAAGATTATCCATTTAGTATTCTATTGAAGTTTATCTACAAGCAGTTGATGCAGAGAGGTTACAAGCAGCTCATGCAGACAGCTAACAAGCAGCTGAAGAATAAGCCTTATATCTGCTTCAGCCTTGTAGCTGCTTCCTGAAAAGCCTCGCAGTTGCTTCCTTTCTTCTATAAATGGAGGAGTTTTAATCTCATAATGTACATCAGTTTGAAAGTTCAATAATATATCAATCTATTTCCCTATACTTGTCTTTGATTTATTTACTTTACATTCTTTATTTTATAACACGTTATCAGCACGAGACTCTGCCGTTTTGAGCACTTATTTCAAATTTGATTTCCTACCTTAGGTGAATGGTAGAGCTTTGAAATTAAGTAAGTTCTAATCAACTGAGGTGTTGAGATACTGACAGTAACGTCCCTCCCGATTGAAGATATGTGTTCCTACTAAAGTCACGCTCTTGGTTACGATGATTTCATGAGCATCACCGTCTATCATGTATAAAACACAAGCACCACTTTAAAAGCATTTAATGCTTAGCAGGTAAGGTTTTTACCTTATATTGAAGTCCTATAACTTGATTCTAAAGGCGAGTAAATACAATAAGTTTGCTTGCAACTCTTGCAGAGTTTGAAATTAATATACAACTACGAGAAGTGGTTATGTTTCATATATCTCATTGTAACTAAATTTTGGTAACCACCAGACGTGGTATATGCCTATGACCACCAGAAGTGATAATTTAGGCTTTCTATGGTTATAATTGAAGATAAATTAGAGAAAATTTCTCTATATTACTTGCATGCCTCGATTTGCTCCCGAAGTAGCAATATCTTAAAAGAGGTTCTAAGCCGTCACACAATTTGGTGTGATCAATTCACATTCAAATAATTATTTTCCGTTTCCCGAAGGATGAGAACTTTTGATATATATATTAGACTATTCCCCGAAGTGAATGTGAAAATATTAATAAAGCTCGTAAATATATACGTGCTTTTGATGTGAATATATTACAATTCACCTCCATAAGAGGTAATATGTTTGAGGGGATATATACTCAATGTTTTGTATTTTAAATTTGCTCCTGAAGAATTAACACAATTGCAATTTTCTCCTGCAGCAGGAAAAATTTATGAAACTGTATCTTTTTGTGCTTAAAAAAAAAGTTATTCAAAATTATTTTTGAAGTACATTTTCATTCCCTGGAGTGAATGAAGAAATACCACAACTCACCTCATGAAGAGGTCGAATAACAAAGGATATAAATCTTGTTTGTGTGGCATAAAGATCATTATCGCACGTACCCATTGTACGTAAAACATCTTGGAATATTTTATTAAATATCATTCCAAGGAAAAGCATTCTTGTAGAATGTTTTTTATACAACAACATTAATATGTTATGGTTAGTTATCGAGCTCCCCGAAGAAAATAACAACTCGTGTATCTTTCCCTGAAGGGTGTAATGACTATGTGGTTATCGCTTTGATATAAAATATTCATGTGTTAATGGCATTTCTTCCTGAAGGAGACATTTGTCACAAAGTTGGTGGATACCAGAAGTGTCTGAGCAATATTTGATAGTACAGAATGTATCAATAACTCCTGAAGAGCTAACTATTTGTCTAGAAGACACTTAACACCAGTAGTGTCCAATAAATATTAGATTGTGGATAATGAATGAAGGCTCTTGAAGAGCTTATATACAAATATGTCATTCATATCATATGATGGTCAGAACATATGTTGTAGTAAACTTGAAGCTTACTAATACCAATGACAATCATACTGAAACAAATGATTGAAAGATTGAAAATCTTCATGTTTCCACAATCATAGGGGGTAAATATGTATGTGAGAAGTTACCGGCTTTATTCTTCAATATGTACTATATCATGTATCACAGCAAATCAAAAGTTTACTAATGCAAAAGCAGCTATAGTAAATCAGAAATTTACTTATACAAAAGTAGCCACAATAAACTAGAAGTTTACTGATGCAAAATTATGCCATAGTAAACCAGAAGTTTACTAAGAAATAACACATGCCATGATAAACTTGAAGTTTTCATTTGCCATTTTTAAATGAGCTATTTAATTCAGATAAGCATATACTGAAGAACTATAAGATTCTTCAAGAATTCTCCTGTGTTGCATGTTCTCATAATAAATTGATTCTACCAGTTGCAGTTTGGCATTTGAGATTGCTTTTCTCAAACTAAGAGCATAACTTTCAGATTATGAAATCAAGACAATTCATCTTGATAATGCTGGTTTATATCCAAGCTAGTTTAGCAATGAATACCTCATACTAATGGCTAAAATATTGCTTATGTGAACAAAGTTTCATATATTGGTCTAAGATATTCTAAATTGCATAAAACAACACTTGTATGCATCTGACCAACAATATATGATAAGTCCTCCCCTCACAATTTGTTTAGGATCAGAAACCAAATATTTTTGCTATCTTTTGATGTGTGGTATATGATTAATTTCTCTACCACAAATACACAAAGATATGTTTCCCAAAGAAGATTAGGAATATATGTTAATTTTCTAACATTTGGGGGATGGAATAAACAACTGAAAATATGTTATATGAATCGAATTATCATTAACATGATCCTCACTTAGAAGATAATTCAAGTCAAATGCCAGAAGCATTTGTTAATCCAACATCAAATATCATATTTCAGCTGCAAATGCTCCTATTAGAATTTAAAGTTCCCGAAGGATGGAGTTTACTGTATGCATGAAACGTGGAAGACCAATTGGTTCTAAAGGTAACAATCCCCGAAATAATAAGGAGCTAATGATTAAAATGATCATAATGAGGAGGAAATAAACTCTAGAAGAGCCCACGACATAACATTTCATGAAACTCCAGAAGACGTTCATGTACCTAAATATAAAGAAAGTGAAGAGATCTCAACAAGTTATGTCGCTTGCGAACCAATACAAAATGATCGTCGACGATATATTTGACACAATATAGTGCACAATACTGTAAAATATTATGAAGATCGGACCAGTAGTCCAGACACATGAAGATGTCATGCCATTTATATGCGAGTCACAACCTATATGACTCATTTGATCAAATCTCTATAAAGATCACTAAATGATTTAAAATGCCTGAAGCATATTCAAAATCTCAGGAAATATACTCAATCACATTACAAAGATCTTTGTACGGTTTAAAGCAATCTGGGCGTATGTGGTATTATCGCATCAGTGAATATTTGTTGAAAGAAAGTTACATTAGTGATGTTATTTGTCCATATATTTTTAGGGAGAAAACAACAAAATTTGTTATTTATGTTGATTACATAAATCTTGTTGGAACTCCAGAAGAGCTCCAAAAGAAAATTGAATATCTTAAGAAAGAATTTGAGATAAAAGATCTTGGGAACACAAAACTTTATCTTGGTCTGCAAATTGAATATTTAGCAGACGAGATCTTTATCCATCAATTTGCCTATACAATAAGGGTCTTAAAAAGCTTTTACATGGACAAATCGCACCCACTGAGTACACCAATAATTGTTCGATCACTTGAAATAAATAAGGATTTGTTTCGACCTCCATAAGAGGATGAGGAACTCCTTGGTACCGAAGTACCCTATCTCAGTGCAATTAGTGCACTAATGTATCTTGTTAATGCTACAAGGCCTGGCATAGCATTTTTTGTTAATTTACTAGCAAGATATAGTTCTTCTCCTACATAGATTAAGGATTCCTTCTTAGTTCCAGAAGAGAATGATGAACTCATTGGTCCAGATATTCCCAAGTCTCTGCACTGTACTTTTTTTCCTTACTCGGATATTTTCCCACTGGATTTTTCTTGGAAAGTTTTTTAATGAGGCAGCTTGTAATGTATATTATTAGTGTACTCTTTTTCCTTAACTATGATCTTTTTCCACAGGATTTTTCCTAATAAGGTTTTAACGAGTCACGTAATAATGAACATCTAAGGGGGATTGCAATAAATATATATTATATTATGGACGTTCATTTAGTACTCCGTTGTACATAGGATTCCTGAAGAAGCCTATCCATATTGGACTCCGCCGTAAATATGGTTATCTATTTAATACTCTATTGGAAATAAGTTTCCTGAAGAAGCTTAGTATTTCGGTAGTCCGTTATGGATAAATATTACCCTCGACAGAAGATTATCTATATTTGGTACAGTAACAACTTACAAGCAACTTACATAGCAGCTTACAGTAACAACTTACAAGTAGCTTGCACAACAACTTCCAGTAGCAGCTTACACAACAGCTTGCAGTAGCAGCTTACACAACAACTTTATTTCATTCGAGAAAAATATAATTTAGAATGTGACAAAAGATCCACAAATTTATACAAAGACAATGCTACATGCATAGCCCAATTTAAGGGAGGATTTATAAAAGGAGATAAAACGAAGCATATTTCACCAAAATTATTCTACACACACGACCTTCAGAAAAATAGTGACATTGATATGCCACAAATCTGTTCAAGTGATAATCCAGCAGATTTATTCACTAAATCCTTGCCAACTTCAACTTTTGAGAAGATGATACAAGATTGGAATGCGGAGACTCAAATATTTGAAACAAGATTTTCATCAGGGGGAGTAAATACGCGCTGCACTATTTTTTTCCTTACTAAGGTTTTTCCCATGGGGTTTTTCTTGTAAGGTTTTTAATGAGGCAGCTAGAAATGCGTATTACTAAATATGTGCACTCTTTTTACTTCACTAGGATTTTTCCCACTGAGTTTTTCCTAGTAAGATTTTAATAAGGCACAATATCTTTCAATGAACATCCAAGGGGGAGCGTTATGAAAATAATATTGTGGATATTCATTTAATACTCCGCTATAGATAATCTTCCTGAAAAAGATTATCCATTTAGTATTCCATTGAAGTTTATCTACAAGAAGCTGATGGATGGAGGTTACAAGCAGCTCATGCAGACAACTGATAAGCAGCTAAAGAATAAGTCTCGCAGCAACTTCCCCAAAAAGACTTGCAGCTGCTTCTTGAAAAGCCTCGCAACTGCTTCTTTTCTTCTATAAATAAAAGAGTTTTAAGTTCATTATATACATCCGTTTCAAAGTTCAATTATATATCAATCTCTTTCCCTATACTTATCTTTGATTTATTTACTTTATAATCTTTATTTTATAACATAAAGAGTTTTTTTTTTATAAAAAAAAAGAGTTGACCAAGCGTCAAATGAGAGACAAACAGACGCGAGATTAAAGACTCGACTAAAAAAGAGCAAAACCGAAGCAACTGATAAAGGGATTAAAAAAAAACCAATTCCAAAAAAGTTCTCTTCAATTTGTTACCGTATTTTTCCGTCTTTAGGGTTTCGAATCAGTGTTTCCCTCGCTTTTCCATGTCTTCCTCTCCCCAAATCTCATACGTCGGAACCCTAATTTCCATCCAATATTAAATACGATCTCCAATGGAGGGCAGCGGTAGTGGCGGAGAATCGGTAGTAGGGAGGACGTCGACGTCGTATGAGGCTGCGGCCGGCCGGAGGAGGTTCACGGTAGAGCTCCGGCCGGGAGAAACCACAATTGTATCGTGGAAGAAGCTTCTCAAGGACGCTACTATCTCTCAGTCCAATGCTCCTAACGGTGCTGGTCCTGCTCCAACGACATCGTCTGCAGCTGCTGCTGCTGTCATTCAACCTCCACTGCCACACCCTTCGCTCGAGACTCGATTAGCTTCGGTAGGTTATCAGTCGAGCTTAATCCTAACTTGTTGTTTATGTAGTGTTTAAACTAAATTCTAGAAACATAATGATGTATTATTTAAGCTGCATAAAAATCACCAGGACATTATTGCAGTTACTTGCGTGGAGAGTAGAATCTTTTTCATTCATGCATTATTTAATACATTTATTAAGTTTCTTCATTTGTTACTGGTGGGGGGAGGGGATGATTGGGTTGGCGTGGGAGTGTAGCCAAGACGATATCAAATTCCTCTATGTATACCAATTCATGTGTTTTGTATGGAAAATAGCGAGATTACATGTGAGATTCTCAATTGGAATTGGTATGAGAGTGACTCCACTCACCCGTCTCAGTAGTTCTTGGAAGCAAAACCAGAGTGCTTTTGGAATATGGAGGTGGTTTCTTCATCCACCCCGTGATTGTGATAAATATGAAACTCCTTGTTTAGTAGGGGAACGGTTCTTATTTTTCACTTTTTATTTGATAAAGTATTGGCATCATTCTTCACTGTAAGGAGTTAGTTAGATTTATAGTATTTGGAATAGAAAAAGATTCTGGGTCTTAGAAGCTGGTTAGGTTGCTCCATGATGTTGTTCTGGTCCAATCTAAGGAATTAGGAAGATATTGTCATTGTTACATGCTGTGTTATTATGGTTTCTTTTAGTGGAGTATTCTTATGTAATCTAGATCAATTATCACGTTGCAGAGCTTAATTTTGTGTTTCAGTCACATGGTTTTGGATAAATTTGGAATATAAGAAATTCAAATTTTGTGGGTAAGAGTAGAACCTTGACTCTAGGTGCAAGAAGGAGAAAAATAGTAAAGTCGAAGGGAGAGACAAAATATGAAGAGAAAGAAGCAAAGAGAAGAGATATTATCTTGTTGCTTTTCTGGTGTTTGGGTTTGGTTTGGTCAGCTAACACTGGTCTTACTTTTGCTTTCTAGTTTTATCTTTTTTATTGTCAAAATATTTGTTCTTTTGAAATTCTATGTTCCGTAAAACTGTTTAGTAAGTGATTAACTGGAGAAATAAAAAGTTGAACAAATCTTTGGATCCATTATAGTTTTTTTTTCTTGGGGAATTTGTCTTCTTTGGTACAATTCTTCTAATCCTTTTGGACTTGCCCATGATTATTGAAGTAAAGGAACTTAGTGATAAAAAGAAAAAAAGAAGGTAATTCAATCAACAACAACAAGCCCGGTATAATCCCACAAGTGGGGTGTGGAGAGGTAAAGTGTACAATAGACCTTATCCTTACTTGGTGAAGGTAGGGAAGATGTTTCCAATAGACCCTCGGTTCAAGAAAAGATAGAAAAAGGAGAAAAGGAAGAATAAGCAGAAGAAGAAATCGAAGAAGAAAAAAGAGAAAGGAAGAGAAAACAAAACAAGAAAAAGGAGTATCACCAAACAGTAACAACATGAAAAATACGAATATCATGGTTCAGGCGTTAAAAATTTGTCTAACTTGGGAAGTGTGCCCAGTCATTTTCTCTCTCTTCAAAACATGTTCTAGCGACATTTTTTCATTCCGATAATTCTGTATTAATATTTTTTTTTCATTATGGAGGACAAGATTTTTTTTATTTCAGGTGAAAAATCGTTTGTGCTTATTGATTTCGGTGAAGGGTGGTTTCTTTTGATTGAAAGGGGTAGAAGATTTCAGTGTTCAATTAAAATAGA
Source organism: Nicotiana benthamiana (assembly GCA_034376525.1). Taxonomy (NCBI): domain Eukaryota; kingdom Viridiplantae; phylum Streptophyta; class Magnoliopsida; order Solanales; family Solanaceae; genus Nicotiana; species Nicotiana benthamiana. Next base: position 101,139,766 of record CM067336.1, read on the forward strand.
TGAGTATGCATTGCACTCAAGCAAGCTTCTAAAAGAACATGGATTTATTACAAATGATGGGGATGGAAATCACAACATACTACTATAGAATTTTTGTTAACCTCAACTTCTATGGTCGTTTCTTTCATATTGGTTGGGAAACAAGAAGAAAGTTGTGATCGCTCCGGAAGTTGGTTTTAACTGGGGCTGGGAAGACATGGCCGATAAAGTTCTTACATTTTCTAGGGAAGCAATCTACAACTAGATTCAGGCATGTTAATACACACCAGTCGAAGTCATATGTTGACAGAACAAAGATCGATCAACAGCCGAAGATGACAAAGGATCCAGTTAGGGAGGTGGACAATGCGACAATAGTCAATCTGGTAATCAGGGTTACTAATTTCTATCCAGATGCTCGGTGGGAACTTTCAACAACCCTTCAATTACAGTTCAAATTATGAAGTAATCCAAAAATGGTTTTTAAATAGATGGAAGATTTGTGCTGGTATGAAAGTGACTCCAATGTCCCACGATAATTTCTGTTCGAACTTCCCTCAAGGAAAGAAGCAGTAGGAATTCATGCTAGAGATTGGTTGTGGAATGGTCGTCGCTTTGCTTTGGAGTGGTGGTTGGTAGTGGCCGGAACTGAAATTGCTTGCCAAAGATCTGATTAGATATGGATAAAAGCTTTGGAATCCCAATCAACGTATGGAAACTTGATACATTAAGAACAATTGGTGATCTTTAGGGTCGTTTCATAGACATTGATGAAGGCACGAAGCACTAGAGTTACTATATGTGTGCTAGAATCCGTGTCAACCGCTGCAATGCAAAATGTCCAGACAAGATAGCTTGAGGTAGAGCACTGGAGGTATGAGATTTCACTTCTGAAGGAAATTGTTGCGACACCCATATTAGTTCGACATGCCGGAAGAGATGGGTTGGGGATTAAAGTAGCGGTGAGTTTGGGGAAGTTGCTAGAATCTTGTCCAATCGAAGCAAGTAGATAGATAGCTAGACACATAGTACTTTAATTCAAAATTATCGGGCCCTCTTCCCAATAATATTAAATCTTGGGCCTGAGAAGGCATTTTATAACCCGGCCCCATGAAGCAAGTGACCCAGGGACTTAGTGAAGCGTATTATTCAAATACCCAGCAGAAAAAAGTTCATACAAAGTGAAAAGAAAAAAAAGCCCACTAACATACATTGAATGGTGTGTCACTAGAATTTTGCCAAATCTTGTCTCATATCGAACGAAACTGAGCTTCCCCCTACGGTCAATTAACAACAGGCCCATGAGAACTCCATCATTGCTGCTTCAAATTCACAGGTATTAGATATGACCTCCCACTCAGATGCCGATGATGAAGCAGATTATGATGCTGAAACTTTTATCCAAGACCTCAAGGGCCTTTCACAATGGGTATACTGGTCTGAAATTGCTTCGACAACCTTAATGTGCTCAGACACTGATTCCTTCAGTAGGTCTCTCCCTCTTTCTTGGCACGATGTTGAGCAGTTGGAGCTACAAGAAATTCTGTAAGTATCCCTGACACTCACAACAATAGAGACTTCCAAATGAACAAAATTAGTATTGGGGAAGGCGTGCAAGTCATTTAAGATTAATGTAGTTGGATTTGAATACGAAATTTCGACCTAGTACTAAGAATGGATCATAAAACATAAAATCAATTGCAAAAAAAGAAGTCACCTTCTGCCGCTAATAAAAAAGGGATCGAGAGAAAAAGAGGGGAGGCATAAGTTCTAAACCTAATTAGTGGTATCAATTATGATGGGAGGAATGGAAGGGATAGGGGCTGGAGTTGCAAGAATTTATCCGGATGAAGATCAAAATCCTTCATTGGAATATGCAAGGTCTTAACGATAAAGATTAAAAAGAGTACCCTTACCTCATGAGTTAAAGAAATAGAAAACAGATACCTTGTGCCTTCAGGAGGCAAAGACGGATAACATGCCTTCAAGCATAATTTATTAGATATGGGGGAATCGGTGGGCTGATTGGGCAAACTTCCAGGCAAGTGATGATTTAGGGGGGGAGGGTATTATCGTTTGCTGGGAAAAGAGATTGTGGAAGTGTATTAACTCACATCAAGGCTGCTACTCAATAACATGTATACTTGAGACTTGAGAGCCTTCAGGAGAATTTCAGACGGGGTTTCACTGGAGTTTATGGCCCACATACCAACGCTGAGAGGGATGACTTTTGGCTGGAATTGGGGGCAATAAGGGTATATGGAGTGACCAACAGGTTATCGGAGGAGACTTCAATGTATGCAAATTTGTGAATGAAAGCTTTAATTGCAATAGATGAACCAAAGCTATGAGAAGCTTCTCCGAAACTATCTCAGATCTTCAGTTGATTGTTATACCATTACAAGGGCACAATATACATGGTAGGGGGAGAAGGTAATTTGTAGGCCTCAAGAATCGACATGTTTCTTATCTCTATAAAATGGAATGAAAGTTTTAATACCATCAAGTAACTGGCAATATCGAAGCCTATTTCAGATCACAGACCTCTAATGTTGGAAAGTCGAGATTGGGACTCAACTCCATCATACTTCAAATTTGAGAATATGTGGCTTTAACATCCTGCCAAGAGAAAGTGCAGCACCAATAAATCCATGAGATATTATTTGTAATAGGGCTGGAGGGTTCCTAGATTTGGTGACGGGATGGTGGCAAGGCTATATGATTAATGGCAGTTCAGATTTTTTACTCATTCAGAAATTGAGGAATCTCAAAAAAGATATCACCAAATGGAACAAGTCTATGGAAAGTTGGAGACAACAAGAAGTAGGATTTTGGATGAATTAGCAGTTCTAGAACAGGCAACAAAGAACAAAGTTTCAGCTCAACCTGAGAAACAAAGTTTTTTGAATCTGAAAATGGAGCTGATAGAGATTGCTAAGGCCGAAGAAACCTTACGGAGACAAAAAATCAAGATGTCTATGGTTAAAAGAAGGTGATAGGAACACAAGGTACTTCTAAACAATAACAAAGTCCCACAGAAATTCGACACAATAGATAAGCTCAAAATAGACAGTCAAATTATAGAGGAAAGACATTTGATCAATGAGGAGATCTTGAGTTATTATCAGAATCTCTACACCGAACATGAAGGGTGGAGGCCCACTACCAACTTTGAGTATGTAGCCAGTCTCACAGAGGAATATAGATAGATGCTTGAAAAAGCTTTTGGAGAGGAAGAATGCATGCTGTCATACAAGCTTGCACCCTAGATAAAGCCCCAGGGCCAGATGGCTTCACCATGGCTTTTTCAAAAATATGGGAGTTCATCAAACCAGAAATCATGAGTGCTCTCAATCATTTTCACCAACAATGCTACATGATTAGGTCATGTAGTGCTACCTTCATTGCTTGCTTTGATACCTAAAAAGAAAGGAGCCATTGAACTCAGAGACTATAGGCCGATAAACCTTATTAGCGTGTTTACAAAATTGTGTCTAAGTTGTTGGCTGAGAGATTGAAGTTAGTGATGCAAACTGGTTTCTTGCCATCAAAATGCCTTCATCAAACAAAGATGACTGATGCAACACTTGTAGTTATTGAGGTATTAGACTGGAGGATCAAAGCTGGAGAACTAAGGGTTATTGGCAAACTGGATATTGAGAAAGCCTTTGATCAATTGAAGTGGTCCTAATAGCTATTCAGAAGAAGATGAGTTTTGGCAGCAAATGGATTAAGTGGATCAAGTATAGCATCACCACTATCAATTACTCTTTTGATCAGCAGAGCACATTTGGGTTTCTTCTCTCCTCAAAAAGGGATCAGACAAGGTGATCCACTATCTTCCTTTTTGTTCATATTAGCAATAAAATATCTTAGTAAAATCTTGAAAAGGCTAGGCAAATGGAGTGGATACAAGATTTCAGAGTTGGTATAAATTGTGGGAATGCAATCTCTATTTCTCCCTTCTGTATGTTGATGATACTTCGATATTTTGTGATGCAGATAAGACACGAATCCTTTACTTGAATCTCACGTTACTACTTTTGAAGCTCTATCAGTATTACATATTAACATGAGGAAACATGCCATCTATCTGGTCAACAATGTGCTCAATGTAGATGTGTTGGCAGGAATCATGGGTTGCAGCATAGGAACATTACCTACCATCTATTTAGGCCTCCTATTAGGAGCCAAGTTCAAAAATTGTGATATTTGGAATGGCGTGGTTGAAAAATTTGAAAAGAGATTGGCTTCCTGGCAAATGCAGTATTTATCTATGAGGAAAGACTAACTCTCATAAGTAGTGTGCTTGACAGTATACCAATCTATTATACGTATTTGTTTCCTATTCCTAGCAAAGGCTTAAGCAATTAGATAAAATCAGGAGGGATTTTCTCTAGGAAGGTACCATTAGTTCTCATAAACTCCATTTGATTAAATGGGATAAAGTCACACCCCTAAAATGTAAGGGAGGTTTAGGGGCCAAAGATTTAGCCATCCACAATAAGTTCTAATGAAATGGCTATGGAGGTATGATACATGTGAATCAAGTCTCTGGAGGAAGTGATCAATGCTAAACATGGGAAAAAAGGACAACTGGAGCAATAAAATTGCCAACTCTCCATACGGAGTTAGCCCTTGGAAGTACATTAGCAAGCTGGGAGAATTCTTCCAAAATATTCATTTTAAACCAGGGAAATGGAGTGAACATCAGGTTTTGGAAAGACAAATGGCTCAATAATTCTGCACTCATAGATGACTATCCTAACATTTTCTACATTGCCTTGGACAAGAACTCTTCAATAGCTTAGACTAGAAGCAACAATAATTGGGATCTGCACCATAGAAGGCCTGTTCAAGATTGAGAAATGGAGAGTTTGATAGAATTGCTAGCAAAAGTGGAGGGCTACAACATTGATGAAGATCTTTTAAACACCATGTGTTGGGGGTAGCAAGAGCATTTTCACAATCAAAGAATGCTACAATCACACGTGCACTCAAAATTAAATGCTTGATGCATGGCCCTTGAAATTGATATGGAGGACAAAGTTACCTATTAAAGTTATCTTCTTTAATTGGATTGCCATACATGAAGCTTGTCTAACACAAGATAACCTTAATAGAATAGGATTTCAGCTGGTCAATAGATGTTACCTTTGTAGGAGTAATGAGGTAATTGTCAACCATTTACTCTTACACTATCCAGTAGCCACTGACATTTGGAACATGTTCTACAGTATTTTTGGCTTGAGTTGGGTCATGCCACAGAGTTTGAGACAGACACACATTAGTTGGAGTTCACGGGATGTTGATGAAGCCATCAAAAAAGCCTTGATGATCCATGCAGCTATTTGTTTGTGTGGATGGACTGAGAGAAATAAAAGATGTTTTGATGGCATATCAACTCCAAATCACTCTCTTAAAGTTAAATGCTTACTTCATCTTTTAAGTTGGACCAAGTTATCCCCAGTTATTTGCATTAGATAGTTTTTGGATTTTGTTAGTGCTCTATTCTTAGATTTATAGGAGGCTAGGAGCTACCTACACTCTTTTGTCTTTTGTCTCTTGTAATTATGCTCCTTATAACTTCGTATCTTCTTGATGCCTTATTAATGGACACCTTACTTCATCAAAAATAAAATAAAATAGGAAAATAAGATAATTGAAGCAAATGAAACAACATGAAGTAAAAGAGATCTAAAGAATAGGAAAATACAAGAGTGCTACTAATATTACTGATAAGTAAAGGGGGAACTCTCGGCTACCTACTAACTTTTTGCCCTAATTCTCGACCTCCACTTTCTTCTATCAAGGGTCATGTCCTCGGTAAGATAGAGCAGCGCATTGTCCTGCCTAATCACCTCTCCCCATTGCTTTTTAAGCCTACCTCTACCCGTCCTCAAACACACCATGGCCAACCTGTCACACATTCCAACAGAAGTGTCTGTGCATCCCTCTTCACGTGCCCGGATTATCTTAGACGCGACTCACGCATCTTGTCCTCTACGGGGCTGCTCTCACTTTGTTTCAAATAACTTCATTCCTAATCTTATCGCTCTTGGTATGCCTGCACATCCATTTCAGCATCCATCACATTCAATCAAGTAAGAGAAAAAAACTATGTTGCTCGGACTCTCCGAAAATGTCGATGGGTGCGTGCCGGATCCTCCAAAAATAGTGCATTTTGAAGGATCCGACATGGGTGCGACAACTGTTTTGGAGAGTTCGCTCAACAAACAAAAGCCATGAATAATATATGTACACTTGTTATACATCATTCAACCAATTTTATCCGTATGAAATATGCACATGTCAGATAATTTATCCATTTTTGCGTAACCATATTCAACCCGCCAATATCCGGTTCGACTCGCCCATTTGCACGGGGTGTTCCATCTCGTTTTTTGTTGGCTGTCACGAAATGTTGAATATATCTGGCAAAGAACATATATAAATTGGCATTCAAGTGGACCAGGGATACCATGGTTCAAATATCATGGTGGCAAAAAATTTAGGTGATTTCTTCCCATCTGTGTAAATCTTAGTGAACAAAATTACTAAGTACTTGTTGCTTGTGCTGGTAGCAGGTACTCGGTGGATAAGTTAAGGTTTGCGCAAGCTGACTCATAACCATTGTTAAACATACACACACATGAATATATTAGTAATTAGGAGTAGAGAATTATAGTTTTAGTATAAGAAAATAGTTGCCAAGTATGGCATAGAAAGGTAAAATAGCTTATCGGCTCTTGAAATTGATTAACATAGTTTTTACTTTTTACTTCTTTGTTTCATTGAATTGCAATTTTTCTAACTCCTTTCTCTATATTTTTTGTATTTATAGTTATTTTTCTTGTATTTACATGTATATTGTTTGTATTTACGCGCTTTCTTTGTCTTCTTGTGCCTGTGATCCCACAGATCTTGACGCTTTTCTACACTTTTAGTCTTTGACAACACTTTTTCACAATTATTGATGTTTGGCTAAGCCATGCATAACCTCGTGTATAGTATCATTATAATACATCCTTTTTAGTTATGCCCAAGAGAGAAAAGTTTGCTGCTTTTTTGCATTACCTTACTATTCTGAATGTGATGTCTTTTTATGTGTCTTTCCATTGTCTTTCTCTGAACTGTACACTATTCGAGTATATATGGCAGTTAGTGATCGTTTACTCTTAGCAATAAGTATTTCAAAAAAAAAAAAAATTCTGCAAAGATGAAACAAATTCATAGTTATGAGGGACTTTCTATTGTTTTCCTGTAAACCATGTGCTGTAGTATATGGGCCAGTAGTGATCTCTGTGGTTAGGGTTAGTCTTTCTAAATCATTTTTTGATAATCTTTCAATTGTTTCCTTATAGAAAAATCATTTTTCATAAAGATAAGTATTTCAAATATTTTGACTATAGAAAAACAATCTAAAATTGGAAATAGTGAAACTTGCAAGGATGGCTTTTGTCAGAGTTGATGTTGGAAATCTATTGATACCACTTTGCTACCCAAGAATGATACTCATGCGGTCATGCCTATGCTGCCATGCTTGCTTTTTATGAATTAATTTCTGAGATTCTTTCGAGCACTAGTTTGCTCATGCAGAAAGTTTCTTTGATAAATTCTAAGCTTATAATCAATGCTCTTTATAGGGACAACCTGCTGACAAGGAAGTCAAGGATGCTCCTCCTGGAAATCGTTTAAATGCTGTGATCGAAAAGATTGAACGCCTATATGTGGTATGCATTTTGTTGTTTACTCTTTGTTATACGCCTATATATATATATATGTATTGAAAGACTCTTCCTGCCATCTGCATGATCTCTTTTTGCTTAGTCTTATTATTTTGCACTTGATCTGCTAATTACTCATTATGTATTTTAGGGCAAACAAAGTGATGACGACGAAGATCTTAATGATTTCCCAGATGATGATGAATATGACACTGAAGATTCTTTCATAGATGATACTGAGCTGGTTAGTCACATCATGTTCTTTAACTCTATCTACCTTGTACGAATATCTATTGTTTTGTGTTATATCATAATGATTTTTATAAGCCTCGTGAATCTTTTATGGTACTTGGTGCAGATGGCTTTATATGTTGTAGTCAAAATACCTCGTTTCTTGTTATGCAGGATGAGTATTTTCAGGTTGATAACTCAGCAATAAAACATGACGGGTTCTTTGTCAATCGCGGAAAGTTGGAGCGCGTGTGAGTTTTCTTCTTTGACTTTTTTTGGCATTGCATTCTTGCACTTCCTTGTGGCTTAATTGTTGGTTATAAGTGGTGAAGCTTATAACAGTTAAATTTCTTCTTCACCCATTTTTGTTGAGAGGCAGCATCCGAATAGAACAGCTACTCCTTCTCCACCCTGCCAAATAATACAGCAAAAAGGTTTGCTACAAAAACCTGGTTTTCAAATCTGAAAATACGAGGTACAAAAAAAAACTTAAAGAATTTCAACTATTTAAAAAAACAAAGCGTGTGCGCTAAATTGACACAAATGAAGCAGTTTAGAATAAAAATATTCCACCAAAGAGTACATATTCGATTAGGCATTGTAAGCGGTGCGAGGCTTACCTAGAGAATTAAATTGTCTTTGTTCGTTCCAAATGAAAATGTCTTTCTTTCTTTACTTTCTTTATTTTTGTTAAATAACTTATCATTTTATAAGTATCAATTTTGGGATATCTTGATTTCTGCAAGTGTAAATTGGCTGTTAATATCATCCGTTGAGGGAACCTACTGAGCTACTTGCAGTTTTGAATGTTTACTTTTGTTTAAACCAAGTATTGACCAAACTGTTGGTTTCCTATGGTTTAAACTACATCTATTTGCCAATGAAATTCTTTCCTCTTTTTAGTTTCCCCTTGTCCACTAAGTTTATGTTTTCTCCTATGATTCAGGAATTCAGATCTTTGTTTCTTATGGGACTTTGGTTTAGTTCTTTGTATCGATTCATGTGCCCTTATTCTTTCCATTATAGGCATATGGACATTAATAAGTGTTTGTTTATCAAACTGGCCCATTATTTCAATTTCAAATTTGAAATATGGAATTTGAAGTTTGAAAAACACGTTCAACTGTGTTTTCATGTCCAAACACAACTTCAACTTTAATATCCTTTTTCAACTTAACGTCAAATACTACGTTTTCCAAATATCAAACAATCCATTCCAAATGCCTATAATGGATTCTTCTTTTCATTTGGTTTGTCATTTCATTTTGGAGCTTCCAACTGACATAATTTTCTCTTAGTGAACTAGCGTCACCAAAGAACCAGCAACCAAAAAAGCGGAGAAGAAAAGATCTGGCAAAAGGCCATGTTGGGGACGATGATGGACATAGTCCAAGTAAACCTGTAAAAGTAGGAAAGAAGGCTGGAAAACCAGTACCTGTTATCGGATCTTCTCACCCGTCTCATGGTGTCGCTTTGCAAAATGTATCCCATGAAGGAGAAAAATTCCTGAATCAGCTGAATGCTTCTGAAATACCGATAACAAAGAAAGCTGCAGATACCCAAAGTATGCTGGAGCAATCTCCATCAGTATCATTGCGTGGTGATTCTGCACAAGAAAAAGACTTTGACCAGCAGAAAATTGGAGTTATCCAATCCAAAAATCTAGATGGTTCTGAAATATCTGGTAATTCTACTCAGAGGCATGACAAAAGTTCTTATGCTCAAGAGAGAGCTGTTGTGGGAAGACCGGTTAACGTTTCTGACGGAGTAGACCAATCTGTTCAGCGACGTGATGATAAGTTTAACGTCAGTGGTGAGGGCAAGCCCTCAGTTCAGACTATGGTGAGCTGTTTACTCTCTACACTAGTGCGTTTCTTTGCTATCTGCCCAATGTTCGATAACATGAATCATTATGCCATGGTATTTCTGAATCGATTTCTATCAGCATGCAACGGTAATGATTGCTTGAGAACATTACAGATAGAAACTCTTTTCTAGGTCATCATTCTAGGTAAGGATAGGCGGATAGCACTTGTTCATGACCAGATGAAGCCTTTGAAATGTTTACAAGGAAGTAAAGCTGCACCGTTATGAGCCAAATAATGTGAAAAGATGTTAGAAAAAGTATGCTTCCATGTATCTTAGGGTCATCTGTGGCATTAGCAAAAGTTTTTCATCCTTCACCTGAGCTTAACGGTCTTTCCAAAGTCAAAGCGGTTGCCTCTGGAAAGATGCTAAATATGCCTTAACCATTACACTTTTATACATTGGAGACTAAATAAGTGTTAATAAAAAGGACCTTGATCCTAACTCATCATCAAAAGGTAGTTCAAGAGGTGAATACTTTGTTTGATAAGGTAAATCAATTTTTATTTAATAAATGGGCAAAGCTGTTATACAAGAAGTACACCAAAGAGTAGAAAATCCACAAAAGGAGATGGTTTTATACAAAAGCACCCAATCATTATCTGTATAACAAGGTAACTTGTGGGTGCACCAAAAGGAAATAAGGGATGAGAGACTACTATGTATCTTTACAAATTTCATCTCTGCACCCTCAAAAACTCTCATACTTCTTTCTTTAAGAGGTGATGATTATCCATGAACACACGAACAAACTACAATTCATACCCTTAATAAATGTGAGATTATAACATCCTCGCACGCCTTGGATTAGACGTTTGGAGTGTGGATAATATAACATAAGGGCTTAGCATTGGAAAGACCACCTAATAAACAAAGAACCATTGGGTAGACCACTATCAGGGATGGCTCTGGCTTTATAACATAATGAGTAAATGGACTTTATGTGATCTAACAACTTAAGTTCTTTGATGAGATGGAGCTCTTTGATGAGATGGACACACAATTAAACATGGTTTGGAGGTCTTGGTTACTACTATTATTAGAAAGAATTTCCTCGACTTGGCTAAAAGAAGAGTCGAGCCTGCATGTCAGGGGCATATGATAAAAACATAATTATGTAATTAAAAGTTTGATCTCTAACATATTAGGTTTTAGATTAGATAGTCACATAATTCAACAATAAATATTACATAATAATCGACATCGCTAGCCCATGAGAATTTCTCGGTATCAAGAAGTATACGTAATAATCAAGAAGAGCCAACACCCAGGGCTTTGGTCTAGTAGCAAGAGCAACATGCAATATGCGGATTTAGTTGCACATCATGGGTGTAAACCATGCTTTAGACAAAAGCTTGGTATTTAAATGGAGAAGTCTAGAGTGAGCGCCCCGGTTATCCACCGGGCTTCGAACCGTGTGCCATTGGCCCTCAGGGATTTCTCCATTATAAAAAAATAAAAAAATATGAAAACTAAGTCCTTTTTCGCCTCTACTCAGTTTGCTTTGCGACTACTACACAATTTTAGTAGTAGTTAAAATCTAAGTTGGGCGGACTCTTCGATTTCACTGCCGTCCCTGTTCCAATACGAGACGGGAATGAGAGCGGGAGCGGGATACATCCCGGATTCGGTCAACTAACTGCGGACACTTTGACCGGAGTTAATCGACAGATTTGGGAGAAAAATTGAGATTTTGATTTCTTAAAATAAAAAATAAAACAGATTTAGGAGAATGAAAGATTAAGTTCTATAATATTCATGTAAGTTTTTCACAAAATATCTCTCAAAATTTATATATTTTTATAGCTCAATTTTTTACTAGCCGAATCCCCACACTCGTATCCATATTCGAATCGGCATCCCCGAATCTTAAAATTTAGATTTTGCCGAATCCGATACTCGGATCCGTCCACGTATCGGATACCCCCACCCGAGTCAGAGCAACTTAGGTTAAACAACAACAACAACAACGACCCAATAAAGTCCCACTAGGTGGGGTCTGGGGAGGGTAGTATGTACACAGACCTTACCCCTACCCCAATATGGTAAAGCGGCTGTTTCCGATAGATCCTCGGCTCAGGAAGCTGGAAATAAAACAAGAAAAGAAGAAAAGACAATTCATCATTAACGTCAACATAATCGTAAAAATAATGACAAACCCTAAAAACCATAAAATAGATGACATGCAATAACAATAACCCGCAACTAAGGTCCAAAACTATAGGAAACAGTAAGATTAGTGTGAACTCTACATTAAACACAAGCCGTCTAAGACAATCCTACTCAAACTCGCTTCGCCCCCGAATGGGGAAGGAGAAGCTCGACTACCACTCTATCCTACAACCCTAATTATCGGCCTCCAGACCTTCCTATCAAATGGCCCTCGGAAATCTGCAATCAAGCCATATCCTGCCCGATCACCTCTCCCCAATACTTCTTAGGCCGTCCTCTACCTCTTCTCGTACCTACTAAAACCAGCAGCTCACACCTCCTCACCGGAGCATCCAAGCTTCTCCTCCGCACATGCCGAACCATCTGAGTCTCGCTTCCCGCATTTTGTCATCCACAGAGACCATACCCACCTTCTCCCGAATATCTTCATTCATAATCTTATCTATCTTAGTGCGCCCAGCATCCACCTCAACATCCTCATCTCAGCTACCTTCATCTTTTGGACATGAGAGTTCTTAACTGGCCAACACTCTGCCCATACAACATGGCCGGTCTAACCACTGCCCTATAAAACTTACCTTTGAGTAACGATGGCCCTTTCTTGTCACATAAGACTCCAGATGCTAGCCTCCATCATCTTAGGTTAAAATTAAAGATATAAGTATACATCACAATCAAGAATACATTTTATAGGTCTAGTAAGTCATTGTTTCCTCTCTACTCAGTTGGTTTGCCTTGTAGCTACCCGAGATCTGTAGAAGTAGCTTAAATGAAGGTATAAATTTAGAGAGTGCAATGTTTCTTTTAATGAGTACAATGTTTCAGAATCTTTAAAAGTACTTGCTTGCTATTCTTTATCAGCTTGAAATTGTTGCTTTGACTCAAATGAAACAAGAATCTAAATACTTGAGCAAAGTTGCTTCCACTTCATATAAGAATTGGAAATAGACATGCACGTTGTGTTTTTAGATATTCTGTATCCTTTTGACCAATTGAAAAAAAAGAAGATTCTGTATCCTTTTTTAATCATCTCAAGTATGAGATTCATTTCTTATTTTATAATATGTCTGTTTCTCTATGCGTGTCTCTGAATCTTATGTGGTGTAGGCTTAAAAGGTCATATCTGAGATTCCAATTAAACTTTTATTCTTGCTGTAACTGACGCTCAGCTGCTGCCTAAAACTATGCAGAAAGGTCCTGCCATGCAGCGAAAGGAAGGATCTAGTGGTAGACCAAAAGGTACAATGCTTGAGAAGGCCATCAGGGATTTGGAGAAAATTGTTGCAGAATGTACGCCCAAAACCTCTGATATATGTTTTTTAATCAGTGATAATTCATTTTCTTATAGATTGGTTATCTATTTCAATTTATATCACAGCGAGGCCACCAAATATGGAGGTTCAGGATGCTGATAATTCATCCCAGGCTATCAAAAGGAGGTTACCACCTGAAGTAAAGCAGAAGCTGGCTAAAGTTGCCAGATTGGCGGTATAGACTAAGCTATATGGTCTACTTCATTTTATCCTTACTGATTGACGTATTGATGTTGTAGTCCATCACATACTTATTAAATCCAAATATTTCCATTGATGGTTGCAGCAAGCTAGTCATGGAAAAATATCCCAGGACTTAATTAATCGCTTAATGGGTATTGTTGGCCACTTGATACAACTTCGCACATTGAAGGTATTTTTGTTTAACATTTGAATGTTCTAGGTAGAGTTCATTTTCATGCTCGCATTGCATTGAGTACAGCTATATCTATTTCGATTTATTCTGACTGTATCTATTTCAAAAATTATACCATATCTCAATTATGTAATGGAGATCTGCGAGGTTGTTTTAGCAGTCGATCGTAGTGATGGTTTCTTTCTCTATCTTGGTTTCATATCTTCATTGGAAGGCAATAATACATCCAAAATCTTGTAATGCATAATCTTAGAATCCATCATAGTTGTGAAGCTGGAAGAGACATAGAATCAGATCCATCGTCAAACGTGATCTATTGCTGATCTGTTTCAATTTGAGAGCTCAAGACCAGCCTGTTCTCTCATAGCGCTATTGTTTACTACTGATAAAGCCCCTACCCCTCACATGACTAACTTGGTTAAAAAAGTGGAAAGCTAAGTTGCTCGAGTTCCCACCACTAACTTTTAAGAATTATGTGGCTAGTTGGTCTTTAGGAGAAACTTACAAGACTGAGAGGTCCCAGAATATATAAATTTGATTGTTTTACTTCACAAACATATTACTGCACAATAGTCATGATGTTTTCAGATGGAGTGCAGAAAAAACTAGAGTTTTTTCTATTAAGTACTTTTATGTGCATCTTTTGGATATGGAGGAGTCCACTTTTCCTCATCTCTCGGTATGGATCCCTAGGGTCTTGATATGGATCCCTAGGGTCCCGGGAAGAAGAAGAGGATTACCTGCATAAGTTGGTGGTTCATGTGCAAAAATTCAGGAGAGAAAACGTGGGTCACCTCCTACTACATTGTTGGATTGCCTCGCATTTATGGCGGGAATTACTGTGTTAGTTTGGTCTTGAATAGGTGATGCCATGCACGATCAAAGATGTATTCTTTAGATGGGCTTTTGGCAGTTGTAAGAGAAAGCACATGGCGTAGGACATCGTCCAATTAGCACTTTTGTGGACTATTTGGAGGGAGAGAACTAGGAGAGTTTTCGGTGGAATAAAGAAGGATTTTGTTTATTTTAGGAATAGCTTGTTATCCCTTATTTCTTTTTGGTGCACTCAGGAGGTTACCTAGGTATAGAAGATTGTGTGTCATTTGTAGAAAACCATACTCCCTCCGGTCCAAAATAAGTGATTTTTTGGGTGTTTTCACACAGATTAAGAAATCCACCTTTTAGCATTAATTAGAAATAGAATTGACCATATTAACCTTTACTATCTCACATAAACACTCCTAACACATATTCCAACACTATTTACTCCATGGACAATGTAGGAAAAGATAATTAATTTATTCTTGAAATCTGGAAAAATCACTTATTTTGGACCACAAGAAAAAAGCCAAAAAATCACTTATTTTGGACAGGAGGGAGTATTATTTTGTAGGGTTTTTACTTTTTTGTATACTTCTTGTATATTTTGTGCCATTTGTTAGAAAAATTGTACTTGACTAAAAAGCATTATTTGCACTGCTCCATTCATTCCAACAAGAAGGATTTTCAAAACATCTACATTTCAACTGTGATATGCACAACTCCTTCCCATCGAGGCATCTAGAATTTCTCTCTCCATATTGTCCAAAAGAACACAATCCAAAGATATGACTTAGTGGTAATGAAATGGAAGGAATACCATGAGGTTTAGGCTATGTTGTTCGGACTTTTTAAAAGTGCTGCCGCACCCGTGTCGGATCCTCCAAAAATGCACTAAATTTGGAGGATCCGACACATATCCAACCACATTTTTAAGAGTCCGAGTAACATAGGTTTTAGGTTCAAATCCCGTCGGAGGCAAAAAGTCACTAGGTGATTTCTTCCAATCTGTCTAAACCTTGGTGGGCACCTGTGCTGCTGGGAGATAGCAAGTACCTGGGTGGAATAGTCAAGTGTGTGCAAGCTGGCACGAACACCACCTTCTTAAAATAATTTGTCCAGAAAAATGCAAGTAGGGATCTATTTCTGTATATTTCTGTCTTCTTCACCTTCCATGAACCCCAAGCCCAACTAATAAAAGCTGTCTTTACTGCATATGGCGTCACCCATTGAGTAGCATAAAGAGTGGAACATATTCCAAATGCTCCTAGTAACGACAATGGAGAAATGAATGATTGATGTCTCTGCTTCTGTCTTGCATGTAAAACATCTACTGCAGAGTGTGAAACCTCTTTCCTTTATATTGTCATTGCTGAGGCAAGCTTCATAAAGTTCAATCCAGTTGAAGAACATAAGTTTACAAATTTTTTGAGACTTCAATTTCTTTAGCTACTTAAATTTTAAGTTACGATCTGATGTTTTCTCCTTCAAACTTACTTGCAATCGTTATTTTTGACATTTTTCACTATTACGGGATAATGTGTAAGTCAAATTAATATCTCAATAAAGTCGTTTGGATTTTAATATCTCAATAAAGTCAAATTAATTTCTCAATAAAGACATTTGGTTCTTTAGGAAAACTATATAATAAAGTCGTGGATTTTAATAAATTAGAAGAGATTCTCATTTAAAAAATTAGAAATACTAATTACCACTTTCAGAAATACTAACATGGTTAAAGAACTCTTGTTGATTAACAAATATTAGAGGTCTAAATGCGCCTGTAAGTAGTACCTTTATGTGCGAGCAAATGAGGCATTAGAGTGTTGAACTTGGTAGAATGAAATGTGATTGTGAAGATGGATGTATATTTAATTAACAGATTTTCCTGAAACGTTTTTTTTTGCAATATCTTGCGTCAGATGACAAACTGTTGTAATTTGAATTTGTTACATCGGATGTGGAAAGGAATGCTTAGGTAAATTCCTAACGGGTATCAGCATTATAGTTGTGAAATCTGAAGGAGAATTATTTGTTTCACGAATATTTAAAAGATGAAATTGGAAGAGAAATGCTGGGCAGCTCTAATTTCATGGCAGATTGCTGTCAACTTCTTTCAGGTTATGTCTAATGCATGCATCCACTTTTACATGTGCAGTTTCATGTAAGCTTCAATGTGTAAACATGTTTTACCATCTTTCACGAGCTTGTGCCATGTTAGAGAAATTTATGATGGTTTTTTTCTATGTTCATATATATTATGGTTTAATATTTCTCCCAATTAATTGTTACTATTGCTTCAAGTTGTTGGTGCTCTTTTTCCCGTCATTGTCGTAGAAATTATGATTGATCCGATATTTGTTCTGGTTGCACCGTTGCAGAGGAATTTGAAAATTATGGTCAATATGGGACTGTCAGCAAAACAGGAGAAAGATAACAGGGTTCATCAAATAAAGAGGGAGGTTGCTGAGTTGATTAAGTTGCGGATTCCATTAATGAAATCAAAGGTGTGACTTTGTGATAATATACTTATATTTTGCCATGACTGCATGCTGTCTTTGCTAGCATTTGGGGGATTCAGGTCTTTCTATAAAGTTGTCATTGTTCCCTAGTGATCGGGAAAAACGAGTTCCATTTTTGTATAAGTGGATGTTTCAATAGGAGATCTTAAATCAAACTCCCCTTCCCGAGGTTGTTGGAGATTTTTTTATGAAAAAGAAATCTATAACATCTTTTTACTGATGCTCGCGTATGCTTGCAGTTACTTGAGCAACAAGCTGGAGCTTCTGATGACTTCCAAGAAGCAAGTGCTGAAGAGAAAGAAGCCGTTAAGAGAAAATACAGCATGGATGTTGCACTAGAAGACAAAATATGCGACCTTTATGATCATTTTGTTGAGGTGCTTTTGTCCCATCCCAATCCCCACTCCCATCGCCTCAAACTAAAATGTCCTTGACAAGATTGCTTCTTACTGGAACAGTGGATGTTGGAGATTTACTTGGTCTTTACTTGTAGGGGCTGGATGAAGATGCTGGTCCGCAAGTCAGAAGGTTGTATGCAGAGGTTAGGGGACATGCGGATTTTACTATTTCTCTAAGAAAAAACACCAGGTTTTCTATGCTTGGTACTTATTCTGTGTCATGCGCTTCACTTCATTTGTAATTGGGGCATCTAGGAAATTTTAGCACTTTATGCAAACTACTTTCAAAGGCATCTGAAGGTAGACAGACTCTTCACTCTACAGAGTCCCTCCCACCTGGGGGACAGTTTTTGGTGGATGCAAGAGTCTGTTCTCTATTGTGGTGGTCATTTATTGATGCTCTTCTTCTTCGATCCTTTAAATGGCATTTTCCACTGTGGAACTCTGATGTAATATTCATGATTTTGGTCGTGAAAATGTGAACTAGGAACTACTTTGGCATTATGGGGTTTTCCAAAATCTTCCTAGTTTTGCCCGTGATGTTTCTTTAACTTTAATTGTTATGTTTTGTTTTTTCATGCAGCTTGCAGGATTTTGGCCAAATGGCTTTATGGACAATCATGGTATTAAACATGCTATATGTAGAGCAAAAGACAGAAGGAGAGCATTGCACGCTCGGCGTAAGGTAAAAATGCCCTGTTTGTCTAATTTCTCTCCTTTGTTTGGTTTATTAAGCATTTATCTTATAGCTCTTAAGCTGAGAGCGTGCATTCGCAGTGGATCTCTGCTTTAGATACATGTATAAAATCAATTTGAGCTAAGAACAGCATTCCCAGGAAGATATTGCTTAGACAGAAGAATGAACTGGGTGTCAGCTAAAAATTTCCAGTCAAAAAAGATTCAATCTTTTCCCTAAAAACTTGCTTAAGGAGAAATTGTACTAGAGAGAGGACAAAATGTAATAGGTGTGCTAATATTCTTTTGTGATTTCTAGTTTTCCTAGTAACAAATTGATTTGGCACAAAGATATAACCATTGAAAAGGTGTACCCTCAACTGTAGATCAATTAACTTCATATTCATCAAGTCCATTATCAAGCACGTGTAAGGAATTAATTGTACCACGGAGAGGAAAATTAAACGCGTGTGCTAATATGCTTCAACTATTTCTATTTTCCTAATAACGAATAAGTTTTGGCCCATACAACAATATAACCATCGAATAAGTGTACCTTCAAGTCTAGACCAATTAACCTCGCTATCTCATTAAGTCCACTATCAAACACATCATACTTGAGAAAACAGATCACCTATATGCTTCCTCAATCAATCATCAATAAAATGACTTTATTAAAATAATGAAGGAATTTGACAGTTTTAAAGGCCTTCAGGACGTAGCTGACCTTTTGATAGCCAAATTAACTTGATTTCAGTTTGGAATCTGACAATCAATTTCTGGTAGATTTTAGAAACTCAGAAGTTACAGTGTGGCATGACCACCCAGTAGTTTCTCTTTTGTTATTTAAAAAGAAAAAACTACTGTGTGGCCATGGTAGTTTTAACTACTAGGCGTTTTCCTTTGGGGTGAAAGTTCCAATTTATTGATATGATGGTGAAGATCCCTGCATTGCAGATGTATACAAAAAGTACAGATATACTTCGTCCAAAAATAAAGAGTAAAGAATCTTATCAAAACATAATAGTCTAAAAAGAACTTCCAGTCATCAATCTGAAGGAGCTATTTTCAATGTTCTCCTTCTCCGCCTTTTCTTCTGAACTTCGATCCTAGTTGCTTATTTTGTATTGTTTTGGCTTTACCAATTCAACATCAGTCAAATTCCACTTTGCAAAACCCAATTAATATACAATCGGGCAGTGAAGCAACACACAATTGACGTCCGCATCCTCCTTATTGCATATCAACTTCCAACTAATGTGGATTATCATTTTTCCTAATTTCTCTGCTGTTAGGATTGCTCCCCCACAATTGTTTAAAAATGACAACCACTATGCCTCATTCCAAAACAAGTTGTGGTCGGCTCCCTGTGTTATTGCTTAAACAAAACAAAAAACCATTTTCCCTGGTAGGCTGGTACCCTAGGGTCGTGTATCGAGGCATGAAGAAAGTATCTTTCTCCACAAGAATGATTTCAATATGAACATGCCACCCATTTTCCCTTTTATTTCAAACTTTGTATGACTTTAGGTTACACTTTTTGCCTGTACAATGATCCAAGTAAATTTTAACTCTTTAATCTTCTACTTCTGCATATTTCTTCAAAAAATTAAACTACTGTATTATTTTAAACGTGAACCTACTGGAGTGACTTGTGTATAAAGACATACACATACACCCAGACCCAACAACAATACCTGTGACTCAATTCTAAGCTAGTGGGGTCGGCTGTATGAATCTTTGATATTCATTTTGCTCGAATTGTACCTATCACTTAACAATACTTAATTTGGAGGTTTTGTCCAGAAATTGTTTTAACCATAAATGTATTCTCTTTGGATAATTGATTTGACATCCTTGACATTACGTAATATAAGCGAACTATTTGAAAAAAATGTGGTAGCTTCATGTTATCTGCCCTTCTCATACAGCTATGAAACCCGTCCAATGAACCTCTTGGCTGCTTTATCCATCTCCATCATGTCACTGAGTGTTTCCATGACTAGTGTGAACACCACAGGTGATAAGGGATCCCTTGTCGAAGAAGCATGTACACTTTCCTCATCTGATTCCCTTTTCAAACATTTTGAGCTTTTCTCAAACCCTTTGAGATATCGAAGAACTCCCTTTGCAGGTCCAATCAGTGTTATCAAAGGCGAAAAGCGCAAAAAAGCTCTGAGGTCCGTTGGGACTTTAAGCGAAAACAAAGCGTGGGCTTTAATAAAAAAGACGCGACGGGAGAAAAAGGTAAAAATATGTATATGTAGTCTAAGACTAATAATTATAAGCATGAATCACAAATATATGGACAAAGAAATTGGAAAAAATTTACGATAAAGTGAAATATTAATTGTTTAATATTGCCTTTTGGATTACACTCATTGGCAAGTAAAAGTATGCCGAAGAGCCTTGATCCGATACTAAAGCGCCCATAAAGCGAGGCGAAGCGCTCCACTAACTTATTTGCAACTAGAACTGCTTCTAGTGTCTATTTTCTTTCAATAATATCATTTTGTGATGTTGATGTTGTCACATCTCACATGCAACAAAGTCGCAGTCAATTGCTTAACATCAAAAAAGGGAATCAAGTAACATAAATTAAGATCAAGAAAGTACTTTTTAGTTTCATTTAGAAGCTAAACAGCCCCCCACCCCCCACTCCCCCACAAACAAAACACGCGCACACAAAAAAAATCATCCTAATTTCCCGTTTTGCCCATTAAAGTATAACTGGATCCTTCCATCAGACAATATGAGATTCCAAATTCCTTATTTAGCAGAGGGGCTGATGGACAAACATGATCATATTCTAGGTACGCCTTGGCAGATGACCATTACTTCTCATCTTTTGTGTGCAAAAATGTTTGGCCCCAGTTTTTCTTGGTGGAATAATAGGTGTGTGACCTTCGGCGTGGTGATATATCCTTTAAAATTACTTGAAATAAAGGTTATTTGGTGAGAAGATGGGGTGCTCTGTCTAAGGAAAAAGCTCAGGAGTTGGAAAGGAGGTTAGTTGAGGGCGGAGCTTGGAGGAGTTCTGGGGAAGCGGACGCTATGTGGACAGTGACGGCGGACTTGATTAGGGGGGCAGCACGGGACGTGCTCGGGGTGGCCAAAGGATATTCAGGCAGACATCAGGGCGAGTGGTGGTGGAACGATATAGTCAAAGGAAAAGTGGAAGTGAAGAAGGCGGCGTTTGCTAGGTTGGCAGGGAGCACAAGCGAGGATGAGCGGTGAGCGAACAGGGCGATCTACAAGGTGGCAAGGAAAGAAGCGAAGATGGCAGTCACGGAAGCTAAAAACACGGCGTTCGGTCGCATGTACGAAGAGCTATGGGAGAGAGGCGGGGATAAAAAGTTATTCCGGTTAGCTAAAGCGAGGGAGAGGAAGGCTCGCGATCTAGACCCAGTTAGGTGTATCAAGGGCGAGGACGGTAGAGTTCTGTTGGGGGAATCTCAAATCAAACAGAGGTGGCAGGAGTACTTTCGGGACTTACTTAACGAGGAGGGGGATCGTGGCATAGAGCTAGGGGAGCTGGGGCATTCTGAGCGGCATAGGGACCTTGGGTACTGCAGGCACAGTAGGGTGGAGGAGGTCATGGGGGCTGTGCGTAGGATGAGTAGGGGTCGAGCGACCGGGCCTGACGAGATCCCGATGGAGTTCTGGAAGTGCATGGGTAAGTCTAGGGGAAAGTGGCTCTCCAGGTTGTTCAATGCGATCTTCAGGACCAAAAGGATGCCGGATGAGTGGAGATGGAGTACAGTGGTGCCCTTGTACAAGAACAAAGGGGACATCCAGTGCTGCAACAATTATAGGGGTATCAAATTATTAAGTCACACCATGAAGGTTTGGGAGAGGGTGATTGAGACGAGGGTGAGGGGGGTGACATCTATATCCGGGAACCAGTTCGGCTTCATGCCGGGCGCTCCACTACAGAGGCGATCCACCTTGTCAGGCGGCTGGCGGAGCAATTCAGGGATAAGAGGAGGATCTTCACATGGTGCTTATTGACCTGGAGAAGGCGTATGATAAGGCCCTAAGGGAGGTGCTATGGAGGTGTTTGGAGGCGAAGAGCGTGCCGGAAGCCTACATCAGAGTAATCAAGGACATGTACAATGGAGCTAAGACTTGGGTTAGCACGGTGGGTGGCGAATCAGGCCATTTTCCAGTGGTTATGGGGCTCCATCAAGGATCGGCGCTGAGCCCCCTCTTGTTTGCCTTAGTGATAGATGCTCTTACCCGTCATATTCAAGGGGATGTGCCTTGGTGTATGTTATTTGCTGATGATATAGTATTGATAGATGAGACGAGAGCCGGTGTTATTGAAAGGTTAGAGGTATGGAGGCAGACTCTCGAGTCTAAAGGTTTCAAATTAAGCAGATCTAAGACAGAATACCTGGAGTGCAAGTTTAGCGCCGATCCGAGCGAAGTAGGCAGGGACGTGATGATTGGCTCCCAGGCCATCGCCAAGAAGGACAGCGTCCGATATCTTGGGTCGGTAATTCAGGGGGACGGAGAGATTGACGGGGACGTCACGCATCGCATAGGAGCAGGGTGGGCTAAGTGGAGGCTTGCATCAGGACTTCTGTGTGACAGGAAAGTTCCACACAAATTCAAGGGGAAATTCTATAGAGTTGTGGTTAGACCTGCGATGCTGTATGGGGCGGAGTGCTGGCCCGTGAAGAATTCCCATGTTCAGAGGATGAGGGTCGCGGAGATGAGGATGCTTAGGTGGATGTGCGGGCACACCAGGCTGGATAAGATTAAGAATGACATTATTCGAGAGAAGGTGGGGGTGGCCCCGGTGGACGAGAAGATGCGTGAAGCGCGACTGAAGTGGTTCGGGCATGTGCTGAGGAGAAGTCCCGATGCACCGGTGAGGAGCTGCGAGCGGCTGGAGATTGTTGGCGGTCGGCGCGGCAGAGGGAGGCCCAAGAAGTATTGGGGAGAGGTGATTAGGCAGGACATGGCTAGAATGCAGGTTTCCGAGGACATGACCCTTAATAGGAAAGTCTGGAGGTCTAGAATCAGGGTTGTAGGATAGGGGCCCCTAGAGTTTTTCGTTCGCTTCTCCCGGGGTTGGGGGTGGGTAAGCAGGGTTACTCATAGATGATTTGTGTTTACTGTACGTTACTATTACATGCTATTGTATATTGGTATTTTGTTTCCTTTGTTCAGATTATTATTAACGCTTTTTATGCTGGAATTTCTTATGCATTAATGCTATATTGTTTCTGTTTTGTTTTTGTCTCTGTTTTGTTTTACTACTGTTTTTTCCCCTAACCCTATGAGCCGAGGGTCGATTGGAAACAGCCTCCCTGCCCTTTCGGGTAGGGGTAAGGCTCGTCTACATATTACCCTCCCCAGACCCCACCTGGTGGGAATATACTGGGTAGTTGTTGTTGTTGTTGTTGTTGTTGGTGAGAAGAGGTCTATTAGTCAAGCATAATCTGTTTACCTTGGGCATCAAGTTGTGAAAACCAGTGTCTTGAATGTCTTTTCTTATATAGTTCTCTTGGAGCAAGAGCAAAATTATTTTCATTGCTTGTTAAGATTTGTTACCTTTTCCTAATGATAATTAAAGAGGTCTATTAGGGTGATTAATATATTCTATACTGAAAAAAAAACTGTATCTTAGACGGATGTCTAGGTATCTTATTTTCTGTGTGAATCAACCATCAATTCCTCAATTGTTTTGTCAAAATTTACTTACTTGCCAATTACAGTAGAATATAACCAAAAATATTCAGGAAATGTTTGAAGAAATCATAGTAAAAGAAAATAATGTTTGGTTGCTCTAATAGTAAGTGTGATGTAAAATGGGATAGATGGAGTAAATTATTCTGAGGGTCGAATGATCAATCTTCAATTTTATTTCAAAAACTGATTGTCGTTGTTCTAGTTTTTTTTGACTGTTTAGATTAGTAGATTTTAGATATTACATGAGAAACTAAAATACTAGAATTGAAAAAAGTTCATTTTTTGACTTCAGTAAGTAAATTATATTCTTTTGGGGCAAAGGGAGTACGCATACAAGTATGTGGAGGTTTCCAATTAGGCAAATAGGGACAGTGTGCACTATGTGTCTTGGTAGGGATGTCGGAGGTATTAGTCTATATCTAAATGCTGTTAGAGACTCCATCGAGTTGAGTTTCACATAGAAATTGGTTCTTAGTGGTTCTCATCTTCATCTCTCAAGGAATTACATTAAATTGCAGTGTCAAACCTGTGGCAAAATGTTTCTTTGTAGCTTTTATAATGCATAAAGTTTATGTGTGTTCTTTATTTAGGATGGAGAGAAAATTAGGAGGAATAAGTTATTGGCCCCTAAGGTAGAGGAAACTGGCAGAGTAGACGCGCCTATTGCTCAGTCAGTGCATATCCAAGAAAAGGTTGTAATTGATCATTCTTCAACTTCAACAAACAAGCCATTATCCAGCACTGCAGCAGCGAATGCTTCTACAAGAATGCCTATTTCCTCAGCAAATGGTCCTGATGTGGATCGGCTGAAGCAGGAGAAACTAAAGGGAGCTTATGGCAGCTCTGTTGATCCTCGAGCAGCAGATGCTTTGCCGAAAAAGAAAATAAAGAGGAAACAAGAGTCAGAATTGGGTGAAAGTCAATTCCACACCGAGAAGTTGACTTCGGAGGAGAAGAACAAAACCAATAAGCAGACTGTTTGTCCTCCTCCAAAACCAAATAATGTTCAGCAAGTAGCGCCCTCACTCTGAACAGCTGACATGATGTAAGTTCTCCTTTTGGCGGCTTCATTGATAGTAACTCTTACTTTTCTAGTTTTGTATGTATATATTTGTTAACAAGGTGTATTACTGATAAGAAACTCAGAAGACTTGAGAAGCTGAGTTTCTTATTTTGAAGTTTACAGCAGAATGCACATTTCGTTTCATCATGAAGGAAAAAAGTTAGAAGATTGATTTCATATGGACACTGTCAGATAAGGCCCTCTGCTGGGCATTTTGATGCTAGTTTTTATGGCCTGGAAATTGCTCGCTTCCATAGTTCATTGCAGTACCAGCTTTATGTGACTTGAAATTCCGTAGTCCGTTCTGAGTGAGTCTGATCTAACCCAAAATGTGGAACTTTAACATTTATCCTGATTGGGTACAACCCCACTATTTTCTTGAACAAACAATGTTCTCGTTTTCAGAGGCTGTTGGAAAGCTAAACGAAAACAGAAAAATTTCCTGGTCTCCACCCAAAAGCCCCATAAAATGACATTTTTCATTCTTCTGATTTTCAGATTCTCTCTTAGGTCCAAAACGATCCTAGATGCTTCATTTTCTGTTAATTCTTTCTTTTTTCCTTAAAACAAAACAAAAGATACTCTTAGGTTTAATTGCTTTAAGCTGTTTGATCGTTCTTAACATGTTAATTTACCAGAGAGTCAAAGAATGTTTGAGTTTTGGAGATTTTCTAACAAATATCCACTTAGGAATTCTCCTGTTTACAGTTATTTTCTGGATATCGTTCAAATTTACAGCAAGATGAGGAATATTAACCAATTAAGGGCGCTTGTGTTAGGAAAAAGTTAGAAATCCACTAGTATTCAAGTTCAATAAATAAATAAAGGCAATTCCATCAATGGAAAACTTTTCTTCAAATTAGTATGTGGTTCATTTAAAGGAGAACTATTCTAATGAAGTAAACTTTATTTGAGCTAATATCACTATAAAATCTACAAAACAACTACCCAGTACAGTCCCACAAAGTGGGGTTTGGGGAGGGTAATATGTAGACGAGCCTTACCCCTACCCGAAAGGGCGGAGGAGCTGTTTATAATAAACAATCATAAACAGCAAAAAGGAGCTTAGGTAAAAACAACTCAGTTCAGTTATCATTTCACGACCGAAACCAAAATATCGACGCATATGAAGGATTAAACTGCCTGGCAAACCTAACATGTTATGTAGCATTTCCCATTCACAATTGTATTCTATAGCTCATCCTCCAGTCATAAATCTACAATAACACATACATCTAGCATACCAATCTCTTGAGTAAACACTTTTTATTAGGATACCAACAAGATTTTTACGACAAACAGGATGTAATTCAAACGTGCTGAGAATCGCTCTGTCTATTGGGAATAGCCTTTCTACCATCCACAAGGTCGGGTAAAGATCTGTCTCTACACATTCTGCGTTGACTCCAAACTATGTGAATATATTGGTTTGTTGTTGGGATCGGACTTTTTAGTGTGCTTATTATTATTTTTTTCATATATTTTGATCTCTTAATTAGTGAAAACCCCCTCCGCTACGAGTGTCATCTAGAGATACATGATCTACTCACACTGTGTGTACATTCACAACTTTTTACTCTTAACACTACTAAGGATGTTAGCAGAATATATAGACGAGATTACTAATTAGCGCATAAAATAATCGCATGGAACATCTCATTAATTAGAATCTGTCAAAGCTTTCTCTTAAACCCATTTTTCAGTGGAAAATATATTTATTATATAAATGTATGATTCAACTATGCAGATCAAGTTTCAAAACACTTAATGCATCAAATGGAATACCGTAGCTTTTCCCTATGACATCATATGCATAAAGAATTAGACGAAACTCTAGTCAGTCCTCATAAGATACGCATCGTCAATGATGTAATAAATCATATTTGCATCCGACAAATAGTTGGTTAATCAAAATGTTTTTAAAATCTTTTTATCTTATAAATTTTTTTAGAGATATTTTAAAGATGGCAAAGTTACTGTTCTTTAAAATTAAGTATCGCCATTTGTTACTCTATTTCTCGTCTTTTATTGTCTTGTTTAGTAAAGCTGTGACTTTTCTTTTCTTATGCTTAGAAGAAATATACTAGATAAATAATTAAGAGAAATTCCCTAATTAACATGATAACTTAGTATGCAGAACCCCCCTCCTCTCTCTCTCTCTCTCTCTGTGTGTGACTACAATAATATTTTGCTAGTTTTGAATGTACCGATTAGATATTTAAGAGAGTTGCTTGAATTTTGTTTAATATAGCAAGTACCTAAGTCATAGACCAAAAATATTTGGACATAGAAAAAGTTGCACTCATGAAGAAGCCTGCAGTGCATGTGGAAACTGCATAGTTAATTTTTTTTATATTTATTAAAAACCATTTTTCTCCTACCCCAGTCTGCTAAAGGGGGTGAGTGGTTTAGAATTGACGTCAAACGACTTACCTGTATCAATTACTTCTCGTAGCAAAAATCATCATTCTTTTATTCTTTTTGCAGAAGTCCACATTCCACGTTGACCATGCATGTATATTGCTTGTTTATATTTTTTGTTGCTTATTTATAACGTACGTATTGTTTATCAAATCTTTTTCGTTGGATGGTTTATGGTTATATATGCACGCTTCTTGGAATGTAAATGGTTTTCATTTTGTTTTGCTACTACTCACTATTCAAATCGAGTTGCATTAGTACTATACACGAGTTTTTTTTTTGTCTACTGTGACTAGATGTTAGAATATAATAACCCATGTGTCTTTATACTTTTACCGTCAGAATTTATGTGACTATGACACTATGTTAATGCAATTTTTTTCATATATCTTTTAAATATTTTAAATTACTAATTATTATGACACATAGTACTTTCTACCTAGTTTTTAAAAATGTAAATTTTATTTCCAAAAGCTTAATTAAAGATTCAATGTTTAAATAGGGGATCAAAATTAATAAGTTTAAATCTCGAAAAGTCACGTGAATGGGGACAAAAATGACCATGTTGTCACGTTGATATTGTGGTGGAAAGTTATATTTACGATGAATTTTACATAGAGTACATGCTTGACTTAAAATACCTAAACTGAATTTGCCATAAAAGAGTTGGGTAACCCGTGTATAACTCGGTGAGTGGTTTACTCACTAAAGTTTAATTAACTTGGAAAAACACCAGTTAAGCGATATGAATTTTTTTTTTGTCAGAGATAAAAGATAAAACTAATTATGAAAATTTTAAGGGGAAAAATCAAAGAAAGAAAAGAGCAAGCAAGTCTAATAATTGAATAAGCATTTACATATCTTAAAGAGCAACCTGCAAAAGAGCTCTGTTACTAGTATTTGTTTTGTTTTCTTCTAAAGATATGACAACTGAAAAAAGGAAAAATTGTAGCAGAAAATTATAACAGTCCCATGTGTGTGTGTGTGTGGGGGGGGGGGGGGGTTGGGGTTGCATCCCTTTTAATCGATCTTGTTTGATACGAACTCGATTAATCGGACCAATAGATACCAAATAGTACCAAATATTATTAAATATTATTTTTAGCGTGGTTTCTTTTGTGACAAAGTTTGGTGAAAATAAATGGCAAAAGTCACTGATCTAGTGCATGTGAAGTGTGGAAGAATGTATTAAATATGACTGAAGATGACATGGGAAAAATAATCTTACTAATTCTCTCTCAAGTCTAACATTTGTGTTGTCCATCTGAGAGAAAAGGTATTCTCATGGGACCTTCTTCACTTTCTATTTTGGGTAAGTCTAAAATTATGATCATCGTCCCAAGAAACCCTAATTGGAAATACACAAGAAATTTTTGTATTTCTTCCTAAGTCCCCCATCCTCCAAGAGAAGCTGATAGTACATTGTGAGTGGTAGTTATGCGTCAACAACAACGTCAATTACTTTAATTTTTTAAAATCTAAACTTGCAATTACTTTCCGTAAAAACAAAGTACTACTACTTGATATTATGATATTTAATTATCCTTTTTACAAACAAACATGTATGAGGAGAAAATCAGAGGACTTAATTCTTCGCTATCAAGTCATTTCGGAAGAATGCCTCGAGACCCCGAAGACGTGGAGTCACGACCGAGTTCCTTCCCTCGGGGCTCATCGAGGCCCGACTCGGAGAAGACGGAGGTCGAGGCCGGAACAGAAGGGGAAGCTTCCAAGGCACGCGGCTAAGTCTAACAAAGCCGACCTATCCAGGGCCTACATCGAAGCGTCGCGTCTAGACGTCCCATCTCCATACTTTATAATTAATGCATGTTGTACTATAGCCGAGTTCCCTCCTATATAGAGGGAACCCACACTACCTTGTAAAGGGCTGATGTTGCTCCAACTATTTTTATTCATGTGAAATAATCTCTCTCTCTCTCTCTCTCCCTTCTCTAATTCATTCGTTCTTATTGGCTCAAGACCACTTTAGTATTTTATCCTTTTCTTATTTGTTCTTCATTTATTGCTTGATATTGATCATAGAGAGCCTTGTATGATAATATCTTAACTGTTTTCCCATCCCGACTACCCCCAATACCTCGAACTCGAGCCATATATCAACCCCGTTAACTCGAGAACGGGCTGGACATCGACCCCTAGGTCCCTCATCGACTAATCCTACAATTGGGCAGCATGTTTATCGGTTCGTTCAACTCTCCATTTTAGCCTATATCCCCTTGGTAAACAAACCCGGACAGTAAGCCTTTAGGTTTGGTTATCGCTTCGTTTCTAGCTTGTATTTTGCCATATACTTCATATTCTTAGCATCAACTGCTCTAAGTAACTAGCTTGAAAATAGAATACGTATTTTTAGAATCCTGTTTACAAATTTAATTGTTGTTACTATTTTCACGGTAAATAGTTTGGCACTCACCGTAGGGCTAAAAATAATAGTGATTATTTTCTTGCTGGTTTCATTGCTCAAACGCAAGTTATCTTTCACTCTTTTTCTTGTCCAAGATCTCTTGATTCAAGGTCAAAATATCTGGCTCGGCAAATAGGGTTGAGAAAAACTACCACGAAAATCACGGGAAAAATGGTGTGGCTTCTCCCGTCGCTGTCGCGACATCTGGGCCGATCTCAGCGGACGCGGGCTCGCAAGACATGCAACAGGACGACGAAGCCTCACACACCGACGGGAGTATACATCATATCAACCGACAAGAAGCCCAAAACATCGGCTCGAGAAGCACAGCAAGTGAGTCTTCACGATATTTTTGTAATGTTGCAGGCATAACAGTTGGCTATCGCTCAGTTGCAAAGTCACCCGGAGACTCCCATCACAGCAATGCCAGAAATAGCTCCCCCCCCCCCCCGCCAAACAAATATCCGAGAGATGAAGCGACGACGGACCGGCAACCCTGGCATAGAAAAGATGCTTAGGGATCTCTCCAAATGGATCGAGTCAGGTTCGTGGTAGTCCATGCAACGGCCACCCCCTCGAGAAAGTGGTCCCGGAACCCATTTCACGGAAATCCGTAATGCCATAACTCCCTAAGTTCAATGGGACCTCAGATCCCGATGATCACATCACCACTTGTGCATGCACGGGAAGAGGCAACGACCTTCAAGATGATGAGTTTGAGCCCGTCTTGTCGAAGAGGTTCGGGGAAATATTCTCAAAAGGAACCAAGATGTGGTGTCGTAGCCTAACACCTGACCCTACAAACTCGCTTATCGAACCGGCAGATTCCTCCGCAGAGACACACATCAATGCCATCGAAGCAGCGACGAGATGGTCTGATGCATCCGGGGCCGAAAAAAGCGAGAATGAAATGTCACAAGAATTCGCACCTCATTATCTGATAGAACGAACGAGGTTGTCCCCAGTTTCAGATGACTGGGCAACACAGGCCTACGGTCAAAGCCTAAACAAACCAAGCACAACAACTTCGGGGCAGTTCAAATGAAACTTGATCAGACACCTCGAGATCCGATCGGATGCTTGTACCCGACACCAATCGCGAATCAGGGTCGTGTACGACCATCCGGGCGCCTTCTCAGGCTCAATATACCTAAGCAGGTTCCCGGTAAACAAACTAATGCCAAACAGAGGAAGGTACCACCGTACGCTGTGGATAGGAGGAACGCCCGGAGACGTAATCTACCTCGCAATGATCGGGAAATGGCCCGAGGGCAACACCCTTAAGGAATCTTCAACAAAGCCAAATTTGATGAGACATGGTCGGTAGGGGCACTCACTCATCAGAGTATGATTTTAGCATTACTATTCCAAACATCGTGTTCACTATAAGTGAAACCAGGGAGACCAAATGGCTCAGACCTATTCGACCGAATCCCCCTCAAAGAAACCACAACCTGGCACGGGAATTGCATGGCGCGCATGACCACAAGGTCAAAAATGGCCACCAGCTTAGGAGGAAAACAACCGTGCTACTCAATGAAAATCTGCGCCGAGTTATGTGGAGCGACCATGCTCGAATTCAACTCCGAAGAAGGAAGGAAACCAAGAATAATGGAGCAAATGAGCGGCGACGTATTTCCACGGTAGTGGAGGAGCGGTGATGCCCTCTAAGGACTCATAAAATGGAAAGTAAAAATGCTCGTTACCAGGAAAGGACAGCTCCAAGGATACATTCCGAAGCACGCCCTTACATCCAGCAAAAAAAAAACATCGAGACTTCGCCTTGGCCTCACACTGACGCATTGGTAACTTTCTCCCTAATTTGACCCATTTCAAATAAAAAATATGCTCAAGAATTCAAGTGGTTCATTCAATATACCAATGATGTCAGATCGAGGTCAATAGGGCAGCTCGGACTATCGAACCAAATCGCACCCATATCTCGAATCTTTGATGGATCCCAAATGACATCGCTAAAAGTAGGCAGACCATTCTCTCGAGATAGCCCGTCTAATATCGGACTGGAACGTCGGGTTCTATAACGTCAATAGAGGCACATGGCACGAACGTCTTATTCAGATAGCCAAGGGCACATAGCCCAGAGACAACATCGACCCCACTTTTCC
Organism: Nicotiana benthamiana; assembly: GCA_034376525.1. Lineage (NCBI taxonomy): Eukaryota > Viridiplantae > Streptophyta > Magnoliopsida > Solanales > Solanaceae > Nicotiana > Nicotiana benthamiana. The sequence continues at coordinate 101,171,579 of CM067336.1, forward strand.
AAAAGAATGAAATCCCATGCAAGGGGCAGAATTAAAAATGTCCACAGGGAGCAAGATGCGACAAGGGTAAATTCCTCACTATACGATGCATCGCCAACATCAATGCTTCCACCCTCGAAAGGATCAAAGGGTAAACAAACCATATCTTCGGCCAAGCTTGATTAAACACAGTGGAGGGATGTATTAGGGCTCACACCCGAAACAACAGGAACATACCAAATCTCGAAACGTCGCCTACACATCCCGCGATAAGGAAAAACTGCTTCACTCCTTTGTTATATTTCCATTATCCTGTATGCAGAAAATCGGCCAGGACATTCGGAAGTTCTAACTCCACTCGAAGATCCCAAGGCCTTAACAGGACCCTGGGCGCTCTTTCCCCTTGGTCAGACTTCCGCCCCAAAGAGGGTTTCCCCATAAGAGGATCCGATAATATTACATGCCTTCTTCTACAGTCAAACAACGAGCGATGATCTTCTTTTAAGGGCGCCGTCTCTTCCGAAGGACCAGGGAACGGGAGATTGAGTTTTAATAGGGAATCATGTACCTGAACGAATGGTCCAAAGAGCCACGCTTGCGCGGGCCGAGCTCACAATAATTAAATAATATGTGTTGACGCCAAGCAATAAAAGATTATCTTTCAGCATCTCATACTCTAAACAAGAAAATTGCAGTGTACTCTCAGCAGGAACCCCTCCACCGAATGCATCCGGAAATACTCGGAGACTTAGCGCCTACAATTTGGCACCTGTACGATCCTAGGGTCGAAACTTCGGGCTCATAAGGCCCTGATGAGGCAACTCCGAGCTCACAAATAGTTGCCTTCGAGCCTAAGCAAACTCGAAGACTTGTAGACTGTCATTAGTTGCCATACCCTGGGAAACACAAAACTGTAAGACCCGAGCGGGAAGAATCGGCGTAGCCAGATCTATTCTACTTAGAAACAAAATTGTATGATCTTAACAGGCATGACAAACTGCATGATCTCAACATGCATGACAAACTGTAAGACCTCAACAGGTATGAAAATTTTGTAAGATCTTACTATAGGCGTAAAACTCAATCCCGAAGTTTAGGCTATACGTCGCATTTGTAAGAGTCCTGAAAGGGCATACCCTCGGTGTAGATGGCTAAACTATCACTCGGGATCAAAAATGGCTCCGGCCAAACGCATATGACTACGGTCAAAATAGCTGATACAACTAAATTAACATGACTCGGGGACGCCCGACTGTCGCTAAAAAAAATTGCAAGCCATTACTTCGAATATACTTTGGAAAGAACCGGTTAAAACAAGCTTCCCTTAACAGGAAAAATGAGCTTCGACCATGTCAATTCCAAATCACAAGGCATCGATCTACTCGGACTACGAGCTAAAAACCTTTTGAGGTGCTCAAATATCACCGCTAATGACTTGAAGTCGAGGTTCTTCCCGAACCGATAATGTGTTTGGCAAAATTATTTCAAAAAGACCTTAACGAGAGGAATACAAAACCTACAAAATGCCTACGGGCAAAAGCATAAGAGCCATTATCTCTAGCCAAATAAGCCTCCGGGCCGCACACTAAAAGGTCTCAACGACCAAACAGTGTAAGAGCAATTATCGCCAACTTGAAAATTGACAACATGAGGATTAAAATGAGCTCGAGTCGTAACCGTATTCGTAGACCAGATCCAAAATAGTTAACTATACGAGCCTCTGAGCCACATATTAAAAGGTCTCAACAACCAAAACATCGTAAGAGCCATTGTCGCCAGCTTGAAAATCAAAAAAACTTGAGGTTCAATTGAAGCTCGAATCGCAACGCGACTTGGAGACTGTACCCAAAATATTTGAAATAGCAAATGCCCAAGGGCAAGAAATAATAATTATTACTATCTGCCCATAGAAGATTGAAGGTCAGGCATGCTCGAGTCAAGGCCTAACTCGGAGAATAAGCCTAAACAACTGGGCAAAGCGGGGAGGCCCCAATGCCTGCTCACGTCAAAGATCACATTTATAAGCCTACGGGCCTACCTGATTATTTCAGACCTACGAGGCTCCTGCCAAGCACTGAAACTAGCTCGCGTGATCAAAAACCAATACAGAAAGACATGCAAAAGAAATAAAGCTTCAAGTTTTCTCTTATTTTACATACGCAAAAGGTGCACTATCCATCTATAAACATGCTCTACAAGTATTAAATACAAAGCGGAAAAATAGCGAAACCTACACTCTGCTCCAAAGGGCTATAGCCTTCCAGATTCTCTCTCAGCAACGTCAGCAAGAAGTGACGTAGCATCACGCTCGTCCTCCCTTGCTTGAGAAAATTCCTCCGAGAAAACAAAGCCTCTTGTGCCGATCTCGTCGAGTACCTCTCTTCGGGAAATACAACGAAATATTCCTTGACCCTGTTCTCCCGGTCGAGGGATCGCTTCAACTCCGATTGGGCATCAACAACGTCCTTCATACGAATCGCCATCTACTGATCAACCTTGGCTCAGCTTAATGCCACTTCAGCCCGGGCATCAATTAGCTCAGCCCTGATCATCGAGAGAGCAGACTCGAGTTTCCCGATCATATCCGCTTGAACTATAGCGTTGTCACGAGCCAACCAAAGTTGGGCGTCGAAGGTAGGAACCTTGGCCAAAGCACCTCTCTCCTCTAAAGCTTGAGCTTGCACCTGAGCCTTTAGCTCACCACAAGCATCCCTGACGCAGTTGGTGTTGTCCTTGAGGTACTCTAAGGCCTCCACCATTTTCTTTCGCTAATATAGGAAAAAATGGTTAAACTTAAGGGCCAAAAAGAGCAAAGCACGTGCTACGAAAGGTTACCTGCTCTGTCAAATAGCTCTCGTAATTCGAGCTCCGATATGACTCGTATCGCCAATGCAGCAACTCAACCTTCTTCTCCTTGCTAAGGAGCCTAAGGGACTCACCCTTTTCCAGAACTTTTCGAAGCCTAGCTCCTTGACAGAGCAACTCAGACCTGAGCCTATCACAGGCCTGCCAAAAGAAAACTCGATGAAGAAAGGAGGACCCGAAATACAGAAGAACTTCGCCTAAACTCACCATGAAGTGAAGCCAGCGAACTTCCTTGAAGTCAGAGCATAATACTATTGAACCTGCCCCTTCGGCCTTAAGAGAACCAACCTCGGGCAAAGCATATTCACTTGGAGGAACCATCATCCGGGAATCAAACACTGCGGGAACGACATGCTCGGATGATGCCATATCCTTGAAGACACGTGCCCGTTCAGCCCCACTAAAAGCTCCATCACATTGCGGGCACAGATCATGTTTATCACCGTCGTCCCTCAACTCGGAAGCCGATGACTCCTTCCCTTCTCCGGAAGAGAACATCCTCTCCCCAAGGAGCCGCTCGATACCTGCAATGGCAATACTAATGCAAAAGAAAAAGGAAAGTATCATCTTAAATGTACGAAGACCAAGGTAAAGGCATCATGCGCGCATAACTCGGTATTTCTCTTCCCATCTATTACGGGACACAGATTGCCACCTACACTCGTGGTAGGTCTAATGGTTCACCAGCCTTTGGACTCAACCGGGTCGCCCGACGTCCAAGAAGTTGCTGCAAAAGGGGAGCAAAATGGTTACTCAATAGACTTTCGCTATAAGCAAAACATTAGAAAGCGCCAAGCACTCCACTCACATGCATAATTCCACCCCTTAGGAAATGGCATAAGCTCTACATGGATAATGTCGGCCGTCCAGACCCGGACGAACCAACTAACCCACGCTAGATCCCCATCTTCTTCATCATCGACAACAAAGGGTGTGGAAGAACGACACCGTAAGGTTAGCAAGCCTTGGTGGTGAAAGGGCCGGTACAGCCTGACGAGGTGACTGGGCATGAATTCAAGTTCAACCCTCTCTGCAAAGGACCTCATCATCAGCACCACTCGCCAAAATGACGGATGTATCTGTGCCAAAGTAACCCGATACCTTAAGAAAAAATCAAGCACGACCCTATCAAGGGGCCAAATGCAAAAGGATATAGGTATATGCTCAAGAATCCATCAGTAGAGGCCGTAATACTCTCATCCGGGGAAAACACCTGCATCATTATTCCCTCGCTCCATCCGCAGTATCTCCTCACTATCTCCAGATGTTCCTCTTTTATCAAAGACACGGTCTTTAGAGCGAACTCCCGCAAATCCTGAGCGCCGGGAATGTCACTCCCCACTCCCTACTGGGCCGGCCGTAGTAGTTGCCATGGATATGGTAGAATTGATAGACTAAAGCAAGAATGTGTGCCAACACCTTTTGTGCCTGAAGAAATGAAGAACCTATGCCAAGGCGGAAAGATAGCTATCTAAAATAGTGAGGCCTTTTGAAGAAGCCGAAGCCACCCCATATATATGCGGGAAACAACGATGATTCACCTATCTAGAGTGAGACACGGGAGGCCAACGACCTCGATATAGATCGATCGGGTGATATCCGATACCAGAGGCATCCTTTGACGAGAAGCCAGGACACAAGGAGTCGGTCGTATTATCTCTAGTTTCGAGGCAGCATCTGACCTCGAGGATCCCCGCTAAAAAGAAGCCGAATTTTGGGAAGCTTTCAACGCCATCACTCGACTCAAGGTGATGCCCGATATCAAGGCGTTAGGGAGGCTCAACGTAGCACCTGAGTACAGGTAATCCCTCAACAGGAGTCTATCCCCTACACTTTAAAAAGCTATCTGCATCAAGTTCAAAAGAGACCTCAAGGTACCCAAAGCTGACCTTCACTCAGAATATCATTCTCGAAAAATCCAAAACTCAATGTACTATCTCCATGCAACTCGGAGGTCCCGACAGCCCGAACCTATTAGATATATTCAGGCTTGGTCTGAGGTACGATGATGGGCTCAAAAAAGAGCTATGTCAATAAGCAGAGGATCAGAGAGAACACTTGCATCCGAGTTAGATATCAATGATCAACAATAAAGGAAAACATTCAAAGGCCCCGAAGGGCACAAGATCATGCAATTATAAGACAAGAATCGAAAGCAAAAGTCAATTAAGTATATTCATATTCACAAAATTCCATGTACAACAACCCTCGAGAGGTCCTTACATACAATTACAAAAGCCTACAGAGGTTCTCTACACCAAAAATGGAGGAATGGAAGGATGTACAAATGATAATACCCGAGATCCCGATCCATCCTCGAAAATCCATCTCCAATATCAGCATCCTTGAGCACCGCCCCTCGAGCACGCATCCTCGAGGGCGATTCCTTCGACCGCCTCCTCATCTAGGTTTCAGCTAAATCACCCTGGGGATTCCCGCCGGTTAAGATGAAGAAGAGGAAAAGTAGGGGATGCAGAGGAGGTAGAGAAAAGAGACATGGCCCGCCAAAGCCAAAGGTTGAAGATTCGGCGGGCCCCTGACTCAATGGCCGGTAGCGCCATTTTATCCGTTAGGAAAGAAAAACCCAAGGGATGAAGTTCCACACCGGGCCTAGGTAAGAGAGTGAGCAACAGTTCATAGTCCAAAGGATTGTCGACACAAGGGGAAAACTGACTCCTCGTCTGTCATCAACTCGAGCCAACAACAACAGCAACAACAAATATATCAACGACCATCGTAGCGACAGGACAGCATGATCATGCTCGGCAAATGGAAGCCCCGATAAGAGTCCACAACACAATCTACGGGAGCTCCGCCAAATGGCCTTGAGGCCATGAGCCCCAAGCATGATGTTCATGGATAGAAGAAGATGATAAGAAGGAATGGGAAAATGAGCCAACGAGAGTACTGGGATAGGAAAAACAATGCCAAGGCACCCCCATTTATAGGGGATAGTAATACTGTCATCGAGGCTCTGGAAGATTGACCGGCAAACACAATTACTGTATTCTTGAAAAATCAAATCGATGGTGGTACATTCACCTGGGAGAATGGGAATCGACAATGCGTTGAATGAAGTCGAAATACACAAATCTGTAGGATGCCCCGTTTGCCACAAAAGCTCGTGCCACAGGTTGCATCATTGGTGTGACGTCGCCGTAAGAAGCTCGAGGAGTCAAGTGACAGAATCATTTTCCTTCACTTCATTCTGGGAAACACAGAGACTATCTGTATCTGGCAAAAATTAGAGGATTGAATTTCTCCCTATCAAGTCAATTCGAAAGAATTCCTCGAGACCCCGAGGATGTGGAGCCATGACCGAGTTCCTTCCCTCGGGGCTCGTCGAGGCCCAAATCGGAGAAGACGGAGGTCGAGTCCGTAATAGAAGGGGAAGCTCCCAAGGAACGTAGCTAAGTCTAACAAAGCCGGCATATCCAGGGCGTACGACGAAGCATCGCGTCTAGCTGTCCCATCTCCATACTTTACAATTAATGCTTATTGTACTATAGCCGAGTTCCTTTCCTATATAAAGGAAACTCACACTATCTTGTAAAAGGGCTGATGTTGCTCCAACTATTTCTATTCAAGTGCAATAATATATCCCTCTCTCTCTTTCTCTTCTATCTAATTCACTTTTTCTTATTAGCTCGAGACCACGCTAGTATTTTATCATTTTCTTATTTGTTCTTCATTTATTGCTTGATATTGATCATAGAGAGCCTTGTATGATCATATCTTAACTGTTATCCCATCCTCGACTACCCTCGACACCTCGAACTCGAGCCAGATATCAACCCCGATTACTCGAGATCGGGCCGAACATCGACCCCGAGACCCCTCATCGACTAATCCTACACTCGGGCAGTAGGTTTCTCGGTTCGTTCAACTCCCTGTTTTAGCATGTATCTCCTTGGTAAACAAGCCTGGACAGTAAGCCTTTAGGTTTGGTTATCGCTCCATTTCTAGCTTGTATTTTTCCATAAACATCATATTCTTAGTATCAACTACTCTCAACAACTAGCTTGAGAATAGATCACGTATTTTCAAAATTCCATACACAGATTTAATTACCATATAATTGCGTTAAAAAGTTAATTTTTTATATAGAATGAGAGTCTTGGCGTAACTGGTAAAGTTATTGTTCATGTGACCAGGAGGTTACGGGTTTGAGTCGTAGAAACAACCTCTTGCAGAAATGCAGGGTATGTCTGCGTATGATAGGCTTTTGTGGTCCGCCTTTCTCTGGATCCCGCGCATAGCGCGGGAACTTAATGCACTGTTCTATATATATATATCACCTTTTTCCTTTTGTATTATCTTCGTAAGTCCAAGCAAGTCAAAGTCATGCATGACAATATTTTGAAATTACAATTATGGAGCTCCCATATCATATGTGTGTGAAATACTAGTAAACGTTTCAGTATTTCTCAATAACTAGCCATCTAACTCCAAAAGAAAACTAAGCTTATAAAAATAGGTGAAATTGCAAAGAGGACACACCTCTACCCAAAATCAGAAAGCCAACCTGAAATAACACTACAAGAACAAAGGTAAACTCTCAGACATAGCCATTCTTGCTTTTCCTTATAATATCCTCTACAAATTATGTTAAAGCTAGTTAATGATTAAAGCTAGCTAAGTTGGTGTGAATGAGAAATGGAGGGAAGAAGACAATAGAAGGAAAATGAAGTTTCAAAGCAAAGTTCCTTTGAAAAGGAGCTTTGTACCACATTGGTGGTAGAAAGGGAAAGTTATGTGCTTATATTAGAAAGCACTTCTTCTAGATCTTAAAGGGTTAAGAAGAGGGACTCCCCTCGCGCCGTCGTCGTCGCTCGGCTCGGCTTTGGATTTGGATTTGGATTTGGTCAAATGATCTGATTGATTGATAATCTTTTTGGACCAAATTTATTTAAAATTCAATCTTCATTTTCTGAAATTATTTTTAATTCCCGCGGGAAAAATATTAATTTGTTAACTGTAAACTTCCCAACGTTCTTATTTTTTAGAAAAAGGCATGGCCTTTCCCGAACAGGCACCAAGCCTTTCCGAACAGTCACAATTCGAGGCTATATAAACTGAGGCAATGCCTCATTTTCGAGTACTGAAAAAAAAAAAATATTCGTGCATTAAAAATTCTGCATTCTTTTCTGCAAACTGAAACATATCGAGTCATAGTGTGATTTCGTTCCCGAATTTGAGTTCGTCGAAGTCGTAGGCGTTTAAGGTACCGCCACTCCTACGACAGGTATATCCGTTATATCCTGGGAGGAAATAATACACAACCTCGGGTACAGTGAGGGGGTTAAATTCCTTAAGGACACACAGTGAATTCTGTGGTCTCGGATTTCTTCATTTTTGTGGTTTTTTTTTTTTTTAACGTTACATATGTTCTGTTTTTAGTGTTTTAGTGTCTCTTCTTCTTACTGGTTTCCAGTTTCTCGTTGCTTTGAACACGGACAATCGATAACAAGCTTAAGGAATTTAGGTTATTATTTCCGTGTTCATCTGCTGTTGATTAAAACGTTATAGAACGATACAACAGTACAGGAAAAAAAAATTCTTACATAAAACAGTGACTACATACAGTTTTTCCTAACATAAAATTGTGACTGTCCAGAAAATAAAAGAAACTTGTAATTTTGTTGTTTGCATGTAACGAACTTGTATGTTGTTTGGAGACTAAATCTTCGGATTTTCTACTCCGGTTGAGATTAAAGTTTTCAGAACTTTCTACTCATTTGGGTACTTGATTTGAAGATATAAAAACTTCATCAAGTATACTACATACAGTTTATTACATTCTATTTGAAGTTTGTTTTAATTCTGTTTGTGTAAATTTGATTCGGTTTGAAGAAATAAAATCTTCACCGATTATTAAAGTGTTCTGTTATTTCCTACGACAGAAATGGGAGACCAAACTCCAAATTTGAATGCTACTGCTACTGTTACTGCCACACCAGCCCCCGTGGTTGGTTCTACGAGCAATGCTGCGTCCTCCAGTCGTACTGCACCAGCACCGGCTCCGGCAGAGAAGCCCGAAAAATTCACCGGGATTGATTTCAAACGATGGCAACAAAAGATGTTCTTCTATCTAACTACTTTAAGCCTTCAAAAGTTTATTAAGGAGGATATTCCGGTTCCGCCGGAATCAACACCTGAAAATGAACGATTTGTTGTAATTGAGGCGTGGAAGCACTCAGATTTTTTGTGCAAGAATTACATTCTTAGCGGACTGGAGGATGATCTTTACAACGTCTATAGTAATGTGGGAACATCAAAAGAACTATGGGATGCGTTGGAAAAGAAATATAAAACAGAAGATGCTGGCTTAAAGAAGTTTATCGCTGCCAAGTTTTTGGACTACAAAATGGTAGATGGCAAGTCTGTTGTCACTCAAGTTCAAGAGTTGCAGGTTATCATCCATGATCTCCTCGCTGAAGGTATAAATTTAATTAATGCCTTTGTCAAAAGTATTCAGTGCCCCGTCACTTACATGTTGTTTGTTGTAGGTTTGGTGATTAGTGGGGCGTTTCAAGTTGCGGCAGTGATAGAGAAGTTGCCTCCTTCATGGAAGGACTTCAAAAATTACTTGAAACATAAGCGAAAGGAGATGACATTGGAAGATCTCATCGTCCGGTTGAGAATCGAGGAAGATAACAAGGCAGCGGAGAAAAAGGCAAATGAGAGATCAACCATAGGGGGAGCACATATAGTTGAAACTGCCCCAACTAATATGAAAAAGAGGAAAAAGGCATCGGGACCAAGGAACTATCCCAACAAGAAGAAATTCAAGGGAAACTGCCATAATTGTGGAAAAATCGGACACAAAGCTGCAGACTGTCGTGCTCCGAAAAAGGAAAAGAAGAAGGGTCAGGCTAATATGGTTGAAACAAACGAGGAGGTTGATGACTTGTGCGCTATGTTGTCCGAGTGCAACCTAGTGGGAAGTCCGAAAGAGTGGTGGATTGACTCTGGCGCCACTCGCCACATTTGTGCTGTTAGAGAAGCCTTTGCTTCATATGCTCCCGCCGGGCCCGACGAAACAACATATATGGGAAATTCTGCAACGGCCAAGATTGAAGGTTATGGAAAGATACTGCTGAAGATGACCTCTGGCAAGGTGGTGACTCTCAACAACGTCTGTCATGTTCCTGAAATTAGGAAAAATCTTGTATCTACCGGACTTCTAGTGAAGAACGGTTTTAAATGTGTTTATGTTTCTGACAAGGTTGTAATAAGTAAGAACGAAATGTACATAGGAAAAGGCTACCTCACAGAGGGCCTTTTCAAACTGAATGTAATGGTTGTTGCTAATAATAATAAGTTTCTGCTTCGTCTTACTTGCTTGAGTCAAATGATTTATGGCATTCACGTTTAGGACATGTCAATTATAGAACCTTGCGAAAAATGATTAGTTTGGAAGTATTGCCTAAGTTTGAATGCAATCAATCAAAATGTCAAATCTGTGTTGAATCTAAGTATGCTAAACATCCTTATAAGTCAGTTGAAAGGAATTCAAGTCCTTTAGACTTAATCCATACAGATATTTGTGACATGAAGTCAATTCCATCTCGCGGTGGAAAGAAGTATTTCATAACTTTTATTGACGATAGTACGCGGTATTGCTACGTTTATTTACTTAATAGTAAAGATGAAGCAATTGAAGCGTTCAGGCAATACAAAACTGAAGTTGAGACTCAACTTAACAAAAAGATTAAAATGATAAGGAGTGATAGGGGCGGTGAATATGAATCTCCTTTTGAACAAATATGTTTGGAATATGGCATTATTCATCAAACAACTGCTCCTTACTCGCCACAATCAAACGGAATTGCGGAAAGAAAAAATAGAACACTGAAAGAAATGATGAATGCCCTGTTAATAAGTTCTGGTTTACCCCAGAACTTGTGGGGGAAGCCATTCTAACAGCTAGCCGAATACTCAATCGAGTGCCCCATAGCAAAACAAAATCTATTCCATACGAAAAGTGGAAAGGAAGGAAGCCCAATTTGGAATACTTCAAAGTGTGGGGGTGTTTGGCCAAGGTGCAAGTTCCTAAACCCAAAAGGGTAAAAATAGGACCTAAAACCGTTGATTGTGTTTTCATAGGATATGCCACAAATAGTAAGGCATATAGATTTCTGGTTCACAAATCAGAAAATCCCGACATTCAGGTGAATACGGTAATTGAATCAGATAATGCTGACTTCTTTGAAACCATATATCCGTATAAAAAGGAATGTGCGTCGTCTAGCAAAGAATCTAAACGACCTCGGGAAGAAATAAAGGAAAACATTCCTGATGAGGAAAATCCAAGACGTAGCAAACGTCAAAGGACGACTACTTCCTTTGGACCAGAATTTTTAACATTTTTGTTGGAAAATGAGCCTCGAACGTTCAACGAAGCTACGTCTTCATCGGAAGCTCAATTTTGGAAAGAGGCAATCAATAGTGAGATAGAATCCATATTGAACAACCATACTTGGGAATTGGTTGATCTTCCTCCAGGGAATAAACCTTTAGGTTCCAAATAGATTTTCAAGCGGAAAATGAAAGCTGATGGCACTATTGAAAAATATAAGGCAAGACTAGTTGTTAAAGGGTTTAGACAACGAGAAGGTCTTGATTACTTTGATACATACTCACCGGTAACAAGGATTACATCTATTCGGGTGTTAGTAGCATTAGCCGCCGTGTACGGTCTTGAAATCCATCAAATGGATGTGAAAACAGCCTTCTTAAATGGAGAGTTGGAGGAAGAAATTTACATGGAACAACCCGAAGGGTTTGTAGTTCCAGGGAAAGAGAAGAAGGTATGTAGACTTGTTAAGTCTCTTTATGGACTAAAACAAGCACCAAAACAGTGGCATGCAAAATTTGACCATACGATGCTGTCAAATGGATTCAAGATAAATGAATGTGATAAATGTGTCTACATTAAGAACACTCCGAACCACGTCGTCATTGTTTGTTTATACGTGGATGATATGTTAATAATGAGTAACAACATTGCTAACATAAATGCTACTAAGCGCATGCTTGCTAGTAAGTTTGATATGAAAGACTTAGGAGTTGCCGATTTAATTCTGGGAATTAAAATCCATAAGACTCCTCAAGGTCTAGCATTGTCTCAATCTCATTATATTGAAAAAGTACTTGAAAAGTTCAAGTATTTGGACTTTAAAGTTGCAAAGCGCCAATTGATATGAACCTTGCTCTTGCAAAGAATAAAGGTGAAAGTCATTCTCAATTGGATTATGCCAGAGTGTTGGGAAGTTTGATGTATATTATGAACTGTATGCGACCTGATATTGCGTGTGCTATAAGTAAACTAAGTCGCTACACGAGTAATCCCGACCAAAATCATTGGCTGGCAATGAAACGAGTTTTGGGGTATTTGAAACATACTCAAAACTTTGTTTTGCATTATAACAGGTATCCTGCAGTTATTGAAGGATACAGTGATGCAAATTGGATCACCGGTTCAACTGAAACTAAATCCACAAGTGGATACGTTTTTACTATAGGTGGAGGAGCAGTGTCTTGGAAGTCATCCAAACAGACATGTATCGCCCGCTCTACAATGGAATCTGAGTTCACAGCTCTAGACAAAGCCGGTGAAGAAGCTGAATGGCTCCGGAATTTCTTAGAAGATATTCCATTTTGGCCCAAACCGTTGGCTCCTATATGCATACATTGCGATAGCCAAGCGGCAATAGGAAGAGCTGGGAGCGTTATGTACAACGGAAAGTCTCGTCACATACGACGAAGACATAATACCGTTAGACAACTACTCTCTAGTGGAATTATCACAATTGACTATGTTAAGTCAAGAGATAATGTGTCGGATCCACTAACTAAAGGCCTAACTAGAGAAGTGGTTGAAAGATCATCGAGGGGAATGGGACTATGGCCGAGGACAAGTCATCATGGCGGTAACTCTACCTAGAAGACATGAGATCCCAAGATCTAGGTTCAAAGAGATCAAACAAAGTCATTGATGACGGTTCAACATTGTCACAATAACTTTTTGGTCCATTCTCGTGATGAGACAATGTTCAGTACCAGGATAAAGCATTAAGGCTTTTTAATGGTTTCTAAGTTTGATACGGGGTATATCAAATAGTGTATCTACGGGATGACACATTTAGGAATCACCTATGTAAGTGTGAAGTGTAAGCCGCTTCAAGGAGAACTCTGTAAGGCCAGCTCTCTACGCACTTATGAACCAGGAAGTGTTCATGGCTGAAACGAACAAAACAATGAGAACCAAAAACGGTTAAAGGGTTAATTGTGTGACATGTGGTTGTCTAGGTATACACCAAAGCTCGACGGTTCAAAGATATCAAATCTACCGATTGACCGAGTATATCCGACATATGCTCACTACGGAAAGTTCAAAGAGAAATCTACTTATCCAGATGCAATTAATCCTTGCTTACGAATCACACAGTTTTTTGTCATGCATGTTTTTCATCATATAGCCATTCCCCATTCATGTGGGGGATTGTTAAAGCTAGTTAATGATTAAAGCTAGCTAAGTTGGTGTGAATGAGAAATGGAGGGAAGAAGACAATAGAAGGAAAATGAAGTTTCAAAGCAAAGTTCCTTTGAAAAGGAGCTTTGTACCACATTGGTGGTAGAAAGGGAAAGTTATGTGCTTATATTAGAAAGCACTTCTTCTAGCTCTTAAAGGGTTAAGAAGAGGGACTCCCCTCGCGCCGTCGTCGTCGCTCGGCTCGGCTTTGGATTTGGATTTGGATTTGGTCAAATGATCTGATTGATTGATAATCTTTTTGGACCAAATTTATTTAAAATTCAATCTTCATTTTCTGAAATTATTTTTAATTCCCGCGGGAAAAATATTAATTTGTTAACTGTAAACTTCCCAACGTTCTTATTTTTCAGAAAAAGGCATGGCCTTTTCCGAACAGGCACGAAGCCTTTCCGAACAGTCACAATTCGAGGCTATATAAACTGAGGCAATGCCTCATTTTCGAGTACTGAAAAAAAAAAAAATATTCGTGCATTAAAAATTCTGCATTCTTTTCTGCAAACTGAAACATATCGAGTCATAGTGTGATTTCGTTCCCGAATTTGAGTTCGTCGAAGTCGTAGGCGTTTGAGGTACCGCCACTCCTACGACAGGTATATCCGTTATATCCTGGGAGGAAATAATACACAACCTCGGGTACAGTGAGGGGGTTAAATTCCTTAAGGACACACAGTGAATTCTGTGGTCTCGGATTTCTTCATTTTTGTGGTTTTTTTTTTTTTTTTAACGTTACATACGTTCTGTTTTTAGTGTTTTAGTGTCTCTTCTTCTTACTGGTTTCCAGTTTCTCGTTGCTTTGAACACGGACAATCGATAACAAATTAAACCTCAGTAAGCTTTTCATTTCTTACACTGAAAAATTTTACTTTTCCATTTCATCCTTTTCCTTATGGGTCTTAGTTTTTTTTCTTCTAAACACATATTTTGTTGCATTTCCAAGGAAATTAAGTTATATTTGGTCTTTAAACAAGAAAATTCAAGAGTAGAAAAGGATTTCTGTTTCGCCATTAAAATCTAGGTTTCTAATTTGATGCATATATGTCTTTATATGTAAATTGTCATTCTTGTATATTTCTTTGTTTAACCTAAATGAGGAGATAGATAGGTTAAAGAATAATGGGGAGAGGAAAGATAGAAGTGAAAAGAATAGAGAACAAAACAAGCAGGCAAGTCACTTTTTCAAAACGAAGAGCTAGTCTTCTCAAGAAAACTCATGAACTCTGTTCTTTGTGATGTTCAAATTGGACTCATCATCTTCTCCACCAAAGGCAAATTATTTGAGTAGCAGTCAACCCCACAGGTTCTAAATTATTTTCTCACTTTTTTTTTTGCATGATGATAAATTGATAATTATGTAGAGACTTTTTTTAATGACAAATTATGAGCATCAATTTATTTTCTATGGCTGATTCAACATAATTACTAACTATGAGATTCTTATGCTCCTTTTTTTTAAAAATTTATTTATGGCATTATAATTTCTTAATGGTAGTACTCCAGTTGCAAGTCCATATGTGTCTCCAAATGTGTGTGTCTGTGTGTTTGAAGAGTTATTTTTCCTTAAGTTTTAGTCAATTCTTCAGTGTCTCAGTTGACCAACTCGAGTGCCTAGACATTAAATTCTGACAAAGTTAGGTTTTTCTTCTTTCTTTTTTTAAGTCTATATCTTCTCGTTTAAGGTTATTTCGTGAAATTAAGTAAAGTTCTGATATACAGCATCATTAATTTCCACTTAGGAAGAAATGTTTTAGAATTTGGCAATTTCCTTAAAGTTCATATGTAATTAAATGAAACTTTATGAAGAATCTCATGCAAATCTCTATTTTTTATATTGTGGTACTTCGGTTGGTTCTCACAATATAGAAATAAGTTTTGCATATATATTATCATCCTCAGACTCTAAATATAAAATAATACGGGTATGTTATTGTTGTTGTGCATGTACTTCAGTCGGTTTATATATTTTTATTGTTTTTTTCCCTTTTTCCTGCATGTCGTTAAATTCCATCTTATTATTTTAACCGAATTTCTTTTTCTCACCTCACAGCATGAGCGAGATTATTAGTAGGTATCTCCAAACCACAGGTGCCTCAATTCCAGTTCAAGATAACAGGGTACGTATAAATTAAAAGACAACCAATTAATCTTGTACTACTACTATTTAGGAGTATCTCTTAATTTGTTTTCTTTTCCCTTCTTTTAGGGTTTTATATATTTTTCATTTGAAATTTAAATTTATAGGTTGAACTCTATGATGAAATTACAAAAATGAAGAGGGATACACTTAGCCTTCAGTTGAGCCTTCAAAAATACAAAGGCGATGACTTGACCTCAGCACAATATGAAGAACTGAATGAACTTGAGAAGCAGCTCGAATTCGCAGTTAACAAGGTCAGAGCTAGAAAGGTAATTAATGTATTTTTTTTTTTAAAATTTACTTTATACAGAGTTGCAGTTTAATTTTTCCAAGAACAGATTTTTTTGGGTGAAAAAAGCTTACTCAAGAAATAATGGTTTTTACAACTTTCATAATGTGGTTGCAGCACGAGCTCATGCAGCAACAGATGGAAAATCTGAGGAGAACGGTAATTTTTTTGATTATCGACAATTTTAAATTGTGAAAAATGAAGAATTAAATAGGTGAGAAAAATTATTCTCCATTAATTTGTTGATGTATTATATTGTTCAATAATATATGTCCTAGGAGAAAATGCTGGAAAAGGACAATCAAGAAATGTACCAGTGGGTAAGTCATATCATTTACCAATTATATATATATATATATATATATATATATATATATATATATATATATATATATATATATATATATATATATATATATATATATATATATCAATCCAAGAAATATTTGCCCGGTTTAGCAACATAATCAGTGATTTGAAAGCTTTTGGCAAACTATACTCAAGTGGCGATCAAGTTAGGAGGCAGACTAAAGTGGTCACTTTGGAATCTCAAGACCTTAATAAGCTATCATACTATGAACTTCGAGGAGAATTCATTGCCTTTGAAAGAGCGCATTTGAAGAAGACAAATCAAGAAGAAAAGAAGAAAACTATTGCATTCAAAGCCACTACTAAAACTCCTGAAAATGAAATTGATGATCCTGAAGTTCTACAAGAAGAAACCGCTATGATGTTTAGAAACATGGATGGATTAATGAGAAGATACAGAAATACAAAAGAAGGGAAGATTTCCACCAATAAGATCTAGACAATACAATGAACAAGACAAGAATGATGGAAAATGCTATGAATGTGAAAAGTTTGGACACATCCAAGAGGAATGTCCAGAATTGAAGAGAAATATCTCAAGTGGATTCAACAAAAATAAATCATTTGAAAGCTGGAGTGATGAAGATGACTCTGACCATGAAAAAAATAGCAAATCTCTGCTTAATGACAATTCTAGAAAACGAGATCAACAAAACTTCAGGGAGCTGGACAAAGATGATTCAGATAATGAAAACTGCTTTATGGCAAGAGGAGAAACTAGCGAGGTAAGATCTTATGACTATGAAAGATACAATGAATTACAAGACATTCTTGGCTCCACCCTAAAAGAGTCAAAAGATGATGCATGAACTTAGGAGACTCACTAGGGAAGTCAAAGACTGGAAACACAAGCTTGAAGTATGTGAAATTGAAAAAGAAGTACTTCAAGAAGAGTTTGAGGAATTGCAAATACAACTTAACAGCTTGCACAAATCCACCAGTCACAACTATGTGAGGTCAAACTAGGTGACTTCCAAGTCAACTGGAAAAAAAACCAATCAGAACTAGATCGACTAGTCGATCGAACCAGTCGACTTACAAAAATATCTCAAGAGGATTCAACAAAAATAAATCATTTGAAAGCTGGAGTGATGAAGATGACTCAGACCATGAAAAAAATAGCAAATCTATGCTTCATGACAATTCTAGAAAATGAGATCAACAAAACTTCAGGTGCTGGACAGACGAAGATGATTCAGATAATGAAAACTGCTTTATGGCAAGAGGAGAAACTAGCGAGGTAAGATCTTATGACTGTGAAAGATACAATGAATTACAAGACATTCTTGGCTCCACCCTAAAAGAGTCTCAAAAGATGATGAATGAACTTAGGAGACTCACTAGGGAAGTCAAAGACTGGAAACACAAGCTTGAAGTATGTGAAATTGAAAACGAAGTACTTCAAGAAGAGTTTGAGGAATTGCAAATACAACTTAACAGCTTGCACAAATCCACCAGTCACAACTATGTGAGGTCAAACTAGGTGACTTCCAAATCAACTGGAAAAGAACCAATCAGAACTAGATCGACTAGTCGATCGAACCAGTCGACTTACAAGTCTATTGGAAAGGAACCAACAAATCCTATGACTGCTAATTCCAATTTTTGTGAAAGACCTAAAAATAGGTATGGAGTTAAATGTCAATATTGTAACAGAAATGGGCATAAATATTCTGGTTGTCACTTTCGTAAATCTCATATGTCCGGATGGATTTGGAAACCTAAGAACTCCGAATCCAGTAACACTAACTCACTAGGACCCAAGCAAGCTTGGATACCTAAAAGAAAGTAATAAATATTTATTGCAGGAACACCACAGAGTGAAGCGCAAAGGAAAATGGTATCTAGATAGTGTGTGTTCTAGTCACATGACAGGTTACAAAAGCATGTTTAAGGAAGTTACAAAGATTGATAAAGGGAATGTCAAATCTGGAGATGATTCAAAAGGCAAAATAGTTGGAACTGGAACTATACCCTTCAATAACAGTTGTGACATTAATAAAGTATATCTGGTTGATGGATTGAACTACAATCTCCTCAGCATAAATCAACTATGTGATTCAGGATATGAGGTTTTAAGAGAACTGGATGTGCTATTGAAGACAACAACAACAACAACAACTACCAGTATAGTCCCACAAAGTGGGGTTTGGGGAGGGTAATATGTAGACGAGCCTTACCCCTACCCGAAAGGGCAGAGAGGTTGTTTTCAATCGACAAATCAGGTAAAATAATTCTTCCTGGAAAAAGGTACGGAAATATTTATATACTTGATGGCTTCGAAAAAATAGATGGTCACATATGTGTAACCTTTATGTCTGATGATCCCTGGTTATGGCACAGAAGATTAGGTCATGTTAGTATACATTTAATTGAGAAACTACCTAAACTTGATCTAGTCACTGGGTTACCTAAATTGAATTTTTCTAGGACTCATATTTGTGATGCATGCCAGATGGGTAAGCAAACTACAAATTCTTTCAAAAACAAAGACATAGTGTCCACTTCAAAACCGTTACAATTGCTTCATATGGATTTATTTGGACCTACTAAAACTGGTAGCATAGGTGAAAAAAATTATGCATTTGTTATTGTTGATGACTTTTCACGTTTCACTTGGTCTGTCTCACAAAGATGAAGCCTTGAGAAAATTTTAAGTTTTCTACAAAAGGATTGAACGAGAAAAAGCTTATAAAATCTCCATAATTCAAAGTGATCATGGAGGTGAGTTTGAAAGCAAGGCATTTGAAGACTTCTGTAATGATCAAGGTTACACTCACAATTACTCTGCTCCTCGCTTACCCTAACAAAACGGAGTTATGGAAAGAAAAAATAGAACTCTTCAAGACATGGCAAGAATCATGCTATTAGAACACTCCCCGCCAAATCATTTCTAGGCTGAAGGTGTGAGCACTGTATGCCACATTCTCAACCGATGTCTCATAAGGCCCATATTGAAGAAGACGATGTATGAACTCTGGAAGAGTAAGAGTCCTAATATCAGTTACTTTTATCCATTTCGAAGAAAATGTTTCATTCACAACAATGGTAAGGACAATCTTGGAAAATTTGTCTAAGAAGTGACGAAGGTATTTTTCTTGGTTATTACTTAAATAGCAGATCGTTTAGAGTTTTTAATAAACGTACTCTGTGCGTTAAGAATCAGTTCATGTTATTTTCGATGAAAATAATCCCTTGGTCGAGAAAGGAATTAATGCATGTGACGAAGATCAAACTCAAGAAGTTTTGGACAAAGGAAAATCATAGGAATCAACTAGTCCCACAAATGTAGTCGAGTCGACTGAACCAATAAGCAACAACACTCTTGAACAACGTTTGGAGTCAACTACTAGCACTGCTCGACTAAATGAATGGAGAAATGAAACAGAATACCCGCAGAAATATATCATAGGGGATCCAGCGCTGCTTTTATAAAGAAAGCAAACATTGCTATAATTTCTCCAATAGAGCCAAAAAAGGTAAAAGAAGCCTTGAAGGACTCAAGCTGGGTGAAAGCTATGCAAGAGGAACTAGATCAATTTAGCAAGAATCAAGTATGGAAGTTGATACCCTGGCCAGAAAATGTTTCTGTCATTGGAACAAAATGGATGTTCAGGAATAAATTGAATGAAGAAGGACAAGTGATAAAGAACAAAACCAGATTAGTTGCTCAAGGCTATTCTCAACAAGAAAGAGTCGACTACGATGAAACTTTCGCTCTAGTAGCTCGACTAGAGTCTATACAAATCATGTTAGCATATGCATCATTTAAAGGATTCAAATTGTTTCAAATGGATGTCAAAAATGCTTTTCTAAATGGATTTAACGAATAAGAAGTTTTTTGTGAAACAACCCCCAGGCTTTGAAGACTCAATTTTTCCTTACCATGTGTACAAGATTACCAAGGCACTATACAGACTAAAACAGGCTCCACGTGCGTGGTATGACTGGCTAAGTACCTTCCTTGTTGATCATAGATTCACCAGAGGTAAAATTGATTCTACTCTATTTATTAAACAATGAACAGAAGGTAATCTCATTATACAAATTTACGTTGATGATATTATTTTTGGTAGTACTAACTCTCTTATGTGCAAGGAATTTACAAGCCTCATGCAAAGTGAATTCGAAATGAGCATGAAGGGTGAACTCACATTTTTTATTGGATTTCAAATTCATCAATCTGAAGAGGGAACCTTTATCTGTCAAACTAAATATACCAAAGAGCTGATCCAATAGTTTGGCATGAGCAATGCAAAATCAATTGGGACTCCTATGAGTCCAGCTACAAACTTAGATAAAGATGAACATGGCACTCCAGTTGATTAAACTAAATCCAGGGTAATGATTAGATCGCTACTATATCTGACCGTTAGTCGACCAGATATTATGTTTAGCATTTGTAATTGTGCTAGGTTTCAGTCGGCTCCCAAGGAGTCACATCTAACTACTGTAAAAAGAATTATTCGATATCTTATTGGCACAATATCTCATGGATTATGGTATCCTCGCTCTAACTCTTTTAAATTAGAAGGCTTTTCATATGCAGATTTAGACATGATAAAGAGGACAAAAAGAGCACAAGTGGTACTTGTCAATTACTAGGAAAAACCTTAACATCCTGGAACAGTAAAAAGCAAGCATCCTTTGCTTTATCAACTACTGAAGTTGAATACATAGCAGTTGGTCAATGTTGTGCACAATTGCTATGGATGTCTCATCAATTGAGTGACTATGAACTTTCCTTTAAGCCTATACAAATTTTTTGTGATAATTCTAGTGCAAATTTATCTTTCGAAAAATCTTGTGCATCACTCTAGGGAAAATCATATAGACATTAAACATCATTTTATTAGATATCATGTTGTTAAAGGTGATGCATAACTGGCTTTCGTTGGCACCTCTGCTCAATTAGCCGACATCTTTACTAAACCATTATTGGAATATAGATTTTGTTCTTTAAGAGAATTACTTGGCATTATTTTCTTTTCAAAAAATTCTTAGGACCAAAGTGTTACTTTTAAAAAAATCAAAATATTTTGTTATAATTGCTCTATTCAGTGCATTAATTACGCTGTCAGTCTTTTCCCTCTCTTTTTTTGCCTTATTCCATCAGTTTGCAGTTGAAGTTGGAAAGCCAATCATCATATCAATTCATTTGACACCCCTTCCTTCTCTATACTCAACCATCAAATCTTCTCCTTCTAAGTTAGTCCTTTTCCATCTCATTCATCTCCACCATCTCCCTCATCCTCTACCGAACCCTCTTCAACCTTTACCTCCTCTCTCTTCTCCCATGGAAAAATCATCCACAAACCCCTCTGCTTCCACCAGAAAAAGTACTCGCTCAAAAACAAAACCCTCTTCCGCACCGTGTGAGTAAGTAGACTTAAGGTCTGACCGTTTTGAGGGTTGTGCCTCCTCTCAAGGAGGGTTCTCTGAGCACTCCCAACTTTTAGGTGACAAAGCCTCTAGAAAGTGTCGCATGGATGATCCTTCTACTTCTACTCCTAAGAAATCAAAGTTCAATTTTTTGCCTCTCTCGAATCAGACCTAAATTTCTGGGACACCTCAAATAGGGATATCTTTGTTTCTCTTAAGGAAAAACCAATAGCCCATGGCAGAATAGTAGATCTTGATCTTATGGAGTCTCTCAACTGTAAGGTAAAGGATTTTTTCATGTATCAAGGTTGGAAAAAATTTCTCTTTGTTTCTCCACCTACTGTGTATGAACCCATTGTCCGTATGTTTTATGCAAATCTTTGCTATAGTAAACCTCATAGACTTGAAACTCTTATGCTTGGTAAACACATTGTTCTTGATTGTGGTTTGTTTGACTCCCTCTTTCTCTGTCACTGCTTTGGTTTTCCAACTGTCTTTAAGAATGTCTGGCCTGAGGATTTTGAAATCACCTTTGATCAGGCTAAACATTGTATTGTAGAACATAGCTCTAAAACCCTTTCAAATTAATTAGGGCCTAGTGATGTTAGCTTTTAAACTAGAGTTCTTGCCCACATTGTTGCCACCACTCTCCTTCCCAAAACTGGTTTCTTTTGAACCTTCACTCAACGGGACACCTTCTTTGTCTACTGTCTATCTCCAACCTCAAAATCAAGTTGTCCTCCTGGGTCATAAATTTTATGATTGAGAGTGCTGAAGATCCAGCCAGTCTCCCTTATGGTATGGCCATCACCCACATTCTAGAAGCTCATCAAATTCTGCTTTCATACTACCCCTTCGTTCCTGTGAACAAAGGCTACAACTCTAGAGCATTATCAAGTATGTGGTATGTAAGTATCAAGGGTGTCTGGGTCAAAAAAAGTGATAGTGATGCAAAGCCTACCCCATGGAAACCAAGCCTCCATCTGTTGTTCTTCCCTCTCCCATTCATGCAGACCTAGCTGAAAAGCTCATCTCCATTGACTCTCAACTCTCAGACATTAAGACTCTTTTGTCCTCCACACAATCGACTGTGGATGCTATTCATTCTATATTTAAGGAAATATGGTCCGATGTGTCTAAGATCAGGGTGGCTGTGCAACGGGTAAGGGAATGTGCGATTAAAGCTTTTAAAGAAGTGCATGAAAGGCTGGATGAATGAGCGTTGTTGCTAACACCAGCTTTGACCAGTTGAAGGAGGCCATCTGCAACACTCTTACCTACTTTCTGCGTCGATGAAATGGATGTGCTCAATAGACAATTCGTTTTGTTGTTTTAAATGTGTTTTGGCTATGGCTGAGCTTTTCCCATGGATGGTTTTTTCCTTTGCTTTTGTGATTGATAAATTTTGTTTTTCCCTCTTTGTTGATGTCAAAAAGGGGAGAATATTTCTGGAATATTAACGCTCTATGTACAAGATCAAGCTGATTCTGTATATTATTTCGTATATACTCCCTATTCGTTATACAGGTTATGGGTACCTCATATTCCTTGAAATGGTTAGGTCAACTATTCTGCCCATGCATAGACACTAATATACATGTATGAGTCGACTATACACATTGAGGGGGAGATTAAGTCTAGTTGACTACACATATTAAGGGGGAGCCAAGTCAGCCCATCTCATACAGGGAAGTCAACTGTTGTTTAGCCCTTTACTCATATACATATTATTTTGCCATCATCAAAAAGGGGGAGATTGTTAAAATATATTTTAATGATGCAAATTAATATGCATGTGCAAGAGTCCAAAGGAGCTACACCAAACAAGGAAGAACATTCTTCTCAAAGGAAGCTGAATGAAATTATTTCGGTATTCAAGGAAAAGATCAACTCTACATCAGCAAAACGAGACTATATCCATGATTCTAGGAAATTAGATCAAGCCTTAATGGAACACAGATTCCACGCAATCCGTAATTGACGAGTCAAAGCAACTGACTGAAGACCAATCAATGCTAGAGGATCAGTTACTGAAGACCAATTAATGATGACAGAAATCAAGATTGGAAGGTCCAAAAATCAAGGAAGAATTCTATCAATCTCTCCATTTACCGAAGGAAAAAAGATCTGAAGAAATGCAACAGACAGTACTTTATTCTTGGAAAGAGTCAACTCTTTCCAAGGATCAAAACCCTTGGTTGTCGAGCCTTCACCATCCACTTTTGTGTAAATTCTTAGTGTAACCCCATCCTTAGTGCACTTTTATCGAACCAAAATAACTCTCTTCAATTTGCTGCAAACAAGCCTAGTAGCTCATATAGTTCTATTGTGTAAAACGTCAGGGATAGAAAGAGAACTTATAACTAGTGAGCATTCTATAAAACGAGTGCTAGAAATACGAGCAACAAACAACAAATATGTACTCAAAAGAAAACTCATTTGCTTCAAGTGAAATCCCTTGCAACCCAATTGGACTGGATTAGGATTCATATTGAATCCAAACTAGTATAAAATTCCTATTGTCTTTAATTTCTGCATTTACTTTCAGCTTACTACTTCGAATTTCTCTATCTGCAGAATTGCCATATTCAGTTGACTTATAAAGTTTTTAGTCAACTTATTACGATTAATTTTAAACTATATACAATTCACCCTCCCCCCTTTGTACTTTCAATATGTTTTAGCGGGAGATGTCTTGGTCCATATACCATTCGGATGCAATTCCGGCTAAACTCTTCCCGATGTAAGCCAAAAAAGAGTTCTTCTTTTCTGCCCGCTCCTCTTAACTGATTGCAATATCTCACTATGGGGTCCCCATGTCCATCATATTTTTCAAAATTAGGAGTCTTGAAACCGATAGGCATATGAACATGAGGGAACATGCACAAGTCAATGTAGGACAAGTCAATATAGGAGACACTCTTCTGGCCACTCAAGCCTTGTATGTTCTTGAGACTTTATTCTATGCTTTTTATTTTCCGATTGATCTCTTCTTGCTCAGGAATCTTTAGTGTTCTCTCTTTTTCCATGGTAGACTGATACCGAGGGTGTTGAGGATAGAAATTTAGGGTGACATGAGTCATGTCCAATTGAAACTATGGTATATGGAAAGTATAGGATGATGGCTCGAAACCTGGCCTAGGTACTGTTGGTTGTGTCGTAGCAGAGGTGGGTAGTGCGGGGAATATGTTAGAAGATACTCCCGACATAAGTGCCTGGAGGCGAACCTCAGAAGGTGTTCCGACAAAAAGGGCTGACATAGTGGGGTATCCAAATGGGGTAGACGAGTAGTTTATAGGGATGTTGGAGATTCCACCTTTAGGGAATCAGCTCGGTAAAACCAGGTATTGCACTAGGTGGCTCTCTATTATTAGACCAGGCGTCCTACATTTCTAACAGTTACCGACTCTAACATCAGGATAACCGACAATAGGCTATCCTCTGAGGGGGTAACAGTTGGATCTTGTAAAGTGAGGGTGCGAAGCCATGTTACAACAAAACCAATCACCTTAAAAAATAGAACATGTTCTCAACAGGATACACAACGAACCGGTTAGTTTGAGACAATTAACACATAGGGAATCGCACGTTGGAGAATAAAATGCATCTAGATAGTCAAATGTTTTTCTACATGTTTTGCAATGGTTGTGTGTCACATCCCGACTTTTGTGACCTCCCAGATCTTAGAATCTTTTCTTTTCTTTTGCGTTTTTTCATTATTTACTCTCTTTTCTCTGCACTCTCTCCTTTGCATTGTTTTCTCTTTTTCTTGTGCCCTCTTTTCATCGTTTTCTCTCTTATTTGAGTTATCTAATGCCATGACGGGATCCGATAGGAATTGCCTATGTATCACGACACCACGTGAATCATATCATTACGCAGTTCATGGGATAAACGAGAAATAAAAGAAAGAAATATTTTTGGGGTTTCAAATTTTCATATAGAATTCTGATTTTCCTCTATTACAACGACTACAACATACATACTTAAGAACCGAAAAACTAAACAGACTCAAAATAGACTCTAAAAGGAAACTGAAATACAGACTCGAAAAGAAAAATCAGGAGTACATAAGTGCTTCCAATACTACTCCTGGGGTCCACGGGACACTAGTTGGTTTCGACGCGGGCCTACGTGCAAGATCTCCTTAGAGGCGATCCAGGTCGTCCATTATATGGTGAACAAAAGTCATTAGTGCAACGAAGAAAGTGGATCTAGTCATATCCTCGCACTCATGGCATTTCATGACAATATAATCAGCAATTCCTCTAATCCTTTCTCTAATAAAGCCTTTCTCTTGGAGCGACGCCCAATTTGTTGAGATATAGCTTCCAGAACTTGGGTGTCATTATGGCTTTTCTCTGCAACTATTGTATGTCCTCTACCATAGAGACATCAATGCACAATAATGTTCCCTCTCTGCCTTGAAGTTCTTTTATGTTAAGCCATTTCATTCTCGAGGGTAGTTAGCTTTTTCTTTAGATTTGCGACCTCTCTATTATATTTTCTTTTAATTGCTGAACAAACCTTGCCCGTCCTTCTGCGTTCTTCACATCCTTTGCCCGGGCTCTTGCCAGTCCACCTTCAGATACTCACATAATTTCTGCCTAAGACCATTTATTAGTCTTTTACATGTTCTTCCCCTCTCCGGGTTTTCAGCAGCTATCTTCATCCTTTGAATCTAGGCTCGTATGGCCTCGTTTATCGGGCCAACATTTTCTTCCTCCTTCATCAGCGGCGGATTGCACACTACTATAAAATTTAAGATCTCTGATGTGCCATTCTAATTTGCTTATTATAACCTTGTAGCTTTTTCCTTTGCTAGCCAATCCCATTGTTCTTATGCCCCATCATTGAACTATTGTACGTGGGGCCTTTTGGCTGGCCATTTAGGATCTTAATGGACTTGAACCCTTTTACCATACCAGGCCATGTAGCTAGCCTCTCTGTAACCCTTAGACAAATCCCGTACTCGAGTCTGTGGCTCCAGAAACCTACATTGATGCCAAATCTAGTAAACCTTTTCTTTTGAGAATGTAGCTTTTGGACCTAGTTCAATGACCTGTCGACTCAAATCTTCATCATGAGAGATAGTTTGGTACCTGCCCAGTTGGCACAGAACCATATGTGGAGCATACGGCTGAATACTCCGAAGACCCATTTATAAAAGAAAACATACTCCAAGTGACATATAAATGACTTCAGTGACCAGGAGCCAACCGAGTGTCCACTCAATTTTTCTTGGAATCAAGGAACCCAAATGTGCAAACCATTCTTCTTTACCTTCTGGAAACTCATGACCATTTACCCGGTTTTCATGTTCCTCAATGAAGTTGAGACCAGTCAGACCATAGTTCATGTCCCCCGGATGATGGCGAAGATGTTCTTCCATCCAGATTTGTAAAAGCATGTTGGAACCTTCAAAAAACTTTCCCCCAGCTCGACAAACAGTTAAAGCTCAGGATCATTGGCATAATAGTGCCATTAGCCTTTTTGATCATGAATTCAGCCATTCCTATGATCCCCAACTCTATATGTCCATCACTCATCAGGCATATTGGAGTGCCTAAGAATGCCATTATGAAGGACATTCCCCAACGTGCTTCCATTTGACTTTGTTCCCTTGATATATTAAATTGGTATCTGGAGCCTCAAAACCATGAGGGTCCCCATAACGGCACTATAGGAAGTAGAATGTGCAAATCCTTCAGCCAAATTTCCATCTTTGACTTCTCGACTAACACTCATAAGATTCAGGAACTTGTGAGGGGTTATAGCTCTTGCTGCCACTGGGTCCCAAGACAATATCAAAGCTTCAATTATGTCCAACCTTGGTTTAATCTTCAAAAACTAGTGAGCCAACCTAAAGTTTTTATTGCATCACCTCTGCTGACTTCCCCCAGGTCATTCCACCACGTATGAAGTCCTATCAGGATTTCCTTTACAACTTTGAAAGGTTCATTTTCAATAGTGCTCACCTGCACATTTATTTAAAGTGATCGATTAAAAAAACATGATTTATTTTGACCCAAAAGGAAAATTCTATATATATATATATATATATATATATATATATATATATATATATATATGCAAATACTGTCCTTCAACACTTTAGGAAGGAATATTTTAGGGATGTGTTTGCTAATTGGCCAAAAATTTGAAAAAAGACCAATGGTGGCTATTCTTGCAAAAACAGCCTTCCGGTGCCCTGTCGAGACATTTTTGGCTATTTAGAAAGTAACGGTATCACCTAAATTTATTTATGACAAAAATTATAATATTTCATATTTTTGGGTTATCTTTGCAAAAATGGGGCTGGACCCGATGAGGGTTGCGTACGTATCCCACATCCGGTGAGAATCAAACTTATGTAGTTCGGGGAGTTTTGACGCAAAAAAAAACATGTAGTATTTTGAATCAATTTTCCCTTCTTTTATTTTTCTTTTTCCCATTTGTTTATCAAAGTTTCGGTATATTTTGGACACCAAAAGTTTTCAGAGCCGGGTAATTATCTCTCTCATACCTCAATTTGATTTTTTCCAATTTTTTCTCACTTATTCTAGAAGTCAGTCAACATGCAATCCGAAGCAAATAAGTGTATAAGTAGCAAGTAAAATGCATGAGGATGGTATTTTGATTTCGGGTGCACCTGTCCTAGACGGACCCAACTCCTGTGTTGAGTCCCCTAAGTCAAATGCACGTGATGCAAGTAAGCATTCCTACTAGGGATCTGGCATGATGCAATGTTATTATAGGTTTAAACACCTAGGTGTATTTGTTCTAGACCTGGCTTACCTGAGCGGACAACTCGAGGGGGGAGGTAGTGTTACGGAAATACAGAAGCTTCACCGGCTTTGAAACTTGTCCGAAGCTCGTTCTAAAATTAGGATATGACTCTTACAGAAAAGAAATCACGCGAAGTACACACTTCCCAGATAATTTACAAGACTTAGAGAGAAGAGGGTTTCGTAACAATTTATATACAGCCTCAAATAATATCAAAGCGGTATTTAGCACATTAGGCTCAAACATGTCGAAATTAGATAATAAATAAAGCCATGTATAACAGTTATTCTAAGCTAGAGTTCTTGAACCCTGAACCAGAAGTTATGAGTTCTTATCCCTAGCAGAGTCGCCAGAGATGTCACATCTCCTTTTACCACCCGAGGGGGGTATAATAGAGTTTTTCTAATTAAAGTGAGATTAATCGAAATGGTATTATTTTATTTAATTTAGAGTTGCCCCTTGAAATATTTTATTTGGTGTCCCAAGCGACCGATTTATTTTAAATCCCAAATCGAGGAAAATCAACTTTATTTAAAAGTTTGCGAAACCATAAAACTAGGTAAGGAATTCTGTTAACCAGGAAGAAAGTGTTAAGCATTCTCGGATTCCGTGGTACATGCACGGTCGCTTAACTATTAACAATTGGCCTAATTATTTGATTAATTACATGTTTTAAACCTATTGTGTATTTTTAACTCTCAACCACTTTTAATTATTTTAAAATAGCTTTTTAAGATTTATGGAATTAATTCTTGGACAAGTTATGATTGTCGTACAATTGTCGTTTTGGAACACACCTCAAACCATGATACACGAAATGCATCCCCAATTTGTGACATATATGTTTTATTAATATTCGAAGTTGTTATGATCGCGTTATATAAAATACACACCCGAACTGGGAATTATGTATCTTGACAATGCCACATCAACCGTACCATAGTCACGATAGTTAATTAACCGCACCTAAAGCATTTCTACAAATATTTGGGATTTTTCTAAAATAATCTTGATAGTTGAGTTAGTCTATTAAGAGACATCGATTTCTGGATCATAGCTTTAGGTTACATTTAAAATTTTGGAGGAACCCCTTTTGTCACGACCCGAAATTTTTCCGCCATCGGGAGTCGTGATGGTGCCTATTGTCGGAGCTAGGCTAGCCAACTTAAACATACCCTTTTCAATTAATTTCCAACAAAGTAATAAAAAAACATTAAATTCAAGCGGAAGTCTTAATTTAATGTAAAATGAAGAAAATGTGTAAAGATAAACAACATCTTCTGCCCAAGATCTAGTGTCACAATACTCACAGACTACTACAAGATACTACAAATACGGGTCTGAAAGAAAATACATAAAAAGTCTGTCTCGATATAATGAAAACAAATAGAACTGAAATGGACGAGACTCAGGTCCACGAACGCCAGCGAACTACCTGGGAGTCACTAGACTGAAGGCAGGCTCCCAAACTACTGCTGCAGTCCGTAAGCTATCTCCTGACCAGTGCAAAAAAGGCACAGAAGTGTAGCATCAGCACAACATACCCCATGTGTTGGTAAGGGTCTGGCCAAACCTCCGTGAGGTAGTGACGAGGCTAGACCGTACCTACCGCAATCAACTTGTACAGATATATTTGAAATAATAGAAAAATACATGAAACTAAAACAGATAATAGGGAGGGGGCATGATGTGGGTGTAACATTTCAGGTATATAGCCAACAAATAATGAAATGGAAACTGTATAATTAATATCAATAAAAGAGAGCCAGTAAATCAACAATTGTACGGCATAAACCTTCGTGCTTTTACTCTCAATCCTCACAAAACTGTCAAATATAGTTCACGGCATCACCCTTCGTGCTTTCCTCACCAAAATTGTCAAATATAGTGCACGGCATCACCCTTCATTCTTTCCTCACATAACTCTCACATCAAGGCACGGAATGACCCTTCATGCTCAAATAATCAAGAAACATGGCACGAAAAAACACTTCGTGCATAATTATCAAAACATGGCATGGAAAGACCCTTCGTGCATAATCTCACTTCCTCACCCAATCAACGGTCACAACAAAAAGGGGAAAGGAATATACAACAAGATAAATCACACCGGCAAGGGAGAAAATTTCAACAACAAGTCCCGTCAATGGAAAACAATTTAACAACAAGTCCTGGTAAGGGAAAAATACCACACTTCCTTCTTTAGCTCATTTGCTTCCCAATTATCACTTTATAATTCATTTAACAAGTAATTAACTCAAATGGTTCACCTCTTTTGAATTTAGAAGCAATTACGATTCCACATAGCACATAGAACATATTGTCCTAATCCTACTCCCTCAAGCCAAAGTTAGAAAAAACACTTACCTCGAAAGCTCCAAACTCAACTCACGCCTCTAGGATTGATTTACCCCTCGAATTCGCCTCAGAACCGGTCGAATCAAATCACAAGTTACCAAAATATATCAACAAATGCTAGTTAAATCAATTTGAATGCATAAGAATGAATTTCCCAAAGTTTTACTCAAAAATTCCCAAAATGCCCCCGGGTCCATGTGGTCAAAACCCGAGGTTCGAACCCAAACCGGGTTACCCATTCCCTTATGAGTTCATATATGCAATTTATTTTGAAATCGGACCCTAAATTGAGGTCAAAATCCCCAATTTTAAGAAAACCTAGGTTTATCCCAAATCCTAAATTCTCATTTGTGAAAACCTTCGATTGAAGTTGAAATTATGTTAAAAGATGCTAAGGAGTAGGGAAATTAAGTTAGAAATCATTTACGAATCATTTTGGAAAAGAAAAATTGTTTGGAAAATTGCTCCTTAGGTTTTGGGTTTTTGAAAAGTGGAAAATGGCTGAAATTTTCGAGTTTTTATACCTCTCTGATGACCAGATGCGGACCGCACAAAAAGATGTTGCGTCCACTTCGAATGAATGGGAACTGGGGCTCCTCCGAACCCACCCAGCGCGGACCGCACTGAAATGTTTGCGGCCGCGCTGGTGTCTGCAACACCTGAGCTGTTTTTCCTCTAAGTGTAACCATCCCGGACCACCTCCGAATTACTCCCGAGCCCTCGAGGATCCCAACCAAACATATACACTAACTCAGTTGCATCCTACAGACTTACTTGTGCGATCAAATCGCCAAAATAACACCATTTACATAGAATCAAACCTCAAAACACATGAATTTTCAGTTCAAAGTTCATAACTTCCAAATTTTCCATTTTTTATCTTAAACAAGTCAAATGACGTCCGTTTTTGCAGACACCGCTTAACGCTTATTTAAAACCTATACTGGGCATCACAACCAAAATACGAGCCCGATACCCTCACTTTCTAACTCATTTTCATTCAATTTTTCATATCAATATTAGATAAATAATTTCTTTCAAAAATTCTATACTCGAGCCTAGGACCTCGAATTTTGATTCCGAAAATACACCTGGGTCCCGTGTTTTTTTACGGACCCTCCGGGACCGTCACATCACGGGTCCGGGTCCGTTTACCCAAAATATTGACCAAAGTCAACCATAGCAATATTATTATCAAAATTCATAGTTTTTAAACACAGATTTCATATATTTCCACATAAAAAATTTCCGGCTTCGCGCTTGGACTACGCATGCAAATTGAAGCGACCTAATATGAGGTTTTCAAGGCCTCATTAGTACAAAGAAATGGAGAATCACGGTGATGACCATTTGGGTTATCACATCCTCCACCTCTAAAACAATTGTTCGTCCTCGAACGGACAAAAGAAAGAAGTACCTGAGTCGGGGTACAAATGGGGATAAGGGATCATACTTGAACTCCCAGGTCGATGCCTCATGAGGCTGACCTCTCCACTGAACACGCACTGAAGGAAAACTCCGCGAACTCAACTATCGGACTTGCCGGTCTAAAATAGCCACCGGCTGCTCCTCATATGACAGAACCTTGTCCAATTGGACAGTACTGAAATCTAATACATGGGCGGGTCGCCGTGATACTTCTGAAGCATGGATACATGAAAAACTGAATGCACGGCTGACAAGCTAAGCGGCAAGGAAAGTCTATAAGCTACCTTTCCCACGCGGTCAAGAATCTAAATGGGCCAATAAACCTAGGGCTAAGCTTTCCCTTCTTCTTGAATATCATCACGTCCTTCACAGGCGATTATGGCAATACTCGCTCACCAACCATGAAAACAACGTCCCTGACCTTACGATCTGCATATATCTTCTGCCTGGACTGAGCTGACCGCAGTGTGTCGTGAATGATCTTGACCTTATCCAAGGCCTTCTGTACTAGATCTGTACCCAATAACCCAGCCTCTCCCGGCTCAAACCATCCGACTGGGGACCGACACCCCCTACCATACAACGCCTCATATGGAGCCATTTGAATACTGGAGTGGTACCTGTCATTGTAGGCAAACTCTGCTAAAGGCAAGAACTGGTCCCACGAGCCTCCAAAACCAATAACGCAGGCTCGGAGCATATCCTCAAGAATCTGAATAGTCCTCTCGGACTGACCATCCATCTGGCGGTGAAATGTTGTACTCAATTGGACCTGGGTGCCCAACTCATGCTGCACCACTCTCCAGAAATGAGAGATAAACTGCGTACCTTGATCCGAAATAATAGATATGGGCAGCCCATGAAGGCGAACGATCTCTCAGATATAGATCTCAGCATATCTCTCGGATGAATAGGTGGTGGCAACTGGAATAAAATGCGCCGACTTGGTCAGCCAATCAACAATAGCCCATATATCATCAAGCTTCTTCCAAGTCATCGGAAGGCCAGTAACAAAATCCATGGTGATTCTCTCCTACTTCTACTCGGGAAGCTCAATTCGCTAACCCACCGGGACTCTGATGCTCGTACTTAACTTGCTGACAATTCAGACAGCGAGCCACATATGTAACAATGTCTTTCTTCATTCTACGCCACCAGTAATGCAGCCTCAAGTCCTGATATATCTTCGCGGCGCTCGGGTGAATAGAATACCGAGAACTGTGGGCCTCCGCTAAGATTGAATCCTGAACACCATCAACATTGGGCACGCAAACTCGCCCCTGCAATCTCAATACACAATCATCTCCTAAAGTCATCTCCCAGGCACCTCCCCGCCGCATCGTGTCTCTCAGGACACACAAATGGGGATCATCAAACTGCCGCTCCCGGATATACTCCATCAATGACGAGCGAGCAACCGTGCTAGCTAACACCCTGCTGGGATCAGAAATATCCAATCTCACAAATCTATTGGCAAAGACCTGCACATCCAAGGCAAGCAGTCTCTGGCTCGGAATATAGGCGAGACTACCCATAGTGGCAGACTTCCTACTCAATGCATACACCATCACACTGGCCTTCTCCAGGTGGTATAAGATAGAAACATCATAGTCTTTCAGCAACTCCAACCACCTCCGCTGTCTCAAATTCAACTCTTTCTGCTTGAACAGATAATGGAGGCTATTGTGATCCGTGTATACCTCACACGTCACACCATATAAATAATGCCTCCAGATCTTCAAGGCATGAACAATGGCGGCCAACTCTAGGTCATGAACCGGATAATTCTTCTCGTGGATCTTCAACTGCCTCGAAACATATGCTATGACCTTGCCATTCTGCATCAACACTACGCCAAGCCCGATATGGGAAGCATCACAATACACAGTATAAGGCCTAGATCCCATGGGAAAAACCAATATCGGTGCCGTAGTCAGAGCTGTCCTGAGCTTCTGGAAGCTCGCCTCGCACTCGTGTGACCAGCTGAACTCCACGAAACGTCTGTAGTAACCAGCTAACCCCAAGAAGCTCTGGATCTCTGTAGCTGAAGCTGGTCGAGGACAGTTCTTGACTGCCTCTATCTTCTTCGGGTCCATCTGAATACCCTCTGTTGATACGACATGACCCAGGAATGCAACTGAACTCAACCAAAACTCGCACTTCGAGAACTTGGCATACAACTGACTATCCTTCATAGTCTGAAGAACCACTCTGAGGTGCTGCTCATGCTCCTCCTGACTGCGGGAGTATATCAAGATGTCCTCAATCAATACAATCACAAATAAATCCAAATAGGTTCTGAACACTGGGTTCATCAACTCTATGAATGCTGCCGGGGCATTGGTCAACCCAAATGACGTGACCAAAAACTCGTAATGCCCGTACCGAGTACGAACTGCTCTCTTGGGGACATTAGACATCCTAATCCTCAACTGGTGATAACCAGACCTCAAATCTATCTTCCAGAACACCCTAGCACCCTGAAGCTAGTCGAACAAATCGCCAATCCTTGGTAGTGGATACTTGTTCTTTATTGTCACCTTATTCAATCGTCGGTAATCAATGCACATCCTCATCAACCCGTCCTTTTTCTTCACAAAAAACACTGGTGCATCCCAAGGCGATACACTAGATCTAATGAAACCCTTATCCAGCAAGTCCTGAAGCTGCTCCTTCAACTCCTTCAACTCTGTTGGGGCCATGCGATATGGAGGAATGGAAATAGGCTGAGTGCCCGGAGCCAGATCAATACAAAAATATATGTCCCTGTCGGGCGGCATACCCGGCAAGTCTGAGGGGAAAACCTCGGGGAAACCCCGAACAATAGGAACATAGTCAATAGATGGAACCTCTGCGCAGGAGTCGCGAACATACGCCAAATATGCTAGACACCCCTTCTCGACCATACGTCGAGCCTTGACATACGAAATAACACTACGAGTGGCATGACCTGGGGTCCCTCTCCACTCAAGTTAGGGCAAATCTGGCAAGGCCAAAGTCACGGTCTTGGCATGACAATCCATAATAGCATGATACGTGGACAACTAGTCCATCCCCAAAATAACATCGAGGTCCACCATATCTAGAAGCAATAAATCAACACGGGTCTTAAGACCCTCAAACATCACCACACATGAAAGATGTACTCGGTCGACCATATAGTATCACCAACCGATGTAGACATATATACATGAATACACAAAGCCTCACTAGGCATGATCAAATAGGGTGCAAAATAGGACGACACATAAGAATACGTAGATCCCGGATCAAATAATACTGAAGCACCTCTATCACAGACCAATATAGTACCTATAATCACAGTATCAGATGACTCGGCCTCCAGCCTAGCTGGCAATGCATAACAACGGGGCTGGCCCCACCTCCTGAACTGCGTCCCTAGGACGATCTGCTGCGGGCTGACCCCTGCCTCCGGCAGTCCGAGCTCCACCTCTATAGTCTCTCCCTCCACCTCTATGATCCCTTCCCCCACCACTAGCTGGCTGGGCCGTCTGTGGATCACATGTTACCTTAATCATAGGACGAGGACCCTGCTGTTGAGAACTACTCGAGGCTCGAGGGCAGAACCTAACAATATGACTCGGGTCACCACAACCATAACATATCCTCGCTGCTGATACTGCTGGCCCTGTCGACCGATATGTCCTCCCTTGAAGCTCTGAGTGGCGGTGCACTGATGGGGGCTAGTGGCGTGCTGAAAGTCTGCTGATCTGAATAATACTACTGAGGACCACCACCGCCTGGAGTACCATGAGAAACCTGAAGTGCCGACTGGAAGGGCCTCTGAATGTGGCCTCTGTCATATGCATCCCTACCTCTAGATGAGGTACCTATGAACCTACCATAATTTCGATGCCTCTTGTCTGACCCCTGAATACCTCTTCGAACTAATGCCATCTATTCCCGGTGGACCGCATTGGCCGCCTCCTGAAAGGAAATATCACTACCAACTCCCATAGCCATCTGAAGGCGAATCGGCTGAATCAATCCATCAATGAACCTCCACACCCACTCTCACTCTGTAGGGAGTATCACAACTGCGTGGCGTGCCAAATCAATAAATCTAGTCTCATATTGTGTTACTGTCATGAAGCCCTGCTGGAAGCACTCAAACTGTCTACGAAGTGCCTCCCACTGAGTGACGGGGAGGATCTTCTCCAAAAATAAATTCGCAAACTGATCCCATGTCAAAGCTGGAGACCTTGCCGGTCTAGATAGGCAATAATCTCTCCACCAAGTCTTGGCGGATCCTGCAAGCCTGAAGGTGCAAAAATTGACCCCATTGGTCTCCACTATACCCATAGTCCTGAGGATCTCATGACAACTAAATAGAAAATCCTGGGGATCCTCCGATGAAGTGCCGCTGAAAGTGGTGGTGAACAGCTTGGAGAACCGATCAAGTCTCCACAAAGCCTCTGAAGACATGGCCGTCCAATCACCGCCCTGAATTGTAACACCTGTTTGAGATGGAACTGCGGGTTGAACCACTAGAACCTGAGTCCGGGGAGCTACCTGCTCTAGAGTACGCGTAGCAGGAGTCTAAACCCCTCATCCAGCCTGAGAGATGGCTGGTGCTACCGGTAGTAAGCCCGCTCTGGTGACACTGTCCATAAAACCTGCTATACGAACAAGATCATCCTAGAGATCCTGGGAAAACATAACCCATCCTGGGACTTGAGCGGGCCCCACTGAAGCTGCTGGGGCTGGAACCTCCTCATCAAATTCAATATGAGGCTCCACCTTTGGAACTGTTGCCTGGGGATGAGCTCTGCCCCTAGCACGGCCTCTGGCACGACCTCGGTCCCTGCCCCTCGCAGGAGCTGCTGGGAGCTCGGGCTGGTGCGCAGAAGAAGAAGACCTACGTGTTCTCACCATCTGCGAAAGAACATAGTGGAACAACAATCAATATTTGAGAAACAGAATTGCACGACCATAATGAACAAAGTGAAATTTTTTTCCTAACCCTATAGCCTCTGGGGGATAAATACAGACGTCTCTATACCGATCCCTCAGACTCTACCGAGCTTGTCTGTTAGGTTTGAGACCCAAGTAACCTAGTGCTCTGATACCAACTTGTCACGACCCGGATTTTCCCACCATCGGGAGTCGTGATGGCGCCTACTATCGGAGCTAGGCTAGCCAACTTAAACATACCATTTTCAATTAGATTCCAACAAATTAATAATAAAAATAATAAATTCAAGCGAAAGTCTTAATTTAATATCAAATGAAGAAAACGCAGAAAGATAAACAACATCTTCTGCCCAAGATCTAGTGTCACAATACTCCAGGACTACTACAAGATACTACAAATACAGGTCTGAAAGAAAATACATAAAAAGTCTGTCTCGATATAACGAAAAGAAACAGAACTGAAATGGATGAGACTTAGGGCCCGCGAACGCCAACGAACTACCTGGGAGACTCTGGACTGAAGGCACGCCCCCAAACTACTGTTGTGGTCCGTAAGCTATATCCTGACTTGTGCACAAAAGGCACAGAAGTGTAGCATCAGCACAAACGATCCCATGTGCTGGTAAATGTCTGGCCTTACCTCGGCGAGGTAGTGATGAGGCTAGATCGGACCTACATCAATCAACCTGTACAGATATGTGTGCAATAACAGAAAGATACATGAAACATAAACAAATAATAGGGAGGGGGCATATTGTGGGGTGTAATATTTCAGGTATTTAACAAACAAATAATGAAATGGAAACTGTATAATTAATATCAATAAAAGAGAGCGAGTAAATCAACAACTGCACGGCACCAACCTTCATGCTTTTACTCTTAATCCTCACCAAAACTGTCAAATATAGTGCACGGCATCACCCTTCGTGCTTTCCTCACCAAAAGTGTCAAATATAGTGCACGACATCTCCCTTCGTGCTTTCCTTACATAACTCTCACATCAAGGCACGGAATGACCCTTCGTGCTCAAATAATCAAGAAACATGGCACGAAAAGACCCTTCGTGCATAATTATCAAAACATGGCAAGGATAGACCCTTCGTGCATAATCTCTCTTCCTCACCCAATCAACGGTCACAACCCATCGATAAAAGGAATATACAACAAGATTAATCATCCCGGCAAGGGAGAACATTTCAACAATAAGTCCCGGCAAGGGAAAACAATTCAACAACAAGTCTCGGCAAGGGAAAAGTACCACACTTCATTCTTTAGCTCATTTTCTTCCCAATTATAACTTTTTAATTCATTTAACAAGTAATTAACTCAAATGGTTCACCTCTTTCAAATTTAGAAGCAATTACAACTCACGGTCATGCTACACTCGGGCGCATAGGTAACCGTCACCATACCTATACACCGACTCCACGTAGCACATAGCAAATATTGTCCTAATCCTATTCCCTCAAGCCAAAGTTAGAACAAACACTTATCTCGAAAACTCCAAACTCAACTCATGCCTCTAAGATAACTTTACCCCTCGAATTCGCCTCAAAACCGGTCGAACCTTATCACAAGTTACCCAAATGTATCAACAAATGCTAGTTAAATCAATTTGAATGCATAAGAATGAATTTCCCAAGTTTTACTAAAAAATACCCAAAATGCCCTCGATCCCACGTGGCCGAAACTCAAGGTTCAAACCCAAATCGAGTTACCCATTCCCCCACGAGTTCATATATGCAATTTTTTTTGAAATCGAACCCCAATTGAGGTCCAAATCCCCAATTTTAAGAAGACCTAGGTTCTACCCCAAATCCCAAATTCTCATTTGTGAAAATCTTCTATTGAAGTTGAAATTATGTTAAATAATGCTAGGGAGTAGGGAAATTAAGTTAGAAATCACTTACCAATCGTTTCGGAGAAGAAAAATTATTTGGAAAATCGCTTCTTAGGTTTTTGGGTTTTTGAAAAGTGAAAAAATGGCTGATTTTTGTGAGTTTTTATACCTCTCTGATGACCGGACGCGGATCGCACAAAAATGTGCTGCGACCAACGGAATGGGAATTGGGGCTCCTCTGAACCCACCTAGCGCGGACCACACTTTTTTGGTGCACGGCCGCGCTGGTCACCCTGGAATCCCTGCCTCAGACAGCCACGCGAACCCACTGAAATGCATCGCGGCTGCAGGGCTCCAGCGCGGACCGCACAGAAATGTTTGTGGCCGCGCTTTTGTCTGCAACACCTGAACTATTCTTCCTCTAAGTGAAACCATCCCCGACCACATCCAAATCACTCCCGAGCCCCCGGGGCTCCCAACCAAATATATACACTAACTCAATATCATCCTACAGACTTACTCGTGCGATCAAATCGCCAAAATGACACCATTTAGATAGAATCAAACCTCAAAACACATGAATTTTCATTTCAAAGTTCATAACTTCCAAATTTTCCATTTTTAGTCCAAAACATGTCAAACGATGTCAGTTTTCAACTAAACTTTATAGACATCATAAGACCTGTACCGGGTATCGAAACTAAAATACGAGCCTGATACCCTCACTTTCTAACTCATTTTCATTCAATTTTTCATATCAATTTCAAATAAACAATTTCTTTAAAAAATTCTATACTCGGGCCTGGGACCTCAGATTTCTATTCCGAGAATACGCTCGGGTCTCATGTTTTTCTACGGACCCTCCGGGACCGTCATATCACTGGTCCGGGTCCGTTTATCCAAAATGTTGACCAAAGTCAACTATAGCAATATTATTATCAAAATTCATAGTTTTTTAAAACACAAATTTAATATTCCTAGACTTTGCACGTAAATCGAGGTGACCAAATAAGAGGGTTTTAAGGCCTCGGTAGGACAAAGTAAGGGAGAATTACGGCGATGACCATTTGGGTCATCACACCTTTGGGCCCCAAAGGCCGCCCAAGGCCACTTCTATTTTTGCTACAGAACTGTTTCCTAGAGTCTAATGATAAGATTACCAAGTAACTTAAGGAGAGGTGTGGCTTTAATGGTTACAATCCCTAAGATATAAGAGGAAACAACCCAATTGGGCTAAATAGCAAAAACTAGACCAATCTCCAATCTTTAATGACTGGGCCTAAAACGAGTAGCATTCAATAACAATAAAAAATAACATACCTTCGCCCAAAGTTTGAATCCAATTCATTTTAATTTAACAATCATAATACAATTCAAAATTTGAAATTAATTACACTACACATAATTTAGAATACATAAAAGAAATAAGTATATGCTATAGCTCAAAAGGTAGGCCCATAGCTGGGGGTCAAGCTATTGAGTTTATACTCAGGCACAATGGCCTAAGCCCATACTTGTTTGAGAATATTTGTCCCAATTGGGATCACTCGTGAGTCTGGCCTAACCTAAATAGCAAAAGTAGGCATTCAACTTTAAACATTTGGCCCATAGCCTTAGGCATTGCAACATTGTGCTTACATTACAAAATATAATATCAAAATAATTACTTAATACATTCCTAACAGTGGTGGTTTTAATCGCAATGCATGAAGTCAGAACCTACTTAATTACAGTGCATCAAGGTAGGAATAAAGCTTTCAAAAATCAGAACATTACATTAGCGCCCATTGATACATTCACTACTACATTAATAATTAATATATTACATTAGAGTTCTATGAGTTCTATTACAATGTTTGAGAAAATTGACAACCTAGTGAACTATTGCCCTTTTTATATCAGTGATCCAACTAAGGCTTAATTCACCACCCGGAGTCACCAATTTTTGTGTAATAATAACTGCCAAATTCTAGATTTTGGCTCTAGAAAAACATGATGATTTGGCCAACTAGTGACCAAATTCACAAGTTATAGCCCATAACCTCAAGTAAAATACTATGTTATTCATCACAAGTAGAAGAAGAAGAAAAAACTACAGCAACTATATATGCTGAATCAGTTTTGATATTGTAAGATTTTAACTGAAAGAAATAACTTCAACTAAACCACTGAAATCAACACTTCCCATATAATCAGTAACTCACATGAAATGACGCTTATTTAACACACATAGTTGCAACTTTATTGATATTATATCATTCAAAATAGGCAATATATCAAGAGAAGTCAAATAGCTAATCAGAAATAGACCAAGCAGCTTGGTAATTATCATTTGGAATCTGACTGAAACTAATCTGATTATTCTATGCTAAACACTGCATCTAAAATAAAGAATACAAAAGAGAAACAACCAAAAAATGGAAAAATATATAAATCATACAGTAAAAACATATGAACTAACCTTAATTAGTCTAAACTTGATGCGACTAAACAAAATATGCACTCAAAACTAACTTTCAGATAATTTAAACTAACTACAAATTCAACATGTTCCAACAATTTTCAGAATTAACCTAACAGTGAACTCATCACGCAAATAAATCTAGGCACACAGTCAAACACATGCACAAAATACAAAGAAATGAGGAGGAAAGAACGAAATTATACCTAACGGGCTTAAAAAGATTCTAGCAAATCGGAACAACTTCGAAATAGGTCCAAAAATATGTTAATCAATAGTTCTTGTTGAGAACGATCAAGTAACGTAAGTTCTAAACCCAAATCAAGTCTTGAAACTCGAAAGAAACTAAAGAAAAGTTGGCAAAGCGGGTGAACTAAGGATCTGATTTTCAAATTTGTGATTTGAGGAAATGAACGGGGAATTTAGGGATATTGGTGGTTGGATAGTGCTGAGGAAAGACCAGGGGTTGTTTGTATGATTTTTAGTTTTTGTATTCATGCGGTTAAGGGTTTGGGTCGGAATTTCATATCTAAGATTGGTGGAATTTGATGGGATTTGGTGAAATGGTCAATAGATTAGTGTAAAGGGGAGGCTGGGATCATCTGGTTAAATTTTGGAGTAGTTTGGAGGTACTCCTTCGCCGTAAAGTGATTTTCGGGCGGCGGAGAGGGGCAAAGTTAACGAGGATTATAAGAGTGGCTAATGTTTTCATTAGAGAGAGACGAGAGAGGGAAATGAGATAGGTCTCTAAGGTTTGGGGGTGGGTTTAGGACAATTTTATATTTACGGATGTTCAGTTGCGAGTTGTTGGATCAAAATGATCCAACGACTTGGATTGGATGGGGAACAATCAGTGTCGTTTTAGAATATGGGGAGATGAACTGGATATAGAGAACGTCTGGGCCTGGAGTAGGCGGATTTGGGCATTAAAATTTTGCCTAATTTCGAGCATTTATTTAATTCCCCTTTTTTTTGTAATTTCTTTTTTCTTCTTCTTTATTTTAAAATAATTAAACTCT
Source organism: Nicotiana benthamiana (assembly GCA_034376525.1). NCBI lineage: Eukaryota > Viridiplantae > Streptophyta > Magnoliopsida > Solanales > Solanaceae > Nicotiana > Nicotiana benthamiana. The sequence goes on from CM067336.1 coordinate 101,213,985, forward strand.
AAATTAAATCCTAAATTAATTTAAATTGTAAAATCAAACTAATTATCTATTTATAATATTTACAAAATTAATTAATCCTAAATTAAAGAAGAAAAAATTATTAATCTAATATTAAGAGCTAAAATGCAAAATGAATGATATTTTTTTGTGATTTTCATTTTAATAAAATAATAGTTAATCAATTAATCCTAAAATATGAATACAAAATCTAATATTCAATGCATCATATTTTTGGGGTATTTTTTTAATGATTTTAACAAAATTAAACGTGTACAAAAATGCAACTATTAATAAAAATACTACAAAAAACCTATAAATTGAAAAAAAATTTGAAAAAAAATCTATTTCTTCAACTTTGTAGGAGTATCTTTTAGTATGACAAAAATTACATGCTCGCATCCATTTATACTATGCAAAAAAAGAGATACAATATGCTAATAAATACGATAAAAAATTTCATGGATCCACCCAAAAACAAAAGAAAGAAAAAGAGACAAACAAGAAGAAGACACGAACTTAGACCAAAGTGGAAGGCGAAAAACTAACAATGGCGTCTGCATACTGCACCGAAATTGTTTTTGGGATCCAAATCCACATAAAATATAGAATTGGAAGTCATACCTGCATCCTTATATTAATTCAAGCATTGATTCGAGTAGAAGAAGGAGACGGCGACCCCTAAAATTAAACTACAAAGGGTTCTTTAATTTAAGCAAATGACTTTTAATAATTTTGCAAAGTCCCTTGGTCACAAAGCTACAGGCGAAGCAGTTGTGACCCTATTTAGTTGTTTTACTTATAATTCAAAATACCTTATTATATATCATATTTTGAGTTCATTAAAAACATAAATGAAATAATCTTCTTATAAATTTATTGTTACTTTTATTATTATTATTATTATTGTTGTTGTTGTTGTTTTAATATAACATGCGTTAAATGAATATTTCAATTATATTACTCGGTGACGGAACCAAAGATTTATATTAGAAAATTCAAATAAGATGGTATGAATCTGAATACATATATGGATATGAAGATTTGTGTCAAGATTAAGATATATGAATTTAAATATAAATAACAATAACTCTCCTCGGTCCAAAACAAAGTTGTGATCAACGATATGGATCCTCACTTCTTTCTTTAAGCCCAACTCATATCATTATCATACCCAAATAAAATAAGAGAAGTAGTGAAAATAAGTTAAATATACATGACACCTTAAGGTGGTAATAAGTTTACAACAACAATAATAGCATACCCATTATAATCCCACAAGTGGGGTTTGGGGAGGGTAATGTGTGCGCAGACCTTACCCTTACCCGATGAGGTAGATAGGCTATTTTCGATAGACCCTCGGGTCAAGAGAAGGTGGCAAGGAAGAAGAAGAAGAATAAGAAGAGTAGGGGGAGGAGGAGGAAAAAGAAGAAGAAGAAAAATAAGAAGAAGAAGAAGAGGAGGAAGAAGGGGAAGAAGAGGAGGAGGAAGAGGAGGAAGAGGAAGAAGAGGAGGAAGAGGAGGAAGAGGAGGAAGAGGAAGAGGAAGATGAAGAAAAAGAAGAATCCCACAAGTGGGGTTGGGGGAGGGTAACGTGTGTGCAGATCTTACTTTTACCCGAGGAGGTAGAGAGCTATTTTCAATAGACCCTGGCTCAAGAGAAGGTGGCAAGGAAGAATAAGAAAGGTCTACGGCTCAAGAGAAGGTGGCAAGGAAGAAGAAGAAGAAGAAGAAGAAGAAGAAGAAGAGGAAGAAGATGGAGAGGAGCAAGAAGAAGAAGAGACAAATGAGGAGGAGGAAGATGAGGAGGAGGAAGAAGAAGAGGAGGAATAAGAGGAATAGGAAGAAGAAGAAGAAGAAGAGGACGAAGAAGAAGAGGAAGAAGAGGAAGAAGAAGAGGAAGGGGAAGAGGAGGAAGAAGAAGAAGAAGAAGAAGAAGAAGAAGAAGAAGAAGAAGAAGAAGAAGAAAGAGTGGCCAGAAAGACAGACAAGGGAGACCAAAAACGATAAAAAAAGGAGGAGAAAAAGTAGCATCAGATAATAACAACTAGGAAGCAACACCTTTCAGTAAAGGTGGTAATAAGTTTAGTTTTAACAAAAAGTGAGAGATGTAATAAGACTGTCACGAAACATAGGTGTAAAATTAACAATTTGGAGCCAATAGTGAGTAATATATTATCCCAATTTCTACTGGAGCTTTGTGGTAAGAATACAACAATTGCAATAATAAATCCAGTAAAATCTCACAAGTAGGATATTATGCAGACCTTATCTATACCTTATGAAGATACAGTAGACTATCCGCTCAAGAATAGGAAAAGAGTTTTACTGGGCAAATTGAAGCAGGTGCACATCAAAATGCCAACGGAGTAAACTTATGTTTGTGCTAGCCGAAAATGTAAAATAACCGATGGAATAATTAAGGAACACTCAAATTAAAATAACATATATATTACCCCAATTCCCATTTAATAATATTGTGAAAACCCACTCCGTCTTATTTTAACAGCCGCTTTAGGTTTTTTAACTCTTGTAAAATACTTTTGGAGAATTAGGATGTATTAAAAGGAACTATTACTTCTTCAATATTTAAGATATAATTAGAAATAAATAATAATTTTGATTTTGTGGAAATAGTCTATTGTAAAAATGCATGATGCGTACAATAAATTTTGAAAATTTAATTTTTTCTGGAATCCTGCACATAACATGAGCTTAGTGCACCAGAATGCCTATGCCCTTTTAGGCTTAAATTCTTAAAGTAATACTCCCTCAGTTTCATATTGTTTGAGATACTTTCCTTTTAATCAGTTCCAAAACGAATGACATATTTCTAAATTTGAAAATAATTCAACTTTAAACTATTCATTTTAACCTTTTTTTCCCTTAGTGAGAAGTTTTTATAGCCACACAAATAGTATGACCCCACAAACCTTTTACCCTTAATCTTTTAATACAACAGGTTTTTAAAGTCTTTTTCTTAAACTCCGTAACGAGTTAAACTACCTCAAACCATATGAGACAGAGGGAATACTAATATTTTGCAGTAAATTGTTTGAGTTAAAGCAACACTTGGGAAAATAGTTTTTTTTTTCCGAATGTTGTAAATAGTTGGCGTCTCTTTTTTTTTTAATTTTTTTTTTTACAATAGTAACTATTATTGGTGTATTTTTCTTTTCCGGGGTTGAAATCGGGGAGTTGGAGCCGGTGAGGTCTGTGTATGATAAGAGGTTTTTCTTTTCTTGATCCCCGCTCTCGTCCTTTCAGCCTACATTTCACTGCAGTGCGTATACGCTCTTCTATAAACCAAACTCCCCAAGTCTGATATCCAGCCAGCTTCTTTCTCGCCATCTCAACTTCCAACATAGCAGCAAAAGCCCTACTCCTTTGAGGTTAGATTTCCAAAATATTGTATTGTGTTTATCCAATTACAGATTCCAATTTGTTTTATTACTTTAAAATTTCTCATACACCTTTTAATGAGAGAACTATACTAGACTTCATCATAATACAGCGAACCCAGTGTTGCTCTCTCATATTTGACTCGCTACGCTAGGACCTTCATGAGAACTGCGCCAAAGAAACTATCTTTGTACGTGGCGAACAAGCATTTGCCTCGAAATACTGCCTAATAGATTCCTATGTAATCTTATTGTGCTAATGCGTGTCTATTTGAGTGTTTTAATATGCACGTTTGATGTTCGATGAAAATCCTCTGTCACTTAAAGACTGTGGATTGTGCCACTTTGATGGGCTTCACTTAGGTGTTAGATGAAAGGCTGATCACATTGTTAGGCAGCGATTCCATATCTTTATCTATGCAAGACTTCCCCTATGTTTCTACTGGATCAGCATGCAATATTAACGATTTGATCATGTATGAGTGGTGTAGAATCCATTTTCTATGTTGTAAAGTCGGATAAATATTTTACGTTTAAGGGTTGCCGAGGAAGTGCACATTCCTTCATTGCTGTAATGTGGTGGATGAGATGAAGGATTTAAGGAAGTGAAGTACGGTGCAATTGGAGAGTGCTTTATAAATCTGGATACTTTCCTTTTTAGTTGTCAGTCAGCCGCAAGAACAATATCAGGGGAGGAGGGATAATAATTTTCTAGGGAACAAAATAATTGACCCCTTCTCATTTTCTGCTCCTCCCTTGCATTCCATTTTGTGAATAATGTTTTGCAGGTTATCGTTGTCCTTTGTGGATTGTGCATACTAGCTATCTGATACAAATTAGTTTTTTATAAACTGCTTCTTGGACATTCAAAGCATCTACAATTTGGCGTTTTAATTAATGCTGTAAAAGAATGAATCTAGCAATACTGAGTTGTCTTGCTAAGGATGGGTGTTTTGGAATATTCTGAGTAGTAGGAAGGAGGGGTTGGGCAGTGAAAAGGCGGAAATTAGAGCAGATGAAAGAGGCTGGAAGGCACATTTACCGACATTCCTCTTAGGATTTAGTGCCAGACCTGCTGGAAACTTTAATTGTGTGTCATCTTTCGAATTTATCCAGTTTTCAAGACAGAGATACTTCGTTAGAATAGTCCACCTAATTTGGAATTATTAGATGTAATTCAAGACAATCAGAGTATTCAACATGAAAGTTTTTCCAGTTAAAAGGTCGAAGACAGGGATAATGACCTTTGCATTCAGAAGGAGGACCACTTTTTGCAGAATTTTATCACCTTCCCAACTGGCTGTTGTTTTAGATCAAATCTTATCTGCTGGTTGAATTAGTAGCAGTTGATCTTTTCTATTTTGGATAAGGAATGCAGGTGCTTGCTTGAGTTCGAATGGTAAATCAATGAGAACAGTCATTCGATTTTGTTTGCTGCTTTCAGAGTTTTAGGATGAAACTCAATGCTATGAACAGTAGACACCATATCTTCTAGTGATTTATAAAATTGTGAATAGGTTCTTATAAAAAATAAAACTTTGAATTGGATCGGTTCTCCCAATGCTAAAGCCACACCTCATCTATTTTCTTCCTTTTTTCTGTTTGTTGAAGACATTGATTATGATCCTTTTCTCTCCAGTCAACTTGCACAGCAATAATATCTGTCTATTGAACTCATCCTTCGAAGATTGTGAATAGGTTCTTATAAAAAATAAAACTTTGAATTGGATCGGTTCTCCCAATGCTAAAGCCACACCTCATCTATTTTCTTCCTTTTTTCTGTTTGTTGAAGACATTGATTATGATCCTTTTCTCTCCAGTCAACTTGCACAGCAATAATATCTGTCTATTGAACTCATCCTTCGAAGACTTCTGTATGCAGGTGGACTGATTCTTGGCCAGCTCCAATATCGTAAATATTTGACTCTTCAAAGTTTTGGAACTTGAAGATATTGGATACTTATGTTTGATATTTATGGATGACCATACTGAACAGCCACTTCCACCTGGAGTTTCTATGTCAAATTCTTCACCGCTTGTGCCAACCTATAATCCTGCAGGCCATTTGCCTCGCTCCTTTCAGACAACTGCTAATTCTCATTACAGTGCTGGCAATGGTGATGGCACTCTTTTCCCTGTTGTTCCTTCTATTCAACCTAGCTCTGAAACTTTTCGTACCTCTGGACAAGAGTCTTCTGAGGCTATACTCAATACATTACCGTCCAATTTGGAATCTGTTAACGGATTAAAGTTGCAGCCGCAAAGTACTAATGATCTTGAGAGTGCTGCTCAGAATGCTGTTTTGCATGAACAGGTCTGTTGTACCCTATTTATTGGTCGTTTATTTCTTTCTTCATTTTTGTTGATCTACATTATTTGTTTGCCTGCACAGGAAATTGCAGCCCAGAAAGTAATACAAAGTCAAAGGTTTGTCTTTGTTGGCTTTTGTTTTGTAACTTTATGAAACTAAAACTATACTAAATAAATGGATGTTTTACGACAATTTCACTTCTCAATTCCAGAGAAGCAAGGCCTGCAAGCGGACCCGAGGATAGTTCAGATATTTTCTCAGGTCGACATGACCGAAATGCTTTAAAGGTGTTTGAATTTTTTTAGGACTTTTTGTTACCTTTGTTGTGATATCTCTCATGGCAACACATTTTCTAGTTGGCCTTACTAAATTGGTCTGGTAACTGCAATTTATAGGAGCATTTACTCCAAATAACGGCAGAGCATCGAGTGCAAATGGCCTTAAAGCGTGGCAAGGCGACACAGCCTGAGGAAGGTTGGTATCTTCGTGCAATTTATATGCAACAGTTGATATCCTTGTTTAGACAAGAGGGGTTGCTCTGATGGTAAGCAAACCCACTTCCAACCGAGAGGTTGTGAGTTCGAGTCTCCCCAAGAGCAAGGTGGGAAGTTCTTGGAGGGAAGGATGCCGGGGGTCTATTTGGAAACAGCCTCTCTACCCCAGGGTAGGGGTAAGGTCTGCATACATACTACCCTCCCCAGACCCCACTAAGTGAGATTATACTGGATTGTTGTTGTTGTTGTAGTTGATATCCTTGTGATGATGTCATAATAAAAACATAGAGTAAATTTATTACAAGCCTTTTCCTTTTAACAACAACAACAACCCAGTATAATTCCACTTAGTAGGGTCTGGGGAGGGTAGTATGTACGCAGACCTTACCCCTACCCTGGGATAGAGAGGCTGTTTCCAAATAGACCCCCGGCATCCTTCCCTCCAAGAACTTCCCACCTTGCTCTTGGGGAGACTCGAACTCACAATCTCTCGGTTGGAAGTGGGGGTTGCTTACCATCAGAGCAACCCCTCTTGTCTAAACCTTTTCCTTTTAACATTTAATATTTTCGCAGGCCATGAAACAACTGAATTGTACATGTTACCAATGGTTGCCAGAAGTAATGAAACAACTAAAATGTACATTGAAAAAAAGTCCTACCTTTTCCTTCACAAGTATAGATATATGTTTACTTGCAGCATATGAAGGCACGGAAAGTCAACAAAATGAATTTGTTAACACCTATTGGCTTTATCTGGATGATCCTCATTCTTTTGCCTTTTGTTTTATGTGCTAATTTTGGCTTATTTTGTTGGGGAAGAATTCATAATGGCAAGAGAGGTACCTTTAAGTGTAACACTATCTCTTCAAGCTTAAGATATATTATGACAGTTTGACCTTGGAAGATGAGTACGTATAAAAAAGGAGGTAGTTTATTAATCGACAACAACAAATACAACAACAACAACAACCACCCAGTAAAATCTCACTAGTGAGGTCTGGGGAGGGTAGTATGTACGCAGACCTTACCCTTGTCCCGAAGGGGCAGAGAGGCTGTTTCCGATAGTCCCTCAGCTCAAGAAAACAAAAGGACAAAAGGAGGCAATATTAGTATCACCATAGAAGTCATAGGAAAATAGGAACAACATGAAATCCAGAAGAAAAATGCAAAGCAAAGCAAAAGCGGTAACTAGTAAATAGATCCCGCACTGAAAAGCAAAATAGTAAAACACAACGTTGCCACTAGCCCTCTTAGACAAAAACCCTACCGGACTAGTCTCACAAAGGTACGAAGTAAGGCAAGACTCAACTACCTCCTAACCTACAACTCTAATACTCGACCTCCACATCTTCCTATCAAGTGTCATGTCCTCGGAAATCTGAAGCCTCGCCATATCCTGCCTATCACCTTTTCCCAATACTTCTTAGGCCGTCCTCTACCTTTTCTCGTGTCCTCCACAACCAGCACGAGAAGATTTACCAGATGTTGCATGAAACTGATCTATTTCTTGTTTGGCAAACTTTGGGAGTTGAAGCACTTTATAGTTGGCCCTATTATGTTTATCTATGGAAAATTATATTGTTGTGGAGAAATTGTAGGGTCAAAGGGAGATTTAGATTTTGCTCACTCCATCTCTTCCCTAAATTGAACAAACCCAGAGCAAGCCTAAAATTAGAACAGTCTGGAATCTAGATCCAAGTAAATAAAGACTAGAGTATTCCATTGTAAATTGCGTCACTAAAACAGACAGGGCTTTAGATTTGGCATTCTTTGTAAAACAATTTCTTTCATGGGTGCTCGCACATGATTAGTAGCACGGAATTCAAACCACTGTTTTTGTTCTTTCTTAGTGTAGACATTACTTTTATCAGAAAAGAGTTCTTATTTTAAGTATTAAAAAGAAAACAAATGACTGATTAGTTCTGGAAATTATGGTCAAATCGTCACCCGTTTTGAGGCAGAATTTCATGTACAGGAGAGACAGGTTGCTCTTTTCCATCTTCACAGAATGTTATGCTCTAGAACCATATTATGAAACTTGGAAGTGAAACAGTTATAGATGGATAATCCTCTTCAGTTATCCTATGATGAGTTAGTTTGATATCACTTCAAATTTTTGTGTTATTACAACAGGATGAGGAATTGTTAAATTTCTCCTTTGCCAGGTAATGCGGAAATTGGAAATGGATATGGCGTGCCAGGTGGAGGTGCTTATTACAGTGGTTCAACTCCTGATGTCTCGATCTACAGTAAGACTGGCTTCCTGTTCCGTGGGCAATGTATTTATTATCTTGTTCTAAATTCTATATTATATTCTTTGGGTTATTTGTTTTTGCCTTTTCATATTCAGAGACAAATACAATCACTGGTCACAGAACAAATCAACATGGTACAGAGCCTAGTGGGAGTTTTGGACATAATTCTGTTGGTAAAGAGTTGCCTGAATACCTCAAGCAGAAGTTGAGGGCTCGAGGTATTCTGAAGATTGATTCAGAAATAGAGAAACATGCCATATCAAGCAATGTAAGTTGATTATGAGTTACAGGCTATCTTCCTAGTCCCTGTTTAAATTTTGACATACTTCAGATGGTCCTGGGTGACTAGAATCTTGAATTAGACATCTTTTCTTTCGTATGACCTTTGTGATAAACCAAATAATCCTCTTTGGTTCGTATGAGATACTCGTTGTCAATTCTTAGTAACCTCTGTTTCCTAGAACTCATTTTTCAATATCCAATTACCCTCTTCATACTTTGTCTCTTGAAAATAAAATGTCTCTAACACTCTATCTGAATTAATCTGCACATTTCAGAGCTCAAAGGCACAGTTACCAAAGACATCAGATGCCAATTTGCCTGTGGGATGGGTGAGTTATGGCTTAATATACTAGTTTAAGCTTTCCTTTGAAGTTCTTGATTTATTACTTTTTTTTTTGTCAGACAGCTATACCTGACTATAATTACGGAATGTTAGCATATGATTTGTTAAAAGACTCAATCTAATTTATTTATTTGTTTATTGATATTTTGGCAATTAGTGCATTCGTACTCTCTAGTTTTTTCCTCTTTCTTGTCTGGTCCTTGAAAGACTTTGACAACTGAAAGTGTATCGCCAAAAGCGACTTGTATTTAACCCATCTCCCTCCTGCACACTTTTTGCAATTGCCTCTGTTATGACCTCCATGTTCTCTTGAAAACACACTAATTCTGCCCCCATTCTCTAACTCCCACCTTGATGGTGGCCCTCTTATTAGGGTCATTCAGTCCCCTCGCATTCTAAGATAGGATGTTTACCTCGATAGATAACTTCTTCTCCTTCTCCCACTCCTCCCACCTCCATCAACTCACCCCTCCCTGAACTTCTAGCTCTTTTCTACACTTCCTCTTCCTTTTTGGGCTTTTGGCACTCTTCTACCCCTTTCGTCCGTCCTACTTCCTATCCATAACTCGCTAGACTCATTAGCATTTCTTTCATTGTCATTTAGTAATTGCAATACTCTATCTTCCTTCCCTTTTTTATCAAGTAGTAAGATTTTATAAACAATGGACAAAAGATTCATCCTTGTCCAAAAAGTAGAAAAGCTTACAAATGATACACCCTCTGTCCCATTTTATGAAAGACTTTTGAAACTTGTAGTTTATAATAAGCCATATAACTTTCACTCCAAGATTTTTCACTGATGCGTTAAATCATAAGGTAATGTTTTTGTGGGCAAATTCCAACGTTCATGGTGGAGGATGAAAAATCTAGTGGTTCCAGTGAAATCTAGTGGAGAGATGAATAGGAGTTGGCGAGACAATCTCTCTCCTACTTCCTGGGATTGTAGAATAACCTTTTCTAGTGTGATTTCCCACCGGAATCCCCCACCTTTGTTTCTTACATTCTCCAGAATCCATCTCATCTGTTTTCCGTTAATTCACAGGTTATTATGGGCAGCGATACGATTTATTATAACGCAGGTTTAAATCATTTGACATCACAAAAAGTAGCTCTAGGTCTGAAGTATGGTTCGAATGGGTGGAACGGAGCAGGAAGCTGAAGAGGACAGCATATGTTAGTCTTAAAGTTATGAAATGGGTGACAGAGGTATTTAATGTGGCATCAAAGGAACATAACAGGGCAATAAGGAGATGGAATATGAATGACCACCATGCAGAATTTTATTGTAATCTTAAATACAATGAATATGGTAGGTACATCAGCTTCATTACCGTACAAGGGGAGAATAGGTCCATCATTATTACACCGGAAATCTCATTAAATGCGGGATGGGGACAGTCAAAAAAATTCAAAGGTTCATAAATGTCCCAGATACAGAAAGGAATGTTCAGACTGTAAGAATCCCTCACCTGGAGTCATCCTATACTCAAGGAGTCAGAACTAACAGATGGTCATCAGAAGGAACGAGATCCTCTCCAATCAAATGCAACAGGTCCAAAGTTATAATCCCTGGAGGTTCAGATTTATCGGACAAAGACGTACTGTGAAGATGTATAGTAGGAAGAGTCACGACTTCCTCGAAGGAGACTCCAACTTTGAACGATATCAGGAGATGGGCTTGTAACACATGGAAATCCACCATCAGTGTAACTTGCACGAGATGAACGACTCACTGTTTTTATTCGAAGTACCCTCAAGGAAGGAGGCAGGACATGTTCTTATGGGAGAGTGGCATTGGAAGAGGTCCAAAGTGCATCTTGATTGGTGGAAACCTACCACTGGTTGCTGGTAAGAAGAGATGAAGCGTGATTGGGTGTTGATTAGGCTTCTGGGTCTTCCTGTTAATCTATGGTTAGAGGCAGTGTTCAAAGTAATAGGCGACCAATGTGGGGGATGGATTGAAACGGAGGAGGAGGCAACACTCAAAAATCATCTACGATGGGCAAGAATTAAAGTAAATGAGATTGAAGCAAGGTACCAAGAGACATACAAGTGGAAAGTGACGGGTTTTTGTACAAAATCCCTATCTGGTGTGAAGTTCCGGCGATGGTAATAGTAGTTTCACGGGAGGTCGACGATGGAGGGCAAGGTCTGTTGGGTAATAGGGGAGGCAAAGTATGTTGGGTAATAGGGGAATCTTCTAGGCAATGGGGCTAATACGGCGCTGCAGTACCCTAATCACGTGGGTACATCGAAGGAAGGGGAAAGTTCGAAAAAAATTGCACGTGTACCAGAGACACGTGAGAATACTACTGATTCTTCTAATGAAGGTTTGGGCCACAAACAAGCAATTAGGTTGGGCCCATAATCGACAGACCTATCAATTGAAAATTGCTACAAAGACCCAATAGCCCAATCTGAGAGATCCATTGCTAATTGAGATTATGGCTATTGGACCAAAATTTTCAGCAGAAAATGACAGGAATGATCTTTCGCTGGCAACAGAAGTCGGAATTTTCGAGGTAACTGACGAGGAGAATTTCACGATACAAGCTGACAAAGGAAAGGCCATGGTGACAAGGAAATTTGGGAGAGTGTCAAAGCATGTGCAAGGGACAAGGCTCCTGGCCCCGATGGTTATACTATGGCTTTTGACAAGAGGGGTTGCTCTGATGGTAATCAACCCCCACTTCCAACCGAGAGGTTGTGAGTTCGAGTCTCCCCAAGAGCAAGGTGGGAAGTTCTTGGAGGGAAGAATGCCGGGGGTCTATTTGGAAACAGCCTCTCTACCCAAGGGTAGGGGTAAGGTCCGCGTACACACTACCCTCCCCAGACCCCACTAAGCGGGATTATACTGGGTTGTTGTTGTTGTTGCTGGGAAGTGATCAGTCCAGAGGTGATTGCTGATGTACATAATTTTTCAAGAAAATGGAGTCTTTGAAAAAAGCTTCAATGTCACCTTTGTGGCTCAAATCCCAAAGAAAGTTGGAGCCAAGGAATTGAAAGATTTTAGACCTATCAGTCTGATAGGTAAAGATTATGACAGAGAGACTCAAAAAAGTGATGCGCAAATTGGTGGATACTCAGCAGATGGCCTTTATTAAAGGCAGGCAAATAATGGATGCTATTCTCATTGCTAATGAGTGTGTATATACTAGAATGAAGAGCAAAAATCCGGGCATTCTGTGTAAGTTGGACATAGAAAAGGCATATGATCACCTAAGCTGGAGTTTTTGTTGGGAATTTTGCGGAAGATGGGCTTTGTTGAAAGGTGGATCAGCTGGATCAAATTTTGTATTAACACTGTAAAATTCTCCATTTTGATTAATGGTGCACCTGTTGGATTTTTCTCATCTTAAAGGGGATTGAGACAGGGGGAACCCGTGTCACCCTTCTTATTTATTCTTGCAATGGAAGGTTTAAACAACTTGTTTAAAATGGCCAAAGCTAACAACATGATTAGGGTTTTAGGGTGAAATATAGGGAATCAGAATTATTGGAAATCACACATCTGCAATATGCAAATGATACACTGGTGTTTTGTGCTGCTAGTAGGGATCAAATGCTATCTCTGAGAGTGGTTTTAATCCTTTTTGAAGCTTTATCTGGATTACACATTAACTGGAATAAGAGTTTCATTTATCCAGTTAATGAAGTAATGGAGATACATAGCTTGGTGGGAATCCTTGGAGGTAGAATGGGAGTGCTGCCAACTGCTTATCTGGGAATGCTGCTAGGGGCAAAAAGCAAATCAAAGGGGATATGGAATGGAATAGTAGAGAAATGTGAGAAGAAATTAGTTAGCTGGAAGAGCCAATATCTATCCTTGGGAGGAAGATTAACCCTCATTAACAGTATTCTTGACGCCATGCCTACCTACATGTTGTTCTTATTTCCAATGCCTGCAAGTGTAGTGAAAAGACTTGATGTTCTGAGAAGGAACTTCCTATGGCAAGGCAGCAGTGAAAAGAACAAAATCCATGTGGTCAGATGGGATATCTTTACAATCATCAAGAAGTAAGGGGATGGGGATCATGAATTTGAAAATCCAGAACCAGAGTTTGATGATGAAGTGGCTATGGAGGTTTGCCATAACAGAGCAATCTTTGTGGAAGAATGTAACCAAAGCAAGGTATGGGATGGAAGGAAATTGGACAACTAAACCTGTAAATATTCCTTATGGGATAAGTTTTGAAGGTCGATAAGAAATCTTTGGCCTAAACTCAGTAACAAATCCAGCTTCAAAGTTGGAAATGGAATGAAAACTTCTTTTTGGGAAGATATATGGCTTGGGCAAAGAACTCTGAAGCAACTTTTTCCGGATATTTTCAATTTGAATCAACAACAAGGATCATCTGTTGGAGAGGTGTGGACAGGCCAATGGTGGAACCTCACTTATAGAAGACTACTAAACGATTGGGAAATTCAGAGATTGATAGCTTTCTATAACACTAGAACAATTCAAAGGGACATCCAATATTGAGGATCGTGTGATTTGGCAAGGGGGTAGAGAAGGCAGATTCTCTGTTAGATTAGCTTACAAGGAGTATAACCATTCTAACAACCAAATTGGTTGTTGGCCTTGGAGTTGATATGGAAAGTTAAAATCCCATACAAGGTTGCATGTTTTATTTGGCTTTAGCGAGAGAGGCAATTCTGACCCAAGATAACCTCATCAAGAGAGGATATTAGTTGGGATCCAGATGTTATTTTTGTGAAGAACATGAGGAGACAGTTAACTATCTTTTTTTGCACTGCAGAGTCACTGACCAACTATGGAAGATATTCATCAACCTGAGGGGATTCGATGGGTCATGCTTGGAAGAATCCGGGAAGTTCTAGCTAGCTGGAACATAGATAGTGAACAATCCAGTCAGAAAGAGAGATGGAAGATTGTCCCTGCTTGTATATGGTGGACAATTTGGAAGTAAAGAAATCAAAGGTGTTTTGAAGACAACCATAGTCCTATACAAAAGCTGAAGATGAGCTGTCTAGTGCTGTATTTTTTTGGGTGTAAACAGGAGTATTTAGAAGAATGTGAAAGTATTTTTGAAGTTTTAGACTTTTTATGAGATTCATCAGAGAACTAGACTACAATAGAACAAGAATCTCTTATGTACTCCCTTTTGTAATTATGGATGGATACACTGGTTTAGTGTACGCCACCTTTTATATTAATACAAACATGTTACCTTTTCAAAAAAAAAAGCCATATATATTTTGTGTGGCTATAAATCATCTCATTAAGGGTAAAATGGAAAGTTTCAAATTGAATAGTTGCTAAATATAGAAAGGTATCATTTTGTTGAAGACAAACAAAAACGGCAAAATACATAAGTTGCACGCTAATCTTTCGGAAAACTCGGTTGCACAAAGGAACTTTATGGGCGTTCATGTTCCCCCTTATTCTTATTTTTAGTGGATATATACCACCCAAAAGCTGACATGGAACAATTTTAAATATAAAGATTTATGAGCGCGTATGGAAATACAAAACTGAAAATGTTGGTCTATCTTTATTTTTTGTTCACTTTTTTTAAATATTTTTGTTGAGATACAAGCTGTTGTAAGCTGTTGTAACGGCTTGTATAGCACATGTATAGAACATGTATACAAGTCATAAAGGAGGCTAATTAGGTGTATTACAACTAATAAAGTAGTTGAATTAGTAGTATAAATAACCTTGTAATCTTCTCTTTTATGACATGAAATATAGAAGTTCTTTGTTTATAACATGGTATCAGAGCATTGAAGTTTTTCATCAGTTTGTTTTGCTGGGAATTTATTTTCCCGTTCGAATTTTTTATTTTTCCCTTCCTTAACTCACTGTTTGGTTCTATTTCACTATTTCCGGGAATTTTTTTTCTCACCTTCCATACCATTGAACCACCCATCGCCAGACGCACCTTCCCTGAAAATTTGGTCGCTGGAAAACCCCTCACGTGCCGCCAGCAACCACCCACGCGCCACCCCTTCTCCTCCACGAGCCGGCACGTGACACCTTCCGACCACTTTTTCCTCCGGCAGCCTCTTTACAGTATGTTCTTCTCACTTTTTCGACCCAATTGGTACTGTCAGAAAACTTTTCTGGCGACTTCCATTTTTTCCGACCACTGTTCTGTTACTGTTCCAACCACCAAAACAGTTTGTTCACCTCACTGTTCCGACCAAATTTGTACTTTCACAATATTTTTCTGACCACTTTTATTTTCCAAGGCCAATTCGAAGTACTGCCAACAGCCCTCATTGCTTGGTTGTTCGATTCAGCTATTTTTTCTAATGAAAAATGACCGAAACAAAAGCTACTGTTGACGTCATTCCGGTTTTGTCCAAAATTACGGAGAATAAGTTCATGGGTTCCAATTACGTGGATTGGAGTAAGAGGATCCGTCTGTATTTGCGGAGCATCGACAAAGAGAACCACTTGGTTGATGATCCACCCAACGATGCGACTAAATCAGTCTGGTTGAAGGAGGATGCAAAATTGTTTCTCCAAATTAAGAATTCGATGCACAGTGAGGTAAATGATTAGGTTTCTCATTGTGATTATGTGAAGGATCTAATGGATTATTTAGATTTTTTGTACTCTGGCAAAGGAAACTTGTCTCGCATGTATGATATGTGCCAGGCATTTTACCATCCATCCATGCAAGATCGCTCTCTCACCACTTACTTCTCAGAATTTAAGAAAGTGTATGATGAGCTTAATGTTACAATGCCGTTTAGTCCAGATGTTAAGGTACAACAGGCTCAGCGTGAACAATTGGCGGTCATGAGTTTCCTTTCTGGTCTTTCTCCAGAATTTGAAGGGGCCAAATCACAGATTTTATTTGGGACTGCTATCTCCTCCTTAAAAGAGACTTTTACGAGAGTATTGCGAACTGAAAAGTCTCATCCAGGTCCGACGGTCACGATCGATAGTGGTGCTCTGCTTAACCGTGACCAAAAGAATAGGGGTCATACTAATTGCAATCGGAGTGGGGATAGTCGAGACCTAAAGCAAGGGGAAGTTGAATGCTTTTATTGTCAGGAGCTCGGTCATACCATACGGTATTGTGTGAAGCTTCAGAATAAGAACAAAAGATCTCAGTATGCCAACATCGCCACTTCCGAGACTATTGCACCATCTCAGTCATCATCTCCTCCTATCAATGCTATCCCCGAGTCAGGTAAAACCACTAAGTGTCTCCTTTCTTCGTTATCCAAATGGGTCATTGATTCTGGTGCCACAGATCATATGAGAGGTAACTCTAAACTCTTTTTCACTTTTCAGTCACATGCCAAATTGTCCTCAGTTACTTTAGCCGATGGGTCTACCTCATATGTTTTAAGGTCTGGCACTGTTAACCCAACATCTTCTCTTTCCCTTAGTTCCATCTTAAATTTGCCCGATTTTTCTTTCAATCTAATATCTGTAAGTAAACTTACTCGTGCTCTCAATTGTTGTGTCTCATTTTTTTCCAATTATTGTCTTTTTCGGGATCTTACGACGAAGCAGATTATTGGTAAAAGTTCTGAATCTGGGTTCTCTATGTCCTTGAATCACAGGTGCCGAAATCAATTGCTTGTTCAACTGTGTTGTCTCCCTTTGACGTACACTGTAGATTGGGTCATCCATCCTTTTCTAGTTTGAAGAAGTTATATCCTCAGTTTCAAAGCATTTCTTCTTTAGATTGTGAGTCCTGTCAGTTTGCTAAACACCATCGTCTTCCTAAAGTCTCTAGAGTCAATAAACGGGTCGACTTATTTTTTGAGTTAGTTCACACCGATGTTTGGGGTCCATGTCCTATTATTTCTAAAACTGGTTTTAGATATTTTGTTACCTTTATGGATAATCATTCTCGTGTTACTTGGTTATATTTAGTGAAAAATCGTTCGGAGTTGTTTTCAATTTTTTGTGCTTTTTGTGTTGAAATAAAAAATCATTTTAATGTTTCTGTTCGTAATTTAAGGAGTGACAATGCAAAAGAATATTTTTCGGATTTGTTTAAAGATTATATTCCTACAAATGGCATTTTACATCAATCTTCTTGTGTTGACACCCCATCTCAAAATGGGGTTACAGAACGAAAAAATAGACATCTTCTTGAAGTAGGCCGAGCACTCCTCTTTCAAATGAAAGTGCCAAAATGTTTTTGGGCTGATGCCGTCTCTACAACTTGTTTTTTAATAAATCGTATGCCGTCTTCTGCTTAATGGTAATATTCCTTATAACGTTCTTTTTCCCTCTAAGCCATTATTTCCCTATTGAACCCAAAATATTTAGTTGTACTTGTTTTGTTCGTGATGTTCGTCCACATGTAACTAAATTAGATCCAAAGGCCCTTAAGTGTGTGTTCTTAGGGTACTCACGTCTTCAGAAAGGTTATAGGTGTTATTCTCCAGATCTAAAAAGGTACTTAGTGTCTGTCGATGTCACATTCATTGAAAATTCTCTGTTTTTTTCTTCATATGTCTATAACACTTTCGAGGAAGAAGATGATACTTTGGTCTACACTGTCACACATCCAGTTAGTTCCCCAACGTCTCTTCCTCAGTCACCCGTTCCCCTTGATCCACCATCCAACCAACCACCTGTTCTTCGTGTTTATACCAGACGACAACAAACCTCAGCATCAGATCCTTTACCTCTGTCTGCTTCATTGGTAGATGCAACCTCCTCTGTTTCAGATCCTAGCTTGGATCTTCCTATTGCCATTCGCAAAGGTACACGACAATGTACTTATCCTATTTCTTCTTTTGTGTCTTATGACCATTGGTCTACTTCTTCTAGCTCGTTTATTGCATCATTAGATTGTGTTAGGATACCTAAAACTGTTCGTGAAGCTTTGTCCCACCCAGGTTGGCATGATGCATTGATAGAATAGATGATGGCTTTAGATGAGAATGGTACTTGGGAGTTGGCTGATCTGCCTACTAACAAAAAGGCTATTGGGTGCAAGTGGGTATTTGCCGTTAAGCTTAGCTCTGATGGGACAGTAGCTCGTCTTAAGACCCGCCTTGTTGCAAAAGGGTATGCACAGACCTATGGAGTAGACTATTTGGATACTTTTTCCCCGGTTGCCAAATTAGCTTAAATTCGATTATTATTTCAATGGCGGCTACTTATAATTGGCCTCTGCATCAGCTTGATATAAAAAATGCTTTTCTACATGGTGATCTTAAGGAGGAAGTATATATGGAGCAATCACCTGGGTTTGTTGCTCAGGGGGAGAATGGAAAGGTATGTCGTCTCCAAAAATCTCTTTATGGGTTGAAACAGAGTCCCCGTGCTTGGTTTGACAGATTTAGTGAGGTTGTTCTAAAATATGGGATGAAGAAAAGCAATTGCGATCATACGGTGTTCTATAAAAAGTCTGATGATGGTATTCTTTTATTGGTAGTATATTTTGATGACATTGTTATTACTGAAAGTGATATTGCAGGAATTTCAACTCTAAAGTCTTCCTTCACACTCAATTTTGAGACGAAAGATTTAGGGCAATTAAAGTATTTTTTGGGAGTTGAATTTACACAAAGCAAGAAAGGCATCTTCTTGTCTCAAAGGAAATATACTCTTGATTTGTTAGCTGAAACTGGAAAGTTGGGATCTAAACCATGCAGCATGCCAATGGTTCCTAACACACAACACGTGAAAGAAGATGGTGAGTTATTCGAAGATCCAGAGAAGTATAGGAGATTGGTTGGGAAACTGAACTATCTTACAGTAACTCGTCCCGATATCGCATACTGTGTCAGCATTGTGAGTCAGTTTATGTCTTCCCCAACAACCAAGCATTGGGCGGCTCTGGAGCAGATTCTTTGTTATCTAAAGGGATCTCCAGGACGGGGTCTAGTATATAAGAATAATGAACACACTAACATTGAGTGTTTTGCAGATGCAGATTGGGCAGGGCCAAAAGCCGATAGGAGATCCACGACAGGATATTGCGTTTTTGTTGGTGGAAACTTGATCTAGTGCGGAAGCGGAATACAGAGCTATGGCACAATCTGTGTGTGAGGTTGTATGGGTACATCAACTATTAAGTGAAGTGCTTCCAAACTACATTGCCAACAAATTTGTGGTGTGATAATCAACCTTTTCTTCATATCTCCTCTAATCTTGTATTTCACGAAAGGACTAAGCACATTGAGATAGATTGTCACTTCGTTCGTGAAAAGATTCAACAAAAGCTCATCTCTACAGGTCATTTTAGAACTGGAAATCAATTGGGAAACATTTTCACAAAATCTTTGAATGGAGCTCGAGTTGAATATATCTGTAACAAGTTGGGCATGATCAATATATATGCTCCAACTTAAAGGGGAGTGTTGAGATACAGGCTGTTGTAAGCTGTTGTAACAGCTTGTATAGCACATGTATAGAACATATATACAAGTCATAAAGTATGCTAATTAGGTGTATTACAACTTATAAAGTAGTTGAATTAGTAGTATAAATAACCTTGTAATCTTCTCTTTTAAGACATGAAATATAGAAGTTCTTTGTTTATAACAATTTTTAACAAGTGGGCCCTGTGTCTTTTATTTCCAGTCCCACCTTCCCTATTCCTTCTCTTCTTCGCCCCCCACCCTTCCCTTTCTTCTTCCTTGCTCTGTCACCATTTTCAGCCATAGATCTGGTTCATTTTTTTCTTTTTTTCTTTTTTCTATTTTCTTCTTCAACCAGCTAACATGAGTTTCTTTTTAAACAATATTAGAGAAGAGCCACCAACCCGCGTCAGATTGTATAGGCAAAAAAGGTTAGTGGAAATCTATGCTCTGTGAGTGCCCAGTAACGTGAGGTGGATAGAATTCACCAGTGTGTTTATAGGTTTTAGTTTCTGGGTTTGTTAAAAATGAAGAAGAAAATTAAAATACTTCTTACGTGGAAGATCATTTTCTTTTTGAAGCCAAATTTTAGAATTTAGTAGAAATTTCAACATCAATGGCGTTGACCTTGTAAAAATTACAATTCTCCATAATTGACGTAAACTGCTTGCTTCACTAACTCGAGAAAGGAGGTGTGTTGGCTGAGTGGATGAAGGGGATGGCGAAGAATTTAGCTTAAGGTAGCTACGAAGTGGTGAAAGAAAGGGAGATCAGGTACTTTAGAGGTTAGAAATTGATAGATGGAATAATAAAAAAAATGGCTAAAAAGTGAAAATAAGAACAAAAAAATGGGCAAAGATGAGGTGGTAGAAGATAAAGAAAAAAAAAGAAAAATTATTTAATATCTAACGTATCTGTAAGGTGGCGCTTACGTGGCGGGAGTGTATATCACCCCCAACCATGAAGGTGGTGTTATATGTCTCAGGGTGGTATATATCCACTAAAAATAAGAATGAGGGGGAACATGAACAGTCGTAAAGTTCCAGTGTGCAACCGAGTTCTCTGGACAAGTTTCGGGTGCAACTTCTGTATTTCCCCAACTAAAAGGAATGTGCATCACATAAATAGTGATAGAGGGAGTATGGTTCTCCACCTAATTTCTATACCTACAGGGACCTCGTGAGTGCACCCAAATGAAATAAAGGATAAAAGGCTATCCTTCCCTTTAAAGGACACATCAATCTTCTATCCTCCATCCCTGCAAAGGACTCACGGCAAAAGTTTCTGAAAGCATAAATACCTCTGCCTCAGCCATTTGGATAGTCTTCTTTCCCCTTCAATAATTGCCAAAGGGAAGGCATTCTTCTCCACTCCTGCATTTTGTGCCTATTGGAACGACCAACAAACATGGACATAGCAAATTCCATGTTCAGGGTTAAATCTCCTCTGCAACTATCAGTAACTGCGTTCTGGAGATGCTGCCTCCTATTTTTTCACCTTGTTAGGTGTCTCCACCAGGGTTTAGTCTTTCAGACCACCACCAACATTCTTAGGCTTGAATGTCATCAATTCTGGCTTCGTAGTAGTGAACCAAGAAGTATGTCCTTCAAGCAGTTCTTATACTTGTCTTAGTAGTATCGATGGATGATACTAAGTCTCTTTGTTGTATTGTTTCAACTCTAAATTGAACCTACATGTCTGTTGAGTTGTCCCACATCAGAGGGATTTGAGGTCCTTGGTCTCCTTATATGGCTTGGACAATCCTCACCTCATAAGCTAACTTTTGGGGTTGAGTTAGGCCCAATGTCCATTCTTTTTATGGTATCAGAGCCAGACCCATCTCAATTATTGTTACCGATGTTGTGCCCCCATTTATGTTGTCCACGCTCCAGAGATCTGTGCGTGAGGGGGGGTGTTGAGTTGTCCCACATCGGAGGGATTTGAGGTCCTTGGTCTCCTTATATGGCTTGGACAATCCTCACCTCATAAGCTAACTTTTGGGGTTGAGTTAGGCCCAATATCCATTCTTTTCATTAGCAATTTAGAATTCTGTGGAGAAAGTCAAGAGTTTATCAGTGTTATTAGAAGTCATCGCTTAACAATGCGAAGTGAGGGGTTATCGCTTCATGGATGAAGTCATGTGCTTCAGAGAAGTGTGCTCTTCAAACAATGAAGCAAAATGATCCATATAAGAAATGGTCGATTTTTTACATCTCAACTTTGAGGAATTGGATTAATGTCGTCATTGTTGTATATAAGACGCTGAAATAAGCTATTTTAACAGCAATTTGATTATTGTAGTACTAAATTCATGTATGTGGTATGTTATGATCTTCCATAAATTGTGTGCTTCACTTCAAGGAAACACTCGCATTACTTGTTGCTTTCGCTTCAATTACCACAGATCTTGTCACTTGCGCTTTTCCCTTTAAAAAACACTGATGTTTATAGTGTTGATAATTTTCTGTAATTTGAGAATGCAGATTGAAGCCAGGGACCCTGCAAGTGGTGCTTTATACTATTATAACGGAAGTTCTGGGAAAAGTCAGTGGGAAAGACCTACTGAGGCTCCTGCACTAGTTTCTGGGGGGCATTCAGTACTTCCTGAATATTGGCAGGAGGTTTTTGATGAATCAACTGGTATGCTATGTATCACAACTTTGCTAGTTGTTTACTTTTTACATGTTTATTTCATTATTTGTGGATGGAGAAAGATTAGATATTACCACTTAGAACTTTTAATTCGTTGTAATACATTGAGTTAAAATATATATTTTTTCTAACGTTCAATTTATTTTCTTCATTGTAGTAGTAGGTTGGTCCTTTTCTATTAATGTGAATCTTGATACAGTTGCTATTTCTCAAAAGATTTTTTGGCTTCCCCTTTTCTGGATTTGCCTTTTCCAGGAATCATTTCATTCTTTAATTACATATTATAATGGAAATGCCCATTTTAAGAAGATAATAAGTAAAAAAGGGAGGCTACAGTAATTTTTTTTCATTGATAAATGTAGGACCTTTCAAATGTAAAAATAAAAAATAAAAAAAGAAAGGGTGATTCAGACTTACAAATAAACGCTAAGGTCATATTCCTGAACTACCCTACTTTTTACATGGGGAAGACCTTTGGTGCAGAATAGTTGTAAAAAGGTTGATAATTTCAAAAGATCTGAAGAAAGAGAAATAATCATCATTTATTGCTACTAAAATATGAGGCACTGATTCCTGGCAAGTGCCGCAACTCAAGTGAAAAACTATACAAGAACAGTTCTGGGATCAAACCAGGGGCAACTATTATTAACTTCTCCCGACCGACGAGACCCAAGCCAAGATCCAAGTGGTCATTTATTTGTAGGTTACAGCGAAGCTATTAGTTCCTCAACAAAAGTGTCATATTGGTACAATGAATGGTGGACGCCTTCCTATTTGTAGGCCCGGTGCTCTTTGACATAAATGGAAGGACTTAGAGATATAGCTGAATGACTTTGGACCAAATCCCAACCCTTTTATTGATGGGTATAAGCCTTTATTTTCAACTTCAGGTAAATGATCCTTCTTTGTCTACTCATGTTACAAGAGGCCATCAAGGGTAAAATGAGTAGTTTTCATATGGACTGCTGGTTACATAAACTATTAGTACATGTGTTTTCTGTACCAGCGCAAAATAAATCTCTTTAACAGCAATCTATTCTCCATGCTAGAACAGAAATTCCTTTCAGTTGGAGACATACAACTTTTTACATCTGTATGGATCTCATAAATAATCTCGATATGGTATGTTTTGTTAGGCTGTCTTCTTTTTCCTTCATAAGAAAAAACCAAAAGGTCCTGAAGTGCTTCAACTAGTAAATCTAGGGACTAAAGTTGTGATAAACCTTAAACACTGGGATGTGAAGTACAATTTGGCAACTTGCTCAGAGCACAAAACACACATATGAAAACTGCAATTTGATAAGTTGGTCTCTCGATCTTTGGTGGCATACTGTTGATTCTCTTGATATTCTTCTTTTTTTCCTTTTTAAATTTTTCCTCATTGCTCCTGACACATTTTCTCCATATCTTTGTTATTACACGTGTCTTTGTTATTTCTTCTTGTCGTTATTGTTTGTCGCTACCTTTACACTGTTCCTTGAGCCAAGGGTCTATCGGAAATAGCCTCTCAACCTTTACAAGGTAGGGGTAAGGTCTGCGTACACATTACCCTCCACAGACCCTACTGGTGGGATTACACTGGGTTTGTAGTTGTATGTTAAAAAGCCGTGTTTTAAAATAAAATATAGTCGAAGGTGCAATAATGCTTGGGAGTGGGATAAATGTGCTGAATTTCCGAACCCCTAAATCCTGGGGTCCTGTTACATTTCTCCTTTATCATTTTGGGGCAGCTCCATTGTGTCACTGCCCAACTAGGCATGAATTTACGACCATGGGGGTCCCTGTACATCATAGTTTGACGTGCCTTTTTTTTCTCTTTTTGGACTGGTGAGGGTGTAACTGTATCATTGTGTGTTTGTTTACTGCTAGACAAATAAACAAAGAGAATCTGATATAAGGTATCAGACTTATCTGGTCACAATTTTGATTATTATCGCTATCTAATCGTCAAAGTACTCCAAGTGCAAACGTTGTTGTATGAGTTCCCGACATTTTCATATCATATTGAACCTATATTTTCAATATTACAAACTGTGTTTGCAGGTCAAAAGTATTACTATAACTCAAAGAAGAATGTATCACAATGGGAGCATCCTTCTAAACCACAGCAGGTTCCCATGCAGCACCATGATAGAGCAGTTGCAAGCAATGCAACCAATATATCTTGGGGTGATGAAGCTTCCACATTCCAGAAATGCATTGAATGTGGTGGATGGGGGGTGGGCCTTGTACAGCCGTGGGGTTATTGCAAACACTGCACTAGGTATGTTGTCAATGTATATATTTCTCTTTTTGGCATTTTTGTGTTTACTTGTTTGTGTTTTTGTTACAAGTACTCTTTCTTGAGCAAGATTCCAACTTAAACTTTTATTGCAGCTTTTAGTGCTTTCTTGTTTTTGCTCTCCTATTTGCTTGCTGTTAATGTTACTGCACTGCCTATATGTGCAGTCTAATATCTAGGTTTGTTGTCAATGTACATATTTGTCTTTTTGACATTTTTGTGTTTACTTGTCTTGTCTTTGTTCTCGTATATTGGTACTGCATACAAGTACCCTTTCTTGAGCAAGATTCCAACTTAAACTTTTATTGCAGCTTTTAGTGCTTCCTTGTTTTTGCTCTCCTATTTGCTTGCTGTTAATGTACTGCACTGCCGATATGTGCAGTCCAGTATCTGCTGCATGCAGTTGAATTAGAAGGGTTCTTTGAGCTTAGTGTTTTCGGTTCTGTGAAATAATTTGAGTATCCAATCAAAAACCTCAAGTTTGGAGTGGCCCAAGACATTATAAACCTCTTTAGAAACGCTTGCACAACCAATGAGGGTCAATTGTATTTTCTAGCATCCTTCTATACATGTATCTCACTTCTAGAGTTCACACCTAGATTGAAGACTTTTCTTTGTCAAATTTATAGAGGACTAAAAAGTGGGCCTGATGTAAAGAGAGATCAAACTCATTAGGCTAAAGAGTGGTGTTTGAGCTGAGGAGGGGGGGGGGGGGGGAGACGGTTAACAGGTTAAGAAGGACCGGAGAAAAGTTAATGATTTGATGGGCTGAGTTGCATGAAAAGTCCAAAGCAACAGAGTAGGTAGTGAGAAGACGGTTGTGCAAATGGCTACCAATGTTTGGCTCTGAAACCATGTCAAAGTCAATCAAAGAGTATGGGCAATTTTCCAAGACATTTAGGCAATGGGTGGACTGCCTCAAGACATTATAAACCCTTTGGAAACCCTTACAGAACAAATGGGGGACAAGTGTATTTTCTAACAGGTTATTTTCAGCATTTACTTCAAAAATTCTTTCTGACTTTATTTAGTTTGAGGAGAAAAAAAGCAAGTTTGAGAAACAAGTTTATAAAGTTAAAAGAAATTCTAGTCCCTCTGCTTGTTTAGATTTCAAGTTCCTCTTTTGTCTTGCTTAAGCTAGACAAAGAAATTTGAACAAAAAATCCGATCCATAACAAATAACTAGGTTGTTATATAATTCTCTTGTTAGTACTGGTACTTTAGATTTAAAAACAGCGTGTAAAACCATTGGATCACAGTCTCCGTGAACATGGTTATAGTCCACTGAATTTAAATCATTAAGTTTGCATCATTAGAAACTTTATCATTGTCATAGACCTTAAACAAAAAAATATTAGTATTTTCTCTCAAACCACTTAAGCGTTTAAAGAAGGTTGTTCACTCAAATTCAACATCATACTAGAGCATGGAAAGGTTTTGGATTTGAGTTTTACTGTCTCCACAATCTTAGTTTGGGAGGGAAATAGAATTAACCACATTTGAGGGGGAATTTTGTAGACTTAAAGAAATAAAAGTATTCCGTGGGTTACAGCTAAGCATTTAAAGGAGCTGTCTCAAATTCAGCCATCATACTTATCTAGGATGCATCATTCTTCTGAACATTGATACTGTTTTGGATGCAGAGTTCTTAAGCTTCCTCAAAGCCACTATCTGTCAGCAAATGTGGAGAGACAACAGCAAACTCCTGGTCCTGGCTATGCAGGTGCTACGGAAGACACTGAGAAAAGGTTTCAGGGACAGAGGTATGCTGCCTGTTCACTGTTCACTGTTCAAGTCTATTACTTTGAAACAGCTTTATTGGTACACTTTGGTTTTGTTTAAAGAAAAACCATGGGCTTCTCTGGTGCTGTTTACTGTTATTAAGCCTCTCCGTTATCCCCTTTCTTTTCCAACACCTCCCTGGGGAAGGGGCTTTTATTGAAGGGAAAGAAAAGGCCATTACATTATCTGGGAATTGAAGTGGAGGCATATTAAGGGTATGTTGGTATGATGGAAAATGTTTTCCTAGAAAATATTTTCCTGGGAAGAAAGCATTTTTTACTTATTTTCCGGTATTTGATTAATAAGGAGAAAATATTGTCCCAAGAGCATTTTAATATATAATATAAGCAAAAACACTATATCCCGGACCTAGACCCAACCCCGGACACAAAACCTACCTTGGCACCCGACCCGAACCGACTCTGTCCTGGACCCGACTCCGAACCTCGAACCAGACCTTCACCCCAACACCCGGTCCTCGACTTTCGTGTTTCGGATTGTAAAGTCTGAATCGGGCAGGGAGCGGTGGCGAGATTTCGTTTTGGGGGGGGGGGGGTAGGTCGAGGCTGGGTTGGTGGTTGGGGGTTTGCTGGGGAGGGGAGAGGTAGGCCGGGGCGTTGGGTTGGAGGGTAGTTCCGTAGGAGAGGGGTGTCAGGGTTGGGTGTGGGTGTGGTGATGTTGGGGTGCAAGGTGGTAGGTCGGGTTTTGGGGGCCCTGGATGGCGACACTGGCGAGGCTGTGGATTTGAGGGGGTGACAGTAGGATTGGGGAAAGTTGAAAGAGAGTTTTGAAAAATGTTCTTCCTTGTTACCATTTTGGAACTTATATTGGTGAAATACAGTAGAGACATAGATGACAATGGAAGTATTTTCTTAGAAAAAGTTTCTGTAAACTAGCTGTCCCTTGTTTGTCATGAGCAACTCTCATCCTTGCTTTATTTCACTTGAGGTAAGTAGTTTGCCAGGTAAATGATGATGATAATACAAACGGTGACAGCAGAAGATGTCAGAACAATTGTGTCATGCTGCATGTAGTAACAATTAACAACCGTTTGGACTAGTTTAAGGGGAAACTTTTCACTGCCACACCTGAAACTAATTGAGAATACTGTTTAACCAGGTTCATGCATATAGATCAATGAGAATCTTTTTAATTTTCTGAGTCTTATCTGATCATTTGGACTGCAGATCCAGTTCCAAACCATCAACGGGTAAAAGTAACAAAAAGGACAAACGGAAACGCAATGACGAGGATGACGAACTGGATCCCATGGATCCAAGCTCTTATTCCGATGCTCCTAGGGGTGGTTGGTACGTATTCCAAGGCAGTGTGCTACTTGCACTGTGCTGCTTGTTTTCCCTTACGTAGTTTCCATTTCAGAGATTTTTGAAATTCTGGTCATTAACTGATGATTTCTTTTATTGCTTTACCACTCTGTAGGGTTGTAGGTCTCAAAGGAGTGCAGCCACGGGCAGCAGATACCACTGCAACGGTATGTTGACTACCTTTCAAGTTAATGAATAAGGCTTAACTTGTCTTAACTGTGTGTGCAATATATATATACATATAAAGGATAATGTAAATATCATTGATAATGTACCAAGAAGGTACTGAAAGCTAAGTTGCTCGGACTGGGCGCGGATTTCTGATACTGGGACGGATCCGAGTATCGGATTTGGCAAAATCCAAATTTTAAGATTCGAGGGTACGGATCCGGATATGGATGAGGGTGCGGGGATTCGGCTAATAAAAAATAGAGCTATAAAAATATTGTAAATTTTGAGAGATATTCTGTAAAAAACTTGCATGAATATTGTAGAATTCAATCTTTCATTCTCCTAGATGGACATTGTTCTTTCATTCTCCTAAATCTGTTTTGTTTTTGATTTAGAAAATCAGAATCTCAATTTTCTCCCAAATTTGCCGGTCAAAGTGTCCAAAGTCAGTTGACCGAATCCGGGACGTATCCCGTCCCTATCTCCATCTCGCATCGGGACGGGGACGGCACCAAAATCGAAGAGTCCCACAACTTAGACTGAAAGCATACAAAACTACAGCACAGCTCAAACTGTTACAATCTCAAAACTTCTGTAACATCCATGTACTGATCTTGGTTTTCTGCCAAACTTCCCCTACACCAAAAGTAAAGGTTATGAAGACAACTATTTACTATTATTAACACTAGCTAAATGATTCTTCTTATTTACAAAACATTTATTATTTCTTTCCAACCAAATGGTCCAAAAGATGCAAAGAGGTATGGTCTTCCAGATTTGCTTTAGTTTTTCCCTACTTTCTGATTCGGCCAGCAAACCAGTAGATGCTTCACATTCTGTGGCATCACCCCTTGCGCTCCACTCAGCCATGAACAGATCCCATATCTTTGTGTAACTGCAATGCAAAAAGAGATGTTCTGCAGATTCCTGGGAATTTTCAGAGAAAAAGCATGCACTGCACAAAGGAGTTCCTATTTTCTGCAACATATCTTGAGTTAAACATGCATTTCTAGCTGCAGTCCAGCCAAAACAAGCTACTGACGTGCTTGTGATTTCCATAAAATCTTCCATGGCCTAGTCAAACCCAGTGACCTATTTGTTTTTGCAAAAGACTGTAGTAACTGTTTATGAAAATATGCCATCATAACCAGCTGCCCAAATCTGATTGTCCAACCTACTAGCATCACGGGTCAAAGGTCCCAACAAATGTAAAAGTTGCCCAATTTCATCAACTCCCCAATCATTAAAGTCTCTCCTGAAATTGATTCTCCATTCTGACCCTTTATGATACTCTGCTACTGTACACACTGTTTATTCCTGGTTAAACTATAGAATGTAGGAAACTTGTTCATCAATTTATCATCACCTAGTCAGACATCTGTCCAGAACCTGATTCTGCTTCCATTTCCAACTTTTAATGAAATGAATTTCTGAAATTCAGGTCATAATCTACTTATTTGCTTTCATACTCCAGTTTTTTGAAGGCATGGTGATACACCCTTTATATGATCCAAGAGTAGTGTGCCCAAGTTTCCGTTCACCATGGCAAGCGATATGACTTGCCACATTGTTAGTAGAAAAGCATAAAGAAGGCTCTGTTAGTGCTTTAAGCGCAAATCCAATTGAAGTGCAGACTTTAGTAAAGAAGGGTGCAAATAAAGAATAATTCAAAATATACAAGTATTGGGTGGTTAATATGGGTCTAGCGTTTTGGTGATAGAAGTAGATGCTTTACCAAATCCATTCTACTGCCTGATCTTTAAATATTAGGCTCGTTCCATGTTGAGTCTGATATGCTGTATATCTTGTTACGTTAGCTGGGTCAGGAGCTTCTCTGAAGCTTTCATGTGCTGGCTGTATAACAATTCCGGACACACAAACGTGTCTTTACTTTTTCTTTAAGCATTTGGGCTGCTTGACATGCACGAGCATGTTTGTCCAATTTTATACACTTATTGGGCCAGACAGTTATAATATATAATTAAGACTTCAAAACTTTTGATTGGGGCATCGTATTTTGCTTTGTAAAGTTATCCAGGTGTTTTGTCAGCACTTATCAGACAAAGAAAAGGAATGCAGTAAAGGATAATAGAATTTCTTGCTGTTTTGTCTGTTCTATTTGCAATTTGTTAAGAACGTCCTTCGTGGGCGTCCATGAGAACGTCCTTCATGGGCGTCCATAAGAAGTGCTGGATAAGGAGACATCTCTGATGTGTGGGGGAACCTGCTAGCAGTTGTCAATTAATGACATTTCATTCTTGAAATGTATTAATATCTTTGAGTGCCGCTGGCTAAAATTGAGATCAGTAGAAAGTTTTGTTCAAAGTGAAATTGACCCCTTGACACTGCAATTTGCACTAATCTTGATTTGGTTTTATCTTTATTATCGTTGTATTCAGTGTGACTACCATTTGGCTGCGGTTATAAGGTTTCATCTTCTATTACAGACATTAGTGTCTTCCTCTTATCACTGACAGCTCCCAATTTCCTGCTTTATATATATGCTTTTATTCCTTTTATGCCGTTAACAATGATCTTGACGGTTCTTCAAATTTCAGGGTCCTCTCTTTCAGCAGCGCCCATACCCATCTCCTGGAGCAGTCTTGCGTAGAAATGCTGAAGTTGCTTCTCAAAAGAAAAATCCTAAATCGCATCTTACCCCTATATCTAAGAGAGGTGATGGTAAGGATGGACTGGGTGACGCTGATTGAAGAATTTAAGCCTTTGTGTCATTATTTTCTGGAAGTGAGTATTCCTGTGCGAAATTCTTGTCATTGTCAGTTTGAACTTTATTTCTGCATATTTTAATTGTCAAATCATTTTCTGTTTCAAGTAGGATTCTTGGAGAGGGAGTTTTTCCAATTGAAGTTGCTAGACAAGAAGGCGCTAAACATTATTACATACATTCTATCGTCAAGACAGGCATGGATGAATTTTCTTCTCGAGGTTCCTGACATATGGATTTAGTAGGTTTTTAAGTGCGGAGAGTCTCATAAAAAATGCAAATAGGCATGTAGAACAAAAAAGTTGCAGCTGAAACGCTAATGTGTATGTATATATTTTTTTTAATAAGGGACATCCAAAACTTTAGAAACAGGGATCATCTTAGGAGCATAGACCAGCATACGGTTTTTGTAACGAGAGAAATGAGTAGTAGAGAAAGACATGTGATGAATAGGAGCCAACTTGAAGTCTCTGCTAGTCTGCACACTCCTGCAATCAGGAAGTTAGAACACTTTGGCCCTACTGAGTTTTTGCTTATCTTATTCGTGTCACTACATTCTTCTAAAAAGTGCAGCTTTCTTTTAACATTTGATTTATACATCTTGGGAAACCACTCTCTTTTGGCATTTTTGGACAATCAAACAGTAGTTTGCAAGCGTCACATATTCCTTTATTTGACATTCTGTATGTTTTAATGGATTGGCTAACTAGAATGAGTATTACGGTAAGAGTTGAAACGTTTAACACATTTGAATATCAGGGAGGGAAGATGAACTTTCTAGTTTTTGATAGGCTTAAATGCAAACTATTACCTTCATACACCTAAAAGCAGAAAGTCGTCCATAACGATGCATTTGAGGCTGCAAAGTTGAAAAATAACCCAAAAATCTCAATAATTGCTCAATTGTTATAAACTAAAGCAAAAGACAAGAACAATAGAACAAGAACAATAGCAATAGAGAGAAGAGTAGAGAGAGTTCTTCTTATTGAGTTGAGAGGGGTCTCAAGGGATGATTTACAATGGTAGGGGGCACCTCTATTTATAGGGGAGAGGAAGATTTAGCTACCACTAATAGAACTCTAAAATCTCTCTAATTAAATACATTAAAGACATTCACCTTAAATAGAAGTGTAAGAATCTTCTATTTCATAACACTCCCCCTTGAATGTCTATTCAATGATGTGCCTCATAAAACCTTAAAACCAAAACCCAATGGGAAAAATTAAAGTAAGGAAAAAGAGTACACATGTTTGAATATGCGCCTATTGGTTGCCTCGTTAAAAACCTTGCAAGGAAAACCCAGTGGGAAAAAACCTTGTAAGGGAAAAAGAGTGCAACGCGCATTGACTCCCCCTAATGAGTACATCAATTTATATCCTTGAGCATTTGCATTCCAATCTTGTGCATCATCTTCAAAACGATCTTTGGTAGACGTTTGATAAGTAAATCAACCATATTGACTTGAATAAATATTCCGCACCTTGAAATCATCATTTTTGATAGGTATGAACATCTTCATATGATGTCGTGGAATAGCTCTTCAATATCTCCATAGATGCATTCTCAATGCCATCATGCTTATAGTTATAGCAAGATACATATGGACACAAATTGTACTTAGGATGTGGTACTTCAGGACCAAGAATTGCATATGCTTCAAGCAACTTAAATCTTTCAAGTTAAGTCATATAAGTCGCATAATAGACTTTAGCTGCATATCAATCTTTCATTAGTGATACTAAACAAATAAGATATCGAAAACTGACTATACATACCTTTGACTTTTATCTTTCAAGCATTTGAACTATAGGTTCAAAACTACATGTCTTTCATATGGAATCAATTCTTCTTGAATTGTATCTCTTCCATTTAGTTACTTTCTTTTGAGTCAGCAAATGCGTATTGCAATATGTTGCAATTGCATTTCCCTTTTTATGAACTACAGGTTCACATCATGATATTCGGGGATATACATATACAAATGAAAATTCATCCCATGTAACACTTTCTCAAGTGTTTATCATGTCTCCCCCTCATGTTAGTAAAGCTAACATATTTCCTCAACTTTGGGAAATCATCTTTGTGCATTATGTCAATATACACAGCACCTTAATATAAGATGAAATTATTTGGTTCCTAACCTTGAACCACTTTTGAGGGGAGAATATACTCTTGTATACAACTTATATCAAACTGATATATACAACTTCTTTCTCATAAGGAACAGTTTAGCTATTAAGTGGAAGCACTCAATAATTATCTTGCTAAACCAACTTTGATATAAACCAACTTATCAAGATTAACTGTCTTGAGTAGAGAATCTGGAAACTATGCTCAAAGTTAGATTACTGAGCGTTTTACCCCGCAAGCACCGGCCAGGCTGCGGGTCAATAACAATTGCGCATGTAACCATTCCATAGATGCATCATATGTGGTATACATGGCAGGTGAATGGGCCCATACTCACCTTTCATATTTCCAGTATTTATGGGCTTCAACCCGAACTCTTTAGTTGGTCCGTTCATTAATGAGAACAAGTGAAACAAGAGTATTCGTAAAGAACTTTCTAGTTCTTTAATATTCACCTATGTGAATTTGCACATCATACTTAAAATGAGATGGCTAACATGAATGTCAACTGAATAAATTATCAATATTGGTAAACTTCAAATTTACACCATGACATGTGCACTTATCAATAAACTTCGGGTTTATTATGACATGGGTTTTATACCAATAGATATCCACTTTATTGTGGCATTCTTTCGTTTGTGTAGTACAAACTGGAGAACAAAGCGTGTAGCTTTTCATATACAAATTACCCCGCTACAAGTTGTAGTAATAGGAGAATCAAAGCCTTCCTTTATTTATAGTCTCAATATAATCAATCGCTTTCGCGTGTACTTTTGGAAACTGGATAAGTTTCTTTGAGACTTACTACATCACAATACTCAATTGTGTTTCTCCAACATAGTAATAATTGGCTCTTCGAGAGCTCTCAATTAATTTTGTACTACCACAGACTGAGGTTCGAGATCCTCACATTCTTGCATTCCGTATTTTCAAGAGTCTCAGGCTCAATAGATTCTTCGTGAATCTCGGAATTAATCAAATCATGAGCGTCCTCATGTTATTCTTTCATAGTGTCATTTAGATCGTTCTTTTACCTCTTTCTAGGATTTCGATCTTTGGAACCTAATGGTCTGCCACGCTTCTGGCGTGCATTTGACTCATTGGATATGACACCAGATATTTGTCCAATAGGGACTTCAATACGGATCGGAACATTTTCCGCGTGAATGTGGGATTTCGTTATCCTCTTCAAGTCCGTAAATGCGTCAGGCATTTGATTTGCTATTCTTTGCAAATGGATAGTCTTTTGTACCTCTTTCTTTCAAATAGAGGTATGTGGATCAAGATGAGATAATGATACATTTTTCCACAAAATTTCCCATTTGGTTTCACCGACTTCTCCCCCTAATTTTGGGAAAAGTGTCTCATCAAATTGACAGTCTGCAAATAGTGCAGTGAACAAATCTCCTGTCAATGTTTCGAGGTAGCGAATAATGGAGGACGATTCATACTCAACATATATTCCTAACCTTCTTTGCAAACCCATTTTGGTGCGGGATGGCGGTGCTACAGGCACCTATACTGCGCATCCAAAGCTTCTTAAATGGGATATATTGGGTTCATGACCCAAAACCAATAGCAATGGGGAATATTTGTGTCAATTCGTCAGTCAGAGACGAACTAGCATTGCTGCATGCAACATGGTGTGACCCCAAACCGAAGTGGGCAGCCGACGAACTAGCATTGCTTCATGCAAAATGGCGTGACCCCAAACCGAAGTGGGCAGCCGACAAACTAGTATTGTTGCATGCAAAATGGCGTGAACCCAAGTCGAAGCGGGCAGCCGACAAACTAGCATTGTTGCATTCAAAATGGCGTGAACCCAAACCGAAATGGGCAGCCTCGTTTTCATGAAGAATTCAAGATTATTCTCATCTATTGTTTCAATATGATATATTTTGAATGATATCTTTAAAACTCAACAAGTTCCTTTTAGACTTGGAGGAGAACACTTTGATTGATATCATTAAAACTCAACAAGTCCTTCTTAGACTTGGAGGAGAACATTGCATTCTCTATGATTAACGTCATGCCTTTGGGCAGAGTTACAATTGCTCTTCCGGAGCCTTCAATCAATTTACTACTTCCATAGATTGTAGTAATGTTTGCCTTACACAATTACTCTTCTTTTCTTTGAGTATCGTATGTGTAGTACATGAATCAACTAGGCAAATACTTTTACAATTGGACGTTGGTCCAAGTTCGCTTTGTGAGATATCCATTTTGCTTTCCCATAGTTTGACATACTAAAAAAATACATAAATATAAGTATAAACAACTTCAATTCTTTTGTTTCGCGTTTAAACAGCGTTTTGGGAAGCAGTTATTTAGGATATTCGAATATTGTATTCTAATATTCGAATATAATGCCTTGCGGAAAAAATAATACTTTAATGCGAAAAATATTAGATATTCGAATATTTAAGCACATATTCTAATATCTTGCCAGATATTCGAATATAGGAATTCTGATATTCGAATATCTGGCCCAGATATTCGAATATCAAACTCTGATATTCGAATATCTGGCCTGGCGGAAAAAAGTTCGTTTTATTGCTAAATATTAGACGATCGACTAGTTTTTAGGTTAGTCGATTACCTCTACTGTACAATAAAAATATTTGAGCATATTGAAACATTCTAAAGGGCTAATACTAACATCATATCATGAATTAACTAATACGAGCTAATGCTAATGACTATTAATTTATTCATTGACTAATACAAGTAGAATCAAACAGCTCCATCTTCTTTCATCATGGTTCCATCACCGATTAGGTGGTCTATCTTTCCCTCGGGTTGCTCAAAGAAGTCTGCCACATCCAGGTGGGTGATATCCTCATTGTCGTCATAGACAAAATTTGTTTCAGGGCCTTTTCTCTTTCGAGATGCTTGATAAAGGTCAACCAAGTGTCTTGGTATACGGCAAGTCCGAGACCAGTGCCCATTTCCACCGCAACGATAACATATAGTTTCTGAACTATTTGCCTTAGGATCTTCTGGACCCCGTTTCTGCTTTCGGTGGTTATCTCTCTTTGGGGGGTGACGGACTTCTTTGGAATTTCTTCCTTGTCCACGTCCTTGGCTTTGACCCCGTTTATGACCGTGATCATGGTCCCTTTTATGTTTGGCATAATGCGAGTGCACCATATCTGCTTCAGGCAGTGGTGTAGACCCAGTTGGTCTATTTTCGTGATTTCTCATGAGCAGATCATTATTTCGCTCAGCCACTAGTAAGAGAGAAATTAGTTCAGAGTACTTCGTAAAGCCTTTCTCTCGGTACTGTTGCTGCAGTACCATATTGGAGGCATGAAACGTTGTAAACGTTTTCTCAAGCATATCGTAATCGGAGATGTTATCTCCACATAGCTTCAGTTTAGAAGTAATTCTGAACATAGCAGAATTATATTCAGAAACGGACTTAAAGTCCTGTAGCCTCAGATGGGCCCAATCATATCGTGCTTGTGGCAGAGTGACCAACTTCAGGTTGTCATATCTCTCCTTTAAGCTGTTCCACAAAACGAGTGGATCCTTGACGGTGAGATATTCAATCTTCAAACCTTCGTCAAGGTGGTGGCGCAAGAAAATTAAGGCCTTCGCACAATCTTGGGTGGATGCTTTTTCTTTATCTTTGAGGGTGTCTCCGAGACCCATAGCATCTAGGTGGATTTCAGCATCCAATACCCATGTCATATAGTTCTTGCCCGAAATTTCAAGGGCAACGAACTTTCTTTTCATAATGTCAGACATACTCGAAAATTAAATTAGGAAGAGGGAAAATACCTTGGATTTTCGAGAATGATACTTGAGACGGTAGAGTCTCGTGCTGATAACGTGTTATAAACTAAAGCAAAAGACAAGAACAATAGAACAAGAACAATAGCAATAGAGAGAAGAGTAGAGAGAGTTCTTCTTATTGAGTTGAGAGGGGTCTCAAGGGATGATTTACAATGGTAGGGGGCACCTCTATTTATAGGGGAGAGGAAGATTTAGCTACCACTAATAGAACTCTAAAATCTCTCTAATTAAATATATTAAAGACATTCACCTTAAATAGAAGTGTAAGAATCTTCTATTTCATAACATCAATAATGAAGTCAGAGCTTTATACTACCTTATCAATAGCCTCTCAGGGGTATAAATCTACAACGGGTATTGACTTTTTGCCTACTGAAAGTACATAGTAAAAAAAACTGCAATAGGTACTGTTGGAAACTTATTTTGGCACCAAAATTGGAGTAGTTAGGTAGTCTTCCAAAGTGATTTTCCTTATCGAGCCTCAAAAGAATATCACTAGAGGCTAATAGTAAGTAGTAGCAATTTAGGGGCGAAGTGCGGCAATAGCCACTTTAAGCCTGCTATTTAAAATATATTCACAATTTATCCAAATTTTAGGACTAAGTATCCTGAATTTGAAAATTCATGAATTAGTGTCTTGAATTTTTGAGCTGCTAATTTGAAATTTAGGACTAATAGCCTGATTGGCCAAGCTTTTTTTGAGGCAAAAGCACTTTTTTGCTCAAAAGTATTTTTTCTTTTAAAATTAAGGTGTTTGGCCAAGCTTTTGAAAGGAAAAAAAATACTTTTGAGGAAGCAAAAAAAAGTAGTTTTTCTTCAAAAGCATTTTTTTGAAAATCACATTTGAGAAAAATACACTTAGAAGTAGTTTTTTAAAGCTTGGTCAAACACTAATTGCTGCTCAGAAGTGCTTTTCAAATTAATTAGCAAAACACAAACTGCTTCTCACCAAAAGTACTTTTGAGAAAAAGCACTTCTCAAAATAAGATGATTTTGCAGCTTCGCCAAACGGGCTATAAGTATCTTGAATTGCTGAACTACTAATTTGAAATTCAGGACATAAGATTCGAACTTTAGGACAAGATGTACTGAAGTTTGAACTTTAAGGTTTAAAATCTATGACGTGGTGTCATGAAGTTTGAGTGAATTGGCTAATCTTTACATACATTATAAATTATGAATAATTTTAAACAACATGCTTACAAGCGGCTAACTGGTGTCATTTTTCTCACAATTTATTGCAAATTATCACTCTATATCTTTTGTAAAAATAGCACGGGCTAGCCAGTTTTCGGACTGGTCATTCAAAAATAGACAACGTTTGCAAAGTCATTGAAAAATAGCCACTATTTTGCTGCATCACGGAAAGTTCCAACATAATATATGGAGACCGATGCACCTGTGTATGAACTTCCAGTATATTATGCTGGAACTCCAATACGCGAAAAGTTCTAGTATAATATACTGGAGATTGGAGCACCGGTGCTCCAATATCCAGTATATTATGCTGGACCGGTATACTATACTGGAACTCCAGTTTATTATACTTGAGTATTTTTTTCGGATTTTGAAAAATATTTCGTTCAGATTTATCTTTACATGAAAAGTGGCTAAATTTCGATTACTTTTAAAACTGTGGCTATTTTTGAATGACCACTTGTAAATCTGGCTATTTTTAAATTTCTCCTATGCCTTTTTGTTGTCATGTCTGCATAATATTGAGTTAAAAATATAAAATTCCCGTTCAAGATCATTTAAAATTGCCTAAATTGACCAGAGAGATCACATCAATTTATTTTTTGATTATTTTATAACCTTCGAAGTAATAGATCTTTAAATTGTTATAAACCAAATAGCTTATGGAGAATATCTTGAGATTAATTATATCATAATCGTGTAAGATAATATAGAATATTGTGCATTAATTATGATATTTGTTTTGTATTACATAGGATTCTTGGATAACATAACCTTCTTAGAATA
Source organism: Nicotiana benthamiana (assembly GCA_034376525.1). Lineage (NCBI taxonomy): Eukaryota > Viridiplantae > Streptophyta > Magnoliopsida > Solanales > Solanaceae > Nicotiana > Nicotiana benthamiana. The sequence goes on from CM067336.1 coordinate 101,252,229, forward strand.
GTCTAACTCCTAATTAATTATCCCCTTTTCATTGAGTTTTATCACCCAACAAATAAAACTCTCGTATCTGTTTTCTCAAATGGTATCAAAATCCAAGAAGAGAAAGTATTAGGGTCCAACCAATATAAATCATCGAAAAAGTTTTTGATAAGTTTGTCATCACATCATATAAGTTCTTATCAATGGCATATCTTGTGTCTTATTTCACATGGTATCACAACTAAGAAGAGAAAAACATCCAAAATGTATTATCATTAAAATTTGGTTGCGTCATGTTTGCTTGTTTGAGTTGTGTCCCTAGTTTGATGTTGTTCATAATACTTTTGCTCTCTTGAACTACTTTCATGGCTTGGTTTGTTCTTTCTAGCTTGCAGTAAATACATGCATCATTTGTCAAGAGTCAAACTTGATCTTTCTTATCTTGTAAAGTGGATATCATTCGCATATTTAGAAGTCATTGCAAGAGAACATATTATGGCAATGAAGACAGTTTCTAGATAGGAGAAGAGGTTTGAAATGACTTTTATGGTGTATTTACCAAAAAATACATCAATTTCTGTTGATGTCTAGGCTCGTACAAAAGCATCAACAAATAGGATCCACAAAGGAAGGGGTATTTACTCATTCGATCTGTGTTCTATTTGGATATTTGTTTCTTCGTAACCAAAGAAATCTAAGTGATCCTTTCGTGAGCAATCACTAGCCAATCCCATAGAGGAAAGAGTTCTAGCTCGAAGCTTATTATTTCGTGATCCTTGCTTTCTGTCCTTTCCTCTCTTGCTTCTCTCTGACCTTTGTTGTTTGCTCTATACTTTTCGGTTGATATCTTGTTCCTCCTTGCTTGCTCTTCTCTTTTTTTTTTGATGTATTTCAATCACTATCCTTTCTGTTCCTCGTTTATATTGAGGAACTCAACTTTTAATATTGTTCGAGATTGTAGTATGGTTACTTTGCTTTGATCACCACGTACATAGTTGTTTTTTTTTAAAGAAACATGCATATATATATATATATATATATATATATATATATATATATATATATATATATATATATATATATATATATATATATATATATATATATATATATATATATATATATATATATATAGGAAGCTAGAGCCCCCCCCCCCCCCCCCCCAAGATTGTCCCTCGTACATACCGAATTAGAACTTAGCATAATACCTTGGGGTGCACTAACAATCCCTAGGGTAACCAAGGTTTCGCGGTGATTTCTACTACCAGACATATGATATACATATCCTTCATAATCTTTTTCATAAACGTCCTTAACAAAATCCAGTTGCTTACAAAAACTATGTATAGTATTAAAACTAGTTTGCTTAAGTGCTTCTTCTGCCAAAACATGAGCCACCATATTCCCTTGCCTGTAGCTATGCTTGAATGATATTCTCCCCATCCTGGACGCCTCCTCCACCAACAACCTGCAATTCAAACAAAGTTCGTTGTTATTAGTACATTCTTGGTTGATAATATTGATAATTTCAGTGGCATTTGTTTCCACTTCAACAGGAAATACATGTTCCCTAATGATGAATTTTAGGGCATGAATCACATCTTGGATTTCTGTCTCTAGTGGTGAGCTTGCATGGATTTTCACGAGGAATCCCATGTTCCAGTTCCTTTTTGAATCGCGAATGGCACAGCTGATTCCTCCTTCCATATCTTTGTTGTTGAAAGCTCCATCGATGTTCTCCTTTAGCCAACCCTTTTCTGGATCTTCCCATTTGATGTTGAGTTTAATTGTCTTTGGTATAGGAGAGTGCTTGAAAGACATGAAAAAATATTCCTGCGTGTAATCCATTATTTTTCCTAAGCTTATAGGAGCTGTTTGATTGTTAATATTATTATGATTCCCATTGTTCCATATTTCCCAAAGTATGAATGGTATTAATTGATGCCATGTCATGTATCGTAAATTCATTTTTGAGGCAGATTTGAATAAGGTGATTAGCCAATCTATCTTCCCCTTGATGTCGATACTGATTGCAGTTTTTTCCCATAATACCCTAGCTATTGGGCATTCTAAGAAGATGTGTTGTATGATTTCTGGGCTAATCCTACAAATAGGGCACGTTGGGTCTATATTGATGCCTATTTTTGCTAGATAACTTCTACAAGGCAACCTCGAATGGTTTAATTTCCAGATGAATATCTTTAGTTTATTTGTACATTCTAGTTTCCAAATCCAATTTGTTGATGTTTGGTCCTTCACCTTCTCTTCCATGAGCTTATAGTTGTTCTTCTTAGAGATATAGTTGTAGTTCTTCTTAGAATAAATCAACACAAGTACTTATTTCTCCTATATTAATAATAAGTAGCTAACTAACATTGATGAAACCATATATTGTGGATGTCCATTTATTACTGCACTATAGATAATCTTCCTGAATAAGTTTATCTGTTTAGTACTCTATTTAAGTTTATCTACAAGCAGCTGATGCAGGTATGTTGCAAGAAACTCAATGAAATGACTTGCATCAGCTTCTTATTAAATAGGCAGGTTGCGAGCACCCGTGCATACAGCTTACAAACAGCTCAAGAAAAGCCTCATAGATTCTTCCTGAATAGCCTTGCATGCTTCCTAAAAAGTCTCACCGCTGCTTCCTTTCTTTTATAATTAGAGGAGTTTTCAGTTCATTATGTACATCAATTGAAAGTTGAATAATATATCAGTCCCTCTCTATATATTTTTCTTTTGTTTATTTACTTTATAATCTTTGTTTTATAACGCGATATCAATACGAGACTCTGCCATCTCGAGCAAATACCTTAAAAGTATCAAAGATATGAATTTTATTTTTCTAAATAATGTCAAATCTATCTAAACTCTAGTTTGTAGTCCTAGATATCAGGCAAATTTACATATGTTTGGTGCTTGATGTGAAGTCCATCTTGATGCGATGGGTCTAGCAGATACCATCAAGGATAAAAATTAAGCATCAAAATAATACCGAGCCAAAGCAATGATATTCCTACACCATCACCATGATGAAGGCTTGAAAATGGAATATTTCGCTGTTTAATATCCAATTATACTATGGAGTAATTTGAAAGATAGATATTGTCACACCTCCTTTTTCCGCCCCCCGCGAGGGCGCATAGAAGTTTTTCCAATTAAAGGACAATCGAAAAGGGATTTATTATTAAGATTTAGAGTTGCCACTTGAGAGACTTATGGTGTCCCAAGTCACCGGCTTTAGTCTCGAATCGAGGAAAAGAATGACTCGGTTTAATAGTCCGCGAACCAGAAACCCGGATAAGGAATTCTGTTTACCCAGGAGAAGGTATTAGGCCTTCCCGAGTTCCGTGGTTCTAGCATGGTCGCTCAACTGTCATATTCAGCTTATTTATCTGATTTTAAAACTATGTACTTAGTGCAAAATGTGACTTTTTACTGCTTTTATTATTATTGTTATTATTTTTGAAGAGAATTACAACATCGTGAAAGCATATCTCCGATCACGTCACAGCCAGTGTACCCGCGATCGTCGACACATGTCGACTCCGTCGAGATTTGGATTTGGGTCGCATAAATAATGCTCAAAAGGGGTAACGAAGGATAAATTTTTTAGGTAGCAGAACACAACTTCGTCACTCCAATCCTCAAAACATACCAAGTGAAAACAACACGATTAACATTTGCAAAATCTTTAAAGTACTTTTGGGCAACACTCTCATTTTCATTACCGCGAACGACCCCAATGTTCGCCAACACATGACTCGGGCTCCAAATAATCTCAAACCTTATGATTTCCTTTAAATGTTCCGATCACCACCCAATGATTTTATGATTAACTTTTAAGATTAGGCCCCAAACTCTGTGCGCATGTCATGTCACTAGAATCAGCGCTGAGTAAAAAGGCACAACAAAATGATAAAAGAACTAACCGAAAAGATGACTGGAAATAATAAAAGACCAAATTTTGCATCATAATACCGGTGAAACGATTCAAACAATCGAAACAAACAAAACAAAATAGAGCACAACCCTAAGCAAACTGCTATGACAAAATGGAAATATAAGGAGGTTTGACACAAGACAATGTTCGTATTACAACCTTAAGAATAATCCGAACAACAAAAATGACAACGAAATAAGCCACCAAAAGCTCATCTCCAGATGACCAAAATGAAGTCTTTCCATACCAAGCATGGATTTTTAGCTACTGATTGTTGCATCATCCTTGCCAAGGCCAATATCCATTTTAATCATCTACAACTTCAGTCCATAGGTTCGCAAGAGGATCCATGCGCTCCCTGTCGCTGTCATCGATCACAATCTGCCCTTCTCGAATCATTCTTTCTACATCCCTTTTCAAATTATGAAAGTTCTCAATGATTTTTCCTCTAACATTGGAGTGGTATGCACATCTTGCAGTAGGATTAAAGCTATTTGCGCGTGGATTTTCAGTGCATTTGGGGAGCGGCTCAATTCAGCCAGTGTGTTTTAGCCTTTCAAAGAGACTTGTATAAGATTCTCTGATCAGGGTGGGAGCCTTTTCTTCTCGTTTTAGAAACCTCTCATTCCTAAGCGTCTGACTCAGCTTAAAACCTGATCCGGGATGCTTCTGTTATGCTTTAGGGATGGGTAGGCTTTTTGTGGAGCTGAGTATTTGGAAGTGGAAGTATGTCTTTGAGAATTGTGTGGGGAAAAGTGGTATCGGGGAGGGCCATGTGGTGTTCGAGGGTACCCACGGGGATGATGTTGAGACTGAGGGCCTTTAGCAAGAACGAGCACTGGACCTTGTCGTCGGAGGGATTCAACAATGTCTTTTCTTTCCATGGGAAGGCTATTCTGGGCAACTTGCTCACTCCATTTGAGCCAGAACTTCCCAAAATCTTCTTTAGGCTTCTTCCCCATCTGACTTATGTAGGAGTGGTCCGAGATGATGTCTGACGGATAGTGATAGAGATACCGGGGTGATCGGGAGATGCCAAAGTTTGGGTAGTGACATTATCGGAGAAACCAGGCGGTGGCGGTATGGGTGCCTTTCCAGCCCTCCATGCCTTATACATGTCTGCCACATGCCGTCTCAACATTTTCACTTCTTCTTCCAAGCCATTATTCCGTTCAACTAGTTTTTGTCGGTCATCGATATCGACCCCCTCAGTTCTGAGGTTCTCTGACATTGTCCTTCAACTTTGTTTGCGGGGAAGAGTTACCACAACCACCTTTTTGATTTGAACACAACAAAGTGAAGCCATCATGTTAGTGTTAGGGCATTTGACAGATAGTTAAACATATATCAAGTATGCAATGCACCTAAGCAGTTAAACCATTATATCATGCATTTTCTTCGATTACATGCGTCATTCCGGGTTATTTTACCATTTCGAAAACCTCCCGAACTTTTCCTTCATTTCTTATTCTCTCTTTTTTTTCCTTTTCTTTTGTTTTTCTACTATTCCCTTTTTTCCTTTTTTTTTGTGGTGGTCGAATCTTATAGAGATTGCGTACGTATCATGACCCCGCATGAATCAGACCTTGCGTAGTTCGGACAGATACAAGGCATATAACAACAAAATATTTTTGAAATTCAAATTTCATAATAAAAACAAACTGGGTTCAAAGGTTTAAAGATGACCTACAAACTCGAAAATCAGACAACCCACATATTCTAATAAAAAGAATTACAAACTCAAAAACAAACGGACAGATTCTTTCTCCTATATGCCAATTTAACCAAATGGCTATTTTTGTAAACATGGCCCCTACACCATTTCACATGAATTTTGAGGCCGGGAAGGATTATTTTACGACCTTCACAAACTTGTTCGATCCTTTACGAAAATAGCCCTTCGACGACTGAAAGATACTCCAAGGCTATCTCGGCAAGAGCGGTTTAAGACATCACTGAAGCCGGGTCGGATTATTCTGACCAAAATCCAATTGGCACTCACTTGCCCACTGACCCTTTTCTTTTTAAAAAAAAATTTAAATAAAGACCTGATATTGCAAACACGGCCTTTATGCACCTCGGGGACGAAGATTTTAAGGGTGCGTTAGCTAACTGGCCCAAATCCTAAACAATGATTAAAGGTGGCTGTTAATGCAAAGTCTGCCTTCCGGCGTTCCTTCCGGGAATATTTTGCTATTTCCGGCAAAAACAACATCACCGACTTATGTACGACTCTTTTCTTTTTCTTTCTTTTTTTTTCAAAATGGGAGACCTAATATTGCAAATGCTGTCTTTTAGCGTCTCGAGGACGAAGAATTTAAGGCTGTTTCGGTCAACCGGCCAAAAATCTAAACAATTACCAAAGGTGGCCGTCAATGCAAAGTCATCCTTCCTGCGTCCCTTCCGGAAACAGTCGGCTATTTTTGACAAATACGGCATTACCCGACTTGTTTATGACGACAATCAAAATTGACATTTTTTGGCTATTTTAGCAAAAGGGGAGGTTAGACCCTATGAGGGTTACCTACATATCTCATACCCTATGAGAATCAAACCGGCATAGTTCGCCCAGGAGAAGAAACTAAATTTGAAAACAAGACTCTTTTCTTTTGTTGTTTTTTTCTTCAAATAAATCAAACTAAAAACGACTCTTTTTTTTTTCATTTTTTTCAAAATTTTGGTAGAGTTCCGCCACTATTTGGAAATTGATTTTCTAAGAACATGTAATTAACAGTCTACACAACTATTTTTTTTCTTTTTCTCTTATTTTTTTTCACAATTTTCCAGTATTCAAAGCCTGACAGCATGCCAGTCTGAAGCAAATAAATGCATAAAAAAAACAGGATACAACATGATGGTCTTTTTACTTCGGGTTGCTTGTCCTAGACGGACCCAACCCCTGTGTTGAGTCCCCTAAGTCAAATGCACATGATGCTAATAAATGTTCCTACTAGGGATCCAGCATGAAGTCTTGTCATACTAGGTTTTACTGCCTTGGGTGTGAGGAGTATCTAGACTGGCCATAAAACAAGCGGACAACTCAAGTTGGGAAGGGTAGCGTACCGGGAGCAATGCTTTTTCGGCTTTAGCTACTGGACCCTCCCCGTTCTTAAATATGGGTGACTGATAATCCTTCACCAGGAGACCAGGCCCACCGGCTTTATCTCAACAATGAATGGGGCGCGTATCCGCGATTCCCGAAGTTGTATTCAGAAGACTCAGAGGGGTGCGCAAGAAGATAATTTATAATACAGTTCAACAATATCAAAGCGGTAAAACGGTCAACTAGCACAGTAAGAACAAATAATATAACAAAATCAGATAAAGCAAAACATAACAATTTATCTATGCTCGAATTTCTACCTCTGAACAAGTGGTTCTGGGTTCGTTCCCCAACAGAGTTGCCAGAGCTGTCACACCTCCTTTTTTCGCCCCTGCGATGGTGCAATGGAGTTTTTCCAATTAAAGGACAATCGCAACGGGATTTATTATTAAGATTCAGAGTCACCAATTGAGAGATTTATGGTGTCCCAAGTCACTGATTTTAATCCCGAATCGAGGAGAAGAATGACTCTGTTTAATAGTCCGCAAACTAGAAATCCGGATAAGAAATTCTGTTAACCCGGGAGAAGGTATTAGGCATTCCCGAGTTCCGTGGTTCTAGAATGGTCGCTCAACTGTCGTATTCGGCTTATTTACTTGATTTTAACAATTATGTACTTAGTGCAAAATGTGACTTATTACCGCTTTTATTATTATTGTTATTATTTTAGTAGAGAATTACAACATCGTGAAAACATATCTTGAACCACGTCACAGCCAGAGTGCCCGCGGTCGTCGACACATTTTGACTCTGTCGAGATTTGGATTTGGGTCGCATAAATGCATACCCGAGTTTAGGAAGGTAAGATTAATTAAGGCGCGTCCAAAAGAGACTAACATGTCGTTATTTTTGTAAAAAGCCGCTAAGATTAGCTAAGCGACCAACTCGAAATCTATCCAATTGTTATATCCTTTTATTGAGGTCTCCGCATTTGTAATTTGCTATGGCAAGGCACGCATCCTTTATTTTAAGGATATCCTAAAGTGATTACATTTCTATTTAAATTCGTCTTTAAAATAAAGAAATTAATTACGAGCTTATAAGTAAGATAAACGTAACACACTAAGCTAGATTAAGGCAAATATTAATGGAAAGGAAAATAAAAGAATTTTCGAAATTATAAATAAAATTCGAAATTATAAATAAACAAAAAATATTCGACAACCAATATTTAAAAGCAATTAATTATAGCTAGATTAAAACTCACAATGTTATATAAAAACTATTGAAATTAATTCCTAAAGTGAATACATTTCTATTTTTTGTTTGTCTCTAAAATAAAATATTAAAAACGAATCCTAATTAATTTACATCTTGGCAAGTTCGGGCCTCTTATTAGTTATTAAATTAATGCGAACGACAACTGCACTCGAGCTCGTAAAAATGGAGAATTGTTTCGTGCCTTATTCTACAAGCGAATATTACTACAGCTGGTAACTACATCCTAATAGTTCATTATAATCGTAACTTCAATTAATCCAAATCAAACTAAATACAGTCCAGCTATACAAAGCTGACAGAAATCTACATGACAATAGTATAAGAAATATTCTAAAATAAAATAATGTATAGAAGAAAAGTTAAATCAAAACTTCAAACTTCCATTTTTATATGTATTCATGCTTCTATATTTTCATCTTACAATAGCCAGTGTTACAGTCGTGTACCTGGTATTTGGAAAACAAAGAAGAAGAAGAAGTAAGTAGTGCAGCAATAGCACAACACAACAACAACATGTTCAACAACCAAAGCAGTAAACTAGTAACCAAGAGTGCAGGAAGACCCCAGGAATAGATTTAAAGACCAAGCAGAAAATCCAGCAATAACCAGTGAAGTAGTAACAATACTAATTCTGATACTCAACAGTAAAGAAAAGACCTCACTTTTTGTTTTTAATTCTCAAAGACTGAATTCTTAAGTTCTGAAATTTTTTACTCTAAAATTCTCCTCCTAAGTGTTAAATGACTTCTATTATATGCCCATAACACAAGACCCTTTCCTATCTCGTTAATTATTATTACTACCCTTTTATTATTACCCCACTCCTTTCACTTTTACTTTCCAGCTTTTATGATTAAAGCAAAAAGTAGTCAAACATGCACCCCATAGTCCCAACCCTCTTTTACTTTAATTATTATGTCTTGTCCCCCACATTTTACTTTACATAATTATGTTCCCCACAACAATTCTTTATTTTTCAATTCCAAAAATACCACCAAAATTACTAAAAATTATTATTCTACCCCATCAGCTATAGCTGAATCACCTAAATCAATTAACCAAAATATAGCAATTATAACCAAATCGTAATCAAATTCAACCAACAATCAAACTAAATGATGAACAACAAAGAACAAAAATTATCTTGACTGAATACATTTTTAGCAACAAATATATTTTCAGATTCAACAACAATAACAAGCAAATATATTCAAATCACTAAGTTCTAATTCAAATTAAACTTAAACTAACGCTGTCAACCAGACCGGATCGGTTCCAGACCGGACCGGACCCGACCCGACCGGCATAAATAGGGATCGGACCGGCCCGGTTACTAAGGGGCCGGGTGGGCTGGGTTCGAGGAGGGGAGGGGGTTGGTCCGTTTGAGTTTTTTGGAGTTAGAACCGGACCGGACCGGACCGGCCCGACCCGATTTTACTAAACAGTGTCCTGAACCGGTTAGACCGGCCCGGTTCAACGGTAAATTTTTTTTTTAAAATTTTTAAAATTTTTGGGGCCCACAAGACCGTTGGCAACGGTGCAGATCCGTTGGCCAACTGATATTATTGCAAAATTGGCCATTTTTTGGTTATTTTGTTATATTTATTAATTTACAATATTAACCATTGTTAAAATCTATAAATACCCTCCCTTTTTCTTCATTTCTTCACTCAAAATTCTTATCTCTCTCCATCGGATTTGCGTAATCAAGTACTCAATTTATTGTCGAATTCGGTGCACATACTCCAACTCTTTCTCTTATTTAATATTTTAATTGCATATTTAATTTAGCTTATACTTTAATTTTTACAATATATTTAGTGCTGCTAAAAGAGCGTGTAGAAAAGTTACTGGTAGGGGTGGAAATAAAAAACGAGGTAGTTCTGTAGCTTCCGGTAGTAATAGTAATGACCCAATAACACATGTTTCTGAATCATCGCCTAATGATAATGTAGAGATAGATTATGAACTATTACAAGAAGATTTTGGAATAGAAGATAATGAAATTGGAATAGAAGATGAGATACCACCTACACCTACTAGTGGAATTGTTGGTAGTATTGGAGTTGGAGTTGCTAGTTCTACAAGGGGTAGTAGACCACCAGTGGCTCCGACTTCTAATCGTAAAAGAAGAAGTCTGGTATGGAATTTTTTTGAAATAATAGAAGGTACTAATAGAGTTAAGTGCAAACTTTGTATCGAAACTTTTAAACATTTGACCGGACGAAATTTAGCGGGGGCTGAGACACTTACAAGACATATGAGAGCTGACCATCCCATAGAATGAGGCAATAATGGGGATGGAAGTCAAACAACTATTAACCCTACTACTGGAAGTCCAGTAAAATATGATAAAATGAGGGATCGTGAGGAATTAGCAAAAATGATTGCTTTGGATTGTCTACCTTTTTTTTTGCTTCTTTATCGTATCTTATTATGTATATTCAAAGGATTTACAATCCTTTATTTAAATGTATCCCTAGAAGTACTTGTATAGAAGATATCTTTAGACTTCATAGACAATATCAAACATACATAAAGTAATTCACGCAATTTGGACATTAAAGGCTAAAATGCAAAAAGATGCCTATTTTTGTAATTTTCATTTTGTAAAAATACACTTAAATACTCCTAATTGTAGAATTAAATCCTACATGCGAGTGCGATATATTTTTGTATTTTTTATTAATTTAAACAAATAAACATGCACAGAAAAATATAAATAATACAAGAAAATAGGACGAAATTCACAACAATTGCAAGCATACTAAACATTGATTTACTTTGAATTTTCTGGGAGTAATTCTCATATAGGGCAAAAATCACGTGCTCCCAAATATGACCATCTAAATATGGTTATTTTTCCACATGCACATTATGATCAGACTCATTTAAGGCTATAAGATTTTAAATCTATCAGTGAGTATAATTGTGCCATGTTCAGATTTATTTTCCAATTGAAATTATATGGTGATAATATTGCTGATCATGATATGTTGGAAAAAACGTTCACCACTGTTCATGCCTCGTATATGCTTATGAAGCAGCAATATCGAGAGATGAGATTCAAAAAATATTCTGAACTTATCTTACATCTTCTTGTGGTTGAGCAACATGGTGGGTTATTAATGCAAAACCATGAAAGTCGATCTACTGGTTCTTGTCCATTCCCTGAAGTGGATGAGACGAACTTCCACCAAGCAAACTATGGAAGAGGTCGTGGCCTCAGTCGTGGTCATGGCCGTGATCGGGGAAGAAACTCTAATCATAGTAATAACAATGTACCAAAGAACCCTCATCACCATCAGTAGTGGAAAAGGAAGGAACAAAAGCATGAAGCGGTGCAAGAAACAAATGCAAAAAATGTATATTATAGATGTAGAGGAAAAGGGCACTGGTCACGTACATGCGTACGCCAAAGCACCTGGTTGAGCTTTATCAAGCCTCCCTAAAGAAGACCGAAAAATTATGAAGCAATTTTATTTCTGAAGATAATTTAGACTGCATGCATTTGGATTAGCTGATTACTTTGTACTCCTAGACATAGAAATAAGTCATGTGATCGGTGATGAATCTGTAAAAATTTAAATATTTTAATTTTTGTTGTTTGTATTAGATAGTATGGTTATGTAATTGTTGTACATAAATAAAAGTTATGCTTTTATAATGATGTTTACTATATATATATATATATATATATATATATATATATATATATATATAATGTCATTTTGAAGAATATAGATAATCCTCAAATTATGTTTGGATAAAAAATCAATTATGAAGATATGTGTGTAATTGATAGTGGAATGACTCATGCCATATTCAAAGATCAGAAATATTTTTCTTATTTGCATTAGAAAAAAAATAAATGTTTCTACAATTTCTAGTAATATAAGTTTGATTGAAGGCTCCAGAAGAGCCGCTATATTTCTGTCTAAGGGGACAAAACTTAATATAGATAATGCATTACTCTACTTTTAGTTCCGAAGAAACTTCTTGAGTTTTATAGATATCTACCTAAATTGGTATCATGTTAAGATAATAGATTAAATCAATGTGGAATATCTTAGTATTACAAAAAATATTTCCGGTCAGAAGTGAATTGTAAAAAAGTTACCAACTTTATCTTTTGGCTTATACTATTCAAAATTAGTACAGTTGAAGCACACTCTATAGTAAACCAGAAGTTTAATTATTCAAATACTTTTGTGCTTTGGCATGACCACTTGGGCCATCCTGGGTCAATAATGATGAGACGAATCATTAAAATTTTTTATGGGCATCCATTAAAGAACTTGAAGATACATATAAATAATAAATTTTCTTGTGATGCTTGTTATCAAGGTAAAATATTCACTAGACCTTCACCAATGAAGGTTAGCATTGAATCCCCAACCTTTTTAGAGCATATCCATGAGGATATATGAGGACCTATTCACCTACCAAGTGGATTGTTTAGATATTTTAAGGTCCTAATAGATGCGTCTTCAAGATGTTCTCATGTGTGCCTACTATCATCTTGTAGCATGGCGTTTGCAAAGCTATTAGCCCAAATTGTTCAATTAAGTGTACAATTCCCAGATTATTCTATAAAGGCTATTCACCTTGATAATGCTAGAGAATTCTCATCTCAAACTTTTGATGATTATTATCTATCAGTTGGGAAAAAATTGAACATCTAATACTTAAGTTCATACGCAAAGTGACATTGCAGAGTCATTCATTAAACACTTGTAATTGATAGCAAGACCACTACTTATGAATACAAAATTTTCCACTACTGTTTGGGGCTATGCTATCTTGAATGCAATATCACTTAATCTGACCGGGACATTATAATAAAGATTCTCCGTCACAATTAGTCTTTTGTCATGAACCAAATATTGGTCATCAACAGAGTTTTGGATGTGTTGTATATGTGCTAGTAGTACCACCGTAGTGCAGTAAGATAGGCCCCTAAAGAATGTTAGGAGTATATGTTGGGTTTGAATCATCCGCTATTATTCGCTATCTTGAAACATTATGAGAGATTTATTTATTGCTCAATTTGCAGATTGTCGTCTTGATAAAAAGGGGAGAGAAAAAGGAAATCAAAAGAAAAATTGTGTGACAAGTTTCATCATTATCTCATTTTGATCCACGTACCCATATATGTAATTATGAGTTCCAGAATATCATCCATTTGCAGAATATAGAAAATCAAATGCGAGACACATTTACTTATTTGAAAAGGGTAATTAAGTCACATATCCCTGCAGATAATGTGCCTATCTGAATTGACGTTCTAGCAGGATCCTCAACTAGCATGAGAAAGTTCTGAACCTAAAGCATGCCTCTTGCATGGTAGGCCTATGAGTTCTCCGAATAGAAATCCTAGAAAAAGAAAATCGACAAATGTTCAAAATGATACTATGAAGGGATCTCCTGAAGAGACCTAAGATCTGATTAATTCTGAGATTCCTGAAGAAATAAATGAACCCGAGACTCAAGTAAACGAGAAACTTTTAATAAATTCTACTAATGATGAGATTAATCTAAGTCTATTTGAAATAATGGTAGATAATGTTTATGCAAATAATGTTACACTTAACATTATACAAGATACTGGGGATCATAAACCCCAACCTGTTGAAGAATGTCGACAAAGATATGATTGGACAAAATAGTAAGAGGCAATTCTATTAGAATTGAATTCACTTGCTAAAAGGGAGGCCTTTGGACCAGTAGTCTAAATACCTACTAGTATGAAAACAATTGTTCATAAGTGGGGTTTTGTGCAGAAAAAGAAGGATAAAAATTATTGACAGATACAAGGCTCGCCTTGTCGCACAAGGATTCTCATAATGACCCGAAGTTGATTTTGATGAAACATATTCACCTGTTATGGATGCCATAACTGTTTAACCAAAAAATGTAATTTTGGTCAAAGCTTGAATTTTAGAGAAGAAATCGGGTTACTGATAATCAAAGAGACCGAAATATAATTGGCTTTCAAAGAATAAGAATAAAGCAATAAAAAATTGTATTTCACTATAATCTCAAGAATGTTCTCTGTCTCCCTACAATTGATAAAACTTCCTCCTTTTATAGTTGACAATGAGTAACAGATTATTCCAAATAATAAAGAGTATTTAATGAGACGTTACATAATCATTGCTATTAAATACTGAATAACTAACGTATCAAGTATTTAATAATGAATGTAGACAACTTTTTATCTTCAGATTCATGTCTTCAATGCCCTTTTTATCCGTTGATATTGAATGCCTTGGATAGACACGAGAATCGTATATAAGGTTCCTTCTCGTGCCTGTTTCCTTTTCTTCTACCGTGCCTGTTGTCCTCCGTGCCTTTTAATCATTTATTGTTCTTTCACTGTTTGACTAATCCATGTGTCATGCCATGTCACCTTTAATAAAAACTCAATTTTTTCCCAATACAGATAGTCCCCCCCACTTTTCATTTATTTATCAATTAAATAATTGGGAAGTGGATCCTGAAAAAGAATTTTTGTCACAATTAATGCTTGTGTTAGTATCGAAGTCTTTTCTATCTTTCTCATTTAATACCCTATACACGTATCGTATTCTGGTTGGATCTGCAATTTTGTTCCCATTTTTCTAGGCCTGTTCAACTTCCTATGTTTACGAAGTTATGGTTATCTTTAATATTGGCTTTCCATCATTACTTCCCTTAATTTTGACGGTTGTCCCCATATAAACTTTTAATTCACACTTTCTTTGTCTTCCTTTTCATCAACTTCCATCTAGCATTCGAATTCCCTTTCTTTCGTCTATTTTCTTCAAAACCATCCTGCAATTGCATCTTCAAACCCTAATACTGGAAAGGTTTTTCTAGTTGATCAATTTCCTAATGCACCTGCTCGCGTCAGACATTTAAGATGCAGAGGAGGAAAACCCCGAAGTATTGGATCTACACGAGGAGGATCAACTAGTTATGAAATTAAAGGTTCTTCTTCTAAAACTCCATCTTCAAAAGGTAGTTAAATTTCGAAACAGCACACGGTTCAAGAGATTATTCCAAATGATATGTCTTTTGCAAGTGACAGAACGTCCCTTCAAAAACAAATTGCAAAATTGGAAAAACCTGATGCTTATCCCTCTCTTATAAATGAACTTAATATTCCCACCGTTAGGAAAGAGTGCAACTAGAAAGAGGGCATGGTTCATTTATCAATTGCTTCTATTAACCAAAGAATTTCATCATACAGAAATGGGTATTCTTATGTTTATACCTACCCTTTCACTTTAGGGTTTAAACCTGGTGTAGATCTAGTTATCATAGATTTTTGCAGATTTTTCAACATTTGCTTAACCCAGGTTGGACCTTTGGTTTGGAGGGCTTTAACTTGTTTAAGGTTTTTGTCTACTAAAGAAAAAGTTAATTTCACCTCCCCCCATCTCATCCACTTATACCACCCTATTGGAGTTTTCACTCTATCTGCAAGGAGCAAAAGTGTTTTAGTAAACGCTGATGACGATAAAGATCGTGGGTGGTATCTGCGTTATATTGGTGTTCGCACAGTGGACTTATTAGGAGAATCAAACATTCCCTTCCCCGAGATGCGAAATTTTGCACGTAAGTTTTTGTTTTACTTTTCCCGTGCCTATTTTATGAGATTTTGATCTTCTCTTTAAATTTATCCCCTTTTTGGTTTTTTGTAGCAACCATGGGAGATGTGGAACTCGTTCCCAATTTTCGTAGTTGGGTAGACTCGATTTTGAAAATTACCCCTAAGGAAGATAGGACTTGGAAATCTATCTCTTCCTTACACGAGTGGACAGTAAAAACACACGGTACATATTTCTTTCATATATACTTTCTAGATACGTATATAAATTTTGATTATGAACTCAAATCCTTCTTTTTATCAGGATTTGGAATTAAAGGAATGGCAACTGAGGTTACTATGGCCATGCGTACAACTGCCAACCATGCCCTTGGTTTGGCAATGGAAGCTGAAGATGAAGAAGATACTACCTCTTTTGTATCTAGGCCAAGAGCTAGGAGACGTGTGTTTTGGATGATGAAATTGAAGACTCTCCTGCTCGTGCCTCTGTTACAATTACTTCTTCTACAATTACTTCCACTACCGAACCTGTTCTTATCTAATCCGATAAAGATATCGTGCTGAAAGACACGGGTGAACCAATTCAACCTCCTTCCGATAGTGGTTTTTGGACGGGCGAGCTCGGATCTGTTTTTGATGAAGCTCTTCTCTCTTCATTCATTCCTTCTCCTTTCATTCCTTTGCCAATTGTAAGTACTTCATCACCAATAATTGTTTCATTACCTTCTCCAGTTGTGAATACTTCCATTCCTGTTCACGAATCAGTTTCTATAGCTTCTTCTTCCCTTCCTGCTTCAACTTCAACGACCCCTATAGTTTTTACTTTTTCTACTACGCCCCCTACCGCTGCTCCCTCTTCATCTGATCTTCTAGTAGAGGGTAGCTCTAGTGGTAGAAGCTTGGCTATGAGAAGTGTTACTCTTGAAGTCCCTGCTACTCGAAGCCTTTTGATAAAATCTGGAGGCGCAGATAAGTGGCTCGAGCCTCTTATTTTGGATATTGAGAAAAACAAAATGCAAAGCCACAGCTGCTACACCTTAATAAATGCCATAGTTCATTAAACTTTAAAGGTAATTTCCTTAACTTTGAAAACAATATATATATATATATATATATATATATATATATATATATATATATATATATATATATATATATATATATATATATATATATATATATATATATATATATATATATATATTGTTTATTTTGAGTCTTGACTTTCATGTTTCATAATTGTAGGCAAATCTCATTGGGACCGAGCTAATGGGGCGGATTTCTTTATTGGATAGAAAGAATCATGAGTCTACAAAGGCTATATACGAAGCTAGGAAGATAACTGAGGTTGCAATACTTGAAGTAGCAAATTGGAAGGATCAGTATGAGAGTGCTCAAGGGACTACAGAGGAGTTATCGGAAAACAAAGTCCGCTTGGAGCAACAGAATTGTAGCTTATCTTCAGAGTTAGGAGTTGCTAATGCTTCATGGGGTCAACTTAAGAAGGATAAAGAAATTTTAGAAGGTTCTTTATCTAAAGCTAATGAAGAAATTAATGAGTCAAAGGCTTTTCTGGAGAAAAAAAGAAGAATATGCAAAAGAATTGGCAGAGAACTTATCTCGTGCTCAGAATGATTTAAGGATTTCCTCCGACAAGATTCATATATTGGAGAGTTCTCATGTCAACCTTCAATATTCCCTTGATTTCCACTTAGCTGAACATGAAACAATGAAGAACACTTTAGCTACATGAGGAAAAGATTATGAAAACCTGGAGAAGGATTACAATTCCTTGGCTGAGAATTTTAACTACAAGGTCAACTGGGCCTTCTTGAAATCTCGTCGTGATACTTTAATGGAGGCTTCTCAGGAAAAACTTGACTTGCAATCTGAGTTAGCCAATAGTTTTAGACTTGATTGAGAAGAATGAACAGCCAACCGAAACTTCTTCTCCTGACCAGGTAATTGACATCTCTTCTCCAACAGTGGAAACTCCTGGGGTTGAAGAGTCTTTGAACTTAGAAGCAACATCTGAAGTTACAATTCCAGAAGACGAGGGTAACTTATTTATAATACAACCTTTAGGAACAGAAATCACTGTGTGTACTGCTTCTCATGAAGTTTCAGCCGAGCCTAATGAAGCTACGACTCCTACCGCTCCAATCACCTTAGCGACCAATGAAGATGTTTAACCTTACCTTTTTTTTGTTTGATTCTGATGATGTAATGAAGTCCCCCGTTTCTATAATGGGGCATCTGTTTCAGAAAAATGTATTGTAATAGCTAAGTTTTTTCCCTTAGCTTTTTATGTTAAGAAGTTTTGTATAATACTTCTTCATTTTATCCTTGTCTACTTACTGCTTTAATTTTTGCAGAATGATTTTACCTTACTCTTGCCTATTTATCTTGTTAGGACTTAGAGAATAAGTTAGCATTTTTTATCCTTTTTAGAAAATGCTTTCATAATTCTTCTCATTGTTTCCAACATGAGGAAAAATAAAAGAGGTCCCTTTTATTTATTGACACTTAATGAAGAAGGCATCTCAACATCATAATGGTGTTAATATACGATGAAAGAGATATGAACATACATGTTTCAAATAAAACAACTTTTGTAAAGTTTTTTATTTATGAACTTTGATACGTTTCTTTGGTATTACATGTACTGAAGTACATCTATAACTTTCTCGCAACTGTTTTCTTTTAACATATTTACAAAATATACAAGTTTTTTTTTATATAACCTGTTCCGATCATGTCCCTGCCTTTACATTCTTAGGAAGGGTTTAAGAAATGACTTCATTTTATATTGATACTTGAATCTCGTAACTTGAGTAGATTTGAAAATCTGGAATTTTGCTCTCTCGTATCTATTTCTGCACATACTTATGTGTATATAGTACAGTCCCCCAAGTGTTTGAGCGGTGAAGTATGAAGCCTCGAACACTTGTATATTTGCTTCCAATCTTTGGTCCTTTTCCTGAAACAGAAAAACATACGGGACTTGGAGGCGCGATTATAGATGAGGACTGCCTAACTCGTATGTATTTCCATCAGATTATTGTAACCCTGGGCTAGGAATTTAAGAGTATTCCAATTTGCCGTGCAGGTCGTGACTCATCATTTGGCACGAGTTAGGGTTTTTGCCTAAAATCTAAAATCGTTAGTATAAATTTATCAATTCAAAGAAAAAATTCTAACTTGGCGATACCTGACCGTGGGTACTTTCTTTATAAGTAATATCTCTTTAAATGAATGGCATACCAATGTGAAGATAGAACCTTACCTACCATTGTCTCTAGCTCGTATGCTCCTTTGCCCGCAATTTCACGAATTCGATAAGGTCCTTCCCATGTTGGACTTAGATTTCCTGAACTAACTGACTTTGTAGATTGGAAAACCTTTTTTAAGACGAAGTCCGAACTTTAAAAAACCCGAGGCGTGCTTTCCTATTGTAATACCGTTCAATCACTTACTTTTGATCCGCCATCCTTATCAACGCAACTTCTCTTCTCCCTTCAAGTAAGTCAAGATTTACTCGTAACATTATTCGAGTCTTCTTTTGATTGAATACATCGTGTACTAGGTTCACCTATCTCAACTGGTATCAAAGCTTATGCACCATAGACCATTGAAAATGGTGTCTCTCATGTACTTGTTTTTGCCGTCATTCGATATGCCCATAATACTGCTGGTAATACTTCAGGCCAATTGCCTTTTTATTCTTGTAACCGTTTCTTTTGGTTGTTGATAATTACCTTGTTTGTAGACTCTTCTTTCCCATTACCTACTGGATGATATGGTGTTGATGTAATTCTTTTGATTTGCCAATTTTGAAAGAATTCTGTGATTTGAGCTCCTAAAAATTGTGGTCCATTATCACAAACTATCTCCTTTGGAACACCAAAGCGACAAATTATATTTCTCCAAATGAAATCTTTAACTTCTTTCTCTCGTGCCTGTTTAAACGCTTCTGCTTCTACCCTTTAGTAAAATAATCAGTAAGTACGAGTAGAAACTTTACCTGACCTTTTGCCTGAGGTAATGGTCCTACGATGTCCATTACCCATTTCATGAAGGGCCACGATGATAGGATGTAATAACTCTGCTGGTCTATGCATGTTATTTTCATACCTTTGACATTTGTCACATTTAGATACGAAATCTTCTTCCATTTTAGGCCAGTAATATCCCGCTCGAATTAATGTTTTAACCAGTGATCTGCCTCCTGCATGATTTCCACAATGTTCCTCATGTACTTCTCTCATCACATATTCTGTTTGAGAAGGTCCGAGACACCTAGCTAATGGTCCACCAAACATTTTACGGTACAAGTTTCCTTGATACAAGCAGTAACGAGCGGCTTTCTTCCTTAATGCATGAGCCTTCACCTTATCTTCAGGTACGGTTCCGTGCTGCAAAAAAGACACGATTTTGTTTCTCCAATCCCAAGTTAAATGATTAAAATTTACCTCATTTTTGTCAGGCCAAGAACAGAGTGAAACAAATGTATAATTGAGGCTCTCACATCTTTTACTATATCTGTTGCAGATGCGAGGTTGGCTAAAGCATTTGCTTCCAAATTCTCTTATCTTGGGATTTGCATCACTTTCCAAGTTTGGAACTGTCTTATTTAATCCCGTACCTTTCCGAGGTATTCTTGCATTCGAGTTTCTCTAGCTACGTAAGTCCCCAGTATTTGATTGACTACTAATGTGAACCACTTTTGATTACAATTTGTATGATACCAAGTTCTAATGCTAGCTCCAAACCTGAAATCACAGCTTCATACTCTGCTTCAGTATTAGTTACAGGGTGACATTTTATAGCTTGTATAATTGTTTCATCCGTAGGTGGTATAAGAACAGTTCCTAAACCTGCCCCATTTACATTAGATGAACCATCGGTAAATAATAGCCAAGTCCCCGGATTAGCTCCGTTAAAAACTTGTAATTCTTTTTCTGCTTCTAGATGTATGCTTTGACTAAAATCAGCTACGAAATCAGCGAGTACTTGAGATTTGATAGCAGTTCGAGGTTGGCAAATTATTTTGTACTCACTTAATTCTATAGCCCATTTTGCTAATCTTCCGTATAATTCATGTTTATGCAATATATTTCTTAAAGGAAAAGCAATAACAACCACAATAGGATGACATTGAAAATAAGGTCGTAGTTTTCTGGATGCCATGATGAGAGCTAATGCTAATTTTTCTAGTTGTGGATACCTTGTCTCTACATCTAATAAGCTTTTACTGACGTAATAAATCGGAGATTGCTTACCTTGGTCTTCTCGTACTAAAACGGCACTTACCACTACTTCTGATACTGCTAAATAGATGAGTAACTTTTTACCTTCTTTAGGTTATCCAATAAAGGAGCATTTGATAAATAAGTTTTCAAATCCCTAAGTGCTCATTGAAAATGTTCAGTCCACTCGAAATGGTCTTGGTTTTTGAGCGCAAAGAAGAATCTGAAGCATTTTTCTAATGATTTTGAAATAAACCTCCCCAAGGCCGCATTCCTTACTGTTAACCTCTGAACTTCTTTTTTACTAGTAAGGATGTCAGGTATTTCTTAAATTGCTTTAATTTGGGAAGGATTCCCTTCAACCCCACTGTTAGAGACAAGAAAACCTAAAAATTTACTATATGCAACTCCAAATACACATTTTTTAGGATTGAGTTTCATATTAAATTTTCGCAAAATTTCAAAGGTAACGGTTAAATGAGAAATATGGTCATAGGAATGCTGGGTTTTGATGAGCATGTCGTCTATATATACCTCCATTGTCTTTTCCAAATGTTCTTGAAATATTTTGGTAACTAACCTTTGATAGGTTGCTCCAACATTTTTAGACTGAAGGGCATTACTTTATAACAGTAAGTCCCCCGGTCTGTGATGAAAGAAGTTTTTTCTTCATCTCCGAGGTCCATTTTAATTTGATTGTACCCCGAATATGCATCTAAAAAACTTAAAAGTTCATGACCTGTAGTTGCATCAATCATTTGATCTATGTGAGGTAAATAAAAAGAGTCTTTTGGGCAAGCTTTATTTAGATCAGTGTAATCTATACAAACTCTCCACTTACCATTCTTTTTAGGTACGACCACCGTGTTAGCTAACCAATAAGGATATTTTACCTCACGAATGGACCCGATTTTCAACAACTTTTTGGACCTCATGTTGAATTGCTTGATTTTGAAAGCTCCTTGCTTCTTTTCTTTTGCTTAATTGGGGTGAAAGACGGGTTTTCGCTAAGCTTATGAGTCATCACATCCGGTGGAATACCTGTCATATCAGCATGGGACCAGGCAAAACAATCTACGTTAGCTTTTAAAAATTCAATTAACTTGCCTCGCATGCTGGGATTTAGATTGGCTCCCACGTAAACTTTTTTCCCTGGCCATTTTTCAAATAACATCACAGCTTTGAGTTCTTCTATCGTTGTTTTAATATTCTTTTTTTCTTCAGGTTCATGAATTACATCGGGCCTCGAATCCAAGTCTGTTGCTTCAGTTGAAGTTTGATTGCTGATACCTTCAACTATTTTCAATAATTGCTATTTTTCTTTACTTGCGGTGCTCGTATCTGTTGTTGCATGATACTCTTGGCTATTTGTTGATCCCCTTGGATATGACATATTCCCCAAGGTGATGGAAATTTAATGACTTGATGTAAGGTTGATGGAGCAACATCCATATCATGGATCCAAGGTCTCCCCATGATTACATTGTATGTTATTTCCAAATCCACTACCTGAAACTTAGTTTCTTTAACAACACTAGCAGCGTATGTTGTCAGAGTTACCTCACCTTTTGTTACCACGCTTGAATTGGCGAAGCCTGATAAAGCATGCGCTTTTGGAACCATCTTGTCTTCAGATTGCATTTCTCGAAGTACTCATAGTAGAATAGTATTAATAGAGCTACCTGGATCAATAAAAACTCTTTTTACATCAGTGTCAAATATAATTAAAGATATTACCAGAACGTCGCTATGCGGTGTAGTCACTCCTTCCGTATATGCATCATCGAAGCTTATACTCTCATGTTCTAAGGTTTGCCATACTCGCATGCCATGTGTGATCGTCATTTTGGAAACTTTGTTCGAAGTCGTATATGTTACTCCGTAAATATCTTCTCCTCCACTGATAACATTTACTATCCTCTTAGGTGAAGGTGGTTTTAGTGGCTCTTGCCTATTTTTCTTGTAGGCTTGCTTTCCTTTTTCACTGAACAGCTCCATGAGGTAGCCTTGTTTCAGCAAATGATCTACTTCACTTTGTATAAATCTACATTCTTAAGTTTTATGCCCATGGTCGTAGTGAAATTTGCACCAATGGTCTGGGTTTCGTCTGTTTGGGTTCGACCACATCTCTTTTGTCCACCGTACCTTATCTCCCATACTCCTTAGAACAACTACAAGCTCGGAATTAGTTACATTAAAACTATGACCAGCAAATCGTGCCATTAAATTTCTACCATCATCCCGTGGCTCTTGGTTGTTTCTATCACTTTTGAATCTGGATGAAGATCCGGTTCCCCTATCTCTCGACCTCTAATCATAATGTTGATTGTTTTGACTAGAACGTGGCTCTCTTCCTGCAGGTCCCATATATGGATCGTACCTGCTCTTACCTGACCTTTTGTCGGCTTCAAACCTTCGTGATACGCTTCTATCTTCTCGTTTAGATACTGCATCCTCTTTAATTCTGAGATTCGTACTGTACCTGTTATAAACATCATTCCAAGTAGTTGGGGGAAATTCAGGAAGGCTTTCTTTAAGTCTTCTCGTGGCTTCTGAACTTTTGTCATTCAAATTGCTAGCAAAAGCTATTGCAGCCCAATTATCTGGTACACGGGGCAACATCATTCTTTCACGTTGGAATCTATCAACGAAATCTCTGAGTAACTCAGTGTTCCCTTGTTTGATTTTGACAATATCCTCCATTCTCTTTTCCACCTTTTGAGCTCCCGAATGTGCTTTTATGAAAGAATCTGCAAGCTCAGCAAAAGAATTTATAGAATTTTCAGGTAATAGAGAGTACCAGGTTAATGCTCCCTTGGTGAGTGTTTCTCCAAACTTTTTGACCAATACTGATTCTATTTCTTGTTTGGTCAAATCGTTGCCTTTCACTCCCGTTGTAAATGCAGTTACGTGATCACAAGGGATCGTTGTACCATCATATTTTGGGATATCAGGCATTTTGAATTTATTTGGTATTGGTAAAGGAGCAACACTTGGTTTCCACGGTTGTTGCGAGTATTTATCCACGTCTACTCCTTTTATCACATGTGGAACTCCAGAGATTTGCTCAATACGCTCGTTTTGCTCCTTGAGTTGTTTTTGCAAGGTTAGTACCAAATTCTGAAGATGAGAATTACCTGTATTACCTGGTTCTTCATCTTGCGAGTCACTAGGAACTGTTTCATTGCCAGAATCAACTAGACCAGAGCGAGGGTTTTCCAACGTGTTGTTATTTGGTGTTGCTGGTGCAACAAGCAATTGATCAACTAGGGTTCGCAAGGCTTTGTTAATTCATAAGTCGATTATTTTCTTTAACAGTTCATCTCTTGTTTTGGCTCCTCCATCATCATGTTCAGACATATCGTTTGGAGTTCCTTCACAAGATCCACGTGGAGAAGCTTGAAGGTTAGCATTATTGAGTTCCTCATCATCAATTTGATGGTTCAGCTTTTCCTGGTTGTTGTTGTCGTTGTTTTTCGACATATTAACAATAAGATTGAATATTGATTTAGCAAGAACGGATTATCAGATCCCCGGTAACGGAACTTGTTTAACCAAAAAAATGTAATTTTGGTCAAAGCTTGAATTTTAGAGAAGAAATTGGGTTACTAATAATCAAAGAGACCGAAATATAATTGGCTTTCAAAGAATAAGAATAAAGCAATAAAAAAATGTATTTCACTATAATCTCAAGAATGTTCTATGTCTCCCTACAAATGATAAAACTTCCTCATTTTATAGTTGACAAGGAGTAACAGATTATTCTAAATAATAAAGAGCATTTAATGAGACGTTACATAATCATTGCTATTAAATACTGAATAACTAACATATCAAGTATTTAATAATGAATGTAGACTACTTTTTGTCTTCAGATTCGTGTATTCAATGCCCTTTTTATCCATTGATATTGAATGCCTTGGATAGACACGAGAATCGTATCTAAGTTTCATTCTCGTGCCTGTTTCCTTTTCTTCTACCGTGCATGTTGTCCTCCGTGTCTTTTAATCATTTATTGTTCTTTGATTGTTTGACTAATCCACATGTCATGCCACGTCACCTTTAATAAAAACTCAAATTTTCCCAATACAATAACATTGCGATATCTCATCAGTTTATCCCTACATGAAAGGCTTGAAATATATTTACTGGATGTAGTTAAAACTTATCTGTACGGTTCACTTGATAAGTAAATTTACATGAAAATCCCTAAAGTATTTAAAAGTCCTTAAGCAAATTTAAAATCTTGGGAAATGTATTTAGTCATATTACAAAGATCTTTGTATGGTTTAAAGTAATTTGGGTGCATGTGGTATAATCGCCTCAGTGAATATTTGCTGAAACAAGGTTACATAAATGATATTATTTATCCATGTATTTTTATAAAGAAAAATGGCATCAAAATTTTATTATACTTTCAGTTTATGTTGATTACATAAATCTTGTTGGAACTCCGGAAGAGCTCCAAAAGGCAATAGAATATCTTAAAAAGAATTTGAGATGAAAGATCTTGGAAAGACAAAACTTTTTGGTCTTCAAATTGAGCATTTTTCAAAAGGGATCTTTATCCATAAATCTGCCTATATAGAAAGGTACTTAAAATGCTTTTACATGGACAAATTACACCCATTGAGTACACCAATGGTAGTTCGATCACTTGAAGTTAATAGGGAACCATTCCGAACTCCAGAAGAGGATGTGGAACTCCTTGGTCCTAAAATACCATAAATCAGTGCAATTGTTGCACTTATGTTTCTTGCAAATGTTACACGACCTGATATAGCATTTTTTTTAATTTACTAGCAAGATATGGATCTTTTCCTATACAGATACATGGAAACTGGATCAAGCATATCTTGTGATACTTAAAGGAACTCTTGATATATGTTTGTTTTATGCTAACAAAGGTAGTGCAGATCGGTGAACTACCAGCTTAATTATTCATTTTACAATTTGTAAAATCATGAATCTTATTAGATAAAGAAATTAATGCATTAAAATTGTAGATAGATTTAATTTAAATAAAATATAAAGTAAAAGTGTGTCAATATTAAGCAAGCCCATAAACAAATTCTAGAACATCCCCAAAATCCGGTGTTACAAGTGCATAAATGTCTGCTAAAGAGTGCAATAATAACACAACTTAAGTCTAGAATAGAAAATAGAAGGGATAAAGTAAATAAATAAGATAGAGACTCTGAGGGTTGTGGTGCGTAGTATAGAAAGAAACTCACCATAAAGTCCCCTCAGCAGTTGTGCCTAGGCGCCAGGATGACCACCAAATGAACTTGCCAAATCCTGCACATTTATAGCGTGAGTACGTAAATAAACGTGTACACAGTATGTATCTAACCTAACTTCGGAGAACTAGTGATGAGAGGTCGACATTGATACTTACTAGTGGTCCAATAAATCAATATGATAAATCATAAACAGATATGAAGCACAACAATGATGATGTGATAAAAACAACAACTAACATAATCCTCCAGCATTTTTTGATGATATAAATCTCTCAAATGGAATATGCCATATTAACAAATCAGAAATATCAAGTGTAATCTCAAACGGATAAGGAATACCATACAAATGACAGGTCTCAATAAAGAAGGGTGATCTTATGAATATCGGTACTGCTAGTAGTATCATGCACGATTATGCCGAGGTCGTATGGCCCAATCCAGAGTGGTGTGCACATTTTGGAGGGTCGACCGGCGTGAACCAGAGATGCATCTCAATATACTACAGAGGCGTTCAGCCCGATCCACATGAGAGTAAGAAACTTATCGAATTATGAGTCACGTGTCTGCAACACAGGTGCAAGAACATAAAGTAAACATGACTTTTACCGTCTATCAAATATCTCGTCAAACAACTAAAGGTGATAAAGCTCGGACTAATATATTTGCAAATCAATTTCAAAAAAAAATTTCAAGTAATTAAACTAGCACATTGAGTTCAAACAATTTCAAATATTACATGATAAAGTACTAAGTCTGCCCGAACGTATACATGCTTTTAGCTACGTACTCACTCTCATCACCACATGTGTATGCAACACCCATAACTACTAGCACATAACAATTTAATACCCAGGGTAGTTCTCCCCTCACAAGATTAGACAAGAGACTTACCTCGCTTCGAAGTTCCATAACCGGCTCCAGCGCCTCTCTAACACCCCAACTGATGCATATCGATCCAAAACTAGTCAAAAAACATGCAAGCCAATCAGAATATACTCCAATACTCTTAATTAATTAATTTATAACAATTCCCAACTTCTATTAAAAAGTCAAAAAAGTCAACCCTCATGCCCACGTGACCCGATTTTGAGAATTTTCGAGGATAAACTTTACCCATAATACCACGGACTCAAATATATGATTTATTCCTAATTCCATGTCCTATTTCATAGTCAAAGTCCATAAATATAATTTCTAGATTTTTCTTCAAAAATCCCAATATTTTCACAAATTTTCATATTAAATCCTTATAGAATCCATGTAAATAACCTACAAGAATTGGGGGTGGGGATTGTATATAGTTTAAAATTAATCATAATAATTTGACTAAAAACTTTAGAAGTCGACTAAATATGGCAATCTTGTCGATAGAGAAAGTAAATACAGAAATTAAAGACACTAGGAATTTTATATTGATTCGGATTCAATGTGAATCTTAATCTAGTTCCCTTGGGTTGCAAGGGATTTCTCTTCAAGCAAATGAGTTTTCTTTGGAGTACAAATTCATTGTTTGTCGCTCATATTTCTAGCACTCGTTTGATACAATGCCTCACCAGTTGTAAGGTCTCTTTCAATCCCTAACTTGTTACACAACGGAACTATATGATCTACTATGCTTGTTTGCAATAAATTGAGGAGAGTTATTTTGGTTCGATCAAAATATACTAAGGATGAGGTTTCACTATGAATTTATACAAAAATGGATAGTGAAGGCGCGACAACCCAAGAGTTTTGATCCTTGGAAAGAGTTGATTCTTTCCAAGAATAGAGTACTAGCCGTTACGTCTCTTCAGATCATTTTCCCTTTACAAATGGCGAGATTGATAGAATTCTTCCTTGATTTTTGGACCTTCCAATCTTGATTGTTGTCATCATTTATTGGTCTTCAGTAATTGATCCTCTAGCATTAATTGGTCTTCAGTAAGTTGCTTTGACTAGTCAATCACGGATTGAGTGGAATCTGTGTTCCACTAGGGCTTGATCTAATTTCCCAGAATCATGGATATAGTCTCGTTTTGCTGATGTAGAGTTGATTCTTTCCTTGAGTATCGAGAGTATTTAGGCCAGCTTCCTTTGAGAAGGGTGTTCTTTCTTATACTCCTGCACATACATATTAATTTGCATCATTAAAATATGTTAAAACAATCTCCCCCTTTTTGATGATGGCAAAATAATATATATATAAGTAAAGGGATAAACAATAGTTGATTTCCCTGCATGGGACGAGCTAACTTGGCTCCCCTTCAATATGTGTAGTCCACTGAACTTGATCTCCCCCTCAAAGTGTGCAATCGACTTGTACCTATATATTAGTGTCTATGCATGGGAACCATAGGTGACTTAGCCAATTCAAAGAATATGAGGTACGATCTCTATTAACCTGTATAACGAATAGGGAGTATATGCAAAGTAATATACAGAATCAAATTGATCCGGCACATACAACGTTCATAGTCTAGAAATATTCTCCCCCTTTTTGACATCATAAAAGAGGGAGCAGCAAAAATTATCATCCACAAATGCAAAAGAGAGAAAAAAATCATCCACGGGCGTAGCCCAACCACAGCCAAAACACGTTTAAAACAAAGAAAAAAATTGTCTGTAGATCACATCCATTTCATCGACACAGAAAGTAGTTAGGAGTGTTGCAGATGGCCTCCTTCAACTGGTCAAAGCTGGTGTTGGCAGCAACGCTCACTCCATCTGTCATGTACTTCCTTGAAGGCTTTAACCACACTCTCCCTTACCCGTTGTACGACTACCCTAATCTTAGACACATCGGACCTTGTTTCCTTAGAAATAACATGAATAGCATCCATAGCCGACTATGTGGCGGTTAAAAGAGTCTTAATGGCTGAGAGATGAGAGTCAATGAAGCTGAGATTTTCATTTAGGTCTACATGAATGAGAAATGGAGGAACAACAGACGAAGGCTTGGTTTCCTTGGGGGTAGGCTTTGAATCACTGTTACCCTTTTGACCCAAACACCCTTGATACTCACATAACCCATACTTGAGAAGGCTCTAGAGTTGTAGCATTTGTTCACATTAACAAAGGGGTAGTTTGAAAGTGGAATTTGATAAGCTTCCAGAATGTGGATGATGGCCATACCATAAGGAAGACTAGTTGGATCTTCAGCACTCCCAATCATAAAATTATGACCCAAGAGGAAAACATGATTTTGAGGTTGGAGATAAGACAATAGACAAAGAAGGTGTCCCATTGAGAGAGGGTTGAAAAGGAACCAGTTCTGGCAAGGAGAGTGGTGGCAACAATGTGGGCAAGAAATCTAGTTTCAAAGCTAACATTACTAGTCCCTAATTTATTTGGAAGGGTTTCAGAGGGATTTTCTGCAATACACTGTTTAGCCTAATCAAAGGTGATTTCAAAATCCTCAGGCCAGCCATTCTTAAAGATAGTTGGGAAACCAGAGCAATGATAGGGAAAGGGAGAGTCAAACAAACCACAATCAAGAACAATGCATTTACCAAGAAAAAGAGTTTCATGCCTATCAGTTTTACTGGAGCGAAGATTTGCATAAAACATACGAACAAGGGGTTCATACACGGTAGGCGGAGAAATAGAGAGAAATTTTTCCCACCCTTGATACACAAAAAGATCCTTTACCTTATAGTTAAGAGATTCCATAAGATCAAGATCTACTATTCTGCCATGAGCGAAGGGGGTGTCCTTAAGAGAAATAAAGAAATCCCTATTTGGGGTGCCCCAAAAATTTAGGTCTGATTCGAGAGAGGTAGAGAAATCGAACTTTGATTTCATTGGAGTAGAAGCAGGAGGATCATACATGGGACACTTTCCAGAGGCTTTGTCACCTAAAAGTTGGGAGTGCTCAGAGAACCCTCCTTGAGAAGAGGAACATCCCTCAGAACGATCAAACCCTAAGTCTACTTGCTCAGGCGGCGCAGGAGAGGGTTTTGCTTTTGAGCGGGTACTTCTCCTGGTGGAAGCAGAGGGGTTTTTGGAGGATTTTTCCATGAGAGAAGAGAGAGGCGGTAAAGGTTGAAAAGGGAGTTGGTAGAAGATGACGGATATGGTGGAGATGAAAGAGACGAAATACGCTAACATAAAGAGAGAAGATTTGACGGTTGAGTACAGAAAAGGAAGGGGTGTCAGATGAATTGATATGATGATTGTATTTCCAACTTCGGCTGCAAACTGATACAATAAGACAAAAAAGAGGGGGAAAAGACTGAAACCATAAAGAATGCACCGAAAAGAGCAATTATAGCAAGTTCTTGAAATGATACACTTTAGTCCTAAGAATTTTTTGAAAAACAAATAATGCCAAGTAATTCTCTCAAAGAACAAAATCCATCTTCCAACAATGGTTTAGTAAAGATATCAGCTAATTGGGCAGAGGTGCTAACGAAAGCTAATTCTATATCACTATTAAGAACATGATCTCTTATAAAATGATGTTTAATGTTGTTGGAAACACGTTCTCAAAGCATTATACTAAAACGTGTGTTCATATGTGTAGGTTTTGATGAATGACAAACGATGCGCAAATTGATATATGACGAAGTTCAAGTACAAGCACACAATTGATATATAACGAGATTCAAGCACAAGACCAAGTTTTATAGTTTTACATGAGTCGTTCTTAATTGTGATTTTGATCCGACAACTTGACTCATGACATGGCTTCTCTCGTAAAATTATTTTTACAAAATCATGCATATATAATTTAATGCTAAATGATTTTAAATCAGGCATATTTACTTTAGTAAAAATAATTTTTAAACATGCCTCTAAAATCTGGACTAAGATTAATCGATTATGTACTTATGATAATCGATTATGTTAAGCCAAGACTGCTTGACAATCGATTGTGAACTAATGACAATCAATCGTGTTAAGGCAGTGAGCATCAGGTTTTTGAAACCTGCATGACAATCGATTGTGAACCTTATGACAATCGATTGTGATGAGGCAGTGTCCATCAAAGTTTTTCAACGCTCAAAATAATCGATTGTGAAGTTAATGACAATCGATTGTGAAGAGACAGTGTCCATCAGATTTTTCAAAGTCACAAAATAATCGATTGTGAACATATGACAATCGATTGTGTTGAGACAGTGTCTTCCAGACTTTTTCAAAGTTATTAAATAATCGATTGTGAGTATATAACAATCGATTGTCACGAGGCAGTGTCTAAATTGATTTTTCAAGACTGATATATAATCGATTGTTAACTTAGTATAATCGATTGTATAACTAACCGTTGCCAAAATATTTTCAAATACCGTCAGGTAATCGATTGTTGATTTTGTACAATCGATTGTTGAAATTAAAATCTGGAAAAGATTTTTTGAACGTTGCTGAATAATCGATTGTTGATTTTGTATAATCGATTGTTGAAATTAAAATCTGAAAAGGATTTTTTGAACGTTGCTGAATAATCGATTATTGATTTTGTATAATCGATTGTTTTACGTAAAATCTGGAAATGATTTTTTGAACGTTGCCAATAATCGATTGTTGACCTTAGATAATCGATTGTTATGCGTAAAATCTGGGATTGATTTTTGGAACGATTGGCAAACAATCGATTGTGGATTCTTGACAATCGATTGTCACTGAGTAAAATCAGCAGTTCTTAATTGGCAATTAGGCAACGGTAATGCCAAGTTTTTCAACTATAAATACAGCTTAAATTCAGTCTTTTGAGTAAAAAATAACACATAACAACTGATCATTCAATTGCTAAAGCTTGCATACTCTATTGCTTATTATTTTATATTCATTACATAAGTTTTTGAGAGCCAAAATATTGTTCAAGGTTGTTGTGATCTTGAGCGTATTCTTTTACTCATCTTTACTCATTAAGGAGTGTCTTGTTTGAGTGCTTAGTGAATTGTACACTTGAAGAGAATTGTTATTCTCTTGTTGTAAGAAGGAACTTGTGTTTCCTTGGTTGAAGTCTTGGAGTGTTGTATCTCCGAGCAAAGGTGTCGAGGCTTGTGTCCTCAAGTTGTAAAGGTTTGTTAAGCACCCGGAAGGTTGACAAGTTAGTGGAAATCTCGAGAGAGTCTCTCGGGGACTGGGCTCGCCACGGGTTGTGGTGAACCAGAATACTTCGGTGTGTTCTTTCTTATTTATCGCACTTATTTATTTCCTGCAAATTTTAAATTCCGCAAGTTTACGCTAATTTTTATTATAATGCTATTCACCCCCCCTCTAGCATTAAGCGTATTATCTAACTATTGGTATCAGAGCCCAACTCTCTGAAGACTTAACAGTTTGAGAGAAACTTCCATGGCTTCTACTCGTGACTCTTTTGCAAGAATAGAGGAAGGACAGTGCTCCACCCGACCACCACTATTCAACGGTACAAACTATACGTACTGGAAGGAGAGGATGAAAATCTTCGTTCAAGCAAACAATTTTCATCTTTGGAAGGTGATAACAAAGGGAAATCAAATTCCAACCAAAAAGGTTGAAAACGAATGGGTTCCCAAGTCCGAAGAAGAATATGACGCGGATGATGTCCGAAAGGTGCAAAATAATGCTAAAGCAATTAATTTATTATATTGTGCTGTAAATGCTGACGATTACAGAAAAATATCGTGTTGCACAACGGCGAAGAAAATGTGGGACAAGCTGGAAATTACGTACGAAGGTACGGACCAGGTAAGGGAAGCCAAAATTGATTTCCTAACCCATGCTTATGAATTATTTCACATGAAGGAAGGTGAAAAGGTAGATGAAATGTTTGAACGATTTTCAATAATCGTAAATGACCTACATGCTCTCAAGAAGACTTTCACGGATAGGGAACTTGTCCGAAAAATCCTTACAAGTCTCACTCCGTCATGGCGATCAAAGGCCGACGCGATTCAAGAGTCCATTGGCGTCTCAAATGTTACCATCTACGCATTAAGAGGTAATCTTAAGACTTATGAATCTACTATACTTAACCCTCTTGTTGATGATCAAAGGAGGCAAAAAATCGCTCTAAAGGCAAGCACAAGCCAACCGCAAGTTGATGAGGACGGAGACAACGAGTTTGGACTCGTTATCAAAAGATTTCAAAAGTTCATGCGGAAAGAGTATGAACGAAAGGGCAAAAAGCAAGGAGAACAAATAAATTGCTATGAATGCGGAGAAACCGGGCACATCAAATCAAATTGCCCAAACATCAAAAAGGAAAAGAAACCTTTCAAAAAGCAACGTGCATATATATCTTGGGGAGGAGACTCCGGAGATGAGTCAAGCGAAGGAGAAGAAGAGGAAAGCGCAAACCTTTGTCTTATGGCACAAGAAGACAAGCAAGATGAGGTGTGTTTAAAGGGATCAAGTGTACTATGGTACCTTGATAGTGGATGCTCCAAGCACATGATGGGAGACGAATCCAAATTCCTTCAACTAGAACACAAAGAAGGAGGAAGTGTTATTTTTGGTGACAACAATAAAGGAAAGATTATCGGCATCGGATCGGTCGATAAGGATGAAAATTCTTCTATTAAGAATATATTACTTGTTAAAGGTTTAAAGCATAATCTCTTGATCATACGTCAATTATGTGACAAGGGAAATCTTGCCTTATTTGATTCGGATGAATGCTTAGTATTTAGATGTAGTGATTTCAAAATTATCCTTCGTGGTTTTAGAGTGGATAATATTTATATGGTTGATCTTGCTAATTCCTCACCCGAATATGTGGATTGCCTTATGAGCAAAAAGGATGATACTTGGCTATGGCATCGTAGAGTAGCACATATAAACATGCATCTTTTGAACAAATTGATTTCACAAAACTTAGTTATTGGTCTTCCCAATTTGAGATTTGAAAACGACTCTATTTGTGATTCTTGTCAAAAAGGAAAGCAAACAAAAGCATCTTTCAAATTGAAAAACATTGTTTCAACTACTAGACCATTGCAATTGCTTCACATGGATTTATTTGGACCATCTCGCATTGAAAGTCTAGGAAGAAATCGTTATGCTTTTGTGATTGTTGATGATTATTCTAGATTCACTTGGACTTTATTTCTTGCCCATAAAAGTGATGCTTTTCTGAATTTTAAATATTTCCTTAAACGTGTTCAAAACGAAAAGGAAACAACCGTCACTTCAATTAGAAGTGATCATGGGGGAGAGTTTGATCACAATCTCTTTGCGGACTTTTGTGACGAACTCGGTATCGAGCATACCTTTTCTGCTCCACGAACACCACAACAAAACGGGGTGGTGGAAAGGAAAAATAGGTGTCTCGAAGAGATGGCTAGAACCATGCTCGAAGAGGCCAAGATTCCCAAACTTTTTTGGGCGGATGCCGTGAGTACCGCATGCTACATCTTAAATAGAGTAGTTATAAGGCCAATACTCATGAAGACCCCTTATGAACTCTTCAAGGGAAGGAAACCAAATATTTCCCATCTTAGAGTATTCGGTTGTAAAGTTTTTATTCATAACAATGGAAAAGATCAATTGGGAAAATTTGATGCTAAGTCCAATGAGGGAATTTTCATTGGTTATTCTTCACGTAGCAAAGCATATAGGGTTTAAAATAAAAGAACCGAAACTGTGGAGGAATCCCCTCATGTTGTATTTTCCGAAAATAATGGTCGCTTGGCGAGAAAGGATTCCGGTTTTGATCTTGCAGGTATCTTAGATAGCTTGAAAGACTAAATACAAGAGGAAACGCCTAAGGAAAATCAAGACGAAATTTTGGAACAACCAATGGAGGAAGCGCCACAATTGGAGAAAGAAACGAAAATGCCTAACGATTGGAGAACAATCATA
This sequence comes from Nicotiana benthamiana, assembly GCA_034376525.1. Classification (NCBI taxonomy): domain Eukaryota; kingdom Viridiplantae; phylum Streptophyta; class Magnoliopsida; order Solanales; family Solanaceae; genus Nicotiana; species Nicotiana benthamiana. The sequence continues at coordinate 101,287,333 of CM067336.1, forward strand.
GATCACCCTCTCGAACAGGTAATTGGCGACGTCGGAGAAAAGGTAAGTACCCGAAACACTCTTAAGAACACCCTAGGACACACTTCTTAAGAGATCACACTCTCACTTGGCCACACTAGTTTAAGTTACTATTTCTTTACAAATTACTGACTTGAGCGTCGGAGACGTCTAATTCTATTTTGCAGGTATCGCCCTAAAGGTAGGGGGAATTGTAAAGAAATGGCATAGAAAAATCGATTGTTACAGCAAATAATCGATTACTTTATTGTGCAGAAAATCGATTAGCAAGTATCACTAATCGATTATTTATGGTTTATGCTTATTATGCAGCTTTGTCTAACAATCGATTTTTTAGCTGATTAATCAATTACCGTCTCAGCCGTTCAGTACTGCTTTTCTACAACAATCGATTGTTTCCTATATATAATCGATTATTTTCCGAGTCAGAAAATCACCGTGCACACTATGGCACAACAATCGATTACCATAATTTGACAATCGATTATTTCATGTCAGTAATTCAAAACTCTGTTACCGTTTGGCTCTGCAATCTATTTGTGTCAGTTCCGAGATTCAGTCAAATCTCCATAACAATCGATTATTTCATTCCAACAATCGATTGTCTAACGGTCAGTGCAATTTATTTTTACCGTTTTCGACCGTTTTGGCTTTCAATTTTCTGCAGATTTTCACCATCAGTGGAAAGCCACTATCCCCACTATAAATAGGCACCTCATATCTTCATTTTATTCACTCAAGCATCAATTTTAGCTCTCAATCTATCAAAACTCTCTTAAGTTTCTTGCAAAGCTCCTTACTTCCTATTGAAAATGTCGGGCCGTCACTCTAAACGTTCCCGTTCAGCTAGGCATGGTGCATCCTCCTCTGCTGCCCCACCTCCTCCAAATTACCCTTATCAAGATGGGTCCATTTTACAATTTAATTCTGACACCGAGCTTACTCGGTTCTTGACAAAATTTGAAAAGCGCGACATTCTTCCTCCACGCTTTTCAACAAGCAAGTATCTTGAATCATACGCCCCTGCTGCCATATGCTTAAAGAATGTCAACTTCTTGACTTCTTATTTCTTACCTACCCTTACATTAATCCTCCATTGATTCAAGCGTTTTGTTCAAACCTTCATGATGATGATGATGGTGAGCTTGTGACAAATGTTAATGGTGTTCAAATTCTTTTATCCGATGAAAACCTTCATTCCATTGCCCGTCTTCCTCAAAGTGGTGAAGACATTTTTCGGTACATTAGAGAGGCCGGCGCCTTATTTGATGAAAAAGCTCTCCTAAACCAAATAGGTATTACATCTTATGATCCTAATCTATCCACTCGGCGTCCTACTATCACGGGAATGCTCCCCGAGTATCGTTTGATTTTCTATTTCATCACCCGAGTCCTCAAACCTCAGAAGCATAATCACACCACTCTTTCCCAAGAAGACGCTAAGCTCATGCATGCAATTATAACCGGAGCTCACATCAATTGGTGTAAGTTCGTCAAGATTCACATGCGTGACGCCATCGGAGATGATAGACCTCTTCCTTATGCCCTCCTTATTATGAATCTTCTTGAAGCTTGCGGATTCAACACTTCCATCGGTCCTCTCAAAAAGAGCACCAAGAAGTGGGAAATTTCAGAATCCTCCTTTCCCCATGACGGAGATCATGTAGCTCCTACTCCTCTTCCAACTCGTCGGTCGCGTCAGCCTCAAGAACCTACTCTTCAATCCATTTCCGACCAAATTGCTTCATTGACCACCTCTGTCGGTCAATTGACACATGAGATCCATGGATATTTTGATCATGTTCATTATCCATATGCCGGTCTTGTTCCCTTTGAAGCAGTGCCGGACGATGAGGCAGGAAATGATGATGAATAATTTCTTTATTTGTCTGTCCATTGTTCTATGTTTGTATTGTTCCCATTATGTACCCGTTTTATTTTCAATAAATAAACAAGTTTTTTAATCCTTGCCATCTTATCACATTTTTTTTGCTAATGGCAAAAGGGGGAAGATAACTGGTATGCACTCTCAATACTTATCGGCATAAATTGAGGGGGAACAAATTTCATATCCATATACTTGTTGCATATCTTTACTTGTCTTGAATCATCATTATGAATTGTTTAATTTGCATATCCCGCTTAAAGTTTGCCATTATCAAAAAGGGGGAAATTGTTGGAAACACGTTCTCAAAGCATTATACTAAAACGTGTGTTCATATGTGTAGGTTTTGATGAATTACAAATGATGCGCAAATTGATATATGACGAAGTCCAAGTACAAGCGCACAATTGATATATAACGAGATTCAAGCACAAGACCAAGTTTTATAGTTTTACATGAGTCGTTCTTAACTGTGATCTTGATCCGACAACTTGACTCATGACATGGCTTCTCTCGTAAAATTATTTTTACGAAATCATGCATATTTAATTTAATGCTAAATGATTTTAAATCAGGCATATTTACTTTAGTCAAAATGATTTTTAAACATGCCTCTAAAATCTGGACTAAGATAATCGATTATGTACTTATGATAATCGATTATGTTAAGCCAAGACTGCATGACAATGGATTGTGAACTAATGACAATCAATTGTGTTAAGGTAGTGAGCATCAGGTTTTTCAAACCTGCATGACAATCGGTTGTGAACCTTATGACAATCGATTGTGATGAGGCAGTGTCCATCAAAGTTTTTCAACGCTCAAAATAATCGATTGTGAAGTTAATGACAATCGATTGTGAAGAGACAGTGTCCATCAGATTTTTCAAAGTCACAAAATAATCGATTGTGAACATATGACAATTGATTGTGTTGAGCAGTGTCTTCCAGACTTTTCCAAAGTTATTAAATAATCGATTGTGAGTATATAACAATCGATTGTCACGAGGCAGTGTCTAAATTGATTTTTCAAGACTGATATATAATCGATTGTTAACTTAGTATAATCGATTGTATAACTAACCGTTGCCAAAATATTTTCAAATACCGTCAGGTAATCGATTGTTGATTTTGTACAATCGATTGTTGAAATTAAAATCTGGAAAAGATTTTTTGAACGTTGCTGAATAATCGATTGTTGATTTTGTACAATCGATTGTTGAAATTAAAATTTGAAAAGGATTTTTTGAACATTGCTGAATAATCGATTATTGATTTTGTATAATCGATTGTTTTACGTAAAATCTGGAAATGATTTTTTGAACATTGCCAATAATCGATTGTTGACCTTAGATAATCGATTGTTATGCGTAAAATCTGGGATTGATTTTTGGAACGATTGGCAAACAATCGATTGTGGATTCTTGACAATCGATTGTCACTGAGTAAAATCAGCAGTTCTTAATTGGCAATTAGGCAACGGTAATGCCAAGTTTTTCAACTATAAATACAGCTTAAATTCAGTCTTTTGAGTAAAAAATAACACATAACAACTGATCATTCAATTGCTAAAGCTTGCATACTCTATTGCTTATTATTTTATATTCATTACATAAGTTTTTGAGAGCCAAAATATTGTTCAAAGTTGTTGTGATCTTGAGCGTATTCTTTTACTCATCTCTACTCATTAAGGAGTGTCTTGTTTGAGTGATTAGTGTATTGTACACTTGAAGAGAATTGTTATTCTCTTGTTGTAAGAAGGAACTTGTGTTTCCTTGGTTGAAGCCTTGGAGTGTTGTATCTCCTAGCAAAGGTGTTGAGGCTTGTGTCGTCAAGTTGTAAAGGTTTGTTAAGCACCCGGAAGCTTGACAAGTTAGTGGAACTCTCGAGAGAGTCTCTCGGGGACTGGACTAGCCACGGGTTGTGGTGAACCAGAATACTTCGGTGTGTTCTTTCTTATTTATCGCACTTATTTATTTCCTGCAAATTTTAAATTCCGCAAGTTTACGCTAATTTTTATTATAACTCTATTCACCCCCCCCCCCTCTAGCGTTAAACGTATTATCTAACAAATGTCTATATGCTTTTCCCTAGAGTGATGTACAGAATTTTTCGAAAGACAAATTGCACTAGAATTATCACAAAAGAATTGTATAGGCTTAAAAGAAAGTTCATAGTCACCCAATTGATGAGGCATCTACACCAATTGTTCACCACATTGACCAACTGTTATGTATTCAGCTTCAGTAGTTAACAAAGAGACTGGTAATTGCTTTTTACTGTTCCAGGATATTAAGGTCTTTCCTAGTAATTGACAAGTTCCACTCATTTTTCACATGCTAAATCTGCATCTGAGAAACCTTCTAATTTAAAAGAGTTAGAGCGAGGATACCATAATCCATGAGAAATTGTGCATATAAGATATCGAATAATTCTTTTTATATTAGTTAGATGTGACTCCTTGGGGCCGACCGAAACCTTACAAATATAAAAATGCTGAACAATATGTGGTTGACTAGCGGCCCGATACAGTAGAAATCCAATCATTCCCCTGTATTTGGTTTTATCGACTGAACTACCATGTTCGTCTTTATCTAAATTTGTAGCCGGACTTATAGGAGTCCCAATTAATTTTGCATTGCTCATGCCAAACTTTTGGATCAGTTCCTTGGTATATTTAGTTTGACAGATGAAGGTTCCATCTTCAGATTGATGAATTTGAAGTCCAAGAAAACACGTGAGTTCACCCATCATGCTCATTTTGAATTCACTTTGCATGAGGTTTGCAAATTCCTTGCATATAAGAGAGTTAGCACTACCAAAAATAATATCATCAACATAAATTTGAATGATGAGATTACCTTTTGTTGATTGTTTAATAAATAGAGTAGTATCAATTTTACCTCTGGTGAACCCATGATAAACAAGGAAGGTAGTTAACCCGTCATATCACGCACGTGGAGTCTACTTCAGTCCGTATAGTGCCTTGGTAAGCTTGTACACATGATAAGGAAATTTTGAGTCCTCAAAGCCTGGGTGTTGTTTCACAAAAACTTCCTCTTCGATAAATCCATTTAGAAAGGTGCTTTTGACATCCATTTGAAACAATCTGAATCCTTTAAGTGATGCATATGCTTATAGGATTCGTATAGACTCTAGTCGAACTACTGGAGTGAAAGTTTCATCGTAGTCGACTCCTTCTTGTTGAGAATAGCCTCGAGTAACTAATCTGGCTTTGTTACTTATCACGTGTCCTTCTTCATTCAATTTGCTCCTGAACACCCATTTTGTTCCAATGATAGAAACATTTTCAGGTCGGGGTATCTGCTTCCACACTTTATTCTTGTTGAATGATCTAATTCCTCTTGCATGGATTTCACCCAGCTTGAGTCCTTCAAAGCTTCTTCTACCTTTTTTGGCTCTATTAGAGAGATTAGAGCAATATTCGCTTTCTTTTTAAGGGCATCCCTGGTCTTCATTCCTTCGTTTGGATCCCCTGTGATATATTTCCGTGGGTATTCAGTTTTATTTATCCATTCATTTAGTCGAGCAGTGCTAGTAGTCGACTCCAAACATTGTTCCGGAGTGTTGTTGCTAATTTTTTTAGTCGACTCGACTACATCTGCGGGACTAGTTAATTATTGTGATTTTCCTTTGTCCAAAACTTCTTGAGTTTGATCTTCGTCACCTGCATTAGTGCCTTTCTCGACCAAGGGATTATTTTCATCGAAAGTAACATGAACTGATTTTTCAACGCACATAGTATGTTTATTAAAAACTCTAAAATATCTGCTATTTAAGGAATAATCAAGAAAAATACCTTCGTCACTTCTTGGATCAAATTTTCCAAGATTCTCCTTACCACTGTTGTGAATGAAACACTTGCTTCCAAATGGATGAAAGTAAATAATATTAGGACGCTTAACCTTCCAGAGTTCATACAGAGTCTTCTTCAAGATGGGCCTTATGAGACATTGATTGAGAATGTGGCATGCAGTATTCACACCTTCAGCCCAGAAATGATTTTATAGAGAGTGTTCTAATAACATGATTCTTGCCATTTCTTGAAGAGTTCTATTTTTTCTTTCCACAGCTCTGTTTTGTTGAGGTGAGAGAGTAGCAGAGAAATTGTGAGTGTAACCTTGATCATTACAGAAATCTTCAAATGCCTTGCTTTCAAACTCGCCTCCATGATTACTTTGGATTATGGAGATTCGATAACCTTTTTCTCTTTCAATCCTTATGCAGAAAACTTCAAAGTTTCTCAAGGCTTCATCTTTGTGAGAGAAAAAAAATTAGCCAAGTGAAACGTGAAAAGTCATGAACAATAACAAATGTACATTTCTTGCCACCTATGCTAGCAGTTTTAGTAGGTCCAAATAAATCCATATGAGGTAATTGCAACGGTTTTGAAGTGGACACTATGTCTTTGTTTTTGAATTTCTAGTTTGCTTACCCATCTGGCATTCATCACAAATGTGAGTCCTAGAGAAATTCAATTTAGGTAACCCAATGACTAGATCATGTTTGGATTATTTCTCAATTAAATTCATACTAGCATGACATAATCTTCTGTTCCATAAGTAGGGATCAGCAGACATAGAGGTTAGACATATGTGACCATTTATATTTTCGAAACCATCAAGTATATAAACATTTTCGTACCTTTTTCCAGGAAGAATTATTTTACCTGATTCGTCTTCAATAGCACATCCAGTTCTCTTGAATTTTACGTCATATCCTGAATCAAATAGTTCATTTATGCTAAGGAGATTGTAGTTCAATCCATAAACCAAATATACTTCAGTAATGTCACAACTGTTGTTGAAAGGTATAGTTCCAGTACCAACTATTTTGCCTTTTGAATCATCTCCAAATTTGACCCTCCATCATCTTTGTAACTTCCTTAAGCAGACTTTTGTCACCTGTCATGTGACTGGAACACGCACTATCTAGATACCATTTTCCTTTGCGCTTCACTCTGTGGTGTTCCTGCAATACAGATTTATTACTTTCTTTTAGGTACCCAAGCTTGCTGGGGTCCTGGTGAGTTAGTGTTACTAGATTCAGAGCTCTTAGCTTTCCAAATCCATCCGGACAAATGAGATTTATGAAAGTGACAACTAGAATATTTATGCCCATTTCTATTACAATAGTGACATTTAACCCCGGACCTATTTTCAGGTCTTTTTCAAAAGTTGGAATTAGAAGTCATAGGATTTGATGATTCCTTTCCAGTAGACTTGTAAGTCGACTGGTTCGATTGACTGGTTGATCTAGTTCTGGTTGGTTCTTTTCCAGTTAACTTGGAAGTCATATGGTTTGACCTAATAGAGCTGTGACTGGTGGATTTGTGCAAGCTGTTAAACTACATTTGCAATTCCTCAAACTCTTCTTGAAGTACATCTTTTTCAATTTCACATACTTCAAGCTTGAGTTTCCAGTCTTTGACTTCCCCGGGGAGTCTCTTATGTTCATTCATCATCTTTTGAGACTCTTTTGTGGTGGAGTCAAGAATGTATTGCAATTCATTGCATCTGTCATTGTCACAAGATCTTACCTTGCTAGTTTCTCCTCTTGCCATAAAGCAGTTTTCATTATCTAAATCATCTTCATCTGTCCAGAACCCTGAAGTTTTGTTGATCTCTAGAATTTTCATGAAGCAGAGAGTTGCTATTTCTTCATGATCTGAGTCATCCTCAACACTCAAGCTCCAAATGATATGTTTTTGTTGAATCCTCAGGAGATCTTTCTCTTCAGTTCCGTATACTCCGCTTGAATGTGCCCAAACTTTCCACATTCATAGCATTTCCCATCGTTCTTGTTTTATTCATTGTATTGTCTAGATCTTCTTGGTGGAAATCTTCCCTTATTTGTATTTCTATATCTTCTCATTAATCAGTCCATGTTTCTAGAGCGATTTCCTTTTGTAGAACTTCCGGATCATCAATTTCATTCTCAGCAGTTTCAGTGGTGGCTTTGAATGCAACAGTTTTCTTCTTTTCTTCTTGATTTTTCTTCTTCAGATGCGTTCTTTTGAATCAATGAGTTCTCCTAGAAGTTCATCATATGATATCTTGTTAAGATCTTGAGATTCTAAAGTGACCACTTTAGTCTGCTAGGTGGTTGGTAGACTTCTAAGAATTTTCCTAATTTGATCATCACTTGTGTATGGTTGCCAAAATCTTTCGAATCACTGATTATTTTTACTGAACGGGGAAAACATCTCTTCGATAGATTCTCCTTCCTTTATTAAGAATAGTTCATAGTCGTGAACTAGCATAATTATGTGAGTTCCCTTTAGTTTGCTGGTACTTTCGTAGGTAACTTCGAGTTTGTCCCACATTTCTTTGGTAGTATCACAACTAGAAATGCTCTCATATTCTTCACCACTTATTGCATTGTGAATCAGATTCTTTGCCTTGTGGTTTATCTGTACAGATTCCAATTGCTCCTTTGAGTATGAGTCTATATCATCAGGATCATCGAGCGGTGGAGAGCTGGCAGGCAATGGATAGTTTCCCTTCTTGATGACCCTCCATACTTTGACATCGTACACTTTGGTGAAGATTTCCATGCGGATTTTTCAGTGGGAGAAATGTTGTACATTGAAGTATGGTGGTCTTACTTGAGAATTTCCTTCCTAAAATAGAGCTCCAACAATAACCTGATTTGCCATGATTTTTTTCTCACAAGCTGTTAAGCAAAAAGCAAAAGTGTGAGCCTTGCTCTGATACCATTTAAAAGTACAAGAGGGGGGAGAGGGTGAATTGATATATTTTAAAATTAATCGTAATAAGTTGACTAAAAACTTTAGAAGTCGACTGAATATGGCAATGTTGCATATAGAGAAATTCGAAGTAATAAGCAGAAAGAAAATGCACAAATTAAAGACACCAAGAATTTATACTGGTTCGGATTCAGTGTGAATCCTAATCTAGTCTCCTTGGGTTGCAAGGGATTTCTCTTCAAGCAAATAAGTTTTCTTTTGAGTACAGATTCATTGTTTGTCGCTCAGATTTATAGCACTTGTTTGATACAACGCCTCACCAGTTGTAAGATCTCTTTCTATCCATGACTTGTTACACAACAGAACTATATGAGCTACTATGCTTGTTTGCAGTAAATTGAAGAGAGTTATTTTGGTTCGATCAAAGTATACTAAGGATGGGGTTTCACTATGAATTTATACAAAAATGGATGGTGAAGGCTCGACAACCCAAGGGTTTTGATCCTTGGAAAGAGTTGATTCTTTCCAAGAATAAAGTACTAGCCGTTGCGTCTCTTCAGATCTTTTGTCCTTTCGCAAATGGCGAGATTATAGAATTCTTCCTTGATTTTTGGACCTTCCAATCTTGATTGCTGTCATCATTAATTGGTCTTCAGTAATTGATCTTCTAGCATTAATTGGTCTTCAGTGATTTGCTTTGACTCATCAATCACGTATTGCATGGAATCTGTGTTCCTTTAAGGCTTGATCTAATTTCCCAGAATCATGGAGACAGTCTCATTTTGCTGGTGTAGAGTTGATTATTTCCTTAAGTACCAAAAGTATTTAGGTCAGCTTCTTTTGAGAAGGATGTTCTTCCTTGTTTGGGATAGCTCCTTTGAACTCCTGGACATGCATATTAATTTGCATCATTAAAATATGTTCTAACAGGAATTACTTACCTTGTAATGATGAAAATATCCCCTTGAAGAGATCAGAAAATCATCCAATCCATGTGAGAAGTGGAAAAAAATGAGCCAAAAGCCGAAATAAATTGAAGTATGCCCTGGCCCTTCCTCTTCACGATTGTGGGAATGACTTTACGATCGCGAATAACAAACCAACTTGACCCAGAATTCCTTTTACGCGAACGCGAGATCCACCACGCGATCACGATTCACAGTTATCAAAACCTTCGGGATCGCGTTCCACCCTTCGTGAACGTGAAGGTATAAAATCCCAGCCTCAGAACTTTCTCAAACAGGATTGCAACACACCTCACGTGATCGCGTAGAAAAACTCATCCACAACAGCCAAGCCTTAGCAACCTTACGTGTTCGTGACATCTCCCACGCAAACACGAACAACCTTTTGCTCAAACTTTGCGATCACGAGACCATTTCCACGATAATAAATGCCCTACCAGTCCACTTTACTCTTTGCTATTGCGACCGTTCTTCCGTGATCGCGATGCATACCTAACACACCAGAAACCAGCAGTTGCAACATATAGAGAAATTGTCCGAAACCATCTTAAAACACACTCGAGACCCTCCGGACCCCGTTCAATCACACCAACAAGTCCAAAAATCTTATCAAAACTTATCCAAAGTCTCAAAACCCACAAATAACATCAAAATTACGAATCGGCAATCAACATTCTTCTTTCAACTTTCAAACATTCATACTTTGACAAACGTGTACGAATCATATCTAACCATTCTAGAATGACACCAAACATTATGTACAAGTCAAAAATTGTAATATGAACCTATTGCAAGGCTCGGAATCCCAAGGAGCATCAATAATATCAAAGTCAACTTCAAATCAAACTTAGGAATTTCTAAAATCTTCAAAAATGCCAACTTTCCAGAATAAGCGCCGAAATGCTCCTGGACCACCCGATATTCAACCCGAACAAACGCCCAAGTCCAAAATCATCATACGAACCTATTGGAACGAGCCTTCAAATCCTGATTTCGAGGCGGTTTACTCAAAAAACAAACCTTGGTCAACTCTTCTAACTTAAAGCTTCCGAATAGAGAATTTTCCTTCTGAATCAACTTCGAAACTTTACGAAATCCAATTCTGACTACGCGTACAGGTTATAAAACATGAGGCAAAGAAACTCAAGGCCTCAAACTGCCGAACGATGTGCTAGAGCTTAAAACAACCGGTCGGTTGTTACGTTCTCCCCCATTTAAACATACATCCGTACTCGAACGTGCCAAGAATTTTTCAAGAGTTGCCTAAAATCGTTGTTTAACACCTCATGCACCTACCCATGCCACCACAACCCATGTGAATACATTAGCTCGAGCTAGACTGGAGATCATTCCTATTACCTTAGCCCATAAGCGTTAGAACAAAATTCCAACATCCGAAATTCTCTACGAGACCTGATTTTAACATACAAACACCATATCAATCTCAACATGCTGAACCCAAAACATGATCATCCACTTATGCTTTACACACACATTGCACCACATAATTCGTATGCCCAATATAACATCGTCCAACGAATAGCTTCAAATCCACGAATCTAATGCCCATAGTATATATCATAACACATATAAGTCCGGTTCCCACCCTCGTAATACTACAAACGATGAAAGAGATGTGTATAAACTCATAACCTGCCAAATCAATAATTCATGGAGTTGCTCCGCTCAACAAGAATCCTTGCCTCATTTTGAATTGAATAGTGACATTCTTCCGTCTAATATACCTCAAATAAATCCGATCGCACTAATTTCAGGCTCGAAAACCTCATCTTACACTGTACAAGATGCTCGACTGACAAGCTATTTCAGAAACCACCTAAATCTCACACGACGACATCATTGCACCAACAATAAAGAACTATCCAGCCCACGTAATGAATAAAACAACCCAATAGATGCTATGAACCAATCTTAGAGAAGAGAAACAAGGCACACAAAATAATTACAAAAGACCATACTCAACATCTCACTACTGCGGCATGCAACCCGATCCACTTATGATACCGTTGCGGCGTGCAACCCAATCCAAACATCATACCCCTGGGGGGCGTGTCACCTAATCCACACATAATAATCTATAGGGAAATAACCGTCAATCCATAAACCCACAAAATGCCCGAATATCGACCACAAGCATTCCAAGAACATAAATACAACCTTGGAGAAATGGATGTTTCCATGTGCTACTAAACTCAAGAACGACTAAGGTGAAAAACTTCCTCCATCTTGAGAGCCATCTTGCTCATATAAAGCCGCAAGCTACACGAAATCACAACACATGTATGAATAATCCAACCATCACACAACTTACATGGCATATTAGAGTATCACATAGAATAGCTGACAACAGGAATAGCATCCAAAGTCTGAAGACTCCTCAATGCTATGATGAATGAACACATCAAACCTGATATAGATCATACATTCACATAAGATCTACAAACATACCTTAAGTCGATTCATATAATCTCATACTGGGCCAACAACATTCCAAAGATTCACAATGACCCCGTTTATGACACATATGCGCAACCGTCCAACCCGGAACAACTCCCATAGTCCACAACAAAAGGAATAGAGTGCCTCTCAGGCATAAACTCTCCTATTAGCGATAGTACCAGAATCTCCATACCTGATTTCAATCTCTAGCAATCAAATGACTAACATGCCACACTCATACAATTTTCCCATGGGATATACTCCCATAAACTTCTGTTCTAGGAAGTAAAATCTGAACATCAATGGCCATCGACCATGCTATTTCTATAGTGCTAGTCAATCATCCGTATTTCGATACCCAACAATTCTTTCACAAAATAGACCATCCTCAGGTTGTTCGAAAATAGTGCCAACAGACTCTAAACATATGAAATCCTCCCCTGCTCCTCGGGGCTCGTGACATTCTCATCAAAACCTAATCACAACCTCGATCCTCAACTTCCAATTTCCATACCGCTCACTGCACCTATGATAACACTGCGCGAGTGTGCAAGAATTTCATCATAACCCCTGAACCATTAGTAGTAACACTTCATTGGCTCGAAACCTTTCACTTAACTCATTTCAAAAGAAAAATTGCAACACACAACCAAATTCTTAGAAAATGCAAACCTCAAGTCGTGGTCTTAACCCTCCATAACTCTTCCAGAATCCATTTACACCTAACAAGACCATCAGAATCAAATACCTCCAAATTAATCAAATTACGGTGGCTGTAAAGCCCGCATGTATGAACACAAATCACCTGTATTGCCTTACTACACTGAAGGAACCGACTATTTCCACAACTATGCCAATTCAAACCATTACTAACTGACTCAACTTCTTCCCATTTACTCTTGACTTTCCTTCAACTGAAAATCCAACAATACGTTCCAAACTCGAAGTCATGTTGCATACCAAAGCGATAATAAATCTTTCACACCCATCTTTATTCCAAGAAAATTCCTTTCCGCTATATTAAACCTCCCTCAGTAGAATAGCCACCATTCCAAATGAAATTCATAGACTTAGTCATTGTCCACCGGGTTCCCCAAATCACTCTAAACTTTCTCAAGGCATGTGGCTATCCTACCACAAAACACATATGCTACTCTTTCACTCCCACTTCGGTTAAACTATCTCTTTAAGAAGCTACTCAGCCTCTGTTTTTCATGCTTGACCTGCTAAAAATTCAGCCATCGCGAGACACCTCCCACCATGCCCTTCTTCCTCTATCGCTGCCAAAATAATTTGTCAAATCATAATCCATCTTCGTAATACCCGAACTAATAGATTGCCGCCAACTCTGAGCCTCCATAAAGCTCATTTATCTCGAGCCATCAACACTAGAAACACTGATTTGACTCTGAAGCTGCCATACACCACCATCTCTGATAATTTCTGCTTAAGCACCATTCCACAAACACCCTACCCCGAAGGCAATTCAAGGGAGACTATAACACCAATGAGCCTTTATGCATTCCAACAAGGACGATGACACCACATCACAAATGAGAATTCCACCATGTTCGAAAATATCAAGTCTCGCCACTCTGTCAGCCAAGACCTGAACATCCATAGTTTGATTGCCTTTCCTTCGCTGGAATTAAATGTCGAACCTCTAAACTTTGAACTGAATAATCCTCCTTTCGAGTCATTCACTAATGCAACACATAAATAAGCACCCTACCATTTACAAAAACACTGCATGATTATGGCGCATGAACATACTCTGTGCATAGCCTCAAAACCATAGGCAATACTAACATTGGGCTGAACAACAGAGCACCCTTCCACAAGGCGACAATAGTAACCCACCCTAATACGTAGGGAGAAACATCCTGCACCACATCTGCAGTACCACTACAACTCCTCGATGCCCAATTGATACAAGCGCTCAACATCGTACAATAATGAGTAGGAAAGAAATGAAGGTATAAGCTTCAATGGAACCAAATCGTAAGACGAGGAATCAAGAAGGGAAGTGCTCCTAAAAGCCATGTAGCCTCTTGAAGATAAGTACGAATATCTCCATATCGGTCCACAAAACTCTACTAGACTTGCTTATGACTCATGAGGCCCAAGTGAACCATGAGCTCTGATACCGAGCTGTACAACCTAAAACCCACTATAGGTTGTGATGGCGCCCAACGTAACGTCATCTTTAAGCAAGCCAACAGTAAACTACCAACTTAATTATTCAAATTATTATTTTTAAAATCATGAATCTTATTAGATAAAGAAATTAATTGATTAAAATCATAGATACATACAATTTAGATAAAATACAAATTAAAAGTGTGTCAATGTTAAGCAAAACCATACACAAAATTCTACTACATTCCCAAAATTCGGTGTCACAAGTGCATGAGTTCTGCTAAAAGAGTGCACTAATAATACAACATTTGTTTGAAACAAAAAATAGAAAGGATAAAGTAAATAAATAAGATGGATACTCTGAGGGATGCAGTTCTTAGTATAGAAATCAGCTCACCATGAAGTCCCCTCAACAGTTGCGCCTACGCGCCAGGATGACTACCAAATGAACTTGCCAGATCATGTACGTTTAGTACAGAATTATTGCATTAGTTTGTAAATCAACGCGTACCCACTAAATATCTAGTCACACCATGGGAAAGTAGTGACGAGGGGTCGATATCGACACTTACTAGTGATCCAATAAACCAATATGATAAATCATGAACATATATGAAGCACGATAGTATGTGATAAAAATTGCAACTAACATGATCTCCAACATTTATTTTGACGATATAAATCATCAAATCTCATATTCAATCTTAAAAGTTAAAAAAAATCAAGTGTAATCTCAAACAGATAATGAATACCATATAAATGCCAGGTTTCAATAAAAAGGGATGAGGTCTCATGAATATTAATACTGTTAGCGGTATCCCGCATGATTATGTCGATGTCATACGGCCCTATCCAGAGTGATGTGTACACTGCCAGGGCCTAGCGGCGCGAAACAAATATGCATCTCAGTATACTGCCGAGGCATTCAGCCCGATCCACAGGAAAGAAAGAAACTTATCGAATTACGAGTCATGTGTTAGCAACAAATGTGCAGGAACATAAAGTAAATATTACTTTTTACCGTTTATCAAATATCTCGTCAAAAACCTTCAGGTGATAAAGCTCAGCCTAATATATTCCTAACACTATTTCAACAAAAAATTCAACTAATTAAACTAGCACATTGAGTTCAAATAATTTTAAATATTACATGATAAATTTCTAAGTCTATCCCGGACATATACATGTTTTTAGCTACGTATGGACTCTCGCCACCACGTTCGTACGTAGCATCCACAACTAATAGCATATACGAATTTAATACCTACGGGGTACTTTTCTCCTCACAAGGTTACTACGGGGTACTTTTCTCCTCACAAGGTTAGACAGGAGACTTATCTCGCTCCAAAGTTTCATAATTGGCTCCAGCGTTTCTCTAACACCCCAACCTATGCCTATCAATCTGAAATTAGTCAAACAATATGCAAACCAATCAGAATATACTCCAATACTCTTAATTAATCAATTTTTAACAATTCTCAACTCCGCTCGAAACGTCAACAAAGTCAACCCTTGAGCCCACGTTCCCGAATTCCAAAATTTTTTGAGGATAAACTTTAACCATAACTTCACGAATTCAAACATATGATTTATTCCTAATTCCATGTCCAATTTCGCGTTCAAAGTCTAAAAATAAAATTTCTAGGTTTTTCTTCAAAAATCCCACAATTTTCTTGTTAAATTCTTATAGAATCAATGCAATTAACTTACAAAATGGAATGACTTACCTTGCAATAGATGATGAAAATATCCCTTGAAGAGATAAAAAAATTTCCCAAACCACGTGAGAAGTGGAAGAAATTAGCCAAAACCCGAAATATATTGAAGTTTGCCCAAGCCTTTCCTGTTCGTGATCGCGAGAATGACTTCGCGATCGCTCGAACATGCCCAAGAGTTCCTTCTACGCGATCGCGAGCTCGCGGTTCACAGTTATCCAAACCTTCACAATCGCATTTCAGCATTCGCGAACGTAAAGGTATAAACTGCCAACCTCAACATACACGATCGCGAGACACCTCCCGTGATCGCATAGAACAAATCACCCACAACGGCCCAGCCTCAACAACCCTACATGTTCATAACTTTTCCCATGCGAATGCGAAGAACCTCCTGCTCAAACTTGGCGATCGCGAGACCATTTCTACGATCACATAGAACAAAGGCTTCAACAGTCCACTTTAATCTTTGCGATAGCGACCATTCTGTCTCATTCGCGATGCATATCCAACACACGAGAAACCAGCAGCTGCAACACATAGAGAAATTGTTCGAAACCATCCCGGAACACACCAGTAGTCCTCGGGACAGCGTCCAATCACACCAACAAGTCCCAATACCTTAACCAAAATTTCAAAATGCCACGATTAACAATCGACAATCTAAATCTTTTTTTTAAACTTTCAAACATTCAAACTTTGACGAACGCGCTCGAATCATATCTAAACATTCGCGAATGGCGCCAAACTTTACGTACAAGTCACAAATTGTAGTACAAACCTATTTCAAGGCTCGGAATCCCAAAAGGACATCAATAACATCAAAGTCCACTTCAAATCAAACTTATAAAATTCTAAAACCTTCAAAATGCTAACTTTCCACAGTAATTGCCGAAATACTCCCGGACCACCCGATACTCCACCGGAACATACGCCCAAGTAAGAAATCATCGTACGAACCTATTGGAACCTTGAAATCCTGATTCAGAGGTCGTTTCCTCAAAAGTTAAATCCTGGTCAATTCCTTCTAATTTAAACCTTCTAAATAGAGAATTTTCCTTCTAAATCAACTCTGAACTTCCCGAAATCCAATTCCGATTATGCGTGCAAGTTGTAAAACATGAAGAGAAGCTAATTAAGGCCTCAAACCACCGAACGACGTGTTAGATCTCAAAACGACTAGTCGGGAATTACACATATTAGGGCGCTCCATAAAGCAATCTATTATTGCTACTTCTTCAAATCATGCTGAGATAATAGCTATTTATGAAGCAAGTATGGAATGCGTATGGTTGAGATCATTGATTCATTTTATTCGAGAAAAATATGGTTTTTGTATATGATAAAGGCTCCACAATTTATACGAAGACGCTGCTGCATAAATAGACCAATTGAAGGGAGGATATATAAAAGGAGACAGAACGAAGCATATTTCTCCAGAATTATTGTACACACATGGTCTTCAGAAAAATGGTGATAGTGGTGTGCAATAAATCCTTTCAAACGACAATCCGATAGATTTATTCACTAAATCTTAGCCAACTTCAACTTTTGAGAAGATGATATACAAGATTGGAATGCGGAGACTGAAATATTTGAAATAAGGTTTTCATTAGGAGGAATGAAATACACGTTGTACTGTTTTTCTCTTACTAAGGTTTTTTCATAGGGTTTTTCTTGTAAGGTTTTTTATGAGGCAACTAGAAATGCGTATTACTAAATATGTGTACTCTTTTTCCTTCACTATGATTGTTTCCCACTTTCCTAGTAAGATTTTAACGAGGTACGTTATCTGTTAATGGACATTCGACGAGGAGTGTTATAATATTATATTGTAGATGTACATTTCTCGCTATGCTATAGTTTATCTACAAGCAGCTAATGCACCAGTTTGCAAGCAACTCAATGAGATGACTTGCAACAACTCCTTATTAAAAAGGCAGGTTGCGAGCATCTCATGCAGAGAGCTTATAAGCAGCTAAAGAAAAATCTTGCAGCTGCTTCGTGAAAAGCCTTGCAGCTGCTTCATGAAATACCTTGCAACTTCTTTTTTTCTCCTATAAATAAAGGAGTTCTTAGTTCATTATGTACATTAATTGAAAGTTGAATAATATATCAGTCTCTCACTATATACTTTTCTTTCATTTATTTATTTTATAGTTTTTATTATATAACAAAGTAAAAATAATAAGTGAAACACATAAAAAATAAAAGTATACTCCAAATTTGTCGGAATTTTCATCATTGATTCGCACAAAATTTCATTGTCTTCCCTTTCCATCCCTTGATACTATCCCCATCACATTTACCAATTTCCCCTCTTTTCCAACACCCATATATATAAAAGTAAAACCCATGTATATATAAAACTAATAATCAGCTCCAAAATCCATTCTTTACACTGAAGCTTGAACACTACTACTAGAACCGTATACGCGAACGCAAAATCTAGGAGTACATAGATGATCCTTGGTTATTCACAGAAGCTATAACATAATAACTATCCCCGGATGCGAGAAACCAATATCTTGGAAAATATATCAACGGTTGTTTATTTATTTTAGTGATCTTCTGGTAAAGAATTGGAGTATAAAGGTTTCTTTAATGGTAGTATGGCAGCCTATTGTCCATGCAAGTTTGATACGGGTCGGGCAGTTGATGCTGGGCCAATCCATTTACAAGATTGTCAGCTAAGATATGTAAAAGTTTCAGGGTTTGGTATTGGGTTTTCATATGGGTATAGTCTGAGATGGGTTCAAAGGAGAAGACAGAAGAAGCTTGTTGTTAGTGCTCAGCTCGCTAATGCTTTCTCCTCTAACGTTGGCTTGGATTCTCAAGTTGGTCTTTTCTTTTTTTGCCTTCATTTATTAATGTCATTCTGTTAGTTAAAGATTTGATTGAATATTTGCCCTCTTATCTTGTTAATTTGTTGGTTGCACTGTGCTGACACATGGGGATGTTATTTGAAGCTTATGTTTGATCTAACTTGAAATGTACTACTGATGCAAAATTTGGATCTTTCAGCTAGCTTGGAAATTGTGGGTTCAACTGAATCTAATAGCTTTGACTCGCACCCAGTACATGTGTTAAAACATCTACTAAATAAGTACAAATAATAAATTTCGAGCCTAGTAAATCAAAATGGGATATGATAAGATTTCGAACTCGAACCCATAAAGTGCAAATTTGGCTCCCCCTCTATGCACTAATGTTGACTTTAAAGGCCAGTGAGTCTTCAGATAGAGCAGACTTGAGATTTGGGAGCATTTGATTCATGTAAGATATGCCAAGGTTAAACCTTGATATGTCGTGGTATAGGAAGTAAAAGCCAGATAGATGAATTCTAACCAGAAATCCAAGTGATCAGATCCAATTCTAGCTATTTTGTTTTTGCTCAAATATGGTGGCATAGAGTATCTGATAGCCTGTTTCACAGTTTTGGTTTTTCTTTTACAGACTGATACGAGAAAACTGAGTGGTTCTTGCTTGAAACTCGAAGCGAGAAAACAACTTAGTTGATTAATTTATATTTTAAGCAAACAAATGTTTGCACACAAATCTTTCCACTATGTTATTGTTCTTGTTACCTTTCATTTTTGTTTCTAGTTAGTTCTTAATTTGAAAGTTTTGCCTCTTGTTTTCTCATTGTTTGTTCACTTTATCCGGGATGGTTTCTAGTCAAAATATATGTTTTTGTTTTTGATATAAGTAACTCAATTGACAAAAAATGGGACTACCCAGTGTACTAGAGGTATTATGAAGTTCTTGATAAATAGTTTCCGATTCTGCCTGAAAGTTGTCGGTTTGAACTTTATGTAGTTAGCTGACTGCTTTCCTGAAATTTTGAACTCTCCAGGCCCGTGATATATCGAAGTTGCCCTGGATTGGCCCTCTACCTGGGGACATTGCTGAGATAGAGGCTTATTGTAGAATCTTTCGAGCTGCCGAACAACTTTATAACACATTAATGGAGACATTGTGCAATCCAGTGACTGGAGAATGTAGTATCTTATATGATGTACCCTCTGAAGATAAACATTTACTTGAGGATAAAATAGTTTCTGTCCTAGGATGTATGGTATGCCTTCTAAACGAAGGGAAGAAGGATGTCCTATCTGGGAGATCCTTTATCATCAACACATTCAGTGATTTTGATGTTCATGTAATGGATGATAAACTTCCTCCACTAGCTTTTTTCAGAGGTGAAATGAAGAGGTATTGTGAGAGCTTGAATGTTGCTCTTGAAAACTTTTTAACACCTGATGATCCTAGGAGCATTGATGTATGGAGAAAGCTGCAAAGACTGAAGAATGTATGTTACGATTCTGGATTTTCCCGTGGAGATGACTATCCCTGCCATACATTGTTTGCTAATTGGAGTCCTGTTTATTTTTCATCAGAAGAAGAGAGACAATCTGCAAGTTCTGAGGTTGCTTTTTGGAGAGGTGGACAGGTAACTGAAGAAGGTCTTAGATGGCTGTTGGAGAGAGGGTTCAAAACTATTATAGATCTCAGAACTGAGACTACGAAGGACAACTTCTATGAAAAAGTGCTAGAGGAAGCCATTTCCTCTGGACATATTGAAGTACTGAAACTTCCTGTTGAAGTTGGAACAACACCTTCAGTTCAGCAGGTGGAGAAGTTTGCAGCACTGGTCTCTAATGTATACAAAAGACCCATATATCTCCACAGTAGGGAAGGAGTTTGGAGGACATCAGCTATGGCCTCTAGATGGAGACAATACATGACTCGCTACACACCACACTTTGTGCCGAATGCTAATAAGGATGTGACCTCCAGATTGAATATATATTGTGGTAGTAGAGGAAAGAAAGAGGCAGGCACACCACTTAACTCAGAAGAAACTAAAACTTCTATTTGTTATGGTATGTCTGCATCCGATCATAAAAATGGGACACTACCTACAAGATCAGACATCATAAATTCTGCTGGGAAACTTTTCAAACAAATTCCTGAAGCTAGGGGAAACAAAGACCTAAAAAAGAATGAAGCGGATGATACTGTTACATTCCCTTGGAAAGGCACATTGCTTGCCGCTGATGGTGGGGTAGTATGCTATAATAATACGAACCCTCTTAAGTCGCAACTGCCTCCCCCTAAAATTTTCTCCCGAAATGAGATGTCTACATATTTCAGGAGTAGAAAGGTTTCACCAGCAATATATTTCACTCATGAAAAGAAAAGATTGGAGGGGCTCCACATTTCGAGGTATTACTACAAGGGAATACCTAAAGGGAAGGAAATCATGGACAGTTACCCTGAGGACAGAGCCGCAGAATCTCGAAATCCAAATGGATCATCTAGCAATATGCACTTATCAATGGAATCTTCAAATTCCTCTGCAGATAGGAAAAAGTTTGGGGGCAATAATGGCTCTGCGGCTCCAATTTTGAATAGATTCAACAACATTGAAGTACATGCCTCTGTTAAGAGCAGTGATCTTATTGATGCAACTAGCGAGTTGGATACTAATGCTGTGTCCTCGGCCACTGACATGGAGAGGAGGAACATTGAGTCAGTTAATGATACCATGGAGCTAACTGAAGGGAATATGTGCGCTTCTGCTACTGGTGTGGTAAGATTGCAGTCCAGAAGGAAGGCAGAGATGTTCTTGGTTCGAACAGACGGGTTTTCATGCAACAGAGAAGAGGTAACTGAATCTTCCTTGGCTTTCACTCATCCTAGCACCCAGCAGCAGATGCTTTTATGGAAATCCACTCCCAAGACTGTACTACTTTTAAAGAAGCTGGGACAAGAACTCATGGAAGAAGCCAAAGAGGTGCTTACACAGTTATCATTTATTGACCTTGGACTCTAATATATGACTACTCTGTTTAATGCTTGAGTCTCCCTGTTGTTTTTCGTGAGGATGCATACAGTTATCAATAGGTTTAGTAGGGCTGGTAATTTTACTTTAGCGGATCACATTTGTGTTTTCTACAATAGAAAGGAAGACCCATAAAAGGATCTTTTTTGAGAGAAAGACATTTATTTTGGCTCATTTGAAATTTCTGTGCTACATGATAATCATTTTATCTGCTCTGTGAAATCTATGTATATACTTTGAAACTCCAGATTGAGTGATCAAGTAGGCCTAATTGCTCCTGTTTTCTCTTCATCAACAAAAAGAAAAAGATAATATGCTCGACATATGTTCCTGCATCGTTCTAGCCCGACCTGTCAGCATATTCAAACAAATTACAAAAGCTGCCCTTCATTTGTGAATGAACATTTAGTTACCGTCAATCATCTGTAATATGAATTCCATCTACTTTCGTTCAATTTTGTATCCACCAACCAACTTAAGAAAGGAATATATGACCATTTGTTTTCTCTATTCGTTATTGATCTTCTTTGCCATTGACTTTCATCCCTCTTACATCATGGATTTGAGTGTGTCACGCAAGTCTCTACCTAATTTTGCCAAAGTGAATCTTGGTTGGCTTAGGCCTTGAGATTTTCCCCCATTTGTTTCATGTTGAGAACCTTTAGTTTCAGCTTGTTGTTCATAGCTCTATGATCCATTTGTGGAACTTATCTTTGAAGGTTCCATATTTAAGATACTTCTAGCAAATTAGCTGTTTTCTTCCTCAACATGCTTATACAGTCGAAACTATGTCCTTATCGTTCTTTGGATAAGTATCTCTAGCAAGTAGTTTACTATCTCATAGTTTTAACTCGTTAGCTTTTTTTCTTTCTTTCTAATTCTTCTTTGAAGGTTGCTTCTTTCTTGTATTACCAAGAGAAAATGAATGTTCTTGTGGAACCTGAGGTGCATGATATATTTGCACGTACTCCAGGCTTCGGATTTGTTCAGACCTTTTATAGTCAAGATACCAGGTGAAATGAATCATAAACTGTACACACAGATAACATTCTTCATTATTTGTTTGTTTGTCTCAGTTCGCCTTTTTTTAACTTCACCAAGAGATGCTGAGTCGCTGACCTTGCCTAATGTACCTTATGCAGTGATCTTCATGAAAGAGTTGATTTTGTTGCCTGCCTAGGAGGAGATGGAGTTATACTCCATGCTTCTAAATTATTTCGAGGTGCTATCCCGCCCGTTGTGTCATTTAATCTAGGATCCCTTGGATTTCTCACTTCCCATACAGTATGCTTCTTGACTGAAAACGTGATAATTTAGTTCTTAATTCACTTGGGAAGTCTCTCTTCTTACTTTTTCTTATTATTTCATAAAGTTCGAAGATTATAAGAAGGATCTAAGACAACTCATTCATGGGAATAGCACTCTGGATGGTGTTTATATAACTCTGAGAATGCGTCTTCGGTGTGAGATATTCAGAAATGGAAAGGCAATGCCTGGAAAGGTGTTCGATGTCCTAAATGAAGTTGTAGTTGATCGTGGTTCTAATCCATATCTTTCCAAAATTGAGTGTTATGAACATGACCGCCTCATTACCAAGGTACATTTTTGTAAACCTAACTGCCAACCACTCAACTGCCCCTGCAGAAGAACAAAAAAAAACTGTTTTTTAATATTTCAGGCTTAGTAGATCTTCCTAGACAACTTTTTTATTTCAACAAGCATTCCCTTGATTAAGGAGCTAGAGAACATGAGATACCTGTGATACCATTTTATGTTATTTGGCAGGTGCAAGCTGATGGGATCATAGTAGCCACACCAACTGGAAGTACCGCTTATTCTACGGCTGCTGGAGGTTCCATGGTACCTATTATCTTAAGAGATTTGAACCTTTTTAACTTACATGAGTAATTGAACATATGTGTCCTGAAATACCTCAGGCAATGGGTTGTATCCAAAGAAAATACTCCACCCATTTCAATTTATGTGACGTAGTTTGACTCTATGTTGCGGGGACTCTCTGAAACACTGCCGCACCCATATCGGATTCTCCAAAAATACACTGCTTTTGGAGAATCCGACACGCACCCGATGATATTTTCGGAGAGTCCGAGCAACATAGGTTTTGACTCGGCACGGAGTTTACAAAAAAAAAAGAAGACATTTGATTGTGATCTTAAAAGCTGAAAGTGTAAATGTTTTGTGGGCCATAACATTTGTGTGGCTATGAAAGATTCTCATTAAGGGTAAAATGAAAAGTTTAAAGTTAAATTGTTTCCAAATATAGAAACGTGTCATTCTTTTTGAAACGGACTAATAAGGAAAGTGTGTCACATAAATTGAAACGGAGGGAGTAATAAGTTAAAGCTGCATTACAGAACTAGTGCAAGATGGTGAGGTTTATAGCTTGAACAGTGTGTTGTGGCAATGGTGAACAACTGAAAAAAGAGTCACAGAGAAGTGGCCAACTACCCCCTTCCCTCACATGAAGAAATAGGATAAGAAAGTAGACTGTATTGTGTACTTAATAGTAAAGATGTAGAAGTTTCCTGAAATATTTTACGAGTTATTGGTAGAAGCTAGTTGATTCCTCCTGTCATATCGTTACTATTGATGTGGAGATGGGGTGATGCAACAGACAGTGGAATTGAAATAGATGGAAAGGTTACTTTTGAAGATATTGGGGAAAGCTACTAAGCTAGTCAAATTTGGACTCCTGATTGAAAACCTACTATCGGTTTTATTTTTTAAAAAAAGGTTGAAAGCCTAATATTAGTAATACACAAAACTCACTCTTACCAGTCAAGACCTACCATCAGAATATGCATCTCCTTCTAGGCAAATTATCAATTGACTGAAAATCTTAATTAGCTAACAATTACAAGAATTTCAAATGTATGATGAAAAGCCGATCAACTTGACCTGGAAGAAGAGATGGGGTAACAAATTATGATACCAGACCCTTTACAATAATTTGGTTGTAAGGATAAAATCATCACTCAGTTATTGTTGGGTAAATTTGTACATTAAATTTTGACTTGACGTGTTCCCGCTATTAGTGTAGTATGATTTTGAAAGTTGTGTTGTTTGTTATTGTTAATTTAATTGATGATGAGGCATCACTCTAGTTGTGCTCCTTCTGGTCAATAACTATTGATTGTTTCGCCTTTACCAAGTGGATGCTAGAATAGTATATCACAAGGAAATTTATGTCATACAGGTGCATCCAAATGTTCCTTGCATGCTCTTCACACCAATCTGCCCACACTCGCTCTCATTCAGACCTGTTATTCTTCCAGACTCTGCAAGGCTGGAGCTGAAGGTGACTTTCTCATGAATATTTAAATAGTAATGGAATACATTTACTTTTAATTACTAGTGTTAGTTCCGTGATACAATGTGTTAATACTCTTCGGGCACTTCTTTAATACAACAACAACAGCAATAACAACAACCCAGTATTATCACACTTAGTGGGGTCTGGGGAGGGTAGTGTGTACGCAGACCTTACCCCTACCCTTGGGTAGAGAGGCTGTTTCCAAATGGACCCCCGGCATTCTTCCCTCCAAGAACTTCCCACGTTGCTCTTGGGGAGACTCGAACTCACAACTTCTCGGTTGGAAGTGGGAGTTGGTTACCATCAGAGCAACCCCTCTCGTCTTCGGACACTTCTTTAATAAATTTTGAAAAATCATCTTAGACGGAATAAGTTATTGTCCGGAAAGGTAGTACCCAAGGGTGTGGCTTAGTGACCAACGAAGTGGGTTGAGAACCATGAGATCTCAGGTTCAAATCCTAGTAGAATAAAAAATACTAGGTGATATCTTCCCATCTATCCAAGCCTTGGAGGATAGAGTTACTTGGTATCTATTACTGGTGGGAGGTAGCATGTACCCTGAAATTAGTCAAGGTATACGCAAGCTGACCCGACACCACGGTTCTCAGAAAAGTTTGTGTCTAGAAGGTAGTTAATGTTGGTTGTTAACGAACATGTTGGGAGATATAGAGACGAGGTAGAGAGAGAGACTTAGCAATGAGGGTGAAAAAAATGAGGAAGATGAAAGTGAAAGGAGAGTTAGCTATGATACTAGAATCTAGTTGAAGAAGAAATCTAGGGTGTTTGAGAGAGGGAATTGATATTCAAAATTCTTCTATTGACAAGCTATAGCGAATAAGAATTATAGAAGCAACAGAAGTTAAGGAATAGTAGTGTACAAGGAGAAGTAGTGCATGTGGATTTCTACATACAATTATACAGGGAAGGGAGTGCTTTAGGGGTTGTTTGGTATCATGGATAAAAGAAAATAATCCCATGATAGAATGTGGGATTATCTAATCTTGTGTTTGTTTAAATATGTTTACTTTAAAAAACGAAACTGAAAGAGAAAAAAGGAGGACAATACATGGCGTATTCCAATGCCTCTTTGTTGTTGTCGTCTTGAGTCTATGACACCTTGCTAACTTTCTTTCTTTATGAGAACAACAACACCTCCATTCTAAACAAGTTGGGGCCTGCTATATGAATCCTCCTGATCATGTTCTCCATTTAAATTCATCTCAGGCCAACATTGAACAAACAACAACAACAACAACAACAACTACCCAGTTATCCCACCAGGTGGGGTACGGGGAGGGTAATATGTAGACGAGCCTTATCCCTGCCCGTAAGGGCAGAGAGGCTGTTTCCAAACGACCCTCGGCGTGTAGGATAAAAAGAGGGAAAGCTGCATTACGAAAACAAAGGTAAAATTAGAAACACAAGCAAAACAAAACAAAATAATAAAGCATAGGTACTCCTGCAATAATAATGTAAGTACTCATGAAAACATAAGCAACATAAATACAGTCGCATGCAATAATGCAATAATAACAAACAGTAACTACCATATTAACAACCATATGGAGACATAAGCTAAAACACTAATCACCTATGGGTAACCCTACTATCCCACACCCAACCCCGAGAGATGCGAACGAAGGACTCTAGGAGCCCCTAGCCTACAATCCTGATTCTAGACCTCCAAACGCCCCTATCAAGGGTCATGCCCTCGGTAACCTGCAATCTGGTCATGTCCTGCCTAATCACCTCTCCCCAATGCTTCTTAGGCCTCCCTCTCCCTCGCCGACCACCAACAATCTCCAGCCGCTCGCAGCTCCTCACCGGGGCATCGAGGGCCCTCCTCCGAACATGCCCGAACCACCTCAGTCGCGCTTCTCGCATCTTCTCGTCCACCGGGGCCACCCCTACCTTCTGTCGAATAACTTCATTCTTAATCTTATCCAGCCTGGTGTGCCCACACATCCACCTAAGCATCCTCATCTCCGCAACCTTCATTCTCTGAACATGCGAGTTCTTCACGGGCCAGCACTCCGCCCCATATAACATCGCAGGCCTAACCACGGCTCTGTAGAATTTCCCCTTGAGTTTGTGTGGAATTTTCTTGTCACACAGGACCCCTGAAGCGAGCCTCCACTTTGACCACCCCGCTCCAATCTGATGGGTGACGTCCCCGTCAATCTCTCCGTCCCCCTGAATCACAGACCCAAGGTATCTAACACTGTCCCTCTTGGCGATGGCCTGATAACAAAGCATCACTTCCCCGCCTACCCCACTCGGCCCGTCGCCAAACTTGCACTCCAGATATTCTGTCTTAGATCTGCTTATTTTGAAACCCTTAGACTCGAGGGTCTGTCTCCATATCTCCAACCTTTCACTAACACCGGCCCTCGTCTCGTCTATCAATATTACATCATCAGCAAAGAGCATACACCAAGGCACATCCCCTTGGATATGTCGGGTTAGAGCATCCATCACTAAGGCGAACAACAGGGGGCTCAGCGCCGATCCTTGATGGAGCCCCATTACCACAGGGAAATGGTCTGATTCGCCCCCCACCGTCCTAACCCTAGTCTTTGCTCCATTGTACATGTCCTTGATTACTCTGATATAGGCTTCTGGAACACTCTTCGCCTCCAAACACCTCCATAGCACCTCCCTCGAGACCTTGTCATACGCCTTCTCCAAGTCGATAAGCACCATATGAAGGTCCTTCTTCTTATCCCTGAATTGTTCCACCATCCGCCTGGCTAGGTGAATCGCCTATGTGGTAGAGCGACCCGGCATGAAACCGAACTGGTTCTCAGATATAGTTGTCGCCTCCCTCACCCGCGCCTCAATCACCCTCTCTCAAACCTTCATCGTGTGACTTATCAATTTGATGCCCCTATAGTTGTTGCAGCACTGGATATCCCCTTTGTTCTTGTACAAGGGCACCACTGTACTCCACCTCCACTCATCCGGCATCCTTTTAGTCCTGAAGATCGCATTGAACAGCCTAGAGAGCCATTCCCCTCCAGCTCTACCCATGCACTTCCAGAACTCCACCGGGATCTCGTCAGGCCCAGTCGCTCGACCCCTACTCATCCTATGCAACGCCCCTAAGACCTCCTCCACCCTAATGCGCCTGCAGTACCCAAGGTCTCTATGACGCTCTGAATGCCCCAACTCCCCTAGCTCTATGCTCCTATCCCCCTCCTCGTTAAGAAGATCCCGAAAGTACGCCTGCCACCTCTGTTTGATTTGCGATACCCTCGTCAGAACTCTACCATCCTCGGCCTTGATACACCTGACTCGGTCTAGATCACGGGCCTTCCTCTCCCTTGCTTTAGCCAACCGGAATAACTTCTTATCCCCACCCCTCTCCCCTAGTTCCTCGTACATGCGACCGAACGCCGCGTTTTTAGCTTCCGTGACTGCCATCTTAGCTTCTCTTCTCGCCTCCCTGTAAACCAACCTGTTCGCTCTCCGCTCCTCGCTCGTGCTCCCTGCCAACCTAGCGAACGCCGCCTTCTTCACCTCCACTTTTCCTTTGACTACCCCGTTCCACCACCACTCACCCTGATGTCTGCCTGAATATCCCTTAGTTACCCCGAGCACGTCCCGTGCAGCCCCCCTAACCAAGTTCGCCGTCACTGTCCACATGGCGTCCGCTTCCCCATAACTACTCCAAGCTCCGCCCTCCACTAACCTCTTCTCCAACTCCTGTGCATTCTCCTTAGACAAAGCTCCCCATCTAATCCGCGGTTGACCCTGCGCGCCCCTCCGCTTCTTTTTCACCCAGAGATCGACATCCATCACTAAAAGTCTATGAAGAGTCAAAAGAGACTCTCCCGGAATAACCTTGCAGTCCTTGCACAAGCTCCTATCGCTCCTACGGATGAGAATGTAGTCAATCTGAGTCCTCGCCGCCGAACAAAATATGATAAAAATAAAAAGTACTATAAGTTCTCGATATTTCATGCTAGCATAAGAATCTTTAATAAGACTAAAAGACTCCTAGAAAGCATAGGCCTAAAGTATCACGTAATCTCACATCGAATGGTAAGTGAAGGTGTTAAAACGAGACGAGATTCTTAAAACACATGGAAGGAAGTTGTCTCAAAAGACCTACAATCTCTTGGAATCAATGCAACTTTCTTCCATGTGATTTCAGGTTTACCTCGTCTCTTTTTAACACCTCCATGGTTTGACATCCACAGAGTGCAAACCAGTGCAATGTGCAAGGTCAATGCATGACATGACCAGACCATCTAAAGTGACATCCTCTCATTTTATTCCCAATGTATGCTACTCTATGTTGCTTGGACTCTCCAAAATGCTGCCGCACCCGTGTCGGATCCTCCAAAAATACACTACTTTTGGAGGATCCGACACGCACCCGGCAAAATTTTCGGAGAGTCCGAGCAACGCAGATGCTACTTGTATCATCCAGTGAATGTGGTTATTTTTAATCTTGTATCAATGCACATCCATCTTAGCTTTTGTATCTCTGAGACACTCATCTTGTGTATGTAGCAGCCCGACATTCACACACATATAGCATTGCTGGTCTTATAATTGTTATTGAGCTTACTTTCACTTTGATAGGCATTCTATTATCACATAACATCTAGGTAGCACAAAATATTCGTCGATAGCAGGATTGGGGACCTCTGCAGGAAAATCCCAACAGATTCAAGTTTTCTCCTTAACTGCTCGAACATAGGCAGCTTTTTTATAAGTTCTTATATTTTCTCATCAAACAATGATTTTTTTCTACTTGTAGAATGTGAGTCCTTTTATTCTGCCACTTCTGATTTTGGACTTCTCATCCACTCGTGGTGAAGTTACTAAGACAATTAAATTTGAAGCTGTGCCTGATTTTTATAGGCCATCTTAGAATATGTACTAGTCAATATTCTTAAAAGCAGACATGATTCCCGAATGAATTTAGATTTCTTAGATGGTTTAAATTTTGCCCGAATTGAGTGATGTCGGTGCAAAAACCTGTATTTCAACTATCGTGTTTGATCATTGGTACCTTGATGAGTGCATGTATCCAATTTCTTGATGTTACACCATTATAGATTGTTTGACTATTGGCTCCTTGATGAATGCCTATCCATTTCTTGATGTCAAACCATGAAATCTCCGTGATGGCATGTGTCTAGTAGGTAGCCAAGTCACAACTGCATCTTTCTAAACCTTTTGCTCTTTTGTGGATTCATTTCCTACCATTCGGTTAGAAACTTAAGTTATTTGCTTATAAACAGATTCCTGCGGATGCACGCAACAATGCTTGGGTCTCCTTTGATGGGAAGAGACGGCAACAACTGTCTAGAGGAGATTCTATTCGGATATGTATGAGTCAGCACCCGCTTCCTACAGTCAATAAATGTGACCAAACAGGTGATTGGTTTGGTAGCTTGATCCGTTGTCTTAATTGGAATGAAAGACTAGACCAGAAAGCACTCTGAAGATGCGTGGAAATATTCTGTCCCACATTTATGTACAGTCACTCATATAAGAACAACAGAATTAAAGAAGATCAACTTTGCGCAGAGAATTTCATTCCCTGTGGCTCTCATAAGTGCAATTGCTTCTCCCAAACTTCAGCTTCTCTTAGTAAATGTCATAGTTTAACATGGGAACTTTCTGTATCGCTATCCTACCATAGTCAGCTATAAAATTGCAATCTTTACTCATCTGCCTGCGGTAGAGTGTTCTGTTTGCTGCGGTCTCTCTTAGACATCATACTCAAGAGTAGGGGTGTACATTGACGGGGTTGATTCGGTTTTTATCAAAACCAAACCAAACCAAATCAACTATAACGGTTTGGATTGGTTCGGTTTTGTCGGGTTCTTTTGTGGGTTTTCTGGTTTTTTTATTACATGAATATTATTTCAATCTTACTTTGTTAAAATTATAGATAAGACTTTGATAAGTGAATAAAATATGGAAAAAATTGATAAACATATGATCTATTAATATATTCTAGTGGGAGAATTTTTTTAGTAACACATGGTAGCTATTTTCTTAGTTGTCTAACAATAATTTTTCGACAATTTATGCTTTCAAGGTTAATACATGAGATGATCCCAAATATTCCTACATTTTCTGAAGAAAATTCACTATAAAGTCTTAAAAATATAAATATAATTTATATATTTGTCTGACGGTTTGGTTCGGATGTTTTACTCAATATCAAACCAAGTGAAAACCAAACCTAGTCGAATTTTTTAATCGATTTGGTTTGATTTTTCGGTTTGATACGATTTTTCGATTTGATTTGAACACCCCTACTCAAGAGTGTGTGGAAATGTTCCGCCTTGTTTAACAAAAGTGTGGCAACATCCTGTCATTAAGCCCTGATTACTTATTTTACATTTGAGCTTATATGTAGATAAGGTCAATAAAGTGTGATTTTGTCTTAAGAGGAAAGTATCATTCAGGACCTTATATGTTTGGTTATGCTAATATTACATGTTTGGTTATTATTATGGAGTATTAGTTTTTTTTTGCTACATTGGAAATTTGCTAGGAGAAGAAACTCGATATCCTTTAGCGCATTTCCTAGCATTTGCTTTCCTTGATCATCTCTAAAAATCTCACCAAAGTAGCATCTCCAATATATGTGTATACATATGTTTGGTGATATATGCATATACAAACAAACCCAAACATATCATTTCCTCATACTAGATGTGTGATCGACCAGGTTGGTTTGGTTATTATCAAAATCAAACCAAACCAACTATATCGGTTTGGATTGGTTAAGCTTTGGCGTATTTTTTTTTGTTAATTAAATATATTCAATCTTACTTTGTTAATTTTTTTGTAAATTTATGTTTAGTAAAATTTTTAAAAATTGAAAAATATATTATCTATTAAATGTTCTTATAGTAGAATTTACTTTGTAACACATGATATTTATTTTTTAAATGGTTTGACAATAATTTTTTTGTTGATGTACATTTTAAGGTTAACCGAATTTAGTAATTAAACATAAAAACAAATATGATACCTAATAATAACAACCACTTCAAATTTGAAAATGATATAAAAATTTAATAGATTTTGATATATGAATATGGAGGAACAAAGATATTGACGCATTTCAGTAACACTTGATAAGAAAGTGATCATATAACACATTATTTAGAGTTAATAAATATGGAGCACTTTATATTTTATTAAATATTATATCCTGTAAGAGAATCCCAAATATTTCTAGATTGTCATAAAACAATAAAAGAAGAAGAGCAATATTGCAGAGAAAGAGAGAGAGAATTCTTATTGAATTTTGGGGTGATTTACAATGGGGTAAGACCCCTATATTTATAGGAGGAAAAATGACTTAGCCTCAAGGTAAAACTCTCTACAAGATAGACATTCACTCTAATTAGAATTCTATTCTTAACACTCCCCCTTAAATGTCTACTCAATAAGTAATGTGCCTCGTTAAAACCTTAACTAAAATAAAACCCAATGGGAAAAAAATTCTAGAAAAGGAAAAAGAGTACACATGTTTAGAAATGCGCCTATTGGTTGCCTCGTTAAAAACCTTACAAGGAAAACCCAGTGGGACAAAACCTTGAAAGGAAAAAGAGTGCAACGCGCATTAACTCCCCCTAATGAGAGCATCAATTCACATATTTGAGCCTTTGCATTCCAATCTTGTGCACCATCTTCAAAACGATCTTTGGTAGAGATTTGATAAATAAATCAGCCATATTAACTTGAACGAATATTTTGTACCTTGAATTCATCACTCGTGATAGATATATAATGTCTTCACAAATATCGTGGAATGGCTCTTCAATATCTCCATAAAGGTATCCTCGCTATCACATTATGATGCTTATAGTTATAGCAAGATACATTTGTGCATAAATTGCATTAAGGAAACGGTACCTCAAGATCAAGAATTGTATATGCTTCAAGCAACTTAAATCCTTCATGGATTGTCATATAAGTTAAGTCATATAAGCCATATTATAGACTGTAGATGAATATCAAGTTTTCATGTCATGCTAAACAAATAAGATATCGAAAATTGATTGCACATACCATTGATTTTATACTTTTAAGTATTTGAACTACATGTCCAAAACTACATGCCTATCATATAGAATCAATTCTACTTGAATTGTATCTCTTCCATTTGACCAATACTTTTGTATCTATATTCGATAGACTTAAGATCCTCATCTATACTTAGCACTATGATAGATGTCGTCGACAAACATGTTATATCAGTTCCAATAAATTTTCATAAAGACATAACATATAGATCTTTTCATTCATATATTCAGGTACCTGAATCTCTCATGAGATTTTATGAAGTGTTATGTCACGTGACCTTCTAGATCACTTGCCTCATTTATTATGATCACTTTGATCATTTGCTCATCTTCTTTATCAAGAAGTTCTATTTGAAACCGATTTGTCTATACGCTTTAAGCATACCATAGATTTTGTCCTTCTAGGACTTAATATGAGCATTTGCAATGAGAATATAGTTACTTTCTTTGGGTCAGCAAATGCGTATGGCATGCTTTGCAATATGTTGCAACTGAATTATCTTTTTATGAACTTCAAGTTCATATTATCCTATTCGAGGATCTAGATATACAAACGATAATTCATTCTACATAACGTTTTCTCAATTGTTTATCATGTCTCCCCCCTCATGTTAGAAAAACTAACTTGTTTCCTCAACTTTGAGAATCCATCTTTGTGCATTATGATGTTAATGAAAATATACACCGCACATCAATAATAATAAGATAGAGTTATTTGGTTCCTGACCCTGAACCACTTGTGAGGGGAGAATGTAATATACTTTCGTATATAACATATATCAAACGGATATAGATAACTATGTTCTCATAAGAAATAGTTTAGCTATTAAGTGGAGACACTCAATAAATTATCTTGCTAAACCAATTATGATGTAAATCAACTTATCAAGATGAATTATCTTGAATAGAAAATCTGGAAATTGTGCTCTAAATTGAATTATTGAGCAAGTTACCTCGCAAAACACCATGTTGCGGGTTAATAATAATCGCGCATGTGACCATCTCATAGATGCATCTTATGTGGTATACATGGCAGGTGAACGGGCCCATATTCACCTTTGATATTTCCAGAATTTATGGGATTCAATCCCAACTTTAGTTGGTCAATTAATTAATGAGAACAAGCAATATAAGAGAATCCGTAAAGAACTTTCTAGTTCTTTAATATTTACTCATGTGAATTCTCTATCATTTTTGCACATCATATTTAAATTGATATGGCTAAATTGATTATGCCAACGGAACAAATTATCAATATTGATAAACTTATGATTTACACTATGACGTGTGCAATTATCAATAACTCCAGATTTATTAAGATATGAGTTTTTATATCAATAAACATCCACTTTAAGTGGCATTCTTTTGTTTGTGTAGTACAAACTGGAGAATAATGCGGGTAGCTTTTCACATATATATTATTCCGCTACAAGTTGTAATAACAGAAGATATCAAATCTTTCCTTTATTTATAGTCTCAATATAATCAGCCGCTTTCGCGTGTACTTTGGAAACTGAATAAGTTTCTTTGAGACTTACTACAACACAATACCTTATTGTTAATCAATTGTGTTTCCCCAACATAGTAATAATTGGCTCTTCTAGAGCTCTCAATTAATTTTGTACTACCACAAATTCATCAACATCCATGTGGTGAATATCTCTTTTAAAGAGAAAGTTATACCATTATGGTCATGGTCAAAATTATATGCAAGATATGTTTCTTGTATTATCGTTGTCCTTTAATAATCATATTTCCAAAATATTTGGCGTACAATAGGTACGTGACCAATGATCATTCATACCATAATAATGACATTATTTTCATATATCATCTCAAACCTCCTTCTAGAGGTGATGTGGTATATTCACTACCACTAGCACGTTCATATTCTTCCAAGAATGAATATGTATTCATAAATTAGATGTTATCACACTCACATCTTGAATGGACCATAATCATCTATATGTGCTTTATAAAATCTCATATTGTCAAATTTATGACAAATATTACTTTCACAGAGTGAAGGATTATTTTGAGAATCCTTATTATCTTCATTATCACAATGATGGCGATTATAATTTCGTCTATTGCCACGTCCACATCCATTGATACCTTCACGGTAATAATTTTGTCTTCTTTCAGACTTATCACATACTGCTATCACATTCTCTAAAGGGAATGAGAATGGAGCAAATTCAATTGGACGGGTTTTCAATTCTTTGCCCACAATCATACATGAATTTAATCATGGCAAGGCATAGAAATTTTACCACTTCACGTGGTTATAATTTCTTACAAACTCCATTAGAGTTATAATCAAACTTTGTTGTCTTTGTTTGTATATGAAATCAAATCGCAGAATTTCAAGAATCTGAAAGAGAAAAGTAAATTACTTACCTTAAATCCATAATTTAATCATGAAGGAAATTCATGGAACAATTGACAATCTTGCTCATTCCCAAAGCTTCTACTCAATTGGTTAGTGTCTCGTGCTGTTTGTATCAATCCGTAATTTATGCGATTTGAAGCACTAACGAAACTTACGGATACCTTTAAGATTCGACAGCAATAGGCACTAAGTATCAATCACGCGCTCCACATGAGTCTTTCTTCACTTGAGACGTTTGTCAAAGTTCAGACATGGCTGGCCGAACTTTGTTTGAAGTTAGGAGTTGTGATTACTGAAGCTGCGGCGGAGAAAATCAAACTCCATACGAGCTTCATCATAGACCATAGACCAGAAGCTTCGCCATTCCTTCTCGTGTTCGAATCGATGGCCACAGCACCTGAAGAGTCAACGCACTGGTGTGTTTTGTGACCAGAAGGTTCGTGACCTTAATTTTCTCAAAGAGATTCTTGAGATAGTAGAGCTTCGTGCTGATAACGTGTTCTAAAACAATAAAAGAAGAAGAGCAATATTGCAGAGAAAGAGAGAGAATTCTTATTGAATTTTGGGGTGATTTACAATGGGGGTAAGACCCCTCTATTTATAGGAGGAAAAATGGCTTAGCCTCAAGGTAAAACTCTCTACAAGATAGACATTCACTCTAATTAGAATTCTATTCTTAACATAGATATTTTTTTAAAGAAAATTCTATATAAAATCTTAAAAGTATGTATAAAAATTATATATTTATATGTCAGTTTGGTTCGGATTTTTTTACTCAATATCAAACTAAATCAAATCAAACCTAGTCAGGCCGATTTTTCGATTCGGTTTATATAACCCTACCTGATACTATATTCTTGGATAAATTGTAGTTTATGCATCTGTCTGGTTGAAGTGTCCTCCATATAGCTCTAATTAAATGGCATTACAATCGCGTTAAGGTTGGACTTTTGGTTTCTAAGTTAACTAATTGGTCCGTCTGATAACAAGTCTGGCTTTTAACTGTTACCTAAACGATTGACTTTTAACTAATTGGTCCGTCTGATAAAATAAAAGATGACAAATCCTGGGGGCCAACGATGATCTTGTTGTACTAGGGCAATCTCAAACTAAACTTGGACTGTATCGAGGTGACAAGTTTTGATTGTGATATTCTCTTATTTCCTTATCAACATTAACTTATCTAACTATAACTTTATGTACGTAGAAATTAGATTTTAGGAGGGAGTACAAACGAAGTAAGTTGGGAAAAACAACAAAAAGCAAAAAGGTAGAAATATATGTGAATCGAAATGATATCATGTTGATCACATTGCGGAAGAATAATATATATAAAGTCAAACCTCATGGATCAGAATACATTAGCAAATCATTTTAAATTATCATCTTAACCTAACATCACACAATATATTTCAGTTGGTTTCTGAGGCTTATCCATATATGGACTAATTAATGGTCTCATGGCCACTAACTTGATCTTAATATAAATCATGCTTTTCAGCAGAGTATCAAGCTTATATTATCTCAATCTCTATTATTGCAAAGATGATGCATAGAAGGTAGAGGATCGTATCGTTATGCACTAAACTTGTCTAG
The DNA here is from genome assembly GCA_034376525.1 of Nicotiana benthamiana. Lineage (NCBI taxonomy): Eukaryota > Viridiplantae > Streptophyta > Magnoliopsida > Solanales > Solanaceae > Nicotiana > Nicotiana benthamiana. The sequence continues at coordinate 101,324,480 of CM067336.1, forward strand.
AGTTACCCAGCTACATCAGACGGCCGTACAAAAGAGTTCCTAATTTCATTCCTTATTTCCTCTTATATATATATATATACATATATATATATATACATATATATATATATATACATATATATATACATATATATATATACATATATATATATATATACATATATATATATATATATACATATATATATACATATATATATATATATACATATATATATACATATATATATATATATATATGCTAGTTTTCGGACACATGCATTGCACGTGTGTCCCATACTAATTAATAGTAATATTTTAAAGTAATATAGATGTTTTTAGAATAAGCGTGCAATGAGTTACACAAATTATGAAGATGATAAATGTAAGCTCAAAACTAATGAATGTTGAGCCTACTATGTTAAATTAACACATACTTTATTTTACAATATGAATATGAGCGACGTTAGCTATGATTGCAAGTGCTTTACGTCTTAAAGTTTGTGCCTTATGTTTAAGAATTCGTAGCCTCCTTGTTTTTATCGCCGCATACATGTTAAGAAGTTGTTGTCGAATGAAAATTGGATTTTATAGATCAATACATATTTTCCTTATGATGGCTAGAAAATCAATGTCAACTTTATGGTGTACACCTGCAAAAAATAGTAGTTAATTGTGATAGAGACATATAATAGTTGTTGAAATCAATAAATTTGATTAATATTTATAAATCATAATTGCACATACTTGTACCATTTGTCTGATTCAAAATTATGAGCCATTTCATATGTGAATTTGATAGATGAATTTGAATTGCATAAATATAATAATATCAATAATTTTAACTCGCCAATCGTATTTTGATATTTTTATTAGTCGCACTTCATGAGTAACAATTTTGTAGATTAGAGAATGATTCATACAAATTAATTTTTCGATGGGAATTTAAATATTAAATATCTCATAAGTTTTAAATTAAAAATTTTATATTAAAAAAAATCTAGAGGATGATAAAATTCATGATATATATATAAATATATATATATAACAACAGTACGATCATAGAAGCCATGGATGTTTTGTGCGTGCTCAAGTTTGCCACCATAGATACTTTGTTGTGCACCTGTGTAATGAAGAATGTCAAACAAAAAACTATAATGTAAAAATAGTATAACCATTGAAGATGGAAGAAACAAACAATCAAAAGTTAAATAATTAAGAAAATTAAACTTACAATATTTCTACGTACAAAATCACCAAAATTAAAATTAAACAAGCAAATAATAACGGTACTACAAATAAAACGAAAAGAAAATTGTATTATTTATTGTCTTACAAAAAAGATGTAGGTACGAAGAATACTTAACCATACATACACAATATCATCATTCCTATAAGAATATCCTATATTGACAAATGAAACAAAATTGAGGTAAGTGAACAGAAATAGACAACTAAAAAGGAATAATCAATTACCTAACAGAGAACAATGAATACAAGAAAAAATCACAAATATGATTATCCAAATATCAAAGCGATCATGCGCAGATAATCTTTCAGGTTCTGCAACAGCTTCCTTTATCCTCTTCTTGATAATGATTATAGAGAAAATATTAGAAGCCTTTTCCATGATTATTGTGTTGGAGAATAATATGTAAGCCAATTGATATGGCCGTGAAGATTGCATTTTTCATTTTATATTAAATACACTTTGTTCTTCCTTTGGTTTTTGTTATAAATGACTGTTTTTAAGAACAATTATTAGGGGATACCAATTGCAACAGTTTTGAATTGCCATGAGGAATATGAAAGATTGGAAAACACTAAATTGCAACAATAATTATTCTTTAAAGGGTAACGCATCTGAAACGAAAAAAATAAATAAATAAAAGTTGTCATTTATTGGAAGGTCATCTTTTTGGCTCAACGATAAAATGGTAACCCAATTTTAAATGGGTACGTTACCCAAGCTCTGTACATACTTTTATGCTATCCTTCCATTGATACATTTTTCATACTTATTAATTAGGTCATGTAATTTAATGGTCATGCAATTATAATATTACTATTTCGTATTTGTTGTATTAAATGCTTAATATTTTGGTACATTTTAGTTAAAAATAATTTATAGTAGGGGCAAAATAGTAATCCAATTTTGAAGGAAAATCCTTCCCACTTTTAGAATAATATGATATGGAGTCCTAAAATCATAAGATGCTCTTCGTTTAAATATTTTTTTAATTAATTTGCGTTTGTTTACCACTACTTTATTCATTACAACATACAATCACCACACCGGTTAGCGTATGATTACCATTTAAATACCATTAGCGTATGATTACCATTTAAATACCATTATCAATCACATTCACAATAGATCACACCCAACTATGTCTTATAAAAATAACGTAGCGGCCATTACAAATATAATACGATTTAAGAGTCTGGAGTCGAATCCCACAAAAAACTAAGGTTTTGCTATAACTGTTCATATCACTAAGAAGACAAGCTCGAACAATTCATAAGTTATAAATATTAAGGTTATTATGTCTAACTAATTAACTAACTAATTAAAGGAATGGATTAATAAATAGGGATACTTATTGAGATAGTGTATTGTATTTATCATTATGTTAACAATTAGTTAGGTGTGTATTAGCATAGCTTTAGATAGTTAATATTGGGTCCCACATGTAATATGTATATATACTCAGTTGAGTTTCTAATACAAATCAGTTAGTTCATTCTCACACTTAACCGACTCTTCTTTCTCCTCTGTTTCCCCTATTCTCCTCCAAGAAGCTTATGTGGTTCCACCATTGTAGCTCAAGTTTGAGCTCTACTCCTCTAATGACTTTGCATCTTTACATGGTATTAGAGCAAAGTATTCTACTCGCTATTCTCTCCGATCTCTCTTAGTTCCTTTTAGATTCTAGAACCACAGTTACAATCTCCGTCTTTTCTCCTAATTTTTCTCGATCCGACATTCTCTTCTTCTCGTTCCTTTTCTTTTCGACCAATTGATACTATTTTCTCATGGCTATCCTTGATCCAAACAATGATTTTGGAATTGAATCGACTGATTGAACTCATGTCGCCGGTACTGATTTCGGAGTCAACCCTAGCATCCCTTTTTACATGCATCTATCTGATAATCCTGGTGTGATGTTGGTGATGGCTCCGTTCAATGGCATTAGATACTGATCTTGGAGAAGAAGCATTCTTCGAACCCTCTCAGTCAAAATAAAGTAGGATTCATCATAGCAAGTACAAACGACCACAGCTAGATTCTTCGGAATTTCGTCAATGGGAAATGTGTGACGATATGGTAACATCATGGATCCTGAATTCTCTGTGTAAGAAAATTGCTGATAGTGTTGAGAATGCTAATAATTCTCTTGAACATTGGAGAGATTTGGAAGATAGGTACGACCAGACTAACGGTACCAAATTATATCAAATCCAAAAGAAAATCAATGATCTAGCTCAGGGAACCCTTGATGTTACTGGATATTATACGAAAATGAAGAAACTTTAGAAAGAATTAAGCATGATAAATGTCAAGTCACAGTGTAGTTGTCAATGCACTTGTAGGGCTAAGGAGAATATGCACAAGGCTGAACAAGATAGAAGACTTATTCAGTTTCTCATGGGTCTGAACGAAGTGTATACCACAGTGCGAGGTAGTATACTCATAATGAATCCACTGCCTTCCATGGCACATGCCTTCTCCTTGGTAATTCAGGAAGTAAAATAACGAGAAGTGAAGCCATATAATCAACTCATGCTCGACTCTACTTCTTTGAATGCTAATGTAACTTCACACAACATCTTCAACAACAGAACACTTGTACATAGCAATTTCAGAACCAACTACTCTCCAAACAATTCCTCCACGAGTACTAGACCTTGCCTCTTCTGTGATTACTGCAAACGTGCTGGCCATACTAGAGAGAAATGCTTCAAACTCCACAGCTATCCACAGTATTTCAATCAGAATCCCAAGTACAATAAGGGAAAAAGGACTGCAGCTAATGTACACAGTGCTCCACTCGACTCTTTTTCTATGAAAGGTGAAGCAACACAAACTCAAGGTAACAATTCCAATGTGAGTCTCACCTATGGCTGTCCAACGGGACGGGCTGTCCCGTACCATCCCGTACTGTGCTGTCCCCATCTCGTCCCCGTCCCGTCCTGCCAGTTTTTTTTTATAAAAATTAGCCGTTTTGGCAACGGCCATAATTTAAAAACTAGCTGTTGCCAACGGCCAAAACACCCCTACCCCCCAATACACCCCATACCCCCCAAAACACCCCTACCCCCAAACTTTTAATATAACCCTATGTTTATTCAATTACACTTTGGTCCTATTTTTTACTATAAATACCTTCCATTCTTCTTTATTTTTTCCGACAACAAATCAATCTTCTCTTTCAAATCTCTTACCATCTAATATTCTATCTATATTCTATATTATTTTCTCAATTTTGTTACTATCAAGTATCAAGAATCAATTTTCAAGTATTTGGGAAATTTTTTTTGGAGAAACTTTCAAGCTTCAAATTAAATTCGTTAAGTATTTGGGCAATTTCTTCAAGTTTCAATATTTAATCACGGTGCACTCGTTCCATCTCCTAATTTTAATATATAATTTTTAGGTATCATTTTAGTGCTTAATTTTTGTGTTTACTACGTGTTATATTTTCGTATTTCATTTGTGTGTTTAATATTTGTGTTAGATTTTTTTATTTAGTTTAGTATTTAAATTATGTCACCTAAAAATGCATTTGGTTTTATTAAAAAAAGCAGTAAAAAAAATAGTAAAGGTGAAAGTAGTAGTAATCCTAGTCCTAATCCTAACCCTTCTACTAGACCTAGAGTTATAAAGAATATTGATGAAATAACTCATGTTGATAAAGCTTCATTTTCCCAACCCCCCATATTTTATGTTGTTCATGTCGAAGAACAATTAGATTATGAAACTTTACAAAGACAATTTGGCAATGATATTTTTTTTGAGGATAAAGAAATTGAGGATGAAGAAAATGAGGAAGAAGAATAGATGAGACACCTACTAGTCCCGCAACACAAGCTCCAACTCAGAGTCAATCTCAATCTGGAGCTTTACCACCTGTACCCCCTGTAAGGGGTAAGCCTAAGGCCGAACATCCCAAAACATCACTTGTATGGAAATTTTTTAAACATGATAAAGTCAATAATCGTGCTATATGTGAAAAATATAAGCAACAATTTGCACACATAGTGGGATGGGGAGGGGGGAGGGGTTTAACCAGACACTTAAATAATAATCACAAAGCTTTATGGGTTCAAGCTAACATAGAAGCTGGTAAAACTATAGATCCTACCAACAGTTCTTGCACTCCTAGTGGATTTGGTTCTAATCAAGTTCAACAACAGCTTGACCCTTCGTCTGGTTGCGATTATTTAACTGTTACATGTCGTTGGGTTGATCATCACTGGAACTTGGAAAAATATATTATTGGTTATAAATTTGTTGATTCAAAACATACTGGAGCATATATTGCAACTACAGTTATACAAATACTTGATTTTTATGGACTCACTAATAAAATTTTAACTATCACCTGAGATTTGAAAGTTGCATTAATGAAATAAAAGGCTCTAAGCATTGACGTATTTTTATAAATTGTATTAAATAAATTATAGCTCTATTATAAATTTATATTTACTAGAATATTTCATTACAAGTCTTTTGTTTTAATATTTGATAATTCTTTACTTAGTTTTGTAATTTTCGTTTTAACATTTATGTTTGTTAAATAAGTCAAAAAACTAGCCGTTGCAAACTTAAAAACTTAGTCATTTTCAAAAAATTAGACATTTTAAAAAAAAAACACTCAAGGCCCACGAACCCGTCCCGTCTGTTAGGGGGACGGGACGAGACGACCGTTTCGACTGGTGGAGCTGTGAACTTCTCATGTATTTTTGCTTGCTCTGCTTCTGTCTTTTCCGTTGATTATGGCCTACTTTCATGTAAATGCTTTAAATCAAGGGCTGACATTTGGATCCTAGATTTTGGGGCTTTCAATCATATGAACTTCAATAAATCTTTACTCACTCATATTAAAACCCTAGTATACACTATGTTAATCACACTACCAAATGGTTATAGAGTTAAAGTAACAAAAATTGTAACTACCACATTAGCACCAAACATTGTTCTGCATAGAGTCCTATTTGTTCCGTCATTCAAGTACAATCTTATATCAATTCACTCTTTAGCTTCTCAACTTCAAGGTTTGATTGCCTTCTTTGATTTTCTTTGTCTTCTGTAGACCCCTTCAATGAAGAGGCCTCTGGAGATTGGTAAGGTCAAAGATGTATTGTACCTTCTATGTTCAAGCTATATGATGAATTCATGTTCTACTACATATGCCTCTTTACCTATTTCATGTTCTGTTTCGTCTAGTTCTTCTGATGTAAATAGTTTGCACTGTCGGCATTCTACATCATCTGTAAATGTTCCCATTTACAGTTCAGAGTCTTTTGTAAATAGTTCCATCAGTAATAAAACTCAGTACATTTCTTCAAATTCTCTTTTGTCTAACAAGAATCAAGATGATTTGTTGTGGCATTACAGATTAGGCCATGTGCCCTTTATCAAAATGAAAGGGATATTTTCTATCCCTTTTCGGTTCTGAACTAAACAACCTTTTGCTCTGCTCCATTTGTTCTATGGCTAGACAACCAAGACTTGTTTTTCCCAACAGGACTAGCACTACTACTTCCATTTTCGAACTTCTTCATGCAGATCTCTGGGGACCCTACCACATTTCTACTCATGATAGGTATAAATATATTCTCACCTTAGTGGATGATTATAACATGGACACTTAGACTCACCTCTTGAGTAGCAAGAGCAATGTCTTGCAAGTCACCAAAAATTTCATATCCTTAGTTGAAACCCACTTCAATTCCACTGTCAAGTACCTTAGAACTGGTATGGTTCAGAATTTGTCAACATGGAATCCTTGTTATTCTTTTAGTCTAAGGGAATAGTTCATCAAAAAACATGTCCCTATACTCCTAAAAAAATGGAGTTCTAGAGACGAAACATAAATACCTCTTGGAAACTACCAGGGCACTCCTTTTTCAGTCCAAGTTGCCTTTATAATACTGGGGTGAATGTGTATTGGCTGCAACACACATTATAAATAGACTTCCCACCACTTACCTATAGAATAAATGCCTAATTGAGATCCTCTATAATAAAGCACCAATATATTCTCATTTGAGAAGTTTTTGATGCTTGTGTTTTCCTACCATACCTAAAGTCCATAGAGACAAATTTGAACCTAGGACCACTCCCCATGTCTTTGTAGGACAACCTTATGAAACTAAAGGATACAAGATTTTAAATCTGGCCACCAAAAAAGATTCATGTTTCTAGAGATGTAACCTTCCATAAGCACATCTTCCCCTTTGATATCCTACCTACTTCCTCCTCTTCCTTTCCATTAGTACTCAATTCTTCTCCTTGCACAGTATATGTGCCACCTCCTACAACACACCCAAGTAACTGTGACTGTGTGTTTAGATCATTACCAGATTTAGTTCACATATCCAATGTGCCTTCACCTGTGACAGTATCACCTCCCAGTTGTCCCACTTCTCCAAAATCTCACGCAATTCCTTCACCACCTCACATTTAGCGAAATCATGAACCTAGAAGGTTTACTAGAGAACATCATTTACCAATTCATCTAAAAGATTATGTGTACTCTTTAACAAACTTATACCCTACTGCTCATCCTCCTTCTAATCCAACTCCTCCTACTACTACATCGAATCCAGATTCTTCCTTTTCTCTAAATTCTGTTTTCTCCAAATATTATCATGTCTCCTTAACCTCATTGGTTTCTGATAGTTAGCAAATTTTTCAAAGTGTTTGCCATGATAGTGAACCAAAATCTATGTCACTAGAGTTTGAAGCTCTTCATGGCAACCACACTTGGGACCTAGTTCCCTTACCTCCAGGGAAGAAACCTATAGGCTATCGATAGGTATACAAGGTCAAACACAAAATTGATGGTAGTATTGAGAAGTTCAAGGCTAGGCTTGTAGTAAAGGGGTATACACAACATGCTGGTATTGATTACACTGAGACTTTCTCATCTGTTGTAAAAATGACAACCATTAGAACAGTTATAGCAACTGCAGTTAAGAAGCATTTGGGTATCTTTCAACTTGATGTCAATAATTCTTTCCTTCATGGGGATTGACATGAGGAAGTGTACATGGACCTGCCTCCTGGTATGTTATTTGACACACCTGGCCTAGCATGTAAGCTACAAAAATCATTGTATGGCTTGAAACAAGCTAGTCGATAGTGGCATAACAAGTTGGATGAGGCACTGTGTTCTAAGGGATATGTACATTCCCTCAATGATTACTCTCTGTTTTACAAGAAATCTGACTCCTCTGCTATATATGTTGTTGTCTATGTAGATGATGTAATTGTCACAGGGAATAGTCCAGGAGAAATCAACTGTTTGAAGGCTTTTCTACATGCTCATTTCAAGATCAAGGACTTGGGTCGACAACATTATTTCCTGGGTTTAGAGGTCCTCTACAAGGAGGATGGTGTGATAATCTCTCAGAGAAAATTTGCTCTTGACCTACTGAAGCAGTATGAATACCTTCATGTTGGTGCCTTCAGCTCACCATTGGATCCAACAGTAAAACTTCAAGCTAAGAAAGGTACACCCTTAGCAGACCCTTCTATCTACAAAACCTTGATAGGCAAGCTGAACTTACTACCAAATACAGGGCTGAACTTTGCCGATAGTGTCCAATACCTCATTAACTTCATGCAAGATCCCAAGGAACCTCACTTCAAGGCTGCCTATCACTTACTTAGATATTTGAAAGCTGATCCTACTCTTGGTATCTCTTTGTCTAAAAATATAGATTACACAGTTAGAGGGTATTGCGACTGTGATTGGGCTACCTGCCAAGATTCTAGGAATTCTGTCAGTGGATATCTAGTATTACTTGGTGATAGTCCCATTAATTGTAAGTCTAAGAAGAAAGCTACCATCTCTCTTTCTTCTGCTGAAGTAGAGTATAGAGCCCTGAGCAATGTAGTTGGAGAAATGGCGTGGCTGTGTAGACTGTTTACTGAGTTTACTGTTCCCTTTCCTTCCCTGTCACAGTATTTTGTGATAGCCAATCAGCTCTACACATAGCTCATAATCCTATTTTCCATGAGCGGCCCAAACATATTGAAGTATGAATATAAATTTGAATACATTGCTATTGGACAATGCTTCGCACTACTGTGGATGTCTCATCAACTGAGTGACTATGAACTTTCGTTTAAGCCTATACATATTTTTTTGTGATAATTCTAGTGCTATTTGTCTTTCCTAAACTCCTGTGCATCATTCTAGAGCAAAGCATATAGATATAAAGCATCATTTTATCAGAGATCATGTTCTTAAGGGATCAATTAGCTGCTATTTTTACTAAACTTTTATAAGAGGAGAGGTTTAATGATTTAAGAAAATTACTTGGCATTACGTGCATTACTAATAACCTTTAGGACCTATATGTATTGTTAGTTTTTTGGTGTAATGATTGTCCTTTACTCATGCATTATTTAACGACCCGACCAGTCATTTTGAGCCCTAACGCATCATTCAGCAGCCGGAGCCCATGAGCAGATTCATTTCAGATGTTGTGACTTGTATGCGTGGTCGGAATTAAATTTCGGGAAGTTTGGAGTTTATTTCGGAAGAGAATTCTCATGTCGGAAGCTTAAAAATTGAAAGAATGAACCAGGATAGGATTTTGAGTAAACAACCTCAAAATTAGGATCTTAAAGTTCTAGCAGGTTTTTATGTTGATTTCGAACTTGGGCTTATGACCGATCTGGGTTTTGGATAACCTGGGAGCGTTTTGGCGCATATTGTGGAATTTAGCATTTTGGAAGAAATTTCTTAAGTTGGCTTGGAGTGCATTTCAGCGTTATCAATGTCCGTTTGGGATTTTGAAACTGGAATAGCTCTGTATGGTTATTTTGGAGTTGGGAGCGCGATCTAAAGTGAATTCGTAGGTCCGTAGGTCATTTTGAAGCTATTTGGCTAAAGATAGAAATTTGAAGGTTTTTGAGAAGTTTGACCGGAAGCGGATTTTTTGATATGGGGGTCGGAATCTGATTCCGGAAGTTGGAGTAGGTCTCTAATGTCAAATATGACTTGTGTGCAAAATTTGAGTTTAATCGGACATGAGAAGTAGAAGTTGGAAAGTTCAAAGTTCATAAAGCTTGGATTAGAGGTCGATTGATGATTTTTGTGTTGTTTGATGTGATTTAAGGCCTTGAGCAAGTCCATAATGTATTTTTGGACTGGTTGGAATGATTGGTTGGGGTCCTGGGGGCCTCAGGCGGATTCTGGGTGGTTAACGGTTAAAAAATTGATTTTTGGAAATACTTGAGTTGCTGGTTACTGGTATTTCCACTTATGGGGAGATGAGATCGCAGAAAAAGCCCCGCAGAAGCGAGGAAGAAGCCGCAGAAGCGGTTGAGCATGAGGGCAGCCAGGACCGCAGAAGCATCCCTTGATCCACTGAGTCGGAACCGCTGAAGCGGTAGGCTGACCGCAAAGCGAAGGTGGGTAGAGCGCCTTGTCCACAGAAGCGGAGTTTTTTTCGCAAAAGCGGGACCGCGAAAGTGGAAACAGTTTAGCAGAAGCGGTAGTAGCTGGGGCAGAAGCATTGTTTTAAAATCGGATGTTTGTCCATTTCTCGCATATTCTTCTAGGCTTGGGCGATTTTTGGGGAGTTTCAAGAGAGAGTTTTCATCAAGGTAAGTTATCCCCACCTATTGTGAGTTTAAAAAATTAATTATATATGGATTTAAGCATGAAATGTTTTAGAAGTATTTGGGGTTTTGGTAGAAAGACCTAGAAATTTAATTCTTGGAATTTAGCCACGCTTTTGAGTATGGAATTTAGAGAAAATTATATATTTGAGTTCCTAAGGTCATTGTAACACTCCCCAAATTTATAAAAGTTTCTCGACACTCTAATTATATAATTAAATTATTATTATTATAATTATTATTTTTATCTTGTATATAGTGATAACATATTATATATATGCATATAAATAATTGCATATACAATTAAGGAATATTAATATTGTTTATATTACTAATTACTAATAATAAATATCATTAATTACTAATTAAGTTAAAATGAAGAAAAAAAAGAAAAAGAAAAGAGAAGGGAAAAATCCTTAAGGCTAAAAGCCTTAATGGAACAAAACAAAAAAAAGAGCTAAACGTGAATCCAGCAAAAGTTAAAATGTGCATTCAGCGTTCAGCAGAAGTTTTACACCCTAAACTTAAACAGAGAACTATGAAACAGAGGCAGCGACTCAGTCAACGAAAAAGAAATCTAGGGTTTTTTACAAATTACAAATTCTTGAACTAAGATATGTAAATTTTTCTGTTGCCAATTATTCAAGCGTGGTAATGGAAAGAGCTTCTCTGCCCCCCTAGGTAGAGGTAATGGCTGCATACATATTACCCTCTCCAGACCTTATTTGTGGGATTTTTACTGGGTTGTTATTGTTGTATTGTTTTTTAAGTGTAGTACTTTAAAATTAATTAAAATACACCAATTGTTGTAGAATCGATTGTTTGACTAATGTCAATTGGACTGGGGCCTACGTATTGGATCGAGAAGTTTTGAAGTAAGTTGATATAACCCTTTACTAAAGTGGTTTAACTCAAAAAAGCATGCATACAAGGTGTTTGATAAATTGCTTATAAGAGTTTATCTTTATTTAATTAGAGCGAGTGAGTACCCATTAATTTAGAATTATTCTAGCAAGAATTTAGATGATCTATTATTCTATATGTGCTTAAATTTTCAGATTTTTGTGTTATTCTTATATGCTATTTTCATGTTGAAAGAAGATTTAGAAATATTTTTATATGTCTATTTCATTCTTATTCCATGCGTTACATTTAAGGATACCAATATGAGCATGTACATAATGTTATATAAAGAAAAGATTTACACTTGAAAAGTCACAAGAGGAAGTTTTAGAAAGAAAAGATTTTTGGGGAGTATCCTTTTTTCTGAGAAGGGGTCATCGTCCAAGCCGAGATTCCTGACCAAGGCGTTGACTTCCGGAAACTACTTGTGCCAAAGAGCACACAAGGCGAGGGTCAGGTTGCTGATAATTTACTTAGCCATGCTAAGGTATGATACATGAGTGCTGAGAACCATGAAGCGAGTGGCACCTCGTGGATTGGGCCTATTCGATCATGTTGAGATCGAACCTCTGCCAATCACACGGTGATTGAGACAGAATTAAGTCAGGATAGTTGGAACTCCCAAAGTACAAAGTGAAGTATTTCTTTTAAAAGAAAGAAGAATTTAGAATATTCATAAATTGCTATTATGCAATTATTTTAGAATAATTCTTATAAGCTTAATGTTTTACATGCATTTAGAATCTTTGCTCATAATGTATATATTATTAAAGTTTCTCCCCCGTTTTTGAGACTCACTGAGTATAATGGATGGTACTGACATTCTCTTTTGGGAACCTACATTGGTCTGCGACCTTCCTTTCCTTCCAGTGATATTAGTGAGCTTCGCTTTTGTTCGTGGAGTATTCTTAGAGTCATTTTCATTTAGCTATATCTTTGTTTATTTAGAGAACTGACCAGGAAATCTCATGTCCTGAGCAGTGCGTCAGTTTACCACTAGAGGCTTCATAGACATAATCGTTGGGTTAAGATTCAGATGTTTTTTATAATAACTTAGTAGTATTTTATTGATTACTATTAATAAAATTTTGGAGTTGATTTATTTAAATATTTAAATTAACCAAAAGTAATTTGTTAGAGTATGGCCTTGCTGCATGTAAAGTTGGAGTTATAATAGATTGATAAGTAGAGATGGTTCGCTCGGTCATGTTTAGTAAACGAGTGTCGGTCTCGTCTTGTTCAGAAAATGGGTCGTGACAAATTTGGTATCAGAGCCTCAGGTTTATGGAGTCCTATAAGTCTATGAAGCCGTGTTAGTGTAGTCTTGTTTATAGGTATGAAGCGCCCATACTTATAAAGAGGAGGCTACAAGCATTTAGGAAAAATCTCATTTTTTTCTCATACTTTAGACCATGCAGTAGAGCCTACCTCTAAGAAATTATCTAATGTATTCTTTTCTCCAAAACTCGCAGAAATGGCTCGTACTCACAACTCTGACACTGACACTCAGGATGCTGCTCAAGAAACTATTGCTACTATCGTGGCTCAAGGCAGAACTAAAAAGGCTCGAACTCAGAAAGGGAAGGGTAAATCCACAAGGGGATTCAAGTAACCTAGGTTGTACATGAGGAAGGGGTGGAGCATAATGATCCAGTACCCCAAGATCCAATATTGCCCCCAACAGGAGCTCCGTCTCAGACAACTATATCTCCCGATGTAGGTCAGATGTTTAATGTTGTCAACAGTGCTATGCAGATGTTTAAAGCCTTTATGGCCAACCAAAACGAGAGAAGAGATGAGATTCCGCCTCTTCCATAAAATAGACAGAACAATTCTGAGTCCTCAAGAGTTAATGAATTTTTAAAGTTGAGTTCTCCAGTGTTCCATGGTTCTATAGTTGATGAAGATAAGCCCTCCGAGTTATGAAATTATTTGATGATGAAGATGTGGAGCTGGATGCTTACCAGCACAAGGATGTGGCCGGCGCTTGGTTTGAGATGTGGGAAAATAAAAGAGATGAAGATGATGGTCTGCCTACCTGGGAAGAATTTGAAGAGGCCTTCATGGCTAATTTTATCCTAGAAGAGGATAGGGAAGCTAAGGCTACGGAGTTCGAACAACTCAAGCAAGGGAATAGAAGTGTGCAAGAGTACTACATGGAATTCATAAGGTTGGCTAAGCATGCTCCTCACATGGTTAAGAAAGAAAGAGCAAAGATTCGCAGGTTTGTTGGTGGTTTGGCTTACCACATTAAGGATACGACATTAGCTGCAGTAGTAGGAATGACAACTTTCTTATCTGTTGTGGGGTTCGCCAAGCACTTAGAAAAAGACAAAAAATAAAGGAGAGAGGAGAAAGAGCATAACAAGAGATCCCGGACAACGGGCATGTTTAATGGTACATCCAGCTGAGGTGGAAGGGATTCCCATAATAAGGAGTCATTAGCACCAGCTCAGCTCAGTCATAAGTCAGGTGGTGGGTCTTCCTTAAGACGTACTCAGAGTTATGGAAATCAGTCTCGCCAGAATCAGAATTTTAGGACATCATCCTCACATAGCCAGAGTCATGCTGAGCAACACTCACACCAGCAAGGTATTTGTGGAACATGTAATCGGCAACATTCAGGTAAGTTCAAGCTCGGGTTTCATGGTTGCTACCATTGTGGAGACATTGGTCATATAAAGACCAACTGCCCAAAGTTGCGACGTAATTTCAGTGGTGGATCAACTCATCCTTCCAGTTCCTCAGCTACCGCAGTTGCACCACCTCAGGCTCGTAGTTCTCATAATCAGACTGGGCATGGAGCAAGCAGAGGATCAGATCGAGTTACTCAGGGAGGGGGACAACCCCGTTTGTTTGCTACACTTGATCGTCAGAGTGCAGAGGCATCTACAGAAGTTATTACAAGTATTCTTTTAGTCTGCTCACATAATGCTTATGCCATAATGGATCCAGGTTCAACGTTTTCATATGTGACTCCATACTTTGTAATTAACCTCGGTCTAGAACCTGAAAAACTTAGTGAGCCATTCCTAGTATCTACTCTAGTTTGCGAGTCAATGAAAAGTAACCACAGTCTACAGAGGTTGTATAGTTTCAGTTCAAGATCGCAACACCAAATCCGATCTCATATAGTTATAAATGGTGGATTTTGATGTGATAATGGGTATGGATTGGTTGTCTTCCTGCTATGCCATGTTAGATAGTCAGGTTCCAATTTCCAAATGAACAAGTCTTAGAGTGGAAGAGTAGTTCAGCATCGCTTGTAGGTAAGTTTATTTCTTACCTTAAGGCACAACTAATGATCGGTAAGGGGTGTCTCGCCTATTTGGCCCACATTATTAATCCAGAATCAGAACCACCATCACTTCAGTCAGTGCCAGTTTTTAGAGAATTTCCAGAAGTTTTAACATATGACCTTCCTAGACTTTCTCCCGAAAGAATCATAGACTTCAGCATTGATCTCATGCCAGGCACTCATCCCATATCTATACCTCCTTCTAGGATGGCTCCAGCAGAACTTAATGAGTTGAGAGAACAATTGAAAGGCCTTCTTGACAAGGGCTTCATAAGACCGAGTGTCACACCATGGGGTGCCCCCGTCCTGTTTGTCAAAAAGAAAGATGGGTCTCCCAGAATGTGTGTCGACTATCGGCAGTTGAATAAAGTTACCATTAAGAACAAGTACCCACTGTCAAGAATTGATGATTTATTTGATACAACTTCAGGGTGCAAAGTACTTTTCAAAAATAGACTTGAGGCCGGGATACCATCAGTAGAGAATCAGAAAAGAGGATATATCTAAAACAACCTTTCGAACTCGCTACGGGCACTATGAATTTCTAGTGATGTCCTTCGGGTTGACAAATGCTCCAGCTGCATTCATGGACCTCATGAATAGAATTTTCAAGCCATTCCTGGATACCTTTATTATTGTGTTTATAGATGATATTTTGGTGTACTCTAAGAGTAAGGAAGATCATGCAGAACACCTCAGAATAGCCTTGCAAACCTTGAAGGAGAATGAGCTTTATGCCAAGTTTTCAAAATGTGAGTTCTGGTTGTAGTCAGTGGCAATCTTAGGCCACGTGGTATATAGTGAAAGAATAAAAGTAGACCCTCAAAAGACAAAAGCAATCAAGAACTGGCCCAGCCCGACAACGCCAACCGAAATCAGGAGTTTCTTGGGGTTAGCTGGCTACAATAGAAGGTTTGTGGAGGGGTTTTCCTTACTTGCAGCTCCATTAACTAAGTTGACTCAGAAGGCAGTCAAGTTCCAATGGTCAGACGCTTGTGAGGAGAGTTTTCAAGAGTTAATGAAGAGGTTTACCACTGCACCTGTGTTAACCTTGCCTGCAGGATCAAGTGGTTTCATAGTGTATTATGATGCCTCCGGAGTGGGCCTTGGTTGTGTTCTTATGCAAAATGGAAAATTTATCTCTTATGCTTCCAGGCAGTTAAAGAATCATGAAAATAACTACCCCACACATGACTTGGAGCTTGCAGCAGTGGTGTTTGCATTAACGATATGGCGAGATTACCTTTATGGCGAGCATTCTGAAGTGTTTACATACCACAAAAGCTCCAGTATATTTTCAAGCAAAAAGAACTAAATTTGAGATAGAGAAGGTGGCTCGAGCATTTGAAAAATTATGACATCAATATCCTTTATCACCCCGGCAAAGCTAATGTGGTAGAAGATGCACTTAGTAGGAAGTCAATGGGCGTCTTGTCCCATCTTGCAGAACAAAGGCAATCTTTGGGTCGAGAAATTCAAAAACTAGCAAATGATGGAATTAGATTGGATGAGAACGAAGAAGGAGATATAACTGCTTATGCCATTGCGTAATCCTCCTTGTTGCGCATGTTAAGGCTAAGCAAGACAAATATCCATACTTGGTGAAATTAAAAGGAGTCAGAAACAAAAAAATCACTGCTTTCACTTTAGGAAGTGATAGAGTTTTGAAGTTGAATGATCGGTTATGTTTTCCTGATGTAGGTGGTCTTAGAAAGGCCATAATGGAGGAAGCTCACAGTTCGAGGTACTCTATCCACCCAGGTGCTACCAAAATGTATCAAGATTTGAAAGAGTTATACTGGTGAAAATGCATGAAGAAACAAGTAGTAGATCATGTGGCTAAATGTGTACATTGCCAGCAAGTCAAAGCCGAGCATCAGAGACCTGGTGGCCTAGCTCAGGACATAGAAATACCACAGTTGAAGTGGAGATGATTAATAGGGATTTCGTAGTAGGTCTACCTCGCACGTACTGTAAACATGATTCAATTTTAGGTTATTGTAAACCGACTGACAAAGTCCGCGCATTTCCTACCAGTAAAGACGACAGATTATGCAAAGTAGTATGCACAGTTGTACATCAAAGAAATAGTCCGATTGCATGGTACTCCAGTTTCAATCATATCGGACAGAGGCCCTCAGTTCACAGCGCATTTTTGGCAGGCATTTCAGAAAATATTAGGTACCAAGGTTAATTTAAGCACCGCTATTCATCCACATACCGGTGGCCAGGCAGAAAGGACCATTCAGACTCTCGAAGATATATTGCGTGGGTGTGTTAGTAGATTTTGGAGGTAATTGGGATGATCACTTGCCACTTATAGAATTTGCTTGCAATAACAGCTATCAGGCCAGTATTGGTATTGCTCTTTATGAAGCGTTGTATGGGCGGAGATGTAGGTCTTTGGTGGGTTGGTTTGAACCAGCAGAGGCGCCGTTAATCGTTCCATAGTTTGTTTGTCAGGCCTTTGAGAAAGTTCAGCTAATTAGAGAAAGACTTAAAGCGGCTTAGAGTCGTCAAAAGTCTTATTCTGACAAGAGGCAGCGTGAGTTAGAGTTCATGGTTGGTGATAATGTATTTTTGAAAGTTTCACCACTTAAAGGAGTTATGAGGTTTGAAAAGAAAGGGAAGCTTAGCCCAAGATTTATAGGACCTTATGAAATTCTAGAAAAGAAAGAAAATGTGGCTTATAAGCTAGCGCTACCCGTTGAGTTGTCCTCTGTTCATCCCGTCTTTCATGTGTCTATGCTTAGAAAGTACATTCATGATGAGTCGCATATAATACCTGCTGATACTATAGAAATTTAAAAGGGCTTGAATTATGAAGAGGTACCTATAGAAATTCTCGATAGGCAAGTAAGAAAGTTGAGAACAAAAGATTTAGTATCAGTAAAAGTTTTGTGGAGTAATCATGATTCGAAAGAGGCTACATAGGAGGTTGAGGAAGACATGAGAAAGAAATATCCATATTTATTTGAGGAAAAAGGTATGTGAACCTAAGTTTGGTTTGTCATTCCTATTTCATTTATTGAGTACACGTTAGCAAGTGTTTCTGTCCTTCCTAGATTATGCTTAGTTGTTGTAGTAATTTAGTTGTGCAGTATATCTAATTCGTTAAAGTAATTTACTTGTGATAAAGTTGTTGTGTAGATTCTTGTAGTTATTGCGGTACCTCCTTGCCGGAGTGTGGGTAATTAATTTATGAGCTGTGTATGGTGCCTATGAATGACCTGTTATGGTATATTTGGTTGTTGTTGGTGTAGTTGGGCTATTTGTGACAGGGATATTTTTTTGGATAGTTCAAACTATAAGGGAAACTCTGCCGAAATTTTTGAAAATTTAGAGAGTTAGCCAAAATTTTGAGCGCCTTGGAAGAGTCAGTGGGGCAAACATATTTAAGTGGTTCAAGGACCTAAGGGATGATTGTTAGCTTAAGAATAAAACCCTAGCAACATTCGAGGACGAATGTTTTTAAGGAGGGAAGGTTGTAACACTCCCCAAATTTATAAAAGTTTCGAGACACTCTAATTATAGAATTAAATTATTATTATTATTATTATTTTTATCTTGTATATAGTGAGAACATATTATATATATACATTTAAATAATTGAATATACAATTAAGGAATATTAATATTGTTAATATTACTAATTACTAAGAATAAATATCATTAATTACTAATTTAATTAAAAAGAAGAAATTAAAAAAAAAAAAAAGAGAAAGGAAAAAGCCTTAAGGCTAAAAGCCTTAACAGAACAAAACATAAAAAGGGCTAAACGTGCATCCAGAAAAAGTTATAACGTGCATTCAGCGTTCAGCAGAAGTTTTACACCCTAAACTTAAACAGAGCATTACGAAACAGAGGCAGCGACTCAGTCAACGAAAAAGAAATTTAAGGTTGTTTACAAATCACAAATTCTTGGACTAAGGAATGTAAATTTTTCTGTTGCCAATTATTCCACAATGGTAATAGGTAAGAATTGAATAGTTAATTACCTTCTTCCTCAAAATATTTCATATTTAGGTATAGTACTTTAAAATTGATTAAAATACACCGGTTGTTGTAGAATCGATTGTTTGAATGGTGTCAATTGGACTGGAGCCTACGTATTGGCTCGAGGAGTTTTGAGGTGAGTTGATATAACCCTTTACTAAAGTGGTTTAACTCACAAAAGCACGCATACAAGCTGTTTGATGAATTGCTTAAAAGAGTTTATCTTTATTTAATTAGAGCGAGTGAATACTCATTAATTTAGAGTTATTCTAGCAAGAGTTTAGATGATCTATTACTCTATATGTGCTTAAATTTTCAGATTTTTTATTCTTATATGCTATTTTCAAGTTGAAAATTTTGAAGAAGAAATAATCTTTAGAAATATTTTTATATGTCTATTTCATTCTTATGCCATGTGTTACATTTAAGGATACCAATATGAGCATGTACATAATTTTCTATAAAGAAAAGATTTAGACTTGTAAAGTCACAAGAAGAAGTTTTAGAAAGAAAAGATTTTGGGGAGTATCCTTTATTCTGAGAAGGGGTCATCGTCCAGGCCGAGGGTCCTAATCATGGCGTTGACTTCCTGAAACTACTTGTGCCAAAGTAGGGCTGAGAATTTACTTAGCCATGCTAAGGTATGATACATGAACGCCGAGAACCATGAAGCGAATGGCACCTCGTGGATTGGGCCTATTCGATCAAGTTGGGATCGAACCCGTGCCGATCACACAGTGACTGAGACAAAATTAAGTCAGGATAGTTGGACTTCCCAAAGTATAAAGTGAAGTATTTTTTTAAAAGAAAGAAGAAGAAAATAAATCCTTTTAGAATATTCATAA
Source organism: Nicotiana benthamiana (assembly GCA_034376525.1). Taxonomy (NCBI): domain Eukaryota; kingdom Viridiplantae; phylum Streptophyta; class Magnoliopsida; order Solanales; family Solanaceae; genus Nicotiana; species Nicotiana benthamiana. The sequence goes on from CM067336.1 coordinate 101,344,365, forward strand.
ATTGCTATTATGCAATTATTTTAGAATAGTTCTTATAAGCTTTATATTTTACATGCATTTAGAACCTTAGCTCAACAACAACAACAACAACAACTACCCAGTATACTCCCACCAGATGGGGTCTGGGGAAGGTAATATGTAGACAGCCTTACCCCTACCCAAAAGGGCAGAGAGGCTGCTTCCAAGCGACCCTCGGCGCATAGGACAGAATGAAAAGCTGCATTGGAAAACAAAGATAAAGTTAGGAACCAAGACAAGACAAAACACAATAACAAAACAAAGCATAAGTAATCCTGCAGAAATAACGTAAATGATTATGTAAATATAAGAAACATAAATACCGTCGCATGCGACAATAACAAGCGACAACTATCATATTACCAACCAAGAGGGGACCTACGCTAAAACACTAGTCATCTACGGGTAACCATACTATCCCACACCCAACCCCGGGTGGGGCGAACGAAGGACTCTAAGAGCCCCTAGCCTGCAACCCTGATTCTAGACCTCCAGACTTCCCTATCAAGGGTCAAGTCCTCGGTAACCTGCATACTAGTCATTTCCTGCCTAATCACCTCTCCCCAATGCTTCCTAGGCCTCCCTCTACCCCGCCGACCACCAACAATCTCCAGCCGCTCGCAGCTCCTCACCGGGGCATCGGGACCCCTCCTCCGTACATGCCCGAACCACCTCAGCCTCGCTTCCCGCATCTTCTCATCCACCGGGGCCACCTCTACCTTCTGTCGAATAACTTCATTCTTAATCTTATCTAGCCTGGTGTGCCCACACATCCACCTAAGCATCCTCATCTCAGCAACCTTCATTCTCTGAACATGGGAGTTCTTCACGGGCCAGCACTCTGCCCCATACAACATCGCAGGTCTAACCACGGCTCTGTAGAATTTCCCCTTGAGTTTGTGTGGGATTTTCTTGTCACACAGGACCCCAGAAGCAAGCCTCCACTTCGACCACCCTGCTCCTATCCGATGGGTGATGTCCCCGTCAATCTCTCCGTTCCCCTGAATCACAGACCCAAGATATCGGACACTGTCCCTCTTGGCGATGGCCTGAGAACCAAGCATCACATCCCTGCCCACCCCACTCGGCTCGTCACTGAACTTGCACTCCAGATATTCTGTCTTAGATCTGCTTATTCTGAAACCTTTAGACTCGAGGGTCTGTCTCCATACCTCTAACCTTTCACTAACACCGGCGCTCGTCTCGTCAATCAATATTATATCATCAGCAAAGAGCATACACCAAGGCATATCCCCTTGGATATGACGGGTTAGAGCATCTATCACTAAGGCGAACAACATGGGGCTCAGCGCCGATCCTTGATGGAGCCCCATTACCACAGGAAAATGGTCTGAATCGCCACCCACCGTCCTCACCCTAGTCTTAGCCCCATCGTACATGTCCTTGATAACTCTGATATAGGCTTCTGGCACACTCTTCGCCTCCAAGCACCTCCATAGCACCTCCCTCGGGACCTTGTCATACGCCTTCTCCAAGTCGATAAGCACCATATGCAGGTCCTTCTTCTTATCCCTGAATTGTTCCGCCAGCCGCCTGACTAGGTGAATAGCCTCAGTGGTGGAGCGGCCCGGCATGAAACCGAACTGGTTCCCAGATATATTCGCCGCCTCCCTCATTCGCGCCTCAATCACCCTCTCCCAAACCTTCATCGTGTGGCTCATTAGTTTAATACCCCTATAGTTGTTGCAGCACTGAATGTCCCCTTTGTTCTTGTACAAGGGCACCACTGTACTCCACCGCCACTCATCCGGCATCCTTTTAGTCTTGAAGATCACGTTGAATAGCCTAGAGAGCCACTCCCCTCCAGGTTTACCCATGCACTTCCAAAACTCCACCGGGATCTCGTCAGGCCCGGTTGCTCGACCCCTACTCATCCTACGCAACGCCCCTAAGACCTCCTCCACCCTAATGCGCCTGCAGTACCCAAGGTCTCTATGACGCTCCGAATGCCCCAACTCCCCTAGCTCTATGCTCCGATCCCCCTCCTCGTTAAGAAGTTCCCGGAAGTACGCCTGCCACCTCTGTTTGATTTGCGATTCCCCCATCAGAACTCTACCATCCTCGTCCTTGATACACCTGACCTGGTCTAGGTCACGAGCTTTCCTTTCCCTTGCTTTAGCCAGCCGGAATAACTTCTTATCCCCACCTCTCTCCCCTAGTTCCTCATACATGCGACCGAACGCCGCGTTTTTAGCTTCCGTGACTGCCATCTTAGCTTCTCTTCTCGCCTCCCTATATTATTAAAGTTTGTACCTCGTTGTTGAGGCTCACAGAGTACAATAGATGGTACTGATGTTCTCTTTTGGGGACCTACGTTGGTCTGCGGTACAACGTAGGAACTGAATTCGCAGGCGAGCAGACTACGAGTTAGGCCTTCCTTTCCTTCCAGTGATATTGGTGAACTCTGCTTTTGTTCGTGGAGCATTCTTAGCGTCATTTTCATTTAGCTATTTCTTTTTTTAATTAGAGAACTGGCAGGAAATCTCTTGTCCTGAGCAGTGCGTCAGGTTATCACTAGAGGCTTAATAGACATAGTCTTGGGTTAAGATTCAGATGTTTTTTATAATAACTTAGTAGTATTTTATTGATTACTATGAATAAAATTTTGGAGTTGATTTATTTAAATTTTTTAATTAACCAAAAGTATTTTATTAGAGTATGGCCTTGTTGCATGTAAAGTCGGAGTTATAATAGATTGATAAGCAGAGATGGTTCGCTCGGTCATATTTAGTGATCGAGTGCCGGTCTCGACTTGTTCAGAAAATGGGTCGTGACAGTCATGGGCAAAGTTTATCTTAAAAAAAATTATGATTCCAAGCAAGTGGGCTTAAGGGAATTTTTGTCAACTTATCGTTTGGGGTTACGAATTATTCAAATTGGGTTGTACAGTTTAATTGAGCATATATTAATGGATTTCTATTACCATTGGCTAGTTTTGGTGCTTCGTGCGTTGGTTTGAGCCTTCGGAAGAATGTAGAGTGCCGATTATGAGTCTTCAGACGAGGTGGGTCTCCTTTTTAATCTTGTGAGGGGGAATTTACCCCATATGTGAGTTAAATTGATTATGTGCTCCTATTTGTAGGGGATACGTACGCACGAGGTGACGATGGTCCATGCGTAGCTACTATTATGCTATTGTTCGGGTAGTCTAGGACCTAAAAGTATATTATACTTGGATTAATTGTGAACCCATTGATGGCTTGAATTTTTTTAATAACACTAAATTAATAAATGGATTTTTAAAAAGACTTAAGCTCCATTTTTTCAAATTATTAAAGAGAATTGGCCTTTGTTGGATATTTTCTCCATGTTGACTTCTTGACTGATTGTCTGTCTGTGTGTGTTTATTTTGGAACAGGGCGAATGCCTCGGCTGATTAATAGATGAATTTATAGGCACGTCATCGATCCTCGGCAAGTGCACATTTATTACTGTTGGATCGGGCCGTCGCGTCGGTTTGATTTGCGCATGCTTGTGTTGTTGCCTGGAACTTGTTTCAGTTTTCACCGCCTTACCCTGGCTTGAGATCATTTTGTTAATAATAAAAAGAAATTCTGGAAGTTTCCCATAAAATAATTATATATTACTTGTTCCTCTATCTGGATTAGAATTATGTTTATAAAATAAATCCACTGTTTAATATACTAAGGATAAATAATTTGTTGGACTATTAGAGAGTGTTAAAGTTGACTATCTCGTCTCTACCCCTTCGGTATTAGGCGGGATACTCATTGGGTACAACTTGTTTTTGTACTCATACTACACTTGCTGTGCATTTTGTTGCACATGTATATGTAACTCCAGTGGTCTACTAGGCATAGCAACGCGAATGATTCTGGGACTAGGTGAACTGCATCATTCGAGACGACCGCAACTAGGGCAGTCCCTTCATGTGTACTATATTTAATTTCCGTCCCGTGTATTCCGGACGGATGCTGTATTTTATATCTCTTATAAATAGATGCTAATACACTTGTGACACATGATTCTGGGATGGTTTGAAGTATTGTATTAATTTCTTAACTTTTAAATTTAATTTGAAACTATATTCTTTAAAATTTCTAAATAATGAAGGAAAAATCATGTATTTTAAAAGTGTTAAAACGAGATTCAATTTAGTATTTGAGTTGGCTAGTCTGACAGCGGTGTCGGTGCCACCACGACCCTTAGTGGATTTTGAGTCATGACACATTAATTATGCCTCAATTTTTCCCTCTCTTTTCTCTTGTTTCACATCAATTTGTCGTTCAAAGTTGGAAAGCCAATCATCGTGTCCCTTCAACTGACAACTTTTCCTTTTCTGCTCAACCGTTAAAAACCCTGTTTTTAAGGTGGAGTACCATTTTCAATCACTTTCATCATTATCTCCTCTCCAAAGCTCCGATCAAACCTTTTCCCTACAATGGCTAAACATCCCAGAAATCCCTCTGCCTTTACCAGAAAAAGCACCCGTTCCACGGCAAAATCGCCATCTATGCCCCCAAAACAAGTGGACATAAGGTCCGATCACTCTGAGGGATTCGCCTCTTCTCAGGTAGATTTCTCTGAACATTCTCAAATTCTAGGAGAAAAAGCCCTAGGTAAATGACCCATGGAAGAACCCCTTGTTTCCTCCATCCCAAAGAAATCCAAGATTGATTTTTCTACCTCTCTCGAATCTGACCTAAACTTCTAGGATTCCCCAAATAGGGATTTCTTCACTGCTATGAAGGACAAGCCCATTGCTCATGGAAGGGTTGTCAACCTTAAAGACATATAAGCCCTCAATTGAAAGGTCAAAGCCCTTTTCGTTCATCAAGGTTGGATTAAGTTCCTCTCTCTTCCTACGCCTAAGGTATATGAACCCCTGGTCAAAATGTTCTATGCAAATCTCCGTTCTAGTAAGCCTGATCAGTTGGAATCATTAGTGTTAGGTAAACACATTGATCTTGATTGTACGCTATTTGATTCGCTCTTTTAGTGTCGTTGTTCTGGTTCTTTCCTATATTGTTTAAAAACACCCGGCTTGATGACTTTGAAATTTCCTTTGACCAAGCCAAACAGTGCATTACTGAGTGTCCCTCTGACTTATTTCCAAACTAGTTAGGTCTCAGTGATGTCAGTTTCGAAACTCGGGTTCTGGCCCATATTGTAGCAACTACTTTGCTTCCCCGTACTGGTTCCTTTTCATCTTTCTCTCAAAGAGATACCTTCTTTGTTTATTGCCTTATGGCCAAACTCAAAATCAAGCTTTCCTCCCGGGTTATCAATTTCATGATCGAGAGTGTTGAAGATCCCACCAGTCTACCCTATGACATGGCAATCATTCACATTCTGGATGCTCATCAAATTTCCCTGTCAAACTATCCCTTCATCACTGTTTCAAAGTCTTACAATTTTAGAGCCTTTGCTAGTATGGAATATATGAGTGTAAAGGGCTCTTGGGTTAAGAAGCATGATAGTGAATCAAAGCATGCCCCTATAGAGCCCAAACCTTCACCCTATGTTCCTCATCCTAATCTTGGTGTCCTGATATTGGTAACAAGCTTCATGCCATTGAATCTCAACTCTCTGAAATCAAAAATCTTCTCACAGCCACTCAGTCTACTGTTGGTGACATTCATGCTATTTCAAAAGAAACATGGTCTGATGTGTCCAAAATTAGAGTTGCTGTTCTCAGAGTTACGGAGAATGTTGTTAAAGCCTTCAGGGAGATTCATGACAGGTTGGATGGAGTGAGCATCTTAGCCAATGCTAGCTTTGGACAATTGAAGAAGGCCATCTGCAACATCCTTACTTATTTTCTGCGCCGTTAGTGTGATTGTTTAAGACAATTTTTGTTGTTGTGCTGGTTATGGGCTGTGTTCTCAGCCTTTGGATAATTGTTTTTGCTATGCTATTTTCCCATCCATTGGATATTACCTATAACTCTCCCGTTTAAATGCTATATATTCAGTTAAAATCTTGGCTTGTTCTCTCTTTGCTAATGCCAAAAAGGGGGAGAAAGAATATATGTTGTATCCGTACAGGTTCAGTTGGTGGCAGGAGTCGACTCTAACCATGGACTAGTCAACTGCATGAACTGAGGGGGAGTATCATGAACTAGTCAACTGCATATATTGAGGGGGAGTAAAATACTAGGATGTCAACTGTTGTTTACACCTATATATTATTTTTTCATTATCAACAAGGGGGAGATTAGTAGATCCAATTGTACTGATGCAAATAATATATTTATGCAGGAAATCTATTACAGAAGAAAAGGAATCAAGAAAATACTACAAGATCAATGGAGTCAATCTTGATGCTTAAGGAAAGAAATCAATCAACAAAGATTATAACCCAATCATAAAAGATTATAACCCAATCAGAAAATTTGGATAGCAAAGGAAAGAACTTACAAATATGGATGCCTAAGGAAGGAACTCAATCAGCAAATCAATAAGCAAAGATTAACGCACAGCTGTGATGGAAAGAATCAAGAAAAGATTGATAAGCGGCTAATTTAAGGCATGAATCACGACCAGCATATTCGGAAGATCAAAGATAATGTAAAGATTGATAAGCGGCTAATTTTGGAAGGACCAAGAATCAAGGAGCAAGCCTTCATTACATACATCTGTTAAATAAAGGAATTCAAGGAAGAGAAACGACTAGCTATCTTATTCTTGGAAAGAATCAATCTCTTTCCAAGGATGAAATCTCTTGGGTTGTTGATCACGCCCAACTAAAGTACTAAAAAGGATAAGTGGTCGCTACAAATATAACCCGAACTAAAAGTTTGTAGTCGAATCCCACAAAGAACTTAGCTATAGTTGTTCAATATCACCAAAAGAACAAGCTTGAATAACTTCTAAGTTATTTAAACTAATTAACAAAAAATTATAAAAAAGAAATAGAAATTTAAAAACTAAAGAAACCAAGGGTTGGAGAAAAGATTAGGAGGTCTAGAGTTATGATTTCCCCAATTGTTGGATTTCTTTCCGCTTGTCTTTTATACTTTCGCCTAAGTATTTTCTTTCGACCGTGAGTACTTTGGTTGTCATAATTCTCTCTCAAGCAACTACCACAATTTACTAGATACATTCTCTCGAACCACACTAGCTGGTACTAATTCACCTCTCACTACGATCACACCAAGGTCTCGTTATCTCTAATCCCGCCTTTAAACCCTCTGTATTGATCTCTCACATATATTAGGAGTGATGTCGTTCAATAAATAACTAAATATGTACTCTCTGTCTAGTAGTACACACTAAATAAGCATAGTCAATTGATGGCCATTCAATCAATAGCAACAAACACGTAGTAGAAAAAATAGATAAATTCAAATGCTAAATTATATTAAAACATAACAAGAATTCATCCTAAAAAAGGTTCTATCAAAACTCTACATAATAAATTAGCTAGTCATAAAAGTATATGTAAACATAATACTCAAATTCATAACCAAAAATAAAAATAGGAAAAGAAGGGGGAAAACTCGTAGTTGAATCTTCGTCCTTGCTCTTAGAGTGTTCTTTCGTCCAATGGCGTTTTCTAACCCTAAAATAATGTCTCTTCCTTCAAACTGGTGTTTTAGAATGTATTTATATGACCTAGGGTTGATGAGGGGCGGAATTCTTCAATCCAACTTCGGATGGGAGAGCTGGAATCCGCATTAGCCTTCGCGTCTAGACGCGGATCCGCGTTTGCCTTCACGTCTTGATGCGGATCCATCTTTTGAGATTCTTCCATTTTGCAAAGCCCTCCGTTCGTTTTCTTCGCTTCGCTATTTTGTGCCATTACGTTTCTCATTTTTCGCATCCGACTTCATGCAATACACGAGAATAGACGAGCTCTCACTCCTTTAATTTCTTCTTTTTGTGTCGAATTGTTGTATTTACATCATTTGTCATCCAAACTCGTTCCTACACATAAGAAACACATTATGAATATATTTCACTGCAAAAATCATGTAATCTCCTGCGACTCACGCAAAAATTAGTATTCAAATATACTAAAAAATATGCACTTTTCATCATTTATCAACACCCCACACTTAAACTCTTGCTCGTCCTCAAGCAACTTATATTAAGCACATAGGCAAAAAACTCCTTTCGAAACATACTCAAGCATCACACCAATGACAATGGTTTATATCAACGCTTAGAACTCGGCATAAGGACTCTTCCTACCCTTCTTATATTGTAAAACATGTGCTCTCACCAGCAAAACAAAGAGAGTAATCAGTTCGCACACTCAAATATGAATTCAAGTATAATTTAAGAACTCACAGAATGAAAGTATTCACTCACTCTCGCAAATTAACTCATGTGCCCCAAAAGCTCTCGTACCATAGGCTTTCCCGTAATGTATGTCTCTACTAATTTGAGCTCGCAAAGTCTAGGATCAATTAGATCTTCATGGGTTGTAACGTAGGCTAAAGAACGTGCAATATATATTTGAGAAAATAATGATTAACCCTCCTAAGCAATTTAATACACTAAACTTTACTTTTAAGCATACCTTCTTGTCATGACCAATTCAATATATTGCCATGGAACCATGCACATTTATGCCCTTCTTCATTAGTCACACTAACATATATATATATATATATATATATATATATATATATATATATATATATATATATATTTACTAGTTCACACAAAGATATGGAGGTGTTATTTATTTTTTTCCTTTTTTTTCTTTTTCTTTCACTCTCCTTAATTTGGTATTTTTTTGGCTAGTATTTTTATTAATACCCAAGTACACTTTTTTGGCCTTTCTATGGTTCCACTGAAAAGCTCTCCAATCTCTTTATTTTCTCTTCTAGCTACTAAAGTGCTTTCGGAGGTACAAAAGATTTGATTAAGAACAAAGGGGGTTGAACTTGTAATGTAGTTGCCAAAGAAAAGGTCTACAGGCTCAAAATGGTTGGAGACAGATAATATTAGCACTAATAGGCAAATAGGATAAATTGTCAATCAAGAAAGCCTATATCACTTCCCAAACTCCCAAGACTTTATTTCGCTTTGACTTACACACGGGGCAAGTTCTAGACTAACAAGGATGGCACAGAGTACAGCCAAAATCTCACCTTACACAATGCACATGAATTACTCAGGACAACTTACAACCCCTCCCAAGTTACAGCAACCAGCACAGTCATGAAATAATCCAAACACTAGGAAGTAATAATATGAGTCAATAGATGAGCCCAAGAGTCAAAAGAAACACATATATTCTCAAGGCATATAGTCACAAGAATAAAGAAGAAAGTACTCAGTGCAAATGCTCCAACTCTAAGCCCCAACATAAAATATGTCAAAAAGCATAAGTACTCAATTTCTTCCCATTTCATTATCCATTGAAAAAAAATCTTTTTGTATTTTTTTAGACTTTAAATCCTCAAGAAAACTGCCTAGGAAGTCCATCGTTGGGAAAAGTTTAAAACTTTTTAAAAATTCTACTTGAAAAAAAAACTACTACCCTGTTCAAATATCATCCATTGGAAAAGAACCGTGGCCATAAGAAAAACTAAAAAGGATTATTTCTACCTAATTTCTTTCCACTTTTTTAACACGCATAAAATAATACACTTAACATAAAAAACTATCCAAATAGTCTCTTCACCCCACACTTAAAATTATGCATTGTCCCCAATGCATACCATAAATAACAAGAGGGTGACAGAAACTCCTTGGTAGGCTAAAGGTCGAAGCATCAACAAAACATGTGATACTCATAGTTCTCCCACGCTTGGTCCTTCATGCAGGTTCCTCACACTTAGTTCCAACCATGTGATTTGTTGTAGCATCCTTCCAATAGCTTTATTTTCATGCTCCTAGAAAATAAAAAATTGACACTATAAAAATAATATAATTAAAAAATATAAAAAAAAACCTCCCAACAAGCGCTTGATTTAACGTCGCGGCACGACGTGGATCGCTTTCTGCCTCCACCTTGAGCTTATGAATTGAACATCAAGTTTTGCTTCAAGCTTATGATTATGCTCTTGGGGCGGTACAAATTCTTGAGAGCCAAAAATTAGATAAAGTCTTATGCACTTTTTGGCTCTCGACCGAGGAGTGTCACTTTACCTAGACGACCTTGATAGTTTCAAAATATAAGGCTCATCTACCTCTTCCTTGGACTCCTTTTTATGCTCGTATGAATCCATTTTCTTTTCACCATCAGAACATAATGTCGACAAGTGTTTGTAATGAGGTCCAACGCACGCAAATACATGAACCTTGGGATTGTTGACCTCCTCAACACCAATCACACTAGAGTCGACTAAATTTGTATCTTCAATGTCCTTGGCTGACTCTAGTGTTACTTCTTGAATATCGGCATCCTCAAATTCTAGTTGGATAGATTGTTGGCGTTCTACTCTAACCTCCTCCATTAGCACCTCAATTTCAGTGTCTAATTCATGCTCTTCTTGACTACTATCTCCAATATTGACTTGTTGAGCATTAAATGCTTCCATTAGTTTACTCATTTTTTCCTCCAGGTTGCGAATAGTAGCATCTTGCCTTTCTATCTGCATCCGTCTTTCATCATTTTGTTCCATAAGATACTTTAGCATATCCTTGATCTATTTCAGGTTTTCATCCCCGGGTTCTTTGTTCCTATTAACTTTACAAGAAAAATTAGGACCATCAAAGTAAGGGGTTGGGGAAAGATAAGAAATATAAGCACAACCATGAAAGTGACCATCTCGACCACCACACATATCACATATATTCCACACATAATATTGTGTTGGTGCATATAATTCGCTCTCGGGAATATCTGGACTATATTGACCTAGGTGGTTTCTGCCACGATTCACACAAGGAAGATCAACAGTAGAATTACCAACATCAAAATTCTCATAATTCTAGGATGCCATGTTTCTCAAATTAACAAGTAAAACAAAAATTAAGAAATCAAATATATAAAATAAAAATAAAAGTTCAAACATAAAACCTAGCAATATATATACGTATAGCTACACACCATTAGTTCCCCGGAAACAATGCCAAAATTTTATCATGACAACTCTAGTCGTTAAAAGGATAAGCGGTCGCTGGAAATATAATCCGGTCTAAAAGTTCGGAATCGAATCCCACAGAGAACTAAGGTTTAGCTATAGTTGTTCAATATCACCAACAAGCTCGAATAACATTTAAGTTATTGAAACTAATTAACTAATAATTATCAAACAAAAATAGAAATTTTAAAACTAAAGAAACCAAGGGTTGGAGAAAAGATTAGGAGGTCTAGAGTTATGATTTCTCCAATTGTTGGAATCCTTTCCGTTTGTCTTCTATACTTTCACCTAAGTATTCTCTACCGATTTTGAGTACTTTGGTTGTTGTAATTCTCTCTCGGCAACTACCATGATTTACTAGATACATTCTCTTGAGTTACACTAGCTGGTACTAATTCACCTCTCACTACGATCATACTAAGGTCTCTAATCCCGCCTTTAAACCCTCTGTATTGATCTCTCACATACATTAGGAGTGTTGTTGTTCAAAAATTACCTAAATATTTACTCTCTCTCGAACAGTACACACTAAATAGGCACAGTCAATTGATAGCCATTCAATCAAACATAGTTGAACAAATAGATAATTCAAAGGCTAAATAATATTAAAACATAACAGGAATTCATACTACAAAAGGTTCTATCAAAACTGTAGATAACAAATTAGCTATTCATAAAAGCATATAAAAATATAATACTCAAATTCATAACCAACAATAAAAATAGGAAAAAGAAGGTGGAAAATTCTTAGTTGAATCTTCCTCCTTGCTCCTAGCGTGTTCTTGCCTTCAAGGGCGTTGTCTAAACCTAAAGTAGTATCTCTTCCTTCAAAGTGGTATTTTAGAATGTATTTATATGACCCAGGGTTGATGAGGGGCGGAATTCTTCAATCCATCTTCGGATGGGAGAGGTGGAATCCGCGTTTGCCTTCGCGTCTTGACGCAGATCAAGCTTTTGAGATTCTTCCATTTCGCGAAGCGCTCCATGACTTTGCTTCGCTTCGCTATTTTGTGCCTCAACGTTTCTACTTTTTCGCATCCGACTTCGTGCCACACACGAGAATAGACAAGCTCTCACTCCTTTAATTTCTTCTTTTTGTGTCGAATTATCATATTATGATCATTTATCATCCAAACTCGTTCCTACACATAAGAAATACATAATGATTATATTTCACTACAAAAATCACGTAATCTCCCGCGACTCATGCAAAAATTAATATGCAAATATGCTAAAAAATATGCAATTTTCATCATTTATCAGTTGTAAAGCCTCGACCTTCACCAAAGTATTTATACCCAGCCCTACACCTTAGACAAACAGACTTTGATCGAACCAAAAATCACTCTCTTTGTTCTACTGCAAACAAACATCATAGTTCGTTATGATTTGTTGTGTAACAGGTTAGAGAAGAAGGAGAGTATAACGCTAGTGAGGCATTGTATAAAAAAGAAACGAGTGTTATCATATGAATTCTATTGTACTCGGAGAAACACATACTAAAGAGAATTCCCTTGCAACCAAAGCGGACTAGACTAAGATTCACATTGAATTCGAACCAGTATAAAATTCTAGTGTTTTTAATTTCTGCACTTACTTTCTGTATCTTACTTTCTGTCATTGTGACTGTTAGACTATTACATCTAGTCGACTACTTGAAAAACTAGTCAACTAATAAACGATTAAGTTTAAAAATATACAATTCTCCCCCACTCTTGTACTTTCGCAGGTGTGGTGATACTGTGTTCATTATCTTAGAGAGGACAATTGCATTGCATGTATCCTAATCCTCATGCAAGGCAGTAGGAAATGATTCCTTAACACAAGCACCGGTGACAAACCCTAGTTTTTGCTTGGCTTGGAGTGCAATTCTCATCGACCTTCTCCGCAACCCATAATTCTCGGATCCCTAGAGCTGAACCAAAATTAAAATAGAGCTTGGAGTGTCCGATAGATGTACAATCAAAGGATGAGTATGATCGATTTTAATCCCGCCATTATTGACGTCGAAGAGTCCGGCATTGTTCGATCAAAATGAACGAAAAACAGGAAGAAAACAGATCTTAACCTAGCGACTACAGAGAATAAGAAATAATTGACTTATAGTCACGAGAATGCGATGCACAATCAATTTACTGCCATAGCTCGATACCATGTTGAGACGCAGCCATGAAAGTTTCTAGATCGAGAGAGAAGAGTGAAACGGAGAAGAAGAGAAAATATCAGAGAATCTCATTTTCACTATGTCTGTTATGACCTGTACACATATATTTATACACGACTAACTTCCACTAACTAACAACTAACCCACATAATTAACCATTAGCCAATTGTCTAACTAACCCACATCATTATTCCTCTTAACAAGTACCTTGACTTATAATCTATTACTCATCATCATCTTAAGATATATGCGTACCTTGGCTTTATAATGAGAGCAAAATTTAATTTTAATTAATAAGCTTACAAGTAAAAGATCTGAATCTTTATAGTCACATTTAGATGCAAGAACCATGACAAAGATTTACACAAGAAAAAAACGAAAGGAGAGAGAGGGGAAAAGACAAAACAAAGAAAGATGGCTAACAATAATGTACATATATCAAAAACATGCGAGGCTATAATATATACAATGACAGAATTAACAGATACACTTAATTTCGCTAACGAAATCTGAGAAATGGAAAAGCAAAAAGCACTAAAAAGTTCCAATAAATTGAAGCAGACACAATTTTAATTTATGCACTGCTATTGAAGATTGACAAGCCATGTATAGCAGTTCCCCACGAACCAAAGGAGAAAAAGGCTATATTGACTTCACACAGTTAAAAAAAGAGTAAAAATTAATGGAATAATTAATGTGTTTCCACGTTCTAGCTCTTTAATCTTGATCATCACATGGCTCTAACGGCTCGGAATCTTGGCTCTTTAGGTAGAAACTTCTGCTCAGTATAAACATTCATGTAATCACCAAACACAAAAGCTGGATAAATACTTAATTCCACTTCTTCCTTATTATTATTATTCTCCACAATTAACTCGGGTGCTGGAGCAATAGTAGCTTTCAAAGAAGGGTTGTAAAAAGAAGCTATAGATCTCCTATTCCCATTTTCTTTAGCCAAAACACGATGCGACACACTCTTATATTTCCCATTGCTAAGGACCTCAATTTGATCACCCGTGTTGATAACAATGGCGTTTTTAACAGGCTGAACATCGATCCATTCGCCGTCTTTGAGGATTTGGAGACCATCCACTTGATCATCTTGATAGAGTAAAATTACACCTCCAGCATCAGTGTGTGCTCTTAGGCCATTCACTTTTTCTGGATGAGGACAAGGTGGATAATGGCTGATTTTAGTACCAAAAAATGCGTTTTCTTCTGATGTTTCTTCTCCGTTACTATTATTGAAGGCTTTTTTGATGTACCCTTTTGGTAAACCTAAGTTTTCGTCCATTACTTCCAGGACTCTCTCTGCTAACTTCTTCAGTTTTGATCGATACTCTTCCATTGTTTCCCTGTTTATTTAAATGTACATATATTATATATCTTGTTAGCGAAAATGATCGAAATGATAAAAACATACGCTAACTCATAATTTTTTTTTTAATTGAAACCACCACCATTGACTATGGTTCTGACATTGACCGCTATCTTATATATTAAGATCCAAATATTGAATTCATAAAGGAGGTTTGTACGTAAAAGAGTTGATATTTTGATGGGGATATAGACTAGTATAGTGTTAATGTAAAATTTTCACCTGAATTGAGGAATATTGGAGGGCCATTCATTATCGTCAGTGAGAAGGAAAACATCTTCCCAGTCAACATTTTCAACTTTGCCATTGCTCTCATTCAGCAATTTCACTGCTGTTGACTTCTTGAACTTCTCTTCTCTTTCCTTCTTGAAGCATTCAGAACTAACTCTCTTCACCTTCTCAAGTAGCTCCAAAGAAATCCCATGATTCACCAACTACGCACACAAATTATATATAATTTACACATTTCTATTAGCTATAGCCGTACAAAACATTATTCAAGAAAATACCTAGAATTCGCAATATGTCACTCTTCCCGTTTTAATTTATATGACAAAGTTTGACGAGCATAATTAAAAAAAACGAAAAAAAATTAAAACTTGCGATCTTGAATGTAGCGTCGGATATAGGCAGAGCAAGAGGGCACTTATGCCCCAACGGTGGGGCTTTATGGGGAAGGGCCCAGCCCAACAGGGACAGCACACCCCCCACATTAAGTGCACCTCTGTATCGACCGAATCACTCTTTTGGTCTAGTCGGTGGAACCGATGAACCACGCGAGCTGGTTAGATGCATAGGGCGCATGACATTTGTGTGGATATCAGACTTTTGAAATTTGTGATCTTAAAATTTGCCATGACATTTATATAGCTATAAAAGTTTATCATTAAAGGTAAAATTAGAAGTTCAAATTAAATTATTTTCAATGGTAAAATGCGAAGTTCAAGTTAAATTATTTTCAAGTTTAGAGATGTGTCATTCTCACCGGCACTGGCTAACTAGGAAATAGTGTTATATATATTATTCTTTTCGGAACGGTGAGAGTAAATAACTAAGAGAAAAATAAAATACCTGAAAGAATCCCCATTCTTCACAGCAAGTGGCAATCTGAGCCAGAGTCTTAGCTCTCTCCGGTCCATTAAGTTTGGAAAAATCAATAACAGGAATAGCCATTGCTGCAGTTATAGCAGAGTAGAAGTATATATAAAGAGAGCAAGAAGAAAGTAGGAAGAGTAAATTAATAATGCTAGAAAGTGGGAACAGTTTCTTTCTTTTTGTTAAGGCTGGAAATGTTGTGCTTTGATATAGGAAAAGATTACCATAGCGCTATTTATAGCAAAAATAATACAGCCACTTGGATGTCAACTCGATATATAATTTATTACGTACTTTATTTCCTTTTATTTCCCAGTATTTTAAAAAAGATTAACAAATTAAGAAAGTGTAGCCGTTAAAGTAAGGTAACTGGACGGTGACATAATACTAACTTAAGAAAGAAGGTCAATGTCTTTGGGAGGCATTGCTTTCCCACAACCGAAGCATTCTCGTCATGAGACAATTAATAATGGTGCATTCAGTCATCACAATAATCAAAAGAGTAAGTAGGGGTCGCTCGGTTGGCGAGATGAGATAGACAAGGATATTTTATGGGTTGAAATATTATACTTCTTCCGTTTTATTATATGTGTCGTGGTTATTAAAAATATTTTTTTTAAATTATTTATCATTTTAGAAGTTCAAGACAAAATTAATTATATTTTTCTTTTTTTACTCTTAATAATCAATTGCATTTATATTTAGTAAAACTATAAGTACTGTCATTGATAGATGACACATAAATTGAAAAAACATTTAATAAGGATAAAGTAGTTTAAACCTATTCTTTCTTAAAGGGCGTGCAGGAGCATCACGATACATATTATGAGACGGAGGGAGTAAACTTAGTTATCCCACAGTGTCATAACCCTAATTTCCATACCATTCGTGATGGCGCCACTCGTGAAAGCAAGACCAGCCAACAACCCCAAATACTATTTAGGTAGCTATTAAACGTAAATGAATAGAAAGGCTACTCAATGACATTTAACTATGAAATTTCATTCAAATATAACCCGACCGGGATGTCACAAGTCACGAGCATCTAATGAGTAGGGACACTACTATTGGGCTAACAAATATATATACAAAGCAAAACTGGAACTCAAAGTCGGAATACGGTAACGCTGGCGGTCACCTTGCTCAGCTACCAAAATATGGCCCTCGGTCCTGCTAACAACCCGCTACCGGGTAAACAATACCTGCAACTGCACGCAAGGTGCAGGGAGTAAAGTGAGTACTTCCAACTCAGTGGTAATAAGAGAGAATAAAATCTGAGCGATAAGAAAATACGTATGAGCACACCAAATTGCTATAAAAGATAGAGCAACCCTTTTTGAGAAAAACCGAAATACTGTGAAAATTCCATTAGAAAATCTCAAGATCAGTTCAAAAATATCTTTTGAAAATATGCTTTTTAACAGTTGCAAAGATAATTTCAACAAGTAGGAAGTAATCAAAGACCTGTCCCTCGGGCTCAGCATCAACCTCTCAGTACAGTATCAGCCCCGCGGGCTCACTCCCAACTCACAATATATAACATCAGCCTCTCGGGCTCAGCACTCCTTAACATATAACACATGGGTATCTGGTCAACAATGCAAGTAATAGTATGTATGCCAATAATATATGAGTGCTAAATGTCGTGTCACGTAGTACAAACATGAGTGAATGCAATGCAATGCACATGACCGCTACGACGCGTAGCCCGATCCATGGATACTCTGCGCTCACTGAGGGTATGTACAGACTCCGGAGGGGCTCCTTCAGCCCAAACGCAACAATGCTGTGGCGTGCAGCCCGATCCAATATGTATAATGTTGCGGTGTGCAGCCCGATCCAATATAATATATATATATATATATATATATATATATATATATATATATATATATATATATATATATATATATATATATATATATATATATATATATATATATAATATTGCGTGTGCAGCCCGATCCTTGCAATATTCTACTGCAGCGTGCAGTCCGATCCATGCAATATGATACTGTGGCGTGCAGTCCGATCCATGAAATATGCTACTGCAGCATGAAGTCCAATCCATGCATATATATATGCACATGCTCACACAACACTCGAGGCTTGAAAGCCTCCTTACGACACCTTCATGCCCTCACATATGGCCCTCAGCCTCAATCAATCCAAAATAGTCAAAAGCCCATCGGGCATCCGTAAAACGATAATACCCAACCCAAACAATAGTTCAAATATCAGTTAAATCTCTAAGTTTGTGAAAAATATATCTGAGTTCATGAAGTAGTATAAATCACATGGAATAAGTTCAAATAATCTTTCAAATGGTGAGAAAAACTGTGATGATAGTTCATAAAGAGATCAAATAATAGGCAATAAGCCCCAAGTATGGCAATGAGACTAAGTTATAATAATGACAACAAAACATTTACAATTTAGCGGTAAAAACCAACAACCGGGACAGAACAGGTCACACAACGATGCCCTACCCCACGCTCAGATCCAGCGTGCAAGTCACCATAATACAACACTAAGCTGTGCAAATCCAGGATTTCAAACCCTCAGGATACCATTCCTAAGTATTACTCACCTCGAACCGGCGGAATATCAAGCTCGCGACGCCTTTGCCCCTCAAATTGGCCTCCACGTGCGTCGAATCTAGCAAAACATAGAGCGAATAAATCACAATATGCAAATGGGACACTACCCAATCGAAAACAATTGAAATACACACAAAAACACAAAGTTGGCAAAACCTGAGCCCCGAGCCCACTTCTCGAAAAATTACAAAATTTACATTTTCAGAATCCTTGTCTCGCCACGAGTCCGTACATATAAAATTCACAATAATTGAGGTTCATTTGACCCCTCAAATTGGTGATTCTAACAAAGAGGGTTTTCTATCCTTTCCAACTAAAATGCTCAAATTAAACACCAAAACTTGCAATAGATTCGAGGTATACAGCCAAAATTTAGTTAAGAACTCTTACCCCGATGTTTTCCTTGAAATCACTCGAAAAAGCGCCTCACCCGAGCTCCCTTGGTCCAAAAATGAAAGAGTGAGACGATTTTGGACTTTAATATGATGCCCGCGTATTTGTTCTCCGTGTTCGCGGTCTCCCTTCGCGTTCGCGAAGAACAAATTTCCAAGAAATAATTTTTCAAACTCTTCTCGGACAGCCTCTAGTGAAATGATCATAACTTTTTTAATTGATGTCTCAATGCCGATTATATATGTTTCTGAAAACTAGATTCAAAGATCTACAACTTTCATTTTTACATCAACCTCGAATTCCTTGTGGATCAAAAGATATCACCTTCCGAAGTAGGACCTGCGCGACAGAAAATTCATTATTCGCGAACGAGAAGCACAGTCGCGAATGCGAAGACCAAAAGTCGCAGAAGACAATTTCTGCTTCGCGAGCGCGATGGGACCTGTCGAACGCGAAGGACAACGCCAGATACCATCAATCAGCAGTTCAAAACTTTCGAAAAATGACCCGTTGACCACCCGAAATCACCCCGAGCCCCTCGAGACCTCAACCAAAAGCACAAATATGTCATATTACCTTATTAAAACTTGCTCAAACCATAAAAACACTATCGTAAACATCAAAATCATCAAATTTCCACTGATTCAAACCTAAGATAAACTAAAACTTCCGAAACTTGCATTTTATCTAAACCCAACCTAAACACCTCTGAATGATCTGAAAATTTACACACAAATCAAAAATCACCTAACAAATCTAGTGCAACTGTCGGAATTCCATTCGGACACTCGGATCAAAATCTCACCTAATTCGAACTTAGCCAATTCAAGCCTAATTCTACATCGGACCTCCAAATTCAATTTCGATTTCATTTCCAAGTCATAAATCACCTTCCGAAACTAGCCGAATCATCAAAAATCCATTCCAAGCACAATAACTCATTAGTCAACATCCTGTTGACTTTTCCAAACTAGCATTCTCTTAAAGAGACTATTTGTCTCAATTCCAACCAAACTCTGACCGAATTACTTCAAACTCTACACACACATATAATGAAGCATATAAAAGCATAAAACGGGGAAAGAGGGGCAGTAACTCACGTGACGACGGGTCCGGTCGTCACATCCTCCCCAACTTAAATAAATGCTCGTCCTCGAGCGTACTCAGAGTTGTACTAGAAGCAACCAAATAGCTGAATGACCTTACTGAGCATATACTCGGGTGATTCCACGTCACCCTATCATACATAGATCCGCTAACACAACATAGCCAGAATTTCATAGTCCATCTAAACCATAATCCGTAGGACTGCATTGCACGTTCCAAAGTTATACACAAGATCCTAACCTTACGTCTATATTCAGAATAAACCCGAATCAACTGTAATAATCCATACCTATAACCTCGGCTGCAATCATATGATATCCCAGATAACTCAAATACATGCAGCGATAACCTCCATTCACAACAATTGCCCATGATAGCCGGATACAGATAGAAAACCTTTTTGTTAACTAAAGTCTTATTCCAACACCTTCATATACTACCGACGGTAACAGAAACACGCGATAAATCAAACCCATCTCTCAGATCAACCATTCATGAGTCCATTTCCTTTCTGACTGATACTACAACAGATTTTTGAGCCAAATCTCGATATTACCATTCTAACAGGCTAAAATCAAATATGCTCATACTCAGTAACGACTCCAACGATTATCTCAACTACAACAAGCCACTCTGGTGATATGACACCTCAACACCGGCCTAAGACACATCGTGCTCAACACAGGCACCAATAAGAAATGATCTGAACACACTCAAATCATGACAATTGACTCAAACGAAAGAGATGTACTTCAAATTCCTCCGTACGATCACAACACGTAACTGAGATCCCATCTTACATCCTAGAAATAGAGTACCTGAATCCTCCTCAGAAGGTCACAACATCACGTGGCCTTGTAACAACGCGCGATTCTATCCAAGCACTATTACATATGAAGCACATCAAGTCATCATTCTTAACACGATCAGCACACACATATTAAGGTCTGAAACCTCACAGTCCATCACACCCACGATGAAGCAAGTATTATACACTATTCAATACTGAAAGGACACAACCGATGCGCTATTCGTTGAGAAACACCCAATACGGATTTTCCTCATAAACCAGGAAACAAGGCATACAAAGTAACATATAGGAAAACTATTATCCATATCACACTGTTGCGGTGTGCAACCCGGTCCAGATAACATACCCATGGTGGCGTGCAACCCGATCTAGATACCATACCCGTGACGGGCGTGCCACCCGATCCGCGCATATATCTCATAAAAGGAACCGCACATTGAGTCAAATATGCTCATTACAATAAACACATGTAGCCTCATGCACAGCCTCAAAAACGCATCCGAAAAGTCCCTTAATACAGGAACTGAATCAATTGTAGTAACCTCTGCACTGACATCCGCCAAGAAGGCCTAATCAATAAGCAATACTTGCCAGCCGCCCGCTGGACTCTGGAATGCAAGCTACCCTTCTAGAACGTAGATGTACTTTGCCACACAGCCTATGGCATTTCCTGGCATAGCCCATAACACATTAGTCTAGACAATCTGACCCTGGAACAACCAGTCTGCCATCAGATATCATGACCCAAATTTAACATACCAAGCAAAGAAAGATCCACTCGGACCTCCAGTTTCCAACAACTGCAAGATGATGTCTATATACACGACCTACAACCACCGCATGGTCAGATCACAAGGACTTCTAGTCTCTAACACATATAACCATGAATCACTATACCTGATCCCACACTCCACCGTACTAATACATAACACACATCAAGTATCCATTCATACCACGAAAGATATTCAAAATTTCCTGTGCCGTCAACAAACTCAAATGTCCACAGTCGATCCCACAAAAAGAAATGTCGCAATACTACTGACGTATCATCAATTTATATCACCTTAATCATCTGAAGACCAATTCTTTACTCACCTAAAGCTATCTGTTCTCTTCAAGAATTTAACGATTTCCCATTATGAACTGAACCAAAGCGTTGAACACGCAATTCTCAATTCTCCATATCTTAGCACACAGACCATCCCACACTAGGATAACATTGTTAGATAATACGCTTAACGCTAGAGGGGGGGTCAATAGCGTTATAATAGAAATTAGCGTAAACTTGCGGAATTTAAAAATTGCAGAAAGTAAATAAGTGCGATAAATAATAAAGTACGCACCGGTGTATTCTGGTTCACCATAACATGTGGCTTGTCCAGTCCCCGAGAGACTCTCTCGAGAGTTTCCACTAACTTGTCAAGCTTACGGGTGCTCAACAAACCTTAGGACACACGCCTTAACACTTTTGCTCGGAGATACAACACTCCAAGACTTCAACCAAGGAAACACAAGTTCCTTACAACAAGAGAATCACAATTCTCTTACAAGTGTACAAAACACTAAACACTCAAACAATACACTCCTTAATGAGTAGATATGAGTAAAAGAAGTAAGCACAAGATCACAACAACTATGGACAAGACTTTGGCTCTCAAAAGCTTTATGAAATGAATATAAAATGATAAACAATAGTATGCAAGCTTATAGCAATAGAATGATCAGTTGTTGTATGTTATTGTGTTTAAAACACTGAAATGAAGCTGTATTTATAGTTGAAAAACTTGGCATTACCGTTGCCTAATTGCCAATTAAGAGTTGCTCATTTTACTGTGTGACAATCGATTGTCAAGAAGTCACAATCGATTGTTTGCCAATCGTTCCAGAAATCAATCCCAGATTTTACGCTTAACAATCGATTGTCCAAGATCAACAATCGATTATTGGTAACGTTCAAAAAATCATTCTCAGATTTTACGCAAAACAATCGATTATACAAAATCAATAATCGATTATTCAGCAACGTTCAAAAAATCCTTTCCAGATTTTAATTTCAACAATCGATTATTCAAAAACGTTCAAAAAATCTTTTCCAGATCTTAATTTCAACAATCGATTGTACAAAAGCAACAATCGATTACCTGACGGTATTTGAAAACTTTACGACAACGGTCAGCTTCACAATCGATTGTGCAATGTTAATAATCGATTATTTATCAGACTTTGAAAATCATTTTAGACACTGCCTCGTGACAATCGATTGGTATATACTCACAATCGATTATTTAATAACTTTGAAAACGTCTGGAAGACACTGCCTCAACACAATCGATTGTCATATGTTCACAATCGATTATTTTGTGACTTTAAAAAATCTGATGGACACTGTCTTTTCACAATCGATTGTCATTAGCTTCACAATCGATTATTTTGAGTTTTGAAAAACTTTGATGTACACTGCCTCATCACAATCGATTGTCATAAGGTTCACAATCGATTGTCATGCAGGTTTGGAAAACCTGATGCTCACTGCCTTAACACAATCGATTGTCATTTAGTTCACAATCGATTGTCATGCAGTCTTGGCTTAACATAATCGATTATCATAAGTACATAATCGATTATCTTAGTCCAGATTTTAGAGGCATGTTTAAAAATTATTTTGACTGAAGTAAATATGCATGATTTAAAATCATTTAGCATTAAATTAAATATGCATGATTTTGTAAAAATAATTTTATGAGAGAAGCCATGTCATGAGTCAAGTTGTCGGATCAAGATCACAATTAAGAACGACTCATTTAAACTATAAAACTTTGTCTTGTGCTTGAATCTCGTTATCCACCAATTGTGCGCTTGTACTTGAACTTCGTCATATATCAATTTGCGCTTGTTTGTCATTCATCAAAACCTACACTTAAGAACACACGTTTTAGTATAAAGCCTTGAGAACGTGTTTCCAACAATTTCCCCCTTTTTGATAATGGCAAACTTTAAGCGGGATATGCAACTTAAACAATTTATAATGACGATTCAAGACATGCAACAAGTACACAATTTGTTCCCCCTCAATATATGTATTCCCCCTCAATTTAAGCTTATAAATATTGAGAGTGCATACCCGTTATCTTCCCCCTTTTGCCATTAGCAAAAATAATATAAGAAGATGCCAAAGATGTAAATAAAACTTGTTTATTTATTGGAAAGAAAACGTGATTACTTAAAGAGAGTACAATAACTCAAGTAATAGCAGAACAATCAATTATTGATACGAGATAATCGATTATTAGACGACAGAAACCGATTTTTCTGAAGAAGACTCGATTATTGCGCGTCATGCTTTATAATTCCCCCTACCTTTAGGGCGATACCTGCAAAAATTCGTTAGACGTCTCCGACGCTCAAGTTAGAAATCATGTAAAATAAAAAAGATACAATGCATGACTTAGATCAACGTGGAGTCAAGAATCCCGAGTTCACTACGAATTCGGAAGAAGGACTCTTTCTCTAAGGGCTTTGTAAAGATGTCGGCCAATTGATCTTTGGTTTCAACAAATTCGATTTCGACATCGCCCTTGAGAACGTGATCTCTTATGAAATGATGTCTAATTTCAATGTGTTTTGTTCGCGAATGAAGAACGTGGTTCTTCATCAAGCATATGGCACTAGTATAATCACATCTAAGAGGGATATGATCAAGACTTAGGCCATAGTCCAAGAGTTGTTGTTTCATCCAGAGGATTTGAGCGCAACAACTCCCCGCGGCTACATATTCAGCCTCGGTTGTGGACAACGCAACACTTACTTGTTTCTTGCTAAACCAAGAAACGAGAGAGCTACCGAGCAAATGGCAAGTGCCACTAGTGCTCTTGCGGTCCAATTTGCATCCAGCAAAATCGGAGTCGGAATAGCCAACGAGTTGGCATGAAGAACCTTTGGGGTACCATAGACCCACATTTGTAGTACCAACAAGGTACTTCAAAATCCGTTTTACCGCAGTAAGGTGAGACTCCTTCGGACACGATTGATAACGGGCGCATAAGCACACACTAAACATGATGTCCGGACGACTAGCAGTAAGATAGAGAAGAGAGCCAATCATACCTCGATACTTCTTAGTGTCGACTTCCTTACCTTTCTCATCTTTGTCTAGATGATCGGATGTGCTCATGGGAGTCGCCATTGCTTTTGCATTGTTCATTTCAAATCATTTCAGCAATTCTTTGCAATATTTGGCTTGGCAAATGGACGTACCTTCTTTCATTTGCTTTACTTGTAATCCCAAAAAGAATGTTAACTCACCCATCATAGACATCTCAAATTCGCTTGTCATTAAATCGGAAAATTCCTTGCATAAGACATTGTTAGTAGCACCAAATATGATATCATCCACATATATTTGAACTAATAAAATATCATTGTTTTTATGCTTAACAGAAAGGGTGGTGTCAACCTTTCCCCTAATGAAATCATTTTCCAATAGAAATTTACTCAATCTTTCATACCAAGCTCGGGGAGCTTGTTTTAAACCATAAAGAGCCTTTTTGAGTTTGAAAACATGATCGGGAGATTTAAAATCTTCAAAACCGGGGGGTTGTTCAACATAAACTTCTTCTTGAATAACACCATTTAGAAAAGAACTTTTCACATCCATTTGATATAAATTGAAATTCATAGAAGAGGCAAAAGCGAGCAATAGACGAATAGCTTCTAATCTAGCTACGGGAGCATATGTTTCTTCATAGTCAATACCCTCTTCTTGATTATAGCCTTTTGCTACAAGCCTAGCTTTGTTTCTAGTGATTACACCATTTTCATCTAGTTTGTTTCGAAAAACCCATTTCGTACCAATTATGGTATTATTTTCGGGTCTTGGCACCAAATCCCAAACGTCATTCCGTTTGAATTGGTTAAGCTCCTCTTGCATTGCCAAGGTCCAAAATTCATCCCCAATTGCTTCGGAGATGGTTGTTGGTTCAATTCGAGACACAAAGGCAATATGTCCTAAGGTGTTCTTATGGGTGTTTCGGGTACTTACCTTTTCTCCGACGTCGCCAATTACTTGTTCGAGAGGGTGATCTTTGATTGTCCTCCACTCGTTAGGCGTTTTCGTTTCATTTTCCAATTGTGGCGCTTCCTCCGTTGGTTATTTCAAAATTTCGTCTTGATTTTCCTTAGGCGTTTCCTCTTGTATTTTGTCTTTCAAGCTATCGAAAATACCTACAAGATCAAAACCGGAATCCTTTCTCGCCAAGCAAGCATTATTTTCGGAAAATACAACATGAGGGGATTCCTCCACAGTTTCGGTTCTTTTATTAAAAACCCTATATGCTTTGCTATGTGAAGAATAACCAATGCAAATTCCCTCATCGGACTTAGCAGCAAATTTTCCCAATTGATCTTTGCCATTGTTATGAATGTAACATTTACAACCGAATACTCTAAAATGGGAGATATTTGGTTTCCTTCCCTTATAGAGTTCATAGGGAGTTTTCATGAGTATAGGCCTTATGACTACTCTATTTAAGACGTAGCGTGCGGTACTCACGGCATCCGCCCAAAAATGTTTGGGAATCTTCGAGCATGGTTCTAGCCATCTCTTCGAGACACCTATTTTTCCTTTCCACCACCCCATTTTGTTGTGGTGTACGTGGAGCGGAAAAGGTATGCTCGATACCGAGTTCGTCACAAAAGTCCGCAAAGAGATTGTGATCAAACTCTCCCCCATGATCACTTCTAATTGAAGTGACGGTTGTTTCCTTTTCGTTTTGAATACGCTTAAGAAAATATTTAAAATTCTGAAAAGCATCACTTTTATTGGCAAGAAATAAAGTCCAAGTAAATCTAGAGTAATCATCAACAATCACAAAAGCATAACGATTTCTTCCTAGACTTTCAATGCAAGATGGTCCAAATAAATCCATGTGAAGCAATTGCAATGGTCTAGAAGTTGAAGCAATATTTTTGGATTTGAAAGATGCTTTTGTTTGCTTCCCTTTTTGACATGAATCACAAATAGAGTCATTTTCAAATTTTAAAAAGGGAAGACCAATAACTAAGTTTTGAGAAATCAATTTGTTCAAAAGATGCATGTTGATATGTGCTACTCTACGATGCCATAACCAAGTATCATCCTCTTTACTCATAAGACAATCAACATATTCGGGTGAGGAATTAGCAAGATCAACCATATAAATATTATCCACTCTAAAACCACGAAGGATAATTTTAAAATCACTACGTCTAAACACTAAGCATTCATCCGAATCAAATAGGGCAAGATTTCCCTTGTCACATAATTGACTTATGCTCAAGAGATTATGCTTTAAACCTTTCACAAGTAATATATGCTTAATAGAGGAATTTTCATCCTTACCGACCAATCCGATGCCAATAATCTTTCCTTTATTGTTATCCCCAAAAATCACATTTCCTCCTTCTTTGTGTTCTAGTTGAAGGAATTTGGATTCGTCTCCCGTCATATGTTTGGAGCATCCACTATCAAGGTACCATAGTACGCTTGATCCCTTCAAACATATCTACAAAACAAATTAATGCGTCTTAGGTACCCATGCCATTTTGGGTCCTTGAGGGTTAGGCATATTATAATGATGCGATTGAGTGATATGTCTATGTCGTGTAAAACATGCAGGAGCAATATGACCAATGCGTCTACAATAATGACAAGTCACGTTGGGGTTATGCATCCTTCTAGGTTCATAGTAACTTGATGGACAAAATGATTTACTCTATTTTCATTATGACTATTGCGCATTTCATGAGAACCATTTCTCCTACTATTAGTTCTAAAATAAGCAGCATTTCTAGAGTAATGGTTATGTCTAGATGTTCTAAAAGACTCCAAACTCCTTCTAGTGTTTGGCCTAGAATATGCATCATTTCTAGGGTAGTCATTTCTAGGTGGTAAGTCATTTCTAGGTCTTCTAAAATGTTCAACATTTGGTCTAGCATGCATATTTGTTCTAGGATTGCTATTTCTAGGATAAGCATTTGTTTTATTAATCCTAGGTTGAGCCTTAGGTGGTTGGGGTTTGGCTTCAACCTTTTCTTCAGGCTCATTCTTAAAGCCTATGCCATGCTTGGTTGATTTCAAATTAACAAGGACCTTATTCAAATTTTTGTGGGAAGAATTAAACTTATCTAAAGTACCTTTAAGTCTATCTACCTCATTTTCGAGATGCATGCAAGAAGAACAATTTTTAATAGAACTTTCGGGCTTGTCGGCGCTTCTTTTTCCGAATAACTTGTTTCCTCTTTCAGCTTCTCATTTTCTAAAACCAGTTTTTCTAAATCCTTTTCTTTCAAAGAAAGCTGTTTTTGAAAATCTTTTTCTTTTAGAGAAGCATTTTCTTTTATGCTCTTGACAATTTTTGAAGCCTTAATAAATTCAGTATATAGCTCATCAAAAGCAGTTCGCATTTCTTCAAGAGTAAAGAAGTTTTTAGAAGAGATTTGACATACCTCATCTTGCTTGTCTTCTTGCGCCATAAGACAAAGGTTTGCGGCTTCGTCTTCTTCTTCTTCGCTTGACTCATCTCCGGAGTCTCCTCCCCAAGAAATGTATGCACGTTGCTTCTTAAAAGGTTTCTTCTCCTTTTTGATGTTTGGGCAATTTGATTTGATGTGCCCGGTTTCACCGCATTCATAGCACTTTATTTGTTCGCCTTGCTTTTTGCCCTTTCGTTCATACTCCTTTCGCATGAACTTTTGAAATCTTTTGATAACGAGTCCAAACTCGTTGTCTCCGTCCTCATCAACTTGAGGTTGGCTTGTGCTTGCCTTAAGCGCTATTCTTTGCCTCCTTTGATCATCAACAAGAGGGTTAACTATAGTAGACTCATAAGTCTTAAGGTTACCTCTTAATGCGTCGATGGTGACATTTGAGACGCCAATGGATTCTTGGATTGCGTCGGCCTTTGATCGCCATGCCGGAGTGAGACTTCTAAGAATTTTTCGAACAAGTTCTCTATCCGTGAATGTCTTCTTGAGAGCATGTAGATCATTTACGATTATTGAAAATCGTTCAAACATTTCATCCACCTTTTCACCTTACTTCATGTGAAATAATTCATAGGCATGGGTTAGGAAATCAATTTTGGCTTCCCTTACCTGGTCCGTACCTTCGTACGTAATTTCCAGCTTGTCCCACATTTCCTTCGCCGTTGTGCAACACGATATTTTCCTGTAATCGTCTGCATTTACAGCACTATATAATAAATTAATTGCTTTAGCATTATTTGCACCTTTCGGATATCATCCGCGTCATATTCTTCTTCGGACTTGGGAGACCATTCGGTGTCAACCTTTTTGGTTGGAATTTGATTTCCCTTCGTTATCACCTTCCAAAGAAGAAAATTGTTTGCTTGAACGAAGATTTTCATCCTCTCCTTCCAGTACGTATAGTTTGTACCGTTGAATAGAGGTGGTCGCGTGGAGCATTGTCCTTCATCAATTCCTGCAAAAGAGTCACGAGTAGAAGCCATGGATGGTTCTCTCAAACTGTTTAGTCTTCAGAGAGTTGGGCTCTGATACCAATTGTTAGATAATACGCTTAACGCTAGAGGGGGGGGGGGTGAATAGCGTTATAATAGAAATTAGCGTAAACTTGCGGAATTTAAAAATTGCAGGAAGTAAATAAGTGCGATAAATAATAAAGTACGCACCGAATACACGCACCGATGTATTCTGGTTCACCACAACACGTGGCTAGTCCAGTCCCCGAGAGACTCTCTCGAGATTTTCCATTAACTTGTCAAGCTTACGGGTGCTCAACAAACCTTTACAACTTAAGGACACACGCCTTAACACTTTTGCTTGGAGATACAACACTCCAAGACTTCAACCAAGAAAACACAAGTTCCTTACAACAAGAGAATCACAATTCTCTTACAAGTGTACAAAACACTAAACACTCAAACAATACACTCCTTAATGAGTAGATATGAGTAAAAGAAGTAAGCTCAAGATCACAACAACTATTGACAAGACTTTGGCTCTCAAAAGCTTTATGAAATGAATATAAAATGATAAACAATAGTATGCAAGCTTATAGCAATAGAATGATCAGTTGTTGTATGTTATTGTGTTTAAAACACTGAAATGAAGCTGTATTTATAGTTGAAAAACTTGGCATTACCGTTGCCTAATTGCCAATTGAGAGTTGCTCATTTTACTGTGTGACAATCGATTGTCAAGAAGTCACAATCGATTGTTTGCCAATCGTTCCAGAAATCAATCCCAGATTTTACGCTTAACAATCGATTGTCCAAGATCAACAATCGATTATTGGTAACGTTCAAAAAATCATTTTCAGATTTTACGCAAAACAATCGATTATACAAAATCAATAATCGATTATTCAACAACGTTCAAAAAATCCTTTCCAGATTTTAATTTCAACAATCGATTGTACAAAATCAACAATCGATTATTTAGCAACGTTTAAAAAATCTTTTCCAGATCTTAATTTCAACAATCGATTGTACAAAAGCAACAATCGATTACCTGACGGTATTTGAAAACTTTACGACAACGGTCAGCTTCACAATCGATTGTGCAATGTTAATAATCGATTATTTATCAGACGTTGAAAATCATTTTAGACACTGCCTCGTGACAATCGATTTTTATATACTCACAATCGATTATTTAATAACTTTTAAAAAGTCTGGAAGACACTACCTCAACACAATCGATTGTCATATGTTCACAATCGATTATTTTGTGACTTTGAAAAATCTGATGGACACTGTCTTTTCACAATCGATTTTCATTAGCTTCACAATCGATTATTTTGAGTTTTGAAAAACTTTGATGTACACTGCCTCATCACAATCGATTGTCATAAGGTTCACAATCGATTGTCATGCAGGTTTGAAAAACCTGATGCTCACTGCCTTAACACAATCGATTGTCATTTAGTTCACAATCGATTGTCATGCACTCTTGGCTTAACATAATCGATTATCATAAGTACATAACCGATTATCTTAGTCCAGATTTTAGAGGCATGTTTAAAAATCATTTTGACTGAAGTAAATATGCATGATTTAAAATCATTTAGCATTAAATTAAATATGCATGATTTTGTAAAAATAATTTTACGAGAGAAGCCATGTCATGAGTCAAGTTGTCGGATCAAGATCACAATTAAGAACGACTCATTTAAACTATAAAACTTTGTCTTGTGCTTGAATCTCGTTATCCACCAATTGTGCGCTTGTACTTGAGCTTCGTCATATATCAATTTGCGCTTGTTTGTCATTCATCAAAACCTACACATAAGAACACACGTTTTAGTATAAAGCCTTGAGAACGTGTTTCCAACAAACATGCCCATCTTCAAACCACGGTAAAACACATTAAGAACTCTTTCTCCCAATTCCATTGCAAAAGCTAAACTGCCAGGACTGAATCCTTCTACCAAAACCAAGTTAAGCAAACTGCCAGCACGTAAAGCTTTGTTGCACCATGCCTATAAGGCTCATTACCTTGAACACATACAATAATTAATCATATCCTTACCATACTGATTCAGTTCATTATCAAGCTATTCCATTTTATCCAATTTCCTCCCCGGATCGCCTTTAATTTGATATTCTCCCTTGCTATAGCACCACAATACCTCGACCTAGGTTACCACACGAGACTCACACATAAAAACACATTGTCCAAGACCCATAGGCCACGGAATACCCTCTCAAACGTTTCCCAGAAATGCCACATTCCAGAATGCTTTACCTTGAAGAATTTCCTGCAATACTGAATTCGTTTACCATTACCTTCCAAATACGGATACATAGAATGCCATTATTAACATAAAATACCGCAAGTCTTGATATTTTCTAATGAAAACTCAATCTCTAGCCACATACGTAGAATTAAGACACCTGATTGTTACATGCAAAATCTTGAACATAGTAAAACAATTCTCGAGTGTCATTCACTCTTAGCTGTAATTCACCTGCCCTAAATGAACGGAAACACTCGTGTCTTATTAGTACTCAGACACCGCAGAACATGATTTCATACAGATACAACAACCATCTTCCTTCTTTATGCACTGAGCATTCTTTATCAACAACTACTCAAAATGTCCTAGTATTTTTCTCACGTTTACGAGAGCACCATTTAACCTTCGTAGAAATTTTCTTTCGCACGTGCCATCCTCGGCTCAACTTCCGACAGAACTGATCTACTATCATACCTCAAAACGGAACCAACATAGCACATAACCATGCAATCAGCTGACCAACAGAAACCTCCCCAACTTGGCTCGAAGCCATATATTAAGGCACTCTTAGCAACTCATAACAATTTTACTCTAATGATGCCACAATGAGATCAAACTCAAATCATTTACAAGTTTTGTGAATACACAGATCATCTAGCATTGACATTCTCTACAAACCCCATCATTCATATCCACATCAGCTAAGTCCACTTTCTTAAGTATCCCAATTCTTCAAAATACAACACATACCCCTCAATTACAGCTGAGATATTTTAATATACACATAAGGGCCATACCGTTAAAAAATACTCCGTAGGAGATACCTCACCTGCTTCACCTCATTTTAATATTTTAACATATCTTCCACCACATGAAATGTACTTTACTTTCCAGCTAAGAGACATGAAAATGTTCTTCATGCGCCCATAACTTAGGGCTGCACAATAGACCGTAATAGCAAATAATTACTTAACAGCTCATCTATTATCCAACAGTCTTCTTCGTCATTACCACAATTATACATATACACCTCGCAGTACTAACATGCTCATCACATGGATATCCAGCCACCATTCCGGCTATTAAGAGCAACACTGAACATATAGGTTCAAAACACTTGCTCAAGCAATCAACACCTCGGTGCTCAAGCCATAGGCAAAGATCTGGCCTCAAGTCCTCCAGACTGGCCCAACATGAACTTACAGAGATTACCTCTCGACCATTGATCGAGGAATCACAAGCCATCAAGGAACATATACTACTGAGCGCTCACATGCACATACAGACATGTGGAAGGAATTTCAAGAATTATATCTCAAGCTGAATCAAGCAAGGACGATAAGAATTACAAGAATGAAAAGTTTTTCGAAAGGTTGTGCAACCTCTCAAGGATAAATATAGGCGTCTCCATACCGATCCGCGAGACTCTGCTAACCCTGCTCATGACTTCTGAGACCTAGTAACCTAGGCTTATAGCAACTTATCACGACACCAATTTCCATACCCGATCGTGATGGCACCTCTCGTGAAGGAAAGGCCAGCCAACAACCCCAAATACTCTTTAGGCAGCTATTAAACGTAAATGAATAGAAAGACTACTGAATGGCATTTAACTATGAAATTTCATTCAAATACAACCCGACCGGGGTGTCACAAGTCATGAGCATCTAATGAGAAGTCACACAACTATTGAGCCAACAAAATATATATACAAAGCAAAACTGGAACTCAAAGTCGAAATACGGTGCCGCGAACGCTGGCGGTCACCTTGCTCAGCTACCAAAATATGGCCCTCGGTCCTGCTAACAACCCGCTACCGGGTAAACAATACCTGCAACTGCACGCAAGGTGCAGGGAGTAAAGTGAGTACTTCCAACTCAGTGGTAATAAGAGAGAATAATATCTGAGCGATAAGAAAACACGTATGAGCATACCAAACTGCTATAAAAGAAAGAGCAACCCTTTCTACGAAAAACCGAATACTATGAAAATCCCTTTAGAAAATGTCAAGATCAGCTAAAAAATATCTTTTGAAAATATGCTTTTTCAACAGTTGCAAAGATAATTTCAACAAGTAGGAAGTTATCAGAGACCTGCCCCTCGGGCTCAACATCAATCTCTCAGTACAGTATCAGCCCCGCGGGCTCACACCCGACTCACAACATATAACATCAGCCTCTCGGGCTTCGCACTCCTTAACATATAACACCAGGGCATCTGGTCAACAAGGCAAGTAACAGTATGTATGCCAATGATATATGAGTGCTAAATGTCGTGCCACGTAGTACAAACAGGAGTGAATGCGTGAATGCAATGCAATGCACATGACCACTACGGCGCCTAGCCCGATCCATGGGTACCCTGCGCCCACTGGGGGTGTGTACAGGTTACGGAGGGGCTCCTTCAGCCCAGGCGCAAAAATGCTGCGGCGTGCAGCTCGATCCAATATGTATAATGCTACGGCGTGCAACCCGATCCAATATAATGTATATAATGTTGCGGTGTGCACCCCGATCCATTCAATATGCTACTGGGGCGTGCAATCCGATCCATTCAATATGCTACTGCGGCGTGCAGTCCGATCCATGCAATATGCTACTACGACGTGCTGTCTTATCCATGCATGTATATGCACATGCTCACACAACACTAGAGGCCTGAAAGCCTCCTTATGGCACCTTTATGCCCTCACATATGGCCCTCAGCCTCAATAAGTCCAAAATAGTCAAAAGCCTCTCGGGAATCAGTAAAACGATAATTTTCAGCCCAAAAAATAGTTCATATATCAGTTAAATCTCTAAGTTTGAGAAAAATATGGTTGAGCTCATGAAGCAGTGTAAATCATATGGACTGAGTTCAAATAATCTTTTAAATAGTGAGGAAAACTGTGATGATAGTTCATAAAGAGTTCAAATAATCGGCAATAAGTCCCAAGTATGGCAATGAGACCAAGTTATAATTATAAAAACAAAACATTTACAATTTAGCGGTAAAAACCAATAACCGGGATGGACCAAGTCACAATCCCAATGGTAGGCTACCCCACGCTCAGGTCCAGCGTGCAAGTCACCACAATACAACACCAGATGTGCAAATCCAGGGTTTCAAACCCTCAGGATATCATTCCCAAGTATTACTCACCTCGAACCGGTGAAATCTCAAGCTCGGGATGCCTTTTCCCCTCAAAGTGGCCTCCACGCGCGTCGAATCTAGCAAAAAACAGAGCGAATACATCACAATATGCAAATGGGACAATACCCAATCGAAAACAATCAAAATACACCCAAAAATACAAAGTTGGCAAAACCCGAGCCCCAGACCGACTTCTTGAAAAATTACAAAATTCACATTTTCAGAATCCTTGTCTCGCCAAGAGTCCGTACATATAAAATTCACAAAAATCGAGGTTCATTTGACCCCTCAAATTGGTAATTCTAACCAAGAGGGTTTCTACCATTTCCAACAAAAATCCTCAATTAAATACCAAAACGTGCAATAGATTCGAGTTATACTACAAAAATTAAGTTAAAAACACTTACCCCGATGTTTTTCATGAAAATCACTCGATAAATCGCCTCACCCAAGCTCCCTTGGTCCAAAAATGAAAGAGTGAGATGAGTTTGGACTTTAATATGCTGCCCAGGTACTTGTTCTTCGCGTTCACGAAGAACAAATTTCCAAGAAATTATTTTTCAAACTCTTCTCGGACAGCCTCTAGTAAAATGATCATACCTTTTGCTAATGATGTCCAGATGCCTATTATAATATGTTTCGGAAATCTAGATTCAAAGATCTACAACTTTGGTTTTTACATCAACCCTAAATTCCTTTTGGATCAAAAGATATGAGCTTCCGAAGTAGGACCTGCGCGACAGAAAATTCCTTCTTCGCGAACGCGAAGAACAAAAGTCCCAGATGGCAATTGCTTCTTCGCGAACGCGAAGCACAGTCGCGAACGCGAAGACCAAAAGTCCCAGAAGCTAATTTCTGCTTCGCGACCGCGAAGGTACCTTATGAACGCGAAGGACAACACGCGATACCAACAACCAGAAGTTCAAAACCTTCCAAAAATGACCCGTTGACCACCCGAAATAACCCCGAGGCCCTCGGGACCTCAACCAAAAGCACAAATATGTCCTATTACCTTATTCAAACTTGCTCGATCCATAAATACACTACCATATACATCAAAATCATCAAATTTCCATGGATTCAAACCTATAAACTAAAACTTCCGAAACTTGCATTTGATCCAAATCCCGACCTAAGCACCTCCGAATGATCTGAAAGTTTTCACACAGATCAAAATCACCTAACGGAGCTACTGCAACTTTCGGAATTCCATTCCGACTCCTAGATCAAAATCTCACCTATCAACCGAAATTCGCCAAAATTTGAACTTAGCCAATTCAAGCCTAATTCTACACCATATCTCCAAATTCAAGTCCGATTTCACTTCCAAGTAATAAATCACCTCCCGAAACTAGACGAATCGTGAAAAATCCATTCCGAGCCCCATAACTCATATATCAACATCCGGTTGACTTTTCCAAACTAGCATTCTCTTAAAGAGACTATTTGTCTCTATTCCAACCAAACTCTGACCGAATCACTTCAAGCTCTACAAACACATATAATGAAGCATATAGAAGCATAAAACGGGAAAAACGTGGCGGTAACTCACGTGACGACGGGTCCGATCGTCACAGATAGTCAATTCCATCATTTTAGAATAAAATAAATTTTAGGATAACTAATACCGCATTTTATCCCGAGATTGTTCCATAGCTAACCAACTAAACGACCCCTTCGGGCATAATATACTAGCTTTTACGCAGGATTTTTAAGCGGTGCCGAAATTTATAAATGAAAAAATTGGAATATAACTTTGATTATCATACTTTTTGACAAGAAATAGCCTTAGTCTTGATTTTGTTGAGTATTAAGTTAGAAAAGGTCATTAGTTCAATTCTACTTCATCATAAGGCTCTCTCAAATATTTGAGAAAGAAAATTGTGATAGTTGAGATTTGAAACTTTGATTCCTTAGAATAAAATCAAGCATATAACCAACACACCAAGACACATCATATGTCAAGTGATGCCATTTTTTTCTACTTATCTATTTTCGTAGAGTATATATATATACACACACACACACACACACACACACACACACACAACAATACTAACCCAGTAAAATCCCACAAGTGTGGTCTGGGGAGGGTAGCGTGTACGTAGACCTTACCCATTACCCCGAAGGAGTAGAGAGGCTGTTTCCGAAAGACCTTCGGCTTAAGATAATAAAAAGAATAAAAGAAGAGAGTATTAGATTCACCACGGAAATTATAGAAAGCATGTAAAAAACATTCAAAGCAAAAACGATGGATAGTTACTAAAATTTTTCGATAAAGAGGTGTCACGTGACATCACTACAATAAGTGTGGATTCGTCCATGGGTTTCTTCGAATTACATTTGCCTAACATCAGCTAGCCTTCGTGGGTTGCGCTATCATATTTGAATTTGAGATTTTTTTCCTATCTATACCATATATGAAACCTTATTGCCAAATATGTGCATAGTATTTAAATTACCCGCCACGTGCACTATTTTTCTAAATTTTTATACCATTCATTAATTAGTAAATAATAGTAGCCGAATCTTTCTAATATGGCGCGCTAAAAATCAGTTAAAGAATATCCTAATTGATTTAGTGATCTCCAGTTCAAATTTGAACGCAAATCCTTTATTTGATCTCTCTCGAATTTTTCGTAATTCAAAAAAAAAACAAACTGAAATCAAATCTGTTCTTCATCTTTTTTTTTTTCTCAATACACAAACAAAAAAACAGTAAAATATAGAACAATAGCTCAGCAACAACACTCAATCGTGTCAAAAATCCCAATCATGCTACAATTGAATGGGAAAATTTGATTATAAAAAATGGGTCTCATCTCTGTATTTTTGGAGAAGAAGAAGGAATGGGGAAGAGGAAGTCTGATTTTATGTTAATATCTACAAAATTCCTACATTTATCTACAAATAAACTACAAATTGGTATAAGTATGTATAAATCAGTATTTATTTAAAGGTATCTATAAAATTAATACATTTATACTACAATTAAACTACGATCTATGTTGAAAAAAAATGTTGACTACAAAATTTTTTATTCATTACAAAATTTCGACAAAAAATTACAAATAACTACAAATCAGCTTTAGTATTGTATAAAACTTTATTGTTTTTAAGGGTATCTACAAAATTACTATGTTTATACTACAATTAAACTACGATCTATGTTAGAAAAAAATATTGACTACAATATTAACAAAAATGTGTTATTAAATATTTGTTAACACTTTTTTGGAAAAAATTTTTGGCTCGGCTCGGCTTCGGCTTCGGCTTATTGATTAACTTTTTGGACCAAATTTATTTGTTAATAGTAAAATGTTTACAAAAATGTGTTATTAAATCCAATTCTTTTTTTTGTTTTTGTAACAGAAAATTAACTACCCATAAATTTTCTCTCTTTATTTTCCCTCTTTATTGTTGAGTAAATAGCCATTTATGTAATGGAATTTATGCTGCGCAGTTTTGTAGAAACAACCATTCTGAAGAGTTTCACCTTGATCACACCCAAGTATGCCCTCTAAAAAGGACTCTGCGGACGTTGCAAATAAAACCCGAGTATTATGCCAAGGGTCGAATCCATAGAGAGTCAACCTATCAACTACCACCTTTTGAGCCACTAAATTCTTCAGAGCCAGCTTCCCAAAACTTTTGAATCACAAGTGGAGGTTTTACTAAGAACTAAGATTGTAGAGAAGAAACTAACTATAGCTAACTAACTAAGGTTGTAGACAAGAATGAGAGAACTGCTAAGGTAATGACTTCCCCTATTGATAGAATCCCTTCTGTTTATACTTCATACAAATTTACCAATACACTTTATCAATAATGAACACTCAACTTACCGCAACTCTCTCCCGAGCAATTACAGTAATATACTATTGCACCCTCCCGAGATACACTAGCTAGCTTTAATTAACACAGTTCCTTCAATATTGCACCAAGGCTTCGTTATTCCTAATCCCACCTTTAAACCCGCGGTTATAGATTCCTTATTACCTTAGGTGTGGTGTTATTCAATAACTACCTAAATATGTACTCTTTTCAAATTTATGCACATTAAATAGGAACAACTATTTGAGGATCCTCTTAATTAACTACAACAAGAACATAGTTGAATAAATAAGGATGAAAACCGGCAAATTTGCATTAAGATAAACAAGAAGTTCTACCACCAATAGGTTCCATCAAGGCCTTAGACAGGGAAATTAGCTACTCATAACTATGGGTAAACAAGCTAAATTAATATTCAACATAGTCTAGCAATAAAAATCAAAAGGGAAGAAGAAATGGGTTTGAGCTATTCTCTCACACTTTTATTTCCTTCCAAGAACTCAAAATAATCAATACATACCTCCAATGGGCGAAACCTAGTGACTAATATAGGTTTTAGGGCTAAAATTTCACGTTTGACACATTTTCCCTTGGCCATCAGCATGCCTACCGCAGCTCTACCGCGGACGCGGTAGAACCGTGGCCAAATGACCTCTATGATACCAATTTAATTTCAGCTGTACCCCCCCGCGGTTCTGCCGCGGTCGCGGTAGAACTGCGGCCAGACACATTCTCTGATTCTTGATTTATCTGCAGCTGTCTCCCACCGCGGTTCTGCCGCGGTCGCGGTGGAACTGCGGTGAACTCCTGCCTCTTATCTTCTAACTTGTTTATGACGTGGTTCACTTAGGAATTTTAAGAGTAGCCTCTTTTTTCTTCATTTCCTAACTCCAAAAGTACATCTCGCCTTCCCTACTCTTATGTAGCCTGAAAACCATGAAAAGCACTTATAAGAGCATTTTGCTATCACTTTTATCATCAAGACAATTCAAGAAGGTGGTTATTTAGGTCGTGAATATAGTTAAATTCACCTATTATCAACACCCCACACATAAATCTTTGCTCTTCCTCGAGCAAACTAAGCCACACTTGTAGGCCTAACTATTTGTTGCATTGTCCAAACATATGTCACACCCGCCATTTTGACGAACCAACCTAAGCAGTGCACAATCCTACCCCATATGCAGACTCTACTGCCATAACACCCTCTAGCTCACTCTCACTCTAGTTACTCTAACTGCGGTGAAGACTTACTTTTCCTTCCCGAGTCACATGCCCTCACATCAAAATTCTGAGAGAAGTCCCACACACACATAAAAATTCAACACAAGGAACCAAAAATAGAAAGAATTCACTCACTCTCAGCAAGGAACATTCACATGCCACACAGACACACCATAAGCTTGACCCTAGTGTAATACTCTACTAATCAAGCTGTTTGAGTCAAAGATCAAGAGGTGTTTATTTGGTTGTAATGTAGGCTAAAGGACAGGTAGGATACATTTAGATGTAGTGGCTGACCTCCCTAAGCACGTTTAATACATACTTCCTTTTCCATGTTTAGCCCAATCATTCCTCCACATTTTTGTTTCACATGTAACCCCCAATTTCTTTAAGTGGCACGAGCATCTTGTTTTCTCTTTTTTACAAAACTCGTCACTAATCATTATTCATTCAGGATTCCCCTTCTTTTGCTAACTCCCTACCATCCCACACTTTGAATTTTGCATATTCTTTCGTGATTCAAGTGCTTCTAGGAGGTATATGTTCAAACAAATCATTTATTCAAACACTAGGATATAGTTTATTATTAGGGTATCAAAGAATAGCCTTCAGGCTCCAAGGGGTTAACTAATGGCAATGTATACAGGTGGATTTAAAATTAAACATGCTTACACAAAGAAATGCCTCAATCATCTCTAAGACCTAACAGATTCTTTTTCGCTTTGCAAACACACAGAGCAAGTTCTATGTATCACATGCAAACATAGAATGTAAGTAAGGATATCACACACATTTTGCATGTAACTCATTCAAAATTAGTTTATCAACACACACAAATGAGTGTTTGAGAAAAACAGGATGTGCAAAATTAAGGTATAGATTTACAAGTCTACACTGAGCCAAGACCTTACACTCTCAAGTTCATTTCAGTAATTTGCAGGCGTGAATATTAGGGGTCGCATTCTGGCCTTTTACCCATCTTAGTTCTAACACTACAAAAGAAAAAATCTGCCTAACCCGGTTCAAGAAAAACCCATGGAAAAGAACCGTGGTCAAAAGAAAAACCAAGGGAGACTTAATACACTACCAAAAAATTAAAAATAATATAAATGAAAAATCTACAGGGACTACTTCCCTCAAGAGTACTGTCCAAGTGGTCTGTCATCAGGAAGAGTCCTCTACCTTTGTTTATGTGTTTTTGTTTGTTTTTATTTTTCATTTTTTTATGTATCCGACTTGGACCCTCAAGAGACCCGTCGACAAGTGTCCGTCATTAGGCCAAGTCAGTTACTCCTAAATTATCAACCATCCGTTATATACAACAACACCATTTACAACAATAATATCTTCATATTACAATAATCATCATATCTATATACAATAAAACACATACACAAAGTAAGTCTCCCACCCCACACTTAAAATAATGGAGTGTACCCATGTCATATCAATAAATGAAAGCACAGAAGGGTGAGAAGACTTCCCTGATACTCAATCAGAGTCGGAGACGGTGTTGGGGTCCACATGGCAGGCACTCGCAAATGCTCGGAACCATGACATAAATCGTCCCTCTGACCGGGCCTACCTCTGAGACATGGCATCAAGCCGTGTGTGGAGACCATCAACTGATGTGTGCCGACCCGCAACCTCTTCTTCCATGGAACATAACATTGGCCTGGTAGATTGGGACTTTGACAAGCCGGCCCTAGTGTGGGGGCGACGAGGTTGTACGGCACTGTCAACTGACCGTCTGGATGGTGTGAGGGGAGTTGGGGCATCATCATCATCATCATCATCTATTTCAATTGTCTGTGGGCC
The DNA here is from genome assembly GCA_034376525.1 of Nicotiana benthamiana. Taxonomy (NCBI): domain Eukaryota; kingdom Viridiplantae; phylum Streptophyta; class Magnoliopsida; order Solanales; family Solanaceae; genus Nicotiana; species Nicotiana benthamiana. The sequence goes on from CM067336.1 coordinate 101,385,718, forward strand.
CCTGCCCACTCTGATGCGAGAAGCTCTGAAAGGTGCCTAAGGTTCCACTGTCCGATCAGTAGGACTAGTGGGAACGTTCCTCTGTATGCATAACTGTGTCACCAAGGAGGGGAAGTAAAACCCCTTTGATTGCAATGGTCCCCTCAAAATCATTTCATCACAAATGACCCTATCTTCGTCAAAATCTCTCCCGGTGACGAAGCACCAAGTCAGTAGGGCCCTGTTGAAGTTCACGTCCATCGTGTTGCTAGACGGCATAAACCTCCTGCAAATCACTGTCAACCAGCACTAGCCAACTGCGTGAAAGAATTGGAGTGCAAAATGATCTGATCCTTTACCCACGTCGGTCTCCCCCCAGCCCAAATGTCTGCGATCATGACCTCCCACGTGACATCCGGTCGATCGTGGTAACAATCAATATCACCTGTGAACTTAGGCACTTGCAAGGCCTGGTGAATGTAGGGAATATGTGCTGGGACTATCCGACCTTGCAGGCGCACATCTCGACCTAAGTGAGCAGGGACATTCTCATAGAACTCTCGTACAATTATCTTGTTGACCTTGCAGGGCTCCTCAAATAGGAATTCCATCTGTCTCCTCTGAATCTCCTCATACATATCTTCCCTTTTCGCTGGGAGGGTTGCACAGTCAATTTGAATTTTAAGAATGAACTTTCTGCGCGCCTTTGCATTGAAATTGTCCTCGGCCAGTTCCTAGATGAACCTTGACTTATTATAAGTCGGCTGGTGAGATGGGCCAGCCTGCCTCCTCTGTCTATTGCGAGCCATAGTACATGCAGAGAATGCAAACAAACCATTAGATTCATCCCAAACAAAGCCAAAGGGGTGGTTACTTAGACTTCGCCACCCGATGGCTACAAGACAACACTCCCTAATTAGCACCCCACACTTGCTACTTCGCCAAGTTTCAACCAATTAGAGCCCCCATACATCGCCAATTATCAGACCCCATAACTATCACACCCCACAACACCACAAAATCTCCACAAATTACGCCAATATAAGGCCTTGCAAGATTCACACCCTACAAGCAAAATTCTAGGTCTCCCAAAATATTATGACAAGCCTACAACCAAAGTAAAATGGAGGCCTAACAAAATAAGTTCAAAATATCTTACTAGCAACAACTACAACCATATACAACAACAAAAATCAACAATTACAACAAGAATTTAAACTATTTCTACCTAAAGTTATTTAAACAAAACTATACTAAATTACACTAAATTAGTAGTTAAACTAAAGATAAGGAAGTAGAACTTACTTGGGTTGAGGATGGGAAAGGGTTTGCTGAAGTTGGGGAGAATATGGGTGAGATGGAGAGTGATTTGGGAGAGAAAAGATAAGAGGAAGATAGAAAAATTGGGAGAAAATTGAGTAAAGAAGGAGAGAATTTCGCTGGAGAGGTTTGAGGTGTGAGTTCTAGGGAAAAAGGGGTTGGTGGGGGAGGGGGTATTTAGGTAAAAATTGGTGATTAAAACGATCACAAAAATATAAAAAAACTTACCTGGGCCAAAAACGAGGTCACCGCGGTTCTACAGCGTTCGCGGTCACCGCGGTTCTACAGCGTTCGCGGTAGGACCGCGGTAGACCAAGTTTAGAGAGCTTTCAATACCAAGGTTTGACCGGTGTCGCAGTGGGACCGCGATGGAATTTGTTCAGAGAGGGTCTTTGACCGCGGTCGCGGTAGAACCGCGGTTTGACCGCGGTCTGGGCCCTTCTCAGGTTCTGAATGCTTTTTTTTTTCATATTCTATAGGATTTCAATTAAAACAATTTCATGGATTGCCTTCCTTGCATCACCTTATTTAACGTCGCGGCACGACTCAGATGAGTGCATTTACGGCTCACTCGACCTTTGCGGCTCATTCAAGTGGAGTGCAATTCCTTCCTTAGATTCGCTCATTCCCACGTATAATTTCAACTGCTGTCCATTGATTCTAAATATGCGAGATCCATCCTCAATAGCAACTTCAACAGCTCCAGACGGGAGGACTTCAACCACCCAAAATGGTCCAGACTATCGTGATTTTGGCTTACCCGGGAACAATCGCAATCTTGAGTTGTATAACAGTACCCTGCCCCCGAATTTGAAGGTTCGCTCCACAATGTGCTGATCATCCAGCCTCTTCATTCTTTCTTTATACAGTCTTGTGCTCTCAAAAGCAAGATGTCAAAATTCCTCAAGCTCATGCAATTCGGTGACTCTAGATGAGCCTGCAACATCCATGTCTACATGCAGCTGTATTAGTGTCCACCACACTCTGTGCTCAAGTTCTACCGGCAGGTGACAGTCCTTCGCAAACACAAAGTTGTATGGAGACATATCAATTGATGTCTTGAATGCTGTTCTATACGCCAAGAGTGCATCATCTAACTTTCTTGCCCAATCTTGTGGCGTTTATTGTTTTTGTCAATACACTCTTTATCTCTCTGTTGGAGACCACCACCTGTCCTGTCCACTGGTTTGCGGGTGGTACGGAGTAGCCATCTTGTGGCGCACATCGTGTTTTTCCAATAACTTCTCAAATGCTCTGTTGCAGAAATGAGTGCCCCCATCATTTATTATCGCCTGTGGTGTCTCAAAGCGGGTGAATATGTTTTTCTTCAGAAACCCTACCACCACTTTTGCATCATTGGTGGCTAATGCTACAGCTCCCACCCACTTGGACACATAATCAACAGTAACAAAAATGTACTTATTACTGCAAGAGCGGAAAAAGGGACCCATGAAATCTATCCCTCAAACATTGAACACTTCAACCTCCTGAATCGGGTTCATGGGCATCTCGTGGCGTCAGGAGATGTTCTCGATGCGTTGGCATTTATTACAACCCTTTACCCATGTGTGAGCATCTTTTAACACTGTTGTCCAGAAAAACCCGGCCTCAAACACCTTTGCTATAGTCCTTACTCCTCCAAAGTGTCCCCTACAAGCCGATACACGACATGCCTGCAAAATAGAAGATTGTTCCATCTTGGAGACGCATCTCCGGATCATGTTATCCGGGAATATTCTAGAAAGATAGGGCTCATACCAATAATACATACGGCTTTCATAAAAGAAACGCTTCCTCTGGATCGAAGACATGTCGTGAGGGACTATACCACAAGCTAGGTAGTTGGCAAAATCCGCATACCATGGTTCTTCTAGATGGTTAGCTACAAGCCGTTGCTCGTCTGGAAAGGTTTCAAGAATATCCTCAACCTAATTTGTGTTTTCAGCTCCCTAATGTCATGATAGATGATCAACGACTTGGTTCTCAGTGCCCTTTCGGTCACGTATCTCAAGATCAAACTCTTGTAGCACCCACACCCAATGAATCAAGCGTGTCTTAGAGTTTTTCTTTTCTATCAAGTATCTAAGAGCTGCATGGTCAGTGTATACAATTACCTTCGATCCTATCAGATAGGACCAGAACTTATCGAATGCAAATATCACATCTATCATCTCCTTCTCAGTCACTGTATAATTCAGTTGGGTTCCACTCAGTGTTCTACTTGAATAGTAGATTGGATGCATCAATTTTTCCTTCCGCTGGCCCTGCACCGCCCCCACTGCATATTCACTAGCATCACACATTAGCTCAAAAGGTTGCTCCCAGCTGGGGCAACAATGATTGGTGCCGTGACCAACCTTTGCTTCAGCTCCTCAAATGCTACCCTACATGCATCAGAAAATACAAACGGGTTATCTTTTTCTAACAACTTACAGAGAGGGTTGGCGATTTTGGAGAAGTCTTTAATGAACCGTTGGTAGAAACCGGCATATCCAAGAAAGCTTCTGATTTTATTGACCGTGGTTGGTGGAGGCAATTTTCCTGTGACATCAACTTTGGCTCGATCGACTTCTATCCCCTTGCTTGACACTCGGCGCCCCAAGACTATGCCTTCTTGCACCATGAAATGGCACTTTTCCCAGTTCGATACCACATTAGTCTCAATGCACCATTTCAACACACGTGTCAGATTCTCAAGGCACTTATCAAACGAATTCCCCACCGCGGAGAAATCATCCATGAACACCTCCATTATGTCTTCAACCATATCAGTGAAAATGGCCATCATGCACCGTTGGAATATGGCGCGTGCATTGCAAATGCCAAATGGAATCCTCCTGAAAGCATAAATGCCATAAGGCCATGTGAAGGAGGTCTTTTCGCTGTCCTCAGGTGCAATGGATATCTGGTTGTATCCTGAGTACCCGTCAAGAAAGCAAAAGTGTGACCTCCCTGCCAATCTGTCCAGCATCTGATCAATGAAGGGAAGTGGGAAGTGGTCTTTCCGGGTGGCAAGATTCAACTTTCTATAGCCCATGCATATCCTCCAACCGGTAACGGTTTTTGTTGAGATCAATTCCATTTTATCATTCTTCACCACCGTCATGCCACTCTTCTTAGGCACACATTGAACTGGGCTAACCCAGCTGCTGTTAGAAACTGGGAAGATGATTCTCGTATCCAACAACTTTATTACTTCCTTCTTTACCACTTCCTTCATATTCGGGTTCAGCCTCCTCTGATGTTCCGTAGAAGGTCTGTGTCCTTCTTCCATCAAACTCTTATGCATACAATAGGCGGGTCCTTGATGTCTGCCATGGTTCATCCGATGGCAGTTTTGCATTCCTTTAGTACCTGTAAAAGCTATTTCACATGTACATCTAACAAACCAGGTGAGATAATAACAGGTAAAGTGGAGTTGGGTCCCTGAAATTCATACCTGAGGTGAGCTGGCAAGGGCTTTAGCTCTAGCTTCGGTGGTTCTTCAGTGGATGGCTTAGTTGGAGGAATCTCTCTCTTCTCTAAGTGTAGGGGTTCAAACTCAAGCTTTCTATCGCAAAAACCTCTTACTTCCAAAGCCAACACCCATTCTGCCAACTCCTTACCATTTGCCTCCTCCAAATTTGTCAGACATGCAGCCAAGGAATCCTCGTCAATACATCAGCATCAGACTGGACGATCATATCCACGACATCAATTAGAGAACAATTGGCGAACTCACTTGGTCGCCTCATAGATTTCTGCTCATTGAATATGATCTCCTCGTCATTGAGCCTCATCTTAAGCTCCTAGTCTCACATTCAATCAAGGATCTCCTTGTGGCTAAGAAAGGTCTTCCTATAATGATAGGAATCTCTTCATCCAACTTGCAATCCAGGATCACAAAATCTGCAGGGAACACAAATTTCCCCACCTGAATAAGAACGTCATCGAGGATCCCAAATGGACGCTTCACTGTCCTGTCCGCCAGCTACAACAACATAGAGGTGGGTCTAGCTCTCCCGATGCCCAATCTCTTATAAACAACCAGGGGCATAAGATTAATGTTTGCCCCTAAGTCACAGAGTGCTTTTGTAAATAGATAGTTCCCAATAGTGCACAGGATGGTAAAGCTCCCAGGATCAGAGACCTTTTCAGCAACCGATCTAGTTACAACTGCACTACAAGTCTGCGTGAGAGTCACTGTGGCCATGTCTTGGAAGTCATACTTACGAGACATCAAATATTTCATCATATTCGCGTACCCATGCATTTCCTTTAAAGCTTCGATCAATGGAATATTTACCTGAATCTGCTTGAGCATGTCAAATAACTTGTTGTATTGCTCTTCCTCTTGGTGCTTGGACAATCTCTATAGGAATGGTGCAAGAGGTCTTTTCTTCCCAATGACTTGGGACTTTCCTTCTCAACTATCATCTCCTCCATTGGCTCTTATACTGTTTCGATGACTTTCTCACTCTCTTGCTGTATAATCTGATTTTCAGGAACAATCTGGACTGTCACATCTGTCAGCCTTGTTGATTCACCCAGCTAAATAGGTACTTGAATGAGTGTCTCTGTCTGCATATTCTCAGGAGCTCTTTCCTGCTCAACATTAAGATCTCTACCATTGTGGAGACTCACCGCCATCAGCTGCTTTAGGCCCTGATCTTTGGGGTTGGTTTGTGTATCTGCAGGCAATGTCCCTTGAGGAAGGTTATTCAAAACATAGAAATCTGGACCACCTGCACTTCAATATTTTTAATAGCTTCATAATGTGCATCTACCCTCTCATTTATCTTTGCATTAGACCCAATCACTTACTACATCATCGCTTCTAGCCTAGCGAACCCTTCTTCTTGTCTCCCACCATGCTGCTGCTGAGGTGGGTTGTACCCTTGATGCTGATTATTGTACCCTTGTGGTCTAGGATAAGGTGCCATGTTGTTGGGGGGTCTTATGCCTCCCATATTTCCGGCATTGTGAGGCTGCGACGGCCTGTACTGCTGCTGAGTCTGCTGGCCCCAATTTTGGTTTCCTTGCCTCTGACCCCCATAGTTCGCCACATAATTCATATGTTCAGGTTACTGATGATGAAGTTCATGCTCTAAATTCCGTGGATTAGCAATTGGGTGACTGATGCAAGATGTGCACAAGCCCGCATTGGTAGTATCAACTATGTGCACCTGCTATTTTTGTCCCGACTCCTCTACCTTCTTGGTGAGGATGCTCATCTGTGTCATAGTGTTGGAAGGTTCAAGAGGCACCGAATGTACCAACGGAGTGATAGGTGCATTTCTGGTTGTCCACCCTGAATTCTGAGCCATTATATCCAACATATTTTGTCCTTCTCTCCATGTCTTGCTCAAAAATGCCCCACCAGCTGAGACTTCCACAATATTCTTCATACTGTCATAAAGTCCCATGTAAAACCGTTGTCCCAACATCTACTCTTGAATACCATGATGGGGACACATCACCTACATTCGTTTGAACCTTCCCCACGTCTCGTGAAAAGTCTTCATAGGTTTCTGTTTGAAGCTCACGATTTCATCAATCTGTTGTTTTGTTGGGCGGATGGAACTTGTTGTGAAACTGCTTGACTAACTCATCCCAAGTTTCAATGGAGTTTATGGGAAGTGCGTTTAGCCAAATCTGAGTAGCTCGTGCCACTGAGAATGGAAATAATAGCAGCCTGATTGCTTCTGGAGTTACACCGGGCTGCCTCTGAGTTTTGCATATGGACAAGAACTTCTTTAAGTGCTGCTGAGGGTCTTCTACCTGCGTTCCAGAAAATAGTCCCTTGTGTTGCAACAAGTGCATCATATTGTTTGTAATCTGGAATGATTCATCTTGTATCGCTGGCAGAACAATGGCAGTTGCCAAATTGTCAGATGTCGGTTGTGCCCAGTCATAAAGTGCACCCTCCGGCACAAGTGGAGCTGCTTCTCTATCATTCAATTTAACTTGCTCATGCCTGCCGTTTCCGTTGGGGTCGACTACGCCTTCCATTTCAGTTTCGAGTTTGTCTGTCTGTTGAGATGGCTGAAGTCTTTTATTAGCAAGGTTCAACACCCGGAATATTTTCTCAGGGTCTTAGTGTCCTTCAAGCAGTTCTCCAGTCCTTGTAGAGTTTCTAGGCATACACATGTGCAACCAAGTCAACCGTCAATATTTTCAATCAAATATTGGGTGTATGAAACTAGCTACACCAAGAATGTTTATAACTCTAGCAATGGCAATTGATAATTCCATTAAGTCCCCCGGCGACGACGCCAAAATTTGATCACGCCCAAGTATGCCCTCTAAAAAGGACTCTGCGGACATTGCAAATAAAACTCGAGTATTATGCCCAGGGTCGAATCCATAGAGAGTAAACCTATCAACTACCACCTTTTGACCCACTAAACCCTACAGAACCAGCTTCCCAAAACTTTTGAATCACAAGTGGAGGTTTTACTAGGAACTAAAATTGTATAAAAGAAACAAGCTATAGCTAACTAAGTAAGGTTGTAGACAAGAATTAGACAAATGCTAAGGTAATGACTTCCCTTATTGATGGAATCCCTTCTATTTATGCTTCATACAAATTTACCAACACACTTTATCAATAATGACCACTCAACTTACTGCAACTCTCTCCCGAGCAATTACAGTAACATACTATTGCGGTCTCCCGAGATACACTAGCTAGATTTAATAAACACAGTTCATTCAATAATGCACCAAGGCTTCGTTATTCCTAATCCCACCTTTAAACCCGCAGTTATAGATTCCTCTTATTACCTTAGGAGTGGTGTTATTCAACAACTACCTAAATATGAAATCTCTTCCAAGTTATGCACACTAAATAGGCACATCTAATTGAGGATCCTGTCAATTAACTACAACAAGAACATAGTTGAATAAATAAAGATGAAAACTGGAAAATTTGCATTAACATAAACAAGAAATTCACCCCCACTAGGTTCCATCAAGACCTTAGACAGGGAAATTAGCTATTCATAACGATAGGTAAACAAACTAAATTAATATTCAACATAATCTAACAATAAAAATCAAAAGGGAAGAAGAAATGAGTTTGAGCTATTCTCTCACACTTGTTTTTCCTTCCAAGAAGTCAAAATAATCGTACATGCCTCCAATGGGCTAAACCTAGTGACTAAAATAGGTTTTAGGGCAAAAATTTCACGATTGACACATTTGCCCTTGGCCACCAGCACGCCTACCGCGGTCGGTAGAAATACGGCCAAACGACCCATCTGAAACCAATTTAATCTGCAGCTGTATCCCACCGGGATTCTGCCGCGGTCGCGGTAGAACCGCGGTCAAACACCTCCTCTGATTCTTGATTTATCTGCAGCTGTCTCCCACTGCGGTTTTGCCGCGGTTACGGTGGAACCGCGGTGAACTCCCGCCTATGAACTTTTGGCTTGTTTCTGACGCGGTTCACTTGAGGATTTTCACATGTAGCCTCTTTTTTCTTCATTTCCTGACTCCAAAGTACTTCTCACCTTCGCTACTCACATGTAGTCTGAAAACCATGAAAAGCACTTATAAGAGCTTTTTGCTATCACTTTTATCATCACAACAATTCAAGAAGGTAGTTATTTAGGGTCTGAATATAGTTAAATTCACCTATTATCAGACCTCTTCAGATTGTAACCCAAATTTTTGCTATATATGCAACACTATTCTGCTTAGAATTTTACTACGAATTTCTGAGTTTTCTCTCCTTCTTCTGCATACTTTTAACATACAAACAAAGCAAAAAGAAAGTGTGATTTGCTACTGATCTTCGTGTTGGCTGAAACACTGGCGTTTGGAGTACCACTACACCAGTATATAATTTGTTCTATCTTGGGATGAAATAATCCATAACCTTGGGTGCTAGAAGGGCATTAAATTCCTTAAGGAGACATTGTGAATTCAGTGGGCTCGAATTGTTTATGATCATTTTGTTTTATGTCATTTCTGTTTATCATATTTTCTGTTTATATTAATTTATATTTCCAGAATTGTTTAACAAATACAGTTTACTAACAAGTTTAAGGAATTTAATATATTTCTGTATTTGTATTATTGTTTTCTGGAGAGTAAAACCTTTGTGGTTTTCTACTCTATAAAAATCTACGTGATTTTAACGTTGGTGTCATTCTTTTTACAGAAATGACTAATGAGAATGAGAACCAAGCTGTTCCAATGGTGACTGCCAATGCATCAACATGTGGAACACCGGCAGCATTGGCACTAGCGGAGAAACCCAAAAAAATTTTCGGGATTGATTTCATGCGCTGGCAGCAAAAGATGTTCTTCTATTTGATTACCTTAAGTCTTACGAAGTTCATCACGGAAGATGTTCCTGTGCTGGCCGATTATACTCCTGATAATGAACGCTTGCTTGTGACTGAGGCGTGGAAGTATTCAGATTTCTTGCGCAAGAATTATATTCTTAGAGGGGTGGAGGATGCTTTGTAAAATGTCTATAGTGGCGTGGAAACGTCAAAAGAACTGTGGAATGCGCTTGAAAGGAAGTATAAAACTGAAGATGCCAGGTTAAAAAGTTCGTGGCTGCAAAGTTTTTGGACTATAAAATGGTAGATAGCAAATCTATTATTACTCAAGTCCAAGAACTGCAAGTGATTATTCACGATCTCCTTCCTGAAAGTATGAATAAAATTAATATTGTTGTTGAAAGTAGTAATATTAGTATTCTTACGAACGGAAATTTAATTGAAGGTCTTGTCATCAATGAACCATTCCAAGTAGCATCAATGATTGAGAAATCTCCTCCTTTGTGGAAGGACTTCAAAAACTACTTGAAACACAAACGCAAGGAGATGTCCCTTGAAGATCTCATTGTTAGATTGAGAATTGTAGAGGACAACAAAGCTGCTGAAAAAAGAGCCGTGAAAGTTCAACAATACTGGGAGCAAATATTGTTGAAGAGAACAAGAAGAGAAAGAAAGCTTCTGGTCCGAAATACAACCCAAGTAAGAAGCGGTTCAGTGGAAACTGATACAACTGCAAAAAAACCAGACACAAATCTACGGAGTGTCGTGCTCCAAAGAAAGACAAGAAGGTCAAGCAAACATGGTAGAAAATTATGATGATGTTGATGACTTATGCGCCATGCTTTCCTAATGAAACTTGGTTGGCAATCTTAAAGAGTGGTGGATTGATTCTGGAGCCACTCGCCATGTTTGTGCTGTCAAGGAAGCTTTTGCTAATTATGCTCCTGTTGGACCCAATGAGACAATTTCCATGGGAAATGCTGCAAAGGACAAGATTGAAGGATGTGGGAATATATTTCTCAAAATGACTTCCGGCAAAGTGGTGACATTGAAATATGTCCTTCATGTTCCCGAAATTAGGAAAAATTTAGCCTCTATTGGACTTCCTGTTAAGAATGTATTTAAGTGTGTTTTTGTTTTCGATAAGGTTGTAATAAGTAAGAATGAAATGTTTGTAGGAAAAGGTTACCTCACTGAGGGCCTTTTCAAGATGAATGTAATGGTTGTGGAGAACAATAATAAAATTTCAGCTTCTCTTACTTGCTCGAGTCAAATGAATTATGGTATATACGTTTGGGTCATGTTAATTATAAAACCTTACGGAAAATGATTAATTTTGAAGTATTGCCTAAATTTGAATATGACAAATCAAAATGTCAAGTATGTGTGGAATCCAAGTATGTTAAATACCCTTATAAGTAAGTTGAAAGGAATTCAAATCCTTTAAACTTAATTCACACAGATATTTGTGATATGAAGTCAATACCATCTCCCAATGGAAAGAAGTATTTCATAACTTTTATTGACGATAGTACTAGATATTTCTATGTTTACTTACTTAATAGTAAAGATGAAGCAATAGACTCATTCAAGCAATACAAAAATGAAGTTGAAACACATCTTAACAAGAAAATCAAAATGATAAGAACTGATAGGGGTGGTGAATATGAATCTCCTTCTGAACAAATATGTTTAAAATATGGAATTATTCATCAAACAACGGCCCCTTACATGCCCCAATCCAATGGGATTGCAGAAAGAAAGAATCATTTACTAAAGGAGATCTGAACGTATTATTGATAAGTTCTGGTTTGCCACAGAACTTTTGGGGGGAAGCCGTTCTTACGGCTAGCCGAATACTAATTCGAGTACCCCATAGCAAAACACAATCAATTCAATATGAGAAATGGAAAGGAATGAAGCCCAATTTGAATTATTTTAAAGTGTGGGGGGTGTTTGGCAAAAGTGCAACTTCCTAAACCCAAAAGGGTAAAAATAGGACCGAAAACTATTGTTTTTTTTTCATCAGATATGCAACTAATAGTAAAGCATATCGATTTCTAGTTCATAAATCAGAAAATTTCATCATTCATAATAATACGGTTATAGACTCAGATAGTGCTAAATTCATTGAAAATATATATCCATATAAAAAGGAATGTGAGTCCATTGGTGAATGATCGAAACGACCTCGGGAAGAAACAAAAGAAAGTACACGTAACTAGTATGATCCAAGACGTAGTAAACGTCAAAGAACGTCTACTTCATTTGGACAAGATTTTGTGACTTTCTTATTAGAAAACGAGCCTCAAACAATTAAAGAAGCTATGTCTTCTTCGGAATCAGTTTTATGAAAGGAGGCAGTCCATAGTGAAATTGAATCCATACTGAACAACCATACAGTGGAATTGGTTGATCTTCCTCCTGGAAATAAACTGTTGGGTTCTAAATGGATCTTTAAGAGGAAAATGAAAGATGATGGCACTATTGACAAATATAAGGCAAGACTTGTGGTCAAAAGGTATATACAAAAAGAAGGTCTTGACTAATTTGATACATACTCTCAAGTTACAAGAATTACGTCCATACGAACGTTGGTAGCGTTAGCTGCATTTTATGGTCTTGAAATAAATCAAATGGATGTGAAGACGACCTTCTTAAATGAAGAGTTGGAGGAAGAAATTTACATGGAACAACCTGAAGGGTTTGTGGTTCTAGATAAAGAAAAAAAGGTCTGTAGACTTGTTAAGTCCCTTTACGGACTAAAACAAGAACCCAAGCAATGGCGTGCAAAATTTGACCAAACAATGTTGTCAAATGGGTTTAAGATAAATGAATGTGATAAATGTGTGTACATTAAAAATGTTCCAAATCATATAGTCATTGTTTTCTTATAAGTAGATGATATGCTCATAATGAGTAATGACATTGCCAACATAAATGCTACTAAGCTTATGCTAACTAGCAAATTCGATATGAAAGACTTGGGAGTTGCTGATTTAATTCTGGGAATTAAGATCCATAAGACTTCTCAAGTTCTGGAATTGTCACAATCTCATTATATTAAGACAGTACTTGAAAATTTCAAGCTCTTAGGCTTTAAAGTTGCAAAGACTCCAATTGACGTGAATCTTGCATTAGCAAAGAACAAAGGACAAAACATATCTCAATTGGATTATGCTCGTGTTGGGATGCTTAATGTACATCATGAATTGTACACGACAAGATATAGCTTGTGCTATAAGTAAACTGAGTCGATATACGAGCAATCCAGGTCAATCTCATTGGACGGCCATGAAATGAGTTTTGGGGTATTTGGTACATACCCAGGACTTTGCTTTACACTACAGTAAATATCATCCGGTCATTGAGGGATACTGTCATGCAAATTGGATCACTCGATCAACTGATTCTAAGTCCACAAGTGGATATGTGTTCACTATTGATGAGGATCGATATCTTGGAAGTCGTCCAAACAAACTTGTATTGCCCGCTCTACAATGGAGGTTGAGTTCATAGCCTTGGATAATGCCGGTGAAGAAGTTGAATGGCTCCGGAATTTCTCTGAAGATATTCCATTTTTTCCCAAACCGTTGGCACCAATATCCATACATTGTGATAGTCAAGCGGCAATTGAAAGGGCTGGGAGCATTATGTATAACGGTAAATCTCGTCATACACGACGAAGACATAAAACTGTTAGACAATTACTCTCTAGAGGAATTATCACGACTGACTATGTAAAGTCAAGTGATAATGTGTCGGATCCACTTACAAAAGGCCTAACCAGAGAGATAGTTAAGAAGTCATCAATGGGAATGAGACTGTGGCCGAGAACAAGTCATAGTGGCGGTAACTCTACCTAGAAGACTGGAGATCCATAGATCTAGGTTCAAGGAGATCAAACAAACTCATTTATGACTGTTCAACATTGTCAACTAAACTTTTGCTCCATTCTTGTGATGAGACAATGTTCAGTACAAAGGATAAAGCATTAAGGCTTTTTAATGATTTCTAAGCTTGATACGGGGTATATCAAATAGTGTATCTACGGGATGACACGTTTAGGAATCGCCTATGTAAGTGTGAAGTATTAGCCGCTTCAAGGAGCATTTTGCCAGTTCTCTACGCACTTACGAAACCAGGCAGTGTTCATGGTTGAAACGAACACAACAATGAGAACCAAAGACAGTTAACTTGGTTGTGTGACTTGTGGTTTACTAGGTATTCACCAAAGTTCGACGGTTCAAATATATCAAATCTACTGATTGATCGAGTATACCCGACATAAGTTCACTACGGAAAGTTCAAAGGAAAACCTACTTATCCAGATGCAATTAATCCTTGCTTGCGAATAACACAGTTTTTCATGAATACTTCCGCGATATATCCATTCCCCATTCATGTAGGGGATTGTTGGGTTTATATATTTAATTAATAAATTAAATAATTAAAAGAGGGTAATTGGAAAATGGAGGGAAATAAAATTTTTGAGTGAAATTTCAAGTTTCCCTCCCTTGGCATATGGACATTGTCCCATATTGGAAGAGGAAGAGCTTGGCATATGGACATTGTCCCATATTTGAAGAGGAAGAGATTTTTATGGGTTTATAAGCAATTGCTCTTCTTCTAGCTCTTAAAGAGTTGAGAAGAAAGCAAGCTTTACGCCGTCGTTGTCGTCTCTCGCTCGGCTCGGCTCGGCGCGGCGCGGCTTCGGCTTCGGATTTGGATTTGGTCAAATGATCGATAGATTGATTAATTTTTTGGACCAAATTTAGTTGTTCATTGTATAATATTAACAAAAATGTGTTATTAAATAATTGTTAATAACAGAATATTAATATTAAATATTAATATTAAATCCAATCCGTTTTTCTATTTTTGTACAGAAAAATTAACTACCCATCAATTTTCTCTCTTTATTTTCCCTCTTTACTGTTGAGTAAATAGCCTTTTATGTAATGTCATTTATGCTGTAGCAGTTTTGCAAAAACAGCCGTTCTGAAGAGTTTGACCTCTTCAAATTCCAGCCCAAATTTTGGCTATAAATACAACACTATTCTGTTCAGAATTTCTCTACGAATTTATGAGTTTTCTCTTCTTCTTCTGCATACTTTTAGCATGCAAATAAAGCAAAAAGTAAGTGTAATTTGCTAGTGATCTTTGTGTTCCATGAAACACTGGCGTTTGGAGTACCACTACACCAGTGTGTAATTCGTTCTATCCTAGGAGGAAATAATCCATAACCTTGGGTGCTAGAAGAGGATTAAATTCCTTTCAAAAAGACATTGTGAACTCAGTGGACTCGAATTGTTTATGATCATTTTGTTTTATGTAATTTCTGTTTATCATAATTTCTGTATATATTAATTTATATTTCCAGAATTGTTTTACAAATACAATTTACTAACAACTTTTAAATCTAGTATCTAACAAAAATTAATTTTCAAAACACCCAAATTTTTAAAGGACGTTGGCCAAACAGTCTCGAACTCACAAAATTTATTCAGAATTACAATTTGCCAACACTGAATTTAGCTATTTAGTATTCTGGTTCGATGAGACTCGGGGTCGGTCTTCATTCCCTCATGTTTCGAGCCCGATTTGTCATGCAGTAAACGAGCTCGATTTCGACCGTAGACAATAACAACAGATGTAATTGCACTTCATGACAATTTATTTTTATTTTTTCTTTTCAAGAAATTGTTATTTGAAGTTGGCTGCTGACTAGCATCGTTCATCAAGTTGACCACATACTTAACTTGCCTTTTGACTTTCATAAAGCATTATATGTTTTTGTATGTAAAGGGATCAGATAATTAAAGTAATTTGTACTAATTTGCAGGCATAGTTTGAGGGCTAAGGAAGATGATGACTTTAATTTTAATAAAAATAATATCAAGAATGGCATAATTTAATAATGAAATTGTCAACGCCTTAAGTTAATTTAAGCAAAAATCGGGTCTGATCTGGTGAACAGAAAATTATTTTTTTATATCTGGTAACATGTTAGAGATGATGATCTGTAGCTGAGCCAGCTCTGTTCAACGTAATGGAAGACTTGGTGAATCGTTGACCATTGATTATATTCTGAATGTCCGAATATTGTGGTTCATTATTAATGCGTACAGCTAATATTGACCGTCTGATCAAGAACATAGTTTGTATTAATCATTGCTGATGGTACTTTTAAGTACTTCTCAGCCATCTGTTTAAGTTTCAAATAATTATTGACTAATTGTTTATTCGCTTTCCTTATAGTTGTTAGATGTTGTTGAACCATTGGCTTGACTCGTATAGTAAATTAAAGCTCCATGCATGTGAGTAGAGTACAAATTGATCTAATGAAAGAATATTGGATGGTTTTACTTTTACTTTATGCAGGACTTTTATTGGGGGGGGGGGGGGGGGTGAACCAATAAAGCAAATAATATTTTCAGTATTTGAACGGGAAGCTTATTGGAAAAAATAATTCCAATTTTTTGTTGTGTGAAAAATATATGCATGTTATACAAGGACTATTGAGTAATTATTTTTGCAACGGATAATCATCGTCGTATCTATATTTTTTTTATGGAATTAAAGAAATATTATTAATTACCAGAGTACAAACCAAAGGCAGCTCATTCTACTGATTTAGCTATAAGATGGAAATAAGCGGTCACATTTTGTAATTATTAGGAGTAATATTGTTTAAAAAACTTTAATTGTATGTTTGAATCCATATTAAATATATTTACCATCTTTATAGAGGTTCTTCTTAATTATATATTCTATACATAATAATACTTTTATACAAAGTAATATATTAAGCTCCAATCTTTCCCATTTTTCCTCCGTCTCTCTTTCTCACGCATCTCTGTCACTGCCACTTAAACTTGGCAGATATTTTATTTTATTTTATTAAATTTGTTTGGCTAAAAAGTTATTCGAATATTTAAATAGCTTTAAAATAATCAAAAAGTGATATGGGTTAATCGGAATCAAGGGTAATGTAGTCTAGAGAATGTTGAATGATTGAGAGTAGTGACTATAATGTAAAAATCAAGATACAAGAGCAGTAAGGTGTATAATAGGCTTTTTGCACAAGAGAGAGAGCGTTGTATATTTTCAGTAATGAAATACACATGAGCCTTTACAAAGGGGGGAGGTCCCCTTTATATACTAAGAGACATTCCTCGAAATAATACAAAGAAAGTACAAGAGTTGGTGGCCTCGATATACGAGTGCCAGAGCTTGATGTGATGTTGTAGCGAGTCATGTCACTTGGTCCGTTTATTGACTGGGGCCGGCCTTGCTTAAGTCGACCACGATAAGGCCGCTTTCTTTAGTGAGGCTGTATGCGGATAATATATGGGCGTAGGGAACCAAATTTGCCCAATACAGATAGTCCATCCGTTTATAGGGGACGCAGTCGAAAGGTATTTCCAATGGAAGGACATACGTGCTCGACGCCTACGGAAATTTGGTCGCTCCTGTTGATGCCCCTGTGAGAGACGCGCTCGTGTGTGAAGAGGTCAAGCCGTTGACATGTTACCCCCTTTTTTGAATTTCTTTTTAAGGTGACGTCATCGATCACATGCGTGATCATTACTTCTGCTCCCGAGGTGGTTCACGTATGACGTGACGTTTGGATTTCCTGCGCCGATTTTTTGAATCATGCCCTTTCGATTTTCGTGTACCTTTTCTTATAAATAGAGGGAGAGTTGCATAGGTTCATCTTTCGAACATTTTCAGAGAGTATTTTCCCAATCTTTTCCCTATCTTAATCTGGTGCTCGCTGTTCTTTCCTCTCTGGAATTCTCATTCTTAGGAATCGAACATGTGACCCGCAATACCTTTTTCTTATAACATTCACTATGGCTAAACGTCAACATGACGATACTAAGACTAGGGACGTTGCTTCCACTACAGCTTCGTCATCCTCGTACGGCGAGGAAGTTTTTATTCCTCTATCAGCGACCAACTTGCTCCCACGCGATATGAGCAAAATGAGCGACTTTCTGAATAAGTGTAAACTCCCTCCTTGGGTGCATAGTGAGATGATGCTGTCCCACTTTGCCTCTCTCAGGAAGTCGTACGATATTTCCGATCATGTTGACATGGCCCCCACGGGGCTAGACCATGTTAACGTGCCTAAGATCGGGTACTGTGCCTTCTACGAGTATGCCTTCCGAATTGGATACACCCTTCCGATTTACCATTTAGCGGAAGAGCTGTGTCGCTGGTTTGGAGCATGCCCGGCCCAACTTACCCCGTACGCCTTGAAGGTGTGCAGGGTATTATCCATCTACACGGCGAAAGCCGGAAAAAAGGTGACCGTTCATCACTTTCTGCAAATGTTCAATGTGCTTTTCATGAGAGGCTCGATGCTCCAGTTGAGGAGTAGGGGAAAGGAGAGCTTCGTGTTTGTCTCGCCCCAAATCCGTGGGCGTGACTCGCACTCAACCGGGTATCCCCAATCGAGTGGACCTGGGTGCCTTTCCTACTCCCCATGTGTTACCCCATATTATTCAATGATAATTAACCAAAAGATACTAAATTTGCAATTGAATAAACATATGATTTCTCTTTTATAACCACACATTATGATTAACATGGAATGTGGTATACAAGTTTATAGCGCCCAAAACATACACTTTTATGCATGAGTTCTAACCTACATACCACAGTATATGGAGCTTGTAAGAGAGAGATATTACAACACTTGCCGGCGAAAAGGCCCCGTCTATATCTTTACAAGAAATACACAAGACTCCAAAATACAACAACATAGATGGCATGAGCCACACAAGGCCGCGGAAGGAAAAGGGCTCACCAAAACAGATGTCGTCACTAGAGAGGAGGAGGATCTACGAACGGTGGACTGGAGTGCCTGCCACAGATCCACCTACAATTATAACACGAATGTAGTGCCCCCGGCAAAAGGGACGTTAGTACATTTGAATTGTACTGGCATATATGAACAAACTTTGTCCCAAGTGAACTAAATCCGAAATGCATATACAAGCATAGAACTGAACTACAATAGTACAATTACAACCATGGAGCAACAACCAAACATCTCACAACAATTGACTCAAGTAGTCATAAAAAGGGGCACTCAGTGCCCCACAGGTTACGAACTCTCCTGCTATCTCCTTTCATATTTTCACATTTATCATTTCATGATTCATATTCATATCAATAGTGATATTGGATCACATTTTCCACCCTTATTGCCTAGTCCACCCTTATTACCTCGGCCACCCTTATCACCCCAACCCACACCTTATTTAGCCAAGTCGCGGCGCGCAATCCGACCCTGCCTGACAATTTTCAATTCACAACCACAAACAGCACATCAACAAATACAAGAAATCAACTATGGCACATTTTAGCATAGATCAACAACAAGGGCAACACAATTCCACATCTAGCAACAACAATTTCCTCATGTTCATCAAATTGGAGCACAATCTATATCATCACATCAGTTATTCACAATAAATCACACACGTTGTTACACAATATTTTCATTCCCACTATTCCACATTAGTCCCATTTCCATTGTTCCACATTGTTCCATTTCCATTGTTCCACATTACTTTCATTTCCATTGTTCCACATTATTTTCTTTTTCATTGTTCCAATTACAAGTTCCACAACATTCACCAAAGTTTTACCACACAATTATAGCACACAAAGGCTTCACAATGATTCTCACATGAATATCAGCTACAAACAATTTCACAACTATCATAGGACGATTTCACAACGATCACAGTTAGCCATACATACCTGGAGTTGATTATCCCCTTTTAGACCTCTAGTCCGATTTGACAAGCAATCAAGAAGTCAATCTAGTTCATGAACAACACTTAGGTTTTAGAAATTTGAACTCATAGTTACTACCCATTTCCCTTTTTACAAGACTTTTGAGTTTTGAAGCCATGCACGAAGATTTTATGAAGAAAATTCAAAGCAAGTATATGGGGTTCCCTTCCCAACCTTAATTTCGAAATTTGGAGGAAATGGGTTAGGGATTTTACCTGAGGAATTAATAGGGAAGACAATGCACCAAGAATTTTCCAAGCTCCAATGGTTTTGAAAGACCTATTGATGAAGATTTTGCTTTCTCTCTCTAGGACCCTCTCTTCCTCTCTCTTATATTGTTCTGAAAATGGGTTAAAAATGAGGGATGGGGTGTTTTTATTAAAGAGGGATCAGGCTTAGATTTTTAGAAAAATAACTGAGCGAGCTCAATCTGCGACGCAACTCTACGATCGCAGAACAGACTGGCGGTCTGCAGAATGGACTGCAGAAATGGATCAAACTTCAAACCTCTCGGGTTCGGAATGCGGTGAATATGTGGTTCGCATTTGAGTCATGCGGTCGCAGAATGCACCGCAGAACTGACCTTCGAATTTCCTCAGGGACAATATGCGATCACTCTGCGGTCCGCATATTGATTATGCGATCGCAGATTTTACCGCATTTTTAAAATCAAAAATTGGTTGCTCTCTGATTCATTTTGCGGTAGGAGTGCAGTCCGCATAGCTGATCTGCGACCGCATACTGGACCACATTTTGACCATTTACTGGAAAATTTTCAATTTGACATTTTTAAGTTCAAAACAGTAAAAAGGATCCGATCCACATAGGTAGACTCGACTCTATGAGCTGCTAACATCCGAGTACTCATTTTTACGGGGCCTTACATCCTCCCCCGCTTAAGATCATTTGTCCTCGAATGAGGACTTGGGAACCAAATATGTTTGAAAACATGATATGCAACTTTCTAAACTCTTAGTAACTTTCAAGTTTGTTATAGAAAAGTTTTGCCAGAGTTTCCTTTTTAATATGGACACAACCACCTATCAAAGAATTCCCAAAACACATTCCCAAGCATTAATACACAAACTTGCTACCTTTACAATAGTTGTAAAATGCATAATCCTCACACTTGCACATATTCAACCTCTCGATACACTTTTCAACCATTTTGGCACACTACTTGAAATCAAATTAAGCATTTATCACATGCACTTATTAAAGCCATTCGCCTATCACAAGGGTACGACACAATTATTCAATTAAATACAATTCCTCCATGCAAAACTAATCATTACACAATTAGAACACTTTTATACACAGTCTCTATGCAAAATTAATTATTACTGTCAAACATCACCTTAACATGGGAGCACAAAAACTTTCATTACCAAAAAGGACTGCACATTGTTCAAATAGTTACCACACATAAACTTGATTGGCACAACTTGGAGAAACTACAACAATAAGGCACTTTGAAAGAGAAGGAATGATTCTTACACCCAATGGAACACAACACTAACCCTCTAAAGGGAAAAGATTCGCAAGATCATTCCTAGACTTGCTCAAATAGATGGGGGTATTTTATCTTTATCTCATCTTCCGCTTCGCACGTGACTTCCTCGACTTGTTGGTTTTGCCACAACACTTTAACTGAAGCAATATCCTTGTTTCACAACTTTCGGACTTGCCTATCTAGAATAGCAACCAGAATCTCCTCATATGATAACTCTTCTGTAACCTTGATGTCTTCAACTGGCACAATCTTAGACGGATCACCCACAACTTTCCTCAACATGGATACGTGAAACACCAGGTGCACTAAGGACATTTCAGGGGGCAATTCCAACCTATAAAAAACTTGACCGATCCTTTGAATGACTTGATAAGGCCCGACATACCTAGGAATTAGTTTTCCCTTCTTCCCAAAGTGCATGACTCCCTTCATAGGAGACACCCTCAATAATACCCAATCTCCTTCTTGAAACTTCAATTCTCTTCGACACACGTCCGCATAGGATTTCTGGTGACTGTGAGGAGTCTTCATTCTCTCTTGAATGACTCCTACCTTCTCCATGGCCTGGTGCACGAGATATGTCCCTAGTAATTCCACTTCACCAACCTCGAACCACCCGATCAGGGACCTACACCTTCTTCTGTACAATGCTTCGAATGTGGCCATCCGGATGCTAGCATGGAAGCTGTTATTTTAAGCAAAACTCTATAAGGGGAAGGTGATCATCCAAATTACCTTTGAAATCCAAGACACATGCCCGCAACATATCCTTGAGCGTCTGAATCGTACGCTCTACTTGGCCATCGGTCTGCGGATGACAAGCTGTGCTGAGATTCACTTGAGTACCCAAACCCTGCTGAAATTTCCTCCAGAAGTTAGCTGTAAACTGAGCTCCTCGATCCAAAATAATAGAAAGTGGCGTACCATGAAGTCTCACTATCTCCTTGATATATAACCGAGCATATTGTTCCGCAGCATCGGTGGACTTGACTGGCAATAAGTGAGCTGATTTGGTGAGCCTATCCACAATTACCCAAATCAAGTAGAACTTGTGTGCTGAGTACGAGGTAGTCCTGTCACGAAGTCCATATTGATCATTTCCATCTCCCACATCGGTATTTCTATAAGCTGAGTCAACCCACCCGGCTGCTGATGCTCGGCCTGCACTTGCTGGAAATTCAAACACTTAGAGACAAAGTCCGCTACACTCTTCTTCCTACCACTCCATCAATAGATATCTTTGCGATTGTGATACATATTTGTATAGCCTGGGTGCACTGAATACCTGGAATGATCAGCCTCCGCCATTACCCTCTCCCGAAGATTATCCACATATGGGACACACAACCTGTCATGGCATCGTAGTACACCATCGCTGCTGCCGAGCGAAAATGCTGAAATTTTGTTTCTTAGAGCTGCCTCCTTAAATTGTGCCAATGCTGGATCAACAAACTGCTTTTCTTTAACCTCTGCCACGAGCGACGATTCTGCTGTATTATGCACCATAAGTTCCTCCTCATTCAGGGCCGAGATAAAAACTCTTAGGCTGGCCAACTTATGTACCTTCCGAGCTAGGAACCTCTGATCTGATCTCAAGTGAGCCAAACTACCCATGGATTTCTGACTGAGGGCGTCAACCACCACGTTCGCCTTCCCTGGATGGTACAAGATGTCCATATCATAATCCTTAAGAAATTCTAACCACTGCCGCTGCCTCAAATTTAGCTCCTTATGCTTGAATAAATATTGAAGACTCTTGTGATCTGAAAACACATCTACATGAACACCACAAAGGTAATGTTGCCATATTTTAAAGGCAAACACAACCGCTGCAAGCTCCAAATCATCCGTCGGATAATTCTTCTCGTGATTCTTGAGTTTCCTAGAAGCATATGCTATAACCTTCCCGTGCTGCATCAGAACACACCCTAAACGAACCGCGGAGGCATCACAATAAACCACAAACCCCTCTGTTCCCTCTTGTAAGGCCAATACTGGTGCCAAAGTCAACCTTGTTTTCAATTCTTGAAAACTTTTCTCACAAGCATCTGACCACTGGAATTTAGCTGATTTCTGCATCAATTTAGTCAAAGGAGAGGTGAGGGTGGAGAATCCCTCTACGAACCTCTGATAGTACCTTGCTAACCCCAAGAAGCTACGGATCTCCGCCGAGGCCATGGGCCTAGGCCAATCCCTCACCGCTACAGTCTTTTGGGGTTCCACCTCAATCCCCTCACTAGAAAAAACATGACCCAGAAAAGCGACGGACTCCTACCAAAATTCACATTTGGAAAACTTGGCATACAATTGCTGCTGATGTAGAGTCTGCAAAACTGCTCAGAGGTGGCTGGCATGATCCTCCCTGCTCCGCGCATATATGAGGATGTCGTCAATGAACACAATCACGAAAGAATCTAAGAATGACTTGAAGACCCGATTCATAAGATCCATAAAAGCTGCCGGGGCGTTGGTTAGCCCAAAAGACATGACAGAGAATTCAAAGTGGCCATAGCACGTTCTGAAAGAGGTCTTAGGAATATCCTGCTCCCTGATCTTCAATTGGTGGTACCTAGACCGCGAATCAATTTTGGAGAAGAACCTTGCACCTTGCAATTGATCGAACAAATCATCTATCCGGGGAAAATGGTAGTTGTGACTTTATTAAGCTGCCGATAATCGATACACATCCGAAGCGACCCATCCTTATTTCTGACAAAAAGAACAAGAGCACCCCATGGAGACACACTTGACCGGATAAACCCCTCCTCCAATAGATCCGTCAACCGCTCTTTCAACTCTCACAACTCTGCTGGTGCCATTCAGTATGGCGGAATAGATATTGGCTAGGTATCCGGTAATACATCAATCCCGAAATCAATCTCCCTATCTGGTGGAATTCCTGGTAGCTCATCTGGAAATACCTCAAGAAACTCATTGGAAACTGGCACGGACTCGGGGGTAGGAACCTTTGGAGTAGTGTCTGCCACCCAGACTAAATGATAGATGCACCCCTTTCTGATCATCTTCAAAGCTTGAGGTAGTAAATAAACCTAAACTTCGGCACAACCCCATTTCCCTTCCATTCAATAACCAGTTCATTAGGGAACTCGAGTCTCATAACTCTCGTCTGACAATCAAGTTTAGCAAACCACGAATAGAGCCAATCCATCCCTATGATTAAGTCAAAATCCACCATCCCCAGCTCGATAAGGTCAGATCTGGTAACAAGACCGCCTACCATAACAACACAATTCCTATATACCCACGCGGCTGTAATAGAATAACCAATCGGAGTCGATACAGAGAACGACTCAAGAAGCTGATCGGGTTCAACCCCAAAACTCAAAGCAACAAATGGGGTGACATAGGATAAAGAAGACCCCATATCAATAAGATCATAGCAATCAATGGTCTCAACAGATAGGATACATGTGACAACATTTGGGGAAGACTCAGCACTCTGATGACCACTCAATGCATAAAACCTGCTGGGTCCTCCCCTACTACGAGCTCCACCTCTGGCTGCACCACTCTCTACTGGGGCTGAAGGGCGCACTGATGACGTAGCGACTGACAAACTGGATGGCTGAGTAAGTCCCCTACCCGTGCTCTGTCTGGGCGCACGGCAGTCCCACTATATGTGACCTCTTACCCCAATATTGTAACACACTGGAGCATCCAAGTAACAAGCCTCTGTATGAAATCTCCCACACGTTGGGCATATACCTACCTGTTGCCGAGGTCTCATCCTCGAATGATTGAACTGGCGGGACCTCCTGCTGTGTGAACCTGGCCCCGAAGGGCCAATCTGCTGGAAATGGTGCATGGATGGCAGCGCACTAGTTGAGGACTGAGCATAAGACTGAGACGGTCCTGATGACCCTCTCCCTGAAGCTGAACTCCCTGAGTGACCCATAGAACGGGCACTGCTGCTACTCTCCCTGTCTGCCTGAATCTTCAACTTCCTAGCCTCTATGGCCTGATCAAAACCCATGATCTTCCCATTGTTCATGTCTGAATGCAAAGCTGCTGTAGCAACCTCATTTACCACCAAATGGCTGAGACCCTGAACGAATCGCCGAACTCTGTCCTCCATAGTCGACTCGAACTGAGGAGAATACTTGGACAACCTCACGAATTCCATATTATACTCCCAAAAACTCATGCTATCCTGCTTAAGAACCTCAAACTCGGTGGCACGGGCTTCCATGGTCTTGGCAGGCAAGAAATGGTCCAAGAAGGCATCTACGAACTCATCCCATCTAGAAGAAGGTCTCCCTTCCTCACGGGAACCCTCCCACATCTCAAACCACGAATGCACAGCCCTCTTCAACTTGTATGAAGCCAATTCTACCCCTCTATCTCTGTATCATTCATTACCCGAAGGGATTTGTATATCTCATCAAGGAATTCTTCCGGATTGGCCTCTGGATCTGTGATTGAGAACTCTGGAGGGGACAATCGTAGAAACTGATGAAGTCTGGAGCTGGAGGAATCTCCCTGTCCGCTGGAGGACACAGGGGCATCATGAGATCTTTGGGCCTGAGCGGCCAATAAATGGGTAAACATTCGAATAGCTCCCCTAAGGTCTTTATAAGAAATCCTGAGATTGGAAGTTGGAGAACCATCAGGATTAGGAGCATTGGAAGGTGCGATAGTAGCACCCTCAGCCGCTGATGGAACATGATTGCTATGATTAGGAACGGATTGAGCAGGAAAATTCAGAACTGGGGAATCACTCTCACCCCCGGTAGTCGGCACATGATCCATAGCCGTACTGGAAGCAGCGTTGGCCCCTAGGCTGAGTCTAGCTTTATTCTTAGGTGCCATCACTGAAAATTCGAAATAGATCACAAATTAGACACAACATCCCTTCACCGCACGAACTTGCAATAACAAAGAAAGGGTAGTTTTCCCTAAATGCCCGCGTAGCCCCCAACTTATAGATGTGGTCGACAACACACCGATAAGAAGGGCGCTATTAGGCACTACTCTGAGACATCCTATGACTCCTTTAAACATTATGCTCTGATACCAAGTTTGTCGCATCCCAAATCCGTGGGCATGACCGGCACTCAACCGGGTATCCCTAGACGAGTGCACATGGGTGCCTTTCTTATTTCTCACGCGTTACCCCACATTATTCAATGATATTAGCCAAAAGATACTAAATTTGCAATCAAATGAACATATGATTCTCTTTTATAACCACACATTATGATTAACAGGGAACGTGGTATACAGGTTTACAACGCCCAAAACATACACTTTTATACATGAGTTCTAACCCATCTACCACTTGTCTACGGAGCCTCTAAGAGAGAGATAGTACAACACTTGCCGGCGACAAGGCCCCCAGCTATACCTTTACAAAAAAATACACAAGACCCCAAAATACAACAACATAGGTGGCATGAGCCACACAAGGCCCTGGAAGGAAAAGGGCTCACCAACACAAATATCGCTGTTAGAGAGGAGAAGGAGACACGAACGGTGGAATGGAGTGCCTGCCACAGATCCACCTACAATTATAACACGAATGTAGCACCCCCGACAAAAGGGACGTCAGTATATTTGAATTGTATTGGCATGTATGAACAAACTCTGTCCCAAGTAAACCCAAGCTGAAATGCATATACAAGCATAGAAATGAACAACAATTGTAAAATTACAACCGTGGAGCAACAACCAAACATCTCACAACAATTTATTCAAGTAGTCATACAAAGTGGCAATCAGTGCCCCACAGGTTACAAACTCTTCTGCTGTCTCTTTCACATTTCCACATTCATCATATCATGATTCATATTCATATCAATAGTGATATTGGATCACATTTTTCAACCCTTATTGCCTCGTCCACCCTTATTACCTCGGCCACCCTTATCACCCCAACCCACACATTATTTCATCATATTGCGGCGTGCAACCCGACCCCGCCTGACAGTTTTCAATTCACAAGCACAAACAGCACATCAACAAATACAAGAAATCAACTATGGCACATTGTTAACATAGATCCACAAATAGGGTAATGCAATTACACAACTAGCAACAACAATTTCCTCATGTTCATCAAATTGGTGCACAATATAGATCATCACATCAGTTATTCACAATTAATCACACATATTGTTCCACAATATTTCCATTCCCACTATTCAAAATTATTCTCATTTCCATTGTTCCACATTGTTCCATTTCCATTTTTCCAAATTACTTTCATTTCCATTGTTACACATTATTTGCATTTTCGTTGTTCCAATTACAAGTTCCACAACATTCACCAAAGTGCTACCACACAATTATACCACACAAAGGCTTCACATGATTCTCACATGAATATCAGCTATCAACAATTTCACAACTAGCATAGGGCGATTTCACAAAGATCACAGTTAGCCATACATACATGGAGTTAATTATCCCCTTTTAAACCTCTAGTCCGATTTGCCAGGAAATCAAGAAGTCAATCTAGTTCATGAACAACGCTTAGCTTTTTGAAATTTGAACTCATGTTACTACTTGATTCCCTTTTTACAAGATTTTTGAGTTTTGAAGCCATGCATGAAGATTTTATGAAGAAAATTCAAAGCAAGTGTATGATGTTCCCTTCCCAAGCTTAATTTCAAAATTTAGGGGAAATGGGTTATGGATTTTACGCGAGAAAGCAGTAGAGAAGACAATGCACCAAAAATTTTCCAAGCTCCAATGGTTTTGAAAGACCTATTGATGAAGAATTTGCTTTCCCTCTCTAGGACCCTCTCTTACTCTCTCTAATATTGTTCAGAAAATGGGTTATAAAGGAGAGATAGGGTGTTTTTATTAAAGAACGGTCGGGCTTAGATATTTATAAAAATAACTGGGCGAGCTCAATCTATGACGCAACTATGCAACCGCAGAAAAGACATGTGGTCCGCAGAATGGATCGCAGAAATGGCTCAAAGTTCAAAACTCTCGGGTTGGGAATGCGGTGAATATGCGATCCGCATTTGAGTCCTGCGGTCACAGAATACACCGTAAAATGCACCGCAGAATTTCCTCAAGGAAAATATGCTATGACTATGCGGTCCGCTTATTGATTATGCAATCGCAGATTTGACCGCATTTTCAGCATCAAAAATTGGTTGATCTTTGATTCATTCTGCGATAGGAATGCGGTCCGCATAGCAGATCTGCGACCGCATTCTGGACCACATTTTGACCATTTTCTGGAAAAATTTTGATTTCAAATTTATATGTTCAAAACAGTAAAAAGAATCTGATCTATTGAGGTAGACTCGACTCTATGAGATGGTAACATCTGAGAACTCATTTTCATGGGGCCTTACAGTGTCGCGAGTGGATGGCAAGGCCAACCATAAATTCTGGACGGGGTTTTCTACGTGCGTACGGAGCACCTTGTGTCCAACCCTGACGAGTTTCAAGAGGTGTGGAATGACGCATGTAAGTATTGTCGTGCATGACGTTTACTATTTTGACCTTACTTTGCTGGTTCTCACTGTCGAAAGTTTCCTTTTCTTTTAATGCCGTGGTAGCTCACCCTACTCGAAGGGTTGACGACATTAGGTCGTGGGTGCAAGCGCTGATACCGTTTGCAGAAGAAAGCCATTTATGTCCTGAATTCCTTAGGCTCTACGGCCCGGCATGTAACGGAGTTGCCTAATTTTTGTTGCGGTTTGGGGGCTCCCATAATTTTCTTGCTCGTCTCACACGCGTTTTGGCAGGTCGGGATGCCTCTAAGAAGGCGCAGAAGAAGAAGACGCAGAAGAAGAAGAAGACCGTGGCCGGTCCTTCTAGGACGGTATCTGATCCTAAGGAGGATCTGGTGTTCGTTGGCACGTCTAGGGGCAGTACTTCGCCCCCTCAAGATAGGAGGGTACATTAGAAGCAGCCGTACCTGAGATAATGCCCATGGAGGTTCCGGTGGATTTTCCTGAGATTGCCCCCGTATGGACCCCTTCAATCGAGCCGACCCCCTCTGAGCCCGCTCTGCATCCCACGGAGGGGACCGTGAAGACGAGAGACATTGGAGAGGAGGCAGCGTCGGATTCTTACTGGCAAGGCCATGGGTACCCAGACGGGAAAGGCTAGGCCATCCCGCCCTAAATTAAGGCCGACTTTTATGGCAGAGGCCATTCGCTTAGGGAGGGATGATCTTAGTAGGGAGGCCACGGCGGGGAGAAGTGAAGACATGGACGTGGCAGGCTCGGGGTTAGCCACGGAGAGTGCAAAAAGAGGAGGTGGGTCTTTGGACCAAGTGGAGATGGTGGCCGGCCAATCTTCTCGTCACATAGTGATCCCAAGTCACTATAATTGGTTGGAGAACTGTGAGGAGTCAACCTCCAACATAATGCTCTTGTGCGCCGGTGCCAAACGTGCGATCCTTGCGGAACTTAGTGATAAAGTCTTGGCTGAAAGGGTGGCAGGTGCGGCCTTACAGGTATGACTTTGCCTTGCTTGATGACCTTTCTTTTTGTGTTAGTAGAGTTATGATTTTCCCGTAATTAGTTGGTTTCTTTTCCACACTCTTGTCTTAGAGGTGGAGAGGGATCGATGCCGGAAGGAGAAGATGGCCAGATACAATAGGCTGGCGCAGAAGTACAATAGGACGCGTGATGCGCACCGGACCTTGGCCAATATGTACAAGCAGGACCCCAACTTTAGGGTTGTTCGTGAGGGCCTAGTGGAGTTTGAGGAGCAATTGAGGAAAAGAGTGGCCGAGCTTGAAAAGGTTGATGAACAGCTCATGGCCAATGTTGCTCGGGCCGAGGAGATGGAGGTCCTTATCCTAGCCAAGGACGAGGAGCTGCACCTTGGTCGTGTTGTGGCGGAGGAGAATGCAGAACTGCGCACCCGGGTTGCGGCTTTATCGGAGGAACTCAATGCCGTGAAGGCCAAGGTAGAGGAGAACAATATAGATCACGCACAAGCCGATACGTCTCGTGAAGTGCACGAGATGTGAGTGTATGCGGAGGCCAGGCTGATCGTGCTTGAGGAGCTCTCGACGATTAGTCCAGCGTTTGAAGCTGAGGTTCAGAACTAGCGCTAATTGGTTAGATTCGCTCGTGAGGCGGCTGGCTATGGTCCTGAATCACCGGCCCCGGTGGGGGGGGGCAACTCTGTAGACGTCAACCACTTGGAATCCAGCACTTGGATTTCTAGGGCGTACTCTCCCAGAAATGAGGACGGCCACCTGAGGGCCAGGTCAGGCTGGATAGGTAGTGGTCTCTTAGGGTCTTTGTAATGTGCCTGTACATACTGATTTTTGTATCACGTGTGTTTGTACCCTTTGGTAAAAACATATTATTTTTGTTATAAGTAATCTTTTCTACCTGTTGGCATGTCGTCGTACTTTTCATTACCGTAGCTGCTTAGAATTTGTCGGCCATAGCCTTGTAATACTAGCCTGATGGTTTAAGCCATATAAAATAGGCGGCCGTATCCTTGTGAATACAATGGCCATAGCCATGTAAAGATAAAGGCCGCAGCCCAATGAAAATGATGTCCATAGCCATCTGAAATAAAGGTCGTAGCCTAATGGCCTTAGCCATATAAAACGATAGCCATAGCCATGTAAAATAAAGGCCGTAGCCTAACGGCCTTAGCCATATAAAAAAATGGCCATAGCCATGTAAAATAAAGGCCGTAGCCCAATGGCCATAGCCATATAAAACGATGGCCATAGCCATGTGGAATAAAGGCCGTAGCCTAATGGCCTTGGCCATATAAAACGATGGCAATAATCATGTGGAATAAAGGCCGTAGCCTAATGTTTGACCATATAAAATGATGGCCATAGCCATGTAAAATAAAGGTCGTAGCCTAATCGCCTTAGCCATATAAAATGATGGCCATAGCCATGTAAACTAAAGGAAGTAGCCTAATGGCATTAGCCCTATAAAAACATGGCCATAGCCATGTAAAGTAAAGGTCGTAGCCATGTAAAACGATGGCCATAGCCATGTGGAGTAAAGGCTGTAGCCTAATGGCCTTGGCCATATAAAACGATGGCCATAGCCATGTGGAATAAAAGCCGTAGCCTAATGGCCTTGGCCATATAAAAAGATGTCCATAGCCATGTAATATAAAGGACGTAGCCTAATGACCCTAGCAATATAAAACGATGGTCATAGCCATGTAAAATAAAGGCCGTAGCCTAATGGCCTTGGCCATATAAAATGATGGCCATAGCCATGTGGAATAAAGGTTGTAGCCTAATGGCCTTGGCCATATAAACGATGGCCATAGCCATGTGGAATAAAGGCCATAGCCTAATGGCCTTGGATATATAAAACGATGGCCATGGCCATGTAAAATAATGGCCATAGCCATAGCCATGTAAAATAAAGTCCGTAGCCAAATGGCCTTAGCAATTTAAAACAATGGCCATAGCCATGTAATATAAAGGCCGTAGCCTAATGGCCTTAGCCGTATGAAATGATGGCCATAGCCATGTGGAATAAAGGGCGTAGCCTAATGGCCTTAGCCATATAAAATGATGGCCATAACCATGTAAAATAAAGGCCGTAGTCTAATGGCCTTAGCCATATAAAATGATGGCCATAGCCATGTAAAATAAAGGCCGTAGCCTAATGACCTTAGCCATATAAAACGGTATCCATAGCAATGTAAAATAAAGGCCGTAGCCTAATGGCCTTAGCCATATAAAATGATGGCAATAGCCATGTGAAATAAAGGCCGTAGCCTACTCATTTGGAGACGGCCGTAGCCCTTTCATTCATTTGGAGATGGCCATAGCCTTTTTATACATCTGGAGATGGCCGTAGCCTTTTCATTCATTTGGAAATGGCCGTAGCCTTTTTATTCATCTGGAGACGGCCGTAGCCTTTTTATACATTTGGAGATGGTCGTAGCCTTTTTATACATTTGGAGATGGCCGTGGCCTTTTTATACATCTGGAGATGGCTGTAGCCTTTCTATACACTTGGAGGTGGCCGTAGCCTTTCTATATACTTGGACATGGCCGTAGCCTTTCTATATATCTGGAAATGACACTAATCCAGTCCCTGTATCATGTCTGGCTTGGAGAGTATATGGAGATGTGGACATGATGCACTTGCGCTACAAACATCTCCAGGTGACCCCTTTGCCGCCTCGTTAAAATCCTTCCCGAGAAAACCTAATTGGGTCAAAACTCGGTAAGGGAAAAAGAGTACAACTCAGATGTGAACTTTTAGAAGTGGAAAAATTTGAGGTGAGCGACGTTCCAGTTGTGTTGGAGTGTCTTTCTTTCCATTATCTCTAGCTGAAATGCTCCTTTCCCGGCCGCCGCCGTGATTTTGCAGGGTCCATCCCAGTTTGTGCCCAAATTTTCCTTTACTTGGGTCTTTTGAGGCCAGAGTCATGGATTTGAGGACTTAATCCCCTACTTTAAGCGGCCTTATTTTTGCCTTTTTGTTGTAGTATCTTTCGACTTGTTTTTTGGCTACCATTCTGACGTGGGCCATTTCTCTTCTTTCTTCAGCTTCATCAAGATCTTGGAGCCTGCTGATGTCGTTTTCTGTTCCGTTGGTGTGTGAGTACCTTAAGCTGGGTTCACCCACTTAGACAGGTAGAAACTATGTTGTCACTGTTCAACTATTGAGTTCGGATCTGAGCTCCAACTAGAGCTTGTTTGGTTAATTACTGTTTCTAACTCGAACAAGCACCGGAATTCGTTACTCTTCTGCAGTAGGTATGTTCATGTCCAAAATTCTGTTCAAATCAATGATATGATGATTTGGTCTGCTCTATGCTATATTCATACTGGTTTACTCGATATTATCATGTTGGCTGTCAAAAGGACTTGTTCTCAGTTTGTTCTGCAATTTTGTTCATGTGAATCTAATTGCTAACTTTGGAGAAAAGCTAAAATAGGCATATAATGGGTTGCAATTACCCCGTTCAATGTCCTCACGTTGTTATGTAATCAATAGCACATAGTTAATTCCTAACAGTATATGTAATGTATACCTGCGACATGTGCTTTAGCTATTTAGCCTATCTTTCAAATGAAAACAGGATTCCACATGATGTTTTTCACCAAGTAGATCTGATTTTTGATATCTTTGTTTATGGTTTCTTCTCTTAATTTTGTCCTTTTGTATATGAACCTTTATTTGCAATTCTTTGTGTATTATAATGGGAGAATCCATATCTGGATACAAAACGTGAAAATGAATGGCTATTTGATAAATGTAAATATGTGAAAATAGAGTAACTTGTTTGGAAGTTGATTCCTTCGATTATATTTGATTTACTGCCATGATAGATACAAGCTTTTTCTATTGTGAAATTCATGTAGTTTGTCTCCTTGCAATTTGTTTGGACACTGGAGTTGAGTTGGTTTTCTAGTTTAATTGGTAATTGGAGTATTCAAGAGCTTAAGTCATTTTATAATGTCTAAGAAATGTTTGTTAAATTGGACAGATTGTTTGTTTGGTTTAATTGGCATAGAAATTAGTTTAGTAGGATTGAATATTTGATAGTTAATTTAAATTGCTAATATCGGTAATCAGTAACCTAAAATTGCACGGCCCTCATTTAATCAATTTTAAGCCTTTATAAATTAAGGTGTGCTATTTACCGAATTTTCATGGCCTCTCGCAAAGATTGGACAATTGTAAATTCAAGTCCAGGTTTTTCCTACGACAAATTCTTTGCATTGCCATGTAGTAGATTATTTGTGCTTGTTAACAAGGGTGTCCTTCACTTCTCTCTTCCTTTCTTCTCTCTTTTTTTTTTTCTTTTTATTGTGTTGTAAAGAAAACACTTATTCAATCAGAAGATGCATAGCATTCTTGGCCAGTCCATGTTGAACCAACCTAATGAAAAGGAAGGTTTTGTCAGACTTCCTATTAAAGAACAAATTCATGTACATACCTATTGGGGTGGACTTCCCAAAAGTCAGCATTGGTCTTGGCAGTAGGATTTTTTATTTAGCCCCTATCTCCTAGTTTTTCGTCGTTCGCTCTTCCCCTTATGTTTGGAATTGTCTTATAAAAGCCGAGACTAGAACGGTGAAGAGTTACAATTAGGAAAATGAAAGGGAAGATACAACAAATCCATTCTCTACTTGCAAAGTTACAATTAGAGAAAATTCCACTATACATATTCTGATTTAATGACTTCATTTATTCTGTTTTATAGGTGGAACAACTGAAGAAAGGGAAGATGGAGAAGGTGGAGCAACTGAAGAAGGGGAAGATATAGATAGTGAAGATCTAGACCTTACTTAAGAGCTTCGTGTTGTTGTCGATATTCTTGGAGTCTTTTGTTATAACGTTTGAAACTTTGACTTTTGAAATGTTGAACTGTAAAACTTATGTAATTGGGTTAAAATACTTTTGCTATTATCGTTATTCTTAGCTTATTAGATATGAAAGATTATAATGTATTTTATCTTTTTATTTATATAATTTTCAGGTTATAATTACAAATATTTTCAGGTAGTAATGTCAATTAAACGTTTAATATAACCTAATAGAACCGTTGCAATAACCACAAATGTTGTTGCTATAGTCATTCTAAATCGTTCCGATAGTTCTTGCAAACCGTTCCATAAAGTGTGACAAACTAATGCAATAGAAACAAAATCGTTACGGTAGAGCTGTACATAATCGTTGCAATAGTATATATAACCGTTGCAATAAATTATATTGTAACATTTTCCAACCATTGTAGTATATAATATGGAAACGGTTTACAACCGTTGCATAAACTATATGGTAACGGTTGTCAACCGTTGCAGTTGAAATGAACATTCGGTGGTTCAGATAGAGGGAAAACCATTGCGGTAGCTGGATCTATAGCAATGGTGTGGTCAACCGTTGCAAAAACCATTTCTGTAGATCTATTGGCAAGCGAGGGGATGTCATGGTCACCTAATCGTTCCAATACATCTATTGCAACGGTTTTCCTATCAATTGCACGGTTTACCTGCCGTTGCCATGGGACTATTTTCCAGTAGTGAGTAATGTTTGATTGCATCTAAATTGATTGGTTTTGGCCATACTTCTCCGTCCATTTCTGCAAGCATGAGGGAACCTCCTATCAAAACATAGTAAACCATGTAAGGACCCTGCCAGTTGGGAGAGAACTTCCCTATGGCTTCATCTTAATGCGGAAAAACTTTCTTTAACACCAGTTGCTCCGGTGTGAACTGTCTTTGCTTCACTCTCTTGTTGAAGGCTCTAGACATTCTGTTCTAGTAGAGTTGACCATGGCAGACAATTTTTCATTCTCTTTCCATCTATAAGGGCTAGTTGCCCATAATGACTTTTTACCCACTCTTTGTCATCGAGCTCAGCTTCTTGTATAATTTTTTGGGAAGGAATTTCTACCCCTGCGGGAATCACAGCACCTGTATCGTAAACTAGCATATATGGGGTTGCCCCGGTTGATGTGCGGACTGTGGTGCAATACCCCAAAAGAGCAAATGATAATTTCTCATGCCACTGTATGTAATTCTTTATCATTTTCCTCAGTATCTTCTTGATATTCTTGTTGGCAGCTTGTACAACTCAATTCCTCTGAGGTTTGTATGCTGTGGAATTCTTGTGTTCGATCTTGAAATCCTCTAACAGTGGTGGCATTTACGGACATACTGGATGTAGTCTATTTCCATAGTCATCCAAAAGTAACCAGCCCGGAGTATCTTCTTTGCTAAGATAAAACTATTCATATGTGGACCGCAGGTCCCAGCATGAATTTCCTCTGGTAGCCTGGATGCTTCTTTTCGTCGACACATCTTAATAATCCTAAATCGTGAGTCCTCCTATAAATGATTCCTCCACTGTGAAAGAAGTTGTTGGAAAATCTCCTAAGTGTGCATTTCTGAATAGGATTAGCAAGCTCTGGGTACTCTCATTTTGCCTAATATTCCTTGATATCACGAAACCAAGGCTTTCCATCTGCTTCTTCTTAAACGTGGGCACATTAAGCTGGATGATTATGGATTTTCACTGGAATGTGATCAATGAAATTTTTGTCAGGATGTTGTATCATTGATTATAGGGTAAACAATGCATCGAGGAACTCATTCTAGATTCTTGGAACGTGCTGGAATTCCGTCTTTATGAACCTCTTTCTCAATTCTTGTGCATGATGTAGATACAAGAGTATCTTGGAGTTCTTGGTTTTCCATTCTTCTCGTACTTGATGTATAAGTAAGTCTGAATCTCCAATAACTAGCAACTCTTGAACGTTCATGTTAATGGCCATTTAACGTCCTAAGATGCAGGCTTCATATTCGGCCATATTGTTGGTGCAGAGGAACCTATGTTTGGAAAACACCGAATAATGCATACCAGTTTCTGAGCAAGGTGGTCTGCCAACGCCTATCCCTTGACCACTTTTTGAGTTACGTAAACAATGTCGAACTCACTCAGCAGGATTTTCCACTTGGCTAGCTTGTCGGTGGGCAAGGGTTTCTGAAAGATGTACTTCAAGGGATCCATTTTTGATATGAGATATGTAGTATAGGCGCAGAAGTAATGTCTCAGCTTCTGAGCTACCCAAGAAAAGCACAAGAGGTGTGTTCCAATAGAGAATATCGGGCCTCGTACGGGGAAACTTCTTACCGAGATAATAACTGGCTTGCTCCTTCTTCCCTGTTTCATCATGATGCACCAGAACGTAGCCGAAAGATCCATCTAACACATCAAGGTAGAGTAATAAGGGTCTACCTGGCTTGGGAGGGACTAAGACTGGTGGTGATGACAAGTACTCCTTGATTTTTTCGAAGGCCTTTGGGTAGTCATCGGTTCATTTGCTGGCGGCGTCGTTCTTTAACATCTTAAAGATTGGATCCTAGATAGTTGTAGACTGTGTTATGAATTAGATGATGTAGTTATGTCTTCGCTAGAAACTCATCATATCCTTCTTGTTCTTTGGTGGTGGTAGTTCTTGAATGGATTTGAAATTTGACGGATCCAGTTCTATTCCCCCGCCGCTCATAATAATCCCAAGAAATTTCCTGGTGGGAACCCCAAATGCGCACTTTGTGGGGTTTAGTTTCAAGTTGTACCTCCGCAGTCTATCAAAGAACCTCCTCAGAACTTCTACGTGGTCAGTGGCCTTCTTGGAATTAATAATAACATAAAGCACATATACCTCTATCTCTTTGTGTATCATATCATGAAAGATGGTATTCATGGCCCTCGTGTAGGTGGCCCTTGTATTCTTCAGGTCAAATGGCATCATCTTGTAACAATACACTCCCCACTATATAATGAAATCGGTTTTCTTTGAATATTCCTCATCCATCCAGATCTAATGATAACTAGCAAAGCAATCTATGAATGACTGCATCCCATGTTTAGCGCAATTGTCAATCATGATGTGTATATTTGGAAAAGGTAAGTCTTCTTTCGGACTGGCCCGACTGAGATTCCGATAGTCGACAAAGACTCTGACATTCCCATCCTTCTTTGGTACTAGCACAATGTTGGCTAATTATGTCGGGTATTCTACTACCCTAAGATCCTTTACTTCGATCTGCTTGGTGACATTTTCCTTGATTTTCAAACTCATATAGGGTTTCAACTTTTTGAGCTTTTGCTTTACCGGTGGACACATTAGATCGGTTGGCAGTTTATGGGCCACAATGGACATACTTAAACCAGTCATATCATCATATGACCAGTCAATTATTTCCCCATACTCCTTTAGAAATTTTGTATATTCTTTATTCTCTGATGGCGATATGTGAATGCTGATTCGCGTTTCCTTGATGTTTTCTGCATCTCCTAGGTTGACATCTTAGGCTCGTCTACGTGAGACTTAGGTCTTTTCTCAAAGTTCTCAACTTCTTTGACAATCTCGTCAGGTATGTCATCTTCTTCTGAATCCATCTCCATTTGTTGCGTTGTCTCATTGTATGTCACAGTCATTGGTTCATCAAGATAAGTAATAGTAATGTTGTATTGGCAAAGTAAGGAGGAAAACAATAGCAATAAATATTAATTCATTGGAAAAATCAAACATGCTTTTTATAAATTGAATATAATTTTGAACACCGAAAATCTTATTGCAGAAATTGAAAAATGCGAAAAGAATATCATTTAGTAAAAACAATGAATAATGCTTGTTTTAGCCTTGCTACCCCGAGGCACGCCGGACTTTGGTTGTCCTGATGGTCCAGTTCTTGAGATGTTCCCCTCTGCTCAGAGCCTGTAGGGAAGGACCTTCCTCCCCCTCTTCCTCAAGAATAACACAACAGTTCATATCACTTTCCTCTAGAAAGAATTTCTTTAATACTGCAAGTGCTTCTTCATAATCATACCCAAAGAACTTTTTCATTTTCTCCTCTTCTAGGGTGACTCTGACCTTAGCAGCTTCGGACGTCCAGCGAATAGCATACTTGCAAAATGTCCCCATGGGTTTTTTTCTTCAAATTCTTGATATAAAACACGTCTGGTGTGTTCTATGTATTAAATCTGAATCTATCTATAAAGTTAGATTCCATGCCTTCCACCTTGACCACTTGTTGGGATCTTGGCAGATGTACCAAGATAATGCATCTCCTTTCATACTCCTCATGAACAACTTCATCCAACCAACTTGTCACAATATGTCCTCAGATGGACCTTTGGATCACTCGTACCGTCATACATTTGTAACTTAGGAGGTTTGTAACACTCAGGCAGTACGCCATCATGTTGTATGCAAAGGTTCAGCCCCTCAATTAATTTTCTTCCCTCAACGCTGTGAATCCGGCTGGTCAATTTGTTAAGTTCCACGACAAAGTTCCTTATAAGCAGATACTTTTCATTAGACTCATGTGCGCAATATATGTTGGGTGGAGTGTGGCATGGTCTCCACGTTTATAGGATTGTTATAGTGGCCTATAGTATCAGTGTGGAAATGGTCGTTTTTCGAGTTCTAAGGTTCTGGGATGAGTAGTCGAGTGCTGTTTGAGGTATGGAAGGTGTTACATTGGTTCTTTAGTGGAGCAGCGTGATGGTGAGGTGTGTAATGATTCGACTATTTTGGGATATTTTGAGGATCTGTAGGGTTCTGAGTGTTGGGGAAGTTGACATCAGGGGTGTTGAGGGAAAATGACAGGTTAGCTAGATTTCAAACTTGATCGAGCTCTTCCAGGAATTTCAACAGTTGATGTTCAAGCTGT
Organism: Nicotiana benthamiana; assembly: GCA_034376525.1. Lineage (NCBI taxonomy): Eukaryota > Viridiplantae > Streptophyta > Magnoliopsida > Solanales > Solanaceae > Nicotiana > Nicotiana benthamiana. Next base: position 101,424,752 of record CM067336.1, read on the forward strand.
GACACATTCTCGTTAAGAACCGAATACACTGGCCATCAGTGGCATCTACCCGTTCAGCTATGTTATCCTTCCTGATGTGTTTTAAATCTTCATTTTTATCATGTCATTTTTCTTGCCTTTAGAGGGACTAAGAGGAGGAGTGGGTGATGGGCCCCTAGATCTTGTGAAATAAGATGATGATGCAAGAGTGCACGAACTACCCTTTGGGGAGAGGAATACTATAAGAGAAATAAAACAAAAGGTAATCAAGTCACTGAGGATTATAAAAAGTATTACAATATTTAAACACATAGTGCGGGAATGTAAAGTGTATCCTAATTTGGGAATATCTTTGTGCCTGAGGTATGCCTAGTGCCAAATAAACTTGTAGAAATTTTAATGCTAAATGCCTCATTTTATTGATAAAGAGAGGTGAAACCCCAAATGACAATAAATAAGCAAGAAATAAAAGTCACTAATGTCCATTGGCCTTATTACATTCATAAAGCGAAAAAGTAATTTCCTATCTATTTTGTCCCAGAAGGACCTTCCCTAGACTCGACATCCTTGGCTCCATCGAATAGCTTCCCCAATTTGTGAAGTCCCAGCAACACGCATGCTCTGCCTAGATATCCACCTTCGGTCCCCTCAGCCTTCTGCGAGTCTTCAACCCCTTTTGAGAAATATTTCCTCTAGTTTTACTATGCCTCGCTCCAAGTATCCTGACCTTTCGCTGGCACTGTAGCAATGTCTTTCCATTCGTCAATCATCTTCTTGTTGGACTCTTGTATCTCGTGATGTTTGCTCTCGCATTCTCGGATCCTTTTCCGTAGCTAGTTGTACTTGACTTGTGCCTCTGTTTTTATCTATAATTTTGTAACCTCGAACAAACTTTGGATGTCCTAGACCATCCCAATTGTCTTCCAACCAACCTGAATATCTATCTGGCTCAATGGTGTCTTTCTCCATTTAGATTGTTTAGTGCCACATGTGCTAGGCTTGGCACATCTGGGGACAATCATCATATTAGAACTCAGCTCGAAGATGACAGATCTTGTCAACCCTGGATATGACTTGTTTCCTACCTGATTGCCTCATAACTCGAAAATGGACGTAAGGGTATGTTCCTCTTAGACCAATCAGTATCAGGAAAGGTGAATCTCTAGATCAGGCGATGAACTCCTCTTCTGGAATCACTCGAACATCCATTGAAATTTTTCTTCAATCAGATTATAAAAGAGCTCAACATATCCTTTGGCATTCTCAGTCGAACATGCCGGGGATGTAATTCACTCACTTTGGGTGGAGGAAAGTGGTGCGATCATCCCAGACCCTTCGTTGAATTTCATATTGGTATTCTCCATATTGGAGAAATTGAGCTAAAGATGAAGTAGTAGATTGTAGCTTTTGAAGTGACTCGCTCCTTGTTGACACTTCTCTAATGCTCGGTATTGTCACTCCCCAAATCCAAGGGCATGACCGGCACTCAACCGGGTATCCCCAGTCGAGTGGACCTAGATGTCTTTCCTATTTCCCACGTGTTACCCCACTTCATTATTTGTTAATTAGCCACAAGGTACTAAATATTAAATTGGATGAACGTATGATTTCTCTTTTAGAACAACACATTATGATTAACATGGAGCATCTTTTACAAAACATATACTATGATTAACAGGGAACATGGTATACAAGTTTTACAGCGCCAACACATACACCTTTATACGAAAGTTCTAACCCACATACACTGTCTACGGAGCCTTCAAGAGAAAGATAGTACAACACTTGCTGGCGACAGGGCCCCGGCTATACCTTTACAAAAAGACACAAGACTCTAAAATACAACAACATAGGTGGCATGAGCAATACAAGGCCCCGGAAGGAAAGGGGCTTACCAACACGAATACCGCCGATAAAGAGGAAGAGGATTTACGAACGGTGGACTGGAATGCTTGCCACACATCCATCTACAATCATTACACGAATGTAGCGCCCCCCGACAAATAGGGACGTCAGTACATTTGAATTTATCTAACATGTATGAACAAACTATGTCCCACGTAAACTCAAGCCAAATTTGCACATAGAAGTATAGAACTGAACAACAATGGTACAAATACAACCACGGATCAACAACCAAACATTTCGTAACAACTGATTCAAGTAGTCATACAAAGGGGCAATCAGTGCCCCACAGGTTACCAACTCTCCTGCTGTCTCCTTTCACAATTCCACATTTATCATTTCATGATTCATATTCATATCAATAGTGATATTGGATCACATTTGTTTCCACCCTTATTGCCTCGTCCACCCTTACCCTTATCACCCCAGTCCACACCTTATTTCACCGTGTTGCAGCGTGTAACCCGACCTCGCCTGACAGTTTTCAGTTCACAACAACAAATAGCACAACAACAAATACAAGAAATCAACTACAGAACATTGCTAACATAGATCCACAACAAGGTTAATTCAATTACACAACTAACAACAACAATTCCTCATGTTCATCAAATTAGTACATAATTTAGATCATCACAACAGTTATTCACAACTAATCGCACACGTCGTTCCAAAATATTTACATTTCCACTATTCCACATTATTCCCATTTTCATTGTTCCACGGTGTTCCATTTCCATTGTTCCAATTACAAGTTCCACAACATTCACAAAAAAGTGTTACCACTCAATGATACCATACAAGCTTCACAATGATTCTCACATGAATATCGACAATCAACAATTTCACAAGTAGCATAGGGCGATTTCACAAGGATTACAGTTAGCCATACATACCTGGATTTGATTATCCCCTTTAAACCTCTAGTCCAATATGCCAAGCAATCAAGTAGTCAATCTAGTTCATCAACAACACTTAGGTTTTAGAGATTTAAACTCATAGTTACTACCCAATTCCCTTTTTACAAGACTTTTGAGTTTTAAAGACATGGGGTTAGGGTTTTAAAGACATGTAGAAAATTCAAAGCAAGTGTATGGGGTTCCCTTCCCAAGCTTAATTTCGAAATTTGGAGGAAATGGGTAAGGGTTTTTACCTGAAAAATCAATAGAGAAGACAATGCATTCCAAGCTTCAATGGTTTTGAAAGATCAATTGATGAAGAATTTGCTTTCTCTCTCTAGGACCCTCTCTTCCTCTCTCTTATTTTTTTCGAAAAATGGGTTAAAAATGAGGGATGGGGTGTTTTTATTAAAGATGGGTCGGGCTTAGATTCTTAGAAAATAACTGGGCGAGCTCAATCTGCGACGCAGCTCTACAATTGCAGAACAGACATGCGGTCCGTAGAATGGACCGCAGAAATGGCTCAAACTTATAACGTCTCGGGTTAGGAATTTGGTAGACAGGCGGGCCGTATTTGAGTTCTACGGTCGCAGAATGCACCGCAGAACTGAACTTCGAATTTCCTCAGGGACAATATGCGATCACTCTGCGGTCCGCATATTGATTATGCAATCGCAGATTTGACCGCATTTTTAAAATAAAATTTTGGTTGCTCTGTGACTCACTCTGCGGTAGGAATGCGGTCCACATAGCTGATCTGCAACCGCATTTTAACCATTTTCTGAAAAAATTTCAATTTTACATTTTCAATTTAAAAACAGTAAAAGGATCCGATCCACTTGAGTAGACTCGACTCTATGACCTGCTAACATCTGAGCACTCATTTTCACGGGGCCTTACATCCTCCCCCGCTTAATATCATTCGTCCTCGAATGAGGACTCTGGAACCAAATGAGTTTTAAAACATGATATGCAAGTTTTTACACTTTTATTAACTTTCAAGTTTGTTTTAGAAAACATTTTCCAGAGTTTCCGTTGTAATATGGACATAACCACCTGTCAAGAACGTCCAAAACATATTCCCAAGATTTACTACACAAACAAGCTACCTTTACAACAGTTGTAAAATGCATAATCCTCACACTTGCACATATTCAACCTCTTGATACACTTTTCAACAATTTTAGCACACTACATCTAGTCAAATTAAGCATTAATCGTCTGTACTATTAAAGCCATTTACCTATCACAAGGGTATGCCACAGTTATTTATTTCAATACAATTTCTCCATGCAAAACTAATCTTTACATAATTAGAACACTTTGATACAAAGTCTCCATGCAAAATTAATTTTACTTCCAAACATCACCTTACCATGAGAGCACAAAACTTCCAATACCAAAAAGGATGTGCATTGTTCAAATAACCGCAACACATAAACTTGGTTGGCACAACTTGAAGAAACTACAACAATAAAGCGCTAGGAAAGAGAAGGGATGAGTCTTACACCTAACGGAACACAACATTAGCTCTCCTAGGGACAAGATTCACACGATCATTTCTAACTTATTCAAATAGATGTGGGTATTTTATCTTCTTATCATCTTCCACTTCCCACGTGGCTTCCTCGACTTGTTGGTTTTGCCACAACACTTTAACTGAAGCAATATCCTTGTTTCGTAACATTCGGACTTGCCTATCCAGAATAGCAACCGGAATCTCCTCATATGATAACTCTTCTATAACCTTGATGCCTTCCACGGGCACAATTTTAGACGGATCACCCACAACATTCCTCAACATGGATACATGAAACACCGGGTGCACTAAAGACATTTCAGGGAGCAATTCCAACCTATACGCAAGTTTCCCGATCCTTTGAGTGATTTGGTAATGCCCTAAATACCTAGGACTTAGTTTTCCCTTCATCCCAAAGCGCATGACTCCTTTCATTGGAGACACCCTAAAGAATACCCAATCCTCTTGTTGAAACTTCAATTCTCTTCGACGTACGTCTGCGTAGGATTTTTGGTGACTTTGAGCAGTCTTCATTCTCTCCTGAATGATTCTTACCTTTTCCATGGCCTGGTGCACGAGATCTAGCCCTATTAATTCCGCTTCACCAACCTCGAACCATCTGATCGGGGACCTACACCATCTTCCGTACAATGGTTCGAATGGGGCCATTTGGATGCTAGCATGGAAGCTGTTATTATAAGAAAAATATATAAGGGGTAGATGATCATCCCAATTACCGTTGAATCCAAGACACATGCCCGTAACATATCCTCAAGCGTCTCAAGAGTCCGTGATGCTTGGCCGTCGGTCTGCGAATTAAAAGTTGTGCTGAGATTCACTTGAGTACCCGAACCTTGCTGAAATTTCCTCTAGAAGTTAGCTATAAACTGAGCTCCTCGATCGGAAATGATAGAAAGTGGCGTACATGAAGCCTCACTATCTCCTTGATATACAACCGAGCATATTGTTCCGTAGTATCGGTGGACTTGGCCGGCAAAAAGTGAGCTAATTTGGTGAGCCTATCAACAATTACCCAAATTGAATCAAACTTGTGCTGAGTACGAGGTACTCCTGTCACGAAGTCCATATTGATCATTTCCCACTTCCACGTCAATATTTATATAAGTTGAGTCAACCCTCCCGGCCGCTGATGCTTGGCCTTCACTTTCTGGATATTTTGGCACTTAGAGATGAAGTCCTCTACACTCTTCTTCATACCTCTCCCCCAATAGATATCCTTGAGATCGTGATACATTTTTGTAGAGCCTGGGTGCACTGAATACCTGGAATGATGAGCCTCCGCCATTACCCTATCCCGAAGATTATCCACATTAGGGACACATAACCTGTCATGGCACCGTAGTACACCAGCACTGATGCCGAGCAAAAATACTGATATTTTGTTACTTAGAGCCGCTTCCTTTAATTGTGCCAATGTTGGATCAACAAACTGCTTTTGTTTAACCTCTGCCACGAGCGAAGATTCTGTTTTATTATGCACCATGAGTTCCTCCTCCTTCGGGGCCGAGATACAAGTCCCAAGGCTGGCCAGATGTACCTCCTGAGCTAGGAACCTCCTATCTACTCTCAAGTGAGCCAAACTACCCATGGATTTCCGACTGAGTGCGTCGACCACCACGTTCCCCTTCTCTGGATGGTACAAGATGTCCATATCATAATCCTTAAGCAACTCTAACCATCGTCGCTGCCTCAAATTTAGCTCCTTCTGCTTGAATAGATATTCAAGACTCTTGTGATCTGAAAACACATCTACATGAACCCCATAAAGATAACGCCGCCATATTTTCAAGGCAAACAAAACTGCTGCAAGCTCCAAATCATGCGTTAGAAAATTTTTCTCGTGATTCTTGAGTTGCCTGGAAGAATATGTTATAACCTTCCCGTGCTGCATCAGAACATACCCTAAACCAACCCTGGAGGCATCACAATAAACCACAAATGCCTCAGTACCTTATGGCAAGGCCAATACTGGTATCTAAGTCAACCTTTTCTTACAAATCCTAGAAACTGTTATCACAAGCATCTGACCACTGGAATTTAGCTGATTTATGTGTCAATTTAGTCAAAGGTGAGGCGAGGGGTGGAGAATCCCTCTAAGAACCTCCGATAATACCCTGCTAACCCCAAAAAGCTACGAATCTCCCTCAGGGTTGTGGGCCCTAGGCCAATCCTTCACCGCTGCAATCTTTTGGGGGTCTACCTGAATCCCCTCACTGGAAACCACATGACCCAGAAAAGCGACGGACTCCAATAAAAATTCACTTTTGGAAAACTTGGCATATAATTGGTGCTGATGTAGAGTCTGCAAAACTGCTCTGAGGTGACTGGCATGGTCCTCCCTACTTCAAGAATATACGAGGATGTCGTCCATGAAAAAAATCACGAAAGAGTCTAAGAATGACTTGAAGATCCGATTCATAAGATCCATAAAAGTTGTCGCGGCATTGGTTATCCCAAAAGAAATGAACAAGAATTCAAAGTGGCCATAACATGTTCTAAAACCGGTCTTAGGAATATATTGCTCACTGATCTTCAATTGGTGGTACCCGAACGGCAAAGTAATTTTGGAGAAGCACCTTGTACCTTGCAATTGATCAAACAAATCATCTATCCGAGGCAAACGGTACTTATTCTTGATGGTGACTTTATTAAGCTGTCGATAATCGATACACATCCAAAGTGGCCAATCCTTCTTTCAGACAAACAGAACCGGAGCACCCCATGGCGGCACACTTGGCCGGATAAACCCCTTCTCTAATAAATCCTTCAACTGCTCTTTTAACTCTCGCAACTCTGCTGGCGCCATTCTGTAAGGTGGAATAGATATTGACTGGGTATCTTGCAATACATCAATCCCGAAATTAACCTCTCTATCTGGCGAGATTCCTAAAAGCTCCTCTGGAAATACGTCAAGAAACTCATTCACAACTGGCACTGACTCGGGGGAAGGAACCTTTGGAGTAGTATCCGCCACCCAGACTAAATGATAGATACATCCCTTCCTGATCATCTTTGAAGCCTTGAGGTAGGAAATAAACCTACCCATCGGCACCACACTATTTCCTTTCAACTCAACAACCGGCTCATTAGGGAACTCGAGTCTCATGACTCTCCTCCGGCAATCAAGTTTGGAAAAGCACGAATAGAGCCAATCCATCCCCATGATTACATCAAAATCAACCATCCCAAGCTCGATAAGGTCAGCCGTGATAACACGACAACCTACCATGACAACATAATTCATATATACCCGCGCGGCTGTAATAGATTCACCAACCGCAGTCGATACAAAGAACAACTCAAGAAGTTGTTCGGGTTCTATCACAAAACTCGAAGCAACAAATGGAGTGACATAGGACAAAGAGGACCCCATATCAATAAGAGCATAGAAATCAAAGGCCTAAGCAAAGAGGATACCTGTGACAACATCTGGGGAAGCCTCAACACTCTGACGGCTAGCCAATGCATAAAAAATGTTGGGTCCTCCCCTACCACGAGCTCCACCTCTGGCTGCACCACACCCTGCTGGGGCTAGAGAGCGCACCGATGACGTAGCAACTGATGAATTGGATGGGCGAGCAAGTCCCTTGCCGGTGCCTTGTCTGGGAGCACGGCAGTCCCGCTGTATTTGACCTACTACCCCACAAGTGTAACACACTGTAGCATCTAAGTAACAGGCCTCTGTATGAAATCCCCATTCTTGGGACATATACCTCCCTGCTGTTGAGGTCTCACCCCCGAGTGACAGAACTAGCGGGACCTCCCACTGTCTGAACCTTGCCCTGAAGGGCTACCCTGTTGGAAACGGTGCACAGATGATGGTGCACTAGCTGAAGACTGAGCACAAGACTTGTATGGTCATGATGACCCTCTCCCTGGAGCTGACCTCCCTGAGTGACCCGTAGACCGGGCCCTGCTGCTACTCTCCATGTCTGCCCGAAGCTTCAACTTCCTGGCCTCTGTGGCCTGAGAAAAACCCACGATCTTTCCATGGTTCATGTCTGAATGTTGTGCCGCTGTAGCAGCCTCATATACTACCAACAGACTAAGCCTCTGAACGAATCGCCAAACTCTAGCCTCCATAGTCGACACCAACTGAGGAGCATACTTGGACAATCTCACGAACTCCATATGATATTTCCACACACTCATGCTGCCCTACTTATGAACCTCAAACTCGGCACGGGCTGCCATGGTCTCGGCAGGCAAAAAGTGGTCCATGAAGGAATCTACGAACTCATCCCATCTAGCTAGAGAGCTCCCCTCCTCACAGGAATCCTCCCACATCTCAAACCACGAATGCGCGGCCCCCTTCAACCTGTATGAAGCCAATTCTACCCCTTATATCTCTGTAGCCTTCATCACTAAAAGGGTCTTGTACATCTCATCAAGAAATTCTTGCGGATCAGCCTCTAGGTCTTTGCCTGAGAACTCTGGAGGATTCAATCGCAAAAACTGATGAACTTTGGAGATGGAGGAATCTCCCTATTCGCTGGAGGACACAGGGGCATCATGTGATCTCCGGGCCTGGGCGGCCACTAACTAAGTCAGCATACAGATAGCTCCCCTAAGGTCTCCATCAGAAATCCTGGAATCGAAAGCTGGAGCAACATCAGGATTAAGAGCATTGGCAGGAGGGATAGTAGCACCCTCGGCCGCTGCTGGAACATGCTTGCTTGGATCAGGAACGGATGGAGCACGCAAATTAAGAACGGGGGAATCACTCTCACCCATAGAAGTCGACACATGATATACAGCCACACTGGAAGTGGCATTGGCCCCTAGGCCAATTCTAGCTTTCTTCTTAGGTTCCATCACTAAAAATTTTAAATAGAGCACGAATTAGACACAACATCACCTCACTGCACGAACTTAGAATAACAAAGAAGAGGATCATTTTTCCTAGATGCCCTGTAGCCCCAAACTTACAGATGTGGTCGACATCATACCGATAAGAAGGGCTCTACTAGGCACGGCTCTGAGACATCCTAGGACTACTTTAAAGCCTTAGGCTCTGATACCAAGTTTGTCACGCCCAAAATCCGAGGGCATGATCGGCACTCAACCAGGTATCCCAGTCGAGTGGACCTGGGTGCCTTTCCTATTTCCCACATGTTACCCCACTTCATTCTTTGTTTATTAGCCACAAGGTACTTAATATTCAATTGGAAGAACGTATGATTTTTCTTTTATAACCAAACATTATGATTAATAGGGAACATCTTTTAAGAAACATATACTATGATTAACAGGGAACGTGGTATACAAGTTATACAGTGCCCAAAACATACACCTCTATGCATAAGTTCTAGCCCACATACCACTGTCTACGGAGACTCTAAGAGAAAGATAGTACAACACTTGCCAGCGACAAGGTCCCGACTATACCTTTACAAAAGGATACAAAACTCCAAAATACAACAACATAGGTGGCATGAGCCACACAAGGCCTCGGAAGGAAAGGGCTCACCAACACGAATACCGCCTATTGAAAGGAGGAGGATTTACGAACGGTGGACTGGAATGCCTGCCACATATCCATCTACCATCATAACACGAATGTAGCGCCCCCCTGACAAATAGGGACGTCGGTACATTTGAATTTAACTAACATGTATGAACAAACTATGTCCCACGTAAACTCAAGCCAAATTTGCACATACAAGTATAGAACTGAACAACAATGGTACAATTACTACCACGAATCAACAACCAAACATTTTGCAACAATTAATTCAAGTAGTCATACAAAGGGGCAATCAGTGCCCCACATGTTACAAACTCTCTTGCTGTCTACTTTCACATTTCCACATTTATCATTTCATGATTCATATTTATATCAATAGCGATATATGGATCATGAGGTAGGCTCGACTCTATGATCCGATTCACATGGGTAGACTCGACTCTATGAGGTGCTAACATCTTAGCACTCATTTTCACGGGGCCTTACTGGTATATGTCTGTGATGATCATGGGTACAATATTGAATGTCCGCCCACTAATACCCTCTATTAGGGTCTTGGTTACTATAGCTAGCCTAGTATGGATTCTCCCTTTCTTCATTAGAAACACGATTAGACCCAGGAAACAAAACATGAAGTCAAAAACCCTACGATGGATATGTCCCAAGGATGCGATGGCAAACTCGTCATGGTAGGTACGATATGATTTGTTTTGACAGTAGCTTTCATATAGCTAGTCAAAAGGGATGAACAATTCCTTCAGGCATAGCAATTCTGCATTCTTCTTTAAACCAATAATTTTTAGGTAACCCTTGCTTGTGCGGTTCCCAAGCATTAGCAAACCCAGAGTTTCCATACTAGACCAGCCAGCCGTCCTATCTCCTTTAACAAAAGCATCATCTCTATTTTCACAAGCAAAACACGGACCTTTCATAGTGCCAAAATAAGGTAGCAGCTTATATTATCATGTTGTTAGGCTGTATCTCCAAGAGGGATGGTACATTCCCCAGATATTTTATGGCGAGATTTTTGTCATTAAAATGTAATCTTCCCACCAACTAGCAATCTTGGGTAGATATTGGTGACCGTACCGAATCTAGGGACTTCGTGCCTCATATTTCTGCAAGACAAACAAGGTTAGACTCTTACCCCCACCGAACTCGACTATTTAATATTAACAATTAGCATGAAATATTTAATTCTCTAAATAAATGCACAAAACGTGAGGATCTCCGTTTGGGTTTAGGGAAACCTAGCGGACTTCTGGAAAAGGCTATCTTAAAGGATCATTATGTGGACTACATAACTGACCCTACTAGGTTTGACCATGATGCATGCACAATTTAAATGGAGTAAGGTTTCTATAGGATTTTAGACTGGTACCCTTAAGTGGAAAACTCATGGGGGAAGGCGTGGAGCTGTCGATTGCACTACTGATCAACTAGTTTTACCGCAAATAAGCCTTTCAGTGTTTAGGGGCAATGACATAGGAAGGGCGCAACCACTCATCGAACGTTGCTATATTATTTGTTTGGCAAAAGTGGGGTATGATGCTGAGCATGATTATGCAATAATTAAAGTATGTTCACATGTATTTTCATGTTAAGAAAACGATAAATACATCAGTTTCACAATTTAAAGCAGTTATAACGGAAGGAAACAAGAATGATATGTCGGTTCTGCTTATGAAGAAGAAATAAAGTACTTAAGGAAACTAAACAAGTAATTGCACATAGAGAGGGGTACGAATTCAAAAAAATGGTATGAAATGGTAAAATCCTAAATATTCCTAACAGAGTCGTCATGTTGTCCCGCCCTCTTTTTCCTCGCGGAATCGGGTTTATGACATTTTGGTTGGGACAGCTCTTTCCTTTTAGGAAAAAGGGTTTACTATTTTGAAGAGTCACCACCTAAGGATTTTATGGTGTGCTAGGGCACCTATATGGTTTATTTATAACTACATTTGGTAACTAGAGACAGGGTAAGGGCTTGAATCATCCTAAGGAGAAGGTGTTAGGCACTCCTCATCATCCACTAGTGTGGTTCCGGGCCAAACAATCTTTATGAATTTGTACAATTAGCAAATAAAAAAGAAAATGGGTCAAGTAGTAGGGGATTTAAGTTTAAGAACACAGATGCTTGAAAAGCAATTAATGAAAAGAAAGATATTGAAAAGAATTACAATCTAAGCATATTCGGGAATGAAAAGGGGGTGTTCTAGGTTTGCTTATAAGATTGATCGCATCAATGAAATGTCCGTTATGACACTTTTATATTGGAGGCACATGTGGTATTAACACACCGGCCATCATATCTATATCTACCTTTTCCCACCACGTGTAGGTTGTTAAAGTGAGGGTTGGTCTCGACCCCTATTGCATGCTATTATCCGTCCCATCCTATTAGTCCTGAAGGAATTTAGGACTTCTATCCTATAAAAGGGAGTTCTAGGAAAACCCTTAAGATTAAAGGTAAAATACTAAGGCGACATACAATAACAAGTAGGAATTCAATTAAGGGGAGCATAGAAAACAAACGAAAGGTTCAAATATACCTCCACTTGCAGTGCACGTAAACAACATGACTCATAGACACTTAAGGTTTGAATTCAGATGCTAAGCATGACATCTTAGTGATAACAGCAGAACCAAATTTATTGCATGAATCAAAAAAGAAGTCCGAATCAGGCTCTCCTACTGATTTTAACTGTTGATAATTAAGCAGCATACATATAGAAGCATGTTTCCAGCTTTGGCAAATTTAGCACCTAAGGTTTGCCTAGGTATAAAATAGTGTTCCAATTATCAGGGTCACTTAGAGAAAATGGTTTGAATTGTACTGTTGTTCTAAATGTTCAGAATTCTTGAATTATTACCAGCAGGGTTAATGTATTTTTTAATAATTAAACTAGAGATGCATAAGAGAATGTGAATGCAATCCTAAATGCATATGTATTACATACCTTAAGAATATGCAGAAGATATGGAAATGACCTATTTCTTTGCGTTGTTTTTATCCCAAGGCAGGATCTCTATGTGTACATGGTAGCGCACAACATAATGGTAAAGTGCTAGTTATTAGCAGATTTTAACACATAATTTTTTCAGGATGCATATGTTGAAACAATAAACATGGGACCTAAGAGCATGATTTCTAATGCATGTATGAATCCTAAGCATGGTTTCTATTGCATAATTAGGAATATAAACCTAATAACATATTTTCTGCCCTTAACAACTATAACATACATATTTACCCCATCCTTTTTCACTAACCACCCAATACTTGTTTACAGCAGGTTATTGCAGACAAATATGGAAATGAATTACATAAGAAAAGTTAGGCTATAGAGAGCCTGAAAATAGGCCCAAACTTTCATCACCTGATTAGGACTTCCTCCCCGAGTTATGTAATAAATCACCTCAAGTGCCAAGATTATTCCATAGACTTTCTCATAGCTGGGTGTGTCAGAGTTCCCTAAGGACCTCAAGGGATCCTGGGCAATGCACACACCCAGATTTCATAGCCAAGGCAGAGTACATGTTGTGTGAAAGGCAAACTTTTATGTGTCCAAGTTCATAGGGAGCTCAAGGGTTCCAAGGCAAGGCTCACACAAAAGGGGGCAGAACCTAGTGGTCTACGAGTACATGTCATAGTGCTCGACATAGCTTTAAAAGAGATGTGTTGGAAATAGTTTTGATAAGATTAGTTTGAAATATGTTTTGGGAAAGCAATAAAAGAGTTTACCTTAATGAAACCCAGGTTGGAGAAGACAAGAAACAGCACAATCACTAATTCAAGATCAAATCAACATACATAGTTCAAACAAACATAGGAAAAAACGAGGAATTGGGGACAAGTAGTTCATGCGTGAAAGCATATTAACACACAGGTTAATACCAGAGAAGTACCATAGAACTTAAATAGTCACAAAGAAAGTCTATCATAAAGTGTTCATGCTAGGAGCTAGACAATATTAGATTAATGGGTGCTAAACAGAGCTACTCATTAAGTCTAGGGGGAATAGTTCAAGACGACATAGTGACTGGATGTCACAAATAGAGGCTCACAATGTATTGAGGGCTACGGGATTAGGGCAGAATAGTACTATAAAATCTGAGAAAGCAGTAGACACGTTGAATTACAAGGAAAGAGTATATTACACAGAGTTAATCATGCCCATTTGCGTTAACCAAGCACATTAGGAGTCTATGATACTAACATGACATACTAGTTGAAGGGAAATAAACTAGAACTCAAGTATACATGATGGCCGAGTATCAAGTAAGACAAGGGATACCCAGACATGATGATTACACACTTGAACAAGAGCGGGCAAAAATTAAACATGACGAATAAAGCAGTAAACAAGAAGAAAAAATAAATACGTAAGACATTAAATTAGTGTAGAAGGAGACATGGATCAACAGACATGGAGCACATAGAGTTGAGTTTCAGAATTGAACTAGGAACATACCAGTTAAGGAAGCAAAAATGCAAAAAGTAAAGCAAGTAGAGTTCCACTATCTAGCCTTGGCTTTCAGCGGCTAGACAAGCAGTTAGCACAAGCAACAGAGAAAGAAAAGAGGGTTTGAGTGTGTATGTTTGTGTATTCCGACTATTGTTCGTCATAAGAGGTAAAATATGAGTGTATATATAGCACTTGAGGAGTAGAACCAATAAGGTAAAAGAATCAGAAGTCAGTCAATTAGGGACAATCATAGAATTACAGAATCAAATCACCTAAAATGGTTCGGAATAAACCCATTTAATTATGGGTAATTAGTTAACGGTAACAGTAGGGGTTTAATTAAGGCAAGAAGTCCAAATAATACCAAATAAGGAATCGGTAAGAATCCTAAAATTATACATGCAATCAATTACGGCATAGATAACAATTAAAGTCATAAACAAGAAAATAGATATAATCTATGCAGACGAATCTGAATAGAGTAAAGTAATCAGCATAATCTTCAAACCAAATAGTGATTTTCGGAAAGAATGACTCAAATCCCATAAAATAAAGATTAGACTAATTAGTACCGCAAAGAAAATATAGTACTTAGCCGGAAAAGCAGGTTCGAACTCTAACAAAGATTATTGAGACAAAACCATAAAAATACTGGATTTAGCAAGGGAAAATGTTTAAGCCTAAAAGAAGGAGTAAACTAACACGACCGGTACCACCAAAATACCCCAATTTGAAGCATAGATTGAAGGAACCACATAGAATCAACAAGGGTTTCATATTCTTGCATATATTAGTCACGAAGATGAAAGGATAATTAACAAAAACATTAGAAGTAAAAAAAATCTTTTAAAAACAACTTGGGATGAACCCTAGTTTAGGAAGAGTGATTAAATAATTCGAAATAGTTAGTTTAAACTTGAGGGGTTTAAAGGAAAAAACTTAATAACACTCGAATTACCTCAGATCTAGAAAGATATAAGAAGAATCGAACAATATAGAATCTAGGGCTATCGGAAAATAGTAAAGATGAAGAGAACTGAGTTAAAACCTCATGGATATACATAGATATATGAAAAATCTAAAGAAAAATTTAAATATCAAGAGTTAGGGTTTCAGAGATCCCAAAGAAGATGAGAGGACCTTAAATGTCATCGTTTTAGCCGGAAAAGACATAGATCTTACTCGAACAGCCATGAAAGGATGAGAGGACTGAAAATGGCATGAAAGATCATGTATTAGACTTGAGCCGCTCTAGGTTCACCTGAGGACCTCCGGTAGTGTCAAACTGGCGTGGGGTGAAGTAGAGGCCAGGAGGTGATGAGAAGCCATGGTTTCCAGCAAGGGAGGTGGCCGGAGAAGGTGGACAGTGATTAAGGTTTGAAGGTGTTTAAGAGAGAAGATAGGAGGAGAGGATTCGAAGGCGGCTCAAATGAAAAAACGGGGTGGGGTTTGGGGGTTGTTCGATTAAAAAGGAAAGAAACGGTGTGGACCATTGATCTCAGAGATCAAAGGTCGAGATTAAATGGGGTAGGTCTGTTTCGAGATTAGGTATGGGTTAGTAGGGTGTGGTTCGGGTTTTTTAATTGTAAATTGAGTTAGGAATTGGGGTCCGATTTGGCTTTAATTAGATAGCCAGTTTTTCATATATAATATATAAAAAATGGTAGATAATTGTTGAAATAATAATTTTAAAATACTAAAATTTATATTACATATCTCAATTTAAAAATACAGGATCAACTTTTATGCGTATAAAAGGTAATTAAATCTTAAAAGGGCTAATATTGTAATTATGTGCAATTTAGCTTTGAAAATACTATATGTAATTACAAAAATATATAAAAATTATATTAGACATATTTTAGCATAAATATAGAAATCCAATAGATGAATTACCAAAATAATAATTTTAGAAATAATTATTGGGGATTTTCTAAATAAAAAGGGAGAAATTAAATCAAATTAAAACCTTAAAATTATGAAAAAATAATAAAAACCTTGGACATGATTATATATGCATAAATATGCTCTTTTGAGGGTATTTTGCATATTAACAATATCTAAGAAAAAAGTGGGTATCAACAGATTCTCTCTCGGAGGCTACCTCGTCCACACGCTGCTTGAATTCAAGAATCTCTCTGAGCCCCTCCCTCATTAAGACATCTTTCTTCTCGAGCAGCAAAAATCAACCTGGAGACGTTAAATGGTAAAGTCAAACAAGCACGAAAATAAAAAAATATGAAGAATATAACTGCTCAGCATGATCGGTCCGCTCTCAAGACACCGTCTTAGAACGATCCCGAAGGTCATGAAGTTCTTCCTCATTTTTTGCAAAAAGAGCTATGAACTTGCTAGCCTCTGATTAGAGCCTCCTACACTTTTCCTCATAGTGGGTCAACCCTGCTTGAGACTTAGCAAAGGCCCGATTGTAAAGCACTTGTCACGCCCCGAATTCGGGGGACGAGACCAGCACCTAGTGCCTCACCTAACCTTGCGTACCTACTTTCAACTTAGGGACTCTAAATATACGATGTCATATTTTTTACAATAGACCACAATGCAAGACGACAAGGTCGTCATATTTATTACAGCTGACAAACCAATCAAATATATATACAAGGCCTAAAGACTACCATACTACACTAACTGATAAGATACGTCTACAAGCCTTTACTAACAGATATACTGTGATTGGAATGCCTCTCCGGCCTACTCATGACATATATACGTATATATACAAGATATACATAAGGCTCTAGACCTAGAAACTCCAAAAGGCATGAAGCTTACTGATCAAGCTGAATTTGGGCGACACCTATTGAAGAGTCCAACTCATCTGTCTATCTGACCGGCATGCATGAAATACAACGCCCCCAAAAAAGGACGTCAGTACGAAGTAATGTACTGAGTATATAAGGCGATATACTGAAAGCTGAAACTGAACTGATAACATAATAACTGCTAGTAGCTGAAAGTCAAAGAAAATCTCAAGATATGCAGATCTCTCTCAATATAATAAGTAAAATAGCTGTCCGGCCCTATAAGGCTCGGTAATAAGCGCTCGGTTACAGTAGGATCAATATATATATATATATATTAATTTCTTTGTCGTAATAGGCTTGCTCATAAGCGCTCAGCCATACTAGGCTTTGTATCTCGGCCAACTAGGCTTGCTCATAAGAGCTCGGTCACAGTTGGCTCGGTATATAACTTACCATCTGATCAGAGGTTGCCCAATAGGGACTTGCCCATCGATTATAGCTCGATGGTAATTAACATACTTTTAATACTGTATATGTATAAATTCTATGCTCTGTAGAGTGGAAGAAGGAATACTCAACTGAATATGTAGTCCCGACAAAGAGAATATTATAACTTACATCACTAGAAAAATATATGCAATTTGCTAGACTAGCAAAATGTTCGTAAATTTCGGGATATGAATGTAATGAAGAGATTATGCCAAAATAACGGAAAAAACTTAGCGTTAACATACCTGAGTCGACTCTCTTGCCAATCCCTCTAATACAGATTAATAATGACAAAACATGGAACAAGTCGTATGAAGAGCTCAACAAAACCACGTTGCTCAAAGAAACTTTGGCCAAAACATTTCCATCCCCAGAATGCCGTTTCTAATGTGATTTTGATAGAAACTCTTGAATAACTTTTATGTTCCTATTGATGAACTTCTAATAATTCTCACGCTTTTATCAGCTATGAGTCCTAAATTGTCTTAGCTTAGTTTCCAATCCAAGAATTTGTACTTGTTAGGTGATGTCTTTGAAGACATTAAGTACTGTCTTTTCTTGCCACCTAATCCATATGAATCATGAGTAATTTTATTGTTTTTTGTATTGGCTGCCACCTTGTGGACTTAGAAATAATTATAAATTTTTATCCACTTATTAGTTAGTCAGATAATATTTCGTTGTCCGATAATTAATTTATTATTCGCATAATTTACAAATTACCTCAAATTACTTAAAATATTATTTATTACTAAAGTTCTTCATATATACTATATATATTATACTACCGTGGTCATATGGTAACTTGCATGGTAATAGTCCATAAATACTTCATATTTTAGCTCGGGACGTATCTTACCACAAACTGCCATACTTAGACAAAAATTCATTTTCTTCAACTTGTTTCCCTTCTCACCTTCACGAATTTATTCATCACTTACAATTCTTATAATATCTAAATAATATTTTTCTCTTGGACTGATGTCGATTATCTTTCAACACATTTCAACGCATAATATTACAATGTGCAACATCGTGGTAACTTAATACTGCTGGTCGTAATATTGCGGGGCGTAACATCATTCCTCCCTTTGGAACATTTGTCCTCGAATGTTGACTAATACTCTTATTATTTTCGTAACTTATATATCTTGTGAATACATTAATACTCTTCTTGCCATTTAAGCAGTTGCTCTGTGAATAAATCCAAGGTCTAGGGTACCCCCCAGTCTTTTGCTCATTTCATGACCTCTGGTCGAAATCTTCCTTATCTTTTAACTTTTGTTGCCTCCTATCATGCAGCATGTATGACCCTGGCTTTTTAGGTGCACTTATGTGATTCATGTTTCCTCTTTCCTTTTATCTTTTAGTCAATCTCTAGGACATACTTTATATGTACAAGGCTTAATAGGATGCCTCAGCCTCTATAGATATTTTGAAGTCCTTTGCTCGATACTTTTTAGGACTTGCGAATAGTGCCATATCTTATTTCATAGATCTGGTTACCAATTAACATGACTTTACTGCATTTACGTGGGTTATACTATACCATAATTTTCGCTTCAACCTACCTTTACTGTGGTACGCTTACCAAGCACCAAGTTACTTTTGTTGCCTATTCTTTAGGTATAAATCCCAGTCCTTCAATGCTCCTTCATTACCGTTCGTCTTATGAATGGAAGCCTAATCTCATATCATACTTTGTGACTTTTGTTCATCCATTATTAATTCACCTCAGTATTAATCTACAATGTACCACTGATAACTTGAAACTTCTTACGTCATACCTTGCCACTAGGGCTTGTGTTCCATCAAAGAATATTTGAAGTCATTTCCCTGATCCACTTAGGTGGGATACTATACTTCAATGACCGTATTTTATGGCATCCCAGTATGATTCACTTATGTGGGCATTTAATCTCGTACAATTGATGAAATCCTCTTCAAAACATTACTCATTCAAAGGTCTAGACATCGTCCTTTATCCATCACAATTACACTCTCATTATACTATCAGGACAATATTTCATCTTTTCTAGATGCTACTAGTCTTAGACTCCTCTAAGTTCATTCAGGCTATACTGAGCTTTTTATAACTTAGAGAAACCAGTAGCTCTTCTCGTTTTCATGGATTTAATCCTCAGGACTTGTCCATTCCCGTCCCCTTTTCACTTACCTTTCCTTATCCTTACTCATGTTCCCTTAAAATTTGTTGCTTTGCCATACTTTAGCTTGCGACCTATACATATCAATATATACTACTTGCAACCTTCCTTTAACTTGCTTGCACCATAGATTTCCTTATGTTATTCTCGAACGTTAAGCGAGACATCACAGCAACTCTAATTTTCTCTACTCTCTTAACTAGATCTCTTAGTACTTAGAAACCATAAGTTGAAAGACATGCTGCCGACAATGCCGCTATCATTCATGGTTATTAGACTTTCATGCTTATAAACTTCTATCCAAAATATGGACTATTTACTGTTAGATAATACACTTAAAGCTAGAGGGGGGGGGGGGTGAACAGCGTTATAATAAAATTTAGCGTAAACTTGCGGAAATTAAAATTTGCAGGAAATAAATAAGTGCGTTAAATAAACAAAAAGGAAAGAACGCACCGATATATTCTGGTTCACCACAACACGTGGCTAGTCCAGTCCCCGAGAGACTCTCTCGAGATTTTTCACTAACTTGTTAAGCTTACGGGTGCTCAACAAACCTTTACAACTTAAGGACACAAGCCTTAACACCTTTGCTCGGAGATACAACACTCCAAGACTTCAACCAAGGAAACACAAGTTCCTTATAACAAGAGAATTACAATTCTCTTACAAGTGTATAAAACACTAAACACTCAAACAAAATACTCCTTAATGAGTAGATATGAGTAAAAGAAGTAAGCTCTAGATCACAACAACTTTGGACAAGAATATGGCTCTCAAAAGCTTTATGAAATTGAATATAAAATGATAAACAAAAGTATGCAAGCTTATAGCAATGTAATGATCAGTTGTAGTATGTTGTTGTGTTTAAAACACTGAAATGAAGCTGTATTTATAGTTGAAAAACTTCGCATTACCATTGCCTAATTGCCAATTAAGAGTTGCTGATTTTACTCACTGACAATCGATTGTCAAACCCCAACAATCGATTGTCTGCCAGTCAGACCAAAATTCAATCCCAGATTTTACGCTTGATAATCGATTACTTACAATCCATAATCGATTACTGGCAACGTTCAAAAAATCCTTTCCAGATTTTACCACAAACAATCGATTGTCCAGAATCAACAATCGATTACTCAGCAACGTTCGAAAAATCTTTTCCGGATTTTAGTCAAAACAATCGATTATACAAAATCAATAATCGATTACCCAATAACGTTCAAAAAATCTTTTCCAGATTTTAATCAAAATAATCGATTATACAGAATCAATAATCGATTACCTGACGGTAATTGAAAACTTTACGACAACGGTCAGCTTCACAATCGATTGCACAAAGTCAACAATCGATTACTTATCAGTTTTTGAAAAACATTTTAGACACTGTCTCTTTGACAATCGATTGTCCAATGTAACAATCGATTATTTAATAAATTTGAAAATCATTGGAAGACACTGTCTCAACATAATCGATTACCATTAGTTCATAATCGATTATTCTGAGTTTTGAAAAACTTTGATGGACACTGCCTCAGTCACAATCGATTGTCATTAGTTCACAATCGATTGTCATGCAGGTTTGAAAAACCTGATGCTCACTGTCTTACTCACAATCGATTGTCATTAGTTCATAATCGATTGTCATGCAGTCTTGGCTTAAAACAATCGATTATCATAAGTACATAATCGATTATCTTAGTCCAGATTTTTAAGGCACGTCTAAAAATTATTTTGACTACTGTAAATATGCATGATTTAAAGTCATTTGACATTAAATTAAATATGCATGATTTTGGAAAATCGTTTTATGAGAGAAGCCATGTTACGAGTCAAGTTGTAGGATCAAGATCACAATTAAGAATGACTCAATTAAACTATAAAACTTTGTCTTGAGCTTGAATCTCGTTGTATATCAATTGTGCGCTTGTTTCTTGAACTTCGTCATATATCAATTTTCGCTTCGTTTGTCATTCATCAAAACCTACACAAAAGAACACACGTTTTAGTATATTGTGTTTCCAACAATTTCCCCCTTTTTGATAATGGCAACATTAAGCGGGATATGCAAGACAAGCAATTTATATTGACGATTCAAGACAAGTATATACATGTAACAAGTATGCAATTTGTTCCCCCTCAATTTTAGAATTCCCCCTCAATTTAAGCTTATAATTTGAGAGTGCATACCCGTTATCTTCCCCCTTTTGCCATTAGCAAAAATAATAATAAGATGCCAAAGATGTAAATAAAACTTGTTTATTTATTGGAAATAAAACGAGTACATAAGGAGGGGACAATAAAACATATCACAATAGAACCAAAAAAAACAGAAATCATTCATTATCATTTCCCGCCTCATCATCCGGCACTGCTTCGAAGGGAAAAAGACCGGCATATGGATAATGAACATGGTCAAAATATCCATGGATCTCATTTGTCAATTGACCAACTGAGGTGGTCAAGGAAGCAATTTGGTCGGAAATGGATTGGAGAGTGGGTTCTTGAGGCGGAGGAGCACGACGGGTTGGAGGAGGAGCAGGCGCTACATGATCACCGTCATGATGAAAGGAGGATTCCGAAATTTCCCACTTTTTGGTACTCTTTTTGAGAGGACCATTTCCAGTGACGAATCCGGTGGCTTCAAGAAAGTTCATGATGAGGAGAGCATAAGGAAGAGGCCTATCATCTCCGATAGCGTCACGCATGTGAATTTTGATAAGCCGACACCAATTGATGTTAGCTCCGGTAACTATGGCATGCATGAGCTTGGTATCCTCTTGGGAAATGGTGGTATGGTTGTGCTTACGAGGCTTGAGGACTCGGGTGACGAAATAGAAAATTAACTAGTAATTTGGATCCATTCCCGTAATTGTAGGACGACGGGAGGAGAGATTTGGATCATAAGAAGTAAGACCGATTTGGTGTAAGAGGGCTGTTTCATCAAAAAGGGCTCCGGCCTCTCCGGTGTACCGAAAAATGTCTTCACCATTATGAGGAAGACGGGCAATGGTATGAAGATTTTCATCGGAAAGAAGAATTTGAACACCATTAATGTTGGTGACAAGCTCACCATCATCATCCTCATGGAGGTTGGAATAAAATGCTTGAACCAATGTAGTATTGATGTAAGGATGGGTAAGGAGTAAAAAGTCAAGGAGTTGAGAATTTTTGAGCATATTTGCAGCAGGCCCAAATGATTCAAGATACTTGTGGGTTGAAAAGCGGGGTGGAAGAATGTCGCGCTTTTCAAATTTGGTTAAGAATCGAGTAAGCTCGATGTCGGAATTAAAATATAGAACGGAACCATCTTGATAGGGATAGTTCGGACGAGGAGGGGCAGCAGAGGCGGATGCGCCGTGCCTAGCAGAACGGGAACGTTTTGAGTGACGGCCCGACATTTTTAATGAAAGCTGCTGGATTTTGTAAAGGATTAGAGAGAATTTGATATTTTGAAAGCTAAAATTGATGCTTGAGTGAATGAATATGAACATATATGAAGCCTATTTATAGAGGGGAGAGTGGCTTATCATTTATGGAAGAAATCTGCTGAGAATTTAAAGCCAAATCAGTCAGAAACGGTAAAATAAGTTCATTGACCGTTAGACAATCGATTGTTGAGATGCAATAATCGATTGTTGAAGAGTTATGACCTGACTTGGAACTGACACAAATTGATTTAGGAGCCAAACGGTAACAAGAGTTTAAATTTCTAACAGAAAATAATCGATTGTCAAATATAGTAATCGATTGTTATGTTATAGTGAGTACAAAAATTTTTCTGACTAGGAAAATAATCGATTATATTTTGAAACAATCGATTGTTTTGGAGAAGCATTGCTGAATGGCTGAGATGGAAATCGATTTTGCAGTTAAAGAATCAATTATTTAGCAAAACTTCATAATAACCATAAACAATCGATTAGTGATACTGCTAATCGATTTTCTGCACAGTAAGATAATCTATTATTTGCTTGGAACAATCGATTGTTCTGTGCCAAAACTTAATAATTCCCCCTACCTTTAGGGTGATACCTGCAAAATAGAATTAAACGTCTACGACACTCAAGTCAGTAATTTGTAAAGAAGTAATAACTTAAACTAGTGTTGCCAAGTGAGAACGTGAGCTTTTAAGAAGTGTGTCCTAAAGTGTTCTTAAGAGAATTTCGGGTACTTACCTTTCCTCCGACGTCTCCAATTACCTGTTCAAGAGAGTGATCTTTGATCGTCCTCCACTCATTTGGCACTTTTGTTTCTTTTTCCAATTGTGGCGCTTCTTCCGTTGGTTGTTCCTCAGTTTCATCTTTATTTTCCTTGGGTGGTTCCTCTTGTATTTTGTCTTTCAAGCTATCTAAGATACCTGCAAGATCAAAACCGGAATCCTTTCTCGCCAAGCGAGCATTATTTTCGGAAAATACAACATGAGGGGATTCCTCCACAATTTGGGTTCGTTTATTAAAGACCCTATATGCTTTACTACGTGAGGAATATCCAATGAAAATACCTTCATCCGACTTAGCATCAAATTTACCCAATTGGTCTTTGCCATTGTTATGAACAAAACATTTGCAACCAAAAACTCTAAAATGGGAAATATTTGGTTTTCTACACTTATAAAGTTCATAGGGGGTTTTCATGAGTATCGGCCGAATTACTACTCTATTTAGAACATAGCAAGCGGTACTCACGGTGTCCGCCCAAAAATGTTTGGGAATCTTAGCTTCGTCGAGCATGGTTCTAGCCATCTCTTCGAGACACCTATTTTTCCTTTCCACCACTCCATTTTGTTGTGGTGTTCGTGGAGCGGAAAAGGTATGCTCGATTCCGAGTTCGTCACAAAAGTCCGCAAAGAGATTGTGATCAAACTCTCCCCCATGATCACTTCTAATTGAAGTGACGGTTGTTTCTTTCTCATTTTGAACACGCTTAAGAAAATATTTAAAATTTTGAAAAGCATCACTTTTATTGGCGAGAAATAAAGTCCAAGTAAATCTTGAGTAATCATCAACAATCACAAAAGTATACCTATTTCTTCCTAGACTTTCAATGCGAGAAGGACCAAATAAATCCATATGAAGCAATTGCAATGGTCTAGAAGTTGAAACAATGTTTTTAGATTTGAAAGATGCTTTTGTTTGCTTCCCCTTTTGACACGAGTCACAAATAGAGTCATTTTCAAATTTTAAATTGGGAAGACCAACAACTAAGTTTTGAGAAATCAATTTGTTCAAAAGATGCATATTGATATGTGCTACTCTACGATGCCATAACCAAGTATCATCCTCTTTACTCACAAGACAATCAACATATTCGGGTGAGGAATTTGCAAGATCAACCATATAAATATTATCAACTCTAAAACCACGAAGTATGATTTTGAAATCACTACGTCTAAATACTAGGCATTCATCCGAATCAAATAGAGCAAGATTTCCCTTGTCACACAATTGGCTTATGCTCAAGAGATTATGCTTCAAACCTTTCACAAGTAATATATGCTTAATAGAGGAATTTTCATCCTTACCGACCGAGCCGATGCCGATGATCTTTCCTTTATTGTTATCACCGAAGATAACACTTCCTCCTTCTTTGTGCTCTAATTGAAGGAATTTGGATTCATCTCCCGTCATATGCTTGGAGCATCCACTATCAAGGTACCATAGTACACTTGATTCCTTCAAGCACACCTACAAAAGAAATTAATATTCTTTAGGTACCCATGCCATCTTGGGTCCTTGGGGGTTAGGCATATTATAATGATGCGATTGAGTAATATGTCTATGACGTGTAAAACATGCAGGAGCAATATGACCAATACGTCTACAATAATGACAAGTCACATTGGGGTTATGCATCCTTCTAGGTTCATAGTAACTAGACGGATGAAAATTTCTTACTCTATTTTGAACACCATGACTATTCCGCATTTCATGAGAGTTATTTCTCCTACTATGAGCTCTAGGATGGGCAGCATTTCTAGAGTGATTGTTTCTCGGTTGAGGGCCATTTCTAGGTCTTCTAAGGGGTTCAAAATTTGGCCTAAAATATGCATCATTTCTAGGGTGACTATTTCTAGGTGGTAAGTCATTCCTAGCATTTTGTCTAGCATGCATATTGGCTCTAGAGTTGTTGTTTCTAGGATAAGCATTTCTATTGTTAATCCTAGGCTGAGCTTTAGGTTGTTGGGGTTTAGCGTCAATTTCTTCATTCTTAAAGCCTATTCCATGCTTGGTTGATTTCAAGTTAACAAGAACATCATTCAAGTTTTTGTGCAAAGAATTAAACTTATCTAATGTGCCTTTAAGCCTACTTACTTCATTCTTAAGATGCAAACAAGAAGTGCAATTTCTAGTAGAGCTTTCGGGCTTATCGGAACTTCTTTTTCAAAAAAACTTGTTTTCCTCTTTCAGCTTCTCATTTTCTAAAACCAGTTTTTCTAAATCCTTTTCTTTTAAAGAGAGCTGTTTATGAAAATCTTTTTCTTTTAGAGAAGCATTTTCTTTTATGCCCTTAACAGTTTTTGAAGCTTTAATAAACTCAGCATATAATTCATCAAAAGCAGTTCGCATTTCTTCAAGAGTAAAGAAGTTTTTAGACGAAATTTGACATACCTCATCTTTGTCGTCTTCTTGTGCCATAAGGCAAAGATTTGCTGCTTCGTCTTCTTCTCCTTCGCTTGACTCATCTCCGGAGTCGCCTCCCCAAGAAATGTATGCACGTTGCTTTTTAAAAGGTTTCTTCTCCTTTTTGATGTTTGGGCAATTTGATTTGATGTGCCCGGTTTCACCACATTCATAGCACTTGATTTGTTCGCCTTGCTTTTTGCCCTTGCATTCATACTCCTTGCGCATGAACTTTTGAAATCTTTTGATAACGAGTCCAAACTCGTTGTCTCCTTCCTCATCAATTTGCGGTTGGCTTGTGCTCGCCTTTAGAGCTATTCTTTGCCTCCTTTGATCATCAACAAAAGGGTTAAGAATAGTAGATTCATAGGTTTTAAGGTTACCTCTTAGTGCGTCGATGGTGACGTTTGAAACGCCAATGGATTCTTGAATTGCATCGGCCTTTGATCTCCATGCCGGTGTGAAACTTCTAAGAATTTTTCGAATGAGCTCTCTATCCGTGAATGTTTTCTTGAGAGCATGTAGGTCATTTACGATTATTGAGAATCGCTCAAACATTTCGTCCACCTTTTCACCTTCCTTCATGTGAAATAATTCATAAGAATGGGTTAGGAAATCAATTTTTGCTTCCCTTACCTGGTCCGTACCTTCGTACGTAACTTCTAGCTTGTCCCACATCTCCTTTGCCGTTGTGCAACACGATATTTTCCTGTAATCGTCAGCATTAACAGCACAATATAATAAATTAATTGCTTTAGCATTATTTTGAACCTTTCGGATGTCATCCGTGTCATACTCATCCTCGGACTAGGGAACCCATTCGTTTTTCACCTTCTTTGTTGGAATTTGGTTTCCCTTCATTATCACCTTCCAAAGGTGAAAGCTGTTGGACTGAACGAAGATCTTCATCCTCTCCTTCCAGTATGTGTAATTTGTATCGTTAAGTAGAGGTGGTCGTGTGGAGCACTGTCCTTCATCAATTCCTGCAAAAGAATCACGAGTAGAAGCCATGGATGGTTCTCTCAAACGGTTAAGTTTTCAGAGAGTTGGGCTCTGATACCAATTGTTAGATAATACGCTTAACGCTAGAGGGGGGGGGTGAATAGCGTAATAATAAAATTAGCGTAAACTTGCGAAAATTAAAATTTGCAGGAAATAAGTAAGTGCGTTAAATAAACAAAAAGGAAAGAACGCACCGATATATTCTGGTTCACCACAACACCTGGCTAGTCCAGTCCCCGAGAGACTCTCTCGAGATTTTCCACTAACTTGTTAAGCTTACGGGTGCTCAACAAACCTTTACAACTTAAGGACACAAGCCTTAACACCTTTGCTCGGAGATACAACACTCCAAGACTTCAACCAAGGAAACACAAGTTCCTTATAACAAGAGAATTACAATTCTCTTACAAGTGTATAAAACACTAAACACTCAAACAAAATACTCCTTAATGAGTAGATATGAGTAAAAGAAGTAAGCTCTAGATCACAACAACTTTGGACAAGAATATGGCTCTCAAAAGCTTTATGAAATTGAATATAAAATGATAAACAAAAGTATGCAAGCTTATAACAATGTAATGATCAGTTGTAGTATGTTGTTGTGTTTAAAACACTGAAATCAAGTTGTATTTATAGTTGAAAAACTTGGCATTATCGTTGCCTAATTGCCAATTAAGAGTTGCTGATTTTACTCACTGACAATCGATTGTCAAACCCCAACAACCGATTGTCTGCCAGTCAGACCAAAATTCAATCCCAGATTTTACGCTTGATAATCGATTACTTACAATCCATAATCGATTACTGGCAACGTTCAAAAAATCCTTTCCAGATTTTACCACAAACAATCGATTGTCCAGAATCAACAATCGATTACTCAGCAACGTTCAAAAAATCTTTTCCGAATTTTAATCAAAACAATCGTTTATGCAAAATCAATAATCGATTACCCAATAACGTTCAAAAAATCTTTTTCGGATTTTAATCAAAACAATTGATTATACAGAATCAATAATCGATTACCTGACGGTATTTGAAAACTTTACGACAACGGTCAGCTTCACAATCGATTGCACAAAGTCAACAATCGATTACTTATCAGTTTTTGAAAAACATTTTAGACACTGTCTCTTTGACAATCGATTGTCCAATGTAACAATCGATTATTTAATAAATTTGAAAATCAATGGAAGACACTGTCTCAACATAATCGATTACCATTAGTTCATAATCGATTATTCTGAGTTTTGAAAAACTTTGATGGACACTGCCTCAGTCACAATCGATTGTCATTAGTTCACAATCGATTGTCATGCAGGTTTGAAAAACCTGATGCTCACTGTCTTACTCACAATCGATTGTCATTAGTTCACAATCGATTGTCATGCAGTCTTGGCTTAAAACAATCGATTATCATAAGTACATAATCGATTATCTTAGTCCAGATTTTTAAGGCATGTCTAAAAATTATTTTGACTACTGTAAATATGCATGATTTAAAGTCATTTGACATTAAATTAAATATGCATGATTTTGGAAAATCGTTTTATGAGAGAAGCCATGTTACGAGTCAAGTTGTAGGATCAAGATCACAATTAAGAATGACTCAATTAAACTATAAAACTTTGTCTTGAGCTTGAATCTCTTTGTATATCAATTGTGCGCTTGTTTCTTGAACTTCATCATATATCAACTTTCGCTTCGTTTGTCATTCATCAAAACCTACACAAAAGAACACACGTTTTAGTATATTGCATTGAGAACGTGTTTCCAACATTTACAACTTCCTGCAATTGAGTATCTCGTACGTAATTTACTTTTACCTTACTTACATATATTCTCGTATCATATCGTTTATCTCCTTCATAAGCTCCCTTCGTATCATATCGTACAATACTCGCACCTCTGGAACATACACGATCGGTAGGAGCTTCGTATTGACTTCGATGAGGCTGTTACTTCTTCTAATTGGCTTCTTTGTAGATCCAATATAGATTATGGTTGTTGCGTTATTTCTCTTGAATATCTTATATTAAGAGTGATTCTGCCATATTTTCTAGCACAACTTCTATAATTTTTCTAGGTACAATAATCAGACTCGGGATTTGCTTTGGTGATTTAATTATTTAGCTTCCTCTTCCTTGCGATCAGCCTTTATGTAGGCTTAAGCTATCTTCCGACCTGTGGATTATGGTATCAGTTATTAACTTAGCTTTTCATGGGCATTATGGAATATTGATGATACAATCTTTTAACAATTCAATCCTTTGTCTATGCCCTAGGCTTAATTTTTCCTTTTAACTTATGCTAGAGTCTTTTATAGCTGTATGATTGTCAACAAATATAATGCTCAAAAATCTTGAGTGTATCCATAATGTTCTAACTCTGGATCATTTATCGCATAATTCCTTTCCTTTTGTCTTAGATTTTTTTTCTAAACGTATGCAATTACTTTTCCTCGTCTTTCTTCCCTTTGTTGCGTGCATAATTAAATCATCCTATTTCCCACACATGACATAATTTTTGTGCAACTCATATGGTCTCGAATATTACCTTCGATCTTTCTCCCAATTCATTAGTCATGATAGGTGTCACTTTCTTTTGGAGGGGATACAATTTTGTTGCGCGATCCTTATTACACGACCATTTCTTCTTTAGGTCGTTGTGCTTAGGTTGAAGCCTTCTTTCTTATCTCCTTAGAAAGTCTTTCGTTGTAGTACTTAGGGAGAACCCTTGAGTCTTGTAAAGCTCTGGGCTTATTACAGACCTTTTTGATGTCCTTACTTGCCTATAATCATCTATAGTTGCTAACCTTTATGCCCTTGTGCTTGTATGGTTGCTTCTAAACTGATATTTTGACTACCTTCCCAGTGGAACTTTCATTTATCCCCGTAACGCTCATACGGTATCTTTGGCACTTTTTTGAATATATCTCAAGTATTATAATGATATTCTTCGAGGCTGAACTCTCCATGTTGTGTTCTAGTTTGTTTATCTCACACGATCTGATGACTCATATGTAACCTCCTGTTTAACCATAACTGGGATCTTGCTGACAAGTTACTGACTACTCGTTGGCCCATTTTCCTGTCAATATTCCTTGTAATCGTTCTTGGGTTATTTCCTTTGTCTTAACATACGTCTCACGCTGGCTCTTTATTTATTAATAATAGCTCTGGCAGGAACCTTTACTTCCTCTTCTTGACGTCGTGCTTGTACAATATTCTTGAATCGTAGAGTATCTATAAGATTTTTGTAAGTGTCATCTCATTTCTCTTTATTTTATTTCATTCTTCCTTTACCATTCCATAGTCACTAGAACCACTTAATTATGAATTAATACCACATCATTCCATATTCCCCTCTTTTAGGGGTGTACTAAGAGCTGAAGACACGATGATCTACCTATGGATATTTTACTTCTTCAGCTTTAGCATCGTATCTCAACATCAATAATACTTACTCGTCTTGCGGAAACGTTCTGTACCAAGGATGAGAAATCCCCCTTACTCGCGAGGTTGACACTTAGCATAACTGGCACATACAGCACTAGCATAACTGGCACATACAGTCTCTTAAGATTAAATTTGCTCACATTGATTTTTCTAGGGAAGCGTCTCCCTAAATGACCATTCTCTGAATTCATCATTAATCTTCTTCTATGGTCCATTCTATTACCGCCGGAACCGAATTTGAAATTACCGTGATACCGAGTACTTTCCAATCATTCAATTCCTAATTCATATTTAGTTTATCTTGTTTACCGGTCCATACTGATGTCTATTACTCTGGGGATTAACTCTCCCCTCTCGTAGTTGCGTTGGAGTCAAGAACTTATTTCTTGTAATGAGGATACAACCTTGTGGCCTATACTTTTTTATTGTCATAAAGCCTATCACATTTCGTCTCTTTCGTTATAGGTTTTGTAACTCTACCGTTTTCATCCATGTATCATACCTTATTCATTATGCTTCCTTATCTATTTTCTCATTACTTTGCTAATATTTCTGCATATCCCTTTTTTTGTGAAAACATTAATATGACATTCTTTTGCTTTTAGCTTTCCTTTGCTCAATCAAGTGGTTCTTCAAGTTGCTTAACGTTCTCCCTTTACTAGGGACGCGAGCCACATTAAGGTAATATTTATCCCTTCAAGGCTTATAGTGCATGTCTTTGTAGTACTCATATTTGGCTGCACTATTTTAGAGTTCACCATATAGGTGCCTCATAAAGAGATCTATTAGCACATTTGCAATATCTTTCGAAAAAGACAACTGATGCAATCAATTCATCCATCAGATCTTCTTATACTACTTTTGTTAACCCCCGTAGGACATATCTAGAAGGGGTGCGACCAATTGTATATACTCCTGTTGCTATTGGATATAACTCAAAAATATTATGTTCCTCTGCATTAATTATAAAAGTTGTTAACTTTCATTTTTAAGAAATGAAAAGGGGTAGCACCTGTGTTGTTACCCATATAACACAACCAGGGTAAACCTTATCCTATTAATCCTATTGAGGCAAATAAAAGCCTCACCTACTAGCAAGCATGTAAAAAGAATGAACTAGCAAGAACTATGAAATTTTTGATCATCACAGAATTTATAACGTACTCTAAATGATATTACAAATTATAAGACTAGTGAGATGGTAAAATAAAGTGATGAAGAAACCACCAAGGTGCTCTCTTTTCTCTAGATTTGTGAATACTTCCATTTGTAGATTGTTGTCTTCCTCCACAAATTTTTCCAAAAATACTTCAAAATTCATGGTTTTTTATCAAGCGATTGGACTTTGAAAATATTGTTTGATTGAGCTATTTTTTTTTGTATTTCTCATTGGGAGTCTCCTTATGAGCGTCTTCAATCATCCTGTCGTCCCAACTTCTATTCCTTGCACGCGACTTGTTACTTCTTTCATTATGCATTGGTGACATATCACCATTTCTTGAAGCGTCGGCCCGGCATTTCTTTAAGATATCCTCTTCCTCCCCTTCTTCATATATATGTCTACTTGTGAATATTGGATTTGGCATATTTTGAAATTGCCTTGAGTTATCAATGTTTTTTCAGCTTGTACATTACCCAAAATTGCCTTGTTTTGTCTTTGTTTTTGCGATTTGTTCCTAATCATGTTCCCACGAATTGTAATGGAATTATCAAGAGTTAAAGCATTTAACGGATCTGTATTTAACATCGCATCCAAGAGTTGTCTTTCTTCTAAAGAGAATAATGGATTAGTTGTTACGATGT
This sequence comes from Nicotiana benthamiana, assembly GCA_034376525.1. Taxonomy (NCBI): domain Eukaryota; kingdom Viridiplantae; phylum Streptophyta; class Magnoliopsida; order Solanales; family Solanaceae; genus Nicotiana; species Nicotiana benthamiana. The sequence continues at coordinate 101,457,310 of CM067336.1, forward strand.
GGTGCTTCCCCGCCTGTGAAACTGCTATTGTGTTGCATTCAGCGGAAGAAGAGTTAGTTGCATCCCCTTGCTGCTGCTGTGAAATATGACTGGAATCCAACGGTTGGCTCATTCTATCGATAAGTTTCCTCGCCTCCAAAGTACCGGCTGGCTCAGTTGTTACAAGCTGATTCTGCCCAGTTTTTTCCAGCTTTGTTGTGCTTCGATCAGCAACTGTTTTTTCAGCTGAGTGTTGGTTTAGTTGGACAGTAACTCCTGTTGCAAGTTGGTCGGTCTTTGGTGTTGCTGTATTTTAAATAACTGCTTTTGCAGTATTTGTTGGAACAAAAACTGGAGAGTTATGGTTCAACTTGCTGTTTGGATTTGCTGTAGTTGCCGCAGATGAACGACAATTAAGATTTGTCGATTTTGATGTTGCAGGTTTACCATTGAATTTTTGTTCGGATAGAGCGTCAATGTCCTCTCCTGCACTATCCTGATCAACTTCTTGATCGTCTTCTTCAGATGAAAAACCAGCAAAACCGACACCCCATCCCTCATCGTCATCAAACTCTCGTTGGTCTTTCCACAGTTTTGATTTAATGACTGTCTTCCTCATATTAGCTTGAATTATTTCTTTGTTACTGCCAAAGGAGGCTGATGGTTGCCCATATTGTTGTTGCTCGACAGTTGACTCAAATGATTGAGGCATTGTGACCAAAGATTGGTAGAACTTAGGATTGGCATCAGACATCATTTTAATCTGTGTATCTTTGATAACAATTTGATCATTTGCATGCATTTGCCTATTTGGATCATTAACATGATGTTAATTCAATGCTGGTGTATACGATGAGTTATTTTGATGATAACTGTCAGCCATCTGCAAGTTATCTCTAGTGAACTTTCCATCATCTTCATTGGCATTGCCAAGTGCAGCAAAAGAGTTTTGACTTTTTGGTACATCTGTACTGTTTTGTACAATCTGTTGTTGTGTTTTGCTTATTGGAGTTCTTTTTTTGTTGGAAACCGATGTCCAATTATCCTTAGCAGAAAGTTGTCCAGCTTCCCTTATGTGTTGTGTAGCTTGAGTAGGTTGTGATCTGCCAAAATCATCCACCCGTAGATCAAACTCACCTTGTACTAAGTCAGCATTATGGAAATTTGCAGCAGCATGTCTTGTGTATGAATTCACACTGTGTTATTTTTGAACCAAATCAGGACTTGCTGTTCTTTGAAGCATTTCAATCACAGTGTCCTGGTGATCACTCCCAGTTAAATGTCGATCAGCATGACAGTTAGGAACTGCATGAACTGCCTTGGTATAAACTGCGAGGATGGAATTCTTGTTAACCTTTATTAACGATGTTGCAAGCTCCAATTCCATAACATCACAGTGATGTTTCACCTCTTCATTTTGCTCAGTCCATTTAAAGCCATCCATTGATATAAAATTTGGATCTGAAGTAGGTGGAACATTTACGTCCCCTGCTACTAGTTGGTGCACATTGAAACTATAATTTTGTTGTTTGCATTTTTCAGTGATATTGGAAAGATTGGTTGTAACCAGAGCTGAAGGTTTATTCAATTCATTACAGCCTTGTTGTCCAGTAATTTTTGAAACAAGAATTAGATTTGGAAAAGATGACTTCTCCAGTGGTTGAGCTGATACACCAGTTGATTCTGTTAACTTTCAAAATATCAGAAGCCTCTAAGCTTGTTACATTTGCCTGCCCAAAACATACACTGTTTTGATTCTGATTTTCTGCACCAAGTATTGCTGCTTGATAACTTTATCCTGCGCAGAGAGGTCTATCAAAAACTTGTTTTGCCTTTTTGCAATTACACCTACTGCAACCCTTGATGCATCAGTAGGTTCCAAATCCACCACATCTGACTGTTTTCCAGTTAAGACATTCATATTAGCAGGCAAAGGAATTTTACCAAACAAAGCAATATGAGTATTTTGCATTGAAAGAGTTTTAGCAGCTGGAGTAATTGAACCACAAAAATTAGTTTGTCCTGCATCAGCAATCACAGTAGGCTGCACATTGCACCTGTGATGCTGTCCATCTTAATCAACCACCTGCCCAGCCTGTGCACTAGTAGGAAAACGATCTGCAGAAGTCTGCATTGCTCCAGCATTAGCCACATATGTTTGTGCATAGCTATTAGAAGCAGGTACATCTCTAGAAGTCTTAGGAGTCCTTTATCCAACTTCAATACCTCCTCCATAGTCTCAACTAAAACTGCTGCATGTGGTGCATCTGACACAGCATCATCCACAGCACTCCTATCCATTACATGTTGATCTGTATCATCCCTATCATTCACAGTAGGATGAGAAGTCTTCAAGTCAGCAAACTTTTTTCATAACTTCCTTTACAATACCAGGTTGTGCAGCTGAATCAATTCAACCAACAACATCCTTCAAGCCATCTTTTTCTTGTAAATTCTTAGTTCCTTGTCCAGTTCTTTTAGCACTTAGATAGTCCCTTGAATCCCCTTGTAATTTGTCAGTATGATCCACCTCGTTACCAGGTAGATCACTGTCCAAATTTTCCTCTGCCACCACCTTTGCTCCAGCTTTTTCTTTTTTAATTCTACACGCCTTCTCATCATGACCTTGATGCTTGCAATAGGTACAGTACTTATGAAAGTTTTCGTACACTATTTCTTAATGGAACTCGACAAATTTACCTGAAACTTTATCTAAAATCTGCAGCTTGACATTTTTAGGATGTTTATCCAAAATATCAACTATAACCTTAACTCTTGCCGCGCTAGGTATCGTTCTATCCTGCGTCGCCTTGTCCACAGCAAGAGGTTTTCCCACAGCTGAGGCTATAGACATTAACGACCTCTTAGCAAAACAATTTGGTGGCAGACCTAGAAGAGAAATCCACACGACTGCCATCGACGTCTCCTCCTTCGGATTGAATCCAAAAGTCCATGGGAATGTTCTGAAGAAATATTCGTCGCCTTTGGATTTAAGATATCCAGTCGACTTTGAAAGGAAGTGAACATAATCATTGAAGAGATCAAATCTGATTAACAGGTGACGAAACTCCAACTGCCCAACGATACATTGACCTTGAACATCGAATTACGACGAAAATATTCTTCGCACTTCCGATAGATCAGGTCTGCCATAAGAAAAATTTAAAATAACTGCCTAATGCAATCCTTCTTCCCTAATGAAGTTATTAACTTCTTCCATTGTGAATTGTATTACAGGTTCACCATGATCGATGATTACTGGACACAGCCCTAATTTTGACGGAGCAGACTGATTTGCTTGTAATGTTGTAGCATACGATTACTTTGTGATCTCTTTTGGATCAGTTTTTATGTGGTTTAAAATTTCCTCTCCCACAGCCAGAAGCTGGGAAGAGATCAACGCAGCCATGGCTGCCAAGCTCACAAAAAGACGACAAAATCCTAGAGATAGAAAGAATTCTCAACCATTGATCTGAACAGAATAGACCAATGTTGCTACTATCAAAAGGAATAGAGCTGGAATTTGAAGAAATTTTGGTTGCTACAGTAAATCATGAAAATAAGATTTAAGATATAGGAAAATTTGATATGGATTTGAGGTAAAACTCAATTGGGGATTGTTCGCAAAGAGAAGTGGATCGTGTGACACCAATTTTGTGACAATACACCACAAAAATCCGGAGGTATGGCCGATGAATAGTGACGGAAACACTATTCACCCTTCTTCCTAGAGAGAAAAATTTAACTTATTCCATAAGGCTATTGCGACCACTTTCTTGACCGTGTTGTTAACTTTCATTAACTGGGTACCGCGTAACCTTTTTCACCTTGCTCCTTTTACTTGCAAAACTTGTACTTATATTCTTAATCTCTCATTGTCCTTCACCATTAAGATAGATAGGCATTCCTGCCTTAAGGCTTCTTATCAGGAAGCTTACACCTTTCAGTACACCAATGATCTGCTGAAGAACTCATATTTACCTATCATACGCATCATACAAAAATCCAATTCCTCTAACTCATCTTTTCCACAGCAATATCTCTTTCCAACATTCTTTCCAGATATAGGTGTCATCTTTGACTTCCTATGACTGAGCTCTACCGCACGATCTAGAGTAAGAAGAAAGAGTGAAAAACCTAAATGCCATGTAGCCTCGTGCTTGTAAGTGTGGTGCACGACACACCCATAAAAAAGACTCTACTAGACACGGTTTGCAGACATCCTAGGACATAACTGCTCTGATACACTTTTTGTTATGCCCCGAACATAGGGGGCGAGACCAGTACCCAGTGCCTCACCTAACCTTGCGTACCAACTTGCAACTAAGGCACTCTGAACATATTATGTCATATTTTTGGCCATAGGCCACATTGCAAGATGATAGCGAATGCTGACTAATTATCAATATAAAACTTGGCCAATAAAGATGTCATATTTATTAAATCTGACAAACCAACCAAATTATATACAAGGCTTAAAGCCCAACATACTGCACTAAATGATAAGATATGTCTACAAGCCTCTACTAATGGATATACTATAATCAGAATGGATCTCCGACCTACTCATGGAATATATACGTAAATATACAAGATGTACATAAGGCTCTAGAGGCCTACTCGTCTGAAGAGGCCTACTCATCTGTCTGTCTGACTTGCACGCATGAAATGCAGCGCCCCTAAAAAGGGACGTCAGTATGAAATAATGTACTGAGTATGTAAGGCAATATACTAAAAGCTAACACTGAACTAATAATAAAATAACTTCAAGTAGGTGGAAGTCAAACATTATCTGAAGATATGCATACCTGCTGATACTGACTCAATTCTCTCTATATAATAAGTAAAATAGTTGTCTGATCCTATAAGACTCATATATATATATATATATATATATAATATAAATACTGCTCTACCGTAGTAGGCTCGCTCATAAGCACTCAGCCATACTAGGCTCTGTGTCTCAACCAATTGGGCTCGCTAATAAGCGCTCTGCCACAGTAGGATCGACACATATTATATATATATATATATATATATATATATATATATATATATATATATATATATATATATATAGTAGGCTCTAATGTAGTAGGCTCGCTCATAATCGCTCGTCCTTACTAGGCTCTGTATCTCGGCCAGCTGGGCTCGCTCATAAGCGCTCCACCACAGTAGGCTCGGTATATAACTTACCATCTGATTAGAGATTGCCCAATATGGGCCTGCCCATTTATTATAGCTCGATGGTAATGAAAATACATTTAATACAGTATATATATAAATTCTCAGCTCCCTTGACTGAAACAAGGAAACACTCAACTTGATATGCAGTTCTGACAAGGAGAATATTATAACATACAATATTAAAAAAATATACGCAATTCACGAGACTAGTAAAATGTTCGAAAATTTCGGGATAAGCGAACGTAATGACGAAATCATGCAAAAATAAAAGAAGAGCTTAGCTATGACGACCCAAAGGATCATCACCATAATTGTCCATTTCATCGTGCTTCCAAGGCCTTAAAACCCTCAGTTGTAGTTGCCTTGATTTGCGTGCACAGTAAGGGCGCAAAGACGAAAAATTTTATGTTAAAATATGTGAATTCTTTTGAAAATTTAAAGAATTTTGATATTAATATTGATATAGTTGACTTTGGTCAATATTTTGGGTAAACGGATTCGGACCCGTGATGTGACGGTCCCGAGAGGTCCGTAGAAAAATATGGGACTCGGGCTTATTCCCCGAATCAAAATCTGAGGTCCCTAGCCCGATTATAGAATTTTTGAAAGAGATTGTTTTTCTGAAAAAGATATGAAAAATTAAAATGAAAATGAGTTAGAAAATATAGGTATCGGGCTCGTATTTTGGTTCCGGCGCCCGGTACATGACTTAAATATGTGTTAAGTTCTTTCTGTAAATTTGGTCGAAATCAGACGTCGTTTGACGTGCTTCGGACAGAAATAACTAAAGTTAGAGATTTAAGAACTTTGAAATGAAAATGGTTATTTTGGGGTATGATTCATTGAATTTGAAACACATGATTTTATCACTTTTTCTCACACGGGCTCTTCTCCTTCACCCTCCATAGACAAAAATCAAGCTTCTCTTCCTCCAGAACTCTTTGGGCAAGTATTCTTAACTTCATTTCCTCATTATTTCTTCATCTAATTATTAATTTCCTAGCCCTGAGCCATGAAATCAAAGTAGAAATTAGGGCTTTGGGTAGAAATTGGGCTTTTGCTATTTTGGGCGATTCAACCCCAATTTGGGGCCGAATCTTAATATAAATTGCATATTTGAACTTGTGGGGTTATTGGTGATTGGGTTTTGGTCCAAGCCTCGAGTTTGGACCATGTGGGTCCGAGGTCGAATTTTGGTCTTTTTGGAAGAATGATAGGAAATTCATTTCTAGGCTATGAATTGAGTCTTTGAGCCATTATTGATAATATTGAACTAATTTTTTTTCTAGATATCGTTGTTTTGGAGTTGGATTGTAGAAGAAAGGCGATACTGGAGAGTTGATTGCTATTCTTGGACCGAGGTAAGTGTTTGATCTAACTTTGGCTTTAAGGAATAGGATTAAGGTATTATTTGCTAATTGTTAAATATTGAGTACGTTGTATAGGCATGGAGATGAGTATCTATACACTGGTATTGAGTATGACCTTGAGCCCTAAATTGTTAAATTATCAAATTCTTAATTGTTGTTTATGAGGAATTGGTTGGAAATCTTTAATTCTGCAGCAGACAATTGTTCAGACTAAGTATGGATTTTATCCTGTTAAGTAGAAATTGAATGAGTTTTGTTATAGTTGGATCTCCCTTTCCGGAATTGTTTATTATAATATATTTTCCCCCCTCGCTGGGATTACTTGTGTTATATGAAAGATAAAGGATCGTGTGGCACGCTGACCACGAGATATTATGATTTGGATCATGTGGCACGCCGACCACGAGATATTGTGATTGGGATAGTGTGGCATGCCGACCACAAAATATTATGATTCGTATTGCATGGCATGCCGACCACGAGATATTATGATTGGGATTGTATGGCACGCCGACCACCAGATATTATGATTGGGATCGTGGGTCATGCCAACTACGATATATTATGATTGGGATCATGTGGCACGCCGACAATGAGATATTATGATAAGGATCGTGGGGCACACCTACCACGGGATATTATGATTGGGATCGTGTGGCATGCCGACCACGAGAGATTATGATTAGGATCGTGTGGCACGCCGATCATGAAATATTATCATTGGGATTATGTGGCACGCCGACCACGAGATGTTATTATTGGGATCGTGTGGCACATCGACCATGAGATATTATGATTGGGATAGTGTGGCACGCCGAACACGAGATATTATGATTGGGATTGTGGCACGCCGGCCAATGCCAACCACGAGATATTATGATTGGGATCGTGTGGCATGCCGACTACGAGATATTATGATTGGAATCGTGTGGCACGTCGACCACGAGATATTATGATTGGGATCGTGTGGCACGCCAGCCATGAGATATTATGATAGGGATCTTGTGGCATGCTGACAATGAGATATTATAATTGGGATCGTGTGGCACGCCGACACGAGATGTTATGAAATCGGAATGCGTGGCATGCCATCCACTAATGAATTAAGAAATGGGATTGTGTGGTGCGCGGACCATGTATGTATGAATTAAGAAATGGGATTGTGTGGTGCGCGGACCATCGGAATGAGGCAGTTTCATTGTTATATTTGTTGATTTGTTTTCACTACATCTCCCCCGATCATGCCCCTTCCCCTTTTAGTTGACATTTTCTGTTGTTATTTTCGTTGCATCTATATATGTATATATCTGCACATGTTGTATTAGGTAGGTCCTATCTAGCCTCTTCACTACTTTGATGTGGTTAGGACAGCTTTGGTACATAAATCAACATATAAGGAGTTGCCCCGGTTGATGTGCGAATTATAGCGCGGTACCCCAACAAAGCAAAAGGAAGCTTCTCATGCCATTGTTTGTGGTTTTCTACAATCTTCCTTATATTTTTATTGGAGGCTTATACGGCTCCATTCATCTAAGGTCTATAGGCTGTGGAATTCTTGTGCTTGATTTTGAAAGTTTCACACATGGCTTTCATCAGATCACTGTTGCGATTGGCTGCAATATTAATGATAATAGACTCGGAAACTCTGAATCGGCAAACGATACGATCTTGACAAAGTCTGGGATGACTTTCTTGGTGACAACTTTGTATGATGTAGCCACTACCTATTTTTTGAAGTAATGAAAGGCTACCAGAATAAACCTATGCTCGTTTGAAGCATTGGGCTCAATCGAAGCGATGACATCCATTCCCTAAACGTCGAATGGCGAGGGTGAGCTTGTTTCATTAAGCTCATTTGGCGACACTTTTATCATATCGGCATGCACTTTACATTGATAGCATTTGCGGACAAACTGGACGCAATTTGTCTCCATGGTCATACAAAAGTAACCGTCCTTATGTATCTTCTTGGTGAAGACAAAACCATTCATGTGCGGGCTATAGGTCCTAGTGTGTACTTCCTCAAGTAGTTTAGAATCTTCTTTTGCGTCGACACATCTGAACAATTCCAAATCAAGAGTTCTACTCTACAATTTTCCTCCACTATGGAAGAAGTGATTTGACAATCTTTAGAACATGCATTTCTGAATATGGTTTGTATGCTCTGGATATTATCCTTTTGCCAAATACTCTTTGAAGTCATGGACCCAAGGCTTTCCATCTGTCTCACCTTTACATAAGCACAATATGCTGGGTGATTATGAATTTTCACTGGGATAGGATCAATGAAATTCTTGTCTAGATGTTGTATCATGGATGACAAAGTGGCCAATGCATCTGCAAACTCATTCTGAACTCCGGGCACATCTCGGAACTCTATCTTCGCGAACCTCTTTCTCAATTCCTGCACATGGTGTGGATATGACAATATCTTGGAATTCATGGTGGCCCATTCTCCTTGAATATTCATGTCGATTGCAATATCTGAATCACTGATTACTATCAACTCTTGAATATTCATGTCGATTGCTATGTTGAGTCCTAGTATGCAGGCTTCATAATCTTCCATATTGTTGGTACAGGGAAACCTGAGTTTTGCAGATATCGGATAATGTATACCGGTTTGTGATAACAAAACTGCACTGGTGCCCACTCCTTTGAAATTTGCAGCTTTGTCAAAGAACACCCTCCAACTGTCATATGCTTCGGTAATATCCTCTCTTACAAATGACACCTCTTCATTTTTAAGGGTTCATATTCTCCTCCCACAGGATTTTCAACAAGGTGATATGCCAATGCTTGTCCTTTGACCGAATTTCAAGTTATGTAGACGATATCAAACTCACTCAACAGTATCTGCCACTTGACTAGCTTCCTAGTTGGCATGGGTTGCTGAAACATGTACTTCAAAGGGTCCATCCTGGATATAAGATATATGGTATAGGCACAAATGTAATCCCTCACCTTTTGGGTCGTCCAAGTCAAAGCACAGCCAGTGAGTTCTAGTAGAGAGTACTGTGCTTCGTAAGGTGTAAACTTCTTACTCAGATAGAATATGTCTTGCACCTTTCTTCCTATCTCATCATTTTGTCCCATAACCCAGGTCACCCCAGAGTGGAAGGCCTGACCAGATTATATGCTCTTCCGAGTAGGACAGAGGCAATTGCTTCAGACTCAGTCATTGCAGATATAATTCTAGTTTTCCATAGAGATGCATCGGTCTTGTTTTATCTGGGATCAAGTTATTCATATATGCCATCTTACTTCTTTGTATTTGGATTTGTCTTGTGATCCTTGAGTTCTACTGTTTATATGTCTACACCCGTCGGAGATTATAATGTTATAGACTGTGTGTATCGGTTGTGTCTAATTGTTATTGGTGGTTTTGAGACAAGTGTTAATCTATTGTTACTTAGTATAGTAGAGTTTTATGTTATCTTTGGCATGGACTGGTTGTCGCCTGTCAGGCTATTCTTGATTGTCACACCAGGATTGTGATACTGGCTATGCCACGTTTATCACGGTTAGAGTGGAGGGGTGCATTAGATTATGTACCCAACAGGTTTATCTCATCTCTAAAAGCTCAGCAGATGGTTAAGAAATTGTGTAATATTTATCTAGATTTTGTGCGGGATGTTAGTGTTCATTGATGTGTCATAAAAATACAGCACTTTTGATACTAATTACGTAGACTTTATCTCATATTTTAAAGCATTATAACTCCTTTCTTATATAGTTTTAGTGTTTTACAGGAAACCAGACTTGAAGAACCAAGAACATGAAAAAGACGACAAAAACCCATAAAAAGACATAAATATGGCAGGTCTGCGATTGCAAAGGTGATGTGCTAACCACAAACCCATCACAAAATGAAACAGGACCATCCAAGTATCTAAGAGTCAAATCTATGATTCATTGCGCAGTCTCATAACATTGCTGCGGACCGCATAGTGAGCGCAAAAGTGCAAAAGCATTTCCAGTGAAGATGACTTTGTGGTACGATTTGAGACCGCGAAACCAATATGCAAACCACATACCAAAATGCGATGAAAACCTGGAAAACCATGTGATCAATTCTTCAGTAAAAATGAAGATGTGTGGAAGATGTGCGGATCATGAATGCGTACTGCGGGCTATTTTGCGGTCACAAACTTGATCTGCAGGGTAATTTTTTGTCACTTTTTGACCACAACTTTTAAACCATTATAAATAGAATGATGAGGGTTTTTTTTGGACGATCTTGTCTGAAAAAAAGAGGCTACACTTAAAGCATTGACACCATTATATTGGAAGCTTTTGAAGAGAGAACCCAAAACGTGTACTCTTTGTAAGCTTTATGACTCTATTTATTACTTTGTTCTTGTATTATTGTATGAGTAGCTAACTTTATATACTATGCGTATGGATCCTAAGTAGGTTTAATGTTAATGGTTGTTTACCATAGCATATATATATATATATATATATATATATATATATATATATATATATATATATAATTTTATTAATCACTAGTAAAGTTGTACGTATTCGTAGCCTGCTTATACCTCAGCAGCTATAATCTTACAAGTTCCAAAACCAACATAATTCTTTATATGTATATATATATATAATGGTTGGTTAATTAATCATCATATATTCACCACGTCAGGTATGTCCTTATACACGTTCGAGGATGAACATTTGTTTTAAAATAGGGAGAATTTAACGACCCGATAGATCATTTTATGTAATAGCGCCCCGTTACATTTTTTATTGCCTCACATATGTGATTTTATGCTTTTATGAATTTCGGGGTTGGGTAGTTTTGTTCCGAAAAGATTTTGGGTTGATTTGGAACCTTAATTCTAGAATTAGAAGTTGAATTTGAAAATGTTAACCAAACTTTGACTTTTATGAAAACAATCCCCAAACAATGTTTTTATGCCTCCTATAGCTTCGTATTGTTATTTCGGACTTGGGTGTATGCCCGGAATTCGTTTTGGAATTCCGTAGGTCGATTTGCTGAAATTTAACAATTTAAATTGAAAAACTTGACCATAGGTTGACTTTTAGCTATCGAGCTTGGAATAGGTCCGTTATGGAATTTATAACTTGTATGCAATTTGGCATCATTCAGAGTTGATTTTATAGGATTCGAACGCTTAGTTGAAATTTTTGAAGTTCTTAAAAAATTATTCAAAAAACATGTGTTTTATAGTTTAACTCATAGTTTTAGATGTTATTTTTATATTTTGATCACGCGAGTGAGTTTGTACAATATTTTTACACAAGTGTGCATGTTTAGTTTTGATCGCGGAGGGCTTGGGTGAGTTCCAAACTCGTTCCGGAATGGTTTGGATTGAGAATTAGGAAAAATCGGATATCAGGTGCTCTGTTGTCGCAAATGTGAACACCAAGCTTGTATTTGCAAAGGCAAAAAGTGATGGCCAATTGTCGCAAATGCGACCTCACCTTCGCATTTGCAAATCCAGTAGGAATTGATCTTATTCCCAATCGCGAACAATTTTTTCGCATTTGCGATATATCCCAATTCGCAATTGGGAAGACTTCATTGCAATTTTGATATAAGCTAATTTTATCAGAGTTCGCAAATGCAAGCCCATGTTTGCAATTGCAAGGGTTCGCAAATGCGACATCTATAATTTGTTAAAGGGTTGGGAGACAGGATTTTTGAATCCTAGACTCGGTAGGAGATGATTTGGAGAGGGGATTTTTACCTAAAAGCCTTTTGTAAGTTATTCTAATCTATTCCTAATTATATTAGATTAGCATCTTAGGGTTTAACATCAAAATCATGTGAATTAAAGTAGAAATTTGTGAAACTTAGTCAAGTTTTTAAAAAATAAAAAATTGAGTTTTGAGAGTTGATTTGGACTCGAATTTTAAAACTAATCACATATATGAACTCGTGGTGTCATGGATAGACGGAATATACCATTAGACCCAGTTTTCGACCGGGCAAGCTCTAGGTTGACTTTTTGGAAAAAGTGTAAAAATCTTAACTTTTTCTATTGCAATTTAATTCCCTAACATCGTTTGATATTACTAAGTTGATTTTTAGATTAGCCGTATGGAGGCAGATTTTAAGGGAAAAACCACTTTCGGATATTGAATTAGTCTAATTGAGGTAAGTTTCTTCCCGAAATTCTTGGGGGGGGGGGGGGGGGACTTTCCCTTAGGATTGGTATTGCTTGATTCAATTATCCGAAGTGAATCCGTGCACGCAAGGTTACGAGTGGGTACACGAACTGTACACAGTATTTAACCAGCTTAGGCTGTTTAGACTATTTCCATGCTTTTGTTGAAATTCCTTATTATGATCTAAACTCTCATAGATAAATTATCCTTAATTGAATTAGAATATCCTTAAATTACTTAGTTGACTTGTTTAGCATTTGTTCTACTCCATAAATCCTAAATTTCTTCCATGCTCATGTTGAACTTTTTATCTCCTTTATTGTCACATGCTATTTCTTCGTTGTCAATTATCACCGTTGAAGTAATTGGTCATGTTATCCCTTTACTTGTTGAATTCCATTATTTGAGACTCATTCTTGAATATTATCTATTTAATGTAAAGTTCATCTTATCAAATATTGTAGCTATACGTTATTTCTCCCATTGTTGAGTTATTTGGTATTGAAGTTGTGGAAGTTGTTAATACATTGAGGCAATGTTGGTTATTGTGAAACTCCTATCTTGTTGAGCGTGTTCCATTCATTGTTATTATTTATATTCTCGTGTACGTGGTGTTGGAGCCATGAGCTATTATTGGGGAAACATCGATATTGTTGTTGTTGCCAAGTTGTGATATATAGGCACTAGTGGTGCGAATTGTTATTGTGATATGATATAGATTCACATACGGAGGTATAAGGCTTGGTTTGATGTGAATGTAGCGGTATAAAGTGGGACTTATATGCGTGCTTCTTTTAAAGGAACTATTTGAGGGAACTAAGCATCATAAGGTGGGCTAAATGTATGTAGTTTTTTTGGGAAACTGTTTTCAAAACCTATTTTTCAAATGTAAGGCTCATGCGGCGACGGAATAGGGAAATATTCTATTTGAAATTGAGAAAAGTGAATACGAGGCGGTACCTCGATTATGATTCTTGATTATACTATATGTTGCCTCAATTTTTATTTCATTATATACGAGGCTTTATCTTGATGTGATTCTTGTTATTTAATCACATTCTAAAATATTTAGGTGAGAAATATATTTGACGTTTCATTCCTTATTATTCCGTCAGTTGTTATCCGTACATTATTATTGTAGGCCTTCAATCGCTTTTTTATGCTATCTCTATTGTTTATTTATCCGGTATTAGATCACTCTATCATCTTGTTTGTATTTGTTGCCTTCTATTTTTATCTGAATTTCATATTGTCTATTTCATGTCCTAGTAGGTATCTTGACATTGCACCGTTACTACTCTACTGAGGTTAGGCTTAATACTTATTGGGTACTATTGTGGTGTACTCGTGCTATGCTTCTACAGATCTTTTGTGCAGATCCAGGTACGTCAGCTCGTGCATGTGGATAAAGAATCCAGCTAGCTATTTGATCGGAGACTTCAAGGTGTGCCTTCTTGTTGTCCGTAAGCCTTGGAGTCACATTCCTTTATCCTCATTTACCGTGTATTTACTTTCAGACAGTGATGTAGTAGTTACTCTTGTTACACTCTATAGAGCTTATGACTCGGCTCAGTGGTTTTGAGTATGTAGTGTGAGATTCAGTTTTCGAAAGATTTTATCTGTTGTTCAGTTATTTTCCTCAAATTTGATAATTCTTATCATTTAAATTTTCATTATTTATAGAAGGTTGTGGAGGCCGAGGATTAGGGTAGAATATTAAAGGTAGTTTCTTAGTTTCTCACCGATAGTCTTGGTAACACAAATGTCTTGGGATTTTTATGTATATGATATGCTTAAAATAGGATGAACAGAAAATGGAGGGAAATGAAATTTTTAAGTGAAATTTTAAGTTCCCCCCCCCCCCTTTGAAAAGGTACATTGTTCTTCTTCTAGATCTTAAATGGTTGAGAAGAAGGCAAGAGCCTCGTGCCGTCGTCATTGTCGCACGCTCGGCTCGGCTTCAAATTTGGCTTAGGCTTCAGATTCGGATTCGGATATTGATTTGGATTTGGATTTGGTCAAATGAACGATTAATTGATTAATTCTTTGGACCAACTGTGATGACCTTTCTTGCTATTAAATTAAATTATGTATTTCTGAGGCCTTGACAGCCTCATTTAGAGCCACCTCAATTTACTTGCACAGCTTGGGCACGTAGCTAGAAAGCTTAAATATAAAAATCTCTAAAAATGATATTTTTCTATAAAATGAGCTAATTTGACTTCGATCAACGCTTTGGGTAAACAGATCCGAAACCGTGATTTGACGGTCCCGAGGACCTGTAGGAAAATATGGGACTTGAGCATATGCCCGAAATCGAATTTCGATATCCCAAGCCCGAGAAATAAATTTTTAAAGAAAAATATTATAATAAATTATTTCAAAAATTTGAAAAAAAAATTTCTAAGAACATGATAGTATCGGGCCCGTATTTTGGTTGCGGGGCCCACTACTAGTCTTATATATGATTTAAGATATTTTTATGGAAATTGGTGAAAAACGGATGTCATTTGACGTGATTCGGATCGAAATTGCTAAGATTGATATTTTAAGAAGTTTTAGAAAATTCTTTGATTTTGAGGTTTAATTCATTGTTAATGATGTTATTTTGGCGATTTGATCACACGGATAAGTTAGTATGATGTTATTGAGTTAGTACGTATTTTTGGGTAGGAGACCCGAGGCTCGGATGTACTTTGGGATGTTTTGAATTTGAGAAAAGTTGCAGGTTTTTGCTGTTCTGTGCCCAGGGATATTACCCTTCGCGAACGCGTAAGGAAAATATCCCAGTTCCCAATTTCTTCTTAACGAATGCTAAGCTCGAGATACGAACGCAAAGCTAAGGAGGGAGACCCTTCGTGAACGCATCCCTGCACTCGCGAACGCGTAAGGTTCTGGGATGGGTCAGCAATTTGTTCATCGCAAACGCGGCCACTAGCCCACAAACGCGTAGGCTTGAGGAGTCAAAGCTCCGCCAATGCAAGCCATACTCCATGAATGTGAAGGCCTAGCAGTCCTAACCCATCGCGAACGCGATGGACCTATCACGAACGCGAAGAGTATTTTCACCCAGTGATTTTAAATGACTAAAACACAACACTTACGGGATTTTCATAAATTTTCATAAACCTCATCTTCTCCAAAGTTCTTAGGTGATTTTTGAAGCATTTCCTCACCATAACCTGTTGGGTAGACAATTTTTAACTTGTTTTCTTCCATTTTTAACTTGTAGGCGTACAGGCCTCGGCGTTTCCAACTATCTCTATTTGCAATTGCATTTTCCTTTCAGGAACATGTACGGTTGTTTCTTCAGACCTTATATGTAGTAATGTTACATAGTCAGTGACACTGTGACACCGGGTTTTGGGCGTTTGAGGTTTTAAAGAGTGTAACAGATGTAGATTTCAGATAATAAAGTCATCTTCCTCTTAATTATTTAAAGTTCCTCTGTTATCATGTTATCTTCTTATGTTTATTAAGAAGTAATCAAATAATGAAATAAGTAGTTAAGGTTTTCTTGCCTAGATCTCATTAGTATGTGACATCACAACTCTCGGTGGTGGAAAATCCGGGTCGTAACAAGTTGGTACTAAAGCTCTAGGTTACATGGGTCTCAGAGTTCACAAACAAGCTTAGTAGAGTCTGAGGAATCAGTATGGAGACATCTCTATTTGTCCCCTAGAGGCTACAGAGATAGGAAACACTTCCCATTTGTTCTTTCTTGTCATGCGGTTTGGTTTCGCAATGCTAATTTAATTTCTACTCTATTCTTTTGTATATGGAGAGAACATGGGCTTCCTCATCCACGCTTAATAGCTCGAGCCCCCAGCAGCAGCTCCCACGAGGGGCAGAGGGCGAGGCCGAGGCCGTGCTTGAGGCCGAGGTATGGGCAGAGCTCACCCCCGAGTAGCAGCACCAGTGGCGGAGCCTCAGGTTCATATGAGGAAGATCCAACCCAACAATCTCGATTGGCCCAGCTCATATCCCAAATGTGTTTATTGCTACCCCCATTCTTGAGGATGCTCTGGTCCGACTAATGGGCCTCATGGAGAGAGTCACTCGGGCAGGCAGGCTTCCTATATCACCAACCATCTCTCAGGCTGGAGAAGCAGCCTAAAATCCTGCTACTCGCACTACAGAGCAGGTAGCTCCCCGGATTTAGACTCCAGTAGTTCACCAAGTTGGAGCAGTTCAGCCAGGTATGGTAGTTCTGACCGCCGATGGAGCGGCTATGTACGTCGATGTTTTGTGGATGATGGATAGGTTCACCATGCTCTTGTCATACTTCCTACCGAGAGAGAGGGTGATGAGGTTTATGACATTCTTATTTAGACGATTCACCTTCAGATGGCTAGGGAGGCCGGGAGTGAGATTATTTTTCAGGAAGTGGCCAATGTGGCCAGGAGAGTGGAGATGGTTCTACCGCAAAGAGGTGTTCATGGGTCGGACAAGAGGCTCTTTCATTCAAGCCGATTCAGTGGTACCTCGTCTGGAGGTAGAGATTCTTATGGTAGAGGCAATCCTCTTAGGCCCATTTAGTCAACGCTTCAGGTTTCTCATAGTGCTTCGGTGGCTGTGGATTTCAGATGCATTATTCTGATCAGCAGTCCTGTAGTGCACCACAAGCTCATATCAGTGCACCGCCACTTCAGAATATAGGGTCAGCAGTCTCAGCGGCTGAGGGGTTTTTACACTTGTGGTGATATGGTTCATATTGCTGGTTTTTTTCTCGAGCATCGAGTAGCTCTCAGCATCAGGATTCCCGTGCCGTGGTTTAGGCACCAGGTGTTCCACATCCCGCCTAGACAACTAGAGGTGGGGGTAAAGGTGCTAGAGGTGGAGGTAGAGGTACTAGAGGCAGAACTTAGGCTGCTAGAGGTGGAGGCCAGTCCGTCCCAAAGATGTGGACCAGGGTGGTGGGGCCCAGCCCCGATATTATGCCATTCTAGCCAGGCTCGAGGCTAAGGTTTCAGATGTAGTTATTACAGGTATAGTTCTGGTTTATGATACAAATGCCTCAGTGTTATTTGATCCAGGTTCTACATACTCGTATGTGTCATCTTAGTTTACCCTGTATCTGGTCATGCCTAGTGATTCATTGAATATTCCTATTTATACGTCTACACCGGAGGGTGATTCTACTATGGTAGATCGAGTCCATCGCTCTTGTGTGGTTGTGATTGGGGTCTTGAGACGCAAGTAGATTTGTTGCTTCTGGACATGGTCGATTTTGATGTTATATTTGGGATGGACTTGTCATCACCTTACCACGTTATCTTGGACTGTCATGCCAAGACTGTGACCTTAGGTTTACGGGTTTGCCTCATTTAGAATGAAGAGGGACTCCTGGTCATTCTACCCGTAGTGTTATCTCTTATGTGATATGGTCGGGAAGGGGTGTTTGGCCCATTTGGAATATGTTTGTGATTCTAGTACTAAGGTTGCTTCTACTGATTCTTTGCTTGTTGTTTGTGAGTTTCCTGAGGTTTTCCCTTTAGACCAGTCAGGTATGCTACGCAACAGGGATATTGACTTTTGCATTGATTTGGCTCCGGACACTTAGCCCATTTCTATCTCGCCATACCATATGGCCTCGCCTGAGTTGAAAGAGTTGAAGAAGTAGTTGCAATACTTGCTCCAGAAATTAGACCTAGTGTTTCACCTTGGGGTGAACTGGTGTTATTTGTTAAGAAGAAGGATGGGTAGATGAGAACGTGTATTAATTATCGGTAGTTGAACAAGGTTACAATCTAGAATAAGTATCCATTACTGAGGATTGATGATTTTTTTTATCAGCTTCAGGGGGCCAAGGTATTTTTGAAAATTGATTTGAGATTTGGCTATCATCAGTTAGGGTTAGGGAATTCGATGTCCCTAGGACAGCTTTTCATACTCAGTACGATCATTATCAGTTCTTGGTTAAGTCATTTGGGTTGACCAATGCCCCATCAGCTTTTATGGATTTGATGAATCGAGTGTTCAAGACCTATTTGGATTCGTTCGTGATAGTCTTCATTGATTATATTTTAATATATTCCTACAACCAGGAGGAGTAGAAGCAGCATCTTAGAGTAGTTCTTCAGAGTGATAGTCAGTAATATGCTAAGTTCTCAGAAGTGTGAGTTTTGGTTGAGTTTGGTTGCATTTCTGGTTCATGTCATATCAGCAGAGGGTATTTAGGTTGATCCGAAGAAGATTGAGATAGTCAAGAACTGGTCTAGACCAGCATCAGCTATAGAGATTTGGAGTTTCTTGAGGTTGGCAGGCTACTATCGTCGGTCATGGAGGGGTTTTCATCCATTGCAGCCCCGATGACTAGGATGACCCAGAAGGGTACCCAATACAGATGGTCAGACGATTGTGAGGCGAGCTTTCAGAGGCTCAAGACAGCTCTTACTACGGCACCGGTGTTGGTTTGCCCACAGGTTCAGGGCCTTATATAGTTTATTGTGATGCGTCTCGTATTGGACTTGGGAAGTTTTTATGCATGAGGGAAAGGTCATTGCATGTGCTTTGTGGCAGCTGAATATTCATGAGAAGAACTATCTGTTTTATAATTTGGAGTTGGCAGACAATGTTCACGCATTGAAGATTTGGAGGCATTATCTGTATGGCGTGACATGTGAGGTGTTCATGGATCACAAGAGTCTTGAGTATTTGTTCAAGGAAAGGATTTGAATTTGAGGCAGATATGGTGGTTGGAGTTGTTAACGGATTATTATATCACTATCTTATATCCTCCGGGAAAGGCATATGTGGTGATCGATGCTTTGAGCAGGAAGTCAGCCATTATGAGCAGTCTTGCTTATATTCCGGTCGGTGAGAGAATGCTTGCTTTGGATGTTCAGGCTTTGACCAATCAGTTTGTGAGGTTGGATGTTTTTTAGCCCACTCTAGTGTTAGCTTGCACGGCTGCTCTTTCTTCTTTTTTAGAGCGTATCCGTGATCGGTAGAATGGTGATCCCAATTTGTGTGTCCTTAATGACACGGTGTAGCGCAGAGGTGCCAAGAAGGTTACCTTATATGATGATGGAGTTTTGAGATTGCAGGGTCGAGTATGTGTGCCTAATGTGGATGGGCTTCGGGAGTTGATCTTAGAAGAGGATTATACTTCTCAGAACTCTATTCCTCCGGGCACCGCAAAGACGTATCAGGATTTGTGGTAGCATTATTGGTGGGGTATAATGAAGAAGGATATTGTTACATATGTGACTTAGTGTTTAGATTATTAGAAGGTTAAGTATGAGCATCAGAGGTCCGGTGGTTTGTTTCAGAGGAATGAACTTTTCGAGTGGAAGTGGGAGCGCGTCACTATGGATTTCGTTGTTGGACTCCTCCAGACTCAGAGGGAGTTCGACGCACTATGGTTCATTATTGATTGGCTGACCAAGTCAGCGCATTTCATTCCTGTGGGGGTCTTCTATTCATCCGAGAGGTTAGCTCAGATCTATATCCGGGAGACTGTTCGTCATGTATATATCATTTCGAATTGAGGTATGCAGTTTACCTCAAATTTTGGAAAGCAATTCAGTGAGAGTTTGGCACATGGGTTGAGTTGAGCACAGGATTTCATCCTCACACGGATGGGCAGTCCAAGCAGACTATTCATATTTTGGAAGATATGCTCCGAGTTTGTGTCATTGACTTTGGAGGCTCGTGGAATCAGTTGTTGCCTTTAGCAGAGTTTGCCTACAACAACAGCTACCAGTCAAGTATCCAGATAACTCCTCATGAGGCTTTATATGGTAGGCAGTGTTGGTCTCTGTTCAGATATTTTGATCCAGGAGAGGCTCGGTTGTTGGGTACAGATCTGGTGCAAGAGGCCTTGCAAAAGGTCACGATTATTAAGGATAAGCTTAGTACAGTTCAGTCTGAGCAAAAGAGTTATGCAGACCGCAAGGTTCGATTTGGCATTCATGGTCAGTGAGTGGGTATTGCTCCGAATGTCAGCTATGAAGGGCGAGATGAGATTTGGAAAGAAGGACAAGCTTAGCCCTAGGTTCATCAGTCCGTTAAGATTCTTGATCAGGTGGGAGAGGTGGCTTATAGTTATGAAAGCAAGGTCGCGTGGTCGGAAAGCTCAAATATAAAAATCTATGAAAATGATAAATTTTGACTGTACAATGAGCCAATTTGACACCGGCCAACATTTAGGGTAAATGGACCCGGAACTGTGATTTGACGGTCCCAGAGGGTCCGTAGGAAAATATGGGACTTGAGCGTATGCACAAAATCTTATTTTGAGGTCCCAAGCCCAGAAATGAATTTTTAAATAAAATTATTTAAAGAAATTATTAAAAGAAATTTGAAATGCAATTTTCTTAGAACATGATGGCATCGGACCCGTATTTTGGTTCTGGTGCCCGGTACATGTCTTATATATAATTTAAGAAGTTTCTGTGGGAATTGGTGAAAACGGATGTCATTTGACGTGATTCGTACCTAAAATACTAAAATTGATGTTTGAAGAAGTTTGAGAAAATTCTTTGATTTTGAGGTTTAATTCCTTCTTAATTGCAATTTTATAGCACGGATAAGTTTGTATGATGTTATTGAGTTAGTAAGCATGTTTTGGTAGGAGCGTCGTGGGCTTGGGTGTGTTTCGGATGTGTTTCCGGATGTTTTGGATTTGAGAAAAATTGCACGTTTTTGCTGTTCAGCAAGGATTTTACCCTTCGTGTTTATTTGGTCCCACTTACGAACACGAAGCTGTGGGGGGGACCCTTCGAGAATGCGTCCCTGCACTCTCATACACGTAAGGTTCTTGGGAGGGTTCACCGATTTGTCCATTGCGAACGCGTAGGCTATAGGGGCCAAAGCTCCGCTAACGCGAGCCTTGCTCGATGAACGCGAAGGCCTAGTAGGCCTAAACTATCGCGAACGCGATGGACCTATCGCAAATGCGATGATAATTTTTGCCCAGTGATTTTAAAGGACAAAAATAGAACACTTACAGGATTTTCATAAATTTTCATCAGCCTCTTCTTCTACATAGCTCTTAGGCAAATTTTGAAGAATTTCCTCACCATAGCCTCTTGGGTAAGTAATCTATAACTTGTTTTCTTCCATTTTTATCAACACCCACTAGATTTCTAGGCATAAACCATGAGATTAAGGGTAGAAAACTAGGGCTTTGGGTAGAGTTAGGGCTTTTTAATTATTTGTGATTTAGACCTCGATTTGGGGTCAAATTCTAGAACTAATAATATATTCGGGCTCGTGGGTAAATGGGTAGTCGGATTTTGGTTCGAACCTCGTATTTTGGACAAGCGAGCCCGATGTCGATTTTTGGGAAGAATGGTTAGAAAGATATAATTAGGCATTGGAATTAAATTGTTTAGCATTTATTGATGTTATGAAGTTGATTATGTATAGATACAATTGATTTGGAGTCGAATTCTAAATGAAAAGCGGTGTTTGTGTCTTGAGTTGGCCATGGAAGTTTGAGGTAAGTGTTTGGTCTAACTTAGCTTGAGGGATTATGTGTGGAGTCCTATATTCTACATGATTATTGCTGAGTACGACGTATAGGAATGTTGACGAGTATCTATGCATTTCATTCAAGCATTGTCGTAAGTCTTATAATGGGATTTTCATTATATCGTTGAATTATATATGCTTTAGAAGTGATTTCTATTTGTTATGAAATGTTTGAGAAAGTATTTGTGACCTTTGAACATCGAGGAGCGATGGCTCAAGCTATATTACTAGTTGTGAAAGCAAATGAGTTGATCGAACTCTTTGGAGCATTGGCTATAGTGGTAATGTGAATTGTGAAGTGAAAGTGAAAAAGAAAATGAGTCATTAAATTGTTCCCTTTCCGGGACATTGTTGCTTGTTTGGTTATCTCCCTTGCCATGATGTTGATATTAGTGATATTGTTCCCTTGTCGGGGTTTGATTGTTTAATTGTTATTCCCTTGTCGGGATTTCTATTATAATTTTGTTTATCCCCTCGCCCCATTTTTTGTGATTTTTATTTGGGTGAGGAAGAGTGTTAAAGCATGAAGGGAGATGCCATGTATTGTTTGTTTCTGAGGAAAGAGTGTAAAGAACGAATGGTGATGTCGTGTATGATTGTGAAGAAAGAGTGTGAAGCACGTAGGGTGATGATGTGTCGCATGATGTAGTATTTCGTGCTGATTCTATTGTTTATATGGTGAGGAAAGAGAGTAAAAGCATTAAGGGTGATGCCATGCATATTTTTACTGTATAATTTCTTTGGTATAGACGAGAGTAAAAGCACGAAGGGTGATGTCGTGCATTTATTGATTTTCAATTCTTTATTGATATACGAGTTTTGTTGTTCCCTTCGTTACATGATGTCTTTCTATTTGGAATTGTTATCTTCCACACAGTATGCTCCCCTCCCATTTTGACTGATTATCACTGTATTTCTTTTCTGCAGTATATATATTTAAACTACACAGATTTATTTGGTAGTCTGGTCCTAGCCTCATCACTACTTCGCCAAGGTTAGACTAGGAACTTACCAACATATGGGGTTATTTGTGTTGATACTACACTTTGCACTCTGTGCATATTCCGGAGCAGCTTTTGGGCAGTAGTTGAACTGTTTCCTTCAGTACACCTGGAGACCTAAGGTAGACCTGCATGCGTCCGCAGGCTCTGGTGTCTCCCTCTAACTCTATTTCCTGTTTCATTTTCCTTTTATTCAGAAACAGTGTGATGTTATCTCTTCAAACCTTGTATGTAGTAATCTTAGATAGTTTGTGATACTGTAAAACCAGGTTTTGGGTGTTTGAGGTCTTAAAGATTGTAATAGATTTAGATTTCAGATATTTAATTGTCATCTTTCACTTAATTATTCAAAGTTCCGTCATTATGATGTTATCTTATTATGTTTGATAAAAGAAGTAATATGAAAATGAAGTATGTATTTAAGGTTTGGCTTGCCTAGCTCTCATTAGTAGGCACACAAAATTTATTTGCTAATAGTAAAATATAAACCGAAATGTTATTAAATATTTTTCTAATAACAGAATATTAATATTAAATCCAATCCTTTTTTCAGTTGTGTAGCTGAAAATTAAACTATCCTCTTCAATTCCCTCATTATTGTTGAGTAAATAGCCATTTATGTTATTGTATTTATGTTGTGGCCATTTTAGATAAATAGCCATTCTGAAGAGTTGCTCCTCTTCAGATTTCAGTCCAATTTTTACTATAAAATACAAGATTATTCTGCTCTGAATTTCAATACCATTTTCTGAATTTTTCCTAATAAAGCAACGGTAAGTGTTATTTACTACCGAACATTGTATTCGCTAAAATACTGGGGTTTGAAGTTCCACTATACCAAGGTGTAATTCCATCTATCCTGGGAGAAAATAATCCACAACCTTGGATACTAGGAGGTGATTAAATTCCTTAAGGAAGCATTGTGAATTTAGTGGGTTCAGATTAAAATTCTAGTTTTGCTTTTCATTTCTGTTTATGTTAATTCATATTTTCCAGAATTATTTTACAAATACAGTTTATTAACAAACTTAAGGAATTTAATATATTTTCTATATTGGTACTCACTATTTCTGAACAGTAAAACCTTTGTGGTTTTGTACTCTATTGAACATTAAAATCTACGTGATTTTAACGTTTGTGTCATTCTTTTACTGAAATGACTATTGATAATGTGAACCAAACTTTTCTAATGGTGACTTCCAATGCCTTAACGAGCCGAACAACACCGGAAGCATTAGCACCGCTGGAGAAACTCGAAAAAAATTCAGGATTGATTTCAGGCGCTGGCAGAAAGAGATAATCTTCTACTTGACTACTCTAAGTCTTCAGAAGTTCATCACGGAAGATGTTTCAGTGTTGTCTGATGACACTCTAAAGACTGAACGCTTTCTTGTGATTGAGGCGTGGAACCATTCAGATTTTTTATGCAAGAATTATATTCTAAGCAAGCTGGCGGATACTTCGTATAACGTCTACAGTGGCATCAAAACGTCAAAAAAATCATGGATTGCATTTGAAAAGAAATACAAAAGTGAAGATGTCGGGTTGAAGAAGCTCATTGCTGCGAAGTTTTCGGACTACAAAATGGTAGATAGCAAGTCTGTTATTACCCATGTTCAGGAACTGCAAGCGATTATTCACAATCTCTTTGCTAAAGGTACAAGTACAATTAATACTAGTAATGGTAGTATTAATTTAAATATTTTTACTAACAGAATTTTCATTGAAGGTCTTGTCATTAATGAAGCATTCCAAGTAGCAGTGATGATTGAGAAGTTGCCTCCATTGTGGAAGGACTTCAAAAATTATTTGAAACACAAAGGAAAGGAGATATCCCTTGAAGATCTCATTGTTCGGTTAAGAATCAAAGATGATAATAAAGATGCTGAGAAGAGAGGCCGTTGAAACTAAACAATAATGGGAGCAAATATTGTTGAAGACAACTGTATTGTTGAAATATAACCCTAGCAAGAAGCGATTTAGTGGAAATTTCTACAACTATGGAAAATCAAACACAGATCTACGGAGTATTGTTCTCCGAAGAAAGACAAGAAGAACGGTCAAGCAAACATGCTTGAAAAGCATGATGATGTTGATAACTTGTGTGCCATGCTTTTCGAATAAAACTTGGTGGACAATCCTAAAGACTGGTGGGTTGATTCTGGAGCCACTCTCCATGTTTGTGCTTTTAGAAAAGCTTTTGCTACTTATGCTCCTATTGGACCCGATGAGACGCTTTCTATGGAAAATACTACAAAGGCCAAGCTTGAAGGATGTGTGAAGATATTTCTCAAAATGACTTCTAGCAAAGTGGTGATTTTGAACATCCTTCATGTTCACGAGATTAGGAAGAATTTAGTCTCTGTTGGACTTCTTGTTAAGAATGGAATTACATGCGTATTTTTATCCGATAAGCTTGTAATAATTAAGAACGGGATGTTTGTAGGAAAAGGTTACCTCACTAAGGGCCTTTTCAAGTTGAATGTAATGGTTGTTGAAAACATAATAAAATTTCAGCTTCATCTTACTTATTTGAGTCAAATGAATTATGGCTTGTACGTTTGGGTCATGTCAATAATAAAACCTTGCGGAAAATGATTAATTTGGAAGTATTGCCTAAGTTTGAAAGTGACAAATCAAAATGTCAAGTATGTGTGGAATCTAAGTATGTTAAACATCCTTATAAGTCAGTTGAAAGGAATTCAAATCCCTAAGACTTATTCACACAAATATTTGTGATATGAAGTCAATACCATTTGCAGTAGAAAGAAGTATTTCATAACTTTTATTGACGATAGTACTCGATATTGCTATGTTTATTTACGTAATAGCAAAGATGAATCAATAGACTCATTCGAGCAATACAAAAATGAAGTTGCAGCGTAACTTAACAAGAAAATCAAAATGATAAGAAGTGATAGAGGTGGTGAATATGAATCTTCTTTTTAACAAATATGCTTAGAATATAGATTTATTCAAAAAACAACGACCCCTTACACGCCCAATCCAATGGGATTGCGGAAAGAAAGAATCATTCAGTAAAGGAGATGATGAACGAATTATTGATAAGTTCTGATTTTCCACATAACTTGTGGATGGAAGCCGTCCTTAAGGCTAGCCGAATACTAAATCGAGTACCCCATAGAAAAACATAATCCATTCCATATAAAAAATGAAATGAAAAGAAGCTCAACTTGAATTGTTTTAAAAGTGTGGAGGTGTTTGTCAAAAGTGCAAGTTCCTAAACCCAAATGGGTAAAAATAGGACCGAAAACCATTGATTGTGTTTTCATAGGATAT
Organism: Nicotiana benthamiana; assembly: GCA_034376525.1. NCBI lineage: Eukaryota > Viridiplantae > Streptophyta > Magnoliopsida > Solanales > Solanaceae > Nicotiana > Nicotiana benthamiana. Next base: position 101,483,768 of record CM067336.1, read on the forward strand.
ATGACTAATAGTAACGCATATCGATTTCTGCTTCATATAACAGAAAATCCCGACATTCATAATAATACGGTTATAGAATCAGATAATACTGAGTTCTTTGAAAATATATATCAGTATAAAAAGGTATGTGAATCGATTGGTAAAGGATCTAAATGGCCTCAGTAAGAAACAAAAGAAAGTATACTTAATCACGACGTAAACATCAAAAAATTTCTACTTTATTTGGACCATATTTTGTGACTTTCTTATAGAAAATAAGCCTCAAACATTTAATGAAACTATGTCTTCTTCGGAATCATTCTTTTGGAAAGAGCTCAGTAGTGAAATTTAATCCACATTGAACAACTATACATGAGAATTATTTGATCTTCCTCCTGGAAATAAACCGGTAGAGTCTAAATGGATCTTTAAGAGAAAAATGAAAGATGATGGAATTATTGACAAATTTAAGGCAAGAATTGTGGTTAAAGGGCATAGACAACGGGAAGGCCTTGACTATTTTGATACATACTCTCCATTTATAAAAATTACATCCATTGGAACGTTAGTAGCGTTAGCTGCAGTTTATGGTCTTGAAATTCATAAAATGGATATTAAGACAGCCTTCTTAAACGGAGAGTTGGAGGAAGAAATTTACATGGAACAACCTACAGGGTTTGTGGTTTCAGGTAAAGAAAAGAAGGTATGTAGACTTGTTAAATCCCTTTACGGACTAAAACAAGCACACAAACAACGGCATGCGAAATTTGACCAAATAATATTGTCAAATGATTTTAACATAAATGAATGTGATAAACGTGTGTACATTAAAAATATTTCAACTCACATAGTCATTGCTTGCTTATATGTGGATGATATGTTAATAATGAGTAATGACATTGCAAACATAAATGTGACTAAGCACATGCTAACTACCAAGTTTGATATGAAAGACTTAGGAGTTGCCGATTTAATTCTGGGAATTAAGATCCATAAAACTTCTCAAGGTCTAGTATTGTCACACTCTAATTATATTAAAACAGTACTTGAAAAATTCAAACACTTGGGCTTTGAAGTTGCAAAGACTCCAATTGACGTAAATCTTGCATTAGTAAAGAACAAAGTCCAAAACACATCACAATTGGATTATGCTCGTGTATTGGGTTGCTTAATGTACATCATGAAGTGTACACGACGAGATATAGCATGTACTATAAGTAAATTGAGTTGATATACGAGCAATCCAGGTCAATCGTATTGGATGGCCATGAAACGAGTTTTGAGGTATTTAGTACATACCTAGGAATTTGCTTTGCACTATAGTAAACATCCTGCGGTCATTGAGGGATAATGTGATGCAAATTATATCACCAGATCAGCTGATTCCAAGTCCACCAATTGATATTTATTCACTATTGGTGGAGGAGCGGTATCTTGGAAGTCATCCAAACAAACTTGTAGTGCCCTCTCTACAATGGAGGCTGAATTCATAGCCTTAAATAAAGCCGGTGAAGAAGCATAATGACTCCGGAATTTCTTGAAAGATATTTCATTTTGTCCCAAATCGTTGGCACCAATATGTATACATTACAATAGTCAAGTGGCAATTGGAGGGGATGGGAGCATTTGTTGGACCTCAAGTTAGTTTGGGCCAGCCTAGCAACAAAGACCAGCCCAATGCTCGTGTATCAGAGCCAGGATGGTTGTATATGTATTTAACATGAGCAACTAAATACATATACTGTCCGGAGCTTATTACTTTTGCAAAAATTTAGTATAGTTATTTTGATGAAATCTCATAACTTGATTAAATTATTTCTAAGTATTAAATCTTTTATCTTATTTCATATTTGATCTATTTTGTGTGAGGTACTTATTTCTCTCTAAGTGTGTGAGGTATCCGATTAATATCCGGAGTGTACGTTGGCAAGCCTGTCCTTGCGGTCCTTGTTAGCCATGGTAGGCGTTTATTGTGACCCTTAGGTGTTCCCGTAGCCAAGATAACTCTAGAGAGAGAAGAGGTAAAACCAAGAGAACGTTTAGATCATTATGAACCTAGATATTTAGATTTAGGACTTTTTTATAATTTGATCTTTGTTATTTGCTTTTATCTGAATATTATATACTTATGATTTTGCTTCTGTATTAGTTCCAGGACAGTAATTTTTCTTATATGAATCAAAATATTTTAAATTCTGTTAACTTATCTTCTAGATCTACTCAGATTGCCTTAACTGAGTCTAATTTGGATAACTGGAGTATCCCTGCTGAACCTTTTCATAAGATCTACCAGATAGGTCACTTTAATTTCATTAAAAAGCATAATATTAAAACGTGTGAATCAACTGTTGCTATTAATAACTCTTTAGAAGTTATAAAATTGTTACATGAGCATGATATAATTAGATATAAGTCTAGTTTTAATTATCTGCATATTGGTCTTGTGCAAGTTGCTGTTAAGCCTTTATTTAGAAAAGGACTTAATATTCCTGTTTGTGCACTTTTACGTGATGCACGTTTTCTTAACTTTGATGATTCTTTGTTAGGGGCACTTGAAAGTAATTTAGCAGGAGGCCCTGTTTATTTCAATTGTTATCCTAATTTCTCTGTTGATATTAATGATCCTAATGTGTTAGATACATTAACGCTTAATATCAAAACTCTTAATATGAACAGCAAATCCGAAACTCGTGAAATAGCTGTTATATACCGCGTTTATTATCGGTTGATGTCTACTACCCTTGCTCCGAAAGCAAGGATAGAGAGTACCAAAGGTGTGACTATGTTAATGGAAGCTAACCATGAACATAGTACCATCTTTGTTCCTCGCCTTCTTCAGTGGAAAGACATTCTATCCAATACTGATTGGCACTTTGAAGCTATTACTCAACCCATTCCCTCTCATACAGAGAATCGCCAAATAGAACGAATCATCCAAAATTCCGATGGTTCAGTTGACCTTAAATTTCTGAACTCTCAACCTCGTAGAAGTTTCACCGTAGGTTCTACTTCTTCAAACCCCCGGGAAGAAGTATTTACTCGCTCCTTTAGATCTGCTATTAATAAATCTGTTATTAATAGTCAAGTTGATGGGGTAGATTTTTCGGGAGATATCCCAAAAGTTTTTTATAAATCTCAGTTTCAAGAACCTATTCAGGAACCCTCTAGTCCCACAGAATCTGATATGGCGCCTCCAAGGCAAAATTCAGACCCTGGTCTTCACGTCATTAAAGTTGAGGAAGATTATACCCCTAATCTTGCTGCTTTAAAAAGACTCTGGCTTGACCCAAAAAACGCTTTAAGGGTCAAATGGTACACTGCTACCTATTCTAAGAGCCAGCAAGCGATTTTTGGGCAACAATGGATTGCCGATATGAAGCGCTTGAAGTGTGATATTGAATATTTTAAGTGGTTCGAAATCACTGGAAAACTGGATGACCAGAATGAGTCTTTACAAGTTCTGGTTAATAAGTGGTATACTCAAACCAACAAGGTTGTTGAGTCTGTCACTCCTCCTCTTGAAGGAATTAAAATTCCTCATTCCAACACCATTGTTTCTGCTTCTCCTTTTAAACTCAAAAGCAGTAATCCTACGAGTACACCCTCTAATGCGGACATAGACAAAATTGTAGAACAAAACAATTACACCAATAAATTGTTGCACTCTGTTTCCCTTCAAATTGAAGAAGCAAAACCTAGACTAACTCCTAGTCTAAGTATCCCCAGGCCTAGTACAAATAGTACGATAGAGCCTAATCCTATATTCAAGCCTCCTGAATTTCGCCGGGAATTGTTTCCTAAACTTAGCGAAAATATCTCTGTCTCTGGTAAACTGGTTGAACAGATTACCGAAAAGCTAGCCAACTTTCATGTTTCAAGTGAAAGTAAAGTAAAAGAAGTTTCTAATGCTTCAAAAGCAAAAGAAACTTCTAATCAAGCGTCCAGTTCTCGACCAACTAAAGAGAACAACACCAATAGTGCTGAGAGTGTTAGAACTCTTTCTGATAACTCTCTTCTCAAACTTTCCGATAGATACCCCCATAGGAGAAACTATTATAGTCGTCCCTCTTTTCCTGATACTCAGTATGAGGAAGATGGTTTCCAGTCTCAATCATCTCATGATGGTAGAGGCATCGTTGAATGGAATATTGATGGTCTTGCCGAACATCAAATCTATCGTGTCCTTCACGAAATGGGCGTTTGTATTACCAGTTACAAGCTGCGAAATTCTTCTGATAAAGAAGCAGCGGCCATGATCACTGCTGGCTTTACTGGTATGCTTAGGTATTGGTGGGATAATTATGTCACCGAAGATCTTAAGCTTCAAATCCTCAACGCAACCACCATTATTACTACTGTTAAAACAGTTAGTGATATGGAAACTTCTGAATCTGAAACCAGAGAGGATGCTTGTGCCACTCTGCTCTACCACATTGCCAAACACTTTGTAGGAGAGCCTAAACTCTTCCAAGATAGGAGTCTTGAAATTCTTAACAATCTTCGTTGCCCTAGACTAAGTGACTTTAGGTGGTATAAAGATCAGTTTATGGTCAAAATTATGACTAGACCTGACTGCAATAGTGATTTTTGGAAAGACAGATTTATTAGCGGTCTTCCCCCCTTATTTGCCGAAAAGGTTAGATCAAAAATAAGAGATAGGTGTGGCGGTAAGATACCCTATGAACTTATGACCTATGGAGATATTATTAGTCTTATTAATACCACAGCCCTAGAGCTATGTACTGACCTAAAACTTAAGAGTCATCTTAAGAAAGATAGATTGACCTCCAAAGCAGAACTAGGCAGTTTTTGTAGAGACTTTGGTTATGGCAATATAGACTATCCCCCTTCCAAGCAAGCTAAGAAGAATTCTAAGGCTAAGTCCTCTTATAAATCATCTAGAAAGACTAAGAAAAACAAGTCTAAAGATAGGTCGTATGAACCTAAGAAAAAGAAATTTAGGAAGACAAGACCTTCCCATAAAGAAGATGTCTGCTGGACTTGTGGTAAGTCTGGTCATAGAGCCAACCAGTGCAAATCTTCTAAGAAGAAGAAGAAAATAAACCTTCTGGGACTAGATGAGGATACTAAAGAAAAACTCTTTTCTATCCTTCAGGAAAGCGAGTCTGATTCGAGTAATTCCTCTTCTGAAGAATACAGTGATGAAGAAAATATCAACGTCGCTTATGAGACTAATGACAGTCAGTCAGATTCTGAAGAATCTTGCGAAGAATCTTGTGAAGGTGTCTTTTGCGGATGTCCTTCCAATACTCTTAGTATGATCACATCGGACTCCAAGGAAGTCCTTTTTGATATTATTGATCATATCAAAGACGATGAATCTCGTGCCAAGTATTTGATTGAGCTCAAGAAAATTATTCTGGGTTCTGATCAAAAGAAACCTTCTTCGTCTAAGGCCATCGAACCTTTTAGTATGAAACAAGTGTTCAATAGGTTCGATAAACCTGCTGAGCCCTCTATATCTGACTTACGTCAAGAGATGAATTCTCTTAAACAAGAAGTTAGGCAGTTGAAATCGCGTCTTGACAAAGTCGAGATGGAATCCCTTACTTCTCAAGTCCTTCAGGACACTGTTGAGAAGACTGACTCTTTTCCTGAAAAAGAATTTGACTTCCCTGGAGAACAACCTGTTGATCCAGGTCTTCTTAATAATACTCCTTCCACTAATCCCGGTCCTTCTGTGTCCACTATTAAATCTATTAGTGAACATATTCCTGTCAAAATTGTTGTTGCAAAAAATTTTGTTCTCAACAAGGTTGCTTTATTTGACAGTGGTGCCGACCGTAACTGTATAGTGAAAGGTCTTATTCCTCTTAAGTACCTTGAAAAGAGTACAACTCGTTTATACTCGGCCACTGGTGAGCGAATGAAAATTGATTACAAATTATCTAAAGCCCATATTTGTAATAACAATATTTGCTTTACTAATGATTTTGTAATCACTGAAAATATCAATGAAGATATTATTCTAGGAACGCCATTCATTAGTCAACTTAAACCTTTTACTAATGATATAGATGGCATTCATGCTTGTATCCTCGGTCAAGAGGTGTTTTTCCCTTTTGTTCAAACTCTTTCTCCTACAGAGAGTAGGTTTTTAAAAGAAAAAACTATATTTAAAATTAATTGTCTTTCTAATCATATTTCTTTTTTAAAAGAAGAGATTACTATAGAAAGAATTAAACAAACTTTAAAAACCCCGGGAATAATGTCTAAGGTAGATTCCCTTCAAAAGAAATTTGAAAATGAAGTTTGTTCAAATCTTCCTACTGCCTTTTGGAATATAAAAAAGCATTCTGTAGCATTACCCTACATTGATGGGTTTAATGAACAAAACATACCTACTAAGGCTAGACCTATTCAAATGAACCATGAAATGGTTGAAATTTGCAAAACTGAGATTAACCATTTACTTGATAATGGTATTATTAGACCCTCTAACTCTCCTTGGAGTTGTTCTGCCTTTTATGTTAATAATAGCGCAGAAAAAGAAAGGGGTGCACCAAGGCTTGTTATTAATTATAAGCCTTTGAATTCGGTCCTTAAATGGATCCGGCATCCAATCCCTAATAAAAGGGATCTCCTTAAACGAACTTATAAAGCAAACCTTTATAGTAAGTTCGATATGAAATCTGGATTTTGGCAAATCCAGATTAATGAAAAGGATCGTTATAAAACTGCATTCAATGTACCTTTTGGTCATTATGAGTGGAATGTTATGCCTTTTGGGTTAAAAAATGCCCCGTCTGAATTTCAGAATATTATGAATAATATTTTCAATCCTTATTCTTATATGTCAATTGTTTATATTGATGATGTGTTAATATTTTCTGAAGACATTGATTCTCATTTTAAGCATCTTTCCACATTTTTTAAAGTTGTGCAAAATAATGGTTTGGTTATTAGTGCTAAGAAAATTAAGCTCTTTCAAACCTCTATTAGATTCTTAGGCCATGACCTATATCAAGGTACCTACAAACCTATCTGTAGAGCCATTGAATTCTCGTCCAAATTTCCTGATGAAATTAAGGATAAGACCCAGCTTCAGAGATTCTTAGGAAGTCTTAATTATGTTGCTGACTTTATTCCTAAAGTTAGACAAACTTGTGACCCTTTGTATCTTAGGCTTAGAAAGAATCCTATACCGTGGGGAGATGAACAAACCCAAAGTGTCAAGAAGATTAAGAGATTAGTCCAAAATCTTCCTTGCTTAGGGATACCCAATCCCGATGCATATATGATAGTTGAAACTGATGCTTCTGATATAGGATACGGAGGTATTCTAAAACAGCAAATAGAACCAAATAGTTGCGAGCAACTGGTGAGGTTTACTTCTGGTATCTGGAATAATACCCAGAAAAATTATAGTACTGTAAAAAAGGAAGTTTTATCTATAGTACTATGTATTACTAAATTCCAAGATGATTTAGTAAACAAAGAATTTTTACTTCGAGTTGATTGCAAATCGGCCAAAGAAATTTTACAAAAAGATGTTAAAAATCTTGTTTCAAAACAAATATTTGCTAGATGGCAAGCTCTACTATCTAGCTTTGATTTCAAAATTGATTTTATAAAAGGAGAAAATAATTCTCTTCCAGATTTTCTAACTCGAGAATTTCTTCAGGGCCATGAAGTCGTCAAAAACTAGCCCGTTCAAAAACGTCAAGTCTGAAAGGCAACTATCAACAGTTAGACCTTTCGTTCCTACTAGTTTGGCCCAAATAAAGCCCTCTTTTCCTCCTCTTCCTAGTCCAGCCCAGAGCCAAAATAAGTTTACCGTTTTAGGAGAACTCCCAAAACTTCCAGGCCCAAAGCCTGAATCTTCCTCTGGATCCACTTCTAAGGTCCAGAACAAATCTAGTTATGAAATGAAGACCCCAGAGTCTTTTGCCCAAGCAGTGGACCCTAAAGTCCAAATTCAAAAACCCTCTTCTCAGCCAACTGAGACTTTTGAATTCTTGACCATTAAGGTCTCTCCCATTTTAGCCCTCGATAAAGAGTTTGAATCTTGTCGAGTCCAAGACCTTATAAAGCCCTGCTATAATTCATCCAACTACATTGATAGTCCTGACCCCCTTCACACTCGCCTTTATTTTGAGGCTATCTTAGTCGATACAGACTCCATCGAAGTGGAACATGTTTACTCTGATAGAAACCCTGATTTCATCCTATATTCACAGTTTACAATCAAAAAGATTTTATCTCCTTTCGAATGGCATGTTGACCATCTTCTTACTCCCATACGTCTTAGTATGAACCATAAGCCCCAGACTTACAACTGGTATACATACCAACAAGCTTGGTATAATTTCATGTATCTTAGACCAGGTCATACTTGGTTTATTAAATACAGTCCTGAAGTTATCAAGGCCATCATCCCCAGATGGTTCTATGACTGGTGGAAGACTTTTGGAGGAAAATTAGAAAACCTCCCACAACAATTCCTCAATAAATTCGAAAATTTCCAAATTTCACAAGAGATCACTACTCTCCCTTCTCACATTAAAATGTGTAAATTTTATATTCAAAAAAGAATTTCTTTTATTATCAGCTGGGATTTCAAAATCGCAGAATTCGATAGGATCAGGTACCTATCCAAAGAAATAAAGGTTAAAGGTTGGGTTCCAAAACCTAAGGTATCAACTCTTGATAAGGGAAAAATTGTAGTGGGGAAGACAACTCCACAATCCAAATCATCCAAGGCGGAAATGAAGAAGAAGCTTCAAAAGGCTCTTCAAGATATTGATAATCAGGATGAAGAAACCATTATGCAACTTCTTGAAGAAGTCTCCTCCTCTGCTGAATCCAGTAATGATGACATGTGTAATCCTAAAGGTATTGCTCAGGCTTATCTAGAAGGATTTTATGAATAATATTTACTTTTCCGAAGAGTCAAGTTAATATTTACTTTTCCGAAGAGTCAAGTTACTATTCGGTGGGAATGCCCACTTAGTGTCCTGTGAATACCCACTTTATCACTACCTTCCAAAAGAAGGAAAAACTGAGGGGTATGCGTCTAATTATTGTCCACTAAGGACAAGTCATAATTAGTGTCCGTAGGTTGGGTCCCATAAACGGTCCCCGGGTCATAAGGAATCTTATCCTTATCTTTTCACATGGGGTCATATCTCTTTCATAAAAGTAGAACCCCACAATATTGTCGGCAAAATCTAAGCCGTCCATTTGTATCTAGGAGATTAACTCTTTTGGTGTCAGAGGTCTATAAAAAGACTCTCGTCTTGTAATATGAGGTAGGTCGAATTTTCTGACTTAGAAAATTTTAGGCACTATCTCTCTTGAAGAATCTCTTCGTCTCTCTTCTTGTAATCATCCCTTCCTATTGTAATATCCCCTTGTTCATGGAATAAAAAGTAAGTCTTTCATTTTCTGTTTTACTGTTTTAATTTTTTTTAATTTAATTTCTCCGGTCCTGTAAATTGGTGTCCTAAATCTAAATATCTAGGTTCATAATGATCTAAACGTTCTCTTGGTTTTACCTCTTCTCTCTCTAGAGTAAGAAGATGGTCAACATGCCATTCGAAAGGAGATAAAATCTTTTTGATTGTAAACTGTGAATATAGGATGAAATCAGGGTTTCTATCAGAGTAAACATGTTCCACTTCGATGGAGTCTGTATCGACTAAGATAGCCTCAAAATAAAGGCGAGTGTGAAGGGGGTCAGGACTATCAATGTAGTTGGATGAATTATAGCAGGGCTTTATAAGGTCTTGGACTCGACCAGATTCAAACTCTTTATCGAGGGCTAAAATGGGAGAGACCTTAATGGTCAAGAATTCAAAAGTCTCAGTTGGCTGAGAAGAGGGTTTTTGAATTTGGACTTTAGGGTCCACTGCTTGGGCAAAAGACTCTGGGGTCTTCATTTCATAACTAGATTTGTTCTGGACCTTAGAAGTGGATCCAGAGGAAGATTCAGGCTTTGGGCCTGGAAGTTTTGGGAGTTCTCCTAAAACGGTAAACTTATTTTGGCTCTGGGCCGGACTAGGAAGAGGAGGAAAAGAGGGCTTTATTTGGGCCAAACTAGTAGGAACGAAAGGTCTAACTGTTGATAGTTGCCTTTCAGACTTGACGTTTTTGAACGGGCTAGTTTTTGACGACTTCATGGCCGTGAAGAAATTCTCGAGTTAGAAAATCTGGAAGAGAATTATTTTCTCCTTTTATAAAATCAATTTTGAAATCAAAGCTAGATAGTAGAGCTTGCCATCTAGCAAATATTTGTTTTGAAACAAGATTTTTAACATCTTTTTGTAAAATTTCTTTGGCCGATTTGCAATCAACTCGAAGTAAAAATTCTTTGTTTACTAAATCATCTTGGAATTTAGTAATACATAGTACTATAGATAAAACTTCCTTTTTTACAGTACTATAATTTTTCTGGGTATTATTCCAGATACCAGAAGTAAACCTCACCAGTTGCTCGCAACTATTTGGTTCTATTTGCTGTTTTAGAATACCTCCGTATCCTATATCAGAAGCATCAGTTTCAACTATCATATATGCATCGGGATTGGGTATCCCTAAGCAAGGAAGATTTTGGACTAATCTCTTAATCTTCTTGACACTTTGGGTTTGTTCATCTCCCCACGGTATAGGATTCTTTCTAAGCCTAAGATACAAAGGCTCACAAGTTTGTCTAACTTTAGGAATAAAGTCAGCAACATAATTAAGACTTCCTAAGAATCTCTGAAGCTGGGTCTTATCCTTAATTTCATCAGGAAATTTGGACGAGAATTCAATGGCTCTACAGATAGGTTTGTAGGTACCTTGATATAGGTCATGGCCTAAGAATCTAATAGAGGTTTGAAAGAGCTTAATTTTCTTAGCACTAATAACCAAACCATTATTTTGCACAACTTTAAAAAATGTGGAAAGATGCTTAAAATGAGAATCAATGTCTTCAGAAAATATTAACACATCATCAATATAAACAATTGACATATAAGAATAAGGATTGAAAATATTATTCATAATATTCTGAAATTCAGACGGGGCATTTTTTAACCCAAAAGGCATAACATTCCACTCATAATGACCAAAAGGTACATTGAATGCAGTTTTATAACGATCCTTTTCATTAATCTGGATTTGCCAAAATCCAGATTTCATATCGAACTTACTATAAAGGTTTGCTTTATAAGTTCGTTTAAGGAGATCCCTTTTATTAGGGATTGGATGCCGGATCCATTTAAGGACCGAATTCAAAGGCTTATAATTAATAACAAGCCTTGGTGCACCCCTTTCTTTTTCTGCGCTATTATTAACATAAAAGGCAGAACAACTCCAAGGAGAGTTAGAGGGTCTAATAATACCATTATTAAGTAAATGGTTAATCTCAGTTTTGCAAATTTCAACCATTTCATGGTTCATTTGAATAGGTCTAGCCTTAGTAGGTATGTTTTGTTCATTAAACCCATCAATGTAGGGTAATGCTACAGAATGCTTTTTTATATTCCAAAAGGCAGTAGGAAGATTTGAACAAACTTCATTTTCAAATTTCTTTTGAAGGGAATCTACCTTAGACATTATTCCCGGGGTTTTTAAAGTTTGTTTAATTCTTTCTATAGTAATCTCTTCTTTTAAAAAAGAAATATGATTAGAAAGACAATTAATTTTAAATATAGTTTTTTCTTTTAAAAACCTACTCTCTGTAGGAGAAAGAGTTTGAACAAAAGGGAAAAACACCTCTTGACCGAGGATACAAGCATGAATGCCATCTATATCATTAGTAAAAGGTTTAAGTTGACTAATGAATGGCGTTCCTAGAATAATATCTTCATTGATATTTTCAGTGATTACAAAATCATTAGTAAAGCAAATATTGTTATTACAAATATGGGCTTTAGATAATTTGTAATCAATTTTCATTCGCTCACCAGTGGCCGAGTATAAACGAGTTGTACTCTTTTCAAGGTACTTAAGAGGAATAAGACCTTTCACTATACAGTTACGGTCGGCACCACTGTCAAATAAAGCAACCTTGTTGAGAACAAAATTTTTTGCAACAACAATTTTGACAGGAATATGTTCACTAATAGATTTAATAGTGGACACAGAAGGACCGGGATTAGTGGAAGGAGTATTATTAAGAAGACCTGGATCAACAGGTTGTTCTCCAGGGAAGTCAAATTCTTTTTCAGGAAAAGAGTCAGTCTTCTCAACAGTGTCCTGAAGGACTTGAGAAGTAAGGGATTCCATCTCGACTTTGTCAAGACGCGATTTCAACTGCCTAACTTCTTGTTTAAGAGAATTCATCTCTTGACGTAAGTCAGATATAGAGGGCTCAGCAGGTTTATCGAACCTATTGAACACTTGTTTCATACTAAAAGGTTCGATGGCCTTAGACGAAGAAGGTTTCTTTTGATCAGAACCCAGAATAATTTTCTTGAGCTCAATCAAATACTTGGCACGAGATTCATCGTCTTTGATATGATCAATAATATCAAAAAGGACTTCCTTGGAGTCCGATGTGATCATACTAAGAGTATTGGAAGGACATCCGCAAAAGACACCTTCACAAGATTCTTCGCAAGATTCTTCAGAATCTGACTGACTGTCATTAGTCTCATAAGCGACGTTGATATTTTCTTCATCACTGTATTCTTCAGAAGAGGAATTACTCGAATCAGACTCGCTTTCCTGAAGGATAGAAAAGAGTTTTTCTTTAGTATCCTCATCTAGTCCCAGAAGGTTTATTTTCTTCTTCTTCTTAGAAGATTTGCACTGGTTGGCTCTATGACCAGACTTACCACAAGTCCAGCAGACATCTTCTTTATGGGAAGGTCTTGTCTTCCTAAATTTCTTTTTCTTAGGTTCATACGACCTATCTTTAGACTTGTTTTTCTTAGTCTTTCTAGATGATTTATAAGAGGACTTAGCCTTAGAATTCTTCTTAGCTTGCTTGGAAGGGGGATAGTCTATATTGCCATAACCAAAGTCTCTACAAAAACTGCCTAGTTCTGCTTTGGAGGTCAATCTATCTTTCTTAAGATGACTCTTAAGTTTTAGGTCAGTACATAGCTCTAGGGCTGTGGTATTAATAAGACTAATAATATCTCCATAGGTCATAAGTTCATAGGGTATCTTACCGCCACACCTATCTCTTATTTTTGATCTAACCTTTTCGGCAAATAAGGGGGGAAGACCGCTAATAAATCTGTCTTTCCAAAAATCACTATTGCAGTCAGGTCTAGTCATAATTTTGACCATAAACTGATCTTTATACCACCTAAAGTCACTTAGTCTAGGGCAACGAAGATTGTTAAGAATTTCAAGACTCCTATCTTGGAAGAGTTTAGGCTCTCCTACAAAGTGTTTGGCAATGTGGTAGAGCAGAGTGGCACAAGCATCCTCTCTGGTTTCAGATTCAGAAGTTTCCATATCACTAACTGTTTTAACAGTAGTAATAATGGTGGTTGCGTTGAGGATTTGAAGCTTAAGATCTTCGGTGACATAATTATCCCACCAATACCTAAGCATACCAGTAAAGCCAGCAGTGATCATGGCCGCTGCTTCTTTATCAGAAGAATTTCGCAGCTTGTAACTGGTAATACAAACGCCCATTTCGTGAAGGACACGATAGATTTGATGTTCGGCAAGACCATCAATATTCCATTCAACGATGCCTCTACCATCATGAGATGATTGAGACTGGAAACCATCTTCCTCATACTGAGTATCAGGAAAAGAGGGACGACTATAATAGTTTCTCCTATGGGGGTATCTATCGGAAAGTTTGAGAAGAGAGTTATCAGAAAGAGTTCTAACACTCTCAGCACTATTGGTGTTGTTCTCTTTAGTTGGTCGAGAACTGGACGCTTGATTAGAAGTTTCTTTTGCTTTTGAAGCATTAGAAACTTCTTTTACTTTACTTTCACTTGAAACATGAAAGTTGGCTAGCTTTTCGGTAATCTGTTCAACCAGTTTACCAGAGACAGAGATATTTTCGCTAAGTTTAGGAAACAATTCCCGGCGAAATTCAGGAGGCTTGAATATAGGATTAGGCTCTATCGTACTATTTGTACTAGGCCTGGGGATACTTAGACTAGGAGTTAGTCTAGGTTTTGCTTCTTCAATTTGAAGGGAAACAGAGTGCAACAATTTATTGGTGTAATTGTTTTGTTCTACAATTTTGTCTATGTCCGCATTAGAGGGTGTACTCGTAGGATTACTGCTTTTGAGTTTAAAAGGAGAAGCAGAAACAATGGTGTTGGAATGAGGAATTTTAATTCCTTCAAGAGGAGGAGTGACAGACTCAACAACCTTGTTGGTTTGAGTATACCACTTATTAACCAGAACTTGTAAAGACTCATTCTGGTCATCCAGTTTTCCAGTGATTTCGAACCACTTAAAATATTCAATATCACACTTCAAGCGCTTCATATCGGCAATCCATTGTTGCCCAAAAATCGCTTGCTGGCTCTTAGAATAGGTAGCAGTGTACCATTTGACCCTTAAAGCGTTTTTTGGGTCAAGCCAGAGTCTTTTTAAAGCAGCAAGATTAGGGGTATAATCTTCCTCAACTTTAATGACGTGAAGACCAGGGTCTGAATTTTGCCTTGGAGGCGCCATATCAGATTCTGTGGGACTAGAGGGTTCCTGAATAGGTTCTTGAAACTGAGATTTATAAAAAACTTTTGGGATATCTCCCGAAAAATCTACCCCATCAACTTGACTATTAATAACAGATTTATTAATAGCAGATCTAAAGGAGCGAGTAAATACTTCTTCCCGGGGGTTTGAAGAAGTAGAACCTACGGTGAAACTTCTACGAGGTTGAGAGTTCAGAAATTTAAGGTCAATTGAACCATCGGAATTTTGGATGATTCGTTCTATTTGGCGATTCTCTGTATGAGAGGGAATGGGTTGAGTAATAGCTTCAAAGTGCCAATCAGTATTGGATAGAATGTCTTTCCACTGAAGAAGGCGAGGAACAAAGATGGTACTATGTTCATGGTTAGCTTCCATTAACATAGTCACACCTTTGGTACTCTCTATCCTTGCTTTCGGAGCAAGGGTAGTAGACATCAACCGATAATAAACGCGGTATATAACAGCTATTTCACGAGTTTCGGATTTGCTGTTCATATTAAGAGTTTTGATATTAAGCGTTAATGTATCTAACACATTAGGATCATTAATATCAACAGAGAAATTAGGATAACAATTGAAATAAACAGGGCCTCCTGCTAAATTACTTTCAAGTGCCCCTAACAAAGAATCATCAAAGTTAAGAAAACGTGCATCACGTAAAAGTGCACAAACAGGAATATTAAGTCCTTTTCTAAATAAAGGCTTAACAGCAACTTGCACAAGACCAATATGCAGATAATTAAAACTAGACTTATATCTAATTATATCATGCTCATGTAACAATTTTATAACTTCTAAAGAGTTATTAATAGCAACAGTTGATTCACACGTTTTAATATTATGCTTTTTAATGAAATTAAAGTGACCTATCTGGTAGATCTTATGAAAAGGTTCAGCAGGGATACTCCAGTTATCCAAATTAGACTCAGTTAAGGCAATCTGAGTAGATCTAGAAGATAAGTTAACAGAATTTAAAATATTTTGATTCATATAAGAAAAATTACTGTCCTGGAACTAATACAGAAGCAAAATCATAAGTATATAATATTCAGATAAAAGCAAATAACAAAGATCAAATTATAAAAAAGTCCTAAATCTAAATATCTAGGTTCATAATGATCTAAACGTTCTCTTGGTTTTACCTCTTCTCTCTCTAGAGTTATCTTGGCTACGGGAACACCTAAGGGTCACAATAAACGCCTACCATGGCTAACAAGGACCGCAAGGACAGGCTTGCCAACGTACACTCCGGATATTAATCGGATACCTCACACACTTAGAGAGAAATAAGTACCTCACACAAAATAGATCAAATATGAAATAAGATAAAAGATTTAATACTTAGAAATAATTTAATCAAGTTATGAGATTTCATCAAAATAACTATACTAAATTTTTGCAAAAGTAATAAGCTCCGGACAGTATATGTATTTAGTTGCTCATGTTAAATACATATACAACCATCCTGGCTCTGATACCAATTTACAGAGGTCAAAAGGCTCTTCAAGATATTGATAATCAGGATGAAGAAACCATTATGCAACTTCTTGAAGAAGTCTCCTCCTCTGCTGAATCCAGTAATGATGACATGTGTAATCCTAAAGGTATTGCTCAGGCTTATCTAGAAGGATTTTATGAATAATATTTACTTTTCCGAAGAGTCAAGTTAATATTTACTTTTCCGAAGAGTCAAGTTACTATTCGGTGGGAATGCCCACTTAGTGTCCTGTGAATACCCACTTTATCACTACCTTCCAAAAGAAGGAAAAACTGAGGGGTATGCGTCTAATTATTGTCCACTAAGGACAAGTCATAATTAGTGTCCGTAGGTTGGGTCCCATAAACGGTCCCCGGGTCATAAGGAATCTTATCCTTATCTTTTCACATGGGGTCATATCTCTTTCATAAAAGTAGAACCCCACAATACTGTCGGCAAAATCTAAGCCGTCCATTTGTATCTAGGAGATTAACTCTTTTGGTGTCAGAGGTCTATAAAAAGACTCTCGTCTTGTAATATGAGGCAGGTCGAATTTTCTGACTTAGAAAATTTTAGGCACTATCTCTCTTGAAGAATCTCTTCGTCTCTCTTCTTGTAATCATCCCTTCCTATTGTAATATCCCCTTGTTCATGGAATAAAAAGTAAGTCTTTCATTTTCTGTTTTACTGTTTTACTGTTTTAATTTTTTTTAATTTAATTTCTCCGGTCCTTTAAATTGGTATCAAAGCCAGGATGGTTGTATATGTATTTAACATGAGCAACTAAATACATATACTGTCCGGAGCTTATTACTTTTGCAAAAATTTAGTATAGTTATTTTGATGAAATCTCATAACTTGATTAAATTATTTCTAAGTATTAAATCTTTTATCTTATTTCATATTTGATCTATTTTGTGTGAGGTACTTATTTCTCTCTAAGTGTGTGAGGTATCCGATTAATATCCGGAGTGTACGTTGGCAAGCCTGTCCTTGCGGTCCTTGTTAGCCATGGTAGGCGTTTATTGTGACCCTTAGGTGTTCCCGTAGCCAAGATAACTCTAGAGAGAGAAGAGGTAAAACCAAGAGAACGTTTAGATCATTATGAACCTAGATATTTAGATTTAGGACTTTTTAATAATTTGATCTTTGTTATTTGCTTTTATCTGAATATTATATACTTATGATTTTGCTTCTGTATTAGTTCCAGGACAGTAATTTTTCTTATATGAATCAAAATATTTTAAATTCTGTTAACTTATCTTCTAGATCTACTCAGATTGCCTTAACTGAGTCTAATTTGGATAACTGGAGTATCCCTGCTGAACCTTTTCATAAGATCTACCAGATAGGTCACTTTAATTTCATTAAAAAGCATAATATTAAAACGTGTGAATCAACTGTTGCTATTAATAACTCTTTAGAAGTTATAAAATTGTTACATGAGCATGATATAATTAGATATAAGTCTAGTTTTAATTATCTGCATATTGGTCTTGTGCAAGTTGCTGTTAAGCCTTTATTTAGAAAAGGACTTAATATTCCTGTTTGTGCACTTTTACGTGATGCACGTTTTCTTAACTTTGATGATTCTTTGTTAGGGGCACTTGAAAGTAATTTAGCAGGAGGCCCTGTTTATTTCAATTGTTATCCTAATTTCTCTGTTGATATTAATGATCCTAATGTGTTAGATACATTAACGCTTAATATCAAAACTCTTAATATGAACAGCAAATCCGAAACTCGTGAAATAGCTGTTATATACCGCGTTTATTATCGGTTGATGTCTACTACCCTTGCTCCGAAAGCAAGGATAGAGAGTACCAAAGGTGTGACTATGTTAATGGAAGCTAACCATGAACATAGTACCATCTTTGTTCCTCGCCTTCTTCAGTGGAAAGACATTCTATCCAATACTGATTGGCACTTTGAAGCTATTACTCAACCCATTCCCTCTCATACAGAGAATCGCCAAATAGAACGAATCATCCAAAATTCCGATGGTTCAGTTGACCTTAAATTTCTGAACTCTCAACCTCGTAGAAGTTTCACCGTAGGTTCTACTTCTTCAAACCCCCGGGAAGAAGTATTTACTCGCTCCTTTAGATCTGCTATTAATAAATCTGTTATTAATAGTCAAGTTGATGGGGTAGATTTTTCGGGAGATATCCCAAAAGTTTTTTATAAATCTCAGTTTCAAGAACCTATTCAGGAACCCTCTAGTCCCACAGAATCTGATATGGCGCCTCCAAGGCAAAATTCAGACCCTGGTCTTCACGTCATTAAAGTTGAGGAAGATTATACCCCTAATCTTGCTGCTTTAAAAAGACTCTGGCTTGACCCAAAAAACGCTTTAAGGGTCAAATGGTACACTGCTACCTATTCTAAGAGCCAGCAAGCGATTTTTGGGCAACAATGGATTGCCGATATGAAGCGCTTGAAGTGTGATATTGAATATTTTAAGTGGTTCGAAATCACTGGAAAACTGGATGACCAGAATGAGTCTTTACAAGTTCTGGTTAATAAGTGGTATACTCAAACCAACAAGGTTGTTGAGTCTGTCACTCCTCCTCTTGAAGGAATTAAAATTCCTCATTCCAACACCATTGTTTCTGCTTCTCCTTTTAAACTCAAAAGCAGTAATCCTACGAGTACACCCTCTAATGCGGACATAGACAAAATTGTAGAACAAAACAATTACACCAATAAATTGTTGCACTCTGTTTCCCTTCAAATTGAAGAAGCAAAACCTAGACTAACTCCTAGTCTAAGTATCCCCAGGCCTAGTACAAATAGTACGATAGAGCCTAATCCTATATTCAAGCCTCCTGAATTTCGCCGGGAATTGTTTCCTAAACTTAGCGAAAATATCTCTGTCTCTGGTAAACTGGTTGAACAGATTACCGAAAAGCTAGCCAACTTTCATGTTTCAAGTGAAAGTAAAGTAAAAGAAGTTTCTAATGCTTCAAAAGCAAAAGAAACTTCTAATCAAGCGTCCAGTTCTCGACCAACTAAAGAGAACAACACCAATAGTGCTGAGAGTGTTAGAACTCTTTCTGATAACTCTCTTCTCAAACTTTCCGATAGATACCCCCATAGGAGAAACTATTATAGTCGTCCCTCTTTTCCTGATACTCAGTATGAGGAAGATGGTTTCCAGTCTCAATCATCTCATGATGGTAGAGGCATCGTTGAATGGAATATTGATGGTCTTGCCGAACATCAAATCTATCGTGTCCTTCACGAAATGGGCGTTTGTATTACCAGTTACAAGCTGCGAAATTCTTCTGATAAAGAAGCAGCGGCCATGATCACTGCTGGCTTTACTGGTATGCTTAGGTATTGGTGGGATAATTATGTCACCGAAGATCTTAAGCTTCAAATCCTCAACGCAACCACCATTATTACTACTGTTAAAACAGTTAGTGATATGGAAACTTCTGAATCTGAAACCAGAGAGGATGCTTGTGCCACTCTGCTCTACCACATTGCCAAACACTTTGTAGGAGAGCCTAAACTCTTCCAAGATAGGAGTCTTGAAATTCTTAACAATCTTCGTTGCCCTAGACTAAGTGACTTTAGGTGGTACAAAGATCAGTTTATGGTCAAAATTATGACTAGACCTGACTGCAATAGTGATTTTTGGAAAGACAGATTTATTAGCGGTCTTCCCCCCTTATTTGCCGAAAAGGTTAGATCAAAAATAAGACATAGGTGTGGCGGTAAGATACCCTATGAACTTATGACCTATGGAGATATTATTAGTCTTATTAATACCACAGCCCTAGAGCTATGTACTGACCTAAAACTTAAGAGTCATCTTAAGAAAGATAGATTGACCTCCAAAGCAGAACTAGGCAGTTTTTGTAGAGACTTTGGTTATGGCAATATAGACTATCCCCCTTCCAAGCAAGCTAAGAAGAATTCTAAGGCTAAGTCCTCTTATAAATCATCTAGAAAGACTAAGAAAAACAAGTCTAAAGATAGGTCGTATGAACCTAAGAAAAAGAAATTTAGGAAGACAAGACCTTCCCATAAAGAAGATGTCTGCTGGACTTGTGGTAAGTCTGGTCATAGAGCCAACCAGTGCAAATCTTCTAAGAAGAAGAAGAAAATAAACCTTCTGGGACTAGATGAGGATACTAAAGAAAAACTCTTTTCTATCCTTCAGGAAAGCGAGTCTGATTCGAGTAATTCCTCTTCTGAAGAATACAGTGATGAAGAAAATATCAACGTCGCTTATGAGACTAATGACAGTCAGTCAGATTCTGAAGAATCTTGCGAAGAATCTTGTGAAGGTGTCTTTTGCGGATGTCCTTCCAATACTCTTAGTATGATCACATCGGACTCCAAGGAAGTCCTTTTTGATATTATTGATCATATCAAAGACGATGAATCTCGTGCCAAGTATTTGATTGAGCTCAAGAAAATTATTCTGGGTTCTGATCAAAAGAAACCTTCTTCGTCTAAGGCCATCGAACCTTTTAGTATGAAACAAGTGTTCAATAGGTTCGATAAACCTGCTGAGCCCTCTATATCTGACTTACGTCAAGAGATGAATTCTCTTAAACAAGAAGTTAGGCAGTTGAAATCGCGTCTTGACAAAGTCGAGATGGAATCCCTTACTTCTCAAGTCCTTCAGGACACTGTTGAGAAGACTGACTCTTTTCCTGAAAAAGAATTTGACTTCCCTGGAGAACAACCTGTTGATCCAGGTCTTCTTAATAATACTCCTTCCACTAATCCCGGTCCTTCTGTGTCCACTATTAAATCTATTAGTGAACATATTCCTGTCAAAATTGTTGTTGCAAAAAATTTTGTTCTCAACAAGGTTGCTTTATTTGACAGTGGTGCCGACCGTAACTGTATAGTGAAAGGTCTTATTCCTCTTAAGTACCTTGAAAAGAGTACAACTCGTTTATACTCGGCCACTGGTGAGCGAATGAAAATTGATTACAAATTATCTAAAGCCCATATTTGTAATAACAATATTTGCTTTACTAATGATTTTGTAATCACTGAAAATATCAATGAAGATATTATTCTAGGAACGCCATTCATTAGTCAACTTAAACCTTTTACTAATGATATAGATGGCATTCATGCTTGTATCCTCGGTCAAGAGGTGTTTTTCCCTTTTGTTCAAACTCTTTCTCCTACAGAGAGTAGGTTTTTAAAAGAAAAAACTATATTTAAAATTAATTGTCTTTCTAATCATATTTCTTTTTTAAAAGAAGAGATTACTATAGAAAGAATTAAACAAACTTTAAAAACCCCGGGAATAATGTCTAAGGTAGATTCCCTTCAAAAGAAATTTGAAAATGAAGTTTGTTCAAATCTTCCTACTGCCTTTTGGAATATAAAAAAGCATTCTGTAGCATTACCCTACATTGATGGGTTTAATGAACAAAACATACCTACTAAGGCTAGACCTATTCAAATGAACCATGAAATGGTTGAAATTTGCAAAACTGAGATTAACCATTTACTTGATAATGGTATTATTAGACCCTCTAACTCTCCTTGGAGTTGTTCTGCCTTTTATGTTAATAATAGCGCAGAAAAAGAAAGGGGTGCACCAAGGCTTGTTATTAATTATAAGCCTTTGAATTCGGTCCTTAAATGGATCCGGCATCCAATCCCTAATAAAAGGGATCTCCTTAAACGAACTTATAAAGCAAACCTTTATAGTAAGTTCGATATGAAATCTGGATTTTGGCAAATCCAGATTAATGAAAAGGATCGTTATAAAACTGCATTCAATGTACCTTTTGGTCATTATGAGTGGAATGTTATGCCTTTTGGGTTAAAAAATGCCCCGTCTGAATTTCAGAATATTATGAATAATATTTTCAATCCTTATTCTTATATGTCAATTGTTTATATTGATGATGTGTTAATATTTTCTGAAGACATTGATTCTCATTTTAAGCATCTTTCCACATTTTTTAAAGTTGTGCAAAATAATGGTTTGGTTATTAGTGCTAAGAAAATTAAGCTCTTTCAAACCTCTATTAGATTCTTAGGCCATGACCTATATCAAGGTACCTACAAACCTATCTGTAGAGCCATTGAATTCTCGTCCAAATTTCCTGATGAAATTAAGGATAAGACCCAGCTTCAGAGATTCTTAGGAAGTCTTAATTATGTTGCTGACTTTATTCCTAAAGTTAGACAAACTTGTGAGCCTTTGTATCTTAGGCTTAGAAAGAATCCTATACCGTGGGGAGATGAACAAACCCAAAGTGTCAAGAAGATTAAGAGATTAGTCCAAAATCTTCCTTGCTTAGGGATACCCAATCCCGATGCATATATGATAGTTGAAACTGATGCTTCTGATATAGGATACAGAGGTATTCTAAAACAGCAAATAGAACCAAATAGTTGCGAGCAACTGGTGAGGTTTACTTCTGGTATCTGGAATAATACCCAGAAAAATTATAGTACTGTAAAAAAGGAAGTTTTATCTATAGTACTATGTATTACTAAATTCCAAGATGATTTAGTAAACAAAGAATTTTTACTTCGAGTTGATTGCAAATCGGCCAAAGAAATTTTACAAAAAGATGTTAAAAATCTTGTTTCAAAACAAATATTTGCTAGATGGCAAGCTCTACTATCTAGCTTTGATTTCAAAATTGATTTTATAAAAGGAGAAAATAATTCTCTTCCAGATTTTCTAACTCGAGAATTTCTTCAGGGCCATGAAGTCGTCAAAAACTAGCCCGTTCAAAAACGTCAAGTCTGAAAGGCAACTATCAACAGTTAGACCTTTCGTTCCTACTAGTTTGGCCCAAATAAAGCCCTCTTTTCCTCCTCTTCCTAGTCCGGCCCAGAGCCAAAATAAGTTTACCGTTTTAGGAGAACTCCCAAAACTTCCAGGCCCAAAGCCTGAATCTTCCTCTGGATCCACTTCTAAGGTCCAGAACAAATCTAGTTATGAAATGAAGACCCCAGAGTCTTTTGCCCAAGCAGTGGACCCTAAAGTCCAAATTCAAAAACCCTCTTCTCAGCCAACTGAGACTTTTGAATTCTTGACCATTAAGGTCTCTCCCATTTTAGCCCTCGATAAAGAGTTTGAATCTGGTCGAGTCCAAGACCTTATAAAGCCCTGCTATAATTCATCCAACTACATTGATAGTCCTGACCCCCTTCACACTCGCCTTTATTTTGAGGCTATCTTAGTCGATACAGACTCCATCGAAGTGGAACATGTTTACTCTGATAGAAACCCTGATTTCATCCTATATTCACAGTTTACAATCAAAAAGATTTTATCTCCTTTCGAATGGCATGTTGACCATCTTCTTACTCCCATACGTCTTAGTATGAACCATAAGCCCCAGACTTACAACTGGTATACATACCAACAAGCTTGGTATAATTTCATGTATCTTAGACCAGGTCATACTTGGTTTATTAAATACAGTCCTGAAGTTATCAAGGCCATCATCCCCAGATGGTTCTATGACTGGTGGAAGACTTTTGGAGGAAAATTAGAAAACCTCCCACAACAATTCCTCAATAAATTCGAAAATTTCCAAATTTCACAAGAGATCACTACTCTCCCTTCTCACATTAAAATGTGTAAATTTTATATTCAAAAAAGAATTTCTTTTATTATCAGCTGGGATTTCAAAATCGCAGAATTCGATAGGATCAGGTACCTATCCAAAGAAATAAAGGTTAAAGGTTGGGTTCCAAAACCTAAGGTATCAACTCTTGATAAGGGAAAAATTGTAGTGGGGAAGACAACTCCACAATCCAAATCATCCAAGGCGGAAATGAAGAAGAAGCTTCAAAAGGCTCTTCAAGATATTGATAATCAGGATGAAGAAACCATTATGCAAAAAGGCTCTGATACCAGTAAAACAAAAAAATTAAATTAAAATAAATTAAAACAGTAAAACAGTAAAACAGAAAATGAAAGACTTACTTTTTATTCCATGAACAAGGGGATATTACAATAGGAAGGGATGATTACAAGAAGAGAGACGAAGAGATTCTTCAAGAGAGATAGTGCCTAAAATTTTCTAAGTCAGAAAATTCGACCTGCCTCATATTACAAGACGAGAGTCTTTTTATAGACCTCTGACACCAAAAGAGTTAATCTCCTAGATACAAATGGACGGCTTAGATCTTGCCGACAGTATTGTGGGGTTCTACTTTTATGAAAGAGATATGACCCCATGTGAAAAGATAAGGATAAGATTCCTTATGACCCGGGGACCGTTTATGGGACCCAACCTACGGACACTAATTATGACTTGTCCTTAGTGGACAATAATTAGACGCATACCCCTCAGTTTTTCCTTCTTTTGGAAGGTAGTGATAAAGTGGGTATTCACAGGACACTAAGTGGGCATTCCCACCGAATAGTAACTTGACTCTTCGGAAAAGTAAATATTAACTTGACTCTTCGGAAAAGTAAATATTATTCATAAAATCCTTCTAGATAAGCCTGAGCAATACCTTTAGGATTACACATGTCATCATTACTGGATTCAGCAGAGGAGGAGACTTCTTCAAGAAGTTGCATAATGGTTTCTTCATCCTGATTATCAATATCTTGAAGAGCCTTTTGAAGCTTCTTCTTCATTTCCGCCTTGGATGATTTGGATTGTGGAGTTGTCTTCCCCACTACAATTTTTCCCTTATCAAGAGTTGATACCTTAGGTTTTGGATCCCAACCTTTAACCTTTATTTCTTTGGATAGGTACCTGATCCTATCGAATTCTGCGATTTTGAAATCCCAGCTGATAATAAAAGAAATTCTTTTTTGAATATAAAATTTACACATTTTAATGTGAGAAGGGAGAGTAGTGATCTCTTGTGAAATTTGGAAATTTTCGAATTTATTGAGGAATTGTTGTGGGAGGTTTTCTAATTTTCCTCCAAAAGTCTTCCACCAGTCATAGAACCATCTGGGGATGATGGCCTTGATAACTTCAGGACTGTATTTAATAAACCAAGTATGACCTGGTCTAAGATACATGAAATTATACCAAGCTTGTTGGTATGTATACCAGTTGTAAGTCTGGGGCTTATGGTTCATACTAAGACGTATGGGAGTAAGAAGATGGTCAACATGCCATTCGAAAGGAGATAAAATCTTTTTGATTGTAAACTGTGAATATAGGATGAAATCAGGGTTTCTATCAGAGTAAACATGTTCCACTTCGATGGAGTCTGTATCGACTAAGATAGCCTCAAAATAAAGGCGAGTGTGAAGGGGGTCAGGACTATCAATGTAGTTGGATGAATTATAGCAGGGCTTTATAAGGTCTTGGACTCGACCAGATTCAAACTCTTTATCGAGGGCTAAAATGGGAGAGACCTTAATGGTCAAGAATTCAAAAGTCTCAGTTGGCTGAGAAGAGGGTTTTTGAATTTGGACTTTAGGGTCCACTGCTTGGGCAAAAGACTCTGGGGTCTTCATTTCATAACTAGATTTGTTCTGGACCTTAGAAGTGGATCCAGAGGAAGATTCAGGCTTTGGGCCTGGAAGTTTTGGGAGTTCTCCTAAAACGGTAAACTTATTTTGGCTCTGGGCCGGACTAGGAAGAGGAGGAAAAGAGGGCTTTATTTGGGCCAAACTAGTAGGAACGAAAGGTCTAACTGTTGATAGTTGCCTTTCAGACTTGACGTTTTTGAACGGGCTAGTTTTTGACGACTTCATGGCCCTGAAGAAATTCTCGAGTTAGAAAATCTGGAAGAGAATTATTTTCTCCTTTTATAAAATCAATTTTGAAATCAAAGCTAGATAGTAGAGCTTGCCATCTAGCAAATATTTGTTTTGAAACAAGATTTTTAACATCTTTTTGTAAAATTTCTTTGGCCGATTTGCAATCAACTCGAAGTAAAAATTCTTTGTTTACTAAATCATCTTGGAATTTAGTAATACATAGTACTATAGATAAAACTTCCTTTTTTACAGTACTATAATTTTTCTGGGTATTATTCCAGATACCAGAAGTAAACCTCACCAGTTGCTCGCAACTATTTGGTTCTATTTGCTGTTTTAGAATACCTCCGTATCCTATATCAGAAGCATCAGTTTCAACTATCATATATGCATCGGGATTGGGTATCCCTAAGCAAGGAAGATTTTGGACTAATCTCTTAATCTTCTTGACACTTTGGGTTTGTTCATCTCCCCACGGTATAGGATTCTTTCTAAGCCTAAGATACAAAGGCTCACAAGTTTGTCTAACTTTAGGAATAAAGTCAGCAACATAATTAAGACTTCCTAAGAATCTCTGAAGCTGGGTCTTATCCTTAATTTCATCAGGAAATTTGGACGAGAATTCAATGGCTCTACAGATAGGTTTGTAGGTACCTTGATATAGGTCATGGCCTAAGAATCTAATAGAGGTTTGAAAGAGCTTAATTTTCTTAGCACTAATAACCAAACCATTATTTTGCACAACTTTAAAAAATGTGGAAAGATGCTTAAAATGAGAATCAATGTCTTCAGAAAATATTAACACATCATCAATATAAACAATTGACATATAAGAATAAGGATTGAAAATATTATTCATAATATTCTGAAATTCAGACGGGGCATTTTTTAACCCAAAAGGCATAACATTCCACTCATAATGACCAAAAGGTACATTGAATGCAGTTTTATAACGATCCTTTTCATTAATCTGGATTTGCCAAAATCCAGATTTCATATCGAACTTACTATAAAGGTTTGCTTTATAAGTTCGTTTAAGGAGATCCCTTTTATTAGGGATTGGATGCCGGATCCATTTAAGGACCGAATTCAAAGGCTTATAATTAATAACAAGCCTTGGTGCACCCCTTTCTTTTTCTGCGCTATTATTAACATAAAAGGCAGAACAACTCCAAGGAGAGTTAGAGGGTCTAATAATACCATTATCAAGTAAATGGTTAATCTCAGTTTTGCAAATTTCAACCATTTCATGGTTCATTTGAATAGGTCTAGCCTTAGTAGGTATGTTTTGTTCATTAAACCCATCAATGTAGGGTAATGCTACAGAATGCTTTTTTATATTCCAAAAGGCAGTAGGAAGATTTGAACAAACTTCATTTTCAAATTTCTTTTGAAGGGAATCTACCTTAGACATTATTCCCGGGGTTTTTAAAGTTTGTTTAATTCTTTCTATAGTAATCTCTTCTTTTAAAAAAGAAATATGATTAGAAAGACAATTAATTTTAAATATAGTTTTTTCTTTTAAAAACCTACTCTCTGTAGGAGAAAGAGTTTGAACAAAAGGGAAAAACACCTCTTGACCGAGGATACAAGCATGAATGCCATCTATATCATTAGTAAAAGGTTTAAGTTGACTAATGAATGGCGTTCCTAGAATAATATCTTCATTGATATTTTCAGTGATTACAAAATCATTAGTAAAGCAAATATTGTTATTACAAATATGGGCTTTAGATAATTTGTAATCAATTTTCATTCGCTCACCAGTGGCCGAGTATAAACGAGTTGTACTCTTTTCAAGGTACTTAAGAGGAATAAGACCTTTCACTATACAGTTACGGTCGGCACCACTGTCAAATAAAGCAACCTTGTTGAGAACAAAATTTTTTGCAACAACAATTTTGACAGGAATATGTTCACTAATAGATTTAATAGTGGACACAGAAGGACCGGGATTAGTGGAAGGAGTATTATTAAGAAGACCTGGATCAACAGGTTGTTCTCCAGGGAAGTCAAATTCTTTTTCAGGAAAAGAGTCAGTCTTCTCAACAGTGTCCTGAAGGACTTGAGAAGTAAGGGATTCCATCTCGACTTTGTCAAGACGCGATTTCAACTGCCTAACTTCTTGTTTAAGAGAATTCATCTCTTGACGTAAGTCAGATATAGAGGGCTCAGCAGGTTTATCGAACCTATTGAACACTTGTTTCATACTAAAAGGTTCGATGGCCTTAGACGAAGAAGGTTTCTTTTGATCAGAACCCAGAATAATTTTCTTGAGCTCAATCAAATACTTGGCACGAGATTCATCGTCTTTGATATGATCAATAATATCAAAAAGGACTTCCTTGGAGTCCGATGTGATCATACTAAGAGTATTGGAAGGACATCCGCAAAAGACACCTTCACAAGATTCTTCGCAAGATTCTTCAGAATCTGACTGACTGTCATTAGTCTCATAAGCGACGTTGATATTTTCTTCATCACTGTATTCTTCAGAAGAGGAATTACTCGAATCAGACTCGCTTTCCTGAAGGATAGAAAAGAGTTTTTCTTTAGTATCCTCATCTAGTCCCAGAAGGTTTATTTTCTTCTTCTTCTTAGAAGATTTGCACTGGTTGGCTCTATGACCAGACTTACCACAAGTCCAGCAGACATCTTCTTTATGGGAATGTCTTGTCTTCCTAAATTTCTTTTTCTTAGGTTCATACGACCTATCTTTAGACTTGTTTTTCTTAGTCTTTCTAGATGATTTATAAGAGGACTTAGCCTTAGAATTCTTCTTAGCTTGCTTGGAAGGGGGATAGTCTATATTGCCATAACCAAAGTCTCTACAAAAACTGCCTAGTTCTGCTTTGGAGGTCAATCTATCTTTCTTAAGATGAATCTTAAGTTTTAGGTCAGTACATAGCTCTAGGGCTGTGGTATTAATAAGACTAATAATATCTCCATAGGTCATAAGTTCATAGGGTATCTTACCGCCACACCTATCTCTTATTTTTGATCTAACCTTTTCGGCAAATAAGGGGGGAAGACCGCTAATAAATCTGTCTTTCCAAAAATCACTATTGCAGTCAGGTCTAGTCATAATTTTGACAATAAACTGATCTTTATACCACCTAAAGTCACTTAGTCTAGGGCAACGAAGATTGTTAAGAATTTCAAGACTCCTATCTTGGAAGAGTTTAGGCTCTCCTACAAAGTGTTTGGCAATGTGGTAGAGCAGAGTGGCACAAGCATCCTCTCTGGTTTCAGATTCAGAAGTTTCCATATCACTAACTGTTTTAACAGTAGTAATAATGGTGGTTGCGTTGAGGATTTGAAGCTTAAGATCTTCGGTGACATAATTATCCCACCAATACCTAAGCATACCAGTAAACCAGCAGTGATCATGGCCGCTGCTTCTTTATCAGAAGAATTTCGCAGCTTGTAACTGGTAATACAAACGCCCATTTCGTGAAGGACACGATAGATTTGATGTTCGGCAAGACCATCAATATTCCATTCAACGATGCCTCTACCATCATGAGATGATTGAGACTGGAAACCATCTTCCTCATACTGAGTATCAGGAAAAGAGGGACGACTATAATAGTTTCTCCTATGGGGGTATCTATCGGAAAGTTTGAGAAGAGAGTTATCAGAAAGAGTTCTAACACTCTCAGCACTATTGGTGTTGTTCTCTTTAGTTGGTCGAGAACTGGACGCTTGATTAGAAGTTTCTTTTGCTTTTGAAGCATTAGAAACTTCTTTTACTTTACTTTCACTTGAAACATGAAAGTTGGCTAGCTTTTCGGTAATCTGTTCAACCAGTTTACCAGAGACAGAGATATTTTCGCTAAGTTTAGGAAACAATTCCCGGCGAAATTCAGGAGGCTTGAATATAGGATTAGGCTCTATCGTACTATTTGTACTAGGCCTGGGGATACTTAGACTAGGAGTTAGTCTAGGTTTTGCTTCTTCAATTTGAAGGGAAACAGAGTGCAACAATTTATTGGTGTAATTGTTTTGTTCTACAATTTTGTCTATGTCCGCATTAGAGGGTGTACTCGTAGGATTACTGCTTTTGAGTTTAAAAGGAGAAGCAGAAACAATGGTGTTGGAATGAGGAATTTTAATTCCTTCAAGAGGAGGAGTGACAGACTCAACAACCTTGTTGGTTTGAGTATACCACTTATTAACCAGAACTTGTAAAGACTCATTCTGGTCATCCAGTTTTCCAGTGATTTCGAACCACTTAAAATATTCAATATCACACTTCAAGCGCTTCATATCGGCAATCCATTGTTGCCCAAAAATCGCTTGCTGGCTCTTAGAATAGGTAGCAGTGTACCATTTGACCCTTAAAGCGTTTTTTGGGTCAAGCCAGAGTCTTTTTAAAGCAGCAAGATTAGGGGTATAATCTTCCTCAACTTTAATGACGTGAAGACCAGGGTCTGAATTTTGCCTTGGAGGCGCCATATCAGATTCTGTGGGACTAGAGGGTTCCTGAATAGGTTCTTGAAACTGAGATTTATAAAAAACTTTTGGGATATCTCCCGAAAAATCTACCCCATCAACTTGACTATTAATAACAGATTTATTAATAGCAGATCTAAAGGAGCGAGTAAATACTTCTTCCCGGGGGTTTGAAGAAGTAGAACCTACGGTGAAACTTCTACGAGGTTGAGAGTTCAGAAATTTAAGGTCAACTGAACCATCGGAATTTTGGATGATTCGTTCTATTTGGCGATTCTCTGTATGAGAGGGAATGGGTTGAGTAATAGCTTCAAAGTGCCAATCAGTATTGGATAGAATGTCTTTCCACTGAAGAAGGCGAGGAACAAAGATGGTACTATGTTCATGGTTAGCTTCCATTAACATAGTCACACCTTTGGTACTCTCTATCCTTGCTTTCGGAGCAAGGGTAGTAGACATCAACCGATAATAAACGCGGTATATAACAGCTATTTCACGAGTTTCGGATTTGCTGTTCATATTAAGAGTTTTGATATTAAGCGTTAATGTATCTAACACATTAGGATCATTAATATCAACAGAGAAATTAGGATAACAATTGAAATAAACAGGGCCTCCTGCTAAATTACTTTCAAGTGCCCCTAACAAAGAATCATCAAAGTTAAGAAAACGTGCATCACGTAAAAGTGCACAAACAGGAATATTAAGTCCTTTTCTAAATAAAGGCTTAACAGCAACTTGCACAAGACCAATATGCAGATAATTAAAA
The DNA here is from genome assembly GCA_034376525.1 of Nicotiana benthamiana. NCBI lineage: Eukaryota > Viridiplantae > Streptophyta > Magnoliopsida > Solanales > Solanaceae > Nicotiana > Nicotiana benthamiana. Next base: position 101,514,761 of record CM067336.1, read on the forward strand.
CTAGACTTATATCTAATTATATCATGCTCATGTAACAATTTTATAACTTCTAAAGAGTTATTAATAGCAACAGTTGATTCACACGTTTTAATATTATGCTTTTTAATGAAATTAAAGTGACCTATCTGGTAGATCTTATGAAAAGGTTCAGCAGGGATACTCCAGTTATCCAAATTAGACTCAGTTAAGGCAATCTGAGTAGATCTAGAAGATAAGTTAACAGAATTTAAAATATTTTGATTCATATAAGAAAAATTACTGTCCTGGAACTAATACAGAAGCAAAATCATAAGTATATAATATTCAGATAAAAGCAAATAACAAAGATCAAATTATAAAAAAGTCCTAAATCTAAATATCTAGGTTCATAATGATCTAAACGTTCTCTTGGTTTTACCTCTTCTCTCTCTAGAGTTATCTTGGCTACGGGAACACCTAAGGGTCACAATAAACGCCTACCATGGCTTTACTGGTCATAGAGCCAACCAGTGCAAATCTTCTAAGAAGAAGAAGAAAATAAACCTTCTGGGACTAGATGAGGATACTAAAGAAAAACTCTTTTCTATCCTTCAGGAAAGCGAGTCTGATTCGAGTAATTCCTCTTCTGAAGAATACAGTGATGAAGAAAATATCAACGTCGCTTATGAGACTAATGACAGTCAGTCAGATTCTGAAGAATCTTGCGAAGAATCTTGTGAAGGTGTCTTTTGCGGATGTCCTTCCAATACTCTTAGTATGATCACATCGGACTCCAAGGAAGTCCTTTTTGATATTATTGATCATATCAAAGACGATGAATCTCGTGCCAAGTATTTGATTGAGCTCAAGAAAATTATTCTGGGTTCTGATCAAAAGAAACCTTCTTCGTCTAAGGCCATCGAACCTTTTAGTATGAAACAAGTGTTCAATAGGTTCGATAAACCTGCTGAGCCCTCTATATCTGACTTACGTCAAGAGATGAATTCTCTTAAACAAGAAGTTAGGCAGTTGAAATCGCGTCTTCACAAAGTCGAGATGGAATCCCTTACTTCTCAAGTCCTTCAGGACTGTTGAGAAGACTGACTCTTTTCCTGAAAAAGAATTTGACTTCCCTGGAGAACAACCTGTTGATCCAGGTCTTCTTAATAATACTCCTTCCACTAATCCCGGTCCTTCTGTGTCCACTATTAAATCTATTAGTGAACATATTCCTGTCAAAATTGTTGTTGCAAAAAATTTTGTTCTCAACAAGGTTGCTTTATTTGACAGTGGTGCCGACCGTAACTGTATAGTGAAAGGTCTTATTCCTCTTAAGTACCTTGAAAAGAGTACAACTCGTTTATACTCGGCCACTGGTGAGCGAATGAAAATTGATTACAAATTATCTAAAGCCCATATTTGTAATAACAATATTTGCTTTACTAATGATTTTGTAATCACTGAAAATATCAATGAAGATATTATTCTAGGAACGCCATTCATTAGTCAACTTAAACCTTTTACTAATGATATAGATGGCATTCATGCTTGTATCCTCGGTCAAGAGGTGTTTTTCCCTTTTGTTCAAACTCTTTCTCCTACAGAGAGTAGGTTTTTAAAAGAAAAAACTATATTTAAAATTAATTGTCTTTCTAATCATATTTCTTTTTTAAAAGAAGAGATTACTATAGAAAGAATTAAACAAACTTTAAAAACCCCGGGAATAATGTCTAAGGTAGATTCCCTTCAAAAGAAATTTGAAAATGAAGTTTGTTCAAATCTTCCTACTGCCTTTTGGAATATAAAAAAGCATTCTGTAGCATTACCCTACATTGATGGGTTTAATGAACAAAACATACCTACTAAGGCTAGACCTATTCAAATGAACCATGAAATGGTTGAAATTTGCAAAACTGAGATTAACCATTTACTTGATAATGGTATTATTAGACCCTCTAACTCTCCTTGGAGTTGTTCTGCCTTTTATGTTAATAATAGCGCAGAAAAAGAAAGGGGTGCACCAAGGCTTGTTATTAATTATAAGCCTTTGAATTCGGTCCTTAAATGGATCCGGCATCCAATCCCTAATAAAAGGGATCTCCTTAAACGAACTTATAAAGCAAACCTTTATAGTAAGTTCGATATGAAATCTGGATTTTGGCAAATCCAGATTAATGAAAAGGATCGTTATAAAACTGCATTCAATGTACCTTTTGGTCATTATGAGTGGAATGTTATGCCTTTTGGGTTAAAAAATGCCCCGTCTGAATTTCAGAATATTATGAATAATATTTTCAATCCTTATTCTTATATGTCAATTGTTTATATTGATGATGTGTTAATATTTTCTGAAGACATTGATTCTCATTTTAAGCATCTTTCCACATTTTTTAAAGTTGTGCAAAATAATGGTTTGGTTATTAGTGCTAAGAAAATTAAGCTCTTTCAAACCTCTATTAGATTCTTAGGCCATGACCTATATCAAGGTACCTACAAACCTATCTGTAGAGCCATTGAATTCTCGTCCAAATTTCCTGATGAAATTAAGGATAAGACCCAGCTTCAGAGATTCTTAGGAAGTCTTAATTATGTTGCTGACTTTATTCCTAAAGTTAGACAAACTTGTGAGCCTTTGTATCTTAGGCTTAGAAAGAATCCTATACCGTGGGGAGATGAACAAACCCAAAGTGTCAAGAAGATTAAGAGATTAGTCCAAAATCTTCCTTGCTTAGGGATACCCAATCCCGATGCATATATGATAGTTGAAACTGATGCTTCTGATATAGGATACGGAGGTATTCTAAAACAGCAAATAGAACCAAATAGTTGCGAGCAACTGGTGAGGTTTACTTCTGGTATCTGGAATAATACCCAGAAAAATTATAGTACTGTAAAAAAGGAAGTTTTATCTATAGTACTATGTATTACTAAATTCCAAGATGATTTAGTAAACAAAGAATTTTTACTTCGAGTTGATTGCAAATCGGCCAAAGAAATTTTACAAAAAGATGTTAAAAATCTTGTTTCAAAACAAATATTTGCTAGATGGCAAGCTCTACTATCTAGCTTTGATTTCAAAATTGATTTTATAAAAGGAGAAAATAATTCTCTTCCAGATTTTCTAACTCGAGAATTTCTTCAGGGCCATGAAGTCGTCAAAAACTAGCCCGTTCAAAAACGTCAAGTCTGAAAGGCAACTATCAACAGTTAGACCTTTCGTTCCTACTAGTTTGGCCCAAATAAAGCCCTCTTTTCCTCCTCTTCCTAGTCCGGCCCAGAGCCAAAATAAGTTTACCGTTTTAGGAGAACTCCCAAAACTTCCAGGCCCAAAGCCTGAATCTTCCTCTGGATCCACTTCTAAGGTCCAGAACAAATCTAGTTATGAAATGAAGACCCCAGAGTCTTTTGCCCAAGCAGTGGACCCTAAAGTCCAAATTCAAAAACCCTCTTCTCAGCCAACTGAGACTTTTGAATTCTTGACCATTAAGGTCTCTCCCATTTTAGCCCTCGATAAAGAGTTTGAATCTGGTCGAGTCCAAGACCTTATAAAGCCCTGCTATAATTCATCCAACTACATTGATAGTCCTGACCCCCTTCACACTCGCCTTTATTTTGAGGCTATCTTAGTCGATACAGACTCCATCGAAGTGGAACATGTTTACTCTGATAGAAACCCTGATTTCATCCTATATTCACAGTTTACAATCAAAAAGATTTTATCTCCTTTCGAATGGCATGTTGACCATCTTCTTACTCCCATACGTCTTAGTATGAACCATAAGCCCCAGACTTACAACTGGTATACATACCAACAAGCTTGGTATAATTTCATGTATCTTAGACCAGGTCATACTTGGTTTATTAAATACAGTCCTGAAGTTATCAAGGCCATCATCCCCAGATGGTTCTATGACTGGTGGAAGACTTTTGGAGGAAAATTAGAAAACCTCCCACAACAATTCCTCAATAAATTCGAAAATTTCCAAATTTCACAAGAGATCACTACTCTCCCTTCTCACATTAAAATGTGTAAATTTTATATTCAAAAAAGAATTTCTTTTATTATCAGCTGGGATTTCAAAATCGCAGAATTCGATAGGATCAGGTACCTATCCAAAGAAATAAAGGTTAAAGGTTGGGTTCCAAAACCTAAGGTATCAACTCTTGATAAGGGAAAAATTGTAGTGGGGAAGACAACTCCACAATCCAAATCATCCAAGGCGGAAATGAAGAAGAAGCTTCAAAAGGCTCTTCAAGATATTGATAATCAGGATGAAGAAACCATTATGCAACTTCTTGAAGAAGTCTCCTCCTCTGCTGAATCCAGTAATGATGACATGTGTAATCCTAAAGGTATTGCTCAGGCTTATCTAGAAGGATTTTATGAATAATATTTACTTTTCCGAAGAGTCAAGTTAATATTTACTTTTCCGAAGAGTCAAGTTACTATTCGGTGGGAATGCCCACTTAGTGTCCTGTGAATACCCACTTTATCACTACCTTCCAAAAGAAGGAAAAACTGAGGGGTATGCGTCTAATTATTGTCCACTAAGGACAAGTCATAATTAGTGTCCGTAGGTTGGGTCCCATAAACGGTCCCCGGGTCATAAGGAATCTTATCCTTATCTTTTCACATGGGGTCATATCTCTTTCATAAAAGTAGAACCCCACAATACTGTCGGCAAAATCTAAGCCGTCCATTTGTATCTAGGAGATTAACTCTTTTGGTGTCAGAGGTCTATAAAAAGACTCTCGTCTTGTAATATGAGAGAGGTCGAATTTTCTGACTTAGAAAATTTTAGGCACTATCTCTCTTGAAGAATCTCTTCGTCTCTCTTCTTGTAATCATCCCTTCCTATTGTAATATCCCCTTGTTCATGGAATAAAAAGTAAGTCTTTCATTTTCTGTTTTACTGTTTTACTGTTTTAATTTTTTTTAATTTAATTTCTCCGGTCCTGTAAATTGGTATCTTAGGCTTAGAAAGAATCCTATACCGTGGGGAGATGAACAAACCCAAAGTGTCAAGAAGATTAAGAGATTAGTCCAAAATCTTCCTTGCTTAGGGATACCCAATCCCGATGCATATATGATAGTTGAAACTGATGCTTCTGATATAGGATACGGAGGTATTCTAAAACAGCAAATAGAACCAAATAGTTGCGAGCAACTGGTGAGGTTTACTTCTGGTATCTGGAATAATACCCAGAAAAATTATAGTACTGTAAAAAAGGAAGTTTTATCTATAGTACTATGTATTACTAAATTCAATTTACAGGACCGGAGAAATTAAATTAAAAAAAATTAAAACAGTAAAACAGTAAAACAGAAAATGAAAGACTTACTTTTTATTCCATGAACAAGGGGATATTACAATAGGAAGGGATGATTACAAGAAGAGAGACGAAGAGATTCTTCAAGAGAGATAGTGCCTAAAATTTTCTAAGTCAGAAAATTCGACCTGCCTCATATTACAAGACGAGAGTCTTTTTATAGACCTCTGACACCAAAAGAGTTAATCTCCTAGATACAAATGGACGGCTTAGATTTTGCCGACAGTATTGTGGGGTTCTACTTTTATGAAAGAGATATGACCCCATGTGAAAAGATAAGGATAAGATTCCTTATGACCCGGGGACCGTTTATGGGACCCAACCTACGGACACTAATTATGACTTGTCCTTAGTGGACAATAATTAGACGCATACCCCTCAGTTTTTCCTTCTTTTGGAAGGTAGTGATAAAGTGGGTATTCACAGGACACTAAGTGGGCATTCCCACCGAATAGTAACTTGACTCTTCGGAAAAGTAAATATTAACTTGACTCTTCGGAAAAGTAAATATTATTCATAAAATCCTTCTAGATAAGCCTGAGCAATACCTTTAGGATTACACATGTCATCATTACTGGATTCAGCAGAGGAGGAGACTTCTTCAAGAAGTTGCATAATGGTTTCTTCATCCTGATTATCAATATCTTGAAGAGCCTTTTGAAGCTTCTTCTTCATTTCCGCCTTGGATGATTTGGATTGTGGAGTTGTCTTCCCCACTACAATTTTTCCCTTATCAAGAGTTGATACCTTAGGTTTTGGAACCCAACCTTTAACCTTTATTTCTTTGGATAGGTACCTGATCCTATCGAATTCTGCGATTTTGAAATCCCAGCTGATAATAAAAGAAATTCTTTTTTGAATATAAAATTTACACATTTTAATGTGAGAAGGGAGAGTAGTGATCTCTTGTGAAATTTGGAAATTTTCGAATTTATTGAGGAATTGTTGTGGGAGGTTTTCTAATTTTCCTCCAAAAGTCTTCCACCAGTCATAGAACCATCTGGGGATGATGGCCTTGATAACTTCAGGACTGTATTTAATAAACCAAGTATGACCTGGTCTAAGATACATGAAATTATACCAAGCTTGTTGGTATGTATACCAGTTGTAAGTTTGGGGCTTATGGTTCATACTAAGACGTATGGGAGTAAGAAGATGGTCAACATGCCATTCGAAAGGAGATAAAATCTTTTTGATTGTAAACTGTGAATATAGGATGAAATCAGGGTTTCTATCAGAGTAAACATGTTCCACTTCGATGGAGTCTGTATCGACTAAGATAGCCTCAAAATAAAGGCGAGTGTGAAGGGGGTCAGGACTATCAATGTAGTTGGATGAATTATAGCAGGGCTTTATAAGGTCTTGGACTCGACCAGATTCAAACTCTTTATCGAGGGCTAAAATGGGAGAGACCTTAATGGTCAAGAATTCAAAAGTCTCAGTTGGCTGAGAAGAGGGTTTTTGAATTTGGACTTTAGGGTCCACTGCTTGGGCAAAAGACTCTGGGGTCTTCATTTCATAACTAGATTTGTTCTGGACCTTAGAAGTGGATCCAGAGGAAGATTCAGGCTTTGGGCCTGGAAGTTTTGGGAGTTCTCCTAAAACGGTAAACTTATTTTGGCTCTGGGCCGGACTAGGAAGAGGAGGAAAAGAGGGCTTTATTTGGGCCAAACTAGTAGGAACGAAAGGTCTAACTGTTGATAGTTGCCTTTCAGACTTGACGTTTTTGAACGGGCTAGTTTTTGACGACTTCATGGCCCTGAAGAAATTCTCGAGTTAGAAAATCTGGAAGAGAATTATTTTCTCCTTTTATAAAATCAATTTTGAAATCAAAGCTAGATAGTAGAGCTTGCCATCTAGCAAATATTTGTTTTGAAACAAGATTTTTAACATCTTTTTGTAAAATTTCTTTGGCCGATTTGCAATCAACTCGAAGTAAAAATTCTTTGTTTACTAAATCATCTTGGAATTTAGTAATACATAGTACTATAGATAAAACTTCCTTTTTTACAGTACTATAATTTTTCTGGGTATTATTCCAGATACCAGAAGTAAACCTCACCAGTTGCTCGCAACTATTTGGTTCTATTTGCTGTTTTAGAATACCTCCGTATCCTATATCAGAAGCATCAGTTTCAACTATCATATATGCATCGGGATTGGGTATCCCTAAGCAAGGAAGATTTTGGACTAATCTCTTAATCTTCTTGACACTTTGGGTTTGTTCATCTCCCCACGGTATAGGATTCTTTCTAAGCCTAAGATACAAAGGCTCACAAGTTTGTCTAACTTTAGGAATAAAGTCAGCAACATAATTAAGACTTCCTAAGAATCTCTGAAGCTGGGTCTTATCCTTAATTTCATCAGGAAATTTGGACGAGAATTCAATGGCTCTACAGATAGGTTTGTAGGTACCTTGATATAGGTCATGGCCTAAGAATCTAATAGAGGTTTGAAAGAGCTTAATTTTCTTAGCACTAATAACCAAACCATTATTTTGCACAACTTTAAAAAATGTGGAAAGATGCTTAAAATGAGAATCAATGTCTTCAGAAAATATTAACACATCATCAATATAAACAATTGACATATAAGAATAAGGATTGAAAATATTATTCATAATATTCTGAAATTCAGACGGGGCATTTTTTAACCCAAAAGGCATAACATTCCACTCATAATGACCAAAAGGTACATTGAATGCAGTTTTATAACGATCCTTTTCATTAATCTGGATTTGCCAAAATCCAGATTTCATATCGAACTTACTATAAAGGTTTGCTTTATAAGTTCGTTTAAGGAGATCCCTTTTATTAGGGATTGGATGCCGGATCCATTTAAGGACCGAATTCAAAGGCTTATAATTAATAACAAGCCTTGGTGCACCCCTTTCTTTTTCTGCGCTATTATTAACATAAAAGGCAGAACAACTCCAAGGAGAGTTAGAGGGTCTAATAATACCATTATTAAGTAAATGGTTAATCTCAGTTTTGCAAATTTCAACCATTTCATGGTTCATTTGAATAGGTCTAGCCTTAGTAGGTATGTTTTGTTCATTAAACCCATCAATGTAGGGTAATGCTACAGAATGCTTTTTTATATTCCAAAAGGCAGTAGGAAGATTTGAACAAACTTCATTTTCAAATTTCTTTTGAAGGGAATCTACCTTAGACATTATTCCCGGGGTTTTTAAAGTTTGTTTAATTCTTTCTATAGTAATCTCTTCTTTTAAAAAAGAAATATGATTAGAAAGATAATTAATTTTAAATATAGTTTTTTCTTTTAAAAACCTACTCTCTGTAGGAGAAAGAGTTTGAACAAAAGGGAAAAACACCTCTTGACCGAGGATACAAGCATGAATGCCATCTATATCATTAGTAAAAGGTTTAAGTTGACTAATGAATGGCGTTCCTAGAATAATATCTTCATTGATATTTTCAGTGATTACAAAATCATTAGTAAAGCAAATATTGTTATTACAAATATGGGCTTTAGATAATTTGTAATCAATTTTCATTCGCTCACCAGTGGCCGAGTATAAACGAGTTGTACTCTTTTCAAGGTACTTAAGAGGAATAAGACCTTTCACTATACAGTTACGGTCGGCACCACTGTCAAATAAAGCAACCTTGTTGAGAACAAAATTTTTTGCAACAACAATTTTGACAGGAATATGTTCACTAATAGATTTAATAGTGGACACAGAAGGACCGGGATTAGTGGAAGGAGTATTATTAAGAAGACCTGGATCAACAGGTTGTTCTCCAGGGAAGTCAAATTCTTTTTCAGGAAAAGAGTCAGTCTTCTCAACAGTGTCCTGAAGGACTTGAGAAGTAAGGGATTCCATCTCGACTTTGTCAAGACGCGATTTCAACTGCCTAACTTCTTGTTTAAGAGAATTCATCTCTTGACGTAAGTCAGATATAGAGGGCTCAGCAGGTTTATCGAACCTATTGAACACTTGTTTCATACTAAAAGGTTCGATGGCCTTAGACGAAGAAGGTTTCTTTTGATCAGAACCCAGAATAATTTTCTTGAGCTCAATCAAATACTTGGCACGAGATTCATCGTCTTTGATATGATCAATAATATCAAAAAGGACTTCCTTGGAGTCCGATGTGATCATACTAAGAGTATTGGAAGGACATCCGCAAAAGACACCTTCACAAGATTCTTCGCAAGATTCTTCAGAATCTGACTGACTGTCATTAGTCTCATAAGCGACGTTGATATTTTCTTCATCACTGTATTCTTCAGAAGAGGAATTACTCGAATCAGACTCGCTTTCCTGAAGGATAGAAAAGAGTTTTTCTTTAGTATCCTCATCTAGTCCCAGAAGGTTTATTTTCTTCTTCTTCTTAGAAGATTTGCACTGGTTGGCTCTATGACCAGACTTACCACAAGTCCAGCAGACATCTTCTTTATGGGAAGGTCTTGTCTTCCTAAATTTCTTTTTCTTAGGTTCATACGACCTATCTTTAGACTTGTTTTTCTTAGTCTTTCTAGATGATTTATAAGAGGACTTAGCCTTAGAATTCTTCTTAGCTTGCTTGGAAGGGGGATAGTCTATATTGCCATAACCAAAGTCTCTACAAAAACTGCCTAGTTCTGCTTTGGAGGTCAATCTATCTTTCTTAAGATGACTCTTAAGTTTTAGGTCAGTACATAGCTCTAGGGCTGTGGTATTAATAAGACTAATAATATCTCCATAGGTCATAAGTTCATAGGGTATCTTACCGCCACACCTATCTCTTATTTTTGATCTAACCTTTTCGGCAAATAAGGGGGGAAGACCGCTAATAAATCTGTCTTTCCAAAAATCACTATTGCAGTCAGGTCTAGTCATAATTTTGACCATAAACTGATCTTTATACCACCTAAAGTCACTTAGTCTAGGGCAACGAAGATTGTTAAGAATTTCAAGACTCCTATCTTGGAAGAGTTTAGGCTCTCCTACAAAGTGTTTGGCAATGTGGTAGAGCAGAGTGGCACAAGCATCCTCTCTGGTTTCAGATTCAGAAGTTTCCATATCACTAACTGTTTTAACAGTAGTAATAATGGTGGTTGCGTTGAGGATTTGAAGCTTAAGATCTTCGGTGACATAATTATCCCACCAATACCTAAGCATACCAGTAAAGCCAGCAGTGATCATGGCCGCTGCTTCTTTATCAGAAGAATTTCGCAGCTTGTAACTGGTAATACAAACGCCCATTTCGTGAAGGACACGATAGATTTGATGTTCGGCAAGACCATCAATATTCCATTCAACGATGCCTCTACCATCATGAGATGATTGAGACTGGAAACCATCTTCCTCATACTGAGTATCAGGAAAAGAGGGACGACTATAATAGTTTCTCCTATGGGGGTATCTATCGGAAAGTTTGAGAAGAGAGTTATCAGAAAGAGTTCTAACACTCTCAGCACTATTGGTGTTGTTCTCTTTAGTTGGTCGAGAACTGGACGCTTGATTAGAAGTTTCTTTTGCTTTTGAAGCATTAGAAACTTCTTTTACTTTACTTTCACTTGAAACATGAAAGTTGGCTAGCTTTTCGGTAATCTGTTCAACCAGTTTACCAGAGACAGAGATATTTTCGCTAAGTTTAGGAAACAATTCCCGGCGAAATTCAGGAGGCTTGAATATAGGATTAGGCTCTATCGTACTATTTGTACTAGGCCTGGGGATACTTAGACTAGGAGTTAGTCTAGGTTTTGCTTCTTCAATTTGAAGGGAAACAGAGTGCAACAATTTATTGGTGTAATTGTTTTGTTCTACAATTTTGTCTATGTCCGCATTAGAGGGTGTACTCGTAGGATTACTGCTTTTGAGTTTAAAAGGAGAAGCAGAAACAATGGTGTTGGAATGAGGAATTTTAATTCCTTCAAGAGGAGGAGTGACAGACTCAACAACCTTGTTGGTTTGAGTATACCACTTATTAACCAGAACTTGTAAAGACTCATTCTGGTCATCCAGTTTTCCAGTGATTTCGAACCACTTAAAATATTCAATATCACACTTCAAGCGCTTCATATCGGCAATCCATTGTTGCCCAAAAATCGCTTGCTGGCTCTTAGAATAGGTAGCAGTGTACCATTTGACCCTTAAAGCGTTTTTTGGGTCAAGCCAGAGTCTTTTTAAAGCAGCAAGATTAGGGGTATAATCTTCCTCAACTTTAATGACGTGAAGACCAGGGTCTGAATTTTGCCTTGGAGGCGCCATATCAGATTCTGTGGGACTAGAGGGTTCCTGAATAGGTTCTTGAAACTGAGATTTATAAAAAACTTTTGGGATATCTCCCGAAAAATCTACCCCATCAACTTGACTATTAATAACAGATTTATTAATAGCAGATCTAAAGGAGCGAGTAAATACTTCTTCCCGGGGGTTTGAAGAAGTAGAACCTACGGTGAAACTTCTACGAGGTTGAGAGTTCAGAAATTTAAGGTCAACTGAACCATCGGAATTTTGGATGATTCGTTCTATTTGGCGATTCTCTGTATGAGAGGGAATGGGTTGAGTAATAGCTTCAAAGTGCCAATCAGTATTGGATAGAATGTCTTTCCACTGAAGAAGGCGAGGAACAAAGATGGTACTATGTTCATGGTTAGCTTCCATTAACATAGTCACACCTTTGGTACTCTCTATCCTTGCTTTCGGAGCAAGGGTAGTAGACATCAACCGATAATAAACGCGGTATATAACAGCTATTTCACGAGTTTCGGATTTGCTGTTCATATTAAGAGTTTTGATATTAAGCGTTAATGTATCTAACACATTAGGATCATTAATATCAACAGAGAAATTAGGATAACAATTGAAATAAACAGGGCCTCCTGCTAAATTACTTTCAAGTGCCCCTAACAAAGAATCATCAAAGTTAAGAAAACGTGCATCACGTAAAAGTGCACAAACAGGAATATTAAGTCCTTTTCTAAATAAAGGCTTAACAGCAACTTGCACAAGACCAATATGCAGATAATTAAAACTAGACTTATATCTAATTATATCATGCTCATGTAACAATTTTATAACTTCTAAAGAGTTATTAATAGCAACAGTTGATTCACACGTTTTAATATTATGCTTTTTAATGAAATTAAAGTGACCTATCTGGTAGATCTTATGAAAAGGTTCAGCAGGGATACTCCAGTTATCCAAATTAGACTCAGTTAAGGCAATCTGAGTAGATCTAGAAGATAAGTTAACAGAATTTAAAATATTTTGATTCATATAAGAAAAATTACTGTCCTGGAACTAATACAGAAGCAAAATCATAAGTATATAATATTCAGATAAAAGCAAATAACAAAGATCAAATTATAAAAAAGTCCTAAATCTAAATTGGTATCAGAGCCAGGATGGTTGTATATGTATTTAACATGAGCAACTAAATACATATACTGTCCGGAGCTTATTACTTTTGCAAAAATTTAGTATAGTTATTTTGATGAAATCTCATAACTTGATTAAATTATTTCTAAGTATTAAATCTTTTATCTTATTTCATATTTGATCTATTAAAAAGTAAGTCTTTCATTTTCTGTTTTACTGTTTTACTGTTTTAATTTTTTTTAATTTAATTTCTCCGGTCCTGTAAATTGGTATCAGAGCCAGGATGGTTGTATATGTATTTAACATGAGCAACTAAATACATATACTGTCCGGAGCTTATTACTTTTGCAAAAATTTAGTATAGTTATTTTGATGAAATCTCATAACTTGATTAAATTATTTCTAAGTATTAAATCTTTTATCTTATTTCATATTTGATCTATTTTGTGTGAGGTACTTATTTCTCTCTAAGTGTGTGAGGTATCCGATTAATATCCGGAGTGTACGTTGGCAAGCCTCACAAGTTTGTCTAACTTTAGGAATAAAGTCAGCAACATAATTAAGACTTCCTAAGAATCTCTGAAGCTGGGTCTTATCCTTAATTTCATCAGGAAATTTGGACGAGAATTCAATGGCTCTACAGATAGGTTTGTAGGTACCTTGATATAGGTCATGGCCTAAGAATCTAATAGAGGTTTGAAAGAGCTTAATTTTCTTAGCACTAATAACCAAACCATTATTTTGCACAACTTTAAAAAATGTGGAAAGATGCTTAAAATGAGAATCAATGTCTTCAGAAAATATTAACACATCATCAATATAAACAATTGACATATAAGAATAAGGATTGAAAATATTATTCATAATATTCTGAAATTCAGACGGGGCATTTTTTAACCCAAAAGGCATAACATTCCACTCATAATGACCAAAAGGTACATTGAATGCAGTTTTATAACGATCCTTTTCATTAATCTGGATTTGCCAAAATCCAGATTTCATATCGAACTTACTATAAAGGTTTGCTTTATAAGTTCGTTTAAGGAGATCCCTTTTATTAGGGATTGGATGCCGGATCCATTTAAGGACCGAATTCAAAGGCTTATAATTAATAACAAGCCTTGGTGCACCCCTTTCTTTTTCTGCGCTATTATTAACATAAAAGGCAGAACAACTCCAAGGAGAGTTAGAGGGTCTAATAATACCATTATTAAGTAAATGGTTAATCTCAGTTTTGCAAATTTCAACCATTTCATGGTTCATTTGAATAGGTCTAGCCTTAGTAGGTATGTTTTGTTCATTAAACCCATCAATGTAGGGTAATGCTACAGAATGCTTTTTTATATTCCAAAAGGCAGTAGGAAGATTTGAACAAACTTCATTTTCAAATTTCTTTTGAAGGGAATCTACCTTAGACATTATTCCCGGGGTTTTTAAAGTTTGTTTAATTCTTTCTATAGTAATCTCTTCTTTTAAAAAAGAAATATGATTAGAAAGACAATTAATTTTAAATATAGTTTTTTCTTTTAAAAACCTACTCTCTGTAGGAGAAAGAGTTTGAACAAAAGGGAAAAACACCTCTTGACCGAGGATACAAGCATGAATGCCATCTATATCATTAGTAAAAGGTTTAAGTTGACTAATGAATGGCGTTCCTAGAATAATATCTTCATTGATATTTTCAGTGATTACAAAATCATTAGTAAAGCAAATATTGTTATTACAAATATGGGCTTTAGATAATTTGTAATCAATTTTCATTCGCTCACCAGTGGCCGAGTATAAACGAGTTGTACTCTTTTCAAGGTACTTAAGAGGAATAAGACCTTTCACTATACAGTTACGGTCGGCACCACTGTCAAATAAAGCAACCTTGTTGAGAACAAAATTTTTTGCAACAACAATTTTGACAGGAATATGTTCACTAATAGATTTAATAGTGGACACAGAAGGACCGGGATTAGTGGAAGGAGTATTATTAATAACTCACAAGATTCTTCGCAAGATTCTTCAGAATCTGACTGACTGTCATTAGTCTCATAAGCGACGTTGATATTTTCTTCATCACTGTATTCTTCAGAAGAGGAATTACTCGAATCAGACTCGCTTTCCTGAAGGATAGAAAAGAGTTTTTCTTTAGTATCCTCATCTAGTCCCAGAAGGTTTATTTTCTTCTTCTTCTTAGAAGATTTGCACTGGTTGGCTCTATGACCAGACTTACCACAAGTCCAGCAGACATCTTCTTTATGGGAAGGTCTTGTCTTCCTAAATTTCTTTTTCTTAGGTTCATACGACCTATCTTTAGACTTGTTTTTCTTAGTCTTTCTAGATGATTTATAAGAGGACTTAGCCTTAGAATTCTTCTTAGCTTGCTTGGAAGGGGGATAGTCTATATTGCCATAACCAAAGTCTCTACAAAAACTGCCTAGTTCTGCTTTGGAGGTCAATCTATCTTTCTTAAGATGACTCTTAAGTTTTAGGTCAGTACATAGCTCTAGGGCTGTGGTATTAATAAGACTAATAATATCTCCATAGGTCATAAGTTCATAGGGTATCTTACCGCCACACCTATCTCTTATTTTTGATCTAACCTTTTCGGCAAATAAGGGGGGAAGACCGCTAATAAATCTGTCTTTCCAAAAATCACTATTGCAGTCAGGTCTAGTCATAATTTTGACCATAAACTGATCTTTATACCACCTAAAGTCACTTAGTCTAGGGCAACGAAGATTGTTAAGAATTTCAAGACTCCTATCTTGGAAGAGTTTAGGCTCTCCTACAAAGTGTTTGGCAATGTGGTAGAGCAGAGTGGCACAAGCATCCTCTCTGGTTTCAGATTCAGAAGTTTCCATATCACTAACTGTTTTAACAGTAGTAATAATGGTGGTTGCGTTGAGGATTTGATTCTTTTTTGAATATAAAATTTACACATTTTAATGTGAGAAGGGAGAGTAGTGATCTCTTGTGAAATTTGGAAATTTTCGAATTTATTGAGGAATTGTTGTGGGAGGTTTTCTAATTTTCCTCCAAAAGTCTTCCACCAGTCATAGAACCATCTGGGGATGATGGCCTTGATAACTTCAGGACTGTATTTAATAAACCAAGTATGACCTGGTCTAAGATACATGAAATTATACCAAGCTTGTTGGTATGTATACCAGTTGTAAGTCTGGGGCTTATGGTTCATACTAAGACGTATGGGAGTAAGAAGATGGTCAACATGCCATTCGAAAGGAGATAAAATCTTTTTGATTGTAAACTGTGAATATAGGATGAAATCAGGGTTTCTATCAGAGTAAACATGTTCCACTTCGATGGAGTCTGTATCGACTAAGATAGCCTCAAAATAAAGGCGAGTGTGAAGGGGGTCAGGACTATCAATGTAGTTGGATGAATTATAGCAGGGCTTTATAAGGTCTTGGACTCGACCAGATTCAAACTCTTTATCGAGGGCTAAAATGGGAGAGACCTTAATGGTCAAGAATTCAAAAGTCTCAGTTGGCTGAGAAGAGGGTTTTCTTTTATTATCAGCTGGGATTTCAAAATCGCAGAATTCGATAGGATCAGGTACCTATCCAAAGAAATAAAGGTTAAAGGTTGGGTTCCAAAACCTAAGGTATCAACTCTTGATAAGGGAAAAATTGTAGTGGGGAAGACAACTCCACAATCCAAATCATCCAAGGCGGAAATGAAGAAGAAGCTTCAAAAGGCTCTTCAAGATATTGATAATCAGGATGAAGAAACCATTATGCAACTTCTTGAAGAAGTCTCCTCCTCTGCTGAATCCAGTAATGATGACATGTGTAATCCTAAAGGTATTGCTCAGGCTTATCTAGAAGGATTTTATGAATAATATTTACTTTTCCGAAGAGTCAAGTTAATATTTACTTTTCCGAAGAGTCAAGTTACTATTCGGTGGGAATGCCCACTTAGTGTCCTGTGAATACCCACTTTATCACTACCTTCCAAAAGAAGAAAAAACTGAGGGGTATGCGTCTAATTATTGTCCACTAAGGACAAGTCATAATTAGTGTCCGTAGGTTGGGTCCCATAAACGGTCCCCGGGTCATAAGGAATCAACTGTCCTTGCGGTCCTTGTTAGCCATGGTAGGCGTTTATTGTGACCCTTAGGTGTTCCCGTAGCCAAGATAACTCTAGAGAGAGAAGAGGTAAAACCAAGAGAACGTTTAGATCATTATGAACCTAGATATTTAGATTTAGGACTTTTTTATAATTTGATCTTTGTTATTTGCTTTTATCTGAATATTATATACTTATGATTTTGCTTCTGTATTAGTTCCAGGACAGTAATTTTTCTTATATGAATCAAAATATTTTAAATTCTGTTAACTTATCTTCTAGATCTACTCAGATTGCCTTAACTGAGTCTAATTTGGATAACTGGAGTATCCCTGCTGAACCTTTTCATAAGATCTACCAGATAGGTCACTTTAATTTCTAAGCTATTACTCAACCCATTCCCTCTCATACAGAGAATCGCCAAATAGAACGAATCATCCAAAATTCCGATGGTTCAGTTGACCTTAAATTTCTGAACTCTCAACCTCGTAGAAGTTTCACCGTAGGTTCTACTTCTTCAAACCCCCGGGAAGAAGTATTTACTCGCTCCTTTAGATCTGCTATTAATAAATCTGTTATTAATAGTCAAGTTGATGGGGTAGATTTTTCGGGAGATATCCCAAAAGTTTTTTATAAATCTCAGTTTCAAGAACCTATTCAGGAACCCTCTAGTCCCACAGAATCTGATATGGCGCCTCCAAGGCAAAATTCAGACCCTGGTCTTCACGTCATTAAAGTTGAGGAAGATTATACCCCTAATCTTGCTGCTTTAAAAAGACTCTGGCTTGACCCAAAAAACGCTTTAAGGGTCAAATGGTACACTGCTACCTATTCTAAGAGCCAGCAAGCGATTTTTGGGCAACAATGGATTGCCGATATGAAGCGCTTGAAGTGTGATATTGAATATTTTAAGTGGTTCGAAATCACTGGAAAACTGGATGACCAGAATGAGTCTTTACAAGTTCTGGTTAATAAGTGGTATACTCAAACCAACAAGGTTGTTGAGTCTGTCACTCCTCCTCTTGAAGGAATTAAAATTCCTCATTCCAACACCATTGTTTCTGCTTCTCCTTTTAAACTCAAAAGCAGTAATCCTACGAGTACACCCTCTAATGCGGACATAGACAAAATTGTAGAACAAAACAATTACACCAATAAATTGTTGCACTCTGTTTCCCTTCAAATTGAAGAAGCAAAACCTAGACTAACTCCTAGTCTAAGTATCCCCAGGCCTAGTACAAATAGTACGATAGAGCCTAATCCTATATTCAAGCCTCCTGAATTTCGCCGGGAATTGTTTCCTAAACTTAGCGAAAATATCTCTGTCTCTGGTAAACTGGTTGAACAGATTACCGAAAAGCTAGCCAACTTTCATGTTTCAAGTGAAAGTAAAGTAAAAGAAGTTTCTAATGCTTCAAAAGCAAAAGAAACTTCTAATCAAGCGTCCAGTTCTCGACCAACTAAAGAGAACAACACCAATAGTGCTGAGAGTGTTAGAACTCTTTCTGATAACTCTCTTCTCAAACTTTCCGATAGATACCCCCATAGGAGAAACTATTATAGTCGTCCCTCTTTTCCTGATACTCAGTATGAGGAAGATGGTTTCCAGTCTCAATCATCTCATGATGGTAGAGGCATCGTTGAATGGAATATTGATGGTCTTGCCGAACATCAAATCTATCGTGTCCTTCACGAAATGGGCGTTTGTATTACCAGTTACAAGCTGCGAAATTCTTCTGATAAAGAAGCAGCGGCCATGATCACTGCTGGCTTTACTGGTATGCTTAGGTATTGGTGGGATAATTATGTCACCGAAGATCTTAAGCTTCAAATCCTCAACGCAACCACCATTATTACTACTGTTAAAACAGTTAGTGATATGGAAACTTCTGAATCTGAAACCAGAGAGGATGCTTGTGCCACTCTGCTCTACCACATTGCCAAACACTTTGTAGGAGAGCCTAAACTCTTCCAAGATAGGAGTCTTGAAATTCTTAACAATCTTCGTTGCCCTAGACTAAGTGACTTTAGGTGGTATAAAGATCAGTTTATGGTCAAAATTATGACTAGACCTGACTGCAATAGTGATTTTTGGAAAGACAGATTTATTAGCGGTGTTCCCCCCTTATTTGCCGAAAAGGTTAGATCAAAAATAAGAGATAGGTGTGGCGGTAAGATACCCTATGAACTTATGACCTATGGAGATATTATTAGTCTTATTAATACCACAGCCCTAGAGCTATGTACTGACCTAAAACTTAAGAGTCATCTTAAGAAAGATAGATTGACCTCCAAAGCAGAACTAGGCAGTTTTTGTAGAGACTTTGGTTATGGCAATATAGACTATCCCCCTTCCAAGCAAGCTAAGAAGAATTCTAAGGCTAAGTCCTCTTATAAATCATCTAGAAAGACTAAGAAAAACAAGTCTAAAGATAGGTCGTATGAACCTAAGAAAAAGAAATTTAGGAAGACAAGACCTTCCCATAAAGAAGATGTCTGCTGGACTTGTGGTAAGTCTGGTCATAGAGCCAACCAGTGCAAATCTTCTAAGAAGAAGAAGAAAATAAACCTTCTGGGACTAGATGAGGATACTAAAGAAAAACTCTTTTCTATCCTTCAGGAAAGCGAGTCTGATTCGAGTAATTCCTCTTCTGAAGAATACAGTGATGAAGAAAATATCAACGTCGCTTATGAGACTAATGACAGTCAGTCAGATTCTGAAGAATCTTGCGAAGAATCTTGTGAAGGTGTCTTTTGCGGATGTCCTTCCAATACTCTTAGTATGATCACATCGGACTCCAAGGAAGTCCTTTTTGATATTATTGATCATATCAAAGACGATGAATCTCGTGCCAAGTATTTGATTGAGCTCAAGAAAATTATTCTGGGTTCTGATCAAAAGAAACCTTCTTCGTCTAAGGCCATCGAACCTTTTAGTATGAAACAAGTGTTCAATAGGTTCGATAAACCTGCTGAGCCCTCTATATCTGACTTACGTCAAGAGATGAATTCTCTTAAACAAGAAGTTAGGCAGTTGAAATCGCGTCTTGACAAAGTCGAGATGGAATCCCTTACTTCTCAAGTCCTTCAGGACACTGTTGAGAAGACTGACTCTTTTCCTGAAAAAGAATTTGACTTCCCTGGAGAACAACCTGTTGATCCAGGTCTTCTTAATAATACTCCTTCCACTAATCCCGGTCCTTCTGTGTCCACTATTAAATCTATTAGTGAACATATTCCTGTCAAAATTGTTGTTGCAAAAAATTTTGTTCTCAACAAGGTTGCTTTATTTGACAGTGGTGCCGACCGTAACTGTATAGTGAAAGGTCTTATTCCTCTTAAGTACCTTGAAAAGAGTACAACTCGTTTATACTCGGCCACTGGTGAGCGAATGAAAATTGATTACAAATTATCTAAAGCCCATATTTGTAATAACAATATTTGCTTTACTAATGATTTTGTAATCACTGAAAATATCAATGAAGATATTATTCTAGGAACGCCATTCATTAGTCAACTTAAACCTTTTACTAATGATATAGATGGCATTCATGCTTGTATCCTCGGTCAAGAGGTGTTTTTCCCTTTTGTTCAAACTCTTTCTCCTACAGAGAGTAGGTTTTTAAAAGAAAAAACTATATTTAAAATTAATTGTCTTTCTAATCATATTTCTTTTTTAAAAGAAGAGATTACTATAGAAAGAATTAAACAAACTTTAAAAACCCCGGGAATAATGTCTAAGGTAGATTCCCTTCAAAAGAAATTTGAAAATGAAGTTTGTTCAAATCTTCCTACTGCCTTTTGGAATATAAAAAAGCATTCTGTAGCATTACCCTACATTGATGGGTTTAATGAACAAAACATACCTACTAAGGCTAGACCTATTCAAATGAACCATGAAATGGTTGAAATTTGCAAAACTGAGATTAACCATTTACTTAATAATGGTATTATTAGACCCTCTAACTCTCCTTGGAGTTGTTCTGCCTTTTATGTTAATAATAGCGCAGAAAAAGAAAGGGGTGCACCAAGGCTTGTTATTAATTATAAGCCTTTGAATTCGGTCCTTAAATGGATCCGGCATCCAATCCCTAATAAAAGGGATCTCCTTAAACGAACTTATAAAGCAAACTTTTATAGTAAGTTCGATATGAAATCTGGATTTTGGCAAATCCAGATTAATGAAAAGGATCGTTATAAAACTGCATTCAATGTACCTTTTGGTCATTATGAGTGGAATGTTATGCCTTTTGGGTTAAAAAATGCCCCGTCTGAATTTCAGAATATTATGAATAATATTTTCAATCCTTATTCTTATATGTCAATTGTTTATATTGATGATGTGTTAATATTTTCTGAAGACATTGATTCTCATTTTAAGCATCTTTCCACATTTTTTAAAGTTGTGCAAAATAATGGTTTGGTTATTAGTGCTAAGAAAATTAAGCTCTTTCAAACCTCTATTAGATTCTTAGGCCATGACCTATATCAAGGTACCTACAAACCTATCTGTAGAGCCATTGAATTCTCGTCCAAATTTCCTGATGAAATTAAGGATAAGACCCAGCTTCAGAGATTCTTAGGAAGTCTTAATTATGTTGCTGACTTTATTCCTAAAGTTAGACAAACTTGTGAGCCTTTGTATCTTAGGCTTAGAAAGAATCCTATACCGTGGGGAGATGAACAAACCCAAAGTGTCAAGAAGATTAAGAGATTAGTCCAAAATCTTCCTTGCTTAGGGATACCCAATCCCGATGCATATATGATAGTTGAAACTGATGCTTCTGATATAGGATACGGAGGTATTCTAAAACAGCAAATAGAACCAAATAGTTGCGAGCAACTGGTGAGGTTTACTTCTGGTATCTGGAATAATACCCAGAAAAATTATAGTACTGTAAAAAAGGAAGTTTTATCTATAGTACTATGTATTACTAAATTCCAAGATGATTTAGTAAACAAAGAATTTTTACTTCGAGTTGATTGCAAATCGGCCAAAGAAATTTTACAAAAAGATGTTAAAAATCTTGTTTCAAAACAAATATTTGCTAGATGGCAAGCTCTACTATCTAGCTTTGATTTCAAAATTGATTTTATAAAAGGAGAAAATAATTCTCTTCCAGATTTTCTAACTCGAGAATTTCTTCAGGGCCATGAAGTCGTCAAAAACTAGCCCGTTCAAAAACGTCAAGTCTGAAAGGCAACTATCAACAGTTAGACCTTTCGTTCCTACTAGTTTGGCCCAAATAAAGCCCTCTTTTCCTCCTCTTCCTAGTCCGGCCCAGAGCCAAAATAAGTTTACCGTTTTAGGAGAACTCCCAAAACTTCCAGGCCCAAAGCCTGAATCTTCCTCTGGATCCACTTCTAAGGTCCAGAACAAATCTAGTTATGAAATGAAGACCCCAGAGTCTTTTGCCCAAGCAGTGGACCCTAAAGTCCAAATTCAAAAACCCTCTTCTCAGCCAACTGAGACTTTTGAATTCTTGACCATTAAGGTCTCTCCCATTTTAGCCCTCGATAAAGAGTTTGAATCTGGTCGAGTCCAAGACCTTATAAAGCCCTGCTATAATTCATCCAACTACATTGATAGTCCTGACCCCCTTCACACTCGCCTTTATTTTGAGGCTATCTTAGTCGATACAGACTCCATCGAAGTGGAACATGTTTACTCTGATAGAAACCCTGATTTCATCCTATATTCACAGTTTACAATCAAAAAGATTTTATCTCCTTTCGAATGGCATGTTGACCATCTTCTTACTCCCATACGTCTTAGTATGAACCATAAGCCCCAGACTTACAACTGGTATACATACCAACAAGCTTGGTATAATTTCATGTATCTTAGACCAGGTCATACTTGGTTTATTAAATACAGTCCTGAAGTTATCAAGGCCATCATCCCCAGATGGTTCTATGACTGGTGGAAGACTTTTGGAGGAAAATTAGAAAACCTCCCACAACAATTCCTCAATAAATTCGAAAATTTCCAAATTTCACAAGAGATCACTACTCTCCCTTCTCACATTAAAATGTGTAAATTTTATATTCAAAAAAGAATTTCTTTTATTATCAGCTGGGATTTCAAAATCGCAGAATTCGATAGGATCAGGTACCTATCCAAAGAAATAAAGGTTAAAGGTTGGGTTCCAAAACCTAAGGTATCAACTCTTGATAAGGGAAAAATTGTAGTGGGGAAGACAACTCAACAATCCAAATCATCCAAGGCGGAAATGAAGAAGAAGCTTCAAAAGGCTCTTCAAGATATTGATAATCAGGATGAAGAAACCATTATGCAACTTCTTGAAGAAGTCTCCTCCTCTGCTGAATCCAGTAATGATGACATGTGTAATCCTAAAGGTATTGCTCAGGCTTATCTAGAAGGATTTTATGAATAATATTTACTTTTCCGAAGAGTCAAGTTAATATTTACTTTTCCGAAGAGTCAAGTTACTATTCGGTGGGAATGCCCACTTAGTGTCCTGTGAATACCCACTTTATCACTACCTTCCAAAAGAAGGAAAAACTGAGGGGTATGCGTCTAATTATTGTCCACTAAGGACAAGTCATAATTAGTGTCCGTAGGTTGGGTCCCATAAACGGTCCCCGGGTCATAAGGAATCTTATCCTTATCTTTTCACATGGGGTCATATCTCTTTCATAAAAGTAGAACCCCACAATACTGTCGGCAAAATCTAAGCCGTCCATTTGTATCTAGGAGATTAACTCTTTTGGTGTCAGAGGTCTATAAAAAGACTCTCGTCTTGTAATATGAGGTAGGTCGAATTTTCTGACTTAGAAAATTTTAGGCACTATCTCTCTTGAAGAATCTCTTCGTCTCTCTTCTTGTAATCATCCCTTCCTATTGTAATATCCCCTTGTTCATGGAATAAAAAGTAAGTCTTTCATTTTCTGTTTTACTGTTTTACTGTTTTAATTTTTTTTAATTTAATTTCTCCGGTCCTGTAAATTGGACTTAATATTCCTGTTTGTGCACTTTTACGTGATGCACGTTTTCTTAACTTTGATGATTCTTTGTTAGGGGCACTTGAAAGTAATTTAGCAGGAGGCCCTGTTTATTTCAATTGTTATCCTAATTTCTCTGTTGATATTAATGATCCTAATGTGTTAGATACATTAACGCTTAATATCAAAACTGCTTAATATCAAAACTCTTAATATGAACAGCAAATCCGAAACTCGTGAAATAGCTGTTATATACCGCGTTTATTATCGGTTGATGTCTACTACCCTTGCTCCGAAAGCAAGGATAGAGAGTACCAAAGGTGTGACTATGTTAATGGAAGCTAACCATGAACATAGTACCATCTTTGTTCCTCGCCTTCTTCAGTGGAAAGACATTCTATCCAATACTGATTGGCACTTTGAAGCTATTACTCAACCCATTCCCTCTCATACAGAGAATCGCCAAATAGAACGAATCATCCAAAATTCCGATGGTTCAGTTGACCTTAAATTTCTGAACTCTCAACCTCGTAGAAGTTTCACCATAGGTTCTACTTCTTCAAACCCCCGGGAAGAAGTATTTACTCGCTCCTTTAGATCTGCTATTAATAAATCTGTTATTAATAGTCAAGTTGATGGGGTAGATTTTTTGGGAGATATCCCAAAAGTTTTTTATAAATCTCAGTTTCAAGAACCTATTCAGGAACCCTCTAGTCCCACAGAATCTGATATGGCGCCTCCAAGGCAAAATTCAGACCCTGGTCTTCACGTCATTAAAGTTGAGGAAGATTATACCCCTAATCTTGCTGCTTTAAAAAGACTCTGGCTTGACCCAAAAAACGCTTTAAGGGTCAAATGGTACACTGCTACCTATTCTAAGAGCCAGCAAGCGATTTTTGGGCAACAATGGATTGCCGATATGAAGCGCTTGAAGTGTGATATTGAATATTTTAAGTGGTTCGAAATCACTGGAAAACTGGATGACCAGAATGAGTCTTTACAAGTTCTGGTTAATAAGTGGTATACTCAAACCAACAAGGTTGTTGAGTCTGTCACTCCTCCTCTTGAAGGAATTAAAATTCCTCATTCCAACACCATTGTTTCTGCTTCTCCTTTTAAACTCAAAAGCAGTAATCCTACGAGTACACCCTCTAATGCGGACATAGACAAAATTGTAGAACAAAACAATTACACCAATAAATTGTTGCACTCTGTTTCCCTTCAAATTGAAGAAGCAAAACCTAGACTAACTCCTAGTCTAAGTATCCCCAGGCCTAGTACAAATAGTACGATAGAGCCTAATCCTATATTCAAGCCTCCTAAAGTTAGACAAACTTGTGAGCCTTTGTATCTTAGGCTTAGAAAGAATCCTATACCGTGGGGAGATGAACAAACCATGATCAAATATGAAATAAGATAAAAGATTTAATACTTAGAAATAATTTAATCAAGTTATGAGATTTCATCAAAATAACTATACTAAATTTTTGCAAAAGTAATAAGCTCCGGACAGTATATGTATTTAGTTGCTCATGTTAAATACATATACAACGATCCTGGCTTTGATACCAATTTACAGGACCGGAGAAATTAAATTAAAAAAAATTAAAACAGTAAAACAGTAAAACAGAAAATGAAAGACTTACTTTTTATTCCATGAACAAGGGGATATTACAATAGGAAGGGATGATTACAAGAAGAGAGACGAAGAGATTCTTCAAGAGAGATAGTGCCTAAAATTTTCTAAGTCAGAAAATTCGACCTGTCTCATATTACAAGACGAGAGTCTTTTTATAGACCTCTGACACCAAAAGAGTTAATCTCCTAGATACAAATGGACGGCTTAGATTTTGCCGACAGTATTGTGGGGTTCTACTTTTATGAAAGAGATATGACCCCATGTGAAAAGATAAGGATAAGATTCCTTATGACCCGGGGACCGTTTATGGGACCCAACCTACGGACACTAGTTATGACTTGTCCTTAGTGGACAATAATTAGACGCATACCCCTCAGTTTTTCCTTCTTTTGGAAGGTAGTGATAAAGTGGGTATTCACAGGACACTAAGTGGGCATTCCCACCGAATAGTAACTTGACTCTTCGGAAAAGTAAATATTAACTTGACTCTTCGGAAAAGTAAATATTATTCATAAAATCCTTCTAGATAAGCCTGAGCAATACCTTTAGGATTACACATGTCATCATTACTGGATTCAGCAGAGGAGGAGACTTCTTCAAGAAGTTGCATAATGGTTTCTTCATCCTGATTATCAATATCTTGAAGAGCCTTTTGAAGCTTCTTCTTCATTTCCGCCTTGGATGATTTGGATTGTGGAGTTGTCTTCCCCACTACAATTTTTCCCTTATCAAGAGTTGATACCTTAGGTTTTGGAACCCAACCTTTAACCTTTATTTCTTTGGATAGGTACCTGATCCTATCGAATTCTGCGATTTTGAAATCCCAGCTGATAATAAAAGAAATTCTTTTTTGAATATAAAATTTACACATTTTAATGTGAGAAGGGAGAGTAGTGATCTCTTGTGAAATTTGGAAATTTTCGAATTTATTGAGGAATTGTTGTGGGAGGTTTTCTAATTTTCCTCCAAAAGTCTTCCACCAGTCATAGAACCATCTGGGGATGATGGCCTTGATAACTTCAGGACTGTATTTAATAAACCAAGTATGACCTGGTCTAAGATACATGAAATTATACCAAGCTTGTTGGTATGTATACCAGTTGTAAGTCTGGGGCTTATGGTTCATACTAAGACGTATGGGAGTAAGAAGATGGTCAACATGCCATTCGAAAGGAGATAAAATCTTTTTGATTGTAAACTGTGAATATAGGATGAAATCAGGGTTTCTATCAGAGTAAACATGTTCCACTTCGATGGAGTCTGTATCGACTAAGATAGCCTCAAAATAAAGGCGAGTGTGAAGGGGGTCAGGACTATCAATGTAGTTGGATGAATTATAGCAGGGCTTTATAAGGTCTTGGACTCGACCAGATTCAAACTCTTTATCGAGGGCTAAAATGGGAGAGACCTTAATGGTCAAGAATTCAAAAGTCTCAGTTGGCTGAGAAGAGGGTTTTTGAATTTGGACTTTAGGGTCCACTGCTTGGGCAAAAGACTCTGGGGTCTTCATTTCATAACTAGATTTGTTCTGGACCTTAGAAGTGGATCCAGAGGAAGATTCAGGCTTTGGGCCTGGAAGTTTTGGGAGTTCTCCTAAAACGGTAAACTTATTTTGGCTCTGGGCCGGACTAGGAAGAGGAGGAAAAGAGGGCTTTATTTGGGCCAAACTAGTAGGAACGAAAGGTCTAACTGTTGATAGTTGCCTTTCAGACTTGACGTTTTTGAACGGGCTAGTTTTTGACGACTTCATGGCCCTGAAGAAATTCTCGAGTTAGAAAATCTGGAAGAGAATTATTTTCTCCTTTTATAAAATCAATTTTGAAATCAAAGCTAGATAGTAGAGCTTGCCATCTAGCAAATATTTGTTTTGAAACAAGATTTTTAACATCTTTTTGTAAAATTTCTTTGGCCGATTTGCAATCAACTCGAAGTAAAAATTCTTTGTTTACTAAATCATCTTGGAATTTAGTAATACATAGTACTATAGATAAAACTTCCTTTTTTACAGTACTATAATTTTTCTGGGTATTATTCCAGATACCAGAAGTAAACCTCACCAGTTGCTCGCAACTATTTGGTTCTATTTGCTGTTTTAGAATACCTCCGTATCCTATATCAGAAGCATCAGTTTCAACTATCATATATGCATCGGGATTGGGTATCCCTAAGCAAGGAAGATTTTGGACTAATCTCTTAATCTTCTTGACACTTTGGGTTTGTTCATCTCCCCACGGTATAGGATTCTTTCTAAGCCTAAGATACAAAGGCTCACAAGTTTGTCTAACTTTAGGAATAAAGTCAGCAACATAATTAAGACTTCCTAAGAATCTCTGAAGCTGGGTCTTATCCTTAATTTCATCAGGAAATTTGGACGAGAATTCAATGGCTCTACAGATAGGTTTGTAGGTACCTTGATATAGGTCATGGCCTAAGAATCTAATAGAGGTTTGAAAGAGCTTAATTTTCTTAGCACTAATAACCAAACCATTATTTTGCACAACTTTAAAAAATGTGGAAAGATGCTTAAAATGAGAATCAATGTCTTCAGAAAATATTAACACATCATCAATATAAACAATTGACATATAAGAATAAGGATTGAAAATATTATTCATAATATTCTGAAATTCAGACGGGGCATTTTTTAACCCAAAAAGCATAACATTCCACTCATAATGACCAAAAGGTACATTGAATGCAGTTTTATAACGATCCTTTTCATTAATCTGGATTTGCCAAAATCCAGATTTCATATCGAACTTACTATAAAGGTTTGCTTTATAAGTTCGTTTAAGGAGATCCCTTTTATTAGGGATTGGATGCCGGATCCATTTAAGGACCGAATTCAAAGGCTTATAATTAATAACAAGCCTTGGTGCACCCCTTTCTTTTTCTGCGCTATTATTAACATAAAAGGCAGAACAACTCCAAGGAGAGTTAGAGGGTCTAATAATACCATTATCAAGTAAATGGTTAATCTCAAATTTGCAAATTTCAACCATTTCATGGTTCATTTGAATAGGTCTAGCCTTAGTAGGTATGTTTTGTTCATTAAACCCATCAATGTAGGGTAATGCTACAGAATGCTTTTTTATATTCCAAAAGGCAGTAGGAAGATTTGAACAAACTTCATTTTCAAATTTCTTTTGAAGGGAATCTACCTTAGACATTATTCCCGGGGTTTTTAAAGTTTGTTTAATTCTTTCTATAGTAATCTCTTCTTTTAAAAAAGAAATATGATTAGAAAGACAATTAATTTTAAATATAGTTTTTTCTTTTAAAAACCTACTCTCTGTAGGAGAAAGAGATAGGTGTGGCGGTAAGATACCCTATGAACTTATGACCTATGGAGATATTATTAGTCTTATTAATACCACAGCCCTAGAGCTATGTACTGACCTAAAACTTAAGAGTCATCTTAAGAAAGATAGATTGACCTCCAAAGCAGAACTAGGCAGTTTTTGTAGAGACTTTGGTTATGGCAATATAGACTATCCCCCTTCCAAGCAAGCTAAGAAGAATTCTAAGGCTAAGTCCTCTTATAAATCATCTAGAAAGACTAAGAAAAACAAGTCTAAAGATAGGTCGTATGAACCTAAGAAAAAGAAATTTAGGAAGACAAGACCTTCCCATAAAGAAGATGTCTGCTGGACTTGTGGTAAGTCTGGTCATAGAGCCAACCAGTGCAAATCTTCTAAGAAGAAGAAGAAAATAAACCTTCTGGGACTAGATGAGGATACTAAAGAAAAACTCTTTTCTATCCTTCAGGAAAGCGAGTCTGATTCGAGTAATTCCTCTTCTGAAGAATACAGTGATGAAGAAAATATCAACGTCGCTTATGAGACTAATGACAGTCAGTCAGATTCTGAAGAATCTTGTGAAGGTGTCTTTTGCGGATGTCCTTCCAATACTCTTAGTATGATCACATCGGACTCCAAGGAAGTCCTTTTTGATATTATTGATCATATCAAAGACGATGAATCTCGTGCCAAGTATTTGATTGAGCTCAAGAAAATTATTCTGGGTTCTGATCAAAAGAAACCTTCTTCGTCTAAGGCCATCGAACCTTTTAGTATGAAACAAGTGTTCAATAGGTTCGATAAACCTGCTGAGCCCTCTATATCTGACTTACGTCAAGAGATGAATTCTCTTAAACAAGAAGTTAGGCAGTTGAAATCGCGTCTTGACAAAGTCGAGATGGAATCCCTTACTTCTCAAGTCCTTCAGGACACTGTTGAGAAGACTGACTCTTTTCCTGAAAAAGAATTTGACTTCCCTGGAGAACAACCTGTTGATCCAGGTCTTCTTAATAATACTCCTTCCACTAATCCCGGTCCTTCTGTGTCCACTATTAAATCTATTAGTGAACATATTCCTGTCAAAATTGTTGTTGCAAAAAATTTTGTTCTCAACAAGGTTGCTTTATTTGACAGTGGTGCCGACCGTAACTGTATAGTGAAAGGTCTTATTCCTCTTAAGTACCTTGAAAAGAGTACAACTCGTTTATACTCGGCCACTGGTGAGCGAATGAAAATTGATTACAAATTATCTAAAGCCCATATTTGTAATAACAATATTTGCTTTACTAATGATTTTGTAATCACTGAAAATATCAATGAAGATATTATTCTAGGAACGCCATTCATTAGTCAACTTAAACCTTTTACTAATGATATAGATGGCATTCATGCTTGTATCCTCGGTCAAGAGGTGTTTTTCCCTTTTGTTCAAACTCTTTCTCCTACAGAGAGTAGGTTTTTAAAAGAAAAAACTATATTTAAAATTAATTGTCTTTCTAATCATATTTCTTTTTTAAAAGAAGAGATTACTATAGAAAGAATTAAACAAACTTTAAAAACCCCGGGAATAATGTCTAAGGTAGATTCCCTTCAAAAGAAATTTGAAAATGAAGTTTGTTCAAATCTTCCTACTGCCTTTTGGAATATAAAAAAGCATTCTGTAGCATTACCCTACATTGATGGGTTTAATGAACAAAACATACCTACTAAGGCTAGACCTATTCAAATGAACCATGAAATGGTTGAAATTTGCAAAACTGAGATTAACCATTTACTTAATAATGGTATTATTAGACCCTCTAACTCTCCTTGGAGTTGTTCTGCCTTTTATGTTAATAATAGCGCAGAAAAAGAAAGGGGTGCACCAAGGCTTGTTATTAATTATAAGCCTTTGAATTCGGTCCTTAAATGGATCCGGCATCCAATCCCTAATAAAAGGGATCTCCTTAAACGAACTTATAAAGCAAACCTTTATAGTAAGTTCGATATGAAATCTGGATTTTGGCAAATCCAGATTAATGAAAAGGATCGTTATAAAACTGCATTCAATGTACCTTTTGGTCATTATGAGTGGAATGTTATGCCTTTTGGGTTAAAAAATGCCCCGTCTGAATTTCAGAATATTATGAATAATATTTTCAATCCTTATTCTTATATGTCAATTGTTTATATTGATGATGTGTTAATATTTTCTGAAGACATTGATTCTCATTTTAAGCATCTTTCCACATTTTTTAAAGTTGTGCAAAATAATGGTTTGGTTATTAGTGCTAAGAAAATTAAGCTCTTTCAAACCTCTATTAGATTCTTAGGCCATGACCTATATCAAGGTACCTACAAACCTATCTGTAGAGCCATTGAATTCTCGTCCAAATTTCCTGATGAAATTAAGGATAAGACCCAGCTTCAGAGATTCTTAGGAAGTCTTAATTATGTTGCTGACTTTATTCCTAAAGTTAGACAAACTTGTGAGCCTTTGTATCTTAGGCTTAGAAAGAATCCTATACCGTGGGGAGATGAACAAACCCAAAGTGTCAAGAAGATTAAGAGATTAGTCCAAAATCTTCCTTGCTTAGGGATACCCAATCCCGATGCATATATGATAGTTGAAACTGATGCTTCTGATATAGGATACGGAGGTATTCTAAAACAGCAAATAGAACCAAATAGTTGCGAGCAACTGGTGAGGTTTACTTCTGGTATCTGGAATAATACCCAGAAAAATTATAGTACTGTAAAAAAGGAAGTTTTATCTATAGTACTATGTATTACTAAATTCCAAGATGATTTAGTAAACAAAGAATTTTTACTTCTAGTTGATTGCAAATCGGCCAAAGAAATTTTACAAAAAGATGTTAAAAATCTTGTTTCAAAACAAATATTTGCTAGATGGCAAGCTCTACTATCTAGCTTTGATTTCAAAATTGATTTTATAAAAGGAGAAAATAATTCTCTTCCAGATTTTCTAACTCGAGAATTTCTTCAGGGCCATGAAGTCGTCAAAAACTAGCCCGTTCAAAAACGTCAAGTCTGAAAGGCAACTATCAACAGTTAGACCTTTCGTTCCTACTAGTTTGGCCCAAATAAAGCCCTCTTTTCCTCCTCTTCCTAGTCCGGCCCAGAGCCAAAATAAGTTTACCGTTTTAGGAGAACTCCCAAAACTTCCAGGCCCAAAGCCTGATTCTTCCTCTGGATCCACTTCTAAGGTCCAGAACAAATCTAGTTATGAAATGAAGACCCCAGAGTCTTTTGCCCAAGCAGTGGACCCTAAAGTCCAAATTCAAAAACCCTCTTCTCAGCCAACTGAGACTTTTGAATTCTTGACCATTAAGGTCTCTCCCATTTTAGCCCTCGATAAAGAGTTTGAATCTGGTCGAGTCCAAGACCTTATAAAGCCCTGCTATAATTCATCCAACTACATTGATAGTCCTGACCCCCTTCACACTCGCCTTTATTTTGAGGCTATCTTAGTCGATACAGACTCCATCGAAGTGGAACATGTTTACTCTGATAGAAACCCTGATTTCATCCTATATTCACAGTTTACAATCAAAAAGATTTTATCTCCTTTCGAATGGCATGTTGACCATCTTCTTACTCCCATACGTCTTAGTATGAACCATAAGCCCCAGACTTACAACTGGTATACATACCAACAAGCTTGGTATAATTTCATGTATCTTAGACCAGGTCATACTTGGTTTATTAAATACAGTCCTGAAGTTATCAAGGCCATCATCCCCAGATGGTTCTATGACTGGTGGAAGACTTTTGGAGGAAAATTAGAAAACCTCCCACAACAATTCCTCAATAAATTCGAAAATTTCCAAATTTCACTATTGCAGTCAGGTCTAGTCATAATTTTGACCATAAACTGATCTTTATACCACCTAAAGTCACTTAGTCTAGGGCAACGAAGATTGTTAAGAATTTCAAGACTCCTATCTTGGAAGAGTTTAGGCTCTCCTACAAAGTGTTTGGCAATGTGGTAGAGCATAGTGGCACAAGCATCCTCTCTGGTTTCAGATTCAGAAGTTTCCATATCACTAACTGTTTTAACAGTAGTAATAATGGTGGTTGCGTTGAGGATTTGAAGCTTAAGATCTTCGGTGACATAATTATCCCACCAATACCTAAGCATACCAGTAAAGCCAGCAGTGATCATGGCCGCTGCTTCTTTATCAGAAGAATTTCGCAGCTTGTAACTGGTAATACAAACGCCCATTTCGTGAAGGACACGATAGATTTGATGTTCGGCAAGACCATCAATATTCCATTCAACGATGCCTCTACCATCATGAGATGATTGAGACTGGAAACCATCTTCCTCATACTGAGTATCAGGAAAAGAGGGACGACTATAATAGTTTCTCCTATGGGGGTATCTATCGGAAAGTTTGAGAAGAGAGTTATCAGAAAGAGTTCTAACACTCTCAGCACTATTGGTGTTGTTCTCTTTAGTTGGTCGAGAACTGGACGCTTGATTAGAAGTTTCTTTTGCTTTTGAAGCATTAGAAACTTCTTTTACTTTACTTTCACTTGAAACATGAAAGTTGGCTAGCTTTTCGGTAATCTGTTCAACCAGTTTACCAGAGACAGAGATATTTTCGCTAAGTTTAGGAAACAATTCCCGGCGAAATTCAGGAGGCTTGAATATAGGATTAGGCTCTATCGTACTATTTGTACTAGGCCTGGGGATACTTAGACTAGGAGTTAGTCTAGGTTTTGCTTCTTCAATTTGAAGGGAAACAGAGTGCAACAATTTATTGGTGTAATTGTTTTGTTCTACAATTTTGTCTATGTCCGCATTAGAGGGTGTACTCGTAGGATTACTGCTTTTGAGTTTAAAAGGAGAAGCAGAAACAATGGTGTTGGAATGAGGAATTTTAATTCCTTCAAGAGGAGGAGTGACAGACTCAACAACCTTGTTGGTTTGAGTATACCACTTATTAACCAGAACTTGTAAAGACTCATTCTGGTCATCCAGTTTTCCAGTGATTTCGAACCACTTAAAATATTCAATATCACACTTCAAGCGCTTCATATCGGCAATCCATTGTTGCCCAAAAATCGCTTGCTGGCTCTTAGAATAGGTAGCAGTGTACCATTTGACCCTTAAAGCGTTTTTTGGGTCAAGCCAGAGTCTTTTTAAAGCAGCAAGATTAGGGGTATAATCTTCCTCAACTTTAATGACGTGAAGACCAGGGTCTGAATTTTGCCTTGGAGGCGCCATATCAGATTCTGTGGGACTAGAGGGTTCCTGAATAGGTTCTTGAAACTGAGATTTATAAAAAACTTTTGGGATATCTCCCGAAAAATCTACCCCATCAACTTGACTATTAATAACAGATTTATTAATAGCAGATCTAAAGGAGCGAGTAAATACTTCTTCCCGGGGGTTTGAAGAAGTAGAACCTACGGTGAAACTTCTACGAGGTTGAGAGTTCAGAAATTTAAGGTCAACTGAACCATCGGAATTTTGGATGATTCGTTCTATTTGGCGATTCTCTGTATGAGAGGGAATGGGTTGAGTAATAGCTTCAAAGTGCCAATCAGTATTGGATAGAATGTCTTTCCACTGAAGAAGGCGAGGAACAAAGATGGTACTATGTTCATGGTTAGCTTCCATTAACATAGTCACACCTTTGGTACTCTCTATCCTTGCTTTCGGAGCAAGGGTAGTAGACATCAACCGATAATAAACGCGGTATATAACAGCTATTTCACGAGTTTCGGATTTGCTGTTCATATTAAGAGTTTTGATATTAAGCGTTAATGTATCTAACACATTAGGATCATTAATATCAACAGAGAAATTAGGATAACAATTGAAATAAACAGGGCCTCCTGCTAAATTACTTTCAAGTGCCCCTAACAAAGAATCATCAAAGTTAAGAAAACGTGCATCACGTAAAAGTGCACAAACAGGAATATTAAGTCCTTTTCTAAATAAAGGCTTAACAGCAACTTGCACAAGACCAATATGCAGATAATTAAAACTAGACTTATATCTAATTATATCATGCTCATGTAACAATTTTATAACTTCTAAAGAGTTATTAATAGCAACAGTTGATTCACACGTTTTAATATTATGCTTTTTAATGAAATTAAAGTGACCTATCTGGTAGATCTTATGAAAAGGTTCAGCAGGGATACTCCAGTTATCCAAATTAGACTCAGTTAAGGCAATCTGAGTAGATCTAGAAGATAAGTTAACAGAATTTAAAATATTTTGATTCATATAAGAAAAATTACTGTCCTGGAACTAATACAGAAGCAAAATCATAAGTATATAATATTCAGATAAAAGCAAATAACAAAGATCAAATTATAAAAAAGTCCTAAATCTAAATATCTAGGTTCATAATGATCTAAACGTTCTCTTGGTTTTACCTCTTCTCTCTCTAGAGTTATCTTGGCTACGGGAACACCTAAGGGTCACAATAAACGCCTACCATGGCTAACAAGGACCGCAAGGACAGGCTTGCCAACGTACACTCCGGATATTAATCGGATACCTCACACACTTAGAGAGAAATAAGTACCTCACACAAAATAGATCAAATATGAAATAAGATAAAAGATTTAATACTTAGAAATAATTTAATCAAGTTATGAGATTTCATCAAAATAACTATACTAAATTTTTGCAAAAGTAATAAGCTCCGGACAGTATATGTATTTAGTTGCTCATGTTAAATACATATACAACCATCCTGGCTCTGATAAACTGGTTTAACAGATTACCGAAAAGCTAGCCAACTTTCCTGATACCAATTTACAGGACCGGAGAAATTAAATTAAAAAAAATTAAAACAGTAAAACAGTAAAACAGAAAATGAAAGACTTACTTTTTATTCCATGAACAAGGGGATATTACAATAGGAAGGGATGATTACAAGAAGAGAGACGAAGAGATTCTTCAAGAGAGATAGTGCCTAAAATTTTCTAAGTCAGAAAATTCGACCTGCCTCATATTACAAGACGAGAGTCTTTTTATAGACCTCTGACACCAAAAGAGTTAATCTCCTAGATACAAATGGACGGCTTAGATTTTGCCGACAGTATTGTGGGGTTCTACTTTTATGAAAGAGATATGACCCCATGTGAAAAGATAAGGATAAGATTTCTTATGACCCGGGGACCGTTTATGGGACCCAACCTACGGACACTAATTATGACTTGTCCTTAGTGGACAATAATTAGACGCATACCCCTCAGTTTTTCCTTCTTTTGGAAGGTAGTGATAAAGTGGGTATTCACAGGACACTAAGTGGGCATTCCCACCGAATAGTAACTTGACTCTTCGGAAAAGTAAATATTAACTTGACTCTTCGGAAAAGTAAATATTATTCATAAAATCCTTCTAGATAAGCCTGAGCAATACCTTTAGGATTACACATGTCATCATTACTGGATTCAGCAGAGGAGGAGACTTCTTCAAGAAGTTGCATAATGGTTTCTTCATCCTGATTATCAATATCTTGAAGAGCCTTTTGAAGCTTCTTCTTCATTTCCGCCTTGGATGATTTGGATTGTGGAGTTGTCTTCCCCACTACAATTTTTCCCTTATCAAGAGTTGATACCTTAGGTTTTGGAACCCAACCTTTAACCTTTATTTCTTTGGATAGGTACCTGATCCTATCGAATTCTGCGATTTTGAAATCCCAGCTGATAATAAAAGAAATTCTTTT
This sequence comes from Nicotiana benthamiana, assembly GCA_034376525.1. Taxonomy (NCBI): domain Eukaryota; kingdom Viridiplantae; phylum Streptophyta; class Magnoliopsida; order Solanales; family Solanaceae; genus Nicotiana; species Nicotiana benthamiana. Next base: position 101,551,064 of record CM067336.1, read on the forward strand.
TTGAATATAAAATTTACACATTTTAATGTGAGAAGGGAGAGTAGTGATCTCTTGTGAAATTTGGAAATTTTCGAATTTATTGAGGAATTGTTGTGGGAGGTTTTCTAATTTTCCTCCAAAAGTCTTCCACCAGTCATAGAACCATCTGGGGATGATGGCCTTGATAACTTCAGGACTGTATTTAATAAACCAAGTATGACCTGGTCTAAGATACATGAAATTATACCAAGCTTGTTGGTATGTATACCAGTTGTAAGTCTGGGGCTTATGGTTCATACTAAGACGTATGGGAGTAAGAAGATGGTCAACATGCCATTCGAAAGGAGATAAAATCTTTTTGATTGTAAACTGTGAATATAGGATGAAATCAGGGTTTCTATCAGAGTAAACATGTTCCACTTCGATGGAGTCTGTATCGACTAAGATAGCCTCAAAATAAAGGCGAGTGTGAAGGGGGTCAGGACTATCAATGTAGTTGGATGAATTATAGCAGGGCTTTATAAGGTCTTGGACTCGACCAGATTCAAACTCTTTATCGAGGGCTAAAATGGGAGAGACCTTAATGGTCAAGAATTCAAAAGTCTCAGTTGGCTGAGAAGAGGGTTTTTGAATTTGGACTTTAGGGTCCACTGCTTGGGCAAAAGACTCTGGGGTCTTCATTTCATAACTAGATTTGTTCTGGACCTTAGAAGTGGATCTAGAGGAAGATTCAGGCTTTGGGCCTGGAAGTTTTGGGAGTTCTCCTAAAACGGTAAACTTATTTTGGCTCTGGGCCGGACTAGGAAGAGGAGGAAAAGAGGGCTTTATTTGGGCCAAACTAGTAGGAACGAAAGGTCTAACTGTTGATAGTTGCCTTTCAGACTTGACGTTTTTGAACGGGCTAGTTTTTGACGACTTCATGGCCCTGAAGAAATTCTCGAGTTAGAAAATCTGGAAGAGAATTATTTTCTCCTTTTATAAAATCAATTTTGAAATCAAAGCTAGATAGTAGAGCTTGCCATCTAGCAAATATTTGTTTTGAAACAAGATTTTTAACATCTTTTTGTAAAATTTCTTTGGCCGATTTGCAATCAACTCGAAGTAAAAATTCTTTGTTTACTAAATCATCTTGGAATTTAGTAATACATAGTACTATAGATAAAACTTCCTTTTTTACAGTACTATAATTTTTCTGGGTATTATTCCAGATACCAGAAGTAAACCTCACCAGTTGCTCGCAACTATTTGGTTCTATTTGCTGTTTTAGAATACCTCCGTATCCTATATCAGAAGCATCAGTTTCAACTATCATATATGCATCGGGATTGGGTATCCCTAAGCAAGGAAGATTTTGGACTAATCTCTTAATCTTCTTGACACTTTGGGTTTGTTCATCTCCCCACGGTATAGGATTCTTTCTAAGCCTAAGATACAAAGGCTCACAAGTTTGTCTAACTTTAGGAATAAAGTCAGCAACATAATTAAGACTTCCTAAGAATCTCTGAAGCTGGGTCTTATCCTTAATTTCATCAGGAAATTTGGACGAGAATTCAATGGCTCTACAGATAGGTTTGTAGGTACCTTGATATAGGTCATGGCCTAAGAATCTAATAGAGGTTTGAAAGAGCTTAATTTTCTTAGCACTAATAACCAAACCATTATTTTGCACAACTTTAAAAAATGTGGAAAGATGCTTAAAATGAGAATCAATGTCTTCAGAAAATATTAACACATCATCAATATAAACAATTGACATATAAGAATAAGGATTGAAAATATTATTCATAATATTCTGAAATTCAGACGGGGCATTTTTTAACCCAAAAGGCATAACATTCCACTCATAATGACCAAAAGGTACATTGAATGCAGTTTTATAACGATCCTTTTCATTAATCTGGATTTGCCAAAATCCAGATTTCATATCGAACTTACTATAAAGGTTTGCTTTATAAGTTCGTTTAAGGAGATCCCTTTTATTAGGGATTGGATGCCGGATCCATTTAAGGACCGAATTCAAAGGCTTATAATTAATAACAAGCCTTGGTGCACCCCTTTCTTTTTCTGCGCTATTATTAACATAAAAGGCAGAACAACTCCAAGGAGAGTTAGAGGGTCTAATAATACCATTATCAAGTAAATGGTTAATCTCAGTTTTGCAAATTTCAACCATTTCATGGTTCATTTGAATAGGTCTAGCCTTAGTAGGTATGTTTTGTTCATTAAACCCATCAATGTAGGGTAATGCTACAGAATGCTTTTTTATATTCCAAAAGGCAGTAGGAAGATTTGAACAAACTTCATTTTCAAATTTCTTTTGAAGGGAGTCTACCTTAGACATTATTCCCGGGGTTTTTAAAGTTTGTTTAATTCTTTCTATAGTAATCTCTTCTTTTAAAAAAGAAATATGATTAGAAAGACAATTAATTTTAAATATAGTTTTTTCTTTTAAAAACCTACTCTCTGTAGGAGAAAGAGTTTGAACAAAAGGGAAAAACACCTCTTGACCGAGGATACAAGCATGAATGCCATCTATATCATTAGTAAAAGGTTTAAGTTGACTAATGAATGGCGTTCCTAGAATAATATCTTCATTGATATTTTCAGTGATTACAAAATCATTAGTAAAGCAAATATTGTTATTACAAATATGGGCTTTAGATAATTTGTAATCAATTTTCATTCGCTCACCAGTGGCCGAGTATAAACGAGTTGTACTCTTTTCAAGGTACTTAAGAGGAATAAGACCTTTCACTATACAGTTACGGTCGGCACCACTGTCAAATAAAGCAACCTTGTTGAGAACAAAATTTTTTGCAACAACAATTTTGACAGGAATATGTTCACTAATAGATTTAATAGTGGACACAGAAGGACCGGGATTAGTGGAAGGAGTATTATTAAGAAGACCTGGATCAACAGGTTGTTCTCCAGGGAAGTCAAATTCTTTTTCAGGAAAAGAGTCAGTCTTCTCAACAGTGTCCTGAAGGACTTGAGAAGTAAGGGATTCCATCTCGACTTTGTCAAGACGCGATTTCAACTGCCTAACTTCTTGTTTAAGAGAATTCATCTCTTGACGTAAGTCAGATATAGAGGGCTCAGCAGGTTTATCGAACCTATTGAACACTTGTTTCATACTAAAAGGTTCGATGGCCTTAGACGAAGAAGGTTTCTTTTGATCAGAACCCAGAATAATTTTCTTGAGCTCAATCAAATACTTGGCACGAGATTCATCGTCTTTGATATGATCAATAATATCAAAAAGGACTTCCTTGGAGTCCGATGTGATCATACTAAGAGTATTGGAAGGACATCCGCAAAAGACACCTTCACAAGATTCTTCGCAAGATTCTTCAGAATCTGACTGACTGTCATTAGTCTCATAAGCGACGTTGATATTTTCTTCATCACTGTATTCTTCAGAAGAGGAATTACTCGAATCAGACTCGCTTTCCTGAAGGATAGAAAAGAGTTTTTCTTTAGTATCCTCATCTAGTCCCAGAAGGTTTATTTTCTTCTTCTTCTTAGAAGATTTGCACTGGTTGGCTCTATGACCAGACTTACCACAAGTCCAGCAGACATCTTCTTTATGGGAAGGTCTTGTCTTCCTAAATTTCTTTTTCTTAGGTTCATACGACCTATCTTTAGACTTGTTTTTCTTAGTCTTTCTAGATGATTTATAAGAGGACTTAGCCTTAGAATTCTTCTTAGCTTGCTTGGAAGGGGGATAGTCTATATTGCCATAACCAAAGTCTCTACAAAAACTGCCTAGTTCTGCTTTGGAGGTCAATCTATCTTTCTTAAGATGACTCTTAAGTTTTAGGTCAGTACATAGCTCTAGGGCTGTGGTATTAATAAGACTAATAATATCTCCATAGGTCATAAGTTCATAGGGTATCTTACCGCCACACCTATCTCTTATTTTTGATCTAACCTTTTCGGCAAATAAGGGGGGAAGACCGCTAATAAATCTGTCTTTCCAAAAATCACTATTGCAGTCAGGTCTAGTCATAATTTTGACCATAAACTGATCTTTGTACCACCTAAAGTCACTTAGTCTAGGGCAACGAAGATTGTTAAGAATTTCAAGACTCCTATCTTGGAAGAGTTTAGGCTCTCCTACAAAGTGTTTGGCAATGTGGTAGAGCAGAGTGGCACAAGCATCCTCTCTGGTTTCAGATTCAGAAGTTTCCATATCACTAACTGTTTTAACAGTAGTAATAATGGTGGTTGCGTTGAGGATTTGAAGCTTAAGATCTTCGGTGACATAATTATCCCACCAATACCTAAGCATACCAGTAAAGCCAGCAGTGATCATGGCCGCTGCTTCTTTATCAGAAGAATTTCGCAGCTTGTAACTGGTAATACAAACGCCCATTTCGTGAAGGACACGATAGATTTGATGTTCGGCAAGACCATCAATATTCCATTCAACGATGCCTCTACCATCATGAGATGATTGAGACTGGAAACCATCTTCCTCATACTGAGTATCAGGAAAAGAGGGACGACTATAATAGTTTCTCCTATGGGGGTATCTATCGGAAAGTTTGAGAAGAGAGTTATCAGAAAGAGTTCTAACACTCTCAGCACTATTGGTGTTGTTCTCTTTAGTTGGTCGAGAACTGGACGCTTGATTAGAAGTTTCTTTTGCTTTTGAAGCATTAGAAACTTCTTTTACTTTACTTTCACTTGAAACATGAAAGTTGGCTAGCTTTTCGGTAATCTGTTCAACCAGTTTACCAGAGACAGAGATATTTTCGCTAAGTTTAGGAAACAATTCCCGGCGAAATTCAGGAGGCTTGAATATAGGATTAGGCTCTATCGTACTATTTGTACTAGGCCTGGGGATACTTAGACTAGGAGTTAGTCTAGGTTTTGCTTCTTCAATTTGAAGGGAAACAGAGTGCAACAATTTATTGGTGTAATTGTTTTGTTCTACAATTTTGTCTATGTCCGCATTAGAGGGTGTACTCGTAGGATTACTGCTTTTGAGTTTAAAAGGAGAAGCAGAAACAATGGTGTTGGAATGAGGAATTTTAATTCCTTCAAGAGGAGGAGTGACAGACTCAACAACCTTGTTGGTTTGAGTATACCACTTATTAACCAGAACTTGTAAAGACTCATTCTGGTCATCCAGTTTTCCAGTGATTTCGAACCACTTAAAATATTCAATATCACACTTCAAGCGCTTCATATCGGCAATCCATTGTTGCCCAAAAATCGCTTGCTGGCTCTTAGAATAGGTAGCAGTGTACCATTTGACCCTTAAAGCGTTTTTTGGGTCAAGCCAGAGTCTTTTTAAAGCAGCAAGATTAGGGGTATAATCTTCCTCAACTTTAATGACGTGAAGACCAGGGTCTGAATTTTGCCTTGGAGGCGCCATATCAGATTCTGTGGGACTAGAGGGTTCCTGAATAGGTTCTTGAAACTGAGATTTATAAAAAACTTTTGGGATATCTCCCGAAAAATCTACCCCATCAACTTGACTATTAATAACAGATTTATTAATAGCAGATCTAAAGGAGCGAGTAAATACTTCTTCCCGGGGGTTTGAAGAAGTAGAACCTACGGTGAAACTTCTACGAGGTTGAGAGTTCAGAAATTTAAGGTCAACTGAACCATCGGAATTTTGGATGATTCGTTCTATTTGGCGATTCTCTGTATGAGAGGGAATGGGTTGAGTAATAGCTTCAAAGTGCCAATCAGTATTGGATAGAATGTCTTTCCACTGAAGAAGGCGAGGAACAAAGATGGTACTATGTTCATGGTTAGCTTCCATTAACATAGTCACACCTTTGGTACTCTCTATCCTTGCTTTCGGAGCAAGGGTAGTAGACATCAACCGATAATAAACGCGGTATATAACAGCTATTTCACGAGTTTCGGATTTGCTGTTCATATTAAGAGTTTTGATATTAAGCGTTAATGTATCTAACACATTAGGATCATTAATATCAACAGAGAAATTAGGATAACAATTGAAATAAACAGGGCCTCCTGCTAAATTACTTTCAAGTGCCCCTAACAAAGAATCATCAAAGTTAAGAAAACGTGCATCACGTAAAAGTGCACAAACAGGAATATTAAGTCCTTTTCTAAATAAAGGCTTAACAGCAACTTGCACAAGACCAATATGCAGATAATTAAAACTAGACTTATATCTAATTATATCATGCTCATGTAACAATTTTATAACTTCTAAAGAGTTATTAATAGCAACAGTTGATTCACACGTTTTAATATTATGCTTTTTAATGAAATTAAAGTGACCTATCTGGTAGATCTTATGAAAAGGTTCAGCAGGGATACTCCAGTTATCCAATTTACAGGACCGGAGAAATTAAATTAAAAAAAATTAAAACAGTAAAACAGTAAAACAGAAAATGAAAGACTTACTTTTTATTCCATGAACAAGGGGATATTACAATAGGAAGGGATGATTACAAGAAGAGAGACGAAGAGATTCTTCAAGAGAGATAGTGCCTAAAATTTTCTAAGTCAGAAAATTCGACCTGCCTCATATTACAAGACGAGAGTCTTTTTATAGACCTCTGACACCAAAAGAGTTAATCTCCTAGATACAAATGGACGGCTTAGATTTTGCCGACAGTATTGTGGGGTTCTACTTTTATGAAAGAGATATGACCCCATGTGAAAAGATAAGGATAAGATTCCTTATGACCCGGGGACCGTTTATGGGACCCAACCTACGGACACTAATTATGACTTGTCCTTAGTGGACAATAATTAGACGCATACCCCTCAGTTTTTCCTTCTTTTGGAAGGTAGTGATAAAGTGGGTATTCACAGGACACTAAGTGGGCATTCCCACCGAATAGTAACTTGACTCTTCGGAAAAGTAAATATTAACTTGACTCTTCGGAAAAGTAAATATTATTCATAAAATCCTTCTAGATAAGCCTGAGCAATACCTTTAGGATTACACATGTCATCATTACTGGATTCAGCAGAGGAGGAGACTTCTTCAAGAAGTTGCATAATGGTTTCTTCATCCTGATTATCAATATCTTGAAGAGCCTTTTGAAGCTTCTTCTTCATTTCCGCCTTGGATGATTTGGATTGTGGAGTTGTCTTCCCCACTACAATTTTTCCCTTATCAAGAGTTGATACCTTAGGTTTTGGAACCCAACCTTTAACCTTTATTTCTTTGGATAGGTACCTGATCCTATCGAATTCTGCGATTTTGAAATCCCAGCTGATAATAAAAGAAATTATTTTTTGAATATAAAATTTACACATTTTAATGTGAGAAGGGAGAGTAGTGATCTCTTGTGAAATTTGGAAATTTTCGAATTTATTGAGGAATTGTTGTGGGAGGTTTTCTAATTTTCCTCCAAAAGTCTTCCACCAGTCATAGAACCATCTGGGGATGATGGCCTTGATAACTTCAGGACTGTATTTAATAAACCAAGTATGACCTGGTCTAAGATACATGAAATTATACCAAGCTTGTTGGTATGTATACCAGTTGTAAGTCTGGGGCTTATGGTTCATACTAAGACGTATGGGAGTAAGAAGATGGTCAACATGCCATTCGAAAGGAGATAAAATCTTTTTGATTGTAAACTGTGAATATAGGATGAAATCAGGGTTTCTATCAGAGTAAACATGTTCCACTTCGATGGAGTCTGTATCGACTAAGATAGCCTCAAAATAAAGGCGAGTGTGAAGGGGGTCAGGACTATCAATGTAGTTGGATGAATTATAGCAGGGCTTTATAAGGTCTTGGACTCGACCAGATTCAAACTCTTTATCGAGGGCTAAAATGGGAGAGACCTTAATGGTCAAGAATTCAAAAGTCTCAGTTGGCTGAGAAGAGGGTTTTTGAATTTGGACTTTAGGGTCCACTGCTTGGGCAAAAGACTCTGGGGTCTTCATTTCATAACTAGATTTGTTCTGGACCTTAGAAGTGGATCCAGAGGAAGATTCAGGCTTTGGGCCTGGAAGTTTTGGGAGTTCTCCTAAAACGGTAAACTTATTTTGGCTCTGGGCCGGACTAGGAAGAGGAGGAAAAGAGGGCTTTATTTGGGCCAAACTAGTAGGAACGAAAGGTCTAACTGTTGATAGTTGCCTTTCAGACTTGACGTTTTTGAACGGGCTAGTTTTTGACGACTTCATGGCCCTGAAGAAATTCTCGAGTTAGAAAATCTGGAAGAGAATTATTTTCTCCTTTTATAAAATCAATTTTGAAATCAAAGCTAGATAGTAGAGCTTGCCATCTAGCAAATATTTGTTTTGAAACAAGATTTTTAACATCTTTTTGTAAAATTTCTTTTGCCGATTTGCAATCAACTCGAAGTAAAAATTCTTTGTTTACTAAATCATCTTGGAATTTAGTAATACATAGTACTATAGATAAAACTTCCTTTTTTACAGTACTATAATTTTTCTGGGTATTATTCCAGATACCAGAAGTAAACCTCACCAGTTGCTCGCAACTATTTGGTTCTATTTGCTGTTTTAGAATACCTCCGTATCCTATATCAGAAGCATCAGTTTCAACTATCATATATGCATCGGGATTGGGTATCCCTAAGCAAGGAAGATTTTGGACTAATCTCTTAATCTTCTTGACACTTTGGGTTTGTTCATCTCCCCACGGTATAGGATTCTTTCTAAGCCTAAGATACAAAGGCTCACAAGTTTGTCTAACTTTAGGAATAAAGTCAGCAACATAATTAAGACTTCCTAAGAATCTCTGAAGCTGGGTCTTATCCTTAATTTCATCAGGAAATTTGGACGAGAATTCAATGGCTCTACAGATAGGTTTGTAGGTACCTTGATATAGGTCATGGCCTAAGAATCTAATAGAGGTTTGAAAGAGCTTAATTTTCTTAGCACTAATAACCAAACCATTATTTTGCACAACTTTAAAAAATGTGGAAAGATGCTTAAAATGAGAATCAATGTCTTCAGAAAATATTAACACATCATCAATATAAACAATTGACATATAAGAATAAGGATTGAAAATATTATTCATAATATTCTGAAATTCAGACGGGGCATTTTTTAACCCAAAAAGCATAACATTCCACTCATAATGACCAAAAGGTACATTGAATGCAGTTTTATAACGATCCTTTTCATTAATCTGGATTTGCCAAAATCCAGATTTCATATCGAACTTACTATAAAGGTTTGCTTTATAAGTTCGTTTAAGGAGATCCCTTTTATTAGGGATTGGATGCCGGATCCATTTAAGGACCGAATTCAAAGGCTTATAATTAATAACAAGCCTTGGTGCACCCCTTTCTTTTTCTGCGCTATTATTAACATAAAAGGCAGAACAACTCCAAGGAGAGTTAGAGGGTCTAATAATACCATTATCAAGTAAATGGTTAATCTCAGTTTTGCAAATTTCAACCATTTCATGGTTCATTTGAATAGGTCTAGCCTTAGTAGGTATGTTTTGTTCATTAAACCCATCAATGTAGGGTAATGCTACAGAATGCTTTTTTATATTCCAAAAGGCAGTAGGAAGATTTGAACAAACTTCATTTTCAAATTTCTTTTGAAGGGAATCTACCTTAGACATTATTCCCGGGGTTTTTAAAGTTTGTTTAATTCTTTCTATAGTAATCTCTTCTTTTAAAAAAGAAATATGATTAGAAAGACAATTAATTTTAAATATAGTTTTTTCTTTTAAAAACCTACTCTCTGTAGGAGAAAGAGTTTGAACAAAAGGGAAAAACACCTCTTGACCGAGGATACAAGCATGAATGCCATCTATATCATTAGTAAAAGGTTTAAGTTGACTAATGAATGGCGTTCCTAGAATAATATCTTCATTGATATTTTCAGTGATTACAAAATCATTAGTAAAGCAAATATTGTTATTACAAATATGGGCTTTAGATAATTTGTAATCAATTTTCATTCGCTCACCAGTGGCCGAGTATAAACGAGTTGTACTCTTTTCAAGGTACTTAAGAGGAATAAGACCTTTCACTATACAGTTACGGTCGGCACCACTGTCAAATAAAGCAACCTTGTTGAGAACAAAATTTTTTGCAACAACAATTTTGACAGGAATATGTTCACTAATAGATTTAATAGTGGACACAGAAGGACCGGGATTAGTGGAAGGAGTATTATTAAGAAGACCTGGATCAACAGGTTGTTCTCCAGGGAAGTCAAATTCTTTTTCAGGAAAAGAGTCAGTCTTCTCAACAGTGTCCTGAAGGACTTGAGAAGTAAGGGATTCCATCTCGACTTTGTCAAGACGCGATTTCAACTGCCTAACTTCTTGTTTAAGAGAATTCATCTCTTGACGTAAGTCAGATATAGAGGGCTCAGCAGGTTTATCGAACCTATTGAACACTTGTTTCATACTAAAAGGTTCGATGGCCTTAGACGAAGAAGGTTTCTTTTGATCAGAACCCAGAATAATTTTCTTGAGCTCAATCAAATACTTGGCACGAGATTCATCGTCTTTGATATGATCAATAATATCAAAAAGGACTTCCTTGGAGTCCGATGTGATCATACTAAGAGTATTGGAAGGACATCCGCAAAAGACACCTTCACAAGATTCTTCGCAAGATTCTTCAGAATCTGACTGACTGTCATTAGTCTCATAAGCGACGTTGATATTTTCTTCATCACTGTATTCTTCAGAAGAGGAATTACTCGAATCAGACTCGCTTTCCTGAAGGATAGAAAAGAGTTTTTCTTTAGTATCCTCATCTAGTCCCAGAAGGTTTATTTTCTTCTTCTTCTTAGAAGATTTGCACTGGTTGGCTCTATGACCAGACTTACCACAAGTCCAGCAGACATCTTCTTTATGGGAAGGTCTTGTCTTCCTAAATTTCTTTTTCTTAGGTTCATACGACCTATCTTTAGACTTGTTTTTCTTAGTCTTTCTAGATGATTTATAAGAGGACTTAGCCTTAGAATTCTTCTTAGCTTGCTTGGAAGGGGGATAGTCTATATTGCCATAACCAAAGTCTCTACAAAAACTGCCTAGTTCTGCTTTGGAGGTCAATCTATCTTTCTTAAGATGACTCTTAAGTTTTAGGTCAGTACATAGCTCTAGGGCTGTGGTATTAATAAGACTAATAATATCTCCATAGGTCATAAGTTCATAGGGTATCTTACCGCCACACCTATCTCTTATTTTTGATCTAACCTTTTCGGCAAATAAGGGGGGAAGACCGCTAATAAATCTGTCTTTCCAAAAATCACTATTGCAGTCAGGTCTAGTCATAATTTTGACCATAAACTGATCTTTGTACCACCTAAAGTCACTTAGTCTAGGGCAACGAAGATTGTTAAGAATTTCAAGACTCCTATCTTGGAAGAGTTTAGGCTCTCCTACAAAGTGTTTGGCAATGTGGTAGAGCAGAGTGGCACAAGCATCCTCTCTGGTTTCAGATTCAGAAGTTTCCATATCACTAACTGTTTTAACAGTAGTAATAATGGTGGTTGCGTTGAGGATTTGAAGCTTAAGATCTTCTGTGACATAATTATCCCACCAATACCTAAGCATACCAGTAAAGCCAGCAGTGATCATGGCCGCTGCTTCTTTATCAGAAGAATTTCGCAGCTTGTAACTGGTAATACAAACGCCCATTTCGTGAAGGACACGATAGATTTGATGTTCGGCAAGACCATCAATATTCCATTCAACGATGCCTCTACCATCATGAGATGATTGAGACTGGAAACCATCTTCCTCATACTGAGTATCAGGAAAAGAGGGACGACTATAATAGTTTCTCCTATGGGGGTATCTATCGGAAAGTTTGAGAAGAGAGTTATCAGAAAGAGTTCTAACACTCTCAGCACTATTGGTGTTGTTCTCTTTAGTTGGTCGAGAACTGGACGCTTGATTAGAAGTTTCTTTTGCTTTTGAAGCATTAGAAACTTCTTTTACTTTACTTTCACTTGAAACATGAAAGTTGGCTAGCTTTTCGGTAATCTGTTCAACCAGTTTACCAGAGACAGAGATATTTTCGCTAAGTTTAGGAAACAATTCCCGGCGAAATTCAGGAGGCTTGAATATAGGATTAGGCTCTATCGTACTATTTGTACTAGGCCTGGGGATACTTAGACTAGGAGTTAGTCTAGGTTTTGCTTCTTCAATTTGAAGGGAAACAGAGTGCAACAATTTATTGGTGTAATTGTTTTGTTCTACAATTTTGTCTATGTCCGCATTAGAGGGTGTACTCGTAGGATTACTGCTTTTGAGTTTAAAAGGAGAAGCAGAAACAATGGTGTTGGAATGAGGAATTTTAATTCCTTCAAGAGGAGGAGTGACAGACTCAACAACCTTGTTGGTTTGAGTATACCACTTATTAACCAGAACTTGTAAAGACTCATTCTGGTCATCCAGTTTTCCAGTGATTTCGAACCACTTAAAATATTCAATATCACACTTCAAGCGCTTCATATCGGCAATCCATTGTTGCCCAAAAATCGCTTGCTGGCTCTTAGAATAGGTAGCAGTGTACCATTTGACCCTTAAAGCGTTTTTTGGGTCAAGCCAGAGTCTTTTTAAAGCAGCAAGATTAGGGGTATAATCTTCCTCAACTTTAATGACGTGAAGACCAGGGTCTGAATTTTGCCTTGGAGGCGCCATATCAGATTCTGTGGGACTAGAGGGTTCCTGAATAGGTTCTTGAAACTGAGATTTATAAAAAACTTTTGGGATATCTCCCGAAAAATCTACCCCATCAACTTGACTATTAATAACAGATTTATTAATAGCAGATCTAAAGGAGCGAGTAAATACTTCTTCCCGGGGGTTTGAAGAAGTAGAACCTACGGTGAAACTTCTACGAGGTTGAGAGTTCAGAAATTTAAGGTCAACTGAACCATCGGAATTTTGGATGATTCGTTCTATTTGGCGATTCTCTGTATGAGAGGGAATGGGTTGAGTAATAGCTTCAAAGTGCCAATCAGTATTGGATAGAATGTCTTTCCACTGAAGAAGGCGAGGAACAAAGATGGTACTATGTTCATGGTTAGCTTCCATTAACATAGTCACACCTTTGGTACTCTCTATCCTTGCTTTCGGAGCAAGGGTAGTAGACATCAACCGATAATAAACGCGGTATATAACAGCTATTTCACGAGTTTCGGATTTGCTGTTCATATTAAGAGTTTTGATATTAAGCGTTAATGTATCTAACACATTAGGATCATTAATATCAACAGAGAAATTAGGATAACAATTGAAATAAACAGGGCCTCCTGCTAAATTACTTTCAAGTGCCCCTAACAAAGAATCATCAAAGTTAAGAAAACGTGCATCACGTAAAAGTGCACAAACAGGAATATTAAGTCCTTTTCTAAATAAAGGCTTAACAGCAACTTGCACAAGACCAATATGCAGATAATTAAAACTAGACTTATATCTAATTATATCATGCTCATGTAACAATTTTATAACTTCTAAAGAGTTATTAATAGCAACAGTTGATTCACACGTTTTAATATTATGCTTTTTAATGAAATTAAAGTGACCTATCTGGTAGATCTTATGAAAAGGTTCAGCAGGGATACTCCAGTTATCCAAATTAGACTCAGTTAAGGCAATCTGAGTAGATCTAGAAGATAAGTTAACAGAATTTAAAATATTTTGATTCATATAAGAAAAATTACTGTCCTGGAACTAATACAGAAGCAAAATCATAAGTATATAATATTCAGATAAAAGCAAATAACAAAGATCAAATTATAAAAAAGTCCTAAATCTAAATATCTAGGTTCATAATGATCTAAACGTTCTCTTGGTTTTACCTCTTCTCTCTCTAGAGTTATCTTGGCTACGGGAACACCTAAGGGTCACAATAAACGCCTACCATGGCTAACAAGGACCGCAAGGACAGGCTTGCCAACGTACACTCCGGATATTAATCGGATACCTCACACACTTAGAGAGAAATAAGTACCTCACACAAAATAGATCAAATATGAAATAAGATAAAAGATTTAATACTTAGAAATAATTTAATCAAGTTATGAGATTTCATCAAAATAACTATACTAAATTTTTGCAAAAGTAATAAGCTCCAGACAGTATATGTATTTAGTTGCTCATGTTAAATACATATACAACCATCCTGGCTCTGATACCAATTTAAGCGACGTTGATATTTTCTTCATCACTGTATTCTTCAGAAGAGGAATTACTCGAATCAGACTCGCTTTCCTGAAGGATAGAAAAGAGTTTTTCTTTAGTATCCTCATCTAGTCCCAGAAGGTTTATTTTCTTCTTCTTCTTAGAAGATTTGCACTGGTTGGCTCTATGACCAGACTTACCACAAGTCCAGCAGACATCTTCTTTATGGGAAGGTCTTGTCTTCCTAAATTTCTTTTTCTTAGGTTCATACGACCTATCTTTAGACTTGTTTTTCTTAGTCTTTCTAGATGATTTATAAGAGGACTTAGCCTTAGAATTCTTCTTAGCTTGCTTGGAAGGGGGATAGTCTATATTGCCATAACCAAAGTCTCTACAAAAACTGCCTAGTTCTGCTTTGGAGGTCAATCTATCTTTCTTAAGATGACTCTTAAGTTTTAGGTCAGTACATAGCTCTAGGGCTGTGGTATTAATAAGACTAATAATATCTCCATAGGTCATAAGTTCATAGGGTATCTTACCGCCACCGGAGAAATTAAATTAAAAAAAATTAAAACAGTAAAACAGTAAAACAGAAAATGAAAGACTTACTTTTTATTCCATGAACAAGGGGATATTACAATAGGAAGGGATGATTACAAGAAGAGAGACGAAGAGATTCTTCAAGAGAGATAGTGCCTAAAATTTTCTAAGTCAGAAAATTCGACCTACCTCATATTACAAGACGAGAGTCTTTTTATAGACCTCTGACACCAAAAGAGTTAATCTCCTAGATACAAATGGACGGCTTAGATTTTGCCGACAGTATTGTGGGGTTCTACTTTTATGAAAGAGATATGACCCCATGTGAAAAGATAAGGATAAGATTCCTTATGACCCGGGGACCGTTTATGGGACCCAACCTACGGACACTAATTATGACTTGTCCTTAGTGGACAATAATTAGACGCATACCCCTCAGTTTTTCCTTCTTTTGGAAGGTAGTGATAAAGTGGGTATTCACAGGACACTAAGTGGGCATTCCCACCGAATAGTAACTTGACTCTTCGGAAAAGTAAATATTAACTTGACTCTTTGGAAAAGTAAATATTATTCATAAAATCCTTCTAGATAAGCCTGAGCAATACCTTTAGGATTACACATGTCATCATTACTGGATTCAGCAGAGGAGGAGACTTCTTCAAGAAGTTGCATAATGGTTTCTTCATCCTGATTATCAATATCTTGAAGAGCCTTTTGAAGCTTCTTCTTCATTTCCGCCTTGGATGATTTGGATTGTGGAGTTGTCTTCCCCACTACAATTTTTCCCTTATCAAGAGTTGATACCTTAGGTTTTGGAACCCAACCTTTAACCTTTATTTCTTTGGATAGGTACCTGATCCTATCGAATTCTGCGATTTTGAAATCCCAGCTGATAATAAAAGAAATTCTTTTTTGAATATAAAATTTACACATTTTAATGTGAGAAGGAAGAGTAGTGATCTCTTGTGAAATTTGGAAATTTTCGAATTTATTGAGGAATTGTTGTGGGAGGTTTTCTAATTTTCCTCCAAAAGTCTTCCACCAGTCATAGAACCATCTGGGGATGATGGCCTTGATAACTTCAGGACTGTATTTAATAAACCAAGTATGACCTGGTCTAAGATACATGAAATTATACCAAGCTTGTTGGTATGTATACCAGTTGTAAGTCTGGGGCTTATGGTTCATACTAAGACGTATGGGAGTAAGAAGATGGTCAACATGCCATTCGAAAGGAGATAAAATCTTTTTGATTGTAAACTGTGAATATAGGATGAAATCAGGGTTTCTATCAGAGTAAACATGTTCCACTTCGATGGAGTCTGTATCGACTAAGATAGCCTCAAAATAAAGGCGAGTGTGAAGGGGGTCAGGACTATCAATGTAGTTGGATGAATTATAGCAGGGCTTTATAAGGTCTTAGACTCGACCAGATTCAAACTCTTTATCGAGGGCTAAAATGGGAGAGACCTTAATGGTCAAGAATTCAAAAGTCTCAGTTGGCTGAGAAGAGGGTTTTTGAATTTGGACTTTAGGGTCCACTGCTTGGGCAAAAGACTCTGGGGTCTTCATTTCATAACTAGATTTGTTCTGGACCTTAGAAGTGGATCCAGAGGAAGATTCAGGCTTTGGGCCTGGAAGTTTTGGGAGTTCTCCTAAAACGGTAAACTTATTTTGGCTCTGGGCCGGACTAGGAAGAGGAGGAAAAGAGGGCTTTATTTGGGCCAAACTAGTAGGAACGAAAGGTCTAACTGTTGATAGTTGCCTTTCAGACTTGACGTTTTTGAACGGGCTAGTTTTTGACGACTTCATGGCCCTGAAGAAATTCTCGAGTTAGAAAATCTGGAAGAGAATTATTTTCTCCTTTTATAAAATCAATTTTGAAATCAAAGCTAGATAGTAGAGCTTGCCATCTAGCAAATATTTGTTTTGAAACAAGATTTTTAACATCTTTTTGTAAAATTTCTTTGGCCGATTTGCAATCAACTCGAAGTAAAAATTCTTTGTTTACTAAATCATCTTGGAATTTAGTAATACATAGTACTATAGATAAAACTTCCTTTTTTACAGTACTATAATTTTTCTGGGTATTATTCCAGATACCAGAAGTAAACCTCACCAGTTGCTCGCAACTATTTGGTTCTATTTGCTGTTTTAGAATACCTCCGTATCCTATATCAGAAGCATCAGTTTCAACTATCATATATGCATCGGGATTGGGTATCCCTAAGCAAGGAAGATTTTGGACTAATCTCTTAATCTTCTTGACACTTTGGGTTTGTTCATCTCCCCACGGTATAGGATTCTTTCTAAGCCTAGGATACAAAGGCTCACAAGTTTGTCTAACTTTAGGAATAAAGTCAGCAACATAATTAAGACTTCCTAAGAATCTCTGAAGCTGGGTCTTATCCTTAATTTCATCAGGAAATTTGGACGAGAATTCAATGGCTCTACAGATAGGTTTGTAGGTACCTTGATATAGGTCATGGCCTAAGAATCTAATAGAGGTTTGAAAGAGCTTAATTTTCTTAGCACTAATAACCAAACCATTATTTTGCACAACTTTAAAAAATGTGGAAAGATGCTTAAAATGAGAATCAATGTCTTCAGAAAATATTAACACATCATCAATATAAACAATTGACATATAAGAATAAGGATTGAAAATATTATTCATAATATTCTGAAATTCAGACGGGGCATTTTTTAACCCAAAAGGCATAACATTCCACTCATAATGACCAAAAGGTACATTGAATGCAGTTTTATAACGATCCTTTTCATTAATCTGGATTTGCCAAAATCCAGATTTCATATCGAACTTACTATAAAGGTTTGCTTTATAAGTTCGTTTAAGGAGATCCCTTTTATTAGGGATTGGATGCCGGATCCATTTAAGGACCGAATTCAAAGGCTTATAATTAATAACAAGCCTTGGTGCACCCCTTTCTTTTTCTGCGCTATTATTAACATAAAAGGCAGAACAACTCCAAGGAGAGTTAGAGGGTCTAATAATACCATTATTAAGTAAATGGTTAATCTCAGTTTTGCAAATTTCAACCATTTCATGGTTCATTTGAATAGGTCTAGCCTTAGTAGGTATGTTTTGTTCATTAAACCCATCAATGTAGGGTAATGCTACAGAATGCTTTTTTATATTCCAAAAGGCAGTAGGAAGATTTGAACAAACTTCATTTTCAAATTTCTTTTGAAGGGAATCTACCTTAGACATTATTCCCGGGGTTTTTAAAGTTTGTTTAATTCTTTCTATAGTAATCTCTTCTTTTAAAAAAGAAATATGATTAGAAAGACAATTAATTTTAAATATAGTTTTTTCTTTTAAAAACCTACTCTCTGTAGGAGAAAGAGTTTGAACAAAAGGGAAAAACACCTCTTGACCGAGGATACAAGCATGAATGCCATCTATATCATTAGTAAAAGGTTTAAGTTGACTAATGAATGGCGTTCCTAGAATAATATCTTCATTGATATTTTCAGTGATTACAAAATCATTAGTAAAGCAAATATTGTTATTACAAATATGGGCTTTAGATAATTTGTAATCAATTTTCATTCGCTCACCAGTGGCCGAGTATAAACGAGTTGTACTCTTTTCAAGGTACTTAAGAGGAATAAGACCTTTCACTATACAGTTACGGTCGGCACCACTGTCAAATAAAGCAACCTTGTTGAGAACAAAATTTTTTGCAACAACAATTTTGACAGGAATATGTTCACTAATAGATTTAATAGTGGACACAGAAGGACCGGGATTAGTGGAAGGAGTATTATTAAGAAGACCTGGATCAACAGGTTGTTCTCCAGGGAAGTCAAATTCTTTTTCAGGAAAAGAGTCAGTCTTCTCAACAGTGTCCTGAAGGACTTGAGAAGTAAGGGATTCCATCTCGACTTTGTCAAGACGCGATTTCAACTGCCTAACTTCTTGTTTAAGAGAATTCATCTCTTGACGTAAGTCAGATATAGAGGGCTCAGCAGGTTTATCGAACCTATTGAACACTTGTTTCATACTAAAAGGTTCGATGGCCTTAGACGAAGAAGGTTTCTTTTGATCAGAACCCAGAATAATTTTCTTGAGCTCAATCAAATACTTGGCACGAGATTCATCGTCTTTGATATGATCAATAATATCAAAAAGGGCTTCCTTGGAGTCCGATGTGATCATACTAAGAGTATTGGAAGGACATCCGCAAAAGACACCTTCACAAGATTCTTCGCAAGATTCTTCAGAATCTGACTGACTGTCATTAGTCTCATAAGCGACGTTGATATTTTCTTCATCACTGTATTCTTCAGAAGAGGAATTACTCGAATCAGACTCGCTTTCCTGAAGGATAGAAAAGAGTTTTTCTTTAGTATCCTCATCTAGTCCCAGAAGGTTTATTTTCTTCTTCTTCTTAGAAGATTTGCACTGGTTGGCTCTATGACCAGACTTACCACAAGTCCAGCAGACATCTTCTTTATGGGAAGGTCTTGTCTTCCTAAATTTCTTTTTCTTAGGTTCATACGACCTATCTTTAGACTTGTTTTTCTTAGTCTTTCTAGATGATTTATAAGAGGACTTAGCCTTAGAATTCTTCTTAGCTTGCTTGGAAGGGGGATAGTCTATATTGCCATAACCAAAGTCTCTACAAAAACTGCCTAGTTCTGCTTTGGAGGTCAATCTATCTTTCTTAAGATGACTCTTAAGTTTTAGGTCAGTACATAGCTCTAGGGCTGTGGTATTAATAAGACTAATAATATCTCCATAGGTCATAAGTTCATAGGGTATCTTACCGCCACACCTATCTCTTATTTTTGATCTAACCTTTTCGGCAAATAAGGGGGGAAGACCGCTAATAAATCTGTCTTTCCAAAAATCACTATTGCAGTCAGGTCTAGTCATAATTTTGACCATAAACTGATCTTTGTACCACCTAAAGTCACTTAGTCTAGGGCAACGAAGATTGTTAAGAATTTCAAGACTCCTATCTTGGAAGAGTTTAGGCTCTCCTACAAAGTGTTTGGCAATGTGGTAGAGCAGAGTGGCACAAGCATCCTCTCTGGTTTCAGATTCAGAAGTTTCCATATCACTAACTGTTTTAACAGTAGTAATAATGGTGGTTGCGTTGAGGATTTGAAGCTTAAGATCTTCGGTGACATAATTATCCCACCAATACCTAAGCATACCAGTAAAGCCAGCAGTGATCATGGCCGCTGCTTCTTTATCAGAAGAATTTCGCAGCTTGTAACTGGTAATACAAACGCCCATTTCGTGAAGGACACGATAGATTTGATGTTCGGCAAGACCATCAATATTCCATTCAACGATGCCTCTACCATCATGAGATGATTGAGACTGGAAACCATCTTCCTCATACTGAGTATCAGGAAAAGAGGGACGACTATAATAGTTTCTCCTATGGGGGTATCTATCGGAAAGTTTGAGAAGAGAGTTATCAGAAAGAGTTCTAACACTCTCAGCACTATTGGTGTTGTTCTCTTTAGTTGGTCGAGAACTGGACGCTTGATTAGAAGTTTCTTTTGCTTTTGAAGCATTAGAAACTTCTTTTACTTTACTTTCACTTGAAACATGAAAGTTGGCTAGCTTTTCGGTAATCTGTTCAACCAGTTTACCAGAGACAGAGATATTTTCGCTAAGTTTAGGAAACAATTCCCGGCGAAATTCAGGAGGCTTGAATATAGGATTAGGCTCTATCGTACTATTTGTACTAGGCCTGGGGATACTTAGACTAGGAGTTAGTCTAGGTTTTGCTTCTTCAATTTGAAGGGAAACAGAGTGCAACAATTTATTGGTGTAGTTGTTTTGTTCTACAATTTTGTCTATGTCCGCATTAGAGGGTGTACTCGTAGGATTACTGCTTTTGAGTTTAAAAGGAGAAGCAGAAACAATGGTGTTGGAATGAGGAATTTTAATTCCTTCAAGAGGAGGAGTGACAGACTCAACAACCTTGTTGGTTTGAGTATACCACTTATTAACCAGAACTTGTAAAGACTCATTCTGGTCATCCAGTTTTCCAGTGATTTCGAACCACTTAAAATATTCAATATCACACTTCAAGCGCTTCATATCGGCAATCCATTGTTGCCCAAAAATCGCTTGCTGGCTCTTAGAATAGGTAGCAGTGTACCATTTGACCCTTAAAGCGTTTTTTGGGTCAAGCCAGAGTCTTTTTAAAGCAGCAAGATTAGGGGTATAATCTTCCTCAACTTTAATGACGTGAAGACCAGGGTCTGAATTTTGCCTTGGAGGCGCCATATCAGATTCTGTGGGACTAGAGGGTTCCTGAATAGGTTCTTGAAACTGAGATTTATAAAAAACTTTTGGGATATCTCCCGAAAAATCTACCCCATCAACTTGACTATTAATAACAGATTTATTAATAGCAGATCTAAAGGAGCGAGTAAATACTTCTTCCCGGGGGTTTGAAGAAGTAGAACCTACGGTGAAACTTCTACGAGGTTGAGAGTTCAGAAATTTAAGGTCAACTGAACCATCGGAATTTTGGATGATTCGTTCTATTTGGCGATTCTCTGTATGAGAGGGAATGGGTTGAGTAATAGCTTCAAAGTGCCAATCAGTATTGGATAGAATGTCTTTCCACTGAAGAAGGCGAGGAACAAAGATGGTACTATGTTCATGGTTAGCTTCCATTAACATAGTCACACCTTTGGTACTCTCTATCCTTGCTTTCGGAGCAAGGGTAGTAGACATCAACCGATAATAAACGCGGTATATAACAGCTATTTCACGAGTTTCGGATTTGCTGTTCATATTAAGAGTTTTGATATTAAGCGTTAATGTATCTAACACATTAGGATCATTAATATCAACAGAGAAATTAGGATAACAATTGAAATAAACAGGGCCTCCTGCTAAATTACTTTCAAGTGCCCCTAACAAAGAATCATCAAAGTTAAGAAAACGTGCATCACGTAAAAGTGCACAAACAGGAATATTAAGTCCTTTTCTAAATAAAGGCTTAACAGCAACTTGCACAAGACCAATATGCAGATAATTAAAACTAGACTTATATCTAATTATATCATGCTCATGTAACAATTTTATAACTTCTAAAGAGTTATTAATAGCAACAGTTGATTCACACGTTTTAATATTATGCTTTTTAATGAAATTAAAGTGACCTATCTGGTAGATCTTATGAAAAGGTTCAGCAGGGATACTCCAGTTATCCAAATTAGACTCAGTTAAGGCAATCTGAGTAGATCTAGAAGATAAGTTAACAGAATTTAAAATATTTTGATTCATATAAGAAAAATTACTGTCCTGGAACTAATACAGAAGCAAAATCATAAGTATATAATATTCAGATAAAAGCAAATAACAAAGATCAAATTATAAAAAAGTCCTAAATCTAAATATCTAGGTTCATAATGATCTAAACGTTCTCTTGGTTTTACCTCTTCTCTCTCTAGAGTTATCTTGGCTACGGGAACACCTAAGGGTCACAATAAACGCCTACCATGGCTAACAAGGACCGCAAGGACAGGCTTGCCAACGTACACTCCGGATATTAATCGGATACCTCACACACTTAGAGAGAAATAAGTACCTCACACAAAATAGATCAAATATGAAATAAGATAAAAGATTTAATACTTAGAAATAATTTAATCAAGTTATGAGATTTCATCAAAATAACTATACTAAATTTTTGCAAAAGTAATAAGCTCCAGACAGTATATGTATTTAGTTGCTCATGTTAAATACATATACAACCATCCTGGCTCTGATACCAATTTAAGCGACGTTGATATTTTCTTCATCACTGTATTCTTCAGAAGAGGAATTACTCGAATCAGACTCGCTTTCCTGAAGGATAGAAAAGAGTTTTTCTTTAGTATCCTCATCTAGTCCCAGAAGGTTTATTTTCTTCTTCTTCTTAGAAGATTTGCACTGGTTGGCTCTATGACCAGACTTACCACAAGTCCAGCAGACATCTTCTTTATGGGAAGGTCTTGTCTTCCTAAATTTCTTTTTCTTAGGTTCATACGACCTATCTTTAGACTTGTTTTTCTTAGTCTTTCTAGATGATTTATAAGAGGACTTAGCCTTAGAATTCTTCTTAGCTTGCTTGGAAGGGGGATAGTCTATATTGCCATAACCAAAGTCTCTACAAAAACTGCCTAGTTCTGCTTTGGAGGTCAATCTATCTTTCTTAAGATGACTCTTAAGTTTTAGGTCAGTACATAGCTCTAGGGCTGTGGTATTAATAAGACTAATAATATCTCCATAGGTCATAAGTTCATAGGGTATCTTACCGCCACCGGAGAAATTAAATTAAAAAAAATTAAAACAGTAAAACAGTAAAACAGAAAATGAAAGACTTACTTTTTATTCCATGAACAAGGGGATATTACAATAGGAAGGGATGATTACAAGAAGAGAGACGAAGAGATTCTTCAAGAGAGATAGTGCCTAAAATTTTCTAAGTCAGAAAATTCGACCTACCTCATATTACAAGACGAGAGTCTTTTTATAGACCTCTGACACCAAAAGAGTTAATCTCCTAGATACAAATGGACGGCTTAGATTTTGCCGACAGTATTGTGGGGTTCTACTTTTATGAAAGAGATATGACCCCATGTGAAAAGATAAGGATAAGATTCCTTATGACCCGGGGACCGTTTATGGGACCCAACCTACGGACACTAATTATGACTTGTCCTTAGTGGACAATAATTAGACGCATACCCCTCAGTTTTTCCTTCTTTTGGAAGGTAGTGATAAAGTGGGTATTCACAGGACACTAAGTGGGCATTCCCACCGAATAGTAACTTGACTCTTCGGAAAAGTAAATATTAACTTGACTCTTTGGAAAAGTAAATATTATTCATAAAATCCTTCTAGATAAGCCTGAGCAATACCTTTAGGATTACACATGTCATCATTACTGGATTCAGCAGAGGAGGAGACTTCTTCAAGAAGTTGCATAATGGTTTCTTCATCCTGATTATCAATATCTTGAAGAGCCTTTTGAAGCTTCTTCTTCATTTCCGCCTTGGATGATTTGGATTGTGGAGTTGTCTTCCCCACTACAATTTTTCCCTTATCAAGAGTTGATACCTTAGGTTTTGGAACCCAACCTTTAACCTTTATTTCTTTGGATAGGTACCTGATCCTATCGAATTCTGCGATTTTGAAATCCCAGCTGATAATAAAAGAAATTCTTTTTTGAATATAAAATTTACACATTTTAATGTGAGAAGGAAGAGTAGTGATCTCTTGTGAAATTTGGAAATTTTCGAATTTATTGAGGAATTGTTGTGGGAGGTTTTCTAATTTTCCTCCAAAAGTCTTCCACCAGTCATAGAACCATCTGGGGATGATGGCCTTGATAACTTCAGGACTGTATTTAATAAACCAAGTATGACCTGGTCTAAGATACATGAAATTATACCAAGCTTGTTGGTATGTATACCAGTTGTAAGTCTGGGGCTTATGGTTCATACTAAGACGTATGGGAGTAAGAAGATGGTCAACATGCCATTCGAAAGGAGATAAAATCTTTTTGATTGTAAACTGTGAATATAGGATGAAATCAGGGTTTCTATCAGAGTAAACATGTTCCACTTCGATGGAGTCTGTATCGACTAAGATAGCCTCAAAATAAAGGCGAGTGTGAAGGGGGTCAGGACTATCAATGTAGTTGGATGAATTATAGCAGGGCTTTATAAGGTCTTAGACTCGACCAGATTCAAACTCTTTATCGAGGGCTAAAATGGGAGAGACCTTAATGGTCAAGAATTCAAAAGTCTCAGTTGGCTGAGAAGAGGGTTTTTGAATTTGGACTTTAGGGTCCACTGCTTGGGCAAAAGACTCTGGGGTCTTCATTTCATAACTAGATTTGTTCTGGACCTTAGAAGTGGATCCAGAGGAAGATTCAGGCTTTGGGCCTGGAAGTTTTGGGAGTTCTCCTAAAACGGTAAACTTATTTTGGCTCTGGGCCGGACTAGGAAGAGGAGGAAAAGAGGGCTTTATTTGGGCCAAACTAGTAGGAACGAAAGGTCTAACTGTTGATAGTTGCCTTTCAGACTTGACGTTTTTGAACGGGCTAGTTTTTGACGACTTCATGGCCCTGAAGAAATTCTCGAGTTAGAAAATCTGGAAGAGAATTATTTTCTCCTTTTATAAAATCAATTTTGAAATCAAAGCTAGATAGTAGAGCTTGCCATCTAGCAAATATTTGTTTTGAAACAAGATTTTTAACATCTTTTTGTAAAATTTCTTTGGCCGATTTGCAATCAACTCGAAGTAAAAATTCTTTGTTTACTAAATCATCTTGGAATTTAGTAATACATAGTACTATAGATAAAACTTCCTTTTTTACAGTACTATAATTTTTCTGGGTATTATTCCAGATACCAGAAGTAAACCTCACCAGTTGCTCGCAACTATTTGGTTCTATTTGCTGTTTTAGAATACCTCCGTATCCTATATCAGAAGCATCAGTTTCAACTATCATATATGCATCGGGATTGGGTATCCCTAAGCAAGGAAGATTTTGGACTAATCTCTTAATCTTCTTGACACTTTGGGTTTGTTCATCTCCCCACGGTATAGGATTCTTTCTAAGCCTAGGATACAAAGGCTCACAAGTTTGTCTAACTTTAGGAATAAAGTCAGCAACATAATTAAGACTTCCTAAGAATCTCTGAAGCTGGGTCTTATCCTTAATTTCATCAGGAAATTTGGACGAGAATTCAATGGCTCTACAGATAGGTTTGTAGGTACCTTGATATAGGTCATGGCCTAAGAATCTAATAGAGGTTTGAAAGAGCTTAATTTTCTTAGCACTAATAACCAAACCATTATTTTGCACAACTTTAAAAAATGTGGAAAGATGCTTAAAATGAGAATCAATGTCTTCAGAAAATATTAACACATCATCAATATAAACAATTGACATATAAGAATAAGGATTGAAAATATTATTCATAATATTCTGAAATTCAGACGGGGCATTTTTTAACCCAAAAGGCATAACATTCCACTCATAATGACCAAAAGGTACATTGAATGCAGTTTTATAACGATCCTTTTCATTAATCTGGATTTGCCAAAATCCAGATTTCATATCGAACTTACTATAAAGGTTTGCTTTATAAGTTCGTTTAAGGAGATCCCTTTTATTAGGGATTGGATGCCGGATCCATTTAAGGACCGAATTCAAAGGCTTATAATTAATAACAAGCCTTGGTGCACCCCTTTCTTTTTCTGCGCTATTATTAACATAAAAGGCAGAACAACTCCAAGGAGAGTTAGAGGGTCTAATAATACCATTATTAAGTAAATGGTTAATCTCAGTTTTGCAAATTTCAACCATTTCATGGTTCATTTGAATAGGTCTAGCCTTAGTAGGTATGTTTTGTTCATTAAACCCATCAATGTAGGGTAATGCTACAGAATGCTTTTTTATATTCCAAAAGGCAGTAGGAAGATTTGAACAAACTTCATTTTCAAATTTCTTTTGAAGGGAATCTACCTTAGACATTATTCCCGGGGTTTTTAAAGTTTGTTTAATTCTTTCTATAGTAATCTCTTCTTTTAAAAAAGAAATATGATTAGAAAGACAATTAATTTTAAATATAGTTTTTTCTTTTAAAAACCTACTCTCTGTAGGAGAAAGAGTTTGAACAAAAGGGAAAAACACCTCTTGACCGAGGATACAAGCATGAATGCCATCTATATCATTAGTAAAAGGTTTAAGTTGACTAATGAATGGCGTTCCTAGAATAATATCTTCATTGATATTTTCAGTGATTACAAAATCATTAGTAAAGCAAATATTGTTATTACAAATATGGGCTTTAGATAATTTGTAATCAATTTTCATTCGCTCACCAGTGGCCGAGTATAAACGAGTTGTACTCTTTTCAAGGTACTTAAGAGGAATAAGACCTTTCACTATACAGTTACGGTCGGCACCACTGTCAAATAAAGCAACCTTGTTGAGAACAAAATTTTTTGCAACAACAATTTTGACAGGAATATGTTCACTAATAGATTTAATAGTGGACACAGAAGGACCGGGATTAGTGGAAGGAGTATTATTAAGAAGACCTGGATCAACAGGTTGTTCTCCAGGGAAGTCAAATTCTTTTTCAGGAAAAGAGTCAGTCTTCTCAACAGTGTCCTGAAGGACTTGAGAAGTAAGGGATTCCATCTCGACTTTGTCAAGACGCGATTTCAACTGCCTAACTTCTTGTTTAAGAGAATTCATCTCTTGACGTAAGTCAGATATAGAGGGCTCAGCAGGTTTATCGAACCTATTGAACACTTGTTTCATACTAAAAGGTTCGATGGCCTTAGACGAAGAAGGTTTCTTTTGATCAGAACCCAGAATAATTTTCTTGAGCTCAATCAAATACTTGGCACGAGATTCATCGTCTTTGATATGATCAATAATATCAAAAAGGGCTTCCTTGGAGTCCGATGTGATCATACTAAGAGTATTGGAAGGACATCCGCAAAAGACACCTTCACAAGATTCTTCGCAAGATTCTTCAGAATCTGACTGACTGTCATTAGTCTCATAAGCGACGTTGATATTTTCTTCATCACTGTATTCTTCAGAAGAGGAATTACTCGAATCAGACTCGCTTTCCTGAAGGATAGAAAAGAGTTTTTCTTTAGTATCCTCATCTAGTCCCAGAAGGTTTATTTTCTTCTTCTTCTTAGAAGATTTGTACTGGTTGGCTCTATGACCAGACTTACCACAAGTCCAGCAGACATCTTCTTTATGGGAAGGTCTTGTCTTCCTAAATTTCTTTTTCTTAGGTTCATACGACCTATCTTTAGACTTGTTTTTCTTAGTCTTTCTAGATGATTTATAAGAGGACTTAGCCTTAGAATTCTTCTTAGCTTGCTTGGAAGGGGGATAGTCTATATTGCCATAACCAAAGTCTCTACAAAAACTGCCTAGTTCTGCTTTGGAGGTCAATCTATCTTTCTTAAGATGACTCTTAAGTTTTAGGTCAGTACATAGCTCTAGGGCTGTGGTATTAATAAGACTAATAATATCTCCATAGGTCATAAGTTCATAGGGTATCTTACCGCCACACCTATCTCTTATTTTTGATCTAACCTTTTCGGCAAATAAGGGGGGAAGACCGCTAATAAATCTGTCTTTCCAAAAATCACTATTGCAGTCAGGTCTAGTCATAATTTTGACCATAAACTGATCTTTGTACCACCTAAAGTCACTTAGTCTAGGGCAACGAAGATTGTTAAGAATTTCAAGACTCCTATCTTGGAAGAGTTTAGGCTCTCCTACAAAGTGTTTGGCAATGTGGTAGAGCAGAGTGGCACAAGCATCCTCTCTGGTTTCAGATTCAGAAGTTTCCATATCACTAACTGTTTTAACAGTAGTAATAATGGTGGTTGCGTTGAGGATTTGAAGCTTAAGATCTTCGGTGACATAATTATCCCACCAATACCTAAGCATACCAGTAAAGCCAGCAGTGATCATGGCCGCTGCTTCTTTATCAGAAGAATTTCGCAGCTTGTAACTGGTAATACAAACGCCCATTTCGTGAAGGACACGATAGATTTGATGTTCGGCAAGACCATCAATATTCCATTCAACGATGCCTCTACCATCATGAGATGATTGAGACTGGAAACCATCTTCCTCATACTGAGTATCAGGAAAAGAGGGACGACTATAATAGTTTCTCCTATGGGGGTATCTATCGGAAAGTTTGAGAAGAGAGTTATCAGAAAGAGTTCTAACACTCTCAGCACTATTGGTGTTGTTCTCTTTAGTTGGTCGAGAACTGGACGCTTGATTAGAAGTTTCTTTTGCTTTTGAAGCATTAGAAACTTCTTTTACTTTACTTTCACTTGAAACATGAAAGTTGGCTAGCTTTTCGGTAATCTGTTCAACCAGTTTACCAGAGACAGAGATATTTTCGCTAAGTTTAGGAAACAATTCCCGGCGAAATTCAGGAGGCTTGAATATAGGATTAGGCTCTATCGTACTATTTGTACTAGGCCTGGGGATACTTAGACTAGGAGTTAGTCTAGGTTTTGCTTCTTCAATTTGAAGGGAAACAGAGTGCAACAATTTATTGGTGTAATTGTTTTGTTCTACAATTTTGTCTATGTCCGCATTAGAGGGTGTACTCGTAGGATTACTGCTTTTGAGTTTAAAAGGAGAAGCAGAAACAATGGTGTTGGAATGAGGAATTTTAATTCCTTCAAGAGGAGGAGTGACAGACTCAACAACCTTGTTGGTTTGAGTATACCACTTATTAACCAGAACTTGTAAAGACTCATTCTGGTCATCCAGTTTTCCAGTGATTTCGAACCACTTAAAATATTCAATATCACACTTCAAGCGCTTCATATCGGCAATCCATTGTTGCCCAAAAATCGCTTGCTGGCTCTTAGAATAGGTAGCAGTGTACCATTTGACCCTTAAAGCGTTTTTTGGGTCAAGCCAGAGTCTTTTTAAAGCAGCAAGATTAGGGGTATAATCTTCCTCAACTTTAATGACGTGAAGACCAGGGTCTGAATTTTGCCTTGGAGGCGCCATATCAGATTCTGTGGGACTAGAGGGTTCCTGAATAGGTTCTTGAAACTGAGATTTATAAAAAACTTTTGGGATATCTCCCGAAAAATCTACCCCATCAACTTGACTATTAATAACAGATTTATTAATAGCAGATCTAAAGGAGCGAGTAAATACTTCTTCCCGGGGGTTTGAAGAAGTAGAACCTACGGTGAAACTTCTACGAGGTTGAGAGTTCAGAAATTTAAGGTCAACTGAACCATCGGAATTTTGGATGATTCGTTCTATTTGGCGATTCTCTGTATGAGAGGGAATGGGTTGAGTAATAGCTTCAAAGTGCCAATCAGTATTGGATAGAATGTCTTTCCACTGAAGAAGGCGAGGAACAAAGATGGTACTATGTTCATGGTTAGCTTCCATTAACATAGTCACACCTTTGGTACTCTCTATCCTTGCTTTCGGAGCAAGGGTAGTAGACATCAACCAATAATAAACGCGGTATATAACAGCTATTTCACGAGTTTCGGATTTGCTGTTCATATTAAGAGTTTTGATATTAAGCGTTAATGTATCTAACACATTAGGATCATTAATATCAACAGAGAAATTAGGATAACAATTGAAATAAACAGGGCCTCCTGCTAAATTACTTTCAAGTGCCCCTAACAAAGAATCATCAAAGTTAAGAAAACGTGCATCACGTAAAAGTGCACAAACAGGAATATTAAGTCCTTTTCTAAATAAAGGCTTAACAGCAACTTGCACAAGACCAATATGCAGATAATTAAAACTAGACTTATATCTAATTATATCATGCTCATGTAACAATTTTATAACTTCTAAAGAGTTATTAATAGCAACAGTTGATTCACACGTTTTAATATTATGCTTTTTAATGAAATTAAAGTGACCTATCTGGTAGATCTTATGAAAAGGTTCAGCAGGGATACTCCAGTTATCCAAATTAGACTCAGTTAAGGCAATCTGAGTAGATCTAGAAGATAAGTTAACAGAATTTAAAATATTTTGATTCATATAAGAAAAATTACTGTCCTGGAACTAATACAGAAGCAAAATCATAAGTATATAATATTCAGATAAAAGCAAATAACAAAGATCAAATTATAAAAAAGTCCTAAATCTAAATATCTAGGTTCATAATGATCTAAACGTTCTCTTGGTTTTACCTCTTCTCTCTCTAGAGTTATCTTGGCTACGGGAACACCTAAGGGTCACAATAAACGCCTACCATGGCTAACAAGGACCGCAAGGACAGGCTTGCCAACGTACACTCCGGATATTAATCGGATACCTCACACACTTAGAGAGAAATAAGTACCTCACACAAAATAGATCAAATATGAAATAAGATAAAAGATTTAATACTTAGAAATAATTTAATCAAGTTATGAGATTTCATCAAAATAACTATACTAAATTTTTGCAAAAGTAATAAGCTCCGGACAGTATATGTAATAAACCTTCTGGGACTAGATGAGGATACTAAAGAAAAACTCTTTTCTATCCTTCAGGAAAGCGAGTCTGATTCGAGTAATTCCTCTTCTGAAGAATACAGTGATGAAGAAAATATCAACGTCGCTTATGAGACTAATGACAGTCAGTCAGATTCTGAAGAATCTTGCGAAGAATCTTGTGAAGGTGTCTTTTGCGGATGTCCTTCCAATACTCTTAGTATGATCACATCGGACTCCAAGGAAGTCCTTTTTGATATTATTGATCATATCAAAGACGATGAATCTCGTGCCAAGTATTTGATTGAGCTCAAGAAAATTATTCTGGGTTCTGATCAAAAGAAACCTTCTTCGTCTAAGGCCATCGAACCTTTTAGTATGAAACAAGTGTTCAATAGGTTCGATAAACCTGCTGAGCCCTCTATATCTGACTTACGTCAAGAGATGAATTCTCTTAAACAAGAAGTTAGGCAGTTGAAATCGCGTCTTGACAAAGTCGAGATGGAATCCCTTACTTCTCAAGTCCTTCAGGACACTGTTGAGAAGACTGACTCTTTTCCTGAAAAAGAATTTGACTTCCCTGGAGAACAACCTGTTGATCCAGGTCTTCTTAATAATACTCCTTCCACTAATCCCGGTCCTTCTGTGTCCACTATTAAATCTATTAGTGAACATATTCCTGTCAAAATTGTTGTTGCAAAAAATTTTGTTCTCAACAAGGTTGCTTTATTTGACAGTGGTGCCGACCGTAACTGTATAGTGAAAGGTCTTATTCCTCTTAAGTACCTTGAAAAGAGTACAACTCGTTTATACTCGGCCACTGGTGAGCGAATGAAAATTGATTACAAATTATCTAAAGCCCATATTTGTAATAACAATATTTGCTTTACTAATGATTTTGTAATCACTGAAAATATCAATGAAGATATTATTCTAGGAACGCCATTCATTAGTCAACTTAAACCTTTTACTAATGATATAGATGGCATTCATGCTTGTATCCTCGGTCAAGAGGTGTTTTTCCCTTTTGTTCAAACTCTTTCTCCTACAGAGAGTAGGTTTTTAAAAGAAAAAACTATATTTAAAATTAATTGTCTTTCTAATCATATTTCTTTTTTAAAAGAAGAGATTACTATAGAAAGAATTAAACAAACTTTAAAAACCCCGGGAATAATGTCTAAGGTAGATTCCCTTCAAAAGAAATTTGAAAATGAAGTTTGTTCAAATCTTCCTACTGCCTTTTGGAATATAAAAAAGCATTCTGTAGCATTACCCTACATTGATGGGTTTAATGAACAAAACATACCTACTAAGGCTAGACCTATTCAAATGAACCATGAAATGGTTGAAATTTGCAAAACTGAGATTAACCATTTACTTGATAATG
This sequence comes from Nicotiana benthamiana, assembly GCA_034376525.1. Taxonomy (NCBI): domain Eukaryota; kingdom Viridiplantae; phylum Streptophyta; class Magnoliopsida; order Solanales; family Solanaceae; genus Nicotiana; species Nicotiana benthamiana. The sequence goes on from CM067336.1 coordinate 101,583,089, forward strand.
GTATTATTAGACCCTCTAACTCTCCTTGGAGTTGTTCTGCCTTTTATGTTAATAATAGCGCAGAAAAAGAAAGGGGTGCACCAAGGCTTGTTATTAATTATAAGCCTTTGAATTCGGTCCTTAAATGGATCCGGCATCCAATCCCTAATAAAAGGGATCTCCTTAAACGAACTTATAAAGCAAACCTTTATAGTAAGTTCGATATGAAATCTGGATTTTGGCAAATCCAGATTAATGAAAAGGATCGTTATAAAACTGCATTCAATGTACCTTTTGGTCATTATGAGTGGAATGTTATGCCTTTTGGGTTAAAAAATGCCCCGTCTGAATTTCAGAATATTATGAATAATATTTTCAATCCTTATTCTTATATGTCAATTGTTTATATTGATGATGTGTTAATATTTTCTGAAGACATTGATTCTCATTTTAAGCATCTTTCCACATTTTTTAAAGTTGTGCAAAATAATGGTTTGGTTATTAGTGCTAAGAAAATTAAGCTCTTTCAAACCTCTATTAGATTCTTAGGCCATGACCTATATCAAGGTACCTACAAACCTATCTGTAGAGCCATTGAATTCTCGTCCAAATTTCCTGATGAAATTAAGGATAAGACCCAGCTTCAGAGATTCTTAGGAAGTCTTAATTATGTTGCTGACTTTATTCCTAAAGTTAGACAAACTTGTGAGCCTTTGTATCTTAGGCTTAGAAAGAATCCTATACCGTGGGGAGATGAACAAACCCAAAGTGTCAAGAAGATTAAGAGATTAGTCCAAAATCTTCCTTGCTTAGGGATACCCAATCCCGATGCATATATGATAGTTGAAACTGATGCTTCTGATATAGGATACGGAGGTATTCTAAAACAGCAAATAGAACCAAATAGTTGCGAGCAACTGGTGAGGTTTACTTCTGGTATCTGGAATAATACCCAGAAAAATTATAGTACTGTAAAAAAGGAAGTTTTATCTATAGTACTATGTATTACTAAATTCCAAGATGATTTAGTAAACAAAGAATTTTTACTTCGAGTTGATTGCAAATCGGCCAAAGAAATTTTACAAAAAGATGTTAAAAATCTTGTTTCAAAACAAATATTTGCTAGATGGCAAGCTCTACTATCTAGCTTTGATTTCAAAATTGATTTTATAAAAGGAGAAAATAATTCTCTTCCAGATTTTCTAACTCGAGAATTTCTTCAGGGCCATGAAGTCGTCAAAAACTAGCCCGTTCAAAAACGTCAAGTCTGAAAGGCAACTATCAACAGTTAGACCTTTCGTTCCTACTAGTTTGGCCCAAATAAAGCCCTCTTTTCCTCCTCTTCCTAGTCCGGCCCAGAGCCAAAATAAGTTTACCGTTTTAGGAGAACTCCCAAAACTTCCAGGCCCAAAGCCTGAATCTTCCTCTGGATCCACTTCTAAGGTCCAGAACAAATCTAGTTATGAAATGAAGACCCCAGAGTCTTTTGCCCAAGCAGTGGACCCTAAAGTCCAAATTCAAAAACCCTCTTCTCAGCCAACTGAGACTTTTGAATTCTTGACCATTAAGGTCTCTCCCATTTTAGCCCTCGATAAAGAGTTTGAATCTGGTCGAGTCCAAGACCTTATAAAGCCCTGCTATAATTCATCCAACTACATTGATAGTCCTGACCCCCTTCACACTCGCCTTTATTTTGAGGCTATCTTAGTCGATACAGACTCCATCGAAGTGGAACATGTTTACTCTGATAGAAACCCTGATTTCATCCTATATTCACAGTTTACAATCAAAAAGATTTTATCTCCTTTCAAATGGCATGTTGACCATCTTCTTACTCCCATACGTCTTAGTATGAACCATAAGCCCCAGACTTACAACTGGTATACATACCAACAAGCTTGGTATAATTTCATGTATCTTAGACCAGGTCATACTTGGTTTATTAAATACAGTCCTGAAGTTATCAAGGCCATCATCCCCAGATGGTTCTATGACTGGTGGAAGACTTTTGGAGGAAAATTAGAAAACCTCCCACAACAATTCCTCAATAAATTCGAAAATTTCCAAATTTCACAAGAGATCACTACTCTCCCTTCTCACATTAAAATGTGTAAATTTTATATTCAAAAAAGAATTTCTTTTATTATCAGCTGGGATTTCAAAATCGCAGAATTCGATAGGATCAGGTACCTATCCAAAGAAATAAAGGTTAAAGGTTGGGTTCCAAAACCTAAGGTATCAACTCTTGATAAGGGAAAAATTGTAGTGGGGAAGACAACTCCACAATCCAAATCATCCAAGGCGGAAATGAAGAAGAAGCTTCAAAAGGCTCTTCAAGATATTGATAATCAGGATGAAGAAACCATTATGCAACTTCTTGAAGAAGTCTCCTCCTCTGCTGAATCCAGTAATGATGACATGTGTAATCCTAAAGGTATTGCTCAGGCTTATCTAGAAGGATTTTATGAATAATATTTACTTTTCCGAAGAGTCAAGTTAATATTTACTTTTCCGAAGAGTCAAGTTACTATTCGGTGGGAATGCCCACTTAGTGTCCTGTGAATACCCACTTTATCACTACCTTCCAAAAGAAGGAAAAACTGAGGGGTATGCGTCTAATTATTGTCCACTAAGGACAAGTCATAATTAGTGTCCGTAGGTTGGGTCCCATAAACGGTCCCCGGGTCATAAGGAATCTTATCCTTATCTTTTCACATGGGGTCATATCTCTTTCATAAAAATATAATTTGGTCATGGAGGGGCGGTGACCATGGTTCCTTTGGCTGAATTGGATGTCCGATAAAATTTTTAGACAATTCGGGTCCGGGGGCCCGGGGCCACGGCAGAAGGCATTGGCTATAGCACACGAAAAATTGGGACTCGCGCGGATTTCCAATTTTATGGCCGTAAACATCAAAAAAATGTAATTTGGTCATGGCGGGGAGGTGACTATGGTTCCTTTGGCCGCATTGGATGTCCGAGAAAAATTTTAGACGATTCGTGTCCGGGTGCCCGGGGTCACAGCAGAAGGCGTGGGCTATAGCACACGAAAACTTGGGACTCTCGCGGATTTCCAATTTTATGGCCGTAAACATCCAAAAAATGTAATTTGGTCATGGAGGGGCGGTTACCATGGTTCCTTTGGCTGAATTGGATGTCCGAGAAAATTTTTAGACAATTCGGGTCCGGGGGCCCGGGGCTACGGCAGAAGGCGTGGGCTATAGCACACGAAAAATTGGGACTCGCGCGGATTTCTAATTATATGTCCGTAAACATCAAAAAAATGTAATTTGGTCATGGCGGGGAGGTGACAATGGTTCCTTTGGCCGTAGTGGATGTCCAAGAATAATTTTAGATGATTCAGGTCCGGGGGCCCGGGCCCTGGCAGAAAGCGTGGGCCATAGCACACGAAAAATTGGGACTCGCGCGGATTTCCAATTTTATGGCCGTAAACATCCAAAAAATGTAATTTGGTCATGGAGGGAGGGGCGGTGACTATGGTTCCTTTGGCCGAATTGGTTGTCCGAAACTTTTTTTAGACAATTCGGGTCCGGGGGCCTGGGGCCACGGCAGAACGCGTGGGCTATAGCACACGAAAAATATGGACTCGCGCGGATTTCCAATTTTATGGCTGTAAACATCAAAAAAATGTAATTTGGTCATGGCGGGGAGGTGACTATGGTTCCTTTGGCCGTATTGGATGTCCGAGAAAAATTTTAGACGATTCAGGTCCGGGGGCCCGGGGCCACGGTAGAAGGCGTGGGCTATAGCACACGAAAACTTGGGACTCTCGCGGATTTCCAATTTTATGGCCGTAAACATCCAAAAAATATAATTTGGTCATGGAGGGGCAGTGACCATGGTTCCTTTGGCTGAATTAGATGTCCGAGAAAATTTTTAGACAATTCGGGTCCGAGGGCCCGGGGCCACGGCAGAAGGCGTGGGCTATAGCACACGAAAAGTTGGGACTCGCGCGGATTTCTAATTATATGTCCGTAAACATCAAAAAAATGTAATTTGGTCATGGCGGGGAGGTGACAATGGTTCCTTTGGCCGTAGTGGATGTCCAAGAATAATTTTAGATGATTCAGGTCCGGGGGCCCGGGCCCTGGCAGAAAGCGTGGGCCATAGCACACGAAAAATTGGGACTCGCGCGGATTTCCAATTTTATGGCCGTAAACATCCAAAAAATGTAATTTGGTCATGGAGGGAGGGGCGGTGACTATGGTTCCTTTGGCCGAATTGGTTGTCCGAAACTTTTTTTAGACAATTCGGGTCCGGGGGCATGGGGCCACGGCAGAACGCGTGGGCTATAGCACACGAAAAATATGGACTCGCGCGGATTTCCAATTTTATGGCTGTAAACATCAAAATAATGTAATTTGGTCATGGCGGGGAGGTAACTATGGTTCCTTTGGCCGTATTGGATGTCCGAGAAAAATTTTAGACGATTCAGGTCCGGGGGCCCGGGGCCACGGTAGAAGGCGTGGGCTATAGCACACGAAAACTTGGGACTCTCGCGGATTTCCAATTTTATGGCCGTAAACATCCAAAAAATATAATTTGGTCATGGAGGGGCAGTGACCATGGTTCCTTTGGCTGAATTAGATGTCCGAGAAAATTTTTAGACAATTCGGGTCCGAGGGCCCGGGGCCACGGCAGAAGGCGTGGGCTATAGCACACGAAAAGTTGGGACTCGCGCGGATTTCTAATTATATGTCCGTAAACATCAAAAAAATGTAATTTGGTCATGGCGGGGAGGTGACAATGGTTCCTTTGGCCGTAGTGGATGTCCAAGAATAATTTTAGATGATTCAGGTACGGGGGCCCGGGCCCTGGCAGAAAGCGTGGGCCATAGCACACGAAAAATTGGGACTCGCGCGGATTTCCAATTTTATGGCCGTAAACATCCAAAAAATGTAATTTGGTCATGGAGGGAGGGGCGGTGACTATGGTTCCTTTGGCCGAATTGGTTGTCCGAAACTTTTTTTAGACAATTCGGGTCCGGGGGCATGGGGCCACGGCAGAACGCGTGGGCTATAGCACACGAAAAATATGGACTCGCGCGGATTTCCAATTTTATGGCTGTAAACATCAAAATAATGTAATTTGGTCATGGCGGGGAGGTGACTATGGTTCCTTTGGCCGTATTGGATGTCCGAGAAAAATTTTAGACGATTCAGGTCCGGGGGCCCGGGGCCACGGTAGAAGGCGTGGGCTATAGCACACGAAAACTTGGGACTCTCGCGGATTTCCAATTTTATGGCCGTAAACATCCAAAAAATATAATTTGGTCATGGAGGGGCAGTGACCATGGTTCCTTTGGCTGAATTAGATGTCCGAGAAAATTTTTAGACAATTCGGGTCCGAGGGCCCGGGGCCACGGCAGAAGGCGTGGGCTATAGCACACGAAAAGTTGGGACTCGCGCGGATTTCTAATTATATGTCCGTAAACATCAAAAAAATGTAATTTGGTCATGGCGGGGAGGTGACAATGGTTCCTTTGGCCGTAGTGGATGTCCAAGAATAATTTTAGATGATTCAGGTCCGGGGGCCCGGGCCCTGGCAGAAAGCGTGGGCCATAGCACACGAAAAATTGGGACTCGCGCGGATTTCCAATTTTATGGCCGTAAACATCCAAAAAATGTAATTTGGTCATGGAGGGAGGGGCGGTGACTATGGTTCCTTTGGCCGAATTGGTTGTCCGAAACTTTTTTTAGACAATTCGGGTCCGGGGGCCTGGGGCCACGGCAGAACGCGTGGGCTATAGCACACGAAAAATATGGACTCGCGCGGATTTCCAATTTTATGGCTGTAAACATCAAAATAATGTAATTTGGTCATGGCGGGGAGGTGACTATGGTTCCTTTGGCCGTATTGGATGACCGAGAAAAATTTTAGACGATTCAGGTCCGGGGGCCCGGGGCCACGGTAGAAGGCGTGGGCTATAGCACACGAAAACTTGGGACTCTCGCGGATTTCCAATTTTATGGCCGTAAACATCCAAAAAATATAATTTGGTCATGGAGGGGCAGTGACAATGGTTCCTTTGGCTGATTGGATGTCCGAGAAAATTTTTAGACAATTCGGGTCCGGGGCCACGGCAGAAGGCGTGGGCTATAGCACACGAAAAGATGGGACTCGCGCGGATTTCCGATTTTATGGCCGTAAACATCCAAAAAATGTAATTTGGTCATGGCGGGGAGGTGACTATGGTTCCTTTTGCCGTATTGGATGTGAGAGAAAAATTTTAGACGATTCAGGTCCGGGGGCCCGGGGCCACGGCAGAAGGCGTGGGCTATAGCACACGAAAACTTGGGACTCTCGCGGATTTCCAATTTTATGGCCGTAAACATCCAAAAAAGTGCAATTTGGTCATGGAGGGGCGGTGACCATGGTTCCTTTGGCTGAATTGGATGTCCGAGAAAATTTTTAGACAATTCGGGTCCGGGGCCCGGGGCCACGGCAGAAGGCATGGGCTATAGCACACGAAAAATTAGGACTCGCGCGGATTTCCAATTTTATGGCCGTAAACATCAAAAAAAATGTAATTTGGTCATGGCGGGGAGGTGACTATGGTTCCTTTGGCCGCATTGGATGTCCGAGAAAAATTTTAGACGATTCGGGTCCGGGGGCCCGGGGTCACAGCAGAAGGCGTGGGCTATAGCACACGAAAACTTGGGACTCTCGCGGATTTCCAATTTTATGGCCGTAAACATCCAAAAAATGTAATTTGGTCATGGAGGGGCGGTGACCATGGTTCCTTTGGCTGAATTGGATGTCCGAGAAAATTTTTAGAAAATTCGGGTCCGGGGGCCCGGGGCCACGGCAGAAGGCCCGGGCTTTAGCACACGAAAAGTTGGGACTCGCGCGGATTTCCAATTTTATGGCCGTAAATATCCAAAAAATGTAATTTGGTCATGGCGGGGAGGTGACTATGGTTCCATTGGCCGTATTGGATGTCAGAGAAAAATTTTAGACGATTCAGGTACGGGGCCCGGGGCCACGGCAGAAGGCGTGGGCTATAGCACACGAAAACTTGGGACTCTCGCGGATTTCCAATTTTATGGCCGTAAACATCCAAAAAATATAATTTGGTCATGGAGGGGCAGTGACAATGGTTCCTTTGGCTGATTGGATGTCCGAGAAAATTTTTAGACAATTCGGGTCCGGGGCCACGGCAGAAGGCGTGGGCTATAGCACACGAAAAGATGGGACTCGCGCGGATTTCCGATTTTATGGCCGTAAACATCCAAAAAATGTAATTTGGTCATGGCGGGGAGGTGACTATGGTTCCTTTTGCCATATTGGATGTGAGAGAAAAATATTAGACGATTCAGGTCCGGGGGCCCGGGGCCACGGCAGAAGGCGTGGGCTATAGCACATGAAAACTTGGGACTCTCGCGGATTTCCAATTTTATGGCCGTAAACTTCCAAAAAAATGTAATTTGGTCATGGAGGGGAGGTGACCATGGTTACTTTGGCTGAATTGGATGTCCGAGAAAATTTTTAGACAATTCGGGTCCGGGGGCCCGGGGCCACGGCAGAAGGCATGGGCTATAGCACACGAAAAATTAGGACTCGCGCGGATTTCCAATTTTATGGCCGTAAACATCAAAAAAATGTAATTTGGTCATGGCGGGGAGGTGACTATGGTTCCTTTGGCCGCATTGGATGTCCGAGAAAAATTTTAGACGATTCGGGTCCGGGGGCCCGGGGTCACAGCAGAAGGCGTGGGCTATAGCACACGAAAACTTGGGACTCTCGCGGATTTCCAATTTTATGGCCGTAAGCATCCAAAAAATGTAATTTGGTCATGGAGGGGCGGTGACCATGGTTCCTTTGGCTGAATTGGATGTCCGAGAAAATTTTTAGACAATTCGGGTCCGGGGGCCCGGGGCCACGGCAGAAGGCGTGGGCTATAGCACACGAAAAATTGGGACATGCGCGGATTTCTAATTATATGTCCATAAACATCAAAAAAATGTAATTTGGTCATGGCGGGGAGGTGACAATGGTTCCTTTGGCCGTAGTGGATGTCCGAGAATAATTTTAGATTATTCAGGTCCGGGGGCCCGGGCCCTGGCAGAAAGCGTGGGCCATAGCACACGAAAAATTGGGACTCGCGCAGATTTCCAATTTTATGGCCGTAAACATCCAAAAAATGTAATTTGGTCATGGAGGGGCGGTGACTATGGTTCCTTTGGCCGAATTGGTTGTCTGAAACATTTTTTAGACAATTCGGGTCCGGGGGCCTGGGGCCACGGCAGAACGCGTGGGCTATAGCACACGAAAAATATGGACTCGCGCGGATTTCCAATTTTATGGCCGTAAACATCAAAAAAATGTAATTTGGTCATGGCGGGGAGGTGACTATGGTTCCTTTGGCCGTATTGGATGTCCGAGAAAAATTTTAAACGATTCAGGTCCGGGGGCCCGGGGCCACGGCAGAAGGCGTGGGCTATAGCACACGAAAACTTGGGACTCTCGCGGATTTCCAATTTTATGGCCGTAAACATCCAAAAAATATAATTTGGTCATGGAGGGGCAGTGACCATGGTTCCTTTGGCTGAATTGGATGTCCGAGAAAATTTTTAGAGAATTCGGGTCCGAGGGCCCGGGGCCACGGCAGAAGGCGTGGGCTATAGCACACGAAAAGTTGGGACTCGCGCGGATTTCCGATTTTATGGCCGTAAAAATCCAAAAAATGTAATTTGGTCATGGCGGGGAGGTGACTATGGTTCCTTTGGCCGTATTGGATGTGAGAGAAAAATTTTAGACGATTCAGGTCCGGGGGCCCGGGGCCACGGCAGAAGGGGTGGGCTATAGCACACGAAAACTTGGGACTCTCGCGGATTTCAAATTTTATGGCCGTAAACATCCAAAAAAATGTAATTTGGTCATGGAGGGGCGGTGACCATGGTTCCTTTGGCTGAATTGGATGTCCGAGAAAATTTTTAGACAATTCGGGTTCGGGGGCCCGGGGCCACGGCAGAAGGCATGGGCTATAGCACACGAAAAATTGGGACTCGCGCGGATTTCCAATTTTATGGTCGTAAACATCAAAAAAATGTAATTTGGTCATGGCGGGGAGGTGACTATGGTTCCTTTGACCGCATTGGATGTCTGAGAAAATTTTTACACGATTCGGGTCCGGGGGCCCGGGGTCACAGCAGAAGGCGTGGGCTATAGCACACGAAAACTTGGGACTCTCGCGGATTTCCAATTTTATTGCCGTAAACATCCAAAAAATGTAATTTGGTCATGGAGGGGCGGTGACCATGGTTCCTTTGGCTGAATTGGATGTCCGAGAAAATTTTTAGACAATTCGGGTCCGGGGGCCCGGGGCCAAGGCAGAAGGCGTGGGCTATAGCACACGAAAAATTGGGACTCGCGCGGATTTCTAATTATATGTCCGTAAACATCAAAAAAATGTAATTTGGTCATGGCGTGGAGGTGATAATGGTTCCTTAGGCCGTAGTGGATGTCCGAGAATAATTTTAGATGATTCAGGTCCGGGGGCCCGGGCCCTGGCAGAAAGCGTGGGCCATAGCACACGAAAAATTGGGACTCGCGCGGATTTCCAATTTTATGGCCGTAAACATCCAAAAAATGTAATTTGGTCATGGAGGGAGGGGCGGTGACTATGGTTCCTTTTGCCGAATTGGTTGTCCGAAACTTTTTTTAGACAATTCGGGTCCGGGGGCCTGGGGCCACGGCAGAACGCGTGGGCTATAGCACACGAAAAATATGGACTCGCGCGGATTTCCAATTTTATGGCCGTAAACATCAAAAAAAATGTAATTTGGTCATGGCGGGGAGGTGACTATGGTTCCTTTGGCCGTATTGGATGTCCGAGAAAAATTTTTGTCGATTCAGGTCCGGGGGCCCGGGGCCATGGTAGAAGGCGTGGGCTATAGCACACGAAAACTTGGGACTCTCGCGGATTTCCAATTTTATGGCCGTAAACATCCAAAAAATATAATTTGGTCATGGAGGGGCAGTGACCATGGTTCCTTTGGCTGAATTAGATGTCCGAGAAAATTTTTAGACAATTCGGGTCCGAGGGCCCGGGGCCACGGCAGAAGGCGTGGGCTATAACACACGAAAAGTTGGGACTCGCGCGGATTTCCAATTTTATGGCCGTAAATATCCAAATAATGTAATTTGGTCATGGCGGGGAGGTGACTATGGTTCCATTGGCCGTATTGGATGTCAGAGAAAAATTTTAGACGATTCAGGTACGGGGCCCGGGGCCACGGCAGAAGGCGTGGGCTATAGCACACGAAAACTTGGGACTCTCGCGGATTTCCAATTTTATGGCCGTAAACATCCAAAAAATATAATTTGGTCATGGAGGGGCAGTGACAATGGTTCCTTTGGCTGATTGGATGTCCGAGAAAATTTTTAGACAATTCGGGTCCGGGGCCACGGCAGAAGGCGTGGGCTAAAGCACACGAAAAGATGGGACTCGCGCGGATTTCTGATTTTATGGCCGTAAACATCCAAAAAATGTAATTTGGTCATGGAGGGGAGGTGACTATGGTTCCTTTTGCCGTATTGGATGTGAGAAAAAATATTAGACGATTCAGGTCCAGGGGCCCGGGGCCACGGCAGAAGGCGTGGGCTATAGCACACGAAAACTTGGGACTCTCGCAGATTTCCAATTTTATGGCCGTAAACATCCAAAAAAATGTAATTTGGTCATGGAGGGGCGGTGACCATGGTTCCTTTGGCTGAATTGGATGTCCGAGAAAATTTTTAGACAATTCGGGTCCGGGGGCCCGGGGCCACGGCAGAAGGCATGGGCTATAGCACACGAAAAATTAGGACTCGCGCGGATTTCCAATTTTATGGTCGTAAACATCAAAAAAATGTAATTTGGTCATGGCGGGGAGGTGACTATGGTTCCTTTGGCCGCATTGGATGTCCGAGAAAAATTTTAGACGATTCGGGTCCGGGGGCCCGGGGTCACAGCAGAAGGCGTGGGCTATAGCACACGAAAACTTGGGACTCTCGCGGATTTCCAATTTTATGGCCGTAAACATCCAAAAAATGTAATTTGGTCATGGAGGGGCGGTGACCATGGTTCCTTTGGCTGAATTGGATGTCCGAGAAAATTTTTAGACAATTTGGGTCCGGGGGCCCGGGGCCACGGCAGAAGGCGTGGGCTATAGCACACGAAAAATTGGGACTCGCGCGGATTTCTAATTATATGTCTGTAAACATCAAAAAAATGTAATTTGGTCATGGCGGGGAGGTGACAATGGTTCCTTTGGCCGTAGTGGATGTCCGAGAATAATTTTAGATGATTCAGGTCCGGGGGCCCGGGCCCTGGCAGAAAGCGTGGGCCATAGCACACGAAAAATTGGGACTCGCGCGGATTTCCAATTTTATGGCCGTAAACATCGAAAAATGTAATTTGGTCATGGAGGGAGGGGCGGTGACTATGGTTCCTTTTGCCGAATTGGTTGTCCGAAACTTTTTTTAGACAATTCGGGTCCGGGGGCCTGGGGCCACGGCAGAACGCGTGGGCTATAGCACACGAAAAATATGGACTCGCGCGGATTTCCAATTTTATGGCCGTAAAGATCAAAAAAAATGTAATTTGGTCATGGCGGGGAGGTGACTATGGTTCTTTTGGCCGCATTGGATGTCCGAGAAAAATTTTAGACGATTCGGGTCCGGGGGCCCGGGGTCACAGCAGAAGGCGTGGGCTATAGCACACGAAAACTTGGGACTCTCGCGGATTTCCAATTTTATTGCCGTAAACATCCAAAAAATGTAATTTGGTCATGGAGGGGCGGTGACCGTGGTTCCTTTGGCTGAATTGGATGTCCGAGAAAATTTTTAGACAATTCAGGTCCGGGGGCCCGGGGCCACGGCAGAAGGCGTGGGCTATAGCAAACGAAAAATTGGGACTCGCGCGGATTTCCAATTTTATGGCCGTAAATATCCAAAAAATGTAATTTGGTCATGGCGGGGAGGTGACTATGGTTCCATTGGCCGTATTGGATGTCAGAGAAAAATTTTAGACAATTCAGGTACGGGGCCCGGGGCCACGGCAGAAGGCGTGGGCTATAGCACACGAAAACTTGGGACTCTCGCGGATTTCCAATTTTATGGCCGTAAACATCCAAAAAATATAATTTGGTCATGGAGGGGCAGTGACAATGGTTCCTTTGGCTGATTGGATGTCCGAGAAAATTTTTAGACAATTCGGGTCCGGGGCCACGGCAGAAGGCGTGGGCTATAGCACACGAAAAGATGGGACTCGCGCGGATTTCCGATTTTATGGCCGTAAACATCCAAAAAATGTAATTTGGTCATGGCGGGGAGGTGACTATGGTTCCTTTTGCCGTATTGGATGTGAGAGAAAAATATTAGACGATTCAGGTCCGGGGGCCCGGGGCCACGGCAGAAGGCGTGGGCTATAGCACACGAAAACTTGGGACTCTCGCGGATTTCCAATTTTATGGCCGTAAACTTCAAAAAAAATGTAATTTGGTCATGGAGGGGCGGTGAACATGGTTCCTTTGGCTGAATTGGATATCCGAGAAAATTTTTAGACAATTCGGGTCCGGGGGCCCGGGGCCACGGCAGAAGGCATGGGCTATAGCACACGAAAAATTAGGACTCGCGCGGATTTCCAATTTTATGGCCGTAAACATCAAAAAAATGTAATTTGGTCATGGCGGGGAGGTGACTATGGTTCCTTTGGCCGCATTGGATGTCCGAGAAAAATTTTAGACGATTCGGGTCTGGGGGCCCGGGGTCACAGCAGAAGGCGTGGGCTATAGCACACGAAAACTTGGGACTCTCGCGGATTTCCAATTTTATGGCCGTAAACATCCAAAAAATGTAATTTGGTCATGGAGGGGCGGTGACCATGGTTCCTTTGGCTGAATTGGATGTCCGAGAAAATTTTTAGACAATTCGGGTCCGGGGGCCCGGGGCCACGGCAGAAGGCGTGGGCTATAGCACACGAAAAATTGGGACTCGCGCGGATTTCTAATTATATGTCCGTAAACATCAAAAAAATATAATTTGGTCATGGCGGGGAGGTGACAATGGTTCCTTTGGCCGTAGTGGATGTCCGAGAATAATTTTAGATGATTCAGGTCCGGGGGCCCGGGCCCTGGCAGAAAGCGTGGGCCATAGCACACGAAAAATTGGGACTCGCGCGGATTTCCAATTTTATGGCCGTAAACATCGAAAAATGTAATTTGGTCATGGAGGGAGGGGCGGTGACTATGGTTCCTTTTGCCGAATTGGTTGTCCGAAACTTTTTTTAGACAATTCGGGTCCGGGGGCCTGGGGCCACGGCAGAACGCGTGGGCTATAGCACACGAAAAATATGGACTCGCGCGGATTTCCAATTTTATGGCCGTAAACATCAAAAAAAATGTAATTTGGTCATGGCGGGGAGGTGACTATGGTTCCTTTGGCCGCATTGGATGTCCGAGAAAAATTTTAGACGATTCGGGTCCGGGGGCCCGGGGTCACAGCAGAAGGCGTGGGCTATAGCACACGAAAACTTGGGACTCTCGCGGATTTCCAATTTTATTGCCGTAAACATCCAAAAAATGTAATTTGGTCATGGAGGGGCGGTGACCGTGGTTCCTTTGGCTGAATTGGATGTCCGAGAAAATTTTTAGACAATTCAGGTCCGGGGGCCCGGGGCCACGGCAGAAGGCGTGGGCTATAGCACACGAAAACTTGGGACTCTCGCGGATTTCCAATTTTATGGCCGTAAACATCCAAAAAATATAATTTGGTCATGGAGGGGCAGTGACCATGGTTCCTTTGGCTGAATTGGATGTCCGAGAAAATTTTTAGAGAATTCGGGTCCGAGGGCCCGGGGCCACGGCAGAAGGCGTGGGCTATAGCACACGAAAAGTTGGGACTCGCGCGGATTTCCGATTTTATGGCCGTAAAAATCCAAAAAATGTAATTTGGTCATGGCGGGGAGGTGACTATGGTTCCTTTGGCCGTATTGGATGTGAGAGAAAAATTTTAGACGATTCAGGTCCGGGGGCCCGGGGCCACGGCAGAAGGGGTGGGCTATAGCACACGAAAACTTGGGACTCTCGCGGATTTCAAATTTTATGGCCGTAAACATCCAAAAAAATGTAATTTGGTCATGGAGGGGCGGTGACCATGGTTCCTTTGGCTGAATTGGATGTCCGAGAAAATTTTTAGACAATTCGGGTTCGGGGGCCCGGGGCCACGGCAGAAGGCATGGGCTATAGCACACGAAAAATTGGGACTCGCGCGGATTTCCAATTTTATGGTCGTAAACATCAAAAAAATGTAATTTGGTCATGGCGGGGAGGTGACTATGGTTCCTTTGACCGCATTGGATGTCTGAGAAAATTTTTACACGATTCGGGTCCGGGGGCCCGGGGTCACAGCAGAAGGCGTGGGCTATAGCACACGAAAACTTGGGACTCTCGCGGATTTCCAATTTTATTGCCGTAAACATCCAAAAAATGTAATTTGGTCATGGAGGGGCGGTGACCATGGTTCCTTTGGCTGAATTGGATGTCCGAGAAAATTTTTAGACAATTCGGGTCCGGGGGCCCGGGGCTAAGGCAGAAGGCGTGGGCTATAGCACACGAAAAATTGGGACTCGCGCGGATTTCTAATTATATGTCCGTAAACATCAAAAAAATGTAATTTGGTCATGGCGTGGAGGTGATAATGGTTCCTTAGGCCGTAGTGGATGTCCGAGAATAATTTTAGATGATTCAGGTCCGGGGGCCCGGGCCCTGGCAGAAAGCGTGGGCCATAGCACACGAAAAATTGGGACTCGCGCGGATTTCCAATTTTATGGCCGTAAACATCCAAAAAATGTAATTTGGTCATGGAGGGAAGGGCGGTGACTATGGTTCCTTTTGCCGAATTGGTTGTCCGAAACTTTTTTTAGACAATTCGGGTCCGGGGGCCTGGGGCCACGGCAGAACGCGTGGGCTATAGCACACGAAAAATATGGACTCGCGCGGATTTCCAATTTTATGGCCGTAAACATCAAAAAAAATGTAATTTGGTCATGGCGGGGAGGTGACTATGGTTCCTTTGGCCGTATTGGATGTCCGAGAAAAATTTTTGTCGATTCAGGTCCGGGGGCCCGGGGCCATGGTAGAAGGCGTGGGCTATAGCACACGAAAACTTGGGACTCTCGCGGATTTCCAATTTTATGGCCGTAAACATCCAAAAAATATAATTTGGTCATGGAGGGGCAGTGACCATGGTTCCTTTGGCTGAATTAGATGTCCGAGAAAATTTTTAGACAATTCGGGTCCGAGGGCCCGGGGCCACGGCAGAAGGCGTGGGCTATAGCACACGAAAAGTTGGGACTCGCGCGGATTTCCGATTTTATGGCCGTAAAAATCCAAAAAATGTAATTTGGTCATGGCGGGGAGGTGACTATGGTTCCTTTGGCCGTATTGGATGTGAGAGAAAAATTTTAGACGATTCAGGTCCGGGGGCCCGGGGCCACGGCAGAAGGGGTGGGCTATAGCACACGAAAACTTGGGACTCTCGCGGATTTCAAATTTTATGGCCGTAAACATCCAAAAAAATGTAATTTGGTCATGGAGGGGCGGTGACCATGGTTCCTTTGGCTGAATTGGATGTCCGAGAAAATTTTTAGACAATTCGGGTTCGGGGGCCCGGGGCCACGGCAGAAGGCATGGGCTATAGCACACGAAAAGTTGGGACTCGCGCGGATTTCCAATTTTATGGCCGTAAATATCCAAATAATGTAATTTGGTCATGGCGGGGAGGTGACTATGGTTCCATTGGCCGTATTGGATGTCAGAGAAAAATTTTAGACGATTCAGGTACGGGGCCCGGGGCCACGGCAGAAGGCGTGGGCTATAGCACACGAAAACTTGGGACTCTCGCGGATTTCCAATTTTATGGCCGTAAACATCCAAAAAATATAATTTGGTCATGGAGGGGCAGTGACAATGGTTCCTTTGGCTGATTGGATGTCCGAGAAAATTTTTAGACAATTCGGGTCCGGGGCCACGGCAGAAGGCGTGGGCTATAGCACACGAAAAGATGGGACTCGCGCGGATTTCTGATTTTATGGCCGTAAACATCCAAAAAATGTAATTTGGTCATGGAGGGGAGGTGACTATGGTTCCTTTTGCCGTATTGGATGTGAGAAAAAATATTAGACGATTCAGGTCCGGGGGCCCGGGGCCACGGCAGAAGGCGTGGGCTATAGCACACGAAAACTTGGGACTCTCGCAGATTTCCAATTTTATGGCCGTAAACATCCAAAAAAATGTAATTTGGTCATGGAGGGGCGGTGACCATGGTTCCTTTGGCTGAATTGGATGTCCGAGAAAATTTTTAGACAATTCGGGTCCGGGGGCCCGGGGCCACGGCAGAAGGCATGGGCTATAGCACACGAAAAATTAGGACTCGCGCGGATTTCCAATTTTATGGTCGTAAAAATCAAAAAAATGTAATTTGGTCATGGCGGGGAGGTGACTATGGTTCCTTTGGCCGCATTGGATGTCCGAGAAAAATTTTAGACGATTCGGGTCCGGGGGCCCGGGGTCACAGCAGAAGGCGTGGGCTATAGCACACGAAAACTTGGGACTCTCGCGGATTTCCAATTTTATGGCCGTAAACATCCAAAAAATGTAATTTGGTCATGGAGGGGCGGTGACCATGGTTCCTTTGGCTGAATTGGATGTCCGAGAAAATTTTTAGACAATTTGGGTCCGGGGGCCCGGGGCCACGGCAGAAGGCGTGGGCTATAGCACACGAAAAATTGGGACTCGCGCGGATTTCTAATTATATGTCCGTAAACATCAAAAAAATGTAATTTGGTCATGGCGGGGAGGTGACAATGGTTCCTTTGGCCGTAGTGGATGTCCGAGAATAATTTTAGATGATTCAGGTCCGGGGGCCCGGGCCCTGGCAGAAAGCGTGGGCCATAGCACACGAAAAATTGGGACTCGCGCGGATTTCCAATTTTATGGCCGTAAACATCGAAAAATGTAATTTGGTCATGGAGGGAGGGGCGGTGACTATGGTTCCTTTTGCCGAATTGGTTGTCCGAAACTTTTTTTAGACAATTCGGGTCCGGGGGCCTGGGGCCACGGCAGAACGTGTGGGCTATAGCACACGAAAAATATGGACTCGCGCGGATTTCCAATTTTATGGCCGTAAACATCAAAAAAAATGTAATTTGGTCATGGCGGGGAGGTGACTATGGTTCTTTTGGCCGCATTGGATGTCCGAGAAAAATTTTAGACGATTCGGGTCCGGGGGCCCGGGGTCACAGCAGAAGGCGTGGGCTATAGCACACGAAAACTTGGGACTCTCGCGGATTTCCAATTTTATTGCCGTAAACATCCAAAAAATGTAATTTGGTCATGGAGGGGCGGTGACCGTGGTTCCTTTGGCTGAATTTGATGTCCGAGAAAATTTTTAGACAATTCAGGTCCGGGGGCCCGGGGCCACGGCAGAAGGCGTGGGCTATAGCAAACGAAAAATTGGGACTCGCGCGGATTTCCAATTTTATGGCCGTAAATATCCAAAAAATGTAATTTGGTCATGGCGGGGAGGTGACTATGGTTCCATTGGCCGTATTGGATGTCAGAGAAAAATTTTAGACGATTCAGGTACGGGGCCCGGGGCCACGGCAGAAGGCGTGGGCTATAGCACACGAAAACTTGGGACTCTCGCGGATTTCCAATTTTATGGCCGTAAACATCCAAAAAATATAATTTGGTCATGGAGGGGCAGTGACAATGGTTCCTTTGGCTGATTGGATGTCCGAGAAAATTTTTAGACAATTCGGGTCCGGGGCCATGGCAGAAGGCGTGGGCTATAGCACACGAAAAGATGGGACTCGCGCGGATTTCCGATTTTATGGCCGTAAACATCCAAAAAATGTAATTTGGTCATGGCGGGGAGGTGACTATGGTTCCTTTTGCCGTATTGGATGTGAGAGAAAAATATTAGACGATTCAGGTCCGGGGGCCCGGGGCCACGGCAGAAGGCGGGGGCTATAGCACACGAAAACTTGGGACTCTCGCGGATTTCCAATTTTATGGCCGTAAACTTCCAAAAAAATGTAATTTGGTCATGGAGGGGCGGTGAACATGGTTCCTTTGGCTGAATTGGATGTCCGAGAAAATTTTTAGACAATTCGGGTCCGGGGGCCCGGGGCCACGGCAGAAGGCATGGGCTATAGCACACGAAAAATTAGGACTCGCGCGGATTTCCAATTTTATGGCCGTAAACATCAAAAAAATGTAATTTGGTCATGGCGGGGAGGTGACTATGGTTCCTTTGGCCGCATTGGATGTCCGAGAAAAATTTTAGACGATTCGGGTCTGGGGGCCCGGGGTCACAGCAGAAGGCGTGGGCTATAGCACACGAAAACTTGGGACTCTCGCGGATTTCCAATTTTATGGCCGTAAACATCCAAAAAATGTAATTTGGTCATGGAGGGGCGGTGACCATGGTTCCTTTGGCTGAATTGGATGTCTGAGAAAATTTTTAGACAATTCGGGTCCGGGGGCCCGGGGCCACGGCAGAAGGCGTGGGCTATAGCACACGAAAAATTGGGACTCGCGCGGATTTCTAATTATATGTCCGTAAACATCAAAAAAACATAATTTGGTCATGGCGGGGAGGTGACAATGGTTCCTTTGGCCGTAGTGGATGTCCGAGAATAATTTTAGATGATTCAGGTCCGGGGGCCCGGGCCCTGGCAGAAAGCGTGGGCCATAGCACACGAAAAATTGGGACTCGCGCGGATTTCCAATTTTATGGCCGTAAACATCGAAAAATGTAATTTGGTCATGGAGGGAGGGGCGGTGACTATGGTTCCTTTTGCCGAATTGGTTGTCCGAAACTTTTTTTAGACAATTCGGGTCCGGGGGCCTGGGGCCACGGCAGAACGCGTGGGCTATAGCACACGAAAAATATGGACTCGCGCGGATTTCCAATTTTATGGCCGTAAACATCAAAAAAAATGTAATTTGGTCATGGCGGGGAGGTGACTATGGTTCCTTTGGCCGCATTGGATGTCCGAGAAAAATTTTAGACGATTCGGGTCCGGGGGCCCGGGGTCACAGCAGAAGGCGTGGGCTATAGCACACGAAAACTTGGGACTCTCGCGGATTTCCAATTTTATTGCCGTAAACATCCAAAAAATGTAATTTGGTCATGGAGGGGCGGTGACCGTGGTTCCTTTGGCTGAATTGGATGTCCGAGAAAATTTTTAGACAATTCAGGTCCGGGGGCCCGGGGCCACGGCAGAAGGCGTGGGCTATAGCAAACGAAAAATTGGGACTCGCGCGGATTTCCAATTTTATGGCCGTAAATATCCAAAAAATGTAATTTGGTCATGGCGGGGAGGTGACTATGGTTCCATTGGCCGTATTGGATGTCAGAGAAAAATTTTAGACGATTCAGGTACGGGGCCCGGGGCCACGGCAGAAGGCGTGGGCTATAGCACACGAAAACTTGGGACTCTCGCGGATTTCCAATTTTATGGCCGTAAACATCCAAAAAATATAATTTGGTCATGGAGGGGCAGTGACAATGGTTCCTTTGGCTGATTGGATGTCCGAGAAAATTTTTAGACAATTCGGGTCCGGGGCCACGGCAGAAGGCGTGGGCTATAGCACACGAAAAGATGGGACTCGCGCGGATTTCCGATTTTATGGCCGTAAACATCCAAAAAATGTAATTTGGTCATGGCGGGGAGGTGACTATGGTTCCTTTTGCCGTATTGGATGTGAGAGAAAAATATTAGACGATTCAGGTCCGGGGGCCCGGGGCCACGGCAGAAGGCGTGGGCTATAGCACACGAAAACTTGGGACTCTCGCGGATTTCCAATTTTATGGCCGTAAACTTCCAAAAAAATGTAATTTGGTCATGGAGGGGCGGTGAACATGGTTCCTTTGGCTGAATTGGATGTCCGAGAAAATTTTTAGACAATTCGGGTCCGGGGGCCCGGGGCCACGGCAGAAGGCATGGGCTATAGCACACGAAAAATTAGGACTCGCGCGGATTTCCAATTTTATGGCCGTAAACATCAAAAAAATGTAATTTGGTCATGGCGGGGAGGTGACTATGGTTCCTTTGGCCGCATTGGATGTCCGAGAAAAATTTTAGACGATTCGGGTCTGGGGGCCCGGGGTCACAGCAGAAGGCGTGGGCTATAGCACACGAAAACTTGGGACTCTCGCGGATTTCCAATTTTATGGCCGTAAACATCCAAAAAATGTAATTTGGTCATGGAGGGGCGGTGACCATGGTTCCTTTGGCTGAATTGGATGTCCGAGAAAATTTTTAGACAATTCGGGTCCGGGGGCCCGGGGCCACGGCAGAAGGCGTGGGCTATAGCACACGAAAAATTGGGACTCGCGCGGATTTCTAATTATATGTCCGTAAACATCAAAAAAATATAATTTGGTCATGGCGGGGAGGTGACAATGGTTCCTTTGGCCGTAGTGGATGTCCGAGAATAATTTTAGATGATTCAGGTCCGGGGGCCCGGGCCCTGGCAAAAAGCGTGGGCCATAGCACACGAAAAATTGGGACTCGCGCGGATTTCCAATTTTATGGCCGTAAACATCGAAAAATGTAATTTGGTCATGGAGGGAGGGGCGGTGACTATGGTTCCTTTTGCCGAATTGGTTGTCCGAAACTTTTTTTAGACAATTCGGGTCCGGGGGCCTAGGGCCACGGCAGAACGCGTGGGCTATAGCACACGAAAAATATGGACTCGCGCGGATTTCCAATTTTATGGCCGTAAACATCAAAAAAAATGTAATTTGGTCATGGCGGGGAGGTGACTATGGTTCTTTTGGCCGCATTGGATGTCCGAGAAAAATTTTAGACGATTCGGGTCCGGGGGCCCGGGGTCACAGCAGAAGGCGTGGGCTATAGCACACGAAAACTTGGGACTCTCGCGGATTTCCAATTTTATTGCCGTAAACATCCAAAAAATGTAATTTGGTCATGGAGGGGCGGTGACCGTGGTTCCTTTGGCTGAATTGGATGTCCGAGAAAATTTTTAGACAATTCAGGTCCGGGGGCCCGGGGCCACGGCAGAAGGCGTGGGCTATAGCAAACGAAAAATTGGGACTCGCGCGGATTTCCAATTTTATGGCCGTAAATATCCAAAAAATGTAATTTGGTCATGGCGGGGAGGTGACTATGGTTCCATTGGCCGTATTGGATGTCAGAGAAAAATTTTAGACGATTCAGGTACGGGGCCCGGGGCCACGGCAGAAGGCGTGGGCTATAGCACACGAAAACTTGGGACTCTCGCGGATTTCCAATTTTATGGCCGTAAACATCCAAAAAATATAATTTGGTCATGGAGGGGCAGTGACAATGGTTCCTTTGGCTGATTGGATGTCCGAGAAAATTTTTAGACAATTCGGGTCCGGGGCCACGGCAGAAGGCGTGGGCTATAGCACACGAAAAGATGGGACTCGCGCGGATTTCCGATTTTATGGCCGTAAACATCCAAAAAATGTAATTTGGTCATGGCGGGGAGGTGACTATGGTTCCTTTTGCCGTATTGGATGTGAGAGAAAAATATTAGACGATTCAGGTCCGGGGGCCCGGGGCCACGGCAGAAGGCGTGGGCTATAGCACACGAAAACTTGGGACTCTCGCGGATTTCCAATTTTATGGCCGTAAACTTCCAAAAAAATGTAATTTGGTCATGGAGGGGCGGTGAACATGGTTCCTTTGGCTGAATTGTAT
Source organism: Nicotiana benthamiana (assembly GCA_034376525.1). Taxonomy (NCBI): domain Eukaryota; kingdom Viridiplantae; phylum Streptophyta; class Magnoliopsida; order Solanales; family Solanaceae; genus Nicotiana; species Nicotiana benthamiana. Next base: position 101,604,831 of record CM067336.1, read on the forward strand.
GTCCGAGAAAATTTTTAGACAATTCGGGTCCGGGGGCCCGGGGCCACGGCAGAAGGCATGGGCTATAGCACACGAAAAATTAGGACTCGCGCGGATTTCCAATTTTATGGCCGTAAACATCAAAAAAATGTAATTTGGTCATGGCGGGGAGGTGACTATGGTTCCTTTGGCCGCATTGGATGTCCGAGAAAAATTTTAGACGATTCGGGTCGGGGGGCCCGGGGTCACAGCAGAAGGCGTGGGCTATAGCACACGAAAACTTGGGACTCTCGCGGATTTCCAATTTTATGGCCGTAAACATCCAAAAAATGTAATTTGGTCATGGAGGGGCGGTGACCATGGTTCCTTTGGCTGAATTGGATGTCCGAGAAAATTTTTAGACAATTCGGGTCCGGGGGCCCGGGGCCACGGCAGAAGGCGTGGGCAATAGCACACGAAAAATTGGGACTCGCGCGGATTTCCGATTTTATGGCCGTAAACATCCAAAAAATGTAATTTGGTCATGGCGGGGAGGTGACTATGGTTCCTTTGGCCGTATTGGATGTGAGAGAAAAATTTTAGACGATTCAGGTCCGGGGGCCCGGGGCCACGGCAGAAGGCGTGGGCTATAGCACACGAAAACTTGGGACTCTCGCGGATTTCCAATTTTATGGCCGTAAACATCCAAAAAAATGTAATTTGGTCATGGAGGGGCGGTGACCATGGTTCCTTTGGCTGAATTGGATGTCCGAGAAAATTTTTAGACAATTCGGGTCCAGGGGCCCGGGGCCACGGCAGAAGGCATGGGCTATAGCACACGAAAAATTGGGACTCGCGCGGATTTCCAATTTTATGGCCGTAAACATCAAAAATATGTAATTTGGTCATGGCGGGGAGGTGACTATGGTTCCTTTGGCCGCATTGGATGTCCAAGAAAAATTTTAGACGATTCGGGTCCGGGGGCCCGTGGTCACAGCAGAAGGCGTGGGCTATAGCACACGAAAACTTGGGACTCTCGCGGATTTCCAATTTTATTGCCGTAAACATCCAAAAAATGTAATTTGGTCATGGAGGGGCGGTGACCATGGTTCCTTTGGCTGAATTGGAAGTCCGAGAAAATTTTTAGACAATTCGGGTCCGGGGGCCCGGGGCCACGGCAGAAGGCATGGGCTATAACACACGAAAAATTGGGACTCGCGCGGATTTCTAATTATATGTCCGTAAACATCAAAAAAATGTAATTTGGTCATGGCGGGGAGGTGACAATGGTTCCTTTGGCCGTAGTGGATGTCCGAGAATAATTTTAGATGATTCAGGTCCGGGGGCCCGGGCCCTGGCAGAAAGCGTGGGCCATAGCACACGAAAAATTGGGACTCGCGCGGATTTCCAATTTTATGGCCGTAAACATCCAAAAAATGTAATTTGGTCATGGAGGGAGGGGCGGTGACTATGGTTCCTTTTGCCGAATTGGTTGTCCGAAACTTTTTTTAGACAATTCGGGTCGGGGGGCCTGGGGCCACGGCAGAACGCGTGGGCTATAGCACACGAAAAATATGGACTCGCGCGGATTTCCAATTTTATGGCCGTAAACATCAAAAAAATGTAATTTGGTCATGGCGGGGCGGTGACCATGGTTCCTTTGGCTGAATTGGATGTCCGAGAAAATTTTTAGACAATTCGGGTCCGGGAGCCCGGGGCCACGGCAGAAGGCATGGGCTATAGCACACGAAAAATTGGGACTCGCGCGGATTTCGAATTTTATGGCCGTAAACATTAAAAAAAATGTAATTTGGTCATGGCGGGGAGGTGACTATGGTTCCTTTGGCCGCATTGGATGTCCGAGAAAAATTTTAGACGATTCGGGTCCGGGGGCCCGGGGTCACAGCAGAAGGCGTGGGCTATAGCACACGAAAACTTGGGACTCTCGCGGATTTCCAATTTTATTGCCGTAAACATCCAAAAAATGTAATTTGGTCATGGAGGGGCGGTGACCATGGTTCCTTTGGCTGAATTGGAAGTCCGAGAAAATTTTTAGACAATTCGGGTCCGGGGGCCCGGGGCCACGGCAGAAGGCGTGGGCTATAGCACACGAAAACTTGGGACTCTCGCGGATTTCCAATTTTATGGCTGTAAACATCCAAAAAATATAATTTGGTCACGGAGGGGCAGTGACCATGGTTCCTTTGGCTGAATTGGATGTCCGAGAAAATTTTTAGACAATTCGGGTCCGAGGGCCCGGGGCCACGGCAGAAAGCGTGGGCCATAGCACACGAAAAATTGGGACTCGCGCGGATTTCCAATTTTATGGCCGTAAACATCCAAAAAATGTAATTTGGTCATGGAGGGAGGGGCGGTGACTATGGTTCCTTTTGCCGAATTGGTTGTCCGAAACTTTTTTTAGACAATTCGGGTCGGGGGGCCTGGGGCCACGGCAGAACGCGTGGGCTATAGCACACGAAAAATATGGACTCGCGCGGATTTCCAATTTTATGGCCGTAAACATCAAAAAAAATGTAATTTGGTCATGGCGGGGAGGTGACTATGGTTCCTTTGGCCGTATTGGATGTCCGAGAAAAATTTTTGACGATTCAGGTCCGGGGGCCCGGGGCCACGGTAGAAGGCGTGGGCTATAGCACACGAAAACTTGGGACTCTCGCGGATTTCAAATTTTATGGCCGTAAACATCCAAAAAATATAATTTGGTCATGGAGGGGCAGTGACCATGGTTCCTTTGGCTGAATTAGATGTCCGAGAAAATTTTTAGACAATTCGGGTCCGAGGGCCCGGGGCCACGGCAGAAGGCGTGGGCTATAGCACACGAAAAGTTGGGACTCGCGCGGATTTCCAATTTTATGGCCGTAAATATCCAAAAACTGTAATTTGGTCATGGCGGGGAGGTGACTATGGTTCCATTGGCCGTATAGGATGTCAGAGAAAAATTTTAGACGATTCAGGTACGGGGCCCGGGGCCACGGCAGAAGGCGTGGGCTATAGCACACGAAAACTTGGGACTCTCGCGGATTTCCAATTTTATGGCCGTAAACATCCAAAAAATATAATTTGGTCATGGAGGGGCAGTGACAATGGTTCCTTTGGCTGATTGGATGTCCGAGAAAATTTTTAGACAATTCGGGTCCGGGGCCACGGCAGAAGGCGTGGGCTATAGCACACGAAAAGATGGGACTCGCGCGGATTTCCGATTTTATGGCCGTAAACATCCAAAAAATGTAATTTGGTCATGGCGGGGAGGTGACTATGGTTCCTTTTGCCGTATTGGATGTGAGAGAAAAATATTAGACGATTCAGGTCCGGGGGCCCGGGGCCCCGGCAGAAGGCGTGGGCTATAGCACACGAAAACTTGGGACTCTCGCGGATTTCCAATTTTATGGCCGTAAACATCCAAAAAAATGTAATTTGGTCATGGAGGGGCGGTGACCATGGTTCCTTTGGCTGAATTGGATGTCCGAGAAAATTTTTAGACAATTCGGGTCCGGGGGCCCGGGGCCACGGCAGAAGGCATGGGCTATAGCACACGAAAAATTAGGACTCGCGCGGATTTCCAACTTTATGGCTGTAAACATAAAAAAAATGTAATTTGGTCATGGCGGGGAGGTGACTATGGTTCCTTTGGCCGAATTGGTTGTCCGAAATTTTTTTTAGACAATTCGGGTCCGGGGGCCTGGGGCCACGGCAGAAGGCGTGGGCTATAGCACACGAAAAATATGGACTCGCGCGGATTTCCAATTTTATGGCCGTAAACATCCAAAAAATGTAATTTGGTCATGGAGGGGCGGTGACCATGGTTCCTTTGGCTAAATTGGATGTCCGAGAAATTTTTTAGACAATTCGGGTCCGGGGGCCCGGGGCCACGGCAGAAGGCGTGGGCTATAGCACACGAAAAATTGGGACTCGCGCGGATTTCCAATTTTATGTCCGTAAACATCAAAAAAAATGTAATTTGGTCATGGAGGGGCAGTGACCATGGTTCCTTTGGCTTAATTGGATGTCCGAGAAAATTTTTAGACAATTCAGGTCCGGGGGCCCGGGGCCACGGCAGAAGGCGTGGGCTATGGCACACGAAAAATTGGGACTCGCGCGGATTTCCAATTTTATGTCCGTAAACATCAAAAAAAATGTAATTTGGTCATGGCGGGGAGGTGACTATGGTTCCTTTGGCCGAATTGGATGTCCGAGAAAAGTTTTAGACAAATCGGGTCCGGGGGCCATCCTACCTCATATTACAAGACGAGAGTCTTTTTATAGACCTCTGACACCAAAAGAGTTAATCTCCTAGATACAAATGGACGGCTTAGATTTTGCCGACAGTATTGTGGGGTTCTACTTTTATGAAAGAGATATGACCCCATGTGAAAAGATAAGGATAAGATTCCTTATGACCCGGGGACCGTTTATGGGACCCAACCTACGGACACTAATTATGACTTGTCCTTAGTGGACAATAATTAGACGCATACCCCTCAGTTTTTCCTTCTTTTGGAAGGTAGTGATAAAGTGGGTATTCACAGGACACTAAGTGGGCATTCCCACCGAATAGTAACTTGACTCTTCGGAAAAGTAAATATTAACTTGACTCTTCGGAAAAGTAAATATTATTCATAAAATCCTTCTAGATAAGCCTGAGCAATACCTTTAGGATTACACATGTCATCATTACTGGATTCAGCAGAGGAGGAGACTTCTTCAAGAAGTTGCATAATGGTTTCTTCATCCTGATTATCAATATCTTGAAGAGCCTTTTGAAGCTTCTTCTTCATTTCCGCCTTGGATGATTTGGATTGTGGAGTTGTCTTCCCCACTACAATTTTTCCCTTATCAAGAGTTGATACCTTAGGTTTTGGAACCCAACCTTTAACCTTTATTTCTTTGGATAGGTACCTGATCCTATCGAATTCTGCGATTTTGAAATCCCAGCTGATAATAAAAGAAATTCTTTTTTGAATATAAAATTTACACATTTTAATGTGAGAAGGGAGAGTAGTGATCTCTTGTGAAATTTGGAAATTTTCGAATTTATTGAGGAATTGTTGTGGGAGGTTTTCTAATTTTCCTCCAAAAGTCTTCCACCAGTCATAGAACCATCTGGGGATGATGGCCTTGATAACTTCAGGACTGTATTTAATAAACCAAGTATGACCTGGTCTAAGATACATGAAATTATACCAAGCTTGTTGGTATGTATACCAGTTGTAAGTCTGGGGCTTATGGTTCATACTAAGACGTATGGGAGTAAGAAGATGGTCAACATGCCATTCGAAAGGAGATAAAATCTTTTTGATTGTAAACTGTGAATATAGGATGAAATCAGGGTTTCTATCAGAGTAAACATGTTCCACTTCGATGGAGTCTGTATCGACTAAGATAGCCTCAAAATAAAGGCGAGTGTGAAGGGGGTCAGGACTATCAATGTAGTTGGATGAATTATAGCAGGGCTTTATAAGGTCTTGGACTCGACCAGATTCAAACTCTTTATCGAGGGCTAAAATGGGAGAGACCTTAATGGTCAAGAATTCAAAAGTCTCAGTTGGCTGAGAAGAGGGTTTTTGAATTTGGACTTTAGGGTCCACTGCTTGGGCAAAAGACTCTGGGGTCTTCATTTCATAACTAGATTTGTTCTGGACCTTAGAAGTGGATCCAGAGGAAGATTCAGGCTTTGGGCCTGGAAGTTTTGGGAGTTCTCCTAAAACGGTAAACTTATTTTGGCTCTGGGCCGGACTAGGAAGAGGAGGAAAAGAGGGCTTTATTTGGGCCAAACTAGTAGGAACGAAAGGTCTAACTGTTGATAGTTGCCTTTCAGACTTGACGTTTTTGAACGGGCTAGTTTTTGACGACTTCATGGCCCTGAAGAAATTCTCGAGTTAGAAAATCTGGAAGAGAATTATTTTCTCCTTTTATAAAATCAATTTTGAAATCAAAGCTAGATAGTAGAGCTTGCCATCTAGCAAATATTTGTTTTGAAACAAGATTTTTAACATCTTTTTGTAAAATTTCTTTGGCCGATTTGCAATCAACTCGAAGTAAAAATTCTTTGTTTACTAAATCATCTTGGAATTTAGTAATACATAGTACTATAGATAAAACTTCCTTTTTTACAGTACTATAATTTTTCTGGGTATTATTCCAGATACCAGAAGTAAACCTCACCAGTTGCTCGCAACTATTTGGTTCTATTTGCTGTTTTAGAATACCTCCGTATCCTATATCAGAAGCATCAGTTTCAACTATCATATATGCATCGGGATTGGGTATCCCTAAGCAAGGAAGATTTTGGACTAATCTCTTAATCTTCTTGACACTTTGGGTTTGTTCATCTCCCCACGGTATAGGATTCTTTCTAAGCCTAAGATACAAAGGCTCACAAGTTTGTCTAACTTTAGGAATAAAGTCAGCAACATAATTAAGACTTCCTAAGAATCTCTGAAGCTGGGTCTTATCCTTAATTTCATCAGGAAATTTGGACGAGAATTCAATGGCTCTACAGATAGGTTTGTAGGTACCTTGATATAGGTCATGGCCTAAGAATCTAATAGAGGTTTGAAAGAGCTTAATTTTCTTAGCACTAATAACCAAACCATTATTTTGCACAACTTTAAAAAATGTGGAAAGATGCTTAAAATGAGAATCAATGTCTTCCGAAAATATTAACACATCATCAATATAAACAATTGACATATAAGAATAAGGATTGAAAATATTATTCATAATATTCTGAAATTCAGACGGGGCATTTTTTAACCCAAAAGGCATAACATTCCACTCATAATGACCAAAAGGTACATTGAATGCAGTTTTATAACGATCCTTTTCATTAATCTGGATTTGCCAAAATCCAGATTTCATATCGAACTTACTATAAAGGTTTGCTTTATAAGTTCGTTTAAGGAGATCCCTTTTATTAGGGATTGGATGCCGGATCCATTTAAGGACCGAATTCAAAGGCTTATAATTAATAACAAGCCTTGGTGCACCCCTTTCTTTTTCTGCGCTATTATTAACATAAAAGGCAGAACAACTCCAAGGAGAGTTAGAGGGTCTAATAATACCATTATCAAGTAAATGGTTAATCTCAGTTTTGCAAATTTCAACCATTTCATGGTTCATTTGAATAGGTCTAGCCTTAGTAGGTATGTTTTGTTCATTAAACCCATCAATGTAGGGTAATGCTACAGAATGCTTTTTTATATTCCAAAAGGCAGTAGGAAGATTTGAACAAACTTCATTTTCAAATTTCTTTTGAAGGGAATCTACCTTAGACATTATTCCCGGGGTTTTTAAAGTTTGTTTAATTCTTTCTATAGTAATCTCTTCTTTTAAAAAAGAAATATGATTAGAAAGACAATTAATTTTAAATATAGTTTTTTCTTTTAAAAACCTACTCTCTGTAGGAGAAAGAGTTTGAACAAAAGGGAAAAACACCTCTTGACCGAGGATACAAGCATGAATGCCATCTATATCATTAGTAAAAGGTTTAAGTTGACTAATGAATGGCGTTCCTAGAATAATATCTTCATTGATATTTTCAGTGATTACAAAATCATTAGTAAAGCAAATATTGTTATTACAAATATGGGCTTTAGATAATTTGTAATCAATTTTCATTCGCTCACCAGTGGCCGAGTATAAACGAGTTGTACTCTTTTCAAGGTACTTAAGAGGAATAAGACCTTTCACTATACAGTTACGGTCGGCACCACTGTCAAATAAAGCAACCTTGTTGAGAACAAAATTTTTTGCAACAACAATTTTGACAGGAATATGTTCACTAATAGATTTAATAGTGGACACAGAAGGACCGGGATTAGTGGAAGGAGTATTATTAAGAAGACCTGGATCAACAGGTTGTTCTCCAGGGAAGTCAAATTCTTTTTCAGGAAAAGAGTCAGTCTTCTCAACAGTGTCCTGAAGGACTTGAGAAGTAAGGGATTCCATCTCGACTTTGTCAAGACGCGATTTCAACTGCCTAACTTCTTGTTTAAGAGAATTCATCTCTTGACGTAAGTCAGATATAGAGGGCTCAGCAGGTTTATCGAACCTATTGAACACTTGTTTCATACTAAAAGGTTCGATGGCCTTAGACGAAGAAGGTTTCTTTTGATCAGAACCCAGAATAATTTTCTTGAGCTCAATCAAATACTTGGCACGAGATTCATCGTCTTTGATATGATCAATAATATCAAAAAGGACTTCCTTGGAGTCCGATGTGATCATACTAAGAGTATTGGAAGGACATCCGCAAAAGACACCTTCACAAGATTCTTCGCAAGATTCTTCAGAATCTGACTGACTGTCATTAGTCTCATAAGCGACGTTGATATTTTCTTCATCACTGTATTCTTCAGAAGAGGAATTACTCGAATCAGACTCGCTTTCCTGAAGGATAGAAAAGAGTTTTTCTTTAGTATCCTCATCTAGTCCCAGAAGGTTTATTTTCTTCTTCTTCTTAGAAGATTTGCACTGGTTGGCTCTATGACCAGACTTACCACAAGTCCAGCAGACATCTTCTTTATGGGAAGGTCTTGTCTTCCTAAATTTCTTTTTCTTAGGTTCATACGACCTATCTTTAGACTTGTTTTTCTTAGTCTTTCTAGATGATTTATAAGAGGACTTAGCCTTAGAATTCTTCTTAGCTTGCTTGGAAGGGGGATAGTCTATATTGCCATAGCCAAAGTCTCTACAAAAACTGCCTAGTTCTGCTTTGGAGGTCAATCTATCTTTCTTAAGATGACTCTTAAGTTTTAGGTCAGTACATAGCTCTAGGGCTGTGGTATTAATAAGACTAATAATATCTCCATAGGTCATAAGTTCATAGGGTATCTTACCGCCACACCTATCTCTTATTTTTGATCTAACCTTTTCGGCAAATAAGGGGGGAAGACCGCTAATAAATCTGTCTTTCCAAAAATCACTATTGCAGTCAGGTCTAGTCATAATTTTGACCATAAACTGATCTTTGTACCACCTAAAGTCACTTAGTCTAGGGCAACGAAGATTGTTAAGAATTTCAAGACTCCTATCTTGGAAGAGTTTAGGCTCTCCTACAAAGTGTTTGGCAATGTGGTAGAGCAGAGTGGCACAAGCATCCTCTCTGGTTTCAGATTCAGAAGTTTCCATATCACTAACTGTTTTAACAGTAGTAATAATGGTGGTTGCGTTGAGGATTTGAAGCTTAAGATCTTCGGTGACATAATTATCCCACCAATACCTAAGCATACCAGTAAAGCCAGCAGTGATCATGGCCGCTGCTTCTTTATCAGAAGAATTTCGCAGCTTGTAACTGGTAATACAAACGCCCATTTCGTGAAGGACACGATAGATTTGATGTTCGGCAAGACCATCAATATTCCATTCAACGATGCCTCTACCATCATGAGATGATTGAGACTGGAAACCATCTTCCTCATACTGAGTATCAGGAAAAGAGGGACGACTATAATAGTTTCTCCTATGGGGGTATCTATCGGAAAGTTTGAGAAGAGAGTTATCAGAAAGAGTTCTAACACTCTCAGCACTATTGGTGTTGTTCTCTTTAGTTGGTCGAGAACTGGACGCTTGATTAGAAGTTTCTTTTGCTTTTGAAGCATTAGAAACTTCTTTTACTTTACTTTCACTTGAAACATGAAAGTTGGCTAGCTTTTCGGTAATCTGTTCAACCAGTTTACCAGAGACAGAGATATTTTCGCTAAGTGTAGGAAACAATTCCCGGCGAAATTCAGGAGGCTTGAATATAGGATTAGGCTCTATCGTACTATTTGTACTAGGCCTGGGGATACTTAGACTAGGAGTTAGTCTAGGTTTTGCTTCTTCAATTTGAAGGGAAACAGAGTGCAACAATTTATTGGTGTAATTGTTTTGTTCTACAATTTTGTCTATGTCCGCATTAGAGGGTGTACTCGTAGGATTACTGCTTTTGAGTTTAAAAGGAGAAGCAGAAACAATGGTGTTGGAATGAGGAATTTTAATTCCTTCAAGAGGAGGAGTGACAGACTCAACAACCTTGTTGGTTTGAGTATACCACTTATTAACCAGAACTTGTAAAGACTCATTCTGGTCATCCAGTTTTCCAGTGATTTCGAACCACTTAAAATATTCAATATCACACTTCAAGCGCTTCATATCGGCAATCCATTGTTGCCCAAAAATCGCTTGCTGGCTCTTAGAATAGGTAGCAGTGTACCATTTGACCCTTAAAGCGTTTTTTGGGTCAAGCCAGAGTCTTTTTAAAGCAGCAAGATTAGGGGTATAATCTTCCTCAACTTTAATGACGTGAAGACCAGGGTCTGAATTTTGCCTTGGAGGCGCCATATCAGATTCTGTGGGACTAGAGGGTTCCTGAATAGGTTCTTGAAACTGAGATTTATAAAAAACTTTTGGGATATCTCCCGAAAAATCTACCCCATCAACTTGACTATTAATAACAGATTTATTAATAGCAGATCTAAAGGAGCGAGTAAATACTTCTTCCCGGGGGTTTGAAGAAGTAGAACCTACGGTGAAACTTCTACGAGGTTGAGAGTTCAGAAATTTAAGGTCAACTGAACCATCGGAATTTTGGATGATTCGTTCTATTTGGCGATTCTCTGTATGAGAGGGAATGGGTTGAGTAATAGCTTCAAAGTGCCAATCAGTATTGGATAGAATGTCTTTCCACTGAAGAAGGCGAGGAACAAAGATGGTACTATGTTCATGGTTAGCTTCCATTAACATAGTCACACCTTTGGTACTCTCTATCCTTGCTTTCGGAGCAAGGGTAGTAGACATCAACCGATAATAAACGCGGTATATAACAGCTATTTCACGAGTTTCGGATTTGCTGTTCATATTAAGAGTTTTGATATTAAGCGTTAATGTATCTAACACATTAGGATCATTAATATCAACAGAGAAATTAGGATAACAATTGAAATAAACAGGGCCTCCTGCTAAATTACTTTCAAGTGCCCCTAACAAAGAATCATCAAAGTTAAGAAAACGTGCATCACGTAAAAGTGCACAAACAGGAATATTAAGTCCTTTTCTAAATAAAGGCTTAACAGCAACTTGCACAAGACCAATATGCAGATAATTAAAACTAGACTTATATCTAATTATATCATGCTCATGTAACAATTTTATAACTTCTAAAGAGTTATTAATAGCAACAGTTGATTCACACGTTTTAATATTATGCTTTTTAATGAAATTAAAGTGACCTATCTGGTAGATCTTATGAAAAGGTTCAGCAGGGATACTCCAGTTATCCAAATTAGACTCAGTTAAGGCAATCTGAGTAGATCTAGAAGATAAGTTAACAGAATTTAAAATATTTTGATTCATATAAGAAAAATTACTGTCCTGGAACTAATACAGAAGCAAAATCATAAGTATATAATATTCAGATAAAAGCAAATAACAAAGATCAAATTATAAAAAAGTCCTAAATCTAAATATCTAGGTTCATAATGATCTAAACGTTCTCTTGGTTTTACCTCTTCTCTCTCTAGAGTTATCTTGGCTACGGGAACACCTAAGGGTCACAATAAACGCCTACCATGGCTAACAAGGACCGCAAGGACAGGCTTGCCAACGTACACTCCGGATATTAATCGGATACCTCACACACTTAGAGAGAAATAAGTACCTCACACAAAATAGATCAAATATGAAATAAGATAAAAGATTTAATACTTAGAAATAATTTAATCAAGTTATGAGATTTCATCAAAATAACTATACTAAATTTTTGCAAAAGTAATAAGCTCCGGACAGTATATGTATTTAGTTGCTCATGTTAAATACATATACAACCATCCTGGCTCTGATACCAATTTACCTAAGCATACCAGTAAAGCCATGGTAGGCGTTTATTGTGACCCTTAGGTGTTCCCGTAGCCAAGATAACTCTAGAGAGAGAAGAGGTAAAACCAAGAGAACGTTTAGATCATTATGAACCTAGATATTTAGATTTAGGACTTTTTTATAATTTGATCTTTGTTATTTGCTTTTATCTGAATATTATATACTTATGATTTTGCTTCTGTATTAGTTCCAGGACAGTAATTTTTCTTATATGAATCAAAATATTTTAAATTCTGTTAACTTATCTTCTAGATCTACTCAGATTGCCTTAACTGAGTCTAATTTGGATAACTGGAGTATCCCTGCTGAACCTTTTCATAAGATCTACCAGATAGGTCACTTTAATTTCATTAAAAAGCATAATATTAAAACGTGTGAATCAACTGTTGCTATTAATAACTCTTTAGAAGTTATAAAATTGTTACATGAGCATGATATAATTAGATATAAGTCTAGTTTTAATTATCTGCATATTGGTCTTGTGCAAGTTGCTGTTAAGCCTTTATTTAGAAAAGGACTTAATATTCCTGTTTGTGCACTTTTACGTGATGCACGTTTTCTTAACTTTGATGATTCTTTGTTAGGGGCACTTGAAAGTAATTTAGCAGGAGGCCCTGTTTATTTCAATTGTTATCCTAATTTCTCTGTTGATATTAATGATCCTAATGTGTTAGATACATTAACGCTTAATATCAAAACTCTTAATATGAACAGCAAATCCGAAACTCGTGAAATAGCTGTTATATACCGCGTTTATTATCGGTTGATGTCTACTACCCTTGCTCCGAAAGCAAGGATAGAGAGTACCAAAGGTGTGACTATGTTAATGGAAGCTAACCATGAACATAGTACCATCTTTGTTCCTCGCCTTCTTCAGTGGAAAGACATTCTATCCAATACTGATTGGCACTTTGAAGCTATTACTCAACCCATTCCCTCTCATACAGAGAATCGCCAAATAGAACGAATCATCCAAAATTCCGATGGTTCAGTTGACCTTAAATTTCTGAACTCTCAACCTCGTAGAAGTTTCACCGTAGGTTCTACTTCTTCAAACCCCCGGGAAGAAGTATTTACTCGCTCCTTTAGATCTGCTATTAATAAATCTGTTATTAATAGTCAAGTTGATGGGGTAGATTTTTCGGGAGATATCCCAAAAGTTTTTTATAAATCTCAGTTTCAAGAACCTATTCAGGAACCCTCTAGTCCCACAGAATCTGATATGGCGCCTCCAAGGCAAAATTCAGACCCTGGTCTTCACGTCATTAAAGTTGAGGAAGATTATACCCCTAATCTTGCTGCTTTAAAAAGACTCTGGCTTGACCCAAAAAACGCTTTAAGGGTCAAATGGTACACTGCTACCTATTCTAAGAGCCAGCAAGCGATTTTTGGGCAACAATGGATTGCCGATATGAAGCGCTTGAAGTGTGATATTGAATATTTTAAGTGGTTCGAAATCACTGGAAAACTGGATGACCAGAATGAGTCTTTACAAGTTCTGGTTAATAAGTGGTATACTCAAACCAACAAGGTTGTTGAGTCTGTCACTCCTCCTCTTGAAGGAATTAAAATTCCTCATTCCAACACCATTGTTTCTGCTTCTCCTTTTAAACTCAAAAGCAGTAATCCTACGAGTACACCCTCTAATGCGGACATAGACAAAATTGTAGAACAAAACAATTACACCAATAAATTGTTGCACTCTGTTTCCCTTCAAATTGAAGAAGCAAAACCTAGACTAACTCCTAGTCTAAGTATCCCCAGGCCTAGTACAAATAGTACGATAGAGCCTAATCCTATATTCAAGCCTCCTGAATTTCGCCGGGAATTGTTTCCTAAACTTAGCGAAAATATCTCTGTCTCTGGTAAACTGGTTGAACAGATTACCGAAAAGCTAGCCAACTTTCATGTTTCAAGTGAAAGTAAAGTAAAAGAAGTTTCTAATGCTTCAAAAGCAAAAGAAACTTCTAATCAAGCGTCCAGTTCTCGACCAACTAAAGAGAACAACACCAATAGTGCTGAGAGTGTTAGAACTCTTTCTGATAACTCTCTTCTCAAACTTTCCAATAGATACCCCCATAGGAGAAACTATTATAGTCGTCCCTCTTTTCCTGATACTCAGTATGAGGAAGATGGTTTCCAGTCTCAATCATCTCATGATGGTAGAGGCATCGTTGAATGGAATATTGATGGTCTTGCCGAACATCAAATCTATCGTGTCCTTCACGAAATGGGCGTTTGTATTACCAGTTACAAGCTGCGAAATTCTTCTGATAAAGAAGCAGCGGCCATGATCACTGCTGGCTTTACTGGTATGCTTAGGTATTGGTGGGATAATTATGTCACCGAAGATCTTAAGCTTCAAATCCTCAACGCAACCACCATTATTACTACTGTTAAAACAGTTAGTGATATGGAAACTTCTGAATCTGAAACCAGAGAGGATGCTTGTGCCACTCTGCTCTACCACATTGCCAAACACTTTGTAGGAGAGCCTAAACTCTTCCAAGATAGGAGTCTTGAAATTCTTAACAATCTTCGTTGCCCTAGACTAAGTGACTTTAGGTGGTACAAAGATCAGTTTATGGTCAAAATTATGACTAGACCTGACTGCAATAGTGATTTTTGGAAAGACAGATTTATTAGCGGTCTTCCCCCCTTATTTGCCGAAAAGGTTAGATCAAAAATAAGAGATAGGTGTGGCGGTAAGATACCCTATGAACTTATGACCTATGGAGATATTATTAGTCTTATTAATACCACAGCCCTAGAGCTATGTACTGACCTAAAACTTAAGAGTCATCTTAAGAAAGATAGATTGACCTCCAAAGCAGAACTAGGCAGTTTTTGTAGAGACTTTGGCTATGGCAATATAGACTATCCCCCTTCCAAGCAAGCTAAGAAGAATTCTAAGGCTAAGTCCTCTTATAAATCATCTAGAAAGACTAAGAAAAACAAGTCTAAAGATAGGTCGTATGAACCTAAGAAAAAGAAATTTAGGAAGACAAGACCTTCCCATAAAGAAGATGTCTGCTGGACTTGTGGTAAGTCTGGTCATAGAGCCAACCAGTGCAAATCTTCTAAGAAGAAGAAGAAAATAAACCTTCTGGGACTAGATGAGGATACTAAAGAAAAACTCTTTTCTATCCTTCAGGAAAGCGAGTCTGATTCGAGTAATTCCTCTTCTGAAGAATACAGTGATGAAGAAAATATCAACGTCGCTTATGAGACTAATGACAGTCAGTCAGATTCTGAAGAATCTTGCGAAGAATCTTGTGAAGGTGTCTTTTGCGGATGTCCTTCCAATACTCTTAGTATGATCACATCGGACTCCAAGGAAGTCCTTTTTGATATTATTGATCATATCAAAGACGATGAATCTCGTGCCAAGTATTTGATTGAGCTCAAGAAAATTATTCTGGGTTCTGATCAAAAGAAACCTTCTTCGTCTAAGGCCATCGAACCTTTTAGTATGAAACAAGTGTTCAATAGGTTCGATAAACCTGCTGAGCCCTCTATATCTGACTTACGTCAAGAGATGAATTCTCTTAAACAAGAAGTTAGGCAGTTGAAATCGCGTCTTGACAAAGTCGAGATGGAATCCCTTACTTCTCAAGTCCTTCAGGACACTGTTGAGAAGACTGACTCTTTTCCTGAAAAAGAATTTGACTTCCCTGGAGAACAACCTGTTGATCCAGGTCTTCTTAATAATACTCCTTCCACTAATCCCGGTCCTTCTGTGTCCACTATTAAATCTATTAGTGAACATATTCCTGTCAAAATTGTTGTTGCAAAAAATTTTGTTCTCAACAAGGTTGCTTTATTTGACAGTGGTGCCGACCGTAACTGTATAGTGAAAGGTCTTATTCCTCTTAAGTACCTTGAAAAGAGTACAACTCGTTTATACTCGGCCACTGGTGAGCGAATGAAAATTGATTACAAATTATCTAAAGCCCATATTTGTAATAACAATATTTGCTTTACTAATGATTTTGTAATCACTGAAAATATCAATGAAGATATTATTCTAGGAACGCCATTCATTAGTCAACTTAAACCTTTTACTAATGATATAGATGGCATTCATGCTTGTATCCTCGGTCAAGAGGTGTTTTTCCCTTTTGTTCAAACTCTTTCTCCTACAGAGAGTAGGTTTTTAAAAGAAAAAACTATATTTAAAATTAATTGTCTTTCTAATCATATTTCTTTTTTAAAAGAAGAGATTACTATAGAAAGAATTAAACAAACTTTAAAAACCCCGGGAATAATGTCTAAGGTAGATTCCCTTCAAAAGAAATTTGAAAATGAAGTTTGTTCAAATCTTCCTACTGCCTTTTGGAATATAAAAAAGCATTCTGTAGCATTACCCTACATTGATGGGTTTAATGAACAAAACATACCTACTAAGGCTAGACCTATTCAAATGAACCATGAAATGGTTGAAATTTGCAAAACTGAGATTAACCATTTACTTGATAATGGTATTATTAGACCCTCTAACTCTCCTTGGAGTTGTTCTGCCTTTTATGTTAATAATAGCGCAGAAAAAGAAAGGGGTGCACCAAGGCTTGTTATTAATTATAAGCCTTTGAATTCGGTCCTTAAATGGATCCGGCATCCAATCCCTAATAAAAGGGATCTCCTTAAACGAACTTATAAAGCAAACCTTTATAGTAAGTTCGATATGAAATCTGGATTTTGGCAAATCCAGATTAATGAAAAGGATCGTTATAAAACTGCATTCAATGTACCTTTTGGTCATTATGAGTGGAATGTTATGCCTTTTGGGTTAAAAAATGCCCCGTCTGAATTTCAGAATATTATGAATAATATTTTCAATCCTTATTCTTATATGTCAATTGTTTATATTGATGATGTGTTAATATTTTCGGAAGACATTGATTCTCATTTTAAGCATCTTTCCACATTTTTTAAAGTTGTGCAAAATAATGGTTTGGTTATTAGTGCTAAGAAAATTAAGCTCTTTCAAACCTCTATTAGATTCTTAGGCCATGACCTATATCAAGGTACCTACAAACCTATCTGTAGAGCCATTGAATTCTCGTCCAAATTTCCTGATGAAATTAAGGATAAGACCCAGCTTCAGAGATTCTTAGGAAGTCTTAATTATGTTGCTGACTTTATTCCTAAAGTTAGACAAACTTGTGAGCCTTTGTATCTTAGGCTTAGAAAGAATCCTATACCGTGGGGAGATGAACAAACCCAAAGTGTCAAGAAGATTAAGAGATTAGTCCAAAATCTTCCTTGCTTAGGGATACCCAATCCCGATGCATATATGATAGTTGAAACTGATGCTTCTGATATAGGATACGGAGGTATTCTAAAACAGCAAATAGAACCAAATAGTTGCGAGCAACTGGTGAGGTTTACTTCTGGTATCTGGAATAATACCCAGAAAAATTATAGTACTGTAAAAAAGGAAGTTTTATCTATAGTACTATGTATTACTAAATTCCAAGATGATTTAGTAAACAAAGAATTTTTACTTCGAGTTGATTGCAAATCGGCCAAAGAAATTTTACAAAAAGATGTTAAAAATCTTGTTTCAAAACAAATATTTGCTAGATGGCAAGCTCTACTATCTAGCTTTGATTTCAAAATTGATTTTATAAAAGGAGAAAATAATTCTCTTCCAGATTTTCTAACTCGAGAATTTCTTCAGGGCCATGAAGTCGTCAAAAACTAGCCCGTTCAAAAACGTCAAGTCTGAAAGGCAACTATCAACAGTTAGACCTTTCGTTCCTACTAGTTTGGCCCAAATAAAGCCCTCTTTTCCTCCTCTTCCTAGTCCGGCCCAGAGCCAAAATAAGTTTACCGTTTTAGGAGAACTCCCAAAACTTCCAGGCCCAAAGCCTGAATCTTCCTCTGGATCCACTTCTAAGGTCCAGAACAAATCTAGTTATGAAATGAAGACCCCAGAGTCTTTTGCCCAAGCAGTGGACCCTAAAGTCCAAATTCAAAAACCCTCTTCTCAGCCAACTGAGACTTTTGAATTCTTGACCATTAAGGTCTCTCCCATTTTAGCCCTCGATAAAGAGTTTGAATCTGGTCGAGTCCAAGACCTTATAAAGCCCTGCTATAATTCATCCAACTACATTGATAGTCCTGACCCCCTTCACACTCGCCTTTATTTTGAGGCTATCTTAGTCGATACAGACTCCATCGAAGTGGAACATGTTTACTCTGATAGAAACCCTGATTTCATCCTATATTCACAGTTTACAATCAAAAAGATTTTATCTCCTTTCGAATGGCATGTTGACCATCTTCTTACTCCCATACGTCTTAGTATGAACCATAAGCCCCAGACTTACAACTGGTATACATACCAACAATCTTGGTATAATTTCATGTATCTTAGACCAGGTCATACTTGGTTTATTAAATACAGTCCTGAAGTTATCAAGGCCATCATCCCCAGATGGTTCTATGACTGGTGGAAGACTTTTGGAGGAAAATTAGAAAACCTCCCACAACAATTCCTCAATAAATTCGAAAATTTCCAAATTTCACAAGAGATCACTACTCTCCCTTCTCACATTAAAATGTGTAAATTTTATATTCAAAAAAGAATTTCTTTTATTATCAGCTGGGATTTCAAAATCGCAGAATTCGATAGGATCAGGTACCTATCCAAAGAAATAAAGGTTAAAGGTTGGGTTCCAAAACCTAAGGTATCAACTCTTGATAAGGGAAAAATTGTAGTGGGGAAGACAACTCCACAATCCAAATCATCCAAGGCGGAAATGAAGAAGAAGCTTCAAAAGGCTCTTCAAGATATTGATAATCAGGATGAAGAAACCATTATGCAACTTCTTGAAGAAGTCTCCTCCTCTGCTGAATCCAGTAATGATGACATGTGTAATCCTAAAGGTATTGCTCAGGCTTATCTAGAAGGATTTTATGAATAATATTTACTTTTCCGAAGAGTCAAGTTAATATTTACTTTTCCGAAGATTCAAGTTACTATTCGGTGGGAATGCCCACTTAGTGTCCTGTGAATACCCACTTTATCACTACCTTCCAAAAGAAGGAAAAACTGAGGGGTATGCGTCTAATTATTGTCCACTAAGGACAAGTCATAATTAGTGTCCGTAGGTTGGGTCCCATAAACGGTCCCCGGGTCATAAGGAATCTTATCCTTATCTTTTCACATGGGGTCATATCTCTTTCATAAAAGTAGAACCCCACAATACTGTCGGCAAAATCTAAGCCGTCCATTTGTATCTAGGAGATTAACTCTTTTGGTGTCAGAGGTCTATAAAAAGACTCTCGTCTTGTAATATGAGGCAGGTCGAATTTTCTGACTTAGAAAATTTTAGGCACTATCTCTCTTGAAGAATCTCTTCGTCTCTCTTCTTGTAATCATCCCTTCCTATTGTAATATCCCCTTGTTCATGGAATAAAAAGTAAGTCTTTCATTTTCTGTTTTACTGTTTTACTGTTTTAATTTTTTTTAATTTAATTTCTCCGGTCCTGTAAATTGAATTTAGTAATACATAGTACTATAGATAAAACTTCCTTTTTTACAGTACTATAATTTTTCTGGGTATTATTCCAGATACCAGAAGTAAACCTCACCAGTTGCTCGCAACTATTTGGTTCTATTTGCTGTTTTAGAATACCTCCGTATCCTATATCAGAAGCATCAGTTTCAACTATCATATATGCATCGGGATTGGGTATCCCTAAGCAAGGAAGATTTTGGACTAATCTCTTAATCTTCTTGACACTTTGGGTTTGTTCATCTCCCCACGGTATAGGATTCTTTCTAAGCCTAAGATACCAATTTACAGGACCGGAGAAATTAAATTAAAAAAAATTAAAACAGTAAAACAGTAAAACAGAAAATGAAAGACTTACTTTTTATTCCATGAACAAGGGGATATTACAATAGGAAGGGATGATTACAAGAAGAGAGACGAAGAGATTCTTCAAGAGAGATAGTGCCTAAAATTTTCTAAGTCAGAAAATTCGACCTCTCTCATATTACAAGACGAGAGTCTTTTTATAGACCTCTGACACCAAAAGAGTTAATCTCCTAGATACAAATGGACGGCTTAGATTTTGCCGACAGTATTGTGGGGTTCTACTTTTATGAAAGAGATATGACCCCATGTGAAAAGATAAGGATAAGATTCCTTATGACCCGGGGACCGTTTATGGGACCCAACCTACGGACACTAATTATGACTTGTCCTTAGTGGACAATAATTAGACGCATACCCCTCAGTTTTTCCTTCTTTTGGAATGTAGTGATAAAGTGGGTATTCACAGGACACTAAGTGGGCATTCCCACCGAATAGTAACTTGACTCTTCGGAAAAGTAAATATTAACTTGACTCTTCGGAAAAGTAAATATTATTCATAAAATCCTTCTAGATAAGCCTGAGCAATACCTTTAGGATTACACATGTCATCATTACTGGATTCAGCAGAGGAGGAGACTTCTTCAAGAAGTTGCATAATGGTTTCTTCATCCTGATTATCAATATCTTGAAGAGCCTTTTGAAGCTTCTTCTTCATTTCCGCCTTGGATGATTTGGATTGTGGAGTTGTCTTCCCCACTACAATTTTTCCCTTATCAAGAGTTGATACCTTAGGTTTTGGAACCCAACCTTTAACCTTTATTTCTTTGGATAGGTACCTGATCCTATCGAATTCTGCGATTTTGAAATCCCAGCTGATAATAAAAGAAATTCTTTTTTGAATATAAAATTTACACATTTTAATGTGAGAAGGGAGAGTAGTGATCTCTTGTGAAATTTGGAAATTTTCGAATTTATTGAGGAATTGTTGTGGGAGGTTTTCTAATTTTCCTCCAAAAGTCTTCCACCAGTCATAGAACCATCTGGGGATGATGGCCTTGATAACTTCAGGACTGTATTTAATAAACCAAGTATGACCTGGTCTAAGATACATGAAATTATACCAAGCTTGTTGGTATGTATACCAGTTGTAAGTCTGGGGCTTATGGTTCATACTAAGACGTATGGGAGTAAGAAGATGGTCAACATGCCATTCGAAAGGAGATAAAATCTTTTTGATTGTAAACTGTGAATATAGGATGAAATCAGGGTTTCTATCAGAGTAAACATGTTCCACTTCGATGGAGTCTGTATCGACTAAGATAGCCTCAAAATAAAGGCGAGTGTGAAGGGGGTCAGGACTATCAATGTAGTTGGATGAATTATAGCAGGGCTTTATAAGGTCTTGGACTCGACCAGATTCAAACTCTTTATCGAGGGCTAAAATGGGAGAGACCTTAATGGTCAAGAATTCAAAAGTCTCAGTTGGCTGAGAAGAGGGTTTTTGAATTTGGACTTTAGGGTCCACTGCTTGGGCAAAAGACTCTGGGGTCTTCATTTCATAACTAGATTTGTTCTGGACCTTAGAAGTGGATCCAGAGGAAGATTCAGGCTTTGGGCCTGGAAGTTTTGGGAGTTCTCCTAAAACGGTAAACTTATTTTGGCTCTGGGCCGGACTAGGAAGAGGAGGAAAAGAGGGCTTTATTTGGGCCAAACTAGTAGGAACGAAAGGTCTAACTGTTGATAGTTGCCTTTCAGACTTGACGTTTTTGAACGGGCTAGTTTTTGACGACTTCATGGCCCTGAAGAAATTCTCGAGTTAGAAAATCTGGAAGAGAATTATTTTCTCCTTTTATAAAATCAATTTTGAAATCAAAGCTAGATAGTAGAGCTTGCCATCTAGCAAATATTTGTTTTGAAACAAGATTTTTAACATCTTTTTGTAAAATTTCTTTGGCCGATTTGCAATCAACTCGAAGTAAAAATTCTTTGTTTACTAAATCATCTTGGAATTTAGTAATACATAGTACTATAGATAAAACTTCCTTTTTTACAGTACTATAATTTTTCTGGGTATTATTCCAGATACCAGAAGTAAACCTCACCAGTTGCTCGCAACTATTTGGTTCTATTTGCTGTTTTAGAATACCTCCGTATCCTATATCAGAAGCATCAGTTTCAACTATCATATATGCATCGGGATTGGGTATCCCTAAGCAAGGAAGATTTTGGACTAATCTCTTAATCTTCTTGACACTTTGGGTTTGTTCATCTCCCCACGGTATAGGATTCTTTCTAAGCCTAAGATACAAAGGCTCACAAGTTTGTCTAACTTTAGGAATAAAGTCAGCAACATAATTAAGACTTCCTAAGAATCTCTGAAGCTGGGTCTTATCCTTAATTTCATCAGGAAATTTGGACGAGAATTCAATGGCTCTACAGATAGGTTTGTAGGTACCTTGATATAGGTCATGGCCTAAGAATCTAATAGAGGTTTGAAAGAGCTTAATTTTCTTAGCACTAATAACCAAACCATTATTTTGCACAACTTTAAAAAATGTGGAAAGATGCTTAAAATGAGAATCAATGTCTTCAGAAAATATTAACACATCATCAATATAAACAATTGACATATAAGAATAAGGATTGAAAATATTATTCATAATATTCTGAAATTCAGACGGGGCATTTTTTAACCCAAAAGGCATAACATTCCACTCATAATGACCAAAAGGTACATTGAATGCAGTTTTATAACGATCCTTTTCATTAATCTGGATTTGCCAAAATCCAGATTTCATATCGAACTTACTATAAAGGTTTGCTTTATAAGTTCGTTTAAGGAGATCCCTTTTATTAGGGATTGGATGCCGGATCCATTTAAGGACCGAATTCAAAGGCTTATAATTAATAACAAGCCTTGGTGCACCCCTTTCTTTTTCTGCGCTATTATTAACATAAAAGGCAGAACAACTCCAAGGAGAGTTAGAGGGTCTAATAATACCATTATTAAGTAAATGGTTAATCTCAGTTTTGCAAATTTCAACCATTTCATGGTTCATTTGAATAGGTCTAGCCTTAGTAGGTATGTTTTGTTCATTAAACCCATCAATGTAGGGTAATGCTACAGAATGCTTTTTTATATTCCAAAAGGCAGTAGGAAGATTTGAACAAACTTCATTTTCAAATTTCTTTTGAAGGGAATCTACCTTAGACATTATTCCCGGGGTTTTTAAAGTTTGTTTAATTCTTTCTATAGTAATCTCTTCTTTTAAAAAAGAAATATGATTAGAAAGACAATTAATTTTAAATATAGTTTTTTCTTTTAAAAACCTACTCTCTGTAGGAGAAAGAGTTTGAACAAAAGGGAAAAACACCTCTTGACCGAGGATACAAGCATGAATGCCATCTATATCATTAGTAAAAGGTTTAAGTTGACTAATGAATGGCGTTCCTAGAATAATATCTTCATTGATATTTTCAGTGATTACAAAATCATTAGTAAAGCAAATATTGTTATTACAAATATGGGCTTTAGATAATTTGTAATCAATTTTCATTCGCTCACCAGTGGCCGAGTATAAACGAGTTGTACTCTTTTCAAGGTACTTAAGAGGAATAAGACCTTTCACTATACAGTTACGGTCGGCACCACTGTCAAATAAAGCAACCTTGTTGAGAACAAAATTTTTTGCAACAACAATTTTGACAGGAATATGTTCACTAATAGATTTAATAGTGGACACAGAAGGACCGGGATTAGTGGAAGGAGTATTATTAAGAAGACCTGGATCAACAGGTTGTTCTCCAGGGAAGTCAAATTCTTTTTCAGGAAAAGAGTCAGTCTTCTCAACAGTGTCCTGAAGGACTTGAGAAGTAAGGGATTCCATCTCGACTTTGTCAAGATGCGATTTCAACTGCCTAACTTCTTGTTTAAGAGAATTCATCTCTTGACGTAAGTCAGATATAGAGGGCTCAGCAGGTTTATCGAACCTATTGAACACTTGTTTCATACTAAAAGGTTCGATGGCCTTAGACGAAGAAGGTTTCTTTTGATCAGAACCCAGAATAATTTTCTTGAGCTCAATCAAATACTTGGCACGAGATTCATCGTCTTTGATATGATCAATAATATCAAAAAGGACTTCCTTGGAGTCCGATGTGATCATACTAAGAGTATTGGAAGGACATCCGCAAAAGACACCTTCACAAGATTCTTCGCAAGATTCTTCAGAATCTGACTGACTGTCATTAGTCTCATAAGCGACGTTGATATTTTCTTCATCACTGTATTCTTCAGAAGAGGAATTACTCGAATCAGACTCGCTTTCCTGAAGGATAGAAAAGAGTTTTTCTTTAGTATCCTCATCTAGTCCCAGAAGGTTTATTTTCTTCTTCTTCTTAGAAGATTTGCACTGGTTGGCTCTATGACCAGACTTACCACAAGTCCAGCAGACATCTTCTTTATGGGAAGGTCTTGTCTTCCTAAATTTCTTTTTCTTAGGTTCATACGACCTATCTTTAGACTTGTTTTTCTTAGTCTTTCTAGATGATTTATAAGAGGACTTAGCCTTAGAATTCTTCTTAGCTTGCTTGGAAGGGGGATAGTCTATATTGCCATAACCAAAGTCTCTACAAAAACTGCCTAGTTCTGCTTTGGAGGTCAATCTATCTTTCTTAAGATGACTCTTAAGTTTTAGGTCAGTACATAGCTCTAGGGCTGTGGTATTAATAAGACTAATAATATCTCCATAGGTCATAAGTTCATAGGGTATCTTACCGCCACACCTATCTCTTATTTTTGATCTAACCTTTTCGGCAAATAAGGGGGGAAGACCGCTAATAAATCTGTCTTTCCAAAAATCACTATTGCAGTCAGGTCTAGTCATAATTTTGACCATAAACTGATCTTTATACCACCTAAAGTCACTTAGTCTAGGGCAACGAAGATTGTTAAGAATTTCAAGACTCCTATCTTGGAAGAGTTTAGGCTCTCCTACAAAGTGTTTGGCAATGTGGTAGAGCAGAGTGGCACAAGCATCCTCTCTGGTTTCAGATTCAGAAGTTTCCATATCACTAACTGTTTTAACAGTAGTAATAATGGTGGTTGCGTTGAGGATTTGAAGCTTAAGATCTTCGGTGACATAATTATCCCACCAATACCTAAGCATACCAGTAAAGCCAGCAGTGATCATGGCCGCTGCTTCTTTATCAGAAGAATTTCGCAGCTTGTAACTGGTAATACAAACGCCCATTTCGTGAAGGACACGATAGATTTGATGTTCGGCAAGACCATCAATATTCCATTCAACGATGCCTCTACCATCATGAGATGATTGAGACTGGAAACCATCTTCCTCATACTGAGTATCAGGAAAAGAGGGACGACTATAATAGTTTCTCCTATGGGGGTATCTATCGGAAAGTTTGAGAAGAGAGTTATCAGAAAGAGTTCTAACACTCTCAGCACTATTGGTGTTGTTCTCTTTAGTTGGTCGAGAACTGGACGCTTGATTAGAAGTTTCTTTTGCTTTTGAAGCATTAGAAACTTCTTTTACTTTACTTTCACTTGAAACATGAAAGTTGGCTAGCTTTTCGGTAATCTGTTCAACCAGTTTACCAGAGACAGAGATATTTTCGCTAAGTTTAGGAAACAATTCCCGGCGAAATTCAGGAGGCTTGAATATAGGATTAGGCTCTATCGTACTATTTGTACTAGGCCTGGGGATACTTAGACTAGGAGTTAGTCTAGGTTTTGCTTCTTCAATTTGAAGGGAAACAGAGTGCAACAATTTATTGGTGTAATTGTTTTGTTCTACAATTTTGTCTATGTCCGCATTAGAGGGTGTACTCGTAGGATTACTGCTTTTGAGTTTAAAAGGAGAAGCAGAAACAATGGTGTTGGAATGAGGAATTTTAATTCCTTCAAGAGGAGGAGTGACAGACTCAACAACCTTGTTGGTTTGAGTATACCACTTATTAACCAGAACTTGTAAAGACTCATTCTGGTCATCCAGTTTTCCAGTGATTTCGAACCACTTAAAATATTCAATATCACACTTCAAGCGCTTCATATCGGCAATCCATTGTTGCCCAAAAATCGCTTGCTGGCTCTTAGAATAGGTAGCAGTGTACCATTTGACCCTTAAAGCGTTTTTTGGGTCAAGCCAGAGTCTTTTTAAAGCAGCAAGATTAGGGGTATAATCTTCCTCAACTTTAATGACGTGAAGACCAGGGTCTGAATTTTGCCTTGGAGGCGCCATATCAGATTCTGTGGGACTAGAGGGTTCCTGAATAGGTTCTTGAAACTGAGATTTATAAAAAACTTTTGGGATATCTCCCGAAAAATCTACCCCATCAACTTGACTATTAATAACAGATTTATTAATAGCAGATCTAAAGGAGCGAGTAAATACTTCTTCCCGGGGGTTTGAAGAAGTAGAACCTACGGTGAAACTTCTACGAGGTTGAGAGTTCAGAAATTTAAGGTCAACTGAACCATCGGAATTTTGGATGATTCGTTCTATTTGGCGATTCTCTGTATGAGAGGGAATGGGTTGAGTAATAGCTTCAAAGTGCCAATCAGTATTGGATAGAATGTCTTTCCACTGAAGAAGGCGAGGAACAAAGATGGTACTATGTTCATGGTTAGCTTCCATTAACATAGTCACACCTTTGGTACTCTCTATCCTTGCTTTCGGAGCAAGGGTAGTAGACATCAACCGATAATAAACGCGGTATATAACAGCTATTTCACGAGTTTCGGATTTGCTGTTCATATTAAGAGTTTTGATATTAAGCGTTAATGTATCTAACACATTAGGATCATTAATATCAACAGAGAAATTAGGATAACAATTGAAATAAACAGGGCCTCCTGCTAAATTACTTTCAAGTGCCCCTAACAAAGAATCATCAAAGTTAAGAAAACGTGCATCACGTAAAAGTGCACAAACAGGAATATTAAGTCCTTTTCTAAATAAAGGCTTAACAGCAACTTGCACAAGACCAATATGCAGATAATTAAAACTAGACTTATATCTAATTATATCATGCTCATGTAACAATTTTATAACTTCTAAAGAGTTATTAATAGCAACAGTTGATTCACACGTTTTAATATTATGCTTTTTAATGAAATTAAAGTGACCTATCTGGTAGATCTTATGAAAAGGTTCAGCAGGGATACTCCAGTTATCCAAATTAGACTCAGTTAAGGCAATCTGAGTAGATCTAGAAGATAAGTTAATAGAATTTAAAATATTTTGATTCATATAAGAAAAATTACTGTCCTGGAACTAATACAGAAGCAAAATCATAAGTATATAATATTCAGATAAAAGCAAATAACAAAGATCAAATTATAAAAAAGTCCTAAATCTAAATTGGTATCAGAGCCAGGATGGTTGTATATGTATTTAACATGAGCAACTAAATACATATACTGTCCGGAGCTTATTACTTTTGCAAAAATTTAGTATAGTTATTTTGATGAAATCTCATAACTTGATTAAATTATTTCTAAGTATTAAATCTTTTATCTTATTTCATATTTGATCTATTAAAAAGTAAGTCTTTCATTTTCTGTTTTACTGTTTTACTGTTTTAATTTTTTTTAATTTAATTTCTCCGGTCCTGTAAATTGGTATCAGAGCCAGGATGGTTGTATATGTATTTAACATGAGCAACTAAATACATATACTGTCCGGAGCTTATTACTTTTGCAAAAATTTAGTATAGTTATTTTGATGAAATCTCATAACTTGATTAAATTATTTCTAAGTATTAAATCTTTTATCTTATTTCATATTTGATCTATTTTGTGTGAGGTACTTATTTCTCTCTAAGTGTGTGAGGTATCCGATTAATATCCGGAGTGTACGTTGGCAAGCCTCACAAGTTTGTCTAACTTTAGGAATAAAGTCAGCAACATAATTAAGACTTCCTAAGAATCTCTGAAGCTGGGTCTTATCCTTAATTTCATCAGGAAATTTGGACGAGAATTCAATGGCTCTACAGATAGGTTTGTAGGTACCTTGATATAGGTCATGGCCTAAGAATCTAATAGAGGTTTGAAAGAGCTTAATTTTCTTAGCACTAATAACCAAACCATTATTTTGCACAACTTTAAAAAATGTGGAAAGATGCTTAAAATGAGAATCAATGTCTTCAGAAAATATTAACACATCATCAATATAAACAATTGACATATAAGAATAAGGATTGAAAATATTATTCATAATATTCTGAAATTCAGACGGGGCATTTTTTAACCCAAAAGGCATAACATTCCACTCATAATGACCAAAAGGTACATTGAATGCAGTTTTATAACGATCCTTTTCATTAATCTGGATTTGCCAAAATCCAGATTTCATATCGAACTTACTATAAAGGTTTGCTTTATAAGTTCGTTTAAGGAGATCCCTTTTATTAGGGATTGGATGCCGGATCCATTTAAGGACCGAATTCAAAGGCTTATAATTAATAACAAGCCTTGGTGCACCCCTTTCTTTTTCTGCGCTATTATTAACATAAAAGGCAGAACAACTCCAAGGAGAGTTAGAGGGTCTAATAATACCATTATTAAGTAAATGGTTAATCTCAGTTTTGCAAATTTCAACCATTTCATGGTTCATTTGAATAGGTCTAGCCTTAGTAGGTATGTTTTGTTCATTAAACCCATCAATGTAGGGTAATGCTACAGAATGCTTTTTTATATTCCAAAAGGCAGTAGGAAGATTTGAACAAACTTCATTTTCAAATTTCTTTTGAAGGGAATCTACCTTAGACATTATTCCCGGGGTTTTTAAAGTTTGTTTAATTCTTTCTATAGTAATCTCTTCTTTTAAAAAAGAAATATGATTAGAAAGACAATTAATTTTAAATATAGTTTTTTCTTTTAAAAACCTACTCTCTGTAGGAGAAAGAGTTTGAACAAAAGGGAAAAACACCTCTTGACCGAGGATACAAGCATGAATGCCATCTATATCATTAGTAAAAGGTTTAAGTTGACTAATGAATGGCGTTCCTAGAATAATATCTTCATTGATATTTTCAGTGATTACAAAATCATTAGTAAAGCAAATATTGTTATTACAAATATGGGCTTTAGATAATTTGTAATCAATTTTCATTCGCTCACCAGTGGCCGAGTATAAACGAGTTGTACTCTTTTCAAGGTACTTAAGAGGAATAAGACCTTTCACTATACAGTTACGGTCGGCACCACTGTCAAATAAAGCAACCTTGTTGAGAACAAAATTTTTTGCAACAACAATTTTGACAGGAATATGTTCACTAATAGATTTAATAGTGGACACAGAAGGACCGGGATTAGTGGAAGGAGTATTATTAATAACTCACAAGATTCTTCGCAAGATTCTTCAGAATCTGACTGACTGTCATTAGTCTCATAAGCGACGTTGATATTTTCTTCATCACTGTATTCTTCAGAAGAGGAATTACTCGAATCAGACTCGCTTTCCTGAAGGATAGAAAAGAGTTTTTCTTTAGTATCCTCATCTAGTCCCAGAAGGTTTATTTTCTTCTTCTTCTTAGAAGATTTGCACTGGTTGGCTCTATGACCAGACTTACCACAAGTCCAGCAGACATCTTCTTTATGGGAAGGTCTTGTCTTCCTAAATTTCTTTTTCTTAGGTTCATACGACCTATCTTTAGACTTGTTTTTCTTAGTCTTTCTAGATGATTTATAAGAGGACTTAGCCTTAGAATTCTTCTTAGCTTGCTTGGAAGGGGGATAGTCTATATTGCCATAACCAAAGTCTCTACAAAAACTGCCTAGTTCTGCTTTGGAGGTCAATCTATCTTTCTTAAGATGACTCTTAAGTTTTAGGTCAGTACATAGCTCTAGGGCTGTGGTATTAATAAGACTAATAATATCTCCATAGGTCATAAGTTCATAGGGTATCTTACCGCCACACCTATCTCTTATTTTTGATCTAACCTTTTCGGCAAATAAGGGGGGAAGACCGCTAATAAATCTGTCTTTCCAAAAATCACTATTGCAGTCAGGTCTAGTCATAATTTTGACCATAAACTGATCTTTATACCACCTAAAGTCACTTAGTCTAGGGCAACGAAGATTGTTAAGAATTTCAAGACTCCTATCTTGGAAGAGTTTAGGCTCTCCTACAAAGTGTTTGGCAATGTGGTAGAGCAGAGTGGCACAAGCATCCTCTCTGGTTTCAGATTCAGAAGTTTCCATATCACTAACTGTTTTAACAGTAGTAATAATGGTGGTTGCGTTGAGGATTTGATTCTTTTTTGAATATAAAATTTACACATTTTAATGTGAGAAGGGAGAGTAGTGATCTCTTGTGAAATTTGGAAATTTTCGAATTTATTGAGGAATTGTTGTGGGAGGTTTTCTAATTTTCCTCCAAAAGTCTTCCACCAGTCATAGAACCATCTGGGGATGATGGCCTTGATAACTTCAGGACTGTATTTAATAAACCAAGTATGACCTGGTCTAAGATACATGAAATTATACCAAGCTTGTTGGTATGTATACCAGTTGTAAGTCTGGGGCTTATGGTTCATACTAAGACGTATGGGAGTAAGAAGATGGTCAACATGCCATTCGAAAGGAGATAAAATCTTTTTGATTGTAAACTGTGAATATAGGATGAAATCAGGGTTTCTATCAGAGTAAACATGTTCCACTTCGATGGAGTCTGTATCGACTAAGATAGCCTCAAAATAAAGGCGAGTGTGAAGGGGGTCAGGACTATCAATGTAGTTGGATGAATTATAGCAGGGCTTTATAAGGTCTTGGACTCGACCAGATTCAAACTCTTTATCGAGGGCTAAAATGGGAGAGACCTTAATGGTCAAGAATTCAAAAGTCTCAGTTGGCTGAGAAGAGGGTTTTCTTTTATTATCAGCTGGGATTTCAAAATCGCAGAATTCGATAGGATCAGGTACCTATCCAAAGAAATAAAGGTTAAAGGTTGGGTTCCAAAACCTAAGGTATCAACTCTTGATAAGGGAAAAATTGTAGTGGGGAAGACAACTCCACAATCCAAATCATCCAAGGCGGAAATGAAGAAGAAGCTTCAAAAGGCTATTCAAGATATTGATAATCAGGATGAAGAAACCATTATGCAACTTCTTGAAGAAGTCTCCTCCTCTGCTGAATCCAGTAATGATGACATGTGTAATCCTAAAGGTATTGCTCAGGCTTATCTAGAAGGATTTTATGAATAATATTTACTTTTCCGAAGAGTCAAGTTAATATTTACTTTTCCGAAGAGTCAAGTTACTATTCGGTGGGAATGCCCACTTAGTGTCCTGTGAATACCCCACTTTATCACTACCTTCAAAAAGAAGGAAAAACTGAGGGGTATGCGTCTAATTATTGTCCACTAAGGACAAGTCATAATTAGTGTCCGTAGGTTGGGTCCCATAAACGGTCCCCGGGTCATAAGGAATCAACTGTCCTTGCGGTCCTTGTTAGCCATGGTAGGCGTTTATTGTGACCCTTAGATGTTCCCGTAGCCAAGATAACTCTAGAGAGAGAAGAGGTAAAACCAAGAGAACGTTTAGATCATTATGAACCTAGATATTTAGATTTAGGACTTTTTTATAATTTGATCTTTGTTATTTGCTTTTATCTGAATATTATATACTTATGATTTTGCTTCTGTATTAGTTCCAGGACAGTAATTTTTCTTATATGAATCAAAATATTTTAAATTCTGTTAACTTATCTTCTAGATCTACTCAGATTGCCTTAACTGAGTCTAATTTGGATAACTGGAGTATCCCTGCTGAACCTTTTCATAAGATCTACCAGATAGGTCACTTTAATTTCTAAGCTATTACTCAACCCATTCCCTCTCATACAGAGAATCGCCAAATAGAACGAATCATCCAAAATTCCGATGGTTCAGTTGACCTTAAATTTCTAAACTCTCAACCTCGTAGAAGTTTCACCGTAGGTTCTACTTCTTCAAACCCCCGGGAAGAAGTATTTACTCGCTCCTTTAGATCTGCTATTAATAAATCTGTTATTAATAGTCAAGTTGATGGGGTAGATTTTTCGGGAGATATCCCAAAAGTTTTTTATAAATCTCAGTTTCAAGAACCTATTCAGGAACCTTCTAGTCCCACAGAATCTGATATGGCGCCTCCAAGGCAAAATTCAGACCCTGGTCTTCACGTCATTAAAGTTGAGGAAGATTATACCCCTAATCTTGCTGCTTTAAAAAGACTCTGGCTTGACCCAAAAAACGCTTTAAGGGTCAAATGGTACACTGCTACCTATTCTAAGAGCCAGCAAGCGATTTTTGGGCAACAATGGATTGCCGATATGAAGCGCTTGAAGTGTGATATTGAATATTTTAAGTGGTTCGAAATCACTGGAAAACTGGATGACCAGAATGAGTCTTTACAAGTTCTGGTTAATAAGTGGTATACTCAAACCAACAAGGTTGTTGAGTCTGTCACTCCTCCTCTTGAAGGAATTAAAATTCCTCATTCCAACACCATTGTTTCTGCTTCTCCTTTTAAACTCAAAAGCAGTAATCCTACGAGTACACCCTCTAATGCGGACATAGACAAAATTGTAGAACAAAACAATTACACCAATAAATTGTTGCACTCTGTTTCCCTTCAAATTGAAGAAGCAAAACCTAGACTAACTCCTAGTCTAAGTATCCCCAGGCCTAGTACAAATAGTACGATAGAGCCTAATCCTATATTCAAGCCTCCTGAATTTCGCCGGGAATTGTTTCCTAAACTTAGCGAAAATATCTCTGTCTCTGGTAAACTGGTTGAACAGATTACCGAAAAGCTAGCCAACTTTCATGTTTCAAGTGAAAGTAAAGTAAAAGAAGTTTCTAATGCTTCAAAAGCAAAAGAAACTTCTAATCAAGCGTCCAGTTCTCGACCAACTAAAGAGAACAACACCAATAGTGCTGAGAGTGTTAGAACTCTTTCTGATAACTCTCTTCTCAAACTTTCCGATAGATACCCCCATAGGAGAAACTATTATAGTCGTCCCTCTTTTCCTGATACTCAGTATGAGGAAGATGGTTTCCAGTCTCAATCATCTCATGATGGTAGAGGCATCGTTGAATGGAATATTGATGGTCTTGCCGAACATCAAATCTATCGTGTCCTTCACGAAATGGGCGTTTGTATTACCAGTTACAAGCTGCGAAATTCTTCTGATAAAGAAGCAGCGGCCATGATCACTGCTGGCTTTACTGGTATGCTTAGGTATTGGTGGGATAATTATGTCACCGAAGATCTTAAGCTTCAAATCCTCAACGCAACCACCATTATTACTACTGTTAAAACAGTTAGTGATATGGAAACTTCTGAATCTGAAACCAGAGAGGATGCTTGTGCCACTCTGCTCTACCACATTGCCAAACACTTTGTAGGAGAGCCTAAACTCTTCCAAGATAGGAGTCTTGAAATTCTTAACAATCTTCGTTGCCCTAGACTAAGTGACTTTAGGTGGTATAAAGATCAGTTTATGGTCAAAATTATGACTAGACCTGACTGCAATAGTGATTTTTGGAAAGACAGATTTATTAGCGGTCTTCCCCCCTTATTTGCCGAAAAGGTTAGATCAAAAATAAGAGATAGGTGTGGCGGTAAGATACCCTATGAACTTATGACCTATGGAGATATTATTAGTCTTATTAATACCACAGCCCTAGAGCTATGTACTGACCTAAAACTTAAGAGTCATCTTAAGAAAGATAGATTGACCTCCAAAGCAGAACTAGGCAGTTTTTGTAGAGACTTTGGTTATGGCAATATAGACTATCCCCCTTCCAAGCAAGCTAAGAAGAATTCTAAGGCTAAGTCCTCTTATAAATCATCTAGAAAGACTAAGAAAAACAAGTCTAAAGATAGGTCGTATGAACCTAAGAAAAAGAAATTTAGGAAGACAAGACCTTCCCATAAAGAAGATGTCTGCTGGACTTGTGGTAAGTCTGGTCATAGAGCCAACCAGTGCAAATCTTCTAAGAAGAAGAAGAAAATAAACCTTTTGGGACTAGATGAGGATACTAAAGAAAAACTCTTTTCTATCCTTCAGGAAAGCGAGTCTGATTCGAGTAATTCCTCTTCTGAAGAATACAGTGATGAAGAAAATATCAACGTCGCTTATGAGACTAATGACAGTCAGTCAGATTCTGAAGAATCTTGCGAAGAATCTTGTGAAGGTGTCTTTTGCGGATGTCCTTCCAATACTCTTAGTATGATCACATCGGACTCCAAGGAAGTCCTTTTTGATATTATTGATCATATCAAAGACGATGAATCTCGTGCCAAGTATTTGATTGAGCTCAAGAAAATTATTCTGGGTTCTGATCAAAAGAAACCTTCTTCGTCTAAGGCCATCGAACCTTTTAGTATGAAACAAGTGTTCAATAGGTTCGATAAACCTGCTGAGCCCTCTATATCTGACTTACGTCAAGAGATGAATTCTCTTAAACAAGAAGTTAGGCAGTTGAAATCGCGTCTTGACAAAGTCGAGATGGAATCCCTTACTTCTCAAGTCCTTCAGGACACTGTTGAGAAGACTGACTCTTTTCCTGAAAAAGAATTTGACTTCCCTGGAGAACAACCTGTTGATCCAGGTCTTCTTAATAATACTCCTTCCACTAATCCCGGTCCTTCTGTGTCCACTATTAAATCTATTAGTGAACATATTCCTGTCAAAATTGTTGTTGCAAAAAATTTTGTTCTCAACAAGGTTGCTTTATTTGACAGTGGTGCCGACCGTAACTGTATAGTGAAAGGTCTTATTCCTCTTAAGTACCTTGAAAAGAGTACAACTCGTTTATACTCGGCCACTGGTGAGCGAATGAAAATTGATTACAAATTATCTAAAGCCCATATTTGTAATAACAATATTTGCTTTACTAATGATTTTGTAATCACTGAAAATATCAATGAAGATATTATTCTAGGAACGCCATTCATTAGTCAACTTAAACCTTTTACTAATGATATAGATGGCATTCATGCTTGTATCCTCGGTCAAGAGGTGTTTTTCCCTTTTGTTCAAACTCTTTCTCCTACAGAGAGTAGGTTTTTAAAAGAAAAAACTATATTTAAAATTAATTGTCTTTCTAATCATATTTCTTTTTTAAAAGAAGAGATTACTATAGAAAGAATTAAACAAACTTTAAAAACCCCGGGAATAATGTCTAAGGTAGATTCCCTTCAAAAGAAATTTGAAAATGAAGTTTGTTCAAATCTTCCTACTGCCTTTTGGAATATAAAAAAGCATTCTGTAGCATTACCCTACATTGATGGGTTTAATGAACAAAACATACCTACTAAGGCTAGACCTATTCAAATGAACCATGAAATGGTTGAAATTTGCAAAACTGAGATTAACCATTTACTTAATAATGGTATTATTAGACCCTCTAACTCTCCTTGGAGTTGTTCTGCCTTTTATGTTAATAATAGCGCAGAAAAAGAAAGGGGTGCACCAAGGCTTGTTATTAATTATAAGCCTTTGAATTCGGTCCTTAAATGGATCCGGCATCCAATCCCTAATAAAAGGGATCTCCTTAAACGAACTTATAAAGCAAACCTTTATAGTAAGTTCGATATGAAATCTGGATTTTGGCAAATCCAGATTAATGAAAAGGATCGTTATAAAACTGCATTCAATGTACCTTTTGGTCATTATGAGTGGAATGTTATGCCTTTTGGGTTAAAAAATGCCCCGTCTGAATTTCAGAATATTATGAATAATATTTTCAATCCTTATTCTTATATGTCAATTGTTTATATTGATGATGTGTTAATATTTTCTGAAGACATTGATTCTCATTTTAAGCATCTTTCCACATTTTTTAAAGTTGTGCAAAATAATGGTTTGGTTATTAGTGCTAAGAAAATTAAGCTCTTTCAAACCTCTATTAGATTCTTAGGCCATGACCTATATCAAGGTACCTACAAACCTATCTGTAGAGCCATTGAATTCTCGTCCAAATTTCCTGATGAAATTAAGGATAAGACCCAGCTTCAGAGATTCTTAGGAAGTCTTAATTATGTTGCTGACTTTATTCCTAAAGTTAGACAAACTTGTGAGCCTTTGTATCTTAGGCTTAGAAAGAATCCTATACCGTGGGGAGATGAACAAACCCAAAGTGTCAAGAAGATTAAGAGATTAGTCCAAAATCTTCCTTGCTTAGGGATACCCAATCCCGATGCATATATGATAGTTGAAACTGATGCTTCTGATATAGGATACGGAGGTATTCTAAAACAGCAAATAGAACCAAATAGTTGCGAGCAACTGGTGAGGTTTACTTCTGGTATCTGGAATAATACCCAGAAAAATTATAGTACTGTAAAAAAGGAAGTTTTATCTATAGTACTATGTATTACTAAATTCCAAGATGATTTAGTAAACAAAGAATTTTTACTTCGAGTTGATTGCAAATCGGCCAAAGAAATTTTACAAAAAGATGTTAAAAATCTTGTTTCAAAACAAATATTTGCTAGATGGCAAGCTCTACTATCTAGCTTTGATTTCAAAATTGATTTTATAAAAGGAGAAAATAATTCTCTTCCAGATTTTCTAACTCGAGAATTTCTTCAGGGCCATGAAGTCGTCAAAAACTAGCCCGTTCAAAAACGTCAAGTCTGAAAGGCAACTATCAACAGTTAGACCTTTCGTTCCTACTAGTTTGGCCCAAATAAAGCCCTCTTTTCCTCCTCTTCCTAGTCCGGCCCAGAGCCAAAATAAGTTTACCGTTTTAGGAGAACTCCCAAAACTTCCAGGCCCAAAGCCTGAATCTTCCTCTGGATCCACTTCTAAGGTCCAGAACAAATCTAGTTATGAAATGAAGACCCCAGAGTCTTTTGCCCAAGCAGTGGACCCTAAAGTCCAAATTCAAAAACCCTCTTCTCAGCCAACTGAGACTTTTGAATTCTTGACCATTAAGGTCTCTCCCATTTTAGCCCTCGATAAAGAGTTTGAATCTGGTCGAGTCCAAGACCTTATAAAGCCCTGCTATAATTCATCCAACTACATTGATAGTCCTGACCCCCTTCACACTCGCCTTTATTTTGAGGCTATCTTAGTCGATACAGACTCCATCGAAGTGGAACATGTTTACTCTGATAGAAACCCTGATTTCATCCTATATTCACAGTTTACAATCAAAAAGATTTTATCTCCTTTCGAATGGCATGTTGACCATCTTCTTACTCCCATACGTCTTAGTATGAACCATAAGCCCCAGACTTACAACTGGTATACATACCAACAAGCTTGGTATAATTTCATGTATCTTAGACCAGGTCATACTTGGTTTATTAAATACAGTCCTGAAGTTATCAAGGCCATCATCCCCAGATGGTTCTATGACTGGTGGAAGACTTTTGGAGGAAAATTAGAAAACCTCCCACAACAATTCCTCAATAAATTCGAAAATTTCCAAATTTCACAAGAGATCACTACTCTCCCTTCTCACATTAAAATGTGTAAATTTTATATTCAAAAAAGAATTTCTTTTATTATCAGCTGGGATTTCAAAATCGCAGAATTCGATAGGATCAGGTACCTATCCAAAGAAATAAAGGTTAAAGGTTGGGTTCCAAAACCTAAGGTATCAACTCTTGATAAGGGAAAAATTGTAGTGGGGAAGACAACTCCACAATCCAAATCATCCAAGGCGGAAATGAAGAAGAAGCTTCAAAAGGCTCTTCAAGATATTGATAATCAGGATGAAGAAACCATTATGCAACTTCTTGAAGAAGTCTCCTCCTCTGCTGAATCCAGTAATGATGACATGTGTAATCCTAAAGGTATTGCTCAGGCTTATCTAGAAGGATTTTATGAATAATATTTACTTTTCCGAAGAGTCAAGTTAATATTTACTTTTCCGAAGAGTCAAGTTACTATTCGGTGGGAATGCCCACTTAGTGTCCTGTGAATACCCACTTTATCACTACCTTCCAAAAGAAGGAAAAACTGAGGGGTATGCGTCTAATTATTGTCCACTAAGGACAAGTCATAATTAGTGTCCGTAGGTTGGGTCCCATAAACGGTCCCCGGGTCATAAGGAATCTTATCCTTATCTTTTCACATGGGGTCATATCTCTTTCATAAAAGTAGAACCCCACAATACTGTCGGCAAAATCTAAGCCGTCCATTTGTATCTAGGAGATTAACTCTTTAGGTGTCAGAGGTCTATAAAAAGACTCTCGTCTTGTAATATGAGGTAGGTCGAATTTTCTGACTTAGAAAATTTTAGGCACTATCTCTCTTGAAGAATCTCTTCGTCTCTCTTCTTGTAATCATCCCTTCCTATTGTAATATCCCCTTGTTCATGGAATAAAAAGTAAGTCTTTCATTTTCTGTTTTACTGTTTTACTGTTTTAATTTTTTTTAATTTAATTTCTCCGGTCCTGTAAATTGGACTTAATATTCCTGTTTGTGCACTTTTACGTGATGCACGTTTTCTTAACTTTGATGATTCTTTGTTAGGGGCACTTGAAAGTAATTTAGCAGGAGGCCCTGTTTATTTCAATTGTTATCCTAATTTCTCTGTTGATATTAATGATCCTAATGTGTTAGATACATTAACGCTTAATATCAAAACTGCTTAATATCAAAACTCTTAATATGAACAGCAAATCCGAAACTCGTGAAATAGCTGTTATATACCGCGTTTATTATCGGTTGATGTCTACTACCCTTGCTCCGAAAGCAAGGATAGAGAGTACCAAAGGTGTGACTATGTTAATGGAAGCTAACCATGAACATAGTACCATCTTTGTTCCTCGCCTTCTTCAGTGGAAAGACATTCTATCCAATACTGATTGGCACTTTGAAGCTATTACTCAACCCATTCCCTCTCATACAGAGAATCGCCAAATAGAACGAATCATCCAAAATTCCGATGGTTCAGTTGACCTTAAATTTCTGAACTCTCAACCTCGTAGAAGTTTCACCATAGGTTCTACTTCTTCAAACCCCCGGGAAGAAGTATTTACTCGCTCCTTTAGATCTGCTATTAATAAATCTGTTATTAATAGTCAAGTTGATGGGGTAGATTTTTCGGGAGATATCCCAAAAGTTTTTTATAAATCTCAGTTTCAAGAACCTATTCAGGAACCCTCTAGTCCCACAGAATCTGATATGGCGCCTCCAAGGCAAAATTCAGACCCTGGTCTTCACGTCATTAAAGTTGAGGAAGATTATACCCCTAATCTTGCTGCTTTAAAAAGACTCTGGCTTGACCCAAAAAACGCTTTAAGGGTCAAATGGTACACTGCTACCTATTCTAAGAGCCAGCAAGCGATTTTTGGGCAACAATGGATTGCCGATATGAAGCGCTTGAAGTGTGATATTGAATATTTTAAGTGGTTCGAAATCACTGGAAAACTGGATGACCAGAATGAGTCTTTACAAGTTCTGGTTAATAAGTGGTATACTCAAACCAACAAGGTTGTTGAGTCTGTCACTCCTCCTCTTGAAGGAATTAAAATTCCTCATTCCAACACCATTGTTTCTGCTTCTCCTTTTAAACTCAAAAGCAGTAATCCTACGAGTACACCCTCTAATGCGGACATAGACAAAATTGTAGAACAAAACAATTACACCAATAAATTGTTGCACTCTGTTTCCCTTCAAATTGAAGAAGCAGAAATTGTTTTGTTCTACAATTTTGTCTATGTCCGCATTAGAGGGTGTACTCGTAGGATTACTGCTTTTGAGTTTAAAAGGTGAAGCAGAAACAATGGTGTTGGAATGAGGAATTTTAATTCCTTCAAGAGGAGGAGTGACAGACTCAACAACCTTGTTGGTTTGAGTATACCACTTATTAACCAGAACTTGTAAAGACTCATTCTGGTCATCCAGTTTTCCAGTGATTTCGAACCACTTAAAATATTCAATATCACACTTCAAGCGCTTCATATCGGCAATCCATTGTTGCCCAAAAATCGCTTGCTGGCTCTTAGAATAGGTAGCAGTGTACCATTTGACCCTTAAAGCGTTTTTTGGGTCAAGCCAGAGTCTTTTTAAAGCAGCAAGATTAGGGGTATAATCTTCCTCAACTTTAATGACGTGAAGACCAGGGTCTGAATTTTGCCTTGGAGGCGCCATATCAGATTCTGTGGGACTAGAGGGTTCCTGAATAGGTTCTTGAAACTGAGATTTATAAAAAACTTTTGGGATATCTCCCGAAAAATCTACCCCATCAACTTGACTATTAATAACAGATTTATTAATAGCAGATCTAAAGGAGCGAGTAAATACTTCTTCCCGGGGGTTTGAAGAAGTAGAACCTACGGTGAAACTTCTACGAGGTTGAGAGTTCAGAAATTTAAGGTCAACTGAACCATCGGAATTTTGGATGATTCGTTCTATTTGGCGATTCTCTGTATGAGAGGGAATGGGTTGAGTAATAGCTTCAAAGTGCCAATCAGTATTGGATAGAATGTCTTTCCACTGAAGAAGGCGAGGAACAAAGATGGTACTATGTTCATGGTTAGCTTCCATTAACATAGTCACACCTTTGGTACTCTCTATCCTTGCTTTCGGAGCAAGGGTAGTAGACATCAACCGATAATAAACGCGGTATATAACAGCTATTTCACGAGTTTCGGATTTGCTGTTCATATTAAGAGTTTTGATATTAAGCGTTAATGTATCTAACACATTAGGATCATTAATATCAACAGAGAAATTAGGATAACAATTGAAATAAACAGGGCCTCCTGCTAAATTACTTTCAAGTGCCCCTAACAAAGAATCATCAAAGTTAAGAAAACGTGCATCACGTAAAAGTGCACAAACAGGAATATTAAGTCCTTTTCTAAATAAAGGCTTAACAGCAACTTGCACAAGACCAATATGCAGATAATTAAAACTAGACTTATATCTAATTATATCATGCTCATGTAACAATTTTATAACTTCTAAAGAGTTATTAATAGCAACAGTTGATTCACACGTTTTAATATTATGCTTTTTAATGAAATTAAAGTGACCTATCTGGTAGATCTTATGAAAAGGTTCAGCAGGGATACTCCAGTTATCCAAATTAGACTCAGTTAAGGCAATCTGAGTAGATCTAGAAGATAAGTTAACAGAATTTAAAATATTTTGATTCATATAAGAAAAATTACTGTCCTGGAACTAATACAGAAGCAAAATCATAAGTATATAATATTCAGATAAAAGCAAATAACAAAGATCAAATTATAAAAAAGTCCTAAATCTAAATATCTAGGTTCATAATGATCTAAACGTTCTCTTGGTTTTACCTCTTCTCTCTCTAGAGTTATCTTGGCTACGGGAACACCTAAGGGTCACAATAAATGCCTACCATGGCTAACAAGGACCGCAAGGACAGGCTTGCCAACGTACACTCCGGATATTAATCGGATACCTCACACACTTAGAGAGAAATAAGTACCTCACACAAAATAGATCAAATATGAAATAAGATAAAAGATTTAATACTTAGAAATAATTTAATCAAGTTATGAGATTTCATCAAAATAACTATACTAAATTTTTGCAAAAGTAATAAGCTCCGGACAGTATATGTATTTAGTTGCTCATGTTAAATACATATACAACCATCCTGGCTCTGATAAACTGGTTGAACAGATTACCGAAAAGCTAGCCAACTTTCCTGATACCAATTTACAGGACCGGAGAAATTAAATTAAAAAAAATTAAAACAGTAAAACAGTAAAACAGAAAATGAAAGACTTACTT
This sequence comes from Nicotiana benthamiana, assembly GCA_034376525.1. Classification (NCBI taxonomy): domain Eukaryota; kingdom Viridiplantae; phylum Streptophyta; class Magnoliopsida; order Solanales; family Solanaceae; genus Nicotiana; species Nicotiana benthamiana. The sequence goes on from CM067336.1 coordinate 101,646,237, forward strand.
TTTATTCCATGAACAAGGGGATATTACAATAGGAAGGGATGATTACAAGAAGAGAGACGAAGAGATTCTTCAAGAGAGATAGTGCCTAAAATTTTCTAAGTCAGAAAATTCGACCTGCCTCATATTACAAGACGAGAGTCTTTTTATAGACCTCTGACACCAAAAGAGTTAATCTCCTAGATACAAATGGACGGCTTAGATTTTGCCGACAGTATTGTGGGGTTCTACTTTTATGAAAGAGATATGACCCCATGTGAAAAGATAAGGATAAGATTTCTTATGACCCGGGGACCGTTTATGGGACCCAACCTACGGACACTAATTATGACTTGTCCTTAGTGGACAATAATTAGACGCATACCCCTCAGTTTTTCCTTCTTTTGGAAGGTAGTGATAAAGTGGGTATTCACAGGACACTAAGTGGGCATTCCCACCGAATAGTAACTTGACTCTTCGGAAAAGTAAATATTAACTTGACTCTTCGGAAAAGTAAATATTATTCATAAAATCCTTCTAGATAAGCCTGAGCAATACCTTTAGGATTACACATGTCATCATTACTGGATTCAGCAGAGGAGGAGACTTCTTCAAGAAGTTGCATAATGGTTTCTTCATCCTGATTATCAATATCTTGAAGAGCCTTTTGAAGCTTCTTCTTCATTTCCGCCTTGGATGATTTGGATTGTGGAGTTGTCTTCCCCACTACAATTTTTCCCTTATCAAGAGTTGATACCTTAGGTTTTGGAACCCAACCTTTAACCTTTATTTCTTTGGATAGGTACCTGATCCTATCGAATTCTGCGATTTTGAAATCCCAGCTGATAATAAAAGAAATTCTTTTTTGAATATAAAATTTACACATTTTAATGTGAGAAGGGAGAGTAGTGATCTCTTGTGAAATTTGGAAATTTTCGAATTTATTGAGGAATTGTTGTGGGAGGTTTTCTAATTTTCCTCCAAAAGTCTTCCACCAGTCATAGAACCATCTGGGGATGATGGCCTTGATAACTTCAGGACTGTATTTAATAAACCAAGTATGACCTGGTCTAAGATACATGAAATTATACCAAGCTTGTTGGTATGTATACTAGTTGTAAGTCTGGGGCTTATGGTTCATACTAAGACGTATGGGAGTAAGAAGATGGTCAACATGCCATTCGAAAGGAGATAAAATCTTTTTGATTGTAAACTGTGAATATAGGATGAAATCAGGGTTTCTATCAGAGTAAACATGTTCCACTTCGATGGAGTCTGTATCGACTAAGATAGCCTCAAAATAAAGGCGAGTGTGAAGGGGGTCAGGACTATCAATGTAGTTGGATGAATTATAGCAGGGCTTTATAAGGTCTTGGACTCGACCAGATTCAAACTCTTTATCGAGGGCTAAAATGGGAGAGACCTTAATGGTCAAGAATTCAAAAGTCTCAGTTGGCTGAGAAGAGGGTTTTTGAATTTGGACTTTAGGGTCCACTGCTTGGGCAAAAGACTCTGGGGTCTTCATTTCATAACTAGATTTGTTCTGGACCTTAGAAGTGGATCCAGAGGAAGATTCAGGCTTTGGGCCTGGAAGTTTTGGGAGTTCTCCTAAAACGGTAAACTTATTTTGGCTCTGGGCCGGACTAGGAAGAGGAGGAAAAGAGGGCTTTATTTGGGCCAAACTAGTAGGAACGAAAGGTCTAACTGTTGATAGTTGCCTTTCAGACTTGACGTTTTTGAACGGGCTAGTTTTTGACGACTTCATGGCCCTGAAGAAATTCTCGAGTTAGAAAATCTGGAAGAGAATTATTTTCTCCTTTTATAAAATCAATTTTGAAATCAAAGCTAGATAGTAGAGCTTGCCATCTAGCAAATATTTGTTTTGAAACAAGATTTTTAACATCTTTTTGTAAAATTTCTTTGGCCGATTTGCAATCAACTCGAAGTAAAAATTCTTTGTTTACTAAATCATCTTGGAATTTAGTAATACATAGTACTATAGATAAAACTTCCTTTTTTACAGTACTATAATTTTTCTGGGTATTATTCCAGATACCAGAAGTAAACCTCACCAGTTGCTCGCAACTATTTGGTTCTATTTGCTGTTTTAGAATACCTCCGTATCCTATATCAGAAGCATCAGTTTCAACTATCATATATGCATCGGGATTGGGTATCCCTAAGCAAGGAAGATTTTGGACTAATCTCTTAATCTTCTTGACACTTTGGGTTTGTTCATCTCCCCACGGTATAGGATTCTTTCTAAGCCTAAGATACAAAGGCTCACAAGTTTGTCTAACTTTAGGAATAAAGTCAGCAACATAATTAAGACTTCCTAAGAATCTCTGAAGCTGGGTCTTATCCTTAATTTCATCAGGAAATTTGGACGAGAATTCAATGGCTCTACAGATAGGTTTGTAGGTACCTTGATATAGGTCATGGCCTAAGAATCTAATAGAGGTTTGAAAGAGCTTAATTTTCTTAGCACTAATAACCAAACCATTATTTTGCACAACTTTAAAAAATGTGGAAAGATGCTTAAAATGAGAATCAATGTCTTCAGAAAATATTAACACATCATCAATATAAACAATTGACATATAAGAATAAGGATTGAAAATATTATTCATAATATTCTGAAATTCAGACGGGGCATTTTTTAACCCAAAAGGCATAACATTCCACTCATAATGACCAAAAGGTACATTGAATGCAGTTTTATAACGATCCTTTTCATTAATCTGGATTTGCCAAAATCCAGATTTCATATCGAACTTACTATAAAGGTTTGCTTTATAAGTTCGTTTAAGGAGATCCCTTTTATTAGGGATTGGATGCCGGATCCATTTAAGGACCGAATTCAAAGGCTTATAATTAATAACAAGCCTTGGTGCACCCCTTTCTTTTTCTGCGCTATTATTAACATAAAAGGCAGAACAACTCCAAGGAGAGTTAGAGGGTCTAATAATACCATTATCAAGTAAATGGTTAATCTCAGTTTTGCAAATTTCAACCATTTCATGGTTCATTTGAATAGGTCTAGCCTTAGTAGGTATGTTTTGTTCATTAAACCCATCAATGTAGGGTAATGCTACAGAATGCTTTTTTATATTCCAAAAGGCAGTAGGAAGATTTGAACAAACTTCATTTTCAAATTTCTTTTGAAGGGAATCTACCTTAGACATTATTCCCGGGGTTTTTAAAGTTTGTTTAATTCTTTCTATAGTAATCTCTTCTTTTAAAAAAGAAATATGATTAGAAAGACAATTAATTTTAAATATAGTTTTTTCTTTTAAAAACCTACTCTCTGTAGGAGAAAGAGTTTGAACAAAAGGGAAAAACACCTCTTGACCGAGGATACAAGCATGAATGCCATCTATATCATTAGTAAAAGGTTTAAGTTGACTAATGAATGGCGTTCCTAGAATAATATCTTCATTGATATTTTCAGTGATTACAAAATCATTAGTAAAGCAAATATTGTTATTACAAATATGGGCTTTAGATAATTTGTAATCAATTTTCATTCGCTCACCAGTGGCCGAGTATAAACGAGTTGTACTCTTTTCAAGGTACTTAAGAGGAATAAGACCTTTCACTATACAGTTACGGTCGGCACCACTGTCAAATAAAGCAACCTTGTTGAGAACAAAATTTTTTGCAACAACAATTTTGACAGGAATATGTTCACTAATAGATTTAATAGTGGACACAGAAGGACCGGGATTAGTGGAAGGAGTATTATTAAGAAGACCTGGATCAACAGGTTGTTCTCCAGGGAAGTCAAATTCTTTTTCAGGAAAAGAGTCAGTCTTCTCAACAGTGTCCTGAAGGACTTGAGAAGTAAGGGATTCCATCTCGACTTTGTCAAGACGCGATTTCAACTGCCTAACTTCTTGTTTAAGAGAATTCATCTCTTGACGTAAGTCAGATATAGAGGGCTCAGCAGGTTTATCGAACCTATTGAACACTTGTTTCATACTAAAAGGTTCGATGGCCTTAGACGAAGAAGGTTTCTTTTGATCAGAACCCAGAATAATTTTCTTGAGCTCAATCAAATACTTGGCACGAGATTCATCGTCTTTGATATGATCAATAATATCAAAAAGGACTTCCTTGGAGTCCGATGTGATCATACTAAGAGTATTGGAAGGACATCCGCAAAAGACACCTTCACAAGATTCTTCGCAAGATTCTTCAGAATCTGACTGACTGTCATTAGTCTCATAAGCGACGTTGATATTTTCTTCATCACTGTATTCTTCAGAAGAGGAATTACTCGAATCAGACTCGCTTTCCTGAAGGATAGAAAAGAGTTTTTCTTTAGTATCCTCATCTAGTCCCAGAAGGTTTATTTTCTTCTTCTTCTTAGAAGATTTGCACTGGTTGGCTCTATGACCAGACTTACCACAAGTCCAGCAGACATCTTCTTTATGGGAAGGTCTTGTCTTCCTAAATTTCTTTTTCTTAGGTTCATACGACCTATCTTTAGACTTGTTTTTCTTAGTCTTTCTAGATGATTTATAAGAGGACTTAGCCTTAGAATTCTTCTTAGCTTGCTTGGAAGGGGGATAGTCTATATTGCCATAACCAAAGTCTCTACAAAAACTGCCTAGTTCTGCTTTGGAGGTCAATCTATCTTTCTTAAGATGACTCTTAAGTTTTAGGTCAGTACATAGCTCTAGGGCTGTGGTATTAATAAGACTAATAATATCTCCATAGGTCATAAGTTCATAGGGTATCTTACCGCCACACCTATCTCTTATTTTTGATCTAACCTTTTCGGCAAATAAGGGGGGAAGACCGCTAATAAATCTGTCTTTCCAAAAATCACTATTGCAGTCAGGTCTAGTCATAATTTTGACCATAAACTGATCTTTGTACCACCTAAAGTCACTTAGTCTAGGGCAACGAAGATTGTTAAGAATTTCAAGACTCCTATCTTGGAAGAGTTTAGGCTCTCCTACAAAGTGTTTGGCAATGTGGTAGAGCAGAGTGGCACAAGCATCCTCTCTGGTTTCAGATTCAGAAGTTTCCATATCACTAACTGTTTTAACAGTAGTAATAATGGTGGTTGCGTTGAGGATTTGAAGCTTAAGATCTTCGGTGACATAATTATCCCACCAATACCTAAGCATACCAGTAAAGCCAGCAGTGATCATGGCCGCTGCTTCTTTATCAGAAGAATTTCGCAGCTTGTAACTGGTAATACAAACGCCCATTTCGTGAAGGACACGATAGATTTGATGTTCGGCAAGACCATCAATATTCCATTCAACGATGCCTCTACCATCATGAGATGATTGAGACTGGAAACCATCTTCCTCATACTGAGTATCAGGAAAAGAGGGACGACTATAATAGTTTCTCCTATGGGGGTATCTATCGGAAAGTTTGAGAAGAGAGTTATCAGAAAGAGTTCTAACACTCTCAGCACTATTGGTGTTGTTCTCTTTAGTTGGTCGAGAACTGGACGCTTGATTAGAAGTTTCTTTTGCTTTTGAAGCATTAGAAACTTCTTTTACTTTACTTTCACTTGAAACATGAAAGTTGGCTAGCTTTTCGGTAATCTGTTCAACCAGTTTACCAGAGACAGAGATATTTTCGCTAAGTTTAGGAAACAATTCCCGGCGAAATTCAGGAGGCTTGAATATAGGATTAGGCTCTATCGTACTATTTGTACTAGGCCTGGGGATACTTAGACTAGGAGTTAGTCTAGGTTTTGCTTCTTCAATTTGAAGGGAAACAGAGTGCAACAATTTATTGGTGTAATTGTTTTGTTCTACAATTTTGTCTATGTCCGCATTAGAGGGTGTACTCGTAGGATTACTGCTTTTGAGTTTAAAAGGAGAAGCAGAAACAATGGTGTTGGAATGAGGAATTTTAATTCCTTCAAGAGGAGGAGTGACAGACTCAACAACCTTGTTGGTTTGAGTATACCACTTATTAACCAGAACTTGTAAAGACTCATTCTGGTCATCCAGTTTTCCAGTGATTTCGAACCACTTAAAATATTCAATATCACACTTCAAGCGCTTCATATCGGCAATCCATTGTTGCCCAAAAATCGCTTGCTGGCTCTTAGAATAGGTAGCAGTGTACCATTTGACCCTTAAAGCGTTTTTTGGGTCAAGCCAGAGTCTTTTTAAAGCAGCAAGATTAGGGGTATAATCTTCCTCAACTTTAATGACGTGAAGACCAGGGTCTGAATTTTGCCTTGGAGGCGCCATATCAGATTCTGTGGGACTAGAGGGTTCCTGAATAGGTTCTTGAAACTGAGATTTATAAAAAACTTTTGGGATATCTCCCGAAAAATCTACCCCATCAACTTGACTATTAATAACAGATTTATTAATAGCAGATCTAAAGGAGCGAGTAAATACTTCTTCCCGGGGGTTTGAAGAAGTAGAACCTACGGTGAAACTTCTACGAGGTTGAGAGTTCAGAAATTTAAGGTCAACTGAACCATCGGAATTTTGGATGATTCGTTCTATTTGGCGATTCTCTGTATGAGAGGGAATGGGTTGAGTAATAGCTTCAAAGTGCCAATCAGTATTGGATAGAATGTCTTTCCACTGAAGAAGGCGAGGAACAAAGATGGTACTATGTTCATGGTTAGCTTCCATTAACATAGTCACACCTTTGGTACTCTCTATCCTTGCTTTCGGAGCAAGGGTAGTAGACATCAACCGATAATAAACGCGGTATATAACAGCTATTTCACGAGTTTCGGATTTGCTGTTCATATTAAGAGTTTTGATATTAAGCGTTAATGTATCTAACACATTAGGATCATTAATATCAACAGAGAAATTAGGATAACAATTGAAATAAACAGGGCCTCCTGCTAAATTACTTTCAAGTGCCCCTAACAAAGAATCATCAAAGTTAAGAAAACGTGCATCACGTAAAAGTGCACAAACAGGAATATTAAGTCCTTTTCTAAATAAAGGCTTAACAGCAACTTGCACAAGACCAATATGCAGATAATTAAAACTAGACTTATATCTAATTATATCATGCTCATGTAACAATTTTATAACTTCTAAAGAGTTATTAATAGCAACAGTTGATTCACACGTTTTAATATTATGCTTTTTAATGAAATTAAAGTGACCTATCTGGTAGATCTTATGAAAAGGTTCAGCAGGGATACTCCAGTTATCCAATTTACAGGACCGGAGAAATTAAATTAAAAAAAATTAAAACAGTAAAACAGTAAAACAGAAAATGAAAGACTTACTTTTTATTCCATGAACAAGGGGATATTACAATAGGAAGGGATGATTACAAGAAGAGAGACGAAGAGATTCTTCAAGAGAGATAGTGCCTAAAATTTTCTAAGTCAGAAAATTCGACCTGCCTCATATTACAAGACGAGAGTCTTTTTATAGACCTCTGACACCAAAAGAGTTAATCTCCTAGATACAAATGGACGGCTTAGATTTTGCCGACAGTATTGTGGGGTTCTACTTTTATGAAAGAGATATGACCCCATGTGAAAAGATAAGGATAAGATTCCTTATGACCCGGGGACCGTTTATGGGACCCAACCTACGGACACTAATTATGACTTGTCCTTAGTGGACAATAATTAGACGCATACCCCTCAGTTTTTCCTTCTTTTGGAAGGTAGTGATAAAGTGGGTATTCACAGGACACTAAGTGGGCATTCCCACCGAATAGTAACTTGACTCTTCGGAAAAGTAAATATTAACTTGACTCTTCGGAAAAGTAAATATTATTCATAAAATCCTTCTAGATAAGCCTGAGCAATACCTTTAGGATTACACATGTCATCATTACTGGATTCAGCAGAGGAGGAGACTTCTTCAAGAAGTTGCATAATGGTTTCTTCATCCTGATTATCAATATCTTGAAGAGCCTTTTGAAGCTTCTTCTTCATTTCCGCCTTGGATGATTTGGATTGTGGAGTTGTCTTCCCCACTACAATTTTTCCCTTATCAAGAGTTGATACCTTAGGTTTTGGAACCCAACCTTTAACCTTTATTTCTTTGGATAGGTACCTGATCCTATCGAATTCTGCGATTTTGAAATCCCAGCTGATAATAAAAGAAATTCTTTTTTGAATATAAAATTTACACATTTTAATGTGAGAAGGGAGAGTAGTGATCTCTTGTGAAATTTGGAAATTTTCGAATTTATTGAGGAATTGTTGTGGGAGGTTTTCTAATTTTCCTCCAAAAGTCTTCCACCAGTCATAGAACCATCTGGGGATGATGGCCTTGATAACTTCAGGACTGTATTTAATAAACCAAGTATGACCTGGTCTAAGATACATGAAATTATACCAAGCTTGTTGGTATGTATACCAGTTGTAAGTCTGGGGCTTATGGTTCATACTAAGACGTATGGGAGTAAGAAGATGGTCAACATGCCATTCGAAAGGAGATAAAATCTTTTTGATTGTAAACTGTGAATATAGGATGAAATCAGGGTTTCTATCAGAGTAAACATGTTCCACTTCGATGGAGTCTGTATCGACTAAGATAGCCTCAAAATAAAGGCGAGTGTGAAGGGGGTCAGGACTATCAATGTAGTTGGATGAATTATAGCAGGGCTTTATAAGGTCTTGGACTCGACCAGATTCAAACTCTTTATCGAGGGCTAAAATGGGAGAGACCTTAATGGTCAAGAATTCAAAAGTCTCAGTTGGCTGAGAAGAGGGTTTTTGAATTTGGACTTTAGGGTCCACTGCTTGGGCAAAAGACTCTGGGGTCTTCATTTCATAACTAGATTTGTTCTGGACCTTAGAAGTGGATCCAGAGGAAGATTCAGGCTTTGGGCCTGGAAGTTTTGGGAGTTCTCCTAAAACGGTAAACTTATTTTGGCTCTGGGCCGGACTAGGAAGAGGAGGAAAAGAGGGCTTTATTTGGGCCAAACTAGTAGGAACGAAAGGTCTAACTGTTGATAGTTGCCTTTCAGACTTGACGTTTTTGAACGGGCTAGTTTTTGACGACTTCATGGCCCTGAAGAAATTCTCGAGTTAGAAAATCTGGAAGAGAATTATTTTCTCCTTTTATAAAATCAATTTTGAAATCAAAGCTAGATAGTAGAGCTTGCCATCTAGCAAATATTTGTTTTGAAACAAGATTTTTAACATCTTTTTGTAAAATTTCTTTGGCCGATTTGCAATCAACTCGAAGTAAAAATTCTTTGTTTACTAAATCATCTTGGAATTTAGTAATACATAGTACTATAGATAAAACTTCCTTTTTTACAGTACTATAATTTTTCTGGGTATTATTCCAGATACCAGAAGTAAACCTCACCAGTTGCTCGCAACTATTTGGTTCTATTTGCTGTTTTAGAATACCTCCGTATCCTATATCAGAAGCATCAGTTTCAACTATCATATATGCATCGGGATTGGGTATCCCTAAGCAAGGAAGATTTTGGACTAATCTCTTAATCTTCTTGACACTTTGGGTTTGTTCATCTCCCCACGGTATAGGATTCTTTCTAAGCCTAAGATACAAAGGCTCACAAGTTTGTCTAACTTTAGGAATAAAGTCAGCAACATAATTAAGACTTCCTAAGAATCTCTGAAGCTGGGTCTTATCCTTAATTTCATCAGGAAATTTGGACGAGAATTCAATGGCTCTACAGATAGGTTTGTAGGTACCTTGATATAGGTCATGGCCTAAGAATCTAATAGAGGTTTGAAAGAGCTTAATTTTCTTAGCACTAATAACCAAACCATTATTTTGCACAACTTTAAAAAATGTGGAAAGATGCTTAAAATGAGAATCAATGTCTTCAGAAAATATTAACACATCATCAATATAAACAATTGACATATAAGAATAAGGATTGAAAATATTATTCATAATATTCTGAAATTCAGACGGGGCATTTTTTAACCCAAAAAGCATAACATTCCACTCATAATGACCAAAAGGTACATTGAATGCAGTTTTATAACGATCCTTTTCATTAATCTGGATTTGCCAAAATCCAGATTTCATATCGAACTTACTATAAAGGTTTGCTTTATAAGTTCGTTTAAGGAGATCCCTTTTATTAGGGATTGGATGCCGGATCCATTTAAGGACCGAATTCAAAGGCTTATAATTAATAACAAGCCTTGGTGCACCCCTTTCTTTTTCTGCGCTATTATTAACATAAAAGGCAGAACAACTCCAAGGAGAGTTAGAGGGTCTAATAATACCATTATCAAGTAAATGGTTAATCTCAGTTTTGCAAATTTCAACCATTTCATGGTTCATTTGAATAGGTCTAGCCTTAGTAGGTATGTTTTGTTCATTAAACCCATCAATGTAGGGTAATGCTACAGAATGCTTTTTTATATTCCAAAAGGCAGTAGGAAGATTTGAACAAACTTCATTTTCAAATTTCTTTTGAAGGGAATCTACCTTAGACATTATTCCCGGGGTTTTTAAAGTTTGTTTAATTCTTTCTATAGTAATCTCTTCTTTTAAAAAAGAAATATGATTAGAAAGACAATTAATTTTAAATATAGTTTTTTCTTTTAAAAACCTACTCTCTGTAGGAGAAAGAGTTTGAACAAAAGGGAAAAACACCTCTTGACCGAGGATACAAGCATGAATGCCATCTATATCATTAGTAAAAGGTTTAAGTTGACTAATGAATGGCGTTCCTAGAATAATATCTTCATTGATATTTTCAGTGATTACAAAATCATTAGTAAAGCAAATATTGTTATTACAAATATGGGCTTTAGATAATTTGTAATCAATTTTCATTCGCTCACCAGTGGCCGAGTATAAACGAGTTGTACTCTTTTCAAGGTACTTAAGAGGAATAAGACCTTTCACTATACAGTTACGGTCGGCACCACTGTCAAATAAAGCAACCTTGTTGAGAACAAAATTTTTTGCAACAACAATTTTGACAGGAATATGTTCACTAATAGATTTAATAGTGGACACAGAAGGACCGGGATTAGTGGAAGGAGTATTATTAAGAAGACCTGGATCAACAGGTTGTTCTCCAGGGAAGTCAAATTCTTTTTCAGGAAAAGAGTCAGTCTTCTCAACAGTGTCCTGAAGGACTTGAGAAGTAAGGGATTCCATCTCGACTTTGTCAAGACGCGATTTCAACTGCCTAACTTCTTGTTTAAGAGAATTCATCTCTTGACGTAAGTCAGATATAGAGGGCTCAGCAGGTTTATCGAACCTATTGAACACTTGTTTCATACTAAAAGGTTCGATGGCCTTAGACGAAGAAGGTTTCTTTTGATCAGAACCCAGAATAATTTTCTTGAGCTCAATCAAATACTTGGCACGAGATTCATCGTCTTTGATATGATCAATAATATCAAAAAGGGCTTCCTTGGAGTCCGATGTGATCATACTAAGAGTATTGGAAGGACATCCGCAAAAGACACCTTCACAAGATTCTTCGCAAGATTCTTCAGAATCTGACTGACTGTCATTAGTCTCATAAGCGACGTTGATATTTTCTTCATCACTGTATTCTTCAGAAGAGGAATTACTCGAATCAGACTCGCTTTCCTGAAGGATAGAAAAGAGTTTTTCTTTAGTATCCTCATCTAGTCCCAGAAGGTTTATTTTCTTCTTCTTCTTAGAAGATTTGCACTGGTTGGCTCTATGACCAGACTTACCACAAGTCCAGCAGACATCTTCTTTATGGGAAGGTCTTGTCTTCCTAAATTTCTTTTTCTTAGGTTCATACGACCTATCTTTAGACTTGTTTTTCTTAGTCTTTCTAGATGATTTATAAGAGGACTTAGCCTTAGAATTCTTCTTAGCTTGCTTGGAAGGGGGATAGTCTATATTGCCATAACCAAAGTCTCTACAAAAACTGCCTAGTTCTGCTTTGGAGGTCAATCTATCTTTCTTAAGATGACTCTTAAGTTTTAGGTCAGTACATAGCTCTAGGGCTGTGGTATTAATAAGACTAATAATATCTCCATAGGTCATAAGTTCATAGGGTATCTTACCGCCACACCTATCTCTTATTTTTGATCTAACCTTTTCGGCAAATAAGGGGGGAAGACCGCTAATAAATCTGTCTTTCCAAAAATCACTATTGCAGTCAGGTCTAGTCATAATTTTGACCATAAACTGATCTTTGTACCACCTAAAGTCACTTAGTCTAGGGCAACGAAGATTGTTAAGAATTTCAAGACTCCTATCTTGGAAGAGTTTAGGCTCTCCTACAAAGTGTTTGGCAATGTGGTAGAGCAGAGTGGCACAAGCATCCTCTCTGGTTTCAGATTCAGAAGTTTCCATATCACTAACTGTTTTAACAGTAGTAATAATGGTGGTTGCGTTGAGGATTTGAAGCTTAAGATCTTCGGTGACATAATTATCCCACCAATACCTAAGCATACCAGTAAAGCCAGCAGTGATCATGGCCGCTGCTTCTTTATCAGAAGAATTTCGCAGCTTGTAACTGGTAATACAAACGCCCATTTCGTGAAGGACACGATAGATTTGATGTTCGGCAAGACCATCAATATTCCATTCAACGATGCCTCTACCATCATGAGATGATTGAGACTGGAAACCATCTTCCTCATACTGAGTATCAGGAAAAGAGGGACGACTATAATAGTTTCTCCTATGGGGGTATCTATCGGAAAGTTTGAGAAGAGAGTTATCAGAAAGAGTTCTAACACTCTCAGCACTATTGGTGTTGTTCTCTTTAGTTGGTCGAGAACTGGACGCTTGATTAGAAGTTTCTTTTGCTTTTGAAGCATTAGAAACTTCTTTTACTTTACTTTCACTTGAAACATGAAAGTTGGCTAGCTTTTCGGTAATCTGTTCAACCAGTTTACCAGAGACAGAGATATTTTCGCTAAGTTTAGGAAACAATTCCCGGCGAAATTCAGGAGGCTTGAATATAGGATTAGGCTCTATCGTACTATTTGTACTAGGCCTGGGGATACTTAGACTAGGAGTTAGTCTAGGTTTTGCTTCTTCAATTTGAAGGGAAACAGAGTGCAACAATTTATTGGTGTAATTGTTTTGTTCTACAATTTTGTCTATGTCCGCATTAGAGGGTGTACTCGTAGGATTACTGCTTTTGAGTTTAAAAGGAGAAGCAGAAACAATGGTGTTGGAATGAGGAATTTTAATTCCTTCAAGAGGAGGAGTGACAGACTCAACAACCTTGTTGGTTTGAGTATACCACTTATTAACCAGAACTTGTAAAGACTCATTCTGGTCATCCAGTTTTCCAGTGATTTCGAACCACTTAAAATATTCAATATCACACTTCAAGCGCTTCATATCGGCAATCCATTGTTGCCCAAAAATCGCTTGCTGGCTCTTAGAATAGGTAGCAGTGTACCATTTGACCCTTAAAGCGTTTTTTGGGTCAAGCCAGAGTCTTTTTAAAGCAGCAAGATTAGGGGTATAATCTTCCTCAACTTTAATGACGTGAAGACCAGGGTCTGAATTTTGCCTTGGAGGCGCCATATCAGATTCTGTGGGACTAGAGGGTTCCTGAATAGGTTCTTGAAACTGAGATTTATAAAAAACTTTTGGGATATCTCCCGAAAAATCTACCCCATCAACTTGACTATTAATAACAGATTTATTAATAGCAGATCTAAAGGAGCGAGTAAATACTTCTTCCCGGGGGTTTGAAGAAGTAGAACCTACGGTGAAACTTCTACGAGGTTGAGAGTTCAGAAATTTAAGGTCAACTGAACCATCGGAATTTTGGATGATTCGTTCTATTTGGCGATTCTCTGTATGAGAGGGAATGGGTTGAGTAATAGCTTCAAAGTGCCAATCAGTATTGGATAGAATGTCTTTCCACTGAAGAAGGCGAGGAACAAAGATGGTACTATGTTCATGGTTAGCTTCCATTAACATAGTCACACCTTTGGTACTCTCTATCCTTGCTTTCGGAGCAAGGGTAGTAGACATCAACCGATAATAAACGCGGTATATAACAGCTATTTCACGAGTTTCGGATTTGCTGTTCATATTAAGAGTTTTGATATTAAGCGTTAATGTATCTAACACATTAGGATCATTAATATCAACAGAGAAATTAGGATAACAATTGAAATAAACAGGGCCTCCTGCTAAATTACTTTCAAGTGCCCCTAACAAAGAATCATCAAAGTTAAGAAAACGTGCATCACGTAAAAGTGCACAAACAGGAATATTAAGTCCTTTTCTAAATAAAGGCTTAACAGCAACTTGCACAAGACCAATATGCAGATAATTAAAACTAGACTTATATCTAATTATATCATGCTCATGTAACAATTTTATAACTTCTAAAGAGTTATTAATAGCAACAGTTGATTCACACGTTTTAATATTATGCTTTTTAATGAAATTAAAGTGACCTATCTGGTAGATCTTATGAAAAGGTTCAGCAGGGATACTCCAGTTATCCAAATTAGACTCAGTTAAGGCAATCTGAGTAGATCTAGAAGATAAGTTAACAGAATTTAAAATATTTTGATTCATATAAGAAAAATTACTGTCCTGGAACTAATACAGAAGCAAAATCATAAGTATATAATATTCAGATAAAAGCAAATAACAAAGATCAAATTATAAAAAAGTCCTAAATCTAAATATCTAGGTTCATAATGATCTAAACGTTCTCTTGGTTTTACCTCTTCTCTCTCTAGAGTTATCTTGGCTACGGGAACACCTAAGGGTCACAATAAACGCCTACCATGGCTAACAAGGACCGCAAGGACAGGCTTGCCAACGTACACTCCGGATATTAATCGGATACCTCACACACTTAGAGAGAAATAAGTACCTCACACAAAATAGATCAAATATGAAATAAGATAAAAGATTTAATACTTAGAAATAATTTAATCAAGTTATGAGATTTCATCAAAATAACTATACTAAATTTTTGCAAAAGTAATAAGCTCCGGACAGTATATGTATTTAGTTGCTCATGTTAAATACATATACAACCATCCTGGCTCTGATACCAATTTAAGCGACGTTGATATTTTCTTCATCACTGTATTCTTCAGAAGAGGAATTACTCGAATCAGACTCGCTTTCCTGAAGGATAGAAAAGAGTTTTTCTTTAGTATCCTCATCTAGTCCCAGAAGGTTTATTTTCTTCTTCTTCTTAGAAGATTTGCACTGGTTGGCTCTATGACCAGACTTACCACAAGTCCAGCAGACATCTTCTTTATGGGAAGGTCTTGTCTTCCTAAATTTCTTTTTCTTAGGTTCATACGACCTATCTTTAGACTTGTTTTTCTTAGTCTTTCTAGATGATTTATAAGAGGACTTAGCCTTAGAATTCTTCTTAGCTTGCTTGGAAGGGGGATAGTCTATATTGCCATAACCAAAGTCTCTACAAAAACTGCCTAGTTCTGCTTTGGAGGTCAATCTATCTTTCTTAAGATGACTCTTAAGTTTTAGGTCAGTACATAGCTCTAGGGCTGTGGTATTAATAAGACTAATAATATCTCCATAGGTCATAAGTTCATAGGGTATCTTACCGCCACCGGAGAAATTAAATTAAAAAAAATTAAAACAGTAAAACAGTAAAACAGAAAATGAAAGACTTACTTTTTATTCCATGAACAAGGGGATATTACAATAGGAAGGGATGATTACAAGAAGAGAGACGAAGAGATTCTTCAAGAGAGATAGTGCCTAAAATTTTCTAAGTCAGAAAATTCGACCTACCTCATATTACAAGACGAGAGTCTTTTTATAGACCTCTGACACCAAAAGAGTTAATCTCCTAGATACAAATGGACGGCTTAGATTTTGCCGACAGTATTGTGGGGTTCTACTTTTACGAAAGAGATATGACCCCATGTGAAAAGATAAGGATAAGATTCCTTATGACCCGGGGACCGTTTATGGGACCCAACCTACGGACACTAATTATGACTTGTCCTTAGTGGACAATAATTAGACGCATACCCCTCAGTTTTTCCTTCTTTTGGAAGGTAGTGATAAAGTGGGTATTCACAGGACACTAAGTGGGCATTCCCACCGAATAGTAACTTGACTCTTCGGAAAAGTAAATATTAACTTGACTCTTCGGAAAAGTAAATATTATTCATAAAATCCTTCTAGATAAGCCTGAGCAATACCTTTAGGATTACACATGTCATCATTACTGGATTCAGCAGAGGAGGAGACTTCTTCAAGAAGTTGCATAATGGTTTCTTCATCCTGATTATCAATATCTTGAAGAGCCTTTTGAAGCTTCTTCTTCATTTCCGCCTTGGATGATTTGGATTGTGGAGTTGTCTTCCCCACTACAATTTTTCCCTTATCAAGAGTTGATACCTTAGGTTTTGGAACCCAACCTTTAACCTTTATTTCTTTGGATAGGTACCTGATCCTATCGAATTCTGCGATTTTGAAATCCCAGCTGATAATAAAAGAAATTCTTTTTTGAATATAAAATTTACACATTTTAATGTGAGAAGGGAGAGTAGTGATCTCTTGTGAAATTTGGAAATTTTCGAATTTATTGAGGAATTGTTGTGGGAGGTTTTCTAATTTTCCTCCAAAAGTCTTCCACCAGTCATAGAACCATCTGGGGATGATGGCCTTGATAACTTCAGGACTGTATTTAATAAACCAAGTATGACCTGGTCTAAGATACATGAAATTATACCAAGCTTGTTGGTATGTATACCAGTTGTAAGTCTGGGGCTTATGGTTCATACTAAGACGTATGGGAGTAAGAAGATGGTCAACATGCCATTCGAAAGGAGATAAAATCTTTTTGATTGTAAACTGTGAATATAGGATGAAATCAGGGTTTCTATCAGAGTAAACATGTTCCACTTCGATGGAGTCTGTATCGACTAAGATAGCCTCAAAATAAAGGCGAGTGTGAAGGGGGTCAGGACTATCAATGTAGTTGGATGAATTATAGCAGGGCTTTATAAGGTCTTGGACTCGACCAGATTCAAACTCTTTATCGAGGGCTAAAATGGGAGAGACCTTAATGGTCAAGAATTCAAAAGTCTCAGTTGGCTGAGAAGAGGGTTTTTGAATTTGGACTTTAGGGTCCACTGCTTGGGCAAAAGACTCTGGGGTCTTCATTTCATAACTAGATTTGTTCTGGACCTTAGAAGTGGATCCAGAGGAAGATTCAGGCTTTGGGCCTGGAAGTTTTGGGAGTTCTCCTAAAACGGTAAACTTATTTTGGCTCTGGGCCGGACTAGGAAGAGGAGGAAAAGAGGGCTTTATTTGGGCCAAACTAGTAGGAACGAAAGGTCTAACTGTTGATAGTTGCCTTTCAGACTTGACGTTTTTGAACGGGCTAGTTTTTGACGACTTCATGGCCCTGAAGAAATTCTCGAGTTAGAAAATCTGGAAGAGAATTATTTTCTCCTTTTATAAAATCAATTTTGAAATCAAAGCTAGATAGTAGAGCTTGCCATCTAGCAAATATTTGTTTTGAAACAAGATTTTTAACATCTTTTTGTAAAATTTCTTTGGCCGATTTGCAATCAACTCGAAGTAAAAATTCTTTGTTTACTAAATCATCTTGGAATTTAGTAATACATAGTACTATAGATAAAACTTCCTTTTTTACAGTACTATAATTTTTCTGGGTATTATTCCAGATACCAGAAGTAAACCTCACCAGTTGCTCGCAACTATTTGGTTCTATTTGCTGTTTTAGAATACCTCCGTATCCTATATCAGAAGCATCAGTTTCAACTATCATATATGCATCGGGATTGGGTATCCCTAAGCAAGGAAGATTTTGGACTAATCTCTTAATCTTCTTGACACTTTGGGTTTGTTCATCTCCCCACGGTATAGGATTCTTTCTAAGCCTAGGATACAAAGGCTCACAAGTTTGTCTAACTTTAGGAATAAAGTCAGCAACATAATTAAGACTTCCTAAGAATCTCTGAAGCTGGGTCTTATCCTTAATTTCATCAGGAAATTTGGACGAGAATTCAATGGCTCTACAGATAGGTTTGTAGGTACCTTGATATAGGTCATGGCCTAAGAATCTAATAGAGGTTTGAAAGAGCTTAATTTTCTTAGCACTAATAACCAAACCATTATTTTGCACAACTTTAAAAAATGTGGAAAGATGCTTAAAATGAGAATCAATGTCTTCAGAAAATATTAACACATCATCAATATAAACAATTGACATATAAGAATAAGGATTGAAAATATTATTCATAATATTCTGAAATTCAGACGGGGCATTTTTTAACCCAAAAGGCATAACATTCCACTCATAATGACCAAAAGGTACATTGAATGCAGTTTTATAACGATCCTTTTCATTAATCTGGATTTGCCAAAATCCAGATTTCATATCGAACTTACTATAAAGGTTTGCTTTATAAGTTCGTTTAAGGAGATCCCTTTTATTAGGGATTGGATGCCGGATCCATTTAAGGACCGAATTCAAAGGCTTATAATTAATAACAAGCCTTGGTGCACCCCTTTCTTTTTCTGCGCTATTATTAACATAAAAGGCAGAACAACTCCAAGGAGAGTTAGAGGGTCTAATAATACCATTATTAAGTAAATGGTTAATCTCAGTTTTGCAAATTTCAACCATTTCATGGTTCATTTGAATAGGTCTAGCCTTAGTAGGTATGTTTTGTTCATTAAACCCATCAATGTAGGGTAATGCTACAGAATGCTTTTTTATATTCCAAAAGGCAGTAGGAAGATTTGAACAAACTTCATTTTCAAATTTCTTTTGAAGGGAATCTACCTTAGACATTATTCCCGGGGTTTTTAAAGTTTGTTTAATTCTTTCTATAGTAATCTCTTCTTTTAAAAAAGAAATATGATTAGAAAGACAATTAATTTTAAATATAGTTTTTTCTTTTAAAAACCTACTCTCTGTAGGAGAAAGAGTTTGAACAAAAGGGAAAAACACCTCTTGACCGAGGATACAAGCATGAATGCCATCTATATCATTAGTAAAAGGTTTAAGTTGACTAATGAATGGCGTTCCTAGAATAATATCTTCATTGATATTTTCAGTGATTACAAAATCATTAGTAAAGCAAATATTGTTATTACAAATATGGGCTTTAGATAATTTGTAATCAATTTTCATTCGCTCACCAGTGGCCGAGTATAAACGAGTTGTACTCTTTTCAAGGTACTTAAGAGGAATAAGACCTTTCACTATACAGTTACGGTCGGCACCACTGTCAAATAAAGCAACCTTGTTGAGAACAAAATTTTTTGCAACAACAATTTTGACAGGAATATGTTCACTAATAGATTTAATAGTGGACACAGAAGGACCGGGATTAGTGGAAGTAGTATTATTAAGAAGACCTGGATCAACAGGTTGTTCTCCAGGGAAGTCAAATTCTTTTTCAGGAAAAGAGTCAGTCTTCTCAACAGTGTCCTGAAGGACTTGAGAAGTAAGGGATTCCATCTCGACTTTGTCAAGACGCGATTTCAACTGCCTAACTTCTTGTTTAAGAGAATTCATCTCTTGACGTAAGTCAGATATAGAGGGCTCAGCAGGTTTATCGAACCTATTGAACACTTGTTTCATACTAAAAGGTTCGATGGCCTTAGACGAAGAAGGTTTCTTTTGATCAGAACCCAGAATAATTTTCTTGAGCTCAATCAAATACTTGGCACGAGATTCATCGTCTTTGATATGATCAATAATATCAAAAAGGACTTCCTTGGAGTCCGATGTGATCATACTAAGAGTATTGGAAGGACATCCGCAAAAGACACCTTCACAAGATTCTTCGCAAGATTCTTCAGAATCTGACTGACTGTCATTAGTCTCATAAGCGACGTTGATATTTTCTTCATCACTGTATTCTTCAGAAGAGGAATTACTCGAATCAGACTCGCTTTCCTGAAGGATAGAAAAGAGTTTTTCTTTAGTATCCTCATCTAGTCCCAGAAGGTTTATTTTCTTCTTCTTCTTAGAAGATTTGCACTGGTTGGCTCTATGACCAGACTTACCACAAGTCCAGCAGACATCTTCTTTATGGGAAGGTCTTGTCTTCCTAAATTTCTTTTTCTTAGGTTCATACGACCTATCTTTAGACTTGTTTTTCTTAGTCTTTCTAGATGATTTATAAGAGGACTTAGCCTTAGAATTCTTCTTAGCTTGCTTGGAAGGGGGATAGTCTATATTGCCATAACCAAAGTCTCTACAAAAACTGCCTAGTTCTGCTTTGGAGGTCAATCTATCTTTCTTAAGATGACTCTTAAGTTTTAGGTCAGTACATAGCTCTAGGGCTGTGGTATTAATAAGACTAATAATATCTCCATAGGTCATAAGTTCATAGGGTATCTTACCGCCACACCTATCTCTTATTTTTGATCTAACCTTTTCGGCAAATAAGGGGGGAAGACCGCTAATAAATCTGTCTTTCCAAAAATCACTATTGCAGTCAGGTCTAGTCATAATTTTGACCATAAACTGATCTTTGTACCACCTAAAGTCACTTAGTCTAGGGCAACGAAGATTGTTAAGAATTTCAAGACTCCTATCTTGGAAGAGTTTAGGCTCTCCTACAAAGTGTTTGGCAATGTGGTAGAGCAGAGTGGCACAAGCATCCTCTCTGGTTTCAGATTCAGAAGTTTCCATATCACTAACTGTTTTAACAGTAGTAATAATGGTGGTTGCGTTGAGGATTTGAAGCTTAAGATCTTCGGTGACATAATTATCCCACCAATACCTAAGCATACCAGTAAAGCCAGCAGTGATCATGGCCGCTGCTTCTTTATCAGAAGAATTTCGCAGCTTGTAACTGGTAATACAAACGCCCATTTCGTGAAGGACACGATAGATTTGATGTTCGGCAAGACCATCAATATTCCATTCAACGATGCCTCTACCATCATGAGATGATTGAGACTGGAAACCATCTTCCTCATACTGAGTATCAGGAAAAGAGGGACGACTATAATAGTTTCTCCTATGGGGGTATCTATCGGAAAGTTTGAGAAGAGAGTTATCAGAAAGAGTTCTAACACTCTCAGCACTATTGGTGTTGTTCTCTTTAGTTGGTCGAGAACTGGACGCTTGATTAGAAGTTTCTTTTGCTTTTGAAGCATTAGAAACTTCTTTTACTTTACTTTCACTTGAAACATGAAAGTTGGCTAGCTTTTCGGTAATCTGTTCAACCAGTTTACCAGAGACAGAGATATTTTCGCTAAGTTTAGGAAACAATTCCCGGCGAAATTCAGGAGGCTTGAATATAGGATTAGGCTCTATCGTACTATTTGTACTAGGCCTGGGGATACTTAGACTAGGAGTTAGTCTAGGTTTTGCTTCTTCAATTTGAAGGGAAACAGAGTGCAACAATTTATTGGTGTAATTGTTTTGTTCTACAATTTTGTCTATGTCCGCATTAGAGGGTGTACTCGTAGGATTACTGCTTTTGAGTTTAAAAGGAGAAGCAGAAACAATGGTGTTGGAATGAGGAATTTTAATTCCTTCAAGAGGAGGAGTGACAGACTCAACAACCTTGTTGGTTTGAGTATACCACTTATTAACCAGAACTTGTAAAGACTCATTCTGGTCATCCAGTTTTCCAGTGATTTCGAACCACTTAAAATATTCAATATCACACTTCAAGCGCTTCATATCGGCAATCCATTGTTGCCCAAAAATCGCTTGCTGGCTCTTAGAATAGGTAGCAGTGTACCATTTGACCCTTAAAGCGTTTTTTGGGTCAAGCCAGAGTCTTTTTAAAGCAGCAAGATTAGGGGTATAATCTTCCTCAACTTTAATGACGTGAAGACCAGGGTCTGAATTTTGCCTTGGAGGCGCCATATCAGATTCTGTGGGACTAGAGGGTTCCTGAATAGGTTCTTGAAACTGAGATTTATAAAAAACTTTTGGGATATCTCCCGAAAAATCTACCCCATCAACTTGACTATTAATAACAGATTTATTAATAGCAGATCTAAAGGAGCGAGTAAATACTTCTTCCCGGGGGTTTGAAGAAGTAGAACCTACGGTGAAACTTCTACGAGGTTGAGAGTTCAGAAATTTAAGGTCAACTGAACCATCGGAATTTTGGATGATTCGTTCTATTTGGCGATTCTCTGTATGAGAGGGAATGGGTTGAGTAATAGCTTCAAAGTGCCAATCAGTATTGGATAGAATGTCTTTCCACTGAAGAAGGCGAGGAACAAAGATGGTACTATGTTCATGGTTAGCTTCCATTAACATAGTCACACCTTTGGTACTCTCTATCCTTGCTTTCGGAGCAAGGGTAGTAGACATCAACCGATAATAAACGCGGTATATAACAGCTATTTCACGAGTTTCGGATTTGCTGTTCATATTAAGAGTTTTGATATTAAGCGTTAATGTATCTAACACATTAGGATCATTAATATCAACAGAGAAATTAGGATAACAATTGAAATAAACAGGGCCTCCTGCTAAATTACTTTCAAGTGCCCCTAACAAAGAATCATCAAAGTTAAGAAAACGTGCATCACGTAAAAGTGCACAAACAGGAATATTAAGTCCTTTTCTAAATAAAGGCTTAACAGCAACTTGCACAAGACCAATATGCAGATAATTAAAACTAGACTTATATCTAATTATATCATGCTCATGTAACAATTTTATAACTTCTAAAGAGTTATTAATAGCAACAGTTGATTCACACGTTTTAATATTATGCTTTTTAATGAAATTAAAGTGACCTATCTGGTAGATCTTATGAAAAGGTTCAGCAGGGATACTCCAGTTATCCAAATTAGACTCAGTTAAGGCAATCTGAGTAGATCTAGAAGATAAGTTAACAGAATTTAAAATATTTTGATTCATATAAGAAAAATTACTGTCCTGGAACTAATACAGAAGCAAAATCATAAGTATATAATATTCAGATAAAAGCAAATAACAAAGATCAAATTATAAAAAAGTCCTAAATCTAAATATCTAGGTTCATAATGATCTAAACGTTCTCTTGGTTTTACCTCTTCTCTCTCTAGAGTTATCTTGGCTACGGGAACACCTAAGGGTCACAATAAACGCCTACCATGGCTAACAAGGACCGCAAGGACAGGCTTGCCAACGTACACTCCGGATATTAATCGGATACCTCACACACTTAGAGAGAAATAAGTACCTCACACAAAATAGATCAAATATGAAATAAGATAAAAGATTTAATACTTAGAAATAATTTAATCAAGTTATGAGATTTCATCAAAATAACTATACTAAATTTTTGCAAAAGTAATAAGCTCCGGACAGTATATGTAATAAACCTTCTGGGACTAGATGAGGATACTAAAGAAAAACTCTTTTCTATCCTTCAGGAAAGCGAGTCTGATTCGAGTAATTCCTCTTCTGAAGAATACAGTGATGAAGAAAATATCAACGTCGCTTATGAGACTAATGACAGTCAGTCAGATTCTGAAGAATCTTGCGAAGAATCTTGTGAAGGTGTCTTTTGCGGATGTCCTTCCAATACTCTTAGTATGATCACATCGGACTCCAAGGAAGTCCTTTTTGATATTATTGATCATATCAAAGACGATGAATCTCGTGCCAAGTATTTGATTGAGCTCAAGAAAATTATTCTGGGTTCTGATCAAAAGAAACCTTCTTCGTCTAAGGCCATCGAACCTTTTAGTATGAAACAAGTGTTCAATAGGTTCGATAAACCTGCTGAGCCCTCTATATCTGACTTACGTCAAGAGATGAATTCTCTTAAACAAGAAGTTAGGCAGTTGAAATCGCGTCTTGACAAAGTCGAGATGGAATCCCTTACTTCTCAAGTCCTTCAGGACACTGTTGAGAAGACTGACTCTTTTCCTGAAAAAGAATTTGACTTCCCTGGAGAACAACCTGTTGATCCAGGTCTTCTTAATAATACTCCTTCCACTAATCCCGGTCCTTCTGTGTCCACTATTAAATCTATTAGTGAACATATTCCTGTCAAAATTGTTGTTGCAAAAAATTTTGTTCTCAACAAGGTTGCTTTATTTGACAGTGGTGCCGACCGTAACTGTATAGTGAAAGGTCTTATTCCTCTTAAGTACCTTGAAAAGAGTACAACTCGTTTATACTCGGCCACTGGTGAGCGAATGAAAATTGATTACAAATTATCTAAAGCCCATATTTGTAATAACAATATTTGCTTTACTAATGATTTTGTAATCACTGAAAATATCAATGAAGATATTATTCTAGGAACGCCATTCATTAGTCAACTTAAACCTTTTACTAATGATATAGATGGCATTCATGCTTGTATCCTCGGTCAAGAGGTGTTTTTCCCTTTTGTTCAAACTCTTTCTCCTACAGAGAGTAGGTTTTTAAAAGAAAAAACTATATTTAAAATTAATTGTCTTTCTAATCATATTTCTTTTTTAAAAGAAGAGATTACTATAGAAAGAATTAAACAAACTTTAAAAACCCCGGGAATAATGTCTAAGGTAGATTCCCTTCAAAAGAAATTTGAAAATGAAGTTTGTTCAAATCTTCCTACTGCCTTTTGGAATATAAAAAAGCATTCTGTAGCATTACCCTACATTGATGGGTTTAATGAACAAAACATACCTACTAAGGCTAGACCTATTCAAATGAACCATGAAATGGTTGAAATTTGCAAAACTGAGATTAACCATTTACTTGATAATGGTATTATTAGACCCTCTAACTCTCCTTGGAGTTGTTCTGCCTTTTATGTTAATAATAGCGCAGAAAAAGAAAGGGGTGCACCAAGGCTTGTTATTAATTATAAGCCTTTGAATTCGGTCCTTAAATGGATCCGGCATCCAATCCCTAATAAAAGGGATCTCCTTAAACGAACTTATAAAGCAAACCTTTATAGTAAGTTCGATATGAAATCTGGATTTTGGCAAATCCAGATTAATGAAAAGGATCGTTATAAAACTGCATTCAATGTACCTTTTGGTCATTATGAGTGGAATGTTATGCCTTTTGGGTTAAAAAATGCCCCGTCTGAATTTCAGAATATTATGAATAATATTTTCAATCCTTATTCTTATATGTCAATTGTTTATATTGATGATGTGTTAATATTTTCTGAAGACATTGATTCTCATTTTAAGCATCTTTCCACATTTTTTAAAGTTGTGCAAAATAATGGTTTGGTTATTAGTGCTAAGAAAATTAAGCTCTTTCAAACCTCTATTAGATTCTTAGGCCATGACCTATATCAAGGTACCTACAAACCTATCTGTAGAGCCATTGAATTCTCGTCCAAATTTCCTGATGAAATTAAGGATAAGACCCAGCTTCAGAGATTCTTAGGAAGTCTTAATTATGTTGCTGACTTTATTCCTAAAGTTAGACAAACTTGTGAGCCTTTGTATCTTAGGCTTAGAAAGAATCCTATACCGTGGGGAGATGAACAAACCCAAAGTGTCAAGAAGATTAAGAGATTAGTCCAAAATCTTCCTTGCTTAGGGATACCCAATCCCGATGCATATATGATAGTTGAAACTGATGCTTCTGATATAGGATACGGAGGTATTCTAAAACAGCAAATAGAACCAAATAGTTGCGAGCAACTGGTGAGGTTTACTTCTGGTATCTGGAATAATACCCAGAAAAATTATAGTACTGTAAAAAAGGAAGTTTTATCTATAGTACTATGTATTACTAAATTCCAAGATGATTTAGTAAACAAAGAATTTTTACTTCGAGTTGATTGCAAATCGGCCAAAGAAATTTTACAAAAAGATGTTAAAAATCTTGTTTCAAAACAAATATTTGCTAGATGGCAAGCTCTACTATCTAGCTTTGATTTCAAAATTGATTTTATAAAAGGAGAAAATAATTCTCTTCCAGATTTTCTAACTCGAGAATTTCTTCAGGGCCATGAAGTCGTCAAAAACTAGCCCGTTCAAAAACGTCAAGTCTGAAAGGCAACTATCAACAGTTAGACCTTTCGTTCCTACTAGTTTGGCCCAAATAAAGCCCTCTTTTCCTCCTCTTCCTAGTCCGGCCCAGAGCCAAAATAAGTTTACCGTTTTAGGAGAACTCCCAAAACTTCCAGGCCCAAAGCCTGAATCTTCCTCTGGATCCACTTCTAAGGTCCAGAACAAATCTAGTTATGAAATGAAGACCCCAGAGTCTTTTGCCCAAGCAGTGGACCCTAAAGTCCAAATTCAAAAACCCTCTTCTCAGCCAACTGAGACTTTTGAATTCTTGACCATTAAGGTCTCTCCCATTTTAGCCCTCGATAAAGAGTTTGAATCTGGTCGAGTCCAAGACCTTATAAAGCCCTGCTATAATTCATCCAACTACATTGATAGTCCTGACCCCCTTCACACTCGCCTTTATTTTGAGGCTATCTTAGTCGATACAGACTCCATCGAAGTGGAACATGTTTACTCTGATAGAAACCCTGATTTCATCCTATATTCACAGTTTACAATCAAAAAGATTTTATCTCCTTTCGAATGGCATGTTGACCATCTTCTTACTCCCATACGTCTTAGTATGAACCATAAGCCCCAGACTTACAACTGGTATACATACCAACAAGCTTGGTATAATTTCATGTATCTTAGACCAGGTCATACTTGGTTTATTAAATACAGTCCTGAAGTTATCAAGGCCATCATCCCCAGATGGTTCTATGACTGGTGGAAGACTTTTGGAGGAAAATTAGAAAACCTCCCACAACAATTCCTCAATAAATTCGAAAATTTCCAAATTTCACAAGAGATCACTACTCTCCCTTCTCACATTAAAATGTGTAAATTTTATATTCAAAAAAGAATTTCTTTTATTATCAGCTGGGATTTCAAAATCGCAGAATTCGATAGGATCAGGTACCTATCCAAAGAAATAAAGGTTAAAGGTTGGGTTCCAAAACCTAAGGTATCAACTCTTGATAAGGGAAAAATTGTAGTGGGGAAGACAACTCCACAATCCAAATCATCCAAGGCGGAAATGAAGAAGAAGCTTCAAAAGGCTCTTCAAGATATTGATAATCAGGATGAAGAAACCATTATGCAACTTCTTGAAGAAGTCTCCTCCTCTGCTGAATCCAGTAATGATGACATGTGTAATCCTAAAGGTATTGCTCAGGCTTATCTAGAAGGATTTTATGAATAATATTTACTTTTCCGAAGAGTCAAGTTAATATTTACTTTTCCGAAGAGTCAAGTTACTATTCGGTGGGAATGCCCACTTAGTGTCCTGTGAATACCCACTTTATCACTACCTTCCAAAAGAAGGAAAAACTGAGGGGTATGCGTCTAATTATTGTCCACTAAGGACAAGTCATAATTAGTGTCCGTAGGTTGGGTCCCATAAACGGTCCCCGGGTCATAAGGAATCTTATCCTTATCTTTTCACATGGGGTCATATCTCTTTCATAAAAGTAGAACCCCACAATACTGTCGGCAAAATCTAAGCCGTCCATTTGTATCTAGGAGATTAACTCTTTTGGTGTCAGAGGTCTATAAAAAGACTCTCGTCTTGTAATATGAGGCAGGTCGAATTTTCTGACTTAGAAAATTTTAGGCACTATCTCTCTTGAAGAATCTCTTCGTCTCTCTTCTTGTAATCATCCCTTCCTATTGTAATATCCCCTTGTTCATGGAATAAAAAGTAAGTCTTTCATTTTCTGTTTTACTGTTTTACTGTTTTAATTTTTTTTAATTTAATTTCTCCGGTCCTGTAAATTGGTATCAGAGCCAGGATGGTTGTATATGTATTTAACATGAGCAACTAAATACATATACTGTCCGGAGCTTATTACTTTTGCAAAAATTTAGTATAGTTATTTTGATGAAATCTCATAACTTGATTAAATTATTTCTAAGTATTAAATCTTTTATCTTATTTCATATTTGATCTATTTTGTGTGAGGTACTTATTTCTCTCTAAGTGTGTGAGGTATCCGATTAATATCCGGAGTGTACGTTGGCAAGCCTGTCCTTGCGGTCCTTGTTAGCCATGGTAGGCGTTTATTGTGACCCTTAGGTGTTCCCGTAGCCAAGATAACTCTAGAGAGAGAAGAGGTAAAACCAAGAGAACGTTTAGATCATTATGAACCTAGATATTTAGATTTAGGACTTTTTTATAATTTGATCTTTGTTATTTGCTTTTATCTGAATATTATATACTTATGATTTTGCTTCTGTATTAGTTCCAGGACAGTAATTTTTCTTATATGAATCAAAATATTTTAAATTCTGTTAACTTATCTTCTAGATCTACTCAGATTGCCTTAACTGAGTCTAATTTGGATAACTGGAGTATCCCTGCTGAACCTTTTCATAAGATCTACCAGATAGGTCACTTTAATTTCATTAAAAAGCATAATATTAAAACGTGTGAATCAACTGTTGCTATTAATAACTCTTTAGAAGTTATAAAATTGTTACATGAGCATGATATAATTAGATATAAGTCTAGTTTTAATTATCTGCATATTGGTCTTGTGCAAGTTGCTGTTAAGCCTTTATTTAGAAAAGGACTTAATATTCCTGTTTGTGCACTTTTACGTGATGCACGTTTTCTTAACTTTGATGATTCTTTGTTAGGGGCACTTGAAAGTAATTTAGCAGGAGGCCCTGTTTATTTCAATTGTTATCCTAATTTCTCTGTTGATATTAATGATCCTAATGTGTTAGATACATTAACGCTTAATATCAAAACTCTTAATATGAACAGCAAATCCGAAACTCGTGAAATAGCTGTTATATACCGCGTTTATTATCGGTTGATGTCTACTACCCTTGCTCCGAAAGCAAGGATAGAGAGTACCAAAGGTGTGACTATGTTAATGGAAGCTAACCATGAACATAGTACCATCTTTGTTCCTCGCCTTCTTCAGTGGAAAGACATTCTATCCAATACTGATTGGCACTTTGAAGCTATTACTCAACCCATTCCCTCTCATACAGAGAATCGCCAAATAGAACGAATCATCCAAAATTCCGATGGTTCAGTTGACCTTAAATTTCTGAACTCTCAACCTCGTAGAAGTTTCACCGTAGGTTCTTCTTCTTCTTAGAAGATTTGCACTGGTTGGCTCTATGACCAGACTTACCACAAGTCCAGCAGACATCTTCTTTATGGGAAGGTCTTGTCTTCCTAAATTTCTTTTTCTTAGGTTCATACGACCTATCTTTAGACTTGTTTTTCTTAGTCTTTCTAGATGATTTATAAGAGGACTTAGCCTTAGAATTCTTCTTAGCTTGCTTGGAAGGGGGATAGTCTATATTGCCATAACCAAAGTCTCTACAAAAACTGCCTAGTTCTGCTTTGGAGGTCAATCTATCTTTCTTAAGATGACTCTTAAGTTTTAGGTCAGTACATAGCTCTAGGGCTGTGGTATTAATAAGACTAATAATATCTCCATAGGTCATAAGTTCATAGGGTATCTTACCGCCACACCTATCTCTTATTTTTGATCTAACCTTTTCGGCAAATAAGGGGGGAAGACCGCTAATAAATCTGTCTTTCCAAAAATCACTATTGCAGTCAGGTCTAGTCATAATTTTGACCATAAACTGATCTTTGTACCACCTAAAGTCACTTAGTCTAGGGCAACGAAGATTGTTAAGAATTTCAAGACTCCTATCTTGGAAGAGTTTAGGCTCTCCTACAAAGTGTTTGGCAATGTGGTAGAGCAGAGTGGCACAAGCATCCTCTCTGGTTTCAGATTCAGAAGTTTCCATATCACTAACTGTTTTAACAGTAGTAATAATGGTGGTTGCGTTGAGGATTTGAAGCTTAAGATCTTCGGTGACATAATTATCCCACCAATACCTAAGCATACCAGTAAAGCCAGCAGTGATCATGGCCGCTGCTTCTTTATCAGAAGAATTTCGCAGCTTGTAACTGGTAATACAAACGCCCATTTCGTGAAGGACACGATAGATTTGATGTTCGGCAAGACCATCAATATTCCATTCAACGATGCCTCTACCATCATGAGATGATTGAGACTGGAAACCATCTTCCTCATACTGAGTATCAGGAAAAGAGGGACGACTATAATAGTTTCTCCTATGGGGGTATCTATCGGAAAGTTTGAGAAGAGAGTTATCAGAAAGAGTTCTAACACTCTCAGCACTATTGGTGTTGTTCTCTTTAGTTGGTCGAGAACTGGACGCTTGATTAGAAGTTTCTTTTGCTTTTGAAGCATTAGAAACTTCTTTTACTTTACTTTCACTTGAAACATGAAAGTTGGCTAGCTTTTCGGTAATCTGTTCAACCAGTTTACCAGAGACAGAGATATTTTCGCTAAGTTTAGGAAACAATTCCCGGCGAAATTCAGGAGGCTTGAATATAGGATTAGGCTCTATCGTACTATTTGTACTAGGCCTGGGGATACTTAGACTAGGAGTTAGTCTAGGTTTTGCTTCTTCAATTTGAAGGGAAACAGAGTGCAACAATTTATTGGTGTAATTGTTTTGTTCTACAATTTTGTCTATGTCCGCATTAGAGGGTGTACTCGTAGGATTACTGCTTTTGAGTTTAAAAGGAGAAGCAGAAACAATGGTGTTGGAATGAGGAATTTTAATTCCTTCAAGAGGAGGAGTGACAGACTCAACAACCTTGTTGGTTTGAGTATACCACTTATTAACCAGAACTTGTAAAGACTCATTCTGGTCATCCAGTTTTCCAGTGATTTCGAACCACTTAAAATATTCAATATCACACTTCAAGCGCTTCATATCGGCAATCCATTGTTGCCCAAAAATCGCTTGCTGGCTCTTAGAATAGGTAGCAGTGTACCATTTGACCCTTAAAGCGTTTTTTGGGTCAAGCCAGAGTCTTTTTAAAGCAGCAAGATTAGGGGTATAATCTTCCTCAACTTTAATGACGTGAAGACCAGGGTCTGAATTTTGCCTTGG
Organism: Nicotiana benthamiana; assembly: GCA_034376525.1. Classification (NCBI taxonomy): domain Eukaryota; kingdom Viridiplantae; phylum Streptophyta; class Magnoliopsida; order Solanales; family Solanaceae; genus Nicotiana; species Nicotiana benthamiana. The sequence continues at coordinate 101,677,010 of CM067336.1, forward strand.
AGGCGCCATATCAGATTCTGTGGGACTAGAGGGTTCCTGAATAGGTTCTTGAAACTGAGATTTATAAAAAACTTTTGGGATATCTCCCGAAAAATCTACCCCATCAACTTGACTATTAATAACAGATTTATTAATAGCAGATCTAAAGGAGCGAGTAAATACTTCTTCCCGGGGGTATCAGAGCCAGGATGGTTGTATATGTATTTAACATGAGCAACTAAATACATATACTGTCCGGAGCTTATTACTTTTGCAAAAATTTAGTATAGTTATTTTGATGAAATCTCATAACTTGATTAAATTATTTCTAAGTATTAAATCTTTTATCTTATTTCATATTTGATCTATTTTGTGTGAGGTACTTATTTCTCTCTAAGTGTGTGAGGTATCCGATTAATATCCGGAGTGTACGTTGGCAAGCCTGTCCTTGCGGTCCTTGTTAGCCATGGTAGGCGTTTATTGTGACCCTTAGGTGTTCCCGTAGCCAAGATAACTCTAGAGAGAGAAGAGGTAAAACCAAGAGAACGTTTAGATCATTATGAACCTAGATATTTAGATTTAGGACTTTTTTATAATTTGATCTTTGTTATTTGCTTTTATCTGAATATTATATACTTATGATTTTGCTTCTGTATTAGTTCCAGGACAGTAATTTTTCTTATATGAATCAAAATATTTTAAATTCTGTTAACTTATCTTCTAGATCTACTCAGATTGCCTTAACTGAGTCTAATTTGGATAACTGGAGTATCCCTGCTGAACCTTTTCATAAGATCTACCAGATAGGTCACTTTAATTTCATTAAAAAGCATAATATTAAAACGTGTGAATCAACTGTTGCTATTAATAACTCTTTAGAAGTTATAAAATTGTTACATGAGCATGATATAATTAGATATAAGTCTAGTTTTAATTATCTGCATATTGGTCTTGTGCAAGTTGCTGTTAAGCCTTTATTTAGAAAAGGACTTAATATTCCTGTTTGTGCACTTTTACGTGATGCACGTTTTCTTAACTTTGATGATTCTTTGTTAGGGGCACTTGAAAGTAATTTAGCAGGAGGCCCTGTTTATTTCAATTGTTATCCTAATTTCTCTGTTGATATTAATGATCCTAATGTGTTAGATACATTAACGCTTAATATCAAAACTCTTAATATGAACAGCAAATCCGAAACTCGTGAAATAACTGTTATATACCGCGTTTATTATCGGTTGATGTCTACTACCCTTGCTCCGAAAGCAAGGATAGAGAGTACCAAAGGTGTGACTATGTTAATGGAAGCTAACCATGAACATAGTACCATCTTTGTTCCTCGCCTTCTTCAGTGGAAAGACATTCTATCCAATACTGATTGGCACTTTGAAGCTATTACTCAACCCATTCCCTCTCATACAGAGAATCGCCAAATAGAACGAATCATCCAAAATTCCGATGGTTCAGTTGACCTTAAATTTCTGAACTCTCAACCTCGTAGAAGTTTCACCGTAGGTTCTACTTCTTCAAACCCCCGGGAAGAAGTATTTACTCGCTCCTTTAGATCTGCTATTAATAAATCTGTTATTAATAGTCAAGTTGATGGGGTAGATTTTTCGGGAGATATCCCAAAAGTTTTTTATAAATCTCAGTTTCAAGAACCTATTCAGGAACCCTCTAGTCCCACAGAATCTGATATGGCGCCTCCAAGGCAAAATTCAGACCCTGGTCTTCACGTCATTAAAGTTGAGGAAGATTATACCCCTAATCTTGCTGCTTTAAAAAGACTCTGGCTTGACCCAAAAAACGCTTTAAGGGTCAAATGGTACACTGCTACCTATTCTAAGAGCCAGCAAGCGATTTTTGGGCAACAATGGATTGCCGATATGAAGCGCTTGAAGTGTGATATTGAATATTTTAAGTGGTTCGAAATCACTGGAAAACTGGATGACCAGAATGAGTCTTTACAAGTTCTGGTTAATAAGTGGTATACTCAAACCAACAAGGTTGTTGAGTCTGTCACTCCTCCTCTTGAAGGAATTAAAATTCCTCATTCCAACACCATTGTTTCTGCTTCTCCTTTTAAACTCAAAAGCAGTAATCCTACGAGTACACCCTCTAATGCGGACATAGACAAAATTGTAGAACAAAACAATTACACCAATAAATTGTTGCACTCTGTTTCCCTTCAAATTGAAGAAGCAAAACCTAGACTAACTCCTAGTCTAAGTATCCTCAGGCCTAGTACAAATAGTACGATAGAGCCTAATCCTATATTCAAGCCTCCTGAATTTCGCCGGGAATTGTTTCCTAAACTTAGCGAAAATATCTCTGTCTCTGGTAAACTGGTTGAACAGATTACCGAAAAGCTAGCCAACTTTCATGTTTCAAGTGAAAGTAAAGTAAAAGAAGTTTCTAATGCTTCAAAAGCAAAAGAAACTTCTAATCAAGCGTCCAGTTCTCGACCAACTAAAGAGAACAACACCAATAGTGCTGAGAGTGTTAGAACTCTTTCTGATAACTCTCTTCTCAAACTTTCCGATAGATACCCCCATAGGAGAAACTATTATAGTCGTCCCTCTTTTCCTGATACTCAGTATGAGGAAGATGGTTTCCAGTCTCAATCATCTCATGATGGTAGAGGCATCGTTGAATGGAATATTGATGGTCTTGCCGAACATCAAATCTATCGTGTCCTTCACGAAATGGGCGTTTGTATTACCAGTTACAAGCTGCGAAATTCTTCTGATAAAGAAGCAGCGGCCATGATCACTGCTGGCTTTACTGGTATGCTTAGGTATTGGTGGGATAATTATGTCACCGAAGATCTTAAGCTTCAAATCCTCAACGCAACCACCATTATTACTACTGTTAAAACAGTTAGTGATATGGAAACTTCTGAATCTGAAACCAGAGAGGATGCTTGTGCCACTCTGCTCTACCACATTGCCAAACACTTTGTAGGAGAGCCTAAACTCTTCCAAGATAGGAGTCTTGAAATTCTTAACAATCTTCGTTGCCCTAGACTAAGTGACTTTAGGTGGTACAAAGATCAGTTTATGGTCAAAATTATGACTAGACCTGACTGCAATAGTGATTTTTGGAAAGACAGATTTATTAGCGGTCTTCCCCCCTTATTTGCCGAAAAGGTTAGATCAAAAATAAGAGATAGGTGTGGCGGTAAGATACCCTATGAACTTATGACCTATGGAGATATTATTAGTCTTATTAATACCACAGCCCTAGAGCTATGTACTGATCTAAAACTTAAGAGTCATCTTAAGAAAGATAGATTGACCTCCTAAGCAGAACTAGGCAGTTTTTGTAGAGACTTTGGTTATGGCAATATAGACTATCCCCCTTCCAAGCAAGCTAAGAAGAATTCTAAGGCTAAGTCCTCTTATAAATCATCTAGAAAGACTAAGAAAAACAAGTCTAAAGATAGGTCGTATGAACCTAAGAAAAAGAAATTTAGGAAGACAAGACCTTCCCATAAAGAAGATGTCTGCTGGACTTGTGGTAAGTCTGGTCATAGAGCCAACCAGTGCAAATCTTCTAAGAAGAAGAAGAAAATAAACCTTCTGGGACTAGATGAGGATACTAAAGAAAAACTCTTTTCTATCCTTCAGGAAAGCGAGTCTGATTCGAGTAATTCCTCTTCTGAAGAATACAGTGATGAAGAAAATATCAACGTCGCTTATGAGACTAATGACAGTCAGTCAGATTCTGAAGAATCTTGCGAAGAATCTTGTGAAGGTGTCTTTTGCGGATGTCCTTCCAATACTCTTAGTATGATCACATCGGACTCCAAGGAAGTCCTTTTTGATATTATTGATCATATCAAAGACGATGAATCTCGTGCCAAGTATTTGATTGAGCTCAAGAAAATTATTCTGGGTTCTGATCAAAAGAAACCTTCTTCGTCTAAGGCCATCGAACCTTTTAGTATGAAACAAGTGTTCAATAGGTTCGATAAACCTGCTGAGCCCTCTATATCTGACTTACGTCAAGAGATGAATTCTCTTAAACAAGAAGTTAGGCAGTTGAAATCGCGTCTTGACAAAGTCGAGATGGAATCCCTTACTTCTCAAGTCCTTCAGGACACTGTTGAGAAGACTGACTCTTTTCCTGAAAAAGAATTTGACTTCCCTGGAGAACAACCTGTTGATCCAGGTCTTCTTAATAATACTCCTTCCACTAATCCCGGTCCTTCTGTGTCCACTATTAAATCTATTAGTGAACATATTCCTGTCAAAATTGTTGTTGCAAAAAATTTTGTTCTCAACAAGGTTGCTTTATTTGACAGTGGTGCCGACCGTAACTGTATAGTGAAAGGTCTTATTCCTCTTAAGTACCTTGAAAAGAGTACAACTCGTTTATACTCGGCCACTGGTGAGCGAATGAAAATTGATTACAAATTATCTAAAGCCCATATTTGTAATAACAATATTTGCTTTACTAATGATTTTGTAATCACTGAAAATATCAATGAAGATATTATTCTAGGAACGCCATTCATTAGTCAACTTAAACCTTTTACTAATGATATAGATGGCATTCATGCTTGTATCCTCGGTCAAGAGGTGTTTTTCCCTTTTGTTCAAACTCTTTCTCCTACAGAGAGTAGGTTTTTAAAAGAAAAAACTATATTTAAAATTAATTGTCTTTCTAATCATATTTCTTTTTTAAAAGAAGAGATTACTATAGAAAGAATTAAACAAACTTTAAAAACCCCGGGAATAATGTCTAAGGTAGATTCCCTTCAAAAGAAATTTGAAAATGAAGTTTGTTCAAATCTTCCTACTGCCTTTTGGAATATAAAAAAGCATTCTGTAGCATTACCCTACATTGATGGGTTTAATGAACAAAACATACCTACTAAGGCTAGACCTATTCAAATGAACCATGAAATGGTTGAAATTTGCAAAACTGAGATTAACCATTTACTTGATAATGGTATTATTAGACCCTCTAACTCTCCTTGGAGTTGTTCTGCCTTTTATGTTAATAATAGCGCAGAAAAAGAAAGGGGTGCACCAAGGCTTGTTATTAATTATAAGCCTTTGAATTCGGTCCTTAAATGGATCCGGCATCCAATCCCTAATAAAAGGGATCTCCTTAAACGAACTTATAAAGCAAACCTTTATAGTAAGTTCGATATGAAATCTGGATTTTGGCAAATCCAGATTAATGAAAAGGATCGTTATAAAACTGCATTCAATGTACCTTTTGGTCATTATGAGTGGAATGTTATGCCTTTTGGGTTAAAAAATGCCCCGTCTGAATTTCAGAATATTATGAATAATATTTTCAATCCTTATTCTTATATGTCAATTGTTTATATTGATGATGTGTTAATATTTTCTGAAGACATTGATTCTCATTTTAAGCATCTTTCCACATTTTTTAAAGTTGTGCAAAATAATGGTTTGGTTATTAGTGCTAAGAAAATTAAGCTCTTTCAAACCTCTATTAGATTCTTAGGCCATGACCTATATCAAGGTACCTACAAACCTATCTGTAGAGCCATTGAATTCTCGTCCAAATTTCCTGATGAAATTAAGGATAAGACCCAGCTTCAGAGATTCTTAGGAAGTCTTAATTATGTTGCTGACTTTATTCCTAAAGTTAGACAAACTTGTGAGCCTTTGTATCTTAGGCTTAGAAAGAATCCTATACCGTGGGGAGATGAACAAACCCAAAGTGTCAAGAAGATTAAGAGATTAGTCCAAAATCTTCCTTGCTTAGGGATACCCAATCCCGATGCATATATGATAGTTGAAACTGATGCTTCTGATATAGGATACGGAGGTATTCTAAAACAGCAAATAGAACCAAATAGTTGCGAGCAACTGGTGAGGTTTACTTCTGGTATCTGGAATAATACCCAGAAAAATTATAGTACTGTAAAAAAGGAAGTTTTATCTATAGTACTATGTATTACTAAATTCCAAGATGATTTAGTAAACAAAGAATTTTTACTTCGAGTTGATTGCAAATCGGCCAAAGAAATTTTACAAAAAGATGTTAAAAATCTTGTTTCAAAACAAATATTTGCTAGATGGCAAGCTCTACTATCTATCTTTGATTTCAAAATTGATTTTATAAAAGGAGAAAATAATTCTCTTCCAGATTTTCTAACTCGAGAATTTCTTCAGGGCCATGAAGTCGTCAAAAACTAGCCCGTTCAAAAACGTCAAGTCTGAAAGGCAACTATCAACAGTTAGACCTTTCGTTCCTACTAGTTTGGCCCAAATAAAGCCCTCTTTTCCTCCTCTTCCTAGTCTGGCCCAGAGCCAAAATAAGTTTACCGTTTTAGGAGAACTCCCAAAACTTCCAGGCCCAAAGCCTGAATCTTCCTCTGGATCCACTTCTAAGGTCCAGAACAAATCTAGTTATGAAATGAAGACCCCAGAGTCTTTTGCCCAAGCAGTGGACCCTAAAGTCCAAATTCAAAAACCCTCTTCTCAGCCAACTGAGACTTTTGAATTCTTGACCATTAAGGTCTCTCCCATTTTAGCCCTCGATAAAGAGTTTGAATCTGGTCGAGTCCAAGACCTTATAAAGCCCTGCTATAATTCATCCAACTACATTGATAGTCCTGATCCCCTTCACACTCGCCTTTATTTTGAGGCTATCTTAGTCGATACAGACTCCATCGAAGTGGAACATGTTTACTCTGATAGAAACCCTGATTTCATCCTATATTCACAGTTTACAATCAAAAAGATTTTATCTCCTTTCGAATGGCATGTTGACCATCTTCTTACTCCCATACGTCTTAGTATGAACCATAAGCCCCAGACTTACAACTGGTATACATACCAACAAGCTTGGTATAATTTCATGTATCTTAGACCAGGTCATACTTGGTTTATTAAATACAGTCCTGAAGTTATCAAGGCCATCATCCCCAGATGGTTCTATGACTGGTGGAAGACTTTTGGAGGAAAATTAGAAAACCTCCCACAACAATTCCTCAATAAATTCGAAAATTTCCAAATTTCACAAGAGATCACTACTCTCCCTTCTCACATTAAAATGTGTAAATTTTATATTCAAAAAAGAATTTCTTTTATTATCAGCTGGGATTTCAAAATCGCAGAATTCGATAGGATCAGGTACCTATCCAAAGAAATAAAGGTTAAAGGTTGGGTTCCAAAACCTAAGGTATCAACTCTTGATAAGGGAAAAATTGTAGTGGGGAAGACAACTCCACAATCCAAATCATCCAAGGCGGAAATGAAGAAGAAGCTTCAAAAGGCTCTTCAAGATATTGATAATCAGGATGAAGAAACCATTATGCAACTTCTTGAAGAAGTCTCCTCCTCTGCTGAATCCAGTAATGATGACATGTGTAATCCTAAAGGTATTGCTCAGGCTTATCTAGAAGGATTTTATGAATAATATTTACTTTTCCGAAGAGTCAAGTTAATATTTACTTTTCCGAAGAGTCAAGTTACTATTCGGTGGGAATGCCCACTTAGTGTCCTGTGAATACCCACTTTATCACTACCTTCCAAAAGAAGGAAAAACTGAGGGGTATGCGTCTAATTATTGTCCACTAAGGACAAGTCATAATTAGTGTCCGTAGGTTGGGTCCCATAAACGGTCCCCGGGTCATAAGGAATCTTATCCTTATCTTTTCACATGGGGTCATATCTCTTTCATAAAAGTAGAACCCCACAATACTGTCGGCAAAATCTAAGCCGTCCATTTGTATCTAGGAGATTAACTCTTTTGGTGTCAGAGGTCTATAAAAAGACTCTCGTCTTGTAATATGAGGCAGGTCGAATTTTCTGACTTAGAAAATTTTAGGCACTATCTCTCTTGAAGAATCTCTTCGTCTCTCTTCTTGTAATCATCCCTTCCTATTGTAATATCCCCTTGTTCATGGAATAAAAAGTAAGTCTTTCATTTTCTGTTTTACTGTTTTACTGTTTTAATTTTTTTTAATTTAATTTCTCCGGTCCTGTAAATTGGTATCAGAGCCAGGATGGTTGTATATGTATTTAACATGAGCAACTAAATACATATACTGTCCGGAGCTTATTACTTTTGCAAAAATTTAGTATAGTTATTTTGATGAAATCTCATAACTTGATTAAATTATTTCTAAGTATTAAATCTTTTATCTTATTTCATATTTGATCTATTTTGTGTGAGGTACTTATTTCTCTCTAAGTGTGTGAGGTATCCGATTAATATCCGGAGTGTACGTTGGCAAGCCTGTCCTTGCGGTCCTTGTTAGCCATGGTAGGCGTTTATTGTGACCCTTAGGTGTTCCCGTAGCCAAGATAACTCTAGAGAGAGAAGAGGTAAAACCAAGAGAACGTTTAGATCATTATGAACCTAGATATTTAGATTTAGGACTTTTTTATAATTTGATCTTTGTTATTTGCTTTTATCTGAATATTATATACTTATGATTTTGCTTCTGTATTAGTTCCAGGACAGTAATTTTTCTTATATGAATCAAAATATTTTAAATTCTGTTAACTTATCTTCTAGATCTACTCAGATTGCCTTAACTGAGTCTAATTTGGATAACTGGAGTATCCCTGCTGAACCTTTTCATAAGATCTACCAGATAGGTCACTTTAATTTCATTAAAAAGCATAATATTAAAACGTGTGAATCAACTGTTGCTATTAATAACTCTTTAGAAGTTATAAAATTGTTACATGAGCATGATATAATTAGATATAAGTCTAGTTTTAATTATCTGCATATTGGTCTTGTGCAAGTTGCTGTTAAGCCTTTATTTAGAAAAGGACTTAATATTCCTGTTTGTGCACTTTTACGTGATGCACGTTTTCTTAACTTTGATGATTCTTTGTTAGGGGCACTTGAAAGTAATTTAGCAGGAGGCCCTGTTTATTTCAATTGTTATCCTAATTTCTCTGTTGATATTAATGATCCTAATGTGTTAGATACATTACCGCTTAATATCAAAACTCTTAATATGAACAGCAAATCCGAAACTCGTGAAATAGCTGTTATATACCGCGTTTATTATCGGTTGATGTCTACTACCCTTGCTCCGAAAGCAAGGATAGAGAGTACCAAAGGTGTGACTATGTTAATGGAAGCTAACCATGAACATAGTACCATCTTTGTTCCTCGCCTTCTTCAGTGGAAAGACATTCTATCCAATACTGATTGGCACTTTGAAGCTATTACTCAACCCATTCCCTCTCATACAGAGAATCGCCAAATAGAACGAATCATCCAAAATTCCGATGGTTCAGTTGACCTTAAATTTCTGAACTCTCAACCTCGTAGAAGTTTCACCGTAGGTTCTACTTCTTCAAACCCCCGGGAAGAAGTATTTACTCGCTCCTTTAGATCTGCTATTAATAAATCTGTTATTAATAGTCAAGTTGATGGGGTAGATTTTTCGGGAGATATCCCAAAAGTTTTTTATAAATCTCAGTTTCAAGAACCTATTCAGGAACCCTCTAGTCCCACAGAATCTGATATGGCGCCTCCAAGGCAAAATTCAGACCCTGGTCTTCACGTCATTAAAGTTGAGGAAGATTATACCCCTAATCTTGCTGCTTTAAAAAGACTCTGGCTTGACCCAAAAAACGCTTTAAGGGTCAAATGGTACACTGCTACCTATTCTAAGAGCCAGCAAGCGATTTTTGGGCAACAATGGATTGCCGATATGAAGCGCTTGAAGTGTGATATTGAATATTTTAAGTGGTTCGAAATCACTGGAAAACTGGATGACCAGAATGAGTCTTTACAAGTTCTGGTTAATAAGTGGTATACTCAAACCAACAAGGTTGTTGAGTCTGTCACTCCTCCTCTTGAAGGAATTAAAATTCCTCATTCCAACACCATTGTTTCTGCTTCTCCTTTTAAACTCAAAAGCAGTAATCCTACGAGTACACCCTCTAATGCGGACATAGACAAAATTGTAGAACAAAACAATTACACCAATAAATTGTTGCACTCTGTTTCCCTTCAAATTGAAGAAGCAAAACCTAGACTAACTCCTAGTCTAAGTATCCCCAGGCCTAGTACAAATAGTACGATAGAGCCTAATCCTATATTCAAGCCTCCTGAATTTCGCCGGGAATTGTTTCCTAAACTTAGCGAAAATATCTCTGTCTCTGGTAAACTGGTTGAACAGATTACCGAAAAGCTAGCCAACTTTCATGTTTCAAGTGAAAGTAAAGTAAAAGAAGTTTCTAATGCTTCAAAAGCAAAAGAAACTTCTAATCAAGCGTCCAGTTCTCGACCAACTAAAGAGAACAACACCAATAGTGCTGAGAGTGTTAGAACTCTTTCTGATAACTCTCTTCTCAAACTTTCCGATAGATACCCCCATAGGAGAAACTATTATAGTCGTCCCTCTTTTCCTGATACTCAGTATGAGGAAGATGGTTTCCAGTCTCAATCATCTCATGATGGTAGAGGCATCGTTGAATGGAATATTGATGGTCTTGCCGAACATCAAATCTATCGTGTCCTTCACGAAATGGGCGTTTGTATTACCAGTTACAAGCTGCGAAATTCTTCTGATAAAGAAGCAGCGGCCATGATCACTGCTGGCTTTACTGGTATGCTTAGGTATTGGTGGGATAATTATGTCACCGAAGATCTTAAGCTTCAAATCCTCAACGCAACCACCATTATTACTACTGTTAAAACAGTTAGTGATATGGAAACTTCTGAATCTGAAACCAGAGAGGATGCTTGTGCCACTCTGCTCTACCACATTGCCAAACACTTTGTAGGAGAGCCTAAACTCTTCCAAGATAGGAGTCTTGAAATTCTTAACAATCTTCGTTGCCCTAGACTAAGTGACTTTAGGTGGTACAAAGATCAGTTTATGGTCAAAATTATGACTAGACCTGACTGCAATAGTGATTTTTGGAAAGACAGATTTATTAGCGGTCTTCCCCCCTTATTTGCCGAAAAGGTTAGATCAAAAATAAGAGATAGGTGTGGCGGTAAGATACCCTATGAACTTATGACCTATGGAGATATTATTAGTCTTATTAATACCACAGCCCTAGAGCTATGTACTGACCTAAAACTTAAGAGTCATCTTAAGAAAGATAGATTGACCTCCAAAGCAGAACTAGGCAGTTTTTGTAGAGACTTTGGTTATGGCAATATAGACTATCCCCCTTCCAAGCAAGCTAAGAAGAATTCTAAGGCTAAGTCCTCTTATAAATCATCTAGAAAGACTAAGAAAAACAAGTCTAAAGATAGGTCGTATGAACCTAAGAAAAAGAAATTTAGGAAGACAAGACCTTCCCATAAAGAAGATGTCTGCTGGACTTGTGGTAAGTCTGGTCATAGAGCCAACCAGTGCAAATCTTCTAAGAAGAAGAAGAAAATAAACCTTCTGGGACTAGATGAGGATACTAAAGAAAAACTCTTTTCTATCCTTCAGGAAAGCGAGTCTGATTCGAGTAATTCCTCTTCTGAAGAATACAGTGATGAAGAAAATATCAACGTCGCTTATGAGACTAATGACAGTCAGTCAGATTCTGAAGAATCTTGCGAAGAATCTTGTGAAGGTGTCTTTTGCGGATGTCCTTCCAATACTCTTAGTATGATCACATCGGACTCCAAGGAAGTCCTTTTTGATATTATTGATCATATCAAAGACGATGAATCTCGTGCCAAGTATTTGATTGAGCTCAAGAAAATTATTCTGGGTTCTGATCAAAAGAAACCTTCTTCGTCTAAGGCCATCGAACCTTTTAGTATGAAACAAGTGTTCAATAGGTTCGATAAACCTGCTGAGCCCTCTATATCTGACTTACGTCAAGAGATGAATTCTCTTAAACAAGAAGTTAGGCAGTTGAAATCGCGTCTTGACAAAGTCGAGATGGAATCCCTTACTTCTCAAGTCCTTCAGGACACTGTTGAGAAGACTGACTCTTTTCCTGAAAAAGAATTTGACTTCCCTGGAGAACAACCTGTTGATCCAGGTCTTCTTAATAATACTCCTTCCACTAATCCCGGTCCTTCTGTGTCCACTATTAAATCTATTAGTGAACATATTCCTGTCAAAATTGTTGTTGCAAAAAATTTTGTTCTCAACAAGGTTGCTTTATTTGACAGTGGTGCCGACCGTAACTGTATAGTGAAAGGTCTTATTCCTCTTAAGTACCTTGAAAAGAGTACAACTCGTTTATACTCGGCCACTGGTGAGTGAATGAAAATTGATTACAAATTATCTAAAGCCCATATTTGTAATAACAATATTTGCTTTACTAATGATTTTGTAATCACTGAAAATATCAATGAAGATATTATTCTAGGAACGCCATTCATTAGTCAACTTAAACCTTTTACTAATGATATAGAGGGCATTCATGCTTGTATCCTCGGTCAAGAGGTGTTTTTCCCTTTTGTTCAAACTCTTTCTCCTACAGAGAGTAGGTTTTTAAAAGAAAAAACTATATTTAAAATTAATTGTCTTTCTAATCATATTTCTTTTTTAAAAGAAGAGATTACTATAGAAAGAATTAAACAAACTTTAAAACCCCCGGGAATAATGTCTAAGGTAGATTCCCTTCAAAAGAAATTTGAAAATGAAGTTTGTTCAAATCTTCCTACTGCCTTTTGGAATATAAAAAAGCATTCTGTAGCATTACCCTACATTGATGGGTTTAATGAACAAAACATACCTACTAAGGCTAGACCTATTCAAATGAACCATGAAATGGTTGAAATTTGCAAAACTGAGATTAACCATTTACTTGATAATGGTATTATTAGACCCTCTAACTCTCCTTGGAGTTGTTCTGCCTTTTATGTTAATAATAGCGCAGAAAAAGAAAGGGGTGCACCAAGGCTTGTTATTAATTATAAGCCTTTGAATTCGGTCCTTAAATGGATCCGGCATCCAATCCCTAATAAAAGGGATCTCCTTAAACGAACTTATAAAGCAAACCTTTATAGTAAGTTCGATATGAAATCTGGATTTTGGCAAATCCAGATTAATGAAAAGGATCGTTATAAAACTGCATTCAATGTACCTTTTGGTCATTATGAGTGGAATGTTATGCCTTTTGGGTTAAAAAATGCCCCGTCTGAATTTCAGAATATTATGAATAATATTTTCAATCCTTATTCTTATATGTCAATTGTTTATATTGATGATGTGTTAATATTTTCTGAAGACATTGATTCTCATTTTAAGCATCTTTCCACATTTTTTAAAGTTGTGCAAAATAATGGTTTGGTTATTAGTGCTAAGAAAATTAAGCTCTTTCAAACCTCTATTAGATTCTTAGGCCATGACCTATATCAAGGTACCTACAAACCTATCTGTAGAGCCATTGAATTCTCGTCCAAATTTCCTGATGAAATTAAGGATAAGACCCAGCTTCAGAGATTCTTAGGAAGTCTTAATTATGTTGCTGACTTTATTCCTAAAGTTAGACAAACTTGTGAGCCTTTGTATCTTAGGCTTAGAAAGAATCCTATACCGTGGGGAGATGAACAAACCCAAAGTGTCAAGAAGATTAAGAGATTAGTCCAAAATCTTCCTTGCTTAGGGATACCCAATCCCGATGCATATATGATAGTTGAAACTGATGCTTCTGATATAGGATACGGAGGTATTCTAAAACAGCAAATAGAACCAAATAGTTGCGAGCAACTGGTGAGGTTTACTTCTGGTATCTGGAATAATACCCAGAAAAATTATAGTACTGTAAAAAAGGAAGTTTTATCTATAGTACTATGTATTACTAAATTCCAAGATGATTTAGTAAACAAAGAATTTTTACTTCGAGTTGATTGCAAATCGGCCAAAGAAATTTTACAAAAAGATGTTAAAAATCTTGTTTCAAAACAAATATTTGCTAGATGGCAAGCTCTACTATCTAGCTTTGATTTCAAAATTGATTTTATAAAAGGAGAAAATAATTCTCTTCCAGATTTTCTAACTCGAGAATTTCTTCAGGGCCATGAAGTCGTCAAAAACTAGCCCGTTCAAAAACGTCAAGTCTGAAAGGCAACTATCAACAGTTAGACCTTTCGTTCCTACTAGTTTGGCCCAAATAAAGCCCTCTTTTCCTCCTCTTCCTAGTCCGGCCCAGAGCCAAAATAAGTTTACCGTTTTAGGAGAACTCCCAAAACTTCCAGGCCCAAAGCCTGAATCTTCCTCTGGATCCACTTCTAAGGTCCAGAACAAATCTAGTTATGAAATGAAGACCCCAGAGTCTTTTGCCCAAGCAGTGGACCCTAAAGTCCAAATTCAAAAACCCTCTTCTCAGCCAACTGAGACTTTTGAATTCTTGACCATTAAGGTCTCTCCCATTTTAGCCCTCGATAAAGAGTTTGAATCTGGTCGAGTCCAAGACCTTATAAAGCCCTGCTATAATTCATCCAACTACATTGATAGTCCTGACCCCCTTCACACTCGCCTTTATTTTGAGGCTATCTTAGTCGATACAGACTCCATCGAAGTGGAACATGTTTACTCTGATAGAAACCCTGATTTCATCCTATATTCACAGTTTACAATCAAAAAGATTTTATCTCCTTTCGAATGGCATGTTGACCATCTTCTTACTCCCATACGTCTTAGTATGAACCATAAGCCCCAGACTTACAACTGGTATACATACCAACAAGCTTGGTATAATTTCATGTATCTTAGACCAGGTCATACTTGGTTTATTAAATACAGTCCTGAAGTTATCAAGGCCATCATCCCCAGATGGTTCTATGACTGGTGGAAGACTTTTGGAGGAAAATTAGAAAACCTCCCACAACAATTCCTCAATAAATTCGAAAATTTCCAAATTTCACAAGAGATCACTACTCTCCCTTCTCACATTAAAATGTGTAAATTTTATATTCAAAAAAGAATTTCTTTTATTATCAGCTGGGATTTCAAAATCGCAGAATTCGATAGGATCAGGTACCTATCCAAAGAAATAAAGGTTAAAGGTTGGGTTCCAAAACCTAAGGTATCAACTCTTGATAAGGGAAAAATTGTAGTGGGGAAGACAACTCCACAATCCAAATCATCCAAGGCGGAAATGAAGAAGAAGCTTCAAAAGGCTCTTCAAGATATTGATAATCAGGATGAAGAAACCATTATGCAACTTCTTGAAGAAGTCTCCTCCTCTGCTGAATCCAGTAATGATGACATGTGTAATCCTAAAGGTATTGCTCAGGCTTATCTAGAAGGATTTTATGAATAATATTTACTTTTCCGAAGAGTCAAGTTAATATTTACTTTTCCGAAGAGTCAAGTTACTATTCGGTGGGAATGCCCACTTAGTGTCCTGTGAATACCCACTTTATCACTACCTTCCAAAAGAAGGAAAAACTGAGGGGTATGCGTCTAATTATTGTCCACTAAGGACAAGTCATAATTAGTGTCCGTAGGTTGGGTCCCATAAACGGTCCCCGGGTCATAAGGAATCTTATCCTTATCTTTTCACATGGGGTCATATCTCTTTCATAAAAGTAGAACCCCACAATACTGTCGGCAAAATCTAAGCCGTCCATTTGTATCTAGGAGATTAACTCTTTTGGTGTCAGAGGTCTATAAAAAGACTCTCGTCTTGTAATATGAGGCAGGTCGAATTTTCTGACTTAGAAAATTTTAGGCACCGCCACGGCAGAAGGCGTGGGCTATAGCACACGAAAAGTTGGGACTCGCGCGGATTTCCAATTTTATGGCCGTAAACATCCAAAAAATGTAATTTGGTCATGGCGGGGAGGTGACTATGGTTCCATTGGCCGTATTGGATGTCAGAGAAAAATTTTAGACGATTCAGGTACGGGGGCCCGGGGCCACGGCAGAAGGCGTGGGCTATAGCACACGAAAACTTGGGACTCTCGCGGATTTCCAATTTTATGGCCGTAAACATCCAAAAAATATAATTTGGTCATGGAGGGGCAGTGACAATGGTTCCTTTGGCTGATTGGATGTCCGAGAAAATTTTTAGACAATTCGGGTCCGGGGCCACGGCAGAAGGCGTGGGCTAAAGCACACGAAAAGATGGGACTCGCGCGGATTTCCGATTTTATGGCCGTAAACATCCAAAAAATGTAATTTGGTCATGGCGGGGAGGTGACTATGGTTCCTTTGGCCGTATTGGATGTGAGAGAAAAATTTTAGACGATTCAGGTCCGGGGGCCCGGGGCCACGGCAGAAGGCGTGGGCTATAACACACGAAAACTTGGGACTCTCGCGGATTTCCAATTTTATGGCCTTAAACATCCAAAAAAATGTAATTTGGTCATGGAGGGGCGGTGACCAAGGTTCCTTTGGCTGAATTGGATGTCCGATAAAATTTTTAGACAATTCGGGTCCGGGGGCCCGGGGCCACGGCAGAAGGCATGGGCTATAGCACACGAAAAATTGGGACTCGCGCGGATTTCCAATTTTATGGCCGTAAACATCAAAAAAATGTAATTTGGTCATGGCGGGGAGGTGACTATGGTTCCTTTGGCCGCATTGGATGTCCGAGAAAAATTTTAGACGATTCGTGTCCGGGTGCCCGGGGTCACAGCAGAAGGCGTGGGCTATAGCACACGAAAACTTGGGACTCTCGCGGATTTCCAATTTTATGGCCGTAAACATCCAAAAAATGTAATTTGGTCATGGAGGGGCGGTTACCATGGTTCCTTTGGCTGAATTGGATGTCCGAGAAAATTTTTAGACAATTCGGGTCCGGGGGCCCGGGGCTACGGCAGAAGGCGTGGGCTATAGCACACGAAAAATTGGGACTCGCGCGGATTTCTAATTATATGTCCGTAAACATCAAAAAAATGTAATTTGGTCATGGCGGGGAGGTGACAATGGTTCCTTTGGCCGTAGTGGATGTCCAAGAATAATTTTAGATGATTCAGGTCCGGGGGCCCGGGCCCTGGCAGAAAGCGTGGGCCATAGCACACGAAAAATTGGGACTCGCGCGGATTTCCAATTTTATGGCCGTAAACATCCAAAAAATGTAATTTGGTCATGGAGGGAGGGGCGGTGACTATGGTTCCTTTGGCCGAATTGGTTGTCCGAAACTTTTTTTAGACAATTCGGGTCCGGGGGCCTGGGGCCACGGCAGAACGCGTGGGCTATAGCACACGAAAAATATGGACTCGCGCGGATTTCCAATTTTATGGCTGTAAACATCAAAAAAATGTAATTTGGTCATGGCGGGGAGGTGACTATGGTTCCTTTGGCCGTATTGGATGTCCGAGAAAAATTTTAGACGATTCAGGTCCGGGGGCCCGGGGCCACGGTAGAAGGCGTGGGCTATAGCACACGAAAACTTGGGACTCTCGCGGATTTCCAATTTTATGGCCGTAAACATCCAAAAAATATAATTTGGTCATGGAGGGGCAGTGACCATGGTTCCTTTGGCTGAATTAGATGTCCGAGAAAATTTTTAGACAATTCGGGTATGAGGGCCCGGGGCCACGGCAGAAGGCGTGGGCTATAGCACACGAAAAGTTGGGACTCGCGCGGATTTCTAATTATATGTCCGTAAACATCAAAAAAATGTAATTTGGTCATGGCGGGGAGGTGACAATGGTTCCTTTGGCCGTAGTGGATGTCCAAGAATAATTTTAGATGATTCAGGTCCGGGGGCCCGGGCCCTGGCAGAAAGCGTGGGCCATAGCACACGAAAAATTGGGACTCGCGCGGATTTCCAATTTTATGGCCGTAAACATCCAAAAAATGTAATTTGGTCATGGAGGGAGGGGCGGTGACTATGGTTCCTTTGGCCGAATTGGTTGTCCGAAACTTTTTTTAGACAATTCGGGTCCGGGGGCATGGGGCCACGGCAGAACGCGTGGGCTATAGCACACGAAAAATATGGACTCGCGCGGATTTCCAATTTTATGGCTGTAAACATCAAAATAATGTAATTTGGTCATGGCGGGGAGGTAACTATGGTTCCTTTGGCCGTATTGGATGTCCGAGAAAAATTTTAGACGATTCAGGTCCGGGGGCCCGGGGCCACGGTAGAAGGCGTGGGCTATAGCACACGAAAACTTGGGACTCTCGCGGATTTCCAATTTTATGGCCGTAAACATCCAAAAAATATAATTTGGTCATGGAGGGGCAGTGACCATGGTTCCTTTGGCTGAATTAGATGTCCGAGAAAATTTTTAGACAATTCGGGTCCGAGGGCCCGGGGCCACGGCAGAAGGCGTGGGCTATAGCACACGAAAAGTTGGGACTCGCGCGGATTTCTAATTATATGTCCGTAAACATCAAAAAAATGTAATTTGGTCATGGCGGGGAGGTGACAATGGTTCCTTTGGCCGTAGTGGATGTCCAAGAATAATTTTAGATGATTCAGGTCCGGGGGCCCGGGCCCTGGCAGAAAGCGTGGGCCATAGCACACGAAAAATTGGGACTCGCGCGGATTTCCAATTTTATGGCCGTAAACATCCAAAAAATGTAATTTGGTCATGGAGGGAGGGGCAGTGACTATGGTTCCTTTGGCCGAATTGGTTGTCCGAAACTTTTTTTAGACAATTCGGGTCCGGGGGCATGGGGCCACGGCAGAACGCGTGGGCTATAGCACACGAAAAATATGGACTCGCGCGGATTTCCAATTTTATGGCTGTAAACATCAAAATAATGTAATTTGGTCATGGCGGGGAGGTGACTATGGTTCCTTTGGCCGTATTGGATGTCCGAGAAAAATTTTAGACGATTCAGGTCCGGGGGCCCGGGGCCACGGTAGAAGGCGTGGGCTATAGCACACGAAAACTTGGGACTCTCGCGGATTTCCAATTTTATGGCCGTAAACATCCAAAAAATATAATTTGGTCATGGAGGGGCAGTGACCATGGTTCCTTTGGCTGAATTAGATGTCCGAGAAAATTTTTAGACAATTCGGGTCCGAGGGCCCGGGGCCACGGCAGAAGGCGTGGGCTATAGCACACGAAAAGTTGGGACTCGCGCGGATTTCTAATTATATGTCCGTAAACATCAAAAAAATGTAATTTGGTCATGGCGGGGAGGTGACAATGGTTCCTTTGGCCGTAGTGGATGTCCAAGAATAATTTTAGATGATTCAGGTCCGGGGGCCCGGGCCCTGGCAGAAAGCGTGGGCCATAGCACACGAAAAATTGGGACTCGCGCGGATTTCCAATTTTATGGCCGTAAACATCCAAAAAATGTAATTTGGTCATGGAGGGAGGGGCGGTGACTATGGTTCCTTTGGCCGAATTGGTTGTCCGAAACTTTTTTTAGACAATTCAGGTCCGGGGGCCTGGGGCCACGGCAGAACGCGTGGGTTATAGCACACGAAAAATATGGACTCGCGCGGATTTCCAATTTTATGGCTGTAAACATCAAAATAATGTAATTTGGTCATGGCGGGGAGGTGACTATGGTTCCTTTGGCCGTATTGGATGTCCGAGAAAAATTTTAGACGATTCAGGTCCGGGGGCCCGGGGCCACGGTAGAAGGCGTGGGCTATAGCACACGAAAACTTGGGACTCTCGCGGATTTCCAATTTTATGGCCGTAAACATCCAAAAAATATAATTTGGTCATGGAGGGGCAGTGACCATGGTTCCTTTGGCTGAATTAGATGTCCGAGAAAATTTTTAGACAATTCGGGTCCGAGGGCCCGGGGCCACGGCAGAAGGCGTGGGCTATAGCACACGAAAAGTTGGGACTCGCGCGGATTTCCAATCTTATGGCCGTAAACATCCAAAAAATGTAATTTGGTCATGGCGGGGAGGTGACTATGGTTCCATTGGCCGTATTGGATGTCAGAGAAAAATTTTAGACGATTCAGGTACGGGGGCCCGGGGCCACGGCAGAAGGCGTGGGCTATAGCACACGAAAACTTGGGACTCTCGCGGATTTCCAATTTTATGGCCGTAAACATCCAAAAAATATAATTTGGTCATGGAGGGGCAGTGACAATGGTTCCTTTGGCTGATTGGATGTCCGAGAAAATTTTTAGACAATTCGGGTCCGGGGCCACGGCAGAAGGCGTGGGCTATAGCACACGAAAAGATGGGACTCGCGCGGATTTCCGATTTTATGGCCGTAAACATCCAAAAAATGTAATTTGGTCATGGCGGGGAGGTGACTATGGTTCCTTTTGCCGTATTGGATGTGAGAGAAAAATTTTAGACGATTCAGGTCCGGGGGCCCGGGGCCACGGCAGAAGGCGTGGGCTATAGCACACGAAAACTTGGGACTCTCGCGGATTTCCAATTTTATGGCCGTAAACATCCAAAAAAGTGCAATTTGGTCATGGAGGGGCGGTGACCATGGTTCCTTTGGCTGAATTGGATGTCCGAGAAAATTTTTAGACAATTCGGGTCCGGGGCCCGGGGCCACGGCAGAAGGCATGGGCTATAGCACACGAAAAATTAGGACTCGCGCGGATTTCCAATTTTATGGCCGTAAACATCAAAAAAAATGTAATTTGGTCATGGCGGGGAGGTGACTATGGTTCCTTTGGCCGCATTGGATGTCCGAGAAAAATTTTAGACGATTCGGGTCCGGGGGCCCGGGGTCACAGCAGAAGGCGTGGGCTATAGCACACGAAAACTTGGGACTCTCGCGGATTTCCAATTTTATGGCCGTAAACATCCAAAAAATGTAATTTGGTCATGGAGGGGCGGTGACCATGGTTCCTTTGGCTGAATTGGATGTCCGAGAAAATTTTTAGAAAATTCGGGTCCGGGGGCCCGGGGCCACGGCAGAAGGCCCGGGCTTTAGCACACGAAAAGTTGGGACTCGCGCGGATTTCCAATTTTATGGCCGTAAATATCCAAAAAATGTAATTTGGTCATGGCGGGGAGGTGACTATGGTTCCATTGGCCGTATTGGATGTCAGAGAAAAATTTTAGACGATTCAGGTACGGGGCCCGGGGCCACGGCAGAAGGCGTGGGCTATAGCACACGAAAACTTGGGACTCTCGCGGATTTCCAATTTTAATGGCCGTAAACATCCAAAAAATATAATTTGGTCATGGAGGGGCAGTGACAATGGTTCCTTTGGCTGATTGGATGTCCGAGAAAATTTTTAGACAATTCGGGTCCGGGGCCACGGCAGAAGGCGTGGGCTATAGCACACGAAAAGATGGGACTCGCGCGGATTTCCGATTTTATGGCCGTAAACATCCAAAAAATGTAATTTGGTCATGGCGGGGAGGTGACTATGGTTCCTTTTGCCATATTGGATGTGAGAGAAAAATATTAGACGATTCAGGTCCGGGGGCCCGGGGCCACGGCAGAAGGCGTGGGCTATAGCACATGAAAACTTGGGACTCTCGCGGATTTCCAATTTTATGGCCGTAAACTTCCAAAAAAATGTAATTTGGTCATGGAGGGGAGGTGACCATGGTTACTTTGGCTGAATTGGATGTCCGAGAAAATTTTTAGACAATTCGGGTCCGGGGGCCCGGGGCCACGGCAGAAGGCATGGGCTATAGCACACGAAAAATTAGGACTCGCGCGGATTTCCAATTTTATGGCCGTAAACATCAAAAAAATGTAATTTGGTCATGGCGGGGAGGTGACTATGGTTCCTTTGGCCGCATTGGATGTCCGAGAAAAATTTTAGACGATTCGGGTCCGGGGGCCCGGGGTCACAGCAGAAGGCGTGGGCTATAGCACACGAAAACTTGGGACTCTCGCGGATTTCCAATTTTATGGCCGTAAACATCCAAAAAATGTAATTTGGTCATGGAGGGGCGGTGACCATGGTTCCTTTGGCTGAATTGGATGTCCGAGAAAATTTTTAGACAATTCGGGTCCGGGGGCCCGGGGCCACGGCAGAAGGCGTGGGCTATAGCACACGAAAAATTGGGACATGCGCGGATTTCTAATTATATGTCCATAAACATCAAAAAAATGTAATTTGGTCATGGCGGGGAGGTGACAATGGTTCCTTTGGCCGTAGTGTATGTCCGAGAATAATTTTAGATGATTCAGGTCCGGGGGCCCGGGCCCTGGCAGAAAGCGTGGGCCATAGCACACGAAAAATTGGGACTCGCGCAGATTTCCAATTTTATGGCCGTAAACATCCAAAAAATGTAATTTGGTCATGGAGGGGCGGTGACTATGGTTCCTTTGGCCGAATTGGTTGTCCGAAACATTTTTTAGACAATTCGGGTCCGGGGGCCTGGGGCCACGGCAGAACGCGTGGGCTATAGCACACGAAAAATATGGACTCGCGCGGATTTCCAATTTTATGGCCGTAAACATCAAAAAAATGTAATTTGGTCATGGCGGGGAGGTGACTATGGTTCCTTTGGCCGTATTGGATGTCCGAGAAAAATTTTAAACGATTCAGGTCCGGGGGCCCGGGGCCACGGCAGAAGGCGTGGGCTATAGCACACGAAAACTTGGGACTCTCGCGGATTTCCAATTTTATGGCCGTAAACATCCAAAAAATATAATTTGGTCATGGAGGGGCAGTGACCATGGTTCCTTTGGCTGAATTGGATGTCCGAGAAAATTTTTAGAGAATTCGGGTCCGAGGGCCCGGGGCCACGGCAGAAGGCGTGGGCTATAGCACACGAAAAGTTGGGACTCGCGCGGATTTCCGATTTTATGGCCGTAAAAATCCAAAAAATGTAATTTGGTCATGGCGGGGAGGTGACTATGGTTCCTTTGGCCGTATTGGATGTGAGAGAAAAATTTTAGACGATTCAGGTCCGGGGGCCCGGGGCCACGGCAGAAGGGGTGGGCTATAGCACACGAAAACTTGGGACTCTCGCGGATTTCAAATTTTATGGCCGTAAACATCCAAAAAAATGTAATTTGGTCATGGAGGGGCGGTGACCATGGTTCCTTTGGCTGAATTGGATGTCCGAGAAAATTTTTAGACAATTCGGGTTCGGGGGCCCGGGGCCACGGCAGAAGGCATGGGCTATAGCACACGAAAAATTGGGACTCGCGCGGATTTCCAATTTTATGGTCGTAAACATCAAAAAAATGTAATTTGGTCATGGCGGGGAGGTGACTATGGTTCCTTTGACCGCATTGGATGTCTGAGAAAATTTTTACACGATTCGGGTCCGGGGGCCCGGGGTCACAGCAGAAGGCGTGGGCTATAGCACACGAAAACTTGGGACTCTCGCGGATTTCCAATTTTATTGCCGTAAACATCCAAAAAATGTAATTTGGTCATGGAGGGGCGGTGACCATGGTTCCTTTGGCTGAATTGGATGTCCGAGAAAATTTTTAGACAATTCGGGTCCGGGGGCCTGGGGCCAAGGCAGAAGGCGTGGGCTATAGCACACGAAAAATTGGGACTCGCGCGGATTTCTAATTATATGTCCGTAAACATCAAAAAAATGTAATTTGGTCATGGCGTGGAGGTGATAATGGTTCCTTAGGCCGTAGTGGATGTCCGAGAATAATTTTAGATGATTCAGGTCCGGGGGCCCGGGCCCTGGCAGAAAGCGTGGGCCATAGCACACGAAAAATTGGGACTCGCGCGGATTTCCAATTTTATGGCCGTAAACATCCAAAAAATGTAATTTGGTCATGGAGGGAGGGGCGGTGACTATGGTTCCTTTTGCCGAATTGGTTGTCCGAAACTTTTTTTAGACAATTCGGGTCCGGGGGCCTGGGGCCACGGCAGAACGCGTGGGCTATAGCACACGAAAAATATGGACTCGCGCGGATTTCCAATTTTATGGCCGTAAACATCAAAAAAAATGTAATTTGGTCATGGCGGGGAGGTGACTATGGTTCCTTTGGCCGTATTGGATGTCCGAGAAAAATTTTTGTCGATTCAGGTCCGGGGGCCCGGGGCCATGGTAGAAGGCGTGGGCTATAGCACACGAAAACTTGGGACTCTCGCGGATTTCCAATTTTATGGCCGTAAACATCCAAAAAATATAATTTGGTCATGGAGGGGCAGTGACCATGGTTCCTTTGGCTGAATTAGATGTCCGAGAAAATTTTTAGACAATTCGGGTCCGAGGGCCCGGGGCCACGGCAGAAGGCGTGGGCTATAACACACGAAAAGTTGGGACTCGCGCGGATTTCCAATTTTATGGCCGTAAATATCCAAATAATGTAATTTGGTCATGGCGGGGAGGTGACTATGGTTCCATTGGCCGTATTGGATGTCAGAGAAAAATTTTAGACGATTCAGGTACGGGGCCCGGGGCCACGGCAGAAGGCGTGGGCTATAGCACACGAAAAATTGGGACTCTCGCGGATTTCCAATTTTATGGCCGTAAACATCCAAAAAATATAATTTGGTCATGGAGGGGCAGTGACAATGGTTCCTTTGGCTGATTGGATGTCCGAGAAAATTTTTAGACAATTCGGGTCCGGGGCCACGGCAGAAGGCGTGGGCTATAGCACACGAAAAGATGGGACTCGCGCGGATTTCTGATTTTATGGCCGTAAACATCCAAAAAATGTAATTTGGTCATGGAGGGGAGGTGACTATGGTTCCTTTTGCCGTATTGGATGTGAGAAAAAATATTAGACGATTCAGGTCCGGGGGCCCGGGGCCACGGCAGAAGGCGTGGGCTATAGCACACGAAAACTTGGGACTCTCGCAGATTTCCAATTTTATGGCCGTAAACATCCAAAAAAATGTAATTTGGTCATGGAGGGGCGGTGACCATGGTTCCTTTGGCTGAATTGGATGTCCGAGAAAATTTTTAGACAATTCGGGTCCAAGGGCCCGGGGCCACGGCAGAAGGCATGGGCTATAGCACACGAAAAATTAGGACTCGCGCGGATTTCCAATTTTATGGTCGTAAACATCAAAAAAATGTAATTTGGTCATGGCGGGGAGGTGACTATGGTTCCTTTGGCCGCATTGGATGTCCGAGAAAAATTTTAGACGATTCGGGTCCGGGGGCCCGGGGTCACAGCAGAAGGCGTGGGCTATAGCACACGAAAACTTGGGACTCTCGCGGATTTCCAATTTTATGGCCGTAAACATCCAAAAAATGTAATTTGGTCATGGAGGGGCGGTGACCATGGTTCCTTTGGCTGAATTGGATGTCCGAGAAAATTTTTAGACAATTTGGGTCCGGGGGCCCGGGGCCACGGCAGAAGGCGTGGGCTATAGCACACGAAAAATTGGGACTCGCGCGGATTTCTAATTATATGTCTGTAAACATCAAAAAAATGTAATTTGGTCATGGCGGGGAGGTGACAATGGTTCCTTTGGCCGTAGTGGATGTCCGAGAATAATTTTAGATGATTCAGGTCCGGGGGCCCGGGCCCTGGCAGAAAGCGTGGGCCATAGCACACGAAAAATTGGGACTCGCGCGGATTTCCAATTTTATGGCCGTAAACATCGAAAAATGTAATTTGGTCATGGAGGGAGGGGCGGTGACTATGGTTCCTTTTGCCGAATTGGTTGTCCGAAACTTTTTTTAGACAATTCGGGTCCGGGGGCCTGGGGCCACGGCAGAACGCGTGGGCTATAGCACACGAAAAATATGGACTCGCGCGGATTTCCAATTTTATGGCCGTAAAGATCAAAAAAAATGTAATTTGGTCATGGCGGGGAGGTGACTATGGTTCTTTTGGCCGCATTGGATGTCCGAGAAAAATTTTAGACGATTCGGGTCCGGGGGCCCGGGGTCACAGCAGAAGGCGTGGGCTATAGCACACGAAAACTTGGGACTCTCGCGGATTTCCAATTTTATTGCCGTAAACATCCAAAAAATGTAATTTGGTCATGGAGGGGCGGTGACCGTGGTTCCTTTGGCTGAATTGGATGTCCGAGAAAATTTTTAGACAATTCAGGTCCGGGGGCCCGGGGCCACGGCAGAAGGCGTGGGCTATAGCAAACGAAAAATTGGGACTCGCGCGGATTTCCAATTTTATGGCCGTAAATATCCAAAAAATGTAATTTGGTCATGGCGGGGAGGTGACTATGGTTCCATTGGCCGTATTGGATGTCAGAGAAAAATTTTAGACGATTCAGGTACGGGGCCCGGGGCCACGGCAGAAGGCGTGGGCTATAGCACACGAAAACTTGGGACTCTCGCGGATTTCCAATTTTATGGCCGTAAACATCCAAAAAATATAATTTGGTCATGGAGGGGCAGTGACAATGGTTCCTTTGGCTGATTGGATGTCCGAGAAAATTTTTAGACAATTCGGGTCCGGGGCCACGGCAGAAGGCGTGGGCTATAGCACACGAAAAGATGGGACTCGCGCGGATTTCCGATTTTATGGCCGTAAACATCCAAAAAATGTAATTTGGTCATGGCGGGGAGGTGACTATGGTTCCTTTTGCCGTATTAGATGTGAGAGAAAAATATTAGACGATTCAGGTCCGGGGGCCCGGGGCCACGGCAGAAGGCGTGGGCTATAGCACACGAAAACTTGGGACTCTCGCGGATTTCCAATTTTATGGCCGTAAACTTCCAAAAAAATGTAATTTGGTCATGGAGGGGCGGTGAACATGGTTCCTTTGGCTGAATTGGATGTCCGAGAAAATTTTTAGACAATTCGGGTCCGGGGGCCCGGGGCCACGGCAGAAGGCATGGGCTATAGCACACGAAAAATTAGGACTCGCGCGGATTTCCAATTTTATGGCCGTAAACATCAAAAAAATGTAATTTGGTCATGGCGGGGAGGTGACTATGGTTCCTTTGGCCGCATTGGATGTCCGAGAAAAATTTTAGACGATTCGGGTCTGGGGGCCCGGGGTCACAGCAGAAGGCGTGGGCTATAGCACACGAAAACTTGGGACTCTCGCGGATTTCCAATTTTATGGCCGTAAACATCCAAAAAATGTAATTTGGTCATGGAGGGGCGGTGACCATGGTTCCTTTGGCTGAATTGGATGTCCGAGAAAATTTTTAGACAATTCGGGTCCGGGGGCCCGGGGCCACGGCAGAAGGCGTGGGCTATAGCACACGAAAAATTGGGACTCGCGCGGATTTCTAATTATATGTCCGTAAACATCAAAAAAATATAATTTGGTCATGGCGGGGAGGTGACAATGGTTCCTTTGGCCGTAGTGGATGTCCGAGAATAATTTTAGATGATTCAGGTCCGGGGGCCCGGGCCCTGGCAGAAAGCGTGGGCCATAGCACACGAAAAATTGGGACTCGCGCGGATTTCCAATTTTATGGCCGTAAACATCGAAAAATGTAATTTGGTCATGGAGGGAGGGGCGGTGACTATGGTTCCTTTTGCCGAATTGGTTGTCCGAAACTTTTTTTAGACAATTCGGGTCCGGGGGCCTGGGGCCACGGCAGAACGCGTGGGCTATAGACCACGAAAAATATGGACTCGCGCGGATTTCCAATTTTATGGCCGTAAACATCAAAAAAAATGTAATTTGGTCATGGCGGGGAGGTGACTATGGTTCCTTTGGCCGCATTGGATGTCCGAGAAAAATTTTAGACGATTCGGGTCCGGGGGCCCGGGGTCACAGCAGAAGGCGTGGGCTATAGCACACGAAAACTTGGGACTCTCGCGGATTTCCAATTTTATTGCCGTAAACATCCAAAAAATGTAATTTGGTCATGGAGGGGCGGTGACCGTGGTTCCTTTGGCTGAATTGGATGTCCGAGAAAATTTTTAGACAATTCAGGTCCGGGGGCCCGGGGCCACGGCAGAAGGCGTGGGCTATAGCACACGAAAACTTGGGACTCTCGCGGATTTCCAATTTTATGGCCGTAAACATCCAAAAAATATAATTTGGTCATGGAGGGGCAGTGACCATGGTTCCTTTGGCTGAATTGGATGTCCGAGAAAATTTTTAGAGAATTCGGGTCCGAGGGCCCGGGGCCACGGCAGAAGGCGTGGGCTATAGCACACGAAAAGTTGGGACTCGCGCGGATTTCCGATTTTATGGCCGTAAAAATCCAAAAAATGTAATTTGGTCATGGCGGGGAGGTGACTATGGTTCCTTTGGCCGTATTGGATGTGAGAGAAAAATTTTAGACGATTCAGGTCCGGGGGCCCGGGGCCACGGCAGAAGGGGTGGGCTATAGCACACGAAAACTTGGGACTCTCGCGGATTTCAAATTTTATGGCCGTAAACATCCAAAAAAATGTAATTTGGTCATGGAGGGGCGGTGACCATGGTTCCTTTGGCTGAATTGGATGTCCGAGAAAATTTTTAGACAATTCGGGTTCGGGGGCCCGGGGCCACGGCAGAAGGCATGGGCTATAGCACACGAAAAATTGGGACTCGCGCGGATTTCCAATTTTATGGTCGTAAACATCAAAAAAATGTAATTTGGTCATGGCGGGGAGGTGACTATGGTTCCTTTGACCGCATTGGATGTCTGAGAAAATTTTTACACGATTCGGGTCCGGGGGCCCGGGGTCACAGCAGAAGGCGTGGGCTATAGCACACGAAAACTTGGGACTCTCGCGGATTTCCAATTTTATTGCCGTAAACATCCAAAAAATGTAATTTGGTCATGGAGGGGCAGTGACCGTGGTTCCTTTGGCTGAATTGGATGTCCGAGAAAATTTTTAGACAATTCGGGTCCGGGGGCCCGGGGCCAAGGCAGAAGGCGTGGGCTATAGCACACGAAAAATTGGGACTCGCGCGGATTTCTAATTATATGTCCGTAAACATCAAAAAAATGTAATTTGGTCATGGCGTGGAGGTGATAATGGTTCCTTAGGCCGTAGTGGATGTCCGAGAATAATTTTAGATGATTCAGGTCCGGGGGCCCGGGCCCTGGCAGAAAGCGTGGGCCATAGCACACGAAAAATTGGGACTCGCGCGGATTTCCAATTTTATGGCCGTAAACATCCAAAAAATGTAATTTGGTCATGGAGGGAGGGGCGGTGACTATGGTTCCTTTTGCCGAATTGGTTGTCCGAAACTTTTTTTAGACAATTCGGGTCCGGGGGCCTGGGGCCACGGCAGAACGCGTGGGCTATAGCACACGATAAATATGGACTCGCGCGGATTTCCAATTTTATGGCCGTAAACATCAAAAAAAATGTAATTTGGTCATGGCGGGGAGGTGACTATGGTTCCTTTGGCCGTATTGGATGTCCGAGAAAAATTTTTGTCGATTCAGGTCCGGGGGCCCGGGGCCATGGTAGAAGGCGTGGGCTATAGCACACGAAAACTTGGGACTCTCGCGGATTTCCAATTTTATGGCCGTAAACATCCAAAAAATATAATTTGGTCATGGAGGGGCAGTGACCATGGTTCCTTAGGCTGAATTAGATGTCCGAGAAAATTTTTAGACAATTCGGGTCCGAGGGCCCGGGGCCACGGCAGAAGGCGTGGGCTATAACACACGAAAAGTTGGGACTCGCGCGGATTTCCAATTTTATGGCCGTAAATATCCAAATAATGTAATTTGGTCATGGCGGGGAGGTGACTATGGTTCCATTGGCCGTATTGGATGTCAGAGAAAAATTTTAGACGATTCAGGTACGGGGCCCGGGGCCACGGCAGAAGGCGTGGGCTATAGCACACGAAAACTTGGGACTCTCGCGGATTTCCAATTTTATGGCCGTAAACATCCAAAAAATATAATTTGGTCATGGAGGGGCAGTGACAATGGTTCCTTTGGCTGATTGGATGTCCGAGAAAATTTTTAGACAATTCGGGTCCGGGGCCACGGCAGAAGGCGTGGGCTATAGCACACGAAAAGATGGGACTCGCGCGGATTTCTGATTTTATGGCCGTAAACATCCAAAAAATGTAATTTGGTCATGGAGGGGAGGTGACTATGGTTCCTTTTGCCGTATTGGATGTGAGAAAAAATATTAGACGATTCAGGTCCGGGGGCCCGGGGCCACGGCAGAAGGCGTGGGCTATAGCACACGAAAACTTGGGACTCTCGCAGATTTCCAATTTTATGGCCGTAAACATCCAAAAAAATGTAATTTGGTCATGGAGGGGCGGTGACCATGGTTCCTTTGGCTGAATTGGATGTCCGAGAAAATTTTTAGACAATTCGGGTCCGGGGGCCCGGGGCCACGGCAGAAGGCATGGGCTATAGCACACGAAAAATTAGGACTCGCGCGGATTTCCAATTTTATGGTCGTAAAAATCAAAAAAATGTAATTTGGTCATGGCGGGGAGGTGACTATGGTTCCTTTGGCCGCATTGGATGTCCGAGAAAAATTTTAGACGATTCGGGTCCGGGGGCCCGGGGTCACAGCAGAAGGCGTGGGCTATAGCACACGAAAACTTGGGACTCTCGCGGATTTCCAATTTTATGGCCGTAAACATCCAAAAAATGTAATTTGGTCATGGAGGGGCGGTGACCATGGTTCCTTTGGCTGAATTGGATGTCCGAGAAAATTTTTAGACAATTTGGGTCCGGGGGCCCGGGGCCACGGCAGAAGGCGTGGGCTATAGCACACGAAAAATTGGGACTCGCGCGGATTTCTAATTATATGTCCGTAAACATCAAAAAAATGTAATTTGGTCATGGCGGGGAGGTGACAATGGTTCCTTTGGCCGTAGTGGATGTCCGAGAATAATTTTAGATGATTCAGGTCCGGGGGCCCGGGCCCTGGCAGAAAGCGTGGGCCATAGCACACGAAAAATTGGGACTCGCGCGGATTTCCAATTTTATGGCCGTAAACATCGAAAAATGTAATTTGGTCATGGAGGGAGGGGCGGTGACTATGGTTCCTTTTGCCGAATTGGTTGTCCGAAACTTTTTTTAGACAATTCGGGTCCGGGGGCCTGGGGCCACGGCAGAACGCGTGGGCTATAGCACACGAAAAATATGGACTCGCGCGGATTTCCAATTTTATGGCCGTAAACATCAAAAAAAATGTAATTTGGTCATGGCGGGGAGGTGACTATGGTTCTTTTGGCCGCATTGGATGTCCGAGAAAAATTTTAGACGATTCGGGTCCGGGGGCCCGGGGTCACAGCAGAAGGCGTGGGCTATAGCACACGAAAACTTGGGACTCTCGCGGATTTCCAATTTTATTGCCGTAAACATCCAAAAAATGTAATTTGGTCAGGGAGGGGCGGTGACCGTGGTTCCTTTGGCTGAATTTCATGTCCGAGAAAATTTTTAGACAATTCAGGTCCGGGGGCCCGGGGCCACGGCAGAAGGCGTGGGCTATAGCAAACGAAAAATTGGGACTCGCGCGGATTTCCAATTTTATGGCCGTAAATATCCAAAAAATGTAATTTGGTCATGGCGGGGAGGTGACTATGGTTCCATTGGCCGTATTGGATGTCAGAGAAAAATTTTAGACGATTCAGGTACGGGGCCCGGGGCCACGGCAGAAGGCGTGGGCTATAGCACACGAAAACTTGGGACTCTCGCGGATTTCCAATTTTATGGCCGTAAACATCCAAAAAATATAATTTGGTCATGGAGGGGCAGTGACAATGGTTCCTTTGGCTGATTGGATGTCCGAGAAAATTTTTAGACAATTCGGGTCCGGGGCCACGGCAGAAGGCGTGGGCTATAGCACACGAAAAGATGGGACTCGCGCGGATTTCCGATTTTATGGCCGTAAACATCCAAAAAATGTAATTTGGTCATGGCGGGGAGGTGACTATGGTTCCTTTTGCCGTATTGGATGTGAGAGAAAAATATTAGACGATTCAGGTCCGGGGGCCCGGGGCCACGGCAGAAGGCGTGGGCTATAGCACACGAAAACTTGGGACTCTCGCGGATTTCCAATTTTATGGCCGTAAACTTCCAAAAAAATGTAATTTGGTCATGGAGGGGCGGTGAACATGGTTCCTTTGGCTGAATTGGATGTCCGAGAAAATTTTTAGACAATTCGGGTCCGGGGGCCCGGGGCCACGGCAGAAGGCATGGGCTATAGCACACGAAAAATTAGGACTCGCGCGGATTTCCAATTTTATGGCCGTAAACATCAAAAAAATGTAATTTGGTCATGGCGGGGAGGTGACTATGGTTCCTTTGGCCGCATTGGATGTCCGAGAAAAATTTTAGACGATTCGGGTCTGGGGGCCCGGGGTCACAGCAGAAGGCGTGGGCTATAGCACACGAAAACTTGGGACTCTCGCGGATTTCCAATTTTATTGCCGTAAACATCCAAAAAATGTAATTTGGTCATGGAGGGGCGGTGACCGTGGTTCCTTTGGCTGAATTTCATGTCCGAGAAAATTTTTAGACAATTCAGGTCCGGGGGCCCGGGGCCACGGCAGAAGGCGTGGGATATAGCAAACGAAAAATTGGGACTCGCGCGGATTTCCAATTTTATGGCCGTAAATATCCAAAAAATGTAATTTGGTCATGGCGGGGAGGTGACTATGGTTCCATTGGCCGTATTGGATGTCAGAGAAAAATTTTAGACGATTCAGGTACGGGGCCCGGGGCCACGGCAGAAGGCGTGGGCTATAGCACACGAAAACTTGGGACTCTCGCGGATTTCCAATTTTATGGCCGTAAACATCCAAAAAATATAATTTGGTCATGGAGGGGCAGTGACAATGGTTCCTTTGGCTGATTGGATGTCCGAGAAAATTTTTAGACAATTCGGGTCCGGGGCCACGGCAGAAGGCGTGGGCTATAGCACACGAAAAGATGGGACTCGCGCGGATTTCCGATTTTATGGCCGTAAACATCCAAAAAATGTAATTTGGTCATGGCGGGGAGGTGACTATGGTTCCTTTTGCCGTATTGGATGTGAGAGAAAAATATTAGACGATTCAGGTCCGGGGGCCCGGGGCCACGGCAGAAGGCGTGGGCTATAGCACACGAAAACTTGGGACTCTCGCGGATTTCCAATTTTATGGCCGTAAACTTCCAAAAAAATGTAATTTGGTCATGGAGGGGCGGTGAACATGGTTCCTTTGGCTGAATTGGATGTCCGAGAAAATTTTTAGACAATTCGGGTCCGGGGGCCCGGGGCCACGGCAGAAGGCATGGGCTATAGCACACGAAAAATTAGGACTCGCGCGGATTTCCAATTTTATGGCCGTAAACATCAAAAAAATGTAATTTGGTCATGGCGGGGAGGTGACTATGGTTCCTTTGGCCGCATTGGATGTCCGAGAAAAATTTTAGACGATTCGGGTCTGGGGGCCCGGGGTCACAGCAGAAGGCGTGGGCTATAGCACACGAAAACTTGGGACTCTCGCGGATTTCCAATTTTATGGCCGTAAACATCCAAAAAATGTAATTTGGTCATGGAGGGGCGGTGACCATGGTTCCTTTGGCTGAATTGGATGTCCGAGAAAATTTTTAGACAATTCGGGTCCGGGGGCCCGGGGCCACGGCAGAAGGCGTGGGCTATAGCACACGAAAAATTGGGACTCGCGCGGATTTCTAATTATATGTCCGTAAACATCAAAAAAATATAATTTGGTCATGGCGGGGAGGTGACAATGGTTCCTTTGGCCGTAGTGGATGTCCGAGAATAATTTTAGATGATTCAGGTCCGGGGGCCCGGGCCCTGGCAGAAAGCGTGGGCCACAGCACACGAAAAATTGGGACTCGCGCGGATTTCCAATTTTATGGCCGTAAACATCGAAAAATGTAATTTGGTCATGGAGGGAGGGGCGGTGACTATGGTTCCTTTTGCCGAATTGGTTGTCCGAAACTTTTTTTAGACAATTCGGGTCCGGGGGCCTGGGGCCACGGCAGAACGCGTGGGCTATAGCACACGAAAAATATGGACTCGCGCGGATTTCCAATTTTATGGCCGTAAACATCAAAAAAAATGTAATTTGGTCATGGCGGGGAGGTGACTATGGTTCCTTTGGCCGCATTGGATGTCCGAGAAAAATTTTAGACGATTCGGGTCCGGGGGCCCGGGGTCACAGCAGAAGGCGTGGGCTATAGCACACGAAAACTTGGGACTCTCGCGGATTTCCAATTTTATTGCCGTAAACATCCAAAAAATGTAATTTGGTCATGGAGGGGCGGTGACCGTGGTTCCTTTGGCTGAATTGGATGTCCGAGAAAATTTTTAGACAATTCAGGTCCGGGGGCCCGGGGCCACGGCAGAAGGCGTGGGCTATAGCAAACGAAAAATTGGGACTCGCGCGGATTTCCAATTTTATGGCCGTAAATATCCAAAAAATGTAATTTGGTCATGGCGGGGAGGTGACTATGGTTCCATTGGCCGTATTGGATGTCAGAGAAAAATTTTAGACGATTCAGGTACGGGGCCCGGGGCCACGGCAGAAGGCGTGGGCTATAGCACACGAAAACTTGGGACTCTCGCGGATTTCCAATTTTATGGCCGTAAACATCCAAAAAATATAATTTGGTCATGGAGGGGCAGTGACAATGGTTCCTTTGGCTGATTGGATGTCCGAGAAAATTTTTAGACAATTCGGGTCCGGGGCCACGGCAGAAGGCGTGGGCTATAGCACACGAAAAGATGGGACTCGCGCGGATTTCCGATTTTATGGCCGTAAACATCCAAAAAATGTAATTTGGTCATGGCGGGGAGGTGACTATGGTTCCTTTTGCCGTATTGGATGTGAGAGAAAAATATTAGACGATTCAGGTCCGGGGGCCCGGGGCCACGGCAGAAGGCGTGGGCTATAGCACACGAAAACTTGGGACTCTCGCGGATTTCCAATTTTATGGCCGTAAACTTCCAAAAAAATGTAATTTGGTCATGGAGGGGCGGTGAACATGGTTCCTTTGGCTGAATTGGATGTCCGAGAAAATTTTTAGACAATTCGGGTCCGGGGGCCCGGGGCCACGGCAGAAGGCATGGGCTATAGCACACGAAAAATTAGGACTCGCGCGGATTTCCAATTTTATGGCCGTAAACATCAAAAAAATGTAATTTGGTCATGGCGGGGAGGTGACTATGGTTCCTTTGGCCGCATTGGATGTCCGAGAAAAATTTTAGACGATTCGGGTCTGGGGGCCCGGGGTCACAGCAGAAGGCGTGGGCTATAGCACACGAAAACTTGGGACTCTCGCGGATTTCCAATTTTATGGCCGTAAACATCCAAAAAATGTAATTTGGTCATGGAGGGGCGGTGACCATGGTTCCTTTGGCTGAATTGGATGTCCGAGAAAATTTTTAGACAATTCGGGTCCGGGGGCCCGGGGCCACGGCAGAAGGCGTGGGCTATAGCACACGAAAAATTGGGACTCGCGCGGATTTCTAATTATATGTCCGTAAACATCAAAAAAATATAATTTGGTCATGGCGGGGAGGTGACAATGGTTCCTTTGGCCGTAGTGGATGTCCGAGAATAATTTTAGATGATTCAGGTCCGGGGGCCCGGGCCCTGGCAGAAAGCGTGGGCCATAGCACACGAAAAATTGGGACTCGCGCGGATTTCCAATTTTATGGCCGTAAACATCGAAAAATGTAATTTGGTCATGGAGGGAGGGGCGGTGACTATGGTTCCTTTTGCCGAATTGGTTGTCCGAAACTTTTTTTAGACAATTCGGGTCCGGGGGCCTAGGGCCACGGCAGAACGCGTGGGCTATAGCACACGAAAAATATGGACTCGCGCGGATTTCCAATTTTATGGCCGTAAACATCAAAAAAAATGTAATTTGGTCATGGCGGGGAGGTGACTATGGTTCCTTTGGCCGCATTGGATGTTCGAGAAAAATTTTAGACGATTCGGGTCCGGGGGCCCGGGGTCACAGCAGAAGGCGTGGGCTATAGCACACGAAAACTTGGGACTCTCGCGGATTTCCAATTTTATTGCCGTAAACATCCAAAAAATGTAACTTGGTCATAGAGGGGCGGTGACCGTGGTTCCTTTGGCTGAATTGGATGTCCGAGAAAATTTTTAGACAATTCAGGTCCGGGGGCCCGGGGCCACGGCAGAAGGCGTGGGCTATAGCAAACGAAAAATTGGGACTCGCGCGGATTTCCAATTTTATGGCCGTAAATATCCAAAAAATGTAATTTGGTCATGGCGGGGAGGTGACTATGGTTCCATTGGCCGTATTGGATGTCAGAGAAAAATTTTAGACGATTCAGGTACGGGGCCCGGGGCCACGGCAGAAGGCGTGGGCTATAGCACACGAAAACTTGGGACTCTCGCGGATTTCCAATTTTATGGCCGTAAACATCCAAAAAATATAATTTGGTCATGGAGGGGCAGTGACAATGGTTCCTTTGGCTGATTGGATGTCCGAGAAAATTTTTAGACAATTCGGGTCCGGGGCCACGGCAGAAGGCGTGGGCTATAGCACACGAAAAGATGGGACTCGCGCGGATTTCCGATTTTATGGCCGTAAACATCCAAAAAATGTAATTTGGTCATGGCGGGGAGGTAACTATGGTTCCTTTTGCCGTATTGGATGTGAGAGAAAAATATTAGACGATTCAGGTCCGGGGGCCCGGGGCCACGGCAGAAGGCGTGGGCTATAGCACACGAAAACTTGGGACTCTCGCGGATTTCCAATTTTATGGCCGTAAACTTCCAAAAAAATGTAATTTGGTCATGGAGGGGCGGTGAACATGGTTCCTTTGGCTGAATTGGATGTCCGAGAAAATTTTTAGACAATTCGGGTCCGGGGGCCCGGGGCCACGGCAGAAGGCATGGGCTATAGCACACGAAAAATTAGGACTCGCGCGGATTTCCAATTTTATGGCCGTAAACATCAAAAAAATGTAATTTGGTCATGGCGGGGAGGTGACTATGGTTCCTTTGGCCGCATTGGATGTCCGAGAAAAATTTTAGACGATTCGGGTCTGGGGGCCCGGGGTCACAGCAGAAGGCGTGGGCTATAGCACACGAAAACTTGGGACTCTCGCGGATTTCCAATTTTATGGCCGTAAACATCCAAAAAATGTAATTTGGTCATGGAGGGGCGGTGACCATGGTTCCTTTGGCTGAATTGGATGTCCGAGAAAATTTTTAGACAATTCGGGTCCGGGGGCCCGGGGCCACGGCAGAAGGCGTGGGCTATAGCACACGAAAAATTGGGACTCGCGCGGATTTCTAATTATATGTCCGTAAACATCAAAAAAATATAATTTGGTCATGGCGGGGAGGTGACAATGGTTCCTTTGGCCGTAGTGGATGTCCGAGAATAATTTTAGATGATTCAGGTCCGGGGGCCCGGGCCCTGGCAGAAAGCGTGGGCCATAGCACACGAAAAATTGGGACTCGCGCGGATTTCCAATTTTATGGCCGTAAACATCGAAAAATGTAATTTGGTCATGGAGGGAGGGGCGGTGACTATGGTTCCTTTTGCCGAATTGGTTGTCCGAAACTTTTTTTAGACAATTCGGGTCCGGGGGCCTAGGGCCACGGCAGAACGCGTGGGCTATAGCACACGAAAAATATGGACTCGCGCGGATTTCCAATTTTATGGCCGTAAACATCAAAAAAAATGTAATTTGGTCATGGCGGGGAGGTGACTATGGTTCCTTTGGCCGCATTGGATGTTCGAGAAAAATTTTAGACGATTCGGGTCCGGGGGCCCGGGGTCACAGCAGAAGGCGTGGGCTATAGCACACGAAAACTTGGGACTCTCGCGGATTTCCAATTTTATTGCCGTAAACATCCAAAAAATGTAATTTGGTCATAGAGGGGCGGTGACCGTGGTTCCTTTGGCTGAATTGGATGTCCGAGAAAATTTTTAGACAATTCAGGTCCGGGGGCCCGGGGCCACGGCAGAAGGCGTGGGCTATAGCAAACGAAAAATTGGGACTCGCGCGGATTTCCAATTTTATGGCCGTAAATATCCAAAAAATGTAATTTGGTCATGGCGGGGAGGTGACTATGGTTCCATTGGCCGTATTGGATGTCAGAGAAAAATTTTAGACGATTCAGGTACGGGGCCCGGGGCCACGGCAGAAGGCGTGGGCTATAGCACACGAAAACTTGGGACTCTCGCGGATTTCCAATTTTATGGCCGTAAACATCCAAAAAATATAATTTGGTCATGGAGGGGCAGTGACAATGGTTCCTTTGGCTGATTGGATGTCCGAGAAAATTTTTAGACAATTCGGGTCCGGGGCCACGGCAGAAGGCGTGGGCTATAGCACACGAAAAGATGGGACTCGCGCGGATTTCCGATTTTATGGCCGTAAACATCCAAAAAATGTAATTTGGTCATGGCGGGGAGGTGACTATGGTTCCTTTTGCCGTATTGGATGTGAGAGAAAAATATTAGACGATTCAGGTCCGGGGGCCCGGGGCCACGGCAGAAGGCGTGGGCTATAGCACACGAAAACTTGGGACTCTCGCGGATTTCCAATTTTATGGCCGTAAACTTCCAAAAAAATGTAATTTGGTCATGGAGGGGCGGTGAACATGGTTCCTTTGGCTGAATTGGATGTCCGAGAAAATTTTTAGACAATTCGGGTCCGGGGGCCCGGGGCCACGGCAGAAGGCATGGGCTATAGCACACGAAAAATTAGGACTCGCGCGGATTTCCAATTTTATGGCCGTAAACATCAAAAAAATGTAATTTGGTCATGGCGGGGAGGTGACTATGGTTCCTTTGGCCGCATTGGATGTCCGAGAAAAATTTTAGACGATTCGGGTCGGGGGGCCCGGGGTCACAGCAGAAGGCGTGGGCTATAGCACACGAAAACTTGGGACTCTCGCGGATTTCCAATTTTATGGCCGTAAACATCCAAAAAATGTAATTTGGTCATGGAGGGGCGGTGACCATGGTTCCTTTGGCTGAATTGGATGTCCGAGAAAATTTTTAGACAATTCGGGTCCGGGGGCCCGGGGCCACGGCAGAAGGCGTGGGCTATAGCACACGAAAAATTGGGACTCGCGCGGATTTCCGATTTTATGGCCGTAAACATCCAAAAAATGTAATTTGGTCATGGCGGGGAGGTGACTATGGTTCCTTTGGCCGTATTGGATGTGAGAGAAAAATTTTAGACGATTCAGGTCCGGGGGCCCGGGGCCACGGCAGAAGGCGTGGGCTATAGCACACGAAAACTTGGGACTCTCGCGGATTTCCAATTTTATGGCCGTAAACATCCAAAAAAATGTAATTTGGTCATGGAGGGGCGGTGACCATGGTTCCTTTGGCTGAATTGGATGTCCGAGAAAATTTTTAGACAATTCGGGTCCAGGGGCCCGGGGCCACGGCAGAAGGCATGGGCTATAGCACACGAAAAATTGGGACTCGCGCGGATTTCCAATTTTATGGCCGTAAACATCAAAAATATGTAATTTGGTCATGGCGGGGAGGTGACTATGGTTCCTTTGGCCGCATTGGATGTCCAAGAAAAATTTTAGACGATTCGGGTCCGGGGGCCCGGGGTCACAGCAGAAGGCGTGGGCTATAGCACACGAAAACTTGGGACTCTCGCGGATTTCCAATTTTATTGCCGTAAACATCCAAAAAATGTAATTTGGTCATGGAGGGGCGGTGACCATGGTTCCTTTGGCTGAATTGGAAGTCCGAGAAAATTTTTAGACAATTCGGGTCCGGGGGCCCGGGGCCACGGCAGAAGGCATGGGCTATAACACACGAAAAATTGGGACTCGCGCGGATTTCTAATTATATGTCCGTAAACATCAAAAAAATGTAATTTGGTCATGGCGGGGAGGTGACAATGGTTCCTTTGGCCGTAGTGGATGTCCGAGAATAATTTTAGATGATTCAGGTCCGGGGGCCCGGGCCCTGGCAGAAAGCGTGGGCCATAGCACACGAAAAATTGGGACTCGCGCGGATTTCCAATTTTATGGCCGTAAACATCCAAAAAATGTAATTTGGTCATGGAGGGAGGGGCGGTGACTATGGTTCCTTTTGCCGAATTGGTTGTCCGAAACTTTTTTTAGACAATTCGGGTCCGGGGGCCTAGGGCCACGGCAGAACGCGTGGGCTATAGCACACGAAAAATATGGACTCGCGCGGATTTCCAATTTTATGGCCGTAAACATCAAAAAAAATGTAATTTGGTCATGGCGGGGAGGTGACTATGGTTCCTTTGGCCGCATTGGATGTCCGAGAAAAATTTTAGACGATTCGGGTCCGGGGGCCCGGGGTCACAGCAGAAGGCGTGGGCTATAGCACACGAAAACTTGGGACTCTCGCGGATTTCCAATTTTATTGCCGTAAACATCCAAAAAATGTAATTTGGTCATGGAGGGGCGGTGACCGTGGTTCCTTTGGCTGAATTGGATGTCCGAGAAAATTTTTAGACAATTCAGGTCCGGGGGCCCGGGGCCACGGCAGAAGGCGTGGGCTATAGCAAACGAAAAATTGGGACTCGCGCGGATTTCCAATTTTATGGCCGTAAATATCCAAAAAATGTAATTTGGTCATGGCGGGGAGGTGACTATGGTTCCATTGGCCGTATTGGATGTCAGAGAAAAATTTTAGACGATTCAGGTACGGGGCCCGGGGCCACGGCAGAAGGCGTGGGCTATAGCACACGAAAAATTGGGACTCGCGCGGATTTCGAATTTTATGGCCGTAAACATTAAAAAAAATGTAATTTGGTCATGGCGGGGAGGTGACTATGGTTCCTTTGGCCGCATTGGATGTCCGAGAAAAATTTTAGACGATTCGGGTCCGGGGGCCCGGGGTCACAGCAGAAGGCGTGGGCTATAGCACACGAAAACTTGGGACTCTCGCGGATTTCCAATTTTATTGCCGTAAACATCCAAAAAATGTAATTTGGTCATGGAGGGGCGGTGACCATGGTTCCTTTGGCTGAATTGGAAGTCCGAGAAAATTTTTAGACAATTCGGGTCCGGGGGCCCGGGGCCACGGCAGAAGGCGTGGGCTATAGCACACGAAAACTTGGGACTCTCGCGGATTTCCAATTTTATGGCTGTAAACATCCAAAAAATATAATTTGGT
This sequence comes from Nicotiana benthamiana, assembly GCA_034376525.1. Taxonomy (NCBI): domain Eukaryota; kingdom Viridiplantae; phylum Streptophyta; class Magnoliopsida; order Solanales; family Solanaceae; genus Nicotiana; species Nicotiana benthamiana. The sequence continues at coordinate 101,717,614 of CM067336.1, forward strand.
CACGGAGGGGCAGTGACCATGGTTCCTTTGGCTGAATTGGATGTCCGAGAAAATTTTTAGACAATTCGGGTCCGAGGGCCCGGGGCCACGGCAGAAAGCGTGGGCCATAGCACACGAAAAATTGGGACTCGCGCGGATTTCCAATTTTATGGCCGTAAACATCCAAAAAATGTAATTTGGTCATGGAGGGAGGGGCGGTGACTATGGTTCCTTTTGCCGAATTGGTTGTCCGAAACTTTTTTTAGACAATTCGGGTCGGGGGGCCTGGGGCCACGGCAGAACGCGTGGGCTATAGCACACGAAAAATATGGACTCGCGCGGATTTCCAATTTTATGGCCGTAAACATCAAAAAAAATGTAATTTGGTCATGGCGGGGAGGTGACTATGGTTCCTTTGGCCGTATTGGATGTCCGAGAAAAATTTTTGACGATTCAGGTCCGGGGGCCCGGGGCCACGGTAGAAGGCGTGGGCTATAGCACACGAAAACTTGGGACTCTCGCGGATTTCCAATTTTATGGCCGTAAACATCCAAAAAATATAATTTGGTCATGGAGGGGCAGTGACCATGGTTCCTTTGGCTGAATTAGATGTCCGAGAAAATTTTTAGACAATTCGGGTCCGAGGGCCCGGGGCCACGGCAGAAGGCGTGGGCTATAGCACACGAAAAGTTGGGACTCGCGCGGATTTCCAATTTTATGGCCGTAAATATCCAAAAACTGTAATTTGGTCATGGCGGGGAGGTGACTATGGTTCCATTGGCCGTATAGGATGTCAGAGAAAAATTTTAGACGATTCAGGTACGGGGCCCGGGGCCACGGCAGAAGGCGTGGGCTATAGCACACGAAAACTTGGGACTCTCGCGGATTTCCAATTTTATGGCCGTAAACATCCAAAAAATATAATTTGGTCATGGAGGGGCAGTGACAATGGTTCCTTTGGCTGATTGGATGTCCGAGAAAATTTTTAGACAATTCGGGTCCGGGGCCACGGCAGAAGGCGTGGGCTATAGCACACGAAAAGATGGGACTCGCGCGGATTTCCGATTTTATGGCCGTAAACATCCAAAAAATGTAATTTGGTCATGGCGGGGAGGTGACTATGGTTCCTTTTGCCGTATTGGATGTGAGAGAAAAATATTAGACGATTCAGGTCCGGGGACCCGGGGCCCCGGCAGAAGGCGTGGGCTATAGCACACGAAAACTTGGGACTCTCGCGGATTTCCAATTTTATGGCCGTAAACATCCAAAAAAATGTAATTTGGTCATGGAGGGGCGGTGACCATGGTTCCTTTGGCTGAATTGGATGTCCGAGAAAATTTTTAGACAATTCGGGTCCGGGGGCCCGGGGCCACGGCAGAAGGCATGGGCTATAGCACACGAAAACTTGGGACTCTCGCGGATTTCCAATTTTATGGCCGTAAACTTCCAAAAAAATGTAATTTGGTCATGGAGGGGCGGTGAACATGGTTCCTTTGGCTGAATTGGATGTCCGAGAAAATTTTTAGACAATTCGGGTCCGGGGGCCCGGGGCCACGGCAGAAGGCATGGGCTATAGCACACGAAAAATTAGGACTCGCGCGGATTTCCAATTTTATGGCCGTAAACATCAAAAAAATGTAATTTGGTCATGGCGGGGAGGTGACTATGGTTCCTTTGGCCGCATTGGATGTCCGAGAAAAATTTTAGACGATTCGGGTCGGGGGGCCCGGGGTCACAGCAGAAGGCGTGGGCTATAGCACACGAAAACTTGGGACTCTCGCGGATTTCCAATTTTATGGCCGTAAACATCCAAAAAATGTAATTTGGTCATGGAGGGGCGGTGACCATGGTTCCTTTGGCTGAATTGGATGTCCGAGAAAATTTTTAGACAATTCGGGTCCGGGGGCCCGGGGCCACGGCAGAAGGCGTGGGCTATAGCACATGAAAAATTGGGACTCGCGCGGATTTCCGATTTTATGGCCGTAAACATCCAAAAAATGTAATTTGGTCATGGCGGGGAGGTGACTATGGTTCCTTTGGCCGTATTGGATGTGAGAGAAAAATTTTAGACGATTCAGGTCTGGGGGCCCGGGGCCACGGCAGAAGGCGTGGGCTATAGCACACGAAAACTTGGGACTCTCGCGGATTTCCAATTTTATGGCCGTAAACATCCAAAAAAATGTAATTTGGTCATGGAGGGGCGGTGACCATGGTTCCTTTGGCTGAATTGGATGTCCGAGAAAATTTTTAGACAATTCGGGTCCAGGGGCCCGGGGCCACGGCAGAAGGCATGGGCTATAGCACACGAAAAATTGGGACTCGCGCGGATTTCCAATTTTATGGCCGTAAACATCAAAAATATGTAATTTGGTCATGGCGGGGAGGTGACTATGGTTCCTTTGGCCGCATTGGATGTCCAAGAAAAATTTTAGACGATTCGGGTCCGGGGGCCCGGGGTCACAGCAGAAGGCGTGGGCTATAGCACACGAAAACTTGGGACTCTCGCGGATTTCCAATTTTATTGCCGTAAACATCCAAAAAATGTAATTTGGTCATGGAGGGGCGGTGACCATGGTTCCTTTGGCTGAATTGGAAGTCCGAGAAAATTTTTAGACAATTCGGGTCCGGGGGCCCGGGGCCACGGCAGAAGGCATGGGCTATAACACACGAAAAATTGGGACTCGCGCGGATTTCTAATTATATGTCCGTAAACATCAAAAAAATGTAATTTGGTCATGGCGGGGAGGTGACAATGGTTCCTTTGGCCGTAGTGGATGTCCGAGAATAATTTTAGATGATTCAGGTCCGGGGGCCCGGGCCCTGGCAGAAAGCGTGGGCCATAGCACACGAAAAATTGGGACTCGCGCGGATTTCCAATTTTATGGCCGTAAACATCCAAAAAATGTAATTTGGTCATGGAGGGAGGGGCGGTGACTATGGTTCCTTTTGCCGAATTGGTTGTCCGAAACTTTTTTTAGACAATTCGGGTCCGGGGGCCTAGGGCCACGGCAGAACGCGTGGGCTATAGCACACGAAAAATATGGACTCGCGCGGATTTCCAATTTTATGGCCGTAAACATCAAAAAAAATGTAATTTGGTCATGGCGGGGAGGTGACTATGGTTCCTTTGGCCGCATTGGATGTCCGAGAAAAATTTTAGACGATTCGGGTCCGGGGGCCCGGGGTCACAGCAGAAGGCGTGGGCTATAGCACACGAAAACTTGGGACTCTCGCGGATTTCCAATTTTATTGCCGTAAACATCCAAAAAATGTAATTTGGTCATGGAGGGGCGGTGACCGTGGTTCCTTTGGCTGAATTGGATGTCCGAGAAAATTTTTAGACAATTCAGGTCCGGGGGCCCGGGGCCACGGCAGAAGGCGTGGGCTATAGCAAACGAAAAATTGGGACTCGCGCGGATTTCCAATTTTATGGCCGTAAATATCCAAAAAATGTAATTTGGTCATGGCGGGGAGGTGACTATGGTTCCATTGGCCGTATTGGATGTCAGAGAAAAATTTTAGACGATTCAGGTACGGGGCCCGGGGCCACGGCAGAAGGCGTGGGCTATAGCACACGAAAAATTGGGACTCGCGCGGATTTCGAATTTTATGGCCGTAAACATTAAAAAAAATGTAATTTGGTCATGGCGGGGAGGTGACTATGGTTCCTTTGGCCGCATTGGATGTCCGAGAAAAATTTTAGACGATTCGGGTCCGGGGGCCCGGGGTCACAGCAGAAGGCGTGGGCTATAGCACACGAAAACTTGGGACTCTCGCGGATTTCCAATTTTATTGCCGTAAACATCCAAAAAATGTAATTTGGTCATGGAGGGGCGGTGACCATGGTTCCTTTGGCTGAATTGGAAGTCCGAGAAAATTTTTAGACAATTCGGGTCCGGGGGCCCGGGGCCACGGCAGAAGGCGTGGGCTATAGCACACGAAAACTTGGGACTCTCGCGGATTTCCAATTTTATGGCTGTAAACATCCAAAAAATATAATTTGGTCACGGAGGGGCAGTGACCATGGTTCCTTTGGCTGAATTGGATGTCCGAGAAAATTTTTAGACAATTCGGGTCCGAGGGCCTGGGGCCACGGCAGAAAGCGTGGGCCATAGCACACGAAAAATTGGGACTCGCGCGGATTTCCAATTTTATGGCCGTAAACATCCAAAAAATGTAATTTGGTCATGGAGGGAGGGGCGGTGACTATGGTTCCTTTTGCCGAATTGGTTGTCCGAAACTTTTTTTAGACAATTCGGGTCGGGGGGCCTGGGGCCACGGCAGAACGCGTGGGCTATAGCACACGAAAAATATGGACTCGCGCGGATTTCCAATTTTATGGCCGTAAACATCAAAAAAAATGTAATTTGGTCATGGCGGGGAGGTGACTATGGTTCCTTTGGCCGTATTGGATGTCCGAGAAAAATTTTTGACGATTCAGGTCCGGGGGCCCGGGGCCACGGTAGAAGGCGTGGGCTATAGCACACGAAAACTTGGGACTCTCGCGGATTTCCAATTTTATGGCCGTAAACATCCAAAAAATATAATTTGGTCATGGAGGGGCAGTGACCATGGTTCCTTTGGCTGAATTAGATGTCCGAGAAAATTTTTAGACAATTCGGGTCCGAGGGCCCGGGGCCACGGCAGAAGGCGTGGGCTATAGCACACGAAAAGTTGGGACTCGCGCGGATTTCCAATTTTATGGCCGTAAATATCCAAAAACTGTAATTTGGTCATGGCGGGGAGGTGACTATGGTTCCATTGGCCGTATAGGATGTCAGAGAAAAATTTTAGACGATTCAGGTACGGGGCCCGGGGCCACGGCAGAAGGCGTGGGCTATAGCACACGAAAACTTGGGACTCTCGCGGATTTCCAATTTTATGGCCGTAAACATCCAAAAAATATAATTTGGTCATGGAGGGGCAGTGACAATGGTTCCTTTGGCTGATTGGATGTCCGAGAAAATTTTTAGACAATTCGGGTCCGGGGCCACGGCAGAAGGCGTGGGCTATAGCACACGAAAAGATGGGACTCGCGCGGATTTCCGATTTTATGGCCGTAAACATCCAAAAAATGTAATTTGGTCATGGCGGGGAGGTGACTATGGTTCCTTTTGCCGTATTGGATGTGAGAGAAAAATATTAGACGATTCAGGTCCGGGGGCCCGGGGCCCCGGCAGAAGGCGTGGGCTATAGCACACGAAAACTTGGGACTCTCGCGGATTTCCAATTTTATGGCCGTAAACATCCAAAAAAATGTAATTTGGTCATGGAGGGGCGGTGACCATGGTTCCTTTGGCTGAATTGGATGTCCGAGAAAATTTTTAGACAATTCGGGTCCGGGGGCCCGGGGCCACGGCAGAAGGCATGGGCTATAGCACACGAAAAATTAGGACTCGCGCGGATTTCCAACTTTATGGCTGTAAACATAAAAAAAATGTAATTTGGTCATGGCGGGGAGGTGACTATGGTTCCTTTGGCCGAATTGGTTGTACGAAATTTTTTTTAGACAATTCGGGTCCGGGGGCCTGGGGCCACGGCAGAAGGCGTGGGCTATAGCACACGAAAAATATGGACTCGCGCGGATTTCCAATTTTATGGCCGTAAACATCCAAAAAATGTAATTTGGTCATGGAGGGGCGGTGACCATGGTTCCTTTGGCTAAATTGGATGTCCGAGAAATTTTTTAGACAATTCGTGTCCGGGGGCCCGGGGCCACGGCAGAAGGCGTGGGCTATAGCACACGAAAAATTGGGACTCGCGCGGATTTCCAATTTTATGTCCGTAAACATCAAAAAAAATGTAATTTGGTCATGGAGGGGCAGTGACCATGGTTCCTTTGGCTTAATTGGATGTCCGAGAAAATTTTTAGACAATTCAGGTCCGGGGGCCCGGGGCCACGGCAGAAGGCGTGGGCTATGGCACACGAAAAATTGGGACTCGCGCGGATTTCCAATTTTATGTCCGTAAACATCAAAAAAAAATGTAATTTGGTCATGGCGGGGAGGTGACTATGGTTCCTTTGGCCGAATTGGATGTCCGAGAAAAGTTTTAGACAAATCGGGTCCGGGGGCCATCCTACCTCATATTACAAGACGAGAGTCTTTTTATAGACCTCTGACACCAAAAGAGTTAATCTCCTAGATACAAATGGACGGCTTAGATTTTGCCGACAGTATTGTGGGGTTCTACTTTTATGAAAGAGATATGACCCCATGTGAAAAGATAAGGATAAGATTCCTTATGACCCGGGGACCGTTTATGGGACCCAACCTACGGACACTAATTATGACTTGTCCTTAGTGGACAATAATTAGACGCATACCCCTCAGTTTTTCCTTCTTTTGGAAGGTAGTGATAAAGTGGGTATTCACAGGACACTAAGTGGGCATTCCCACCGAATAGTAACTTGACTCTTCGGAAAAGTAAATATTAACTTGACTCTTCGGAAAAGTAAATATTATTCATAAAATCCTTCTAGATAAGCCTGAGCAATACCTTTAGGATTACACATGTCATCATTACTGGATTCAGCAGAGGAGGAGACTTCTTCAAGAAGTTGCATAATGGTTTCTTCATCCTGATTATCAATATCTTGAAGAGCCTTTTGAAGCTTCTTCTTCATTTCCGCCTTGGATGATTTGGATTGTGGAGTTGTCTTCCCCACTACAATTTTTCCCTTATCAAGAGTTGATACCTTAGGTTTTGGAACCCAACCTTTAACCTTTATTTCTTTGGATAGGTACCTGATCCTATCGAATTCTGCGATTTTGAAATCCCAGCTGATAATAAAAGAAATTCTTTTTTGAATATAAAATTTACACATTTTAATGTGAGAAGGGAGAGTAGTGATCTCTTGTGAAATTTGGAAATTTTCGAATTTATTGAGGAATTGTTGTGGGAGGTTTTCTAATTTTCCTCCAAAAGTCTTCCACCAGTCATAGAACCATCTGGGGATGATGGCCTTGATAACTTCAGGACTGTATTTAATAAACCAAGTATGACCTGGTCTAAGATACATGAAATTATACCAAGCTTGTTGGTATGTATACCAGTTGTAAGTCTGGGGCTTATGGTTCATACTAAGACGTATGGGAGTAAGAAGATGGTCAACATGCCATTCGAAAGGAGATAAAATCTTTTTGATTGTAAACTGTGAATATAGGATGAAATCAGGGTTTCTATCAGAGTAAACATGTTCCACTTCGATGGAGTCTGTATCGACTAAGATAGCCTCAAAATAAAGGCGAGTGTGAAGGGGGTCAGGACTATCAATGTAGTTGGATGAATTATAGCAGGGCTTTATAAGGTCTTGGACTCGACCAGATTCAAACTCTTTATCGAGGGCTAAAATGGGAGAGACCTTAATGGTCAAGAATTCAAAAGTCTCAGTTGGCTGAGAAGAGGGTTTTTGAATTTGGACTTTAGGGTCCACTGCTTGGGCAAAAGACTCTGGGGTCTTCATTTCATAACTAGATTTGTTCTGGACCTTAGAAGTGGATCCAGAGGAAGATTCAGGCTTTGGGCCTGGAAGTTTTGGGAGTTCTCCTAAAACGGTAAACTTATTTTGGCTCTGGGCCGGACTAGGAAGAGGAGGAAAAGAGGGCTTTATTTGGGCCAAACTAGTAGGAACGAAAGGTCTAACTGTTGATAGTTGCCTTTCAGACTTGACGTTTTTGAACGGGCTAGTTTTTGACGACTTCATGGCCCTGAAGAAATTCTCGAGTTAGAAAATCTGGAAGAGAATTATTTTCTCCTTTTATAAAATCAATTTTGAAATCAAAGCTAGATAGTAGAGCTTGCCATCTAGCAAATATTTGTTTTGAAACAAGATTTTTAACATCTTTTTGTAAAATTTCTTTGGCCGATTTGCAATCAACTCGAAGTAAAAATTCTTTGTTTACTAAATCATCTTGGAATTTAGTAATACATAGTACTATAGATAAAACTTCCTTTTTTACAGTACTATAATTTTTCTGGGTATTATTCCAGATACCAGAAGTAAACCTCACCAGTTGCTCGCAACTATTTGGTTCTATTTGCTGTTTTAGAATACCTCCGTATCCTATATCAGAAGCATCAGTTTCAACTATCATATATGCATCGGGATTGGGTATCCCTAAGCAAGGAAGATTTTGGACTAATCTCTTAATCTTCTTGACACTTTGGGTTTGTTCATCTCCCCACGGTATAGGATTCTTTCTAAGCCTAAGATACAAAGGCTCACAAGTTTGTCTAACTTTAGGAATAAAGTCAGCAACATAATTAAGACTTCCTAAGAATCTCTGAAGCTGGGTCTTATCCTTAATTTCATCAGGAAATTTGGACGAGAATTCAATGGCTCTACAGATAGGTTTGTAGGTACCTTGATATAGGTCATGGCCTAAGAATCTAATAGAGGTTTGAAAGAGCTTAATTTTCTTAGCACTAATAACCAAACCATTATTTTGCACAACTTTAAAAAATGTGGAAAGATGCTTAAAATGAGAATCAATGTCTTCAGAAAATATTAACACATCATCAATATAAACAATTGACATATAAGAATAAGGATTGAAAATATTATTCATAATATTCTGAAATTCAGACGGGGCATTTTTTAACCCAAAAGGCATAACATTCCACTCATAATGACCAAAAGGTACATTGAATGCAGTTTTATAACGATCCTTTTCATTAATCTGGATTTGCCAAAATCCAGATTTCATATCGAACTTACTATAAAGGTTTGCTTTATAAGTTCGTTTAAGGAGATCCCTTTTATTAGGGATTGGATGCCGGATCCATTTAAGGACCGAATTCAAAGGCTTATAATTAATAACAAGCCTTGGTGCACCCCTTTCTTTTTCTGCGCTATTATTAACATAAAAGGCAGAACAACTCCAAGGAGAGTTAGAGGGTCTAATAATACCATTATTAAGTAAATGGTTAATCTCAGTTTTGCAAATTTCAACCATTTCATGGTTCATTTGAATAGGTCTAGCCTTAGTAGGTATGTTTTGTTCATTAAACCCATCAATGTAGGGTAATGCTACAGAATGCTTTTTTATATTCCAAAAGGCAGTAGGAAGATTTGAACAAACTTCATTTTCAAATTTCTTTTGAAGGGAATCTACCTTAGACATTATTCCCGGGGTTTTTAAAGTTTGTTTAATTCTTTCTATAGTAATCTCTTCTTTTAAAAAAGAAATATGATTAGAAAGACAATTAATTTTAAATATAGTTTTTTCTTTTAAAAACCTACTCTCTGTAGGAGAAAGAGTTTGAACAAAAGGGAAAAACACCTCTTGACCGAGGATACAAGCATGAATGCCATCTATATCATTAGTAAAAGGTTTAAGTTGACTAATGAATGGCGTTCCTAGAATAATATCTTCATTGATATTTTCAGTGATTACAAAATCATTAGTAAAGCAAATATTGTTATTACAAATATGGGCTTTAGATAATTTGTAATCAATTTTCATTCGCTCACCAGTGGCCGAGTATAAACGAGTTGTACTCTTTTCAAGGTACTTAAGAGGAATAAGACCTTTCACTATACAGTTACGGTCGGCACCACTGTCAAATAAAGCAACCTTGTTGAGAACAAAATTTTTTGCAACAACAATTTTGACAGGAATATGTTCACTAATAGATTTAATAGTGGACACAGAAGGACCGGGATTAGTGGAAGGAGTATTATTAAGAAGACCTGGATCAACAGGTTGTTCTCCAGGGAAGTCAAATTCTTTTTCAGGAAAAGAGTCAGTCTTCTCAACAGTGTCCTGAAGGACTTGAGAAGTAAGGGATTCCATCTCGACTTTGTCAAGACGCGATTTCAACTGCCTAACTTCTTGTTTAAGAGAATTCATCTCTTGACGTAAGTCAGATATAGAGGGCTCAGCAGGTTTATCGAACCTATTGAACACTTGTTTCATACTAAAAGGTTCGATGGCCTTAGACGAAGAAGGTTTCTTTTGATCAGAACCCAGAATAATTTTCTTGAGCTCAATCAAATACTTGGCACGAGATTCATCGTCTTTGATATGATCAATAATATCAAAAAGGACTTCCTTGGAGTCCGATGTGATCATACTAAGAGTATTGGAAGGACATCCGCAAAAGACACCTTCACAAGATTCTTCGCAAGATTCTTCAGAATCTGACTGACTGTCATTAGTCTCATAAGCGACGTTGATATTTTCTTCATCACTGTATTCTTCAGAAGAGGAATTACTCGAATCAGACTCGCTTTCCTGAAGGATAGAAAAGAGTTTTTCTTTAGTATCCTCATCTAGTCCCAGAAGGTTTATTTTCTTCTTCTTCTTAGAAGATTTGCACTGGTTGGCTCTATGACCAGACTTACCACAAGTCCAGCAGACATCTTCTTTATGGGAAGGTCTTGTCTTCCTAAATTTCTTTTTCTTAGGTTCATACGACCTATCTTTAGACTTGTTTTTCTTAGTCTTTCTAGATGATTTATAAGAGGACTTAGCCTTAGAATTCTTCTTAGCTTGCTTGGAAGGGGGATAGTCTATATTGCCATAACCAAAGTCTCTACAAAAACTGCCTAGTTCTGCTTTGGAGGTCAATCTATCTTTCTTAAGATGACTCTTAAGTTTTAGGTCAGTACATAGCTCTAGGGCTGTGGTATTAATAAGACTAATAATATCTCCATAGGTCATAAGTTCATAGGGTATCTTACCGCCACACCTATCTCTTATTTTTGATCTAACCTTTTCGGCAAATAAGGGGGGAAGACCGCTAATAAATCTGTCTTTCCAAAAATCACTATTGCAGTCAGGTCTAGTCATAATTTTGACCATAAACTGATCTTTGTACCACCTAAAGTCACTTAGTCTAGGGCAACGAAGATTGTTAAGAATTTCAAGACTCCTATCTTGGAAGAGTTTAGGCTCTCCTACAAAGTGTTTGGCAATGTGGTAGAGCAGAGTGGCACAAGCATCCTCTCTGGTTTCAGATTCAGAAGTTTCCATATCACTAACTGTTTTAACAGTAGTAATAATGGTGGTTGCGTTGAGGATTTGAAGCTTAAGATCTTCGGTGACATAATTATCCCACCAATACCTAAGCATACCAGTAAAGCCAGCAGTGATCATGGCCGCTGCTTCTTTATCAGAAGAATTTCGCAGCTTGTAACTGGTAATACAAACGCCCATTTCGTGAAGGACACGATAGATTTGATGTTCGGCAAGACCATCAATATTCCATTCAACGATGCCTCTACCATCATGAGATGATTGAGACTGGAAACCATCTTCCTCATACTGAGTATCAGGAAAAGAGGGACGACTATAATAGTTTCTCCTATGGGGGTATCTATCGGAAAGTTTGAGAAGAGAGTTATCAGAAAGAGTTCTAACACTCTCAGCACTATTGGTGTTGTTCTCTTTAGTTGGTCGAGAACTGGACGCTTGATTAGAAGTTTCTTTTGCTTTTGAAGCATTAGAAACTTCTTTTACTTTACTTTCACTTGAAACATGAAAGTTGGCTAGCTTTTCGGTAATCTGTTCAACCAGTTTACCAGAGACAGAGATATTTTCGCTAAGTTTAGGAAACAATTCCCGGCGAAATTCAGGAGGCTTGAATATAGGATTAGGCTCTATCGTACTATTTGTACTAGGCCTGGGGATACTTAGACTAGGAGTTAGTCTAGGTTTTGCTTCTTCAATTTGAAGGGAAACAGAGTGCAACAATTTATTGGTGTAATTGTTTTGTTCTACAATTTTGTCTATGTCCGCATTAGAGGGTGTACTCGTAGGATTACTGCTTTTGAGTTTAAAAGGAGAAGCAGAAACAATGGTGTTGGAATGAGGAATTTTAATTCCTTCAAGAGGAGGAGTGACAGACTCAACAACCTTGTTGGTTTGAGTATACCACTTATTAACCAGAACTTGTAAAGACTCATTCTGGTCATCCAGTTTTCCAGTGATTTCGAACCACTTAAAATATTCAATATCACACTTCAAGCGCTTCATATCGGCAATCCATTGTTGCCCAAAAATCGCTTGCTGGCTCTTAGAATAGGTAGCACTGTACCATTTGACCCTTAAAGCGTTTTTTGGGTCAAGCCAGAGTCTTTTTAAAGCAGCAAGATTAGGGGTATAATCTTCCTCAACTTTAATGACGTGAAGACCAGGGTCTGAATTTTGCCTTGGAGGCGCCATATCAGATTCTGTGGGACTAGAGGGTTCCTGAATAGGTTCTTGAAACTGAGATTTATAAAAAACTTTTGGGATATCTCCCGAAAAATCTACCCCATCAACTTGACTATTAATAACAGATTTATTAATAGCAGATCTAAAGGAGCGAGTAAATACTTCTTCCCGGGGGTTTGAAGAAGTAGAACCTACGGTGAAACTTCTACGAGGTTGAGAGTTCAGAAATTTAAGGTCAACTGAACCATCGGAATTTTGGATGATTCGTTCTATTTGGCGATTCTCTGTATGAGAGGGAATGGGTTGAGTAATAGCTTCAAAGTGCCAATCAGTATTGGATAGAATGTCTTTCCACTGAAGAAGGCGAGGAACAAAGATGGTACTATGTTCATGGTTAGCTTCCATTAACATAGTCACACCTTTGGTACTCTCTATCCTTGCTTTCGGAGCAAGGGTAGTAGACATCAACCGATAATAAACGCGGTATATAACAGCTATTTCACGAGTTTCGGATTTGCTGTTCATATTAAGAGTTTTGATATTAAGCGTTAATGTATCTAACACATTAGGATCATTAATATCAACAGAGAAATTAGGATAACAATTGAAATAAACAGGGCCTCCTGCTAAATTACTTTCAAGTGCCCCTAACAAAGAATCATCAAAGTTAAGAAAACGTGCATCACGTAAAAGTGCACAAACAGGAATATTAAGTCCTTTTCTAAATAAAGGCTTAACAGCAACTTGCACAAGACCAATATGCAGATAATTAAAACTAGACTTATATCTAATTATATCATGCTCATGTAACAATTTTATAACTTCTAAAGAGTTATTAATAGCAACAGTTGATTCACACGTTTTAATATTATGCTTTTTAATGAAATTAAAGTGACCTATCTGGTAGATCTTATGAAAAGGTTCAGCAGGGATACTCCAGTTATCCAAATTAGACTCAGTTAAGGCAATCTGAGTAGATCTAGAAGATAAGTTAACAGAATTTAAAATATTTTGATTCATATAAGAAAAATTACTGTCCTGGAACTAATACAGAAGCAAAATCATAAGTATATAATATTCAGATAAAAGCAAATAACAAAGATCAAATTATAAAAAAGTCCTAAATCTAAATATCTAGGTTCATAAAGATCTAAACGTTCTCTTGGTTTTACCTCTTCTCTCTCTAGAGTTATCTTGGCTACGGGAACACCTAAGGGTCACAATAAACGCCTACCATGGCTAACAAGGACCGCAAGGACAGGCTTGCCAACGTACACTCCGGATATTAATCGGATACCTCACACACTTAGAGAGAAATAAGTACCTCACACAAAATAGATCAAATATGAAATAAGATAAAAGATTTAATACTTAGAAATAATTTAATCAAGTTATGAGATTTCATCAAAATAACTATACTAAATTTTTGCAAAAGTAATAAGCTCCGGACAGTATATGCAAAAGTAATAAGCTCCGGACACTATGGAAAATCAAACACAGATCTACGGAGTATTGTTCTCCGAAGAAAGACAAGAAGAACGGTCAAGCAAACATGCTTGAAAAGCATGATGATGTTGATAACTTGTGTGCCATGCTTTTCGAATAAAACTTGGTGGACAATCCTAAAGACTGGTGGATTGATTCTGGAGCCACTCTCCATGTTTGTGCTTTTAGAAAAGCTTTTGCTACTTATGCTCCTATTGGACCCGATGAGACGCTTTCTATGGAAAATACTACAAAGGCCAAGCTTGAAGGATGTGTGAAGATATTTCTCAAAATGACTTCTAGCAAAGTGGTGATTTTGAACATCCTTCATGTTCACGAGATTAGGAAGAATTTAGTCTCTGTTGGACTTCTTGTTAAGAATGGAATTACATGCGTATTTTTATCCGATAAGCTTGTAATAATTAAGAACGGGATGTTTGTAGGAAAAGGTTACCTCACTAAGGGCCTTTTCAAGTTGAATGTAATGGTTGTTGAAAACATAATAAAATTTCAGCTTCATCTTACTTATTTGAGTCAAATGAATTATGGCTTGTACGTTTGGGTCATGTCAATAATAAAACCTTGCGGAAAATGATTAATTTGGAAGTATTGCCTAAGTTTGAAAGTGACAAATCAAAATGTCAAGTATGTGTGGAATCTAAGTATGTTAAACATCCTTATAAGTCAGTTGAAAGGAATTCAAATCCCTAAGACTTATTCACACAAATATTTGTGATATGAAGTCAATACCATTTGCAGTAGAAAGAAGTATTTCATAACTTTTATTGACGATAGTACTCGATATTGCTATGTTTATTTACTTAATAGCAAAGATGAATCAATAGACTCATTCGAGCAATACAAAAATGAAGTTGCAGCGTAACTTAACAAGAAAATCAAAATGATAAGAAGTGATAGAGGTGGTGAATATGAATCTTCTTTTTAACAAATATGCTTAGAATATAGATTTATTCAAAAAACAACGACCCCTTACACGCCCAATCCAATGGGATTGCGGAAAGAAAGAATCATTCAGTAAAGGAGATGATGAACGAATTATTGATAAGTTCTGATTTTCCACATAACTTGTGGATGGAAGCCGTCCTTAAGGCTAGCCAAATACTAAATCGAGTACCCCATAGAAAAACATAATCCATTCCATATAAAAAATGAAATGAAAAGAAGCTCAACTTGAATTGTTTTAAAAGTGTGGAGGTGTTTGTCAAAAGTGCAAGTTCCTAAACCCAAATGGGTAAAAATAGGACCGAAAACCATTGATTGTGTTTTCATAGGATATATGACTAATAGTAACGCATATCGATTTCTGCTTCATATAACAGAAAATCCCGACATTCATAATAATACGGTTATAGAATCAGATAATGCTGAGTTCTTTGAAAATATATATCAGTATAAAAAGGTATGTGAATCGATTGGTAAAGGATCTAAATGGCCTCAGTAAGAAACAAAAGAAAGTATACTTAATCACGACGTAAACATCAAAAAATTTCTACTTTATTTGGACCATATTTTGTGACTTTCTTATAGAAAATAAGCCTCAAACATTTAATGAAACTATGTCTTCTTCGGAATCATTCTTTTGGAAAGAGCTCAGTAGTGAAATTTAATCCACATTGAACAACTATACATGAGAATTATTTGATCTTCCTCCTGGAAATAAACCGGTAGAGTCTAAATGGATCTTTAAGAGAAAAATGAAAGATGATGGAATTATTGACAAATTTAAGGCAAGAATTGTGGTTAAAGGGCATAGACAACGGGAAGGCCTTGACTATTTTGATACATACTCTCCATTTATAAAAATTACATCCATTGGAACGTTAGTAGCGTTAGCTGCAGTTTATGGTCTTGAAATTCATAAAATGGATATTAAGACAGCCTTCTTAAACGGAGAGTTGGAGGAAGAAATTTACATGGAACAACCTACAGGGTTTGTGGTTTCAGGTAAAGAAAAGAAGGTATGTAGACTTGTTAAATCCCTTTACGGACTAAAACAAGCACACAAACAACGGCATGCGAAATTTGACCAAATAATATTGTCAAATGATTTTAACATAAATGAATGTGATAAACGTGTGTACATTAAAAATATTTCAACTCACATAGTCATTGCTTGCTTATATGTGGATGATATGTTAATAATGAGTAATGACATTGCAAACATAAATGTGACTAAGCACATGCTAACTACCAAGTTTGATATGAAAGACTTAGGAGTTGCCGATTTAATTCTGGGAATTAAGATCCATAAAACTTCTCAAGGTCTAGTATTGTCACACTCTAATTATATTAAAACAGTACTTGAAAAATTCAAACACTTGGGCTTTGAAGTTGCAAAGACTCCAATTGACGTAAATCTTGCATTAGTAAAGAACAAAGTCCAAAACACATCACAATTGGATTATGCTCGTGTATTGGGTTGCTTAATGTACATCATGAAGTGTACACGACCAGATATAGCATGTACTATAAGTAAATTGAGTTGATATACGAGCAATCCAGGTCAATCGTATTGGATGGCCATGAAACGAGTTTTGAGGTATTTAGTACATACCTAGGAATTTGCTTTGCACTATAGTAAACATCCTGCGGTCATTGAGGGATAATGTGATGCAAATTATATCACCAGATCAGCTGATTCCAAGTCCACCAATTGATATTTATTCACTATTGGTGGAGGAGCGGTATCTTGGAAGTCATCCAAACAAACTTGTAGTGCCCTCTCTACAATGGAGGCTGAATTCATAGCCTTAAATAAAGCCGGTGAAGAAGCATAATGACTCCGGAATTTCTTGAAAGATATTTCATTTTGTCCCAAATCGTTGGCACCAATATGTATACATTACAATAGTCAAGTGGCAATTGGAGGGGATGGGAGCATTTGTTGGACCTCAAGTTAGTTTGGGCCAGCCTAGCAACAAAGACCAGCCCAATTATTTATGACCCATCCCTGCTGTATATATATATATATATATATATATATATATATATATATATATATATATTAGGACATATAGTGAGGAATAAAACACGTGTGTATTCAAACTATTCATTACATCAATGAAAGTTGATTAGTTTTTCTCTCTGTTTGTTCATATCGAAGTTAGGGTTCATATTTCCAAATTTCTACAAATTGTATCTCATTTCCAGATGTTAACAGCATAATAATAGTAAATCACGTCATATAGAAAGAAGATATAAAATCGTTAGGCAATTACTCTATAGTGGAATTTTCACGATTGATTATGTAAAGTCAAGTGATAATGTGTCGGCTCCAATTACAAAAGGCCTAACTCGAGAGGTTGTTGAGAAATCATCAAGGGAATGACACTGTGGCCGAAAACAAGTCATAGTGGCGGTAACTCTACCTAAAAGACTGGAGATCCCAAGATTTAGGTTCAAGGAGATCAATCAAAGTCATTAATGATGATTCAACATTATCAAATAAACTTTTGGTCCATTCTCGTGATATGATAATGTTCAGTACCAAGGATAAAGCAAGGCTTTTTAATAATTATAAATTTGATATAGAGTATATCAAATAGTTTATCTACGGTACGAAACGTTTATGAATCACGTATGTAAGTGTGAAATATTAGCCGCTTCAAGGAGAACTTTGTAAGGCCAATATTGTACGCACTAACGAAATCAGGCAGTTTTCATGGCTGAAACGAACACAATAATGAGAACCTTAGTGACACAACAATGAAAGCCAAAGATGGTTAAAGGCTAGTTGTGTGACTTATGATTGTCTAAGTATACACCAATCTTCTACGGTTCAAGCATATCAAATCTACCGATTTACTTAATATATCTCACATAAGTTCTCTACGGAAAGATAAAAAGGAAGCTACTTATCCAGATGCAATTAATCCTTGCTTGTGAATCACACAATTTTCTATGCATATTTCAGTGATATAGCAATTTCTCATGTGGGGGATTGTTGGGATTTTTAGGTATATCATATACTTAAAATAGGGTGAATGAGAAATAGAGGGAAATGAAAATTTTAAGTTCCTCCCCCTCCCCCGGGCAAAGGAACATTGTCCAATATTGGAAAAGGAAGAGGTTTTTATGGGTATATAAGTAATTGCTCTTCTTCTAGCTCGTAAAGAGCTCAGAAGAAGGCAAGTCTCGCGTCGTAGTCTTCGTCGCTCGGCCCTACTTTAGCTTCGGCTTCAGCTTAGGCTTCGGCTTCGGCTTCGGATATGGATTTTGTCAAATGATCGATTGATTGATTATTTTTCTGGCCAAAATTTACTTGTTAATAGTAAAATATTAACAGAAATATTATTAAATATTTATTTTAATAACAGCATATCAATATTAAAATAAATATTAATATTAAATTCAATTTATTTATTTTTTATATATATGAGATCGTGATTTACTCCGCATATATTTGGGCTCAAAAATTATTAAGTGGTAATGTAAGCTGGAGTTTACGTGGAATACAAATAACCTTTTAGTTTCTTTTAAATTTAGCAGGCATCTTAAATAACTAGTGAACTACAACTATATCAACAATTGGGCTCCCTGATCTGTTAAGTAGTATTACCGTTTAACTATCTTTCACTGAAGTCGTGATCATATCAAACGGTCAAGTAAAATGTGTGTAACTAAAATTTGGATGATCCTTTTAAGTTAAAACACATTGTAACCTTTGCGATTTCTTTTACTTTCAAGCGTATGTTTGGTATAACGGAAAATATTTTTTATGAAAAATATTTTATTGATAAAGAAGTAATAATTTTATTTATTTTTCGGTATTTGTTATACAAATTAAGAAAAATATTTTTTCAAGAGTATTCATAAATAATTTAGATATATTAAAGTAAAGCTATAAATTTTCAAACCATCAACCTTCCTAATCCACAGTTTTCAAAAATTTTTCAACCGCTAAACATATTTGAAACCGCGAAACTTTGAACTCATAAACTTTATAATTTTTAAACCCGTAAACTTCCAAGCACATAAATCTCCGAATTTTGAACTTTTAAACCGATAAATACAAAAACTAAAACTAAAAAATATATTTTCCGGGAGGAGGGGGCAGGTGGGGAGGGGGGAGGTGAAGGGTGCGGGGATGGGTGGTGGTTGGTACAAAAAAACAAAAAAACTTGAAATTACAAATTTAAAAAAAAAGGTAAAAAAGTTTTTTTTTTGTGGGAGGGGGGTTAGGGGTGAGGGTGGGGTGGGATGGGGTGAAGGGGTAGTAGGGTGGATGGTAACGAAAAATTAAAATTTGAAAAAAAAATATTTTTTTTTAAATGAGGGGGTTGGGTGGGTTAACAAGAGTAAGCAATGCTGAGAAGGAGTTTTGGAAAATGTTTTCCTTTCTTTTGATAAAGAAAATATTTTTCTTCAATTAAAGAAAACTGAGTTCATAAGAAAAATGTATCCAAAAAATTTAAGCCAATCAAATATGAAAAAATTGAAAAATATTTTTTAAAACTTTTTTCTTTCATACCAATCACACCCTAAAGTTGGAATGTTATAGAAACTCATACGAGAATATTTGAACGAATAGAATATTCCCTCTTTTTCTTTACCAAATTCTTATACAAATTCATGAAGAGGATGCAGTCGCTATATAACTTATTAAGCTAAAGTAGCATGAAGAACTACTACATTTTCAAAGTGTAGCTTGTAGAATATAATTAATTAACTACAGAAATCTGCTATCCATCGACAATAGCAGTAATTAGGAGTACTTGTAGTTTCCCCTATTAAACAAAAATGATCGACGATGCCATGACCTTGGGATATTTTAGAGCATTCTGTCAGGCATTTCGCTGAGTCTCTTTCTGGATGACACGCAACGCCAAGAATTAATTGTTCACACACATTTACTCCTTGCCCTTCAACTGAATGCATTATTCCATTTTCTGCAAATAAATATATAGCACTACATAAACTATCTTGCATATTTATGAAATAAAAATTAACTTAGAAAAAGAATATACCTGATGTGAGAATAAGAAAAGCGATCCCCACGACGAAAATTGTTGCTAAAGCTTGCTTCATCTTCTTTTTTTATTTATTTTTCCTTCTGAACTTTAGACAATAATCTGTCTTTTCAATCTCTTGCACTTCTATTTATACTATAGTATTTCTGGCGTGGATTCAACTGAATGGTAAATTCCTATACTTGCCATTTTAAGAATATAATTGTGCAGATATGTTTACCTTTTTTAATACTTTCCATACATTCTATCACTGGTATGAGATATACGAACAGCTAAAAACTACAAGTACATAAATTTTATACATAACCATTTTAATATTTACATGGATTCAACTGATTATGAGATCTCAAACCTAATTCAAATTTGTAAAGAAATGATTTTCCCCGTTGCGATCCTTTATTTTACCTAAGTTCCATATATAACTGCTGAAACGAGGTTTAAGTAAGTCTCCTATTATGTCACTGACATTAATTATGCAAAACGAAAAAATATGAGTACATTAACTGTATACCTATTCTAATTTTCTTAGAGGATCACCTTTTACACACATATTTACTTGAATTAAAATAATAAGGAGATCTCAGCGTTAATTAAAATAAATGATATTGCTAACTGACACCTTTTTACCAAAATTGGGTATATAACTAGTGATGAGACTTAAATAACTCTCCTATTCTATCACTGATATTAGGTTAGAGAACAAAGAAAAGAATAAGTATATATATTTTGTACCTATTTTAATGCTCGAAAAGAATATCCTATATACATATTTAAGTGGAGTAATTAAGTAAGAGATCTCAAATTTTATTTAAATTTGTAAGGAAAGGCTTTTGCAATTAGACATTTTTTTAATATAGTTAAATTGCATATATCTAATTAGCTAAATGAGATTAAAATAACTCTGCTATTCTACAGACTACGATAGAAACTTAACTGCACTCTTCATACCGATTCATCCTAATTTAATAGTTAATTAATCATAAATTAAACTTAAAATACGTATTAATTAATTATACTTTAATGACAATGATGCATATAATACGTTTATTTTGTATTCCTGGATTGGATTGGTATAGCGGATAAATTATTGGTTGGGGATTTTAAGAATAAGGAGACTTAAAATAGGGTGAACAGGAAATGGAGGTAAATAAAAAATTTAAGTTAATTATTATGTTTACCCCCTTGGCAAAGGATATTGTTCCACATTTGAAAAGAAAGAGGTTTTTTTATGGGAACATAAGCAATAGCTCTTCTTCTAGTTCTTGAAGAGTTGATAAGAAGGCAAGCATTGCGTCGTTGTCGCTCGTTCGGCTCAGCTTCGGCTTCGGATTTGGTCAACGGAAATTGCTGCAACTGTGGGAAAGCTGGGCACAAATCTACAGAGTGTCGTGCTCCGAAAAAAAGACAAGAAGAAGGGTCAAGCAAACATGGTTGAAAAGCATGAAAATGTTGATGACTTGTGTGTCATGCTTTCTAAATGCAAGTGAGAAATCCAAAAGATTGGTGGATTGATTCTGGAGCCACTTGCCATATTTGTGCTGTTAACGGGAAGCCTTTGCAACATATGATCCTGTTGGACCCGAAGAGACTTTCTATGGGAAATACTACAACCGCCAAGATAGATGGATGTGGAAAGATCTTTCTAACGATGACTTCTGGCAGTGTGCTAACTTTGAATAATGTCCTTCATGTTCCCGAGATAGGAAGAATTTAGTCTCTGATGGACTTCTTGTTAAGAATTATTTTAAGTGTACTTTTGTTTCTTATAAGGGTGTAATAAGTAATAATAAAATTTTTGTAGGAAAAAGATTATCTCATTGAGGGTCTTTCCAAGCTGAATGTAGTGGTTGTTGAGAATAATAATAAAATTTGAGTTTCGTCTTACTTACTTGAGTCAAATGAACTATGGCATATACGTTTGTGTCATGTTAATTACAAAACCTTGCGAAAAATGATTACTTTTGAAGTATTTCCTAAATTTGAATGCGACCAATCAAAATGTCAAATATGTGTGGAATATAAGTATATTAACATCTTATAAGTCAGTTGAAAGGAATTTAGATCCTTTAGACGTAAGTCACACAGATATTTGCGATATAAAGTCAATACCATCTCGTGGTGGAAAGAAGTATTTCATAATATTTAGTGACGATAGTACTCGATGTTGCTATGTTTACTTACTTAATAGTAATGATGAAGCAATAGACTCATTCAAGCAATACAAAAATGAAGTTGAAAAGCAAATTAACAAGAATATCTAAATGGTAAGAAGTGATAGGGATGGTGAATATGAGTCTCCTTCTGAAAAAATATGCTTAGAATATGAAATTATTCATCAAACAACGGCCTCTTACACGCCCCAATCCAATGGGATTGCAGAAAGAAAGAATTGTTCATCAAAGGAGATGATGAACGTAGTATTGATAAGTTCTGGTTTGCCACATAACTTGTGGGGGAAAGCCATTCTTGCTGCTAGTCGTATACTAAATCGAGTACCTCATAGCAAAGCACAATTCGTTCCATATGAAAAATAAAAAGGAAGAAAGACAACTTGAATTTAAAGTGTGGTGGGTGTGTGACGATCCAGCCGGTTGTCTTTGGAATTTATGCCCCCTTCCCCCATTAACTGCTTTACCTAAGTTCATTTCTGCTATTTTGGTTTGTCGGGACGTTCGGTGATAGAATTTGGAGTGTTTTGAGACACGTAGTCCCTAAATGAGAGTTCAAGTGTTGGAAAATAGTCTGTAATCAAAACAGTATGAATATGACCTTGGAATGAAAATCTGATGGTTCAGTTAGCTCCGCTAGGTGATTTGGGGTTAAGAGCGTATTCAGAATGTACTTTGGATGTTCGTAGCTCATTTACGCTAGAAATGCCGAAAGTTAGAATTTTGAAGTTTCCGGTCCGATAGTGAATTTTTTATCCAATGATTGGAACAAAATTTCGAAAGTTGTTGTAGCCCCATCATGTTATTTGGGACGTGCATGTAAAATTTCATGTCAATCGGACTTAGTTTGGTTAGGTTTTTTATCGAAAACGAGTTTGGTTGAGTTTTAGAGTTCTTATGTTCAAATGGTTGAGTAATTCGAGTTTCCGGCATTGTTTTAGGTGGTTTAAGGATTGGTACAAGTTTGGATGATGTTATGGGTTATGTCCATGTGTTTGGTTGAGGTCCCAGAAGCCTTGGATGTATATCGGATGCCCAACGGGGCATTTTGTATTTAGAAAGAGTTACAGATTTTCTGCTGTAGCTGTTGCAAACTTTTACTCTCTCAATCGCATCCCCTTCCATACGATCGCGTAGTGGAATTTCAGAGGTGACCCTTTTCCTTAAATGTGATCGCACATCTCTTCCTACGATCATATAGTTTCTTCTTCCCCTTCTCCGCGATCGCAAACCCCTTCATGCGTTCGCATTGAATTGGCTGAGCCGGTGTCTCAGAGCCCAATTTCTTCTACACGATTGCAGGGCCTTTAATGCGATCACATAAGTCCGCTTCTTTCCTTTCCGCGATCGCAGGACCATCCATGCTTTCGCATAAGCCATTTTCTGGGCCTTCACATTTTGTTCTACGCGATCGCATCCCATTTCATGCGATCGCAATGAAGAAATACTTGGGGCCTGGGCAATATTAAATATTTCAAAAACGAGGGTTCTTCCATTTTCAAAAAAACTCAAGCTAGAGAGCTCGGATTTGAGGGTTTTCCAAAGGTTTTTTTAGAGGCAACGATTGGGTAACGATTCCTTACTCCTCTATAACTAAAACCCACTAATCTCATCGTGAATTCAACCTTTAATTTCAGATTTTGATTGAAAATTGGGGTAAAATTCTTAGACCTAATTTTGAGGATTTAAAGGGCCATTTGACCTCCGATTTGGGAGATTTTTATTTGGTTAGACTCGTGAGATTACGAGGTTTCTGAAAATGTAAAAATTATTCGATTCTTAGACATTGGTCTGAGGGGCGTTTTGGTCATTTTACCTATTTTCACGCCTTAGCTTTAACTTAATACTGGAATTAGTTACTTGCGATAGTATTTATAATATGTAATTTGTTTGAATAGATTTGGGCAACTCAGAGTCGGATACTCGTGGCGAGGGCATCGTTAGTTAGTGATTTTTGTACCGGTTCGAGGTAAGTGGCTTGTCTAACTATGTGCGGGGGACCTTCACTTAGAATATCTTGAATGTTGTTTTAAATTTCTTGTCGATATGACGAGAGTGTACTTGTGATAATTGTTTAAAATTCACCTTACATGACTTATTTAGACTGTGTTCTTCAAATATTTAACTGTTATAATTGCAATTTCACTTGTTTTAGCTTAGGCAAAGCATGTTAGTTAGCTTACTTGTTCTATTTGACTAAATTGTAATATTTTCTCTTCATGAAGCATGCTAGACTTTAGATTCTACCTGTTGTCTTTAGTTAGCATTTGTACATTATTGAAGTGTTGTGATGTGTTTACGATTGGGTCTACGGGTTCGATTCCCGGGAGATCCTCAGATATTGGTACAATGGAGTACGGGTTCGATTCATGGGGATCCTCAGATATTAGTATGATGGACTACGGGTTCGATTCCCGGGAGATCCTCCAGATATTGGTATGATGGACTACGGGTTCAATTCTAGGGAGATCCTCCAGAAGTTGATATGATGGACTACGGGTTCAATTCCCGGGAGATCCTCTAGAAATTGATATAATAGACTATGGATTCGATTCCCGGGAGATCCTCTAAACATTGGTAAAATGGACTACGGGTTCAACTCCCAGGAGATCCATATGGCACCCTGATATTGAGTTATACTTGATTGTGTTATTTTCTTTACTTAGCTTTATTGTCATTGACGTGCAGCTTCTATCCTATTTTATCGTTGCTTTTCCTGATTATTTTCTGCCTTACGCTGTTCATTATTGTTGTTATGTTTATTCTCAGTAGGGCCCTGACCTCCCTCATCACTACTCAACCGAGGATAGGCTTGGCACTTACTGAGTACCGCTGTGGTATACTCATGCCTCTTCTGTGCATGTTTTTCATGTGTAGATCCAGGTACTTCTGGTCGAGCGCACTATTACTGATCCAGGAGCTGCACTCGGAGACTTGAGGTATGCATCTTCCGCATCCGCAGATCTGGAGAGTCTCCCTCTCATTCTACCTATAGTTAATAAGTTGTTATTCCGTTCTCTGGTATTAGACTATTATGGTGTTTAGAGTATCGTATGTTTTTATAGCCTGTGTTGCCCGTGGGTTTCCGGGTCTTGGAGGTTGTTTTAGTATTTTGTGTTGAAGTGTATGTTCCAGGCCGCAAATCTATACATTTCCTTACGTTATTCGGTATTTTGTCATTGTTTATGTAAAAATTGTTAAATTCCGCAATGTGTTAGGCATACCTAGTCGTGAAGACTGGTGTTTTCATGACAGGTTCACAATTGGTGAACAAGGCTCGTGACAAGTTGGTATCAGAGCTCTTGGTTCATAGGAGTCACAGGACACACGCCAGTTTAATAGAGTCTCGCTGATCGGTACGGAGATGTCGGTACTTATCTACGGGAGGCTATGTAACTGTATAGGAAAAATCTTCACTTCATTAAATTCCTTGTGGTGCTATATTTTTGACATCAACCCTAAACTTCTGTCTTCTATTCTCTCACAGATAGTGAGGACACGCACGACCCACGACGATCAGGCACCCGCACACCCTCCTGCAGTCGCTAGAGGCAGGGGCCGAGGCAGGGGTCGTGGACATGCGCGGGGTGTAGCCAGAGCACCTGCGCGAGCGGCCGCCGAGGCACCACCTGCGGATCCAGCCAGGACTCAGGCACCTGACACGCCTACAACCACCACTACTCCAATTGTTCAGGAAGCATTGGCACAGTTTATAAGCACGTATACTATGCTGTCACAGGCAGGATTGCTTCCCCTGCTTGCAGCCACGTCCCAGGCCGGGGGAGAAGCCCGGACTCTTGCTGCCCGCACTCCAGAGCAGAGGGTGCATATGGGACAGATTCTAGATCCCCGTCCAGCCTGCAGTACCGGTTCAGCCCAAGGATGGGGCACTTGGTTCGGAGGATGAGCAGCTTAGACTAGAGAGGTTCAAGAAGTATGACCCTCTTGTTTTCAACGGACTAGCTGCATATGATGCTTTGGGGTTTTTGGAGGATTGTTGCTGCATCTTTCGCACCATGGGTATTACTGCCTCGAGCGGGTTTTCATTCACAGCTTTCCAGCTTCGGGGAGCCGCCTATGGCTGGTGGCACGCATTTGAGTTAGACAGTCCGGACGAGGGTGCCTCCCTGACTTGGACTTAGTTTTCAGATATGATTTAGAGGGAGTTTGTTCCCTAGAGCCTCCGGTACCTGTCGCATAGGGTAATTTGAGACCCTAGAAATTTGTGCTATGCAATCGCAGGGAGGCTTATGCGATCGAATAGGGTTAAAATTGGGGGCAGAAAATTGGTGCTATGCGATCGCGGGAGCTTGAACGCGACCGCATCGATTTAGCTACAGTGGTCTGGGCAGAATGTTTAAAGACATTTCATAAGAACAACGTTTGTGTGCGAGGGTTCGACGGCGGGGTCAAAGATTCAGTGGGTGACATAATACTGGAATTGACAATAGGGCCCGTGGAGTTCACCATGGAATTTCAAGTACTAGATGTGGAATTCACTTATAACCTTTTTTGGGGCGAACCTGGATCCATGCCACCAAGGAAGTGCCATCTACATTGCATCAAATGTTAAATTCAAGTAGGACAGACAAGAGATTGTGGTACACAGTGAACAGAATATGTGTTCCTTGAATAATACCATTGTACCCTTCATCGAAGTGGAAGACGACCAGGGTCCTTGGGTATATCAAGTCTCTGATACAGTATCAGTGGAAAAGAGGGGAAAGGCATCTCAGTTCCTAGAGTAACGGTTGCGATTGTCATGGTGGCTTCTAAAATGTTAAAAAACGGGTTCACACCGGGTAAAGGTGTCGGTGTTGCTCTTCAAGATATTAGGAAACCAATTTCTCTTCCAAAAAATCTAGATAATTTTGGTCTGGGGTTTAAGCCCACGGTTGGAGATATGAGGTGAGCTCGTAAAATGAACATGAAGGCATGGGCTTTGCCAAAGCCAATCTCGCGTCTGTCCAGATCATTCGTCAGGCCGGGTATCAGAAATAAACTATTGTCAAAGGTTCTGGTCCATTGGTTGGTATTGATAGGAACATGGATCAAGGGTTTGAAAGGTTATTCACCGAGGTAACATATTAATAAGTGGAGAAGGTCCTAGCAATGCGGAAGTGCAATTTGTAGGGCCAAGAACAAAGCTAAATAATTGAAAAGCAATTCTTTTCCCCAATTGGAAGGAGTCTTGGTAGTTTGCTTTGATTTTCTTTCAAGTTTGTTTGGATTATTTCAGGCTTGTAATCCAGTTTTTATTTTTTCAAGTTTGTTTGAAGTGTACAAACCTTGTTATCCTGTATTTTTCCAATGAAATGAAATTTCTCTTCTTCATTATTCATGATAATTTATTTTTATTTTTCTATTTCTTATTCTGTACATCTTTCTTTACATTGGTCCTAATGATATGGCATGCATAAGGAATCCTCAGCCAGTCTAAAAAATCATTGATTCCAAAATAATAGTGCAAGCGGTAGAATATGATGAGAATGATCCAGAATACGATAAGGATGAAACCTTCGATGAGATTAGTAAGGAACCAAGTCAATACAAAGAAAACCATACCCAATTTAAGTGATACAGAAGCCATCATTCTAGGGGACGCAGATAATGTTAGAGAAACCAAAATAAGTGTCCATCTTGAACCGAATATCAGGGAAGAGTTAATCAAAGCAGTTGTTGAATTATAAGATGTTTTTGCATGGTCATATGACGACATGACGGGTTTAAGCAGTGATTTAGTGGTTCATAAATATCCCACAGACCCGACATTTCCTCCCTTCAAGCAAAAATTGAGAAAATTCAAAACTGATAAGAGTGTGAAGATTAAGGAAGAAATAACCAAGCAGTTAGATGCAAAGGTTATTCGGGTCACTCGATATCCTGATTGGTTGGCTAATGTTGCGCCAGTACCGAAGAAGGACGAAAAGATCAGAACATGCGTCGACTATCTCAATCTCAACAAAGCAAGCTCAAAGGATAACTTCCAATTACCCAACATCCACATTTTGATTGACAATTGTGCAAAGTGAGAGATTGGGTCTTTTGTGGATCAATATGCCGGGTATCATCATATTATGATGGACGAGGAAGATGCATAGAATATGGCCTTCATCACGCCATGGGGAACTTATTTCAATCGGGTAATGCCATTTGGTTTGAAGAACGCCGATGCAACTTACATGAGGGCGATGACTATTGTGTTTCAAGATATGATACACAAAGAGATTGAGGTATACGTTAATGGTGTGATCACAAAATCAAAGCATCAAGCCGACCACATTGGGGATTTGAGTAAATTCGTTCAGAGGCTTCGCAGATACGACCTCAAACTTAACCCTACTAAGTGCACATTTGGTCTTCATTCAGGAAAACTATTGGGATTCATAGTCAGCCTTCGAGGCATCGAGTTTGACCCATCACAAATCAAAGCTATCCAAGAATTGCCACCTCTGAAGAACAAAACTGAAGTAATAAGTCTGTTAGGAAGGTTGAACTACATCAGGAGGTATATTTCTCAGCTCACATCAACTTTTGAACCTATTTTCAGGTTATCGAAGAAGGATATTGCAGTCAAATGGACTAAAGATTGTCAAGAGGCATTTTACAAGATAAAGGGGTATTTGTCAAATCCACCTATGTTGGTTCCACCTAACTAGGGAGACATTTGATTCTTTATTTAACGGTCTTGGAGAATTCGTTTGGCTGTGTACTGGGGCAGCATGACGTCACCTAAAGGAAGGAACAAGCCATCTAGTACTT
This sequence comes from Nicotiana benthamiana, assembly GCA_034376525.1. Lineage (NCBI taxonomy): Eukaryota > Viridiplantae > Streptophyta > Magnoliopsida > Solanales > Solanaceae > Nicotiana > Nicotiana benthamiana. Next base: position 101,746,159 of record CM067336.1, read on the forward strand.
AGGAAGAAGTTCACAGCTTTTGAGGTTAAGTACACTCACCTTGAAAAGACATGTTGTGCCCTAACTTGGGTAGCTCAGAAGTTGAAATATTATTTGTCATCTTACTCTACTTACCTTATTTCCCACTTAGATCCGTTGAAGTATATCTTTCAAAAGCCTATGCCAACAGGGAGACTTGCAAAGTGTTAAATTTTACTCACAGAGTTTGACATTGTCTATGTGATGAGGACTACAATGAAAGACCAAGTGTTGGCTGATCACTCGGCCGAGAACCCGATCGATGAATAATACGAGCCACCAAAGGCTTATTTTCTTGATGAAGAGGTGATGCATATATATGAGTTGGAGCTAACTAGAAAATAAGGTTGGAAACGCTGCAAACATGAAATGAGTTGGAATACGGGTTGTGCTAACCTCTGAAATAGGGCATCATTATCTTGTTACGACTCAACTTCATTTTTATTGCACCAACAATATGGCTGAGTATGAGGCATGTATTTTGAGTCTAAGACTAGCTATAGACATGATGTCTCCGTCTTGGTCTTGGGAGACTCAGACCTTCTGGTACATCAAATTCAAGGAGAATGGGAAACATTGGATTTGAAGCTCATACCGTGCCGACAATGATTGCATGATCTTTGTTAACGGTTTTAATTAGTGGAGTTCAAACATATTCCAAGGGTACATAATAAGGTTGCCGATGCTATGTCCACCCTGGAAGAAATGTTACACCATCCGTACAAAGCTTATGTTGATCCTTTGCATATTCAAGTCCGCGATCAGCATGCTTACTGCAACATGGTAGAAGAGGAACTTGATTGTTAACCATGGTTCCACGATATCAAGGAGTACATCAGAATGGGTATATATCCAGTACAAGCCACATGGGATCAAAAGAGAACAATTCGGCAGTTAGCTAGTGGATTTTTTTTAAGTGGAGGAGTTTTGTACAAAGAACACCAGACCTTGGATTGTTAAGATGAATAGATGATAGACAAGCCACAACTCTCATGACAGAAATATATTCAGGAGTATGCAGACCAGATATGAGCGGATATGTGTTGACAAATAAAATTCTTCGAGTAGGGTATTATTGGCTCACCATGGAGCGAGATTGCATCATTTTTGTGCACAAATGTCATCAGTTCCAGATACACGGAGTTCTAATTCATTCTCTACCAACAGAATTATACACCATGTAAGAACCATGGGCTTTTGTTGCTTAGGGCACGAATGTCATTGAACCGATTGAGCCAGCAGCTTCCAACATGCATAGGTTCATTTTGGTGGCCATCGACTATTTCACCAAATGGATTGAGGCCTAAACTTTCAAGTCTGTAACCAAGAAAGCAAAGGTTGATTTTGTTCTCTCCAATATCATCTGTAGATTTGGAATCCCAAAGGTGATCATCATGGATAATGGTGCTAATCTTAACAATAATTTGATGAAAGAGGTATGTCAACAGTTTAAGATTATACACCGCAATTCCACCCCATATCGTCCCAAAGCAAATGGAGCAGTCGAGGCAGCCAACAAACCATAAAGAAGATACTCCGGTAAATGGCAGAAAACTCCAGGAAATGGCATGAAAAATTACCATTTGCATTGTTGGGTAATCGTACTACTGTGAGTACTTCAGTAGGTGCAACTCCCTAGTTGTTGGTTTATGGCACTGAAGAAGTGATACCTGCGGAAGTCGAAATGCCATCCCTTTAGATTGTCCCTGAGGCTGAGATTGATGATGATGAGTGGGTCAAAACCCATTTGGAGCAGTTGAGCTTGATAGATGAAAAAGGTTGGCAGCAGTATGCCCTGGCAGTTATATCAGAAGAGGATGGCAAGAGCATACGACAAAAAGGTGTGCCCCCGAAAGATTGAAGTGCGAAAGCAAGTTTTGAAACATGTACTTCCACATCAGGTTGAAGCAAAGGGAAAAATTCACCCCGAATTGGCAAGGGCCATTCATCGTGACCAGAGTATTGTCCAATGGTGCTTTATGATAAACAGATATCGAAGGAAAATGCATAGACATGGCTATCAATTATGATGCAGTCAAGAGATATTGCGTATGACTTCTTTGGTGTAATTGTTGATTGTTTGTATTTGGCATTGTTTCGAAGAATGAAATGATGAAGGTAATTTGTTCTGCTATCTAAACACTTTACCCTTTGTTTCCGTTTTTGAGCTTTGTTTATTTCTTTCATACCCCTCTTTTGGAATCACTAACGAAAATGAGATAAAAGAAAAAAAAGAAGAAGAAAAAGAAAAGTCACAAGAAAACAAAGAAATTTATTGGTGAACTACATTTGACATGATTCCTTTTAAGGATACATACGTAGCTTCACGGCTCGGTCATAGTGAAACAAAAATCAAAAGATCCCCAAGCAAGTAAACCGGGGCAAAAGTTGTATTTGTGATAAGAAATTTGATTCCAAAAGTTGTAATTCTAACCCACTGAATTTGGTTTTAGTTTTGATAGCCTTTTATTTCTAACCATATCCAAAAACCCATATTGATGTCCAAAGAAAGACCTCCCGATAACTCGTCGAGAGTTGCCAAGTCAATCAAATAGAAGTGATTCATATCAGGGAGAACACTTTGGTCCAGGCAGGAAAAATAATAAAAATGAGATAGTCTTAATGGTGAAAACCCTCACGGGCACCGTAAGGCGATGGGAGTTGATAGAAATAAAATGAGAGAGTATTGTCAGTGAAAACCCTCACAGGCACCATAAGGCGGCGGGAGTTGAGAGAAATAAAATGAGAGAGTCTTATCAGTGAAAACCCCTCGAAAGGCACTATAAGGAGACAATGAATTGAGAAAGGGAAAAATGAGATAAGGCTAACGGCACAGATCCGTAGAGGCGTCAAACATAACAATGATGTTGATTTGGTGAAAAATTAGGCTGTTAAAACCTTGAAGTGCAAAGCAGGGCCTTTGGAAAGTTGATTGATTTAATAGACTGCGTTGATTAGTCCGAAATGCACAATATGACCATTGGAATCGGCTAACTCATTCAGGTAAGTCCTTTTCTTTTCTCAAATGGTCTTCCAAAGGAAGACATTCTCTTTTATTTTATCTTTTGAAATCATCGCATTTCTTTTCTTTTGACTAGAGCTTTTTCACAAATAATTTTTCTAACTAATAAGAAGGGAGGTCAAAGCTTACTACCAGTGTCCATTATGGTGCAAAGAAAACTATGGCTAGGACAGGCTGAAAATAATGTGATGGGACATAAAAGGCATAATTGGAAGTCCAATTAATGGAATGGTTGAAGATTCATGTAAAGTATGGGATCATATAAGAAGACTAGAAGTGGAAAGCAACAGTTGGTAGGTTTGTGGATAAAGAGTAGTCAGAGGATCGGAAATTCTCGACCAAGGTCAAGGTAATTGGACAATAAACTAGTATGCAAAGGAGAGAAGGGAAAAACCATCCCCAGAAGGAGTATCACAACCAATCACCACACCCTAAAATGATTAGATTAGGGGCAGGAAATGTTGTTGATGGCGAAGAAACCTTCTGCGAGGAAAGAGCAAGTACCAAACAAGTTTGATCACATAAATTCTCAGGACCTTCCAGGAAAACGGGACTTGGTATAAAATTTGAAATAAGAATGAATATCATAATTTAACATAAATTCACCAAAAGAAACACCAGCTCTTTCCACCTTTTCCCAAATTAAAATGAGAAGTTGTCAGGACCCTTCTGAAAAATGAGATTTAGTAAAATACAATCAAGATATAAGTTGGCTTTAGAGTTTGCGTGTTTGAGATAGGTTTCAAGGAAAAGTGTTCAGGACCCTCCTGGATAATGGAACTAGCTTTTATATTGATAAAGATATTTAGTTTTACACAAACATTTGTGCCCAGCCACCAAACTGGGGCAGAAAATGTTCTTTATTTTGTCTATTTTTGTTGCAATCAGGCGCCCACTAGAGAATAAGGGAATATATTTCAAGTTCAGTAATCAGGCACCCACCTGGAGAATGAGAGAGTATAATTCAAGTTTTAGGTTTCAAGTTCCTACCGATAACATGATTCAGCTTAACACTCACATATAGGCCCAGCTACCAAACTGGGGCAGAAAATTTTCTTTGTTTTGTCTATTTTTGTTAAAGTCTGGCGCTCACTTGGAGAACAAGGGAATACAATTCAAGTTTTGGTAATGAGGCACCACCAGGAGAACAAGGGAGTAAAATTCAAGCTCAATAATTAGACGCCCACCTGGTGAACAAGGGAGTATAATTTAAGTTTTACATTTCAAATTCTTACTGATATTTAGTGACAAGATTCAGATAACACTAACGGATGCACTCAGCTATCGAAATGGGGTAGAAAATTACTTTTGGTTTGATTTGTTTTGAAGTTAGAATCCGGCCGGATAACAGAGGAATAAATTAAAGTTTTTGAAGTCAGGAGCCCGCCTAGATAACAGAGGAATAAATTCAAGTTTTTGATGTCATAAGTTCGCTTGGATAATAGAGAAGTAAAATCAAGTTTGGCAGTCAAGATCCCGCCTGAATAACAGAGTAATAAATCAAAGTTTTGAAGTCAGGAGTCCATTCTGATAACACAGGAGTAAATTCAAATTTTGAAGTCATGAGCCTGCCTGGATAATAGAGGAATAAATTCAAAATTTAAATTAAGGAGTCTGCCTAGATAACAGAGGAATAAATTCATGCTTTCATATCATGATCCCACCTGGATAACATAGGAATAAATTGAAATTTTAGAGTCAGGAGCGCTCCTGGATAACATAAGAATACATTCAAGTTTTGAAGTCAGGAGCTCGCCTGAATAACGGAGGGATAAATTTAAGTTTTGAAGTCAGCAGCCTGTCTGGATAACAGAGGAATACATTAAAGTCTAGAAGTCAGCAGCCCGCCTGGAGAATACAGGGGAGACAACAATGGTAAAAATAAGGCAATTCAAGTTTCAAAGGAAAAACAATTCAAATTTCATAGGAAGGAAAAAAGTAGTTCGAGTTCAGCAATCACGCATCTACCCGAGGAAAAGAGAAGACTACAATTGAAGTTAGCAATAAAGGAACTTTGTTGGAAAATACAAGTTAACACAGCAACAACAGTCACAAGATCAATTTTGGAAATAAGTCTTTGTAATCCATAGACCATAGCTTAGTCTAACTTTTTTATTTTCGACATGGTGTAATAGGAGATCAGTAAGTAGTATCACCAGCAGTTGTTTCAATAACAGTGAAATTACAACTTCATGGTAGTCCCAACTACCGAAACTTCTTGAACTACATTGACCTGATTTTTTTTAGCCAAGGATATGTAGGAAACCTTTGAAGCAGAGGTTCGTCAAATCTTTCAAAAATGCTTCACACGGATTATTGAAACAGGCAAAAATCGCTCGTATCCGCTCACTTTATCTCTGCATGAAAACCCTTCATGTTTTCGAGCAAAGAGGGGTAGCTGTGAGCACATGATTTCTGTCCTATGAGAATTACTCCCAAAAGTTTAAAATAAAATAATTTATTTCCTTTGTTTGAAACTTTTGTGGATTTTAGTGTATTTTTTTTTTGTGAATATTGTGTGTGCTTGTTATTTTATTTAGTAATGAAAAATAAAAAAGAATTATTGTAATTACTTTTAGGATTTAATTTGACAATTTAGAATAAATTAATTAAGCAAGTGGTTGTTTTATAAAAATGAAAAGATTCGCAAAAATAGCGTATTTTTTAATTTTTAGTTTTTACTGTTAAACTCTGTGATTTTTATTTTAATTTGGTATTTTATTATTTGTGATAATTATAATTTGGAGGTTAATTAGTATTTTTGGATAATTTGGACAAGAATTAATCTAGGTTTGTAATTTATTTTTATTAGAATTTAGAAAATAAAAGAAAAGGAAAAGAATTGGAGGAAATCGGATTTGGGCCAATAATCTCCAACCCAAACCAAATACACTTAATACCCAACCAAAACCCTTGCCAAAACCCGGTCCTGGAAGTCTACCGACCGGGCCATCGAAACGACGTAGTATAGGTTCGGAACTACGTCGTTTTAGTGCCAGCAAATCTCAATCAGTCCTTCATCCATATCCAACGGTCCAGATCCCCCCAACCATTACCCGTATCCTAACCCGACCGGATTTTTGAACCGTCCAGCCCCCCTCATGTAACCAAACGACCCCATTTTCCTTAAGGAATTTATCACACCCGTTGGATTCCAATCATCCAATGGCTCATGTTAATCCCTTCATTTTAATATACCGAAACCCCTCAACCCCCCGCCCCCGAATCTGACCATCCCCATCTCATCCCCCTCCCCTAGTCTGTCACTCGTCTCTTCAGATACCAAATATGAATGCCGCTTGAGCCATCATCCGCCGCTGGCCAGAAATTGCCCACGGTGGCGGATAACCTCCAACCACCACTAAAATTACACTCCAAAATGCCCTCAACTTCCTTTTTCCAAACCCCCAAACCGTTTCTTTCGAATCATAGCCAAACTTGTCGAATTTTCGATCAAAGTTTGAACCCCAAACCCCAGCTGCCCCCAAATCGCCTAAAAAATACACTCCAATACCCCATATATCTCCCCTTTCCAAATCAATAGCCCATTCCCTTTGAACCCCCCCCCCCCCCCAATCCCTTCGAATCTTGAATCAAATAAATAACCCTAAATTCCCAAACTCCAAAACGTTAGGAAAATGAAGTTTTGAGGTCAAAATCAACCTTAGTTATGTGTTCTCAGTCGAGAAAACTCGATTAAGTCTGTTCCAACCACAAATTCAAAGAAAATTGAAGGCCTAATTCGAGACAACGTTCAAACATTTTGAGGTAGTTCTCTTAAATTTTATTTCATTTTTTTAATTTATATTTTATTGTCTCTTCTTCTACTCCTTTATTTTTATTTATTAGTTTTGTTTGAATGTTTATTTTTTCTGATTAAAAGTTGAACAGAATATCAAACAAGATTTCCTGTAGAATAATTTGTCCCATTGGTTTGATATTTCTTTCTTTCCAAAATATCAAAAATTATTCTATGGTTCTGTTGGTCCTTCAACTTAGTCAGTCTAAATAGGTCGTTTGCTGAATCTGTGCTTATTCATGATATTAATCCATTGTATAGTAGATTGCATTTAAATTATTTGAGTAGTTGATTTTGTTTTCTGATTTTCATAGTTTGTAAAAATTAAATTGGGTC